>CM031236.1:42461409-45091778 GCA_018340775.1 Taxus wallichiana var. yunnanensis
AAGTGTTTCTTCCTAAATGCTCAAACGCCCAAGGTTATTTATGCACTAAGAAGGGCTAATCTCGCAACATTGGTCGAGGATCAAACTCTTGCTGTTAGTATCAAGGATGACTTGATCATGTCAGGGAAGTTGAGAAGAGACCCTCCCAAATCTAGGTCCGCTGCTTCTTCCTCTTCCACCCCTGGACCTAACACTGATCCATTAGTTCAGAAACTTGCAAATGATCTTATTGCTATAAAGAAACAATTGGCTCAGCATGCCCCTTATGCAGATGTTCCAAGAAGAAATTTCCAGCCCAGGAATCGTTTGCCGGCTTCTCAAACAAGACTAGCACTTGAAGGACCTCCCGTTAAAGTTCCCGTGAATGCAACTTGTGAGGTTGAAGAACCAGATGATGATGAAGACAATGAAGCTTGCGAGGAGTATGCGGAAGAATTTGATGATGAGGTAGAAGAACTTGAGGGATCTCGGGTTAATTTCTTTACCACTGAGGGCATCGATGATGGAGATGATTATGATGAAGTGGTAGCAGACATGAACAGTGAATCTTTTCTTTGTCATGACTCAAGCAGACAAAGCGAGAGGGAGAAGGTGACCCAGCCACCTAAGAAATTCAAGGAGCAGTCGGCAACTATCCCTGTAATTGCAAGAAGAGGATCTCCTATCCCTACTTCATCTACACCAAAGGTGAGTCCTATCAATCCAGTTACCAAAGTTGCTTCTTCTTTTTCTCCTAAAGTTGATAAGCCTAGAATTCCAAATGATGATGGCCCGTCCACTTCTGGATCCTTTGATATTGTTGATCACCTAAAAAGACCAAGGTACAAATCTCAGAAGCTGAATACTATCAAACCCATCCCAAAGCTTTTGCCAAGATGATTCAATTTGTTAATTCCCATTCCAAGACCACCTCTAAAGGTCTTTTGCCTACTCCTTCTTCTGCACCACAGCCTAGCCTGGTAGCTGCTGTCACCTCTCCTGGTGACAAAATTAAACCTTTTTATGTAACACTTCTTATAGCTGGCCATAGGCTCAGTAATTGTGTCATTGACTCAGGAGCCTCAGATAATGTAATGCCTGCTAAAGTAGCTCATGCTTTAGGCCTGACCCTCACTCGCACTTATGGATCCTGTTACTCCATGGAAAGTAAAGAAGTGCCCCTGGTCGGGAGAATTAAAGATGCACAAGTGGCCTTTGCTACCTTGCCTAAAAAGAAAGTGTTGGCTACCATCCTAGTAGCAGATATCCCCCCTTCATACGGGATGTTGCTAAATAGGAACTTCTGCAAAGACGTAGGTGGGGAAATCCAGATGGACTGGTCGCATGCACTCGTGCCTGTCGGACAAATGAAGAAGTTGTTGCACTGAAAAGCGATCAGTATATTGTGTAGAAAATGGATGATCCTAGAGCACAAATACTCTATGAGGATATGGGTCATGCAACTACATGATTATGTCCCCTGACGAAATCCCACCCCCCAAAGTGTCTCCTAGAGATCCTAACGGGGTTTGGATTTTAGAATTTGATGGAAGTTGTTCCTCGGCTAGTTCTGGAGCTGGTGTTCTGCTGGTGTCACCGGAAGGTGTCCTTCATCCTTTTTCATTCAAGTTACAGTTCGAGAATACTAATAACACAGCAGAATACGAGGCTCTCATTCTCGGATTGCAGGTGGCCAAAGAACAAGGTATAAAGAATCTTCTGGCTCGTGGTGATGCAGAATTGATTGTAAAGCAGGTCAGAAACCTTTTTCAAGTAAAAAATGGAAGGTTAAGGCATTACCGGAATCAGGTTTGGGATTCTATTGAGTTCCTTGATGCTTTCTCTATTGAAGCAGTACCTAGGGAAAAGAACAGCAGGGCTGATTCGTTGGCAGTCTCAGGATCACTACTGATTCCTCATCCTGACTTTTCTCAGGATAAGTTCACCATTGAGATGGTCCATCGGCCTAGTGTACCTGATAATGCCAATAACTGGCAAGTTTTCAATAATGATCAACATTTGCTTTCCTTCCTGGAACTCAAGGGTAATTTTGAACAACTGTATTTTGAGGGAAGTGACAACCTGCCTCGTGAAAGTGTGTCCTTTGGCCAAGCTGTCACCCAAGGAGAAGAAACAGATCAGGAAGGGTGCATTAAGCTCAAAGGAAACAAGATTCCTAAAGGGCTGGTGAGTTTGGAGGAACTATTTGATAAGCATGACAGGTATGTGAAATCTAGAGCTTCTTCTGGGCCTCAGCAATCAGCTGAGTATGATAAGATTGATATTGGGAGTTCTACTGACCCCAAGCTCGTGAACATTGGAAAATGTTGCACGGCAGATGAGAGGAGAAAAGCAATTGATCTTCTAAAAGGTATAAAGATGTTCTCACTTACTCTTATGAAGATTTGAAAGCTTTCAAACCAAAAGATATGCAGCACTCTATTCCCCTCAAGCCTGGAATTAAGCCTTTCAAGCAGAAACAGAGACAATACAACCCCAAAGTAGCTGACACCATCTTTCAGGAGATACAGAAGTTGTTGAAGGCTAAAATTATTTTTCCCATTCACCATTCAACATGGATTGCAAATATTGTGCCTGTCAGAAAGAAGAATGGTGAGATCCGCATCTGTGTCGATTTCAGGAACCTGAATCAGGCTTCTCTGAAAGATAATTATCCTTTGCCCATGATGGATCAAATATTGCAAGCAGTAACAGGCTCTGAAATGTTATCTATGCTTGATGGATTTTCTGGATACAATCAGGTAGAGGTTGATACTGTAGATCAACATAAAACAACTTTCACTACTCCTTGGGGCACCTTTGCTTACAAGAGAATGCCTTTTGGGCTTATTAATGCTGGTGCCACTTTCCAGAGAGCTATGGATCTGGCTTTTGGAAGCTTAAAAGGGAAGTGTATTGTCATCTATCTTGATGACCTGACAGTGTTTTCCAAGACAAGAACGGATCATTTTGACCACCTAGAGACAGTTCTGCTGAGATGCAGAGAGCATGGGATCTCTCTGAACCCTAAAAAATCTGTCTTTTGTGTCACTGAGGGAAAGTTATTAGGGCACATCGTTTCCAAGGATGGGATTAAGATTGATCCTGAACGAGTTCAAGCCATCCAGCAAATTCCTCTCCCAACCAGTAAAAAGGGCGTGCATTCCTTCTTCGGTAAGATCAATTTCTTGAGAAGATTCATCCC
The DNA here is from genome assembly GCA_018340775.1 of Taxus wallichiana var. yunnanensis. NCBI lineage: Eukaryota > Viridiplantae > Streptophyta > Pinopsida > Cupressales > Taxaceae > Taxus > Taxus wallichiana. The sequence continues at coordinate 42,464,594 of CM031236.1, forward strand.
TGATTTTGCAGAATTAACTTTGAATATTTCTCAGATGATGAAAGGGAAGCAAACATTTGGTTGGTCTTCTGAAGGAAAGGAATCCTTTGAAGGTATCAAGAGAGCTATCGCTAAAACTCCTGTTTTAGCCTGTCCTGATTTCAATAGAGATTTCATCATCTATTGCTATGCTACGGATAATACCTTGGCTGTGTCTTAACTCAAGAAGACTCTAATGAGCATGAGCTACCAATCGCATTCATGAGCTATATTCTGAAGGATCATGAGTTGAAATATACTATGATGGAGAAACATGCTTTTGCGGTGGTTAAAGCTGTCAAGCGATTTCGCTTTTACATCCTCAACTCTCATTCCATAGTGCTGGTTCCAGATACCACTGTTAAGTCAATTCTCACACAACAAGAATTTGGATCCAAGAGAGGGAATTGGGTTGCTAAGGTCCAAGAGTATGACATTGACATTAAGCCGACCAAGCTGGTTCGTGGAAAAGGTCTTTGTGAGCTCATTGCTGAAGGAGCTAAGCATGAACTCTGGAAAAAGTTGACCTTCCTCTTTTTTTGTTCCTTAGTTCAGTTGTCGAATGGTATGCTGACATCGCCCATTTTCTCACCTATGGGGAATGCCCCTCTCATTTAACTGCCAAAGAAAAGAGGACTGTTAAATTGAGGTCAGCACAATATGTATTATGGGAAAATGCTTTGTTTAAGCGTGGCTTGGATGGGAGATTTCTAAAGTGTGTGGACAAAGAACAGCAGAGAAAGTTACTCTCAGCTTTTCACAATCAAGCATGTGGAGGGCACTATTCGTCAATTCTGACTCATAAGATACTCCGGGAGGATACTACGGCCCTCCTTGTTGAGAGATGCATCCATGTGGGTGGATAAATGTGAGGCTGCCCCGGACCTTTGTGGGAAGACCTAAATTGCCTTCGTTGCCTCTCGAAGCCGATTGTGATTGAGGAGCCATTTCAACAGTGGGGTTTGGACTTCATTGGTACACTTAATCCTGCTTCTAGTGCCGGTCACACTCATGTGCTAACTGCCACTGATTACTTCAGCAAATGGGTGGAAGCTATTCCAGTCAAGAGCACTACTTCTGAAGTGGTATGCAACTTCATCAAAGAGAACATCTTGGTAAGGTATGGTGTACCTAATAAGATCGTAACAGATAATGCCTCGAACTTCTCTTCAGCTGAGATAATGGACTTCTGCTATGGGTATGGCATTTCTTTGTCTCACTCTTCAGATTACTACCCTCAGGGCAATGGACAAGCAGAATCTACTAACAAAAATTTGGTGACTATTATCAGAAAGTTAGTAAATGAGTCTCAACGAAACTGGTGTAGACACCAAATTTGTGTCTTACGACCCCTTGTGACCCACATCTCACCTCGCAATCTAACCTCATCACCTAAACCTTACACAATTATTTATTAATTACCTTATAATTGATAAATCCACATCACTTTACCCGCCACCTCACTTTGCCACCTCATCATGACCTAGCCCTAACCCTAAACTAACCTAATTAAGACCCATGACTTGGTCTAGACTCACATCCATAACTAATGCCTCCTTACTCGCACCCAAAGCCGACCTTCTAGCCACTTGACCAAGCCCGCAACTGATCTCTCGGGAGAAAAGCAGGGAAGGTGGGCTATTTTACTAAAAATAGCCTACTTTTTCCTTACCGATGCCGGTTCCTACTCGACCGCCGTCGGTTACGTAACCGCCATCGGTTCCCTGTAAATGGGCTCCCCAAACCAAAACAACGGATCGGAATTTCATTTTTGGAGATCAGTCGAAGGATTTCTGGATCAATAGAGAGCATTGCGAGCGAAAAACAGAGGCCAGATCTTCACTTGACAGAGCAGAGACAAGTGGAAATACCAGAAGTGTTTACAACCAAGGAGATCAACTTGCATCTTTGTCAAAACCAGTAAGTCACATCTTGCATGTCCTCTGTTATAACATTTCTTATGCTCTGTGAATTTCAGTCCTCCTAAATCCGTCTCTGAATCTACTACCCAACGTGTCATTACATCTAATTGTTATTCTTTTGCTTCTAATCATCCCATTTCTTAATATCATCCATAAACCAGCCTTACAAAACACCGTAGCTACTAAGAAGATCCTAGAACCCGCCAAGTATCGGTTATCGATGAACTTGCATCGGCCATCGAACCGCATCGGCTATCGGTAACCGCCGCCATCGGTTCCTCTCGATCAAAACCGAAAAACCAGCCTTTCCCTACCCGGTTCAACAAAACAATTTAATTGATACTTTACGGTCTTTTGTGTTAATTCATATTAGCGAGAGGAACTGACCACCTTCGAAAGGAAGTTTTATATTTCACAGGCCCAAGGCGAGTTCCTCATTTATTGTCTAATTAAAATCTTGTGGTCTTGTGTTCTTATTCACAGGTAGTCCTTCCAAGACAAAAAGGAGTTCTTCGCAGTCAACCTGATCTTTCTCTACGGTACGCGCACACCATCTCGACATTCAACAGGTATTCCTCCTAACCCTAACCTCATCTGTTTCTAAAAGGAATGAAAGGATAGAAGCAACTCTATTCCCAGAAGCCGAGTCATTCCGAGTGAAACATTTTGGCACGCCCGGTGGGACCCATTTTGGGTTTCTTTCTCTTGCTTATTTTCATTTTAGGAAGCATACTTGCTGTTGCTGCTTTTGTTATATATTTCGTAAAGAATTTGTCTTGCTTTCCTAGTTTCGCATTAGTGAAAGTCATCTCTCTTGCTTCATCGAACATAATTTTCAATTTGGGTTTAAAACACATGCTTTGCATTCCTGCTTGTTGTTCTTCAATTCTAGTGAACATAGATTAAATAACAGGTCATACACGTGGGGGTGATATCCACGGTATTGACAGGAAATTAACCCTAGTTTCACTGCACAACACATACCGAATCACTTCACAATTAACACAACAGCTCAAACATCCCCCCTTTTTCCGCGGTATTCCTCCGCCCGATTGAGGTAACCTTATAAGCCAAAACAACTTGACATTTTCCCCTAAGTCTCTTGTTTAGGATTCTGACATCCTTCTACGTCTAAAGGCATAAGCCCACGATAATTAAAATTAACCCTAGGGTTAATCTCTGGATTTGCGTGTGCATCTTGCTTGTTTTTAGTTCTGTTTTTCTTTCTCATACTCTGTCTTCTGTGATCAATAATTGGACAAGTATACTAAACGTTGTTAAAAATCAAATTAGCAGCCTTTTTATATCTTGTTAGCCCAGACTTCTTACACCGACATCGGTTACTTGACCGACGTTGGCTATAGTATAACCGACATCGGTTACTAGACCGATATCGGTTACTGTCTTTTCTATTCCTGACAAACCAGCAACCTACCAATTTTACCGGTCTGAGTTTGTTTCTATTCCTGACAGATTGAAACCCTACTGTGAACTTCTGTCCATGGTTGTTATCACTCGAAAGCAAGCCGCCGCTATGGTTTCACATGCTTGCTCTGTTTCTTTGCCTGAATCACCCCCTTCACATTCTGTGGGAAATCCTACGGATACCAGCGAGGTTCCTAAAATTCCTGTAGGAGACAAGGACTTTGCCAAATTTCTGGATGCCAATCCCAGCGCTGTACAATACTATTTGTCTCATGCCCCTGACCGTACGCCTGATGGTCAGCTCCTTGTTGGCATGCCTATTAGTATAGCTGCTCATTTAGCTCCCACTCCTCCTGATAACACCGCCTTACTTCCTGCATCTTTAGCCCCTTCTCCCAATCCGACAGCTTCAGAGGTTCATACGACTCAGATTGGCTTTTCCTTGGCTAATTTTGGACCTCACGTATCGTTACCACCAACTGCCCCTACCTCATCTCTCTTTCAGACCACTCCATTCATGACTTGCTCTCTGCCACCTATTCACACGAGCTTTCCTTCTCAAGCTCCGCCTACCTTTTCATTCCCATACACGTATCCAGTAACCTCAACACCTTATATGGGACATCCCTATTCTGTTGCTCCAACATACTCATCCTCCATACCTTATCAACACTTAGCCCCACCATTGTCCAGCGGAAGCCCTTGGTCCAACTTGCCTCCGTTTACCACAACCGCACCATCATCTCATCCAACCACAGATTTCATCAAACAAATGATGGACAAAATGCAAAATCTGGAGGCTTCGGTTTCGGGAAGTCGTAGCGCCTTGACATACGAACAAGTTTGTCGGGAGCCCATTCACCCTTCTGTCCCCCTTCATTCATATCCTCCTCAATGGGAGTTGCCAAAATTTACTCGTTTTAACAGTAAAGAGGATCCTCAACAACACTTGCGATCATTTAGACACGCTTGTTATTTGATCGCCCATGATGATGCCTTGTTACTCCGCACCTTCCCCATGTCCTTATCAGGACCCGCCTTGGAGTGGTACAGTGCTTTAACCCAGCACTCGATCTTCTCTTTTAACCAACTAGCCCAATCTTTCTTGGATCATTTCTCCATTAACATTGCCAAGAAAGTATCTATCACCGACCTTTATGCCATCCGACAATTCGAAGATGAATCTATCACAGATTTCGTGGGACGATGGCGCGGCCTTATCAACCAACTTACATATGCCTTGCCTCAAGCTGAACTTATCGAACTTTTCACGTGGGCATGTGCTAAGCACATTTCTCCTACTCTTCAAATTCAAACTTTCCGCACATTCGACGAGGCCTTTACCATGGCTCGGAAATTAGAAATTCGAGCCTTAGAAGAAGAGAAATTGTAGGTTGCGTAACAAAAACCCCAATTTCGAACTCCAGATTCTACCAACAAGCCAAACACCACCACTCCTCACGCATCCACTTCTTCTAAATCAAAAGGAGCTGTCCACGCAGGTAATGGTCAAATCTCAAACACCATCCATATACTCCGCCGAAAACCACCTATAAGTACAAAGTAACCCATCAACTACACTCCTTGGGAGAAACATATGGTGTGATATTGGAAAAATTGCTCAAAGCGGGAGCCATTACGTTACCTCCCGTTAAACCTCATTCGGGTTTGATTCCACTCGCGCCATACCTTCCAGGTACAAAGAAAATGACTTTTGTAACTTTCACCGTGTAAAAGGACATAGTCATGAAAACTGCAAGATGTTGAAAAACATAGTGCAGGAAATGGTTGATGCAGGGGATATAGCCCTCGATAATCCTAACGCCCCTGCTAACCGAAATCTGAAAATTTTCAACAAGCCATTCCCGAATCACTCGTCCAACAGTAACGTAAACCAAGATATCTTAGCCGAGGAGAGTGTTCATGAGATCCATGCAGTCTTCGATTCTCAGCCAAAAGCCTCTATTGAAAAAATTTTGAATCAAGCCTCTCCACCAACACAGGAGTCTGAACCTCCTTCACCACCATCAAGCCAAAGTGAAATCATTCCTTTACCCATAAAAGAGTTAACTTCCCGGACTTCTCTTCTCATCGATGAGTCTTCTTACACCACATCCCTACAAGACTGTGAGCGGATGTTATCTAATTTATCTATTTCCCAAACGTCCCCTTCTACCGCTCTTGCTGCACAAGAGGAAGGCTCGCCACTCCTTTTGACATCCTTAGACGAGAAATCTCTTACACTGACATCACCACATTCTTTAAACATGACAGATCCCTTCAAACACGCCCTCCTACCTATTAGTCCCTCATCGCCTAAATCTTTTCAACGACCGGTTGACCTCTTAACATCTATTGATACAGTGCCTCATCTACCTCCTGTGTCACACCCACAGTGGACTGGAATCACAACCCGTCGTTCTTCCGTACAAAAGTTCATATTCACACGTGAGGACTGTCATTCCACAGAAGATAGACAGGCCCTATGGGAACGTTTGAGTACCCCTTTTTCTACTCAAATGCAAATGACTGATCCTGATGTCTCCACCATATACCCGAAGTGTTTACAGAAGCTTAAAATGCCCCTGTTCTCACCTTCACCCCCCTCACCTCTACCAAATGCCCCGTCCACTTCTATCAACTTAACCAGATCTTCCCCTACACTTGGGACCTCACCAATGCCCAGTCTAACGCACCCGCCTAAGCGACTCGATCTATCCAAAAATAAATCCGTCCCGCCACCTAGGAGACAAACTCAATCCGTGCCCCTATCACAATCAAAACCATCATCGTCATACCTACCTTCCATATTGGGACCTCATCCCTCTACCTTACATCAATATATCATACCTCCTGCATTTTCTTCAAAACAACCTACGCCTTCCGCACCCATACAGAAATTCCAGGGTATAGCAACACCGTCACTCCGCATATCCTGTCCACCTATCAACCCTAAACAAATTCCATCATCAAAGGATTTGTTTCGGTCACTCCTATTTCCCGTGGTTGTTTTACGATACCACGTCATCTGCGGCCTCATCATCCAACATAGCTTCTGTGCCAAAGAAATCACGTTTAGTGAAAACCACGTATCAACACCCCTCGGCTAAACCACCACCCGTGCGAACCAACCACGCCCAAACATTACCAAAACCCGCACAACCAATACCCTCATCCTCTTCCGATTTTGACCCACTCAAAGGATCTTACGCCAAAATCCTTGCTATGTTGGTGGAGAATGCGACCATTTCCCTACCTCCACTTAGACCTTATGACCCGTCTAAACCCCGACCTATGGGTTACGATGAGTCTAAAATCTGCGCTTATCACCGCACACCAGGACATGATGTGGAGGGATGCAAAGCTCTAAAAACCATCCTTCGTCAGTCACCTCTCCCGGATAGAAAGATTAAGAAAGACAACTTACGAAGGGAGAGACCTTTAGTTTCCATTCCCTCTCCTATACCATCTGTCCCCGCCTCACCAAGATCTATCATTATTACAACCCCACCTCTTGAAGACCATGAGTTATCCCAACCATCTTCCTTATCTCAGGTCTACGAGATTAATATGATTAGTGTCATTACTCGAGGCGAGAAAAACAATGGGAAAGCAAAGAAAACACACTGCGGCATCTCTTTCTCCGTCAAACATCCAGATTGCACCACCACCTAAAGTGGTCATTCGCGGACCCACCTATCCGTCTCTAATGGCATTGCCCACGAAATATGATTAAACAACACCAATCACCCGTAAAAATGACACTTTGTATGATCTCATTCGGACTTACGAATCTCATCGACAAGCTCTCGTTGAGATCCTTGAGGGATAGAGGTTTTACCTAATGAAACCGCACTGTCGCCTCCATTCTAACACCCAATCACGTTGCTTCTCTCACCAAACAACCCACTTGCCCCACCACTTCGTCTCTCGCATGCAACAAGCTGCTGCAGTTAGTTTCTCCGAAGACGAAATCGTTGACTTTGGTACAGAAGATCCTGACCCTGCTCTTTTCATCTCATCTTACATCCGGGACATTCGGGTACGTCGTGTTATGATTGACGGGGGGGCTAGCCTAAACATCATCTCTTCAAAAGCCTTCCAACAAATGAATATCCCTTCTAGTTGCATGTGTGCCAACCCCATCATGTTGCGGTCATTCAATGACTCTATTACTTCTACCTTAGGCACCGTGATCCTCAACATTCGGGTAGGACCACGTACTTTACCCGAACTCTTCTATGTCTTGGAGGGAGAGTTCCAATATAATATATTGTTGGGTCGTCCTTGGATCCGAGCCATGGGATGCGTTCCCTCAACATTACATAGATGCATAAAATTTGAGTACGAGGGAAGTCCTGCACCGTAAAAGCTGACCCTCCCCTTTAAAACCTGTAATATGTTATACCGCCCTAACGATGTGCTTATACCAATCAAGACACCCATAAATTCAACCCAACCATCCTCTTGAAATGTACCTCAACCATCCACCTCAACCGCGCTATGCCTTGGTGATGAAACCACCATCGCAAAAACCACTTCCCTTCCCATGGTAACATTCCAACCTTTGACCCCTTAGTAGATGTTTTCAGCGCCTTACGTTGAGGAGTACCGCCTATATAACGTTAGTTCTTTCCCTACCCCGCAGGAGTACGGACAATTACATGCGCATCCCACCTACGACCGTCACGTGGGGGAGGTAATCTCTTACGGACCACCCCATTGCCGCACTAACCTAACGTATGGGGGTGTTGACACATCCTCCATTACCCCTGAACCTCCTCTTGGTGTGGTTCCCTTCCAATCCGATTTTCAATACTTGACAAATCGTCGTTTCGCCCTCACCTTCTTGACTCGCTGTGCGTGGAAAGGCTTTGGTTTTGGCCTTTACGAACAAGGCCGACATACACTCATTCCCGTGACTACCCGTAAACATAATGATCGCAGTGGTCTCGGTTTTCCCGAAACACCTACACAGGAGACACCTCCTGTCAGCTGTATCCTGGAAGAAGAAGACGTCGCCCCTACCAAACCATCATCACCCACTTTGCCATCATCACCCACAGAATCTATAGACCCTGAATCCATCCCTCCTAACTTTTTTTTTCATAAATGCTATCTTCATAGGTCCTCTCACTTATCAACGCGATAATGAGGACCCATCTTCTCTTCCCCTTCTGTATCCAGACATGATCGAAGAGGATTTTCCTTTGATTAATGTTGTTGAATGCCAGGATGATGACTCCATCCTCACTTACCTTGGCGCGGATGATTCTTATATTCAACGAGCCTTACCATCTGAAACCCAAACCATCTTTGAGCAGATCTACTATAGAAATCAACATCCACACGGAGGAGGATCCTCACATTGTGAAGATTGGACAATCCCTTAACACATCGAAACAAGCCGCCTTTACTACCTTTCTCCGTGCTGCATGACCAAGCTTTCGCATGGTCTTACGCGACATGCGAGAATTGATCCTACCATTGCCGTCCATAACATCACCTAAACCCCGATTCCAAACCAGTCAAACGAGAATTGAGAAAAATGCATCCACGCATTGCTCTCTTGGTCAAAGAGGAGCTCAACGACTCCTTTATGTTTCCTTCATCTTGCCTATTGACTATCCTCAATGGATTTCTAACATCGTACACATGTCACTAAAGCGGCAGGGGGACTTGGATATGCACAGTTTTCGGGATCTTAACCTCGCTTTCCCTAAGGATGACTTCCCCTTACCTAGCATTGACCAACTTGTTGATCTAGCTGCAGGTCATGAGATGCTCTCTCTCATGGATGGCTTTTCGAGGATCTGACCAAATTTTGGTTGCCCCTGCCGATCAACACAAAGCGCCTTCATAACTCCTTGGGAACCTTACATTATCGTGTCATGCCATTTGGCCTTAAGAATCTTTGGTGCTACCTATCGCGAGGCTATGACCTACATTTTCATGACATTATGCACACTATCCTTGAAGATTATGTCGACTATCTTCTCGGCAAGTCTAAACATCATAGTGAACATCTCGATGTTTTAACCATTATTTTTGATCACTTTGTTACAATATTCTATCCGCCTTGACCAAAGAAATGTGTCTTTGGTGTTCTTTGAGGGAAAACTTCTTGGCTTTATCATCTCTTTGCGTGGCATTGAGGTCGATCCATCTAAAGTCAAAGCTATCCTAGAAATGCCCCCACCCAAAAATCTCAAACAATTGCGTAGTTTACAAGGTAAGCTCCAATCTATCCGACGTTTCATCTCCCAACTCTCGGATCGGTGTCAACCTTTTCATCACCTTCTTAAAAAGGACATTGCCTTTCAATGGAGTGAGGAGTGTCACCAAGCCTTCGAAGCTCTCAAATCCTATCTCTTGCAGCCACCCATGCTTATCCCACCCCAGGACGACCGCCCTTTCTACCTTTATCTTTCCGCCACTGACCATGCTATAGGTGCTATGCTTGCACATCGGGATTCGGCACGACGAGAACAGGCCGTTTATTATATAAGTCATACCCTCGTGGATTATGAGACTAGGTATACACATGTAGAAAAATTGTGCCTTGCCCTATCATTTGTAGCCACCAAACTCCGACATTACCTCCTGAATCACAAAACTTTTGTCATCACCAACACAGACCCCATTCATTATATGTACGCCAAACCGCATCTAAACCAACGTATCACTCGATGGCTTATGCTCCTCGCTGACCTTGACCTTGAATTCGTACAACAGAAGTCAATCAAAGGACAAACTCTTGCAGACCAACTTGCGGAGGCCCCTTTACCTGGGGAACAATTTACCAATTTTACCTTCCCCGACGAACTCATCGCCACTCTTTCACTCCGGGAAGAGTTGTATCAAATGACCCTCTTCTTCGATGGATCTAAATGCCAGCGCGGCGGAGGAGCCGGCGTTGTTCTCATTCCTCTCGACGCTGAACCTATGCCTCTTTCATTCCGGCTTGATTTCCCTTGCACTAATAATACAGCGGAATACGAGGGAGCCCTGTTGCAGGTCTCAGAGTTGCGTTACACTTAAGCATCAAATCTATCAACATTTTTGGCGACTCTCAATTAGTAGTCAATCAAGTTATGGGTGTCTACCATGCAAAAATGAGGAACTTCAAAAATACAAACACTACGTGGATTCACTTCTAGCCTTATTTACTCACTATTCTATACAAACCATTCCACGCTCCACTAACAAATTTGCGGACACTATGGCTTGCTTAGCCTCGCAAATTCCCACCGCACCAACTGACTCTGAACTATTCGTCATGGTCCAACAACTTTTTGTCCCATCCTATTCAACCTCGGTAGTTTGTACGATAAATACTGTGTCTACTAGTTCACAGGATACAGTACCACCAATTTCATGACTACCTTACAATCTCTGTCCTCCCACCTGACCTTACTAGTAACGGAAAACGTGCTTTTCTTAAAAGTGTTTCGCGTTATGTTGTCATGGGGGGACTCCTCTATAAACGTGGCTTTGATGGCATCCTCCTTGTTGTCTAATCCCAGGCGCGGGAGCCACTCATACCATCCAACGAGTCCATGACGGTATTTGTGGTGGACATTTTAGCGGCCTTGCCGTGGTGGCCAAGCGAATCCTTCGCCTTGGTTATTATTGGCCTACTCTCATAACGATTTCTACGAATATGTTAAGCGTTGTGTTATGTGTCGACAACATGCCAACCTTCAACATACTCCTAGCCACCCGCTCCAGTCGCTCGAGATCTTTGGCCCTTCTCACAATGGGGTTTAGACCTTATTGGTGAGATTCATCCGACCTCTTCACAACGTCACCGTTGGATAATCACAAATGACCGAATATTACACAAAATGGGTGGAGGCTATTCCACTCATTTCAATCAAAAAAGAAAAAATTGTCGAATTCATTAACCATCACATTATCTGTCGTTTTGGTATTCCTCATCGCCTAATAACAGATAATGGTAAATCTTTTAAAAACAAGTTGTTACAAGACCTTTGTGACAACTTTGGTATCAAACTTAGTTTCTCATCACCTTACTATCCGCAGGCCAATGGTCAGGCTGAATCTTCTAATAAAACACTAACCAAAATCCTCATGAAAGTTGTCAATGAATCCGGAAGAAATTGGCACGATCACATCCCCTTTGCCCTTTGGGCTTATCGCACTAGTATTCGTACCTCCACTAATGCCACACCTTTTTCTTTGGTATACGGTACCGAGGCTGTTTTGCCTCTCGAAATACAAATACCCTCCCTTAGAATATCTCTTCAGGGTATTCTCACCAACGATGATTTCCGCCAAGAGCGGTTAGCCCAATTGGAGCTTCTTGTCGAACGCCGTCTTACAGCTCTTGATCACCTTCAAATCTATCAAAAATGCATCAAACGTGCTTATGATAAGCGACTTCATGAGCGTACTTTTAAGGTTGGTGATCTTGTCCTCAAAGAGAATCAACATGTCACCAAACTAGAAAAGAGCAAACGTGGAAAATTTGCTCCCAATTGGATTGGGCCTTATATAATCACTCACACCTATGGATCTGGTACTTATCGTTTAGCTTCGCTTAATGGTAAACCTGAGCCTGAGCCCCTTAATGCCTTGCATCTTCGACCATTCTATTATTGAAATTAGTGTTATATCACTTCTTATCCGCCTACTGCTCGTCCCTTAAGCTCCCATACCACCACATGCACTTGTTTCCTACATCTCGAAATAAAATCAAGCTCACCTCTCACCTCCCCTTAACGATGCCTTCCCCTTTTTAGTCTAGTCCATGACTTCAAAGTATTAAAATAAGTCGTATTCTTAGGGGATTTTCTTGAGTCAAACTTCCTACTAAACTAGATGCTTCACGCTAAAAAGAACATCTAGTCATCTAAATTAAATATAGACTGCTCCCTCGAAGGACAGCTATATGCCAAATTATTGCTGCTATTCTCTATGTTGCTCCCCACGAAGGACAGCTATGCACTAAAATCATATCTCTGCTACTATAAATAGATGTTGCTCCCTCGAAGGACAGACTATACACGATCGACCTCTAGCGAGAAGCTTCTCGCATCGATCGGCTTCGTGAAGACCTCAAGAATAATACAATCAATATCCCTTGTAGACTTCCCGCATCGATCAGTCTACATTCAATAAAATAAAAGCCTCATTCAAAAGGACTTTTGAGTCATGGACTTGTCTATTTAGGGTAGGTTCTCTTTTGTCAGAACACTCACTTTGTAATAAGTTCTCTGCACCTCAGCTATACCATCCACCTCACCTCACCATTTGTTTCAACTCAAGGGATGTAATGTATGCTCGATATATTGTGATCACACAACTCTTTTCACCTATTGACTTCTCGTCTATGCACGGTACCTAGGGCTCCAAGCTCGTTCTACGTTGTGTGGTTTGTTTAGCTCTTTTCACCTACGGAGCACTCTTTCTACTTTGCCTCGCATCTAGGATTGTGTGTTGACCTTAATCAGGACATGATTCCCTTCTACTTGGGTAGGCTAACCTTCGCTTCCCTTATACCTTTTACAACATCACCAATTCATTACCAACACCATCAACCTTACCTTTACTAATCTTAATATTTTTACCAACCAACCAATTCCTAAACCGTACCAAATTGCACGAATTCGCCTCTCCACGATCCTAAGGAGAACTACATCGATCGAGGCCCCACCTTACTTTGTGCGATGGGCTATGTAGGCAGCACTTCGGAGACATGGGGTCTCCCAAGGTTAGCTCGACCATCCCCTACCATAATCTATCATGTGTGGTATAATAAATATTTCTGTGTATTTCTATTTAATCACATTCCTCTTTATCCTTTTTCAAAACACCAAAAGTCACAACGAAACATTCTTATTATTATCATAACTCAAATCACCATACATATTCTTTTTATTTAGATGTTAAACAAATACATCTTCTCTATCATCGACACGCAGGTCGGCATCCTTATTTATTCTTATACCTTGCTAACATTTACTCAGACCCTCACGCCTCATCCCGAACTAGGTGATGATCGTGATCGTCGACCCCTCTCGCCGGGCCTCTCTGTCCTCAAAGGTACCACGGCTATTGGTACCGCCCACTGATCTACCTATCTCTCCTGTAACATATGAATACGCCCTCTCGCATGGAGGACTCCAGCCTCTAGTCTCCCCGCCCGTGACTCCGCAACCGCTAACAATCCTCTTGTCTCATTCACCTGCGTTTGGAGCTGCTGAACTAAACGCTGCAGACGATCCCTCTCTGCTGTAATCACAGCTATGTCAGGACAATCACGTATACCTCGCAGCTCCGCTGCCCACCATAATCTATAGGCCTCTGTCGTTCCTGCGTCCATTACCCTGCGATCGGCTGCTACCTCTTCAGGACCTTCTGGAGGTGTTGGCTGGGGAGGTGAGAGTACTGCCTCTGCGTCGATCCTCATATATGGTCTATAAGCCAGGGGTATATCCTGCACAAATCCAAATTGTCGCCGCACGCGATCTATAGGAATCCTCTCATATTCACTGGCCTGTGCCCCGCGATCCACCTCATTCGCTCTACACCCCTTAACTCCTTAGCCATGCTCTCTGTTACCATATAGTTACCATAAGGCCTCCAGCAGGATGTCATGCAACCGTCACCCTCTCCCATACACACTGTAATACACAATATCACCCGTCACGGCTGAGATCTTGCCTCTTGTTACTGCATCTGGACCCATCGTCGAATCCTAACCTCTGTACTCCGGTCTCTCTCTGCTGGAGGGATTAGCCTATTGGTCGCACAAAAACAATGTGCTCATAGGCCCAACTGAGTGTAATAAGTATGAACAATCCAGTGTCGTCCTGTGATTTCACCTACAAGCCCATAAACCCCTGTATAGCTCCGCCAAATATGCAGGTGCCCATGCAAAAGTCACGTTCCTTTCTATCATCTCCCAGATAACACACATCAATGCCTTTGGAAATCTTCCCCTTACGCCCTCTCGGTAATGCATAATACCCTACCGCTATCATTAATATTCTTGCTAACCTTGTCTCCTCGGGATGTCTTTGCATACATTACCCCATACGTAAATGATAAACCTCGCTGTGTCAAATCTCATGCGTATGGACCAAATACTGCTGTTATCGCTCCCCGTGCCGCGCTAGGTAGTGCCTGATATACTGGTTCTCCTGTAATAGGGAGTCTCAAAATACGGAACACATCTTCCAATGTTACTGTCATCTCCCCTGTTGGCAGATAAAAGGTATTTGTCTTGGGATTCCATCTCTCAATCAACGCCTGTAACATACCATGGTTACGTGTGATTCGTGAATAATAACGGATTCCACTTAACCCCAAACGATTTATCAATGTCCATTCCGCTGGTGTTACATCCGCTCGGATTCGTGACAACAGCGCTGGCACACTATCATTCATCCTCAACCCTGCCTCTGCCTGCATACACCAAAACAACAAACAACCATTCAATCCGTCAGGGTTTTTCAAACATTCTGGAAATTCCTCCGATGCTTGGTATCGGTTATACATAACGATATCGGTTCGATGGCAAATACCGGTTTTCCTAACCGCTTCCGGTCACTTTATCGATTACATACACCTTCCTAAAAACAACCACCTACGACATAATTTGCTCGTTTATTCCTTTTATACATACAAACATACCCGAAACCCCTAATTGCCTACCCCGTAACACTTACCTCACCTGCAACCCTTGTTCTCATGTTTTCTTTCTCATATATACCCACCTACTCTCCCCCATCTTATTCACAAAACATGCAGTAGTCAAATCACAAACAAAACGTTACCTCTTGGTTTGCGGTAGCTTGAGGTGGCCCTTGTCTTCCCTCTTGTCCCTGCCTGCTGGATGCTTCTCCTCATTCTGCCATGATCACCACCCTTTTCAACTTTGTCTTTACGCATACGAATCTCGGATCACATTCACTTTCCTTGTCTCTTTTCTCCTTATCACTCAAATCTCTCATGCACAAAACTTTGTCTCGATCGTCAAAAGCATCGCGTTCGCGTATTTAACCTCTTGCATGGCTCTAAAATTAAAACTTAAGTTGCCACCCTAGCTTTTCTATTTTTAGAAAAGCTCATACCTAAATAACCGGTATCGGTTACTTAACCGATATCGGTCTATCAGCTACCGATATCGGTTACACACCTATCTTTTCTCAACAGCGTTCTTTTCTTCATTTCTCACCTAAATTTTTGTCGCGCCCGCCTCTTTTCCTGCATAAACAACACAATTTACCACATTTGTTCATCCACCACACATAGCATTACAATTTCATTAACATCATTTATTTTATACAAATACACAAACCATCAACTACGGATATCAAGAAACTATCAATCTATACATCATTTGGATCCAACTCATCAGTTACATATATCACAATGTCACAAAACCACCAATTCATCACATAACATGACATTCATATATACGTACAAAAAAACAAAAACATCAGCATCATCCATCTATCAACATGTCAATTAAACTCATCACACATTCTATATATTACCATAAGTATTAACCAAATATTTAAACACATTTTGAACACTGCATGTGGATCAAAACATCGTCTCTATATATATATATATATACAAGTTTTCAAAAATACAATGTGCCCTACATCGGGGCCTCTGTGATCTCATCATACAACAAAGCCGGCACGCAGGCCGCAATAACTGTCAAAAAAATCTCGACTCGGCTCGCAGGCCGGTCCCTCGTATCAAAAATAGCTATATACTCGGCTCGCAGACCGGTCTCCACTATACAACCCCTACTCGGCTCGCAGGCCGGTATACAATAAATGAATGAATGAATACATGAATAATACATAGGCACGCAGGCCTCTATCAATACACCCGGTTCGCAGACCGGTGCCCATCTCTAAAATACAACAACCATGTCTGGGATCTCTCAGCTCTCCCCACCACCCTCGGCACCTCTCCCCGCTGGTCCCTGTGGTGCCTCTCGCCTCTGCCCATCACGGACACGCCGGTGTGTGGGCTGCCCTCCCTGAGATCTCTGGCTGTGAGAGGTCTCTGCCCTATGCGCTTTGCATAAGCTGATACTCGACTCCGGTACCATCAAGAATATCCTGATAATATCGGGCCTCTGCTCTAACCTCCATATAGCGCTCTCGAGCCACCGTGGCCGGGGTGGTCCCTGGCACCTCTGACAATGCCAATGCCCCCGAGCTGTCTTTGGTGCTGGTGGTGGTGCTGTGCTTGCGCGTGGTGCCGTACTGTCTTTCTTGCTTGTACACGCACTTTTTGTGGGCTTGTGGTCTTTGGTGGTGGTGCTTGCTGTGCTGTGCTGAACTCAAGGCTAGCTTTGCCTCGTAAGACACCTATACGTACTGTGCATGCGCATTTAGCTGCCCCGTAAGAGCTACACTTTGACCCCAGGCTGATCTCTCTCTCCTATAACTGCAGCCAAGTCTGGCTGTGCAGGCGGTACTATCCTGGCTGCCCTCTGCCCAGCCCACCACACCCTGTATGATCCCGTGCACCCAGCATCATCTACACCCTCACCTGCTGACCTCTCCGCTACCCAATCTGGATCCAAAGGCTGTGGTGCAGGCAGTGGGGCCTCTACATCATCCCTCCTGTACTGAGGGAAGGGAGGTGGCTCGTCCTGTCGCAGCCCCATCTGCCTGCGTACCCTCTCCAGGGGTATCCGCTCGTACTCTCCTGGCCTCCGTCCTGCTATCCAGAATGTATCTTTGGATTAGGCGCAATCAGTTGTATGTGGGCTCCTCTGCCAGGGTGGTGACCTCTGTAGGGTCTCCATACAATGTCTACTACTGTAAGGCCCTCTAGCAAATGTCTATAGTATACCACATCCCGACCTGCAACAACTGCTCGTGGCTGGCCCATGACCCCCAACCACCTCTGAAAGCCATATCGGTATATGACTGTGGCCCTGGCTGCTGGGGTAACCCTACTGGCCTTTGATGCATATGATGTGCTCGTATGCCCAACAATGCAACAAAAATGTAGAGCAAATACCGAATCGCCTCCTCCGGCGATAGCCCCATAGCTCCTGTACAATTACACCAGATATACTGGTGCCCAGGCGTAACAGGTGTGCTCCTCCACCATCTCAAGCAGCACCCCCATCAATGCTCGTGGGAAGCGGCCTCCCTCTGAGTCCGGGAGGCGAAAGCGGGTGATCCCAACCATCATCAACACGAGCCGGTCGTGTCTCGTGTCGATCGCGCACGCAGTACATGTCACCGTGCACCGATACTCGCGCTATTATGGTAGGTCGATGTGCGCGGCCGCATCCCCAAAAACCTGCGATATCTTTGTCCATGGCGAGTCTCGAATCTACGGAAGACGCCTCTCCTCGATAGGTAACCGAAGGATGCGATACACATCCTCCATGTGACGGTCATCTCCCGGTCGGGAGATGGAACACATTGGTCGCCGGATCCCATCTCTCAATGAGGGCGACCATCAGTGTGATCTCTCTCTATCACTCTGTACCTCTGACTCCAATGAGTCCCACCTCGCGCATGATGGCCCAATGAGCCGCGCGAGATACGTGTGGCCTCATCCACACCAACAATGGGGGCATCCTATCCCGCATCGTCAGCTGGCGCGTGCTGCACAAAAACAAACCCACATCCTTAGACCTACTCTTTATTACAACATCTACTTTATCATCTAAACACCCTTTTTTATCCCCCGACCATACCCCGACTCTCTACCACCCCCCTCTAGTAACCTACCACCCTAAAAACCCAAAACCATCCCACCCAAAACGAACAAAACAAAACCCAAACAAAACACACACAAACCCAACCCTACACCAAACCCTTCTCCCACCTCCAACTCAAACACAAACCCAACCCTACACCAAACCCTTCTCCACCCCCACCCACACCCACCCACAACCCAACCCAACCCCCCCTGACACAAACCCAACCCACAACAACAAAAACAAACCCACCCCAAAACCCAACCCCAACCCCAACACAACACCCACCCCAAACCCAAACCCACAACAACAAAAACAAACCCACCCCAAACCCAAACCCACAACAACAAAAACAAACCCAACCCCAACCCCAACACAACACCCACCCCAAACCCAAACCCACAACAACAAAAACAAACCCACCCAACCCCAACACACAACAAACACAAACCGACGCCGGCCGATACACGACCGACGCCGGTCCCTTCCCAAGCAGGCTTTCCATATCATTTGCGACCGATGCCGGTCGCTTAGTGACCGACATCGGTCACTGTCTTCTCCCAGAGCCGAACCCCCGCGCGGCCCCCAAAACCCATTTTTCACCTATTTCTACCCATTTACCCACCCAAACACCCTCAAATTCTACCCTCCTAGCCGCCTTAGCATATTTTACCTATCTACCCTCTCCCTTTTTCAAATTACGTCCATCTACTCCTAATTTCCTACCAAATACAAATCCCTTCCCAAACCCCCAATTTAGCATAATACAACCAAATTACCAAATTAAAGAGTTTCGAATCTACCCGAACGACGACACGTCGTCGTGGTGGGATGGGTGGTAGCGGTCCAGCTGGTCCAGCCCCTCCAGCTCCTCCTGCCTGTGCCATGGCTCCAATCCTGATCTGCTGGGTCCCCGGCCAATCAACTGCTGCCTCCTCCTTAATCGGGCCCACTATCAACTCTCTCTCTTGATACCATAGCTCCACCTCACTCAATCAAGCCTCTAATCTCAACTCTCCACGTCGACAAGTCGATTTGGTTTGCAAATAACAAAAGTGACAATGACAAGCCGTATTTTTTCTTTTATAGGTTTTCACATTTCACCGATATCGGTTTCATTTTGCCCTAAGGAACCGGTATCGGTCCCTTAACCGATATCGGTCATGCAGAATCGACATCGGTTCTCTACCCAACTTTCACCCCATTCTTTGCCCTTATTTACTCCTTGCCTCTTTTTCACCAATATCGCCTCTATCCACTTTCTTTCTGCACACCATTTGTTCACTTGTCCTGGCCCGACCCAAGGCCTCGCCTAACTCATTTGGCCCGACCTAAGGCCTCAACCTACCCATCCGGCCCGACCCAAGGCCTCGCCCTACCTATTCGGCCCGACCTACGGCCTCAACCTACCTATTCGGCCCGACCTAAGGCCTCAACCTACCTATTCGGCCCGACCTAAGGCCTCAACCTACCTTTTCGGCCTGACCTAAGGCCTCAACCTACCTATTCGGCCCGACCTAAGGCCTCAACCTACCTATTCGGCTGACCCAAGGCCTCGCCTAACCATTTGGCCCGACCCAAGGCCTCGGCCTACCCATCCGCCCCGACCCAAGGTCTCACCTAACCATTTGGCCCGACCCAAGGCCTCAACCTACCCATCCGGCCTAACCCAAGGCCTCGCCTAACCATTTGGCCCGACCCAAGGCCTCGGCCTACCCATCCTGCCCGACCCAGGCCTCGCCTAACCATTTGGCCCAACCCAAGGCCTCAACCTACCCATTCGGCCCGACCCAAGGCCTCGCCTAACCATTAGGCCCGACCCAAGGCCTCAACCTACCTATCCGGCCCGACCTAAGGCCTCAACCTACCTATTCGGCCCGACCTACGGCCTCAACCTACCTATTCGGCCCGACCTAAGGCCTCAACCTACCTATTCGGCCTGACCTAAGGCCTCAACCTACCTTTTCGGCCTGACCTAAGGCCTCAACCTACCTATTCGGCCCGACCTAAGGCCTCGCCCTCACTATTTAGCCCGACCCAAGGCCTCCCTTTACCCTTCGCTGCCCAACCCAGGCCGCAACCCAAGAACTTGGCCCGACCCACGGCCGCACCACTTCCATCCCTTACCCAAAATCAACACCATACACTTTTATCCACCCATCCGGTAGTTTTTGTTCAATCGAGCTCACCTGTTCGTGTTTTAGCATGATTAGGGTCCTTGACTTGATCTATCGACCAACTTTTCCCGGACCTGACCGTGACGTTTATCTCAACCAAACCAACCTTTTGAGTGCTTGCCGAACATGCCTAAACGTTCTGTACCTTTTTACCTTACATTATATACCACTAGGGCTACTTCCTATGCCTTGGATACCGAGGATTATATCACCCTTGTTTGGATAAACTATCGACCTTTGCCTCTGCTTGCTGCTTTGGTTTGCTCGTCAAATCATGTACCCTAGTCATACTATGGCATTTCAATATGCGTCTGCTTCCTTGAACCTACCCCACCATCTTACCATCCCCTCTACCCCATTTACCCATTATCAACCCTATCCCTGATTTCTCGTTCACTCAATCTGCGATAGATTTGAGGGGGATTACCTATACCCTTAACAGGAGTAACCACTTCATATTATTGTCCGTGCAACTTTACAAAACAAGCTACACGACAATAAGGGGCTAATGTAGACACCAAATTTGTCTCTTACGACCCCTTGTGACCCGCATCTCACCTCGGAATCTAACCTCATCACCTAAACCTTACATAATTATTTATTAATTACCTTATAATTGATAAATCCACATCACTTTACCCGCCACACTCACTTTGCCACCTCATCATGACCTAGCCCTAACTCTAAACTAACCTAATTAAGACCCATGACTTGGTCAGACTCACATCCATAACTAATGCCTCCTTACTCACACCCAAAGCTGACCTTCTAGCCACTTGACCAAGCCCGGCCCGATCTCTCGGGAGAAAGCGGGGAAGGTGGGCTATTTTACTAAAAATAGCCTACTTTTTCCTTACGATGCTGTTCTACTCGGCCGCCGTCGGTTACGTAACCGCCATCGGTTCCCTGTAAATGGGCTCCCCAAACCAAAACAACGGATCAGAATTTCATTTTTGGAGATCAGTCAAAGGATTTCTGGATCAACAGAGAGCATTGCGGCGAAAAAAACGAGGCGAGATCTTCACTTGACGAGCGAGAGACAAGTGGAAATACCAGAAGTGTTTACAACCAAGGAGATCAACTTGCATCTTTGTCAAAACGAGTAAGTCACATCTTGCATGTCCTCTATTATAACATTTCTTATGCTCTGTGAATTTCAGTCCTCCTAAATCCGTCTCTGAATCTACTACCCAACGTGTCATTGCATCTAACTGTTATTCTTTTGCTTCTAATCATCCCATTTCCTAATATCATCCATAAACCAGCCTTACAAAACACCGTAGCTACTAAGAAGATCCTAGAACCCACCGGTATCGGTTATCGATGTAACCGGCATCATTATCGATGGCAATCGGCATCGCTATCGGTATCATGCCATCGGTTCCTCGATCAAAACCAAAAAACCAGACCTTTCCCTACCCGGTTCAACGAAACAATTTAATTGATACTTTACGAGTCTTTTGTGTTAATTCATATTAGCGGGAACTGACCACCTTTGAAAGGAAGTTTTATATTTCACAGGCCCAAGGTAGTTCCCTCATTTATTGTCTAATTAAAATCTTGTGGTCTTGTGTTCTTATTCACGGTAGTCCTTCCAAGACAAAAGGAGTTCTTCGCATCGGCCCGATCTTTCTCTACGATGCACGCGCACATCTCGACATTCAACAAGTATTCCTCCTAACCCTAACCTCATCTGTTTCTAAAAGGAATGAAAGGATAGAAGCAACTCTATTCCCGAAGCCGAGTCATTCCAAGTGAAACAACTGGCACAAAAAGCTCTATGACGCTCTTTGGGCAGACAGGGTTACACCAAAGAGAGCTATTGGGATGTCTCCTTTTCAAGTGGTATATGGAGTAGAAGCTCAATTGCCAGTGACAGTGGAACTGCCGGCCTTGCACCTAATGAAGGCCATTGAAGATACTGTTTTCAGAGATGCCCTGGACAAGAGAATTATGTACCTGCACAAGCTGAATGAAGACAGATTGGAGGTTGCTGATAGGATATCTGTTCACCAGCAGAAGGTAAAGGTCCTGTTTGACAAGAAAGCTAGGTTCAGAGATTTCCAAGTTGGAGACACTGTATTGCTATGGGATAAAAGGCATGAACCTCGTGGCAGCCATGGAAAGTTTGATTCCCTGTGGCTCGGACCTTTCAAGATCAGGCACTTTGCTGGTGAGAATTCCTTTTATCTTGATTACATGGATGGTTCTTCTCTCCCACTTCCTTATAGTGGGTAGTATCTCAAGTTGTTCAAGTCCTAGGTGATTAGGGAGCCCCTTGTATATTCTGTACAGTGCTTTTGCTTCTGCGTTTTGGCGTGTTTCCCTTCCTCCTTTTGTTTTGGTGTGTTGCCCTCTGTATTGGTCTGTTCTTGACTCCGTTGCCCAATGGATAAGGCACTGGTCTACTTCCACTGAGTTTGTCTAAGTTCTTGCCTTGCCTCATTCCTTGAATTATGCCAAGTCATCCCCAGAAGGAGCCAGCTGTTGTCCACTCAAAATTCCCTGCTCTGATAAAAGTAAAAAATTTCAAAATTTTGAGTTTAAGTGTTTTTCTCTTAAGTGCATAAGTCGTGAAATTGAGAAAATCTGTGTTTTGGGTCATTTTGTTCCTTTTTCGGGCCTGTCGGACATTTTTGTCCCGCGTGTCCCAAGTTCCGAAGTGCGTTCTGTTCCCCGATCGGCCGAAATCCCCGAAGTTGTTCCATTTTCGGGCCCGTCGGAAGTTTTCGTCCCAACTGTCCCAAAGTCAAAAAGTGCAAGTTGGAACCTTTTCGGCCGAAACTCCCGAACCGCGTACTTCGCTCTTGCATGTCCCAAATAGCCCAAGTAAAAAAGTGCAAGTCGTTCCATTTTCGGCCGAACCGGCCGAACCGCGTACTCCGGAACTTTTTGTCCCAAATGTCCCAAGTTCAAACGGGCCTTTTGTTCCATTTTCGGCCGGTCCGCCCGAACCGCGTACTTCGCGCTTTCCTGTCCCATCTGTCCCAAGTTAAAAGGTGTGCTCTGTTCCATTTTCGGCCGAACCGCCCGAGTCGCGCACTTCGCACATTTTTGTTCCAACTGTCCCGAAGTCAAAAAGTGCGCTCTGTTCCTTTTTCGGCCGAAACGCCCGAGTCGCGCACTTCGCACATTTTTGTTCCAAGTGTCCCGAAGCCAAAAGTGCGAGTTGTTCCATTTTCGGCCGATTCACCCGAACCGCGTCTTTCACACATTTTTCGTCCCGAGTGTCCCAACATGCATTTGTGCGTCTTCTCCCTGTTTCGCCCGAACCGGCCGAGCCGCGTGTTTCGCGCATTCGCGTCTCACATGTCCCAAGTGAACCTAATGCAATTCATACTTAGTTTTTCCCGCTCGACCCGAATATGCTAAAATATGAATTTAAGTTGCGGCTCTGATGCTATCAATCCGAAGATCAAATTTCAAGGACAGCTGGCAGAAGGACAAAGTTCTCAAGACGCTGGTTACATCGATTTTCAAAGATATTCATTGTCATCCTCAAGATGAAAATTTCAGTGTGTTCCTCGTGGCAGAGACATAGCTGAGGCATTAAAGAAGTTCAGGTAGCAGATTCTGAAGTCAGTGGGTCCCTCTCAGTGACTGGCCACCTGTCTTCTCCTCCTTGTTCTTTTCTCTTCTTCCCTTTCTTTTTCCGTTTTCTTTGTAAGAAGTTAAGGCGTTACGATTGGCGGTCCTTAACTATTCTCGGTTAAAGAAGCGGTTACAAAGAATAACTGATTTGTAAGCTATATAATGGCCTTTCCACGCCATTCCAAGAAGGGGAGGAAGAACTTGGCATATTTTCTGGAAGTGTAAATAGATCAGAGAGAAATCAATACAAAAGGGCTTTCCATTCATTGTCTATCCAATCTTTGTTATCTCTGTGTTTTCTTTTAATTTCGTGAAGATCATTTGTTTCTAGTTCGTTAGTCTCACTGATTGCATATTTTCAAATATTGCGAGTATAGTGATCTTGTATAACCAAGAAGGAACTTTGTGTCCTTGATTAATGAATCTGAAGAAGGTTATTTACAGAACTTTGTGTCTGGTAATCTCGTCTTGTTCATCCAATGCAAACGATCTTGTTTTAAATTCACTGCAACTTCGCATACATAAAGGATTATTCTGCTATCTATAATTCTGCATGTTGCTCTTCTGCTCATCCTCGTATTCCCTTTCCTCAGTCCTTTTGTAACTGATGATCCTTGTGGAAAACACTTTCGTAATATCCAAGTTCAACCATAAAATCATGTTTTGTATATTTGTAAATAAGTTCGTTTCTGAATAAGGGAACCTCTCCCATTAAAGAGGAGGGACTTCTTGTCCCCTGTCTGTTGCTCTCTTAAAAGTCCTATTTGACGACCAACGGGATGGCGAAAATTGTTTTAACTTATCACTTTTTGCTTTTTTGGCAAAAGGACGAATTTGGTCCCATGGCTCCGCTTTACTCTGATTGGTCCTAATGTGCTTACGTGGCATGTTTTGATTAGAGGAGGAGTGGTGGGTCTTTTTGTGCCTTAAGGAATTTTGGAAAAAGAGTTAAAGAGCAAAGAAAATGCCTAGGGCCCACAACAAATCAAAATGGAACACATGGTGGCTTCAGAGCCAAGGATGGAATTGCGGGTGGTTGGGTTCTTTTGAAGTTTTTTGACTTTATTTGGTTAAAAGATTAAAGTCACAAAACAATCTAGAACTCCATAGCGAATCACATGTGGACACGTGGTAGGATCTCAGGTGGAGGGGGATGTGGATTGGCAAAAGACTTAGAGATTTTTTGTCTTTTTTGGCAAAAGATATGAAAATGCAAGAATGAGCCGAAATCCCGCAACGAATCACGAGAGGATGCGTGGGTGGGTCGAGGGAACTTCGGGCCTTAGGGGAAAATTGAGATTTTTTCCATTTTTTGGCATAAAGGTATGAAATTAAAAGGAGGAGCACAAGCCCACAGTGAATCAGCAATCGCCATGTGTCAGAGACAAAATCGAAGGTGCGGGTCCACGGGGATAATTTGAAAAAATTTCCTTTTTCCAAAAAAGGTGGAAATGTTTAGAATCGAGCTACGATTCCACTGGGACCCACATTGGGACATGTGTCAAGCTCATTTTAAAAGGGTGGAGGGGTGGAGAAAATTTCAAATTTTTACATTTTTCCAAAAGTGTTAAAATGTCAAATAGTGATCCCAATCCCATTTCCAATCACATCGTGACATGTGGAGGGCTCAGATTAAAGGATAAAGGAAGATCAATGACAACTGTACATTTTGTCATTTTTATCGACATTTTGGCTCCAAGAAGTGTGGAAATGCATTTTTTGCATCAATTTTTTTGCCAATTCATGTCATTTTTGCTTGCAGGGTCCGAATCGATCATTTTGGAGGGTCGGTTTGTAGATCCAGGCACATTTCAAAATTCCTTTTTGCTCTAGTTCGTAAAAACATAAAATATCAAATAATTTGTAAAGTCAAATTTTGGAGGGATAAGGATGAAATAATGAAAGGAAGGGGGTCTACATGCTTTGAAGATGAAAAATGTGCCTCCACAATGGATAATGATGTGAATTTTGCAATGATTCATCTCTTTTCGGATAATCTGAAACTTTTTGGACATGTTCTCGTTAAATGTCCCTGTCTTTGAATCATGAGGAATTTTTGTAACAAATTTGATCCTTTAGCATATTCTTTTCTTAGGAAAGAAGGCTTGAAGGAGATTGAAAGCTATATATTACATGAATTTTTCATGCAAAGGGTTGGAAGTGTTTAAAAATCTTGGAAAACTAAAAATTTCATGGGAAAATCTGGGAAGAATCCCATTCTCTAAGTGACCACTTGAGAAAATCATGTAACTCTCTCTATATTAGATTTCAAATCATGTTAAGTTGGTTGCACATGTATAGCCATTAAAAAGATCTGAGATTGTTTTTCAAAGCATTCCCCTACTAATAAATCTGATCATTTTTGAGTTATTGTGTGTTGTCTTTGGGAAAAATCTGTGAATGCTTACATTTCAAAATGCATTTCAAATTTGTGTTTCTTGTTTCTTGTTGCAATCTTGTGTTTAAAATCTCTCTTGATCATACATGGTCTCATTTCTTTTGATAGTTTAGTGGCATTTGCAATCTCACATTCAGAAGATCTTTCATCTTATAAAGAGATAAACAAATTTAAAATCACTTTACCTTCCTTGACTTCAGAGATTGTTTGTAAACCTTTGGGTGCACCTTAGGTCATGATTAAATAGTGATTGCTAAATGCTTCATTGGTTCATTCTAACTCAATCTTTTATGATAGATGATCAAATATTGTGTGGAAAAGTGCATATCTAGGGTCTCCATTTGATGCACATATCTTGGTTGAAGGGATGATTAACCATTTTGATACTTTCTATTGTTAAGTTTCTCCATATTTTGTTGAAATCCTCAAAGAGTCTGGCGGACCTTGGTTTGTCTTATCTAAACTCCCACCCAAAAATCATTCAAAACAACTAATCCTACCCTGTTTTACCCTTGTTTTGACTTGTATACCCACAAAAGATCAAAATCCAGTTGCTAAAGTATGCAGAACAGATCAAGATTTCAAAATGTCTTCAGTAACCCTTGTCTTACATTGAAAATATCTCCATAATGCTGAAGTGCCAACTTGTGAAAGTAAGATTTGGAGTGTTGATCATATTTTCCCAAGGCCCTTTTCATTCTATTTACACAAATTGAGGGATATCTTCATCTCCTTCACCATTTGAGGGTTACAAAATAGGTTCTCTTACCTTCGTTGAAAGGCACAACCTAAAACAGTTAGGACAAGATCAAGTCCTATTTGAGTTCTATCCATCTCTCCACAAATTTGAGTGTTAGCTAGATCATATCCCCGAATACAAAATGACACACACCATGATCCATATTTCTTCAAGCTTCATGTCATATATTTGATTTTTCTCATACTTGAAAAGGATAACAAATTTGGGTACCAACAAGTACCTGCTAGTTACACAATTTGTCTTTTATACGAGATCACATGGCATTGAATTATTTGGTAAATAGGTCTATTTTATAGGGCGTATATGCATATGGGTACTCTTATTTCAAGAATTTTATTTCATAGTTATGTTAAAACCAAGGAGAAGTAATTCTAGACCACCATTTATCTAGAATATATTCGGGAGAAGAAGCACGAGAAATTAAAGACACCATGCCGGACGCAAAAGCTATATAGGTTAATGTTATCACCAAATCACTACACTCCCCGAATGGCCTGAAAATGAATCACGACATTCGGTGTGATTGGGACACATGGGATCACCTCTCAAGCTATGGGACTTGGGCTCGAGGTGAACCTTTGGAGAAGTCCAGATTCCTCTTCCTAAATTGAATGCTTAACTACTCCTGGTGTAATAAAATGACGATCTAATCCTAAGCTAGCATCTTCATGAGTTTTAAGGAAAGAGATTTTACAGAAATGAAACTATATTAAGGGTGGTGATGCACCCAATTAAGGGATGTTTAATATCTAGAATGGTTAATGTGGGAGCAATGCTTGCATCATTGACCACCTTCACCTATCGCAACTTGAAAGGGTATACAATACCACAAACCTTATGAATAAACGGAAGAAATTTCATACGGAGACTAAGTAAAGCTATGAATAAACTTCAAGAGTGCCACTAGGATCATAAAGGTGATTGAGATGGAAACGCATGTGGGCCTAGAGATGAATAAATTCAGGGAATTATCAAGCACTTCATTGAGTATAAGAACCGAATGGCTATGTGGGAAGGAGAACAATAAAACTTGCAAGAGAGGAATGTATAGCTGAACAAAGGAAAATTTGAGAAGCCATGAAGGGTCGATCCAAGCTCTAGATCGGTAAAAGTTACGGGGTGTACTTGATTCAAACCCTTGTAACAAACTAGCTATTTTCATGGGAGCATGTTCCCTTAATTTAATGACATTTCTATTTTTAGAAAAATGTTAGTTAAAGGCCCATTGTAGTGGCTCAACCTAAAAATTATAAATAGTTGACGCTTGAAGTTAGTAGATATAGATTATTTTTGGGAGGATTCAATCTTCAAGCTTGGAAGAGTACTTCAGATATTTCTAAGAAACCTTTTAATTATATTTAGAGTTACACCTTGCTATTGAAAATCTGATTTATTGTGTTGAATGGTTAATCAATGTTTACTTTGTGAATTTATGATTCCTTAGTGTGAGTGATTATCTTACCTTTATTTCAGGTTATCTATTTCATGTTGTGAAGGAATAATGTGATTATATTTTACGTTAGTTGTGAAAACCTTATTTTCCTTCTGTATTAAGTTATGTCATCATTATCCCTAGTTGCAGAAATAGATGTTTGACATATGCATGTGTGGTTTCCTCATGATAAATTAATTGTGTGTTGAATCCAATTCGATCTATCCTTATGTATGCTCAAGTTTAACAAAGGAACGTATGCCCCTAGTTTGTGGTATTGTGTACCCTTTCAAGTTGCGATAGGTGAAGGTGGTCAATGATGCAAGCATCGCTCCCACATTAACCCTTCCAGATATTAAACATCCCTTAATTTGGTGCATCACCACCCTTAGTATAGTTTCAGTTCTACAAAATCTCTTTCCTTAAAACTCATGAAGATGTTAGCTTAGGATTAGATGGTCATTTTATTACACTAGGAGTAGTAAAGCATTCAGTTTAGGAAGAGGAATTCGGCCTTCTCCAGATTTTCACCTCAAGCCCAAGTCCCACAGCTTGCGAGGTGATCACGTGTGTCCCAATCACACCAAATTTTTTGATTCATTTTCAAGCCATTCGGGGGGTGCAGTGATTTGGTGACAACAATGATTTCATTCTCTAAACTTTCATAGGTCAAAAAAGTATTTGAGAATCCTCACTTAGCATAATGATGATTTGATGGAGCAGCCCATTGCCTTTTTCAATCAGTCTCTTAAGGAATACGAACTCAAATATTCCTTCATCGAAAAGTAGGTCTTTGCAGTCATTCGAGCCCTAAAGAATTTTAGGCATATGTTGTCTAACAACAAATTCCACTTAATGGTTTCTCATCCTGACGTCAAAGAATTTTTGTTGAATAAAGAGATGAATGAGAAACGTGCTAGGTGGATTACAAAAGTAATGGAGTATGATGTACACATAAAATTCACTAAGCTTGCCAGAGGAAAAGGGTTATGTCAAGGCATTTGGTCATGTGGAAATGGAGACCAAAGATATGGAAGATGTCATGCTTCTGAATGCTAATGAAGGCAGTGATCAGATTGATTGGTTAACCAAGATGCAGAATTTCCTTCTCTCAAGGGTATATCCTCCAAACATGGATAAATTCCAAATACATACTTTCCATCTCCAATTTATTCCATATGCGGTGATAGATAGTGTTCTCTTCCGAAAGGATTTAAACGGTGTTCTTCTATGCTGCATCAAGCCAGAGTAGGTGAACAAGATATTAGAGGAATTTCACAATGGCCTATCCGAAGGACATTATTCTCGTATGAACAAGCTGCTACTAATATTATGCACGCCGGTTATTATTCTTGGCGAGTTGTCCGAGATACTCTCATATCTAGGGTGAGGAAATGTAAGGAGTGTGCTCTTTTTGTAGGAAAACAGAGGCTGGAAACTCTCCCATTACATCCCGTTCAAGTGGATCAACCCTTCATTTAGTGGGGATTAGATTTCATTGAGATGATCAATCCTCCATCTAGTGAGGGGCATAAATGGGTCCTTACTGCAACAGATTATTTCAATTGCTAGACAGAGGCAGTAGCCCTAAAGGAAAGTAATGAAAAGGTTGTTCTGTATTTTCTAGAAAATTTGATGATAAGGTTTAATGTTCCTTTTACTGTTATCTCAGATAATGCTATGGCTTTCCTCAGGATGAAGATAAGTAAATGGGCTATCAAGAATGGAGTCCACCTCAATACTTTGTCTAATTATTACCCACAAGGAACGGGTTGGCTGAATCCAATAACAAGAATCTCTTAAGAATCATCAAACACGCACGATGGAGGCCAAAAATAACTTGGCATACACATCTCAAGATCGCCCTATGGGCGAGATCGGATAACACCTAAAAAGGCCATCGGAGTTTCACCTTTCATGCTTGTATATGGAAGGGAAGAAAAACTCCCACTTTCTTTGGAAATACCTTCCTTGGACTTGGCTTATCGGCTCAAAGTTATGGAGAACGATGCCTTAACAATGAGGCTTGCTGAACTCATGGAGCTGGAGGAAATTTGAAACTCACCATGCACACATTAACACAACATCAGGCTTAGGTTAAGAAATATTTTGACAAGAAGGCATCTGACAGGCATTTTCAAGAGGGAGATCTAGTCCTCAAATGGGATGAAGACATGACCAAGCCAGGAAATCATGCCAAATTTGATGTTCTCTGAGAGTGGGCCATACATCATCACAAGTTGCAAAGAGGTGAATTCATTTCATCTATCCAAACTCAACGAAGAAGAATTTCCCATTCATGTGAATGGGATACATCTCAAAGCTTTATTTTGAGATGTTTCCACCCTGTACAGTGTTCTTTTCTTTTCCATTTTTGTTTGTTTTCTGTTTTGGTTTTTTCTTTTTAGGACTCCTTTGCCCAATGTTTTACTTAAGGCTACGTGCCTGAAAGCTTAGAAGGAAATCATTCACTGGAAGTCACCAAAACTCTTAGACATTTAACCTACCTTGAAGAAAATATGTCGAAAAAATTTTAGAAATCCTTTGTACAATGAAATTCTCCAAGTCCCGAAATTCCAAAAAAATCAGGCTTTTAGATTTCGGGGGTGGTTCTATTTCAGAGTTTAAATGGTTTGAATTTGAAATTTGGTTCCAAATATCTGAAGCCCGAAATCCTAAAAGTCTGAATTTTTAGATTTTCGGGATTTCAAGTTCAGAAATTTTCATTCAACAAATTGGCATTTCTTAACTCGGAGTTCCAAAGTCTGAAACTCTGAAATTCTAAATTTTCGGACTTTTAGGCTTTTGAGTTTCAAAAATTTTGGCCCCATTTTGTTTAAATCCCTTTCGACTTCTGAAGTCTAAAATTCTAAAACTCAAAATTTTGGACTTTTGGGCTTTCGGTTTTGGAATTCTCTGAGTCATTTTTAGGATTTTTACTTTCAAACTTCCAAAGTCCGAAAATCTAAATTTTCAGACTTTTGGGCTTTTGGGTTTTGGAAATTTTCATTTCCAATTCACTTTTTGTCCCCATCTCTCAAGTATGAAAACCCGAGAGTATGAAATTTCGAGTTTTGGGCTTTTGGGTTTCATACTTTCGAAGTCCTTCGCGTAATTAATTCTTCACCTACCTCCGTATGGATCAGGTTTTTGCCATTAATATTGGGTTTTCTATTTAAACTCACATTTTTTTCTGTCATTTTCACTTGAATTTTTACTCTAACATTTTGTTTCTTGTACTTTGTGATGTCTTTTTCAAGGTATGGTGATTTTTTTATTTTCTTTTTGGTTTAAGGTCTTTTATTTTGTTTCCTTCTCATTTTTTTCTCTTTGGTCTCCCTCTGTGTATTTTTTCGAAATGTCAAACCCTTTGTTCACCATGTTTTGCATTTTGAGTTTCTTCAGGTATTCAGAGTTGTTCGAAAGATCCTCTCAAGTTTCCCATACTTCTTCTCAACAATTCTCATTTTTCAGGGTTTGGGAATTAGTATTGTTTGGCAAAATCCTTTTCCTCATTTTTCTAGAGATTTCTTTGAACTTTTGGCTTCAGATATTTCTTTAGAAATTTTTCGAAGATTTCTTTTGGAACTTTTGACTTCGAGAAAAATTTCGAAGATTTCTTTCGGAAATTTTTTAGTTCGGAGGTTTCGAGTTCAAAGAAATTTTTGGAAATTTTCAATTCGGTGATTCTTTTTAGGACTTTAGAATTTTTTTCTTTCATATTTTCATAATTTCTCCAACTTTAGCTTCCAAAACACAAGGCTTGATGTCTACTTCCACTTCAAAGGGAAAAGAAAAGATGAAGTACTCATTTCTTGGGGTTGCTCCTCACTCCTTCCTATCTTCCGACTTAGGGAATATAGGGGACACCGACCTAGGGAAAATTAATTTTCCATATTTCAGGAAAGAGTAAAGGCTCCAAATAAGAAATTCTAGATGGAAGCCATCTCGACAAAGTGGGCTTTCCCTTGCTGCTGGTTTTCCCACATCCATGCATTGCCCAAAGTTCATTTTAGCTACAAACCCACTTTGACAAAGACTCCATGTCAGTCAGAGATAATGATGATAAGGTAGTAATCTGTTTGGACCCAGACTTCTTCAAAGATCTACTCAAACTTCTGATGTTCAATATTACGCCACAATTTTTCCAGAGTTAGCAGTGGAACATTGGGACAAGGAAGAGGAAGTATGCTCAAAAATCATGATGAAAACTTATCTAGCCAAGAGCTTCACCAAATTACCCAAAACCATGCATCGGTTGGATTTTATTCAGGAGGTCAGTGATCTTATTGTGCTACTAAGTAGAGTTTCAGGTCTCCCTTCTGTAAAGGAATTCTAGGAATGGATGTTTTTATACATCACTACCATCAAGAAGAACAATGAGTTTATCCGATGGGGGAGCATATTAGTAGCTCCATTTGCTATCAATTGAGCAAGGTGTTAGCTACGAAGACTTTCTACATGACATCCTTCCTGGTGTATGTTGTTGTTGCTATGGGAGATTTTATTAGTTTGAATACCAGAGGTGTTCGCAGCACTTCCCAAATATATGACTTTTATCCCCAACTCACTTTGGATGAGGGAAGTAGGCATTTCCATAGATTCAGTGACGCTTTCTTTGTTGTCATCCTCTACCATTTTGACAAAGAGTTATACAACCGAAGGATTTCTGATGAAGCCTTCAAGGAGGTGTGTGAGTGGGGAGCCATCTATTTGCAGTTCCCTACATTCACTTACATTCGGGTTCTAAGATTTATAGGTTCCCCTAACAAATTGCCAAGGTGCCCCACTGATAAATGGGTTCTACTGGAATTGGTCTGACAATTGTTGGATTATCATCAAATTCAAAACAAGCGCCACAAATCGGGAATGCATTTCCCTATTTCAATTGGTAGATACACCTGCCTAAATATCCATAGGGCCAAAAATGTGGATGTAAAATTGGCCGAAGTGACTTTACAAACCTTTCATCCATGAACTAATTTTAATTATTGGGGTAAGTTTGGTGAAACAGGTTGGTCCAGTGCCCACGTGCCCCAATTGGAAGATATCTGGATTTATTGTTGGGATGAATACATCGTGCAACAAAGAGATTATGAGAGGTTGACCTTGGATGAGGTTCGATAGTTTGGATTGGCCGATGTCCCAATGGAGGTGCAAGATAATGATGAGGTTTTAGATGTGGCATACAAAAATGATAATATTTCCAATCAACCATTACCATGGATTGATTGGTATGTAGAGGAATGTTGCAATACAAAGGAGAGGGTGGGGCCCATTCTGCAAAGAACTTACAGTTGGTTGGTTACCTTGGGAATTTCACCCAAAGGAGTAGAAAAACCTACAAATACCAAGGCCCCACCAACTATGAGCCAATCAACACCCACAAAGGGGAAAAGGTCAACCCAAAAAACCCATATGACTCTAAGAAATATTTCATTTGTTGTTGGTGGCTCATCTCTCTCCAAGGCTCCTACTTCCAAGACCATGTCTCTTGCGGTGCTTACTGTGTGAAATGGTTGAATTCGGTGACTCCCCTAGTATCTCCCAAGATCCATAACATATTCTTCCTCCTCCATTGTCACTTCCAATATCAGTTCCTTCCACTTCCATAATCATTTCTTCCTTCCCATCCCCTTTTATGGCCCAAGTATTCTCATCACTTCCAGTTCTATCAGTTGGGGAAAATATTGGGTCACCCATTTCCTCTTCACTTCCTTTAACACTTCCATTTTCTTCAATCATACCCCCTAGCATCATTCTATCAACTCCTATGGTTTTCCTTACATCCATGCCATCCATCATTACTACTTCTTTTGAAATACCAGTCATTGTTTCTAGTGATCTTGTTTTAACCAATGTTTCAGGTATTGGATCCACTTGCTCCATCTTCATCAGCTTTAGCCATACCAGAATGGTTGTTTAGGAAAACTCCCAAGAAAAAGAAGAAGGTGCCTCTAGGAGATGTTATAGATCTTAGCATATTAGAGCATATTCCCAAGAGATAGGCCAAGAGACCAAGAACCATGTCAAGTCTGACAGTTAACCCATATAGAGAATGGGTGATAGAAGTTGCCACCCCCATTGAGGGGAAAACTAAAGAAAAATCACAGCTGTGGATTACCGGATCTCAAAATTCTCATTGGGGAAGGCTACTCATGAAGGAGCCAAGCAAGATGTGCACACTACTCTTGGGGCTCTTTTGGAAAAATATGACAAAGATAAGGCCACCAAAGATGAACTCAAAGCCAAGGTCAAGCATCTCACTCACATTGCGCAAAGTAACCCAACCCACTCCATCTACTGAAGTCTCAACTACTACGGCTATGATGATTTCATCTACAATCGATGATATTTCTTATCATGATCTTGAGAAGCCAGGTCAAAAAGGGAGATTAGTAAGGGATGGATGGAGAGAATTCTACATGAAGACAATCCTTTAATTGAGGAAGCAGTTGAGATATACAGTGATTTGTAGGTTGTGAAAACCACTATTTCCAAAATGGATGAGGCCTTTTCCAAAGATAATAATAATCTGAATTTAAATTTGGCAACATGGAGTGAGATTAGAGAAGAAGACCCCGACTTGCTTCTTCAGGAAGAGGTGATCGATGATGCCTCAAAATTATTTGAATACCAAAAGGCCATGGAATTCTGGTGCCAAGTATTGTAGGATTTAATCAAGAAGTTGGAGGAGAAATGAGTGGAAATCACGGATGCCCTGAATGACATCTCAGAATAATTTGATATTGCCAATTGTAAATTCTTCAATGAAAACATCGATGCTCTTCCTAAAGATAAAATTAAGGGAAATTTCAAGGATTTGGTGAAGCGTGATGATGAGGTCACCAAAACTTTCAATAGTGACTCCATTGACCAATTGGTCTTGTGCCAAAATTTCATAGGGAGATTGAAGAAAGTTACGAATAAACTTCAAGAGTGCTAGCCAGATCACAAAGGAGATTGAGATGGAAGATGTAGTGAATCACTACACATGTGGTCCTAGAGATGAATAAATTTAGGGAATTATCAAGTGCTTCATTGAGTATAAGCACCGAATGGTTGTGTGGGAAGGAGAACAACGAAACTTGTAGGAGAGGAAGGTGTAGCTAAACAAAGCCAAAGCTGAGCGGCCATGGAGGGTTAGATCCAAGCTCTAGATCAGTCAAAGTTGTAGGGTTGACTGAGTCAAACCCTTGTAACAAATTAGCTATTTTCATGGGATCATGTTCCCTTAATTTAATGACATTTCTATTTTTAGAAAAATGTTAGTTAAGGGCCCAACTATAATGGCTCAGCCTAAGAACTTATAAATAGTTGAATGCTTCAAGTTAGTAGATATAGATTATTTTTGGGAGGAGTCACTCTTCAAGCTTGGAAGAGTACTTCAAAGATTTCTAAGAAACCTTTTAATTATATTCAGAGTTACACCTTGCTATTGAAAATCTAATTTATTGTGTTGAATGGTTAATCAATGTTTACTTTGTGAATTTATGATTCCTTAGTGTGAGTGATTATCTTACCTTTATTTTAGGTTATCTATTTCATGTTGTGAAGGAATAATGCAATTATATTTTACGTCAGTTGTGAAAACCTTATTTTCCTTTTGTATTAATTTATGTCATCATTATCCCTAGTTGCAGAAATAGATGTTTGACATATGTATGTGTGGTTTCCTCATGATAAACTAATTGTTTGATTGAATCCAATTCGATCTATCCTTATGTATGCTCAAGTTTAATGAAGGAACGTATGCCCCTAGTTTTGGTATTGTGTACCCTTTCAATTTGTGATAGGTG
Organism: Taxus wallichiana var. yunnanensis; assembly: GCA_018340775.1. Classification (NCBI taxonomy): domain Eukaryota; kingdom Viridiplantae; phylum Streptophyta; class Pinopsida; order Cupressales; family Taxaceae; genus Taxus; species Taxus wallichiana. Next base: position 42,500,832 of record CM031236.1, read on the forward strand.
AAGGTGGTCAATGATGCAAGAATCACTCCCACATTAACCCTTCTAGATATTAAACATCCCTTAATTTGGTGCATCACCACCCTTAGTATAGTTTCAGTTCTACAAAATCTCTTTCCTTAAAACTCATGAAGATGTTAGCTTAGGATTAGATGGTCATTTTATTACACTAGGAGTAGTAAAGCATTCAGTTTAGGAAGAGGAATCCAGCCTTCTCCGGAGGTTCACCTCGAGCCCAAGTCCCACAGCTTGAGAGGTGATCCCATGTGTCCCAATCACACCGAATGTCATGATTCATTTTTAGGCCATTCGAGGGGTGCAGTGATTTGGTGACAACAATTACAATAAGTGCTATCGAATTAGAGGACATTGTTGTATTTCTACAATCAGGTATGGCACTAGAAGGAATGAAATCATTGGAGAAGAAACAACTTTCTATACGTGTGGCACCCTATATGTTGATGAACGGTGACCTATAAAATTTAGGTCGGGATGAAGTCTTGCGTTGTTGTGTACTAGAACATGAGTGCATAGATATAATGGAGGAATCTCATGGTGGTATTACAGTTTTCCACTATGCAGGTGATGCCACCGAGTGCAAGATTTTAATCATTGGATTATGGTGGGAGACCCTGTCTAAATATTTTAAGACATATTGCAAGGCTTGTGACCACCGTCGGTGTCTAGGGAAACTAGGTCAACGAGATGAAATGCCTCTAAGACCCATTACTAGTACTGAGAACCATTTGAGAAATGGGCTATCAATTTTGTGGGTCCTATTGCACTAGCTACGCGTAGAACTAGATCACACCATATCATTACTTACAGACTATTTGACAAGGTGGGCGAAAGCAATGCCTAAAAAGGATTATACAGTGGTTACAGTAGCAAGGTTTCTATGGGAAAATATTATTACATAGTATGGATGTCCATTGAGTTTGACCAATGATACGAGCACACATTTTCTTAATGAAACAATCATAATTTTATTGGATGAATTCATGATTTCACACCATAAGACAACACCCTATCATCCTCAGCCTAAGGGAACTATTGAGGCATTCAAAAAAATTGAGCCGACATTAACAAAAATTTGTGATGTTGGAATAAAGGATTGGGATGATAAAGTGTATGCGATGCTTTGGTTATATCGCACAACATATAAAAGGTTTAACAAAGCCACACCATTTCGATTAGTGTTTGGCGCGTGAAGCAATTCTTCCTATAGAATTCATGCTACCTTATTTATGTATTGTGCGTCTTTAGAGAGTCTAGCTAATGAGAAAGCATTAGAAGAATGGATTGAAAAGTTAATCAAGCTAGATGAGCAATGAGCCATAGCACATTGGAGTCAAAAACAAGAAAAGGCCAGGTAAAAAGCATGGCATGATAGGCACATCAGGGAAAAAAACTTTGATATTGGATAGATGGTGCTCCTTTATGATTCTAAATTTTTGTGCCATCCAGTTGAACTCAAGGTACATTGGTTAGGGCCATATGTTATCACTCACATACTTGAAACATGTACTTTCCAATTAGAGGCATTTGATGGCACGTAGTTACCCGAATACTTTAATGGGAGTAAGTGAAGCCCTACCATAAATAAGTATTCTTGGTGTTTGTAATAAGGCAATTTTTCCATTTAGATTAGGTTTTCAATTCTACATTTCCTAATGTCTTTCCTTCTTCGTCATTATTTTTTGTCAATTTAGTTGGTGTTTTTGTGTAATAAGCGTGTTCGCATGCGAGAATCTAATTACTATTTGAATAATTTCTATATGTAAAGGACTGCACATACCCTTAGTGTGGGGTAGTTATTGATATCTAGGTATAGGACTATTGAAAATAAGTACACGTGAAAGGAACAAACTGCTATGGGTGTTATTCAAAGTTGGAGAATTGTTAGAAAATAGATTGCTTCTAGACAAGATGACCAAAGATGGAGATAAATGATGGAACAAGTATAACACAAGGTAAGTGGAGGCCACAAGGACTACCGGTGGAAGGCGTAGTGATAAGGTACTCATGTTCATGGAAGCGTATTGAAGAGAATTCTACATCCAAAAGGTAAGAGGGCATGCTAGAAGTTTATAGCTTGGGTGCGAAGATGTACCATGTGGAAAGAATGAAAATGGTTGATTAATGAGAGGATTGTTGGTAGGTGAAGGAGAAATAAATGCACTAAATTTTTGAAAATCTATATAAGGATGGGATGTGAGTTCATTCTTAATGTTAAAATTTTGATAATTTGAAAGAGCCAAGTGCGATCAAGTCATGAGAAGAGTATTCAGTGCAAAGAGTGTGAATCGAGACGTGATGAGAATGTTTTTTCATAAAGGAATCTTTTTCCCCATTTGTGAAGGGTTTGACCAAGCAAGGCATTACAAAAGAGCTAGGGCACATAATTTCAACTAGGGCATGCTAAATCAAGCTAGGTTTTGGTTTGCACGTTACATGAGATAAAAGGTGAGTATTTGAAGTTAGAATATTGTAGGTTACAAATGGCACCGAAGAAAGCACCCACAACAAGAGTAAAAGGAAAGAAGAAAGTGGAAGTAAAGGTTAAAATTACTCTTGAGAGTAATTTCTTAGTAATGCAGAGATATCGGAGGGTGTTATTGTGGGTCAAGAATGGGATTCCCACATCTGGAAGAGAAAGATTAGTGAGTACAACCATTGTACAACTAAAAATAAGAAAGAGTTGGATGTGTTATTAAACACAAAGATGAATGAATAAGCACACAAAGAAAAGACATGTAGGTATATGACGACGTTAGGGAGAATTTGTTGAAGTATATTAGAGTTTACCAGTTGTATGAGCTCCCTAATTTGGTAAATATGAACCATTGTATCAATAGATTATAAGCAAGGTACATGAATATTTCTTTCACTTTGTAGGATGCAAGGTAAGGATCACAGATGTGTTGATCTCAATAGTAATAGGGTTGAAAGGCACAGGGGTAGATCTAAACAGTGATTTAACTAATAAAGCCACAATCTTGGAGAAAAGGAAGGAGTTAGGGTATACCAAGGGTCTACGCAACATGGACATTGATAAATAAAAGAAGTACCCAATCATACAAGAAGCTACACACTTAGTGACAAAGTTGAATGACCAAGAAAGATGGTCACAAGTAAACACAATATGGCTACACATTGCGAAGAATATGTCATAGGGAGTGACTTACAACATCTCCAGTTACATCACGAAACTATCATTAAAGAAGCATGTAGAGGAGAGAAGATCATTTTCGAGGTTGTTCTATTATCTCTGGTGTTTATGGAAATTGGGGTGCCCAATGGGCCAAAGGAGAAAATATGGTTATACCCTATGGAGAACAAGTCACTGTGGAAATATTTGAAAAGTAAATGTGAAAAGGATCAATGATCAGACCAGTCAAGTAGAGGGTGGAGAAGTGGTATGATAGACTTCACGTAGTGTTTGAAGAAGAATGGCGCATACCTAAGGAATTACCTTCGGTATTAGGGAAGGAAGTGTAGTTTGTAGTATACCATCACTTTTGCATTGTGTGGTTTGCCATGAAAGATGGGGCTTAGATCCCATGGTGAAAATTACCATATTCCTTCACAAAGCATAATATTTCCAGGCATCAATTCATCAATTTTCAAATGCACGCCATCTAACCTTTAATGCAGACAAGGTAGATTGTGACTACCATATACTGAGAAAGACATATGTATATCCAGGATGGACTGCCTACATTGAGAGGCTTATCTCAGATGTATTAAACATGAAGTTGGTAAGCTTGGCCATTGTAGACATTGGAGCACCACTTGTGTACCTTCAACTCAAGCCCAAGATGGAGAATAATGAGTATGTGGAGAATGATTTCATGCTCCTAGGGATGCCAAAAGGTAAGAATACAATGGAAAATGTTTAAGAACCTAAGCCCTCAAAGACAATATAAGTAGATGATGAAAAATATGAGCATGAATATAGTGGTGGTTTAGAGCATGAGGCGCGGTAGGTAAACTCGAAATAGGGAAGAAATCGAGCGTGTGATTACTCCACCCCAACCACAAGAAGGATATGATGAGGACCTAGATGTAGTACAAGGAGAGTGCCACTACAAAAGTTTATTTAGGAGAATAAGAACCCAAGGTGCTACTCCACAATCAATGCACAGATCACCTCGAATCTCTCCACATAAGGAGACAGATGAGAAAAGAAGAAGGAATTTGAAGTTGAATGAGGATGCAAAAGAGTCTAAGGAGAGCACGCCCAAATATCCTACACCTCTAGAGGACATGGAAGAACCAAAGGATGAATAAATGATGGAGAAGAAGGAGAAAAGGAGGTAGATGAGATAGAGAAAGAAACTACTCAAGGTATAGTAAAACAAGATCCAAATCTTGATGCTCAAATTCCTAAGGGGTCAAGATAAAAAAGAACAAGTGGAGAATATGTTGCACTGGTCATGGGCTACGCTGAGGACACAGGTAAAATTTTCCACGCCCATTTTCAAATCACAATGACACAAAATTATTTGTATGGGTGGGAGTTGATGGATGAAGATATGGAAACCATGCGCACAAGGAAGTAGTTGTCATGGTTGATGCACATGCACATGGATGAACCAAACTTTGATGTATGTGAAGATTCATGTGTATCAAGGAGGTTGAAGAAGACACCTCAAGCCAAACACATAATAGTAAAGCCTATTGTTATGTCAAATGAACAAGTGAGTAATGCTTTGGTAAAAGTCTTAACAGAGGTGGCACGAGAAAAATATGGATAAGGCTGAAACAATTAGGGTACTAAGAGAAGAGCTCAAAACTAAGGATGTAGAAATAGCGTGCCTAAAGAAAGAAAAATACTTGGCACAAAAGAAGAACACTATTTTCATCAGCATGGCAGAGGAAATTGGGGACAATATCATGAAAGCAAAGCCACACTTAGAGCCTAAGGTACCCAAAACGTTTCCTTCAGAAATGCATTATGTACAAACCTTGGTGGAATTAGTGCTTGAAGATGGAACTCTGTGCATGCTAGCACCAAATAATCTTGAGTAAGAAGTAGAGAGGAAAATGATTTGGTGATGAGGAAGATTGTATCATATGAGGAATTTCTCCAAAGCTTGCAGGAGGAACTGAAGAAAGCATATCAAGCATTGAATATTTATGCAAAGCATCATTTTGTGGAAGAATCATTTTGTGTATCCCAAGGTACCATTATAGAGGACAATGAAGTCCTAAAATCCATGAAAGATGATACCTTGGGCTGCACAAAATGATTAGCATTTGTCAATCGAAGCGCGAGCCACTTACGTTCCACTCATATGACCATCCATAACCCTTTAGCTCCACACATCCAACCCTAGGCATCTCTATGCATTCTTAGCTTCTTTAAGCAACCTAACCAACATTCTCCCATTCTTTTTGCAATCACATAGAATGACCAAAACAAAATTTTATTGAGTTTCTACCAATCCATCTCTATCGACACCGATTAACCTAAACCATTGTTAGTTTCCTCTTAATCATCTTTGTATCTAGTAATTCTAGTAATTCTTCCTATAATAACAGACCTTATTGTCTTGCCCACTTCCCTTTAACACTTTTGATACTATTGATCATATTATGGACACTATTATGTTTATTTTAGTATGATGGTTAGATGTTAGATCATGGACTAGTATTGATCTAGATTCAGCTATTATGATTGATGACTATTGGAGACATTATTATATATGGATGATGATATATTGCTTTACATGGACAGGTTATTATGTTGATTTTAGAAATGTGACATTTGATATTATGAGTAGCTCTAGTAAAGAGATTCATGGGATGATGATATAGTGGCAAAATTAAATTTAAAAATGATAATGTTGAATTCTTAATATTGTTGTGATCTGGATTTGATATGTATATGTTGCTTATATCATTTTGGATGTTCGATATGGCCACGAGGCTGAAGGAGGTAATGTTATTTTGTAGGTTAAAAATCACAACAATGTCGGGGACTGGAGACTAATCATATTGAAATTCCAGTGAAATCAACAAGGTCACCAAGGCAACCGTGTTAGGTGTTTGTGTGTTGTGTTATGTTAGGAATTCCAATCGGGGGATATCCATTATATGTGACCATGGGATATATGTTTTATTTATGTGTTCCCTTTTTTAATTATTGTTGTATGTATTTTATTTATAATGTGCTCCTTCTTTTAATTAATTTAAACGTGATAGTTTAATGTGAGAGTCATATAGTTAGATTTTAATTAAATTAATTGGGATGTGGAATGTAAGAAATAATGTTGTTGTCTTAGTTAATAATTAAATTTGATTTATAGTATGTATAACCATATGGTAGATAAATAAATCATTATGTAAAAGTATGTAATAAATGGATTCATAGGCGTTAATGCATGTTGTAAGAATGTGTAAGAGAATGTAAGTGATGTGTAGGTTGAGTAAGTCAGATTTTGGAGTGTAGAACACTCCATCCTCTTTGAAATTCAGATTTGATCTTGGAAAGCCAAAATTGGAGGCTTGTGGGACAAGTTAAAATCATCCACACCTCTTAAAATCATCCACCAACCATGCCTATGGTTTTGGAGTCAAAATTAATATTTTTATTATATTTTGATATGATTATGTGTAAGTTTTAATTGTACTTCCCCTTGCATATTCTTAATGCATTCCTTTTTTAAGTGTGGGTTATTTTGAGTGTGTAAGTTGCTTGTCATTTATATTTATTGTGATTTTTTTTTTGGGAAGCTGATTTTCTCTTTTTGGGGTTGAGTAAGAATGATGTGGCATCCCACTTGGAATCCATGTCATCCTCTCCCTCCCTCTCTTTTAAAATTTGAATTATTCCCTTGTTTCAGGTTGTTGAAACTTTTCTCTCTCATCCTTGGGTCGAATTTTATTGCTCTTTGGAGCTTGCTTTGTGGAAGGATTTTGGAAATTCTTTGCATGCCTATACCTTACTTGTTTTGGGACTACATTTTGAGCAATTGAAGGAACTACTGTTTGGGAAAACAATCTCCACTATGGAGAGGTAGGGTCTTGCCTTTGTAAAATGTTGTTTTTCCCTTTTCTTGCATGCATTTTTGGGTGTGTATGTGGTGTGTATTCATGGCTAGTTGGGTAAACTACTTAGGGCAAGGTGTAGGAGAATACTATGGGGTTTCATATGGGGGCATAAGAGATTACCAGTGGCACTTATTCTTTGTGAAGGGAGTGTTGGTTTGGGATCCACATAAAAAAAAATTGCTTGCATTTCTTACTCTTGGGGGGCATAAGGAGCGGTTGGGAGATATAAGGTTTATGGGAATTGATATGGTTTTGGCATTATGCTTTTGGTGGTTTCCCAAATCCAACTTGGGAGGTATAAGGAGATCCCCATAGCTCTTGCTCTTGTTTGGCTTTCTTGAATAAGCCTTTGTTTTGATTTTAACTATTGAGGTAGTTGTGAACTACATCTTGTTTGTTTTATGTTTTTATGTGAATGTGAAAATGTGCTTGTATGTGAAAGAAGCCTATGTTGCCATGTGTTGATATTCATGCTCCATTTTAATATGGTTGGGGCTCGGGTGCCAATGGGTAAGGATGGCTTCTCCTTGCCAATTGGATGTCTTGGATGGGTGGAGAGCATTGCCTTACCCCCTTCCTTGTTGTCATCAAATTTTTTGAGAAAAAGAAATCAGCATGATGTTGTTTGGAGAAAGAAGAATACGAGTTTGATAATCATCTCTTTTGAGAAAATTATTGTAATCCCTTCCCACTTCGTGTGGATGAGTTGTGCAACTATGTAATGTGAAGCTATTGTATGGTAAATGGAAGTCTGAAATTTAATTGAGAAATGTAAAGATGAAATATTCTATTCTCTCAGTATTGGAAAAGAATATCACGCATTGTAGAATAAATATTTAAATTCAAATGAAGAAATAATCTATAAGCATTGTTGGAAATCAATGAAAGAGATACATTTCTTCCTCAATTGCAGTGTTTGATTTAGATTCAATTGTAATGTTGTATTCTATTAGAGTTCTTGTCTGAAAAGATATCTCTGTGGAAAAGAAAATGCATATGGAAGGAAAAGTTAGCAATCTGTTCTTTGCATTTATTTAAAATTTGAATTATCAATTGTAGTTTGTACTCTAGAAATGATCAGATAAATCGATTGAATTTTTAGACAAGATCTGATAAGCTTTCCATGTTTGGAAGTGGCATATGGATTATTGAAGTTGATAATGAAAGAACTCTGTCTTTTTATAAATCTTTCATTTAAAGTTACCACAAAAAAGAAAATGTACAGACTTGAAATTTTAATTTGTAATCGAGATATGAAACTATAAAATTTAGATATAATAAGTCCTAATGAACCAAATTTGCATTCCACATTTAAGAAAGACATTTTAAAACACCAACAAAATCAATTTATGAACTTACTCAACCATTTTCTCGTCAAAAAGATGTAAAACATATAAATTTCAGCTCAATCCACAAATTTAACTTGAAAAAACCTTAATACTTATCCAAGACAATTTCTCCATGTTTAGTTTACATGTTGAGAAGAAGAAAAATCAAAATTGGACAAAATCCTACAAGTGGAAAAATTGCCAGTTTTAAATGTGAAACCCTATAGATTGATTTCTTAAAACTGACGCTTAAAACTTCTTCAAAATCTAAATTTTATGATTTCTATGTAAAGAGGACTCCGAGAGCTTTCTGAAAAGTCCTTTTTTTCCCAAAATGGAGATTCCAATAAAAAGTTATGGCCATTTGAAGTTTTACTTCAAAAATGGCGATCCAAAATTAATCTAACTATATAAAAATTTAAAATTTAAACTTTGGAAAATTTTCCTCAAAAAGTCTGTAGCCCCACCACCCTTTCATTCAATCAAATCATGCCACATGGCACTTTGGAAGAGTGGACCATTTCAAAACTTAAACTTTTTGAAAAATTTGGCATTGGGAAAATTTTCCCAATTTTCTCCGCAACCCTACAGCCCGAAACCCCGACCAATCACATACCGACACGTGGTAGGGAGGGTGCATGGATTACATTTAAAAACTTAACTTTTTATCTCCTTTGGAAAAATTTTAATTTTTCCTCCTTGGCCCCAAACCCTCGTAGCCAATCAGGCTCTGACACATGTCCTAATGAACACGCGGCTCCGTGCAAGCCTTTTTGAAGTTTAAACGCCCTTGGCTTAAAACTCAAAAAAAAAAATTGTCGCTCTGTAGGTCCATACCCTATCGAGAAGACGCCACATGGCCTTTTGCGCAAGTCGAAGGAAAATTTTCCTTTGGAAAATTTGGGGTTGTTTTAAAACTTGGGAAAAATTTAAATTTTACCCCACGGCCTGCCGACCCCATCCAATCACGTGCTAACACGTGGCAAATTGGACATTGGTGGGAGAGTAGAGGTCTTCTTCCCTTTGAGATTTTAAACCATAAAATCTCAAATTTCCCTTTGTTCTTACCCTCCGCCTTTCCCCACGCCAATTAAAAGGTGCCAAGTGTCCCTTCAAATCAGACCCACATGTGAACAGAGGTGTTTTGCACTTTTGCGCTCAAAGAGGGAAAAATTGTCACCCTAAGCCCGCGGATTCCCCAAGGGAAAATTTCTCCCAAAAACTCCGTCGGGCCATAACTTGAGTTTTATTGGGAGTTAGGAGGACTTATTTGTATGGTTAGAAAGGTGAGAGAATTTCCTATCCAATGGAAATGATTTAGTATATTTTGATGACTCTAACTATGTGAAAATTTGAGTTGAATCCTATAAGCTGTTAGGGCGGGGAGGTGTGAGAATTTACTCTCCTAACCTAAGTGATGAATTTAATCCCTTGTTTTGAAATTTTGCTTGTTATGAGGTGTGGTAGAATCATTTCTACAAGTAAATCTTGACTGTTAACCTAAACCTCATTTCTGATAACTATGATCTTATAACCTTCTTTGCAAACACCCTTAACAAAAAAATTATTCCATAATTTTCCTAGCTAAACCTAGTTTTTTTCTTGGTCTCAAGTGGTAGTTTGAAGTGGGCATTACACTTGGTATCAAAGTAGTGGTTCAAAGGCTTGGACCATTGGGCACACTAGAAAATTGAGACTTGAAACTTTAAAACTAGTAAACCTGTTAATCTAGAAAATAGAACTGTTTAAAAATTGAACATGATAGTAAACTTAGAAACTAAAAGATTTAAAGTAATGAACTAACTCTCACTTTGGTCTATGTAGGAGCATTAGAGGAAGTGAGAGGAACATTCAAATAGAGACCCAGATTCACCACCACCATCACCACCACCACCACCACCAAATCAGGGTGTAGCAGCCATTCTACCTCAGATTCTACAGACCCTTTAGGATGTTAATGCCGCTCTACGTGGAGGATCAGTAGGAGGGCATTCACGAAGACATGACAGAGTTACTTCTATTGAGGGACATGCACCTCCCCCACTTAGTGAGGATCATAGAGGAGAGAACTCCCATGCGGAGTCGAGTCGAGAGGATTTGCCACCTAGGAGACAAGGTGACGAGTTCGGAGCATAGAGAGAGGTCTCGAGCCCTAGGCTTAGAGATGAGCTTGCAGAGAGGCCTAGAGGCCGTCACTACCATAATAGAGGATCACATCGGGAGATCTTAAATCTTAGGCCATCACATTACTCAAGTGATATAGGTGGATTTGAAGTAGAGGCCTGGCTAGTGAGCTTGAGTGGTTGCTTCAATCTTTGTCCTTGTTCTAGAAACATGAAAGCTCATGTTTGATCCATCTACTGAGGGATGGAGTAGGAGTATGGTGGAGGAAAGAGGAGAAAAAGCTCTATGTTGGTTTAGAGACAGTGACTTGGGAGCTATTTGAGGAGAGATTCGGGAGCAAGTACCTATCATAAAGGTTCATCCAGCGAGGATTGACAAGTTCCATGACCTCCAACAAGCTACCCTTTCTGTAGTAGAGTATGAGAGTAGGTTTCTATATCTACTTCATATGTAGATTATATGCGGGATGAGTAGGTGTGGATTCACATGTTCATCTGAGGCCTGAATTTGGACATTGGAGGGCAATGTGGATTCACCGCCCACGAGACATTAGCGAGAGCCGTCGAGAAGGCCTATATTGTAGAGTAGACTCGGGGTAAAACCCGGTAGGCTAGGGACCGAGTCGGGAGCCGCATTCGGTAGATGCGGGATGGTAGAGTGAGAGGTTCAAGCACCTCTCCCTCATGGTGGCCGAATTCAACATAGTCATCCTTTAGGCCACGAAAAAAAAGTAGTTCTACCCACCATATAGACCTTCTCGAGAGATCTGATGCACGAGAGAGGTCGGAGCATGGGGCCTCCCCTAGGGTCCCATCGGGACATAGGGTGGACCTAGAGCTCGGTCGGTTGGAGCTCACCGGCGAGAGCCATAGCGAGACCATAGTCGGTCATCAAGATCCACACCATAGGCTTCTAGGCACCTTTTGGTGGCGCTGCTCCTTGGAGAGGATCGGTGGTTGCTTTGGATGAGGAGTAGTTTGACATTTCTAGAGATTGCCCTCAAAACCCTAACAAGGGTAAGGTACCGGTTTCTGAGCCGATAGTTAGAGACATGGGGCATAGCCATAGGATCTATGTAGTAGTTGAGAATCACTAGGCAGAGCACCAAAGCACAATCATTGAGACCATAAGTAGCATTGGTGGTATTCCTACATCTGTATTATTTGATTATGGTTCTTTTGATTCCTTCATTGCACCATCTTTAGTAGAGTGATGCGGAGTTGGTGGCGATTAGGCGGGGTCTTAGTTGGGATGTTGAGATGGCTTATGGAGCCAAGATCTCTATGGAATCCTTATTTAAGGAGTGTGTTGTGGATTTGGGACCTTTCACCACCACCTCAGATCTCTGTATTCTTCCATTGGGCTCGTATGGAGTCATTTTAGGTATGGATTGGCTATACCGCATGGGGCCATGATGGATTGTTATCATAAGACTATATTTTTGCGAGATGATTTAGGATTAGAGTTGGTGATTATAGGGGCCGGAGAACCATTTCTATTCCCACCATTTCCGCTATGCGGCTTAAGAAGTGTGTGCAATGGGGTTGTTAGATGTATCTTTATTACAGATCGGTGATAGGTCGGAGGGATGGGTCTAAAGGACCATTGCTAGATTATCATCCCATCTTGAGATATTTTTTTTCTATGTATTTCCGGGGGAGCTACCGGGATGCCACCTCCACTGAGATTGATTTCCATATAGACTTACTCCCCGGAGCGAGCCTATTTCACGGGCACCTTATCGGATGACCACCCCGAGCTCTTTGAACTCAAGTTACATCTTGAGGGCCTTTTGGAGAAGGGTCTTATCCATCCTAGTGTATCCCCTTGGGGTGCACCGGTGATTTTGTGAAGAAGAAGGATGGACATTTGCGGCTTTGTATTTATTACTGCTAGTTGAACAAAGTAATGATCAAGAATTGTTACACTCTTCATTGCATTTATGACTTGTTTGATCAGATGAAGGGAGCCACGGTGTTCTCTAAGATTGATCTCAAGTTAGGCTACCATCGAGTTGAGGATTTTAGAGGTGGACATTCATAAGACCACCTTACGCATGAGGTATGGGCACTATGAGTTCACAATGGTACCCTTCGGTTTGATGAATGCCCCTGCAGTGTTTATGAGTTTGATGAATGGGGTATTCGGGACCTTTTTAGATTGCTTCATGCTCATCTTCCTTGATGACATCTTGATATACTCACATACATGTGAGGAGCATGAGGAGCACCTTTGACAGGTTCTTCAGTGTCTTCATGAGCAACAACTTTACGGGAACTTGGAGAAGTGTGCTTTCTTCCAAACAAAGGTGCAGTATTTGGGTCATGTTATTTCTGGGGAAGGTATCACAGTCGATCCTTCCAAGATTAAAGCCATTATGGATTGGCTAGCACCCACTACAGTGAATGAGGTGCATAGCTTTATGGGTTTAGCAGGATATTACCAGATATTTGTTTAGGACTTCTCTCGGATTACACACCCTATCACTTCCCTTTAGAGGAAAGGGAAGAAGTTTGTTTAGATAGAAAAATGCGAGTAGGCCTTCAGGACACTGAAGGAGTGCCTCACTATAGCACCCATTCTTGCAGTTTGGATCCATAGGGTGAGTTCTTTGTATGCACTACTGCTTCCTTAGAATGGCTTGGAGGTGTGTTGATGCAGGATGACAGGGTTGTAGCCTTTAAGTCTCACAAAATCAAGGATCACAAGCTTAATTATCCTACCCATGATCTTGAGCTTGTGGTAGTTGTTCATGCCTTGGTTAGATGGAGACATTTTCTTCTTAGACAGAGATTCACACTCAGGACAGATCATTTGAGTCTTCACCACCTCTTCACGTAGCCAAATCTAAACGCTCATCAATGGCGTTGGATGGAGTTACTTTGTGAGTATGACATGGAGATAGAGCATGTGAAGGGGAAGGAGAATGTAGTAGTAGATTCTCTTAGTAGGCAGAGACATGTGGCTATGGCCACTATAGTGAGCATAGATTTATGCAGCAGGATTCTTCAGTAGCTTCCTCTTGACAGCTTCTACATGACAGTACGAGCAGAGATAGAGTCACAGAGACCCCTTAAGGGGAATTTTGATGGTTTCACCTTAGAGACAAATGGTCTTCTCAGGCACAGAGGCAGGATATATGTTCTCAGAGATGGAGGCTTGAGGTAGGACATCTTGGTAGAGGCACATCATGCACCCTATTCAACCCAATCCAGGGTGAAGAAGATGCACGCCACTTTGTGACAGTTGTATCACTGGAGAGGACTCCATCAAGACGTGGCTCAGTTTGTGTCACAATGTTTAGAGTACCAAAAGGTTAAGGCCAAGCATCAGCATCTAGCAGGTCTTCTTTATCCTCATGCCATATCGGAATGGAAGTGGGACACCATTTCTATGGATTTCATTGTTGGGCTACCTATGTAGAGATATCACCACGATGCCATTATGGTCACGGTTGATAAATTGAGAAAAGTGGCTCACTTTTCTCTAGTTAAGACCACTTCTACAGCTAGAAGCGGGCATGAGTATATTTTGATAAGATCCTTAGGTTGCACAGGATCCCACGAGAAGATAATTTGTGACCACGATCCTTTGTGCACCTCACATTTCTGGACTACCATGCAGTATGTCCTCGGGATGAGGATTAATTTCAGCACAACATATCATCCTGAGACAGATGGAAAAACCAAGCGAGTGAATCAGGTTTTAGAGGATATGCTCAGGATGTACATGATGGATCAGTAGTCTAAGTGGGAGGAGTACCTATACTTAGTGGAGTTTTCCTACAATAATAGTTTTCAGAGTTCTATAGACATGGATCCTTTTCAGGCATTATATGGTAGAGAGTGCAAGACACCCCTTAGCTGGGATAGGTTGGAGGATAGAGTATCTCTTGGACCGAGTTCTTTTGTAGGACATAGAGTAGCAGCTCATCGTTGATCAAGCAAAGATTGCGGGAGGCACAGGATAGGTAGAAGAAATATGTGGATCAACATAGGATTGATTGTAGCTTTGATGTGGGCATGAAGGTGTTCCTTCGTGTTAGGCCACATAAGAGCCCTATCTCAAGCTATGGAAAAGGTTTTAAGATAGCTCCTAGATTCATTGGTCTTTTTGAGATCTTGGAGCATATCGCTTTGGCCTACCATCTAGCATTTCCACCTAGCTTGTCTCATATACATGATGTGTTTCATGTTTCTGTCCTCGGGAGATACATTGCAAATCCTTCTCATGTGTTGGACTTGACATCATTGCAGTTGAAGGATCAGGGGCAAGTGACGGTGGAATCCATCTATATCATACATCACAGGACCCTTAGCCTTCGAGGCAGAGAGATTGATAAGGTACGGGTATAGTGGGAAAAATATGATGAGACTACGTCCACTTAGGAGGATGCTACTTTGTTACGAGTGTAGTTTCCACATTTGTTCCAGTGAATTCTAGGAGGAAGTCGAGTCTAAGGGGAGGGGGATGTAGTTCCCACTTCCCTTTGACACTTTTGATACTACTGATCATATTATGGACACTATTATGTTTATTTTAGTATGATGGTTAGATTTTAGATCATGGACTAGTATTGATCTAGATTCAAATATTACGATTGATGAATATTGGAGACATTATTATATATGGATGATGATATCTTTGCTTGACATGGACGGGTTATTGATGTTGATTTTAAACATGTTAAATTTGATATTATGAGTAGCTCTAGTAAAGAGATTCATGGGATGATGATATAGTGGCAACATTAAATTTAAAAATGATAATGTTGAATTCTTAATATTTTTGTGCTCTGGATTTGATATTTATATGTTGTTTATATCATTTTGGATGTTACGATATGGCTACGAGGCTGAAGGAGGTATTGTTATTTTGCAGGTTAACAATCACAACAATGTTAGGGGACTGGAGACTAACCATATTGAAATTCCAGGTGAAATCAACAAGGTCACCAAGACAAGCTGTGTTAGGTGTTTGTGTGTTGTGTTATGTTAGGAATTCCATGGGGGATTTCCATTATATGTGACCATGGGATATGTGTTTTATTTATGTGTTCCCTTTTTAATTATTGTTGTATGTATTTTATTTGTAATGTGTTCCTTCTTTTAATTAATTTAAATGTGATAGTTTAATGTGAGAGTCATATAGTTAAATTTTAATTAAATTAATTGGGATGTGGAATGTAAGAAATAATGTTGTTGTCTTAGTTAATAATTAAATTTGATTTATATTATGTATAACCATATGGTAGATAAATAAATCATTATGTCAAAAGTATGTAATAAATGGAGTCATAGGCGTTAATGCATGTTGTAAGAATGTGTAAGAGGATGTAAGTGATGTGTAGGTTGAGTAAGTCAGATTTTGGAGTGTAGAACACTCCATCCTCTTTGAAATTCGGATTTGATCTTGGAAGCCAAAATTGGAGGCTTGTGGGACAAGTTAAACTTGTCCCACACCTCTTAAAATCATCCACCAACCATGCCTATGGTTTTGGAGTCAAAATTAATATTTTTATTATATTTTGATATGATTATGTGTAAGTTTTAATTGCACTTCCCCTTACATATTCTTAATGCATTCCTTTTTTAAGTGTGGGTTATTTTGAGTGTGTAAGTTGCTTTTCATTTACATTTATTGTGATTTTTTTGAAGCTGATTTTCTCTTTTTGGGGTTGAGTAAGAATGATGTGGCATCCCACTTGGAATCCACATCATCCTCTCCCTCCCTCTCCTTTAAAATTTGAATTATTCCCTTGTTTTGGGTTGTTGAAACTTTGCTCTCTCATCCTTGGGTCGAATTTTATTACTGCTGGAGCTTGCTTTGTGGAAGGATTTTGGAAATTCTTTGCATGCCTATACCCGACTATTTTGGGACTACATTTTGAGCAATCAAGGAACTGCTGGTTGGGAAAACAATCTCCACTATGGAGAGATAGGGTCTTGCCTTTGTAAAATGTTGTTTTTTCCTTTTCTTGCATGTATTTTTGGACTGTGTATGTGGTGTGTATTCATGGCTAGTTGGGTAAAGCCGCTTAAGGAAAGGTGTAGGAGAAGACTATGGAGTTTCATATGGGGGGCATAAGGGATTGCCAATGGAACTTATTCTTTATGGAGGGATTTTTGGTTTGGGATCCACCTAGGAAAAGAAATTGCTAGCATTTCTTACTCTTGCGATAAGGGAGAAACTTTGGAGGGGGCATAAGGAGGGGTTGGGAGATATAAGGTTTATGGGAATTGATATGGTTTTGGTGGTATGGTTTTGGTGGTATGCTTTTGGTGGATGCCCAAATCCAACTTGCTAGGTATAAGGAGCTCCCCATAGCTCTTGCTCTTGTTTGGCTTGCTTGAAGAAGCTTTTGTTTTGATTGTAACTATTGAGGTAGTTGTGAACTACATCTTGTTTGTTTTATGTTTTTATGTGAATGTGAAAATGTGCTTGTATGTGAAAGAAGCCTATGTTGCCATGTGTTTTTATTCATGCTCCATTTCAATATGGTTGGGGCTCAGGGGCCAATGGGGAAGGATGGCTTCCCTTGCCCATTGGATGTCTTGGTTAGGTGGAGAGCGTTGCCTTTCCCCTTCCTTGTTATGATCAAAGTTTCTAAGAAGAAGAAATCAACATGTTGTTGTTTGGAGAAAGAAGAATACAGGTTTGACTGCTATCTCTTTTGAGAAAATTCTTGTAATCCCTTCCCACTTCGCGTGGATGAGTTGTGTAATTTTGTAATATGAATCCATTGTATTGTAAATGGAAGTTTGAAATTTAATTGAGAAATATAAAGATGAAATATTCTATTCTCGTATTGGAAAAGAATGTCACGTAGTTGTAGAATAAATATTGAAATTCAAATGAAGAAATAATTTTTAAGAATTATTGGAAATCAATGAAAGAGATACATTCCTTCCTCAATTGCGTGGTTGATTTAGATTCAATTGTAATGTTGTATTATATTGGAGTTTTATGTCGAAAGATATCTCTATGGAAAAGAAAATGCGTATGGAAGGAAAAGTTAAGCAATCATTATTTGCATTTATTTAAAATTTGAATTATCAATTGTAGTTTGTACTCTCAAAATGATCAGATAAATCAATTGAATGTTTAGACAAGATTTGATAAGCTTTCCATGTTTGGAAGTGGCAAATGGATTATTGTAGTTGATAATGAAAGAACTTTGTCTTTTTATAAATCTTTCAATTAAAGTTACCACAAAAAGAAAATGTACAATTTGAAATTTTAATTTGTAATCAGATATGAAACAATACAATTTAGATGTAATAAGTCCTAATGAACCAAATTTAAATTCTACCTTTAAGAAAGACATTTTAAAACTCCAACAAAATAAATTTATTAACTTACTCAACTGTTTTCTGTCAAAAGATGTAAAACATATAAATTGCAACTCAATCCACAAATTTAACTTGAAAACAACCTTAATACTTATCCAAGACCATTTCTCCATGTTTATTTTACATGTTAAGAAGAAGAAAAATCAAAATTGGACAAAATCCTACAAGTGGAAAAATTATTAGTTTTAAATGTGAAACCCTGCAGATCAATTTCTTAAAATTGACCCTTAAATTTGTTAGAGTAGGTATTTACCTTAGCTCATGTTCATATAGGTACTTTATTTACTTTTATTATATTTATCCTCACCCACTTATGTGTGTGGATATTTCTTTTATCTTATTTAGATATTAGGAGATATTATCTAGTTGTTAGGTATAGTTCTTTCCTTGATCTATGGTATTGACTAGTTCTTTCCTAGATCTATGGTATTGACTAGATCCTTGATGTCTAGTTCTCTCCTAAATCTATGGTCTTGACTAGTTCTTTTATGACTAGTTATTTCCTTGATTTATGGCTTGATCTACGACCTTGACTAGTTCTTAGATTGTTATTCCTTGCCTATTTAAGCAAGGCCCATTCTCAATGTATTGCATTGAGTTCCATAATAATATATGATATTTCTTCTCATTTATTTACAAAGGTTTTATGTAAAGTTATTATGGTGAATTACTTTCATCTTATTGATCTTGGTGTTTGATTAGCATCTGTGTTCTTGGTTTGGTGTGATCTGGTTATCATTTTTTTCATGGTATCAGAGCTACACAACTTGTCGTCACACCAAAAGCTCGAACTGATGGTGGAGAGGGATCTCATCGTGTTAATTAGTTGCTACGCCAATACCCTCCCACACGATGGAGCCGGGTATACACCCAATCGGCCCAACAACATTAGGAGGAAGTGACACTGGAATTTCCCGGAGGTCACCCATCCCAGAACTACTCTGCAGGGGTGGTACACTTAATCGCTGGGGGTGGTAGCAAAATATTAAAAGCTTGTAACTTTTGATCGGTAACTCGGTTTTGAGTGATATTTTTTTGCAAAAGTGCTTGTTTTTTCGTGTTCTTTCCATTGGATTTATTTATTTTGAGACTTTCATTATAATTATAAAGTGTCAAATATGGAGGAGTGTTGTAATCAATTATGGATGTAATTTCGGCTGAGCCCGACATCCTAAATTTTTGGGAGTTACAGTTTGTACCTATCATGGATTCTGAGAATGATATGCTTTTCTCTGAAGTATGTGGAATTCAAGAGGATATTGTAAAATTTGTGGAAGAAAATAGATCGCTCAAGAAGTGAAATTCTCTTCTACAATCACTCATTCACGATAAGGATACAATAATACACTCCCTACAAAACAAACTTGCTAGCCTACAACATCACCATCATATTGTGGACAACCATATCCATGCTCCTAGTCCACTTACAGTTGTTGCTCTTGTACCCACTAACATTGATCTGCCAGTCTTTGAGCCTGAACCTACTTTTGATGCTTCTAAACCTATGAGGCTTATTACTACATGCTCTTCCACATCTATGCCTATTACAGTACCACATGTTGTGTATCCTACTTCTGCTCAGTTGCATGGATTTTTTGGGAAGCATACCACTGCATTTAGTTCTCGCATGCTCCATTCTATGGGTCTCACTAGCGAGTCATTGGCAGACATTCACAGGGTATTATTTCCTCTATTCCACATGTGAAGTGGAATTCTCGTCATGACATTGGTTTTCAAGCAGATACTTCATTGGGATCACACATTGACATAGCTCTTTTTTTTTTTCACTCGACTCTTTCTGAGGATCCTGAGCAACACATGAGTTCTACATCTTCACTCAGGCTTGAAAAACTTGATATTTCAATTGTCAGACATGATCAACCTGACACACATTTTGATGTTCTTTTGCATGCACCCATTGTACATTTTACACCAATTCATATGCAAGCATCTTCTTCATCCATCCATGTTGATTTGGGGTGGATATCTGATCACTCGTGGAGGCGACATAGGCATTCGTTGAGAGGACTCTATAGGTGTGGCTCCTCCACCATTCGGCCTCTTGCTCCACTTTCTATACTTTCTGCATTGTGATGCTTCTTATTTTGAGAATTTTTATTTAACAGGTGTAGTATATCTCTCTTGTTTGTTGAGAGATTTTGTATCTATATTTTCGACACTTTTGGCATGTTGACGATGTATCTCTTATGGGGATCTATTCGGTGAATTCCAGGTGTTATTTTTCGGTGTTCAAGTAGTTAATTTTGGGCAACTCATACAGATTTGTAGTGTCACTCCACCCATTCAGCAGTATGGGAGGGTGTGGTGTTGATCCTGCTTCTTCGGGTTTCATGTCCTTGCCTTGTTACCTTGGCTTTACTTAGATTGTGGCACTCTAGAGTTTATGTCCTTGCCTTGTTGCTTTGGTTATTGTTCTTGGATCATGTCACACCTATTTGCAGTAGTTGGTTGAATTATGTTTTGTGTTTTTTTACATTTTTGACATCACTCTATCGATACTCCTTGTATGGATCTATTCTGCGGGGAAGCCCAAGTGTCAATTGTTTTTGAGTTCTATGATCAAATAGTGGATTCAGACCAAAATTCTTTAGCATTGTATGATTTTTTTGAGCCGAGCTTCTCGGGATGCCTTGGAGCGGGTTTTTACTCTCTTTTACTTTGTTGTTACTAGTTTTGGGTACCTTACGATGTCCCTTTTTCCCAGTTATTGTACATGAGTACCTCATCGTGCCTAGTTGTCGACTCATACCGTGGACATGCCACTTCCATTTTAGCCCCTAGCTTCACTTGAGGGGGTGTTAGAGTAGGTATTTACCTTAGCTCATGTTCATCTAGGTACTTTATTTATCTTTATTGTATTTATCCTCACCCACTTATGTGTGTGGATATTTCTTTTATCTTATTTAGATATTAGGAGATATTATCTAGTTGTTAGGTATAGTTCTTTCCTTGATCTATGGTATTGACTAGTTCTTTCCTAGATATATGGTATTGACTAGATCCTTGATGTCTAGTTCTCTCCTAAATCTATGGTCTTGACTAGTTCTTTGATGACTAGTTATTTCCTTGATTTATGGCTTGATCTATGACCTTGGCTGGTTCTTAGATTGTTATTCCTTGCCTATTTAAGAAAGGCCCATTCTCAATGTATTGCATTGAGTTCCATAATAATATATGATATTGCTTCTCATTTATTTGCAAAGGTTTTATGTAAAGTTATTCTGGTGAATTGCTTTCATCTTATTGATCGTGGTGTTTGATTAGCATCTATGTTCTTGGCTTGGTACAATCTGTTATTGTTCCTTTCAAAACCTTCTTCAAAATCTAAATTTTATGATTTTTATGCAAATAGGACTCCAAGAGCTTTCTGAAAGTCCTTTATTTCCCAAAATGGAGTTTCCAATCAAAATTTATGGCCATTTGAAGTTTTACTTCAAAAATGGCCATCCAAAATTAATCTAACTATATAAAAATTTAAAATTTAAACTTTGGAAAATTTTCTCAAAATTCCACGGCCCCTGTCACCTTCTCATTCAATCAAATCATGCCACATGGACCTTTGGAAGAGTGGGCCATTTCAAAACTTAAACTTCTTAAAAAATTTGGCATTGGGAAAATTTTCCCAATTTTCTCCGCAACCTCACAAATTTCACAAACCCCGCAACCAATCACGTCACGGACATGTGGCAGGGAGGGCACATGGATTACATTTAAAAACTTAACTTTTTATCTCCTCTGGAAAAAATTTACTTATTCCTTCGTGGCCCTGAACCCCCACAACCAATTAGGCTCTGACACGTGTCCTAATGAACACGCAAGTCCGCACAAGCCTTTTTGAACTTTAAATGCCCTTAGCTTAAAAATAAAAAAAAATCCACCACTCGTAGGTCCACGCTCTATCGAAGATGCCACATGGCCTTTTGCGCAAGTCGAGGCAAATTTTCCTTTGGGGTTGTTTTAAAACTTGGTAGAATTTTCAAAATTTACCCACAGCCTACCAACCCCCATCCAATCACGTGGCTTTGACACGTGACGAATTGGAAATTGGTGGGAGAGAAGAGGTCTTCTTCCCTTTGAGATTTTAAACCATAAAATCTCAAATTTCCCTTTTGTTCTGCCACTCTACCTTTCCACGTGCCAATCAAAAGGTGTCACATGTCCCTTCAAATTGGACTGCGGTTGCGCAGAGGAGTTTTGTGTTTTTGTGCTTAAAGAGGGAAAAATTGTGTCCTAAGCCCACGGATTCCCCAGGAGAATTTCTCCCAAAAACTCCGTCGGGCCATAACTTGAGTTTTATTGGGAGTTAGGAGGAATTATTTATATGGTTGGAAAGGTGAGAGAATTTCCTATCCAATGGGTATAATTTAGGATATTTTTGATGAATCTAAGTGTGTGAAAATTTGAGTTGAATCTTATAAGCCTATTAAGGCGGGAGGAGTGAGAATTTACTCTCCTAACCTAAGTGATGAATTTAATCCCTTTTTTACCTTTTTCTTGTTGTGAGGTGTGGTAGAATAATTTCTGCAAGTCAATCTTGATTGTTAACCTAAACTCGGTTTCTAATAACTATGATCTTATAACCTTCTTTGCAAACAACCTTAACAAATAAAATTTATTCCATAATTTTCCTAGCTAAACCTAGTTTGTTTTCTTGGTCTCAAGTGGTATTTTGAAGTAGGCATTACACTTATAACCTTCACCCAAATAACCCAAAACCTGATTCTGTCATGTTCTATTCACCTTTGCTACATGCCCAACCCTCTAGATCTAATCATAACTTTACCTGTTAGATTAGATTTTCTTATTATATTTGAATGAGATACCTAAGTCATATCAACTACGAGTAGGATGTCATTTGTTTACGTTATTTCTTGCATTAAATTACATTAAATAGTGGATTGATAGCCATCTAGGAAGTATCACACTTCCTGCATCTTGCACATGCTAGGCACTCCATTGACATATATTGTTTAATATTATTCTTGTAGTCTTGTTTTGCATTCACAAAGTTGTTCCTCGTAGAAAAAGAAATTTCTTACAATCCATGCAATGGATTGAGAAATCATAACACGCACACTCTACCTTCCACCTTCATTTCACAGTATTCCTCCTCACCCTTACCTTATCTGCTTTTGCTCATACATACGCAACTTATTGGTGAAAATTTTTGGCACGCCTTAAATGGGACCCTCATTTTTGGGTTTATTTCTATTCATATAGGTTACATCTTGTGTGTTTCCTTTCTAAATCATTATTCAATAAATATTTTTCTCTGGTAATTAGCTCCTTCTTTCTAATTTCTTTAAAAGAAACATTTCTTTTGGTGCATTTAAAAGAATCATTCTTCTTTCTTTCTACATTAGTGAAAATCATCTTCTCTCCTATTCATCATTTGCCACATTTAAAGCGAGGGCAACCTAGCCGGAAGTCATGCCCACCGATGGTTGACATATATTGAACCGTAAAAGCACTTTCTCTTGTCTCTCTCTCTTTGCCAAATTACACAAATACAAAATTCACACATCTTCTTAAAAAACACCTTACCTATAAAAAGTTGTCAACTATCACATGATCAGAGTATTGATAGTGGGCACCCAAATAGTTTCTCTATCCATTCATTATCTCGGAGAAAGGATCGCCCCACTAAAACATAACCTGAAACCTCCCCTTTAGTTTTCCTCTGCATAGGACACCTTCCTAACCAATAACAAATCATGTTCTAAATTCACAAGTCAATATCAAATAGCATAATCTAAAGTAACATAAAATTCACTCATAGGATTACATGTTTTTCTTAGCTTTCTTCCTTAATTACATTTTGATTTGTGAGGATTATGTTTCTTCATTTTATTCTTCCTTTCACACTCCACCATCATAGTTGGAGTACTCGACTATTTCGAGTGTTTCAGGGCCTCTTATTATCATCCTTTTATCTTCTAGGTTTATTCGTCATCTTATTTAATTCACAAAATCCATTTTTATCCATTTCTTCATATTGCATGCAAGATTTAGTGTCGGTCCGGTGACCGTCAATGGTTCTCATCTGATCATTGTTTTTGACGATGATGTACGTTACTGGCTCTTTTGGTTATTTTACCCAAAATAGCTTTCATCACCTTTTCTTTTCTATTTACATTCCTCATGACATCATTATATTCCCAACATTCGATATCAATTTCAAGTACAGTGTTGATCATTCAAACTATGGCACTTAGTGAAGATCATACAGAAGGTTCACACGGAAGAGTAGAGTGCATTCAAAAGCATGGGAGGATTGGGAAGGAATCACACACTGAGGACAGAGACAAATTCAGGACTTAGCCATTTTCACAATGATGAGCTATTTTTGGAGATAGTGTGCCGAACACACAAACCGGTTAAAGACTTGTGACACGCATTGGCTATTTTTGGAGGATCAGCTACAAAGCACTTTACATGGGTATAGGTTGAGAATAGATTTACTACTGACAGTTAACTAGAAGAAGTCTATTGTTAGCACACTTGCATGTGTGGCTATTATTGTAATAGTGTGTGGCTAATAATAGCATGTGACCTATTTTGGGATTAGATAAGTGGTGAAGGGAAAGTCCCCACCCTTATAAATATGTATTGGTCTATGTAGTATGGGACATACGAGATATTATGTAAGAATTGAGTTATTGTGCGATTATCTTCCAAATCTGATGTGTGCATAAACAATGGTATTATCTATTGTAATAATCTTATGTGTAGTTATCATGTTTATTGCAATGGAGTGTATTTGCTGAATCGAGTATCAAATCCTAAGTATAATTAGTTCTTGCATGCTTGATTTCATCATGGTTATCATTTAATTCTCGTTATTCTCTAGATCTAGATTTGAACATGCACTTTGTAGTATGGTATATTAGTTATGAATTTGAATGTATTAATTTTCATCATGCTAACATCTTGTAATAGTAATCCTAAAGAGGGGCTCGATACCATTGCACACTTCGGGTGAGTGCTCGCCTAGGTTGAGTGATGTTTCAAGCACCTAGGATTTTACCGTAAATTCTAGGCCGCATCATATAATTTCCCATTTTATTTTCATTAGTTCGCCATTTCATTTGCTCAAACCGGTGTTTTCCCATAGTAACCAGATTGATTGTAACCATCATCACCCACTTTAACCGTCATTAGACACCTTAACTAGCGTTGGTTTCCCTATTTTGATTTTTAATTGAAACATTAACCAAGTTCACCTACTAGTATCATTATTTTCCATTTATGTTGTTATGTGTGTCATTTATAGAGTGCGCAGTTAACTTTGATACATGCTAATTCACATGGTGTTGACTCACAACCAAACCAACGCCCTTATATTTCACACTAGTCTTCAACCACTCCCACCTAGCCCATCACCTCCTTCCATTCTACCACCTATGGATTGAACTTATCCTATCAACATTTCTACCATAAATGAGGAGTTCGTAAGACTCCTTGACCAAAATCCCATGGCCTTACAATACTATCTTGCCCACTCATCTACCCGAGACTCCTCAGGACAACTAGTATATGGCATGCTCATATCTATTCCTCCTGCCCTCACCCCCACTTCTACGTCAACTACCACTAGCTCATAATTTCCTTCATCCACCCTACCCCCTGTGGTATCTCAACTAGGCCCCATATCTGCTATAGCTACTACACCAATGACATCTATTGCACTCATGGTGTTAACCATTCCTTCACCAACCACCTTAAGCATGGCCCCATCTACCCCCTTTTCCTTGTATATACCAGTTGCATCACAACCACCCTTGGTGTCGGAAACCCACACCCCATTTAAAAACCTAGTCCTTTCCATCCCTCAATCTCTACCCCCAATTACCACGAGATTTGTTACAACTACCCCACCTTTTTCACACATCACTAGTAACCCCCAATCTCATATATCACTTATTTGGGGTATCTTCCACCTGTATCTATCCCCCTTCACAGTTTTCATATTCAACACCCCCATATACTAGGATGCCATCCACATCATACACCCATCATCAACCTCCCTTTACTGTAAGAGGCACCCATTCCTCACAACCCACCAATGACCTCATTAGAATGATGATGGAAAATATGTAGACACTAGAAGCATCAGTTTTCGGCTCTCATAAATCCTTAACTTATGACAAAAATTGTAATGAGCATATTGATCCATCTATTCCTATTCTCACATACCTCGTGCATTGGTAAATGCCCAAGTTCAACTGTTTCAACACTAAAGAGGATCCACCACAACACTTGGGGTCATTCAAACATCGGTGCTATCTAATTTCCCATGAAGATGATTTACTCCTATGAACATTCCCCATGTCCCTAATAGGACCCACTTTAGATTGGTATAGCAGTTTACCTAGACATTCCATCTACTCCTTTAACCAAGTGGCTCAAGCATTCCTGGACCACTTCTTAATCAATGTATTCGAAAAATTCACCTTGACTGACCTATATTTGACACAACAAGATGAAAATGAATCTATCATAGATATCATTACTCGCTAGCGAAGTCTTATCAACCAATTAACGTTTCAGTTACCTCAGATGAACTTATAGAGTTGTTCACTAGAGCTTGTGCTAGACACATCTCACTGACTCTATAGGTACAAACCTTTTGTACCTTCAATGAAGCATTTACCATGGCATGAAATCTAGAAATACGTGTCATTTAAGAAAAGAAAATCCAAATGTAGAACAAGAACACCACATTCAAATCAAACAATTATTCAAAATCTAAAGGATCTCGCCAACGTGGTAGTTATCCAATTTGGTCCATCTCGTCCATATAACCAAGCCAAACATGTCTCCAATTTTCCCATGTTTATACTTTTCAGTCCCATAGGGAATAACGAAAGTACACTCCAATTGGAGAGCCCTATTCTTCAATTTTGGAAAAGCTTCTTAAAGCTAGAGCCATTACACTTCCCCCCATAAAACCTTATACTTGAATTTGATCCCACTCATCCTATGCCCACAAGGTATAAGGAACATGACTATTGTAATTATCATTGTGGCAAAGGCCATAGTGATGGTAATTGCATAACTTTTAAGAACATTGTCCAATAAATTTTAGATAATGGAGATCTCATTGTGAACAACCTGAATGCACCAACAAATTAGAAATTACATATCTTTAAGAATTCATTCCCTAACCATACACCATCATCTAATCAAAATAGTGAACCTTCAACCAACGACAGTAATGTCCTTGAAGTCCACATTTTTTTGATATCATGTCGTATGTTCCTCAATTTCCACCTGTTTTGTCTATCAAGGAAATTTTGGCACGAGCTCCTACACCCATGATGGAGCATACCTCTTCCACTCCTTCACCTTCAAAGGAGTCTCCTTCATCTTTCCTACACTAATGGAGGAGTCCATGATTTCGATGATGATGTTTCACCATCTACCCCACAAATTACCGAACAATCAAGGGTATTAACTCTCCTACATGCAAGAGAATCATCGGCACTTCTCCTCCACCAAAAGAGAAGTATATCTCACCCCACATACCATCTCTCCTACCCATGGGAGATCCTTTAGACACGCCATTACCTGTTAGGGACAATTCTCCATCAACATTCCAGGATCTTGTTGACTGGTCTCACTCTTTTTACCCACGAGTTTGAGGCTAACCAATTCCCTATCTCATAGACATATTTTATAGGGATTGCCACTAAACCAACTACACCTCCTCTTATAGGAGTCCCATTTTCATGGATGGTCAATTGCTTGGATTATGTTGATAATTCCATGCTTTGGCAATGTCTTCATCTCCCATTTTCGACTCAAATGCAAATTTTTCCTACATATACATCCGTAATCTATCTAAAGGTATTTCCAAAGCCAAATCAACCCTAACCTTACTGTCAAAATGGTTTCTTCCTATCACCTTTACCAACAACCGAACCTTATACGTGACTAAAACCATTCCTATGCCTAAGAACCTACCCACACCTATTGTTTCACCCGATTTCTTATTTTTCTTGAGAAGTACTTGACAAAACATATAAGGTAAGGATAGTAAGAGGAATACTTATTTTTAGAATGGTTGAAGGTTATATGCATGCGTATCTAAATCCTGGATCGAAGTGATTATGAGACCTTCCTTTTGGCTAGGAGGAACTACCTGTATAATAATCAAAGTAAGACCACCAAAGAGAGTTAAACAATATATGCAATGGACTACCTAGCATGTGCTAGATCCTGGAAGTGTGATACTTCCTAGATGGTCAGTCCACTATTTAAAACAATTCAATGCTTAAAATAAAGAAAATATTGTCCTACTATAGTTTAATATGATTTAGGCATCTCATACAAACATGATAGGCTAGATCTAATCTAACAGGCTAGGCTAGAAAGAGATCTAGAGGTCAAGTAGGATGGTTATAGGTGAATCAACTAATAGGCTAGGTTAGATACAAATATGAAGGTCATTAGGTGTTCAGCGGTATACGTCGAAACGGGTTGTAATTCTCAGTAGAGATTAGGTGACACAGAGACCGACCACGGTTTTATAGAAACCATGATGGTTGGAATGTAACCGGTGATGGTTAGAGAGAACTCAAGGCAATTAGGTTGAGGCTAGTGGACTCACACAGTCTAGGTTTTAAAGGTTTTTAGGCAAGAATGGGGTTAGTAGAAGGTGTTGGGTGATCACATAGGGGGTGTAAATATGTGATAAGCAAATGAAATAGATTGGAGGAGGATACTTACTCTTCGTGAGGCAGTCCAAGAATTATGAAGAGGTTGTTGTGTTGGGAAATGTCATGGTAGAAAGTTTCACTATTGTGCTAGTGAACCGTGTTGTCTTGGCCGATCAAAAATTAATCCTCGCTTTGTTGTTGTGTCTACAAAGATCAAATTTGTTGATAAGGAAATCCAATGCCGAAGGTTCAACCCCGAACGACCAACCCGTATTACATATCCTGAGATAGGTCTAAATAGGTTATTTGGTCCATCCCGCATAACCGGTGTCGCTTAGGGTGAGCCGGCATCGGTTTAGGGTTAACCGACATTGGTTTAGATGAGGTATCTTGGGTTGTTCAAAAGTTTCCTGGGAAGTTGTTCCGCCATTTGATAAGGGTCTCTTCTTTTTCTTGGGGTGAAAACCAACCTTAGGAGGCTTTTAATGTGAGGTGAGGGGATGGGTGTAATGTTAGGTTTTATTTAGGACATTGGTTTAGGGTTTAGGTTAATGGGTCAAATGATGGGGGTGGTTAGGTAAGGTGCATTCAATAAAGGAAATTATATTAAATAGGTGTGTGAGGGTGGTGAATTAATTTAATGTAAATAATTAAATTAATATGTGTGTGGGTAAAATGTCATTAACTTAATTAAAATAATTAAATTAATGTGTATGGAGGTAAATGGTATTAATTTAATTAAAGTAATTAAATTAAAATGTGTGGGGTATAGGAGGTAGGTGATTATAGGGATGCGCTAGGGGACCAAGGTGATTACGACATGATTTTGGTGTCTACATTTTTCCCCTTCTTGTTGCGTAGCTTGTATTGGTAAGCAACATGAACAAGAATAGACTGTGGTTTCCCAAGTGGGAATGAGGGTGATCCCCCTCAAACCAGGAATTGATGAGGTGGCAAAGCACATCGGTGAGTGGTTTGATAAAAGTGGATGTGAAGAAGAATAGTGAAAAATGGGGAAAGGAGTAAAGGGAAAATCGGGCATATAGGTAAACGAGCCAAGGTCAAAGGTAGTGGTAGTTGAACGCATGCACACGTATAAACTACGACACGGTACCAAGTTGAAGAGCATGCAAACTCTACATTGTCTAAGGTCGATAGGTTTATCTAAACAAGGTTGAAGTGATTTTGGTATCCAAGGTATAGGATAAGGTCAGGAAGCATGACGTAGGTTAGGTGTAGAAATGTTTAGGTATGTTCGTACACCAAAAGGTAAGGTCAGGATAAACGATCAAGGCAATAGGCAAGGTAAGGTCATTAGGTCAAACAACATAGGTAACAATTTCATAAGGTATAGCAAACACATGAGGTCAAAGGTCCCAAAAAGGTTCCTAGGTCCGTGAAGATAGGTCACAAGATGGGTAAGGCCGAGGTAGGGGTACACTAAGGAGACACCAATTGGCTAACGGGTCGAGTTAAAGAAGGTGGAGGGCCAGAGAAGAAGGTAAAGTGGTCCGGTAGGTGTATGGGGAGGCAAAAAGAGGGGAGGTAAGGAAAATGAGGTCAATGTGAGGACAATGAGTATGCAGGGTAACCGATAGTGGTTAGTATGAACCGATGACGATGGAGAGGAACCGACGGTGTTAGTCTAGGCAGCAGACCGGCAAAGGTGGTCAAGGGTGAACCAACATTGGTTGAGTCGTAGGTTATAAAAGTGAAAAACCCACATTTTGAAAATTCATTTATGTATTGCAAAAAGGAGAAAAGGACATGAAGAGAGAGAAGAGGAAGAGGACAAAAGAGAGCGTTAGAGAGCTTGGTTGGCGAGCCACGTAGGTGGGATTGGTTGAGTGGGAGGTGGGGCTAGGAGATCAGGTGGAGTGAGTTGATTGGTGTGGAGATTCGGTGGTGATTTGAGGATGGTGGAGGCTAGAGAGGGATCGGGAGGAGTGGTGCAGAGGCCGGAGGTTCCACCACGATGGTGGTAGTGGGAATAGGTAGGATTTGTTGGTATCTAGATTTAATCTCCTTCACAACTTGAACAACATCATGAACTTGCACAAGACACTCAAGGATAGATAGATGGTTTGTATGTCATTTGTAGTGGGAGCACACCTATCTACTTGTTTGCATTCAAGATTTGAGGGAGTGGATAACACCTTCAAAAGGGTTTTGATCTAACCCTCACTATTTTAGGTTGTGCCTATCAACCAAGGCAAGAGAACCTATATTGCAGCCCTTATATGGTAAAGGAGATGGAGATATCCTTGTGTTTTGCATATGGTATGGAAGGGGCCTTGTGAAAACATAATCAGATATCCATCATCCAAAATCAAAGGGGTTGTCACTACTAAATGATGGAAATGTTTTCAAAACAAAGCTAGGGCTGTTAAAGACATGATAAAACCCTGATATGCTTTGTGCATTTTTGTGAAAGGATGGAGTTCTTTTGTGGACACATAATGCAAATGTAGGGGTAGTATAGGTAGGATGAGTTAGTTTGAATGAAATTTTGTGGGGAGATGTTTTAGACAAGACTAGCTGGGAATTACCAACTTCTTTGAGAGCCTTTGTAGGAAATTTGCAATACATACACAACAGGATGCTTCCAAGGGTTTCAAATGCTCATTCAACAAGGATATGTGCACAAATGGAGGCTTGGATCTGCACTCTTCCAAACAACCTTTGATAACCTCGCCACAAAATCTTGAAGCAAAATACCAACAAAGTATCTAGGAATCCCTATTTAATCATGACCTAAGGTACACCCAAAGGTTTACAAACAGTCTCATTATTCAAGGACAGTGAGATGATTTTAAATCTGTTTATCTTCTATTAGATGAAAGCTCTTCTGAATATAATATTTCAAATACCATTAAACCATCAATAAGAAATGAGACTCTGTATGATCAAAGAGGTCCTAAACACAAGATTGCAACATGAGCAAGAAACACAAATTGAAGACATTCTGAGACATAAGTATATGCAAAATTTGCCAAGAGATAACACCACATAATCCAAAATCTGATCAAATACATCAGTAAGGGAATGCTATAAGAACAATCTCAAAGCTTGTTGATGGCTTTACAGCTGAAACCAACTCAACATGATGAAATCTGATACAAAATGCAATTAAATTGGCTCTCAGGCAATTCTCTCCAAAGGAATGGATTTCTTCTAGCCTTTTGCTTGAAAATTCTAAGTCTTTTTCTCTCTTCTATCTCCTCCTCTTTACAAATGCTTGAAAAATACATTTTATACCTCATGCCAGCTTGGATCCTTGCATCCCAAGAAAATAATATGCTTAGGGATCAAATTTGTTACAAGAAACCTTATCCATTTCATGAAAATGACATTAAACTATAAAACAGCTCGTAAAATGCTAGGGATGCACAAATACTTTAAAATATTACATGAATTCAGATCCTTATCCATCTAGGGTCACATTTTTGGCATTCAGACATGCCAGCATGCTTTTGCAATCATTTTCCACCTTTTACTTCATCATTTTTCACCTCTACAACTTTAATTTTTGCCTTTCACGTTTTTTACACGGGCCTGAATAAAAATTTCATCAAAAACACCATAGGGCACTGAATTAGCTCATAAAAATGATGCCATTACATTTAGAAGGCCAAGGGGATGTGAAACCATATAAAATTTCATGTGATTTGGTGAAGAAATGACAATTCCAAGCTTTCTGGAGCTTTAATGGCAGCAAGAAATGAAAACACACAGCAACCGTTGATTTAAAAATCAACTTTTAATGTTAGCCCTCCATGTGTCCAAGATATTCCCCTTTTTTCCTTTGGAAAAGGTGGACATGTGTCCAAACATGATTGGAGTGGGTCCCTATCTTAAAAAATGCATTTTTAACCCTTTTTGACCTTTGGAAATTTTTGAAAAATTTCCCCGCTTGCCTCGAGACCCGCCACGTGTCCACATGTGGGCCCTACCAAAACTGTGGGGCAATTTTATGAATTTCACCACCATTTTGAGAAAAGGAAAAATTTCTCAAAAAACTCTGCGGGCCCAAACACCCGCTCTCTCCCCTGCCACGTGGCGGTCTCCCATTCGCTGCGGAGCCGACCCTCCAAGTTTGCCTTCAACCATCCGCGAGCACAAAAACCTCTTGCGGGCCCACGCTCTCCTTTTTTCCCTTTGCAATGTGCCACGTGTCGCCCCGATTGGATGTGGGGGTACACTTCCAAATTTTCCTGTTGGGGCTACGGATCAATTTTTGACTTTGAGAAATTTCGCCAAAATTTGTAAGATTTTCAATATTTT
Organism: Taxus wallichiana var. yunnanensis; assembly: GCA_018340775.1. Classification (NCBI taxonomy): domain Eukaryota; kingdom Viridiplantae; phylum Streptophyta; class Pinopsida; order Cupressales; family Taxaceae; genus Taxus; species Taxus wallichiana. Next base: position 42,533,658 of record CM031236.1, read on the forward strand.
CACCGAGCTTTGAACCTCTGCCTCCTTTTAGACACATGTCCTCCTCCAATTGGACATGGGCCTTCAGGAAAAAAATTTCCTTTATAACTTTGAGACCAAAAACAAAAAAAAATTCAAAGTTCCCGCTTCTCCGTTTGACCCTCCTAGACACATGTCTTCTTCCAATTGGTTACGGGCTCTCGGGAAAATTTTAACTTTTATATTTTGAAGTTAAAAACTTCAAAATTTTCACAAACTCCTCCCTCCATGCTGACTTTCCTGGACACGTGTCCACTTCTTATTGGATGCGGGTCTTTGGGTCAAAATTTTACCTTAGCATCCGAGACAAGAAACAATAAAATTTCCAAGTCCTTCCTCCACCCGCCCGACCTTCCTGCCAATCAAATTGTGCCACGTAGGCACATCACTCTAGCAATGTGGGGCCGCGGACCAAAATTTTCCTTGTGCCAAAAATTAAAAAGTGAAAAGTTTTAACATTTTCCCGCACATCCTCGGCCAATAGGAGCCTGCCACATTAGCAATATTTTGTAAAGATAAATTTGATGGGCAAAGACACCCATATACCCGTGAAAAAACGTAAAATGCAGAGGATGCCCGAAATCAGATTTTTCACAAGGAATGTAGATTTCTCGGTTTTAAATCAAGTGAAGCATGATTTTACATTGTTTTCGACTTGGGGAGTAGGATTTTAACCTCAAATTACTTGGATTCGATCCACTTCGATTTTTTTGCATGTTTTGACAAAGGAAAAATGACATAACCCATGGGAAAGAAGAAATTAGGGTGTAGAAGGAGGGGGAACTTGGAAATTGGTTCAAAGTAGGGCAAAATAACAAGATTGCGATTACTTTCAAAGCATTCAACTGGAAAAAATGAGTTACGGATCACCCACTCAAGCAAATAAAACATTTTGACCAAAAATAGACATTGAAAATTAGGGCAAAGTGTGCAAACTCAGAATTTACACCAACATTGGCTCCTGCTTAGGGATGGGCACTCCTAGCTAGTGCCACAAGATCACATCATAGACCAAGTGCTAGAAACCCATTGGGTAAGGAGTCAAAAATGTAGAAATGTACCAAAAACCGCAAATTTCACCAAAAATAGATCGAGAAAACTAGACTAGAAAATGGTTGCCAAGGACAAAAGGGTAAACCACTAGCCAACAACAAAGAAAATCAAAGAAAAAACAAGGACTATACAAAATTTACAACTTGTGCATACCTCACATGGGGATTTAATCCAAGAAATGTTTTAAATGTCTCTGCCATTAATAAGCAACTCTAGTAAATCCCCATCTAGATCCTTGAGAAAAAATGTATTTTCTCCAATCCTTATATCAATTGCATAAGGGCCCATCCACAGAGCATCAAACTTACCATGCTTTCCCTTGTCTTTATGCCTACTATCCCACAACAAAACCAGATCTCCAACACTGAAGGCTCTAGGGTGACCTTCTTATCAAACAACCTCTTCAATTTCTCTCTAAATCTGATATGCCTTTGATGAGAGGCTCTCCTTTCTTCATCCAACTCAATGATCTGATTGATCCTTGATTCATATGGGCCATGTTCTTGATCTTCCAACTGTTGGGAAAACTGAAAAGTGGATAATTGTAGGTGTAAGGGCAGCAAATCCTGAGTTCCATACACCAATTCAAACGGGCTCTTACCAGTTGCTCTTTTAGGAGTTATTCTATCAGCCCAAACTACAAATTTCAATTGCTCTCCCCACTTCTTCTTGTTGATTTCCAAGGTCCTTCTGATGATCTTGAGCAAGTTCTTGTTACTTGACTCAGCTTTTCTCGTTGCCTTGTGGATTGTAGTTTGAAGAATAAGTCAGATTTATCCCATATTCATTGCACATTACCATCAAAGGCTTGGCTCTAAAACACATGGCATTATCAGATATAATCTTAACTAGAAATCCAAATCTGCATATGATATGATTCAATAAGAAATCCATTACCACCTAGTGTGTTGCCTTTCTAGATGGAAATGCCTCAACCTATTTTGTAAAATAATCGATTCTACTGAGGATCCATTTATGACCGGCACTAGAAGGATCTGAAATCTCACCAATGAAATCCATTCCCCATTGTTTGAAAGGAGCTTCAATTGATACAGAGTTGCAAAGGAAGGGATCCTAAAGATTTCGAAGCTTCCGTAAAAAACATTGGAAACTATCACACTTTCTAACCAACTGGTTGCATCTTTAAAAAGAGTAGGCCACCAATAACCAGCTCTTAAAATATTATGTGTTATCACTTTCCTAGAAAAATGTCCTCCACAAACCCCCTCATGGAAGTTATCAATCAACTTGGGAGCTTCATCTTCGCTTATGCATTTCAAGAGGACACCTTCAGGTTTCTTCCAAGCTAGCCCAAGGTCTGTTATGATATATTTTTTAGAAGCCAGCTTGAGGGCTCTTTTTTTATTTTTATTCAAGTGACTAGGATAGCATAGGTGTCTGAGGTATAAAATCACATCTTTGTACCACTCAAAATTTACCAACTTGTCAAGAAGATCTGCCCTTTCTTCCTCTAGCTGATTCACTTCTACATTTTACAAATTGCTCTCAGCCATGAGCTTGGCAAGACCCAAACCTCTTACCAGCTTTTTTGTTTGGATATCCATATCATATTCTTGTAATTTTTTGACCCATCTACATCTCTTGCTTGATATCTCCATGTCTGATAAGATGTCTTTAACCATGGTGTGGGGAACATAAGCAACAACCTTTGAACTCAAAATGTAGGGCCTGAAAATCTTTGTTACTTTTACCAAAGCAAATGCATGTTTTTCCATGATTGTATACTTTAACTCAGCTGATTGTAAAGCCTCACTAAAGAAGGAAATAGGCCTCTCATCTCCATTCTCATCCTTTTGTAACAAAACTGAAGCAATAGTGAATTCAAAGGCAAAAGAAAAGATTCGGAAAGGCCCCTTATAGTTTGGAGCTGCCAAAATAGGTGCATCCTTAAGTGCATCCTTTATTCCTTTAAAAGCTTGAATGGAAGCCTCCTCCCACTTGATAACTTGATCCTTTTTTAGCATGCTTGTGATTGGAAAAGTTAGCTCAGAAAAATTGGAAACAAACCTTCTAATGAAATTGATTTGGCCAAAGAAATATTAGATACCTTTCTTGGTTCTTAGGATAGGCACCTTGCTGATTGCTTCTACTCTCTCAAGGTCTATCATAACACCTTCTTTAGACAAAATATGTCCTATCAACTTGTCATTTTGCACACCAAAATGACACTTCTTTGGTTTAAGGGAAATGCCATACTCTCTACATCCGATTAGCATATTCTCTAGGTGTTGCAAGTGGTCTCTTTGCTGCCTTGAAAAAAAAGTCACATCATCTTAATAAACTACAATAAATCCATTGATATAACCAGAAAAGGCAACATTCATTGCCCTTTGAAAAGTAGCACCAGCATTCATCAATCCAAAAGGCATCCTTACAAAAACATAAGTCCCCAAGGAGTAGTGAAGGTTGTTTTAAGTCTTTCGATTCTTTGACAACTACTTGATTGTATCCGAGAAATCATCTCGACCTGCTTTCAAGCTACAACATATTCTCCATGTTCGGAAAGGGGTAATTATCCTTCATAGATGCTTTTTTAGATTACTAAAATCCACAAAAAGTCTGATATCACCATTCTTTTTCTAACTAACACAAGGTTTTCCACCGAAGATGAGTATCTAGTAGGTGAATGATACCACCATCTCTCAATTTCTTCAACTCTTCTTGCATCTTCATAGAAATAAGTGGATTGATAGGCCTTTGTCTTTATCTAAATTGCTTAGTCTTGGCCTCAAGAGGAATCTCATGTTGGAACAAGTCTTCTCTATATGCCTTTAGCTTTGAATAAGACCAAGCAAGGAAATATTTTAAGAGTTGGGCATAGGACTGTTTTTCCTCTTTACTTAAATTTCTGCCCAACCAAATCTTCCTTGGTTTATCCCTGGTTCCCAAGTTTTGCTCTCCCACATCCTTGAAGCAGACATCTTTCTATTTATGATGTAATCAGCATTGTTAAAATTTGCCTCGATTGCAATAAGACCTTTACGAATGGTATTTGTTTTCAATTGATAATATCCTTGTCAAACAAGGTTTCTCTACCTTCATTCATGCATACCATTGGTTCCCAATCAATGTTCTAACCAGAAAACTCACCTTGGCATTGTAAGAATCTCAATACTTGGGCATCATTATCAAAAATCTGCCAATGTTTCACATTATTCGGGATAGATGGCCTTGTTAGCACTTCAATGTTATATTCACAAAAGGGTGAAATGGTGCAATTTTAAAATCTAGAACCAAGGACATCCAGCTTATCAGCAGTAGCATTAAGACTTCTATCATGGTAAACAATGTTAAAGGAATCAAACATTTCAATCAAATCTCAAACAAAGATGCTTATATTGTTTCATACGCTGATTTTTTGTAGCATACAGTTTTCTTATTTGTTTCACAACCAGCTCGAGTCTCCTTTGGCAACAATGTCCTTTACTCCATACTTCCATGTAATTCTTAACCCCAAATAATGCTTCATACTCAACTATGTTATTAGTGCATTCAAAATTAAGTTTGAAGGAAAAAGAAACTCTTCCAAACTAGGAGAAACCAACACTATACCAGCACCATTTCCAAATTTGGAGCAAGCTCCATCAAATAGCAGGGTCCATGGAGAACCTACCATACCAAGGCATTCTGATTTTTCCATCTTGTTCTCCTTTCCATCAGCAAAACCAATGAAGTTGTCCACATCAACATCAAGCAAACAACAGTTCATAAAAAGCATTGTTGGGGTCTTCAATCAAGTGTAACATCTTCTTTTCACCATAGATTTTGACAAGGCTTCCCTCAATGGGAATGGTGTTAAAAGACATGTCCATTTGAACACTACCACCAACACTTATAGCCCATTTTCTTTACAAAATCATACCCCATTTGGCAGGGCAATCAACAATTACAACATCAAGTTTTAAATCCTTACCTGGATATGCTGCAAGTTGCACTACTAAACCCTTCACACAACCAACAACCAACACTTCCCTTGAATCCATGGCAGTAAATTTCCCATATGTTGTTGTCACTTTGATATCTAACTCATTCATGACTTCTAGAGGCATGACATTACATGATGCATTGGAATCAAACATACAATTGTGAAGCACCTATTTTTTATGAGAAAAGTTGTGAAAAATGGATAAACATTCAATTGGGAATCAACCAAGGATGTCCCCAAATATACTTCAGGTGCCTCTCCAAGATCTTCCATTAGTGGTGGTGGTTCAAGGCCAGCAATACTTTGAAGAGGCGTCTCAACAACATTTAAATTTCTGCTTGGGGTAATCTTTTCTTCTTTTTCAATCCCAAGTACTCGACTCTCTCTTCTTATGCTCAGTGTGTCCTAAGCAACTCAATGATGGGAACACTCAATTTAATTTGGATCAATACTTGGGCAATATCACATGGAACACTCTTTGGTAAAATAGCATTGGAAGGTAAACAAGAAGGTTCATCAAATGGAGAAGTATTCTTGGTAGCCTAGGCATGAAGAGGACTGATAGTTTTGCATGGGATAGTAGGGTTCTTGGAAATTGTTTCTTTTCTAGGATTTTCTTTGGGAATGATTGTGAGCAAGGGTGTCTTTGGCTTGGCTTAAGGACCAGCTCCTCTAACAACTTTACTTCTAGTATTGTACTCTTTCTCTTGTCTAACCACAAAGATTCATTAACAATTGTTTATCTTCCCCGAAAGGAATACCACCATCATACTTCTTGATCATTAAATCCCTTAGATATTCAAAGTCATTATTAGGAATTTCAAAGGCCTGAACTACATCTACATCATGAGCTTGAGGAAGAGAAAGAAATGGTACCCTCTTTATGCAATCCCAAAAGGTTGCGTAGTTCTTGCACTTATCACATTTGTTGATGTTGCTCCTTGTTGTGAGCCTAAAAGCTACCCATCATACAAATGTCATCACCCATTTCATCTTCAATAACTTTCTAGTCCATTTCACATGGAGGATGAGGAAGAAAGCATCTATCACACCAATCTATATTAGCAATTTCTTGAACAGTAAGAAACCCTTGCAGCTAGAGGGTCACACACCACTCTATTTTCACATGTTTGGGGTTGTCTATTTGTAGATCCAACAGGCCCTTTACCTCTATCATCTTGTCTTTGATCACCCCTAGGATGATTGCCAAATCTATCATGGTTTTGAGTTCTTTGCTTGTCTTTGTGAACCTTGCATAATTCCTTTCTCACCAGGCTAATTTGTAAGAAATTTCTTTGACAACCCCGCCAAAGTTTTGACAACATCTTCTAAATCATCACCCTTGCTAGCTTGAGGCTTCTCGTGGTTTATCAGCTTCACACCATCCCTCTTAAGTGGTTTACCAATAGCTTTAATATTATTTTCAATTTGAAGTGCCATGGTGAAAGCTTGCCTCAAATTTGTAGGATTCTTGTCTTTCAAGTAACAGGCTACCTTTTTATCAAATGCATCTCGCATATTTGATCCAAAGAAGATTCATCACAAGGCCTCAAAATGACAGAAGCCTTCTCAATGTTTTATTAAATCTTGTATTGAAATCATGGACTGTCTCATTTAGGTTCTTCTTGATATTTTCAAATTCGCATAAAAAAATCTAGGATCATTCCTGTCACCATACCGCAATCTAAATGCATTTTTCATCTTAGTCCATGAATCAATAGAGTTATCGGTAGATCCTTGTACCAATCCCTAACATCTTCTTCAAGTGTATGGATAAACAACTTGATATACACATCCTTAAATTCTATCTCAAAATCTTCCATCATATTATCAAACAGTTTGAGATGTTGATCACCGGTAATGGCATTGTTACCTTGGAATTTTGGTAACCTATTTCTCACATCTTGTGGGATAGCATTTGGATAACCATCCATTCCTCCAAAATTTATAGGACCAAAGGTGTTAACAAAAATGGAGGTCTAGGCTGAGCCATATTGTTTGGTGGGGGTGATCTTGGAGGTGAAACAAGTTGGTGAGGAGTAGTAATGGGTCTGATTGGAATAGATGAGTGATCTTTAAAATGACAACCCCCTAAAGGCTCTTTCTCTTGATAAACTTTAGCAAACTTAGAAACCACATGAGCAGATTTAGGAGCAAGTTTTTTAAATACACAAGAAGGTCCCTCACCTAATGGAGAATGCAAATCAGCAAGAAAATTGCCTGAATCAGATCTACTTGAAAAAGAATTATAATCTTCAATAACATGCTGCTCTCCTTCAAATTCAACTATGGGGATTTCTTTTCTTGCAACCAAATCACCAACCACTTTCCACATTCTTCTTCCTTCTAGTTCTGAGATTTTTGATTTGGTGAGCAACTTCTTAGAAGGGTCCTTAATGAAGAGGGATCTCCTTCCCTCCAGCTTGATAGATTTAAACAACAAGTTTCAAATGACAGAGATGCATAATACCACTAGTATTTCAAGATCCGAATAGCATGGAGACACCACTAAGGATTTCCACCTTAGTTGTGTTAGACAAACACTAAAATATTCTATCTAATATATGCTATGACAAAAACTTTGCAATGGTTTACAAATCAAATCTTCTTCTTCTTAATTCAACCAAAAACAATGCATCCAAATCATATAAACTGCTAGTAAATCGAAGAGCAGTGAGCTTGAAATCTTTTTACCCAAAACATGCAGATCTGAAATATGAAATGATATCTAAAGAATGTAACAGCTCAAATGCTTGATCACACAAATGCTCAAACCTTTCAAACACTTCAAAACCACCAATAAATTTCAAGAAGTCCTCGGCAATGGTGCCACTTGGGTGTTGGTATCCATATTTAATCTCCTTCACAACTTGAACAACGATCATGAACTTGCACAAGACACTCAAGGATAGATAGATGGTTTGTATGTCATTTGTAGCCAGGAGCACACCTATCTCGCTTGTTTCGCATTCAATATTTGAGGGAGTGGATAGCACCTTCAAAATGGTTTTGATCTAACCCTCACTATTTTAGGTTGTGCCTATCAACCAAGGCAAGAGAACCTATATTGCAGCCCTTATATGGTAAAGGAGATGGAGATATCCTTGTGTTTTGCATATGGTATGGAAGGGGCCTTGTGAAAACATAATCAAATATCCATTATCCAAACTCAAAGGGGTTGTCACTACTAAATGATGGAAATGTTTTCATAACAAAGCTAGGACTGTTAAAGACATGATAAAACCATGATATGATTTGTGCATTTTTGTGAAAGGATGGAGTTCTTTTGTGGACACACAAAGCAAATTTATGGGTAGTAGAGGTAGGATGAGTTAGTTTCAATGAAATTTTGTGGGCAGATGTTTTGGACAAGACTAGTTTGGGAATTACCAACTTCTTTGAGAGCCTTTGCGAAAATTTACAATACGTACACAACAGGGATGCTTCCAAGGGTTTCAAATGCTCATTCAACAAGGATATGTGCACAAATGGAGGCCCAGATCTGCACTCTTCCAAACAACCTTTGATAACCTGCCACAAAATCTTGAAGAAAAATACCAACAAAGTATCCAGAATCCTGTTTAATCATGACCTAAGGTACACCCAAAGGTTTACAAATAGTATCATTATTCAAGGACAATGAGATGATTTTAAATCTATTTATCTTCTATCAGATGAAAGCTCTTCTAAATATAAGATTGCAAATGCCATTAAACCATCCATAAGAAATGAGATCCCGTATGATCAAAGAGATCCTAAACACAAGATTGCAACATGAGCAAGAAACACAAATTGAAGACATTCGAGACATAAGTATATGCAAAATTTTCCAAGAGATAACACCACATAATTCAAAATCTGATCAAATACATCAGCAAGGGAATGCTTGAAGAAAAATCTCGAGCTCTTGTTGTTGGATTTACAGCTGAAACCAACTCAACATGATGAAATCTGATACAAAATGGAATTAAATTGGCTCTTAGATGGTTCTCTCCAGAGGAATGGATTTCTTCCAGCTTTTCGCTTGAAAATTCTAAGTCTTTTTCTCTCTCATGTCTCCTCCTGTTTACAAATGCTTGAAAAATACATTTTATACCTCATGACAGCTTGGATCCTTGCATCCCAAGAATAGAATATGCTTAGGGATCAAATTTGTTGCAAGAAACCTTATCCATTTCATGAAAATGACATTAAACCGTAAAAACAGCTCGTAAAATGCCGTGGATGCATAAATATTTTAAAATATTGCATAAATTTGGATCCTTATCCATCCAGTGGTCACATTTTTGGCATTCATACATGTCAAAGATGCTTTTGCAATCATTTTCCACCTTTTACTTCATCATTTTTCACCTCTCTCGCAACTTTAATTTTTTTCCTTTCACATTTTTACACGGGCCTCTAATAAAAATTTCATCAAAAACACCATAGGGCACCAAATTAGCTCATAAAAATGATGCCATTGCATTTAGAAGGCTGAGGGGATGCAAAACCATATAAAATTTCATGTGATTTGGTGAAGAAATGACAATTCCAAGCTTCCTGGAGCTCCAATGGTGGCAAGAAATGAAAACACACAGCAACCTGTTGATTTAAAAATCAACTTTTAATGTTAGCCCTCCACGTGTCCAAGATATTCCCCTTTTTTCCTTTGGACAAGGTGGACACGTGTCCAAACATGATTGGAGTGGGTCCCCATCTTAAAAACACATTTTTAACCCTTTTTGACCTTTGGAAAATTTTGAAAATTTTCCCGCTTGCCCCTTGGACCCGCCACGTGTCCACATGTGGGCCCTACCAAAACTACAGCCAATTTGATGAATTTCACCACCATTTTGAGAAAAGGAAAATTTTCTCAAAAAACTCCATGGGCCCGAACACCCGCTCTCTCCCCTGCCACGTGGCGGTCTCCCATTCACTGCGGAGCCGAACCTCTAAGTTAGCCTTCAACCATCCACAAGCACAAAAACCTCTTGCGGGCCCATGCTCTCCTTTTTGCCCTTTGCAATGTGTCACGTGTCACCCCCTGATTGGATGTAGGGGCACACTTCCAAATTTTCCTAGTCAGGGCTATAGATCAATTTTTGACTTTGAGAAATTTCACCAAAATTTGTAAGATTTTCAATATTTTCACCGAGCTTCAAACCTCCGCCTCCTTTTGGACACGTGTCCTCCCCAATTGGACACGGGCCTTCAGAAAAAATTTTCCTTTGTAACTTTGAGACCAAAAACAACAAATTTTTCAAAGTTCCCGCTTCTCCATTTAACCCTCTTGACACGTGTCTTCTTCTAATTGGTCGCGGGCTCTCGGGCCAAATTTTAACTTTTATATTTTGAAGTTAAAACTTCAAAATTTTCACAAACTCCACCCCTCCATGCTAACTTTCCTGGACACGTGTCCACTTCTTATTGGAGGTAGGACTTTGGGTCAAAATTTTACCTTAGCATCCGAGGAAAGAAATAATAAAATTTTCCAAGTCCTTCCTCCACCCGCCCGACCTTCCCGACAATCAAATTGTGCCACATAGGCACATCACTGTAGCAATGCGGGGCCGCGGACCAAAATTTTTCTTGTGCCAAAAATTAAAAAGTGACAAGTTATAACATTTTCCTACACATCCTTGGCCAATAGGAGCCTGCCACATTAGCAATATGTTGTAAAGATAAATTTGACGGGCAGGTGACACCCGTATACCCGTCAAAAACGTAAAAATGCAAAGGATGCCCTGAAATCAGATTTTTTCACAAGGAATGTAGATTTCTCAGTTTTAAATCAAGTGAAGCATGATTTTACATTGTTTTCGACTGGGAGTAGGATTTTAACCTCAAATTACTCGGATTTGATCCACTTCAAGTTTTTTACACGTTTAACAAAGGTAAAATGACACATCCCATGGGAAAGAAGAAATTAGGGCACATAAGGAGGGGGAACTTGGAAATTGGTTCAAATTAGGGCAAAATAACAAGATTGTGAATACTTTCAAAGCATTCAACTGGAAAAAATGAGTTACGTATAACCCACTTGAGCAAATAAATCATTTTGACCAAAAATAGACATAGAAAAATAGGGCAAAGTGTGTAAACTCGAATTTGCACCAACAAGATTTAAACCTTTTGTTATTGATTTGTGAGTGAATTTGATGTCAAACATAAAAAAATTATTTTAAAATGGGGGGTTGGGGGAAAGAATTTCAAAATGGGAAAAAGAGAGGGAAAAGGTAATAGTAAAGGGTAGGGGGTAGTGCAAAAGGGTAATGTAGGAATAATGAAGGGTGTAAAGAGGGATTTGGGTGGGTAGAATGTCTAGGAAGGGAAAAAGTAGGGTTGGAAAGTCGGGGTGGGTGCCACGACAATGACTCGATGTCACGACTTCTCGGCTAATGTCGGTGGGTGGAGACCGCACGGTCACAAGAACAGTGACCGGTGCCGGTCAAAGGGAGACCATGGTCGGTCCGGGGATAACTCGGGGTCGGTTAATCCTAAGTGTAAATTGGGATAAAAATGGAAGAGAGTAAGGGTAGGGTGGGAAAGAAGTTAGGTGAGAGGGGAAGGGGTTAGGGTGAGAAAGTAGGGTAGGTGGGTAAGGGTTGAGGGTGGTTTCAGGTGAGGGTAGGGTAGATAGTTTCGGGTGGATGGGTTTGGGTAGGTGTGGGTGAGGGTTAGGGTAGATGGGTTTGGGTAGGTGTGGGTGAGGGTTAGGGTAGATAGGTAGGGTAGATAGGTTTGGGTAGATAGGTAGGGTAGGTTTGGGTGAGGGTTAGGGTAGATAGGTAGGGTAGATGGGTTTGGGTAGGTGTGGGTGAGGGTTAGGGTAGATAGGTAGGGTAGATGGGTTTGGGTAGGTGTGGGTGAGGGTTAGGGTAGATAGGTAGGGTAGATGGGTTTGGGTAAGTGTTTAGGGTAGAGAGGTAGGGTAGATGGGTTTGGGTAGGTGTGGGTGAGGGTTAGGGTAGATAGGTAGTGTAAATGGGTTTAAGTAGGTGTGGATGAGGGTTAGGGTACATAGGTAGGGTAAAAATAAGGTAAGTTGGGAAGGTGGACTAATATACCACTTTTTGGTGGAATGCAGCCCTGAGAGACGAGCTTTAGATGAGGGACCGGTGCCACCCTTGATATTGATGATGCAGTGATTACGATGTAGGTGGAGTGGTAGCATGTGGCATAGGTGGGATTAATAGGCATGTGGCATTATCAGCATGTAGTCCAAGAGGCAATTCTTATGGTTGCCCTCATTGATAGATGGGACTCGATGACCAACACCTTCCATTTGCCGACGGTGAGATGACGATCACCCTGGAGGACATCTACAGGATCTTGTGGTTGCCCATATTGGGGGCCCAGGTTTATTCCATCTCTTCAGAGGCGTCTGAGGAGTTACTAGCACCCATTTTTGGTGAGGGTGTAGTAGATCTGACATTCCATAGCGCTAGCCTGAGCTATGGAGTGATGTATAGAGCTCATCCAGAGGAGATGAGGTTAGTGGTACTCATGATGGAGGAAGTGTGTTGCTTCGTACTACTAGATGCAAAGGGGGAGATTCATGAGGTCACTGATGGGAGTCCTCCATGACATTATGATACAATAGACACGGTTCGCATGGGCACCTGTATTGCTGACAGTTATATAGAGAGCTATGGGCCTACGGGTGACTACAGAGGTTCAGCATTTGTTGCGTTGTACTACTACATTGCTAGGCATACAAGCACATTGTGTGTGTTCAACCAGTGGGGATGCCTCGGGTAGATGCATTCCCACGAAGAGTTTTGAAAGTGGGGTACAGAGGTGGGTACCGGCCATGGGAGAGGCTTGAGGTACTAGAGCTACACATGATGTAGCATATTATAGGAGGTTTCGGAGGGGTTTTCTGGGGTGGACATCATTTGGAGACCGTATGTGGGCTTCCCCTCATATAGACAAGATGGCCATGGAGCTAGGCCGAGCTACAAATACATCTCGTGGGTGGAGGGGAGGAGAGTAGGAGAGCATGAGTGGATACCTGTAGTGTGGGTTAGACACCAATTTGGATTGGTCTAGGGTGTACCATCAATGTTCCCTCAGTATCAAAGAGATGATGTGGAGAGACCTATGTCTCCACCATGACCCACAAAGTGTCGACTAGACAGACAGAGGAGTAGCTAGTAGATGTATAGATTAATGATGTCAAGGGTTACAAATGGGTACAAGAAGTGGTGGGTGGCATAGCTAAGAGCCATACCACCGAGGCCAGGGTAGCCAAACTTAGCTACCATCACAGGATAGAGGGATTCCCTCACAGGGGCCGGTGGCTAAGTTGGTGATGTAGTTTGGGATCATGCAGGGCAGCTTATAGGTTCAAAGGCACAGCCGCCACATTACACACCCGATAGTGATGATGTAGGCTTAGGTAGGGCGAGACAGTACCTACACAAGCGAAGGCAGGGGAAGATGGAAATGGAGAGGAGATAGGTGGAGATGGAGGGGAGACAGTGCTCTATAGGCGTAGGTCCGACTTTACAGGCCTATTGGCCACAAAGTGCAGGGGCAAGCAGTTATGGGTCTACAAGGCCATGTGATAGTAGCACCGCACAGACATTACCCCGCATGCCCGATACAGCACGAGATAGATTCTAGGGCCAACTTAGTCTCTAGTACCAAAGACAAGGCTCAAGTGTAGGTTCGGGGATAGGGTCCCATCAGTACAGTACCACGCAGTAAGGACCCATGACACCTCCACGATAATGTCCATGGCTAGGTTCGAGAGATGCCCTAGGAGAGGCACGGTATTATCGTGATCATTTGTTAGTTTCCGTGCTAGATGTACCCTCTTATGCCAAGTACACATAGTAAGCCTCCAAAGGTGAGAGAACTAGATCCTACGCAATCATAGCATGGAGAGTACAGGGGTGGAGAGCCCATGGATAGGGTCGTGGTGAGGTCACCAAGGTGCTGAGAGGCTAGCCCCAAGTGAGAGGCCATCGGCAAGAGAGGTGAGGTAGGTGTCATGCCCAAGACAGGTGCAACAGAGGGGTTAGGAGAGACACAAGCATAGGGAGCATTTCCCGACATCAGATGGGGAGATGATTGACCTGCTATGGACCGGCCTGCATGCTAAGTCATTTTTGTATGTATTATATATGAGACCAACCTGCGTGCAAGAGATTTTTGTATTTATTTTTTGTACATGATACTGGCCTTGTGAGCCGAAGACATTTTTGTATTGGATAGTGGCCTACGAGCCGATGATGATTATTTTGGAGATACACATTTATGTGATATGGGTGTACATTGTATTGATACACACATGTATATATGAGGAGATAGATGATATTCAGGTGATGTTGTTGTGATGTGTATGAGTTTTACTTTATTATGATATGGATGGAAAATAGATGAGTTAGGCATGATAGAGTCAGGTCGGTTTAGGCATGGATCGAGTCAGGTCGGTTTAGGCATGGATCGAGTCAGGTTAGTTTAGGCATGGATCGAGTCAGGTTGGTTTAGGCATGGATTGAGTCGATGGTTTAGGAATGTATCGAGTTAGGTTTGGTTAGGCATGGATTGAGTTAATTTTGGTTAGGCATGTTGGAGTCGAGGTTGGTTTAGGCATGGATGGAGTCGAGTTGGTTTAGGCATGGTGGATTCATGTTGGTTTAGGCATGGATTGAGTCGTGGGTTTAGGCATGGTTGAGTCAAGTGATAGGCATGGGTGTTCATTTTGGTATTTTGATAACAAATGCTAATATAAATGCATGAGATGGTGTAAAATGTGGAAAAGGCTGGTTATGTATGAAAATGTGAAATAATATAAGTGGTAAAAGTTATGTGGTATATGGTTTAGATGTCGAGGTTTTTGATATGAACAGAAATCAAGTAAAGGTGGGGAAAATGCTTAGGGTAAAGAGTGGTCAAGCTAACCCTCGGGGCCCCATGCCCTAGAAGTGCTACCTACATATTCCCAGTGAAAAGGGACCTTAGACCGATGTAGTTCTCCCATAAGCTAGGGAAGAATATGAGAAGATAGAAGAATAGGTAGTGAGGTTGATAGTTAGGTTGGATTCGAGGTCATAGGTATGATTAGGTCAAGGTCGATTAGGTTAGGTGGAATATAGGTAGATAGGTATGGGTGATTTTAGGTCGATAGGTAGTGTTAATTCTAGGTCATATGTATGATTAGGTAATGTTTGGGTAGATAGGTAAAGGTGATTTTAGGCTGATAGGTAGTGTTGATTCCAGGTCATAGGTATAATTAGGTAATGTTTGGGTAGATAGGTAGATAGGTAAAGGTGATTTTAGGCTGATTGAGGTGTGAGAAGAAAGTCCCAAAAGACAGTGTATCGAGGGTCTAGTCCTATATAAGAAGATCAAAAGGTAATGAAGTAGAGAAAATATAAGAGGGGGAAAGAAAGCCACCCAATTGGCAAGGATCAAAACATATGAAACACATCTACAAATAGGCTTGTGAACGTAAGACCCTAAAGACATTGCACGATTGATTACTCAAAAGGTGAAGAATAGTCACAAAATCACCAAATTTCATAAGTTCGGTGAGGTCCCTTGAGGCGAGTGAGGCAAAAAGACAATGGGTAAGGAGGTGAAGGTAAGTGGGTCATAAAATGGGATGTAAAATGCCTAAAGCAACAGAGCCAAGATCACAATAGGCAAGTCCATGATGAAAAAGGTTACTTTTCATTTTTATTTTTCTTTTTGAATTTTTAGATAGACTGATCGATGTGAGAAGTCTATACGGGATGATTATATGTCTCCTTGAGGTCTTCACGAAGGTGATTGATGTGGGAAGCTTCGAATTTTGATTTTGAGAAAATAGTCCTCTTTTTGGATAGACTATGTAGAGATTTGTGAGCTTTTTATAGCTATTCTTCGAGGGAGCAAATACTCTACTATAGCAACAATTGAAGGTGGGAGATTTCCTTTTGAGGGATTCATATTTTAGATTGGAAGTTTAACTCAAGGAGTTGATCCCTTAGATTAGAAGATGTCCTTCCGAGGGATTAATCTTTTCTTTTTATTTTTCTTCTTTTTTCTTTTGGCTTTTAAGTCATGGACGAGACTATAACGAAGCATTTGGTTCTTGTTGATAAGCCAAGGGTGAACAACCATAGGATCTCATCTAGAAGAAGATGAAAAGTATCCATGAGAATCATGCCATATGCAGAGTCGTGGTGCACATATTTTAAGATAAGGCAAAAGGGTGACGGGTAATCACATGATTTCTGTTTAGTTGTTAGAGATGAGGTGTGGAAAAGAAAAAGGTAAATGGCACTCAAGGGATGAGCATGAACTAGATAAATAGTGATGTAGGACTAGAAGTCAACAATAGAATGGTCGAAGATGCAAGGCATTGAGGGGCTCAGGTTCGGGCTTACCATCAAGTGAAGACAAGCAATAAGCACCTAATCCATAGTCATGGGTCAAAATGTATGGTCCAAGCCAATTAGGAGCAAATTTTCCCCATTTGCTTTTTTTTGCTTTGGTTACGTGTTGATTTTCCTTGAGGATGAGATCACCAACCTTAAAAGTGCGTTCATGGACATGTTTTTCATAGGCACACTTGATGTGTTTTGGTAGACTTGAAGATGGTCGAGGGCATGAAGATGACATTCATCTAATAACTCAAGTTGTGCTAAACGGTCTTGGTGAAAGTCATCATCAATAAGCATATCTTGAAGAGAGATACGAAAGACGGGATCTGGACTTCGAGAGGCAAAACAGCCCTTGGTACCGTAAACCGAGAAAAGGAGTAGCAGATTGTGTGGAAGTGCGAATACTAGTACGGTATGCCCAGAGGGTGAAAGGGATGTGCGTATGCCAATCCTTCCCAATATCATTAACCACTTTCATGAGAATTTCATTCAAGGTTTTGTTCATGGATTCATCTTGGCCATTGGTTTGTGGGTAATATGGTGAAGAGAAGTTAAGTCGGATACCAAAGGCATCACAAATCTTCTCAGATTTTTTTTTGAATTTTTTTCCATTATCGGTGATAAGGCGATGTGGAACACCGGCGACAAATAATGTGATGATTGATGAATTCACATATTTTCTCGCTTTAGTGGAGATGAGAGGTACAGCTTGAACCCATTTGGTGTAATATTCGGTAGCGGTGATGATCCATTGATGTCTTAGGGAGGAGTGAGGATTGATCTCTCTGACAAGATCCAAACCCCATTGAGAGAAGGGCCAAAGGTCACGAGCAACCTGTAAGGCATGACTAGGTGTGTTATGAAGAAAGGCATGTTGTTAGCATTTTACACAATGTTTAATGTAGTCACAACAATCATGATTGAGGGTCGGCCAATAATAGCCTAGGCAAAGAATGCACTTAGCAACAGCAAGGCCACTGAAGTGACCTCCGCATATGTCATTGTGAACTTCTTTAATGGTATAGGGGATTTCAAAGTTGGTGAGGCATCGTAAGAGAATACCGTCAAAGCCACGTTTATAGAGAAGGCCACCCATGACGACATAATGAGAGGCCCTTTTGAGAAAGGTGCATTGTCCATTACATGTGAGGTTAGGAGGTAATATAGAAAGGGAAAGGTAGTCTGCAAGCTACTTGTACCATAGGTCTTATATATGTAGTGAGGTAGTTCGAAAACGTTAACACAACAAGATTTATAAGATGGTCCCGTTATGCATTTTACATGAGCAAAATGTCTCGAATCAGTGGTGAAGCGTGTATTTGGGAAGTGAGGCAAGCCATGGTATCAAAAATTTATTGGTGGATCACGAACTTTTTGAATTTTATAGCGGTCAAAGGTAGTCAACATGATGCTGACGTAACGTTTGTATTCTTGAAGTATTTCATTATGACACTAATAAACACCATTGACTTGGTTTAATACCAATTGAGAATCACCAAATATATTAATGGACTTGACATCTAAGGCATAGGTAGTCAGAAGACCCAATACGAGTGCTTCGTATTCAGCGATATTGTTGGTACACTCGAAGTCAAGTTTGAATGATAAGGACATGGGTTCACCATCAAGAGGAATGAGGATAATGCATGCACCACCACCATGCTGACATTTGGAACTGTCAAAGAATAAGTTGATTTAGTAAGGGTCATCATCCAAAGAGAGGTTAGCAATGGATTCATTAGGGAAATCAAAATTTGAAGATTGATTCCCGAAAGAGGCGCATCGGTGAGTGGTCGAGAATGGCCCGCCCGATAGATTTTTGGTGGATGAATTCTAGGTCTAGGTCAACAAGGAGCATGAGCCTACGTGTAGCACGTTCATTTTGGTAAGGTTTAGCGTACATGAAGTGTAAGGGGTCGGTGTTGGTCATGACATTGGTTTTGTGGTTGAGTAGGTAATGGCGAAGTTTGGTGGCAACAAAAACTAAGGCCAAGTAAATTTTTTCAGGGTGAGTGTAAAATGTTTCGTAGTCCAGAAGGGTATGGCTTATGTAATAAACTACGTGCTCCCTATGTTGTTTATCACGATGAGCGAGCATGGCCCCTAAAGAGTGATCGTAGCTAAGATGTATAGGTAGAAGGGTTGGTTGTCTTTAGGTGGAATAAGTACGGGTGGTTGGAGAAGGTATTTTTTAAGGCCTCAAAATCTTTATGGCAGTCATCATCCCATTTGAAAGAGACATCCTTTTTGAGAAGGTGATGAAATGGTTGACAACGATCAGATAATTGTGAAATGAAATAGTGAATGGACTACAATTTACCTTGTAGGCTATGGAGTTATTTAAGGGTAGTAGGTGGAGGCATTTCTAGAATGGCCTTGACTTTAGTAGGGTCAACTTCTAAACCACGTAAGGAAATGATAAATACTAGGAGATTTTCTGAGAGAACCTTGAAGATGCACTTTTTAGGTTGAAGGTGGATGTAATATTTAATGAGGGAGTCAAAGATGGTTTCGAGGATAGTCAGATGCTTAGCCCGAAGTTTAGATTTAGCCAAGAGATCATCCACATAATCTTCCAATATGTGATGCATGATATCATGGAAAATGTAGGTCATAGCATGTTGATAGGTGGCACCAAGCATTTTTAAGGCTGAAAGGCATGACTCAATAGCAAAAGGTCCCCCAAGGGGTAATGAATGTAGTTTTGTGTTGATCCTCTGGAGCGAGTAGGATTTGATTATAACCCGAGAAACCATCCATAAGTGATAACATCTCATGGCCAGCGGTAAGGTCAACCAACTGGTCAATTCCAGGTAGAGGAAAGTCATCTTTTGGGCAGGCAAGGTTGAGATCACAAAAATTGGTGCAAATGTGAAGTCCCCCTATTACCTTAGTGATAGGGACAATGTTAGAAATCCATTGGGGGTAATCTATGGGTAGGATGAAGGAAACTGGGAGAAGGCGTTGAAGTTCTTCTTTGACAAGAAGAGCAATGCGAGGGTACATTTTCCTCAACTTTTGTGTTATGGGTTTGGCATCGGGAATGGTTACAATATTATGGACAATGATAGTGGGATCAATGCCAGGCATTTCAACATAGGACCAAGTGAAAGCATGGCTATGAATTTTGAGAAAAGAAGTGAGGGCTTCTTGTTCCGTAGCATTCAGAGATTGGCCAATCTTGAGAATGTGGGGGTCATCTTGAGTGTGGATGTTGACTTAGATAGTCGATTCATTCAACATTGTTTGTGTCTCAGAAGGTAACGACCAATGAATATAAGAGTCTTCAGCACCAAGGTAGGTGAGTATGGATTCATCATTCTAACATTGAATGACATTAAAGAAGGACTATCGCCCCTATCATGTCGGATATAAGAAAGGAAGAGAGGAAGGAGCCTCGCCATTGCCTTGATAGGTCAGAGGTCCCAAGGAAATGGTATTTATTGGAAAAAAAAAAGGTAGGAGGGATAGATTCAGGATCCATCGACTCCGTTGGTGAAGGTGGTGAAGGTGGGGTAGGTGAAGAAGGTGGAGAGGGGTCAATGTCTTCAATGAGTTCAATACGGGGCTTTTTGGCAGGTAGTTTGGTAAAACTGATTCCACTACGATCATTGTGTTTACATGTGGTACATGAAATAATGGTGTGATGACCTTGCTCATAAAGGCCAAAGCTAAAACCCTTCTAGGCACAATGGTGTAGGAAAGTGTGAGCAAAGCGGCGGTTGGTAAGTGACTGAAGGTCACGAAAAGGTTGGGTTTGTGATGGTGGTTTGGGTGTGTAAGTGGAAATGTCAAGTCCCCCATAGGTAAGATGGGTATGGAGGTGGGGAGGACCATAAAGGAGATGCTCGCCTATGCAGTGATCATAGTGAGGATGCTAGTGAAGGTTTCCATACTCTTGTGGAGTAAGGAATGTATTGACATTGTACAAGTGATACTCCCCCATAGTGAGGCATTGAAAAACACCTTCCAAGGGATCAATGGTTGATATATTGGTGGTTGGAATGGAGGAAGCATTAGAAGTTAGATCGGTAGAGGTGTCGGTTAGTTGGGAAGCTGATGTGTGACTGGTAGAAGCGACAACAGTGGTGGGAATAAAATATTTGGGAAAAGGTGAGGTTGTAATGGCACTGGTGAATGGGTTCATGTGTGAAGAAGATGTAGGCAGGGAGGTGGACTCCTTAACATGTACAAGGACATAATTGGGCTGGTAAAGCATGTTGTAGGTTTTGAAAGGTGATAAGTCACCGGAATGCTATAGAACGTCCTTCATGTTCAAACTTTACACATCGGTGTAAAGTAGAAGGGACACAACCCATGGCAGAATCCGTGGTTTGCCGAGCAAAAATTATATTGAAACTCCCCTTCCAACACATAGAACAACTCAGGAATAGTACGGGGACCACATGAATGTGGAGGATGATAGTGCCAAGTGTAGAGGTGATAGCATCATTGAATGAACACAACATGACCAGATGTTTATGCATGCAGTTGTTGGGTAGGCACATTTGTTTGAATGTGTGAGAGGAGATAATGTTAATGCTAGCGTCCCCATCGATCATAATGCATCGGATGTGTATATTATTGATATGGATGGAGATGAAAAGTGTAGGATCTAGGTCATTGGTTTGGTGGGGGAAAATTTCTTCCTCTGAGAAACTAAGGATAGCAACTTGATGAACAGGTAGAGGTGATGAGGTAGATGGCAATTTGGTGAGTGAGGCAACATGATGAGGTGTGATAATAGATGTTACTGGTGTGTGGGGTCATTAGGTAAAAATTCAATAGCTTGAAGGACCTCCATGAGGGCTTGATGATGTGACTCTGAGGTTTAGATGAGGTCGTATAGGGACATTTTGAGGGGAGATTGGTGTAGTTGTTTGAGCATGGTGCGATGTGTGACACGATTAAAAATGGGATATGCGGGGCTGCAGATAGTTATTTTAAGTAGGGGTGCAGATGGTATGTTGGGTATAGGATTGGTTGGTGGGTTAGCTACCTTTTCTTTGCCCTTTTGCACACGTGTAGTGATGTGTACCATGTTGATTTGAGGGAAGTTGGAAAATGGAGAAGGTGTAGGGTAAGTGGTATAACGACATGAAGGGAAAAAACCTAGTGGAGGAGAAAATCCCTGTGAGGTGAGTTGGGCACAACGACATTTGGGTGGTGGTGTGGCAAGTTCTCTGATGCGAACCATGTTAATTTCAAATTTTGGAGGTGGCTTTATGAGCTATGAGGGTGGAGGTTGTGGTATAGGTGTAGGAGGAAGATGTGAAGAAGGTGGTGAGGGTGAAATAGGTTCATCATCCAGGAGGTCATCGTCATCAAAATTGGGGTCAGAAGGACATAATTGAATGAGGGCAGCCTTTAGACCCTTATAGTTCTAAACATCGTGTCCTGGCACATGATGGTAAGCGTAAATTTTAGTATCATCAAACCCTTCTAGCTTAGGTTTAAGAGGGTCGTAAGGTCTAAGAGGAGGGAGAGTAATAGTAGAGATTTCCAGGAGGTTAGCCAAGATGGTGGCATATGATCCCACCAGTGGATCACAATGCGAAGTGAAAGTAGGTTTGGTTGGAAGATTGGGTAGTTTTGGTGGTAGTTGAGGTGATGCAGTCTTGGATTTGGGTTGTACTTTCTTTGGTGTAGGTGTAGCAATAGAAAGAGGGGTAAGTTTAACCACCTCTTTGGAAATTAATAGTTTTTTTAGTTTTTGGTGCTTTTTCTTAGGTAGAGGTGTAGGGGAGCACGTGATGTAGATGGAAAGGTAGATGGTGGGAGAGGACGAGTGACCCAAGGGGAAAACTGAGGTGTAGTAGTAGGTTTTGTCGAAGTCAAGAGGGAGGTACAGGTGAGGTGGAAGAAAATGTCATAGGTAGTGAAGGAGGTATAGAAGGTAATGGTGGTATAGGAGGCAAAGAAGTTATAGATGGTGATGAAGGATGCAAGGTTCACCTAGGTAGAGTGAAGGCTATGGTGAAGGGGTCAAGGGAATTTTAGGTTTACCCCTGGAGAGAGTAGATTTTGTTAAGGTAGAGGGGTGAGGTCCCAAGATGGATGGTAGGGGTGAAGGTGATAAAGGTGTAGTTGGTGAGGTTGGTGCATGTGGATTAGAAGGTTGGGTTTTTATTTAGGTTGAGGGATTGGTTTAATAGGTATATGGGAAGATGTGGTCAAGTGTATCCTGACAGGAGGATGTGCAAGGTTTGATGTGGGTGTGACCCCTAGGACACTAGTGGGTTTAGATACAAGAGATGGTGTTGGAATACGTTGGCTAGTAGGTAGAGAGGCAGGTATAGATGAGGATGATGTAATAGAATATGTATCGAGAGTTATGTTCATGTGTGGTTTGGGTTGTTGAAACTTCTTCGGATAAATGGTAGAAGTGTCAGTGGAAGATGATTGCATTTGGGTCAAGACCGGGAGTAAGAGATGCCCCCAAAGTGAAGCCCTATCAACATAGTCTAGGTGGTCGGAAAACGTGAGAATGGCACTATGGTAGATGAGGCGATGTGGAGCGAGTGGGTATTCCCATAAAATGTGTCTGAGAAATAGGGAATTCACTGGCTTCGGCCTCTGTAGGTAAGAGAGTTGAAAGGAGGTCCACATGATCTTGTGTAGCTAATGGAGAATGGTCACCGAGCGGTAACGGAAAATCTATTAGATCTTGAATAGGTGGAGAAGAAAATGGGTACTCCTCTGTGGGTGGAGGAGGTACAATTGGCAGTAGTTCACTAGGTAGGGAAGTGAAGGGGAAATGATATTGATGCTAACGAGAGACTCCTCCACGGGTGTACGAGGGAGGTGTAGGGCTTTCCTTTATGGGTAGAGGAACGAATGAATTAGGTTCCCGTGTGGGTAGAATATTTCGTGCTAGGATTTGCTCGATGGAGGGGATAGGAGATATTTGGGAAACAGGGGGTAAGTTGATAAAGATAACATGTACCTCACGTGTATTACTTTTTTTGTGTGAGGTATTACTAGTTTGATCATTAGATGGGGAATGGTTAGGGAATGGTTTCTTGAAAATATAAAGGTCTTGATTGGCAGGTGCATTAGAGTTATCCAGAAATAACTCGCCACTCTCGAGCATTCCCTGAAAAATGTTTTTAAAGGTTATACAATCTGCTGTCACTATGACCATTTACATGGTGATAGTTATAGTAGTCATTTTCCTTATACCAACCTGGTATGGGGCGAGAGGGGTAAAAACCAGCATGTGGTTTGATAGGAGGAAGGGTGATGGCATTAGCTTTAATAAGATTTTCTAAAATAGATGAATATGGTTCCCTAATTGAGGTGTATTTCTTTTGTTCACATTTGAATTGGAAGGCTTGACCGTGACAGTTGGATGAAGGTTTAGCATGATTGGATGGATGGGCAGGGCCAGCCTTAAGTACCACTGTGTTGGTAGTTCCCTTGGCTTTGGAATAACTCATTTGAGGTTTCAAGGAAGAGGAAGTATCGTGTGATTTAAATGAAGAGTTCTTGTTTCGTAATTGTATCTTCTTCTCTTCGATGGCATGAATTTTGAGCTTATATGCCATGGTGAAAGCCTCATCGAATGTCCTGGAAGGTTTGCACCTATAAGGTAGGTGAGATATGTCTAGCACAGCGCATGTGAAGATCTCTATGAGTTTAGTTTGTGGTAATTAGAAAGTGAGTTGGTTGATTAGGCTATGCCAACGAGCGACAAAATTTGTGATAGATTCATCATCGTATTGACACATGGAATAAACATTGGTCGTGGTAACCTTATTGACAATGTTGATCAAAAATGATCCAAGAACGCTTGGGCTATTTGATTGAGCGAGAGAAGATGGATTGTCTAGGTAATCTACTATACCACCAATGCTTTGGACTAGTTAGGGACATGGGAAAGGTTTGCAAAAGTGAGCATCATCATGGGCAATTAGGTAACACCCATGTTTGAAATATTGCAAATGCTACTGCAGGTTTTCCTTCTTGTTAAAGAAATTAAACTTAGGAATCTCCCATTAGGTACGGGATATGGACGAATGGGAATGGATGGGTGAATAGGCTCATTACAAATCTTGTCATAGGTGAGAGAATTGCGGGAGCTGGAAATAGATGCTTCTAATGTCTTCATCTTATCCATCATTAACTTGATAAAGTCATTGTTAGGTTGTGAAAGATTGGCCACCCCGGAGCGAAAGGAGGTTATAATGTTACATATGAAGAATACAACATTCCATAATATGGTGGTGTCAAATAAGGAGGCGGAATTGATAGATGGACATAGAGGGTATATACCTGGACTGAATGACTGATGAAACAAGAGGCGGCCGGGTAGTAGGTATGTGAGGGTGGGACGCTCGTAGTGACCCCGGTAGATATGGGAGGTAAATATTGGGGGATATAAAGGAAAACATTTTGAAATGGGGTAGAGGTTACCGACACCAAGGGTGGTAGCATTTTGATTAGAATAAATGAGACAACAAAGTGCGGATGATGCTATGTTTTGGGTGGTGGATGAAGGTATGGTGGAGACTGCATGTGCGGTAGAGGTGGTGGATGTGGCGGTCAAAGCTAGAATGGGACCTAGCTGCGACACAACTGGGGATAAAATTGGTGAGGTCACTGTGGTAGGAGGTGGAGCTAAGGCGGAAACGATCATTAGGGATGGAGATAAGGATACGGGCATGCCATAGATCAATTGACCTAAGGCATCTCAAGTAGAGGCATGGGTGAGGTAGTGGCTTAGAGTAACATGATTTTGATCCAGGAGTCGTGCAAACTCTGTGTCACTTGTAGGAATGGTGATAGGTTGATTGGGATCCATGGATGATGAGATGGAAGGTGGTGAAGGACTAGGTGATGAAGGGCTAGGTGGTGAAGAGCTAGGTGGTGAAGGGCTAGGTAGAAGCGTAGTCAACTAGTGTGAAATACGAGGGCACTTTCCTGACTACGGGTTAGCACCATATGGATAGGAACTGATTTTGCAAGACGTGTTACGTCCCGATGGCACGAACACAACAGAACTAGGAAAACAATCAACGGTAAGTGAATTAGTTTGGCTAGTGAACTGTAAAATAGCATAGGGTGATTGGCGTAGGTTCGGGTAAACCGATGCTCGTTAGGCTTAACTGCAAGCCGATTACTATGAAAAATTAACATCTGCATTAAATGATGGTCCTAGACTGACAATTTTCACACAGGATGAGATGTAAGGTGACTGTGATTAAAGTAATGATAATATGAAAGGTGATAGGAGCCTTTTATAGCTTAGAAAGTGAAATAGGTGTCTTTTGGATAGGTATCTAAGAAGACTTCAGACCGACATCGGTTGGGTTAAACTGATGCCGGTTAAAGATAACCGTAGTCGGTTACTATGAAATTGAAACAGAGAATAAGAAAAGTGGTTGTTATTTAAAATTTTGGTGTTGAATCAAACCTAGAAGTCTGAGAATGATGTAGATGTCGTCCAGGAACACTCAGATGAAGTCATAATACATCAACTATGATTGGGAGTGTGCGAGGAAAGGCAAAAAAATGATCGAAAGCTCTCACCTCAAAACGTAAATCAAGTAGAACACTAAGATAGAATGTTCCTAGAGTGCCTATTCTATTACATTTGTTCAAACATGCTATTTTTATGGACTGATTTGTTATGGATGAATAATAGAATTTTTTTGTGAGGAAGGCTTCCTACGAAGAAATAATTCTAAAGGGTGAGGTTTCGGGAATGTTATGGCGGGGCGGGCTCCGCTCAAGTATGACTCAATAGAGCAAAATGAGTGGGTGCCCATTATATTGTGATCGTGTGATCACCTACAGCTTCTTCCAAGTAGGATGTTGTTTAAGAATGTATATATTTTGAATTTTCGTGTGGTTTAGTTAGACTCAGACAAAGAGAAAAGGATAGAAGTGCTTTTCTACGATTCGTTTGTCACAACCATCACCGGTCATGACTTCTAGTGTATATGTTGCCCTCAATTAAAGTGAGCTAATGAATTAAATCAGAATGCAATGCACTTGTTTTAAACCCAAATAAAAGTATGATATTCGGTGACAAAGAATAGATGAATAGGAAGAGGGATGCTCTTTCACTAAAATGCGAAAAACAAGAATAAGAAGGTTCTTTTTAAATACACCAAAAGAAATGTGACTTTTGGAGCAAGTAGAAAGAAGAGAATGTTACCAAGGAGAAATTAGTAATGTGAATGTTATTAGAAGGGAAATAAACACACACAATTTTTCACCTAGGCATGAAGAAATATGCAAGGAACCCCAAATGGGTCCCACCGGTGTGCCAAAATATTTCACCTGATTTCTTAGTTTTTCCTAAGAAGTACTTGACGAAACAGATAAGGTAAGGGTGGTAAGAGGAATACCTGTTTTTGGAATGGTTGAAGGTTATATGCGCACGTATCTGAATCCTGGATCGAAGTGATCGTGAGACCTTCCTTTTGGCTAGGAGGAACTACATGTATAAGAATCAAAGCAAGACCACCAAAGAAAGTTAAACAATATATGCAGTGGACTGCCTAGTATGTGCTAGATCCTAGAAGTGTGATACTTCCTAGATGGTTGTCAGTCCACTGTTTAAAACAATTCAATGCTGAAAATAAAGTAAATATTGTCCTACTATAGTTTAATATGATTTAGGCATCTCATACAAACACAATAGGCTAGAACTAATCTAACATGCTATACTAGAAGGAGATCCAGAGGTCAACTAGGTTAGTTATAGGTGAATCGAACTAACATGCTAGGTTAGATATAGATCTAAAGGTCAAATAGGTGTTTGGGTAGGTATATGTCAGAAACAGGTTGTAATTCTGGCAGAGATTAGGCGACACAGAGACCGACCATGGTTTTATAGAACCGATGATGGTTGGAATGTAACCGTGACGGTTAGAGAGAATCTGAAGGCAATTAGGTTGAGGCCGGTAGAATCACATAGTCTAGGTTTTAAAGGTTTTTAGGCAAGAATGGGGTTAGTAGAAGGTGTTGGGTGATCACAGAGGGGGTGTAAATATGTGATAAGCAAATGAAATAGATTGGAGGAGGATACTTACTCTTCTGTGAGGTACAGTCTTAAGAATTATGAAGAGGTTGTTATGTTGGGAAATGTTTGGGTAGAAAGTTTACTATTGTGCTAGTGAACCTAGTTGTCTTGGTTGATCAAAAATTAATCCTTGCTTTGTTGTTGCGTCTGAAAAGATCAAATTTGCGATAAGGAAATCCAATGCCAAGGTTCAACCCTGAACGACCAACCTATATTACATATCTAGAGATGGGTTTAAATAGGTTATTTGGTCCACCCCAAAGATAACCAACGTCGCTTTAGGGTGAGCCGGCATCGGTTTCGGGTAAACCGACATTGGTTTAGATGAGGTATCTCGGGTTGTTCAAAAGCTTCTGGGAAGATGTTCCGCCATTTTATAAGGGTCTCTTCTTTTCTCGGGGCAAAACCGACCTTATGAGGCTTTTAATGTGAGGTGAGGGGATGCGTGTAATGTTAGGTTTTATTTAGAACATTGATTTAGGGTTTAGGTTAATGGGTCAAATGATGGGGGTGGTTAGGTGAGGTGCATTTAATAAAGGCAATTATATTAAATAGGTGTGTGAGGGTGGTCAATTAATTTAATATGAATAATTAAATTAATATGTGTGTGGGTAAAGGTCATTAACTTAATTAAATTAATGTGTATGGAGGTAAATGGTATTAATTTAATTAAATTAATTAAATTAAAATGTGTGGGGTATAGGAGGTAGGTGATTATAGGGCTACGCTAGGACCAAGGTGATTACGACACGATTTTGGTGTCTACACCGTATCTTCATCCATATCTAGACCCATCACTACCTTGGGTATAATGTTGAGGTCAAGCCTTACCCATCCACCTATCAAACTAGATTTAGCCATGTCTTCCCAAACCCGCACCAAAATTGTTCCTCCACCTAAAAGGAAAACCCAACCTTCTAGGCCACATACACCAGTCTCACCTACCACACCTTTTTCACCTTCCTCCCTTCCTTCCATCCTAGGACCTCACCCATCAACCTTGTCTAAACAAATTCCTACCCAAGGAAAATCAAAATATAAGCAACCTCTGCTTCATCACAATCCTTTGTTACACCTCATTTACATGCAAAAAAAACACCCTCACCCTCACCCATACATTTCTTACCACCTATACCCCCACCAGCTACTATAACCCCATTTTTTCCTATACGACTTCAAACCATACCTTCCACTCACCTCTACCATCTGCTTCCACTATAACTCTCTTGTCCCAATGGCTAACCCATCCTCTTCCATCGTCTACTTTCCCTTTTGCATCATGTATTCCCATCTCGCCTTTACCCAAGAAGGTGGAATCCAAAGACAAGAACCCACTACCCTTTAATAAGGTAGTTAAACCAATAAAACCTTCCATTTCTAGCTCTTCTACCACACCTTTACCCAAGTAGATGCCATCAAAACCTAAGATAGTACCACCTACCAAACCAAAGTGGTTTAACCCACTCCCCCTCTAATAATGCCTCTTCCCTCACAATAATCCACACATTTACTAAAACCCACACTCACTTCCCATTGTGATCCATTAGTAGGGTCCTATGCTAACATTCTATCCAACCTCTTAGAGACCTCGGTCATCACATTACTGCCGCTCGACCTTACGACCCTCTCAAACCCAAACAAAAATGGTTTTATGAAACTAAAATTTGTTCCTACCATTGTGTGCCAGGACATGATGTATAAGGTTGTAAGGCTCTCAAAACCATTCTCCTCCAATTATGTCCTCCTGAAGAAAATTTCAACAATGATAATCTTGTTGATGAGAACTCTGTTCCACCTTCACCGTCACCACACATCCTCATCCCTTACTTCTTTAATGAGCTCCATCTCTACCCCCATAACCCTTTTATCCACCTCCAAAATTCAATATCAACATGGTCTCAGTATCGTAGAGTTGGCCAAACCACTACCTAAATGCCAATGTGCCCTACTCATTTCGTAAGGTTCTTACCCCGCATTAGTTTTTTTCCCCTATATTACTCATGACATGCCTTCTCCATCTACCTTCTTCCCTCAGATTAACATGGTCCAAGTTGTCACCCGCACCTAAAAGGACAAAGGAAAAGAAAAAGTAACTAGCCCATCAACCAATCTTGTGCCCAATATACCATCTGCACCCACACCCAAAATCACCATTCGAGGACCTACATACCCTATTTCTAATGGGGTCACCCATTATACAATGATAAAATAATTATATCAATCCCCTCTAAAAATGTCTTTGTACGATCTCATCCAAACCTCTTAATCTCATCAACAAGCCCTTATGGAGGTTTTGCAATCCATCGAGGTTTTACCTAACGACCCCACACCAGTGGCCTCCATTATCACCCCTCACCATGTGGCCTCACTTACTAAATCATCTCCTTCTTCTACCCCCACATCCACTCATCAAGTAGCCACCCTCAGTTTCTCTAATGAGGAGATTGTACCTCTCCAATCAGATGACCCTCATCCCGCCCTTTTCATTTCTGTCTATATCGATAATATACATGTATGGCGTGTTATGATAAATGGTGGTGTTAGCATTAATATCATCTCCTCCCACACGTATAATCAAATGTGCATCCCTTCAAATTACATGCATAATAACCCGATATGTTGTGCTCCTTCAATGACATCATCACTTCCACCCTTGGCACCATTATTCTTCATGTTCATATAGGCCCTCGCACTATCCCGGAAATTTTCTATGTCTTAGAGGGGGATTTCTAGTATAACTTGTTACTCAGCCGACCTTGGATTCACATCATGGGTTCTGTTCCTTCAACTTTACACTCACTGTAAAATTCAAACATAAAGGGCATAATTATACCATCCCAGTTGACCCATCACCATTTAAAACCTCAGTAACATGTTGTACCCACCTAATGATGTCCTTGTACCAGTTAAGGCATCTACTACTACCCCCACTTCTCCTTCACCCACAGCCCCATCCACCAAAGCTACCACCACTTCTCCCATACCTAACTCTCTTATTCCTACTATTTCGTAGCCTCTGTAGCTGGCCCATATAATTCCCAACCGATTGATACCCCTCCTTCCCAATCACCTAGTAATTCATCTATTCCCGCTACCCACATATCTACTATCGATCCCTTAGAAGGTTTTTTTCAACACCTCACTCTAGGGTAGTACCGCCTCTACAATATCAAACATTCCTCACTCCGCAAGAGTATGGTAACCTACCCCAACATCCCGATTATGACTATCATATAGAGAGGTCTTCCCTTATAGTCCTCCCTACCTTTGCACCAACTTAACATATGGGGGACTTGATACTTCCACCTATTCACCCAAACCACCATCCCAAACATGACCCTTTTGATCTGACCTCCAATCTCTCATTGACCACTTTGCTTCATCCACACTTTCCTTCACCGTTATGCATGGAAAGGCTTTGGCTTCAGTTTTTATGAACAATATTATCATAACGTCATCCCATGTACCACTCGTAAACACAAATATCACAAAGGGCATTGGCTTTTCCACACCATATTCCAAGAAATACCACATCGACCTCATTGAGGATGAAAACCTTCTCCAACCCTTTTACCAACGTCACCACCTTCACCCATGGAGTCCATAGATTCCGAATCTATTCCTCCTAAAAAATTCGTGAACACAATTTCCACGGGACCTCTAACTTATCAACGCGATGGTGAGTCTCTCTTTCTTTTCCCTTCCTATATCCCGACATGCACAATGATGATACACCTTCTATTAACATTGTTCAATGTCGATGATGAGTCTATCCTTACCTACCTTGGTGCGTAAGATTTGTATATTCACAAGTCGTTTCCTTCTAAGACACAAACCATGTTGAATGAATTGATTATCAAAATCAACATTAACACTCACAATGACCCACACATCTTAAAGATAGGCCAATCTTTAAATGTTGTTGAACAAGAAGCTTTTACTTCTTTCCTCCAGACCATGGAAATTCTTTTTATTGGTCCTATGTTGATATGTCTCGTATCGACCCAAACATTGTGGTCCACAATATCGTAACCATTCCTAATGCCAAACCCATAAAATCAAGCCGAAGGCTGCGGAAAAGGCATCCTCGTATTTCCCTTATTTTCAAAAAGAGAAACTTCAGCGCTTCTCTTGGTTTCCTTCATCTTACCCATTGACAATCCTCAATGGATTTCTAATATCTTTCATGTCACAAAAGTGACAGGGAACTTTGCAATTGCATGGATTTCCATGACCTCAACTTAGCTTGCCCCAAAGATGACTTTCCTCTACTGTGCATCTTGACCAACCGGTTGATCTCACCATTGGCCATGAGATGCTCTCACTCATGGATGGTTTCTTGGGTTATAAAAAATATTACTCGCTCCAGAAGACCAACACAAAACCACCTTCATCACTCCTTGGGGGACCTTCTACTATCGATTCATGCCTTTTGGCCTTAAAAACATTGGTGCTACATATCAGTGGGCTATGACTTATATCTTCCATGACATAATGCATCGCATATTGGAAGATTACATAGATGACCTTCTTTCCAAATCCAAACATCGAGCCAAACACCTTATAGTCCTTAAGGTCATCTTTGACCGCCTCATCAAGTATTGTGTTTGCCTTTAACCTAAGAAGTGTGTCTTTGCGGTGCTCTTAGGCAAGCTCCTTGGTTTCATCATTTCTTTGTGTGGCATAGAATTTGATCTTACTAAAGTAAAGACTATTCTAGAAATGCCTCTACCTACTAATCTTTGTCAACTTCAAAGTTTACAAGGTAAACTACAATCTATTCATCAGTTTATTTCACAACTTTACGCATTGCGCTGCCAACCATTTCATCATCTCCTTCAAATGGGATGATGAATGCCATAAATCCTTTGACACCTTAAAACAATACCTTCTCCAACCACTAGTGCTCATTCCTCCTAAGGATGACCAACCCTTTTACCTATACATTTCTGCTACTGACCATTCCTTGGGGGCCATGCTCGCTCATCACGATGAGCAACACATGGAGCTACTACATAAGTCATACCCTTTTGGAATATGAAACTAGATATACCCATGCCGAAAAAATTTGCTTAGCCTTAGTTTTTTTCACCACTAAACTTCTTCATTACTTACTCAACCACAAAACCTTTTTCATCACTAACACTGACACCTTACATTACATGTATGCCAAACCCTACCATCATTAACATGTTGCATGATAGCTCATGCTTCTTGCATACCTCGACCTCGAATTCATCCATCAAAAATATATCAAGGGCTAAACCATCGTTAACCAACTTGTAGATGCCCCCTTTCTCGAAATCATCCCTCTAACTTTAATTTTCCAAACGAATCCATTGCTACCCTCTCTTTGGACAATATTTTTTTACCAAATGACCTTATTTTTTATGGTTCCAGATGTCAATTTAGGGGTCGAACCGGAGTTATCCTTATTACTCTTTACGGTGAACCTATGCCATTATCATTCAAACTAGATTTTGATTACACTAACAACATCACTTGAATATGAAACACTCTAATTAGGAATTAAAACGGCCATCACCTTAGATGTCAAATCAATTAATATCTTTGAGGACTCCCAACTTGTAAACCAATTCAATGGTATATACCAATGTCATAACGAAATACTCAAAAATACAAACACCATATCGACATACTTTTGATTACTTTCGATCATATGAACTTCAAACCACCCCACGTTCTACTAATAAATTTGTGGATACCATGGCCTACCTGGCTTCTTAGATACCCGCTTCACCTTCCGACTCCAAAATATTTGTCACAATACAAAGGTTGTAATCACCTTCTTATTTATCTCGAGATGTCAACTCCATCAAAACCATTACACTTGACCCACATGACCTTTGGTATAAGTAGTTTGCAGACTACCTTTCCCTTTCCATTCTACCTCCCGATCTTACTCGTAATGGACAATGCACCTTTCTTAAAGGTTTCTCTCGCTATGTCATCATGGGTGGTCTTCTTTATAAACATGGATTTGATGGTATTCTCTTATGATGCCTTACAAGTTCTGAAATTCCCTACACTATCAAGGAATTTCATGACAAAATTTGTGGAGGTCACTTTAGTGGCTTAGTTATCGCTAAATGCATTCTTTTCCTAGGCTATTATTGGCCAACCCTAAACCATGACTATTGTGACTATGTCAAATATTGTGTGAAATTCCAGCAACATGCTAATCTTCATCACACACCTAGTCATGCCTTACAGGTCACACGAGACCTTTGGCCTTTCTCTCAATCGGGTTTAGATCTTGTCGAAGAGATCAATCCTCATTCTTCACAACTCCATCAATGGATAACCGCTATTGAATACTAAACTAAATGGGTAGAATCCATTCCCCTCATTTCTACAAAATCTGAAAAAAAAATTGAATTCATTAACCATCACATTATTTGTTGCTTTATTTTCCCTCATCGCCTCATCACCGATAACGGCTAGAAATTCAAAAACAAAACCCTATGAAATTTTTAGGATGCTTTTAGAAATCAACTCGCTTCTCATCACCTTACTACCCATAAATAAAATGGCCAAGTGGATTCAACCAATAAAACTTTAAACAAAATTCTTATGAAAGTAGTTGATGATACTGGGAAGGATTGGCATACACACATTCCTTTCACCTTATGGGTTTACCACACTTGTATTTGCACTTAGATTACCGCCACACTTTTCTCTTTGATTTACAAAGATCAAGGTTTTCTTGCCACTCAAATTCTAGATTCCATCTCTCTACATCTCACTACAAGACATGTTCAATGATGATGACTTCGCCAAGACCGTTCGGCACAACTTGAGTTATTAGATGAACATCATCTCAATGCTCTTATCATCTCCAAATCTACCAAAAATGTATCAAACGTGCCTAAGACAAACATGTCCGTGAATGAACCTTCCAGGTCGGTGACCTCGTCCTAAAGGAAAATCAACATGTAACCAAAGTAGAGAAAAGTAAACGAGCCAAATTTTCTCCTAATTAGCTTGGACCTTATATCATTACTCAAACCTATGGATCGGGTGCTTATCGCTTTGTCTTCACTTGAAGGTAAACCCAAACAGAACCTCTCAATGCCTTACATCTTCGACCATTCTATTGTTGAATAAAGTCATATATCACCTTCTGCTCATTTAAACGCTCATCCCTTGAGCATCATTCACCTTCCATTTAGCTATTTTGAGGACCAACGACTAAACAAAAATCATGTGATTACCCATAACCTTTCATCTATATCTTCAATATGAGTACTGTGCTCTACTCATAGCATGATTTTCATAGATACGTTTCATATTTTTCAAGATGGAATCCCATGGTCGCTTCATCATTTAACACCATCTCTTTCATAGTTAACCTCTCTCGTAATATGATTTTTGTCTTCTAAACAAGATCCTAATCTTCCACTATAGTCTTTTCCATGACTTAAAAACATCCAAAAAGAAAAATAATTTCAAAAGTAAAATGGGATTCAACTCCTTGAGTCAAACTTCCATCAAAGAGATGACTCCCTCAAAAGGGACATCTCTTATCTCTATCTCACCGCAATAAATAGATCGCTTCTCCTTTAAAGGATAGCTATACAAAGCTTGTCATACTTTGCACATAGTCTATCATAAAAAGGACTATCCTTGCAAAAAACAAAATAAAATATTTAGAATCCTCCCGCATCTATCATCTTCATAAATACCTCAAGGAGACAATATAATCATCCCACATAGACTTCCCGCATCGATCAGTCTATCAAACACAAAAAAAAAAGTGAAAATGATAACTTTTTTGTCATGGACTTTCCTATTGGGATCGTGGGTTTCTTGCCAAGTATACATGTTGTCTCACACTAGGTTGCGCTCAAACCAAACCATTTTTACCTCATCACCTTTTCACCCTAATTTCCTACTCGCTCAAGGGACTTTCCACAAACATGACATTTCATGATCATTTGACTTTCTTCACCCTTAACATAGTCAATCATGCAATGTCTTTAGGTCTTATGTTCATAAGCCAATCTTCTATGATCGACTTGTATTTGTTCCGTCAATTAGGTGTCTCTTTTGTCACCTCATACCATCTACCTTCTTCCTCACCTATTGACTTTCCTATACATGACCAGACCATCGACATCTAAATTTTAAATATTTCCACTTTCACCTAAGACTCAACCATGCATATGACCTATACTCAACCATGCCTATAACCTAGACTCAATCATGCCTAAAACCTATCAACCCATTTCTCTACATCATCATATTCTTCCCTAACTTATGGGAGAACTACATCGGCCGGAGACCCCTTTTCGTTGGGGCTATGTAAACAACACTTCGAGGACATGGCGCCTTGGAGGTTAGCTTGACCACTCTTTACCATAACCCATTTTTCCCACATGTTTTCTATTAACATTCACCCTTATTTAGTTTCCATTTTTCGTAACATTTGGCAATTTCTCATTCATACACATCTACCATTTTATCACATCATCAAAACATCCAATCAATCATTCCACATTTCTATAATATTAAGAATTTTGGAAATTTACACCATAAAATACATATAACTCATCATTTATTCCCCACACTACCAATAATTTGGAAATCAAATCAAAACCAAAACATGATCAACCATGCCTAACCCACCTAGCTCAACCATGCCTAACCGACCTAACTACACCATGCCTAACTAACCTAACTTGACCATGCCTAACTAACCTACCTCAATCATGCCTATACTTGACTCCATCATTCCTAAACTAACCTAACTCCACCATGCTTAATTCACCTAGCTTCCATCCATACACAAATAATAATAAAAATTTCAAAAACAAAGTACATCATCCATACCATCAATCTCACCATCTATAAATGAAAGTTTGTGTATCCATAAAATATACACCGATATAAAATAATACAAGTATCTCTCAAGTACTTCCCCAAAAAAATTAGCATGCAGCGGATACATCAAAAATCTCAAAAATAAATAAATTACCATATTATGTGACTAGTCGTCTCCCCCGAGACCCTCGGGACCAATCTCATCTATCACCTCCTCTCTTCTTGTTTGACGCCCTACTAGAATCTCTCCACCCTCCATGGGTCTCATTCTAATCTCCACCTAGCCCACACTAGATCTCGGCCTCCGTGAACTAGTAGCCTCACCACCGACCCTATCTTTGGGCTCGTCGTCCCCCGTACACTCTACACTATGAATGTGGGATCCCATCCTCTAACTTGAGGCATGTTATGCCATGTACTTTACATAGGAGGGGACATCTATCTCGGTAGTCGTTAGGTGATCCTGGTAATATTTGGTCTCATTCAGGGCATCCCCGAATCTCACCTTCAACATCTGCTCTGTGGTGGTATCATCGGTCTCATTGCCACCTATGAACTATGCCCTACTATGGTTGGCCTCGACCCTATACCTATGAACCCTACCCTCCTCCCTATACCATGGGACCCTGTCCCAATGCTACCTGTAATATGGTACCTTGTCCATGGGCCTGTGAGGGTGCATGTGTTGTAAATTGGTCATGTAGGGCCAAAATATGAGCCTCGTGCAAGTGGTCAATTAACCCTCCAAACCTACTATCTATTCCTATAAGGTGACTACCTATCCCCCATCACCATCACCACCTTATGTGGGTACATGTCCCTATGCAACCTAGGCCTACAAGGCTACCACTGCACTCGCAACATGGTAACATGTGCCTCTCGATCCGTAAGTTGTCCCCGTAATACTCCAAGTTGTTTCAAAAGGGTGGCCACCTGCCCCTACAATGTGTCCCTCTAAACTGTAATAATGGCTAAGTCGGGATGCCCTAGCCTTGGTGGTGTTTCACGTAGTTGTGCCACCCACCACTGCTCGTATCTTCAAAGTGACCCCAACGTCACCAATCTGCATGTCCACCGCTTGCTCCTCCTACCTTATCAAGATAGCCGCTTTTAGTAGAGGCGCAGTCCTTTCCATGTCATCTCTCCTATATTGTGGGAATGGTGGAGGCACATCCTGGGTAGCCCAAACTATCATCTAACCCACAATAGGTATCATCTCACACTTGCCAACACGGTGCCCTCTATCCACCCGAACAACTATAGCTTGTCCCTCTCATCCATTTACTTGCTTAGGTAACTTCACCATGGGGCACGTTTTACGTCACCAATTATCCCTCATCCATTGGGATATTATCCAATTTGTGATTTAATCACTTACTCTAAATTTAATTCACCCCATCATATCTTACCCATGAGTGATTAAATATTAAATATTTAATTACGCTTCTTCCCATGCATCTTAATCACTTATCTACCCCAAATTTATCCTATCTATGTATCACATCTATTTTTCCTCTTCCCTAAGCGGGATATTTCCCGTATTCGGGGTAATTCTCATCTTTCTTGAAATCGCTCATTTTGGCCATCTCGGGAGTCTATTCCGCGATCGGCGCCGACCCATATGGTCGGCGCCGATTTTCTAGGAGCGGCGCCGATTATAAAAGCAAGTCCAGAACTCAGTTCTAGGGACCGAAAAAGAGACCACGAACGAGCGAAAAAGCGAACAGACGAAAAAAGGAAGCACTTACGCACGAACAGAGAGCGAGAGAGATACAGGTTGTGAGAAAGAGAGATCTTCTTAGCATCAATTGTATCAAATTAGGGCAGATCCTGTCTGAATCAATCCCTGAGAGGAGCACCGTTACTCTGCCCACATCACGTCAGCATCGCACACCACCATCTATCATCTGGTGACTCTGTTCCAGTGTCTCGCCAACTTCGGCACATCCAGCAGACCACATTCACCTTCTAATTCCCGAATCTTATCGCACAGTCCCTGATTGATCGATCGCCTTTAGTCGACGCCGATCTCACCCGATCGGCCGCGCGATTCATCTCGATCGGCGCCCGACCACATCGATCGCGCGCCGATTCTACCCAGTCGACGCCGATTTCCCTGCAGATAGGTAAAAGGACACAGGTAACACAAATTCAGCATTATTTCATAGTTCCCTGTTTTCTGTATTTTCTGTCTGCTGTTTAGATTCTGTCTTATTACTGCAATCAGAAAATCTAGCTTTTTACTTACATCTTTTATCATGTATGCTTCTTTTCTTAATTGAAAACGTGGACTGACATCCGCCGAGGAAGCTTATCGCTTCCCGGACCCGCTTCTCGGGCAGTCCACCTAAATATCTTTTAACGTGGTCTTTTTCTGTCAAGCATCGGTGTTTTGCAGGTTACTCGGATCTATTGTGCGAATTGCTCGTGTGCGCCCGTCTTATCTACATCGGCTTCCTCATCCATCTACATCTTCATCAGGTATCAATTTCATTGGAGTTTTTCAGGGTTTTTGTGTTTAGTTTGGTGCATTAACTTGGACAGGTAACAAGCGCGAAATCCTTGATCTACATTCTGGCACGCCCGGTGGGACTTGAACCAAAGTCCCTTATTGGTAAGTTCATTTCTTTCCTAGTTTTGAACTTTGTTCCTTTTCTTCACTGATTTCTATCAGTCCCATTTGAGCATTTCTTTTCATCATTTCAATCTTGCTTTTTTTTTAGGCGAAATCGTTATCTTCGAAATTTTTTAGTTCCTTAAAAATAGAAATTTTTGTTTCACCGTTATCTGGATATATCTTTCTGGGTTTTCTTTGGTGTTTGTTTAACCTCTTCTTGCGGAGCACTTTGCTTGTTCGTGGGATTGTTCGAGGGGAAGAGCTCAACAACGCGCTTTTTGAAGTCCACACACCTTGGAGAGCTAAATCTACAGGTATTCCTCTTTTACGGTGTTTTCTCCTTTTTAGGATTTCTTTGTCGGTTGCCTATCACATCCAAACACTTCAATTTTTGGTGCTTAAAAAGAACTTAATCGCATTTGGGAAAGAATCTGTTTGACTTGTCTTCATCGAAATCAAACACTTCGTTTTTAAGTGCTTAAAAAGAACTTTTCCTTTGTCATTGCTGCATGTTTTTCATCTAGTTTTAATTAGGCTGGAAAATTGATCAAAATCGGTAGTGACACTATTTGATTTTTATTTTTCACCCTTGCACACAAAGCCAAAATCACTAGGTATAAAGCATTTAAACAAAATTCCTTCCCTGGCCTCGCCTACTTGGAAGTGATATCCAGAGGAAGAGCCTACGCGGTACTCGAGGCCGCTATATAAATTCACGGAAGATTTTGGTATATATTGGCAAAGCACCCGACTCCCTTATCGCGCGGTGTGTGAAGTGCGGGGTAGGCCCCTATATCAAGCCACGTACCGGTCTTTTACTGAAGTGCCTTCGGGACTCCTCACCAAACATTACCCAAACCATCCTTAGTTTGGCTATCTGAGTAGTTCCTGTTCTAAAAAGCCTTCCCTAACATTTTCTTTTCTTAAAAGCATTAAAATTTAAAGGAGATAATCACTTGCGCTGCTTGAATTATCTGTGCATTAGTTAGGTCACTTTTCTTGTCTGTGTGTTTATGACGGTTATCACTCGGTCACAATCTAGAAGAATGGCTCAACTGGTTCCTTCTTCCTCCGAGATCACCACTAGTGTGGAGGTTACGGCACCCCCCCAATCTTCCTCGGGACCGCTGTTAGTTGGTTCCCCATCCTGGTCATATAATCCTTTCCATCAAGCCAAAGCAATCCCATCACGTCCAGCTTCCCCTAGTCCTTCGGAAATATCATCTGGCTCGGAGTATGTTCCCATGGGGATCCTGAATTCCAGGCATTCCTCGACCGCAATCCGATAGCCCTCATGGACTACCTAGTACACAAGTCTATTCAAATATCTGATCAAGGACCACCAATCCAACAAGTGTACGATTATCCTCGTGGATCATCCCAAGCCTTTGTAGAGCAGTTTGCATCATCTCTCTTGCCTCGAGCCACGGAGAAGGGCGAGGCCCCTATGCCTCCCTTTTCTCTTCCACCTACCATATCGACTAGTTCTCAAATAGTCTTACCTATTCCTAACACCGCAGTTACCTCGAATATTCCACAACCTACTTAAGAAGTCTTACGCCACTTTTTTATAATGAATGCGTCTGCACACCCGCATATTGCTGTTAATTCATCTATGCCCTCCATCGTGTCCCAAGGTCAGTACCTCTTCATGAGCCAACCCCCTCCGAATAGTCAGTTGGCTCCTACTTCTCGTCCTCTAGGGGGTCTTTCTTCCAATATTCCAGCAACTGTGACCTTCGCCCATCCTCTAACATCGGCACCCTTAATACCTAATCCGGCAGTAGAAGGCCCCTTTCAGGTCTTGTTCCCCAATATGTCCAATCAAGCCGGCACTCATATTCCTCAATCTGTCTCGATTCAATCAACAAACATAGGAGTCCACC
Source organism: Taxus wallichiana var. yunnanensis (assembly GCA_018340775.1). NCBI lineage: Eukaryota > Viridiplantae > Streptophyta > Pinopsida > Cupressales > Taxaceae > Taxus > Taxus wallichiana. Next base: position 42,574,414 of record CM031236.1, read on the forward strand.
AATCACAGGCTCCGTCCGTCATCCAACCTTCATTTTCTCAACCACTTATTATCTCACAGCCTGCCTATACGCAAGCTACCTCACAGCAAATACCCCACCCGGTGTCACCCAGAACACCTGGTTATTCCTCTTATCATCCTATCCATCAACAGATGAATCCCCCATTGACACCTCAACAACATCCACCACTTGCTTCTTATGTAGGACATACCAATGTACCTCCTCCTCAATCTGACGTGGTTCAAATTCTCTTCAAGAAAATCACGAGACTTGGAAGCCTCCACAAAAGGGGCTCGTCCTTCATACTCCTTTGAAGAAGTGTGTAATGAACCCATTCACCCCTCAGTAGCTTTCAAGCCTTATCCTCCCCAATGGGAACTTCCTAAATTTTCAAAATTTCATAGTCGGAAGACCCTCGACAACATTTGCGAGCATTGAAACATGCTTGCTACCTCATAGTCCGAGGATCGGGAGCTTATGCTCCGTACCTTTCCTATGTCTCTAGCGAGTCTGCTTTAGGAGTAGTACAATAACATTCCTCAACATTCCTTGTTTTCTTTCTCTCAATTGGCCCAGATGTTTGTTGAAAACTTTTCATAAATATCGCGCATAAGATCTCGATCACGAGATCTTTATAACATTCACCCATTCGATGATGAGTCTATTGCAGACTTTGTCGCTCGTTGGAGAGGGATAATCAACCAATTGTCTTTCTCCCTTCCTCAATCCCAACAAATCGAGTTGTTTACTCGATCTTGTGCTAATCACATTTCTTCTACTTTAAGGATCCAAACTTTTCATACCTTTGAAGAAGCCTTCACGATGGCACGCAAACTTGAATCTCGCGCCATTGAGCAAGGGAAGCTAAAACTTCGCTCTAAATCTAAACCAGATTTTTCTCGGTTTACCAAACCAAATTCTTCCCCTTCTAAAGACAAAAATCAAGGATCCACCAACGCTATCGTATTAAAAGCATCACGAGCCGACAATACTTCTAATCAAACACCACGAAGAGACCCCTCATCTTCTCGAAAAGGGACTTCATCATCTCGATCCTTCGCTCCATTGGGGGAATCATATGCCTCTATCTTAGAAAAAATGTTGGAAGTTCGCATGATCGAACTTCCCCCCATTAGGAATATTGATGAAAACCGAGAACGCCCCATTACGGTATAGGAAAATGATTTCTGTCCTTATCATAGAACCAAGAGGTCATGACATTGAACGATGTCAGACTTTCAAAAATCTTGTCCAGAAATTCATTGATAAAGGCGAGCTCATTCTGGATAACCCAAATGCTCCCCCAAATCAGGCACTCGATGTTTTTAAACAACCTTTTCCCAATCATGCCCCGAACCATAATGCTTCAGAGTCTCAAAAACCAAACACCCACACTATCAACTTCATCTCTATTGAAAGAATCTTCTTCCGAAACCAAGCCATCTGCAAACACATCAATCGAATCAGAACCTCCTTCCACTTCATCAATCACTGGATTCCACCATCTTCAGATAGCCCGTCTTTGAATATTCCTACATTACTAAGCACGGAGTCATCTCTCTCCGCTCCTTTGTCTGACCTTCCATCCATACCCGAGACAGTGTCATCCTCATCTGTCTCATCATCAGACATTCTTTCAATACTCGAGGCAATTACATCCCTTCGAGTTTCCACTGCAGACATATCTACTTCTGTTGCTCCCATTCCCGCTGCAACTATGCCCTTGGTGAACGTACCTATAATTGTGCCGACTTCGACGGAAGCATCTTCGATTTTGACCCTTCCTATCTCTTTTCCTACAGTAGTTTCACCCATGATTACTGCATCAGAAGTAGTCCCTTCGCAAGGAACTGCTTCTTCATCACCCCCTTCTTCCATCACTAATGTTACTTTGCCTATTAAAGAAAAATCAAAAGAAGTAGCACCAACACCTATACACTCGTTTCCTGAACCTAAACCGAGACAACCAAAATCTAACGTTACACCATCAGTACCTCCCCACCTGCTTCCTCCGAAAAGGTTACAATCACCTTATGCCGTTGAAGTTGTCACCATCCCTGAAAAAGGAAAGCCCATATTTCGGACCATCAAGACTCTTGGTGCTCTTCCACAAAAATCTCTCTCTACGCCTCATAAACGATTGGATTTGCCCGCTGAGAAGGCGTCTTCTTCTACACACTTATCAAAGCCATCATCTTCTTCTACAACACATTCTTCACCAATACCCCGAAAAATAGACTTACCTACTAAAAAGACGTCACCTCTTCTATCAGGATCATCATCTTCATTACCAAAAACCAAGGCACTCTATGTTCCTCCGATTACACCTACTTTGGGAGCTTCTTCCTCTTCTAAATCAACATTATCTAAATCATCAGTAAATTCGACCAAGCAACCCCCTTTGTCTCCAAAGACCGCAAAATTTGTCACATATCCATCATCTTCAAAATCTATTTTAGGGGCTCCTCCTCCACCAAAGTCAATCATGTCTCACTTACTCCCATCTCAAGTGCCCAAGACTGCTCCTCCAAATGTCCAAACAAATAAGAGGATCCCTAAAAAGACTGTTAAACCTAACATGCAAGTTCTTTTACCTCGGCAGTCGGTTAATGTAAAAGAACCACCTTCATCATCTCTATCCTCCTCTTCGTCTACCGGATTCTACACCGAAATCCTTCATCAACTTATCCAATCTTCATCCATAACCCTTCCTCCGATTAAACCTTATAACCCTAAAGGAGTTAAACCTACCTGGTTTAACTCTGATCTGATTTGTGCTTACCACCGTACCCCGGGTCATGATACTGAGGGATGTAAAGCTCTTCAAGCCGTTGTCAAGAACCTTCTGGAAGAAAGTGACCTTTTGCTGGAGGAGGAGGAACAGGTACCTCCTGTCATCTTAGCCCCATCTGAGCCTCAACGATCCACTCAGACCTCTAGTGGTCCCACTCCACTTGATCTTCCTCCTTCTCAAATTGACACAATCCATATCGCCACTAGAACCCAACACTATGATAACCCATCTTCATCTTCAGCATCTCGACCACGGGTTGTCATTTCTGCAGCCCCTGAAGGCGTTTCTCCTTCCTCATCAGCCCCACGACCCAGGGTCTCTATTCGTGCTGCACCTCGGGCTCAAGTTCCCGTGTCTGTTGAGGAGAGTGTTATGAAACAACTCACCCAGGCTCCGGTCAAAATGTCTCTTTTTGACCTCATCCAATCCTCTCCACAACATCGCCAGGCTCTAATCGATAATCTGCGTCGCATCGCAGTGAATTCAGATGAGCCCCAGCCCTTCGAGTTGGTTGTTGGATTGAATAGACCATCAACCACCATTTCTTTTGAAGATTCAGAAATTCCTCCTCTTTCTTCAGAGGATTTGGAGGCTCCCCTCTTTATCACAGTCCAAATCAATAACACTACCTTAAAACGTGTTATGATCGATAGTGGAGCTGCACTCAACGTCATCTCCTCGCACACGTTTGAGCAACTTAAGTTACCAAAGAATGTAGTGTCACCCCCGCCTTTCGCCCTTCGATCATTTAACGATCAGCTAGCAGTTACTTTAGGAACTGTGGTCTTACCCATTCGAGTAGGTAAGAAGCTGCTTCATGAACTCTTCTACATTGTCGAAGGAAAATTCCACTATAATATGATCCTCGGACGCTCCTGGATTCGCGCAATGCATTGTGTCCCATCCACCCTCCATCGATGCCTAAAATATCAATATGAGGGCAAAATATATACTCATCCAGGAGATCCTTTTCCTTCCGCACAATGCGACATGACCACAAGATCTGCCCCTTTAAAAGAAAATGCATGTTCTCCTGACGGGGCCTCATCTTCTTCCATACCTGCAACCAAACTACCGGATTTACAAAATCTAGAAGAGACATTGCAGCGTTTCTCACTAGGAGAGCTTCCTCTCTTTTCTTTTGATGCCCATCTCAAACCTAATGAGTATGGTAGACCAGACAAACAACCTGAATATCAACCAGGTCTCGGTCGCATCGTCACCATTGGTCTGCCTAATCAACAGACTAATTTCATCTACGGTGGTCTTGATACGCCTCACTATCGCCCAGATTCTCCTCCTAGGACCAAACCTTACTTAACAGGGTTTGATTATCTCAGAATCCCACGTTTGCAAAAACTTATCTATATCGATGCGCGTGGAAAGGTTTTGGCCTAGGAAAATATGAACAAGGTATACATGACCTCAAATCCATTCCTACTCTCATGCCACATCAGAAATTTGGTTTAGGATTTAAACCTCTTTCAAAAGCCACCATCACTATTCTCAATGAGCCTCTTCCTACTGAAGAACCATCTTCCCCCACTAAGTCAGAAGCATCACTTGATGTGGACGATGACATTTCCATCCCACCTAACTTTTTTTTTTGATCAATACCATTTCCTTAGGGCCGTTAGCCTATGAGACTAACAATCGGTCCGCTTCTATACCATTAATCTTCCCTGAAATAGTTGGAGACGACTCTCCTACTATCAACACTATCCACTGTGCGGATGATGATTCTGTCCTCACCTATCTCTGGGGCGGAGGATTCTTATCTTCCCAAGACTATTCCTTCTGACACGTCTACCCTTCTCAATGAAGCCACTATCGACCTTAATATAGGGACTTCTGAAGACCCTCGCATCATTAAGGTCGGCCAATCCCTTAATCCACAGGAATTAGGGGACTTTACCACTTTTCTTTCCAAACATCGTCAAGCCTTTGCTTGGTCATATGAGGATATGCCAGGACTCGATCCCGATATTGTGGTCCACAATATCGTTACTCTTCCCAACATCAAACCAGTTAAGCAAAAATTACGTAAAATGCACCCTCGAGTAGCCCTTCTTGTTAAAGAAGAATTACAGTGCTTGCTCTCGGCTAACTTCATCAACCCATCGATTATCCACAATGGGTGTCGATGTAGTACCCGATAACTAAGGCTCTTTGGGAAAATTCGAATTTGTACCGACTTCCGGGATCTTAATCTTGCTTGTCCAAAAGATGATTTTCCTCTACCTAATATCGACCAACTCGTAGATTTAACTGCGGGTCATGAGATGCTTTCTCTTATGGATGGTTTCTCTGGATATAATCAAATTCTCATCGCACCAGAAGACCAACATAAGACTTCCTTCATAACTCCTTGGGGGACCTTTTGTTATCGTGTCATGCCTTTTGGTCTTAAGAACGCAGGAGCAACCTATCAACGAGCAATGACCTACATCTTCCATGATCTCTTGCACAAAACTGTGGAAGATTATGTTGACGATCTCCTCGGTAAGTCCAAGCGTCGTCAGGATCATCTTTTCATCCTTGCACCTCTCTTTGAGAGGCTTATCCGCTTTTGTCTTCGTCTAAATCCATCTAAGTGCGTGTTTGGCGTTCTCACTGGTAAACTTTTAGGTTTTATCATTTCCATCAGGGGTATTGAAGTGGACCCCGCAAAAATAAAAGCCATCCTTGAGATGCCTCCCCCTCTAACTTGAAGCAACTCCATGAGTCTCGAGGGCGTCTTGATCGGTGCGTCGTTTTATCTCCCAATTGTCGGACCGTTGTCAACCTTTTCACCATCTCCTCCGTAAGAATGTTCATTTTGAATGGGATGAGCATTGCCAAAAGGCCTTTGATGATCTCAAAGCTTATCTTCTTTCTCCACCCGTGCTTACACCTCCACGCGAGGGGGAGCCTTTCTATCTTTATATCTCTGTGACTGACCATGCTCTGGGAGCCATGATCTCGCATCGGGACACTTGTGGTAAAGAACAAGCTGTCTATTACATCAGTCGCACCCTCCATGAGTATGAGACACGTTACTCCGAAGCTGAAAAACTATGTTGTGCTCTCTTCTTCGCAACTTCTAAGCTTCGTCATTATCTCCTTAATCATAAAACTTACATTGTCACAAGTGTCAATCCCTCAAGACAATTCATGCAAAGCCTTATCATAATGATCGTATCACTCGTTGGCTTATGCTCATGACAGAATTTGACCTCGAGTTTATCCCATAAAAAGGCTATCGAGGGTCAGGTTATTGCAGATCAATTAGCTGATGCTCCTCTTCCGGACACTCAAGACCCCCTTGCTCAATTCCCCGATGAATATATCCAACAAATTGATTTTGGTCTATCTCCATTTAAAGTAAAGCTCTTCTTTGATGGATCCAAATGCCAGCAAGGGGGAGGTGCGGGTTTCGTGATGATTCCTCCTTGGGAGTATGCCTATCCCGATCGCACACAAATTAAACTTTGAGTGCACCAATAATATGGTGAGTCTGAAGCTCTTGTCTTAGGTCTTCAAAATGCCATTAATCTCGGCGCTCGTCATATTGACATCTTCGGTGATTCTGAACTCATCGTTAATCAAGTCACGGGTGTCTATCAATGCAAGAATGATATCCTTCAAAAATATCGTGACATCGTTCTTGCTCAACTCGAATCTTTCGATAAGTTCACTATCGAAGCCATTCCTCGCCTTTGCCAATCGATTCGCGAGATCTGATGGCCTCATTAGCCTCACTTATCCCGCCTTTTACCGAAGACTCGCGTCTTTATGTGGCTGTGCAACGATTAGATCAACCATCTCATCTTGAGCAACTAACTTCGATCAATGTTGTCACAACCCATACTCAGGATGAGTGGTATCAACAGATTGTTGATTATCTATCTCATTCGATCTTCCTCGGATCGACTTCCATGGTAGAAGGTCTTTTGTCCAACGCGCTAATCGCTATACTATATCTAGGCGGGATTCTTTACAAAAGCGTGGCTTTGATGGTATTTTGCTTGATGCCTCAAAACCCATGAATCATCTAAAGCCTATCCGGAGGTCCATGACGGTATCGTGGTGGACATTTTAGTGGCTTAGGCTGTGCTAAGCGCATCTTACGTTTGGGATATTATTGGCCTTCTCTTAATCAAGATTGTTGTGAATACACTAAGAAGTGCGTCAAGTGTCAACAACATTCCAATCTCACGCACATCCCTAGTCAGGCTTTGCAACTGCGGCGGATTTGTGGCCTTTTTCGCGATGGGGTCTTGATCTTATTGGTCTCATCAATCCCGTTCTTCACGGCGTCATCATTCTATCATTACTTGCCCTTTGAGTACTTTACTAAGTGGGTAGAAGCTATCCCTCTTTCTTCAACAAAGGCTAAACCCATAGTTGATTTCGTCTATCAACACATCATTTGTCGCTTTGGCGTTCCACACAAGCTAATCACAGATAATGGTAAGTCTTTCAAGAACGCTGATTTGCAGAATCTCTGCGCAGCGCTTTCAATATCAAGCTCGAGTTTTCTTCTCCATACTATCCTCAAGCTAATGGTCGGGCCGAAGCGTCGATAAAACTTTGCGTAATATCCTCGCAAAGGTAACTAGTCGAGCTGGTAGGGATTGGCATTTACATATCCCTTTTGCTCTCTGGGCTTATCGGACTAGCATTCGTACTCCTACTGGTGCTACTCCTTTCTCTCTCGTCTATGGGTCTGAGGCTGTCCTTCCTTTGGAAGTCCAAATCCCATCTCTCCGTGTTTCTCTCAGAGAATTTGTCTCCGATGAGGATTATCGTCAAAATCGTCTAGCACAACTTGAATTATTAGATGAGCGGCGTCTCAACGCTCTTGAGCATCATCAGGTCTATCTTGAGCGTGTCAAACGTGCTTATAACAAGCATTTGCAGCATCGTGACTTCAAAATTGGTGACCTTGTTCTTAAGGAAAATCAAAATGTCACTACACTCGAAAGAAGTCAACGTGGTAAGTTTGCTCCCAACTGGATGGGCCCCTACATTATCACTCATAAATATGGGTCTGGGGCTTATCGTTTATCTTCCATGGATGGTATACCTGAAGCGGAACCTCTTAATGCCTTGCATCTACGGCCCTTCTATTGTTAAAATCTATCTTACACACATCTAGTCGCAACACAGATCTTTCATCCGTCCTAATAACCAGTCATCTACTTTCGTGGTGATTCGAAATTGTGTGGTTCTCCGCCTATTGCCTCGTTTACCTTAAATATGAGTATCGCGGCTCTACTCATTGCACGTTTCTTTTGGATATGTTCCTCCTCATGGTAGGAATACCTTAATCACCACTTCATCTGTCCCAAGTACTTATCTTAATCGGATCTACTCGGGGCATGAGTGCATGTTCTTCTTTGTTCTCCTCCCCTCCATCTGATCTATCTAGGTCTAAACTCAGCTTCTTTCAAGAAGAGTTTCAAAAAAAAAAAAAAAAAAAAAAAAAAGATGCTATCCAAAAGATAGACTGATCCCTTGAAGGACAGCTATCCATACATTATCAAGTGAATCAAAAAGAAAATAGACCATGCCCTTGAAGGATGGCTATTATCAAAAATTCTAAAAATATAGACCATACCCTCGAAGGATGGCTATCATTAAAATTCAAAATACAGACCGCTCCCTTGAAGGGCGGCTTTTTTCTCAAAAAAAAATTCAAGGCTTCTTGTAATTAATCAGCCTTCCGTCGGTTTATACACTTTTTAGCATCAACTTGAAAGACTTCCGCATCGATCGGTCTTTCCATATCAAGCAAACTTCCGCATTGATCGGTTTGCTTTTACGCCAAAATCATGAAGGCTGAGATTTAGGACCTTTTGTCAATCATATGGAGAATCTGTTTCCTACTATGGACATGTATTGTCCCTTGTAAGTTAACAAGATACTTACTTTTCTTTCCGTTTCTATCCTAGATCTGGTTTGCGACTAGTTAGTGTCAGGTTTATTTTAATCTTATATAGGGCCTTGTATGCTTGGTCTTTCGGTTTCCTATCTGGATTTTATCTATGGTCGGTTGGAAGTCCGACTTATCTTTTTTTTCTTATCCGAGTATCTTCTCTTCTAAGTCAAGGTTGTTTCCATTTACATCTTTGGCTCTTGCAAAGAGTATTCCCCATTTCTTTGTCTTGCATCCAGTTAAATTGACATTTCACATGTTAATTCAATCAAAATTTATCTTCTATCTAAATTCATCTTATCTATCAAAACATCTATCTGTATTCATTTCTCATTAAAATTACATCCATACATCAAACACATCTATCTATCTATCCATCAAAATATCGAAAAATATGTACATCCAAGGTACATTACATCTATCTATATCTAATCCATACATCAAACACATGTACATCCAAGTTACATCACATCCATCTATCAAAGTTATATCCACATATCAATCTATCTAATCACATCTATTTCTATCATCTATCAGTCTATATCTATCCAATCACATCTATTTTATCCTCTATCAGTCTATATCTATATCCATCTATCCATGTATATCAAAATTAAAAGCATGAGTACAATTATATGACAAATAACATGATGAATCTATATATACATGTGTGTCTGTACAAAAATGGGTGGCTTTCAATCAAGCCATCTATACAATGCCTTCCAATCGAGGCTACATCACTATCTGAGATACAAAATCTATCAATCTCTATATAGTAAAATCTGAAGCGTGGAGGACACTATCTCCTCCACCCTCCTCTGCACCTGGCTGTCTCTCTGCCGCCGCCTATCGAGCTCGATGCACCTGCTGCTGGAGGTCTCGGCCCACCTCGATCTCTCCCAGTACTCCCTCCACCTGAGGCTCCGCTCGCTGTAGCCATCGCTGCTCTCCTCCTCGCCCGTCTGAGGCACATCAGGGCATCTTTGCGCTAGGGCATCCTCATAGTATCTCACCTCAGCGAGGAGGCGTATGTGCTCGGGCTCACGGTGCCGGTGCTCGTAACGATCTTTTTTTGGTCTTCTTTGGGGCTTTGGCGCTGCTTTGGTGGTGCCCCTCTGGGTCGTGCCACTGTGCCGGACTACGATGCGTGGCACCGGTCTCTCCATGTTGGCCACTGGGCCTCCTATGCTTAGAAGTAGCGATCCCTCTGCTGGATCGCTATGTCTCGCTCCTGGCGAGCGGTGTCTCTCTCCACAATCAGGGCATCCCTCTCCTCTGTCAAAGCCCTGATCTCCTCCAGAGCTACCTGATGTGTCTGTGTAAGGGTGGCATGCTCTACCTCCGGTCACATCCGGCCCATATGCAGCTTTATGTCCTCCTCGTCAGCATCTATAGATGGCGGGAGATGTCGTGGAAGCTCTGTGTCGTACCATGCTGCGTAGCCCTCATCCACCCCCGCGTCATCATCACTGTCTGCGGAGGGTGGGGCCTCTCTCAATGGGTCTGCTGGGATCAAAATCGGCAAATCCGTCTCCTGCTATCCCGCCTATATGGCGTGTAGGTGGTCGGCACTGTCTGTACTAGGCCGAACTGTCTCAGTATCCGCATGAACGGGACTCGCTCCCACATATCCGGCCTACGGCCCCTAACCACCCGGCTCCGTCTCGGTCTTACACAGTGGGCATCTGACCCGGCCCATGTCGGAAATGCCGTCGGCCTCCGGATAACTTTGATCGGTGTCGGCGTCTGAAACGCTCAGAGTACCACTCGGCTGATCTACCTGTATCCCCTGCGGCCATGTCAGCCCGCCATCTCCGAAATCCATAATCAATCCCTCCCACTCCTGCTGGCATCCAAGGAAGCCCGGATGGCCTGATCACCGCTATGTGCTCATATGCCCAGCAATGGAGCACAAAACTGACGTCAATCCCTGTCCTCCGGCCAGTGGTGTACATCCATAGCTCATGATATATCTGAGCTATCAGGGCATCGGCGAAGGCAAAAACACATGCATCTTTGGGATGTCGCAAACACGGTCTAACTTGATAATAATGGGAATCTCCCACCTCCACGAATACGCGGGGCAAAGTAGGATATAGCCATCTGAATCAGCACTATCCGTCTGCTCCGAGGGCTATCCTGCCTGTACTGTGAGGCTATCCTCACTGCCCCGGACACTATCTCCGAGTCATCTGCCCTATCTCTGTATAACCGACCTAGGGCCCTCTGCTGCTGCTCCCGGGGTGTGATCTCAATCGGGTCCCCAGTGATCGGCAATCTCAGGATCCTGAATATATCCTCATGGGTGATAGTCATCTCACCCGTCCTGAACCAAAAAGTGCACGTGTGGCTGTCCCACCGTCGCACTAGTGCCCGCATGAGCTCCACATCTCGTGGCACTCGTCTATAATACCGGAAACCCCCGAGCCCGGCTAGCTCTAAATGCTGCCAGTCTGCATCTGTCACATCAGGGAGAATAGTCTCCAATAACTCAGGAATGGCATCCCTCATATGAAGAGCCTCTCGTGCCTGCATCCACGACATCAAAAACATAATTAGTCTCTTATTTCCCCAAATCACATCCTCCAAAACAATAACAAAAAAAAAAAAAAATGAACATATATCAATCGGCGTCGATTTGGTAAAATCGGCGTCGTTCATTTAAGTCGGCGCCGATTAATACCAATCGACGCCGATCTAACAGCAATCGACGCCGATTACAACAATCGGCGCCGACTGCCTGTCCGGACATAACCGGACCCTGGCCTCCCATGCAAAAAAAATCAAACAAAAAAAAAAAAATTAAGAACAATGGGTTCAAGAATGACCACTTACCCCAGGTCGTGTCCTCCTGCGCTTCTGACCGCTCCCAGAGGCTTCCATGATGCTCAAATCAAAAATCTGGCTTTCTCTGAATCAATCGTCACGTTGAAAATAAATCGTTTACGTTTTCCGTTCGCATATTTATATGTGCCTGGATTGGTCGGCGCCGATTTTTTGGGTCGACGCCGTTTGTTTTAGTCGTCGCCGATTAATTTGGTCGCCGCCGATTTTCCATATCTTTTTGCCATAGTGTTGATGCTTGGCTTACTTATCTATCTGATCATTGTTGTGTGCTGAATTTTGCCTTTTGGCACATTTTTTTCGATATCATTGTCTATTTCGGGTTTGTTCCCTTTGCGTGGGACACTCGTACTTTTTGGCAGCTTAGAGTTAAACGGGTCTGTAGGCACTAACGTCGTCTGCTTTCCAGACCGTCTAGTTGTCCCTACCAATGTGTCTCTCTTTAGATGCTGACCATTTTGCAGTTCTCCTTACACTCATGGGTCTGTAGGCACTAACGTCGTCTCATGAGAAGACCGGCTAGTTTGCCCTACCAATGTGAGTTCCTTAGGTTGCTGCCTTTTATTTATGTGTATGCGTCATCAATGATCAGATCTACTCCAGACATCCGACTGGGGCATCCTGCATTTTTCATCTACCTTTTTCAAACTTGGGATCGTCTGTTCTATCATCCATCCCATCCCAAGTTTGAGGGGGATCACATCATCACAAATTCTTCCCTTCTTCCATCCCTTTGTTTTTGTCTCATAACCTTGCTTATCGCATGAGTTACTTGACAAAAAGGGGCAAAATGTAGACACTTAAAATTGGTTACTCAATTTAGTGTCCCTCTCATCCATTTACTTGCTTAGGTAACTTTGGGGCGTTTTACGTCACCAACTATCCCCTTGGGATATTATCCAATTTGTGATTTAATCACTTACTCTAAATTTAATTCACCCCATCATATCTTACCCATGAGTGATTAAATATTAAATATTTAATTACGCTTCTTCCCATGCATCTTAATCACTTATCTACCCCAAATTTATTCTATCTATGTATCACATCTATTTTTCCTCTTCCCTAAGCGGGATATTTCCCGTATTCGGGGTAATTCTCATCTTTCTTGAAATCGCTCATTTTGGCCATCTCGGGAGTCTATTCCGCGATCGGCGCCGACCCATATGGTCGGCGCCGATTTTCTAGGAGCGGCGCCGATTATAAAAGCAAGTCCAGAACTCAGTTCTAGGGACCGAAAAAGAGACCACGAACGAGCGAAAAAGCGAACAGAGATGAAAAAGGAAGCACTTACGCACGAATAGAGAGCGAGAGAGATACAGGTTGTGAGAAAGAGATCTTCTTAGCATCAATTGTATCAAATTAGGGCGGATCTGTCGAATCAATCCACGAGAGAGACACCGTTACTCTGTCCCACATCACGTCAACATCACACACAACCATCTATCATCTGGTGACTCTGTTCCAGTGTCTCGCCAACTTCGGCACATCCAGCAGACCACATTCACCTTCTAATTCCCGAATCTTATCGCACAGTCCCTGATTGATCGATCTGCCTTTAGTCGACGCCGATCTCACCCAGTCGACGCCGATTCGTCTCGATCGACGCCGACCACATCAGTCGACGCCGATTCTACCCAGTCGACGCCGATTTCCCTGCAGACAGGTAAAAGGACACAGGTAACACAAATTCAGCATTATTTCATAGTTCCTTTTTTACGTATTTTACATGTCTGCTTGTTTAGATTACTGTCTTATTATTGCTGATCGAAAATCTAGCTTTTCACTTACATCTTTTATCATGTATGCTTCTTTTCTTAATTGAAAACGTGGACTGACATCCGCCGAGGAAGCTTATCGCTTCCCGGACCCACTTCTCGGGCAGTCCACCTAAATATCTTTTAACGTGGTCTTTTTCTGTCAAGCATCGGTGTTTTGCAGGTTACTCGGATCTATTGTGCGAATTGCTCGTGTGCGCCCGTCTTATCTACATCGGCTACGTTTTTAGCAGTGGTTTTGGGGTTTTTGTGTTTAGTTTGGTGCCCATCTTGATCTCTGAAATAGACCTTCTCCTAACTATCGGTAGCAGACCTTGTACACATCCTCTAGGGTGATATCAATCAATCGGTAAACAAAAGTGTTGGTCATTGAATCCCATGCATCAATAGAGTGCAACCATAAAACTAGGATCTCAAGCTATCTTTGGTAACATCAAATCCCAATCGTCTTACATTTTTCACATGTTGTCACTCCTCTCGTAGTCATGCTCAACCGTATCACCTGCAATGCAACAGAGGTGGTACTTTTCTTGCATCTTTAATTGATCTCTCTCTTATACCAATCAAACAAAACATTGTTCAACCTTGACCATACCCAACATACCATCTACCCAACGCCTACCCAAACCACAACCCTACCAACTACCCCATTTTTGCTAGTGTATTGTTACACTTATTCTCCCTTATCATCATTTCCCATCCTAGTTCATTTTATCTACTGACCACCCCACCATCGCCAAAATACCCATTTTACCATATTTTCCCTACATACACCTTCCCTTAGCCCACCCTTGACTATTTTCCTGCCCTCTACCCATTCCTTACCCCTATTTCTTATTATCCCTAACCGGCACCGGTCACCTTAACCATCACCGGTTTTCCTTAACCGACGTTGGTTCAATTTCACTTTAGTGTCAATCACCTCGCTTTGACCGATGTCGGCCAAGGACAGCCGATGTTTTCCAACCCCTAACCGACATCGGTCTATGTCATGACATCAAAATCAAACCTAAACCCTCCTTCTCAAAACTTTCCAAAACACCCTAAACACCTACTTTACCCTACCCAAACCTATCCTAACCTCATTACCACCCCTATTTACACTATATTGGACCCCCTCCCTCATTTCCTTTATTTTACCTATAAATGCAAATAAATTTCCACCCAAACCCCCTTTCACCCAAACCAATTTAAAACATCATTTTCAATCCAAAGACAGAAGTGGATTGAATCCTACCTCACATCGTGTGTCATCTCGCATGGTGGTACATCGGCCTCTGTGCCAATGGCCCACCCAAACCCTCTCCCACCTCCACAATCACCAAATCAAATCCTCACCTTGTAACCAATCAAACTACTCTAATCGATCTCATGGACCCACCTACCAAATGCCAATCACATATTGGTCACTCGCCATCTCAACTCAAACACCTTGTACCATCGCTCTCTACTCTTACTCCACCACTTTGTCATTTTACCAAATAGTAGCACGTTAAAACGAATCCGTAAAATATGAATTTTTATTTTTATTAACCCTAACCACACATGACTGATGTCGATCATACCAAACTAACATTGGTTACTTGATAATCGGCATCGGTTTCCTGCTATTACCATTTTTACCCCATTTTTCCACTTTTGACCTCAACTCATCATTTTTGGATATCCTTTGACCTTACCCACACTTATTGCAACCTACCTACAATCCCACACTAACCCTAAATTTCCTTAGTTGCGTCTAGGGATTTGTTATTTTACCTATACCTTGGCCTTACTCGTGTCATGACCTATTTACCTAGACCTGGCCTACTTGGTGTGACCATTGACCTTGTGTACTCGCTATACCTTGTGATGATGTTACCTATGTTTTTTAGCCTAACAACCATACCTTTCCTATTTTCATGCCATTTATTCTGACCAAACCTTTGGTGTACCTAAACATACCTAAACGTTCCTGTTTCTTACCTATGTTGTGTTTCCGGACCATATCCTATGCCTTGGATACCTGAATCACTTCACCCTTGTTTAGATAAACCTATCGACCTTGGACAATGTAGAGTTTGCAAGCTCTTCAACATGGTACCGTGTTGTAGTCTATACGTGTGCGTATGTTTTATTGCCATTACCCATTACCCAATTTGACCCCGACCTATTACTTATTACCCAAGTCGACCATCACCCTTTCCCATAGTACTCATACCCTTCCGCACCTACCTTCATTTCCACCAACTACACATTCATCAAACCACTCACCGATTCCATATAACACCTCATCGAGTTCCTATTTTGAGGGGGATCACCTATCACCCACACATGGGAAATCACTCTCTTTTTTTCAACGTCACTTACCAATATAAGCTACGCGACAAAAAGGGGCAAAATGTAAATACCAAAATTAGGTCATACCACCCTTATAGCCCCATTAATTAAAGAAACCATACCTTACATATTCATATCATGTAGTACACATGATTTATTGAATTAATTACTTTAATTAATGTCCTCACCTAGACACCTCATCATGGACCTATTCTTAGTATGTTCATTCTATCTAAGACTTAATATCTACTTACCATAACTAAGTGAGACTTAGTATAACCCTAACACTAGATGCATATAATTTCTCTAATAGCATGCTCACTTACTTACATAGAAAATACCATTTTAGACCCGAACCAACGAGCGAATCGGAAAAAAATAGCCAAGATCTATTATTGTGGCAAACCTAGGTTTTCCCATCATAACCAACGTCGGTTAACCCTAAACCAATGTCGATTAACCTAAACCACCGTCGGTTACCATATATTCACTTTGGTAACCTTATTCCAGAGGTTGGAAGAATTATTCAAGTTTGGAGAGAGATATATCTGCATGCAACCATGAACCAGAGCCCTCTCGCACATCTAGACAAACCCTAGCCAGCACCAAGACTGATTTGAAGATAATGGCATTCACGGTAGCATTCCAAGAAGTACTCGCCATGAAAATGACCACCAGTTGCACAGATCAACCATCACCTCCATCCAACCACTAGGTCTATAAATACAAGTAAGTACATTTGGATCTGCATCATTCCATACTTATTTAGATCATCATTTCTTTAAATTTCACCTTTAAATCATATTCTCCTTTATATCTTGTCATCCTCACCTTCCTACCAATCCACCCATCTGACCATCCATAACCATTTACCTCCCCACATCCAACCCTAGACATCTCTAAGCATTCTCAGCTTCTTTGGCAACCCAACCATCATTCTCCCATTCTTTGTGTAATCACAGAGAATCACCAAAACCAAATTTTATTGATTTTTACCATTCTACCTCTACTTGATGTCGATTAACCTAAACCATCGTAGGTTTCCCTCTCAACCGGCATCGGTCATACCCAACCGACATCGGTCTCTGTATCTAGTAATTCTTCCTCAGCAATGAACCTTATAACCTTCACCCAAATAACCCAAAACTATATCTTGACTTGTTCTAGTCACCTTGGTTACACTGCCCAACCTCCGTGATCTGATCATAATTTTACCGGTTTGATTATATTTTCTTATTGTATTTGAATGAGATACCTAAATCATATCAACTATAGTAGGATGTTATTTTTTACATTATTTCTTGCATTAAATTGTATTAAATAGTGGATTGACATCCATCTAGGAAGTATCACACTTCTGGATCTAGCACATGCTAGGCAGTCCACTGACATATATTGTTTAATATTCTTCTTGTGGTCTTGTTTTGCATTCATAGGTAGTTCCTCCTAGCAAAAAGGAAGTTCTCACAATCAGCACTGGATCGAGAAATCAGAACGTGCACACTCTACCTTCCACCTTCATTTCACAGGTATTCCTCCTCACCCTTACCTTATATATTTTGCTCATACATAAATAACTTATTGATGAAATAGTACAAGTTTCTAACATACGATATAAAGTCGATTAAAGCTTGTAAATGATGAGTAAATGGGATATTAATTAAAAAGGAAAGGAACTTACCTCATATAAGTTGATAAATGAAGACTAGAAGATGATATTACCCGAGATGGAGAGATTGTTGAGTTGATTCTTGGATGTTTGGAATGACCTCCAAAAGCTTGAAGACAAGAGTGTAGATGTCTTGAATGTTTCTATGATAATTTCTAACTATGTGATAGGGATATGATATAAATAAAATTCAATTTGAATTCCTTTAGCAATTTCTAACTATAAGCTAACCTCAAATGAAGTCCTGAAACTTCGTTTATATAGGGTCATCGTCAACCTAGAAGAATCGTCGGTGATTAGTAGGGTCGCTGGAAATTTGGGTTTTACAAGGAAAAGTTTTGTTAGGAATTAGAGAACAAATATGCAAAAATAATTCCTCAAACCACAAAGCAGAGGAAACTATATAGCGAGAATTATACTTACGAAATATAACAACATAAATGAATAATGCACAAAAGAAGACAAGACAAGATTTAACGTGGTTCACCTAATGTGGGCTACGTCCACTAAGAACTTGCTCGATTTTATTATCAGCAAAATTAAAGCAACTCGATGAGTCTTCTCTCGGTTATGAACTCACAACAGAATTCCAAAGATGTTAAACCACAATTGACACCCAATTACTTAACCTTGATCACTCTTGATCACCTCTTCATCATTAAGACTCAAGACCTCTTGAAAACTCAAGATATCTTCAAGATACCATAACATCTCTATTTATAGGATTAAAATCCTCTTAAGAAGTCCTAAAGCCAACCCTAGAAATTTGAAACTCGCGATCTTTCAACTTCTCACACTGGAAAAATAGTCCCAATGTTAGCAACAAATAAACAAAGATGTTAACAACAACGTCGCAGAAACGTCATAGTAAACGCATCGCAGAATGCTCCCGAGTCTCCAAACTAAACCGTTCAAGCTCCAAACTTTCAACATTGATTCAAGAAGACCAAAAATAGGCTCCACACCCCAATAATATCCCACTTGGAGATTGTTTCCACTGAGCAAAGTTCTTAACCCTTAATTATCAACCATGAAGGCCAATCAAAGTTAAACACAAATTCAACTTCTCCCTTGTGACCACCTTGGTCATCATATCCACAGATTCTGACTAGTATGAATATTTTCTAGCTTTAACTTATCTTCTTCCAAAGTTTTCTGATGAAATGATATCTCAGTTGAATGTGCTTTGTCCTAGAGTGGAAAGCGGAGTTCTTCGCCAAATGAATAGTGCTCTGACTATCACTATGTAGTCTCCCAACTTCCTGCTTATGACCCAACTCATCAAGAAATTGTTGTAGCCAAATCATCTCCTTGCTTGCCTCTATGGCAGCAACATACTCAGCCTCTGTGGTTGACAAAGCCACAACCTTTTATAACCATGAAATCCAACTCACTGTTGTATCACCAATCTGTAAATACATAACCTGTCATGCTCCTCTTGCTATCCAAATCTCTTGCCATGTCTGAATCTACATATCCACATAATGTAGTGTCTGATCCACCGAAACACAATGCTACTCCCATGGTCCCTCTCAAATACCGAAGGATCCACTTTCACTGCCTATCAGTGCTCTCTACCTGGATCACTCATAAACCTACTCATTGCTCCCACTACATGGGAAATGTCAGGCCTAGTGCATACCATAGCATACATCAAGCTACCAACTATTGATGAGTACGGTACCTTGGACATCTATATTCTATCCTCCTTAGTCTTGGGACTCTGCTCCTTTGATAATTTAAAGTGACCTACCAAAGGAGTACCAACCGATTTAGCATCCTACATACTAAACCTCTCCAAGACCTTATTTATGTACTCTTCTTGAGATAATACTAGCTTCCTCTCCTTCCTGTTCCGAGTTATTCTCATACCAAGGATTTGTTTTGCTACCCCCAAATCCTTCATAGCAAAGGAGTCACCTAGCTACTTCTTGAGTACCTTTATTTCCTGCATGTTCTTCCCTACAACAAGCATATCATCTACATACAGGCACAAAATAATATAACTACCATCAAGAAACTTCTTGATGTACACGCAATGGTCTGAGTGACACCTGGAGTAACCCTACTCCTGCATAAAACTATCAAACTTCATGTACCACTACCATGGAGCTTGTTTCAGGCCATACAAGCTCTTCTTTAATTTGCACACTAACCTCTCCTTCCCTTTGACCTCATAACCCTGTGGCTACTGCATGTATAATTCCTCCTCCAACTCACCATGAAGGAATGCAGTCTTCACATCTAACTATTCTAAGTGCAGGTCTTCTACTGTAACTAAACCAAGAACAGTTCTAATATAAGTCATTTTAACAACCGGAGAAAAAAATTCATCAAAGTCTATACCTTTCTTCTGTGCAAATCCTTTGACCACCAACCAAACCTTGTATCATTTTCTACCTCCATCTTCCTCTTTGATTCTATCTGACCACTTGTTTTGCAATTCTCTCTTTCCCTCCAGTAGCTCCACCAAATCCAAAGTCTGGTTTTCCATAAGAGATCTATGCTCTTCATCCATGGCCTACTCCCACTTCTTCCTGGCATCCACCTGCATTGCTTCCTCAAAGAACTCTGGCTCTCCACTGTCAGTGAGCAATAAATAATCCCTAGAAGACCTTCTCACCTCAGGAGTTTGGGGTTTCTAATGAGTAGGTACCTAAACTGGATGTGCCAGAACATGTTGTAACTGAACCGGCCCTTGGACACCTTGTTGTCCGCAATGTCCTCTAACACTGTGTATTCTTTCTTTGATTCCTCTTTTTGTTCTTGCAACTGATCTTTATACATGAATTTTTCATTAAAGACAATATCTCTAGACTGAAATATTTTCTTGTCTTTAAGACTCCAAACATGGAAACCAAAATCATCTTCACCATATCCAAAAAAGGTGCATTTATCAGACTTATCCTCTAACTTGGTCTTATCATCTTTATCAATGTGAACAAATACCTCACATCTAAATACTCTAATAAATGATTAATCAATTTTCTTACCAAACCTAGCCTCCTCAAGTATACCTCCATCCAAGGCCATAGAGGGTCCTCTATTAATTAGATAAATAGTTGTGCTTACCACTTCCGCCCAAAACATGAGTGGTAGCCCCGCATGTAACCTCATGCACCTAGCACGCTCCATGATTGTCCTGTTCATTCTCTCTGACACTCCATTTTCCTATGGAGTATTTGGAACCATTCTTTGCCTGCAGATCCCATTTACCGAACAATAATCAAGAAATTCATTGCTGCAATATTCCCCTCCATTATCCGACCTGAGACATTTCAACTTGAGACCTGTTTCATTCTCAACCAAGGCTTTCCATCTTTTGAAAGTTTCAAACACATCATATTTCTTTCTAATGTAATATACCCAAAAAAATTAGTTACATCATCAATGAAAGTGACGTAATAACATGAATCACCAATAGAATTTACCTTAGTTGGCCCCCATACATCTCGTATGCACTAACTCCAACTTACCCTCCTTCTTGGTAGGTCTAACCCACTTCATTTCCCATAAACACAGGTCCTCACAAGTCCAAATCTAACTCCTTTAATCTGGCAACTTGTCCTTTATAATATGCATGCCCTTATGACTCATATGACCGAGTCTCTAGTGCCACAAAGTTACATCTCCATCTACAAAGACAACTAAACTGCAATAATCAGCGCCACTAGTTAAATACAAAGTACCATTTTTCTTACCTCTTGCAACCACAAGATCTCCTTTGGTAACCTTCCAAGAATCTATTGTAAAACTAATCGTACAGCCATCACTACCCAAATATCCCACTGATATCAAATTCTACCTCAACTTAGGCACATGCCTGACGTCCTTAAGTAGCCATGTGTTCCCATTCTACATTTTCACCTGAACACAACCTTTCCCTCTTTGTGTTACATGGTTCATCATCACCAAGATATACATGTCGAAAATCACCTCGAACAAAATCAGTAAAGTAATGTCTATGTGGGGTGGCATGGAAAGAAGCCCCTGAATCTAACACCCAAGATTCAGCAATATTATCTAAAGAAAGAATTAAGGCATCCTGAAAAACATCACATGCTGCCACATTTACCTCTTTAGTTTCCTCCTTCTTGTTCTTCTTATCTCGAAGAGCCTAGCAATCTTTCTTAGCATGACCAACCTTCCCACAGTGCCAACATTCTAACTTACTCTTGGACTTTGACCTTCTCGTGATCATTCGACTTCCCACGGTTACCTTTCCCTCTGTTCTTTTGTCTCCCTCTACTCTCCACCATGTTGTCCACTCGAAATTCCCTGCTCTTAAGGAAGTGAAAATTTTAAAATTTTGAGTTTAAGTGTCTTCTCTGTTGTACTCAATGTTAAAAGTCGAAATTGAGAAAATCTACGTTTTGGGACATTTTGTGTGTTTTTCGAGCTTGTTGGACATTTTTGTCCCGCGTGTCCTAAGATCAAATGGGCCCTCTATTCCCCCACGATCGGTCGGTTTCCCGAAGTTTGTCTTTTTCGGGCCCGTCGGAATTTCTTGTCCCAAATGTCCCAAGTTCAATTGGGCAACTTGTTCCATTTTCGGCCGAATCACCCGAATCGCGTACTTCACACTTTCACGTCCCAAATGTACCAAGTTCGCTGGACCCGTTGTCACATTTTCATCTGATCCGATCGAGTCGCATATTTAACGCACTTTCGTCCCACATGTCCCAAAGGCATTTGTGCATCTTTTCCCGCTTTGCCCGAATCGGCCGAGCCGTGTGTTTCACGCATTCGCGTCCCACATGTCCCAAATGAACCAAGTGCCATTCGTGCTTATTTTTCCCGCTCTACCCGAATATCTTTCTTATTCAAATTGGTAGGTATGTATTAAATGCGCATTCATTATCTTTCTCTCTCCTAATCAGGCTATATAACGAGTGAACCCCCTATGCATTTTTCACACTGCTTCCATGCTATCCTTTGCTCGAACCCTTGCAATCTAAATTCCTACGCGTGTATCCCTTCCCTCTGTAATTCCTTCCCAAGTCTAGTTTGCGGCTCTACCCTCCGAATTACTATCAATATGAAGATCAAATTTCAGGGACAGGAACAAATCTCGCCACTAGAGTCTGCCGTTCCCAATATTGGGGACAGTGAAGCTCGTCATCTTGACTTTGGTGATTTTTGGGCAAGGATGGCAGATGCAAACCCTACACCAATGGCGCAGATGATTCACGACAGTGGTTTGGCTTTCGCTGGAGGTTTCCCAATCTCGGTGCAATGTGCTGATACAGTGCTTTCATGCGGAGCTCACTTCGACCCTGATTCGAGCGAATTGACCAACGTACACGGGGAACTCATCGCCAAACTGACGGCTGCCACCATTAGCACTACACTGAGGATTCCAGAAATGGATAATGCCATAGTTGTTTCCCAAAATCAAGCACAGGCCCTGTTCAATCAAGACAGCGACAAATACAAGGTGCGGGTGGCAAAGTCCTGGCTAAAGAACCCTAAGAAGGGAGCATCTCATCTATCCAAGACTCTTTTTGGGCTGATTTCAATGAAGAATTGTCGGATTTTATAATCCTACTGGCTCGGGTTATGGGCTTACCCTCTACTAACGAATTCCATTTCTGGATGTGCCCGCTCATCAGCATGGTGTGCGAGGGAACTCAAAATATCAACTGGGCGGAAATCATCAGCATGAACTTGGTGGAGCAGCTATCCAATGTACAATGAAACGAAGAATTTCTACATGACTTCGTGCACGATGTATACTCTGCGCGGCATCAAGGCAATGGTTTGGTTTTTCTTACATTGATGCCCACAAGGATGATCTTGTCTATGCCTACTCACGCCTGATTCACCCTAGAGACCAGCAATCACAATTTCCGAAGGGTAAATGATGCTTTCACCATGTACGTGGTCAGGCTTCTTGAAGGTGACACTGCTAGAAGGTTTTCTGATGAAGCCATGAACCTGATATCGCACTACGGTGCCTATTTTATCCAATTCAGAAAATTCTCCTATATCAGGCTTGCTGGCTATGAGAGCACCCCTCTGAGGCTTCCCATGTTCTGCAGTGATAAGATGGCTTTGATAGAAGTATGCAGGTAGTTAGACAAATTGCATAGAACCTGCAGAGACAAGAAGATTACTGGTTTGCACTTTCCCATCTCTTTGGGAAATTACACTTGTAAAACAGCCCTGGACGCACAGAATATAGAAAGAGCCCTGGTTCCCATCACTATTCATTTCTTCAAGCCAAGAACTTGCTTCAACTTGAAGAAGTTCATTGAGCAGAACATCAAGATAATCTATCATCATAGGGCAGATACAGAAGACTATTGGGCTGATTGTGCGGATGATTTTGAGGCTAGAAGGAGGCACTATGGTAGGTTCTCCCTTGATTGATCCAAGAACTCGGCTTGTACCAAGTTCTTGAAGGACTCCAGGATGGCAACTCGATCTATACTCATATTAGTATGAAAATGTGGTTAAGCACACCCCCTTGGAGGACTTGGATTGGAACAAGAAAGAGAAAGATGATCTGGCTGAGATCCTAGCTCCAGTCTTAGTCAAGACTAAGGTCTGGTTTGATAGGAAAGTTCGAGAGCTTACAAGGCACTCAGGAGAATCCTCCTCTAAGGATGTTTCAACACCAAGGAGGGAAGCATCGACTCCCATATCAGACACACCTGTGCAAACCCCTCCTGCCTCATCAACGCAAGGACCTGTAACTTCCACTCCTTATTTATCCACTCAAGTATACCAGAAGAAATTCAAAGAGGTTAAGAAGGAGCCTATGGAAAAATATCCTCAAAGAAAGTAGGTAGAAGTTCCTTTGGGACAAGAGAAAATCATTGTTCTCATTGAAAGTGAAGAAAGTGAAGTACCAGCCCCTACAAATGCTCCTGAAGCTCCAACAGGATAAGAATAAGGAAGTCCGATCACCGAGCTTCTAAGTGCTATTGATTCCTCTGCAATAATTGTCTCAAGTGCCCCACTCACATCTCAACTTGAGACAATAGCTGTGTAAACCTTGAGCATCATGAGCTCTCTGTCTCTTGGTCCTCTTGCCCCTCCTGCTGCTTCCTCTTCCTCTTTTGCATGGGTGCAACCTTTTGTCGACAGTAGAAAGAGGAAATCTTCCTCTCGGAGCTCAGGGCCAAATTTTGATGCTGTGGCAGCCTTGTTAGGCACTACTCCTTCTCATGCCAAGAAAGCCAGAATCACCTCTAGGATAGTGTCTGATGCTCAAGGTCAGCAATTCCTGGAGATTGCTAAACCCACAGTAGATAAATCAGAGCAGGACTTACAGGTTTCTGACCTAGAATTCTCAAGGATTCCTATGGGAGAGTCTACTCCTGAAGGTGAGATCCATAATCTCCAGGAAACGGTCACAAGAGTCATTGGGAGGGTAGAGAAAGGGCAGCAAACTATTGAACAGTTGGAGGAACAAGCCCAAATTCTCACTGGTTTTATCAAATCTCTTTTGTCTAAGGACAAAGTTTTGGACCCTACCCCATTGACTACCCTTCCACCACCTGTAATTTTGAGCCAAGATGAAGTACAGAGTATCAAAGACATGCACAAGTATTCTGTCTATGGCAGAGCTATGGAGGCCATGGTGGAAGATATGCTTGTTGCAGGATTGAACTTCATCGATGAAGCTTTCAAACTCCACGAAAAGGTGAACAATTTGCAACAGAAGCTCTCCTCCACTATCGGGATCATAGATAAAGAGCTCAAACTCTGGAGCAATTGCATAGTAGACCTCCATCTCATGGGACGAGATGATGAGAACATTTTATTGGTGAATAAGGTTTTTGATGATGCAAAGGATAATCTGTCAAAGTCCTGGGTTTACAGCGTGGAGTGGAAGATCAAAGTCTTGGAGGAGGCTTTGGGAGAGCTGAAGAATAGCTGGTAGAAGGGTGAGGTTTTCAAGACACTGGTTGTATCTACTTTCAAAGATATACATTGTCATCTTCAGGATGAAACTTCTGGTGTGCCTCTTTCCTTGCAAGAAATCAAAGCTCAATTCAGAGCTTTTGTCAAAGATAATCTATTCAAGGAAAGCTCCATCTCCAAAGAGAAAATGAAGGAGATCTGCTCTCTTCAATCTGCCATTGAAGAAGCAAATAAAGACTATCATACTCATGTCAAGTTTGATAAGGAAATGGAGAAGTGCCTCAGATTTTGGGCTCAGTCTACAGCCAACACGTCAGTCCCTCGTGGCAGAGACATAGCCGAGGCATTGAAGAGATTCAGGCAGTGAATTTTGAAGTTAGTGGGTCCCTCCCATTCATAACCACATGTCTTCTTCTCCTTATTCTTCTCTTCTTTTCTAATTCTTTTTCTCGATTCATTGTAATAAGTTGAGGTATTGCGATTGGAAATCCTTAACTAATCTTTAGTTAAAAGAAGTGGTTACAAAGAGTAACTGATTTGTAAGCTATATAATGGCCTCTCCACGCCATTTTGAGAGAAGGAAGAACTTGGCTTATTTTACTGAAAGTGTAAATAGATCATAAAGAAATCAATACAGAAGGGCTTTTCATTCTTTGTCTATCTCGATCTCTTTTATCCCCACTTTTCATTTAATTTTGTGAAGATCATTTGTCTGCGTGTTATGTTAAGAAACTTTGTGTTACGCGGATGTTATTTACGTAACTTTGTGTCTTTAAATTCCATCTTATTTATATGATACAAATGATCTTGTTTCAATTCATCAGTAACCCATACATAAAGAATTACTCATTATCTATAATTTCGCATGTTGCCTTTCTCGCTCATTCTCATATTCTCATTCCTCGGTCCTTTTGTAATTGATGATCTTTATAGGAAACACTTTCATAATATCCAAGTTCTACCAAAAATCATTTTTTATATTTGTAAATAGGTTTGTTTCTCGAATAAGGGAACCTCTCCCATTAAAGAGGAGGGACTTCTTGTCCCCCGATGTTGCTCTTCGTGAAGTCCTATTTGACGACCATCGGTTTTGGCGACTCACTGGGAAAATCATATTCCAGTTTATAATTTTTGATCATCCTTTGATCCGCGACTCCGTGTTTTACTCGAGGGAGAAGGGCCCTTGGTATTGAAGATTCTCAGTTTCAGCTTTTGGAGCAGCAGGGTTTTCCTTTCCCTTCAACAAGAAATAGAAAGACTCATTCGACAAGCACTCCACCTGTTCAAGATAGAATTCCTATAGGTGGTATTCCTTTAGAGCCAGCTAGTCCTAATCTTTGAGCTTTGATTCTTGCTGGTGTTGCGGTTCCTCTCAAGCCATTTTTCTAGGAATGGCGGTACTATTGCCCCAGGGTCATCATGTCGGGCCCCTTGCTCTTCCTCGGCCTTTGCATGAGTTACCCAGAGGTAACCAGAAGAACTTCCCTAAATTTAAAGGTGATGGTAAAGTGCATCCTGATGAACACATCGCAGCCTTCATAGTTGCATGTGGAGTTCTGGGAGTTGAACATGAAGACGTCTCCGTGAGACTGTTCGTTGAGACTTTACAAGATAATGCTGCTGATTAGTTCTATCACCTTTCGGCTGGTGCTATCACTAGCTGGGACACCATGAGAACTAGGTTTGAAAACCGTTTCAAACCAGTGGAAGATGTGCATGCCTTGCTAGCCCAAATCTCTCAGATAAAGAAATATTCACAAGAGCCCATGAGAGAATTTGTGGCCCGATTCAACAGGTTGATTAACAAAATTCCACCAAATACTTGACCTGTTGATCAAATCCAAAAATGTTTCTTCCTAAATGCCCAATCACCTGAAGTTAGTTATGCACTAAGAAGGGCTAATCTCGCAACATTGGCTGAAAATCAAACTCTTGCTTTATTAGTGTCGAAGATGATTTAATCATGTCAGGGAAGTTGAGGAGAGACCCTTCCAAATCCAAGTCTACTTCTTCCTCCTCTTCCACCCCTGGACCTAATACTGATCCATTGGTTCAAAAACTTGTGAATGATCTCATTGCCATAAAGAAACAATTAGCTCAGCATGCTCCCTATGCAGACGTTCCAAGGAGGAATTTTCAGCCCAGAAATCATTTGCCTGCTTCTCAAACAAGATTAGCGCTTGAAGGACCTCCTGTTAAAGTTCCTGTCAATGCAACTTGTGAAGTTGAGGAACCAGATGATGATGAGGATAATGAAGCTTGCGAGGAATTTGTGGAAGAATTTGATGATGAAGCAGATGAACTTGAGGGATCTCGAGTTAATTTCTTCACCACTGAGGGCATTGATGATGGAGATGATTATGATGAAGTAGTAGCGGACATGAATAGCGAATCATTCACTGTCATGACTCGAGAGCAGACAAATCAGAGGGAGAAAGTGACGCAGCCCCCCAAGAAATCTAAGGAGTAGCCGACAACTATCCCCGTAATTGCAAAAAGAGGATCTCCTATCCCCGTTTCATCTACACCAAAGGTGAGTCCTGTCAATCCTACTATTAAAGTTACTTCTTTTTCCCTAAAGTTGATAAACCTAGGATCTCAAGTGATGATGGCCCGTCCACTTCTAGGTCTTTTGATATTATTGATCACCTGAAAAAGACTAAGGTTTAAATCTCAGAGGCTGAGTATTATCAAACCCATCCCAAAGCTTTTGCTAAAATGATTCACTTTGTCAATTCCCATTCTAAAACCACCTCTAAAGGACTTTTACCCACTCCTTCTCGTACTACCTGACTCTAGTCACAGTAGCATTGTCACCTCACCTAATGACAAAATCAAACCATTCTATGTAACACTTCTCATAGTTGGCCATAGACTCGGGAGCCTCAGAAAATGTGATGCCTGTTAAAGTAGCTCATGCCTTAGGCTTGACCCTCACATGCACTTATGGATCTTGTTACTCTATGGAGAGTAAGGAAGTGCCCCTGGTCGGAAGAATTAAAGATGCACAAGTGGCTTTTGCTGCTTTGCCTGAGAAGAGAGTTTTGGCTACCATCTTAGTAGCAGATATTCCTCCTTCATACGGGATGTTGCTAAGTAGGAACTTCTGTAAGGATGTGGGTGGAGAAATTCAAATGGATTGGTCACATGCACTCGTACCTGTTAATGGGCAAATGAAGAAGTTGTTGCCTGAGAAGCAATCTGAGTATATTGTGCAAAAAATGAATGATCCTAAAGCACAAATACTCTATGAGGATATGGGTCATGGCAACTACATGATTATGTCCCCTGATGAAATTCAACTTCCCAAAGTGTCACCTAAAGATCCTAATGGTGTTTGGATTTTAGAGTTTGATGGAAGTTGTTCCTCAGCTGGTTCTGGAGCTGGTGTCTTACTGGTGTCACCTGAAGGAAGCCTTCATCCTTTTTCATTCAAGTTGCAGTTTGAAAATACTAATAATACAACAGAGTATGAGGCTCTCATTCTTGGACTGCAAGTGGCCAAAGAACAAGGTGTAAAGAATCTTCTAGCTCGTGGTGATGCGGAATTGATTGTAAAGCAAGTTAAAAACCTTTTCCAGGTAAAAAATGGAAGATTGAAACATTACCGGAATCAGGTTTGGGATTCCATTGAATTTCTTGATGCTTTCTCCATCGAAGCAATACCTAGGGAGAAGAACAGTAGGGCTGATTCACTAGCAGTCTCAGGGTCACTATTGATTCCTCATCCTGACTTCTCTCAAGATAAGTTCACCATTGAGATGGTCCATCGACCTAGTGTACCTGATAATACAAACAACTGGCAAGTTTTCAATGATGATCAACACTTGCTTTCTTTCTTAGAACTCAAGGGTAATTTTGAATAGTTTGTATTTTGAAGGAAGCGACAACTCCTCCTGAAAGTGTGCCCTTTGACAAAGCGGTCACCCAAGGAGAATAAACGGATCGGGATGGATGCATCAAACTCAAAGGAAACAAGATTCCTAAAGGATTGGTGAGTTTAGAGGAACTATTTGATAAACATGACAGGTATGTAAAGTCTAGAGCTTCTACTGGACCTCAACAATCAGCTGAGTATGATAAAATTAATATTGGGAGTTCTACTGATCCTAAGCTCATGAACATTGGAAAATGTTGCACAGCAGATGAGAGGAAAAAAGAAATTGATCTTTTAAAGAGGTATAAGGATGTTCTTGCTTACTCTTATGAAGATTTAAAAGCTTTCAAACCAAAAGATATGCAGCATTTTATTCCTCTCAAACCTGGAATTAAGCCTTTTAAGCAGAAACAGAGGCAATACAACCCCAAAATAGCTGACACCATCTTTCAAGAAATACAGAAGTTGTTGAAGGCCAAAATCATTTTTCCCATTCACCATTCAACATGGATTGCCAATATTGTGCCTGTTAGGAAGAAAAATGGTGAGATCCGCATCTGTGTTGATTTCAGGAATCTGAATCAGGCTTCTTTGAAAGATAATTATCCTTTGCCTATGATGGATCAGGTCTTGCAAGTAGTAACAGGATCTGAAATGTTATCTATGCTTGATGGATTCTCGGGATATAATCAGGTAGAGGTTGATACTGCAGATCAACACAAAACAGCTTTCACTACTCCTTGGGGTACCTTTGCTTACAAGAGAATGCCTTTTGGGCTCATTAATGTTGGTGCCACTTTTCAGAGAGCTATGGATCTGGCCTTTGGAAGTTTGAAAGGGAAGTGTATTGTCATATACCTTGATGACTTGACTGTGTTTTCTAAAACAAGGGTGGATCATTTTGACCACCTGGAGACAGTTCTGCTAAGATGCAGAGAACATGGGATTTCTTTGAATCCTAAAAAATCTATCTTTTGTGTCACAGAGGGGAAATTATTAGGGCACATCATCTCCAAAGATGGTATTAAGATTGATCCTGAGCGAGTTCAAGCTATCCAACAAATTCCTCTCCCAACCAGCAAAAAGGGCGTGCACTCTTTCTTTGGTAAGATTAATTTTTAAGAAGGTTCATCCCGATTTTTAGGAGTTAACTTTCAATATTTCCCAAATGATGAAAGGAAAACAAATGTTTGGTTGGTCTTCACAAGGAAAGGAATCTTTTGAAGGTATTAAAGAGCTATCGCTAAAACTCTGTTTAGCATGTCCCGATTTCAAAAGAAAGATTTTATTATCTATTGCTATGCCACGATAATACCTTGCAGCTCTTGTTTTGACTCAAGAAGATTCTAATGAGCACGAACTCCCAATTGCATTCATGAGCTATATTCTGAAAGATCATGAGTTAAAATACACCATGATGGAAAAACATGCTTTTGCAGTGGTCAAAGTACATAAGCAGTTTCATTTTTACATCCTCAACTCTCACTCCATGGTGTTGGTTCCAGATACAACTGTTAAGTCAATTCTCACACAACAGAATTTGGATCCAAGAGAGGGAACTGGGTTGCTAAGGTCCAAGAATATGATATTGACATCAAACCGACCAAGCTTGTTCGTGGAAAAGGCCTTTGTGAGCTCATTGCTGAAGGAGCTAGACATGAGTTACTGGAGGAGAAAGTTGGCCTTCCTACCGTTCTGTTTCTTAGCTCAGTTGATGAATGGTATGCTGATATCACTCATTTTCTCACCTATGGAGAATGCCCCTCTCATTTAACTGCCAAAGAAAAGAGGACTGTTAAACTAAGGTCAGTGCAATATGTGTTGTGGGAAAACGCCTTGTTCAAACGTGGGTTAGATGGAAGATTTTTGAAATGTGTGGACAAGGAACAGCAGAAAAAGTTACTCTCAGCTTTTCATGATCAGGCATGTGGAGGGCACTATTCATCAATGGTCACTGCTCATAAGATACTTCATGGAGGATATTACTGGCCTTCCTTGTTCAGAGATGCATCCAAGTGGGTTGATAAATGTGAGGCTTGTCAGACTTTCGTGGGTAGACCTAAATTGGCCTCTTTGCCTCTTAAGCTAGTTGTAATTGAAGAACCTTTTCAACAGTGGGGTTTGGACTTCATTGGAACACTTAATCCCGCTTCTAGTGCTGGTCATACTCATGTATTAACTGCCACAGATTATTTCACCAAATGGGTAGAAGCTATTCCAGAAAGAGTACTACTTCTGAAGTGGTGTGCAGCTTCATCAAAGAGAACATCTTGGTAAGGTATGGTGTACCTAACAAGATTGTGATAGATAATGCTTCAAATTTCTCTTCAACCGAGATAATGGATTTTTGCTATGGGTATGGCATCTCTTTGGCTCACTCCTTAGATTACTATCCTCAGGGAAATGGGCAAGCAGAATCCACTAATAAAAATTTGGTGACTATTATAAGGAAATTAGTCAATGAGTCTCAACGAAACTGCAAAAGAAGCTCTATGATGCTCTTTGGGCGAGATAGGATTACACCAAGGAGAGCTATTGGAATGTCTCCTTTTCAATGGTATATGGAGTAGAAGCTCAATTGTCAGTAACAGTGGAGCTGTCAACCTTGCATCTAATGAAGGCCATTGAAGATACTAGTTTCAGTGATGCTTTGGATAAGAGAATTATGTATCTTCACAAATTGAATGAGGACAGATTGGAGGTTGCTGATAGGATATCTGTTCACCAGCAGAAGGTAAAGGTCCTATTTGATAAGAAAGCCAGGTTCAGAGATTTCCAAGTTGGAGACACTATTTTGTTATGGGATAAAAGGCATGAACCTCGTGGCAGCCATGGCAAGTTTGATTCCCTTTGGCTCGGACCTTTCAAGATCAGACACTTTGCTGGTAAGAATTCTTTTTATCTTGATTACATGGATGGTTCTCCTCTCCCACTTCCTTATAGTGGGCAGTACCTTAAATTGTTCAAGTCATAGGTGATTAGGGAGTCCTTTGTATATTCTGTACAGCGTTTTTGTTTTTCTTTCCTTTTTGTTTTGGTGTGTTGTCCTCTGTATTGGTTTGCTTTTTGACTCCGTGGCCCAATGGATAAGGTACTGGTCTACTTCCCTGAGTTTGTCTAAGTTTTTACCTTGTCTCTTTCTTTGAATTTATGCCAAGTCGTCCCCAGAAGGAGCTAGCTTGTCCACTCAAAATTCCCCTGCTCTTAAGGAAGTGAAAATTTTAAAATTTTGAGTTTAAGTGTCTTCTCTGTTGTACTCAATGTTAAAAGTCAAGAAATTGAGAAAATCTACGTTTTTGGGTCATTTTGTGTGTTTTTCGGGCCTGTCGGACATTTTTGTCCCGCGTGTCCCAAGATCAAACGGGCCCTCTATTCCCCGATCGGCCGGTTTCCCCAAAGTTTGTCTTTTTCGGGCCCGTCGAAATTTCTTGTCCCAAATGTCCCAAGTTCAATTGGGCAAGTTGTTCCATTTTTGGCCGAATCACCCGAACCGTGTACTTCGCGCTTTCACGTCCCAAATGTCCCAAGTTCGCCTGGACCCGTTGTCACATTTTTGTCTCCGATCCAAATGAAGTCACGTATTTCACGCACTTTTGTCCCACATGTCCCAAAAGGCATTTGTGCGTCTTTTCCCCGCTTCGCCCGAATCGGCCGAGCCACGTGTTTCGCGCATTCGCGTCCCACATGTCCCAAATGAACCAAGTGCCATTCGTGCTTATTTTTCCCGCTCTACCCGAATATCTTGCTTATTCAAATTGGTAGGTATGTATTAAATGCGCATTCATTATCTTTCTCTCTCCTAATCGGCTATATAACGAGCGAACCCCCTATGCATTTTTCACACTGCTTCCATGTTATCCTTTGCTCGAACCCTTGTAATCTAAATTTCTGCGCGTGTATCCCTTCCCTCTGTAATTCCTTCCCGAGTCTAGTTTGCGGCTTTGCCCTCCGAATTACTATCAATATGAAGATCAAATTTCAGGGATAGGGACAAATCTCACCACTAGAGTCTGTTGTTCCCAATATTGGGGATAGTGAAGCTCGTCATCTTGACTTTGGTGATTTTTGGGCAAGGATGGTAGATGCAAACCCTACACCAATGGCACAAATGATTCATGACAGCGGTTTGGCTTTCACTGGAGGTTTCCCAATCTCGGTGCGAGTCTTGATCTGATGCTTTCTTGCAGATCTCACTTCAACCCTGATTCGAGTGAATTGACCAACATACACGGGGAACTCATTACCAAACTGGATGCTACCACCATTAGCACTGCACTGAGGATTCCAGAAATGGATAATGCCATAGTTGTTTCCCAGAATCAAGCACAGGCCCTGTTCAATCAAGACAGTGACAAATACAAGGTGCGGGTGGCGAAGTCTTGGCTAAAGAACCCTAAGAAGGGAGCATCTCGTCTATCCAAGACTCTTTTCCGGGCTGATTTCAATGAAGAATTGTCGATTTTATAATCCTACTAGCTCGGGTTATGGGCTTACCCTCTACTAACGAATTCCATTTCTGGATGTGCCCGCTCATCAGCATGGTGTGCGAGGGAACTCAAAATATCAACTGGGCGAAATCATCAGCATGAACTTGGCGGAGCAGCTGTCCAATGTACAACGCAAACGAAGAAGTTCTACATGACTTCGTACCTGATGTATACTCTGGTGGCATCAAGGCAATGGTTTGGTTTTTCTTACATTGATGCCCACAAGGATGATCCTGTATATGCCTACTGCCCGCAGTTCACCCTAGAGACCAGCAATCACAATTTTCAAAGGGTAAATGATGCTTTCACCATGTACGTGGTCAGGCTTCTTGAAGGTGACACTGCTAGAAGGTTTTCTGATGAAGCCATGAACCTGATATCACACTACGGTGCCTATTTTATCCAATTCAGAAAATTCTCCTATATCAGGCTTGCTGGCTATGAGAGCACCCCTCTGAGGCTTCCCATGTTCTGCAGTGATAAGATGGCTTTGATAGAAGTATGCAGGTAGTTAGACAAATTGCACAGAACCTGCAGAGACAAGAAGATTACTGGTTTGCACTTTCCCATCTCTTTGGGAAATTACACTTGTAAAACAGCCCTGGATGCACAGAATATAGAAAGAGCCCTGGTTCCCATCACTGTTCATTTCTTCAAGCCAAGAACTTGCTTCGACTTGAAGAAGTTCATTGAGCAGAACATCAAGATAATCTATCATCATAGGGCAGATACAGAAGACTATTGGGCTGACTGTGTAGATGATTTTGAGGCTAGAAGGAGGCACTATGGCAGGTTCTCTCTGCAATTGATCCAAGAACTCGGCTTGTACCAAGTTCCTGAAGGACTCCAGGATGACAACTCTGATCTATACTCATATGAGTATGACAATGTGGTTAAGCACACTCCCTTGGAGGACTTGGATTGGAACAAGAAAGAGAAAGATGATCTGGTCGAGATCCTAGCTCCAGTCTTAGTCAGGACTAAGGTCTGGTTTGATAGGAAAGTTTGAGAGCTTACAAGGCACTCAGGGAAGTCCTCCTCTAAGGATGTTTCAACACCAAGGAGGGAAGCATCGACTCCCATATCGACACACTGCAAAACCCCTCCTCCTCATCAACGCAAGGACTGCAGCTTCCACTCCTTCTTTATCCACTTAAGTATACCAGAAGAAATTCAAAGGGGTTAAGAAGGAGCCTGTGGAAAAATATCCTTAAAGAAAGCAGGTAGAAGTGCCTTTGGGACCAGAGAACATCATTGTTCTCAGTGAAAGTGAAGAGAGTGAAGTGTCAGCCCCTAAAAATGCTCCTGAAGCTCCAACGGATAAGGATAAGGAAGTCCAGAGCACTGAGCTTCCAAGTGCTATTGATTCCTCTGCAGCAATTGTCTCAAGTGCCCCACTCACATCTCAACTTGAGACAATAGTTGTGCAAACCTTGAGCGTCATGAGCTCTCTGTCTCTTGGTCCTCTTGCCCCTCCTGCTGCTTCCTCTTCCTCTTTTGCATGGGTGCAACCTTTTGTCGACAGTAGAAAGAGGAAATCTTCCTCTCGGAGCTCAGGGCCAAATTTTGATGTTGTGGTAGCCTTGTTAGGCACTACTCCTTCTCGTGCCAAGAAAGCCAGAATCACCTCTAGGATAGTTTCCTCAATCTCAAGGTCAGCAATTTTCCTACAGATTGCTAAACCCACAGTAGATAAATCAGAGCAGGACTTACAGGTTTCTGACCTAGAATTCTCAAGGATTCCTATGGGAGAGTCTACTCCTGAAGGTGAGATCCATAATCTCCAGGAAACGGTCACAAGAGTCATTGGGAGGGTAGAGAAAGGGCAGCAAACTATTGAACAGTTGGAGGAACAAGCCCAAATTCTCACTGGTTTTATCAAATCTCTTTTGTCTAAGGACAAAGTTTTGGACCCTACCCCATTGACTACCCTTCCGCCACCTGTAATTTTGAGCCAAGATGAAGTACAGAGTATCAAAGACATGCACAAGTATTCCATCTATGGCAGAGCTATGGAGGCCATGGTGGAAGATATGTTTGTTGCAGGATTGAACTTCATCGATGAAGCTTTCAAACTCCACGAGAAAGGTGAACAATTTACAACAGAATCTCTCCTCCACTATCGGGATCATAGATAAAGAGCTCAAACTCTGGAGCAGTTGCATAGTAGACCTCCGTCTCATGAGACAGACAGATGAGAACATTTTATTGGCGAATAAGGTTTTTCATGATGCAAAGGATAATCATCAAAGTCCCGGGTTTACAGCGTGGAGTGGAAGATCAAAGTCTTGGAGGAGGCTTTGGGAGAGCCAAGAATAGGTGGCAGAAGGGTGAGGCTTTCAAGACACTGGTTGTATCTACTTTCAAAGATATACATTGTCATCTTCAGGATGAAACTTCTGGTGTGCCTCTTTCCTTGCAAGAAATCAAAGCTCGATTCAGAGCTTTTGTCAAAGATAATCTATTCAAGGAAAGCTCCATCTCCAAAGAGAAAATGAAGGAGATCTGCTCTCTTCAATCTGCCATTGAAGAAGCAAATAAAGACTATCATACTCATGTCAAGTTTGATAAGGAAATGGAGAAGTGCCTCAGATTTTGGGCTCGGTCTACACCATCACGTCGAGTCCTCGTGGCGAGACATAGCCAAGGCATTGAAGAGATTCAGCGGTGAATTTTGAAGTTAGTGGGTCCCTCCCATTCATAACCACATGTCTTCTTCTCCTTATTCTTCTCTTCTTTTCTAATTCTTTTTCTCGATTCATTGTAATAAGTTGAGGTATTGCGATTGGAAATCCTTAACTAATCTTTAGTTAAAAGAAGTGGTTACAAAGAGTAACTGATTTGTAAGCTATATAATGGCCTCTCCACGCCATTTTGAGAGAAGGAAGAACTTGGATTATTTTCTGAAAGTGTAAATAGATCATAAAGAAATCAATACAGAAGGGCTTTTCATTCTTTGTCTATCTGATCTCTTTTATCCCCACTTTTCATTTAATTTTGTGAAGATCATTTGTCTGTGTTATGTTAAGAAACTTTGTGTTCTGGCAGATGTTATTTACAGAACTTTGTGTCTTTAAATTCCATCTTATTTATATGATACAAATGATCTTGTTTCAATTCACTGTAACTTCGCATACATAAGGAATTACTCATTATCTATAATTTTGCATGTTGCCTTTCTGCTCATTCTCATATTCTCATTCCTCAGTCCTTTTGTAATTGATGATCTTTATAGGAAACACTTTCATAATATCCAAGTTCTACCAGAAAATCATGTTTTGTATATTTGTAAATAGGTTCGTTTCAATAAGGGAACCTCTCCCATTAAAGAGGAGGGACTTCTTGTCCCCATCGATCGTTGCTCTTCGTAAAGTCCTATTTAACGACCAACACACCATCAAAGCATTTCCGTAGTAGAAGAATCTTCGGTGCTCTTCCTTCACATTTCCTCACTTAGAATCACACCTATTACATCCTCAAACTTCAGCTTTGAGTTATTAGAGACTGAATTACTTACAGCCATAACCAAGTTGTCCCAACTATCTGGTAAGGAGCACAAAATCAACAAATCCCTGACCTCATCATCAAAGTCAATTTTTACCGAGTTTAACATACTCACAACCGTATTAAATTCATTCAAATGATTAGCAATAGAACCATTCTCAGACATCTTCATATTAAATAACTTTTTCATCAAAAATATTTTATTAGAGGTAGAGGGTTTTTCATATAACTTCCCCAACACACTCATGAGACCTTCCGTGGTCTTCTCCTATGATATGTTGAAAGCAATCAAAGATGCAAGGCATAAACGAATTACCCCGAGTGCCTTTCTATCCAGCAACTCCCAATCCTCATCCGACATGGTTGTAGGTTTCTTTTCTTTTCCAGCCAAAGGAACATGGATGTCCTTCGATATAAGTAATTCTCCATCTCGCATCTTCCACAAACCAAAGTTCTACCCATTTAACTTCTCAACCCTCGATCTACCCTCATTTACCATAGCTCGCACTCAAGCTAAAATTTCCCGTGATTTACAACTTCAGCAGAAAACCACCAAAGCTCGATACCAAATGTTAGGAATTAGAGAACAAATATGCGAAATAGTTCCTCAAACCACAGCAGTAGGAAACTATATAGCAGAATTATACTTGCATAAATATAATAGCTTAAATGAATAATGCACAAAAGAAGACAAGACAAGATTTAACGTGGTTCACCAAATGTGGGCTACATCCACCAAGAACTTGCTCATATTTTATTATCAACAAGAGTAAAAAAATTCTCACAATCTTCTCTCAGTTATGAACTCACAACAGAATTCCAAAGATGCTAAACCACATCTAAACCACAATTAACACCCAATTTCTTAACCTTGATCACTCTTGATCACCTCTT
The DNA here is from genome assembly GCA_018340775.1 of Taxus wallichiana var. yunnanensis. Taxonomy (NCBI): domain Eukaryota; kingdom Viridiplantae; phylum Streptophyta; class Pinopsida; order Cupressales; family Taxaceae; genus Taxus; species Taxus wallichiana. The sequence continues at coordinate 42,612,372 of CM031236.1, forward strand.
GATCATTAAGACTCAAGACCTCTTGAACACTCAAGATATCTTCAAGATACCCTAACACCTCTATTTATAGGATTAAAATCCTCTTAAGAAGTCCTAAAGCCAACCCTAGAAGTTTGAAAGTCGCAATCTTTCAACTTCCCACGACTAGAAAAATAGTCCCGATGTTAACAACCAATTAACAAAGATGTTAACAAACATGTTAACAAACATCACAACATCACAAGAATCGCATAGCAACGTCATAAAGAAACGATACGAGAATGCTCCTGAAGTCTCCAAACGTAATTGTTCGAGCTCCAAAGACTTCAACATTGATTCAAGAGGACCAAAAATAGGCTCCACACCCCAACAAGGTTGAACCGCTTCCCAAATCGAGGGTTTGGTTGTTTTGATGAAGGATGGGTGTTGGAAAGAGGTTATACGGGTAAGGGGTTATGAAATGGTTGAGAAATTACTTATTTTGTTTTGGTTTTATTTTATTTTGGTTTCTAAGTGGTTTGGGTGGTTTTAAGAGTAAAATAGGATTTTATAGCTATAGAATGATATTTACAGGGAGTAAATATAATGTGGAGAAATAAGACTTAGGATATAGGATTAAAGATGATAATATTGATGTGATAATGTGGAGACTTAAGAGAATGCGGATATAAGAATTAGCGGTGCTAATTTTAGGTGTCTACAACAATAACCCACACAATTTGTGAAACAAATTAAGAAAACAAAGCAAGATGTCTCCTAGGAACAATGAAAGCAACCACAAATTGTACACCGTGAGGCTAAAGAGAAGTAAAAACAAGAAGAAGCCACCAAGGAAGCAATGGAGAATAAGGTAGAGGAAGATAGGATTGCATAGGAACAAGAAGAAGATAAAAGGTGCAAGGTCGAGTAAGAGGAGGCTAAAAAAGGCGGATATAGTTGAAATCCAATCAAGAGGAAAATGAATGGTAAAGTAAAAGGAAAAATAAGTTAGTGTGTCGATGCGACTTCAAAATTAAAAGAGGGGCAAGAAAAGGACACGGAGGAGAAAATGGAGAAAGAAGAGAGAAAGGGAGAGAGCAAGAGGAGAAAGAAAACAAAACAAAATAAGAGAAGGGTAAATGGGTAAAAGAGAAAATGTAAGTCAAGGAAGAAGAGTGCAAAAGGAAAGAGGAATAGAAGTAAATGGAGGAAATGTTGTGAAAAGTGCAAGTGTGGCAAGAAAAACAAGAACATATGGTAACAAAGTAACAAAGAACTCGGGTTGAGGGAGATGATAAGGACATGTGATGTATAAGGAAAAGATGAAGAATCTCGTACCTATATCACAACAAAAAAACCAAAGGAAAATGTGCATGATGGGTGGTTACGCTCCAATCCAATAACTATGCAAACATGAGAGAAGAGTGCAGGGAGAGAAATATCAATCATTCTATTCTTCAAGAAAACATCAATGTTGTTGTGATGTACCTAGTCTAATAGAAATAAAACCTTAAGCGAGAAAATGTGTGGTCTCCTCCAACATATTGGAGATAGTTGTCCTCTGTTATTCAAAGAAGTAATTAGAGAGCTAGCCATGAGTGACCAATCGTAGATGACCACATTAGGAGCAAGAGCTAGTAAACAATGTGAAAGCTCATGTAAACCAAGAAAAGTGAGAAGTGGAGGAATCCATTTTAGTGTTGCATGAATATATAAAGATGCTAACTGAAGCTTTGACGCAAGCCTCAAAACTCACCTTTGGGATTTCTTTACTAGAATGAGACCATACAAGATTGCAGATTAATCTCAAAGCATGAAAAAAGGTTCCCATTACAATGGTTACTATACAAGTGGAGATGGAGGTTGAAGATGAGCTCACAAAATCCCTCAAAGCAAGAGACACTTTGGTGGATCGCCTATGTGAGTGGGAATGAAATGCACCATACAATACTTTTGCAGGAATCCAAATGCAGAGGTTTATAGAACAAATAGATAGTTTGATAACTAACATTCGAACACAATATCCTATCATGAGCTCATAGTGTTATTTGTAGATGAAAGTGTTTTTTGAAGTGATCAAGTTTTGTGCAGCTCCAAGGACTTTTGGCAAAACAAATAAAGCTATGGTAGATTGGAACACATACAAAGTAGACTTGGAGAAATTTAATTCACTAAAAAGAAGTTGAAGGACACTCCTCGGTTCATCCCGCCCAAATCCATGCTCATAAAGTTTCAAACAACTTAAGCACTCCCACCTCCTCAAGCTTCGTTGTAGGATCAATATAATCTCTTCTGTTGTAAATTTGTGAGGTAAATTGTGTAGGTATTATGCCAAAAAAAAATAGTATCTCAGAACATGCCCATATAGGTTGAAAACCTTAAAGGGAAATATATGGGGGTCTTTCTATAGATTGAAAACCCAAAAGGGTGATATGTTAGAAAATTTACTTGATGCAAGAGCATCAACCATGTATATAAGGAAATTTTGGTTTGCATTGAATTTTGGGTTGTAGTAGGTCTTAGGGGTCATTTTAGGTGTTCTTGAATTCTCCATGGTCATTTCAAGTTCCTCCATGAGTGTTCATTATCCATTTTGGAGTTTCCCTCCAAAATGAATATTTGAAAATTTGAATTTGGAAACTAGGCTTAAAAGGTGTAATGACTAATGTAAAGTCATGTTATGGTGTAAATAGGTCATGAAGGACCTCATGAATGTAATCAAGGTGTTTTTATTCCTTTAAACTTGTGTTACCGTGTTTGGTTAAGTCCATACCTTGGTTAGGGCTAAGAATTAGTTATCTCATTCACCTTTTTAGGTCTTGGAAATGGAGTCATTTGAATAAGAGGAAATAGATAAAGTTATAGAAAGGGTTTTAGAGGTCCAATAATAGTGTGAGGGACTTGTAAAATACAAAAACCTATAGGAATGAGCATAATGAATGGAAGAAAAACAAAGGTTCTTATGCATGAATGAAGATGTGCTTTGTAAATTTGAATAAAGAATGGTTTTTTTATGAAATCTATGTTTGTAAGTGAACTTTATAAGTGTAAAATGATGTTTTCAATTGTTTTTTCATGCTATGAAGGTTTCTAATGCTGGTAATGATCTAAGAGTTTGGTATAATTTGTGATTAATGACTAAGAATGGCTTGATTTGTGTTGGTTTTGTGATAAAATATTGAGGTAATGTGTTATTGAAAGAGATAAAATCAAGGTATAGATATGTAGCACATTTGAATGAAGGCATTTAAGATAAGAATGAAATTTGTTCAAGGTTTAAAATCAAGAGAAAGTGAAACATCACAATTTAGGACATATTTGATAAGGGTTTTTGTGCATTCTTAAGTAAAAATATGGAAATAGGTCATGAAATATTGAATGATATGATTTTTGGAGTTTTTCATGCATTTTCAAGTGTGAAAATGCATTCCAAGAAAGAAAAATGGTAGAAAATGGAGATTGGTAGAATAATTGCTAAAGATTGTCCCTTGAAAAATAGGGTTTTCTTGAGTGTTGGTCGTCAAATAGGAATTTTAAGAAGAGCAATAGTCAGGGGACAAGAAGTCCCTCCTCTTTAATGGGAGAGGTTCCCTTATTCAGAAACGAACTTATTTACAAATATACAAAACATGATTTTATGGTTGAACTTGGATATTACGAAAGTGTTTTCCACAAGGATCATCAGTTACAAAAGGACTGAGGAAAGGAAATACGAGGATGAGCAGAAGAGCAACATGCAGAATTATAGATAGCAGAATAATCCTTTATGTATACGAAGTTGCAATGAATTTAAAACAAGATCGTTTGCACAAGATGAGATTACCAGACACAAAGTTCTGTAAATAACCTTCTTTAGATTCATTAATCAAGGACACAAAGTTCCTTCTTGGTTATACAAGATCACTATACTCGCAATATTTGAAAATATGCAATCAGTGAGACTAACAAACTAGAAACAAATGATCTCCACGAAATTAAAAGAAAACACAGAGATAACAGAGATTAGATAGACAATGAATGGAAAGCCCTTTTGTATTGATTTCTTTCTGATCTATTTACACTTTCAGAAAATACGCCAAGTTCTTCCTCCCTTTGGAATGGCGTGGAAAGGCCATTATATAGCTTACAAATCAGTTATTCTTTGTAACCGCTTCTTTAACCGAGAATAGTTAAGGACCGCCAATCGTAACGCCTTAACTTCTTACAAAGAAAATGGAAAAAGAAAGGGAAGAAGAGAAAAGAACAAGGAGAAGAAGACAGGTGGCCAGTCACTGAGAGGGACCCACTGACTTCAGAATCCGCTGCCTGAACTTCTTTAACGCCTCAGCTATGTCTCTGCCACGAGGGACTGACGTGTTGGTCGTAGACTGAGTCCAAAATCCAAGACACTTCTCCATCTCATTATCAAACTCGACATGAGTATGATAATCTTTGTTTGCTTCTTCAATGGCAGATTGAAGAGAGCAAATCTCCTTCATTTTCTCCTTGGAGATGGAACTTTCCTTGAATAGGTTATCTTTGACAAAAGCTCTGAATTGAGCTTTGATTTCTTGCAAGGAAAGGGAAGTACCAGAAGTCTCATCCTGAAGATGACAGTGTATATCTTTGAAAGCAGAGACCACCAGTGTCTTGAAAGCTTCACCCTTCTGCCAACTGTTCTTCAATTCTCCCAAAGCCTCCTCCAGGACTCTGATCTTCCACTCCACACTGTAGACCCAGGACTTCGACAGATTATCCTTTGCATCATCAAAGACTTTACTCGCCAACAGAACGTTCTCATCTGCTTGTCCCATGAGTCGGAGGTCTACAATGCAACTGCTCCAGAGTTTGAGCTCTTTATCCATGATAGTGATAGTGGAGGAGAGCTTCAGTTGTACATTGCTCACCTTTTCGTGGAGTTTGAAAGCTTCATCGATGAAGTTTAATCCAGCAACAAGCATGTCATCCACCATGGCTTCCATAGCTCTGCCATAGACAGAATACTTGTGCATATCTTTGATGCTCTGTACTTCATCTTGGCTTAGAATTACAGGAGGTGGGAGAGTAGTCAATGGGGTAGGGTCCAAAACTTTGTCCTTAGACAAAAGAGACTTGATGAAACCTGTGAGAACTTGGGCTTGTTCTTCCAACTGTTCAATAGTTTGTTGCCCTTTCTCTACCCTTCCAATGACTCTTGTGACTGTTTCCTGAAGGTTGTGAATTTCACCTTCAGGAGTAGACTCCCCCATTGGGATTCTTGAAAGCTCCAAGTCAGATGCCAGCAAGTCTGATTCTGATTTGTCTACTGTAGGCTTGGCAATCTCCAGGAATTGCTGACCTTGAGCATCTGACACTATTCTGGAAGTAGTTCTGGCTTTCTTGGCACGAGAAGGAGTGGTGCCCAACAAGGCTGCAACAGCATCGAAATTTGGTCCCGAGCTCCGAGAGGAAAGTTTTCTCTTTCTATTGTCAACCAGAGGTTGCACCCACGCAAAAGAGGAAGAGGAATCAACAGGAGGGGCAAGGGGACCAAGAGACAGAGAGCTCATGATGCTCAAGGTCTGCGCAGCTGTTGATTCGAGTTGAGAAGTGAGTGGGGCAATTGGGGCAATTGCGACAGAAGAGTCAATGTCACCTGAAAGCTCAGTGCTCTGGATTTCTTTGTCTTTATCAGCTGGATCCTCAGGAGCATTTGCAAGAGTTGGTACTTCACTTTCTTCACTTTCACTGAGAACAATGATGTTCTCTGGTCCCATAGGCAACTCTGCCTGCTTTCTTTGAGGATCACTTTCCACAGGCTCCTTCTTAACTTCCTTGAGCTTCTTCTGGTACACTTGAGTGGATGGAGAAGGAGTAGAAGCTGCAGGTCCTTGTATTGATGAAGCAGGAGGGGTCTTCACTGGTGTTTCTGACCTTGGAATAGATGCTTCTCTTCTTGGTGTCGACGCATCTTTAGAAGAAGATTCTCCTGAATGCCTCCTAAATTCTCGAACCATCCTGTCAAACCAGACCTTAGTCCTGACTAAGACTGGAGCAAGAATCTCAGCCAGATCATCCCTCTCTTTCCTGTTCCAATCCAGGTCCTCCAAAGGGGTGTGCTTAATCACATTTTCATACTCATACGAGTATAGATCAGAATTGTCATCCTGGAGACCTTCAGGAACTTGGTACATACCGAGTTCTTGGATCAATTGCAGGGAGAACCTGCCACAATGCCTTCTCCTGGCTTCAAAATCATCTGCACAGTCAGCCCAGTAGTCTTCTGCATCTGCCCTATGATGGTAGATTATCTTGATGTTCCGTTCAATAAACTTCTTCAGGTCAAAGCAGGTCCTTGGCTTGAAGAAGTGAACAGTGATAGGAACAAGGGCTCTCTCTATATTCTGTGCGTCCAGGGCTGTTTTGCAAGTGTAGTTTCCCAGAGAGATGGGAAAGTGCAAGCCAGAAATCTTCTTATCTCTGCAAGTCCTGTGCAACTTGTCTAGTTGCCTGCATATTTCTATCAAGGCCATTTTATCATTGCAGAACATGGGAAGCCGCAGAGGAGTGCTCTCATAGCCAGCAAGCCTGATATAAGAAAATTTCCTGAATTGGATGAAATAAGCACCATATTGCGATATCAGGTTCATGGCTTCATCTGAAAACCTTCTAGCAGTATCACCTTCGAGCAGTCTAACCACGTACATGGTGAAAGCATCATTGACCCTTCTGAAATTACGGTTGCTGGTCTCCAGGGTGAACTGCGGGCAGTAAGCATATACTGGATCATCTTTGTGTGCATCTATATAAGAAAAACCGAACCACTGCCTTGATGCTGCCAGAGTATACATCAGATACGAAGTCATGTAGAACTTCTTCGTTTGCTGCACATTGGACAGCTGCTCCGCCAAATTCATGCTTATGATTTCCGCCCAATTTATGTTTTGCGTTCCTTCGCACACCATGCTGATGAGCGGGCACATCCAGAAGTGAAATTCGTTGGTAGAGGGCAAACCCATAACCCGAGCCAGCAAGATTATGAAGTCTGACAACTCTTCATTGAAATCTGCTCGGAAGAGGGTTTTGGTCAGACGAGAAGCTCCTTTCTTAGGGTTCTTCAGCCAGGACTTCGCCACTCGTGCCTTATATTTGTCACTGTCTTGGTCGAACAGGGTCTGTGCTTGATCTCGGGAAACGACTATGGCATTATCCATCTCTGGAATTCTCAGAGCAGTGCTAATGGCGGCGGCATCCAATTTGGCGATGAGTTCCCCATGTATATTAGTCAATTCACTCGAAACGGGGTCGAAGTGAGCTCCGCATGAAAGCACGGTATCAGCACACTGTACTGAGATTGGGAAACCTCCAGCAAAAGCCAAACCACTATCGTGAATCATCTGCGCCATTGGTGTAGGGTTTGCGTCCGCCATTCTTGCCCAAAAATCACCGAAGTCAAGATGACGAGCTTCGCTGTCCCCAATATTGCAAACGGCAGACTCAAGTGGAGAAATTTGTTCCTGTCCCTGGAATTTGATCTTCATATTGATAGTCTCTGAGGGGTAACCTAGACTCTGGAAGGAATTACAGAGGGAGTGGAACGCGCGCAAGTTTGCAAATTGCAAGATTTCGAGCAAAAGATAGCAATGGAAGTAGTGTGAAAAATGCAAAGGGGAAATGCTCGTTAAATAGCCGTTTAGGAGAGAGAAAGACCATGAATGCGCATTTAATACATAACCACCAATTTGAATAAGCATGATAATCGGGTAGAGCGGGAAAAAATAGCACGAATGACACTTGGTACGCTTGGGACATGTGAGACGCGAATGCGCGAAACACGTGGCTCGGCCGATTCGGGTGAAACAGGGAGAAGACGCACAAATGCATTTTGGGACATTTGGAACAAGAAAGTGCGAAGGACGCGGTTCGGGTGTTTCGGCCGAAAATGGAACAAGAGGCCCGTTTGGACTTGGGACGTTTGGGACGAAAAGTTCCGAAGTACGCGACTCGGCCGGTTCGGGCGAAAATGGAACAACTTGCACTTTTTGATTTGGGACGTTTGGGACAAGAAAGTGCGAAGTACGCGGTTCGGGTGTTTCGGCCGAAATTGGAACATCTCGCACAAAAAGTTTTGGGACACTTGGGACAAAAAGTTCCGACGGGCCCGAAAATGGAACAACTTCGGGGATTTCGGCCGATCGGGGAACAGAATGCACTTTCGTACTTGGGACAGGCGGGACAAAAATGTCCGACAGGCCCGAAATACATACAAAATGACCCAAAACACAGATTTTCTCAATTTTCACGGCTTAGGCACTTTAGAGAAAACACTCATAACTCAAAATTTTGAAATTTTACTTTTATCAGAGCAGGGAATTTTGAGTGGACAACATTGAGAAAAGTCTATGCAAAGCTTATAGTTAGTAATAAATGGTACATTTCCGGTATTGGAGTAAAAAGGAGAAAGATGGAGGATGTTCTTACGGAACTTTTAAGGTAAGTTAGAAGTCTTAACTCTTTTATTTTATCAAGTTATCTCAAAAATACCCTCTCATACTCTTAGAAACCCTAGTTTAGGGGGAAAAATGGAAAAATTAGTGTATTTTGAGTTTGGGTTGATGAAATTTGAACCATAACATCTTGGCATTATAAGAAAAGTGATTTTTGATGGTTTTTGTTATTTTGAGTTGTATGTGTTGAGACTTGAATATTGACTAAGTACCGAAAAGCACATGTGCTCGTGGGACCAATAAAGACAAGGGTGGGTGGGGAGAAGCGTGCGGACGAGGGTTTAAGAAGGGTTTTGGAGAAACCAGGGCACACACGGAAGGCGTAACATGGGGTTCATGGACTTATCCATATTTGGCATTACAAGACACTTGAGGAAAAATGTGACCCAACTAGGCGTGCTGAGTGGATAAGGTGTCAACCTGGAACCTTGGAGGTCAAGAAAAGAATATTCCACGCAGAAATATTCCCAAAAGACATCATTACAGAGAGTGGAGGGTTCACAAGGGGATAAGAATTCACCATTAGAGGACCACATTTGACACTTGGCATGTGATCTATTTAGGAGAGAAGGCATGGCAGTGGATGATGAACCTATAAAGAGAGATGCTCGGAAGCAAAGAAAGACATCGAGTGATAGACAGGAGCAAAACAAAGGATGCATAGAGGGTAAGATGTGGGGTAGCCGAATGTTGTAGTAGTGTTAGGGTTTAGAGAATTTAGTGCTAAGGGTTCTGAAGGATGTAATAAGCCTCTGTATGGCATTAGAGTTTGTAATAAGGGATGAACTAGGAAGGCATAGTTAGAATATCATACTAGGGAAGATCTGTGAGAGATGAGTCCTAGTATTTTGATATGTATGGTCTGTAATGACCTATTTTGATTGTAATGTGGCTACCAAAATCACTCTAAATGAATATATATCTAAGGGTTTGTTCGTATATCATGTTTAAGAGTGTAAAACCTCTTGTTGTGTGACTGTCATGACTCAAATTTGATTCATCATGCTTATTACAAATGATGTTTAGTTCATTTAATATGTTAATATGTGGATCTGTAAGCTTCCCTTCCACTTTTCTTTTAACTAAGTAAATGTATTCTCATTCTGCAAACCATCCCCCATCAATGGCATAACTTTCTCACAATGCTCACATAAAGGAGGGGCTCGAAGCCAGCGTGTGCCTCGGGTGAGTGCCCAGTGCTCAAAGACCCACCGAGTGATAGGCCGACATGCATGGGGTTAGAAAGTTGTACTTAAGGGTACATAAAAATGACTACATCTTGGTTTCATTTCCAGGACCTCTTTTTGAAGCTATTGTGAGAATGATGTGTGATGACAGAGCGCTTGACCTTGGATAGTGTCGAAGCATGGTTTAAGAGCACAGAGGATGAGTTTTCTCAGAGATTTAGTATCTGGACCTAATTTTGATGCATGCAAATGGGTAGAAGAACATTTGTATCATGAGTTGTATGAGACCTTATTTTGTTGTTTCCCAATAGAGTTGTATGAATGGCTTTCAGGTGTATGTGTCTAGATCAATATGGTACTATAGATCTCACGTGTGGACCCAAGATGAGTATCAAAGGCTGTAGGATTCTGATCTGACTTGGACACGTGTTATTGATCATTGGTGGAGAAGAGTGTTGACCAGTTATACCCTAGAATATGTTATTTCTATGTATTCTTGTCTAGAGGTTACTGAGTTTGAGTTCTTAAATGAGACTAGGGGATCATTTTTGTGTGTTATCCCTTTAGCAATAAATATCATGGTCATTACACTAAGTTTGGAAGTATTTCCTATGGTTGGTTAAGCTTCTTCTAAGTGTTAGGTGAGGAAGCTAGGGTGGAGGAAGATGTAGGACTTTACAATTGGTGAAAAGGAGAGGTAAGAGAGATGACTTGTCAACACCAATCCGGCACTATGATAATTCTTCACCGGAACTCCTCGTGCTATGATTATTAACTAATGCACAACTCTTAGTTTGGTGGATGTAATCTGGAAACACAATAACAAACATAACACAAGAATACCATAGACTATGATAAGAAGAAAAAATGATAAATCTGAAATATCAGTATAAATTATAATATCAACATGAAATTGTTACAATCTCACCCATGAGGTTCTTCAAGTGTTATTAACTTCACTTGCCTTAAAACAATAAATATGGGAGAAACTTCACAATTACACCTCTTAATGGCTTCTTTAACACACCTTCAAAATGATGGCTTCCTTTACACACTTACTCATACAATATTTCTCACTACTTCTCTCTATGCTAAATGAGGGGGGGTGGCCTCTTTATTTATAGGAATTTAGGATTATCCACCTTATCTCTAAGATAGGATAGGAAATCTCTTCCACCAATCATATTCCATGCCTAAACTCTTGCACTTTGTACATGTAGGCTTATCTTCTAAGATAAGATAAACCTTATCATCTCACATGGGTTCCACCTTTTTAGACTTTTCCACAAATAAAATATACAAAATATTTATGACATCACTCTTTGTCCTTATTACAAATATAATATTTCTAATTCCTAATCATGTAGACCCTACTTCTCTACTTATCCCAACTTTGACATTTTAACATTACCGGACCACTTACGACAAATATTTACTTTTTACAACATTCCTATTGTACTTTGATTGTTACCGTACTCTACATTATTGGTGGCACTGTACTTGCGACATTGTTATCTTCTATTGGACACCACTACTAATTATACTTAACAACATCCTATTCCTAATACATATATTAATAAAATAGAAATTATGGAGGAAAATTTTAATGTCGACATTTTCCCCCTTCCTAACTTCTACTCCATCCTCGGAGTAGACTCTTATGGACATTCTAAAGCTGGTGCTTGGAAAATCTTTAACTTGTCAAGGTTGACCCATTTTGTAATGGGAGTACCATCCAATTCCTCCAATCGATATGTACCATTTTCATGCACAACTGCTATTTTGTAGGGCCCCATCCACTTTGGAAGAAATTTTCTCTATCTTCTTTTTTTATATCTGGAATCATATACTAGAACCAAGTCATTCACATGAAATGGAGACCAACGGATCTTTTGATCAAAGTATTCCTTCTACTTCATTTTCTTCTTATAGCTTGTATCCTTCACTATTTCCCTCATTTTCTCTAGCAAATGAAGATGTACCAACCTTTATTTTATTGAATCACTTTCATCCATCCTTTCATTTTTCATAACTCTCACAGTGGGAATATCAAACTCAATAGGAAGAACTGGATCAATGCCATAAGCCAACTGAAATGGGGAGTATCCTATTGCTGACTTTGATGTTGCCATATATGCCCACAATGTTGCATGAATCCTTTTATCCCACTTATGTACCTGCAAGGCTGCATCTTTTGCTAGAATTTGACACAACACAAAATTTGTTCATTCCACCTGTCCATTTGTGCTTGGCTTGTATGTTGTTGCCTTCCTGTGCTTAATAGAAAACTTGTTGACTAGGGCTTCTACCACCTCATTAATGAAGTGGCTTCTTTGATCTGCATTCAATTTCTAATGGGAAACCAAATCGGTGATAATGTGTTCATATATGAACCTTGCCACTTCATCCATGGAAGTTGTTTTCAATGGCCTAGCTTCAACCCACTTGGTTAAATAATCTGTGGCAACTACAATATACTTATTTTGGCGTGGGGTAGTTAGAAGTGGACCTATAATGTCTATTCCCCACTTTTCAAAGGGACCAAGTGGAAGAATAGGGCATAATGGAGCTGATGAAGTCTTACGATTACCATGTGTTTGACAAATATCACATGTCTTACAATAATTATAACAATCTCTAAAAAGATTGGGCCAATGATAACTCAAGCGTCCAAGATCCTTCTTGTTGTAAGTTGTCCAGAGAAGTGTCCTCCACATGTACCATTATGGAATTCTTCTATCAGCTCCTTCCCTTGATCACGTCCAACTGCCCTCTTGTACTATCCATTAGGTCCTATTAGAAATAATACTCCATGTAGAATAGAATATGGACGACTGGCTTGAGTAATCTTCCTCTTAGTCTTTGCATTGGCACCATCAGGAAACTTGAATTCATTTAGATAATTCCAAATATCTATGTATTCACTAGGGATTGTGTCAAGAGATAACAATGTTGCATCTGGGAAATCATCATCATCACAAGGAAAACCTAAACCATCATAGGCTCGAGAGAGTGCATCTGCATTGACATGCTTCTTTCCTGGCCTATCTATAATATCAAATTCAAATTCTTGTAGCAAAATTATCCATCTTGCTATCCTCCCTGATGGGTTAGGCTTATTAAATATATTTTAGAGCACAGTGATGCTGCTACAACTAGGTTGATGTTCGTGCATCCAAAGGTGATTGCACAACATGGAAACCTCTCTCCAAGCGTGGGACTTGTAAAACCGAGAGAGGAATCTCCAGAGAAGGCTGGTTCCTGCTCCTAAACTACCTGCCACAAGCTATTCCAGTGCAGGCAAGCTAATCTAATCCTAATCTAACCATGCCAAGGAGACAGAGAGAGAGAGAGAAGGAAAAAAAAGCAAAAGCCTACACTAAAACGGTGATACACCAGAGAAGGAGAATGTTGGACATCTATCAAAACTGCCATGGGACAAAGAGAGGTGAGCAATGGGAAGGATGGATAGATGCATCACAGGCCCAAGGATAGATTTCACACAAAAAATGTCCCAAAACTCCATGAACACAGCTCCAAACCTGCAATGAACATTTAGACATGCATAGATACCTGCAAATGAAGAGAGGCAAGGAGAGAACAAGCAAAAATGAGAGAGGATGGACAGATGCATCACAGAACACGTTTTGTTGCTCCAGAAGTTTGCACAGAACATCATTCCATTAGTAAAAGGCAAAAACACCATTACAGAGTAAGGGAGGAGGTTCCAACTCCATTTTCAACCCTAGAGAAGAAAAGAAGGGAGGGCAGAGCAGAAAGAATGAACAACTTCTTTTTTTTTTTTTTTTAAAAATGAGCCAAATCTGGCTTTTTCATTGCATGGGTCGAGCCCAGGGGACAGAAAACATGGGAAAACGTGCAAGCCCATTCCTCATTGACTGCAGATGCATTAAATCAGCATGGAGGATCTTACCAACCCATACCCTGTCACTTTGAGTGATTTTGGAGGAGAATGTGACCCATTTGTATTAATTTGGCCGCTAAAATGTCACTTCTGGCCGTGCAGAAGAAGAATGCGACCCATTAGCATTAAAACGGGTTGTTGAAAGGTCGCTTCTGGCCATTACCACACGTCAGAGCCGTTTCTCAATTTTTCTCTCTTCAGACTACACCAAAACTCGAGATTGATCCTAGAATCATGTAGAGCATCTCAACAGCTTTCCGTTGATATAAAGAACGTGGAAATCCGAGCTCTGGATCAAAAGATATGGCGATCTGAAGATTTAGGGCACGGAACAGATCAAAACGAATTTTAAAATGTTTTCCCGCTCTTCGCCATCTGGACGACACGTGGCACGTGCTGATTGGACGAGCAATTCTCTCTCCTCCATCTTTCACGGGCTTTCTTTTTGAAATTGCTTGTGGGCCCCTTAAACTTGGACACGTGGCGCCATTTCATTGGTTCGGTCTCGCCCCTTTGACCTTTTGACTTTTCCTCCTGTGAGGACACGTGGCAGTTTCTGATTGGTCCTCGGCTCCTTCGCGTACTTCGCCTCCATTTGTCCCGGATGTCCCATTTGATTTTGGGCCCTTTGTGCTCATTTCGGCCGGTTCGGGCATTTCGCGTCCATTTGTCCCAGATGTCCCATTTGATTTTGGGCCCTTTGTGCTCATTTCGCCGATTTCGCCGGTTTGGGCATTTCGCGTCCATTTGTCCCGCGATGTCCCATTTGATTTTGGACCCTCTGACTCATTTCGCCATTCGGCCGGTTCGCGCCTTTTTGGCCCGATTGTCCCATTTGATTTTGGACTGTCTGGCCCTTTTTCGCCCGGTTCGGCCGGTTCGCGCCTTTTTGGCCCGATTGTCCCATTTGCGTCCCTCTCAGCAGTTAGCCAATTTTTTCTCGGTCGAACCGGCATTTCGCGCCCGCCACGTACTTTTGTCCCAGATGTCCCCGTTGCTTTGCGGGCTGTTTGTGCTTACTTCGGCCGAGCCGGCCGGTTCGGGCCTTTTTGTCCCAAATGTCCCGACTGCCCCTAGGACTAGGACTTAGTCATTTTTATGATTTTTTCCTGGATCAACCTACTTGCCTTCTGCAACCTTTTTTCGCATTTTCTCAGAGCTTGCTCTTTTCCTCTCAGACAGGGAACTTAGAAAATATTTGAGGGGACTCTAAGAACATGATTTTGGCCCCGAATCAATCAATTTTCCCGGGACTTGAATATTCGATGCATGTTATCAAAATTACCCGTGGGGTGAAATTTTGACAACAGCTTTGGCGACTCAATGGGTCATCTCACTCGCTAGATGAATGATCAAGAGCTCAAGCATCCATTGGGCATGGAGTCATGAGTCGCAACTCGCAACTGATCCGAACTTTGAAAACCTCCTCTCGAGCCACTTGGAAACCCATTGAACCCGGAGTGTCTTCACCAAGATGCCACTAAAATGAACTGCAAAGAGCAAAACCAGCAACACCAAAAACTATGTACAAAACTCAAAATCATACATGCCCCAAATGGAACATGCAGAGTGTGCACAAGCACTTCTTCTACGCTGAAAGCAAACCTAGCTACTTACTTAATCGAAGCAAAGGCAAGCTAAACAAACCCCGCAATCGTTGTGAGAAATAGCTTCCTTTCTTCAAAATTGGCAGCCATGCAATTGATTTGCACCGATCATGGCTGTTTGATGGATGGAAAATCAACAAGAAGCTGGTCTTCTATCCAAATCATCAAGGTATCAAAAAAATCCAATACCTCTTTTAGTTGCTCGCATTTGATCGAGAGGTATGGCAGCTGATCCTTGGTACTTTCAGAGCTCATCCTCATGCTCGTAAGCAAGCATGACTGGTCATGGCTTCTCCTTTGGCTCCAATGAAGCCAAATACCTGATTGGGCAAGGTCTGATCAGTTTGATATGCCCATAGCTCTGATTTTCAACTCCAAGAATGGAGTTTTCTTGCAGACCCACCTGAATGGATGATGTGGAAGCAATGGTAGAACCCTTCTGCCCTTTCTCTTCCTCCGATGAAGAACATGGAAGATTAAAGTCTTCCAATTTTGATTCCAAAGGGCTGCTATAAGATGCAGGCTGCTGCAAATGAATGTTGTCCTCCATGACAGCAGGCTCTGGTGTTTGGAATGTGGATGATGAAAGAGAGAATGGTGAAAACTCAACCGGCTCTTCTCCATCAAAACAGTCCTCCAAATCTGACAGGTAAACTGCCTCATTCTTTGTCTGCTTTGCTCGTATTCAACTTCCTCCGTGGTGTCCTCTTGATGTGCAACCTGACCACCATGGTTTGCTTCACTCTCCAATATTGAGTTTGAGAGATCAAACTCCTCTTCATTACTAGAACTTGAGAGAGGTGAAGTAGAAAGAAGAACTGAAGGTTCTCCTGTAGCCTGCTTTGTGCTCAAAGCCCTTGGATCTGCACTTTTCTCCTCCACAGCTAGAATGTGCTCCTCTTCTTTTGGATTTGGAGCAGCTTCTCCTTCCTCTAATGTTTGAAGGCAATCTTGCTCTTGATTGAACTCCTTCTCCAGCATGAAGTTTGTCAAGTCAAACTCTTCAATTTGCTGCTCTAGAGGACAAGTTGGGACTGCAAGATCTTCTTCTTCTGCTGCAACCAAATCAGTCCTAACCACCATTTGTTCAACCTTAGCCTCTTCTGTAGGCTTAACCATCAAGGGGATCTTTGTCATCCCAAATTTGGTAGCCCAAACCTTCAAGTCATCTGTCATTTCTTTTCTGTTGGGCTCCTCTTCCTGCTGTCCTTGATGACTGATTTTTTCAATTCCTTCTTCCCCATATGAAATTGGGAATGCAAGAGGAATGGGTTGAAACTCAACCGATTTTACAATTTTTTGTGGTGGTGGAGGCAGTGAAACCTCTTGTTTCTTTGGAGGAGGGGGTATTTCTGTTAGCTCTTGTGGAGGGGATGACTGTTTGGAAGGGAAAAGGAAAGAAGAATCGAGATGAGGTGGAAGACTGGGGGGTGGAGAAATGGATTCAACACTTGGGACAGCAGATGGAGGGTTTGAAACTTGACACTGCTGAAATGAAACAGATTGGGAAAGAGGAAAAGGAAAGGCATGAGATGGTGTGCTTACCCGTTGACAAGGTTGCTGAATACTTCTCTCATACACCTCTATTTCTTCAATCCACTTTGCAAGCAAAGGCAGCGTTGCAATCATGAAGTCAAGCTTCTCCTGAGGGCTGTAATGCCTTGGAAAAGGTCCCACCCATGGACAGGGTGCTCCATAACCGATTCCAAAAGCTTTCATCTGTGCCTGAGCCCTGGACTGCACTATGTTTACCTCCATCTTTTGGATTTTCTCCAACAGACCAGCATCTTGCATCTGATTGTCTTCATTATATGCATACTCTTGCTCTTGGAAAGCTCCATAGCCAAACTGACTTTGGCACTGCTGTTCATATGAATATGCATGCTGATCTGGAGGATTTGTAAAACCTGTTGGAGGTGGAATATACTGCTGTTGTTGATATGAAATCCATGATGGAAATGAAGTCATGATTGCACAACTTCAAAGAATGAGGAAGAATGAAAGAGATGGAAAGAAGGATGAATGGAAAATGAATGAAAATGAATGGAAAGGAAGGTCTGCAACTTCAGAGATGGTTGTTGACCAGATGGAGTCGCCAGATGTGTTTGCAAGTGCCTCCAAAGGCTGAAATCTTCACAGGAACACATCAACCTGCAAAAGATGAAGTGAAAGACCTCTAAGGTCCCACCGGGCGTGCCAAAACTGTTAGTGCAAA
This sequence comes from Taxus wallichiana var. yunnanensis, assembly GCA_018340775.1. Lineage (NCBI taxonomy): Eukaryota > Viridiplantae > Streptophyta > Pinopsida > Cupressales > Taxaceae > Taxus > Taxus wallichiana. Next base: position 42,629,729 of record CM031236.1, read on the forward strand.
ATCACAGCACCCCTGGACGCACATCAGGCTTCTAGGTTGATGTTCAGGCATCCAGTGTGATTGCACAACATGGAAACCTCTCTCCAAGCGTGGGACTTGTAAAACCGAGAGAGGAATCTCCAGAGAAGGCTGGTTCCTGCTCCTAAACTACCTGCCACAAGCTATTCCAGTGCAGGCAAGCTAATCTAATCCTAATCTAACCATGCCAAGGAGACAGAGAGAGAGAGAGAAAGGAAAAAAACAGCAAAAGCCTACACTAAAACGGTGATACACCAGAGAAGGAGAATGTTGGACATCTATCAAAACTGCCATGGGACAAAGAGAGGTGAGCAATGGGAAGGATGGACAGATGCATCACAGGCCCAAGGATAGATTTCACACAGAAAATGTCCCAAAACTCCATGAACACAGCTCCAAACCTGCAATGAACATTTAGACATGCATAGATACCTGCAAATGAAGAGAGGCAAGGAGAGAACAAGCAAAAACGAGAGAGGATGGACAGATGCATCACAAAACACGTTTTGTTGCTCCAGAAGTTTGCACAGAACATCATTCCATTAGTAAAAGGCAAAAACGCCATTACAGAGCAAGGGAGGAGGTTCCAACTCCATTTTCAACCCTAGAGAAGAAAAGAAGGGAGGGCAGAGCCGAAAGAATGAACAACTTCTTTTTTTTTTTTTTTAAATGAGCCAAATCTGGCTTTTACATTGCATGGGTCGAGCCCAGGGGACAGAAAACGTGGGAAAACATGCAAGCCCATTCCTCATTGACTGCAGATGCATTAAATCAGCATGGAGGATCTTACCAACCCATACCCTATCACTTTGAGCAATTTTGGAGGAGAATGCAACCCATTTGTATTAATTTGGCCGCTAAAATGTCACTTCTGGCCGTGCAGAAGAAGAATGCGACCCATTAGCATTAAAACGGGTTGTTGAAAGGTCGCTTCTGGCCATTACCACACGTCAGAGCCATTTCTTGATTTTTCTCTCTTCAGACTGCACCAAAACTCGAGATTGATCCCAGAATCATGTAGAGCATCTCAACAGCTTTCCGTTGATATAAAGAACGTGGAAATCCGAGCTCTGATCAAAAGATATGGCGATCTCAAGATTTAGGGCACTAATGTATCAAAACGAATTTTAAAATGTTTTCCCGCTCTTCGCCATCCTGACGACACGTGGCACGTGCTGATTGACGAGCAATTCTCTCTCTCCCTCCATCTTTCACGGGCTTTCTTTTTGAAATTGCTTGGGGCCCCTTAAACTTGGACACGTGGCGCCATTTCATTGGTTCGGTCTCGCCCGATAACTCGCCCCTTTCGACCTTTTGACTTTTCTCCCGTGAGGACATGTGGCGCTTTTCGATTGGTCCTCGGCTCCTTCGCGCTCCTTCGTACTTTCGCCTCCATTTGTCGTGGATGTCCCATTTGATTTTGGGCCCTTTGTGCTCATTTCGGCCGGTTCGGGCATTTCGCGTCCATTTGTCCCAGATGTCCCATTTGATTTTGGGCCCTTTGTGCTCATTTCGGCCGGTTTGGGCATTTCGCGTCCATTTGTCCCAGATGTCCCATTTGATTTTGGACCCTCTGGACTCATTTCGCCGATTCGGCCGGTTCGCGCCTTTTTGGCCCGATTGTCCCATTTGATTTTGGACTGTCTGGCCCTTTTTCGCCCGGTTCGGCCGGTTCGCGCCTTTTTGGCCCGATTGTCCCATTTGCATGTGTCCTCTCAAGCTTACCAATTTTTCTCTGGTCGAACCAGCATTTTGCGCCCACCACATACTTTTGTCCCAGATGTCCCCGTTGCTTTGCGGGCTGTTTGTGCTTACTTCGGCCGAGCCGGCCGGTTCGGGCCTTTTTGTCCCAAATGTCCCGACTGCCCCTAGGACTAGGACTTAGTCATTTTTATGATTTTTTCCTGGATCAACCTACTTGCCTTCTGCAACCTTTTTTCACATTTTCTCAGAGCTTGCTCTTTTCCTCTTAGACAGGGAACTTAGAAAATATTTGAGGGGACTCTAGCAACATGATTTTTGGCCCCGAATCAATCAATTTTCCTGGGACTTGAATATTCTGATGCATGTTATCAAAATTACCCGGGGGGGTGAAATTTTGACTTTCTGGTTCATAAGTAAAATCCTTCTTCAAGAATTGGGTTAGTGGTCAGGCAATCTTTGAGAAATTCTTGATGAACCTTCTATAGTAACCCACATGGCCTAAAAATGATCTCAACTTACTTCTATTCATAGGAAATCGTAACTCTTTGATTTTGAAACTTTATCAAGATCAAGTAAAATACCATCTCTGGATACAACATGCCCTAACAAAACACCTTTAGAACATCCAAAGACACACTTTGTAGGGTTTAGTGAAGCTTGTGCTTCATCTAACCTTTGAAATGTTGTCTCCATCTAGTGCAAGTGATCCATCTTGCTCCCATAGATGCTAAAATCATCCAAAAATACTCTGATGAAGTTCCCAATGTAGGGTTCAAACACCCTATTCATCAAGCGCTGGAACGTTGCTGGAGCATTACACAACCCAAAAGGCATAACTCTATAAGCAAACGTTCCCCAAGGAGTGGTGAACATGGTTTTCAGCTGATCTTTCTCTTTATACGAACTTGGTTGTATCCACTATATCCATCAGCAAAACTATAGCACTCCTAGCCAGCTACTTCATCCAAAATCTGATCTGAGAATGGAAGAGGGCAATGATCCTTCTTTGTTGCCTTATTGAGCTTCCTATAATCAACACAAATGTGTAGCTTCCCATTCTTTTTTATTGAGATCATAATGGGAGAAACCCATTCTGAATTCTTCACAGCAAATATAAATCCTGCATCAAGCAACTTATCTATTTCTTCTTTTACGATCTGGAAAAATTAGGATTCATTCTATATGGCATTTGCTTTATGGGCTTAGCACCATCTACCAACTCAATAGAATGTTCTACCTAACTTACTTGATGGAGTTCCTTGTAATCAAAAGTGAATATGTGTATGTACCTTCGAAAGAGCTGGAGGTAGGATTCCTTCTCACTCTCCATCACAACATCACCAATCTTTATTTGTTGGAGATGATCATCAATTTCTTCTTTAGATAATTTTATGGGATCATGAGTCGGTGTGACTGGAAGGATATCCATGACCAAAACATCAACCTCACTTTCTTCATCTTCAGTGTCCACTTCACTAGTACTCGAGTAATCAGAGGATGTCCAATCATCAATTTCATCACTTGAATCCACAAGTTTTGCCTTATGATGCCAAGGGATCACGTTTATCTTCACCCTCTCTCTACCACGTCCAAGTGTCATGAATCCTTCATTCCAGTAGTTTCTTGCATGAACTCTCCTTAGCCATGGTCTTCCTAAAAACATTGGGTACACAACAGTACCATTTTCATCACCTAAAAGTATGCCACACATACAACACCCATAACAGATATTGCCACATTTGAAACTACACCTTTTGGTTTAGTTTTTCCTTTATTTAATGACCTTAACATAAGTGTTGAGGGGTGATCAATTTTTAAACCCAACATATTCATTACAGACTCGGTCATTACATTAACTGCAGCACCTCCATCAACTAAGACATCATGAATTGAAATACCATTACATAATACCTCATCTTATGGAGTGTAGGGATCCACCTCTGCCTCCAAAACAGGGACCTCAACCTCCTTCCTTCGTTGAGCATTGAGTCCACTTCGCAGCTCCCGCCTCTTCTCAAAAGACATAGCCAAGAGTTGACCATATGTAATATTTTCAGGCCTTTTGGACAGATCTTCTAAGATGGAGTATGGTCCTTGTCCCTGTGAAATCAGAAAATCCTACACACCCAACTTTCTTCTCCTGTTCTTATTATTTTCTCCTTTCATCTTCTTAGAATCATTTCCATCTTGGTTATCTTTTTCTTTCTTTCTTTTTATTACAAAAACATCTACTTCATTATTTATGCTCTTATCTACTACATCAAAAGAATTCACAGTGCTTTCCCTTTATCATTATCTCTTGTACCAGGATGTAGAAGCTCTATCTAGACAATTATACTTATAATAGCCCTTTTTATAACAACCATAACATACAACTTCAGAAATATTTCTTTTTGGACCTCTATCTCCTCCCTGAGAACTAAATTATTTTCCTTGAAGAAGATTAATAGTTAATTGACCCATCTTCCTGAGCAGATCTTCATACTCAGTAGATGTACTAGGAGAAAGATTTGTGCTCACCGAGAGTGGTTGTGGATTATGGACCAAAGGTGCTTGGTGTAGGCTCTACTTTAGCAACAATTTCTTTGGGCTCCTCTTCCATGCTTTCTTCTTGCCTTCTTGCAATCTCCTTTGCTTGTTCAATGGTAGTTGGGTGGTCATACTTCACTCATTTTCTAATCTCTGGCTTCATCCCAAGAATGAAGTGCTTACAAAGGAGATTATCCACGCCATTCATTAACCCATCCGCTAATCCTTCCTTCTGGATCTGGGCATCAAGCTTCCTCCTTAGCTCTAGAACATGAGCATGATAATCCCTTATCTTCTCCTTCTCTCCTTGGGCTAGCTTTGTGATATCGATCATGAGATCTGCATATTTCTTTTGTTCACCAAATTCTTCAAGAAAACTTTCAGTTAATAAATCCCATGAGTTTTTCACATTATCACCTAGTGTTTCAAACCACCTAAGGGCTGAACCATCTAAAAAGGTAGGAAAAAATTTAGTCCATTGTTCCCTTCTTATAAGGCCATTACAAATACAAGATCATTTAAACTCTTGAATGAAAGAGGAAGCATTTTCATTAAATTGGGCTGAAGAAACAGGAATCTTCCCCATTTCCAAAAGTAACCACAGTGAAATACCAACCCACAAGTACAATCAACAAGACTTATGTGCACAAATAATTAGAATCACTATAATAGAAAATAGAAATGACCACGGTAAACTATGGTAAAACTTGACTTACTGCGGTAAAAACTGACTTTACTGTGGTAAACACTATTCACAGTAAAAAGTGAAGTTCTGCAGTAAAAACTGACTTTATTGTGGTAAACACTATTCACAGTAAAAAGTGAAGTTACTACGGTAAATACTATTCACGGTAAAAAGTGACTTTACTGTGGTAAATACTATTCATAGCAAAAGTGACTTTACCATGGTAACTACTATGCACAGTAAAAACAAGGTTACCCTCCAAATGTTTCGACTAAGTGGGAATATTTCGCCACTTGGAGAAAGGAGATTTGTCGACGCATCTGAATCTCGCACCGGTGACCAACCCCAGCACTTAGTCTTCTAAATCAAGAGATAAGTATTATTAACCCAGTTGGTATTGGTGGGAGTGACTGGTCTACTCCTAGGAGCTATAATTTCCCATTTGGTACATCTATGGCTACACAAACATTCCCTATGTTTGACGGAATATTATATGGAGCGACATTTGGGCAAGGTATGGGTACACAAAGCTTGGGTATCACGTCTAGAAGCGGCACAGGACACACATCGGGTAGTGGTGAAATATCATAAATCATTGGCGTGTAGTTCGGTGGGACATTGGGGACACTAGACACGACCACTTCAAGCTTGTTCTGCTGCTACATGAGGTGGATCTGGTGGTATAGGAGCTAGAGGACCTAGTGGACTTGGCAGATCTGAGGATCTGGTGGGTCAAGAGGGATAGGACCTAGTGGATCTAGTGGATCTAGTGGTGGAGGTAACACCGAGGAAATCAAGGTTCTAGATCAAGTAGGCAAGGGCCTTAATCACCTCAACAAGTTTTTTTGAAATGTATTTGCATCTACCAAAATACAAAGGTGTTGAGGATGTTACAGAGCATGCACACAAGTGTGAGTTGTTATGGCGTGCAAAGGGGATCACAACCCCGAAGCGGAAGGCAAGTCATTTTGTAATGATGTTGCAAGGACATGCACATAGTTGGTATCGGAAGTATGACCCCCACCAGAAAGTGGTAGATTCCACTACGTTGCGAGAATTCCTTCTTATTTGAATTTCATATCCCGATTTTGAACAAAAAAACACTAGCGCGTTGAAGGAGATTCATAAGGTATGACAAAGAGTGTGCGGGAATATGACACATGTTTTAAGACTCTCTTGTCAAATTTTTCTTATGATATTCATCCTTCCCAACATGCTCAGTGGTTTTTTTGGAGGGTTGATAACACCTTTTAGGAGATCACTTTCGCATAATAATTTCACAAACCCACGAGGCCTTAGAGGATGTGCTATGCGTTGAGGTCATTAGAAGCATGGATACTAGTGTTAGCCCTTTTCTTGAAGCTCAAATTGTTGCAATGGCAAAGCAATTGGAAAATCTATCTGCAAACTTGGCACATGAGGCTCGCAGGTGGCCTATGGTGCATGGTGTGAGATAGAGGAGCATCTGAGGATAGTTTCCCATGGAGATCGATCGCGCCATGATGGTGGATTGTGATATTTTCCACAGAGATCATGATGCAAGTAGGTGCCCACTATTGTAGCAAGCGATCCATAAAAATGTGTCTTGCTATTGCAATATTTGCACCTCAACTACTCATGACACTAAGGATTGTAGGTTGATTGACCAGATACATGATGCCATTGATATTGGCATGCGTCAAAACCAGTGTTGGGCCATTGAAATATTGGCTAAGTGCAAAAGGTGTGTAGGCACGCAAGGCCTAATTAAAGAAAGGTGCGCGAGGGAAGGGTTTAAGGAAACTCGTGGCATGCATGCGAATAGAGCCAAGATTTTAGGACTTAACCATATTGGGCATTTTGGGCGGGACACAAGAAAAGCATGACTTGACCATGCATGCGCAGAGTGGATAAGGTGCCATCATGGCGACGGGTTGGCCCAGGAAGGAATATTCCCTACGTTAAAAGCTTCTAGAAGGACATCATGGCACAAAGTGGTGAGCTCGGGCCTCAAGGAGCATGCGCTCTTGGAGGACCGCATTCAAACACTTGCAGACAAATTTGAGGCCATAGAAGAATGAGTTGGCAGTTCAAAAAGGCTATATATATATATAAGTGCTGCAAGTAAAAGATATACACAGAGAGACATAGAGAGATGGCGGAGCTCTACAGAAATACTACAAGGACTATGTTAGCTTGGGAAAATAAGGGTAGGAAAGGATGTATCAAGGGTTGGGAGTTATAATTTTTCTTTAGAGGGCCTAGTTATATGAGTCCAATTATAATGCATGACTATGGTCTACCTTTCTATGACATTCTGTAATGGGCCTAATGAATGTAATGAGGTTACAAATTTATATGAATATGATCATTAATGGTTCGATGTATATATCCTTCTTCATAGTTATTTTTCACTTATGTTTATGAACTAAGTATGAATGCTTATACAACTTCCAATCTGTTTTGGTGTAAGTTCTATAATCTGTTAAGCACTTTATGTCTGGAATGACTACAAGGATCTAGAAGCCGTTCTAAGCTCTATGGTGCTTGTATGTTTTATTTCCTTTCAAATCTCTTAAACTTGGGTCATAGATGATGTTTCCCATTAAACTCACATAAAAGAGATACTCGGCACCCGTGCATTCCTCGGGTGAGTGCCTAACACCCGCTAGGTGATAGGTCGGCATGCATGGGATTTCTTTCCTTTGTGATGGGGGTAAAAATGACTACATCTTGGTTCCATTTCCGGACCTCTTTTCGAAGTTGTAGTGGGAAATGGCATACATCATGATCTATGTAATGAGTAATGACAGAACATTTAACTTTAGAAAGTGTTGAATCATGGTTCAAGAGCATAGAGGATGAATTTTCTCAGAGATTCAACACTAGACCTGAGTTTGATGCATGTGGGTGGGTAGAAGAGAACCTCTACCATGATTTATATGAAACATTTTTTTTTTCTTCCCGTGTAGAAGCTCAGTATGAATGGCTCTCAGCATATGTGTCTAGATCAAGCTGGTATTATAGATCACGCGTGTGGACCCAAGAAGAATACCAGAGGCTACATGATGCAGATCTAACGTGGACTCGTGTTGTGGATTATTGGTGGGAAGGTGTGTTGGCTAGCTACACTCTGGAGCACACTATTTCTACATATTCTTGTCCGGAAGTTATTGAGTTTAAATTTTTGTGGGAGCCTAGAGGATCATTTCTACGTGCTATCCCCTCGGCAATGAAGATCTTGATTGTTACTTTGAGTTTAGAGGCATTTCCAATGGTCGGCTAAACCATTTTAAGCATTGGGTGAGGAAGCTAGGGTGGAGGAAGATGGTAGATATTACAATGGAGAAAGAAAGGGAGGAGAGATGATGCAAGTATAGTGAAGTGTGTGAAAGGGATATTTCTAAACAACATGAGGTTGCAAGTGTGATGGATCTATGGAGGAAAACGTTGCAGGAAGGATTTGAGGTTCTGTTGGTCGTCAAATAGGACTTCACGAAGAGCAACAGTCAGGGGACAAGAAGTCCCTCCTCTTTAATGCGAGAGGTTCCCTTATTCGAAAACGAACCTAATTACACATATATAAAACATGATTTTCTTGTGGAACTTGGATATTTACGAAAGTATTTTCTATAAGGATCATCAATTATAAAAGGACTCAGGAATGAGAAAATGAGAACGAGCAGAAAGGCACCATTTAGAATTATAGATGACAAAGTAATTCTTTATGCATGCGAAGGTACAGTGAATTGAAACAAGATCATTTGTATCATACTAATAAGATGAAATTTGAAAGACACAAAGTTCTATCAATAACATCTGTAAGAATACAAAGCTTCTTAATATAATATAGACAAATGATCTTAACAAGATTAAATGAAAAGCTTAGGGATAAAAGAGATCAGATAGATGAAGAATGAAAAGCCCTTATGTATTGATTTCTTTATGATTTATTTACACTTTCAGAAAATAAGCCAAGTTCTTCCTCCTTTAAAATGGCGAGGAGAGGCCATTATATAGTTTACAATTCAGTTACGCTCGGTAACTACTTCTTTTAACTAAAGATTAGTTAAGGATTGCCAATCGCAATACCTCAACTAATTACAATAAATCCGAGAAAAATAATTGGAAGAGAAGAGAGGAATAAGGAGAAGAAGACAGGTGCTTATGACTAGGAGGGACCCACTGACTTCAAAATCCACTGCCTGAATCTCTTCAATGCCTCGGCTATGTCTCTGCCACATGTATATTGGTCAATTCACTCGAATCAGGGTTGAAATGAGCTCCGTATGAAAGCACTTGTATCTGACATTGCACGAGATTGGGAAACCACCAACAAAGCCAAACCACCGTCATGAATCATCTGTGCATTGGCGTAGGGTTTACATCTGTCATCCTCGACTAAAAATCACTAAAGTCAAGATGGCAAACTTCACCGTCCCCATATCGAAGCAGGAGACTCTAGTGGTGAGATTTGTTCTTGCCCTGAAATTTGATCTTCATGTTGGTAGTAATTCGGAGGGCGAAGCTGCAAGCTAGACTTGGGAAGGAATTGCAGAGGAAAATGGATACGCACGTAGGAATTTAGATTGCAAAGGTTCGAGCAAAAGATAGCATGAAAGCAGTGTGCAAAACGCATAGGGGGTTCACTCATTATATAGCCATTTAGGAGAGAGAAAGGCAATGAATGCGCATTTAATACATACTAATTTGAAAAGCAAGGTATTCGGGTAGAGTGGGAAAAATTAGCACAAATAGCACTTTGGTTCATTTGGGACATGTGGGATGCGAAAGCGTGAAGTCGCGGCTCGGCCAATTCGGGCGAAGCGGGAAAAGACACAAAATGCTCTTGGAACACGCGGGACAAAAGTACGCGAAGTATGCGGCTCGGCCGAATCGGACGAAAATGGAACAATTGGTCCGGCGAACTTGGGACATTTGGGACATGTGGGACGTGAAAGCGCGAAGTACATGGCTCAGCCGATTCGGGAAAAGTGGGGAAAAGACGCACAAATGCTCTTGGAACACGCGGGACAAAAGTACGTGAAGTACGCAGCTCGGCCGAATTGGACAAAAATGGAACAATTGGTCCGGGTGAACTTGGGACATTTGGGACAAAAAGTTCCAACGGGCCCGAAAAGAATAGACTTCGGGTGAACCGGCTGATCGGGAACAGAGGGCCCAATTGAACTTGGGACACGAGGGATAAAAATGTCCACAGAGCTTGAAAAACACACAAAAATGACCCAAAAATGCAAATTTTCTCAATTTCTTTGGCATTTCACATTATCGGACACAATGAAAAAGACACTTAAACTCAAAATTTTAAATTTTCACCTCCTTAAGAGCAGGGGAATTTTGAGTGGACAATAGCTGGCTCCTTCTGGGGATGACTTGGCATAAATTCAAGGAATGAGACAAGGTAAGAACTTAGACAAACTCGGGGAAGTAGACCAGTACCTTATCCATTGGGCAACGGAGTCAAAAAGCAAACCAATACAGAGGACAACACACCAAAAGGGAAAGAAAAACAAAACGCTGTACAGAATATACAAAGGACTCCCTAATCACCTATGACTTGAACAATTTCAGGTACTGCCCACTATAAGGAAGTGGGAGAGAAGAACCATCCATATAATCAAGGTAAAAAGAATTCTTACCAACGAAAGTTCCTAATCTTGAAAGGTCCAAGCCAAAGGGAATCAAACTTGCCATGGCTGCCACGAGGTTCATGCCTTTTATCCCACAACAAAACAGTGTCTCCAACTTGGAAATCTCTGAACCTAGCTTTCTTATCAAACAGGACCTTAAATTTTTGTTGATGAGCAGATATCTTATCAGCAACTTCCAATCTATCCTCATTCAATTTGTGAAGGTACATTATTCTCTTATCCAAAGCATCATTGAAACTGGTATCTTCAATGGCCTTCATTAGATGCAAGGCTGGCAGCTCCACTGTTACTGGCAATTGAGCTTCTACTCCATATACCACTTGAAAAGGAGACATTCCAATGGCTCTCTTAGGTGTGATCCTGTCTGCCCAAAGAGCATCATAGAGTTTCTTGTGCCAGTTTCGTTGAGACTCATTGACTAATTTCCTTATTATGGTCACCAGATTTTTATTAGTGGATTCTGCTTGTCCATTTCCCTGAGGATAGTAATCTGAAGAGTGAGCCAGAGAGATGCCATATCCATAACAAAAATCCATCATCTCAGTTGAAGAAAAATTTGAAGCATTATCTGTCACAATCTTGTTTGGTACACCATACCTTACCAAGATGTTTTCTTTGATGAAACTACACACTACTTCAGAAGTAGTACTCTTTACTGGAATGGCTTCTACCCATTTTGTGAAATAATCATGCAGTTAATACATGAGTATGACCAGCACTAGAAGAGGGATTAAGTGTTCCAATGAAGTCCAAACCCCACTGTTGAAAAGGTTCTTCAATTACAACTGGCTTAAGAGGCAAAGAGGCCAATTTGGGTCTACCCACGAAAGTCTGACAAGCCTCACATTTATCAACCCACTTGGATGCATCTCTGAATAAGGTAGGCTAGTAATATCCTCCACGAAGTATCTTATGAGCAGTGACAGTTGATGAGTAGTGCCCTCCGCATGCTTGATCATGAAAAGCTGAGAGTAGCTTTTTCTGTTGTTCCTTGTCCACACATTTCAAAAACCTTCCATCTAACCCATGTTTAAACAAGGTGTTTTCCCACAACACATATTGCACTGACCTTAGTTTAACAGTCCTCTTTTCTTTGGCAGTCAAATGAGAGGGGCATTCTCCATAGGTGAGAAAATGGGTGATATCAGCATACCATTCGTCAACTGAGCTAAGAAACAGAACTGTAGGAAGACCAATTTTATCCTCCAGTAACTCATGTCTAGCTCCTTCAGCGATGAGTTCACAAAGGCCTTTTCCACGGACGAGCTTGGTTAGTTTGATGTCAATATCATATTCTTGAACCTTAGCCACCCAGTTCCCTCTCTTGGATCCAAATTCCTGCTGTGTAAGAATTGACTTAACAGTTGTATCTGGTACCAACACCATGGAGTGAGAGTTAAGAATGTAAAAACGAAACTGCTTAACAGCTTTAACCACTGCAAAAGCATGTTTTTCCATCATGGTATATTTTAACTCATGATCTTTCAGAATATAGCTCATAAATGCAATTGGGAGTTCATGCTCATTAGAATCTTCCTGAGTCAAAACCGCAGCCAAGGTGTTATCTGTGGCGTAGCAATAGATAATAAAATCTTTACTAAAATCTGGACATGCTAAAACAGGAGTTTTAGCAATGGCTCTTTTAATATCTTCAAAGGCTTCTTTCCCTTCAGAAGACCAACCAAATGTTTGTTTGCCTTTCATCATTTGGGAGATATTCAGAGTTAGTTCTACAAAATCAGGGATGAATCTTCTCAAAAAATTGATCTTACCAAAGAAAGAGTGCACGCCCTTTTTGCTGGTTGGGAGAGGAATTTGCTGAATAACTTGAACTCGCTCAGGATCAATTTTAATACCATCTTTGGAGACGATGTGCCCTAATAATTTCCCCTCTGTGACACAAAAGACGGATTTTTGGGATTCAAAGAGATCCCATGTTCTCTACATCTTAGCAGAACTGTCTCCAGGTGCTGAAAATGATCTGCCCTTGTTTTAGAATACACAGTCAAGTCATCAAGTTATACAACAATACACTTCCCTTTCAAACTTCCAAAAGCCAGATCCATAGCCCTCTGAAAAGTAGCACTGGCATTAATGAGCCCAAAAGGCATTCTCTTGTAAGCAAAGCTACCCCGAGGGTAGTGAAAGCTATTTTGTATTGATCTGCATATTAACTTCTACCTGATTATATCCTGAGAATCCATCAAGCATAGACAACATTTCAGATCCTGTTATTGCTTGTAAGACCTGATCCATCATAGGTAAAGGATAATTATCTTTCAAGGAAGCCTGATTCAGATTCCTGAAGTCAACACAGATATCGAATCTCACCATTTTTCTTTCTAACAGGTACAATATTGGCAATCCATGTTGAATGATGGATAGGAAAAATGATTTTGGCTTTCAACAACTTCTGTATTTCTTGAAAAATGGTGTCACTATTTTGGGATTGTATTGCCTCTGCTTTTGTTTAAAAGGCTTAATTCCAAGTTTGAGAGGAATAAAATGTTGCATCTCTTTTGGTTGGAAAGCTTTTAAATCTTCATAAGAGTAGGCAAGAACATCCTTAAACCTCTTTAACAGATCAATTGCTTTCTTCCTTCTCTCTCTCTGTGTGCAACATTTTCCAATGTTCACGAACTTAGGGTCGATAGAACTCCCAATATTAATTTTGTCATATTCAACTGATTGTTGAGGTCTAGTAGAAGCTCTAGACTTTACATACCTATCGTGTTTATCAAATAGTTCCTCTAAACTCACCAATCCTTTAGGAATCTTGTTTCCCTTGAGTTTGATACATCCATCCTGATCTGTTTCTTCTCCTTGAGTGGTTGCTTTGTCAAAGGGCACACTTTCACGAGGCAAGTTATCACTTCCTTTAAAGTATAGCTGTTCAAAATTATCTTTGAGTTCTAAGAAAGAAAGCAAATGTTGATCATTATTGAAAACTTGCCAGTTATTTGTATTATCAGGTACACTAGGTCGATGGATCATCTCAATGGTGAACTTATCTTGGGAAAAGTCAGGATGAGGTATAAGCAGTGACCCAGAGACTGCTAATGAATCAGCCCTGGTATTCTTCTCCCTAGGTATTGCTTCAATGGAGAAAGCATCAAGAAATTCAATGGAATCCCAAACCTGATTCTGTAATGTTTCAACCTTCCATTTTTCACTGGAAGAGGTTTCTAACTTGCTTTACAATCAATTCCACATCCCCACGAGCTAGAAGATTCTTCACACCTTGTTCTTTTTCCACCGTAGTCCAAGAATGAGAGCCTCATACTCTGCTGTATTATTGGTATTTTCAAATTACAACTTGAATGAGAAAGGATGAAGGCTTCCTTCAGGTGACACCAGTATGACACCAGCTCCAGAACCAGCTGAGGAACAACTTCCATCAAACTCTAAAATCCAAACACCATTAGGATCTTTAGGTGACACTTTGGGGAGTTGGATTTCTTCAGGAGACATAATCATGTAGTTGTCATGCCCCATATCCTCATAGAGTATTTGTGCTTTGGGATCATCCATTTTTTGTACAATATACTCAGATTGCTTCTCAGGCAACAACTTCTTCATTTGCCCATTAACAGGTATGAGTGCATGTGACCAATCCATTTGAATTTCTCCACCCACATCCTTACAGAAGTTTCTGCTTAGCAACATCCCGTATGAAGGAGGAATATCTGCTACTAAGATGGTAGCCAAAACTTTCTTCTCAGGCAAAGCAGCAAAAGCCACTTGTGCATCTTTAATTCTTCCGACTAAGGGCACTTCCTTACTCTCCATAGAGTAACAAGATCCATAAGTGCGTGTGAGAGTCAAGCCTAAGGCATGAGCTACTTTAGTAGGCATCACATTATCTGATGCTCCTGAGTCTATGACGCAATTACTGAGCCTATGGCCAGCTATAAGAAGTGTCACATAGAATGGTTTGATTTTGTCACTGGGTGAGGTTACAGTGGCTATCAGATTAGGTTGTGGTGTAGAAGAAGGAGTGGGTAAAAGGCCTTTAGAGGTAGTTTTAGAATGGGAATTGACAAAGTGAATCATTTTAGCAAAGGCCTTAGGATGGGTTTGATAATATTCAGCCTCTGAGATTTGAACCTTAGTCTTTTTTAGGTGATCAATAATATTAAAAGACCCAGAAGTGGACGGGCTATCATCACTTGAGATCCTAGGTTTATCAATTTTAGGGGAAAAAGAAGTAACTTTAGTAGTAGAATTGTGAGGGACTCACCTTTGGTGTAGATGAAACAGGATAGGAGATCCTCTTTTTACAATTATGGGGATAATTGTCGGTTGTTCTTTAGATTTCTTGGTGGGCTGCATCACTTTCTCCCTCTGATTTGTCTACTCTCGAGTCATGACAGGTGTATGATTCGCTATTCATGTCTACTACTATTTCATCATAATCATCCTCATCATCAATGCCCTCAATGATGAAGAAATTAACTCGAGATCCCTCAAGTTCATCTGCTTCATCATCAACCTCTTCAACAAATTCCTCGCAATCTTCATTAACCTCTTCATCTTCAGGTTCCTCAACTTCACAGGTTGCATTGACGGGAACTTTAATAGGAGGTCCTTCAAGCACTAGCCTTGTTTGAGCAGCAGGCAAATGATTTCTGGGCTGAAAATTCCTCCTTGGAACGTCTGCATAGGGAGCATGCTGAGCCAATTGTTTCTTAATGGCAATGAGATCATTCGCAAGTTTTTGTACCAATGGATCAGTATTAGGTCCAGGGTGGAAGAGGAGGAAGAAGCAGATTTAGATTTGGAAGGGTCTCTCCTCAACTTCCCTGACATGATTAAATCATCTTCGACACTAACAGCAAGAGTTTGATCTTCAGCCAATGTTGCGAGATTAGCCCTTCTTAGTGCATAGCTAACTTCAGGTGATTGAGCATTTAGGAAAAAACATTTTTGAATTTGATCTACAGGTCGAGTATTTGGCGGAATTTTGTTAATCAACCTGTTGAATCGGGCCACAAATTCTCTCATGGGCTCTGATGAATCCTTCTTTATTTGAGAGATTTGGGCTAGCAAGGCATGCACGTCTTCTGCTGGTTTGAACTGGTTTTCAAACCTAGTTCTCATTGTATCCCAGCTAGTGATAGCACCGGCCGGAAGGTGATAGAACCAATCAGCAGCATTATCTTGTAAAGTCTCAATGAAAAGTCTTACGGAGACATCTTCATGTTCAACTCCCAGAACTCCACATGCAACTATGAAGGCTGCGATGTGTTCATCAGGATGCACTTTTTCATTGCCTTTGAATTTAGGGAAGTTCTTCGGTTACCTCTGGGTAACTCGTGCAAAGGCTGAGGAAGGGCAAGGGGCCCGACACGATGACCCCAGGGCAAGTGGTACCGCCATTCTTGGAAAAATGGCTTGAAGAGGAACTGCAACACCAACAAGAATCAAAGCTCGAAGATTAGGACTGATTGACTCTGAAGGAATACCACCCGTAGGGATTCTATCTTGGACAGGTGGAGTACTTGTTGAACGAGTCTTTCTATTTCTTGTTGAAGGGAAAGGAAAACCCTGCTGCTCCAAAAGCTGAAATTGAGAATCTTCAATACCAAGGGCCCTTCTCCCTCGAGTAAAACACGGAGTCACCAGATCAAAGGATGATCAATAATTATAGAACTGGAATATGATTTCCCCAGTGGAGTCGCCAAAAACTGTTGGTCGTCAAATAGGACTTCACGAAGAGCAACAGTCAGGGGACAAGAAGTCCCTCCTCTTTAATGGGAGAGGTTCCCTTATTTAGAAACGAACCTATTTACACATATACAAAACATGATTTTCTTGTGGAACTTGGATATTTATGAAAGTGTTTTCTATAAGGATCATCAATTACAAAAGGACTGAGGAATGAGAAAATGAGAACGAGCAGAAAGGCACCATTTAGAATTATAGATGACAGAGTAATTCTTTATGCATGCGAAGGTACAGTGAATTGAAACAAGATCATTTGTATCATACTAATAAGATGAAATTTGAAAGACACAAAGTTCTATCAATAACATCTGTAAGAATACAAAGCTTCTTAATATAATATAGACAAATGATCTTAACAAGATTAAATGAAAAGCTTAGGGATAAAAGAGATCAGATAGACGAAGAATGAAAAGCCCTTCTGTATTGATTTCTTTATGATTTATTTACACTTTCAGAAAATAAGCCAAGTTCTTCCTCCTTTAAAATGGTGAGGAGAGGCCATTATATAGTTTATAATTCAGTTACGCTCGGTAACTACTTCTTTTAACTAAAGATTAGTTAAGGATTTCCAATCGCAATACCTCAACTAATTACAATAAATCCGAGAAAAATAATTGGAAGAGAAGAGAGGAATAAGGAGAAGAAGACAGGTGCTTATGACTGGGAGGGACCCACTGACTTCAAAATCACTGCCTAAATCTCTTCAATGCCTCGGCTATGTCTCTGCCACGTGTATATTGGTCAATTCACTCGAATCAGGGTTGAAATGAGCTCCGCATGAAAGCACTGTATCTGCACATTGCACAGAGATTGGGAAACCACCAGCAAAAGCCAAACCGCTATCATGAATCATCTGTGCCATTGGCGTAGGGTTTACGTCTGTCATCCTCGACTAAAAATCACTAAAGTCAAGATGGCAAACTTCACTGTCCCCAATATCGGGAACGGCAGACTCTAGTGGTGAGATTTGTTCTTGCCCCTGAAATTTGATCTTCATGTTGGTAGTAATTCGGAGGCGAAGCTGCAAGCTAGACTTGGGAAGGAATTGCAGAGGAAAATGGATACGCGCGTAGGAATTTAGATGGCAAAGGTTCGAGCAAAAGATAGCATGAAAGCAGTGTGCAAAAAACATAGGGGGTTCACTCATTATATAGCCATTTAGGAGAGAGAAAGGAAATGAATGCGCATTTAATACATACTAATTTGAAAAGCAAGGTATTCGGGTAGAGTGGGAAAAATTAGCACAAATAGCACTTTGGTTCATTTGGGACATGTGGGACGCGAAAGCATGAAGTACGCGGCTCGGCCGATTCGGGCGAAGTGGGGAAAAGACGCACAAATGCTCTTGGAACACGCGGGACAAAAGTACGCGAAATGCGTGGCTCAAATAATCGGGATTTAAAATGGAACAATTGGTCGGGCGAACTTGGGACATTTGGAACATGTGGGACGTGAAAGCACGAAGTCGTGGCTCGGCCAATCGGGCGGCGGGAAAACATGCACAAATGCTCTTGGAACACACAGACAACAAAAGTATGCGAAGTATGCGGCTCGACCGAATCGGACGAAAATGGAACAATTGGTCTGGCTGAACTTGGGATATTTAGGACAAAAAGTTCCGACGGGCCCAAAAAGAATAGACTTCGGGTGAACCGGCCAATCGGGGAACAAAGGGCCCAATTGAACTTGGGACACGCGGGGACAAAAATGTCAGCAGAGCCCAAAAACACACAAAAATGACCCAAAAATGTAGATTTTCTCAATTTCTTTGGCATTTCACATTATCAACACAGCAGAAAAGACACTTAAACTCAAAATTTTAAATTTTCACCTCCTTAAGAGCAGGGGAATTTTGAGTGGACAACAGTTCACATAGAGGACACGGAACCGAGCATTCTATGTTACCCCATCTTAGCAAGTGCGTAAGAGAGACCCCTTCGGTTTCGATGACATTTCTTCACACGGAGAGAGAAGATTCGTTAGCATGTATCTGAACCCACCTAGTGACCAAACCCTAGTGCTTGGTTTTCCAAGATCAAGGAAGGAGTATCATTGACCCAGTTGGTATCAATGGAGTTGAGATCTACACCTAGGAGATATAAATTTTTAGTTCCCACTTCTATATCTATGCATATTCTAGTATTCGAAGGAATCTTTAGACAAGGATAAATTACACGAGCCTTCGGTCTTGCGTCTGGGGAGTGGCGCGGGGTACATTAGTGGTAGTGGGGCATTATCACAGACCATCGGTGCGCAGTTTAGTGGAACCTTGGGGACACTTGGCATGACCACTACAGGACCTAGTGGTTCTGTAGATCCGGTGGGTCAAGAGGCAACAGACTGGTGGACTGGTGGATTTGGTGGGTCAGGAGGAACAGACCTAGTGGTTCTGGTGGATTTGATGGCTTAGGAGGCACAGGACCTAGTGGACTGGTGGATCTCGGCAAGAAGGGAACACTAGAGGGAACCAAGGCTTTGGCTTAGAAGGACAAGGGCCCCAGCCACCCCCTCAAGTCTTCTTTGAGATGTCTTTACATTTTCCAAATTATAAAGGTATTGAAGATGTTGTAGAACATGTTCATAAGTGTGAGCTGCTATGGCATGCAAAGGGGATCATAACCCCAGTGGAAGGCTAGCCAGTTTGTAATGACATTGTAGGGATGCGCGCATAGCTGGTATAGGAAATATGACCCTCATCAAATGGTGGTAGATTATACTACTTTGAAAAATGCCTTTTGGCATAAGTCCACATCCCTGAGTTTGAATAGAAGAGCATCAGTGCCCTGAAGGAGATTCAACAGGGAATGGCAGAGAGTGTATGGGAGTATGATGCGTGCTTTAAAACTCTCTTGTCTAAGTTATCATATGACATTCACCCTTCATAGCATGCTCAGTGGTTTTTTGGAGGATTGATCACACCTTTTAGAAGGGACTTATCTCATAAAAATTTCATAGACCCACGCGAGGCGTTAGAAGCTGCTCTGCACGCCGAGGCTGTTGGAAGTATTGATACTGGTATTATCCTGCTTTTAGAGGCTCATATTTCTGTTATGGCTAAGCAGCTAGAAATGTTGTCTGCGAACTCAACCCATGAGACTCGCAGTGGTTTATGGTGTAAAGATTGTGATGTAGAGGGGCATGTCAAGGATAGTTGCCCCTAGAGGACGATTCATGCCGTGACAAGGATCGTGAGATTTTCATGGGGACTATGATGTAAGTAGATGCCCCTTGTTATAATGCACAATTCGGAAGAATGTGTCTTGCTACTATAAGATCTACACCTCTACAACCCATGATACTAAGGATTGTAGGCTTATTGACCAGATCCATGAGGCCATTGATCATGGGGTGCACCAAACTAGCATTGCCAACAGTTCTAAAGGTGATGATTGCCATTATGAGGAGTGCGCAGATGGAGGCACGTGCGGAAGGGGATTTCACGGAGGATTCTGTGGTCATGGTAACCGTGGAGGAAGAAGTGAGTTCCCACGTGGAACCTGTTTTAATTGTGGGTCTACAGAGCATTACAAATGAGAGTGCCCAGACCTATTGCAGTGCTCATGGTGCAAGAAGAAACACAAGTATGAGGAGTGCCCTGAGTTGTTTGAGCACATGAATCGAAACAACTAAAAGACAAGGGTGCTGCAATGGTAAGCATTAAGAAGACAGACACATAATGGATGCCACGGGTAACACGTGATGCAAGCTTAGAACCTATTTTAGTGACAACAAGAGCAAAGGTTGTGCGCGTAAAGGAAATACTAAGGTAGAGGACTCTGGTTTCAAGAGAAGAAGTGGTACATGGAAATTACCCAGATCCTGCTCATCAGAAGGAGGTATATCAAGATACCATGGACATCATTCAGAGTTTACAAGGAGAAATCCAATGTCTAAAGGAGCAGTCTAGGAGGGAGGAACAAAGGAGGAAGGTCAAGGCGCCAAGAGATGATCTAGATGAGGTCAGGGAGGTATGTAAAATGCTAAGGAAAGAGAATGTTATTCCCTTGCTAGGAGCATGGTTGAGGGAGAAGGTACCATGCACTAGAGAAGAGCACGAGAGGTAGGTCCTGCATGCAAACCTTCCCCCTCATAGCCTTGACTATGATAGGGAGATCATGTTAAATGCAAAGGGTGGATGGTGGTCATTTGAGCAATATCCTCATTGACACATGCGCGGAGGTCAATGTTCTCACATTAGATGCATGGCATCAGATGGGAAGGAATACATTACAGCCATCTTTGAATGTGCTATATATGGCAAATAAAACAAAGGAAATGCCCATTGGTGTCTTAAAGGATGTAGTTATCATCATTCAGGGAGCTAAGTTTATTGGGGACTTCAAATTCTTGGTGCTCGCTGAGGTAGATAATTTCCCAGCACTACTTGGGTGCCCATGGTGTTATAAGAACAATGTGGATCTTTGGTTCAACAAAGGGTACATCAGCTTTGAAAATGAGGAGGAATGAGTCATCATACCCCTAGATGATGGGAAGTCAACACCCTATACTTGAACCTTTGGGAGAAGAGGTCCTAGATAGAATATATGTGCGCTCAATCAAGGATCCAGAGATAATCCATCCTACCGACGGAGTTATCCAGTTTGAAGATGCTCAGTTGGTAAGTGACACCACTAGTCTAGCATGTGATAATTGGGCGCACGGGACCTACGAATTGATCGGACGGCATTTAAGAGGATCAGTGACAAAGGTGACAAAGGCATGCACAATCAGGTGCCTAGGAGGAAAAGAGCTACCTTGAGGTCTTTTTACAGAAAATGGAAGCTCAGTGGAAGGAGGAAAATAAAAGAAGAGGGATGTTAAGTTATGTCCTACTAGGAACTATTGTGCGCTGGTGGGCAACACATCAGATAATATCTTGGAATGGCACAAAGTGAGAATTGTCTTCTCTATTCATTTCTCTCGAAGCAATGCACCCACTTTGCCATAAAGGACTACCATGATAAGGATCTCGCCTCTTTCCATGTCCAAGCCTATGAGATAACCTAGAGGAAGGCACGAAGCTTTGCCACCATCCATTTGGGTGCACAAACTATATTCTACACTGTAGGGTTATGTGCATGCCTAGTACATACATTCTAAGACACGCCACCAAACAAGGAATTGGTAAGAACTAGCGGCTAACCTAGTTCAAACATTCAAGTATCGAAGTACCAAGCCATCAGTTGATAAGGCATTACAGTTGTCAAGCACCTTACCATGGGGGATAGTGCCATGGCAGAAGATAGGCTACTAGACTTGCTTGGTGAACTAGGTTTGGGGGAGCACTTTGAAGAAGAGGAAACAAAGGAGGATCAATTTGAGCACGCATGTGTGAAAAAGGAGAAAGGAAAGCTTGTATATGTGATTAATGGGGAGGAAGCAGAAAGCTTGGATGTTAACCATTATGTAGGGACGCGCGAGGTAGTGGACATAGTGTTGATACTCGCGCATGCACCTACCATGAACCTTTAAAAACTAAAAAGGTTAACATCATCTCAAGAGAAGAACCTAAGGAAGCTATCATTGGAGATTACTAGTCGGAGAAGGAAGTCTCTAAGATCATTGATATTTTTCACGATTTTGAGGATTTATTTCCCTGCAGTACCATAAGGTCAAAGACGTCCACCATTCCTTGGGGAAATGAGGATAAAGATAAAGGATGGTGTGTGCCCAAATCGGAAGAGACCCTACTGGATGAATCCCAATTTGCGTGTGAAGGTAAAGGAAGAGATAGACAAAATGATAGCGTTTGGGATCATTGAAGCTGTTGAAGAATTGGAATGGATAAGTCCAATGGTAATTAGCATCAAGAAGGATGGGCGATTAGGATCTGCGTGGATTATAGGGAGCTGAATGCAGTTTGTGTCATCGATCCTTTTCCAACCCCCTTCACTGAAGAAATTTTGGAGGGAGTCATTGGGTGTGAAATCTATTCCTTTACGGATGGATTTTCGGGTACCACCAAGTCTGGATTGCAAAGGAAGACCAAGAGAAGACAACTTTCACCACTGAATGGGGAAGTTTTGCATACACGGTCATGCCCTTTGGGTTGAAGAATGTGCCTGTTGTTTTCTCATGCATAGTGGTACATGCATTCCAAGACTTCATCCACAAATTCCTTCAGGTCTATCTGGATGATTGGATGGTGTATGGGCTAGTAAAAGACCATTGTGATAATTTGAGGCTGATGTTTGAGAGGTGTCGGTAGTTGAGGATATCCCTCAACATTAAGAAGTGTGTCTTTGATACCCCCTTTGGAATGTTATTGGGGCATATCATATGTAAGGAGGGTTTACTAATAGATCTTGCCAAGGTTGCAGTGATTGTGGGATTGGGGGAACCTACTAGCCAAAGCTCAATGTGCACGAGGTTTCTTGGACACGCGGATTACTATTGGAAGTTCATCAAGGGGTATGCCAAGATCACCGTGCCTTTAGAAGAATTACTCAGACATAAAAGTGCCTTCCATTAGGGAGAGGCGTAGCAGAAGGTGTTTGACACATTGAAGGATAGGCTTGTCACCGCACCTATATTACGTTTTCCCTCTTGGGATAAGCCCTTCCATGTTCATGTGGATGCCTCTAGAATGGCCATTGGGGCAATGCTTGCACAACCTAGTGAGGGAATTGTTGATCATCCCCTATGCTTTGTAAGCAGGAAGTTGACACCAGTAGAGTAGAATTATACTACGACCGAGCGTGAAGCATTGTCAATGATCTACGCGCTTCACAAGTTCAGATAGTATCTGTTGGTAACTCCCTTTGTATTTTACACCGACCACATGGCATTAAAGTACTTGGTGAACAAGCCCATTCTACAAGGGCACATATGTCAGTGGGTGTTGTTATTTCAAGAGTTTGAGTTCACGGTAGTTGTGAAGCCTGGAAAGAGTAATTGTGGACCTGATCATTTGTCAAGGATTGATTCAAGGGAGGACGTGTAGAGCATTGAAGAGACAATTCTAGATGCGCAGATGTTTAGGTTGCAATGTGTGCCCTCATACTTGGAGGATATTGTTGTGTTCCTTAAGATGGGTATGGCGCCAAAGGGATGAAGACATTAGAGAGAAAGTAACTAGCCATATGCGTCGTGCCCTACATGTTGATCAGTGGGGACTTATACAAACTAGGGCGTGATGAAGTTTTGCACAGGTGTGTACTAGAGCATGAGCACCTCACCATCATAGAGGAAGCACATGGAGGAAGTGCAGGTGGACATTATGCAGTGACGCCACCACACGTAAAATATTAATGGCAGGATTGTGGTGGGAAACTTTGTATAAGGATTGCAAGGACTATTGTAAAGCGTGTGACCACTTTGTCAGTGTGTTGGCAAGCCAGGAAGGAGATGAAATGCCTTTGTGCCCTATCCCTAGCACTGAACCTTTTGAGAAATGGGAAATAGACTTTGTAGGCCCTATTGCACCAGCAGTGCGTAGGACTAGATCACGCTACATAATCACTTGCATGGACTATTTGATAAGGTGGGAAGAGGTAGCCCCAACTAAAGACTGCACAATAGCTAGAGCAACAATATTTTGTGGGAGAACATTATCACAAGGTATGGATGCCTTTTAATTTTAACCAGTGATAGGGGTACACATTTCTTGAATGAGACCATGAGGATCCTGTTAGCAGAGTTCATGGTGGCTCATCACAAGAATACACCTTATCACCCACATGTAAATGGAACTGCGTAAGTATTTAACAAAATAATGAGTCATACCCTGACAAAAATTTGTGATGTTGAAAGACAAGATTGGGATGACAAGGTATCAGGTGTATTATGGGCTTATAGGACAACTTATAAAAGGATAAACAAAGCCACACCATTTCAATTGGTGTTTGGCGCGGAAGATGTTCTGTCAATTGAGTTCATGTTACCTTCTTTGTGAATAGCATGTGCAGGAGGGTTGGCTGATGAGCAAGCACTGGAAGAAAGAATTGATGAATTGATGAAGCTGGATGAAAGATGATCACTCGCCAGGTGGATCCAAACAGCAGAAAAAGAAAAGCAAAAAGCATGGCATGATCGCCACATTAGGAACAAGAAGTTTGAGGTTGGGCAGATGGTCTTACTATATGATTCTAAGTTTCTATGCCATCCTAGGAAGTTGAAATTCCATTGGTTGGGTCCCTACACAATCTCGTACATCCTTGATTTGGGCATGTTCCAGTTACAAGCGCTGGATGGAATGAAATTGCTGGACACTTCAATGGGAGTAGATGAAGCCCTACTATAAATAAGGCTTCTTGGTGTTTGTAAATAAGGTAGTTTTGCTAGATAATTTAGAATTTCCTTTATGCATTTCCTTTCTTGTGTTTCCCTTTCGCGTTGTTGTTTTGTTTTACACCTTGGGTACCAGTAACCTTATTACTTTTTGAGGTTTTTTTAATGCACAGAGGGCCATACATCATTTAAGTGTGGGGTGGAGTGATGTGAAGGAAAGCATGGGTAATGTGCCAAGGAATATTCTATTGGAAATCCCAGTTGAATGGCCCTATTGAAAGAGATTCATGAAAGAAAAGGTGGAAAAGGATGGTTGGTGCCAGGATAAGGCTACATTGGGAATGCATGTACAAGAGAAGAAGAAGTGCATAAACAACACAAGGTAGGTGAGAGAAAAAATCATGACATAAGAAGTTCCTTCGGTGTTGGTTACGTGCACTCAAAAGTCTCCTGTCAAGATGGATTGGTTACGCACCAAAAGGTTGGAGAATTTTCCATGCAAGGTTGGGTGTGTGAGTTAAAGCGCTAAAGTTGGGTTTGTTTGAAAAATTTGAATTAAGTGTTAAAGTACGGTGGTAGGTAAGGTAGAATTTAATTTTACAAAGTGGGAATAACTATAAATAAAGGTTCGGGCATTTCATTATTTACTTTGCGTATAAGGAGAAAGAAGCACTTTTGCATCTTTGTAAACTAGGGCTTCCAGAATTGATCCATGTGAAGAAAAATTTTAAGATTTTGAGCGTGAGTAACTAGTTTGGATTTACAAACCAGAAGGAAGGGATTTCATGGGTGTAAGAGAAGTTTTGAGAACGTGTTGTCTTGTGAAGGAATTATCCCAATTAGGGTTAGAAAAAAAAATAGGGCACGGGTTTAAGAGGTTTTCTTCACAATTTCAAGATCTAAGGTTGGAAGAAGTGGAAGAGCAGAGTAACAAGAATTTATTGAAGTGATAAGAGGACCTAGACAATGGCACCCAAGAAACTGACCGTGTCACCCAAGAAGCCAAAGGGAAAGGGCAAGGGCAAGGGTAGAGATCTAGCGGCGACCACGACAAGCATGAATGAAGAGTGGTATGTAGAAATGCAGTACCCAAATGGAGTTTTGCTTGGGAAGGAGTGGGAATACCATTTGATAAATATGGTGATGAGTGATTACAACCATCACACAACCACAACAGAGAAGGAAATGGCACTAGAGTTAGTATGTCCATTGAACCAAAGGACAAAAGGGTTTGCCCATCTATAACAATGAGGTAAAAGTGAAGTTGGAGAAGTCAGGGTTATTGCAACTCTATGAGTTGCCTTACTTTGGAAAGCCTGAGTGCCTCTATCAGTGGCTGATGTCACACGTGCATGAGGATCACTTTTACTTCGCGGGGTGCAAGATGTGCATAACCCCTAGTTGATTTTGAAGTTTACAGGCCTCATCTGCAAGGGAGACATCATAGATGATGACCTGAGCGACAAGGATGCCATCAAAGAAATCACCGTTGTATATGATTACAAGAAGGGATCCAGATATTTTGATATTGTGGAAATCCCAGATCCTATCATGAGAATGGCTGCACACCTGGTCACAAAGCTAAATGATCAATAAAGTTGGGCCTTGCAGTGAATAAGGCTTGGTTGAATGTATGCAGAAAAATATCAGAGGGCACAATCTACAATTTATCGGCCTTCATTATAGATGAGATAATCAACAGCGCCCAAGAAGGAGACAAGATACTCTTTGGAAATGTCCTCTTGACAATTGTATTTTCAGAGATAGGGGTGCCTAACGCGCAGAAAAATTTTGTTTGGGAATATCTAGCTTTGAATATCCCTCACCCGCGAAATGATTTGTAAAGTATACATCCGAAACAATGACAGCCTCCCCCACAAAGCGCACTGACAAGTAGTATAAGCGCTTGAGGGATACATTCAGGAAGAGTGGATAATCCCGGAGAAACTATTGGTAATTACAACGGGAGAAGCTGAGTTTTTGTGTACCAACACTTTTGCATAGGTAGATTCATGATGGTGGATGAAACCATGAGCCCATGGTGTAACTCCCATTCTCCTTCACAACCCAATACTTCCAAGAGGGAGTTAACAGGTTCAAAGAAGTAAAGAGACTGAGGTTTGACCTTAGTGAAGTTCACCAGGACCACAGGGAGTTGCGTAGGACACTGGTCTACCCCAATAAGTGTGCGTACGTGGAAAGGTACGTAGCGCATGAAGTAAGAGTAATGAAACCCCTAACTCTACCAATTGCAGGAAAGTCCACGGTGCGTATATATCTCCACATTAGGCCAAAATTCAAGAAAGGTGCATACCTAGAGAATGATGTCTCCATACCTAAAGATCCCATGGGTAGAAGAAAGCTCACGCTCAAGAAAAGGGAGAGAGAAGAAGAAAAAGCACCAAGTGTGTAGACTACCTAACCAAAAAGTTTGCAAAAAAAGTGCCAAACCTAGAACCTATATGTGCAAGAATAAATCCCCGGTAAGAGAGAAGACCCCTAAGAAGAGGCACCAGAGAAACCCCTCACCAAAGAGAAGTTGCCAGAGGAAGCAGAGAAGGTGAATCCCCTGCCAAAGAGTCACCTCTCAAGAAGAAGCAAAGGATAGAAGAGGAAGATGACTCGGAGGAGATAGAGAGCTTAGAGAGATACATAGGTGAAAAGGATGATGACGATGAAGAAGATGATAGTGAAGAAGATGATCCTGAAAGAGATCAAGAGCCACCTATCTTCAACGTGCACGATTCAGAACAAGAGGGCAGAGAAGAAGAACATGAGTTCATTTTCATGTGGTACAAGGGTAGCCAGGGTGAGGAAGGCACCTAGGACATGGGAAGAAGTGAGGAGGTTGGCGCGTAGAAGCAAAAGGCTCCAAGCCTTACGCAAGAACAGATAAACAAGGTGGCAGAAAGAGAAGCAATGAAGATCATTGAGACCTGGGTGGAAGAGGAGTTAGAACGCATTGTTGAGCTAGTGATGAATAAGGATAAGGAAGAGAGCACGGAAAAGGACCATGACAGAACTAGAGGCCCCACTTTAACTATAGTTATTCCTAAGAGCGGCGCATTTAGGAGGAAAGTGCACAAAAAGGAGAGGCCAGGGATGGGTTATATTGATGACCCCAACAAAGTGTTGTGCGTACGGTTCCAAAGCATGATTCCAGTAGAGGAGCTCATGGCAATGTCATCTTTTGATAAGGAGGCTGCATACCCGTGGACAAGGAAGATTCTCTCATGGGCATTTGAGTCCCATCTTGATGAGCCAAAATTTGAAGTAAGCCACGAGGCAATAATAACATTGCCATAATCAACAGGAGACAACCCATTGGTGAAATATCAGCAGCTCTAAGATGAACAACTGTGCAACGCACTCAATAAGGTCTCCATTGAGATTGAAGCTAGACTCTTTAGGCGGAATGAAAGAATCGAGAGATCCGGAGGATGAATCAAGAAGAAAGAGGAAGAGCTAGTTGTGAGGACAAAGGAGCCAAGTCAAGAAAATATGATCAGTGCCTAATGGGAGTGTGAGTTAAGGGATGAGAAGGCTAGAGTATGTGAACTATACAAAAAGGTGGAGTCCATTACAGATGCCATAGTGTTGAAGCATCTAGACCTAGCACCTCCCATGTGGAAGTATGCATCTGCCCTAGAATGCCTGGAGGACTTAACAAGAACCCTCACCATGGAGAGGCAGCCGCTAGCTTTGGAATCTGCAGAAGAAGTGGTCACACACTTAGAAAAGGAGGATAAATTGAAAGTCGTGGCACTCATAGCTGAATACAACATGGTCCTTACTAATGTATAGATTTCCTTCTAGAATTTTGAGGCCACATACGATAACTGCGTGGACAGAGAAAAAGTGGCAAGCATGCTAGTCGCCAATGATGAATTAGAACTTAAAGAGTTCTAGGAGAAGAACAAGGGGAATAGAGCGGAGCGAGAAAATATCCTAGCCAAGGTCAAAAAGAAATGAGGCCATTGAAACCTTAAGGGGTTCAATTAAAAACCAGTTGAAGGAACTATACCCGCAGATTACACGAAGGATGGATGCACTAGAGGATATAGGAAAGGAGTTAGAGAATATTGTTGACACCATGAGCGCACAAGGGGATGGGTTGGGTTTTGATCAGGTGAGTGCCTTAGTAGGTGATCTTTTATAGAGAGCACATAACAAAGTCAATGCCTGGAACTAGTTGGAGGCTGACTTGCAAAAAGATTTTCCTAGCTTATTGTAGTAATGCCATCACTGTCCCATTCTTTCTTCTTTCCCAAATTCTTCATCCCCTTATTCTTTTTCCAAGGTGTAAGTCTACTATGATTCCTTATCCATTTAAGAAGTGTTCCCACAGACGGAGAACAGTGTAGTGTGGGGTGATGTTGGGCCCTTGAAATATTGGCTAAGTGTAAAAGGCACGTAGGCACGTAAGGCCTAGTTGAAGAAAGGAGCGTAGGGAGAAGGCACGTAGGGAAGGGTTTAAGGAAGGGTTTAAGGAAAACCATGGCACACGCGTAGATAGAGCCAAGATTTTAGGACTTAACCATATTGGGCATTTTGGGCGGACACAAGAAAAGCGTGACTCGGCCGTGCATGCGGAGTGGATAAGGTGCCAGCCTGGCGACAGTTGGCCTAGGAAGGAATATGCCCTGCGTTAGAAGCTTCTAGAAGGACATCATGGCACGAAGTGGTGAGCTTAGGCCTAGAGGAGCATGCGCTCTTGGAGGACCACATTCAGACACTTGGCGACAGATTTGAGGCCATAGAAGAATGAGTTGGTAGTTCAAAAAGGCTATATATAAGTGCTGCGATAAAAGATATACACAGAGAGACATAGAGAGAGGGCGGAGCTCTACATAAATACTTGCAAGGACTCTGTTAGCTTGGGAAAATAAGGGTAGGAAAGGATGTATCAAGGGTTGGGAGTTATAAATTTTCTTTTGAGGGCCTAGTTATATGAGTCCAGTTATAATGCATGACTACGATCTGCCTTTCTGTGACATTCTGTAATGGGCCTAATGAATGTAATGAGGTTACCAGTTTATATGAATATGAGCATTAATGGTTCTAATGCATACATCTTTCTTCATAGTTATTTTTCATTTATGTTTATGAACTAAGTATAAATGCTTGTACGACTTCCTTTCTATTTTGGTGTAAGTTCTATAATTTGTTAAGCACTTTATGTCTGGAATGACTGCAAGGATCTAGAAGTCGTTATGAGCTCTATGGTGCTTGTATGTTTTATTTCCTTTTAAATATCTTAAACTCGGATCATAGATGATGTTTCCCATTAAACTCACATAAAAGAGAGACTTAGCACCCGCGCATTCCTTGGGTGAGTGCCAAGTGCCCGCTAGGTGATAGTTCGACACGCATGGGATTTATTTCCTTTGTGATGGGGGTAAAAATGACTACAACCAGCCTTACAATCAATTCCAATGATTATGGTCATCACTATGAAGGGCGTGAGGATGGAGGGGCACATGGAAGAGGTTTCTGAGGAGGATTTCAAGCTCATGGTAACTGCGTAGGAGGAAGAAGTGAGTTCCCACGTGGAACATGTTACAATTATGGATCTACGGAGCACTATAAGCGTGAATGACCGGATCTGTTACTATGTTCTTGGTGTGGAAAAAACACAAGTATGAGGAGTGTCTAGAGCTATTTGAACATATGAGCCAGCAACACTAAAAGGAAAAAGGCACCAAAATGGTAATCATAAAGAAGGTCAATCCATAATGGATGCTAAGGGTGGCACGTGAGTCGGAACTAGATCCTGTACTAGTTACTGAAGCTAGCTAAGGTTGCACATGCAAGGGAAGTACTAAGGCAAACATTGTTGGTTATTAGAGAAGAGGTGGTACATGGAAAGTATTCAGACCCTACTCATCATAAAGAGGTGTATCAAGAGACCATGGATGTAATTTGAAGCCTACAAGGAGAGATCCAATGCCTAAAGGAGAAATCAAGGTAGTTAGAGCAAAGGAAGAGCACTGAGGCTCCACAGAAGGATCTGGATGAGGTCAGGGAAGTATGCAAGATGTTAAGGCAAGAGAATATCATTCATTTGTTAGGATAATGGCTACGAGAGAAAATACCACACACCAGAGCATAGTGTGAGAGGTAGGTTCTACATGTTAACCTTCCTCCCCACAGCCTCGACTATGATAAGGAGATTACCTTGAATGTGGTTGTGGATGGATGGCTCCTAAGCAATATTTTGATTGACACAGGTGCGGAAGTCAATGTTCTTACCTTGTACACCTATAATCAAATGGTAAGGCCCCATTACATCCATCCTCGAATGTGTTGTATATGGCTAACAAGACAAAGGCAATTCCCATTGGTGTCTTGAAGGACATTGTTATCACTATCCAAGGGGTGAAGTTCACTAGGGATTTTAAATTCTTGGCGCTAGCCAAGGTGGAAAACTTTCTAGCATTACTTGGGTGCCCCTGGTGCTATAAGAACAATGTTGACCTACGGTTCAATAAGGGATACATAAGCTTTGAGAACAAGGAATAACAGGTTTATCATCCCTTGACCGATGGAAAGTCAACACCCTATACTGAGCCCTTGGGAGAAGAAGTTCTTGACAGATCTATGTGTACTCTATCAGGGACCCTGAGGTGATTCACCCTATAGAAGGAGTTATTCAGTTTGAAGATGCTCAATCCATGAGTGATATAACTAGTGTGGCATGTGACAATTGGGCACATGGGACTTATGAGTTAATTGGGTGACAATTAAGAGGCTCTATTATGAGAGTGAAAAAGGTGCACTCAGTCAAGTTCCTGGGAGGAAAGAAGTTGTCAAGCTATTGTGGAGGAGCCAACCTTGATGTTTTCTTACAAGAGATGGAGACCCAGTGGAAAAATGAGATCGAAAGAAGAGGGATGCTCAGCTATAACTTTCTTGGGACCACAACGACATTGGTGGGTAACACATCGCGATAGCCTTCTAGAGTGGTGTGAAGTGAGAATCACATTCTTTGTTAGGTTTTCCGAATCAATGCACCCACTATCATACAAGACTATCATGGGAAGGAACCCACCTCATTCCATGTCCAAGCATGTGAGAAAGCCTGGATGAAAGGTGTGGAAGCCTTGCCACCTTATTTATGGGTGCATAAGTTGTACTCCACTTTACAAGTCTATGCGTGCACATGGTATATTCACTTCGAGATGCGTCGTCAAATAGGAAATTGGCAAGAGTTGACGGCTGACCTCCTTCAAGCTTTCAAATATCATAAGTACTAAACCATCGGTGGATAGGGCGTTGCAGGTTTTAAGTACCTTACGATGGGAGATAGTTCCATGGTGGAAGATAGAATACTAGATTTATTGGGTGAACCTAGTTTGGAGACGTGCTTTGATGAGGAAGATTCAGAAGAGGTGTAGCTTGAGCGTGCATGCATGGAGAAAGAGAAGGGAAAGATGGTCTATGTGATAGATGGCGAAGAGATGGAGAGTTTGGATGCTAACCATACTAAAGGTACACGTGAATTTAGGGATATTGTTGATGAGAAAGCACGTGCCTACCATAGACCCCTCAAAATAAAGAATGTTAACATTGGTTCAGAGGCGGAATATAAGGAGGTGCTAGTGGATACTATTGGTCAGATAAGGAGGTTTCAAAGATCATTGATCTACTTGCGTGAGTTTCAAGACTTATTTCCACATGGATACCATGAACTTAAAGGTGTTCACCACTCCTTGGGAGAAATGAAAATAAAGTTAAAGGAAGGTGCGCTCTAGATTCGAAATAGGCCTTATCAAATGAATCTGAATCTTCACGTCAAAGTAAAGGAGGAAATATACAAGATGATCACATTAGGCATCATTGAGGCCATTGAGGAGTCATAATGGATAAGTCGATGGTCATCAGTATTAAAAAGGATGGAAGGATAAGGATTTATGTTG
This sequence comes from Taxus wallichiana var. yunnanensis, assembly GCA_018340775.1. Lineage (NCBI taxonomy): Eukaryota > Viridiplantae > Streptophyta > Pinopsida > Cupressales > Taxaceae > Taxus > Taxus wallichiana. The sequence goes on from CM031236.1 coordinate 42,662,191, forward strand.
ACTACAGGGACCTGAATGTAGTATGTGTCATTGACCCTTTTCCAACCCCTTCACTAAAGAAATCATGGAAGGAGTAGCTAGACGCAAGATCTATTCCTTCACGGATGGATTCTCAGATATCATCAAGTTAGAATTGCAAAGGAAAACTAGGAAAAGACAACTTTCACCACTGAATGGGGAAGCTTTGCCTACACGGACATGCCCTTTGGACTTAAGAACACGCCTACTTTATTTTTGTGCATTGTGGTGCAAGCATTTCAAGACTTAATCCATAAGTTTCTGCAATTCTACCTTGATGACTAGACAATGTATAGACTAGTGAAAGACCGTTCGAAAATTTGTGGTTGATTTTTGAAAGATGTCAACAGTTGAGGATATCTCTCAACATTAATAAATGGGTTTTTACTACTCTAGTTGGGACTGTTGGGCATATTATATGTAAGGAAGGTTTGCTGGTGGATCCCACCAAATTTTTGTTATTATGGGATTAGGGGAACCTACCACCCAGAGTGTAGTGTGCAAATTCCTTGGACATACGAGGTATTACCAGAAATTCATTAAGGGGTATGCCAAGATCGACATGCCATTGGAGGAGTTACTGAAACACAAGAGTGCATTTCATTGGGGAGAGGCGCAGCAGATGGCGTTTGACACTTTGAAGAATAGGCTTGTCACTGTGCCCATATTACGTTTTCCTTCTTAGGATAAGCCATTCCATGTACATGTTGATGCTTCAAGGACAGAAATTGGAGAAGTCTTAGCACAACCTGGAGAAGGAATTGTTGACCACCCTTTGTGTTTTTCTAAAAGGAAGATCTCACCAAAGAGAAAAAAATATACTACTATGAGGGTGAAGCACTATCAATGATCTACACACTTTGCACAAATTCGAAATATCTATTGGCAACACCTTTCATATTCTACATAGACCACATGACACTGAAGTACTTGGTGAATAAGCCTATTTTGCAAGGGCGCATATGTCGGTGGGTCCTGTTGTTTCAAGAATTTTAGTTTATAGTGGTTGTGAAACCAAGAAAAAGTAACTTAGGACCTGATCATTTATCAAGGATTGACTCAGGAGAGGACGCACAGAGCATTGAGGATACTATGCCATCTGCGCGAATTGTTTAGGTTATGGGGCATGCCCTCGACTTGGAAGATATTTCCATATTCCTCAAAATGGGTGTGGCGCCAGAGGGGATGAATACTTTGGAACGAAAGTAGTTAGCCATACGTGTCACGCCCTACATGCTAATCAGTGGAGACTTATACAAACTAGGTCGTGATGAGGTTTTGCGCGGTGTGTGTTGGAGCATGAGCGCATTGTAATCATGGAGGAAGCACGTAATGGGATTGCAGGAGGACACTATGCAAGGAATGCCATCGCGTGAAAATTCTTATTAAGCGGGGCTTTGGTGGGAAAGCATCTACCAGGATTACATTGAGTTTTGCAAGGCCTATGACCATTGTCAATGCCTTGGCAAGCTAAGAAGAAGGGATGAGATTCCCTTGAGGTTATATCATCACTTGCACTGACTACTTAACAAGGTGGGTGGAGGTAGCACCTACAAGGGATTGTACAAAGCAGCAACAACAGCTAGGTTCTTATGGGATAATATAATCAGTAGATATGGATGTTCGCTAAGTTTAACAAGTGATAGGGGTGCCCATTTCTTGAATGAGACATTCAAAATCTTGTTGGCGAATTCATGGTAACCCACCATAAGACTACACCATATCACCCACATGCTAATGGAACTGTTGAAGCGTTTAACATAATTATAGGTCACACATTAGCTAAAATCATGTGATGTGGGAAGACAGATTGGGATGACAAATTTTCAGTTGTAATGGTCGTATAGGACTACCTAAAAGAAATTAAACAAGACCACACCATTCCAATTAGTGTTTGGCATGGAAGTTGTGTTACCAGTAGAATTCATGCTACCATCCCTGTGTATTGTGCACACAAGAGAATTAGCTGATGAACAATTACCACATGAGCACATGGGGAAATTAATACAGTTGGATGAAAGGTGATCACTTGCTAGGTGAGTCAGAAGGATGAAAAGGTGCAACAAAAATCATGACATGATCACCATATTAAAAACAAACAATTTGAGGTTAGGCAGATGGTCTTGCTTTATGACTCCAAATTTATGCGCCATCCTGGGAAACTGAAATTCCATTATTTAGGGCCATATATCATCTCGTACATCCTTGATTTAGGTACATGCTAGTTACAAGCACTAGATGGGATGAGATTACTATGCCATTTCAATGGGAGTAGGTTGAATCCCTACTATAAATAAGGTTTTTGTGTAGTCTTAAATAAGGCAATATTGCCATTTAGCCTAGGGTTTCCTTTAGTGCATTTTCCTTTCTGTGTTTTTCCCCTTCTCATTGTTTGTTCCCTTTCTTTTTGTTCTATGTACGTTGTGCGTTGGTAGCCACTTATTATTTTCAAAAAAATTCTATGCACAAAGGACTGTGCATCCATTTTAGTGTGGGGTGGAGTAATGCGAAGTAAAATAGAAGCTGATAGTGGAAGCTATGTTTTGATGGCCTAGATTGAAGAATCAAAAGCACAAAGTTTGGAAGAGTGCATGTGGAAAAGGTGGACATAAGGAGTTTAGTGTCAGGAGAGCTTTACAAAGACCACGTACAAGGATGAGAAGCGCAAGAACAACATGGTGAGGGAAAAATCAGGGTAAGGATGAAAGAAGTTCCTTCGGCACTGCATGCGCGCACGTGAGGATCTTCATTCAGTTAAGGATTTTTGCACACCAGAAGGTTGTAAGGGTTTTTCGCATAGGGTTGGGCGCGGGGGTAAAAGTGCTTAAGGTTGGCTTTAGCGAAAAAGTCACCTTTATTGCAAAAGTACAATGGTTGGTGGCATTGCATTTATTGTGGGAAAAGAAGAAAAAGCTATAAGTAGAAGGTTGGGATACATTGTTATTACCTTGCATTTGTGATATTGAAGAGCTCTTACAAACTAGGGCATCCTTGAGAAAAATTACGCGAAAGGGTTGTGAAGATCTGAGTGCATAGCCAGTTTGAGAAGCAAACCAATGTGGAAAAATAGTACACAGGTGTGAAAGGAGAGGGTTGTTGAAGTTTTTGAAACCCGTAAGTGAATACGCCATCTTGTGGAAGGAAGGGTTTTTCTAGGTTAGGGTTCCAGAGCTAGGGAATAGGATTGAAGGGATCTTTGTGTAAGAGTAGAGCCATAGAGTTGAGCAGAGTCAGGATCAGAAGGAAGAAAAGAATTTTTAAACAACCCGACAAGGAAAATGGCACCAAGGAAAGTAACCACCGTTTCACCAAAGAAGGGAAAGGGAAAAGGGAAACAAGCTAATTCTGCTAGCTTTAATGAGGAATGGTACATAGAGATGTAATACCCAGATGGTGTATTGTTGGGAAAAGAGTGGGTGTCTCACGTAATAAAAATGGTTGTAAGTGACTACAACCATCGAACAAGCACCACAGAGAAAGATATGGCGTTAGAAATGGTTCACCCTACCGACAAGCGAACACTAAATAGAATGCCCATCTACGATTATGAGGTGAAGGTAAAGATGGAGAAGGTCGGATTGTTGCAACTATATGAGTTGCCCTATTTCAATAAACCCGAGCGGTTGTACCAATGGCTGATGTCACATACATGAAGATCATTTTTACTTCACAGACGAAGGATGAGGATAACCCCCAGCTGATCTCCAAATATAGTGGTCTTACCTGCGAGGGGATTCATTTGATGATGACTTGGATGACAAGGAGGCCATACAAAAACTGTGGAGGCATATGACTACAAGAAGGGGTCTCGGTACTTCGACATCTCTGTGATTTCAAACCATGTAATGAGGATGGCCACACACTTGGTCACAAAACTAAATGGACAGAAAGATGGACCCAGATCAACAAGTGATGGTTGAACGTTTTTCTGGAAGATCTCGAGAGGGGACCATCTACAACCTCTCAATGATTCATAGCAGAGGAGATCATTAGTGTTGCGTGCGACAAGGAGAAGATAATGTTTGGTAATGTCCTCCTTACCATCGTGTTTTCAGAAATTGGAGTGCCTGATGGGCCATGACAAATTTGTATGGGAGTACCTGGATGAGAACCCCTCCCCGCCAAAATATTTGAGAAATATACTTGTGACACCATGACGGCTGCCCACAAGGTGTACCTGGAGAAGTGGTACAAGCTAATGTGTGATGCGTTCGGGTTCGAGTGGAAAATACCCAAGCAATTTCCATCTCTAGTGTAAGGATAATCTGAGTTTGTAGTGTACCAACATTTCTATATTGGCGGTTCACTTTGGACAGACAACACCAAGAGCCCATGGTGCAAATTACCATTCTCCTTCACTACACAATACTTCCAAGCTGGGGTCAACCGCTTCATGGAGGCAACGAGGCTGAGGTTCGATCTCAGCACGGTGGACCAAGATTACCACGAGCTAAGAAGGACTCTGATATACCCAAAGAAGCACGTTTGTGTGGAGAAGTATGTCTCCCATGACATGCATATGATAAAACCAATAACCTTTCTTGTTGTTGGAAGAACCGTAACAAGAGTATATCTGTGCATAAGGCCAAAATATGAGAAGGGGACATATGTGGAAAATGATGTCTCTATCCTTAAGACCCTACAACAAGGAATAAGGTCGCGCCAAGAAAGAGGGAGAGAGAGGAGGCACTGAGAAAAAGTCACCAAGTGCACAAACAACGCAATCTGTAAGCGTGCAGGATTCATGTGCGAGGCCAAGAACATACACACGAGAGGAAGAAGTCCCTACGAGAAGAAAAGGAGAAAACACCGAAGAAGAGGAGTAAAGCAAGAGGTGGCCCCTACAAAAGAAGATTCGTTAGCAAGGAAGGAGTCACCTATAGAAGAAGAGAAAGAAGAATCTCCTAGACTAGAATCACCGATTAAGAAGAAGAAGCGAGAAAGTAGCGAAAAAGGTGGACTCAGAAAATAAAGAGCCTAGAGGCTTACGGGGGCAACAAGGATGACGACGAGAGCATGAAGAGGCTTAGGACCATCCCGTGTACAATGTACATGACTCGAGAGGAAGGGAATGAGGAGAAGGATGGGGAAGAAGAAGGTGCTCAAGACAAGGGGGAGTGAGGAGGTAAACACCAAGGATCAAAGGACCCCAAGCCTCACCAAGGAGAAAATAGAGGAGGCCACGAAAAGGAGGTAGCGGGCATAATAAAGGACTTGGTGGAGCAAGAGGTAGAGCGCAGCGCCAATGAAGTGCTCAAGGAAATGGAGAGAAAAAACGTCGAGAAGGAATATGGAAGCATGGGTAGAGATCCCATCCTAGCAGGTAAGCTTTCCTAAGGTGGCGCACATAGGGAGGAAAGGGTGTGGTAATAATACTAGAGCAAGGAATGAGTTATATCAATGATACTACTAAGGTATTGCACGTGCTTCCAAATTACCATGCCCTCTAACCAACTCCTTACATGGTCTTCATTCAAAGAAGAAGGCACATACCCATGTACAAGAAAGATGTTATCTTGGGATTTTGAGTCCCATGTTGATGAGCTGAATTTGAGGTCAACCAAGGGGCATTGATGAAAATACCAGAGTCCAAGGGATAAACCCTCTGGTGAATGCTCAGTAGCTATCATATGAGCAAGTTTGCAATGCACTCAACAAGGTGTCAGTGGAGGTTGAGGTGAGACTCTTTGGGAGGAATGACAGAGTAAGGGTCTTGGAGGAAGAGTTGGAGAAGAAGAACGAAGAAATCATTGAGAAGAGCAAGGATCTAAAGCAGGAGGAGTTGATCAGTGCACAACTAAGGTGCGAATCAAGGGAGGAAAAGGTGAATGTGCGTGAGGTGTACAAAAAGATAGAGATGATCACAGATGTTATAATCTTGAAACACCCATACCTGGCCTCGCTGAGCAGAAATACAAGTCAACCTTGTAATGCTTAGAAGACTTAACCCACATCCTTACCATGGAGAGGTGGTCACTCACATTGGAATAAGCAGAAGAGGCATTGGCACACCAAAAGGAGGAAGAGAAGTAAAAGATCGGGGGAGACAATTACACGGTATTCGAGCTCCTTGTCGTTGTGTAGACTATCGCGCAAATGGTTTGAGGCCGTGTATGATAACTATGATGATAGAGACATGGTAGCAAGCATACTAGTTGCTACACATGAGGCGGATCTAAAAGAATTCCAGGAGAAGAATAAGGGAAACATGGCAGAGCGGGATAAAATCCTAGCCGAGGTTGAGAAGAAGATGGAAGCAATCGAAGCCTTGCGAGGCTCGATCAAGAACCGACTCAAGGAGTTGTTTCCCAAGATCACCCATAGGGTGGATGCGTTGGACGACCTTAACAAGTAGTTAGAAGGAATTGTAGATACGTTGAATGCTAAGGGAGATGAATTAAGTTTTGAAGAGGTAAGTGCTCTAGTGGGTGACCAACTTCAACAGACACAGGGTGACGTAGATGCCTAGGAGAAGATTGAGGTGAAAGTAAAGAAGGATTTCCCACTCCTCTTACAGAAGTAGCAGATTCTTCCATTCTTCATTCCTCCATTCTTCCATTCTTTATTCAATTTTTCTGAGTCCCACCATTATTTATTCTTTAAAGAAGCGGGATGTTTCGAGGACAAATAACAAGCTTAGTGTGGGGTGATGTTGGGCCTTGAATATTGGCTAAGTACCGAAAGGCGCATGCACGCGTGGGACCAATAAAGAGAAGGGCGCGCAAGGAGAAGCGCGTAAGATAGAGGTTTAAGAAGGGTTTTGGAGAAACCAAGGCACGCGCAGAAGGCAAAACATGGGGTTCATAGGACTTAGCCATATTCAACATTCTGAAGGCACTTGAGGAAAAATGTGACCCGACTAGGCGTGCTTTGAGTGGATAAGGTGCCATCCTGGAACCTTGGAGGTCAAGAAAAGAATATTCCACACAGAAATATTCCCGAAAGACATCATTACAGAGAGTGGAGGGTTCGTAAGGGGATAAGCATTCACCATTGGAGGACCACATTTGACACTTGGCATGTGATCTATTTAAGAGAGAAGGCATGGTGGTGGATGATGAACCTATAAAGAGAGATGCTCGAAAGCAAAGAAAGACATCAAGTGATAGATGGGAGAAGAACAAAGGATGCATAGAGGGTAAGATGCGGGTAGCCGAATGTTGCAATAGTGCTAGGGTTTAGAGCACTTAGTGCTAAGGGTTCTAAAGGATGTAATAAGCCTCTGTATGGCATTAGAGTCTGTAATAAGGGATGAACTGGGAAGGCATAGTTAGAATATCATACCAGGAAGATTTGTGAGAGATGAGTCCTAGTCTTTTGATATGTATGGTTTGTAATGACCTGTTTTGATTGTAATTTGGCTACCAAAATCACTCTAAATGAATATATATCTAAGGGTTTGTTATGTATATCATGTTTAAGGGTGTAAACCCTCTTGTTGTGTGATTGTCATGACTCAGATCTAATTCAGCATGCTTATTACAAATGATGTGTAGTTCATTTAATACGTTAATATGTGGATCTGTAAGCTGCCCTTCTACTTTTCTTTTAACTAAGTAAATATATTCTCATTCTGCAAACCATCCCCCATTAATGGCAGAACTTTCTCACAATGCTCACATAAAGGAGGGGCTCAGTGCCCGCGTGATAGTGTAGCGCACATGGGGTTAGAAAGTTGTACTAAGGGTACACAAAAATGACTACAGGATGGTCTCCTATATCTTTGACAGTCTTGTTTGAGGGTAAATAGGCCTAATTAGAAGGAGTTATTTGTGAATTGGGCATAATTTCCTTAGGAATCCCTAGCAAGGTTGATAGAGCTAATAAATGAGCTTAATTGGTACTCGAGAAAGTGTCTTGGTTCCTTGAGATACTAGGTATATGAAAATTTGTCATAAAATTACTTGTTAGAGCAGGGCTAAAAGCTGTGTATGACAATCTTGTTGGATAAAGAGCCTTAAAATGCAAATTTCTTTGTATTTTTAGTATTGATAAAGGTTTGTGACCACAAAATAACATGAAGAAGCTAGGACAAATTGTTTGGAAGCCTTGAAGTGTGCCTTTGAGCATAAGATCAGGTTGGAGCATTAAGAGTCTGTCATAGTGAAGACCAAAACATAGTTTTGAGAGTATCATCAAAAGAATGTAATGACCTCCTTGACTATATTATATAGTATTAATGAGAAATGAATAAAGGTGTTTGAAGCTTTGGAATATTGTGGCATTTGTGTTGTAGTTGAGCATACAAAAACAAGGAAAGAACTAACAATCTTAAACTAGGTTGTGTGTTACTAAATTGCCAAGTGAAAAAACACCTTTGTTAAGAAGAGTGAGGATTTGAGAGTGTTGATGAGTGGTGAGAATGCTTGTGAATCTAAATTCTAAATCATGTTAGTCATAAATGAGTGGATTGTAGCTAAGACAAGGTCAAAGTAGATGAAGAAAAACAAAGTTATAAGGAGGTGACCAAAATAGGGCAAAATAATCCCAATCAAGTTGAGAGTTCTAATCCTAAGAGCGGTGAAAACAAAGGAGTGTTTTGAAAGTATAGTTCATCCTTGTGAAACAGGGAAATCTCAATCTTTCAATCTAAAGAACATTATAAGTATTCATTATACAAGATTAGGGTAATTTCTTAGTATAACGAAGGTTGAGTCACGTGAACATGACCGAGACAAAGTTCTTTGTGGAAGCTCGTATACATGTTAGAGACTAATTCCATGCTTAAGAAAGTGAGTAAACAAAGTGAATACACAAGGATAAGTAGAAAGAGTTCTAATCGGGTGAGATCATTTTCTTTATGAAGAAGTGGGAAAATAGAGAGAAAATAGTGTGAACACATAGTGAAGAGCTAAAGTAAACAAGTTAGAATATCAAGAGGACTTTTGGCAAAAAGTATAGTTGAAATGAGTGTTGAAGCATAGAAGAGTGAGTGAAGAAATTTGAAGGTGCATGTGGGCAAGACTAAGGGCATTGCAAGACAACCTGGAGTAGAAGTTCCAAGATAGTATTCAAGTCCATGAAGGAGGAGTGATACAAGAAAGTACTTGTGGCCTATAAAGAAAACTAGTAGTGCTTCTCAAGCTTGATTTCCAAGTTGTATGAACAGTTTTTCAAACAAGAAGGGGATCAAAACTTGGTGGAAAGGTTGGAAACACCAACCAAAAGAGATGTATAACGCTTTTCATGAGAAATGGTGATAAGTACGGGCTCACATTGCATGATAATCACATTTTGTACATAGTTGTTTGAGAAGTTTTTGACCATTTGACATCATTATGTAATTAAAACCTCACAAGGACAATTAAATAGCACAGGGGATGAAAATTGATAAACAACATTCCATGTGTCGACTACGGGCATAATCTCTAAACGTGCATATTTGTTTTGGAAAATAATCGCATAATGAAGAACAAAGATATCACCAACCTCCATACGTCCAAAGCTCCTCCTATCTTGGGACGAAATAGCTATTCAAGTCCAAAAAGCGTTGAATGGATATTAATGTTTAAAGTCGGCATAACATATTTTGTATAGTTGTGCAATGTCAATTGTGTCTCGTAGAAGAAGGTAAGACAAATAGTAGAATATTTAAAGCCTTCATGGAAGGAATAGGAAGAGAAAGGGGCCAAAATGTTGCAAGTCACCTTGATTCTATATAAAACTATTTAATGTCGGTGCACAAAGGTTGATCTTGGTTGAAGGTTAATATTGACTATTTTATTGAGTTGTCTTTCTTTTCTAGCTTTTATGGTTTCGTCTTTACGTTTTCTTATTTTATTGCTAGTGTGTAATTAGCTAAAATGTAATTTCTCTCATGTTAAAATTGATCATTGCACACTATTTAAATGACAAGTTATTCCATAATTCCCCTAGACTACAACTATAGCATGTCTTGATGAGTTATTCCAAGGACCTTTACTAGCACAAAATGTGTCCTTAACTATTTTGGCTCAACTCGTGTCAATCCTAACAAGGTGAGCAATTCCTAGGGAAGTGCCAATATATTGGAATCGTGGACTGAAGGTTGGTGAAGATCAACCAACATTTGAGTCCTTAGTGTAGTGCCCTACCTTAGTTTGTGTCAATCGAGTGAAGCGTCAAATGAATGTTGATTGTAAAGTTGTGGATACATAGTGAGCCAATTGGATGGCACAAGCCAACATGGAGTACGCATAACTTTTTCAGAATGCTCTAATAGTGGACTATTATATCTTTCTAAAAACTCATATGGTGATCTATAAGTTCACCTAGCAAAAGCTCGGTGAAGATGCCTCTTAAGCTCTAAAAACACTTAGAATGCTTTGAAAATGTCATTTAAGTTGTGAAGTACTTGTGCAACTCTAAAGAGATCCTAAAGAAATAGATTCCCTATCGATGTTGCATCCCTTTAGGGGTTGAATTGTTTCCATATAAATACATACACTATAAGAAGGCAATTACAATAGACGATAGTCGCAAAGAGATCGGTTACAAGAGTTCACCTTCTAGGGGAGTGATGATTGAGCTTCTTGCAATTGTGGTAGTTGAACTTCCAAGGCACATTATGCGACAATCGCGCATGTGTAGTGTGGCACTAGGTGTGTCGCGCTTCATCAAAGAGCAAACACGTGGATGTCGAGTCCACAGTTCCTACTCAAACTCTCGTGATTTGTGATAATGTTGTGAAGCAAGACATTAAAATCCAAGTGTTTTAAGATTGCACTATGGCATAGATTTCAAGATAGGGCACACAACACTAAGAAGATGTATTGCAAAGTACAATAGTTCGCAAGGCTATGTTCTTGTGCATGGAGATTTCATGAGTCGTGGCGCATAGCGTAAAGACGCCATAAAGCTAGTGAAAAGAACACAAACTTGCTCAACATGGCCCATTAACATGTCTTGCGTTGAAACATACCAAAAACTAATAGTATAACTTCATTTTTTTAAAGTTCGCATATACTTGGCACCGTGCTCTATCATCCATTCTTCTTTATGTGGTCTTTGAATGGGGTCTCCCTTGAAACCGTGATGCTTTCCACCACACTACTATGACTCCACGTATGTCCGTAGTTGTTACTATACTGATTATGTTGTTGCTCCATGATATAACTCGGTGTTTATTGTCATTGGATATGAGGACGTCGACTTTACCGCAACCCTTTATAAACATTATTTTTGGCGTGGCAATAAGTAGTCATTAGTAAACCACTTAAAAGCAATATATTTCTTTCTGCTAAACAATGTTGTACGTTGTAATAATGTACAACCCTTCGACCATTTGATCAACCCGATAATAATTAAAATATTGTTGTAAACCACGCTTCCTGGTTTCATAAATAATCATCATTTACTTCAGAAATTATTTTTTCGTGAAGAATGTTGTACGTTGTAATAACGGAAAACCCCAGCCATTTCACTCCGATGATAAGACCGATAATAATGAAAATATTGTACTCCTGCTCTGTGTTTTGTGGTTTCCTAATCATCATGAGATGTAGAAGATGCCATGTATTTGAGATTATCCTTTCCAGTAATTGTCTTGGAGTAAAATATACAAGGATGTAGTTCAAAACTGACTGCCCTCGAGCCCTGAGCAAAATGTTAACTCTTTGTTCCTTATTTCAAATGTTATCCATACCGTAGGACAAATGCTACGTACAGAATCTTCTCTATCTTGATGATAGATCATGGAGTGTGATCCGAAACATTGAATGACAAAACTCACACAGTTGTTTCCATAAACTCTGTTTTCAAACATTTTGAAAACTAGAATGTATGCAAGGGATTTACCTCAACTCAAATATTATTAAAAACAAAAGCAAAAAATTCATGTCATTGAAGTTTGAACATTGTCATATGCCAATTTCAGCCCTTTCCAGGATAGTTCTACAACACATCTGAAGAATGTTGTCAATCACGAGAAGAACTAATGGCATTAACCACATCATGTCATTTTTTTAATCCAGTACCATTGACACCAAGGTTTGAAATTTACTGCAGTTTTCCAAATATTGAATGTAAATATTCTCAACTTTCACACAATCTAACTAAATAGCATCATCCTTTTAGTGGAAGTCTTTCTATCAATACAGTTACATAGCAATACCTTCATTCTTCAAGAATAAGAAAGCCTTTCATAAGGTTTATTACGATATTTGAAAAGACAAACAGCCTTAGAACAAGCGACAAAGCCTTAATCCTCTGACAATAACTGAACGGCATTTTTGTGGGGCTGGTCGATATACAAAATGTCCTTGTGGGCTACTAGTGTTGCAGCTGGAAAGCAATATTGTTGGTTTGTTAGTCGTAAACATGAGCTGAATCAGATAAGCTTTGTGAGGCTGGTAGACTGTAAAGTTAGTTGCTTGGTACTATACAACTCTTCAATGGGGCACTGCTGCTACATCGCCATCTGACTGCTTGCTGTATGTAGTAGAACTGCTTTTATCTCCTCTGGTGCCACTTCCCCTCCTCTACATTGCTGCAGAATAAAATGGACATGAAAGAAGGTATTAGTTGGAATTGAATATGGTCATAGACCAGTTATCCAAGAAGTAAACAATAATCTTACCTCTGCTCGAAAAACATCAAGGGCGAATCCATTGAAGCAGCTGATGACTGCTTGCTGGACATCAAGGCCCAGCTCATCCAGTGCTCTCATGGTAGATAGGAGCAGTCCCGGCCGTCTTGCACAAAACATGTGGATATTTAGAGCCCTTCCATCTCTTGTCTTCACCTCTACCTGCACCCAATACAAAACAAACCCTGAAAACTCATTGTCCTGGTATTGAGCAATCATAATAATGACATGTGAAGAATTTTTATTTTTATTTTTGCTAAAATGGTCCGAAAGATTGAAGGTGGGGAGAGAGAATCACTGGTTTGCACTTGGGTATGGTAGACACAGAATGGCACTTTGTCATTGATGGGCTGCTTCTTGCTCCTCTAATGACGTTAGCTACCAAATACCTTGAAAGTTGAAGGTTGGTTCATTCACTCCAATAGCTGAGAGGTTGAGGTTGGTTAAAACTTAATTCTATGCCAATAGGTTGAAGGTTGAATGTTGATTCTGTGCCAATACTGAAAGTCGATTCTATGCCAATACTGAAAGTCGATTCTATGCCAATACTGAAAGTCGATTCTATGCCAATAGGTGGAAGGTTGAATGTTGATCCTATGCCGGCTGACCTTGAAGGTTGATTCTATGCCAATACTGAAAGTCAATTCTATGTCAATACTGAAAGTCGATTTTATGCCAATAGGTGGAAGGTTGATTCTAGGCCGGCTGACCTTGAAGGTTGATTCTATGCCACTACTGAAAGTCGATTCTATGCCAATACCGAAGGTTAATTCTATGCCATGAGCTTGCAAAGTTCTTGAAGGTTGACTCTATGCCGAAAGCTTGAAGGCTGATTATATGCTAAATACCTTGAAGGTCGAGTCTATGCCCATAGCTTAAAAGTTGAATGAGGATTTTATGTCAAATACCTTGAGGATTTTGTTCTATGCGTATAGCTTGAAAGTTGGTTCTATGGCCATAGCTTAAAGGCTGATTTTAAGCCAGTCCCAGTAACGAAAGATGCATAAAAGAAATTCTAGCCCAAATTAACAATAGAAAGTTCACCCTCCTGAAGAAAGTTGCACCAACCTATATATAGTTGTGGGAACATACTAGATTCACAATTCTTTGAAAAGTTTAATTTAGACATAGTTCCTAGAAACATATGAGAATCACAATTCTTTCAAAAGTTTCAACAATCATATATAATATCCAGAAACAAATGAGATTGACTAGTCTTTCAGAAACTTTATAATTGTTGCCAGAAAGATATCAGATTTACAATTTTCTTTAGAAGAGACTCGTTAAACATACACATTACTGAAGCTTCAAACATCATGGAACTCACCTGAATCGATTTTAGCAATGGCGTGGGTTAAAAATGAGTCAACATAGAAAATATAAATAGAATTCAATACATGAAACAGCCCATTAACAAGGCAAAACCCAGGCATAAGAAACGAGAAACGTCATCTCGCTGCTCGTCTTTTTTTTCATTTTCCTATAAATTTGCATGAGATCATAGCTTTAGTTTCGATGTCTCATTTTCAGTTTGATTTGGATTTTCAGTTGCATTAGAAGTTCTTTTTCCATTTTTCTTAAAAAATCTAACTGTGATAGAGAATAACCTACCCTCGCAGGCTGTGTATCTGCATCGGAGTGAGCAGGCAATGAAATGGGGCATTCTTCCTTGACACGGCAAGGGATGAGCGGCGGCGTGGAAGGCGTCCCAGGTTGGAAGGGCAAGCTTGACGGCAACACAGCCCCCTCTCTCCATTCCCACTCCCTTCCAGCTCCGTATGTAGATCATTTATCCGCTGCAGCAGCTCCTTCAAATACTCAATCGCATCTCCCAGTATTGACGCCCTGTCCATCTACAGTACGAAAAAATAAAAATAAACCGCCCTGGTCCACATCAACAGTTCTGAAACAAAAGTGTAAGCCTTGTAATTATTGGGTGTGGGGCAGAGCAAACCCTTTAAATTTACCTTTGATATCTTGGGGACTACGGAGCGAAGCATGTAAAGGCGGTCGTTGAGCTTCTTTCTGCGCCTCCTTTCTGCCATGAGATTCTTCGCAGGAGGCCCTTCTTCTTCCCTTTATCTGCAGGCCCGGGACCGTGACCGTCCTGGGCTCTGCCAGTGCCTTGATCCGCCTTGGCGTCGTCCGTCTCGTAGAGCAACCCCGACCCGCCACCACTCTCGTCCATGTTATCCTCTCCCATCTGCTGCACCACTTGCTGCGAAGAACACTCTTTATTTTCCTCGGCCCCCGCACGGCGACCTGCGCTTCCCTCGGGTGCTGGGGCTCTCCTCGTCGGCCGGAGCGGGTGACGAGCATGACTTGGGTAAGGGCAACAGCGGCGCTGCAGACGAGTGCCGCAGCGCCGCTCGTTTCTGAAACAACGTCGGCGGAGGACCGAGCTCCAGAACCTTGGACCTGTTGGCTCTCGGAATGTTCAGCCCGTTCAGCCCACTGTCCGCTTCGAACAGTCCATTATATTCGGCGCCGCCGAATTGCAGACGCGGACTCAGAATCTGAGCTTGTTGACTCGGAAGAAAAAACGTGGACGGCGGCGGAGGAGGAGGCGGAGGCGGTGCCTGCTGCTGCATGGAGCAGGGAGCTACTCCTACCCCCATGTGACCCTGGTTGAAAAACAGCGACGTTGCATTCGCCCCACCTTCCAGCCCAACTGCGCCGCCAAAGCTCAGGCTCGGAAGACTTCCCAGAAATCCCACATTGCCGTCAAAATGGCCCGCACCAGAACCACCCGCCTCCAGCAGGCCAGCCAAGCCGTTGGTCACATGCTGCTGTTTTCTTTTGGGTGCAAAAGACATAAACGATTGCAGGCGGGATGGATCCAGGCTAAACACGGTGGAAGCGTTAGGTTCCGGTTGCGGCTGAGCAGAAGCAGCAGCAACCAACGATGAATACGTGAGGTCATCCATGAGAGAGCTCTCCTGACCACCGCCTGCTCCCGGTGGCGGTGCCATGTACCACTCCTCATCTAACATAGCCTTGTAAGACTCCATCTGCCACAACAACATAAAACCAACACACACAGTAAAAATAAATTAAAAGGAGCCACAACGTGACTCGAACCTGTGACCCAGCTAAAGAATAAGTAAGCCAGTCTTTTATTTTTTACCCGCTGCGATTGCTCGTAATCGTTGTTCGCCATGTACTTAAACCTTGTCTCTCCTTTTTGAAAGCCAGCGCTAAACCACTAAACCAGACGTCCCGGGGTCGAGTCTCATCGTTCTGTTTCCGATGCAGCTGGCCATAATCGCCAGCTTTGTCAGTATTCTCCTCCACTCGTAACAAACAGCAGGCACATGGGTATGCACAAAACAGTAGCAAATTGTTTTTCTTTCCTTGGGATTCGTAAAACTTAACCCGTATGCGGATTCAAACCGTACATCCTGCCTTTATTATATATTTTTTTGTGTCTGGTTTGAATGGGACGTTGAGTTCAACGAATTTCAACCAGTTTCCCAGATAATAAATCGAAATGAGGAAGAGGTCTCTTAGGTTGACTGGGACAAAAACGAAAAAAATGCAGGGAATCAAATGATGAATTTGCTCTTTCTCGGAGCACGCCACTGCACTCCTTCCCCAGGAAGCAAGCCAAGTGAAGCCAACCCATTTCTAGACAGCCGCGTCCTCCTCACCTTCCTTATCTCTCCTCAACCCCCTAACCGCAGTTACATCCCCAACTCGGGTTAACGCGTAGGTTCCAGACTCTTCACTCCACTTTAACCGCCCATATTACATGGGAGGAGGGGGACAAAATAGGGAGCGCTCAATAGTTTTTGGTCCATTGGAAAAGTCATCGATGTTTTAAAATATTTTCAAAATTAAAATCATTTAAATCCGCAACCAGTAATTATTACTGTTTGATTATATATTTCTGTCTCTTCTAGCAAAAATATAAAATCTGAAGCTCTTATCTTTGTTTTTTTTTATTGTTTTCCATTGTCAGGACAAATAAAAGTAGAAGAAAAGCTATAGTTGGCCAATAAGCTTTTAGAAGTGGATTATCTTGGTAACAAATGTTTGCATTGTTATGGTCTTTTGTGATAGTTTTAACTTAATTTTTTAATGAATTATATTTAAACAAAAATGAAACACTTCTTTGCATGAATCAAAAATATATTCTTGAGAAGATTAATTATAGTGTCTCCTCCAACACATCTTACCACAATTTCCATTTGATTTTCTAGTTATTCTTGTGTCAAGACAATTTTCGACCCATCGAGAGAGTAGTGGCTCAAATCATAGGAAGAATTTGACCAATCAAAAGAGGAGGGGCTCAAATAATGTATGATTAAGATAGGAAGAATTTTCGCCTTAGATATCGATACCATAATGGATGATTTAGTGTGTATGAAGCCTAGGAAACGCTTACAAATTGAAACATGATAATTGCATGACACGTTTAATTCAAATCATATCAAGGTCCAAAGGATTATGTGGGAATGGATCAACGAGTCGACTTTGTCTCCAACAACATCATCAAATAATGGGCATCTCTTGAAGTAAATTTACTCAATGTTTTAGTTTTCAAGGAGTTGAATATTTGATTTGACATTAATGAGTAATTTCTATACTATAATTGTAGGTAACATTGGCTAGATTTTGTGTGTGCGTGATATTTTTATTGTAGATGACTTCAGTGTGATTCTCACATTGTTAAACTATATTCGGGGATTTGTTACTAAATAGAATACTTTGTTAAGTTGAAGAGAATTAAGTATACATGAGGGGAAAGCGAGGTTTAATAACTAACTCCAAAGACACGGCTCTTGGCATTGTCAGACCAATTCCTTCCTCCATATCAAGCACATTCCCATTTGGAACAAACCAATCAAAGCTCTGCAACAACCTTGCAAGGGTAATATGGACCATACACATTGCCAGGGAAGCACCAGGGCATTCTCTTCTACCCGCCCCCCAAAGAGAATCATCTCAAATTCATTCCCTCGGCTTTGTATGTTATTTATCTCTATATCTTTTTCAAAGAAACACTTTGGCATGAATTCTAGAGGTTGATTCCACACTCTTGGGTCTCTCTGAATCGCCCATGCATTTACCATGTAATGACAGGTGGACCATATTATAGTAGAGTGTTTTACGGAAGGGGGAAAAACACACATCATGTCTCGCAGATTACTGTGATTGGCAGTGGAGGAGGAGGCCCATTTATTTGAGATCAATAATAATACCATGGTGTTGTGAATTACTCTTTGGAGGCTGACAACATCGTTGCATGAATTAGGTCCGACATGAATATTCACCAAATATATAGCAAATACTACTTATATCCCTACAAAGTATAAGTTCACTCTTGATATCTCAAAAACATTATTGTAAATATGAGAAGAATATCACTAAGAGTAGATGATAAAATCAACATAAGTGGAGAATACATTCGATAATTTGGGGGGAAATCACTATTACTAGTTTTTGAATGTGTTCTTTTGACATAAGCTCATTTTGTAAAATATACTCCATCTAAGATATTGTTTATTATGATCGGTTTTTGAATTTGTTCTCTTGACGAGAGGTTTGGTTTGTGAAATATTTTCATCTATAGTAGTACCCTCATGATTCAAATATTTATCTTACAAGTCTCATTCTCACAAGAAAGATTACAAGTTAAATTGAACAACATCATATAAATTCATTCATGGTATATATCAATATGTATGTTTGATTTATTGATTTTGTTAGTTATTTTTTATTGAATGCTAAAGTATTACCTTAGGCACTAATTTATATAGAATGTCAAGCATCCATGCTTTAAAGTAAACACATAGAAAATTACAAAGTTGAGTGAGTGTACATCTAAATCAATTATCACCTTTAACTAAGCAAATATAGGAAGGTGCATCCACACTATCAAGGCATAATGTTGGCCTCAACCGCTTGACTCTCCATGTTGAAGCATCGAGGGCTTTACACTCGAAAGAATTGATCCTAGTGGATTATATGTATGCCAATCAACTCCACCAAATGACAAAATGACCAGGTATTGTTAATTTTGTTTTGTAAGCATCAGGGGTGTGCCTATCAACCTTCCACAAGCACATATTGATACTTTTGCTAGTAGGTATTTAACATGATTTTGATTTTAAGACCATCGTTTATTTGTTGCCAAGGTTTATTAGATTATTTTGATTGGTAGTGGTACTATTCGCTACATCTTGGTTGATCAATTGGCTTAGATGCATGTTTCAATTGTGGAAGAGTAATGTTGAAATGCAAATATGGCAAGTTAATAATAACATTTTGGCTATCCAAATATGAAATTACTATTTCAATGTTTGACCTCTAATTTTAAGGAAAAATTATATTTTTGTTTTTACATCGGTGACTCGTATTGTTGGCAGTTGCAGGTCGAAGATAACTAGTTACTTACATGAAAGGTGCATCGTGAAGACTAGCAGTTTGTTTGCCACGTCTCAAAAAGTAACATGACCGAGTTTTGCAAAGAGAGGGGGCTCCGAGTCAACGCTTATCCGGTAGAGAAGTTTAATACAAAGATACAAGTGGAAATGAGCCACAATTCAAACTTTATTTCTTTGTGAATTTTCCATCAGCATAAAATTATTCTCCCTCCAAATATCTTATTCCAAGTCATGTCTTTTTTAATATCAAAAATCATTATCGAGATAAATGATATTTACGGCCCAAGGGATGGTAGTCTCTTCCTTGTCGGGAAACTGTTAATTTAATAAATCCAATCTCTTAATGTTGTTTATTATTCCCTTTTGCACCATTTCTTAGTCTCACATGGGCTTGCCTTGTTTTTGTATTTCAGCAGAGCAGTCCATATGTATTATTTCCGCTCATCAGTATTGTCAAACAATTGGTGTGCAACATACACATGTCCAATTTTATTAGTCCAATTGTTTTACATGATAATATGCTTACTTTTGAAATATCCTCGCCAAATTTGTGTATATCCTTGTGATATGGTGACACTTACAAGTCAAAAGACAAAAATTTAAAATGAAAATTAATGTGGATTTGAAAGAAATTTGTTTTGTTGTTTTAAAGTTTTGGATGCAGACAAAGATGATTACAACACCATATCAACAAGTATGGATAAAGGTTTACTTTTAAGAAATTTGCTTATTTAAACAAGTGTTAATTTAAGGCAATAGTTTATTTGTTGTCAAGTTTTATTAGCTTATTTTGATTGTTTTTTTAATTATTGGTAAATGATTTTGAAGGGGACCATATCTCATAGTACAAAAAGGTTCAACACCCAAATGAAATAAGACATCAACGGTGGTTTTTGACGAGTGGGGACCACACCCTAAATAACTAGGCCTAGCAACCAGAAAATACAATTAAAAACAAAGGCAACTTTGGACGATCTGCCTACATGAAGCTAAAAAACAACCAAACTACAACATCACAACAGCTACACATCCGCATAAGATCAACAAAAAAAGACCCAAAAATAGAGACTTGGAAGCCTTCATTTGAGAGTATTGTTAAAGACCTTTTTACCTCCTCCATAGCTTAAACAGATTTAGAGCAGTGTGTTGAGATGGGTCCTTGCTTATTGAAGAGATTGCCATTTTATTTTCTTTACCTCCTTTCCAAATTCTGAAGAAATGTCACTAAGATCACAAACTTGTTTGACCTGTACTTCAATGAAGTCAAGGATGGCCTTATGCATAGTAAGGTGGTCAATTTACTTGTTTATGATCTTCCCCATAGTCTCTTCCATATCCTTATGTTTCTTGGCTATTTCTTCAAGTTTTTCCTCAAGTTAGGAACACTGCTTGTCTTTGCCTCTTTCTTTGAGTAAAGAGCAACGTCCTCTCCAAGGACCTTGATTTTTTTTTGCATACTTCTTAATCGGGGCCTTTAGATCATGACTTCCCAGGAATCCTAGGTAGTTTGGCTAATGGACAATAAAATCTCATTATGGCCGATCCTTTCCTTTGACACTACTTCAAAGAGCCCTTTTGGCCGGCGAAGGAGAGGGGGTTCTAAGGTTTTTAGTCTTCACTTTATGATGTAGAGGAGTTGGACAAGAGGGATAGGATGGGAGGGACGTTGGCAACAATATCATACAAGTCTTGGTGTAAAGAAGGATGACTCCCTGATGGAGTGGAAGGCCGTGATGGTGGGAGTGGATTTCAAGGATGGATTTCTTCAAGGACTCGCATGATGTAATACCACATGCTCACTTTGGGGGACCTGTGGAAATGATTCAAAAGGACAAGGTGATGTAACGACATGATTAAGAATTTTCCTTCAAGTGTAGTATATCTAACCACCATACAAGACTCACCTTGATATATTTGAGGGTTTCATACGCCTCAACAATTTTTTTCTCATCTACCTCTTTATCAAATTTGTTTCTAAAAAAATTAATTCCATTCATACCTAGCCCTGGAATAAAGGAAGTCATATTTTCAATGATGGAAAATTTCTTACCTTTGTAAGTGATTACCTTATCCTTCCATTGTTTGGCAAATGTCACCGAAATGTGCTTGTCGTGGCCCTTTATCCTGTCGTGGCCCTTTATCCACTTCATAAAAGGTTGTAAAGCCGTCCACATCTAACACCTTCCAGAGCTCTTCATTTGTTTGCCAAGATGGGTCACAAACCGGATTGACTTTGCGGGGAAGGCCGCCATGGTCATGTGGAAAGGAGAATGACGTCGGATAGCGAGAGCACCCATAGGATTTTGACAAAGATCGAGAATGCTTCACAAGGTAGCACAAAGATCGACAAGATTTAGAAAAATTTGGATGTCTTGATTAAACCATAGGGGAAGAGCACGACCCAAGCATGCAAAGTACTCATAAAACCAATTTCTCACTTGCCCTCTCCGATTGCAAGTACTAGTCTTTAGGACAGCTGGCCATTTTATCTTTGGAAATGATTTCATTTGGAATTTGGGGGATTTCATTATAATCATGCCAATAACTTAAATGATTTCTAGATACCCCTATGTTGGCAAAGGAGTCGCAAAGAACTTTGTTTCCCTCTTTGTAGGTGTGACAAAATTTGACATTTGTGAAAATATTACAAATATTGATGGCCTCATGAATAAAATCCCTAATAGTCCAACTTGGAGGGTGAGTACCTTTAAGATGGTTAATAATATTTAAGAAGTCCCCTTGATAATAAGATTAGTAATCTTGTGTTCTTTAGCTTCTCTTATACCCCATAAAGCGTGCCAAGTGCCTCAGCATAGTGGTTGGATTGGGTTCCCATAGGACTGCGTATGCAACAATGAGATGACCAAGATGATTTCTAATGATACCTCCAACACCCGCACTCCTGGATTTCCTTTAGAGGCATCATCAAGCTTATTTTGATTGTTAGTACTTGTAATAACAAGTAGTACTATTGGTTTCATCTTGTTTGATAAATTCACTTGGATGCATGTGTCAATTGTTAAAAAGTAATGTCGAAATGAAAATATGGTAAGCTAATACAATTTGGCTATGAAAATATTTTTTGGGAATCCATTTGATTGGTTGAAACTAATACTTTCATTTCTGGCCTCTAAATTTTGAGGAGGAAATTTAATTTTTTTGTTTTACATTGGTGACTCATGTTGATGCACATGTCACAAATAGCTACCTACCTACATGAAAGGTGCATGGATAACGGTGGGCGTGGAGACCAATATATTTTTGTCACTTTTGAAAAAGTAACATGACCGAGTTTTGTAAGGAGAGGGGGCTCTAAGTTGTCACTTATCTAATAGAGAAAATTTTAATGGCATCAAGATTTTTTTATAGCCAAAATTTTTAGGAGAGGGAAGGATTGTCACCGCCAACGAGAGGGATCAAGGTGCAATATTCATTTTGAATGAATGGAATGATCACAAACTCATTTAATACAAAGATAAAAGCATAAATGAGTTATTGCGAGGATCCAGAATTCGAACTTTATTTATTTTTCCAAGGGTTGGTATTTGTTTTATGCACTGTGAATTTTCCATCAAAAGAAAATTACTCTTCCTCAAAATATCTTATTGAGATTTGTGGCTTTGTTTAACATCAAAAATCATTACCAAGATAAATGTTTTTAACCGTCCAAGGAATGATAATATCTTCTTTTTCGAGAAACACTTAATCTAAGAAATCCAATTTCATGATGTTGTTTACCATTCCTTTATCATGCCCTTTTACAACATTTCTTAGTCTCACATGGGCTTGCCTTGTTTCTTGTATGACGGTGGACATGGAGACCAACATAACAATCCACACGTATTCTTTTTCTCATCCATTTTGTCAAAAAATTGGCATGCAACATACACATGTCCAAATTTTGTACATGATAACAAGCTTACTTTTGAAATATCCTCACCAAATTAGTGAACATCCCTATGATATTTATATTGATGATTACAAGTCAAAAGACAAAATTGAAAATTGATGTGGATTTGAAAGATATTTGTTTTGTTGTTTAAACTGTTTCATGCACACAAAGATGATTACAACATATTACCAAATCAACAATTATGGTCATAGCACTAAGGATAAATCCTCACAACCTTTTAATTTCATTAAATTTTTGGATGCTTTCTTATCAACAATTACAAATTTTGTTTCCCCATATTTATACATATAGTGGCCAACGCAGTTAGAAGAGATATTGATTTTCCCGAGATAGATTGTTATTATGGATCTCATAGTGTGCTTTTGGTTTATAATTGTTACACATTTTAATCCACGGCGGTAGATTATCCCAAAACCAAATACATAGGGCCATATTAGAAGAATCAAGAATCCCTTCGAGCAATGCATAGGTGGGAGAAAGTTTCACTAAATGGATGATCCATTCACTTGTACTAACAAAACAAGGGGTTTAGAACAGGTTAAAAACATCCATCCAAGAATAACATACCCATGATTTGTACCAAAAATCTTAATATTGTTTTCACTCCTACCTAGTGTCATTTAGAGAACGAGCCATTGTGCGTATGAAAGGATCAAACATGGATACACATGGTAAAATTTAACACTAGCGTAGTAAATACCTAAAATATCAAGGAATCTCCATATCTATGCATGATTTGCTAAAGACAAGTCGTTGATCTCCAAGTAATAATGGTATTTTATATGAGTAATAGTGTTATGTATATCATGTTTTCACCACATGCAGGCTTTATTTTAATCAATCGTTTTTGAAAAAATAACATTTTCAAACATTGAAACCTACAAGATAAGTTAGAGACATTTATTTTTTCTATAATCACTAGCTAGAAAAATGGGACTTACCTTTCAAGGATAATATAATATTTTATTTAAGTGTATCTTTCAACTTCATCAGCCTCATTTTATATTTTATATGGTGTATTCTGTATCAAATATGCTTCGTTAAGTGAAGACCTTTGCCTTTCGTATCTGTTGACTGCATAAATAGGTAAATTAATCACCTTGAAATTGCATGATTTTCAACATGGAGTTACATTTTTATTGAATTTTTATGTGCTAATGTCATTACAAGGTTTATAAGTGTTTGTGTTGATGTATACAACATGCACACCAAGAAGGGGAATGACAATTTTTCTCTTGTGTGTATTAGTCATATTCACCTGATTTTGTAAATTTGTAGATTTTTGACCAAATGGTCTTACTAATCTTTGAATTGAATCCCATTCTTCTTAGGATATTCTTGAGTTGAGGCCTAGGAATTAACATTTTTGGTAAGAACCAAGACTTGTCCATTTTTTTCTTGTGAATGCACAACAAGCCTAGAAGTGATAAAGCCTTGTGGATGATTTTATGTTAAATGTTTAATGGTTAAAGCATTTGTTGCTGGAGTTTGCAATTGATTTGGCACATTTGAATTACTTGTAGTAAAATGAGTGGGAAGAGGACTTTGAAAAAACAAAGGTTGAAAAACCTTGTGGGTTCATTTGCTCTTCATTTTTATGGCTTCTAAATAAGCAGATGTCAAATTGTTTATATTTACGGATCTTCTTAAGAGAATAATAGTAATATAATCTAAAGCATTTAGTATATTTCAAGGCGAAAACATCGTTAGGTCTATAGGGATGGGTTGTCATGTTGCGGGTTTTTTTCAACCTAACATTGAAGGATCTAATGGAATCTTTGGCCTCCCTTTGCAACATTATAAACTTATGATAAATAACATATTAGTCAATGGTTCTACCAAATTGAGCAATGAAAAAATCAACAAATCCTTTCCAACTTGTTCTGCATCCTCAAATAAATCCAAGAACCAATCATAAGCAACATTTCTCAAGGAGGAGGGAAAGAGCCTACACGCTACATCCTCATGGGTAACTCCTAAAAGTCTCAAGGAAGATTTGAAAGTTCTAACACATTTTTAAATGGTTATAACATTTACATGGTAAAAAATGGGAAGATACCTCTCACGATCTCTTGGAATATCATGTACGGGACCAAGTACGTTGATGGAAGTTCTAGCTAACTTGAGGCCATTGTGAATGATCATGAAAGAGGGGTGTTTTGCCTTGAAAGCTATGAGACTTTGCCAAACTTTTAGAAAAGTTGATCTAGGGTCTTTGAACCTCTAGATTTGTTAGAAACTAGGACACTAAGAGGGGGTGAATCAATGTCTAATCAAACTTTTACAAGCATTTTCATTTCCTTAATCTTGTTATGAAGAGCATATAAAACCATACACAAGAAAATTATAGGAGAATGTACACTTTGAACACATCATTTTATGTGGAAACCCAAAATAGGAAAAAAAACCATTGAAACCATGAACTATGCTTAGGACAGAAATTTCCTTTAAATGTTACATGATTTCATGGTTGAGCTTCTACTCAACCTGGAGTTACTGCAACTCCTAAGTTTGACCAAGATCTTTACTCGGTTTGGAGGCTACTACCCCTGTAATTTAACCATTCTGGTGATCTTTAGTAAGATATTGCTTACAAGAGAGGCTGTAACCCCCTATATGCTAAGATGCAACTTAGACTTATTCTATGTTTTGGTCACCCTTTGTTTACTTTCTTATATAGCTAATAATGACCTCTATATTAGCACACTTTTCTTCTTCTTCACCGCTTCTCAATTCCGCTCATGATTATATTTTCTTTTGCTTATCAATTTAGTACTCATTTTTATTTATGTCAAGACATTCATTGACTTCAAAGTATGTTCTTTGTACCTTCTTTTCTTTAATCCAAAATGGCATCTATACATATCATGTTATCCTTTGTTCAAATAGTCAAGCAAGCTTTTGGTCTACATATATCCAGGTTTAATGCAAGAAGTCATCTTGGTGATCAACTTGTATTTTCTCAATTTCTTAGTTCAAAAAAATTCAATTTATGAGTGCAAGCACATTGTGCTCATGTACATTGTTCTTCATTCAACTATGACAATCAACTTTCTATCATGATTTTCATTATCAACACATTTTTATTGCTTCATTCCATGGATGGATCATTTCTGTTGTTGAAGT
Organism: Taxus wallichiana var. yunnanensis; assembly: GCA_018340775.1. Taxonomy (NCBI): domain Eukaryota; kingdom Viridiplantae; phylum Streptophyta; class Pinopsida; order Cupressales; family Taxaceae; genus Taxus; species Taxus wallichiana. Next base: position 42,688,202 of record CM031236.1, read on the forward strand.
TAAGAAGGTGAACATAATCCAAGGGGAACAAGTAAGTATGAGTTTAGGAATTGTGGTGATTACATGTCAAGTTATTTTAGGATCCTTTTACATAAATGTCAAAGGGGGAGTGAAGTCGAAAATATGAAAAGAGGTTTGAAGGTGGTTTGAAGGTGCTTGCATGTTTGGTTGCCATCAATGACAAAGGGGGAGATTGTTGGACATTGTGTCATTGTTGTTATCGGTCATGCCAGGTGGCATTGATGGAAAAGGGTGTCCAAATGGCATATGAGTCAATATGAGGTGTCATTCATCAAGATGAGTGAAGGTTGATTGATAGTGTCCTAGGTTGGTGTCTGGAGTATATGTGTGTTCTTTGTGTATGGTTCAAGCAAGTAGGTGTTGTTCATGAGTTTCAGATGTTGTATGAAGGTTGTTAGGGTGTTTTACATTATCAAAGAGACGTTTCGAGGTGTTAATGAGTATGTAGGGTTAATTATAGGTCAATTCATGAGAAGCATGTGTTGAGACAAGCTATTCTAGGCTCTAAACCTAGACCTAGTATATGCATAACATGAATTATGAAGCAAAATAGGTCAAGGCAAGTCAATGTGAGCATGAGAGGAGCATTGTAAGATTTCATAACATGTGTGGAATGACTACAAGGCCATAGTTCAGGTGTATGATGCATATTCATAGTCCTAAGAAGCAAGTTCTACAAGACAAGGAAAGGAATGCATGCGTAAACCATGGTGCATGGAGTGTTTCGGAGGTGTGAAAGCATGATTGAGCATTCAAGATCATGAAGAAGATTATCCTAGAGGTGTGTGCCAAGTTTCATGTCGGGAGGATGAAGATAATGCAAGAAAAGTGGTTTTGAGCTTTATTGAGCTCTCAAAACACTCATTCCCACCTCGAAGGTCAAGTTTTGAGTGCTCACTTAAACATGAAATCTTTGCATGGGTACTTGATCCATTCATTATACTTGAGGCATGGAGCTAAGATTATTTTGCAATTGGAATGAAGTTAAATTATGCCCTATCATTTATGAATGATTACTAAGAAGCAAAGTAGGTTTGAAACCCTTGCAAAACCCTAGTAGCATAGTGATAAGAAATAAATGAAGTCTATGGTCTAAATGTAACGAATCATTACACCAAAACCTCGAGGCATTATTGAAATCTGCACATGAGGATCATAACATTGGAATCCACTTCGATGGGGACACCTCCAATATACCTCTACCAAGTATAAGAATCAACTCATACATACCTCCCCTCATAATGATACTCACATCCTTTAAATAGGATGGGTAACACCTAATCCCAATGTAGGCCGACCCATTGCCCAATATAATTAATTCCTATGTGAGCTCATAAACTAACTAAGGGGATGTGTGCCACATGTCGGCATCTCCATCAACCCATATACATTATGATATTATATCCCATGTGAACCCATACATATAACTAAGGGGATGTGTGCCACATGTCGGCATCTCCATCAACCCCTATATATTATATTATCATATCCCAAGGTACATAGCACTAAAAATGGAATGGGAAAGCTAATGTGATGATTCATGGTTGTAGAGAATTCTTTAGAGCTTAGTTTGGTGGTGGTTTCATGTTCTAGGTGTATTGGTAAGGTACAAAAAACCCCTTATTTTATGGAGATTTACTGGTACAAAAATGGGTTGCAGGCTTCATGGTTTGAAAACAATTTATTCTTCTAGCTTGGAATTAGTACTAAGTTTCCATTAAAATATTTGGACAAGTTTAGTGGAGAAAATGAGAGAAACTAGACTCACAAATTAACTTACTACTTTTGGCCTGGCACTAAAACCATTCGTGGAGGTATGAAGGTGTTTATGATGAAATGCATAGTGTAGCAAGGTTATTTGAGCTTTTATAGTTGGAAGAGGTATAATATGACATGTTTGAGCTCTTGGTTTGGTATGAAGATGTGTTTTCATATGAAATCCCTAATGGCCTAATCAACCCAATTAGGCTTGCTAAGAAAGTGATAGGAACATGTAAGAAATTTTGAAGTTCTTCATGTGACATATGATTGTGAGTGCCTAGGCATGTTGGAAAGGATTCCACTGAAGTGGTCCATGTGAATTTAGTGTTTGGAAGTGAAGTTTGAGGTGTTGGAACATGTTGAGATCAAGACTGGTTCTTGAGGACTAAAACACAATTTAAGAAGTTTTAGAGATGGAGATGTTTTAGAGCCTTTTATCATGAATTGGTGGTCGAAATGAGTTTTTTCAGGTGCTTGATGATGATCTATTTTTTTATATGCCATATGTCCCTTGGTGAAGAGTTTTGAGGTGTGAAGTTTCTTGTTTTTGGAGACTAGTTATTAAGTATTTAATACCTACTAGGAGGTTCTTGCATCTTGGGTACTGCTCCATGGTGAAGATAGATGTTACAAAGGTTCTTGTGCATGTGGATGAAGTTGAGAGGATGTTGCAAAGTTTTCAAGTGCTTAAGAAGTCATGGTGAAGTTGTTGAGAGCCCTTGAAGATCATAAGGTGATTTGTTGGGTGTGAAGACTTTGATTTAGGCTTTGTGAGCAAGTTTGAATTGTTTAGGCTAATGCCGACCTCTAAATTCCTTCTAATTGATTTACATGAATGTATATAATGTGTTTTAGTGTTGTTCATGACTGACCTATATGGTTATGTGGTCCTTTTCGACCTAAGTGGTTTTTGGGTAAGTGTTATGTATAAAAGTGAAGTGTATTTGCTCGTTTTAACTAGTGGATATGATGGAAGTTTCATAAGTTAAATGAGATTGTGAGAGTGTTGTGAGGGATATATAACAAAGAAAATAAGAGTATGATAAGGTGAGAATGATAGAGAAGAAGAAGAAGATACAAGGTCACTTGACCTAATCAACATTTATAGGTGCATTTATGAGTGAAGAAGGAGAGAGAGTTGTTTGAGAGGGTTTTGAGTGGAGTGAGATGACAAAGTGATCACAATCAATTGTTGAAGCAACAAGGACATCAGTCAATATTCATATTCAAGTGGCTGAGTTGGTGTTTGGTCATCTTAGGGGTTGTAGCCTCATTGTAGGGTTGGTTCCCTACTAAACTAGGGGTTGGTGCTCCTTATGGGGTTGGTGCCTCACTAAACAAATCTCTTTGTGATGTGTAATATTCATGAGAGTCATTTGTATTGAGTAATATATGCAGAGGTTTAGTGGGTTTTCTTCCCCTTGAGGGTTTCCCACTTTATATCTTGTGTTCATGTGTACTATCTTACTTTATGTTCTTATGGATGGTTGTTTCACACTTAATAAGCTCACACTTGTTTATGAATGTTGAATGGATGCTTTGATTGATGTATGCAAGCTAAGATAAACAAAGTAAAAGTTTTGAATAATTAATTCACCCCCCTCTTAGTTACCGTGCTTTCCAAATGAACTACGTTAATAGATGCCCAAGTTGCACAAGAATAATGTGATGTGCATTTGGATGGTTTTTTCTTCTAGTTAATCTGTTAATTTTATAATATCGATAGATAAGCCCAAGTTTATATAAATTTTCTATGGAATTATTCAAGAATTTGAATGTCATCTTTAGGATTGTGAATAAACATGGAGAAGTTGTTTAAAGCAATTGGACAAACTCCCAATAAACATGGAATCCTAAGACCCTTGTATGATTTCTATAGAGAAGCAACATACACCCTTTTATTAGAAGACTATCTTTTAGATATGTAGTACTCTAGCAAGAGAGTTCATTTATATTGAAATGGTGATTTCTCCAAGGAGTTCTATGGAGATCTCACAATATTGGTTGTCATACCAAATAAATTGCACTTGAAAAATCTTGAATTGTAACATAATGGTGTAGAACATAACCTTTGGCCTAGGTCTTCAGCATTACTCTCCCAAGATGAATTAAAGTCAAAACAAGAAGAGAATAAGAGTATTTGGAGGTAAGATAAGGAGTAATAACCTTGATATCTTGGGATATTCAAAAGAGAATCATATCGAAGAACTCAATATCAATGTAAAACACTTGAAATTCACGGTTCGGGAAGGGAAAGTAACTAAGATGATAAAGAGGAATCAACTAAGGATATTAACACAAGAATCCCGCTTATGAGATAACTATTTATAGTTATATGAAACAACACACACAAAATCAAACCCTAGTAAATTTTCACGAGAATTGCACATTGTATTTGTTTAATGTACAAAGCCATCCAACTCTTGCGCACACCGCATTAATGACAAATCTTTTTGTTGCGATGCAACGCTCATTTTTTTCAATCTTTCACCTTTTGATTCTCATTGATAAGTTTTTAATTTGAATTAAGTTGTCTATAAATATATGTATTATATTTTATACGGTATTAAATATATTATCTATACATATATATTATTGTTGGCATTTTATTGGGTGTTTATTAATATTATAAAGATATTAACTAAAAAATGAAACAATTATTATTATGGCATATACGTTTTGACTAGAATAAATTGTTGGTATTGTACTAAGTACTCATTAACATTTTAAAGAGATCAAAAAATATTGGAACACTTACTTGTTGTGGTGCACATAAGTAGGGTTGAATTAAGGTCTAGGAAAACTATGTAGTTGAGGGTCATCATTATGCGGGATATTTATTTTATTTTATATTATTTTTCATATTTTTAATATTAAAATAAACATTTTTTTGGAGATCCCAATGATGTATGATATATTAACAACAATTGTTATATATCTATTATACTCCTTCGTCCCCAACCCTCCAATCGCCACCATAATGATATAATTAGTATTTACACAACAATGAAACCATGTAAGATATGACATTTTCGAAGAGATGTTGGTGTCATATTGCTAAATATGTGCGTGCATTCCAAAATAATAATAGAAAAATTGTTACATTGTAATAATTAATACAACTAAGAGTTAAGTACCTTACATATCATTTCAAGTCTATAAATGTTCAATATTTTTTCATAACTTATGTAACACAAAAATTAAAATGGATTTTAAGACTAAAAAAATTAAGTTGTTATCAATTTAGAAAAAATAAATTATACATTAAGTTGACGAAGTGAATATTTTGAAAAAGATATGAAAATAAATTATTTTTTATGTGCCTCAAATACAAATTCTTACCCGAATCCAATTCATAAGGAAAGTGAGGATAATCTTCAATTTTCAACGCAAGTGATAAGACTGAAAAAATATAGTCCAAAAGAGATGAATAGACACACAAAGAGAAGAATAAAGATTATATTTTTACCATACCCACCATAGATCATGGTCCAAAAAAATTAGTAATAGAGAGGGGGTATTGGATCCAAGTATCACTGCCTTATACCAACCTCGAACATAAATTCCCACCAAAAACATTTATTGGAAGAAGGAAGGATAGATTACACACCTATAGACTATTGTATTTCAATTAGATTGTTATTATTTATATAATTTATTATATTCTAACATATTTTCTACTAAGCATTTCTTTTCATTCAAGAATTTGTTAAATACGTATTGTTTAATTAAATACTAAGTTCACCTTCAACACCAAATTACTCTTAAAATTTATTTTTTCCCATTAAAACTCTTAAATATTTTATGAGGGCAAAAGTTTCCCAAGGATAAAAGAAAAAAATCTTAGCAAATGTAAGGTAGGGTCATCAAATGATTTCAAGATATGTATATTTTCTATTATAAACATTTAATTTGAAGGTGCTTAAAAACTAACCATTAGTACTATAGACTTATAAAGATCACTTTTCCCCTTAAATCGTTACATATTATAGGAACACAAAAATTACTATAAATCTAGAAAGTCTTGTTTGCAAACATATAATTTGAAGGTGCTTAAAAACTAACCATTAGTATCATAGACTTATAAATATCACTTTCCCCCTTAAACCGTTTATTATTATTGGAACACAAAAATTACTATAAATCTAGAAAGTCTTATTTGCAAGTTAAAGTAATTAAATCATATTACATTAACAAAGAAAGAAGAAAGTCTTGTTTACGAGGGTAATATAATCACATTGTAAAATTTTAATAGTTTGCAAGAAACCTCCCAACATTTTTAGTCATTTTCCTAATCAAATCAATATTTCTATGTAAGGTATGTGTTACTTTTAAATAAATATTTCTATATTCAAATCCTAACTCTAAACTATTTATTATATGCTAAATACTAGAATTTATACAGACATCTTATTTTTAATTTCACAAATATTAATTGAGTATTATTATTATTATTATTATTATTATTATTATTTTATATAAGTAATTAAATTAATTGCATTATGCTAATAAGATGTTGATGGGTTGATAAGTAGGTTAATTGTGTTTAATGCATACATACTCGAATCTCATTTGATGTTTGTTGGTTCTTTATTAGATTTGAGGTCGATCCATTATCTCTCTTAAAAAACAATCTAATTATTTATATTACACTTAAGAAAAAATGAATTGGGATTTATATGTGTAACTCTTGTTCACCAGTTTTCTTATTTATCTTTTGATTTGTTTTTCAAATTTTTGAACTTTTATTGTGTTTTTGTTTTCTATGGATCTTATGACCTTTTTTATTTCTCTCTCAAGACTTTTTGTAGCTTGATATGTTTGGTATTTAGGGGTTGTGATTCCTTCCACACTTTTTGGTATGATTAACTATTATGATTTTATGATAAAAGTACAATTTCCTTTAAAAATCTTATTTATTTGTACTACCTTTATAAAAAAATTGAACCGAGGTTTGTATATGTATAATCCTTATTCACCAATTTTTTTATTTTATATATTTTCTAAGCCAATGTCGAGATTAATTCCGGTAAAAAACATTTAGCAAACCCAATAATTCCAATCGAAAGTATTGATTGAAAACAAAATATATATACTATATTAATGTGCAATCTATTTATCTATATAACACTTAGGTAAGGAAAATCTAATTATAACCTTTATCCTCCAAAAAATCCTTATACATCATAACACAATGAATTGTAACTTTCAATAGTTTAATTATATATTTTCTAATTTTGTAATTGAAAAGTTTTTTTAAATTGTTGACTCGGAGGAAATCGAAATTTGTCCAACGACTCGAGCTCTAAAACTCTAACACAAGGTGAGTCTCCCTATAACTTCTAGGCGGAATACTATAGACCACTCAAGCGAGGACTAAACAACTACCAATTTGCACTTGCCTGACTGTCAGGTTATAATCGACAAGACATTTAAAGCAGTTTCGATAAACAAGTCTATATATAAGAACCTTGTCAATTCATATACTAAATACATAAATAGGCAGAATTGTTGGGCACAAACGGTGGGAAGCAGGGGTCACAAGGGTCTAAGCGTAGCAAGTACGAGTTAATTTTTGCTCAAAACAATTCAATCATAAACAACAATCGAAATGTAAAATAATTGTTTAAATTATTTTATAGACGACTCGCTATCTCACAAATAAATTGAGAATCAAGGGTAGAACCTCGTCACCTAAAATAATAGCGAAGGCCAATCTTTTTATTTAACATATGATTCAATGGATTTGTATATGTATTTTAAAGTATAAATCACTAAAGTACCTAGGTAAGGGGAAAAAAAGGGCAAAAAGTGTATGGAAAGGCGCAAATGTTTAAGGTGGAATACCGTACACAAACCTTAATTTTCGCATTCTATGTACGTTGATTTTTCTCATTACCTAATCAAATTGTCTAAGAATATATGTGATTCCTTTGCTTTAATTTATGATTTTCTTTTGTCCCATTAATCAATATGATTCCTGAATGTTCTAATGCCTCCCAACTGGGCTCAACTACGCGGCGGGTGCGAAGGATTTTTAACGAGCCATCGAATGACAATTGTGAGTTAGTTTTAAAGTTTATGCGACTCCACATTTGAGGAGGCCAACTAAAGTTCCAAATCTAAAAATAGGTATGCCGTATAAAACCAAATGACCTAACCATCTAACAATTATGGGTTGTTTTGCCCAATATTAATAGATTACAACTAACACAAATAAATGTCAGGAACAATAATCTTATGTGTATAACTAGCAATTGTATTTTGTAGGGGAAAAAGAAAAGAAAATTATTATCTCCTCCATGCATAATAGTCGACTTGATTCTTACATGTTAACATTGCTTTGCTTCCTGATTTCATTTTTTCGTGTTCTTTATTTATGTTGGTTATATATTGCATTGGTTTGTGATAGCTTATTAATTGTTTACTATTTTTGTAGGGGCCAACGTTAGAAACATTTAAGTCCTTTAACAATAAGAAATCAACTCAACTCTAAATATATATTTAATAATTTAAAAAAATGTTGTAAGACACATACACAAAAATTTTGTAGTGGAAAAATACAAAATAGATATATATTTTTAGATATGTATTATATATCCACATCTTTATACAAATAAAGGCACATAGAGAGGATAATATCACTAGAAATAACTAAAATATTAAGTCAAGCAATATCTAGTAGAAATGGTATCTCACAAGGTAGTTTGAGAACTTCTAACAATCCCAAGTCATGCATAGAAGAGGCCTTTTTGTGTGCATACAAACAACATCAATGCTCTAATAAATAACCCATAACTAAAGTATAAAAGTAATCTTACCCAAATACATGGATGTGGTTCAACCCTTAATTACATAAATATTCGGAATACTATGATAAGGATTTTAATATTCGACATTTTTTCGTCCTTCATCTGCGATGCATCAACCCATGAATGGTCTATTGCAAATGTGCAAATGCAAATGCAAATTAGATCTCCTTATGTGCATAGCTTTGTTGCGGACAAGATGGCGGATGAAACACCTAAAATATATGAGGATGAGTGGGTTATGGTTCTTTACACCCCTACATGTTGTGCTTTCAATAGAGCTACATAGATAATGAGTTGTAATTTGCTTTCCCATTAAATAGTTCATTGTGATTTCGCACCGTTTTACAAGTGTAATGCCCATGATTTTAAGACCAAATTTATCTAACCAAAAGACTAGTAAAAACCTGGAACACTTTTTTTTTTGTTTTAAACACTATTAATTATTGAAGGGTTAAGACCTCGCACAAGCCATCTTGCCAAGCCATTTAAAGATGTTAGGAAATATAACCTTGGCTCTAATTGTGCGAGTGCAAGATGACTTACAATTAAAAACTCCAAGTCCTATAACCTAGGTACGACAAAGAAGGTAAACCATACTATCGTTTACACCTAAAGGGTCACTTATACAACATTTATATTTCTACCACTAGGTGACTAGCCGATTCGAAATATGAATGAAGTTGTAATTATTATCCCAAATCAATAAACTTAATCAAAGGAGTGGTTCTAAATATGCGGCTAAAGATGACTTATTCACAACTTCATCATCTAGTAGAACCACGAGGGCACACCAATATCACATAATTACAATACTCAATTAAGTTACTTTCTTATTTGAGGTGTTAAAACATAACCCATACGTTATATTGCACAAAAAATCAGCTATCCTTTCTCCTTATTTCTTATTATTTTAGCTCCATAAATCCATTAAGGGGGTAATAGGTGTGGACTCAAACACCATGGTCCTATTCACGCATTTGATGGACATAAACAAGGCATCCTTATTATATTTGTGCCATGAGTGTTTTCCCGTCTTAAATTCTATTAGTATTTAAATATTCCAAAGTGGGGATAAGAATAGACTATTAGCCCCATGTCGATAACTTCACCAAGAAGTAAGAGGTTTAAACTAAGTTGCGATATAAGCGTGAAGTAAGATCAATCCCAAATACATTCGTGTTAAAACAAGTGGTTATTTAAATCACCACCTTAGTGGCACAAAATTTATCTAAATGTTATAAGGTTATTGTGTTCTCTCTCACCAAGGGCTAATTAGAATAAAATTAGCTATTGTTTAAAAGATTTCTTCCTAATTAACAAATTAATAAAAGAGGACAAAACAATCTAATTAACCACTTAGCTCCATAAAGGAGCCTTCACACTAAAACACCATTTAGTAAGAGGTTTAAACTAAGTCGTAATAAGTGTGAAGTAAGATCAATCCCAAATACATTCGTGTTAAAACAAGTGGTTATTTGAATCACCATCTTAGGGGCACAAAATTTATCTAAATGTTATAAGGTTATTGTGTTTTCACCTGCCAAAGCTAATTAGGAATAGAATTAGCTATAGTTTAAAAGATTTCTTCCTAATCAAACCAATTAATAAAAGAGGACAAAACACTCTAATTTACCACTCACCTCTATAAAGGAGCCTTCACACTTTGAAACACCATTTAAAAACAAGTAAAATAATAATATTTTAACTTAAATATTTTTAAAAAAGCAAAGGAGAGAGGAAATAACCCCACTAACCATGTTAAAGTCAAAGGCAAGACTAAATGTCAAAGTGACCCCTTCTAGATTTAATCGAGCTTTAGGATTAGATGTAATCCTCACCATTGATCCTTAGTAACCTTAAATTTCTTTATGAATCTCTATTTGCTTTCTCATTTCTCTCATTTTCTATTATGTTTTTTTTAAAGGTTGAAGCACTCTTCCATGGAGGAACAAAAGTTGATTATTTATTTCTCATCTTTGGTTTATTGCATTTTTCTTTGAGTTTTGTTGCAGGTATATCGAAAAGAAAAATGAAGGATGATTTTTATTTATATAAACCTCTAAAAACTTGTTAAAATGTAATTTTAGTTGTATACCCGTATGTGAAAAGACTTGGTTACATACACACATACATACATACATACATATATATTATTCCATAAGAGATAGGTGATCACTCTTATCCTCAAATTGGTTGCAGAGGTTTTCTCCTAACTCATCCCAAGTGCGTATTGTGCATTACTAACCCACGAAACCATTGTAGTTCTTTTCCTTAAGATAAGTAGTAAGAATTATGATTGAAACATTATCTTCCGTGATAGTGTGTAATGCACAGATGCTAGCCACATCTTGAATGTGTTCTATGAGAGTGATACTAGTCTCCCTCGTGTAGAAGTGTATACTCTCGAGTGTTCTATAGGTATAACATCATGTTGGGCTAGTGCAAGAGGACTGCCACCATTAAAAGCAGGGAAAACCTGATTTCTTACTACTACCATCATAATGAGTGGTTGATTTATCTTTGGGAGGGGAAATATTCCGTATGGGGGTGTCAAATGTGTTCGAAAAGATGATGATGAAGCTCCATGTCTTTGAATTTCAGGATCTAGGAATGCATAATGTTTTTAGGGACTTTTGGATCTCATTTGTAAGGAGGCTCTATCATTTTTGGGAGTCTACAAACAATCTTTAGCCTTAGTTATATTTAATATTTTTCTTTTGAATACTTGATGTGTTGTGCATCTCAATAATTCATTTAATACTTGTGGATGTTTTTAATTACTTGTATGTAATGATTTATCTTGCCTTCATATTGATTGTCTTTCCCAGTTAACTTGCAAGTTGTGGTATATGATCTTTACTGTTTCAGTTGTGAAAGATATCAAATTCCTTATGTTATCCTAAGTTCATATTCTTTAAAATAATTGACTGAAAGGATTATAAGGATTTATGCATATTATATAGTGTTCTACAATAATACTCTGTGCATGTGAAGTAGATCTATTTGTTCCTAAAAATTTTGGTGCATCACCTCTTTTCCATATATTTCAGTTATCCTTCTATTTCTTTTCCCAAGAATAGATAGATTAGTTTTGTTTCAAAGTATTGTAGTTATGCACCTTGATCTTAAATCGACACAAAGTTTAATTGGAAGCCAACCTTCTCTGGAGGTTCATCCAAAGGAGCCAAGGTCCCACACCTTGGGGATATTCCCATGTTGCACTAGATCACTTAATGATTCATGGGTGCATGATCCATGTGATAAAAAAACTAACTTAGTTTCTTTGCCCCTATCGTAAAGCATCTTCTCGGTGTATTGCAATCATATTTGGATGATATAATGCTTTTATCAATCATAACTCACTTGTCTTTGAAGAAAAATCTCATACCATACCTCAAATGTTCCAAAAACTTTTAATGCATCCTTTAAGAGACACAAACTCATGCTCCCCCGATTGATTAATCTTTTGCATACTTGGGACTTCATTTTTTTCATCAACTGTAGCATTGTATCATGCCATAGTTTTGCCAAACCCATCTCTTATCTTTACATAACTTAATGCCATAGTTTCTTGCATCTTATAATCATCTTGAGATACCTTCTAGAGATGAGACACATGCTCTGCCTATCATGATCACCATATTATAGGCCCGAGCTCTATATTTGTCCTTACACAACATTGTAGAAATAAATCAGACCTACAGAGGTCTATGAACCAACCCCATAACCCAAGTAAGATAAATGAGTCAAAATAAATAATCTACCACTGTAAAATTAATTACTTAACCTTAGAGAACACTCAAGACATCTTATAGCCTACAAAAATAACTTCCTCCATACCTAATCATATGTTACGGACTGTGAGGTTGCAAATTTTGAGCAAGAATAATCATTCGAGTCATAACACAATCCATTAGTAACACATGTACAATTTTGTGATGACACTTTTCTATTCCTTATAGACCAATTGAATGCATCTTAACATGCAATAGATAGGCTTGAAACACACCTTTACCCATGAAAGCATCTTTAACAATCACTATAGCATTGAACTTTAATAATCACCGCCTTTGAGCCAAAAATATCAAGGAACCTCTTCATAGACCAAGCCAACTATATGCCTTAATAGATTCTTTTTACCAACATCACAAGAACAAGTTTAAGAGCATCTTACCAATTCAAAAATGGACTCACCATATAAAAATAATTGTGAAAACAACATACTCTACCCCTCACATATCTTTGTAAACTGTAGCTAGCTATTTTGCATAAGACTCAAGTAAGGGCATCAAATGAGTTTAATACCCCACAACTTAATCTTACTCACTTTTCCATCATCATGCTTGCAAAGACATATTCATTTTGTAATACACCTCAAACATCTTTAGACAAACCCGAGAATGAGCTCTTTGGTACTTGATGATGAGCACACATACTGAATTATGAGCTCATAAATTTAACCCTTTGATAAGAATAGGTCTTATTAAGAAAATTTGCATCTTGTAGACTATCTTTCAAGTGCTAAGAATCCTCATACACTTTGTCATTTTGGGCTTAAGACATATTTCCACTTGTAGGTTACTAAATTTTAAAAATTAATCCACTTTTTAGAAAGATGTAGACCCTGAGACACATTAAAATTGTAGATATATGTATTTAGATCTTGAGAACTACCACTGAACTCCCTTTGAGTTTAATATGGATTGAACCAGGTTATTCCAAACCACTATATCTAGAGACACTCCTTGACTCATAAGAGTCTTAGGCTACTGATGATCACTGATCACACACCCTAACAATCATTTGTACAAATTTAATAACCTTTGAATCATTTTCAGACCTATAACTCTCCATTTTGACACTTAATTGGATCATCATACAACTTCATTCCTTTGTTGTGTCATTTGGAGCTAGAAGAACTTAAGAAAAGACTCACCTTCAACTTGATATTTGAGAATACATCACTACACCTATAGATTTTCATGATTCTCCTCGTTCATCTATAAACATAGTATAACAAGTTTACTTAAACAAAGAGCACCTTTATTTCCTTAATATTATTGACATGATGGTGTGTATGTCCATATACCATTTTAAGATTGGATAAATTTATTCATGATATTGGATAATCCATTACCTATAGATGTACAAAAATTTACCTCGAGTCATGTCACCATATTACTTAGTCACAATATAGCCCATCTTGTCAACCTTCATCTTCTTCTCGAGGTGATATATATACTCCTAGATCACCTAGAAAGTTTCTTAACACACCATTAAATATGTTGGACAAACATTTCATACTAATATAAGTTTGGAACCATGCCCTAAGTACACTAAACTTTCATATTCACAAATTTTGGGTACATTAGGGACCCAATATTTTTCCCACTAGAGAAGAGATTCTTAACACAACTTCAAGGATTCACCTAAAGATATATGAATCATATTCATACATAGAAGAAGCTAATCAAGAGTATCATGACTCTTTTTCAACTACTTACATCTTTTCATACTGTGAACTCAAACAACTAGCCATGTTGTATTAGTTTTTAATGTCTAACTATTGACATTCACATCTTCATGATGTAATTTCACCCATTATGGATACCCATTTGGCCAAAATACGACCTCCAAGAACCTTGAAAACTCACACAAAGGGAAATATACCCATAATGCATTTTGTACCTTTGACAATTAGGTCTTTTCCATTACCATTTTCATTTCACTGTACAGTCGTAAATTCTAGGAAATTTAGGCATTCTTAGAGTATGAAAACTTTTAAATCATGAATTACACATTGTCTAGTTAATTTGTGAAAAATTTGTGCTTTAGAAACCATCATTTACTCCTTAGATAACAAAATATTCTCTACATCACTCAATATGCACACTCAGAACCAGTTATGATAGTGACACCTCAAAAATACATACATTTTGAATTTAAGAACTCACGATTCAACATTAACACTGGAATAAAATCTCTTAACCTCTTGAGCACCTTTTTATGTGATTTGGAAGCTTGAACATCATTTTCATGCATGGATCTACCTAGTTTTTCTCTTGATTTCACCTGCTTTGTCCTCAACACCACTACATGCCACCTTTGGAGTGAAGGAATGATCAAGTTATCATATTGATGACACACTCCATCTACAAACAATCTTCTTTAAAGTAATAGAACACCTATCATCATGATAAGTATATCCCAAGAATAAGAGCCCAAGAACATTTCGACTTGACACTTTCCAAATGACTTTGATACACCAATGAACAACCATGAGATTTTGAAAGACTATTCACATAATGACTTGAATTTTGATACCTCTCATTATTTTACACTCATCATAGAAACCTGGACACACTTAATTTATGAACTTATAGCTCATGAAAAATCTCAAGATACACCATTTTTGTCTCAAACCAAACAACATGAGACAACCTAGACCATAGACTCATTTATTAGTACTAATCACTACTTAGACTAAAGAAAGACATTTTTCATGATTTACAAGACACAACAACCTCTTATATGACATCATCATGACACATACACTCATCTGCGACATATCATATTGACAATACAATATGACTAAGTAATCTTAGAATTTAAGGACACAAATTCATACACTTGAAGAACAACAAGACTTGAAACTTGACATACTCAACATGACCAACCATTTTGAATCATAAGAACATACTTAAGGACTTGAAATGACATACCTCAACACCATGGAGAAGACACACACAGACCAAGATAGCTCCCCTCACTCCAATGCTTCATTAGAACCAATACACCTCTAAGAAGCCTAGTAGAGGCATATGTCATCATGGAGGGGCTAGATGAGAGACCTAAGAAGGTATCAAGCCTTCTTTTAGCTCCTTGATTGATTCATTATTTTTGATTCTTCATTTAACACAACAAACTCCTTATTTTGATAAATCACACTCTTGGGATCCTCTTGAGCATTTTGAATAGCCTCTTACTTCTCTTACTTCTTCTTGTACTTTTGAACTTATTGTTTGGATCCATGTGTTCCTTTCTTCAACTATCCTGCATCACAAAAACCTTGCAATGTGCCCTACCTTGTGGCACCTAAAGCATTCCACTTGTCTTATTTTACACTCAATATCCCTATGTCCATAACCATTGCAAGTAAAATAATATCCATTGAACTTGCTTACATACCTTTTAGTGTTTGATTGTCCATTCTTGTAATACTTTGCAAGATGTCCCTTTTCATGACAAATGTAACATACAAAACCATATATCTGACCTACCTTTTTCTCCTTATTTCCTTGACATTCTTCTTCATTATCTCCTTCACAATGATGCTCATGAACATTTCCTTTGTAATCACCCTTATTCTTAATTTTAATACTACACATACTAGCTCTATGTCCATAAACACCACACTCAACAATTACCATGAAAATTACCATACATATATGCATTTAGCCATTTGATAGATGATCTTCCATGAGATGAAAGCTTTGAACTCTCTCGTAAGCTTGAATGTATTTTATCATTAGATCCTTGAATTGATTATTCCTCATTTTTCTCTTATTTGAATGAATCCTCATTGAAACCTAGACCTGTTCTATCACCATATGCCTTTTGTTTTCCTAACATATTATGCAAACTATCTGAACTTTCATGAAAATATGATACCTTGCTTGTAATGTTACCTTACTCTTTCTTCAGTTCCTCTTTCTTAGCCTCATGTTTGAGACACTCTTCTCTCTTGATCTTTAACTCATCTAGGGCCTCCTCAAGTTGAGTCTTTAAAACCTTGAGAATTTCCTCATGAGATGCACACAATGTGTCTAACTTCTCTTCATAATCATAAACAATACACATTATGCATAAAAGGTCACACAACTTGTGACCAAAGTTCTCCCTCTAACTTGTTAGGCTACTTCCAAGGGCCTGCTTATAATACCAATTGTTGGAAGTGACAATGATTGAGAGGGGGGTAAATCAATCCCAATAAAATCTTTCACTTTATACTTCAAAACATCAAACACACATCCTCATGAAACACATGTATCAATGTATGATCACAAACAAATATACTTCACCATGAAACATACTCAAGAAAGGATCATAATATATACACAAAACCAATCTTTATATGATATAAAATTAGATCACCACTCTTTATTGATATTCAAATCAGATCACAATGAATTGATGTCTTCAACAATAGTCAACAAGATACAATCAAGAGATACCAAGACAATTAACCTTGTCTCATGAATACATAAGAAGATATTATTCTTTGTAAATGAATTCAACTCAATATCAGACCTGAAAATACTTCAAAACATGTAATGACATCAATCATGCTATGAAATTAGCATTCAAACACATGACACCAAATTTTCCCTCCTTCATCAACTCGTCATCAAAGAAACTTCACCATCTTTTCTTCACTCAAATCCTCCTCATGAAAACACCACCAGCTATTGACCTATAATGAAATTATAGGGGTTTGGGCTAGGCCCAAGGGGTTTTTTTTGTAGAAAAAGTTTCTTCAAAATAAGATAAAAGGGGTTCCAAAAGATTAACAACAATGTACCAAAACATCACTTTTATAGCCTCTCCTTGATTCAAATTCAAAAGAGGTCAATTTCCTCCTTTATCTTAACCAAACCAACCTAAAAACATCCCATAAGAATCACTATAACATTCACAATTGACCCATATAGGTCAGCCTAGCAAAAACCCTTCATCCATGCACTAAAATCCTCAATTCTCATCATTGGAATGAGAAAAATATCCTAACACCAAAAATTTTTTTTCAAACTATAAAAATCACCAAACATGTTTAAAATAACATTTAAACATCATACATGGTCACAATTATCATGAACCAATCAAATTATTTCGTTTAATGGGCCTAGTGGCTCATTGCCTTCACAAAACACTTGTTTCCAGCACCATGTCTTCACCTTTTGGCCTCAAGGTCACCATCAATGTCACCTCAAATATGGCATATGAACACTCTAATGGAAATGGAACTCAATGAACATGTACAACACTTCTAAGTAAGTTATAACTTTTAAACAACTTCAAACTCAAAATACATCAACGTTTTCCTTCACCAAATCAATCTTCCCAAAAAGCCATTTTAAAAATGTAACTAGTTAACACCCTTTATGATAAATTCAAGACATAAAAATGGATTCATTGGATTCCAAATTCATCTTGATTCATATTACAGGTGATATAAATCATCACCAAATCCATTTCATGCACTAACAAACTAAATCTTTAAGCAAAAACAATTATGTCTTGAAAATCCACAAAATCTTGTTGTAAAAAAACTAACATGTAAACCATATAAAAACTAATAATAATGAGACAAAACTTATATAAATGGAAATTTATATTAATTATTTTTCCATCACAACTTGAATCACCTCCTAACTCCTCATGTAGATCCTATAATGTCAATTTTACTGAAGACTCCTTCTAACTACTACAAAAAGCGCCCTTTGAGCGAGTCAACATAAATGAAGCATACTTGACCATTTATCAGCATCAACATGACCTAAAAATATCATGGAAATAAATAAAAACTCACATACATCATATAATGGTCATTTAGTTTACAACTCCTTTGGAAAACCTTGTCCCAAACTAGACCTCTTCAAAATCGACCTATTTAAGTGGGGTCCACTCATCACCACAACTAGTACTATACCTTGCTAGAAATATTAAGGATTCCTATACATGTTAAAATTATTATACAAGAAATATCAAGAAAAAATTTCAACTTAGGAAGCAAATCTCTCAAACCACTTTCAAGCTAGGGTTTCAAACACATAATGAGTTATTTACCTTCTTAACATTTCATAAAAACTCACGATGATGAAATGAAATAACTATTTTTTTGAAACCTTATAGAATCAATGTAGAAAAATCCTTGAAATCCAAAATTTCCCATGCAAAGCACATAATTCAAGGTGAGCATTAGAAAATCCAATTCGAGTTGGAAATAACCTTGTTCTTGACCCTATTTCACCAAAAATGACATAACATGCAAAATAATCATTGGAAACCTAAAATTTTACACAAAAACATGAACACACCCTACTAACATCTATTATCACCATCATGTCACATATATCTCTCAATATTTCCAACATATCTCATTTACATAGCTATCCCTAAGGGTTTTACACATAAAGGATAGGGTCAACTAAAACAACCTCATAACACATCATAAAAACTCAAAAATGGTCCTAAAATAACTGGTACATCATGAATCAACTACCTACATGAATTCATGAGCTCATATAGCTCCAAAACTCACTCTCATGTAATCTAACACCATACCTGGTCCAAATGAACACTTGAAACATAGTCATCAATGTATATCTACACCTTGATACTCATGTGAGTGCTCAAGCACCCAAAACATGCTCTCCATCATGTGAACATAATTCCCAAGCCACAAATAAGCTCAAAAATCCATGCACATCACCTAGACTAGCTTGGTCATCTGAATGGGCTTGTAAGAACAAGAAATTTCACTGAATCAACCTCTACAACCATGAACACATCTGAATCATCATGTCATCATCATCCTTAGCATGATCTGACCCTACTCCATCATCCAATTTTTCATTAATGAGGTTTTCATCAATGACAACACCTATGCAACAACATTCCAACAAATGGATGAAGTTCACCAGTGGGAGACATGAGCAACTGCTCCTTATCAAGAACCCATAGTGGAACTTCCATCAAAGTTGAGAGTCCATATATCATTCGGATATTCTTAAACAAACTTAGGACCCTTAAATTTAGATTCTAACATCACCTTGTAATTTCCATGACCCATGTCTTCATACAAGATTTGTGCCTTAGGGTCATCCGTATTTTGGACAATATAATCAACTTGCTTCTCTGGAAACAATTTCTTCATCTCCCTTTTAAGTGGAATCAATACATCAAACTAGTCCATTTGAATTTCACCTCCAAATTATTTACAAAAATTTCTTCTCAAGATCATACCATATGATGGAGGTATATTAAAAACAAGAATAGTAGCCTTGACTCGTATCTCGGAAAGGTAGAAAAGGCCACTTGACCATCCTTAACCCATCTAACTAAGGGCACATTCTTTGTCTCCATTGAATAGTAGGAACTAAAGGTTCGGTTAGGATAAGATCAAGTGTATGAGAATTCTTTTTAGGCATCATGTTGTTTGATGCTCTAGAATCAATAATGCGATTCTTATATTTATGACCAACTATTAATAGTTTTACATAGAAGGGATCAATCTTCTTGGATGTGTAAGGTATAGAAGCCATTAATTTTTGTGGAGAGGGAGAATTAGGGGTAGACAAGAGACCTTAAGAAGACACAAAAGATTGACTAGGCTTAACATTCACAAATTTTACCACTTGGGAAAGGCCTCGGTATGAGTCTTATAGAACTCAACTTCAAAGATTTGATTTATTTATTAATATGGTCTATGATATCAAAAGATCTTGAAGATGATGGGGCTTCTTGGCTAGAAACAGTAGGGGATTTAGGTTTATCAACTTTAGGAGTTGAAGTTGTTTTAGACACATGTGTTGGGGTTGTTACTACTTTAGGCATGAAGAAGAAGAAGAGGAAGTATCAGATGGAGTAACAAAACTTACTTTTTTAGTAGTAGTAGGGATGGGTGCTCCTCTTCTAACAACCACTAGGATAACAACCAGAGCTTATTTAATTTTCTCTTTATTCTCAAGTTGTATGATGTCTTTCTTCTTGCTTAATTATTCCCTAGTCATAACAACATAAGATTCACTATTCATATCAATAACTATATCATCATAATCATCATTGTCTGACTCATAGATGAGATAATTAATTTAAGAACCATCTACCTCCTCATGGACCTCTTTAGGTTCTTCTTTAACTTCTTCAATTTATTATACTAATACCTCATCTTCAGCTTCTTGTACTTCACATGATGCATTCACTAGAACCTTTAAAGAAGGAGCTTCAATAACCAACTTTGGTTGGGAAATAGGTAGATGATTCCTTGGCCAAAAGTTCCTTCTCAGAATATCCTTGTATGAAACATTCTGAGAAAGTTGTTTCTTAATAGAAATCATGTTATTAGCTAACTTTTGAACCAACTGTTTAGAGTTTGATGAACCTGAAGTGGAAGCTTTAGCTTTAGGTGGCTCCTTTCTCAACTTACTTGACATGATCAGGTCATCCTCTACACTAATGGCCAAATTTTTATCTTGCTCCACAGGTGGGTAGATGTGCTCTTCTCATTGTATAACTTACTTTCGAAATTGAGCATTAATAAAGAAACACTTCATATTTTGTGGAGTAGGATGGGCAGCGAGTGAAATCTTATTGACAAGTCTGTTGAACTTGGAAACAAACTCCCGCATTGGTTTATAGGGATCCTTCTTCATTTGAGAAAACTAGGCCAAAAGTGTGTGATAATATTACACTAGCTTAAACCATGCTTCAAACTAATTTATCATGATATTCCAGTTGGTGATCTGCTATAGTAAGAAGATGATAGAACCATCCTGGGAATTATCTTATAGAGTATCCATAAAAATCGATAGACATGTCCTCATGCTCGACTCCAAGGACCCCACATGCAACCAAGATGGCAACTAGATGTTCATTAGGATGAACTTTTCCATCACCTCTAAATTTGGAAAATTCTTTTGATTCCCCTTGGGAAGATAATGGAGAGGTTATGCGAGAGCGAGGGCCCATTTGTTGACCCCATGGTATTGGTACAATCATCATGGGAAAAACAACTTGTAGGGTGAGAGAAATGTTGACTAGAACCATGGCACAGGTGGTAGCACTTAATTTTGAAGATGAACCAGTCCTTCCTTTGATAGGAGGTGTGATTATTGATATTTTATTTCTACCTTTCCTCTAAGGAGATAACTAAATCCCTTCTATTAATGAAAATGAAATGCATGATCTTCTATGCCTTGAGATCTCTTTCCTTGTGTGTATCTTCGTTCAGCCAGTGTGTTGAAATTTATGAGTTGTTTTCAAAGATATCTTATGGGAATCACGATACACGCCCCATGGTGGGTGCTAAAAAAAAATATTGGTTGGAAAATTGGTCATTGGATACAATCAACAGTTCAGGGGATAACAATCCCTCCTCTTTGATGGAGAGGTTCCCTTATTCAAAACCAAAAACCTAAAATTATACAAATATACAAACCAACTAATTACGAATGAGGATATTCTTTGTATTTGAATGATTTCATATTTTCAATACATAAGAAAAACAAAGCAATAGGGTTTTGAGGAAAAACAACAACTTATATGGGAAAGAGGAATGAGTTAGGGACAAAAAGTTCAGGATAACTCATCAGTCAAGGATACAAGTACCCTCCTTGGTTATGCAAGATTACCCACTGAATGTAAGGAGAGAAGGGAAGAAGAAACACTTTAAAATAAAGAGATCACAAATTTTCATTCTAATTATGCATGCAATAAGAATTTAAGAATATGTGTATTTGTATAAATGAAAATTCATGATATATAAAATGCAGTTTAACACAAAGTTCAATACATTTCATTCCATGAATTGAACACCAAGTTTCAGATTTCACCTATGAAAAATCAACACATTTAATAGACTACAAGAAAAGGAAATATAAAGAACTTAGATGTGAGGGAAAATTATTTTCTATATTGATCAAAATTCTATATATTACATTCAAAAGCACCAATATCCAACCCCTTTACAAGTGAGAATGAAGCCTTATATAGACTAAGGGGAGGATGTAACTACCTTTCTAACTAATTATCTCTTAATTAAGTGTTAAACACTTAATTAGTTAATTACATAAGTTGGATTTATTTTATAATTTTATTTTTAAAATAATAAATCCAACCTCAAAACATAACAATTAGATAGAACAATACTATGAACCAAGAGAAGAGGGAATGTTGGGAATAGGCACAGCTGGAACCTTTATCTTGAGTACTTGAACCCTAAACCTAGTCACAACATCAGATATTTCCATGCACTTGGGGTATGGTTTTTCCATAAAGCAACTAACCAATTTCAAAAGGAATATTCTATTTCTTTTGTAACATCTCCATTCTGTGAGAGTCCCTTGGTGGCTTCAACAACTACATTGTGCAACTCAGAGAGTTCTTCCATCTTATCTTTGTTAACTGATTCCTCTTTGAAAATATCATCCTTGATCAATGATTTAAATCTTTCTTTGACCTAATCAATTGGATTCCTCTCTGGAGAATTGTCCTTATAGAACTGACAATAAAGAGATTATAAATCAACAAAGATCTCTTCTTTCAATGACTCTCCTTTTTGTACCATGTTTCTTAGTTCAACTACAACTTCTTCTAACACCTTGATTCTCCATTCTACACTATATGGTCCAATTATTTGACAAGTTTCTCTTGGAATCATTAAAAATTTATGTGACAAGAGGATCTTCTCATCAGTGGTGCTCATGATATGAAGATCTTGAATACAGTCAGCCCATAGTTTGAGTTCTTTATCAATTATATCAATTCCTGAGTTAATTTGATCTTGAGCAACAATGATGTTGTTATATACTCTACATGTTTCATCAATGAAATTTAATCCAGAGACCAAAATACCTTCCACCTAGGCCTCAGAAGCTTTGGAAAATGTTGCATGCTTGTGGATTTCTTCTATGGATTTGAAATAAATTCCAATATTGGTAGTAGTAGGTGGAAGTGAAGAAAGAGGAGTAGGATCCAAAGGGGTTTTATTAGATGAGAGAAAGGATTTTATGAAGTTGGAGAGAATTTGAATCTATTCTTCAATCTCCTCTTATGTTTTATTTAATTTATGTACCCTCTCTCGAATAAATTTTGAAATTTTTTCCTTCAAATTTTTCACTTCTCCTTCTAGGATGGACTCTCAGTGGGATCCTATTGGACCACAATTGCCATTAGACCAAAACCCATAGGTGTTAGTCTCGATACGATCATCGAGTTAGTATCTATGAGAGGTGGTTAGTCCATGTCACAAAATTCACAGGAGCACTTTGGACACACATGCCAACAATCTCCCCCTGAGCGTTACCCAAGTGAGTTTTGAACTCGAGACCTGTCACTCTGATACCATTTATTAGACCACGATTTTGTTAGACCAAAACCCATAGGTGTTAGTCTCGATACAATCACCAGAGTTAGGATCTATGAGAGGTGGTTAGTCCATGTCACAAAATTCACGGGAGCATTGGACACACATGCCAACAGATCTAGTCAACTCCAAGTCTGAAATAGATATCTCTTTTTCATTCTTGTCTCCCTTTAGCTTAAAAATTTCTAGAAATTTCTATCTTTTAGCATCGTGACCAAATGATAATTTTCCTTAGATTTTTAGGAGGAGGAGTTGTGCCAGGAGGGAATCTAGGAACAACAATAAGTTATGAATTCTTCCTCTTTTTGTTGTCAATCATGAGCTAAACCCATGTGAATGCATCACTGGAAGATGGAGCTGGAGGAGGTGGGAAATTAAGGACACTTGGAGGATCGAGAGATTGATAAGTGGAGACCTCAAGAGTAGGATCTTCAAAAGAAGAGAATGATGGTCTCATAAATTCTAGCTTAGGCCTTGAGGTAGTAGATTTTCTAGTGTCGGTTTAATGAATTTTACTTCATCTTCTTCATCTTCACCTTCTTTATTACCTTTATCCTCTTCCTCTTCCTCTTCCTCATCTTTCTATTCTTCATATTTTTCTCCTCAATTGATTTTACTTTTTCACTAGAAGGCTATGGAAATTGATCAAGACTATACCCTTTGTTATTTTATTTCCTCATTCTTATCTACCTCTTTTGATTTATCTTTCTTCACATATACCTTGGTTCTTGAATCCAAGGGTGAGGAGGAAGGATTCAATTGGGTTGGAGCATATTTATTAAGTAGAAGCTTCTGAAATGAGGATGTATTCATTATTTCTCTGTATTATTTCATTCTCCTCATGAACCAATGTCTTGTTCTCATTAATACATGATTATTTACTTTGGTAGGATCATCCCTCTCTTTCTGAGACCAATCAATTATTGGAAGAGGTGTCTATTGGATAGATCTTATGTATTTAATAGAATACATGTTAAGTCATCATCTTCAAGGCCCTCTGGAAAATGGTACAAATTGATGTCTTTGTTCTTTTGTAATGATAGTCTTCCAAAGTGCCTTTTCCTCATCTCATACTCATCTGCATAGTCTTATTAGTAATATTCAATTGTAAGTACATGATAATAAGTCATTATAAGATTCTTGGAGATGAAAATCTTGCTATGAAATGAGGACCTTCTTTGAAAAGTGTGGAATTTTTAACTATGAGATTTTTCTCTTTACATTATGTGTATCCAAAGCATATGTACAAGTGTAGTTTCCCATGAGATAGGAAACTTTATACCCTTGATATTCTTATCTCTGCAAGTTAAATGCAACATATCCAATTGCCTTCAAACCTCCACTAGAACCAACTTGTAATTGTAATACATTGGAAATTTATTAGGCACACCTTCAAACCCAACTATCTTGATATATGAGAATTTTATGAATTGGATAAAAAAGCTGCCATATGTATAAATCAGTTGTCTTACTTTTGTAGAGAATCTCTTAGCTACTGATTCCTTCCATATCTTGACTAGAACACGGTGAAGGCACCGTTTACTCTCATGTGGTGAGTCTTACTATTCTCATAAGTGATTTGGGGATATAACTCATACACAGTGCATTTTTCTTGTCCTCTTGTGGTGATAACCCTATCCATACCCTATAAGTTGCTATGGTGTACATTAGGTAGGATGTCATGTGGAAGGTTTTTCTTTGGTGCACATTGACCAATTGTTCACTCAGGTTCTCACATATGATTTCCCCCTAATTCAACCTCTGTTTATCTTCACAAATGACATTGATGTACACACACATCCAATACTGGAATTCATTTGTGGAAGGCATGCCCATCATTATTGCAAGAAAGGTGATCATATATGATAATTCTTCCTTGAAATCAAACTTGTAGAGAACCTTGGGCATCTTAAAGCCTCATTTCTTTTGGTTCTTGAGATAGGACTTGGCTATCATCATTTTATATTTATCTCAAGCTTGATCAAAGATATTTTGGGCTTCAGACCTTGGTTAAGGTTTTAGAATTCTCAAAGGTGGGGATTCCTAAGGTTGTATTGATGTAGTGGGCATCAAGCTTGGTAATTATTTGTTCCTTGGGATTCTTGATTTATTTATTTTTAGGGTCAAATATCAAGGCATAGGCTAGGATAGTGTCGATGAATTGAACATAGGTAGGGAATCCAACATATTATGCAATTCCATTATTTTTAATACATTGGGTAATTATGTAGCATATGGCTCACATCACTGTCTCCTATATTGGGCATAGAGGTTTCAAGGGAACAAATATACTCGTATCCTCTTGTTGGCGATAAAATTTGTCGAGTGGACAAATTTTTGGTTTCTTTCAAACACTCTAGGAGTCGAAGTCCCTCTAATTAGATGGTGCAAATTCCATATTTACATGTACATGAAAAAGTGGGTTTTTACTTATGGCCTTGTGGTCAGGGATCCAATAGGGGCACTCCACTGACCCTGCGACAAAGCTAGCAATCACTTGCTAGAGAAGAATTTTTCTAGAGAGTGGGAAAGGGAGTGAGAATAAAAGATAGGAGAACTAATGTTGTGGGTAGAAACTCAGATTCCTGCACACACTAGTTATAAATTTCAACACATGCATTTATGAGAAGAAACAACCAAAACTTCCATGCTACGGCTAAAGGAAACCATGCATACAAAGATGCACACATTCATATGCCTTGGAAAATAGAAAATTCTTCCTTAATTAGCATTTCAATTAGAGTTGTACATAGTATGAGAATGGAGGAAAAATAGTGAGGGGAAAATAGAAGAAAATTGGCTAACTCTTTGTTCTTCCACAAGTAGACAAATGCTCTCTCATGAATTCACAAATTTGCAACCAACTAGAGAAGAAGTTGAAAATGAGAGGCCTTTACATTTTATAAGAAGAGGGTGACTCTTCATTTCCTATGATGAATCTTCATATGTCTCAAAATAACTTAAACTTTTCATCTTCCTAGAAAAAAATTAAGTCCCTTTTTATAACATAAAGGTGACTTTTATACATTAGAAAACTAAAGTTACTTTTATTACATTAGAGACATATGAAAAGTGCATCCCCAATGAAAAATTAGAACATTGAAGAGAGAGAAAGTTGGGGAGGGTGAGAGGAGAGAGAGAGAGAGAGAGAGAGAGAGAGAGAGAGAGAGAGAGAGAGAGAGAGATAGAGAGAGAGATGAAGAAGGAAGAAGGATAATCTACATTTGATGAAGTCCACTTGATATTTTCCGTAGGATGATCCGATGAAACACTCCTATGCGATGAACTATAAATCCTTACATGTATGGTACCACACGAAACCTCCTCGAAGGACACATGGTCACTTTATAGAACCAAGTGTTTAGAAACACTATCGAATGATTCATTTGGTGACCACAAGCATCTCTCATGAAGATCACCTCTGAAGGGACTAAAGCTTTGAAACCAACCTGCCATGACTCTCTACAACACTTCCGCACTGCTATGCGATATGAATATCCTAACGGTACACACCATGAAAAGTCCGATGATCTTAATCACAAACTCCACTCCGCATATAAAAACTAAAGCATGAAATGAGTATTGAAAGAAACTACTGAGATCCATATAAGTGATGTTGGTGCTCATTTTGAGCTCGCCCCCTTAGTCTTGAAAGTGCCTCCAAAATTTTCCTTCTCTTGTTATTGTAATTTACAAATACATGTATTCGAAGGATAAACCCATGTTGAACCTAGAAAAATCTTGTGTTGGTACAATAAATTTGATGTGAATCTTCCTTCCTAGTCAAAGTAATCACAACAACGTTGTTACAGGAATATTTTTTGAATAAAACCTATTAAAATAGTCAGTTCAACCCTTACAAAAATCTCTATGTATCATCCTTTGTTAATCCTCATGTAAATTACATTTTGTTTCACAGATTCACAGAAGGCATGTGGTATGTTTTGATTGGTTTCACCATTTTGGGCTTTACTTGCATATTTACAATCTTTACATAATATGCAAATTACAAATAAAGTCCCAGACTTGATCAAATATTCAAGGAATATTTGAAGTTATCTGATCTGCAAAATGCAAATACATCCCCACTCAGTGAAGGTAAACACGTGTCTAAATAGTATTGGAGTGGGGAGACAGAATTTTTATGCATTCTTGCATTATGCACCCGATGAAGAGTAAAGTGCAAATTTATGCCCAAAGCCCAATGGAGCACACGTGTCAATGTTTCAAGAAAATTCAACAAATGGGTGTTCGGGTCAAACTTGCAATGTTGCATTCGTTTGAAAAGTGGAAAAATTTCAAATAAGCTCCATAGTCCCGCCGCTCTCCAAAGAACACACATGGATGACTTATATTCAAATAAAAGGGGCAAATTGAATGAACAAGATTTGGTGTATTTATGGATACTACCATTAATGCATTTTGCATGGATCAAGGTAAGATTTTTAAAAGTTTTTTGATCATTTCAAATTATTACCTTGCATGTGAGAAATTGGAAGCCCTAGCTCTATTGAATCTATAACATAAAGAGAAAAATTGGACTGTGGAGAAGTACATTTGAGCCAGAGGATTTGGAGCCATGGGTATAAAGAAGAATTTCAAAAGTTTATTAGGAACATGCAAGTTTTTGCATTGCACTATAATTGGGCTTTGCTTTCATATTTATAATCTTTACATAATATACGATGTACAAATAAAGTCTCAAGACTGATCAAATATTCCAAGGAATATTCGAAGTTATACGGTGATGCAAAATGC
The DNA here is from genome assembly GCA_018340775.1 of Taxus wallichiana var. yunnanensis. Lineage (NCBI taxonomy): Eukaryota > Viridiplantae > Streptophyta > Pinopsida > Cupressales > Taxaceae > Taxus > Taxus wallichiana. The sequence continues at coordinate 42,716,699 of CM031236.1, forward strand.
AAATACATCCCCACTCGGTGAAGGTAAACACATGTCTAAATGGTATTGGGTGGGAGACAAAATTTTTATGCATTTTTGCATTATACACTGATGAAGAGTAAAGTGCAAATTTATGCCCAAAGCCCGACGGAGGACACGTGTCAATGTTTCAAGAAAATTCAATAAGTGGGTGTTCGGGTCAAACTTGCACTGTTGCATTCGTTTGAAAAAGTGGACAAAATTGCAAATAAGCTCCATAGCCCCACTCTCCAAAGAACACACGTGGATGACTTATATTCAAATAAAGGGGCACATTAAATGAACAAGATTTGGTGTATTTATGGATATTGCCATTAATGCATTTCACATGGATCAAGGTAAGATTTTAAAAGGATTTTGATCATTTCAAATTGTTACCTTGCATGTGAGAAATTGGAAGCCCTAGCTCTGTTGAATCTATAACATAAAGAGAAAAATTGGACTGTGGAGAGTACATTTGAGCCAAAGGATTTAGAGCCACGAGTACTGAAAGAATAATTTCAGAAAGTTTATGAGGAACGTGCGAGTTTTTACATTGCACTCATATTCTTGTTGTTTGATTTGTGATTTGTAAGGAATTAAGAGGGGAAATTGAAACACATAAGATGAAGCCCATGGAATCGGGATTTCACGTTGCTTCCAGTATCACCAATAATTGGGACACTATTACAGATACAAATTTGTTAAATGTTGACTTGGGTGATTTTTTGCAAAGACTCCATGATCCAAATAAAAGTGAATTCATGGCCACCATTGATGCTAGCCATATTTACCTAGCCACTGCTTTCCCTCCCTTTGTGCATTGTCAGTGGTAAGAATTTGTCTTGAGAAATATGATCTCGAGTAAAACAAGAAGTCTTGGATGGAAGTGGTGAAGGAGTATTGACCTTAACACCCAGAGCATTTAGATTAATGCTAGGGCTACCCAAAATTGTGAAACCAGTAACCATAGACATAGGATCAACTTTAGATGATTTTGAAGCCAAGAAGAAAGATTATGCCAGGCTCATGAATACCAAGTAGTTGTTGACAAATAGAAAGGCTACCACGAGAATCCCTAAGAAGTTAGTCAGATCACAGTTTGTGGCAGAGGTTGAAGACATAATTGTGTTGTTAAGTAGAATGGATGGCTTGGATATGGCTTATGAATTTAAAGAATGGATGTGTCCATACATTGCAGTTATCTTAGAAAATAAAGGAATTATTTGTTTGGGAAACACTCATAGCTACATCAATTCACACACATCTCTTTGAGTTAGCCACAAAAATCAACATGGGAACCACTTCTAATCTTGAGTTCTATATGATGTCATACTTGATTTACAATATTGTAGGACACAAGATTTTTCCTAGCCTCCCACAACAAGAATTTTAAAGATCATAGAGTATATGATGTTTATCCCCAGCTAAATCTAGACAACTAGAAAAGAAATGTCAGACTAGTAAATGATGCATTTTTGTGCCTATAATATGTCTTTTCAAACCAGAATGGGAACAATATAGAATATTTGAAGAAGCCGGAATGCAATATTGGAGTATGGTTTCTTTTTTATTCAACATAGGTTTTTTACCTATATCAGAGCTAGTGGATTTGATGGGCACCCATACAAATTTCCTAGATATGTGGATGACAAGTGGGCCCTGTGTGAAATTTCTAGACAATTGCACCAATGCACAAAATGATTGCAGGAAAACACAAGACCAATATTAAATTTCCTATCAGGATTGGAGGATATTCTTTCCCCACTATTACAAAGGCTAGGTTAATGGAAAAAGAGATGGAAAGGTTTGAAATGGATAAATTTGAACCTAGGTCCCAATATGATATCAGATGGGTTGTTAGTTCTACTTTAGGAAGCTCATATGAGCATGAGCCTCATTTTGAGGATTATTGGATGAATTACAAAGATGAAGAGGAAGTTAGACTCATAGATTTTTCTAGAATGACCCTCAGATAGATAATTGATTTTAAGATTGTTGTAATACCTCAAGGAATAATAGATGACCAACAGATAGTGAGTCAATACTATATTGACCAAAATATTGAGGGACAACTAATTACTCCCATAGTTTGGGGTGAAGAAGAATCAGACAATCCACATAAGAGAATTGCTAATGTAATGAGAAGGAATTTGAATTGGTTACAAAGGAAAGGTATGGAATTTCCATCCAAAATACAAAAGTGTTGAATGAATTCAGATATTTGGGAATCTTGAAGGAATATCTTCCTCCTTTAAAAGAAGGAGCTGATAAGATTGATCCATTAGGAGGAAGATATCCTCAATTACCTACCAAGAAACCCACTTCAGGTATTATTGATGAATGGAATGATTATCAGTGAGACTGGAACTTCTATGTCTATTTTGAAACAAAAATAGAAGAAATTCTCTTAAAATCTATGCAAAATGCCCCCATCACCCAAAACAGTGCCTATACAAGCTAAAGGGGTAGGCATAACCAAACTAAGGACTCCACCACAATCTGCTAGGGTCATCTAACGGTAGAAAGAAGATGAGGGGAGCTCTAACAAGTGTTGATCCATAATCCAAAGTATAAAGTGCCAAAGAAAGAGAGGCACCAGACCTCAAGCACTTTGAGAGAGCTAAAAATAAAGTCAAGATAATACAACCTTTGGTAAGGGATACTGGAATTTCAATGAAGGAAAGTGGCCATGATTCAAAGAAACACAAAAGAAGAGAGCCTGAAGTGATTGATCATGTTCCCCTCACTAAGGCTTAGAAAAATTTGGTTACTACATTAGCGGGAAAACAATACCACCACAGAGTTTAGAAAAGATTCATGATACTCCACTTGTACCACCAGAGGTTGCAATTGCAACCTTATTTCCAATAGGAGTAGTGGCAGAGTTGGCCCAAGAAAAAATAACTCATAGTATCCCCATATCTAATCAGCCTAGTAGCATTATAACAAAACAAGGGCAAGGGGAATCAAGTGCAACAGTTTGAGGTCAAAATTTACCTCAGTTTAGTCAATCACATGAACAAGTGAAAAATCCAATTGAAATAATAGATACATATGTACTTGAAGAAATTCCTCCACTTGAAATTACTGATGTAATAGTTGAAATATATATAGTGGGGGATAAAAGTGTTCCTCGGGTAGAGGACAAATGAAATAAGTTTTCCACCATCAACTATTGAAACAAAGGTTCAAGTTCAAAAGGTTCATAATGAAAGTTCAATACTTACGGGGAAAGAAGAATTAATGTTTGAGGACTTGTTCGTGGAACATATGCGAGAGAAACTATCTCCACTAGAGATCACCCACAGGAAATAATCGGGAGTTATAAAAGTTGATAAACCATTTTAGGATATAGATCCTGTTGGAAAATTTATGGGGGTCACGAGAAAAAATCACTAAAACAATGGAGATTAATGATAAGGAAAATGTGTAAATTAATGATAAGGATCAAAGGATTAGTCACTAGCTCCAAATCCATAGAAAAAGAGGATGAATTGCTAAAGCGAAGGCCATTGGTATGCAAACTCGAAATATATTTCCACTAAACACTAGTCTCTAAAAGGTAGATGATACAAAGAAGGAAGAGTCATCCAAGGTGGAAAGTCCAGTCAAAGAAAATCCAGGGAGAAACTACGAAGTTACTACCACTCATATAGAAGGAAAATACCAAGAAGAAACACCAACTTCTAGTAAGGTTCAAGAAGCAGATAGTCAGTCCCAGGACTCGGGGACATGGAGAAGAAGAACTAGAAAAAGTGACATTGCATGATGAATCCAAAAATCCAACAGTAGAAGTGGAAAAGCCACAAGAAGAGGTACCATTATTGTAACATCTTCAAGATGCATCCAAACAATTGATAGTTTTCCTAAAATTCCACAACCCACATCACAAGGAGTGAGTGTGGGAAGTACTCTCACAATTGGGTGGTTAGGAGCACTCCTTCCAAGAAAAGAGAAGGAGACAATTCAAGAGGAAACATTGGATATAAGAAGTATTGTATTCCCAAAACCTACAAGAGCTCCTAAGAAGGCTAGAATCCTAACTAAAACCCATGTAGATTAGCAAGGATTCAGGACTTTGGAAATAGCCACTCCATAGGGTGACAAGCTGAAAGGTGAAATCATAATGAGTGATTATAATGTTACACATATCCCCTTGGGAAAACCTACTAGAGAAATCTTGAAATAGGATGCTATAGTGGTTGTTGGTGGTTTGTTGCAAAAGATGGATGAAGATAAAGAAACCAAGAAATAGTTAAAAGAAAAGGTCAAAGTACTATCTTCATATGTGCAGAAATGGATACAACCTGATGATGAAGGGTAGGAAATAACTGCTTCCATAACCCCATAAAGTCTTAAGTGAAGTAGATAAATCCAAGGAAAAAGTTGATGTTGTGGATAAATGGAAGGAGGAGTTATCTGAAAAAGGAAATAAGATTATAGAGGACACAGTGAAATGTTATGATCAATTGATAGAAAAATCTAATGATCTTTAGAGAATGATAGAGAAATGCTGATGATGAATTGCATTTTTGGAGGGTATTTTACCCAAATTTGAGGCAGTAGTTGAGTTAGATGATCAATTGATAGAAGAAGAAGAGATTATTTCACCGGAAGAAATTGGCACACAACACACCTATCTAGATGCAATTCAATTGAGGATTGAGATTCTGAAAGAAGTCAAAGAAAAATTGTGTACAAGAAGGATCTCAATTGTAGAATGCATTGATTATCTAGATGGTAGATTTGACAAAATAATACCTGATGAAAATAGAATTACTTATGGAAATTTAGGGACAATTTCCCTAACACAGGATTTTGATCAAATAATTTCTGAAGTCCCTTTCAACTACAATATTATTCAGAGGTTTATCACCATAGAACAATAGATAACTAAATTATCAAAAGGGCTAAGGAAGAGTAAGAGTCAATGAGAGAATTTGATCAAATGATGAAAAGACAATGTACAATACTCATGTTCCATGTTGGGCCAGATGAAGAAGACATCTTTAGAATATTTCATAAATTTGATGCATATAATGAAAGAATGTCAAAAGCACAAGAGAAGGATGTCAAAGAACTTGAAGCTAATCCCAATGTACCATGAACAAGCTTAGGATTGTTTCCTCAAAACTTTCTTTCATCATTTTGTTTATCTTCAAAATTGTATATTTTCTTGAGTATGAAAATTTCAATTATGCATGTAAAATAATGTAATACGGTATGATTTCATTTTGTTTTAATAGAAACTTAAATCTATTATGAACATGAAATTCATCATAACATTTTGAGTTTTTCTACATTTGTGAAAAAATCAAAATAGGGTTCTATAGGGGCCTAGCCCAGGAAAAGACTTATATACATCCTTGATATTATACCAAAAAGGGAAAAGGGGAAAGAAAATTATTATACTATCAGGATCCTCTCGAAAAGAGGAATTTTCTTGAAAATCCTTTTCTTCCTAACTATAAATTCCTTATTCCCAACAACCATTTGTACAAATAAAACATCCCTGCCAAACTACAAGACATATCCAGAGCCATAAGTTCATCAACACTCACCCTAGGACCATTCAAAATTTCAACCAACTCTAATTTATTCTTGTAGGAAGAAGCCCATTCTTTAAGATCTAAACCACCCTTAGAAAGAGCCTTCTTTCCCTATGCTTTGAAGGTGGAAGATGAATAAAGGTATGTACAAAGTTGGGAGTGCGAATTATGGCGGTTTCTATAGTAGATTGAGCGGGAATTTTGGAAAGTGGACTCATTACTGCATTTCTCCATGAAGAATGGTGTTGCCCTAGGAGATTGTGAAGGCAAAGATTTTGTTGGCCTCTTCTCTAAATTAGAAACACGTTGCTCCAACTCAGTCACCTTGCGAGAAAGAGTAGACACATTGTCTATAAAAGTCCCTTCATTGAGCACATAAGATTATGTAGGAATTTATTTTATAGTAAATTCCTCATTACAAATAAAGGGACATGTATTATCAATTGCACCCTTCATAGTTGGCTTGCACTTAAGCCAAAATTATTTCAATCCCTCAGGAGTCTTTTGATTTTCCCACATGAACAGATGAAATTACATCATCTGGAAAGCAGAGAAAATGGGACTAATATTGATTAGCCTTTGAATCGAGCTACTGAACAACTTGAAGTCAATGTCACAGGCCCATTGTAGTCTTCTAGATCCACAATCTCAAATAACATCCTCACGAGCACCTCATATGAGCCCAACAAGTCAAAAATTGAATTAAGGTCTTCAGATGAAAGTTCTTTCTAATTGGATGCTAATGCTACTCCCACCATATTACAGACAAATAATTTCACTAAGATTCTCACACTTAAAAGAAGAGATGTGAATTTGTAGAATAAATGGTGGGAATTTATAGTGAAGATGAGGTTGGCGAGTTAAGAAAAATCATGGTGAGTTGATTGTTGAGATTGTCTATGATATTTGCACGAGGGAGTTAAATCTAAAGCATACTAATATCGAGACAAAAAAGAGGTAATTGTCCTGATATAACACAACACATGTGGAAATACTCAGCTCATAAAGATATGACAATAATTGTGCGTGTTTAGGTAGATTCTGAAAAGTGGGAATGATTAACATCAAATCAAACTATTTGGGGCGCTCAAAAATCATTAAAAAAGGTTTCCCAACCTACCCAAAATAGGAATGATCAAGTTGATGATGTCAAATGAATGACATAGGCATCCCATTCATCATAAAGGAATGAAATATACACCTAGAAACATTTGTAAAGATCTCTCCACATGGCACGATAGGGAATAAGATATTTTCAAAGTAATAGAATCAAATACTATTGCTTAGGAATATTCCTTGAAAAGATTCAAAGTTTTGGGGGGGAAATCAAGAAAGAAATAATCAAAGATTGTATAGATATGAGAGGCATGTTCTCATATCGAGGGGGTTAAAATTTTCTAAATTTTAGAAGAGAGAGATTTGATGTGCTTTCTTGAAATCTAAATTTTAATGAGATGCTTGTGAGTTGTTTTACTTCTTCAACTTTTCCTGTCTAGATGGTTACAAGTGTACAACCATTGATAAACATTGAGATCATAGGTTTTATGTTCCCTTGTTAAGGAAATTGAATATCTGAAATGAATGTATTTGCTTATTAAGATTTGTTATAATTTGTTCTTAAGAAATAGACTTTAAATTAGTCAACTATTTTTCTTGTTGCAATCTTATGTGCATTTATGGATCCTATGAGTTACACTAGATCTGGTCTTAATGGTGGTATTTTGGTAATTGAATTTGTATTGTAATTAGAGCCTTATTTTCACAGTACAAACATAGTTTTAAATTCATAATGCTGCCCTTTTGTTGCTAATATTTTTGTAAGCCTTTGAGTGTATCTTAGGCATAATAAGTAGTGAGTTGTGAATATTTTGTCAAGATATTTACATGAGATTTCATGTGCAATTTCTTGAAGATTGTATGAAATCATGCATTCTTGGGCTTCCATGAGTGTATACCTTCTCTCCAAGTTTTTCACGATCGATTAGTGTCCTTTTTCCTAGAATTATACTTGACATTGCCAGAGTTCTAAGAAACTTGTCATAGTAAATTCCATCTTGTTTTAATCTCCCATTCATACAAAATATAAACCTACTACTGCTCAAATCCTATAATTCACTTATGTTTGCTTTTCCTATAAGCATTTATCAAGGGACTTTACAAATTTTACTTCCCTTTCCATAAATATACAAGAGCAGATGGAATCTCACGCCGTTATGTGAGAAAGCAAAAGTCTTATTGGAGTGACATATGCATTGTTTAGTGTGACAAATTGTAAAAGTTAAATAGTGCATTCATTGGCCATGATCATCCAAGACTAAATCATTTATTTTCAAAAGGAAATTAAGAGACTAAATATTTTAAATTATCCCTTTACATTTTCAGTTACACAAAGGGTTCTCTCACCCAGGTCAAAGGAAGGGCCTAAAGTAGTAGGGAAGGTCATCCCCTTTGTATGTGTCACCCAATCCTCCCAAAGCTAGGTTCGAGACAGTATATCGGACATATTCCCGAATACCAAACAATATAAACAAATTCTGTCATCCTTGAAGAATATCACTTCACTCATGCGATGTTTCTTGGCCCCAAAGGAGGTGTAAATCTAGGTACCCGATAAGGGACATCACCATCACCTATTCCTGCATATTCGATGATAGAGCTGTGCCGGTTTTACCTGTGAATTTGAATTGCATTTTCCTTGACACTTACTATATTTGGCAAGGGAAATATACTATTTTTAGCTAGTGTTAATATTTTCTTCTCTTCCCCCAATGATGATGTTGTCTTGAATGATTACTCCTCTATTGATCCTTCATGAAAAATTATTTTTGGAATTGTTATCCAAAATGTGCCCCTGCTCATTTTTTGTGGCTAACTCCTTCCATTCTCCCCTCTCTTGTGCCTCAGTCATAATATTTTTCTTTTTAGGCACTCAAAACCTTCTGAAAATGGCACCATTGGATAGAGCTCTTTCTCAGCTTTCCAGAAAGGTAAAGTTTTCCTCCTAACTCCATGTATTTTTGAAGTTATGGCTCGGCGGAGTTTTTTGGGAAAATTTTCCCCTAAAAGGGCCTGACCAATGAGATGCCGCCACGTTGCACCTAGAGTGGTGGAGTGCGAAATTTTGGAAAATTTTCCAAATGACCAAAAAGGTACAAAAATTTGAATTTTTGCCCACCAACCCGATTTGGCCCTGTTTTGCCCTAAAACTTCAAATGGCCATATCTTTCGATCTAGAGCTCGAGTTTTGCGTTCTTTATATCAATGGAAAGCTGGTGAAATTATCTACAAGATTCCAGGGTAATTTTTGTATTTTGATGGAGTTTGGAGAGATAAAATCGAAAAACACCTCTGGCACGTGGTCATGGATAGAAATGACATTTCAACCACCATTTTTAATGAAGAATGGCTCGCATTCTCTCCCAGCATGGCTAAAAATGTCAGGGGATGGGTCTGTAAGGATTCCCATGCTGTTTTGAATGTGTTTTGGTCAATGGTTGAATCCCTTCCATGTTTTCTCGGAGTTTCTCTCTCCTGGCTTGTCCTTGCGTAAAAGCGATTTGGCTCATTTTGAAAGGGTTGAACATTTTTGTATTATTACGGTCCCCTTTCTCACCTTGGAAGTGAATTTGGTGGAATATCGGACCTTTTCTTAGAGATGCAACTTTATTTTGCCTCTCAGGTGTTGTAATGCAAGTGATTTTGATGATTAAAATAACAATTAAGCCTCTGTGATTAGTTTTCATCCTCTTCGTTGTGTTGTTTGGTTAATTTATGATCCTTCATTACAATTATCAGTTTGTGCATGAGGTTCTTTGTTGCATTTTTATGGATTGTGTCAATCTGCAGAAGTAAAAAATGCTCACCACTCCTTTGGTGCATCACCTATTAGCATTAGTTTTAGCTTTTTGCATTCTCTATCTCTGTCTCCTTTGGAATTTAGGGTAGGGTTAGGAATATAAACCTCTACAACTTGTAAGTGATAAATCGACCCGGAGGAACTAAGGAACCAACCTCTAAACCGGAGATTCCTTTCTCATTTTACTGCAAGTCCCACACTTAGGAAAGGATTCAATGTTGTGCGATCACACTGGATGCTAGTATGATCAAACTAGAAGTCGATCAACATCCGAGTGCTTTGATTTGCAACAATAGTTTTGGCACACCAGTGCGACCTTAGAAGTCTTCATCTTCATTGCAACAAAATTGATGTGCATTTGTTGCAATTTTCTTGCTTTAAAAGAGCTATAAATTGCACATCCTGGCGACTCGAGGAAGAAGAATCGGCTGGTTTTAGTAGTGCAGGACACCTGAAAACTCATGAGAAGAATCACTACAAGGTCAAGAGTTTGGAGAAGAAGAGAGTCTTTGTTTGAATATCTCGTAATTATCTCCAAGAATAAGGAAAAGTGGGAGGAGAATCCAAGGTCTCCATCTCCACCAAATAGAACTCTCTCAACTCCTCCACTGGTAGGCCTTTCATTGATCAACAAGGGTTCTAAGGCCAATCGGATGGCACAAAACAACCCTATGTCAATTTCAGCTTGGCGACCCACTTGCTCTCAATGCACAAAATCCAATCCCGGTTGTAGCATTGAAGAACATTCCATACTTCATGGAGAAAATCGGACCACTCTGGTGATCATATTAAGGATATTGCTAACATTTGTGCAATCCATGAGATCAATGAGATGCGAAGTTCTTGCATCAACTGCGACATCTTCATTCAAAGGGAAAGCTTTGCAATGGTTCGAGTCTTGCCTCGGGTTCTATTCAAAATTGGAATTAGCTATGTATAGCCCTCCATGAGCGGTTTGGGGAAAAGGGAGACAACTTGTCCCTTTTGGAGTAGTGAAAACTATCAAAAGAGCTCCCAATAAGTAAATGGTGATTTTAATTTCAGATTTCAAAGGACTTGGGAGAGAATTCCAGTGGCGATCGGGCCAACAACGAAGGTGCTTTTCTTTATTACCTTAAAGCTTTAAATTCGATATTTCTATGTTAATTCGAGTCCATGGGAGGCATAACTCTCCCCATTGCTTACAACATTGCCATTAGAGCTGAAAATTGTGTGATTCAGGTGTGAAGCTAGCTCCTGGCCTCCAATGCCATTATTTCCAAGTTTAGAGAGTCCAAGTACTAGCAAGTGCCTAATTTAGCTTCTATTCCCACTCCTAGAAATTAGAATTCAAGTGAAGCTTCCACTTCATCTTCTAGTGCCTCAAATGAACTTCAAGAAGTCATGAAGCAATTGCAAAATCTAGGTAATGAGCTGGTTACACTCAAAAGGCAGCAAGCTCAAGGTTTGGACCTTCCTTCCACCTCAAGCTCAGCCTAACAGGTAGCCATATCAACCTCATAGACCACCCAATCTAGCTGCAAATCTAAATCAAGCAAGGCCTCCTGCCAACAAACCATTTCAGCCCTATAATCCCAATGCTACATCTGCATCTAAAGCATTAGTGCCAGTACAAAACAATATAGCTCAAGAGTATGATTGGTGTTTCCCATCAATGAACCTCATAACTTGATCCATGTGCTTCAACGGTGCCTTGAATCAAGCATTAATGGTGACAGCAAAATGGTGTGGAGGTTGAAGGTAGTCAAGAAATAACCAATGAACAAGAAACATTCCAGCAGCAATCAGCTCCAAATAATACCACACTTGTAAAGCGTGACGAGAAGATTTTGTGGCATGAATCAAGCGATTTCCCAAAGTGTTGCAGCCAACACAAGGTCAAAGAGAAGAAATTTGGGTGAAGAATAGCCATTGGCCCCAAGTAATTCACGACCTTCTGTCCTCCACAAACTATTGGCAAACAAAATGCAATCCTAAGCACGCAAGGATTGCCTAAAACAACCCCTAGGCCAACTCAAATGCCGGTTGTTGCTACCCATATACAAGGATGAATGTGTAAAGCCAAGGGACAACAAAATGATACTTCATCCCCATTCATATCATTGATCGGATGAAGAAGACAAATGTAAACATATCAATGTAGGAATCACTATCTATCCCGGGCCAAAGAGATTTGCTACAAGCTGCCATGAAGGACTGATCAACTTCAAATCAACAAGTACAAATGCAAGAGAAGGTGCTCACAAATGCTTGCCCGGACTGAGGGGAATCATGGAGGACAACAAGGTAAGATGTTGAAGCCCCCTCCATTCTATGTTTCATTGATCATTGGGAACCAATTAGTACACAAATGCATGATTGATTCCGGGGCAAGTAGTTCAGTAATGCCCAAGAAAATAGCTGATCGATTGGGAATTCAGTATGAAACCATAGCGAAAGGGTGGAACAATTGGATGGGACAACGGTAAAAATAGTTGGAGTGATTAAAAACTTGAGTCTTACTTTGCATGCCTGTCCTAACGTGGTTATTTTGCAAGATGTCTCGATAATAGACCTTCCACCACTCTTTGCTCTATGTTTGTCGAGGATTTCACAACTAAGATTGGAGGTTACTTGTCTGTTGATTGGTCACACATGCTGTTGAGAACAAGATATGGAACCAAAGCCACAATCAGTCGAACCTATTACAAACTTTCACATTGAGCCTTACACTCCAAGCGAGATCAATACCAATTGTTCGACAGATTTGATCAAAAGATTATCCAAGCGATGAATCGACACCAAGGTAGGAAGCATCCCAGTTTGACTCTTGATGAATGGGCAAGCAAGGTGCATACTTTTGATCCTTATCGAAAATAGAAGAATCTGAGTTAGGAGTCTATTGCATGCATGAAGAAAATCAGCCTATTCCTATCATCACCAAGCCAGGACCACAAGGATGACAATGAGGTATGGCGGTTATTTTTGATGGATCAAGGAGTAGACAAGGTGCAGGAGGGGGAGCCATGCTGATTTCACCTCAAGGAGTTAAGTATTATTCAGCTTTTAGATTTCAGTTTGCATGCTCTAACAACACTGCTGAATATGAAGCCTTGGTTCAAGGCTGCATTGGGCAATCAAGAGAGGGATAAAGAACTTGCGAGTCTTTGGTGACAGTGAGTTGATTGTCAACCAAGTTAAGGGCAGCATGTTGTCAAGAATAATTTTCTCAAGTGCTATAAGAACGGGGTGTGGGACCTCATTGAAAATTTTGAGGGCTTTAGCATAAAATCCATTCCTAGAAAAGAGAACCAAGCTGCTTATGGACTTGCAGCGAGTTGGGCAGCCTTTGACGTTGAGGAGAGCATTCAAAAGGACAAGGTATAGACAAACATCCATGTGATTGTGAGGCCTTGATGCGGACAACAATGTAAGTTGGCAAGTATTTGAAAATGATCAGCAAATCATCCATTTCTTGCAAGAAGAGGCTGAGTTCTCAGCCAAAAATCAGGAAAAGTTGGAGCAGCAGTATGGTGACCAGGCGGTGTAGCTGAGAACCAACAAACTACCAAAGGGGCTTATTACTTTGGAGTCCATTTTCAATCCTAATGATTAGTTTAGGAAGGAGAAAGAAAACATCCAAGTGAAGGAAGAAGATTCAGTGTCCATCTCGGTAGGAGAAGGCAAATCACTCCAAGTTGGCAAGATGACAACTGAGCAAGAAAGGTATGAGTTCATACAACTTTGTCAAGAATTCTCTGATGTGTTTGCTTGGAGCTATGAAGATTTGAAAGGTTTTAATCCCGAGTTAGCTCAACACACCATTGAATTGGATCCAAATACTAAGCCCATCAAAGGCGAAAACAAAGGCGATCGGCCCCACATGGAGCCTCTCATGAGAAAAGAATTGAATAAGTTGATAGAATCAAGATTCATATTCACTATCAAGCATTCTAGTTGGGTTACCAACTTGGTTCCATCGAGAAAGAAGAGTGGGGAAATCAGATTGTGTGTTGACTTGAGAGATTTGAATAGAGCATCTCTCAGGATCATTATCCACTTCCTTCCATGGAGCAGATTTTACAAGTTGTTCTTTGGCTCTGAGAGGTTTTCACTACTTGATGGCTATTCGGGGTATAATCAAATTATGGTGAAGGAAGAAGATCGGTTCAAGACAGACTTTACAACTAAATGGGAAACTTATGCATACAAGAAAATTCCATTTGGGCTGTCCAACGCCTTGAGCTACCTTCCAAAGAGCAATGGACATGGCGTTGAAAGGTTTGATTAACAACATAGTGCTGATATATCTTGATGTTATCAATGTTTTTCAAAAATACAGCAGACCACCTCTCTCATTTGAGACAAGTGTTCCAAAGGTGCGGAAGATTTGGAGTCTCCTTGAATCCTAAAAATGTATTTTCTTAGCTCATGAAGGAAAGCTCCTTGGTCACACTTTGTCTCGAAAGAAGGATTAGCAATTGATCCGAGAAAGAGTTGAAGCCATAAGACCTTTGCCATTGCCAAGCCACAAGAAGGCCCTTCAAAGTTTCTTGGGAAGAATAAATTTTGTTCGGAGGCTTGTCCCAAATTTTACGGCCCTTGTCGGACCTATCACCAAGATGCTAAAGAAAAGCATGGCTTTCAAATGGACATCAGAAGGAAAGGAAAGTTTTGAAGCAATCAAAGAAGCCATCTCTCAAGCCCCAACTCTCATCAACCCAGATTTCTCCAAGGATTTCATCCTCTATGCGTTTGGAGGTGATGATACTATTTCTACAATTTTGGTACAGCAGAATAAAGACAATGATGAACAACTAATTACTTTCTTCACCCAAAGCACTGGAGGACTATGAGGTGAGATATTATTTCATTGAGAAGCATGTTCTTGCAGTAATCAGGAGCTTGAATAAATCCAAGCATCTAGCTTCAAACAATAAGGTACAATTGCTGGTTTCTCATGCGGGAGTTAAAGACTTCCTCCTCAACAAAGACTTGAATGAAAAAAGAGTAGGTTGGATTACTCATGTCATGGAGTATGACATAGAGATCAAGGTCACCAAGTTGGTCGAGGAAAAGGGCTGTGAGCGGCTGATTTTGAGCAAGCAAAAAGAAGCATGTAATGAGAAAGAGACTATTTTGAAGTTGCAAGACAGCCATGAGCAAGGAAGCACTCAAGAGGAAAATGATGGTGTCCCCACTCCTTGCTGGACCCAAGGTATAATGCACTTCTGAGCATAGGTCTATGTCCTCCGAGATAGATGAACAAAACCCAAAGAAGACACTTCCTTGGGTGCAAGTCATCCCATATGCCCTTATTGATGGTGTTTTATTCAAAAGAGATGTGAATGGAGTCTTCTTGAGATGCATTGGTACAAATTAGATTCATAAGGTCTTGGAAGAGTTCCATGGTGGACCAGGTGGTGGTCATTTTGCACCAAGAGTGACAAATGACTCTAAAGATCATGAGGGCTGGTTATTATTGGCCCAAGATTTTCAATGATTGTTATGCATGGATCAAGAGGTGCAAGAATTGTGCATTTTCACGGTAAAAGAGAGGCTAGCTACCCTCCCATTGCATCCAATTTCAGTTGACTAGCCATTCATGAAATGGGGTTTAGACTTATTGGAGTTATTAATCCCAATTCGAGCCAAGGGCACAAGTGGATTTTAACAGCCACAGATTACTTCACCAAATGGACTGAAGCAGTAGCACTCAAGGAAGCAAATGAATCTAGCATCCTAGAATTCTATGAGGGAATAGTAACCAGATTTGGCATACCAGCTACAATAATATCAGATAATGCATTAGCATTCATTGGATCCAAGGTGAATGAATGGGATGTCAAGAATGGGATCTACCTAAGTACTTCATCAAACTATTACCCCGGAGTAATGGCCAGGCTGAATCTACAAACAAGAACTTGTTGAGGATCATTAGGAGGACTCTTGATGAGAATCAGAGGTCTTGGCATACCAAATTGAAATCAGCCTTATGGGCTGATAGGATAACTCCTAAAAGATCTACAGGTAACTCTCCATTCAAGCTTGTTTATGGAAGAGAGGAAATTTTGCCCATATCACTTGAGTTTCCAACATTGGAACTCATGAAACAGTTGGAGTTGTTGGAGTTTGAGCCCATGGAAGTCAGATATGCAGAATTGATGGAGCTCTAAGAAATCGAAATCGGGCATCCCAAGAATGGAGAAGGATCAAAGCTTTGATAAAGAAGACCTTTGATAGAAAGGCCAAGAAAAGATCCTTCCAAGTTAGAGATCTAGTGTTAAAATGGGATGCGGATAGAGCAAAACTAGGAAGGCATTCAAAATTTGATGCCATTTGGAGTGGCCCATACACGGTCACAAAGTGTAAGGACAACAATGCCTTCAATTGTCTTCATTGGATGGCGAAGAAGCCCAGTAGATTCGATCAATGGGATCCATCTAAAGCATTGCTACTAAAGGAAATTTTCCACCTTGTAAATATTAGCTTAGGTTTTCATTCCTCCAAGTGCTTGTGCACATTGTTTTCTTGTAAGTTAGTTTTGCTTTCCCTAAGTTCTTTGGCACAGGCTTGCTGTTCATGGGAATGTGTTTGCAGGCCTTGCTCCATCCGGTGATATTCCATGTTCCTCCTTGCAACGTTCTAGTCAGTTGGGGTACCAAATAGAGAATTTAATGACTCCATGCCCAATGGATTGTTTGAGCAATCGGTAGTTTCATCCAGAGAGATGATCCCTTTGAGTCGCCAAAATTGTTATCCAAAATGTGCCCTTTCTCATTTTTTGTGGCTAACTCCTTCCATTCTCCCCTCTCTTGTGCCTCAGTCATAATATTTTGCTTTTTAGGCACTCAAAACCTTCGAAAAGGTCACCATTGGATAGAGCTCTTTCTCGGCTTTCCGAAAGGTAAAGTTTTCCTCCTAACTCCATGTATTTTTGAAGTTATGGCTCGGTGGAGTTTTTTGGAAAAATTTTCCCCTGAAAGGCCCGGCCAATGAGATGCCGCCATGTGGCACCTAGAGTGGTGGAGTGTGGGGAAATTTTGGAAAATTTTCCAAATGACCAAAAAGGTGCAAAAATTTGAATTTTGCCCGCCAACCTGATTTGGCCTTGTTTTGCCCTAAAACTTCAAATGGCCATATCTTTCGATCTAGAGCTCGGTTTTGCGTTCTTTATATCAATGGAAAGCTGGTGAAATTATCTACAAGATTCTGGGGTCATTTTTGCATTTTTATGGAGTTTGGAGAGATAAAATTGAAAACGCCTCTAGCACATGGTCATGGGCGATGAAATGACATTTCAACCACCGTTTTTAATGAAGAATGGCTCGCATTCTCTCCCAACATGGATAAAAATGTCAGGGGATGGGTCTATAAGGATGCCCATGCTGTTTTGAATGTGTTTTGGTCAATGGTTGAATCCCTTCCATGTTTTCTCACGTTTCTCTCTCACAGGCTCTCGTCCTTGCCCGTAAAAGCCGATTTGGCTCATTTTCAAAGGGTTGAACATTTTTGTGTATTGCAGGTCCCCTTTCTCACCTTGGAAGTGATTTTGGTGGAATATCAAACCTTTTCTAAGAGCTGCAACTTTATTTTTCCTCTCAGGTGTTGTAATGCAAGTGATTTTGATGATTAAAATAACAATACAGCCTCTATGATTAGTTTTCATCCTCTCGTGTTGTTGTTTGGTTAATTTATGATCCATCATTACAATTATCGGTTTGTGCATGAGGTTCTTTGTTGCATTTTTATGGGTGTGTCAATCTACGAAGTAAAAAATGCTCACTACTCCTTTGGTGCATCACCTATTAGCTTTAGTTTTAGCTTTTTGCATTCTCTATCTCTGTCTCCTTTGGAATTTAGGGTAGGGTTAGGAATATAAACCTCTGCAACTTGTAAGTGATAAATCGACCAGCAGGAGCGAGGAACCAACCTCTAAACCGGAGATTCCTTTCTCATTTCGCAAGTCCCACACTTGGGGAAAGGATTCAATGTTATGCAATCACACTTTGGATGCTAGTATGATCAAACTAGAAATATGATCAACATCCGTGGGGGTGTTGCTGATTTGCAACAACAGAATGACTTACTATTAATAGTAAGTGCATACAAGACAACTTACTATTTTTAGTAACTAGTGATTTATTCCCAAATTGATTTGCACTAATGAGACTAGTTTGTATTCACGCCTTGTGTTCACTGTTCTTTCCCAGATTCCTCACTTGAGGTAACTTACTAAAAATGGCAGACACCCCATATGGGAGGCTTACTATTTTTATTAAGTGATGAATTCCACCATTCATTTGGAGATGGAATTCCTTTTGACCTTCCAAATATCTATTGTGTACATCGCCTTGGCCGCAACAAATTTTGGTATTAGCTTGCCACCCAAAAATAGCTAGTCCCTTTATAGGGGAATTATTGTTTTTGGAAGGTGGGACTCTAGCACTAGTTTGTGATGAAACAAACATTTTTGATATGGTTTTTCCCAATAGTGTTCCTCTATAATTTCATATTCACCTGATCACCGATTTGAGAGATTTTAAATTTCAAATTTTTGTCACGAAAACCGTGGTTTCTTTGCAGCAAAAATTTGGGGATTGTTTGAAAAATATTTCACTTGGATCCTCATGGCCTTTGAAAAAATAAATTACTGCAAAAAATGACATCTCGATTCGCTTCAACAAATTTTGCAAGATATGAATTTTTTCATTGGGTGACTTTAGCGGTTTTCAACATAAAATCTTCATTTTTTCTCCATTTTCTTTGTTTCAAACCATGTGGTTTTTTTTTTTTTTTAATCATGGATGATTTATAGAATTTAATCAAGTTCAAAAAATTTGGTAGAGTTCTCAGGAAGCGTTGGGAGGCGTGGGGGAAAATGGTGAAATAATGCTAAGTGTTGAGGAGTATTTAAAGTTTAAAATAGAAAAGAAGGGAATGGGGTGAATTTATATCATGCGAAATGAGAGAGGAAGGGATGGGGTGATTTTTATGTCCCTTCTATCCATTTTCAAAAGGGAAAAAGGGGGCTGTAAAATTTCACTTCATCCTAGGCTTGACACTTGGCATCTTTTCATTCGTTGAGCAACTTGGAGGAGGGGGCTAAAACGGAGCATTGGTGAATGGTCAAACCGGTCACCGAGAGGTGGTTTCCAGGGTCATATGGGTGACCAGAAGGCTTAATAGGAGTGGGGAATTTTTTTTCCCTCATATAAATTTTTAAAAGGGAAAATGGGATATGAAAATTCACCTTCACCACAGGATGCCACGTGTCCCTTTGGAAATTTCACTAAGTACCAAAGCATACCTTGGGAGCCAACTTGTGAAGATGATATCTCGAGCTCCCGATGAATTTTTGGGTGAAATTTTATATTATTCCACCTGAAAAAAACCCTATTAATCCAATGGTGATGGTACCAAGATCCAATTTTTACTGAAACACCTCCAAATGGATCCTTATTTATTGGAATCACTTGTTGTGCGCCGAAGAATGAGTTGCTCTAGAATAATGTATGAGGTTTCAACAAGTCCCATATTTTCCACCATTTAGAGCATTGAAAATGATTTCCATATGTAATTTTTTTAGATTTCAAATAAATATAGAGCTCCCAAAATATCACTTGGAAGCTCAGGTCCTCTTTCACGGTGCACATCTCTTTCAGCATGAAAACCCGCTTCTAGTGAATCGGCTCCAAAACCTTAGAATATTTTGTGAATCTTCCAAATTCATTTCCTTGATGTTATTAGCACTTGAATACTCCTCCAAAATGGGTTTTTATTCTTTGTTCCACTCATGGAGGTGGTGCATTAATCCTAGGAAGGCCAATGGTAGCCCTTCCCAAAACTGCTCGAATGCTTGAATGTTCCAAAAGATCTTAAATCACCTAGGGGGACTGAATTTTATTTCCTAAATAGCTTAGGGGAATGAATTTACATTCAATTAGGGATCACTTTAATAATAGGATGGGATTGGTGCTGGGGATGGAATGACTTGGGGGTGTCTTGGGAAGGTATGACTTTGAAATTTTTTGACACTGTGGTATAGTTGTCTTGTTTTCTAATGAATTTTTCCCCTACAAAAACATAGGACAATAGTTGGCTCTAGCTTGGGGCATGTAATGAAATGAGAACAACAAGGACATGACATGAGAAATCCCAAAATATCAATTTACAATACGTTGACCAGTGCCTTATCCATTAGGCTTTACAGAGTCATCTATAACTTGCAAGAGATAGCAAGAAAGGAAGAACACACACACACACACACACACACACACACACACACACACACACACACACACACACACACACCAAGACGAAAGAAAAAAAAAACAACACACGAAAGGAAAGGTCACACACAACATGAAAGGTAAACACACACCTAAAAATCACCTATGGTACAAGGTGGGGGATAACCCACTTTCACTGAAGTACTTTCCTTTTCAAGAGTTACCTAAAGAGGTAACACCGAATGATGATGTTACGAAATCTATTGAATGGTTCCAGAAAGTAGCCTCCTCTCCTCAATTACTTATGAAATCCAAGTTCTCATGACTTTCTATACACTTTGGATAGAGTGGACCTACATGAGCTCCTTGATGCTCATGGTGTTCATTTAAAATTCCATTGCTTTCATTTCCTTTGAAATAAGTTTTCAAGTGCCAGTTTCCTTCCATGTTTCACACTATTGTTTTTCTTCTACCATCTCATTACTACTCTAGGGCTGATTTTTATTTGAATAGCTTGAATATATTGAGTTTTCTCATTTTTCCACCCATTCATTCCCATCTGACATCCTTTTCACAAGAAGCATTGCATTCATCTTTTTAATCATATCAATATGAGGTGTTTGAATGTCAAATGGAGGATAAAAAATGACCTCATATCCATCTTGTAGGGCCATGGCTTTGAGTTAAGAGGTTGAGACTTAGCTCGGGATCTCCTATGTCTTCTAACGCTCTAAAATGTCTTGTACTGAATCCTTATTTGAAACCCAAAGCTCATCTTTACCTTCATTTGAAGAATATCTTCCTTTTTGAATTTCAAGGTCACCATTGGAGGAACTTGTTTCTTTATTTTTACCATCATAACATTCTACCATTTCTTTTGCAAGGGAATATCAAATTTTTCGGAGACTCAATTCTTTTCTCAACTTCTTCATAAGATAAAATCCTCCTCTCAAATGGGAAAGAAAATGCCTCAATTCATCATCACCTTCATCATCCATTGGCTCAGGAGAGACATCAATTTTTTCACCTTCTTTTTCATCATGAAAAAATCTAAATAATTCGAAGATTAGGTTCTTATTCATGATTACTTGTAAATCCATAGCCCACATCATGAGTTCAAGACTGAGCTCAAAGTCTTCTGTTTCTTCTACAGCTTTAAGAAAATCTTGCACAATTATCCTTTCAAATATTTTGAGATCTCATCACTAGTTGGCTTAGCTTTTTCCTTATGAATGACATACTCAAGATAATATTCATCTTCAAAGGGAATGAGAAAATTTCCTCATCATGGAAAGGCTTGTTTGTTAATTCCTCTGTTTGAAATTCATCCAGAACTATCTCCTCTTCTTTGTGGCCTCGCATCATCTGAAATTCAAAGTTACCTTTTTGTAGTTCAAATTTTCTCAAAGCTTCTTCAAGGTTCATGCCCCTCTGGGAAGGAATGTTTGGTCCTATCAAGATGGGAATCTCATCTTCCTCCTTAGTTTTCACAAAGTGATTCATCCTCCTATATCTTGATACAAGATGTTGGTTCTGGGCTTCCTGACTTTTCACATGTGTACCTCATATTTTTCACAAGAAGAAAATTCTCCATATCTCCTTTCACTGGTATGGTGCAAAAGACCAATTCATCTGAATTTTCCCTCCCAAGTCTTGGCAGAAGCTTTGACCTAACAACATTCCAAAATTTTTTGGGATGTCCACTACTAAAATAGTCATTGATATATTTTTATCTAGAAATTTAGCAAGAGCCACTTGTGCATCTTTGATCTTCCCTACAAGTGGGAATTCTTTTGACTCCATGGAGTAACAAGAGCCATCGAGGTGGAGTCATGGTGAGTTTCATAGAGATTTGGAAACCTTCATAGGATTACATTGTTAGAGGCACCAAAATCTATAATGCAATTGTTCAATATGTATTCTCCAACGAGAAGGGAGACATAGAAAGGATCAACCTTGTCTATCTTTGATGCACTCATGGAAAACATGTTCTGTGAGGGAGGCATAGGTGGGTTTGGTAGTAATATTTTAGAACTAGGGGTTACAACATTGGGTGTTAAACTACCATTCCTTATATATCAGATGAATCTCTCAAATTGTTCAGGTGAGTCCGCAAATATTCGGTTTCAGAAATCTGCACTTTGGTTCTATTCGCATGTTCTACGAAGTCAAAAGGTAAATGCAGAAAAGGGGGGATGAAGGGACTATTTTGGATTTAGGATAGGCTTGGAAATAAGGGTTGATGTTTGGGGAATAGAGGGTGTTTTGAAAGGTAAACTAGGAACTTTAGAAGTATCATATTTTACAGGAGTAGATTTAGATTTAGAATTGGAAGAATTAGAAGACTTACTTGAATAACGGGTGACCTCCTTACTTGTCACGGGATCAGTTTCTCAAATGCGGACTCCATGCAAGGTGGAAGTGGAGATCCTCGACTGATTATTTTTTTTGTAGGAGTCACCATAGGAGGATCTTCAGTCTTCTTTTTCTTCATAGTAGAAGAACAAAGGAAGAAGCTCCTTTTTAAACTAGAACATGTAACACTACACATGAGAAACTAGGTTCATCTTCATCATCATCTTCATCACCTCCGAATATTCAAAAATATGATTTTTGTGTCATTCTCACCACTTCTCTTATCTCTAGAAATTACATCATCTTACTTTCTTGTTTGAATCTCTTATTCATTTTCTTGAATCTACAACTCATTGATAGGTGGGGCCTCTAAGGAAAGCCTTCAAGGAATTCCTGTAATCTGATTTCTATTATTTCTTTGAGGAGATACTCTTTCAAAATTTCCTCTTTAATGATGTCATTTCATTTGCTAATTTTTACAAGAAATGGATCTGTTCTCTCATCCTTAGGATTCTGGGCTTTACCCTTTGAGGGATTCTTGATCTTTCCAGAGAGGATGAGATCATCATCAAGTTCAATGGCCATTATTTGTGCTTCTGCAATATTCCTTGGTTGAACTCTTCATAGGAAAAATCCTACCTCTAGTGATTGAGCATTAATGAAGAATATTTTGACATTATTTTCAGATGGTGAATCTCTTTTGGTATCCTATGGAGCAACCGTCAAATGAGCCATGAAGTCTCTCATAGTTTCATTTTCTCCTTTCCTTCATTTGTGCCAATTGAACAAGGAGATCTTGATAGTCCTCAGTAGATTTGAATCTTTCCTCAACTTTCTTTTGATGTCATTCCAACAAGTGATGGATCGGGTAGGAAGGAGGTAGAACCATTCTGCTACTTTTTCTTGAGAGACTCCATGAAAAATCTTATGAGTGACATATTCATGTTGGACACCAAGAATCCCACATGATGTGGTGAAGGCTGATATGTGCTCTTCAGGGAGTTGTGTGTCATCACCTTTGAACTTGGGAAATTCTTACGTGGAATCTGTTGGTAAATTGTGAAGAGGGGGAAAGAGAAAGTGGGCTTATATTTCTTCCCCATGGAACAATGGGTTGAGGTCTTTTTACTTCATATGCCATTATTGTTTCTATTTTTTCAGCTTCGGATACTACTACAAAATTTTCTTCAAATTCTTCTTCTATTTTTCTTCTTCACTAAGGAAATTCAATGTTCAATGAGGTTGGAAAATGGGATAATTTGTAGGAGGAGTATCAATAGGTGTTTGAATGGGATTACCAGTGAACTACTTGAAGACCTAGATGGGGATGAGGCTTGAGAAAATTAATAAGGGTTATCTTTGATTTGATTTTTTAATTTTGGAAAGCCTCAAAGTGGAATCAACAACACCTCTCAACTTGTCAACTCGGTATATCTTCCTTTCACAGATCTTTTAGAGAATATTGTGAATATTAAATACAAAAGGACATTTGTGGAATGTGAAAGGTCACTTGTAAGAATCAACAATGTGTCTTTTAGCAATGGATTTCCATCAACTCTTTTTTTTTTTATTTTTATTTTTTGCATTTTTTGGAATATTTATATTTTTTGGATTTTTAGATTTTTTAGATTTGTGGTCATATTTTGGGTGTAGATGCTTCAAAAGTCTGCCCCACGGTGGGTGCCAAAAATTGTTGGTGAAAAATTTTTTTGGGGTGGACAAATTTATGGGTTTCTTTCCAACACTTTGGGAATCAAGTCCCTCTACTTAGATGATGCAACTTCCATGTTTGCATGCACATGAAAAGTGGATTTTCCTGGTGGCCTTGTGGTCATGATCTAACAGGGGCACTCCACTGACCCTGTAAAAAAGCTAGAAATCTCTTGCTAGAGAAGACTTTGTTCTAGAGAGTGGGAAAGGGAGTGAGAATAAAAGATAGGAGAACTAATGTTGCGGGTAGAAAACTCATATTCCTACACACACTAGTTAGAAATTTCAACACACACATTTATGAGAAGAAACAACCAAAACTTCCATGCTACTTGGCTAGAGGAAACCATGCATACAAAGATGCACACATTCATATGCCTTGGAAAATAGAAACTTCTTCCTTAATTAGCATTTCAATTAAGTTGTACATAGTATGAGAATGGAGGAAAAATAGTGAGGGGGAAATAGAAGAAAATTGGCTAACTCTTTGTTCTTCCACAAGTAGACAAATGCTCTCTCATGAATTCAAAATTTGCACACTAGAGAAGAAGTTAAAATGAGAGGCCTTTACATTTTATAAGAAGAGGGGTGACTCTTCATATGCCCCCAATGACTCTTCATATGTCTTGAAATAACTTAAAATTTTCATCTTCCTAGAAAATATTTAAGTCCCTTTTTATAACATAAAGGTGACTTTTATACATTAGAAAACTAAAGTTACTTTTATTACATTAGAGACATATGAAAAAGTGCAAACCCCAACAAAATTAGAACATTGAAGAGAGAGAAAGTTGGGGAGGGTGAGAAAGAGAGAGAGAGAAGAAGAAGAGAATCTATCTCTGAAGAAGAAGTCCATCCTGATCGTTCTAATCTAAATGATCTCATGAAATGATCCAATGTGATGAAATTTGAATCCTTTGAATGATGATTACACACAAGAATTCCTCAGAAGGATGCATGGTCACTTTGAATTAAGTGTTTAGAAACATTGTCGAATGATTCCTTTGGTGACCATGAGCATCACACATGAAGATCCCATTTGAAGAGATAAAGATTTGAAACCAACCCTATCATGACTCTTTACAACATGGCCACACACTTTTATGCATGAATTGAATTTTTCCAACATCCTCCACCTTCACTTACACGGAAGACACCATGAAATCAAACCATGAACGATGTTAAAAGACAAGCTCCATCTCCTACAGATGGATTCAAACTGAAACATGAGAATGAGATGATCCTCTGACACTTTACATGATCAATTTGAAGTGGTCATTATCAGATATTCATGCATATTCTTGATAGATCCTGTGACAAGTGAAAACTCCATTTGTGAATTTGAATTTCATGTTCCTTGACACTTACTATATTTGGAAGATGAAACTTACTATTTTTAGCAAGTGTAAATATTTTCCTTCTTCGAACCCCAACTGATGATATTGAATTGAATGATTACCCTTTATTCACTCCTTTGTGAAATTTCTTTTGGAATAACTTACTATTAATATTAAGTGCCTATGAGACAACTTACTATTTTTAGTAAGTAGTGATTTTTGCCCAAATGACCACACCATTGAGACTCAGCTTGCATTATTTCCCCTTTGTTCACTATCTTTCCCTAGATTTCTCTTATGAGGTAACTTACTAAAAATGGAAGGAACCCCATATGGGAGACTTAATATTTTTAGTAAGTGATGAATTCCACCATTTCTAGCATTAGAATACCACTCTGACCTTTCAAATATCTCCTGTGTACACCGCTTTTACCACAAACTTCTTCTGGTATTAGCTTGCAAAAATAGCCGACCCCCATGTAGGAAGACTTACTATTTTTGGAAATTGGGTCTCTAGTGGTTGGTTTTGATGAAATGAATGTTTTTGATATGGGTTTTTTCCCAATAGTTCTCCTCTGAATTTCATCTTCACCCGATCGCGATTTGAGAGATTTTAAATTTAAATTTTGTGCCACGGGAAACTAGGATTTCTTCACGCTGAAAAAATACATGGTGTGTTGAAAAATATTTCAATTAGATACTCATGGCCTCTGAAAAAACAAATTACTACAAAAAGGCATCTTGATTTGTTCAACGGATTTTAAGATATGAAGATTTTTCGATTCAGGGTGACTTTGAGGGTTTTCAACATAAAATATTCATTTTTCTTCATTTCAATCCATTATTTTTATGTTTTTTGTGTTTTTAAGATCATGGAGGATTTATAGGAGTTAATCAAGTGCAAAAATATGGTTTTTCTTTCCAAGAAAATTTGGCAATGTTTGGATTTGGAGTGTGGGGAAAATGGTGAAAAATGCTAAGTGTTGCAATTTATAGCATGCAAATGAGAGAGGGAGGATGGGGCACATTTTTCTACCCTTTCATAAATTTTTGAAAGGGAATAATGGGATGTAAAATTAATCTTCATCCTAGGCTTGAAACTTTTCATCTTTTCATTCATTGAGCAACTTGGAGGGGGGTTAAAACAGAGCACTTGAGGGCCGAGAGGTGGTTTCCAGGTCATATGGGTGACCAGAAGGATTAATGGGAGAGGTGCCCAATTTTTTACACCTCATGTACCTTTTAAAAAGGAAAAAGGGGACATGAAAATGTACCTTCACCACAGGATGCCATGTGTCCCTTTGGAAATTTCACTAAGTACCAAATAGCATACCTTGGGAGCCAACTTGCGAAGACGATATCTCGAGCTCCTGGATGAATTTTTGGGTGAAATTTTATATGATTCTACCTGGAAAAAAACCTCATGAATCCAATGGTGATGGTCCAAATATCTATTTTTATTTTAACACCTCCAAATGGCTCCTTATTTCTCGGGATT
Organism: Taxus wallichiana var. yunnanensis; assembly: GCA_018340775.1. Classification (NCBI taxonomy): domain Eukaryota; kingdom Viridiplantae; phylum Streptophyta; class Pinopsida; order Cupressales; family Taxaceae; genus Taxus; species Taxus wallichiana. The sequence goes on from CM031236.1 coordinate 42,743,215, forward strand.
GCTTGTTGTGCGCCAAAAGAATGAGTCTTCCTAGAATAGTGTATGAGTTTCAAGAAGTCCCATATTTTCCACCATGTAGAGAATTGAAAATTATTTCCATAGGTAATTTTTTTATTTCAAATCACTATGGATCTCCTATAATATCACTTTGAATCTCAGGTCCTCTTTCACGGTGCACACCTTTAGGCCCGAAAACCCGCATCTAGTGATTCGGCTCCAAAACCTCCGAATGTTTCTTGAATCTTCCAAACTGATTTCCTTGATGTTATTAGCACTTAAAAACTCATCCATGATGGGTTTTATCCTATGATATTCCCTGAGGGTAGTGCATTAGTCCTAGGAAGGCCAATGATAGCCCTTCCCAAAACTACTTGAATGCTTGAATGTTCTAGAAGATCTTAAATCATGTAGGGGATTGACTTTGATTTCCTAAATCACTTAGGGGGACTGAATTTACATTCAATTGGGGATCACTTGACTGAAAATATTTCAATGGTGTTGGGGATGGACTGACCTAGTGGTGTCTTGGGAAGGTATGTCATTGAACACTATGGTATAAATGTCTTGTTTTCATAGTGAATTTTCCCCCTGCAAAACACAGGACAACACCTCTGTACTAGAACTTCATTATGGAGGTGTGTAGGAAAACTCAGAGAAAATGGAGGTTTAACAATGGGTTTTTAGAGGTATTTTAAAGGAGAGGGCCAAAAACACAAATAAATACCAAAATAGAGCAAGGAAGGATGAAACCACTCACCTTTAGTATGAAAAGGACGATGCCTCCACAACGGTTCCAAGGAAACTTGAATTTTTAAATTTGGATAAAAATTGACCAAGTTATGGGAAAAAATATCTTTCTAGGGTATGAGAGCAAAGTGGAAAGTGCACAATGAAAAAATCAATTTACAATGGTAAAAATAACCAAATTTGACCTTTTATAGCAATCGGGCTTGAAAATGGGGTTAGGATAGTGCAATGCGCCATTAGATTTACTTGAGAGAACCATTTAACCAATTCCAACGTTAATCAGATATGACAGATGGCTATGGAAGTCGAGGAACTTAGTAATGTGTCTGAATAATGGAGTTTTAGGGAACACAAGGCCATAGGGAACTAAGGGTATGAGAGAACAATTCAACTTGAATAATCAATTTCCACATAAGATACATGAGGAAAGCATTTACGGAGACGAAGAAGTGTAGAGAACTAAATCTAGGATGGAACACTTCCTCTCGGTTCCAAAAATCCCATAAATAAAGGAGAAAATAATGAAATGCGGAAAAAATGGCTAGGTGGAGAATGAATCCTCTTGGAGAAAATGGGCTTTGTGGAACAAGTTCATGCAGGGAAACAAATAGCTGATCAAAACTTCTAGTTAATGCATTGTGGGTAACCTAGGAAGCGGGAACATGTGGAATGGAGGAATTGATCCTCTTGTTCCACCAAAGTCCACGATATCCATAAAAACCTCAAAATGATAAAAAATACACTAAAATTGAAGTTATTCATATTTATTGAAATCCATAGAGGTAGATACATCTATGGAAAGGGTCACTTAGCCAAAAAAATTCTTTTTTTAAATTCCACATTTTGGGTAGGTGACAACAACACCTAAAGAAATTTTCATTGACATTCACATGCTTTGTCAATCCCATAGTGAGTCTATCCTTAAATTTCTTGGACATTTATGTGCTATTGTTCACCACCTTTCATTTCCCATCCCACAATGATGATCTCATTGACATATTTTCCAAAATTTGTGTCCCTCACATCTCACACCACTTAAAAATTCACTTATTACATACATTCAATGAGGCCATGCACATGGCACAACGCCTTGAGGATGTCCATCTTGGTCATCCTCCCTCCTTGCTTTGCTTGTTTCTATTCCTCCACCACCTACCACACCCTTACACTCCCATGTTCACAATGTCATCCAATCATATTCAATTCACACTTCATCATATTATACACTCACATTTTTGCATCCATTACTCTCCTTAAGGATTTTAGCTTCATCCAACCCCCTCGCAAATTCACTCCATTGACCGAGCCACTTTCCTCTATTCTCCAAAATTTGTTTAATGTTGATCTCATCACTCTACCTCCTAAACCACCCCCACCATTATGTCATTCCTCCCATGACACATGTTCTTACCATCGTATGATAGTCACCCCACCGACTCATGTCCCCAACTCCATAATATCATTCAAGACCTTCTTGACAAGGGGACATTGCTGTTGAACCTCCATCTCCTCCGCCTTCATCTACTAATACCCATCCAATCACTTCATATAATCCTATTCCCACTTATTCTCCATGTGTCACTTCTCCATCATATGATTCATCACTTCCCACTATATCACAATCATCATGTACTTTTAGTGTCTCATCATCTAAATCAAAATTTTCACAATCCGTACACCTTACACGTTTCAACATTGACCTCAACACCATCGTGTTCCCTTAATCACTCATTTTCTACATCATCATCATTTCATTCTACCTCTTCATGTCCTTCCATTATAGATCTGGTCTCATCCTCATCTTTTATGGATTCTTCCACATTATCACCACCTCTATCTAGCTCTCAACCATCTATATCATCATGTGATTTCATCTTGCCCACCACAACTTCTACTTCTTCATTTTCTTCACTCACATACACTCCACTTATCACACAACCCATTACTACATCTACATTCCACTCTTCATCACATAGGGTTCCATGCATCACTTCACATACCTTACATACATCTTCAACATATATCTCGCTTCCTTCCTCGGGACTCATTCAAGATTTGTTCTTTCTTGTGGAACCTACATTACATCCTGTACCATCTATTAAGGTTGTTTAAACCCCTCTTGAATCTATGCCTTTTCATTTTAAAACCCTTATTATTCCATCTCTTCCTTAGAAAAATCTCCGTGTGCTCTCACCGCTTCTCCTCCTTTAGAATGTTCTTTCACATCCACCTTATTGTATTCATCACTACTCATTCAAGATCCGTTTGAATTATCCACTCATCTCTTTTTTACACATCATCAATCACATCCACATGACCCTCTTTTCTTACACATGGGCCTTAAAAAACTCATCCACATCCCATTACATCCTCATATCATTCCAATTTTCTCCCACATTATCATATGTTGGACATTCCTTCTTACATAACTCTTCTTATTTCATATCATCATATGCTCATCGCACCCATTCATAACAAGTTCACACCATTGAATCTCATGCTTCCTTCAGACATCACTATTTTCTCAATACCCCATCTAGTTGATATCATCACTAGCACCACACTTCATAACACTCCACCACACACCCTTGGTTTATACTCATATCCTTGACCACTAGACATTCTCTCACATCCATCACATTCATCACCTTTTTTGTTTATTTCATCCCCACACATTTTCACCAACCACCATTATGTGGCTTCTATTTGGCATTATTGCTTCACTTATCATCATCATCTCTGCCACTTTGATTTTTTATCTCATCTATCGATCACTTTTATACATCATTCCTATGACTTACCTTATTCCTATACAAAATGGGGAAATTTCATTTGTCTTCACTACCACATTGTGCAAACTCCATACATTACGCTTCTCTTAATATTGCCGATATTTGAAACCTAACATGATTCTCCACACAAACACAAACAAAAACACATATCTCCACAACCAAACATATTTCAAAAATTAAAAAATCTATATATTCTAAAAATTGCAATAAGCAATACTTGACCACATTTTATTCCACATTTGGTTCATTCATATTTCATTCCAATTCTCAGTTCACCCCTAAACATTTCATTTATAGTTCATTCTCATTCCATGTCTTTTTTTTTCACAACTTTTCATGAACACTTTGATAATCTTGTTACATTTTTCGAGTCACTAGTCTTTACTATAATTACTTGAACTTGATCTCTCCTTACTTGGTGAATTAAGAACAATTGTCTTCTTTAAGATCCATGTACACTTAAAAACTTATATTAAAGACCCTAGGGAATTATTTTTGACAGCTTGCCAATGTAATCTCTCATCACTTCTTCTAGTCCCTCCCTCAAATAACTCGTGGTTCTAAACCCCTTGAAAATTAAGAGAGCTTAATATCATGTGAAAACCAAATCAAAACAATAAAAATCGAGCAATAAATTCAAAATAATAATAAAAAAAGAGCAATATCAAACACACTCTCACTGGGGTCTTTCTAGTATCTTTATCAAGGTTATGGATGACCCGATCGGTAGTAGAGAAATGTTGTGACTAGAATCAAATATATCATTATCGGGGATATGTACACTGGATGACAACAAAGCAATACAAGGATTACAAATACCTTACATTTTACTACTCACCAATCACCCATATCATTTACACCTACATGTTGGCTTGTGTTTTAACTCACTATCTCATGGGTCTTCATTTCAAGCAGTCAATAAATCCTCACGTGCACACACCGGATATTGATGAGTCACATGGCTAGTATGTCACCTTGTGTAGTTTAAAAATTATTCAAGCTTCCATTTTAGCTCACTCATTGTCTCATGTTTCATGTCTTTGAGTTCATCATGTGTTCACCATTACACTTGTCACATAACCGTGTTCATATGCCAATAAGCATCACACATGTACTTCATCCCCATAATCGACTCATGGTGCGTATTTTCATTTCACTTCAGTTGGAATGAGCATATGTGGGAATTTGTTGCCTTATTCACACCCTCCACCTTCTCATTATGTTTTCATCATGTGCGTTGTATCATCATTTATTTTCATGTATTTTACTTTTAATCACTTTCATTTTTCATATTATTTACATTACGCTCATTTTATACACCCACATTCTTCATTCATCATCTCTCATCCCCTTCTTATCCTCGACCACCTTGACCACGTCACCCTTGTAACTTGGCCCTATCTAATATTTTCCCATGACTCTCCTCCCTCACCACCGAACTTATACCGACCTCACACTTAACCACTTCTCATCATACCCTAATCTATCCCTCAAAATTTAAAAAAAAATTAAATTTTTTAAAAATAATCAAAATCATCACCTCACCATTCATTCCTTTTCCTAACCCACTCACCCGAAAAATCACCATAGTGATTGACCAAGCTGCCCCTTCCCCCTCTTCACCTCAATGATCCCACACACCCTACTACATGACCCTACCTACCCCACTAGGTCACACCTATGACAAGGATTGATCCTGAGATCCCCCTTGAACCTTGTCTAACTCTTCCAAGCTATGTCTCTCCCACCCATCCCCATCAAGTCGCATGTGAATCAACCGACCTAAACACACCTAACATATCCCCCTCCCGAATCAACCTAATCGCCCCGCTCCCTACGCCTTTACCTCACTAATCATTCGATCCTCACCTTGTCCCCTGGTTCTCAAATCAATTGTGCTCATGATCAAGCTCACCTTACCCATAACACTTCCCTCACCCATTTCCCGTTGCTCACCTAGTGTGCTCCTTACTCCTCGCCCCTCACCTCGATCAACTTAGATAACCTCGATCTTATCCTACCTCACCACACATTGAGTTGCACTTATGACTTGATGGCCTTCCCCACTTCCAACCCTAGATTTCCCACAAAATTGTCTTGCAATCCCCTACATCCTTGCATCACCCCCAAAAGTCTACTTCCTTTTGCTCCCAGCATTGTGCCCGTCTTCCCCATGTCTCACTCATCGTTCCTCCCTTTGCATGAGTCATGATTTTAACTCCTTTCTTAACCTTGACCTCTCCCGTCACCTCAAAATCACCTCTCGAGTCACCATCACGACTCCTCCTACACCCAATTCATCATGACCTGACTTGGTTCCCGAATCCACTCCACCACCTACCCGTCTTTGAGTCACATATGTGACTTGGTACACTACCGCTCTCCTCATTGTGCACACTACTCACCTTGACCCCTGAATCACCCTTTCCCGCATCCATATCCCCACCGAATTACATGTGTAACTCATCCAATACCCTCTCCTTTATGCACCCATCCAACCCTTCCCCAATCATGCTTGTAACGAAGCTATTTTGAATCACCGAGATACCTTCCTTATCACTTCTCCTAGTATCCTATCATTATTTGCATCACTTCCATGACCTCATCTTGATCATGTGACTCAATCTCCATAAAATTTCAGTCTCACCTAAAAATTCAACCACCCCCATGACCACCCTTCCTCCCACATGATCCATCCCAAAGCCCACGCACCATCCCCACTCGAGTCCACTATTACAACTATGCTCATTTTCCCTTATCCAATCACTCATTCATCCCGAGCTCCTCTCTTTCCCACAACCTCATCTATCTTCCCGAGCTACTCACCCTTCTAGCTCACTTCTAACTCTTCCCATCTCACCAAAATCGACCAAATCCCTAGCCATCTCACCCGACTCATCCGACTCTCCAACTAGCTCACCCATCTTAGTAAGCTTCCCAACAAACTTACCTCACTATTCCAACTCACCCCACTTGGCCAACTTATTCCCCATCTCCTCTAACTCGTTCAACTCATTCCCCCTCCTTCAACTCATCCCATTTGAACCAAATCACCTAGATCATTTAGAAATCTCTCCCTGACCTCACACATTTCTCGCCATGTCACTTTTTCCTAATTTACACTCCTTCACATGTCACCCCGCCCACCTAGACCATTCATCATTAACTTCAAGTCAATCAACCCACTCTCAACCTCTTCACCCCATGACTTCTCAACACTTGTATCCACCTTTATGTATACCCCTCATCACTTTTGCACATGTACATGATGTATAACACTATTTTGTTTCTCACTCAAAGCATGCCTTTTGCCAAGGTCATTTTGTACCTCATTTTTAAGTACCACTTTTCATCCCACATTACATTGGGCAGCCTGTAGCTCCAAAAACTATCACTTGAGGGGGTAATCAAACACTACCCTTCTCATCCAATTCTTATAACGCATCTAATAGAAAATCAATATTTGTCAATCAATTCACTCTATAGTCTCCACCTCGTGAAATCAACCTATTGATCCCTTCATAGAATTAGGATGAAGTGGCTTATTGATTGCATTTGTAGGTTCCTGTATATCTAGTCAACCATCTAAGCCCACGATTGTGGAAACCACTGTCGTAGTGTTAGATGACCCTCATGTCATCTTTATTTTTACACTATATATTTTCCGCTATAATACACACCCAAAAGGGGCAAAATTCGGACACTAGAAAACGCACATTGCGCATAAGGTCCCTTATTCAAAAACACAAAAAGAATAAAAAATTCGTAAAACCCCAAAAATGGGGATAAAAGACACCTCACTACTCATTTACTATCCTTCACCCACTCACATTTAATTCTATCCATCACACCTACTCATGTTCATACCGAATGCACTATGGAACCTATCATTACACCCATGTGTGTCGTACTCTCATATGCACTCCAAATTTATAAAAAAACCTCATCCCCTTATTCCAACCCTTGAATCTTAGTGCAAAAATAATATAATTGAATTTCCTTGATCTCTTTCTCACATATCTCGGTCTTGCGGGGTTTGAAGAAGGAAAGGAAAAATAAAAAATGGTAAATAGAAGTTTTTGCAACAATGTTTTAGTGACATTTTAACACAAGCATGAATTGTAACTTGATTTTCTTGTGATCTATGCATGTTTCTTGCTGAAATGAAAATATAATTGTCATGTGATCTAAGTTAGGTATATTTGTCATTTCATTTCTTTGTTTTGTCGTTTTACATCAATAAAATGTCTTTTATCTCCTCGAAAGGGTTAGGGATATGACCGAGGTAGGTACCTTAACCACTAAAAATAGATAATATTTTTTAAGTGTGCTTTTGTGCAAGTTTATATTCAAATATGAAAGAGTATTACCCACTTTATTCAATGAAAGAAACTAGAATTGTTCCTCTCTTCATAATGACATCATAATCCCATTTTTTAGTAACTAATTTGGGGTTTTCATATTAACTAATCTATATTTTAGGTGATCTAAATCTAGGCATAAAACTAGCCTCCCTCCAAGCCCATGGGAAAGAGAGGTTACATTCCTCCAAGTTATATAAGAAGGGAAGAACACAAGGTCTCAACACACACATTAACAACCTAAAACATCCACCAAAAACCAAACACAATGAAGAAACTCCAAATTTTTTCATGGAGGGGAAGAGGGAAAATATTCCCATTGCCAACATTTGAAAATCCATATCTTACATTTTTCCAACAAGAACACCATACTCCAAAATTTACCAAACCTCTAAACCCCAACTCCAAGCCTCCTCCTTGCCAAGGTTTTTCAAACCTTGGAGGATTTCCATGGAAAAGAAGGGAGATGAGTTTTCCACCTATATTAAAACTCATATCCCTCATCATCCATTGAGGGAGAAATAAAGTAAAATACAAAACCCATCATGGATTTCCCATAAAGCCATGTGGGTGTAAGAGGGGTTTTTCACCCTCTTCCCCAACATACCAAGTCCATCTCAAGTGAGATGGATGGAAACCAAAATAAAATTAACCACATACAATACACTAAACATTTAACACAATTGCTTATTCAATAAGAAATTCATTCCATTATTTTTTACATAAATGAAAAATGAAACAAGAGGATGAGAGGCATACTTCTCAACCAAATAATCTAACTCGCAAGCTCTCCAAAATCCAATCCTTTCCCCAAGCTCTCCTACAAACTCCCAAGTGTAAAATGAATCCAAACATCCTTTACCCCCTCCAAAGTGGAGGAATAAGAAGAGGAATCTCAAGGATCCTCACCAATGAGAGGGTGACATGTGTCACCCTCCTCCCTCTCTAAACACAAGGTTTAATTATGTCTCCATAATACATAAGACAAGGGTATTAATGAGGGAAATCTAAAAATAAATCCAAAATAAAATAAATATTCCAAATTCCTAAGAGGGCTTACAAAACAAGTTAGCTAAGGGATGGGGAAAATAGAGGATTAAATGGGAGGGAAAATACCATGTTACCCTTGAAATATGTATCCCTACCCATAGGTAGGGTTAAAGGGTCTATTTTAATGTAAATGAGACCCCTAAAGTGAAAAACAACCCTTCTAATTTCCACTTTTATCCCAAATTTGAGTTTGGGAAAAGTGGCACACAAAGAGAGGTAGTTGGGCCCACCCAACTCATGTTTAAGTGGCCCCACACCTTTAAAAACAAGATTAACTATTTAAAACATCACTAACACAAGTAGGAACCATTAGGCCCCTAAAATAAATCTAAACAAGGTTTAGATAAATTAATCCAAAATGAGTCAAGAAGGAAACAACTAAAGGTGCCCAAATTATTCACGACACATACACAAGGAGAGTGATTTATCCAAAACCACTTGAATCCAACATAACAATACCAATCAAATAACAAGGAAAGGTGAGGTTTCAACCCAAACAACCACTTGTGTAAACTTGGAGGTGCAACTCTGAGTCCCACATTCTCCTATGTGAACCTGTAACCTACACACTTGATTCACATGTCATCATACCTGCTTGAAATAATAAAATAAGTAAAATGATACCACACACATCCAATAATTAAATCAATTACATACTAAACAATCCAAATTAGGTAATCAACTAATATCCATAAATGATATAATTAACCAAAATGACATAATCCCATAGTAGATAAAAATAGAGTCAATCTAAATCACATCATACTAATATCTAGCACATCATTTTTATTAGATTAGGTAAGAATAAGGGGTTAAGGTACCTAGAAACCTTACAATAGAATACATCGTGAACATAAATAAGAAGGAACAAAAAGTTAGGACAAAGAGGGCTAGAAGAACTTATCCCAAACAAGAGTCTAAAAGACTATTACAAGACAAAACCCCAAATGGAGCAGGCCAAAAAGAGAAAATACAGGAGGTATAACCATCCCAAACAAAAAAATCCATAAAAGTTAGGGAAAATATCCAAGAGCCAAGATACTAACTAATCTTAAAATGTTTGTACACCTTAGGTTGGCTCTCTTCCTGTCCTTTCATTTGATCTTCCTGCTCATTTGGAATAGGAATGTCATCTTTGGCCCACTCTTCATCATCCAAAATATTCTTCATCATCATCATCCAAATAGTGCATCATCACCATAGCTAGTAATCATAATAATTATCCAGAATGACATACATCCATCGTATACCAAATAAAACCCATCTAAATCACATCCTGATAATATCCATAACAACATCATTAATACTTGCAATAAAATCAAAAACATAGATTAACACAATGTGTCTAATACAAAACTTGTATCACAAAGTTGATCCATGAAAACACCATATAATGTCCAAAATAGTGTTGTATCAATGTCACTAAACAAATCAATAAGATGAGTCAACAATAAAATAAAGCAATAAACTGGTGGGCACTACATCCCCTCCCCTATAAATAGACTTCCTCCGGAAGTAACAAGAGGGGTAAGAATAATTAGCTCTCATTGGTAGCACATCGTACCACGTAGTTTTTAGTCTCAGCAAACATGTCCCACTAAATCTAACTTAGTTCAACATCAAGTTAATCTCAAAATAGGTGAATGTTAACTAAGAAAAATTTTAGCTTCCAAGAAGGTTCATTAGCATTATCATCTAAATTCTCTACAAGGTTCCACATAAGTGGATGTACATAAAAATGTCACTTTTAAGGAAGCTATTGATGGGTAAGCCAATGGAACAACAATTGCTCTATTAAAAGGTTATCAAGCTATGTACATATGATGTGCGTGAAACCAACCATGGACATCATGAACACCATATGAGAAGAGAGAATTTTTCCAAATTTAGGAGAGGATTTACTTTATGTCTCACACTAAACTTTAAAATATGGATAAATGTTCACATGACCCTCCAATATTCCCTATAATTTTTATTATTCCTCTAGGGTAAAGGATGAAGGGCCACATAACGCCAAGCATATTGTATGCATGATAAACAAAGCTAAGCTAATTAATAAAACATAACACCATGTAGATTCAATAACTAAGCTAGTTCAACATAAACATATTGATAAAGCCATTAAAATGGAAATCTTAAACTAATGCATCTACTATTAAAAACATTAAATGCAAGCCACCCTTTGATGTTTTTGATGGGCTTTGGATTATAGATATTTCTTTTAATGAGCCAAACGTAACCACACAAAATCAAATTATTTCTCCAAGGAAGAGGAAGAGATCTCACCAATATGGCTTAATTTCCATTTTGGTTCTTCTCTTACTACTCTTAGCCAAGTAGAAAAGGGAAAAGGTTTCTTGATCAATAATCCTTCCAATTGAGAAATTCTCTTATCATATGCAAATGTCTTACAAGGACATGGTGTAAACTTAGAGGAGGGGGAAGGTTATTTATATAGTTTTCCAGATTGGAGAAACTTTCATCCTCATGAATGTGGGATAAAAATAACTTTTGGATTAGAAAGTGATAAGTATGTTTAGGAATGGTTAAGTATGATTAGGGAAGATTAATTAGAATTTACAACTCATGGGAGTTGGGTGTGATTTGAATTAATCAATGAGAATTGATTAATATACCAAGTTAGGCTTGTAAAAGCCAATTGGAGTGAAATTAGTGGAATTTGAATGATTAGAAAGGGGGATTGACCCAATAGAGGGTAAATTCACATTTGAAAGGTTAATTAATTAATATTGGTCAATTAATTAATTAATTAGAATAGGATTATAACTAACAAAGTAATGTTAATTTGTATCTAGAATGAAGGGGGAGACTAGTTAATTAATGAAGTGTCGTTAATTGACCAAGATGGAGGGGAATGTTAGATAATTAGTGAGAAAGATGCTAATTATAACCAAATGATAGAACAAAAGATATAAAGTGTAATTTTAGTGTTAAAACTGCGTAGTTATATTTAGGTGTCTATATTTTCCCCTCTTTAATATGGTGTAGAACAAGCGACGCCACTTGAAGATAGTAAACAATTAATTTTTGTAAGGGTAGAAGAAAAATTAATAGGATGGAGGATTCCCCTTTGAGTGTTGATAGGATAATTGAAGAGGTCAAGTGGCACTCAAAAATAAGAGAAAAATGATGAAGCTAGAAGACAAGACAATTAGTACAAGAAGATATTCAATGGTATATTGAATATGATTGTATGGAGGAATGTGAAAAGCTAGGCATGATTTTCTTCAAATAGCTTGTGGAAGAAAAATATAATGGTGTAAGGGATTCGAACTGGGCTTGGTTGGCCATTGTTCAAATAAATTAACTTAGGTAGAATCCCATGTCTCCTCATGTGGAAGAAACAAGGGGGTAAGAAAATGAATGGAAAATGATGGGTAAAAAGTTAGGTAGAATGAACGATAAGATAGATGGAGAATGGGGAGATTGCGAAGTAGTTGACATACCATCTAGATCAAAGTAGCTATTTATTTGATATAAGCATAAAACAAAAGGGTAGAATGACATGAAAATCCATAATATTGATTTTATTCCATGCTAAAGAACTAACTCAAAGAAATATACACAAACAATGCAATACGAGAAAGTAAATAAGCGAGAATGTAAATAAACAAGCACAAAAACATACTAAAAAAATGTTCAAGAAAGTTGCACCAATGTTTTTGTTATCCAGCTTCAGTTCCCAAATGTTTGAGTTATATGAAAAGGGTTGAAATGATGCCCCAAGCAAAGATACATGCAAGGGAATAAACAGAGGACATAGAAGTCTCATAAAAAACAACGTGCACTGAAACTTCCCCGGAAACGATATATACAAGGAATATAGATATCTAGAAATAAAACCAGATTTTTGATGAAGGAAGATCACAAGATGATCCACATGTCATGTGTTAGAATAAGCAAAAACTGAAGTAGGATGTTTTATAGTATAATTTCCAATGTTTAGTGTTTTTGAGATTTTCACATGTTTTTGGATTTTGTGATTTTGAATGTTTAGGATTTTCAATTTTTATGAATGTTTTTGGATTTTTGAAGGTTTTCGAAACTATGTACAGAAAATAAGCACCATGATGCCTCCAGGGGAGAGGTGAGAATATAAAAAGGCAAATCCTATATATACAAGAAGAGGATTAGGTGGATCAATTCCAAGAGGGATTGGCTCAACATTATAAAACACATATGATAATGGGGAAGATTGGAAGAATTGACCATGCCCCAAAGATGAGGCTTGTGAAAAAGATAATCCTCTTAGGGTGCTAGAATGTGGTTTTCACCAAAGGAAATGTCCATTGTGCCACAATTGCGTGGTTTACACACTTGGACAAATTGATTTCTATTTAATTTTTTTATTTTTTAAATTTTTTATAGATCTTCATGCTCAGGCGTAGCAGCACTTGAGATTCATGGAATTCATGGGCTTCAAAGTTCATCATCATCATGATAGGTCAGTTTATAAGCACTAAAACCATATTTAGCCACCATAATGTGTGACCGTAACTAATTAGGCTCAAACTTACCTTTCTTTTCATGTTCCTTAGTAGTATTGAAATGATTCTCTTTAAGGACAAGGTCTCCCACCTCAAATTCATGAGGGATGATGCACTTGTTTTAGTTCTTACAAACTTGATTCTGATACACTTTGAGATGATCCAAAGCATGGAGGCATTTTTCATCAAATAGTTCAAGCTTTGCTAGCTTAGCTACTCTATAATCCTCATCATTATCCAGATAATCTCACAAGGATATCTACAAAGAGGGAAGCTCGATCTCTAGGGGTATAATGGATTCAGTGTTAAATACAAGGGAATATGGGGTTACACCTGTAGGTGTGCGGATGGAAGTACGTTAGGCTCGGAGGGCAAGATGAATATGAAGGTGCCAATTATGTCTGATTTTACCATCTTATCCATAATATGAACAAAAGTCTTATTAGCCACCCCAACTTTCCCATTAACTTGAGAGTAATAAGGGGTAGACCGATTTGAAGAATATTAAAGTGTTGGCATAGTGCCTTCACTTGTTTGTTCTTGAATGATTTCTTATTTTTAGATATATTAGATGAAGGGATGCCATAACGGTAAATGATATGGTTCATGATGAACTTGGATATCTAAACACTAGTGATATAGTTGAGAGGAAAAATGTTAGTGCAAATCTACAACACCCCCTAAATGACATTCAAATTTGCAGTCTAGAATTGGGTCATTTAGTGTGATTGCACAACATTGAGTTTTCTCCAAGGTGTGGGACCTTGCAAGGTGAGAAAAATCTCCAGATTGAAGTTGGTTCTTACTCCTTTGTTTAGGTGTATGCATGTAATTTTTTCGAGAGGTTCTGATTCAAAATTCCTACTCTAAAACTACCAAGGAGATAGGGTTGAGAGAAAACATGGTAAAGGGAAACAAAACTAAGCTAAAACAATGATACACCAAAGGAGTGATGAACTTTTGTCTTGCAAATGAACACGATCATAGAGATGTAACACCAAAGCATGCAAAGATTGCTAGAATATAATGAAAGATTAGAAAACAATGATAAATGCATGAGGGGATTGAAGGATCATTCACAAAACATGCATTACCATTCCCAAGTTTAATACAATGCATTACAATGGCAGAGAAGCAAAAAACATGCCATAATATCCATGAAAGGTCTGAAACTCCTCAAATTCATGCCAAGGGGAAGAGGGGAGTCTGCAAGAACAAAAATGTCCAACCCTTTACAAATGAGCCAAAACTGGCTTTTAATGGCGAAGGAACAAAGGAAAGGCAAAAATGCGGGAAAATTGATTTATGAGCTCAACCACCAATCAAATCCCTTCAATCTCACCTGTAAAGTGATGGGATTCATGGAAAACCCATATGCCAAAGTACATTGCTCTGCAGATCCAAAAAATGACCCATACTTCATTAATTTTGGTGGTTGAATGCAATTATGTATTTTTGCATGCTACAGATGTTTTTCTCATTTTTCTCCCACCAAAATCCACCAATTTTTTTTTGAATAGTCCATCGTGTGGATAATTTCAACAGATTTCCAATGATATAAAGAACACAAAAATCGAGCTCTGGATCAAAAGATATGGCCCTCTAAAGATTTATGGCAAAACAGAAAAATTAAGGTTCATGCGGGCCGAAATTCATACTTATTCCCTCCTTTTTCGAATTGGGAAAAATTCCCAAAAATATCCGATGGCCCGACCTCCCACTACATTGTCACATGGCACCCCCTCATTGATCCACGGGTTCAAATGATCATTCTACCCCTTTTAAGATTTGGATTTTTTTCAAAATTACTCCGCGCATCCGCCACTCTAGGGACATGTGGCACCATTTGGTTGCTTGGTGGGGATGTGCTCCACTTTTTACCTTTGCGCTAGCCACTTTGGAAAAATTCCAAAGTCCTTTCGCCACCTCCGACCCCGCCATCGACAGGACACATGGCATCTTATCATTACTTGGTGGGCTTTTGGCCAAAAGTTTCCTTTGACCCTTTGACCCCAAAAGGCTAAGTGCCAAATATTTTCCCGCGGGCCCGCCTTGGGAAAATTTCCCCTCCAAACTCTGAGCCATAACTTGCAAAATATAAGGAGTTAGGAGGACTTCTTTACCTTTCTAGAAAGGGGAGAAAATTCTCTATCCGATGAAGCGATACCTAGAAAATTTTGAGTGCCTGAAATGTCAAAAAAATTGACCGAGGCACAAGGAAGGAAAGAATGAAGACAAGTTAGCTAAAATAAGCAGGGGCTTATTTTGGAAAAAAATTTTGGCAACTCGGAGGGGTCATCTGCTTTGCACGCTGGAAGGAGTGACCATCTCGCTCAAGCAATCCATTAGGCAAAGGAGTCATCAAATTAACTACTTGTTACTCTCAATTCATTAGAAAATATCTAAAATGAAGATTGTGAGAGTAGAACATCACTTTGATCTGGAACATGGCCTCAAAAGATGCATCCTTGGGAAAAAAAACTTGTGCCAAGGCACTTAGGGAAATGTAAATATAAGCTACAACAAAACAATGTGCATAGGCACTTGGAGGAATGAAAATCTAAGCTAATATGTACAAGGTGGGAAGTTTCCTTCTAGTAACAATGCTTTTAGATGGATTCCATTAACTGGAATCTATAGTTCCTCACCATCCAATGTAGACAATTGGAAGGCATTGTTGTTTTTGCATTTTGTGACCATGTAGGGGCCACTCCAAATGGCATCAAATTTTGAATGCCTTCTTGGCTTTGCTCGGTCTCGCATCCCATTTCAACACTAAATCTCCAACTTGAAAATTTCTATCCTTAGCTTTCCTATCAAAGTTTCTCTTGATCAAAGCTTGGTCCTTCTCCATTGTTTGGGTTACGTGCTCTTTGATTTTTGAGTTCCATCAATTTACATATCTAACCTCCATGGGCTCAAACTCTAATAATTCCAATTTTTCATGAGTTCCAATGTTGGCAACTCAAGTGACATAGGAAAAGATTGCATCTCTCCCATAAACAAGTCTAAATGAGAGTTACCTATGGATCTCTTGGGAGTTATCCTATCAGCCCATAGAGACTGATTTGAGCTTAGTGTGCCAAGTCCTTTGATTTTCATCAAGAGTCCTCTTGATGATCCTTAATAGATTCTTGTTTGTGGACTCATCTTGGCCATTACCTTGAGGGTAATAATTTGATGAAGTGCTCAAATAGATCCCATTTCTAACATCCCATTCAGTTACCTTTGATCCTATGAATGCTAACACATTATCTGATATTATAGTGGTAGGTATACCAAATTTGGTTGTTATCCCCTCATAGAAGTCTAGAATGCTAGATTCATTTGCCTCTTTGAGTGCCACCACCTTAGTCCATTTGGTGAAGTAGTCTGTTGCTGTTAGAATCCATTTGTTCCTTGGCTTGAGTTTGGATTAATGACCCCAATGAAGTCCAAACCCCATTGCATGAATGGATGGTCCATTGAGATTGGGTCAAATGGAAGTTCTTAACCTCTCTTTGCTTGTGAAGAATGCACAACTCTTGCACCTCTTGATCCATGCATAACAATCACTAAACATCTTAGGACAATAATAATCAGCCTTCATGATCTTGAGAGTCTGTCACTCTTGGAGAAAATGATCCCAACTGATCCACCATGGAACTCTTCTAACATTTTCTCATTTGATTTGTCCCAATGCATCTCAAAACACTCCATTTATATCCTTTTTGAACAAGACACCATCAACAAGTGCATACATAATAACTTGCAATCTGAAGTGTCTTCTCTTGGATTTGTTCATCTTTGGAGGGCATAGGCCTATTTGTAAGAAGTGCATTATATCTTGGGTCCAACAAGGAGTGAGCATACCACCATTTTCTTCTTGAATGTCTCTTTGTTCTTGGCTGTCTTGCAACACCAAAACAACATCCTTCTCTTTGTTTGCTTCAATTGGTTGACTCAAGGCCAATTGCTCACACAATCCCTTTCCTCATACCAACTTGGTGACTTTGATCTCAATGTCATACTCCATGACATGAGTAATCCACCTTGCACATTTTTCATTTAGATATTTGTTGAGGAGGAAGTCTTTAACTCCCACATGAGAAACCAATAGTTGAACCTTGTTGTTTGAAACTAGATGCTTAAATTTCTTCAAGCTCCTAATCACTACAAGAACATGCTTCTCAATGAAGGAATACCTTACTTCATAGTCCTCCAAGCTTTGGCTAAAGAAGGAAATTGGCTGCTCTGCATTTTCTTCGTTCTACTATACTAAAATTACAAAAATTGTATCATCACCGCCAAATGCATAAAGGATGAAATCTTTGGAGAAATCTGGGTTAATGAGAGTTGGAGCCTATGAGATAGCTTCTTTGATTTCCTTAAAACTTGCCTTTCCTTCAACTATCCATTTGAATGCCACACTTTTCTTCAACATCATAGTTATTGGCTTGACAAGGGCTGTGAAGTTTGGAACAAACTTCAAAAAAATTGATTCTTCCCAAGAAACTTTGAAGAGCCTTCTTATGCCTTGGAATGGCAGTGCTTTATTGCTTTAACCCTCTCCGGATCAATTGCTAACCCTTCTTTGGAAACAATGTGGCCTAGGAGCTTGCCTTCATGAACTAGAAAATGTATTTTTGGGATTCAAGGATACCCCAAATCTTCTACATATTTGGAACACTTGTCTCAAATGAAAGAGATGATCTGCTTGCACTTTTAGAAAACACAATAATATCATCTAAGTATATCAACACTATTTTGTTGATCATTCCCTTAAATGCCATATCCATTGCCCTTCGGAAGGTAGCTACGACGTTAGACAACCCAAATGGCATTTTTCTATATGCATAGTTCCCCATTTGGTGGTGAAGGCTGTTTTAAAGTGATCCTCTTCCTTTACCATGATCCGATTATACCCTAAATAACCATCTAGCAATGAAAACCTCTCGAGCCAAAGAACAACTTGCAAAATCTACTCCATAAAAGGAAGTGGGTAGTGATCCTTGAGGGATGCTCTATTCAAATCTCTAAAGTCTACACACAACCTGATTTCTCCACTCTTCTTTCTAACTGAACCAAATTTTCAACCCAACTTGAATGCTCTTGATGGGGAATATGATACTTTCCTCTATTAACTTATTCAATTCCTTCTTCATGAGAGGCTCAATGTGAGGATTGACCGATTTTGTTTTTGCCTCGATGGGCTTAACACTGGATCTAGTTCAATTGTGTGTTGAGCTAGCTTGGGATTGAAACCTCTCAAGTATTAATAGCTCCAAGAAAATATCATCCTGAACTCTTGGAAAAGTTGCATGAACTCATACCTTTCTTGTTCTGATTGCTACTTTACCAATTTGAAGTGACTTGCCTTCTCCAATTGAGATGAGTTTTGAATCTTATCCTTTAACTTGGATGTTTGCTTTCTCCTTCCTAAATTGATCATTAGGATTGAAAATAGACTCTAAAGTCACAAGTCCCTTTGGCAGTTTGTTAGTTCTCAGCTATACCACTTGATCACCGTACTACTGTTCTAACTTTTCCGATTTTTGGCTAAGAACTCAACTTCCTCTTGTAAGAAATTGATGATTTGTTGGTCACTCTCAAACACCTGCCAACTTGCATTATTGTTTGGCACTGATGGCCTCACAATCACATGGATGTTTGGCTACATTTTATCTCTTTTAATACTCTCCACAACATCAAAGGTTGCTCCAACTGCTGCAAGCCTATCAACAACTTGGTTTTCTTTCCTAGGAATGGAGTTGATGCCAAAGCCCTCAAAATCCTCAATGAGGTCCCACACTCTATTCTTATAACTTTTGAGTAGGTCATTCTTGGCAGCATGCTATCCTTTAACTTGATTAACAATCAGCTCACTATCACCAAAGACTTGTAAGTTTTGATGCCTCTCTTCCTTGACCAATGTAATCCATGTATCAAAGCTTCATATTCAATAGTGTTGTTAGAACATGCAAACTGAAATCTAAAAGCTGAATAATACTTAATTCCTTGAGGTGAAACAAGCATAGCTCCCCTCTTGCACCTTGTCTACTTCTTGATCCATCAAAGAACAACTACCATACCTCATTGTCATCTTTATGGTCTGGCTTGGTGATGCTAGGAAGAGGTTGATTTCCTTCATGCATGTAATAAACTCCTAGTTCAAATTCCTCTATTTCCTTGTAGGGATCAAAAGCATGTACCTTGCTTGCCCATTCATCAAGAGTCAAATCTGGAATGCTTCCAACTTTGGTGTCAGCTTCATGTGTGCTTGGATAATCCTCTTGATCAAATGCTAAACAATTGGCATTGATTGGGCTTGGAGTATGAGGCTCAATGTGAAATTTTGCAATAGGTTCAGACCTGATTGTGGCCTTGGCTCCATACCTTGTCCTAAAAAACATGTGTGACCAATCAAAAATAGGTAGCCTCCAATTTTAGCTGTGAAAATCCCTTGACAAACATATGGCAAAGAGTGGTGGCAAATCTATCATTGACACATCTTGCAAAACAATGACATTGGGGTATGCATGCAAGGTAAGGCTCAAATCTTTAATTACTCCAACTATTTCTACTACTATCCCATCTAATTTCACCACTCCCTTGGATATGGCTTCATATTGAAGGCCCAGTTGATCAACTATTTGCTTGGGCATCACATAACTACTTGCCCTAGAATCAATCATAAAATTATGTACTAGTTTATCCCCAATGATCAATGAAACATAGAATGGAGGGGGCTTCAAATTTTTACCTTGCTATCCTCTGCTTTCCCTAAGGTGAGTAGCATTTATGAGTACCTTCTCTTGCATATGAGCTTGCTGATTTGAGGTTGACCAATTCTTCATGGCAGCTTGTAGTAGATCCCTTTGGCCTAGGATGGATAGTGACTCCCACATAGATATGTTCACATTGGTCTTCTTCATTTGTTCAATGATGTTAAATGGGGATGAACCATCTCTTTTCTACCCTTTAGTCTACACATTCTTTTCTTGTACATGGGCTACAATAACTAGTATTTGAGCTGGTCTAGAAGGTGGCTTGGGCTGTCCTTGCACATTTGGAACTATATTTTGCTTGCCAACACCTTGTGGAGTGATGGAAGGTTGTGAATCACTTGGATCTAATGACTTCCCTTCACCAATATTCCTCTTCTTTGACCGTGTGTTAGTTGCTACACTTTGAGAAGGTGTTTGATTCATACCACAAAAATCTTCAACCTACCAATTCACAAGTGTAATCTCATTTGGAGTTATATCTTGTTGAGATGTCCCTTGTTTTTGGTTTGTTTCTCGACTCACTTCACCTCTACACCAGTTATTGTCACCATCAAAGCTTGGTTCAAACCATTAAGCACATAGATTGGTTGTGAGGTTCATCGTATGGGAAACACCAATCATACTCTTGAGCTATATTATCACCGGCACTATGGCTTTAGAGGTGGATGCAACATTGGGGTTATAGGGCTGAAATGGTCTATCGGGCAGAGGCCTTACTTGATTTTTATTTGCAATGGATCAGGGGTTATTAGGCGATATGGTTATTAGGTGAGTTTGAGGCGATAAGAAGGCCTAAAACTTTGGGCTTGTTGCCTCTTAGTGTAACCATCTCATTGCCCAAATTTTGCAATTGTTTCATAATTTCTTGAAGCTCATTTGAGGTACTAGAGGATGAAGTAGAAGTTTCATTTGAACTTTAATTTCTAGGAGTGGGAATAGGAGCTAAAGTAGGTGCTTGACTAGTACTTGGGCTTCCCAACTCTAGATATAAGGGCATAGGAGGCCTAGGTGCAAGTTTACCACTTGGATCAAACAATTCTCAGCCCTAATGGTGATGTTGTAAGTCAGCAGTATAATTACACCTCCAATGGATTGGATCAACATAGAAATGTCATAATTTAAAGCCTTGAGAAAGTATAAGAAAGCACCTAGAGCTATTGGCCTCACTTTGCACAATTGGATTCTATCCCACATTCTTTGAAATCTTAAATTGAAGTTTGTTAGCTACTCATTGGGAGCTCTCTTGATAGTTGTCAATTCCAATAGAGACAAGTTGTCCCCTTTCTCTCCAAATTGGTTATGGAGGGTTGTGCACAACTAGTTCCAATTTTGGATAGAGCTTACCTCAAGGCTCTCAACCATTGCAAGGCTTTCCTTTTGAATGAAGATACTAGCAATTTGACAACAATTTGTATCTCAACAATCTCATGGATTGCACAAACATTAGCAATGTCTTTGACATGATCACTAGGGGTGGTCTGATTTTCTCTAGTAAAGTATGGGATGTTCTTCAATGTTGCAATTGAACTGGGTTTTGTGCATTGAGAGAAAGTGGGCTGCTGCTAGTAAAGTTGACATAAGGATTGGGTTATGCCATTTTGATTGGCCTGAGAACCCTTGTTGATTGGATGAAAGGTCTACTAGGTGGAGGAGTTGATAGAGTTTTGTTTGGTGGAGATGGAGACCTTTGAATCCTTCTTCCTCTTTCTCCTCTTTCTAGGGATAATTATAGATAGTTAAATAATCCCTCCTCTCTAGTCCTTGACCTTGTTTGGATCCTTCTCATGAATCTTCAAGCTTGGACCGATGAAAACAGTTGATTCTATCCTTTTTGAGTCGTCGGATGTGCGATCGGGGCTCTTTCAAGCAAGAAACTTACAACAATTGCACATCAACTTTGTTGTAATAAAGATGAAGACCTCTAAGGTCCCACCGGGTGTGCTAAAACTATTAGTGTAAATCTACAACACCCCTAAATGACATTCAGATTTGCAGTCTAAAATTGGGTCATTTAGTGTGATTGCACAACATTGAGTTTTCTCCAAGGTGTGGGACCTTGCAAGGTGAGAAAACTCTCGAGATTGAAGCTAGTTCTTACTCCTCTATTTAGGTGTATGCATGAAATTTTTCTCGAGGTTCTAATTCAAAATTATTACTCTAAAACTACCAAGGATATAGGGTTGAGAGAAAACATGGTAAAGGGAAACAAAACTAAGCTAAAACAAAGATACACCAAAGGAGTGATGAAATTTTTTTTGTAAATGAACATAGATCATATATATGTAACACCAAATCATGCACAAATTTCCATAATATAAATGAAAGATCCAAAAAAATGATAAACACATGAGGGGATTGAAGGATCATTCACAAAACATGCATTACCATTCCCAAGTTTAATACAATGCATTACAATGGAAGAGAAGCAAAAACGTGTCACAATAGTCCATGAAAGGTATAAAAATTCAAATTCATATGCCAAGGGGAAGGGGGGAGTCTGCAAGAGCAAAAATGTTCAACCCTTTACAAATGAGCCAAAACTAGCTTTTAATGGCGAAGCGTTAACAAAGGAAAGGAAAAAAAAATGTGGGCAAATTGATTTATGAGCTCACCCACCAATCAAATCCCTTCAATCTCACCTAAAAGTGATGGGATTCATGGAAAACCCATATTCCAAAGTAAGATTTCTCTACGTATCCAAAAAATGACCCATACTTCATTAATTTTGGTGGTTGAATCATTAATTTTGGTGGTTGAATCTTAGTTCTATATTTTCATGCTAGATATGTTTTTCTCATTTTCTCACACCAAAATCCACCAAAAATAAAATTGAATAGCCCATTGTGTGGATAATTTCAACATCTTTCCAATGATATAAAGAGCAAAAAAATCTAAGCTTGATCAAAAGATATGGCCCTCTAAAGATTTAGGGCAAAACAGGCAAAATTGGGGTTCATGGGACGAAATTTGAATTTTTTTCCTCCTTTTTCGAATTGGGAAAAATTCACCAAAAATCTCCACCGCCTGACCTTCGCTACCACATGGTGCCCGTTCATTGATCCATGAGTTCAAACAATCATCTTGCCCCTTTGAAGATTTGGAAAATTTTCCAAAATTACTCCGCACCTCCGCCACTCCGAGCTTCCCTATGAGATTGAGTCCACACTTTGAAAACGGCCACTATGTAGTGATAGGTTGAAAATATTGTGAAGGAGCATGTATGAGATTACCATGCACGACATAGTACACATTTCTTTACATACTAACAACAATTTGTCTCCATAGTAGGCAATTAGTATCCTACGTGTAAAAAAATTATTTGCAAGGACCATACCACTTATATGAACACCACGATGCCTTATGCACCTCTTGAATTTCTTGGACAAATTCCTCATAATTAAAGTAATGTAACAGTACCATTGTAGCCTCAACGATAGATACTTCCCCAAGTAGGGTATAACACACTATTCATTAGATAAGGGTTCATCTTTGGGATTGGGAGATGTCACGAGGGAAGGTATTGTCTCAAAGTAATTAATAATGTCAATGTACTAGTGGAAAAGGGACCAAAATCTTCACATACAAATCATGATTCTGACATGTCGTATGCGGGCAATCGTTAGATGATATATAATGAATTGAAAGTACTTAGTATCCAGAGATGATCGTAGCAAAGATAAAATGGTAGTCATGGCATCCGTATAATGATTTTATACTAATGGGGCCTATTGAAAGGTGATTTTAACAAAGTATTCCTTATAACATGAATAGTTAAATAAAGTCTACCATCCATTTACATGGAATGAGCTTCTCATATTTGACCTTGTATTTAACATTAAAACTTTGATGATTACCAAATGAGTCACAACTATCTCTCACTTGATTCCATGATATTCCATTTTTATTGACTTTTAATCCTTAATGAGAGATTCATACTTAACAATTTGTATGACATGGGAAGGTAATCCTAAAATATATCCAAGGGTTCTATTCTCGTAGTGTTGACTTGACTAGTTGATGAACAAGCACTTTTCCTTTAACTATTTTCTAGTTGATATACTTAATATCACATTTTATAAGCAAGATGATCAAATTGACCATCCTCCTAAAGAAGCACAAGTTTAGATAGAATGTATTTGAGTGGGTTAAGTTTAGATATAAGCTTGGTTTTTTTATTCAAAAGGTAATGCCAGAGATTCCAAAGGATCAACAACTAGTCATGATTTTTCAATTTGTGGATAATTGAACTCATAGGATATCAATGTGTGGCTAAGGTAATAAATGAATATTTTTGTGATTTATATCATATTGAGCTTAGATCACGGTGATAATAAATTGTGTAACTAAAATATAGAGTAAGAGGGCTCACATGGGGTAGGTGGTATAAGAACTCTGGAGTAAGGAAAATACTTTTTGGAAATAAGGAATCTAGTGAAAATCCACATATTTCTTAAGAAGATGGGTGAAGGAATGAATTTTATATGCGAGTTGGGAGATAAATCTATGAATGGCTTGAAATTTTCTCTGCAAGTTACGCAAATGCTTAAGGTTCTTGGAGGAGGACGAATTTTTGTATTAACAATGAATTTTTTGGGTCTACTTCAATTCCTCTTCTAGAAACTATGAATCCCAATAGATTATCTAAAATCACACCAAAGAAACACTTTTTTGGATTGAGCCTAACCTTATAATCCCTTAATCGTTCAAAGATACGATGTAGGATAAATTTGGATGCTCTTCTCTGTTTTATATTTTCCTAGAATATCATCAACATAATCCTCAATAATATCATATAACATGTCATAAAAGACAAAAACCACAAATCTTTGATATTGTGAGCATAATATACTTGCAAACCTAATTAAAATAAAATAACACCTAGTAATTTCAAAGCAAAGTATAAATATACTATAGAACCATAATATAAGAGCTTAAGGAAAACAAATTCTACAATGCATGAACATGAAAAATCCATTAAATTCCAAGCCATTCCTATTTTTTGAGATTGTTACCTAATGAATGAACCTAATTAGATCACACAACAATCAAATTGGTGTTGTTTCTCAAGAATGAAGATGAGATCTCACCAAGAAATGACTACAAGGCAATTTTGATCTTCCCATGCTCTTCAATTTGAGAAAATGAATGAAATATGGAGAAGCTATTTCCAACAATGGATAATGGCTCAAATAAAATGCCTATAATTTTCACTAATGTAAATGAGGTGTGTTTTTGAGAGTAAGGAGCTTGGTCCTTTATATAGCTTTCATGTTTGGGAAAGGCTTGTAATTTGGTGGATGTGGGATAAAGCCCAAAGAAGAAATGTAAAGGATATGCATGTTTAGAATAATTAATAAAGGATGTGCACTTTATGGGAGTTGAGAGGGGTTTAATTAATCAAATGTGATTAATTAATAGGTAGGGATAAGCTTGTAGAAGCTATTTAGAGGAAAATTAGCATGATTAGGGGATGTAAGAGAGGAATTTTGACCAATAAAATGGGTTTATTGATTAAAATAGAAGGCATAATTAACTAATAATGTTTAATTAATCACTTAGAAGTGGATTATAACTAACGAAAGGTCATTAATTGGCATCTAGAATGGGGAAGGGTTAATTAATTAACAAAAGGTCATTAATTAATGAATAAGAAGGGGAATGTTAGCTAATTAATGAGAAAAAGGATAATTATTATGGAAATGATGGGAAAGAGGGTAATTAGTGTAATTTTAGTATTAAAACTACGTAAGTAGATTTTAGGTGTCTACATTTTCCCCTCTTTGGGTGGCGTAAGTGACGCCACTTCAAAAATACAGACAATTATGACAAGTAAATTTTGAAGGGATAGAAGAAAAAATAATACAATGAGGATTCCCCTCGAGTGTCGATGGGGTGATAGAAGAGGTCGATCGACAATCAAAAAGATGAAGGAAATGGATAAAATAAATAAGGGGGAGGGGGATAAATATAATCCCTATTGCCCTAGGTGTTTTTGAAGAACAAGTGTGATAGAAGAACATGATAAGGAAGAAAAATGAAGATGAAGAGAATGGAAATAGATTGCATCTAATTGATGTAAAAATAACCTTATTTAATCATTTTTCTTAATGATCTACGTCATCAGCCCTTTATTATAATATACACATACAAAAAAAGTGTAAAATAACATGAAAAGCTATAATACTAACATTTTTTCATTACCAAAACACTAACTCAATACAACATACATAACATAATGCAATATGAGAAAGTAAACTAGCTAATCCATCAGGAAACAAGTACGAACACACACACTCAAAAAACAACATTCAAGATAGTTGCACCAATGTTTTTGTTATCGAGCTTCGGTTCCCAAATGTTTGAGTTAACAACAAGGGTAAAAATGGCACCCAAGCAATTATATGTGTGAAGTGAATATATAGAGGACACAGGGGTCCTATGAAAAGAAATCATGCACTATGAAATAATACTAAGCAACCCATTGTGCAAGGGAGTACAAACATAGTAAGCAAAGAAACTTTGTTAATAGAGGTAGATCAAGAAGATCTATGAGTCATGTGAGAATAATTGAGGACAAAATCAAGATGTTTTGTAGGATAAATTTTGATGTTTGAGACGATGCATTCGATAAATGCTTTAGCCGTGTGCATACTTCTCACCAATTTTTGAAATTAGGATTTTTTTTGGATTTTGTGATGATTTTACCAATTTTTGGATTTTTTTAGTTTTACCATTTTTTTAGATTTTAATGTGTTGCCAAATGTTTTTTAGATTTTCTAGGATTTTGAAAAATTTTAGTGTTTCTTGAAAGATTTCCAAGCTATGTATAGGAAAATAAAGAAACATGGATGCCCCTAATGATAGATGGGAATGTACAAGGGTAGAATGCCACACATATGTACAAGAAAGTGAAGATGTGAAGATGCCCCCAATGTTAGATGGGAATATACAAAGGTAAATCCCGCACGTATATACAAGAGGAAGATAATATGGATCAAGGCCAAGACAAATAGGTTCAATGTGATGATGAAATCAAACCAATGAAGTGCCAATAAGGAGAAAACATGCCCCAAAGTGTATGCTTGCAAGAAACATTTAATAGAGAGAAGGACAATATTGTTTTATTAAAAGTGGGCAAAGGTTCCCATAAACACGATAAAAAGGAAATCTTATACAAATCAATGTTCTAAATGAAGTAGAAGAAAAGCATGAATGCTATGGAAGGATATGGAAAATGTAGCTATAAGATTGATGATGAAAATGTGATTAGCCCAAGGCACAAATTATGAGACAAGATAAGGACTAAAGTAAGAGTTTGAACAAGGTCCAAACAACACTTGGTAACATACTAATCTTGATTACTCATCAAGATCCAATGTGTGTGCACATGGAAATTAATTACTTCTTGAAGTGAAGCTTTGATAGGAAGCAAGTGAGGAAAAAGTAGCCAATGCGTATGAATGATTTATTTTAATAGGTGATTTTTGAATGGAGGGTGGAAGGAGAGCCATACATTGCTCTGCTACCACCAAAGGCGCCATAGCCCCGATAGAGATGTATTAAATTTTAGTCGCAAATTTCTCTCTACTTGCTAGTCAAGCATCCATAGCCCCGATAGAGATATTCGGAAATATCCCAAGGGAGAGTTATATAGTGATTTGATTTTTTGATTTTTTTGATTTTTTGATTGATTTTTGTTTTCTTTCTCGAGAACTATTTTAGCTCTCTTGATTTTTTTTGATAAGGGTTTAAGAACCACATATGGCTTGATGGAAGGATGGGAAGTTATCAGTGATGAAAACATTGGCTAGTGTCAACAAATACGCCCAAAGTTATTCACAAGTTTATTAGATGTAGATAGTGATATTATCTCTAAGAGGTCAGTCATTCTTTAATTTACCAAGGTGATGAAAGACCAAGGTCAAATAGATACAATAGAGATAAATTCCATACAAGGAGCGTAAATAGACTAACCAAAATATCATCGAAGGGATGAATATGGTGGGAGACTTGTAGAGGAATGGAATGAAAGGAAATAACATCCATGTGTATGCATAACCTAATTGTAATGTTTGATCTTTGTACCTTTGATTTTTTTGTAATGTTTTAATGTTTTCTCATTTTTGAATTGTTTGATTTTTTTAATATTTTGATGGTTTTGTGAAGGGAAAACCATGAAGGGAGAAGACGATGAAGATGAATGATTGGGAATTTGGGACAAACAATATCACCTTATGTGCTAGGATCTAACAACAATGTCTCAATTTATTTGATGAGAGAGACTATGAGTTGATATTTATCAAGAGTGATATTATCTCTAATCTCGATGATAATTGTGAGCTCATACTCAATAAGTGACTGTGACTTATCTTACAACATGGATTTTTTATGTGGTGCTTGAGTTATTTATCCATATATTTTTGCACTTTTTTCCATACTTGATGGGTACGTTGGGGTGCATTCTTGAATCGCATTTGATTTTTAGATTTTTGGGTGTTGGATTTAGTGGGAGCTTTAGAGATCTTCAATCTTTTGATCTTGGCTTGATGAAGAAACTGTTGGTGTTTCCTACAAGATAATGTGTGATTTTTTTGATCCTGAGAAGTGGGAGAAGAAATTGAATGTTTAGGATTGATGATAGAACGTTAGGAATGATGGTAGGCTTACCACTATTTTTGATAGAAGGATGATAAGATGGGTGAAGAAGATATGGTCCAAAAATTGAAGAGGATGGGATACTGGGAGGTGATCCACATATAGAAGATGAAGGGCTACTAGGATGTGGCCCTAAGATGGAAGAAAATGGGCTACCAGGAGGTGATCCATAGATAGAAGATGAAGGGCTACTAGGGTGTGGCCCAAGTATAGAAGATGATGGGCTACTAGGAGGTGTCCCATAGATAGAAGATGAGGGAATACTAGGATGTGGCCCAAGTATAGAAGATGAGGGGATACTAGGACATGGCCAAAAATAGAGGAGAATGGGTTACCCACGAGGGAGACCCTGTTATCCCATTTTAGTGTTTCTAGCTAAAATCAAGATAACCATAGAATTTTTTTGGAAAAAATCTTCTAAAATGCTCTTTTGAGAAGATTTTCAGGTTTCAACAACATGACAACATATTTTTTAGATGCTTCATGCAAATTGTTCCAAACCCGAAACAAGCTAGTCTATCGAGTTTTGGGACCTTGAAGCATCGAAACATGCCTTATCAAAAACATGCTTCGTGTCACATGTTTCCCAAAACCCGAAACCCGATATGTTCCCTTGTGTCGGGTTTTTGGAACCTTCAAACATCTAAACATCCCATGCTTCATGTCATATGTTTCCGAAACCCAAAACCCGAATTGGTAGGAAATCCTTTGTGTCGGTTTTGGACACCCCAAGCATGATGACATGGCATTAATGCTGAGTTGTCGTGAGTAGTTGGCACACGTGTCAAATGAAGTGTAATAAATGTAGGGATTTTTATAAATAGTTGGATTTACACGTCATTTTTACCAATTCGTACTTTTTGCTGTGTGGATTTTCGTGCATGTTCCTTCAACCTTCAAACTTGATTTGATCTCGTGCTCAATTACTTGACTCATTTTCGATTATTTTTGAAATAGATGAAGGTATTTTCCCTGCCCTTTTCTTGTGAGGTTTGTTAGATGTGTTTTTGTGATGATCTTTTTGACATTCTCCTCCCTTTCCTACTTTTCCTTTTAGGTTTAGGGTTTTTATTGTTTTCTTCATTTTTAGGTTTCATTCCAATAGAATTGTTGCTTAGAATTCACCCTTTGGGTGTTTTCCTATTTTTATACCTTGGAATATACCATTTTGTTGTTCAAAGAAAAAGAGAAGAATACAAAAATCCTAACTATTAAAATGGTGGAAAGTTTGCATGTCTTGACATCTCAAAAACCCGATCCCTGTATTTTAGGTTTTGCAGGTGTTACAATCTCTGATTTCCACAGTATTTTGGGTTTTCCTAAGTGTCGGGCATCCAACATCTTCCTACATACGATTTCCAAAGTGCTTGGGTTTCATGAGGTGCTCAACACCTTTCAGTTCCCACAGTGTGTTGGGTCTTGCCGACTGCTCGACACCTTCCGGTTCCCGCAGTGTGTGAGTCTCACCGAGTGTCCAACACTTAATATTTTTGACACTCAGCTGATTGTCAGGACTTTCAAAGTGTCTAACAAGGTCTAATCTCTGACACACTCCATAGTGCATCGGGTCTGTGGGGTTGCTTAGCAAGTTCTCAAACCCGAATATCCAAACCAGAAGTGATCAGTGCACTCCTCCTCTCGAAACTCCTCATGTTGGATCCTAGACCATCACAGGATAAGTCAGATAAGTTAGGGAAGATGAAGTACAAATTCAAGAAGGTGGAGTCTCCTTCCTACATTGATTGCAATTATGACATCCAGGATATAGAACTCAAAAATATAGACATGGAAGATTTTTGGAATAGAATCAAGGATTCTTCCCAAACCCCCTGGATGAGATCAATAGCTGGCAGTGGCCTCCCTCTTGCAGCAGGATTCCCCATGTCTGCTCAGTGCCCCGAGTTCATCTTGGCATGTGCTTCAATTATGACTCTGCTTCTCGTTCGAGTTTGAAATCAAAGTGGAGAGGTCATAGTTAAGTTAGATAGAGGTTACTTTGATGACCTTCTCAAATTTCCTAACTTTGAGGAGTATGTGGACGTAGACCTCAAGTCAGCACAGAAATCCTGGGACAAGGATCAAGATGACTGCATCAGGCATGTGAATAGGAAATTCTTAATCAAGGCCAAGCCGGCCATCTCAAGGTTCCCCAAGTT
This sequence comes from Taxus wallichiana var. yunnanensis, assembly GCA_018340775.1. NCBI lineage: Eukaryota > Viridiplantae > Streptophyta > Pinopsida > Cupressales > Taxaceae > Taxus > Taxus wallichiana. The sequence goes on from CM031236.1 coordinate 42,774,251, forward strand.
TTTCCCCAGGAGTGATTTCATCCTTGAGATCAGTGACATCATCACCTTGCTAAGTCGAGTATTTGGACTCCCTGAGTCAAGGGACTTCCAAGGATGGATGTATCAATTCATGGTGATCATGAAGAAGAATAAACAAGGGATTGATTGGGGTAGTCTTATCAGTGATGAGATAGACTCCCAGATGAAAACAGTCTTATCTACGGAAATTTTTATATGTCCTCATATGTCACCTATGCAGCAGCTGGTATGAGGAATTATCCTGGATTGGACACAAAGGGGAACAAGGTAAATTTGAACACATTTATCGAGTATTTTCCTTAGCTAACAAGGAAGGGGTCTGAGGACCAATTCAGAAGAGTAAATGATGCTTTCTTTTATGAGAACATATGAACCCCGAACTGAGGAAAACAAGAGTCTCTAGATGAGGCATGGGCTGAAGTTTCAAAATGGGGTTATGTCTTCTTGCAATTTAAGAAGTTCACGTACCTTCGAGTGGTCATGTACCTGGGTGATCCTTTCGATTTCCCGATACCCGGAGACAACATGATCTGATGGAGTTAGTCAAGAAATTGTTGGATTTCCACAAGTTCCAACAGAGTAAGCACAAGGCCGCCGTATCCTTCCCAATTTCTATTGGAAGGTATACCTGCTCAATGGTGGTAAAATCCAAGAATGTAGTGCACGAGCTTTAGGAGAAGTTAAAGAAGCACATGAAGCATAAGGATGGGTTTAACTTTCGAGGAGTTCTTAAGTCATATGGAACCTTGTACCTACATGTGCCTAGCATAGAAGACATCTAGGTTGATCTTTGTGATGAAGTTGCTATCCGCAGAAAGGATCATAGCAGGTTAACACTTGAAGAGATTTAGACACTTGAGCTTCTGATATCCCAGAGGATGTTGGTGATAATGAAAGTGTTCTGGATGCTTCATACAACGGAATGAATGAGGATCAATATGTTTTCCCAGCTATTGATTGGTCTATCGGTGAAAAACCCTCTGTTTGCAGATAGATCAGATCCGATTCTTACACGCACTAAGGCATGGCTCATTTCTTGGGGAATGAGTTACAAAGAAGAGAGTTTTTCAGAGTTGGTTGCTTTGGAAGGGGCCCTCCAGAAAGGAAAAGGACAAGAGCTCTTCTAAGAGGCCTATAAAGGTCAAATTTGTCAAGAAGGGAGGAGAACAAGAAACCCCTTCATCTACCACTCTAGCTGAGATGGTGAACATACCAGATTCACCAACCCCACTAGAAATAGGAGAAATCTCTTTGGAGGTAGAGGTGAGTCAACCTCTAATTTCACCTTTTGCTGATTGCCCAACAAAAGTAAGTTTGTCTCTCGCTTCTCAAGCTTTGGCTTTAGGATCTACACCTCCTCCTTTGTAACCACTTCCACCTCCTCTTTCTCCATCTTCTTCATCAGCCATGGCCAACATCTTCTCAGTCTCTCACCTCTCTCTGCTAGAACCAAAGTGACTATAGATATGCCTCCTCCTTCTGCACCTCTTTTCACTGAATCCATTACCACACTTGTGGTTGTTCCCACTCCACCAGTGAGTCTTCCTCCACCTGCAAGTGTGACCCTAACTCCTGTAACAATAGTAACTTCTTCTGGCATGCCTCAATGGTTGCTTGATCAGACTCCGAGGAAGAGGAAGGTGGTAGTTCCCCTACCAACCTTTGATTTTAGTTCACTCAAGGCTTTCTTGCTAAATCAGCCAAGAAACCCAAAATAGTTTCAAGGGTTTTAGTGGATGCTTCGGGGCAAAAATTTGTAGAGATCACCACTCCCATAGCTGACAAGACCAGAGAGGACATAATGTCCTCTGACTATCAGATAACTAAGGTTGATCTAGGGAAGGTGATGGCAAAAGGAGCACAACAAGATGCATGAGATGCTATGAACGTGCTTATGTCGAAGTTAAAAGAAACAAAGGAAAGCAGGGATGAGCTTAAAGAGAAAGTGGAGCAGTTGACTAAAGTGTTACTCAAGCTCTCAAAGCCTCTTGAGTCAACACCATCATCCTCTACTCCTATCGGGTTCGATTTCTCATCGGTACCCATAATTGAAAAGATCAATGAAAAGGGGAGAGCAGTCAATGAATGGACCCAAAGGCTGCTCTTGCAAGGAAAAGAAGTCATCCAAGATACTATGGAAGTCTATCAATCTTTAGAGGATATAAAGAAAGATGGAGAGAAAATGGATGATGAGTTTTCAGCGGAAATCGGGAACCTAGAGTTGACTTTCGAAGCTCTCCAAATGCTGAAACAGATCCCATCCCACATCTTGGTCGAGGAGGGCATCATTCCACATGGGGATAAACATTTTCAGCTGACTAAAGCCATCAGATTCAGAATAAAGATTCTCAATGAAGCTTGTGGAAAATTGAGAGAATCAAGAGATCAATTGGTCGATGGCAAGAACGACTTAGAAGAAGAGCTGGTTAAAATCTATGCGAAAGTGTTGAGTGAAGGCTTGGGTATCCTACATGTTGATGATATTTACAAACAGATCCAAGAATTAATTCAGCATGAACCAACTTATGGGTTTGACATGGAAATCATTGACAGGTTTGTGAAAATCGAACATTCTTTGGAGACCCTGAGGAAACTCAACAAGAGATTGAAAAATCTTCTTGGTAATGCTAGTGATACTCAGGAAACATGTGAAGTTCTGAGTGATCATTCCACCGCGCCTAATGAGAATGAGATGCAGGGTATAATCTGAAAATTCCAAGAATTTCGGGACAAGTAGGATTTTTGGAGGAAGATAAAGATGATGATACAAAATAAGCACAATGTAACATGTCATTTCAATCTTGAAATTGACATGTATTTTTCATTTCTGTTTCATCATATAGGAAGCAAATTTTGACTTGGTCTCCTATGTGAGAGTCAAGCAAAATAGGACTCTCTTTTAAAAAAACTATTTTCTAGGGTTTATCCTATTTTCTCTCAACGCATTTTATTATAAATAAGGGACGCTTATGCATTCCAAAGGATTGAGATTTTTGGAATATTGAGAACTATTGTGAAGAAGAAAAACTTTGTGTTTTCTTTTAATCATTTGAGAATAGGAATTGATACTATTTTTGCAAACTTTGTGTCGTGAGAGTCATCCTCTTAAGATATTGTTCTTATGTTCGGATCTTAAGCTATTCTTTGTTTAGCATTCTCAATCATTTTAATCATTTTAAACAAAGACATTACATATGTTATCTAGAACTCGTATGATTATTTTGTGATCTGTGTTTGCTCGAAAGAAAATACATTCCCATCATTTCCTTTCCATTGTGTATTCTTTTCTGATCCATTCTATTTCAGAAAATAACAATATCTTTACCTAGCATGGATATGGACTTTGGGATTCTATCCCAACCCCAATGGTTAGATTAATGTGAATATTGTACATATTACTTTTGATGTGTTTTAGATTAGTAATAAACAGAAGCCTCACCTGTCTTTGAGGAGGGATTTAATCCCATGTACTGTGGTTGAACCTCATATTTTGGCATGACAAAATATCCAACCAATAGACCCAAAAATAGAAAATGGAGGTCTACTAGAGGTTTCCCACATATAGATGAAGATGATGGGTTACTAGGAAGTGACCCAAGCTAGGAATTGTGTTTGAGGAATTTTGATATGTAAATAATTATGGGGTGATGAGAAGATAGGCTAGGGATTAATAACAGATCCATGAGTTTCTCCATGTAATGGGAAATGTGTAGATGTAAGAATAAGAGGAGGATTGAGTTTAATGATCTTAGGATCTTCCTCTATTTTTTGACAAAAGAAATCAACTTCTTTCCCATAATACATAAACGCATTGAGGTCAAAAGATAATCCTTTCTCATGATCCTCTACAGAACGTCATTGTGTAGCCACATGAATTATCTGATTGCTTCTTCATTTTGGAATAAATCGATCGATGGTCATTTTGGTTGGCCATAGTAGGTTTATTGGAAGAAAGAGGTCCAACAAGTGTGGAATATTTAGAAGATGTTTGATGATGATTGATAGAATAATATGACTCAAGAGATGAAGTAGATTTGGATTTAGATGTCTTGTGAGTGGAAGAAGATGGGGATTTGGAATGGGTTGGTATTGGTTTTCCTAGAAGATGGCATAGTGTAGGTAGACAAAGAGGATCATGTAGAAAGTTAGTATATTGTGATATATGGGTTGAATTGGATGATTGATTAGAGGAATTTTGAGTCACACAGATCTTAAACAAAGGAAGAGGTTGTTGAGGCAATCGATAAAGGTAGTCCTGCCGCGAAGAAAGGGCGGACCATGAATCATGAATCGAATTAGATATTTTATTAGAGGAACTAGGAGTCACACATATCTTCAAATGAGGAAGATGTCATTAAGGTGAATGATAAAGGAGTTCCTACAAAGAAAGGGAGGACCAAAACCTAAGAGTTTAATTAGATGTTTGATGGGGAGAATTTGTGGTGACACAAACCCTTAGAGGAGGAAAACATTGTTTATAAGACTAATTGTTCCTTAGAATAAAGTCAACTGGATGAGGCTTAGGAGACTAAGAAGAATTTGAATAATAGTTTTGATCGTAATAATCAAGAGATTGAGAGGAATCATAAGAATAGTTTGGATTAGAATAATTAGGAGATTGAGAATAATCAAAAGAATAGTTTGGATTAGAATCATCACACCGACCATGAGATGAAGGTAGGGAAATGGGTAGATGAATGGGTTCTCTAGCATGAAGAACCGAATGTGGTTTAGTCAGGATAGGCATATTTTGATGTGAATGCCAAAACCTGGGTTCCCTATTTTTGTAAGTATGAGGAACCATGTGATAGTTAGTCATTATTGGCATCATTGGGTCCAAATGGTTAGACCTAGATAGTGTAATTGAACTCCTTCAAATGGAAGAAAGTTCCATGTCAATTCAAGCAACATAATGAAAACCAACTAGACATTTTGCAAATATGGGGATGTTCATGTGATTTTCCAAAGAGGATCTAAGGAAAAAGATATATTGATGACACAATTTTGACAATCCAACAAGGTTTGGACAACAAGTTGTAAGTGTAAATGTCAAAATGGTTGATCAAAATTTAGCAACATAATGTCTGCAAAGGAAAATTTTCCAATGTTCAAATTGTCTCAAGAGTTTCTTGATAGGAAATGTTTTTCTAAGGTTTGAAAAATGTGTACAAGTACTACAATGAACCTAGGAAAATCAAGTAGCGTGACATTCTACGAAGGTTTCTATGAATGTCAAACAATGGCCAAAGAGTTCAAAGAATAAGGCACCAAAGAATAAAATACTCAAAGGATCAAAAAGATTGTCCTAGGAAACAAGTCTACAAGATGAAAGATCACAAGGAACAATCATGCAAGTTCAACAAACCAATCCAATCTACAAGAAATACTCCCTATGAAAATGTATCTCAATGGTAGTTTGACGCAAGATGATCAACACAATGTCAACACTTAAGTCAATTTTAAAATAAACAAGGTGTAAGTATTAACAAGGGGTTGAAGTGACTTTGTTTAAAGTATACTATAACCAATCTAGATACAAACAAGGCCTAAATCCCAAAAAGTGGAAGTTACAAATGCGAGCAACACAACAATACCACTTAGATACGTTAATCAAGCTTTGTGGAAAATAAAGATATTAGTATCAAAATAATATTGATACGATGTGAACAACGTAACAACACTTTTTAAGGTTGAGGCAATGTTTGGAAGGAGACAAGGTCAAAGTATACCAAGGATTTGTTAAGGTGCGAGCAACATAATGGTACAATCTAGACACTTAAATCAAGTTTACGAGAAACAAGATGTAAGTATCAAAATTGTATCGAGGTGATGCAAGAAGTGTAACACCTCAAGGGAAGATTGATGATGAAATAAATCCTAACTACGATGAAATGTCTTGATGTGGGTATCAAGACAAGGCTACTCAATATTTGAGGATGTACCAACACACTTTCAACACTTACTATCACAATCGCAATAAGGATGTAAGTGGGTACAAAAGTGGTGGACACAATCTTAAGTAACACTTCATATGTATGCTTTCTTTTGTCCTAAAAGGAAACAAGAAAACAAAGGAGTAGACCAAGTGGGGGTGAAAAATACTTGGCGTAACTTTGGCAGAGTTTCACCTTGTCTTAAGACAAGTGAAAAACTAAGACAAAGTAACACTTTGCAAATTTTGTGATGAATAACACTAGGCTCAAAATTTAATGGACTCTCCCCTTGTTCGACTAATAAGGTTTTGAATCCAAAAATTTCTTTCTTCGTGAGATCTCTTTGAAACATGATTGGTTTTGGTAAAGTTGGCTCTTGTGCAAAATGGTTTCCTAGGATTTTGTCTACAACACTTACCAATTCCTACCTAAGAGAGGTATGCACTTTTAGAATTGCTTCTAGAGAGGTGCACCATAATCCCATACTCAAATTAATGAATGAGGCCTCATATGGGTAGTTTGAAGCTTATCTCAAAAGGGTTTCAACTAGTGAAGTAGGTAAGTGGAGAACTTCCTATTTTGTTCACCAGCTCCATCAAGGCATGGAATACTTTGGGGTTCCTGGGGTAATCTTCATAATGAGTTTTATGGCTTATGCCAATGCACTTCCCCAAGTTTAAAATGGATGAGATGTAGCTCTTAACCAAACCTGCAAATACAATGTTTTGAATAGTGGTGTGTTTTTTAATATTTTATCTTAGTTTGGTTTTACACACCATTGAAACCTGCAACAAACTATATTAGTATTGTTTTAGATCCTAATTCTTTGAAAAGTGAGTATTGGTCCTACACGCGAAGGTTAATAGTTTTCCATAAGATCAAAACATCATGAAAGAGGGTCAAATGTTGTTTTTATTCTCAAGATCATCCTAAGACACAAGATAAGAGCATACACAACAAGTAACCCAACTATATCAAAAATGGAAAAGCTTGTAAATCAAAGGACTAGGTAATTCGTTTTAACCAATTGTTGTTCATTCCCTTAACCATGAATTTAATGAAGTGTTTGTAAATGTAAGAAGGCTTAGAGTTATTTCTGATTCCCAAGATCACCTAAAAGGTGTGAGGGAAGAGCATACACAACTCTATCCTAAGACATGAAAGCATGACATTTATTTAAAGATCATCAAACAAGTTAGCAAAGAAATTATTAGAAACACCCTGCAAATAGAAGTTAGCATTGAAAACCTGCAAAAGTTACCAGAAATATCGAGATCGAATCTTGAAAACTTTGAAAATAGAGCCAAAATTTTAACAAATTATGGTAGTATCGACCCTTTTGACATTAGTGTGGCCCAAACGATAGTAGTGCACCCTTAGCAACAATAGCGTAACCTAAACAACATATACACGGCCCCGAGACAACACCCAGATGAAAGTAAACAAAGAAACACCTATGTGGCTAGAGAGACAATAACGAGTCCCTAGTGACGAAATGTGGCGCAAAAGATAGTAGCATGGGTCGATAGAAAATACAAACTAACAATAGATAGACCAACACATATGCAAGAAGAGAAGGATATACGTGGGTGGGGTGTCACACCAACACAAGGTGGGGGAGACATAAGAAAATAGCGAGACAAAACCATCATAGTAACATGACCAGGGTACCAGTGTGTAAACCTAGTAACACATACATGGCCCTTTCAATAGTAATGAGGCCCTCTCAACACTTATGTGGGGCAAAAATAAAACCAATGCGGGGATTTGGAATGACATCATGAATATGTAAATATGACATAAACAAACTCAAAAAGGTCAAATTTTTGTCATCTTAGCCTAAACTTAACAACTCATCTCCTTTAAACCTACAAAAGATACTCAACACATGTAATTTTAGAAAAATATATCAGGAATTCAAGTTATTTAAAATGCACATAGTAAGGGTTAGGAAAAATTGAGACAAAAATAACAAAGCTTGAAATCAAATGCTATGGAAAATGGATTAAGTTCCACCGGTGTGCCATATGTGAGCATAATAAACTTGCAATGCTAATTAAAAGAAACTAACACCTAATAGTTTCAAAGAAAAGCCAAATCTACTATAGAACCATAAGATAAGAGCTTAAGGGAAAACAACTTCTACAATGCATAAACATGATAAATCCATTAAATGCCAAGCCATTCCTACTCTTTGAGATTTCTACCTAATGAATGAACCTAATTAGATCACCTAACAATCAAATTGGTGTTGTTTCCTCAAGAATTGAAGATGAGATCTCACCAAGAAATGACTACAAGGCCATTTTTGGATCTTCCCATGCTCTTCAATTTGAGAGAATGGATGCAAGATGGAGAAGCTATTTCCAACAATGGAGAATGGCTCAAATCAAAATGCTTATAGTTTTCACTAATTCAAATGAGGTGTGCATGTGTGTATGAGAGGAAGGAGCTTGGTCCTTTATATAGCTTGCATGTTTGGGCAAGGCTTGCAATTTGGTGGATGTGGGACAAATCCCAAAGAAGAAATGCAAAGGATATGCATGTTTAGAAGAATTAATAAAGGATGTGCACTTTATGGGAGTTGAGAGGGGTTTAATTAATCAAATGTGATTAATTAATAGGTAGGGATAAGCTTGTAGAATATATTTAGAGGGGATTTAGAGGAAAATTAACATGATTCAAGGGATGTAAGAGAGGAATTTTGACCAATAAAAGGGGTTTATTGATTAAAATAGAAGGCGTAATTAACTAATAATGTTTAATTAATCACTTAGAAGTGGATTATAACTAACGAAAGGTTGTTAATTGACATCCAGAATGGGGAAGGGTTAATTAATTAACAAATAAGAAGGGAATGTTAGCTAATTAGCAGAAAAGCACTAATTATTATGGAAATGACATGAAATAGGGTAATTAGTGCAATTTTAGTATTAAAACTATGTAAGTGGATTTTAGGTGTTTATAGATATGTGACACATGCATTCTTGAGGCTAAAAGCATGAATTGATAAAAAATGCACCTCTAGGGGTAAACGCTTATTTCACTAAATCTAGACTTGTTATAGTCGAGAAACAAAAAAATATAGCCAATATTGGAATCCAAAAAACTTGTTTTAGATTCCAAAATCTTAAATATTAGAATTATTTGGACTCCAAAATCGCACATATTGGTGTTTCACCACAAAGTAGAGATAAAACAGATAAGAGGTAAAGGCGAGGAGGAATACCTATGATAGTGAAGAAGGTTGCACAATCGTTGAATGTTGACCAATTTGATTATGAAGAGATTCCCTTTGGCTAGGAGGAACAACTTGTAGAAGCAATGTAATACCACCAAATAATATTAAACAACATATGGCAGTGGATTTCCTAGCATATGCTAGTTCCAGAAATGGGGTGCTTCCTAGAAGGCTATCAATCCACTATTTTTAACAATTTAATGCAAGGAAAGAGTATAAACAAATGAATCCTACTGTAGTTAATATGATTTAGGCATCTCATATAAAACACAATAAGAAAATATAATCTAACAGACAAGTTATGATTAAATTTGGAGGGCTGGTAGGTTTTTCTGGTTTGCAGTCTATAGAGGCTATAAATGAGGTTTGGGAAAGATTTGGTGAGGTTCGGGTTGTTGGGAAGGAGTTGTTAGCTCCTAGTTTGGAGGATCTTACCAATCACGAGAGACCGGTATATCGGTTAGGTGATTGATGCCAGCTTTTGATAAAGAGCCGACATCGGTTGGGTGACTGACATTGGTAGGGGAAATTGGGTAAAAAGGATTAAAATGGGTTGATGGGATTTATGGGAGCTCTCCGTGATTGCACAGAGAGTTGGGAAGGATTGGGTGAGGTCGTGGTATTTTTAAGAAGACTCAGAGGTGGTAAGATGGGCGTTTGGGTAAGGTATGAAGGTTCTTTGGGAAGATGGTTAGATGGAGGTGTTGTGGGAGAGATCTGGGTATGGAAGGAGTTGGAAGGAAGCAAATAACTGATAAAAACTAATCTATTAAAATAAAATGACAAAGAATAAGATTACTTACTTGTGAAATGAAGGTGAATAGTAGAGGGTGGTGGTAGTTGAAGGAGAGGTTGGTCCTAAATGAATGTAGTAACAGCAGGAAGGCACGATGCTTCCCTGTGAGTGCACTAGAGATTTGGATTAATCTGTTGATGAATAGAGTGGTGTCTGAACATTGTAAGGGCCTCTGGTATGTCTCAAGATTGTTGGAAAACTCAAGAATAAGGATGCAAGGTTGCGAAGAGCCAGAAGCTAGATTCGGATCTGGGTTAGGGATTGGAAATATTTAATTAAGGTAACAAACAATGGTTAGGTGACTAATGCCGACATTGAGGAATAATCGACATCGGTTAGTGAGAAAAGGTCATACTTTGCCAAAAATAGCCTTTTCTTCCCAATTTTTACATGATTCAGAATTGATTTTGGGTCAAGAGTGTAGAATAACGCTAAATGGAGCGGGAAGTTGGTTGGAGGAATGATAGGTAATTAAGATTAGGGTTAGAATGAGTCCTAGTTAGTTAAGGTGAGTGGGGACTTAGTCTAGGTTAATTAATAGGATTGGAATAGGTCTAGGATGAGGTGGAGAGATGAGGTGGCTAGGTGAGGTGGAAATTAATTTAATTTAGGTAATTAAATTAATAATGATGTGAGGAGGGGTCATGGTTAGATGTATGTTAATTGAAGGGGACTTGGTAGGGTGTGACCTAATTTGGGTGTCTACATTTGGATTCCAATATCTCATATATTGGAATCCAGAATCACATATATTGGAATCCAAAATCACATATATTAAAATTTACTTCACTTCAAAGTCCCATATATTGGAATCCAAAAGTCAAATATTGGAATCCATTATATGGGCTAGTGTTCGCTAGGCATTATCTATGCTTTGGACTAAACAAAACATGTATATGTTTTATATGGGCTAACAACCACTAGGCATTATTTATGATTTGTTATGTACAAAACATGTTTCTATTTTATAAGGGCTAGCGGCTCTAACCATTATTTATGCTATGTTATATATAGAAAATGTTTATGTTTTAAATGGGCTAACGAATCGCTAAACATTATTTATGCTTTGTTATATACAAAACATGTTTTTGTTTTATACGGTCTAGTAGACGCTAGGCATTATTTATGACATGTTATGTACAAAACATGTTTCTATTTTATACGGGATAACAAACGCTAGGCATTATTTATGCTTTGTTATAAATAGAAAATGTCTCGATTTATATGGGGTATCGAATGCTAGGCATTATCAATGTTTTGTAATAAGGTTCTTATCAGTGTTTAAATGTCTTTAAGATTAAACTATGAAGATTTGAATAATTAAAATTCCTTATGGCCCAACAGCCACTAGGATAATGAAATTCAAGAGATTTGAGACACCTCAACGTAACTAGAGAATTACTAAAGATATTATGAAGAAATTAGAAGAGGGTGACTATTTAGAGTAGGAGAATGTAATTAACTGTAAAACCAATCTAGATATATTTGCGTATTCAATTATAGATATGAAATAAATTTAAATTTCTTTACTAAAGATAGAAATGTAGAAAAACATTTTAAGAATTGTTTGAATTTTATTGTAACACTATTCCCGAAGATTTGGGATCCCAAATTAACAAAATAAATCATAGTGAAGCTCCAAAAAATAAGCTCCCTTGAATTCGGTTTTTGATCAAATATCATCCTAAACATATTCTCTTGTCCTTCAATGGTTGTAACAAAGGCCACAATGTGGTGTTAAATTTGATGTTTGTTTAGACTTTTTTTATCATTTTTATCTCGTAAAATAGTTACAAATATTGAAATAACCATCACATATGACTTGCATATTTTAGATATGACCGTCAATTTTTCTAGAGATTTATTTATATATTAATTATATTAAAAATATTTAAAAATTAAGTATATACAATATAATTTTATATTTATTTTATGAACAGTGTAAAAAATACTATTTTACAATTTTTCAAGGGAAATTTTTTCTAATAATTCACCACAGAAGTTATTCAATCATACTGTCAACTTATAATCAATGAAAATATAAATCCTCCCAACTTATATTTTGATAATCTCAACATAATATAATAGAGTTACACAAGTAATTTCATAATAACATATGAATGTATATATTATTGACAATGTTAAGTAGTACCATCATAACAACATTATGAAAAGATAAATAGTTATTTAGCATTTTCTTGCTCCAAATATTTGATGCCCTCTACCACATTCAATCCTTGAGACACTATTTGTGATATTTTTTGTACAAATCGACCATCAACCATTTATCTTTTGTACAATCTTTGTGTCTACTTTTCATCCCCACCATAAAATTTTTAGGAGGGTTTCCCTTTACACCTAATGTAATACACAAAGTGTTTTTAGAACTGTATGAAAAATCGTTTCTACTCCAAACATTTTCTAGGTCTCTTATTGTTATTCCCTTGACTATATTGCAATGTTACTTTCCCCAAGTGAGTCTTGGATACAATACAATTGATATTTTTTTATTGAATCCCACTAATATATTTTTAACATCAATAGAAATGATGTTGTCGGACAAGAATCCCAGTTCACAATATGGTGATAATAATTTTATAAATTCTAACAGGCCACCTCGCAGTTGAAATTTTCATACCAAACCTGAATGACATCTTCCTATTGTATGTTTTGTTTATCCCATATAACAGGTCCTCCATATCTAAAATAAGTAAATAACTCTTATTGATACCTGCAGGGAAGTAAACAAATTTTATTTTCATCGTGGCCATATCAATTATAACCAATTGAAATAAACAACATTTTAGCTTATGACTAACAATTACCGATTGAGATTGCAGCTTGGATTACACCGCCTTTACACACTGTTGGATCCATTGATGTAATATCTATTTCAAATAAACATTCATCAATTCATAATATATTTATTTCTATTGAAAATGTGAGCATAATGTATTTGAAATAAACATTAATCAATTCATAATCGATTTCATGTTGTGGAAAATGAAATCTTAAATGGATAAACATAGTGGTTTCTGTGGTGATATGGTAAGTACACTATCATTTACTCTCTGTTTTATAATTCAAATTTAGCGGCTGCTAGGCTACACTTATATTCGATCAACCAACTTTGGTGGAAAAAATCCTCAACTATGGATGAGGATTTGCAACCGCTAGGCTATACCATCATTGGTCGAACTACACTTAGCTAGACAACCTTTAATGAGGCTATCCAAGTACTTCTTTATATATCTACGAGCTAGATGAAGATGTATGTAGTTCTATTTATGATGATGTTGAAGCCAAAACAATTTTAATTCAATGTAAGTAGTCAGTATGCAGTAGTGGATCAGTGAAACATTATAGACAATATGCAATTATAAATCAACGAGATATTGATGAATGTAAGGTTTTTTAGTCTAACCATTACTATATTGAACATGGATGCATAGATTCCACTAAGCTCTATACTTCATTTTAAATTTTTATTGTAGCTTATAAATGGATTTCCTTAAAATAATTCTTCTACCGTATGCCAAACATATAAACTAATGTTTGTTAGTTATCGTTTCCTATAAATTTTTGGGCCTTATAAATGATTTTGTTTTAAAATACACATGAATCTTGACCTCGAAGGCTCCAAGATGGCACCTTATCCACTCATCATGCCTACTCAAGCCTTCACGTGTTTTCCCATGACACCGACTTTGAAATGTGGTGAAGTCCCCAAATCCTCTTACGCTTGTGCCAACCACTTTTCCTGCCCACCTTTCCTTAAGAACCTTCTTACTTTCTTGCCTTACATGTGCATGCTCCTTTTCCTTGGGACTTAGTCAATTTAGGTCCCAGCAGGACCTCAAAATAAACAGAGTCTCATAAGGGACCAAAATATTACAAGCAAGGGTAGAATTTGGGGAACTTACGAAGAAACCCCATCATAAGGTAATGTAGTTGATCAAATGAGGACTTATTGTAAATTTGCTCATTTCAGGTGAACCATCCACATCATCTAGTGTTGTTTGGTATGTTAATTCGGGAGCCACTTGACACATGACTAGGCACAGAGACTGGTTTACTACAATGAGGGACACACCTTTGAAAAATCATGTTTCATTAGGTGATGATTCTTCTTACACTGTACAAGGAATTGGAAACATTTCTCTACCTCTTGGTTCACAAAATTGTAGATTATCAAATGTATTATATGTCCTTGGGTTAACAAAGAATATACTATCAGTGAGTCAACTTCTAGATCATAATATGAAGATTGACTTTGATAGTCATTCTGGTAATAAAGTGTGTTTGATTCGAGATAAATCAAGAGGCTCAAAAATTGTTACAAAATCCTCTAATATGGGACATATGTTCTAGCTTGACTTTTTCCATAGGTATAATCAAGCACTTATGGCTAAGAATTATTCCTCAGCATAGTTGTGGCATCGGAGACTTGGTCACATCAATTTAAAATATCTCAAAACACTTCACTGGTATAACATAGCGAGAGGCTTTCCATCTCTCTAAAAGGATATAGATAAGTTTCCTAACTTCATATCATGAAAAAAATAGAGATTCATTCTAGAAAAGTATTTATCGAGCTCTGGGTATGTTTTATTTGGTTCATATCTATCTTTTTGGTATGATGCAAGCTATTCATTCTAGATTTCGGTATTTCATGCTATGTGTTGATGATTATTCAAGGAAAATGTGGATATTTTGTCCTTGTAAGAAAAGTGATGATCTTGAGAAATTCAAAAAGTTTAAAGTAGGCAATGTAGAGAATGAGAATGGTCTTCATATCAGATCTATCCACTTATATCAAGGGGGGAATTTATGAGTAATGATTTCAAAGCATGTCTTTAAGCTCACGGGATTATTCCACATATTCCTCCTCCACACACACTGTAATAGAATGGTGTTGTTGAGATAAGGAACCATACTATCATGGAGATGGTGCATTGTATGATCGATGATTATGGACCCGGTGAGGACATTTTGGGAAAAGGAAATGAAGACATCGGTATATTTTTTGAACAAAGTTCCCATAGTTTCTCTTGATGGAGTAAATCCACATGAAGCATGGTCGAAGTGGAATCCATCCATTGCACACCTCAGAGTATTTGGGTGCAAAGCCAACATGCACATATACTGTGCAGAACAAAAATAAGTTGGATATAAAATCTTAGAAACTCATCTTCATTAGCTATAGTGAAGAGGCTCTTGGGTACAAATTGATGGATCTAAAGACTAAAAAATTATACACTAGCAGAGATGTTGAGTTCTTTGAGAAGAAGGAAGTTGAGACTCCCTCTTCAGACTCACATGATGTAGATATTTCACCATTGTGAAAATAGAATTTGATTTTACCATGATGATGATAGTGATGATGGGGATGATGGTGATGATTAGATAGAACCATGACCCATAGGAATAGTAAAGTGTATGCCCAAGTGGTATACTAATATGATTCAAGATGTAAAATTGGATGCTCCATCGGATACATCCACCACTAGACCATAGACTCATAGTAAAGCACGAGAAGAGGTAAAATTTTCTTTGATGAGTAGAGTTGTTGAATTTTTGATACCTCTATTGTCTAGGAAGCCCTACAGTCAAAATCTTGGAAAGATTCCATGGATGCTGAGTATTAGTCAGTGATGAAAAACAACACCTAACAAATTTTGATATTCCACGGAAAGAAACCCATTGATTGCGTATGGATATTGAAAACAAATTACAAAGCATAGGGACCATAGACAGTATAAAGAAAGAATGATAGCAAAGGGGTATGCACAAAAGGAAGGCATAGACTATGAGGAGACATTTTCTCCCACAACTAAGATTAAAATGATCAAGATGATCTTTTCTCTAGCTGCTCAATTTGGTTGGAAATTCCATCAAATGTTACGAATGGAGATCTATAGGAAGAAGTCTACATGACTCAACCTAAGGGATTTGTCATACTTGGTGAAGAAACAAAGGTATGCAGACTCAAGAAATCTATATATGGCCTTAAATAGGCACCTTGGGCTTGGTACATCAAAATTGATGAGCATCTCATTCATCATGGATTCATCATAAATCCATATGATCCCAATCTCTACCTTAAAAATTAAGGAGGAGAGATTGTGATAGTTTTGTTTATGTCGATGATCTAGTCATCATTGGCAGCATAATGAAGATTAGCGATGCTACAAAGAAAGATCTTAATCGATCATTCAACATGAAAGATCTCAAGCTCATGCAATACTATCTTGGATTAGAATTATGGAAAAAATGAATCTCATATTTGTTTCTCGGTTGAATTATAACAAGATAATGCTCAGAAATTCAAAGTGATGGATTACACACCTATTGCTACACCTATGGAGAAGAGACTACAATTATCCCCTTCAGATCCCATATCCTCTGATAAATGCAACTCTTTATCGACAGGTTGATTGGGAATCTCATTTACCTAATATATACTAGACAAGATATCAACTTTACGGTTAGCTAGCTTTCTAGGTTCATGCAAGAACCTGTGTTTTCCATTGGAGAGCATAAGGCAAATCTTGAGATATCTTAAGTCAATAGATCTTAGTCTAGAGTATAAGAAGAATGATAACTTCTTCTTGAATGGATATTTGGATTCATATCATGGACGTAACATTGATGATAGGAAATAAACTTCTGGATTTGTATTATTTTCGGGATCTGGACTGATATCAGGGGGAAGAAATAAACAAATTTTTGTTTCTCGTTCTTCTACAGAAGCTAAATATCATATTGTAGGTGGAGTTATCTGCCAAGCAATATGGCTACATCACATACCGAAAGGAATTAGAATACCAAAGGAAAAACCTACCACCTTATATGTATATAATGAAGGTGTTATCAAACTTGTTTGTAATCCATTTTTTCATGAAAGAACAAAGCACATTGAGGTACAAGTTCACTTCATATGTGAGCATGTCTTGAAACACAATATACAACTTTAGTTTTCCCAACAACTAAATAATGAGGAGATATCTTAACAAATTAACTTGCACATGAAAATTTCAAGTTGTTCACAGAGTTCCTCTCCCCATCCCTTGAGGAAAGCTAATTATTTTCAGTGTATTCATTCCTTTAGGTGCAACTCTAGTGGGTAAGAATCTTTGAAATATCTTCCAAGTTTGATGGCACATGGTTTAGTCTAAACAAATGAGAATTTGGCATAGTATCTTCTATGATTTATGTGTTCTCACTGAATTAATCCTTGAAAAGTGATCAAGTCATGAATTTTTCTTACAATGATTTAATATAACTGAGAAATCAAACTCGTAAAATAAGATAATACAAGGATATATGCACCCCTGCAAATCTAGTTTATTGACCAAGTACTTCAATGTCATGTGATCAATATATAATATAAATAGTGTGGCAAAAATTACTACCTGAACTTATGAAGTGCATATATCATTGGAAAATATTTTTTCTCCATAGTTGTATAATTTTTCTCAATCAGCATTAACTTTTTCTCCCTAAAAAAATGGGGTGATCAACATTACCTTCACTTGGTTACACTAATACTACACTAATAGATGTACCAAAAGAATTTACATGCACATGAAATGGCTTGTTAATGGAATGGAAGTGAAAGACTAGGACAGTGGTTAGTCCTTTCTTCGAGGTTTCAAAATCTTTCTATTGTGCATCGCCCCAAAGGAATTTTCCTTTTTTTGTAAACAATTCCTCCGGTGGCGTGGAAATCTTAAGCATACCCCTTGATGAATCTATGGTTATATCTGGTGTGTCCCAAGAATCTACGCACTTTATTCTGAATAGTTGGCTCTTCCAACCCTAAGATAACTTAAATTTTAGTGGATCCATCGACAAGCCTTCCTTACAAATGATGTGTCCAAGTAAAGTGCCAAAAGGTGTTACAAATATACGATTCTTAATGTTCAAAGAGATACTAAGCTACCTACATATTTCAAACATTAATATTAAATAATTGCTGATGATATTTAACTAGGCCATACGATTTCCAATAATCTAAATAAAAATGAAATAGTTTATGAATAAAGTATTGGAATAATTGGAAAATGATGTTTGAGAACACCATTGATGCATTCTTTGAGCCAAAGGGCATAACTATGTAGATAGAACATCCCCATTTTGATACAAAGGTTGCCTTCTCTTGATCTTTACGCGTGATCCTCACCTAATGGTAACTTAAGAATTCATATGTAAAAGAGTAGATCTCATGCCTTTCCACTCCTTCAAAGATATCTTCAATGAATTGCGTGGGAAAGGGATCAATAAAACATGAAGGATTGAGAACTCTATAGTCAAAATAGATCCATATTCATCCATCCTTATCGATGCTAATCACCATGGGGCTTATCCATTCAGACTCCTTAATAGGATCAATAATTCCTAACTTGAATATTTTATCAATTTCTTATTTTAATTTGGCCTTATGATTCAAGTTCATTCTATAAGGCCTCTTTCAAACCGGTCACATGCCATCCTTTAGCTTGACCTTCATTTCTCCCTAATGAAGGATGCACACCCTTAAACTCATGATATCCCCTAGGAAAAAGATCCTAAAATTCATGTAGTAACTCAATTATCTTTACAACCTTAGGTTTAAACCAATAATCACTAATAATCACCTCCTTAGGTGTTTCCTATGTTACAATATTCACTTCCATTGTCTTTAATGGAATATAATATACAAGTTCTTTGTCATCTATGGAATCCATCACCTCTCTCTCACCTTCTATGTACTTTATATCTAGGTCCTCAACTTCTTCATCATTTATTAGGTACCCAAGCTTGGCTTTGCCTTTTTCCCTCCAAGTGGGCCCTAAGCTGCGTCTCTTTTGTTTCCATGAGTTCCTCATACACCTGTTGTTGCAGACTCACATCACCCCTGGATGCGGATCGGGCTTACAGGTTGATCACTCTAGCATCCAGTGTGATTGCACAACATGGAAACCTCTCTCCAAGTGTGGGGACTTGTGAAACTGAGAGAGGAATCTCCAGATTAGAGGCTGGTTCCTCAAACTCCTCTGATTTAGATCTATATTTTGCAAAACTACAGAGGTTTGAAACCTAATCCTACTCTAAAATCCAAGGAGACAGAGATAGAAAGTGCAAAAATGAAACTAAACTAACAGGTGATACACCAAAGGAGGAGTGGTGAACACTTCTTGTTCTACAAATAGACACAGATCATAAAATGCAACATAAAACATCATGCACAAGCTGATAAGATGTAATTAGAGTCTGAAATGAAACAAGCAACACAAACAGAGGATCAAAATCGATCACAGAGCTGTATTGTCATTTCCACTTTGTCAAAACCCTTGTATTACAACATCAAAAGGTAGAAAACTCATTACAAATTTAGAAGAGGTCCGATACTTGCAAAAATCACTTATTCTTGGTGAAAGAAGAAGCTTGCTATCCAAAGAAATGTTTTTTTTTTTGAAATGAGCCAAATCTAGCTTTTTACATTGCATGGGTGGAGCCCAAGGACGAACGTCTGAAGCATGAGAGCCGATCCCTCCTTGACTACGAGATGCATTAAAATGGCATGGGGGACCTTACAGACCCATACCCTGTCACTTTGACTGAATTACAGGAGAATGCGACCCATTCTGCATTAAATCAAGTCCAAAATGTCACTTCTGGCCATGAACACACGTCAGAGCTGTTTCTCAATTTTCTCTCTCCAGACTGCACCAAAACTCGAGATTAACCCTAGAATCATGTAGATAATTTCATGATCTTTCCGTTGATATAAAGAATGTGCAAATCTGAGCTCTGGATCGAAAGATATGTCGATCTGAAGATCTAGGGCACAAAACAGGCGAAAATGGATTTTTAAATTTCTTCCCACGCTCTGCCACCTGGATGACACGTGGCATGCATTGATTGGTCACGTGATTCTCTCTCCTTCTCTACTTCGTTGGACACGTGTCCTCCTTTTATTGGCTCGGGTCAGTGCTTGAAACCTCACCCTTTGACTTTTGGACTTTCCTCCTTGTGACACGTGTCATGATTTGGTTGGTCCGCGGGTCTGCCGGCTCTTCGCGCCCTTCGCGTCCATTTGTCCCGAATGTCCCAGTGCTGCGTGGGACAAAAACTTCCGATCCGCTGAAATGGGCTTCCATGTCCCTTTTCTAGCCGGTGACATGTGGCGTGATCTGATTGGCTTTCGGCTCCTTCGGCTATCCGCGTCCCGCGCGTCCCTTTGTCCCACTTGTCCTTGTGCTGAAGTTTCCCGTTTCAGCCGAACCGGCTGGTTCACGTCCTTCACGTCCATTTGTCCCAAATGTCCCGAAGTTGTGTGGGACAAAAATTCCGATCCACGAAATGGCTTCGTTTGCTCTCGGCAGCCGCCTTTTCGCATCCTTCACGTCCTCGCGGCCCAGATGTCCCAACTGCTTAGTACGAAAGTTCTCCATTTCAGCCGATCTGGGCGGTTCACGTCCTTCAAGGCCCAAATGTCCCAAGAAGTTAGTCAATTTTCTTCTCCTTCGGCTGAACCGGCTTTTCGCATCCCTCGCGTCCCGACGGCCCGATTGTCCCTGTGCTTTAAAATTTTCCTTTTAAATCCGAATCGCGATTCGCGCCCTTCGCGTACATTTGTTCCACTTGTCCCAGTGCTTCGCGGGCCACAGAGGCATTTCGGCCAAACCGCGCCTTGGTGTCCCGAATGTCCCAACTGTTCCTAGGACAAGGACTTAGCCGATTTTCACAATTTTTCCTGGCCCAAGCTTATTTTCTGCAACTTCTTCGCATTTTCTCAGAGCTTGCTCTTTTCAACCTGGACAGGAGAGTTAGAAAAATTCTGAGGGGACCCTAGAAACATGATTTTTGCCCTGAATCCATCCATTTGCACAGGACTCGAGAATTCGATGTATGTTATCAAATCAACCACGGGGACGGATTTGGATAACAACACCTTAATGTAAAAATCACCAAACAACAAGTAAGCGTAAGCTTGTTAACCTTCATGTTATCCCCAACTTGATGTGCCTCATAATTTTTAAGGCCTCATGAACTAGTGACTTAGTATTAAATAATCAAAAGTATGAACTATGCCTATTGGAGCTCAAAATTCCACCCTTCTTTGAGTCATAGACAACCTAGGATTTTGAGGCAACATAGAAATTTCTCCAAGTTGTGGGACTCAAACAGAGGCATACCTCTAGAGAATGTTGGTTCCAATACTTATTCCTAATGCTAAACTACTCCTAGGAAATGAAATGTAATTATCTAACTCTACTCTATCATTCCAAGGGACCAGGGTGAGAAGAAGATGCATAAAGCGAAATCCTACACTAAGTGAGGTGATAACGCCAAAAATAAGGGGAAAACACTCTAAAATCAAATAAAAAAGGAATTAAAATGAGGAAGGAGAGGAAAAAATAAGTGACATATTATAAAACGACATTCAAACCTCCATTTCAATGGAGCACAATAGATTTAAACCTTACAAGGAGAATAAAATATGCACAATATAGTTGTATATACAAGGAATGACAATAATATGCAATAAAACATAAGCCGGGGAAGATAATAACCCAAAAATAAGTATTTTGTTGCTTGAAATAGATGTAAAATTCATTACGGTAAAGGAGAAAGGAAAGAATCACCATGTAGATCTCCAAATCTAAGGCACTCGTAACTCATGAACACCTGCAACACTTGAAGAATGCACCAACATTACAAGATCCCAACATAAGAATTTCCAACATTACAAATGAACATCACTTTACATTTTATAGAGAATTGGAAAGAGAGAGGAGGGAAAATAGAGGGAACTTAAATTTCTACCTCCACCCACCAACAACATTCATTAACTCTCATAATATTAGTATGGTAAGCACATTAAATCCATCCCCCAAGGATTTTTTCTTGTAAGAGAAGTAATGGACACCATACGTCGTTAAAATTGGTTGTTCACTCCATGGAAATGTGTTCATTAAAGTTGGATATTGTTTCCTCTTTTTATCCCACCTACCCTTACCTACAAATATTTCTATTTTCCATGATGATGATCATGAAAATACCTTTCCAAAAATTTGAATTTTTCCAAAGTTGAACCTTCTAGGTAAAATTTAAGACCATGTGGATCCAAGGGCTTAAGGAGAACACGGGTTCCCAGTGCTTTTACTAATCCGCATTAATCATTTTATCCTTATCTTGTGGGTGGATATTTGGGGAACAAAGGGAAGGAGGGAAGTGTTTTGTTTGTGCCATTATTATCTGCTTCATCCATAATAGTCTTGTTGTGCATTTGGATCGGATAGTTGGATTTAGGATGGAACTATGAAATAGTTCCATATGGGGCATTAGTTCTCACATGTTGGGTTGGCCTAAATTCCTACGTATTAAGAGGGCATATTGATGAGGCACGTAGGCACACATGAGTATTAGGTGAAGTAGGGTGCACCCAGAAGATCATTTTCAGGACTTAGCCGATTTTGCATGGTATAGGTTAAAAGTAGAAAAAGTGGTTGGAGTGCAGCCCAAGTAAAGATAAAAGCAAGAAGACTTCATGGCTAAGCAAGAGCTATTTTGGGACTAAAGTGGAAGATCAAAGGTCATGCATGGACTGCGCTAATAATAGGATTAAAGTAGAGTTTATTTATAGATTAATTTATTATTATTCTCTTTGTAAAATCATGCATGGTTGTTTTGGGCATGCGAATATTTTGAGATGCATGGTCGGTGAAGGGAAAGTCCCCACACCTATATATATTAGTTGATCTCGCATAATTTTAAACACCATAGTTTACATACTAGATAAGTATTGTACTATTATGATGCTTTATTCTATTCGCATAGACTAGTGGAGACTAGTATTAAAACTATTATGTAATTCAACTTTTATTTGATGATTTAATGCAAAAGGATGATTGTGGTTGGATTCTAGTAATTGACGTCTTAGATATTGGTGCTTACATGGTAAAACTGATATTAGTATTTATGTCGATCTATATGTTCCTTGTAATGTGTGTTTCAAGTCAAGCTTATGGGTATGATGTTTATCTTTGGAATGTTTGCTTTGATAATGATTACTATGAACATGCATGTTAACATATTGACAAGATAACACAAAGGATGGACTTAGTAGGCTTTGTGTGCTTCGAGTGAGCAATAAGATATGTATGAATGGAGTTCCAGTGTGCCTAGGAAATTGAGTACAAATAAAACACTACATTTTTGTACCATTGTTAGGACCTCTTTTAAAACCATATTCTAGGATGCTATATATAGATGGCGTATTGATTGACTATGGAGAGCATTGAAATTTGGGTAGAAGATGAACAAGATAAATTTGCATAACGATATATCACTGGATATGACTTTAATTCAAATATATGGGTGGATGAAAAACTTTATGATGTGTTTAATGAGAATGTGTTTTGCATCTTTCCAAGAGAATTGTAAGTGGTGGTCAACATATGTAATAGGGAAGTGTTGGAGTTATAGGCCAAAGTTGTAGACATAGAAAGATTACCAAAATATTATTGATGCTGATGTGGAGTGGAAAAGAGATATAGATTGTTGGTGGGATGGAGTATTACACAATTATATTTTGGAGTACACTATTTCCACGTATCTAGTGTCTTGAAGAAGTTGAGTTCCAGGTTCTTACAGGATCCTAGAGGATCTTACCTACACATTATACCTTTATCGATCAAGATCTTGATGATAGAGCTAGATTTAGAGTGCCTCCCTATGGATAGATAAATCCTCTCCATGCACGGGGGTAGGAGTAGGTGTGGTGAAGATGGCAGGACCTGGTGGTAGTAATGGAAAGAGAGGAAAGACAACTCAGATATAATGAAGCGTGAGAGAGGGAAATTGTGAAATAGAGGGAGATTGAGGAGTCCCTGGAGTTTAGGAGAGAGATGACTTGCGAAGGATTTGAAGCTCTCGTGGAAGATGAGGAGCCACAACATCTAGTTATCCTTACATTGGGAAAATGTAGTAAAGAATCCCCTTTAGCTTTGGATGAGATAATGTCGGAAGAAGAAACATTGAGGACCACATGCATGCATCTGATCCCACATGGTGACCTAGCCTTTGTGCATGGTATTCCGCCTTCTGAAGTAATCGTTGAATATCATACTAGTGCAAGTAAGGAAGTAGAGAAAAGTAGGTTTTTTTTTTTTAATTAAGGAGATAACGTTAATAATGCACCCATGTTACCACAGTTTACCATCATTTTTGGGGGTATGATTCGAGGCATATTTTCGACATGTCATCGAATGCGAGTTTATGCATGCATAATATTAGGAATATGAATGGAAGTACTACAACTTCATCCAATGTTGGAGTTTAGTTTAACAATAAAACTTGGGATGCAAAGGAAATAAATCCATTGGTTTGGTGCCCACTACGGGAGGGTCAAGTAGATCGGAAGGGTCGAGAGGATTGGGATCCAGTGGATCTGGTGGTTCTGGAGGTGGAGGTAATACTAGTGATGGTTCTAGTTCTAGATCTAAAGGATAAGGTCCACTTCCCTAGAACCCACACATCAACCCCAATAAGTGTATTATGAGATGTCTCTCCACTTACCGGATAGAGGAATTGAAGATGCAACAAAGCATATACACAAGTGTGAGCTATTATGGCGTGATAAAGGAATTATATCCCTAAATAGAAACTAAAGTCAATATACTACTACTCTTCAAGGGTGTGTACATAGATGGTACAAAAAGTATGATCTACAAAGAGTGTGGTGGATTATGATGCTCTGTGTTATGCATTTCTTGTTGAGTTTCATATTCAATGTTTGAGCGAGAAGAGTATCAATGCATTCAAGAACATTAAACAAGTATTATCTAAGAGCATAAGGAATATGATGTGTGCTTTAAAACTTTATTATAAGTTTTTTTCTCATGATATCCATCCCGTCAAAGCATACACGGTGGTTTTTGGTGGATTGTTAAATCCTTTTAGAAGGGTGCTATCTCATAAGACTTTTATGGACCCACACAAGGCTTTGCAAGAAGATCTTTGCACTTAAGCGGTTAGGAACATTGATACTAGAGTAAGACCATTTTTAAAGGTATAGATTACAGCCATGGATAAGCATCTAGAGAATCTTTCTACTCATTTAGCTTATCAAACACGTAGTGGAATTTGGTGTAAAAATTGCAAGGTCGAAGGACATACTCAAGATAATTTACCACACAAATCGAGTGCACACACTATTATTGGATTGTAAAGTTTGTAACATGAATCATGGTGTTTGAGATTGATTACATTAGAGTGCGCACTTACAAAGAAGGTGCCCATGTATTGTAAGATTTGTAAATCCTAAAATCATGACACATTGCTGATTGGAAGTTGATTGATCACATTCACAAATCCATTGAGATAGGAGAATAGGTTGATCCAGAAAAATCGTGAAAATCGGTTAAGTCCTAGTCCTAGGAGCAATCGGGACATTTGGGACAAAAATGCGCGGATCGGGCCGGAAAGCCTCTTCTGGCGCCCAAGGAGCAATCGGGACATTTGGGACAAAAGTACGCGGTAGGGCGCGAAAGCCGATCCGCCAAAAGAGGGAAAAAATTGGCTAATCACGAGAGGGACGCCTGCTGGACAAAGCGGGCTGTAAAAAGGCGCGAACCGCCGAACCGGCGAAAAAGGGCCGATACCAAAGCAAAATGGGACAAGCGGGGACAAATGGGGACAAATGGACGCGAACCGGCCGGTTCACCCGAAATCAGCACAAAGAGCACAAAGCAAAATGGGACAAAGGGACGCGCGGGACGCGGATCGCCGAAAAGCCGAAAGCCAATAAATTTGCGCCACGTGTCATCGGCCAAATGAGGGACAAGGAAGCCCATTTCGGGCGGATCGGAGGTTTTTGTCCCAAACGGTTTGGGACATCCGGGACAAAAAGACGCGAAGGGCGCGAAAGAGCTGGCAGGCCCGCGGACTAATCAGAAGCCGCCACGTGTCCTCACAAGAGAAAAGTCAAAAAGTCAAAGGGCGAGTTTTCGAGCACCGATCCAAACCAATGAAATAATGCCACGTGTCCTAGCTAGGGCCCACAAGGAGATTTCAAAGGAAAGCCCACCGAAAAGCAGAGGAGAGAGAATCATTCAGCGAATCAGAGCTTGCCACGTGTCATCCAGGTGGCAGAGCGCGGGAAGAAATTCAAAAAATCCGTTTTCACCTGTTCCGTGCCCTAAATCTTCAGATCGACATAACTTTCGATCCAGAGCTCGATTTGCACGTTCTTTATATCAACGGAAAGCTTGTGAGATTCTCTACACGTTTCCAGGGTCAATCTTGCATTTTGGTTCAGTTTGAAGAGAGAAAATCAAGAAGACGCCTCTGGCACGAAATAATAAGCAGAAGTAATGCTTCAACGAACAACTTTAATGCAGCAGACAGTTCGCCGCTTCTGTTAGGCAGCCCGCCGTTTTGACATGATCCGCCGCTTCTGCCATAATGAGATGAGTTAAGTGCATTCTGGAGGTGGTTGGGGCAGATTTCGAATTCCTCTCTCTTTTCTCTCTCATTCTTCCTATAAATTGTAAGGAGGGGCTTCTTTCTAATGTTGGACATTTTGTTTTGCAATCCCCTCCCTTCTCTCCTGCTTGCAAGAGAATTCGTGGAGTTTTCAAGCCTCCCACATGGACTGTAATGCCATTGTTGCCTCTTGCCACCGCAATGTATCAATCGATCTCTCGAGCAATATATATGTCTGTGATTAAATTTAAATCCTCTCATGTATTCATTGTTGTCATTTTGATCTCTCATTGCATTTCGGTTACCTGTGCATGGTGTGGTATTGCATCTATATGGTCTGTGTTTATTTTTGCAAAGCTTATGTTCTTCATTCCTGCATCACCTCCTAGCTTAGGTTTATTTTTATGCATTTCTCTCTCCCCGTCTCCTCGGTAGTTAGATTAGTTTTTTTTTTTTGGGTAAACCTCTCGTTTCATTGGTGCATCCGAACAGAGGAATAGGAACTAAATTTTTTCTCCGGAGAATCCTTTCTCATTTTTCAAGTCCCACACTTGAGAAAGGATTCAATGTTATGCAATCACACTCGGATGCCTAAGATATCAACCTAGAAACTTGATCTCGCATCCAGTGGGTGCCGTGATTTTGCATCAACAGCTTTGGGGGCACGCGACTGGGGGGGACCTAGAGGTCTCATTTTTATTTGCAGCAAGAAAGTTGATGTGCATCTCGCTGCAATTTTCTTGCTTAAAAGAGCTATTATTTGCATATCCGCGACTCCAAGGGGAAGAATCAATAGAATTCAGCAAGACAGCCTAAAAGCTTATGAGAAGAATCACAAGGTCAAGAGTTGGAGAAGAAGAAGTGCCGTTTGAATACCCGCAATTATCTCCAAGAAGAAGGCAAAGAGGAAGAAGGATTCAAAGGTCTCCATCTCCACCAAACAACTCTTTCAACTCCTCCACCCGAGCGCCTTTCTTTCAATATACAAGGGTTTTAAGACCAATCGTAATGGCGCAAACAAAGAACCCCTATGTCAACTTCACAGCAAAGCAGCCCACTTGCTCTCAATGCACAAAATCCAATCCCACTAAGCAGATTGAAAGAACATTCCATACTTTACTCGGAGAAAATCGACCACTCCCGTGATCATGTCAAGGACATTGCTAATATTTGTGCAATCCATGAGATTAATGAGATGCAAGTAGTCACAAATTGTTGGCGTCTTCATTCAAGGGGAAAGCATTGCAATGGTTTAGGAGCCTTGAGCCGGCTCTATCACAAACCGGAATCACCCATGTATTGCACTTCATGATCAATTTGGAGAGAAGGGAGACAACTTGTCTCTTTGGAGCAGCCGACAACCATCAAGAGAGCTTCCAATGAGCAGCTAACTGACTTCAACTTCAGATTTCAAAGATCTTGGGATAGAATTCCAGTAGCAGTCAGGCCAACAACAGAAGGTGCTTTTCTATACTACCTTAAAGCTTTAAATTCTGATATTTCTATGTTGGTTCAATCTATGGGAGGCACAACTATCCCTGCTGCTTATAGTATTGCCATTAGAGCTGAAAATTGTCTGATTCAAGCTGGCAAGCTAGCTCCTAGGCCTCCAATGCCATTATATCCAAGTTTAGAGAGCCCAAGTACTAGTCAAGCACCTGTCTTAGCTCCTATTCCCACTCCTAGGAATCAGAGTTCAAACGAAGCTTCCACTTCATCTCCAAGTGCCCCAAATGAGCTTCAAGAAGTCATGAAGCAACTGCAAAATTTAGGTAATGAGCTGGTCACACTCAAGAGACAGCAAGCTCAAGGTTTTAGACCTTCGTATCAGCCTCAAGCTCAACCTAATAGGCAGCCATATCAGCCTCAAAGACCACCTAATCCAGCCGCAAATATGAATCAAACAAGGCCTCCTGTCAATAGACCATTCCAGCCCTATAATCCAAATGCCATATCTGCCTCTAAGGCATTAGTACCAGCACAAAATAACATGGCACAGGAGTACGACTGGTGTTACCCTTGCAATCTACCTCACAATCACCAAGATGTTTCAATGGTGCACTAAATCAGCCTCGATGGTGCAAACCATTGGTGTTGCTCAAGATCCAAGCCAGAGGAGAATCAACAAAGAACAAACGCAACAAGAAGGAAGACCCCAACAAAACCACATCGGCAAATCGGCAAACGGAAGACTTCGTGGAGTTAACCAACAAATTTTTTTCAAGGCGTGGCTGCCAATACACGGTCAAAGAAGAGAAATATAGGAGAGGGACAACCGTGTAATCCAGTTGTTTCTCAACCCACTCTTACACAACAAGGGGTCAGTAGACCAAACACAGATCCAAACCTGCAAAATCAGCCCAAGATCCCTGTTGTAGCAACACATGCACCCGTTCAAGTTCCAGAAAAGGTTGTACCAAGTAAGGGGCAGCAAAGGGATAGTTCATCCCCTTTCAACATCATCGATCAAATGAAGAAGACACATGTGAACATTTCCATGTGGGAATCACTGGCGATCCCAGGACAACGAGACCTACTGCAAGCTGCAGTGGCTAACTGGTCTGCCACAAATGTATCAAACCAGGGACATGAGAAAATTCTCACTAATGCAGTGCAACATGAGGGGGACCAGACAAGGAAAATTTTGAAGCCTCCGCCTTTCTATGTTTCATTGATTGTTGGAAACCACTTGGTGCACAACTGCATGTTAGATTCAGGGGCCAGTAGTTCAGTGATGCCGAAGCAAATAGCGGATCAGCTGGGTTTGAAATATGAGCCAGTGCTGAAAGGAGTAGTACAGCTAGATGGAACGGCAGTAGGGACTGTTGGAGTCATCAAGGGGTTAAGCCTAACACTACATTCCTGTCCTAATGTTACAGTTTTGCAAGATGTGTCTGTGATTGACCTTCCGCCACTCTTTGCGTTGTGTCTATCAAGAGACTTCACTGCGAAAATCGGTGGATATTTATCTGCAGATTGGTCACACATGATTTTTAGGACGAGGTATGGAGCCAAAGCAACAATCAGGTCAGAACCAATTGCCAATTTCCATATTGAGCCTTATGTACCAGCTCCTATCAATGCAAATTGCTCAGCTTTTGATCAGGAGGAGTGTTCAAGTGATCTAGAAACAGGTACTAAGGTCGAGGGAATTCCTGATTTAACTTTGGATGAATGGGCAAACAAAAGTCATGAATTTGACCCATACAAGGAAATTGAAGAATCTGAATTGGGCGTGTATTGTATACACGAGGAAAATTCACCCATCCCCGACATCATTCAACCTGAACAAAAGGATGAAAACAAAGTCTGGAGATTATTCTTCGATGGTTCGAGAAGCAGACAAGGTTCTGGAGGCGGTGCAGTGTTGATTTCACCACAGGACATCAAGTATTATTCAGCTTTTCGTTTCCAGTTTTCCTGTTCGAACAACACGGCTGAATATGAAGCATTGATTCATGGACTTCATTGGGCCAGGAAAAGGGGCATAAAGAACTTGCAGGTGTTTGGAGATAGCGAGCTAATCGTCAACCAAGTTAGGGGGCAACATGCTACAAAGAACGACTTGTTAAGGAGCTACAAGAATAGGGTATGGGACCTCATTGAGGATTTCGAAGCTTTCAACATCAGTCCATACCTGTGAAGAAAATGAAGCCGCAGATAGGCTCTCGCAGCAGCAAATGGAGCGACGTTTGATGTGGTTGACAACATCGAAGAGAAAACGCAGCCACACATCCATGTGGTCAGTAAGGCCAAATAGCCCCAGATAATAACACAAGTCGGCAGTGTGTTTGAGAACGATCAACAGATCGTCAATTTCTTACAAGAAGAAGCTGAATTTTCAGCTAGGAATCGTGATGATTAGAGCAGCAGAGATGGGGATCAAGTAGTGCAGCTTACGACGAACAAGCTTCCTAAGGGTTTGGTAACATCGAGTCTATCTTCAACCCTAACGACTAGCCCGTAAGGAAAAGGCCAATATACAGGGTCAAGAGAGAAGATTCAGAGCCAATTCTGGTTGGGGAAGGCAAAACACTTCAAATTGGCAAAGTGGCCACTGAACAGGAGAAATCAGATTTCATACAACTTTGCCAAGAATTTCCAGATGTCTTCGCTTGGAGCTATGAGGACTTAAAAGGATTCGATCCAAATTTGGCGCAACATACCATAGAATTGAATCCAGATGCTAAGCCCGTCAGGCAGAAGCAGAGACCAGTCAACCCTCACATTGAGCCTCTAATGAAGAAAGAGCTTAACAAGCTAATCGAGGCAAGCATTATATTCCCTATCAAGCACTCAAGCTGGGTTGCAAACTTGGTTCCGGCCAGAAAAGAGTGGAGAAATCAGGTTGTGTGGGATTTCCGAGACCTAAACAGGGCATCTCTCAAAGACCATTACCCACTTCCTTCAATGGAACAAATATCGCAAGTAGTATCCGGTTCGAGAGATTCTCTCCTAGATGGCTACTCAGTATAATCAGGTGATGGTGAAAGAAGATGACCAATTCAAGACGGCTTTCACCACCAAATGGGGGACCTATGCCTACAAGAAAATGCCATTTGGGCTATCAAATGCTGGAGCCACCTTCCAAAGGGCAATGGATATGGCATTCAAGGGGTTGATCAATAAAATAGTTTTGATATATCTTGACGACATCACTGTATTCTCAAAAAATGCAGCGGATCACCTCTGTCATTTGAGGCAAGTATTTCAGAGGTGTAGAAGATTTGGGGTATCATTGAATCCCAAAAAATGCATATTCTTGGCTCACGAGGAAAACTCCTTGGCCATATTGTCTCTAAGGAAGGATTAGCAATTGATCCAGAGAGGGTTGAAGCCATAAGAGCTCTACCATTGCCAAGCCACAAGAGGGCCCTTCAGAGTTTCCTGGGAAGGATAAACTTTGTTCGGAGGTTTGTCCCAAATTTTGCAGCCCTTGTCAAGCCCATCACCAAAATGTTAAGGAAAAGCATGGCTTTCAAGTGGACGGTAGAAGGCAAGGAAAGTTTTGAAGCAATCAAAGAAGCCATCTCCCAGGCACCTACTCTCATCAACCCTGACTTTTCCAAGGATTTCATCCTCTATGCATTTGGAGGTGATGACACTATTTCTGCCATTCTGGTACAGCAGAACAAAGATAATGATGAGCAGCCGATTGCTTTCTTCAGCCAGAGCCTAAATGACTGCGAGGTGAGGTACTCTTTTATTGAAAAGCATGTGCTTGCAGTAATCAGAAGCTTGAAGAAATTCAAGCATTTAGTCTCAAACAACAAGGTCCAATTATTGGTCTCACATGCTGGGGTTAAGGACTTCCTCCTCAACAAGGATTTGAATGAGAAAAGGGCAGGATGGATCACCCGTGTCATGGAGTATGACATTGAGATCAAGATCACCAAGCTGGTAAGAGGCAAAGGTTTGTGTGAGCAGCTCGCTTCCAAACAACCAGACAGCCCAGAAGATGAAGAAGACGCTGTCCTGCTATTACAAGAAGATCAAAAACAGGAAAATGATGATGTGTCCACTCCCTGTTGGACTCAGAATATGATACATTTCCTACAGACGGGCATGTGCCCTCCAGAAATGAGCAAAGCAAAAAGAAGGTACTTCAGATTACAAACAGTTCCTTATGTGCTTGTTGATGGTGTTTTGTTTAAAAAGACATCAACGGTGTTCTATTGAGATGCATCGGGACAGGTCAGATTGAGAGGATCTTACAAGAGTTCCATGACGGGGAGGCAGGAGGCCATTTCACCCCACGAGTAATAGCTCTCAAAATCATGAAAGCTAGTTACTATTGGCCTACTGTATTCAATGATTGCTACTCATGGGTTAAGAAATGCAAGAAATGTGCATTCTTCACAGGGAAAGGAAGGTTAGCAGCACTTCCCCTTCGTCCAATTTCAGTAGATCATCCATTCATGCAATGGGGATTGACTTCACTGAGTCATCAATCCCAATTCGAGTCAAGGCCACAAGTGGATTCTTACAAATGGCTGCACTATTTCACCAAGTGGACCAAGCAAAGAGCGCCAAAGAGGCAAGTGAGTCTAAGATACTAGACTTTTATGAAGGGATAGTAACTGTGTTCGGTGTGCCGCCCACCATCATATCGTATAATGCATTAGCATTCATAGGTTCAAAATTACGTAATGGGTCATTCAAGAATGGAATCTATTTGAGCACCTCTTCAAATTATTACCCGCAGGTAATGGACAGCAGAGTCCACAAACAAGAATTTGCTAAAAATCATCAGAAGGACTCGATGAAAATCAAAGAACATGGCATACAAGGCTAAAATCAGCGTTATGGGCTGGCTGTAATAACACCAAAGAGGTCTACAGGTAATTCTCCCTACAAGTTGGTCTATGGGAAGGAGGCAGTATTGCCTATATCATTAGAATTGCCAGCCTTGGAGCTCATGAAGCAGCTTGAGTTATCTGAGTTCGAACCAATGGAGGTCAGGTATGTGGAATTGATGGAATTAGAAGAAATCAGAGAACATGCAGTTCAGACGATTGAAAATGATCAGGCCGTAGTAAAAAGATGGTTTGATAAGAGAGCTAGAGCAAGAACCTTCCAGGAAGGGGACCTGGTTCTGAAATGGGATGCAGATCGGGCAAAACCAGGAAGACATTCCAAGTTTGATGCCATCTGGAGTGGTCCCTACATGGTCACGGGATGCAAAAATAGTAATGCCTTCCAATTATCTGCATTGGATGGAGAGGAACTTCCGATTCCGGTTAACGGAATCTATCTTAAACATTGCTACTAAGAGAAATGTTTTACCCTTGTAAATATTAGTTTAGATTTTTCTTAATTCCTCTAAGTGCGTATGCACATTGTCCTGTTGTAGTTAGGTTTCTATTTCCCTAAGTGCTTTGGCACAGGTTTCGCTGCTCTCAGGTTGTTTTCATGCAAATCGTAGTGTCACCGAGAGAAGAAGTCAGCAGATCGTGCTTGTTTCAGGTTATTGCTTAACTCCATGCCCAATGGATCGCTAAAAGGCCACTGATCTTCTACCTAGCAGGCAGGTAACCCCGCTGAGTCGTCAAAATTGTTGTCAAAATTTCACCCCCCAGGGTAAATTTCGATAACATGCATCAAAAGTTGCAGAAAGGCAAATAGGTCGATCCAGGAAAAATCGTGAAAATCGGCTAAGTCCTAGTCCTAGGAGCAATCGGGACATTTGGGACAAAATGCGCGGATCGGCCGAAAAGCCTCCAGGCGGCCCAAGGAGCAATCGGGACATTTGGGACAAAAGTACGCGGCGGGCGCGAAAAGCCGATCCGGCCGAAAAAGGGGAAAATTGGCTAACTGCTGAGAGGGACGCCTCTGGGACAAGCGGGCCAAAAAGGCGCGAACCGGCCGAACCGGGCGAAAAAGGGCCAGACAGTCCAAAGCAAAATGGGACAAGCGGGACAAATGGACGCGAACCGGCCGGTTCACCCGAAATCAGCACAAAGAGCACAAAGCAAAATGGGACAAAGGGACGCGCGGGACGCGGATCGCCGAAAAGCCGAAAGCCAATAAATTTGCGCCACGTGTCATCGGCCAAATGAGGGACAAGGAAGCCCATTTCGGGCGGATCGGAGGTTTTTGTCCCAAACGGTTTGGGACATCCGGGACAAAAAGACGCGAAGGGCGCGAAGAGCCGGGCAGCCCGCGACTAATCAAGCCGCACGTGTCCTCACAAGAGAAAAGTTAAAAAGTCAAAGAGCGAGTTTTCGAGCACCGATCCAAATCAATGAAATAATGCCACGTGTCCTAGCTAGGGCCCACAAGGAGATTTCAAAGGAAGGCCCACCAAAAAGAGGGAGAGAGAATCATTCAATGATCGAGCTCGCCACGTGTCATCCAGTGGCAGAGCGCGGAAGAATTTCAAAAATCCGTTTTCACTGCTCCGCGTCCTAAATCTTCGGATCGACATAACTTTCGATCCAGAGCTCAGATTTGCGCGTTCTTTATATCAACGGAAAGCTTGTGAGATTCTCTACACGTTTCCAAGGTCAATCTTGCATTTTGGTTCAGTTTGAAGAGAGAAAATCAAGAAGACGCCTCTGGCACGAAATAATAAGTAGAAGTAATGCTTCAACGAACAACTTTAATGCAGCAGACAGTTCGCCGCTTCTGCTAGGCAGCCCGCCATTTTGACATGATCCGCCGCTTCTGCCATAATGAGATGAGTTAAGTGCATTCTGGAGGTGGTTGGGGTAGATTTCGAATTCCTCTCTCTTTTCTCTCTCATTCTTCCTATAAATTGTAAGGAGGGGCTTCTTTCTAATGTTGGACATTCTTGTTTTGCAATCCCTCCCTTCTCTCCTGCTTGCAAGAGAATTCGTGGAGTTTTCAAGCCTCCCACATGGACTGTAATGCCATTGTGCCTCTTGGCCATTGCAATGTATCAATCGATCTTTGAGCAATATATATGTCCGTGATTAAATTTAAATCCTCTCATGTATTCATTGTTGTCATTTTGATCTCTCATTGCATTTCAAGTTACCTGCATGGTGTGGTATCGCATCTATATGGTCTCGTGTTTATTTTTGCAAAGCTTATGTTCTTCATTCCTGCATCACCTCCCTAGCTTAGGTTTATTTATATGCATTTCTCTCTCCCTCGTCTCCTTGGTAGTTAGTTTAGGATTTTTTTTTCATCCGAACAGAGGAATAGGAACTACCTTTCTCCTCGAGAATCTTTCTCATTTTTCAAGTCCTACACTTGGAGAATTGGATTCATAGTACAATAAATCTGCCAAATTTCTAAGGAATTTTTAGAGCATGCCAAGAGGTGGCTTATAACGACATATTTCTCTTAAGCCTCTTTCCTAAGAGTCTAGGTGGACAAGCTTTGGAATGGTTCTTACACCTTCTAAAGGGATCTATCTATACCTTCACAGACCTCTCTCGATAATTTACAAACACTTCTCATTTAACCTTGAATATGAAATAACCATGATGTATTTGTGTAATACCAACCAAAGACAAACCAAGAGCTTTTCATAATTATTACAATGATGGCATGGAATCACAAGTCAGTTCTAATGTTCATTCTCTCGAAAAATAATGGTTAGCATCTTCATCCTTAACCTTAACAACGAGTTTTCCTTTCACATATAGATGCACTGCCTCAAAATATTTGAGGAAGTTATCAAAAAGGGAACTCAAATTGAAAAAAACCATCATTTCTAAAGGTTTGATCAAGCCTCATTACAAAGATAATGGGCATAATCATAATCATCACAACAATAAAAACAACCCTAGCAATTCTACCGCCAAATCTAGATCCATCAACCACACCCATATTGTTTTCAATGCTAGTGTCATAGATAATCACAATGTGCAAAACTTACAAAACAATCGATAAAAATAGATTAAGTCTAAACCATTTGTCACCATTCCAAAAGAGAAACCTTTCCTCCTCCTTGTGATTACAATCGAAGAAAATATACATCTTTAGGGGAATCTCTTTCAAATGTCTTAAAACAACTGACAAGTTCCAATATGGTTACTTATCATATCACACAACCCTTACCTGAAGGTGAAGCTAAGCCAGGTTGGTATAGACCTAACACATATTGTGATTTTCATTGCATATATGGTCATCAAATGGACAAATGCAAAAAAACTTCACAACTACATCCAAGACCTTATTGACAACAAAGACATAGTGGTGGAGACCTACCACCTAACCATGATACAAAGGAAAATATCACGAACAACGTTGATTAAAACTCCATCATATCTTGTATTGATGGCACTACTCCATGCATTGTTCAAAGTCAAATTACACCTCTAGAAGAGATTCTATTAAGTTCCTTTAAATAATTAGTAAAGGATAACATGATTGAATTTCCACCTACGAAACATTTTTCTTATGGGGAACCCAATTCAATGCCTTACAATGCATCCAAACATTGTGAATACCACCGCATGGATGGTCATTCTACTGATAATTGTACGCCTCCTCATAATTATGTCCAAGACTTAATTGATGACAGAACCATTTCTATCGAGATAAAAATGAAGTCAAGCTGCCGAGACCGATGAAACATCAACTTATACAACTTCAAATGAAGAGTTGAATATTTTCCCTACTTCGTACATACTCATATTCAATGAGATCACACCAAAGGTCAAGTATCTCCCCCTTCAAACCAAGCTTTCTCTTACGTAGATTTTCTTCCTTCAGCCAAATAAACATTGAACTCCGTCTTGGAAAATAATCTTCTAACACCTAACGAGAGCTTGATTTTTCTCTAAGGCTCTCTTTTAACCCTTGACATAATAGAAGAGGGTCCTTCATCAATCACAATTGATCTTGATTCCATTCTTCTCATTCCAGCTCCTATGCCTAACATCTCTAGTCTTATTGTGAAACACAACCACAACAAGCTTGGAAACTTGCGACAACACAACCTTATATGTCGATTACATCTCTTACAATCACTCTTGCAAGAATATCATCATTGATGATTCCTACCTATCAAGACATCTATCTGCGTGTACACTCTATGAGGTACGTATATCCAAGAATTATAAGAGTAGCTATAGATTTACACTGAATAAACACACAAAATAATCTTCTTCACACCGTATATTATCTTCTCTATTTGTTTGCTACACAATAGATTACAAATATATAGGAAAATACTTTCCTATAAACAAGGTGATGGTTGTTAACAACCTCAACCATCTGAAAACTCACGTACAACAATAATCCCGTAATATATATTGTTATATATTTGTTATAACAATATATATGTATAATAAACTAACAACCATGTGAATACTAATTCCTAACATTCCCCCCCTTAGTGTTTACATGGTAGAAAAACATCCACACTCTCAACTGCAGTATGCTCACCCCTGTGGCATGTCTAACTCTATGACTCATGACCTTGATCCAAAAGAAAGGCTCGCTCCTTCCATGGTTTTAAACAAGCTTACCACAAACCTTGATGTGACAGGAACCTCATCAACTTGTCCACCTCGTGTGGTTTTCTGGATCCTCCCACAAACCCTTTCAAGATCCATGAACTGACTTACTCTAGTGCTATTGTTCACCACTATGCTTATACATTAGGGAATTATGTAGGAAACACAACATGCATATCACAAAACTGCACAATAGAAGATATATTGAAAAAATTTCACATTACTTCCTATAAGAATCGTAATGTTCTTAATCATAGTCTCTATCATTGATCACTGCGACTCAATCTCGAGCAGCATAGAAAACTAACAATGCCACTTTGGAAGCTTTCCTTGACTAAGTCGTTTCGGGTATAGAATAGGAATGGAACATTGGTATGTATTCCCCCCCCATAATGTGAAATTCCACTCATATAGATACTGAGAAGCAAAATGCATCGAAGAACATACTCCTGAATGGATCTTGCTAGTTAGGTCTTGTTGCACATGGTCACTAATGCTAGTGAACGTATTCTTCTAGCTGACCATCTTCCAAAGAAGTATGGTAGTCAGAGGACCAAGTCAGTCAGAGGA
The DNA here is from genome assembly GCA_018340775.1 of Taxus wallichiana var. yunnanensis. Taxonomy (NCBI): domain Eukaryota; kingdom Viridiplantae; phylum Streptophyta; class Pinopsida; order Cupressales; family Taxaceae; genus Taxus; species Taxus wallichiana. The sequence continues at coordinate 42,812,219 of CM031236.1, forward strand.
TCACTGATAGTCATCTGCGCTCCAACACAACTCTCTTTCCAACATCCATCAAATACCACACAAAACAGGAACACTGCAAACTGAAGCACACTAAGAAAATGGAAACCACACTGAAAATCATATACTCACACCATACATATGCCACCACAGCTTCTGTGCGGCCCCATCATTGGTGACTGATGAGAGGTCGCTGTTTGACCTCCTTCCTCCGATGCCTCCTTCCTCCATTTTTGTGGCTTCTAACTCAGCCAAATGAAAATTTTAAGCTCATTTGTTTCCACATTGAAGTTATTCTCCCCCCGCAATGTGAAACATTTTATTTTTAGGACGTCAGGTACAACCGATAATGCGTCCCACAAAATAGCCAAAAAATATGATATTTTTCAAAGTGGGTATTTTATCCCAAAATTAGAACCACTATAATGAGAATTAAAAAATAAACACTTTTGCAAAAACGGTGCTCAATTTTGAGTTACCGTGCAAAAGTTATTGAGGTTACAATTTCCCGTAAATTGGTCCAATTAAAATAAAATTGAATTGCTCTCAAAATTCAATTATTAAGCAAAATATATATATATATATATATATATTAAACTATAGTTTTGCTACATAATTAGAAAAAATTGACCAATAAGAAAAAACCTGTATGTTGCATTTCTTTTACTGGATGTGCATTTCCAGCCACAAAAACGTCATTTGATAGCAATTTCGTCATATCTGCATGCTGAATCTGACCCTGATGTAAGCTACAAAGTTGTGCATCTTTTTCTCATCTTTTCAACCCAAAAATAATCGCCTCAATCTGATGTTTTATGAGGAAGATATGTTCATTTTACTGAACACTACTTGCTGTATTTTTTTGGACGGATTTTTGAATATTCTCTTTGGCCTCTTAAATCTTCTTAGCTCTCATAGGAATAACCTGCTCTGATACCAAATATAAGAGCAGCTACAGATTTACACTGAATAAACACACAGAATAATCTTCTTCACACCGTATATTATCTTCTCTATATGTTTGCTGCACAATAGATTACAAATATATAGGAAAATACTTTCCTATAAACAAGGTGATGGTTGTTAACAACCTCAACCATCTGAAAACTCACGTACAACAATAATCCCATAATATATATTGTTATAACAATATATATGTATAATAAACTAACAACCATGTGAATACTAATTCCTAATAAGAATATCCTTATACAATCTTTTCAAGCGTTAAGTGTAAATCTTTTGTTAAAAAAATAATTCACAACCTCGACGGATCAACATTGAATATCTCCTCTTTCTAGCTTACAAGGAACCTAGCTATACATCTAGAGATCCATCCTTTTTTTCCTCAATATCTTTATTTCATAGGTGAATATAAATCTCAACATATTCCCCACATTGACAATCTTCATATAACATTACATAGGTCCTTCATCTCATCAAAGACTTATCTAATCACACATCCTTTGACTTAAAACCTGTTCACCCAAGTCTTGTATTGCAGGACTTATTGAATCTTTTGATTCACTCCTTTGACTTGGCTCATGTCCATCTAAATCTTGTATTGTAGGACTTGTCGAATCTTGCAATTCATTCCTTAAACTTAGACCTTTTCTCTTTCGAGTCTCTTCTTTTAGGTGTTGGACCATTTTCATTTGTCATATGTGTTGTCATTAATGTCAAGCTACATTTATGGAAAATGGAAAGAAAACATATAGTGCAAGTGTTGTGCGATAAACCATGTATGAACAGAAATATTTGGCAAGAGAAATGTGAAGTTTGATTGGTAGTGTCAGCTCTCAGAGGATTCATGATGATTAAGGATAAGTTCTAAAGGAATTAATAAGTTTTTGTGGAAGCCGCACATATTAGGAGATAGCTGCAAAAGTCTTGAAGTAGCCATTGAAGCATCGAAAAGTTGTAGAACAAAAGAGAAAAGTTGCGGAAGCTTTGTGAGGGCTGCGGGTAAAGGGATGAAGCCAAAAGCAAAAAGAAGATAAAGGAGGAGCTGCTTTAGTGAGAAATGTGAAGCCGTGGATGTGAATGAAGATCCAGAAAGTAAGAATAGTATGAAGACAAAGCCGTAGGAGTAAGGAAGTCTGGAGGGAGCCGTACATAAAGGGAAAGCCACTAATGACAAAAGATAGCCACGGAGAATGATAAAATCTACGAGGTAAAAGGATAAAGTCTCGGACATGGAACAAAGCCACGGGAAGGAAGTGGACAAGAAGAAAAGCCTCGAAACATTACAAAATCTATGAAGTAAATGAAAATCCATAGAAAAAGTCAAATCAGCTAACGAAAGTGCGGATTGAATAAGTATTAATTGACAAGGCTCGAGGACAATCAAATTGATTTAAACATGGACAAGTGAGATTGTTTTCTCCAAAATCGATGGTGATTCAATTTTTTGGTGATTGTGGTTGAGTATATGACTTGAGCTCCATGAATAATGAATAAATTTACGATTAATTCTTATTGACTATAATTCTTATTGACTATTTTTTAAATATAGTTGGAGTTCTATATGTGATTTCTGATTTCAAGGCAAAACAAAATATCATAGAAGAAAGTGGCTTGCTCATCTTGATCACATTGGAAATCCTAAAAAGATGAGAAATCAATTTTTAGGTATTGGATGATAAATATTTTCTAGTGAAAGGTGAAATCAAGCCGAATATAGCAAGAGAATAACCTAGAGTTATCTTTATTCATTTAATGGATCGTATTTTCAGTGCAATAGAGAAGGAAAGATTACACGTAATGCCAAAGGAAGAATTGGAATGGGTGGATTAAATATATAGAATAAATTTGATACCAATAAGTGTGTTTCTAGAGTGAGAAGATGATGCATTCAAGATAAAGGAGCAACGAAAAGAAAAGAGAAAGGAAGGAACAAAGTAGACATATGAAGTGAAGAATATATATCACATGAGAAGAACTTTAGTGTGTCGATTGATTGAGAAAGTAGACTTCAAATCAGATGAACAAAAGGGAGTGAAAAGTGAACATGTTAGGCCCTTAAAATATTGGCTAAGAACAAGAAGGCGCGTGGGTACACAAGTCCTATGTGAAGAAGGCGCGTAAGGAGAAAGTGCACGGGATAGGGTTTTAGGAAGGTTTTAGTAGAACTAGTGACACGCACAAGGAAGATAAAAGATCTAGGGACTTAGCCATATTTGGCATATCAGGAAGAACACAAGGAAAACATGTCCCGACTATGCATGCGCAGATTAGATAAGGTGTCACCTAACAACTTGGTGCCCATGAAAGGAATATGCCTTATGATATAAGATTCCCGAAGGTCACCATGGTGAAGGATAGAGAGCTTACATCTGAAGGAGCATGCTCACATGGAGGACCACTTGGATGCATGGCAAGTGATCTATAACTTCGTAAAGGCATGAAAATTCTTGAAAAGGCTATATATATGAACACTCGGTAGAAGAAAAGGATATATATGGAGAGATCAAGAATTAAAGAGAGGTGAAGCCATGTATGAATACTCGTGAGAGCTCCATAGGTTGGGTTTAGAGGACCTATAGGAGTATGTTGTATCAAGGGGATGGGTCTGAGTATTTTTATTTGTACTATGAAGGGCCTAAGTCCAGCTCCGATGCATGACATTGATCTGCACTATCATATGGATTTGTGATTGCCTGAGTTAATGTAATATGGTTATCAACATATTTAATATGAATACATGTGGTTACATATTTACTTATATCTATATGGATGGGTTTTATATATATTTCACATGAGATGGTGTAAACCCCTGTGTATTTCCCTCTATTGTGATTAAGATCTATATTCTGTAATTCTCTTCTTATCTAAATGAATACATTGGTCTAGAAGCCGTTCTAAGCTCTAAGATAAATATATGGTTCATTTCCGCTTTCTTCACTTACGTTTCTGTCATAACTAATGCATTCTCACACAAGTCACATAAAGAGGGACTTGACACCCGCGTGTGCCTCGTGTGAGTGCCCAACGTCTATCAAAGGGTGATAGGCCAATGCACATGGGATTTCTTTTTTCTTTGAGAGGGCATAAAAATGACTTTAGAACACAACCAGATATTGAAAAGTGATCATAATCAATTGTGTAAGCAATTTTGAAACTAGATGATCAATATTTGTATGTAAAAGTAATAAGTATACGTTGTAGCTTAACATATTTAGGGGCTTATAATCTCCTTATGTGTAGGTTCCCGCAAAAGATCGGTTGTAGATGATTAAATTAGTGGTTGGTGCTCCTTGCAAGTTGGTTCTTGCTAAAATAAGTTGAGTGGATGCTCATAAAATATTTGAGTGGGTGTTTGAAGTTGTGAAGTGGGTGATTCATAGGTTGAGTGGGTGCTTAACCAAAACCATTGTAAGCTTTGGAATTGATGTTCCTAATAAAGCCTTGATTTTAAGTGGGTTTTTCTCCCGAAATGGTTTCACACTATAAATTTTTGTTCGGTGTTTTACTGTCGATATACGTTTGATGAAATACACATGATATAGTAATGCATAAATTTAAGAAATTATGGAATGGTTTAACTCGTAAATTAATTTTAATCCACACCGATTCACCCCCTCTTAGTGCTTGTGATCTCTAACATAAGGACTTATCGAATCTTCGATTCCCTCTCTTGACTTGGATTTCATCTACACAAGTCTCATATTTATGGGTCTTTTGACTTCACTACAAACATACATATTTCTTGACGAGTCCATTTCTAATCCCCATCCTCCAACATTTAGAAAACTTAAAAATCATAAAAAGAGAATAAAACTCTATATTAGAGCATTGTTTATTAATCGGAAACGAAAAAGAGTAAATAAATAATTTTAAGAATTCCATCTACTTGGTAGATATCTTAATCATATCATTATTATATATTTACCTTTTCACCTATTACGTCACATGTTTAACATTCTTTCTCTCAATAATTGTGTGTCTCATTTTTGTCATATTTTCTACCATTTCAACTCTTTTCACCTACGGTTTTGTCTTGAAGCTTACTAATGGAAACTCCTCCTTTCAAATAAGCTCTCTCTTTAACAGAAAGCACTAAACTTATTTACACATTCCTTTCTTGACCACCCATCTCAATCTACAATGTTGAACCCTTGTGTCTTACTAGTCGCATGAGGCTAAGACTTGGGGGCAGAATGTTCCTTCCCAAGAAGCACAATATCAAACATACTAGGAAAATTCAATCAACCTAATATATATATATATATATATATATATATATATATATAATCATTACACCTTTCTTCATTTACAATATTCAATGATAATCCCATACTTCATACTGGTAGTATGAGACTGGGAATGGAGAAAGCCCTTACTTTCCTACATTTTATCTTCAATGTTGAGCCCTTGCCTTTTACTTGATGGCATGGGGCAACATGTAGGGGGTCCTTCACAAAAATAAAAATAAATTAACAAATAAAGCTTTTATGAAATCTTAATAAAAAGTAATTAATCAAAAACATCCCAAGAATTAATTTAGTTTCTCATGTTAAGAGATATAACAATTTATTTACCTGATTTCACCAATCAATAGGCCATATACAAATATAAGTCAATTCAAAACCTATAAAGTTGAGTCATCTCGGAATCAGTCAGATAATCTTGACTAGAGATGAGTTACATTTTTCTCATATGGATCATTGTTACACCTTGTGTTGTCGCATCCATTATCTTCAAATTTCATACCACTTTTCACCTCGTTTTCATGTCCTTCTTGGCTCTCGGTGATGAGCCCTCACATATTCCTAGTTGCACAAAGCCATGAGCAGAGTGAACCATCCTATCATTTTACCATCTACATTTCCACCAATGGAATGGAATGGAATGTTTCTAATTATTTGCACCGCTTTCAAGCATTGTACTTTTTTACCGAGTTGTACAATTAAAAAAACATTCAAAAATGTCTCACAAAAATACAAATACAATATAAATTGTTCAAAATTAAGAAAACAATAAAAATTGTACCTAAAATAAAAAAATGGTATAAAAATGTCATAATCAAAACATTCAAATAATGTTTGACTATTTTTTCAAAGAACTAGATAACATAGTTCAACAATTTCACCTTTTCACAATGCTCTTCGTGATCATTCCGGATCATCTTCATTTCTCATGGTATATCTATGCTCGAGGCAATAATTTACACTTTTGCAATATAAATTTGCTTAGGGCACACTTGGATTTTCAATTTTAATTTGATATAGATCAAACTTCAATGGGATCTCGACAAAAATATATTTTGGAGTATTTAAGTATCACTCCACTCTTCGAATCAATCCAATCCTCTCGTTTCTAAGCAATCACTTTGGGGCATTCAAATCTATCTAGTTATTCAATTTGGAACACATTCAGAGTGTCATTCGATGTTGTTTTTGAAAGTTGTGTTGTCTTGTTGCAAGTTTTTCAATGTTGTGACGATGCTTTTGCTTCTTTCTGTTTGTTATTTTTTTGTACTTTATTTACCTTTGATGAAGACCAAATGCAGGAAATTTATTCACATCTTAGTTCACATATAACTTTGGTGTGGTTCCTTCTTGTTCATATTGGGTTTTTTTTCAATGTTTGTTTCATGTTTTCTTGTCGCTTGCACATGTTGTGTTTTCCTCCTAGTTTATTTAAGCCATGGAATGTTTTCCTTTTTGTTGTGTATTCATGTTTGTTTGCATTTATTTGCATTTTTATTTCCTTCTTTTTCAAAACTCACAAAAAAACAAATATTTCAAAATCCAAAAAAATCAAATATTTCAAAAATAAAAATAAAAATTTTCGAACAAACATTCACTTATCATAGAAATCTTACAATTGGAAAACCCTTGAAGTGAATATTTTAACATCTCAATACAATCTTGATAAATTTCATACCTTTATCTATCACCCTAGTGATCATTCTGATCTTACAACCATAATTTTCTTCCCTTTGCATGATATGCTAACTCTGCTTGGGGCAAGTCAAAAATTGTTTTTCCTTCCCGATATAACTTTTCCTAGGGAAATTTTAACTTTGATAATTTTCATAACGGATTCAACAAGAGTGTCATAAGGATTTGTTTTAACTCCGCTCTTCCAGTTTGATCCTATTCCCACTTGGAAGCATTTACATCTACTTAATCATCATTGTGGCACACATTAGCGACATATCCCGATTGTCTTATTTTTCAACTTTGTGTTATATTATTTATGCTTACTTTTGGACTACTTGCAGTAGTGTGATTACATCTTGGTTCCTTTATAACCCCGATGCCTCGCACATACTCGTATATTGGGTTTGTTTTATTTTTTGATCTTTTCTTTGTTGCGTATGTTTGTTTACATACATCCGGGATAAACATATTGATTTTTTCATAATTATGGTGACAACTCTATTGTGTAACAAAAAAATAAGGTTTCTCTAAAATTATTCTCCAAATGATGCTCATACTATGAGCACAGTCCTTTCCCATCCTTGTTCCAATCCCTTGTTTTCTTTCATATCAAGCAGTTTTCCATAGATTTGTTGTGTCGGGCATTCCTCTACCATTTTAAATTGTTGGGGAATCCAAATGCTTCATTTCTTCGTACTCACTGGGGCATCCAAATGCTTCACTTTGTTTTCTATTTACTAGGGCATCCTAGTGTTTCTTCATTTTTTGCTTGTTGTTCTCGCATACGTCTAATTTATTTAAAGAACTATTACTTTACAATAACACTTTAAAGAGGGGAAAATGTAGACACCCTAAAATCACACTTGTTTCCATCTCATTCCAGTTCACTTCCTATTACGGCTTGTTATTCATCCATTTGTAATTAATTGATTAATCATACACATTACATCCTTTGGATTAATTAAATTAATCCCTAATACCCCTTTATCTAATTTAATTATAATTTATTAATTAACTAAGTCAACACATTTAATAACCACTTTGGACCCCATATGAACTCCACTTCCTCATCCCAGTCAACTCCACATGGACTCCACTTCACCAGTCTAGTCAACTACACTTCTATAATCCTAGAAAGGTGGGGCAATTGAATTTCATGTGCAACCACTTTTCTGGATGCAAATTTTGTAATTAATTCATTTACAACCCCTAAATGCCCCATAATTGTTGCAACCTCCTCCAATGTCGGTTTTAAGATGTGCATTCAACCATGTTCAACTAATTTCTAACTATTTATACCTCTAAAAATACATACTTACACTCTATCAAATCCTCTTGGATTCATAGTACAATAACTCTGCTAAATTTCCAAGCCAAATCATTATGTTTGTAGAAATTACACTCATATTTGGAGGCCATTCAAGAGCACCCACAAATCAATCACTTTGTAAGGTTATACATCTTTGAAGCTCTCACAACCTAATGAGGTTTGCATTGTGTTTGTTTAACTTTCATTTTTATTACTTATCTCTATTTACATTTTGACACACCCGATGGGAACTCGCACCCATCCTCTTTCATTTTTGTTTCATTTTAGTTTGTCTATTTTTTTTTTGTTGGTGTTATTGGTGTTTTTGTGTTGTTGTGTACATTATTATGTTGCTATGTAGATTCATGGGAGTATTTGGAGGTGAAAGGAATGATAAGAATATTGTTCCAAGCTATGATTTTAGATGATAATAGGACACCGCATTAGATTTGCAAAATAGAAGATCTAAAATACCATATATGGAAATCCATCATAATCCATAATGCTCAATACATTACAATACAATGAATTTAATTACTCAATAAGAAATATGTACATATAGGAGGAAAGTATAACTACTACCTAAATCAATGATGAAGAACTCCCACTTATTGATATTAGTAGTTAACTCCGTAAGACTAGTTAGCTAACTCCACATAACCGAGAAGATAACTCAACACAACTAGTAAGCTAACTCCACACAACTAGTACACCTAAGCAAGGTAACCCAACAAGTGTAGGCCTAAAAAAGTGTAAGAATTATCCTAATAAATAAATAAAAGGATAAATACTAACATACATTAACACCCTCCCATAAGCATAGCCTAGGTGGGCGAAAAAAAAGGTGGGTTTTGGCAACAAGGCTCGATGAGGCACCCACGTATAACAACTAGGAAAATTGGACACCACAAGGTACCCAAAACAAGTAATAATTAGGTAGAGAGAAAAATCCCACCGCAAGATATCCTAAGAATCTCATCTCTAAAAACTCATATAATGTTGAAGAAGTTTAGTGCGCATTGTGGTCCGAATCCACTACTTGATCACGAACTCAAAAACAACTCGACACTAGGATTCACTAGAATAGCTCCATGTAAGGATATTGTTAATGGAGTGATGTCAAAATTGTAAAAAAACCAAACATAATTTAATCAACTGCCACATTCTAAGAACAACCAAGGTAACAAGGTAAGGACATGAGATCCAAATAAATAGGATTTTTGTGATCCAAGAAAATCCAAGGTAATAAGGAAATGACACAAAATACGAAGCATCAAGATCAACTACTAAAAATAGGTGTGTCACGATCCAATAATAATAACCAAGGCAACAAGGCAAGGACACGAGATCCAAATAAATAGGAGTGCCACGATCCAAGAAAAGCCAATGTAACAAGGAAAGGTCATGAAACCCAAAGAATTAGTATTAACATGTAACAAGGAAAGGAAACGAAACCCAAAGAATCAGTATCAACACCACACCCTCCCATACTATTGAATGGGTAGAGTGACACCACAAATTTGTATGAATTACCAAAAGTATGTACTCTAACACCGACAAACTAACACCGAGCTTCACTAGAATAGCTCCTCCACAAGAGAGACTGTCAACATGTAAAAAAGTGTCAAAAATACAGATCCAAAATATCTCAAAAAATAAGAGAGATATAAATGTATACACCCATAGATACAAGAGTGCAACACCAAAATTTTAGGATGTCAAGCTCAACCGCAATTGCGCCCACAAGTGATTACAACACCCTCTCAAATTTGTCACTTTATAATTAAGTGCATGTAAATATTACAATGAGTAAAATTACCTTTTATATTTGAAATATGTGTATACAAGTTTAACTAATGTGTGGATCTTGAAAAATACACAATTTAAAAAAAGATCACCTTAATCTGAGCTACGGATTAAAAGTTATAAGCTCTATAAGGTTTTGCTATTAAAATAATATTTTAATGTTGATGTTTTTTAAAAGGTGCATATGACACCCAAATGTCCAAAGGGTAGAAGAGTGCATCCACATGATACAGGCTTGTAACCACGGATAAAAGTCTGCGCCTAAAACCTAAATATCCAGAGGGTAAATCATTGCATCTGGAGGGTACACGTTTATATCCAATGGATAAAAGAATGCACCCAGGGTACAGATATGCATCCAATGGATAAAAGACTGCATCTAAAATATAAATATCTAGAGGATAGAAGAATGTATCTAGAAGGTATACACTTATATCCAATGGATAAAATAATGCACTTTGAGAGGGTGCATTTATGTCCAATGGATAAAAGAATGCACCGAGAGGGTATAAATTTGTTCGGGGATAAAAGGCTTCATCCAAAATTGAAATATCCATAGGTTAAAATAATGCATCAAGAAGTTACACGACTATATCCGATGGATAAAATAATGCACCAAGAGGGTGATTTGTGTCAAGTGGATAAAAGATTGCTTCCAAAACATAAATATTCGTAGGGTAGAGATCTGCATCCAAATTTGATTGTCTCAAAACATGGTCGATTTTACATCGATTCTAGAGTTTTGGCACCTTCCAAATCCCATGGCGCACTTTGTATTTTTCATAAAAACACATGCTTGTAGAAAAATGCTAACAAATTCCGAATGCATGAAAATAATAAACCCTTGCTTGCAAAGAAAAACTTACAAATGAATGTCTACATCATCTATCACTTTGATACTAAAAAATGAACAATAACAAATTTTTTCCAAGCCACGATTTCATATGATAATAACACTCCACATTAGATTTATGAAACAAAAGAGCTAAAATACCATATATGGAAATCCATCATAATCTAAAATGCTCAATACATTACAATACCATGATTTTAATTACTTAAAAAGAAAGATGTACATATAGGAGGAGGAAAGTCTACTACCTAAATTAGTGGTGAAGAACTCCCACTAACTGATATTGGTAGTTAAATTAACTCCAGAAGACTAGTAAGCTAACTCCACATAACGTAGAAGCTAGCTCAACACAACTAGTAAGCTAACTCCACACAACTAGTACATCTAAACAAGGTAACCCAACAAGTGTAGGGCTAACACAAGTGTAAGAATTATCCTAATAAATAAATAGATAAATAATAACCTACACTAACAGGAGGAAAAAGTAGTTTTTAGATCAAATAAAAAAACATATTTGTTGTTGTTTAGTAAATTTTATTTTTCTATTGTCTTATTTGAGTGCGGAATTTTTTTGTTTATAGTTGTATTTTGTTTGTAGTTATCTTTTGTGGGGTTTCTTTTCTTACAATTTCTCACCATTGCACTACCTACACACATACACACAGAGATCAAATATTAAATTTTATTTTTTTTTCAAAAATATTTAAAAATTATATTTACTTATTTTTTAACCTTCACACAGAGAAACAAATTAGTTAAAAAATTGAAATTGTTTTTCCTAAAACCCTAGATCTACCCCTAATCCCCTACCAACCTTCCCTTGCCCATAGGCAAGCTAACCCCTAGTTCACATTCACATTTCCCTCACTAAATACCCCATGCGACCAACCTCACCGCCTACTTCTCGGACCCCGATCCACCTTAACCCATGTAGTATGCCCCCTCGAGCACCCTAAGTTAATCCACCCCGTAGACTACTAAACACACCCCGTGCCCAAGCCCTAACAATAGATCTCACCCAAAACCCCTAAATGTAATTACCCCTTCCCGAGCTATCGATCCCCCTAAGCACCAGCCCTACCTCACATCGTTTGGCCCTACCAACCATGCATCCCCCTCCCGCCGCATATGATCCCCTCAAACTCATTGGATACCCCTCCTCGGACCCTTGATCTCATGGCCTCGCTTATCCCTAGACATGTATACCCCTCCACTTGATCCCCCTAAACTACCCCTAAACACACCCCTCGCTCCCGTGACCTCCCCACAACCTCGGGTTTCCCAATGAGCTCACGCACTCCCCTAACATGTACCCACGAGCCCCCCAACGCACCCCTCACTCTAATCCCCGAGATCCTCGATTTCCATACATCCCTTAATTTGTACCTTAGCTCCTCTACAAATCACCGCCATCTCGGCTATCCTCCCCACCATGAGCCTCACCACGCTCTTTCCAATATCCCCTCCATTTCTACTCTTGCACAAACAAAACTTGCAGAAATAACACAACCCACCGCTTTGAGCTACATAGGTCAACTCGTAGTTTTGGCTATAAATTTTTATTTACATTTTTGGTTAACTTAGGTTTTCACATTTTTCCTATATGTTACTTTAGGTTACCTTAGTTTTTTACCGTTCTTTTATTTGTTTATTTTTTAAACAATCTTTGTGTTATTCTAGATTCACTTGTGTTTAGTTTAGTCTTACAATGATTTATTAATTTAATTAGATTCATTTGAAAATAACACACCAATTTGTAGCGAGATTAGAGAGAGATGCTCAAACAATAAACAAGAATGATATTCAATATTCTCCATGTATTCAACGTATGATAGATAAGATATTATATATCCAATGATATAAAGAAAACAATCACATTACGAATATATTGTTTAGAACATTATTAATATTGTATTGTGTGTGAGTATTTATTATTATTATTTAAATGAGATGTGAAACTCATTTAATAATAATATAGTGTGAGAGAACTAAGGGATGTTACAGAGATATTAGGAGATGGGGTTGAGATTATGTAGGGATTAAAGATCATGTTTGACTCCACCATTGTAGGGATTAATTGATCTATATATGTAACTCATCAATCATGAATAAGATATCCCTGAATGAATTCAAATTGAATTATTCTATTATTTAGTGTATAGTTTCCTTTTTAGTATTCTGTTTTTAAGAAAGCTCAGACCAAAATAATATTTGGTATCAGAGCAGGACGCATTGCTGAGTTTTGTGATGGTATTTGGTCTTGATCTCACTATGGTGTGTTATTCATTTGCTGGCAGTAAAAGGAATATGTCAATCTATGGATTAACTCGCATGCAATCTACCATGTGATCTGGGCAGCGTATGTTCCATTGGTGCATCGATTTAATCAGACCTGATATCTTTATGTCCACACGGACCAGTGTCAATCCTACCATAAATATCTCCCTTTGTACTCTAATTGGTGGACATATTCACTCGTGTGATTTGAATGCATTCTATACTCATGCAGCGTATTCTTACATATGCATATGTGTAGCAGTCCTATCTTTCGGCCACATCTCTATCAAGTGCATTCGCTAAGTATCACGTCTTCATGAGATACATTCTCCACGATACATGCAAGATGAAAGTCAAGTAATATGATATTGCAGCCACGTGTTAGACACTGAGTTCATTATTATCAATAATTTTAAAGTCTAGTAGAGTTTATTTAGTGTTGGGTCATTTTTTTGGGCATTATATGTATAAAAAAGCTTTGAAAAATGTGGTAAAACCCGTCTAAAGAAAAGATCATTTTTCTGTTTTTAAGATTTGGGTTTCTGTAAAATTTAATGGGTTTGTAGAGAGATATATTATTTAAAAACTGTAGAAATTATAGCAAAACCCAGATCGTGGATTTGCAGAAATCAGCAATACAAAACAGGCTTTTGTTTAGTAAAGAATAAGCCTATTGTATGGCAAAAGAGATGTCATTCTAAAAATTTTGACATCTTGTCTTCTCTGTATCGACATTGTGCATCAATTTACATTGGGATCACGTCTGCATTTTGTGGATATGGAATCATAAAGCATTGGACATATATTTATATTGTATCTGACTCATCTGTTGCATCCATTTGCTGAAAGGATAGAGTTCGCCCTCTTCGCACCTCGTTCAAAGCAATTCAAAAATCCTTCTTTAGATAAATTTTAGATGGAGATTAGAGGCAATGGAGGAAGGAGGTTGATCAGCGACCTCTCGTCAAGCACCATCGACGAGGCCGCGGTATTGATTTGGTGGCCAATTATTTCATTTGTGTGTTTGATTCCATTATTGTGTGTTTTATAATAAGAGCGGGAAGGAAATTATTTTTCAATTGTAATTTTATTTTATAAACCTCCTTGATGAAATGTTGTAATAGGAAGAAGAAAAAAGTACAAAGTCGCATCATGATACTTGAAGGGGATGAACAGGGTTCTTACTGCACTTGGGTGAGGTCCATATGTGTACCAAGATCATGAGCAAACAGGGGTGTCCAAGCTACAAAGAAAGTGTAACTATTCTTTTCTACATTGTTCACATTAGGGGAGTGTAGGGGAATTAATAATGTTAACAATAGGGGAGTGAATGTTACGAATATATTGTTTGTAACATTATTAATATTGTATTGTGTGTGAGTATTTAATATTATTATTTAAATGAGATGTGAAACTCATTTAATAATAATATAGTGTGAGAGAACTAAGGGATGTTAGAGAGATATTAGGAGATGGGGTTGAGATTATGTAGGGATTAAAGATCATGTTTGACTCCACCATTGTAGGGGTTAATTGATCTATATATGTAACTCATCAATCATGAATAAGATATCCCGAATGAATTCAAATTGAATTATTCTATTATTCGATGTATAGTTTCCTTTTTAGTATTCTATTTTTTAAGAAATCTCAGACCAAAATAACAACAACCTCCTAGTAAATAGGAACGTATACCCCAGAATAGTCACAGGTAACATAATAACAAACTATATTGTTATAACTATATAACAATTACGTGAGCACTATAATAATTTCCTAACATTCCCCCCCTTAGTGCAAACATGGGGAAAACCTACCTTTGTACTTGCACCTGCTTTCATGATTAGGTGATTTTTACTACAGGATGATCACAAACCCGTTGTATGGTTTTCAAATAGTTAACCACGAACTGAAAATGGTGGTTTTCAATTGGAGTACCACAAACCAAAAATGAAGGTTTTCAAGTGGTTTACCTACAACCACATCATGATGTGTCAAGTACTATTTTCAGCCCTCATCACATCTCACTATAGGGAATAACATAGGAAATTTTATTAAAATCTTTTGCTCATACACACAAATTGAAAACTGGAAATGGAACATTGGATTATGTTCCCCCTCAATGTGAAATTTCCACTTATTGAACTAGGAACACTATAAATTGAAGCACACTGAAAATCATATACTCGCATTATATATGTCACCACATCTGCTCTGTGGTCTCATTGTTCGTGATCGATGAGAAGACATTGCTTCTCATCCATCCTCCTATGCCTCCATCCTCCAGTGTGAAGCTGCTAACTCAGTTGGATTTGATCATGGAGCTCAATTACAACTCGGACGTCAAATTCCATCGAAAATGTGTCTCGTGAGGCAATTTTTTTTCTAGACTTTTTGACACCACCATATGACCATTACAAGACAAAATATGTAAAATCACCTATTTGTCTTTTACGACACTTAACTTTGACAATGATAACAAATGGCACTTGATGCTACATTACACTTTAATGATTGACAATGTAATTGACCCACTTCTATAATGATGATTTTTACAATTTTATACTCTTGAGACTTGACTAGACAAAAATGACACAAATTATAAAATTAAGACACAAGACTATAATGACAACACTAACTATTGACACAAATACTTCTAACTCTAACTTTGTTCTTTTGTTGATATAAAATAGTTCAACTTGAACACTACTAAACTATTTTTGACTCACATAAGTTTACACTTTTGATGATGGACATAAAATTACTCCTAGACATGTCAATGGTTTAAATGAACCACTTTACAAAAAATTAAAACAATTAACAAGGATAAATGCATTGAACATTTATAACAATGACACGGATTTGATCCTTAAGGATGATGACTTTAAATAAAACAAACATAACAAAAAAGAACCCAATTTTACATACCCTATAACTATAACTTCACAAATAAATTAAAAAAACTATAATCTTACAAACCAATTTAAAATAGTCAGAGCTCAAACTATACAATGGTGGAAGAATGATGCATGCATGTAATCTCGGTTTCATGCGATAGAACATAATTTTGGAATTTTGGTGTGCATCACCTCCCCTACATTAATGGTGTCTCCTTTATTCTAAATCCACCGACCACCTGTTTGTCAAAATATTTAGCGTAACTAATTGGATTCTTCCGCTCAACCGAGGTATAGATGAAAGCATTCGATCTATTATCAAGTTTGATGCGATACAACATGGAGGTCTAAGTGTATCCAAACAACACAGTTATTTGTTGAAGATCAAAGCAATCACTCAAGTGTTTATTCGAATGGATACATAAAAAGAAATCAAATGCCTTATACTATTAAAAACCATTGACCAATCTGTGCCAAACTCTGATGCAATTATCAATGTGATTGTGAAGCAAGATCAAGGCTTAGTACAAATATATCACTCTGCTCAAATGCTTCTCATCTTTTAAAGTTGAGAATAATATTTTTTTCCAATGAGGATGAAGTGTTCATTCTAGACTCTATGCTTTCTCTTTTTATTTGATAGAGGCTGAGACAATACACCAAACATCAATTGTAGATCCGCCAAACGCTTCAGTTGGAATTGCAGAAATATATAGGTGACCACTAGAGAAAATGTAACACAATTTAAAATCCTTAAAAATTGTTAAAATCAAAATCTTTCAATTATGAAATTCCATCACTTGGGAAGAAGATCATAGGGCTTCCCCTCCACCAGTCAACAAACCATATTGCAAGGATTAAACTACGCTATGATATGACATGAAAATAACACACCAGAATTTACAATGAGATTAGAGAGAGATGCTAAACAAATAACCAAGAATGATATTCAATATTCTCCATATATTCAACCTACGATAGATAGGATATTATATATCTAATGATATAACAAAAAAAACCCCTAGTAAATAGGACCGTATACCCAGAATAGTCACGAGTAACATAATAACAAACTATATTGTTATAACTATATAAAAATTACGTGAGCGCTATCATAATTTCCTAACATCATTCTATTTTTTTATTTTAATTTTTCAATTAGATTATTTTAAATAAATTTGTGTCATTAATTATTTAGGACTTTTAATCTAAATTAGAACCTTTTTCATTAATTTTTGTCTTTTTGTACTATAGACTAATCATCCAACTTGATTTTGCAAGGTCGATGGAAGTGTCAATCAAATTTATTTTCAATATTTTGAGACATTTTATTAACCTAATTTCACTTTTAGACCCCTTTATGCTCATTTTTATGTCACTTGTACCAATTTTGCTTGATCATAAATTTTTTTCATACGGGGTTACTTTGAATTTTGGTTCACCTTGTTATCTCTTTTTAGCCACTTTTGCACATGTTTAGTCATTCTTGTATATTCAATAACACTTTCTAACGTGTTTTGCATGCTTTTCCTTTGTCATTTTTTTTTTTTTGTTTTGAGACTAATCACTATGTGATCATGCGTATGCTCTTCCCTCACACTTTTCTAAGCGACCTTGGGAATCATAAATGTGATCGTTTCTCATTTTTGTTTTCTAGAATTAACATTTTTCTTAATCAATTTTTTTTTTCGCATGTACGCTCTTTCCTTACACTTTCTAGGAAATCAGAAATGTGAACTTGCTTTTGTTGTCTTGGCCTCTACCTACTTCTAGTGAACTTTCTAATCCTTACTTGAGGACCCGTTCTCACAAAATTTGAAAAAACATTGAAAAATACTAACTGCAGGTTTCTATGATCGTGAGCTTCAAATTACTCAATCTTGTGTGCGAGGAAATTGTTGATAAACAAGATAAAATCAACCTTATTACACATTATATTTGTAGGTTCGGATAAGGGTTAAAACCCATCCACATAACTATGGGAAGTTCCTTGGCATAAGCCATAAAACTCTTTTGAGGATTACCATAGGAACCCCAAAGTAGTTAGCACATTGAGGGAACTAGGCTGACAAAACGGGCACCTTTTATCCCAACTGACTAGTAAAGCCTTGTGAGTTAGAGTCATGGATATCCTTAGTTCCAACCCCAATGTGATTCATTATGAGCAATTTATTTTCCTAGGGTTTTAAAGTGGGTAAAGTAAATCGACATCTAGCAATAACACATTGCTCACTCAAGTATACTTCGACACCTAGTTGAGTGAACCACCTAGGAAGCCATGCCTTATCTAAGCCAATGTAAGGTAGAGTCCAAAACTTTCAAAAACATCATTATTCATTTTTCTCACGTGTTATGCACTTTTATTTCATTATTTCATTACCATTTTCTCTCTCATCCATCTTGTCGCTTTGTAAATATGTCTAAGTCTTGGGTTGCAGACATCCATATCTTGCACTTGAGAACTTTCATTTTCATCTTTCTTGATATCATGATACTCTCTTTATCATGGTCAAGCACCCTCTTGATCATATTGATCTTTCATTGTCGTAAGTCTTAAGTTTAACATTATCTTGTTGAACTCTAAGCATTCCACACTCTTACGTCATCACATTGCACATTCACTTTGTTGAATTGATGACATTATTCTATCTCATAATCACTCTTACATTATCACATTTCACATTTACTTTGTGGACTTGTTGATATTTTCACTATCTTTCTCCCATCATCTTACGTCGTCACATTTCACATCCATTTTGTTGAGTTGAACATCTTCCATTCTTCTCTTATTACCTTACAATGTCGTAATTTACAATTTTTTGTTGCATTGTCGACAACCTTTTTATTTCTTCACTTCTCTCTTTAAAGCATCCACTTTTCTTTGATTTGAGATCACTAATCAATCACTTCCCCTTTGTCTCTTATCTCCACTTTTGCAAGATTTGGACCTTTTCATCATCATTACCTCACTTCTTGTGATGACATTTACTTTTTCGTTCTTTTAGTGCTCCCATTTCATTGTTGTGTCTCCTCTTTTAACACACTTTTGTTAAGGGTTAACATTTTTCATCCACTTCTTAAGTCTCCCCTTTTAACATACACCTTATAAAAGTCAAACAATCTTATCACCTTTCCTAAGTCTCTTTCCTTAACACATTTTTGTTAAGAATTGAGCATCTTTCATCATGTTGTAAGTCTCCTCTTGTCACACTCATTTTGTCGCAAGTTGAGCACACTAACTTCTTTCACCCCTTCCCTCTTTACATTCACCTTGTAAACAAACAAAAACCTTTCATTCCTTCTTCACCTTTCTTAATACTCATTTTGTTAAGTATCATCTATATGTACATTTAAATCCATCTTCCACCTTTACATCATTCATTTTGTTATGTGTTACAAAAGGTCACCTCTTATCATCATTCTTTTCACTCATTTTGATTAATATTTGATCCCATTCACTTTGTTACATCTCTTCCAACTTAGCAAAATTCCTTTTGTTAAGTGTTACGAAGTCTCTCTTTTCGTGTCTCTTAACACTCATAGTGTTAGGAGTAAACCTTTTCTTATCTTTTTGTCACTCTTATCAATCATTTCTTAAGAGTTAACCGTGTCCACCTAGTCAAGTCTATTCCTTCTTAACATTCATTTTTGTTAATGAGTAGAGAACATGTAACCTCATTTTTCCATTTTCTCTTAACTCTCATTTTTTATTAAGATTCAGGAAACCAACTAACCAATTTTGCTTCTTCCCTCCTAACACTCATTTTTTTAAGGGTTACACTTTTTCATCTTCTTCCCTCTTCCATCTTAGTATTCAATTTTCTAAAGGTTGAGTTTTCTATCGGACCTCTTCTTGTTCCTCCTCTCTTTCAACGATTGTGGGAACATAACATCATGATTATAGTCCTTTTTGATAGGAAGAAAGAAACCATTTCCATATCAGCTCAGATGAATAGAGATTAATACCAACTTTAAAATATCTCCATTAACGCCACTTTACGGTAAAACAAAGACAAATTCCTTCTTCGTCTCCTTGCAATGGGAGAAATATTTCCCTCGGACTTTGATGAGGATGAATTAAAATTATTAAAAGGATGACTTAAATCCCCTAAGGGTCCACCACTTGAGTTAAATAAACATGACGACACAGACCAAGTAAAATAAACGTCGATAATAAAGGAAAATCTAATGCTTTGTCCTCTAATCCCAACCAAGCCTTGCTTGATCAAATCAATGCAATGGAGAAACAATTGGCTCATCTATCCTCTATAGTCACTAAGAACAATACCAAAGGTATTGAAAACACACGAAGAAAAGTGACGACACATTCAAAAATCATTTTGAGACCAATAATGAGAAAAAAATCATACGAATGATAAATCACCATTCATCCCACAAACTAATTCACCATTTTCTCAAGAGTGGAAAATGATGAAGGACACTATTTTAGGCATGTAAAAACAACACAAACAATTCAATTTTGATGAATTGTGTCCATACCCTTTTGACATGGACATCTTACGCATACCCTTCCCACACTCTTTCGAGATGCCCAAATTTGACAAATATAAGGAAAAACCAATCCTAGAGAGCATGTTAAGGAATTTTTCATGGCGATCAAGAGGTGGCTTATAGAGACATCTTTCTCTTATGCCTCCTTCCTAAGAGTCTAGGTGGACAAGATATGGTATGGATCTTACACCTTCTAAAGCTATCTATCTCTACCTTCACATACCTCTCTAATAATTTCTTCAAACACTTATCGTTTAACCTTGAATCTTGAATAACCATGATGGATTTGTGCAATTCCAAGCAACAAAAAACTGAGAGCTTTTCAAAATTATTACAACGATGGTGTGGAATCGCAAGTTGGTTCCCATGTTCACTCCCTAAAAAACAAATGGTTAGCATCTTCGTCCCTAACCTTAATGATGATTTTTCCTTTCACATGTAGATGCACTACCTCAACAACTTTGAGGAAGTTATCGAAAAGGGAACTCAAATTGAAAAATACCTCATTTCTAAAGGCTTGATCAAGCCTCATTACAAATATAATGGGCACAATCATAATCATCACAAAAATAAAAATAATCCTAAGCGAGTTCTAATGAAAAATATAGGTCCATCAAATGCAGCCATATTATTTTCAATGCTAGTGTCACAGATAATCACAACGTGTAAAACTTAAAAACAATCGGTTCAAATAGATTAAGTCTAAACCATTTTTCATATTTCCAAAAAGAGAAACCTTTCCTCCTCCTTGTGACTATAATTGAATACAATATACATATTTGGGGAATCTCTTTCAAATGTCTTAAAATAGCTGGAAAGTGCCAATATGGTCACTTATCCTATCACACAACCCTTCCTTGAAGGTGAACCTAAGCCAAGTTGGTATATACCTAACACATATTGTGATTTTCATCGCATAGATGGTCATCAAATGGAAAAATGCAAAAAAATCGCAACTACATCCAAGACCTTATTGATAATAGAGACATAGTGGCTGGAGACCTACCACCTAACCATGATACAAAGGGAAAATCTCACGAACATGGGGAATCAAAAACATTGATTATAAATCCATCATATCTTGTATTGATGACACTACTCCATGCACCATTGAACGTTAATTTACACCTCTCGAGAGATTCTATCTAGTTCCTTTCAATAATTAGTAAAGGCTAACATGATTGAATATCCACCTAAGAAACATTTTTCTTATAGGGAACCAAATTCAACTCCTTACAATTCATCCAAACATTGTGAATACCACCACATGGATGGTCATTCTACTGATAATTGTACACCTCTTCATCATTATGTCCAAGACTTAATCGATGACGAAACCATTTCTATCGAGATAAAAACGAAGCTCTCGAGACCGATGAAATGTCAAATTCCACAAATTCAAATGAAGATTTTAGTATTTTCCCTACTTCTATAAATACTCATATTCAATGAGATCACAACAAAGGTCAAGTATCTCCCCTTCAAACCAATCTATCTCTTATGTAGATTTTATTCCTTCATCCAAACAAACATTGAACCTGTCTTGGGCAATAATCTTCTAACACCTAACGAGAGCTTGAATTTTGTCCAAGACTCTCTTTCAAACCTTGACATAATAGAAGAGGGTCCTTCATCAATAAAAAATGATCTTAATTCCATTATTCTCATCCAACTCCTAATCCTAACATCTCTAGTATTGTTGTGAAAACACGACCACAACAAGATTGGAAACTTGCAACAACACAACCTTCTATGTCCATTACACCTCTTACGATCACTCTTGTAGGCATCTCATCATTGATGATTACTACCTATCAAGACATCTACATGCGTACACTCTATGAGGTACATATACCCAAGAATATCCTTATACAACCTTTTCAAGTGTTAATTGTAAATATTTCGTTAAAATAACTAATTCACAACCTAGATGGAGAAACATTGAATATTTCCTCTCTATGGCTTACAAGGAACCCTAGGTATACATCTAGAGATCCATACTTCTTTCCTCACACTCTTTCACTCATAGGTGAATATAAATCTCAACATATTCCCCACATCAACAATATTCTTATAAGATCACATAGGTTCTTCGTGTAGACACCAAAATTGGGTCACACTCCCTTGGTCCTTGTCAAATAAACACCTTTAACACATTCACCTAAACATGGCATCTTTCATCCCACTCTAATATTAATTTAATTAATTTAATTAAATTAATTCATTATCCTCACAATATTTATTATTTAAATATCCTAATTGGATAATGCCCACATATCCACCATCATCTAGCCACCTCACCCTAAGACCTATTCTTAGTATGTTGCCATAACTAGCTAATAACCTACCTAAACCCTAAAAATCAAAGCCTATATTCCTTTAACCACATTCACACATGTTAGAAAGGAATCTTCCATTCTAATCTGTGGGGGAAAATGAACGAGATCCCAAAAAATCAAGGGGATCTCGCCCAGTTTAGTAAGCCTAGGGAATCCCAAAACCGCAGCGCCCATTACCCTAAACCAATGTCGTTGTTACCATTTAACCCCTAAAATAACCTTATTTCGAGTTTGGGACATTTCTAAGAGGTTGGCACATCTTCTAAGAGTGAGAGACTAAACTAGAAGTTGCATGCAAGCAGAACCATCATTCTTACATGCATCGAACATCCACACAAAGCACGAAGCAACCCACAGAGCCATTTGCTTTCACGGGAGAATCCAGGAAGCACTGCACACACAACCAAGTTCCTTTCATTTGATCACCCAAAATCACCAACCAGACATTAAGCTCGTGCAACAATGATAAGTGTTCTATTAACCAACACTTGTCCATTGCCATTTTTAGTAGATTCTTTTACTTTTGTTATTAGTTTCTGCTCCCATTTCCATTTACCCACCATTTACCTCCATGCAAACTTGACCATTCCTTCACCCACACCCTTGAACTACCCATACTTGGATTTTAATCACCCCTGAGTATACCTAAGACCTACACAGACCCTTCATAGCCCTCTCCATTTCCATTTAGCCTTGGATCTGCCCTCACCTCAAAATTTTATTGAGTTTCTGTACCCTACCACACTGATGCTAGTTACCCTCAATCGTTGCCGCTAGTTCACTTAAACCGACATCGGTCCTATTAGACCGACATTGGTCTCTGTGTTTTTACCATTAAACCAAGAACAGAGCCTGAACTCTCTACCCAATAGCTAAAATAGCCCAGAACTTGACCACGACCAATACATTACCTTAAAAACACCTTGACCCTCATATTCAATCACATCTTAGCTTTGTTGTGAATGAATTTACTTATTGTAGATAAATGAGATACCTAAATCATTTTAACTATAGTAGGATTTCCTTTATTATTAGCATTAAGTTGTTTTAAACAGTGGATTGACAACCGTCTAGGGAGTATCACTCTTCCCAGATCTAGCATACATTAGGTAGTTCACTGCATATACTATTTAAATTTCATTTGGTGGTCTTGTTTTCCATTTCAGGTAGTTCCTCCAAGAAAAAAGGAATCTCTCACAATCAGCTATGGATCAAGAATTCATATGCGCGCAATAACCCACAACCAGCATTTCGACAGGTATTCCTCCTAGCCCTTTACCCTTATCTATTTCGTCAACATTCAAAGAAATGATCTAGAATCAAGTGAAACATTTTGGCATGCCGGTGGGACCCATTCGAGGTTCTTTGCATTTCTTCATTTCTAGGTGAAAATTTGCATGTTTGTTTCCTTTCTAAAAGGTTCTCACATTAAAATTTCTCCCCTGGAATCTTCTCTTCTTCTATTGTCTAAAATCAATCGTATTTTGGTGCTTTAAAATGAACATTTCTTTCCTTTCATTAGTATCACATTAGTGAAAGAGCATCCCTCCTCCTATTCATCTTTTTGTGTCATTGAATTCAACATTTTGATTTGGGTTTTAAAATCATTTCATTTCATTCTACCTTTCTGCATTAGCTCACATTAAATGAGGGCAACCTATACGCTAGAAGTCATGCCTAGTTGATGGTTGACAAACAAATCATAGAAAAGAACTTCCTTTCTCTTTCTCTCTCTCTGAGTCTTACCAAACATCACAAAATTGAAAATACACACATTCTTAAACAACATCTCACTTGGAAGAAGTTGTAGGTGATCACATGATCACGATATAATGGGCACCCCACTGGTTATCTCTATCTAGTACCCCATTAGAGGATGAGCCACCCCGCTATAACATAACCTGAAACCTCTCCTTGTAGATCTCCTTCTTCGTAGGAAGCCATCCTCACCAAAAATTCTATTCTAAAGTTCATGAGTCAGTCCTTAAATAGCATAAGCTAAACAAACATAATAGAAAAAGCACTCTTAGGATTATGTTTTTCTTAGTGTTTCTACTTGGCTTGCGTTTTGAGGTGAGAGGTCACGTTCTTCATTTTCTTATTTCCCCTTTGCATGCTCCTCATCATAGTTGGTGTATTCCAGCTTCATCTGAGTGTGCCTAGATCATATTTTCATCATTCCTAGAATTCTAGGTTTGATTCCACATCTAATTTTAACTCACAACCACATTTTCTTCATTCTTGCTTTCAATTCCATAATGTATCGGGTGTCGGTCAGTGACCGTCATCGGTTACACTCGACCATCATCGGTTTCACCAAACTGTGTCGGTTTACTATTATTTCGTTAAACTACCCAAAAGGAAACTTTTTTCACCTTCTTTGCTATTCAGAGTCTCTGTCACTCTTATCATATTCACTTTCTTGGTAAATTCCATCAGCATCTTGCATACTTGGCAAATTATTGGCCTTTTACCTTGTTTTGACAAATTGACCATTTTCCATAGTGACCGACCGCGGTTAACTATGACTACGTCGGTTTACCCTAACCAGCATTAGTTAGCCTATGTAATTCTCTAGCTAACATTTTAACCCCAATCCACCTACCACCACCTATTTCTCCTATCTCTATTGTATTTCTGGGCATTTATAGAAAGTAGTCCTACCACGTCAGTACTTGTTCACATGGTGCTAACATGTAGCCAAGAAAATGCCCTCATATTCCATGCTAGTTGTCAACCACTCCCACCTAGCCCTTCGCCACCTTCTATTTTATCACCCATGGATCCTACCCAACTTATCACTATCACCACAGGGGATGAGGAGTTCACATGACTCCTTGACCAAAACCCTTTCGCCTTGAAGTTTTAGCCTTCCCATTCATCCACTCGAGATGCCTCGGGTCAGTTGATATATGACATGCCCATATCTATCCCCCGACACTCACTCCTATTGCTCTAGCCTCTCTGCTAGCTCCACGCTCTTACTACTGCCTTGCCCCCGGTCGTTTCGCGAGTTAGGCCCTATACCCGCCACATCCGCCACATCCGCCACATCCACTATACCTTCACCAACCACCTGCTGATGTAACTTCATCTCACTTGCACCTGTTGTATCACATATACCCATAGCTACACAACCACCCCCGGGTTTGGTGAACCCTACCCCTTTTCAAAACATCGTCCTTTCTATTCCACAATCCTTATCCCCCATTGCCACTAGGGTCACCACGACCCTTCCACCTCCATATACGTACTATCGTAGCCTCCCATTTCATGTATTATTCATTAATGGGGTAGTTTATACGTACCCCTATTTCACTCCCTCCTTCTCAATCTACCTATACGAAAGTGCCATATACTAGAATGCCACCCCCATTATATGCCCAACACCAACCTCCTTACGCTACAGGGGGCACCCAACCATCACAACCTACCTTAAATCCGAATCGCGACTGATCAAGTTAATGATGTAGAAGATGTAGACATTGAAGGCATTGATTTCTAGCTCCCACAACACTCTCACCTATGATGAGATTTTTAATAAGCCCATCTACCCATACATTGGGAGATGTGTTAATTTAACCGCTTGAATAAAGCTAAGAAGGAGGACCCACAACAACATTTGCGGTCTTTCAAACACGAGTGTTATCTTATTTCCCATGATGATGCTTTACTCCTGAGGAGTTTTCCCATGTCTATGACCGGGCCGCGTTAGAATAGTATAATGGGTTGCCTAGACATTCTATCTTCTCATTTAATTAGGTAGCCCAAGCCTTCTTGGATCACTTCTCCATCAATGTTGTTAGGAAGGTTACCATGATGACCTCTACTCTCTGCGTCGATATGACGACCAATCTATCACATATTTTTTACTCGTTAGCGTGAGCACGATCAATCAACTCACGTTCCAATTACCACAAACCGAAATCATAGAGTTCTTCACGCGGGCTTATGCTTTAGACATATCTCGCCGATGACCCCGTAGGTCCAAACTTTTGAACCTTTGATGAGGCATTCACCACGGTATGAAAGCTAGAGTTTCGGGCCATCGAAGAAAATAAAATCCAACTACACAATAAAAACTCGACATTTAAGTCAAATTATACCTCTTCTTCTTCAAAACCATAGAAAAATTATTCAAAATCCAAGGGAATAGCTAACAGTGGTACTCAAGAACCGGCCCACTCATCCCTCAAATCAAAGGCTAACCCCTCATCTAATCTCTCATCTGTTCGGACTTTTCAATTCGAGATGCGAACAATAGAAATACACCCTAATTGGGGAACCTTATTCTTATGTCTTAGAAAAGCTCATTAAAGTTGGGGCCATCACCCTTCCTCTCATAAAACCACACACTGGTTTTGATCCTACTCACCCCACACCCACGTGGTAAAAAGAGCATGACTTCTGTAACTATCATTGAGTAAAGGTCATAGTGATGGAAATTGCATCACTTTCAAAAACATTGTCCAAGAAATGCTTGAGTAAGGTGAATTAACCTTGGATAATCCTAATGCACCAACTCGCTAATCAAAACCTACACATCTTCAAAACTCTTTCCTAATCATACCCCTTCCCCAGATCAAACCGGAGAGACCTTAACTCATGATAGCTATACCCATGAAGGTCCATGCTATTTTCAGTGACGCACCCATTACTTCCCAATTACCTCATATTCCTTCCATAGAGGAAATTATAGCCCGAATCCCTCCACCTACACTTGAACCCACTTCACTTGTTTCTCCACCCATGAGGAACACCCTTCATCTCCTCCCTCACCCATGAAGGAGACTCCTGTTAACATCGAAACCATTTCAGCTTTGGCTTCTCCACCTAGAGATCTATCACCTGCAATACCTCTCTGACCCATGGAAGAGGCTTGTTTATCTCCTCCACCCACAGAGGAGCACCCATCCTCTCCTCCACCTATCAAAAATCTAGTAGAAATGCATTTACCTCTAGGTGCCCATTCTCCATCAGTTACCTAAGATCCTGTGGACTTACTCTCGGCTCTCTTACCCACAAAAGCTGAAGCTAGAAAATTCCCCATTTCTAAGACACATTTTACAAGAATTTCCATTGGATCCTCATCAGCCTCACCTACAATAGTGCCTTTCTCATGTTTAGCTGATCACCTAGATTATGTGGATAGAGCCTTACTTTGGGGCGTCTTCTACTTCTTGTCTCCACACAAATGCAGATGTCACTTGCTGATACTTCCACTATATATCCAAAAATATTTTAGTCGATCAAACCAAACACAACCAAAACTATCAAAATTTCACGATGATACCACTCATGGCTCAACTCACACCCCTACTCATAACCCAACTTGCATCTACATCTACATCCAAACCCACACCTACATCATCTTCCTTGCTTAAACCTATTACTACCTTAGGGGTCATCCCAACCGCCAACCTTACTCATCCACCCATCAAATTAGATTTGGTTACATCCACCAAAGCTAACACCAAGTTCAATCCGACACCCAAACAGAAGAACCCATCCCATAGATCTCATACTCTAACCTCGCCGATCACACCTTCATCACCTTCACCACTTCCGTCCATCTTAGGACCTCGCTCTTCCAACATGGGTAAGAAATCTCTACCCACCGGTACACTAAAAACACAAGCCCATTCCTCCCTCACAGACCTCTAACATACCCAAGCACCCAACATGGCTTCCACCCACACCTGCAACATCTTTACCATCCATACCTCCAGTACCATCGATCACTTCTTCACTACCCATGATGCTTCAATCCCTTTCCCTCACACCTCCTGCACGACCCATGCCATCTACCATCACAACACCTCAATTATCCATGTGGGTAACTCACCCTCTTTCAACATCCACCTTTCCCTCTAGATTTCATGTGCCCATATCACCTTTACCCAAGAAGGTGCCACCTAAAGAAAAAAATTCGCTACCCTCTAATAAGGTAGTCAAACCAACCACACACTCTCTTTTCAGTCCATCTACCATACCCTTACCCAAACAAACATGACCAACACCTAAGACAACGCTTCCAGCACCTAAAACCATGGCTCGACCTACTCCCCTCATGCAAAACCCTTCCTCTATATTTGGTCACACCTACACCCAAACCCACTTTAACTTCCCATTTGATCTAATAGCGGGATCCTATGCCAAAATCTTAACCAACCTTCTTATAACCACTTGTCATCACATTACCGCCTCTCAGACCTTATGACCCTCTCAAACCCAAACCAAAGGGGTTTGACGACACCAAAATTTTTGCCTACCATCATGTGTCGGGCATGATGTGGAGAACTACAAGGGCTTTAAAGACTATTCTTATCTAGTTGTGTCCTCCCAAAGAAAACTTTAACGATGATGACCTTCTCGATGAGGACCCCATTTCACTAGCACCCATTCTCACAGTTATTCCCTCATTTCCTACTCAACAACCAAGACCTCCACCCCAACAACTCCTAGAGCCACCCCAAGATTTGAAATTAAATTTTTTGCATTAGAGAACTCACCAAACCTCCACCCAAATTTTGGTGTGCCCAACTCATCTCACAAGGTTCCTTCCCACCCCGGGCTTCTGCCCTTCTTATCGCTATACCTTTCATGGCTCACCTACCTCGCCCACCTCCCCACCTCAAATCAACATGATCCACGTTGTTACCCATGCTTAGAAGGATAAAGGCAAGGAAAAGGAAACCGACCCACCAACCAATCCTATACCCAACATACCATCTGCACCCACACCTAAAATCACTATCCATGGCCCCACATATCCTATGTCTAATGGGGTTACACATCGCACCATGCTCAAATAACTACATCAATCCCCCCTCAAAATGTCCCTATATGACCTCATCCAAACCTCGAAATCCCATCGTCAAGCTCTCATGGAGGTTCTTCAGTCTATTGAGGTCTTACCCAATGACCCTACACCCATGGCCTCCATTATTACACCTCATCATGTAGCCTCCCTTACCAAATTACCATCTTCTCCTACACCTCCACCTACTCACCAAGTAGCCTCCCTTAGCTTCTTAGAGGAAGAGATCACACCACACCAAACCGATGACCTAGATCTAGCTCTCTTCATCTCTGTCCACATCGATGATATACATGTATGATGTGTTATGATCATGGGGGCGCTAACATTAATATCATTTCCTCCCATGCATTCACTCAAATGTGCATACCTAACAATTACATGCATAAACATCCCATCATGTTGCATTCATTCAATGACGCTATCACCTCTACACTTGGCACCATCATCCTCCATGTTTGCATGGGCCCCCACACTGTTCTAGAGCTATTTTACATCTTGTAAGGGGAATTTCAATGCAACTTTGTTGCTTGGTAGACCTGGATTCATGTCATGGGTTGTGTTCCTTCCACTTTGCATCATTGTGTAAAGTTTGAGCATGAAGGACACACCTATACCATTCAGCTAACCCATCACCCTTCAAAACCTATAACATGCTTTACCAACCCAATGATGTGCTCATACCCATTAAAGCATCTACCTCCATGACCACTACCTCTTCACTTACACCTCCACTCACTAGTGTCGTCTTTACCTCAACCGCACATACCTCCTCCATTCCTACCGCTGCCACAACCTCCATGGCCAAACCATCAGCCTCCCAATCTATTAACCCCATCTCTAATCTGACCTCCGACACATCATCTATTCTAGCTACCCACATACTAACCACCGATCCCTTGAGGTCAATTTTCAATGCCTCACTGGGGGGAGTATCGCCTATATAGTGTCAACACATTCCTTACTCCAAAAGAGAAAAGTTCTTCACCAACACCCTCGATATGATCACCGTATAGATAACACCTCCTTTATGGTCCTCCCCACCTTCGTACTGTCTCACCTATGGGGGACTTGATACTACCACTTACACACTTGAACCACCATCACAAACCCTCCCATTTTCCTCGACTTCCACTCACTCACCAATCACCATTTCGCCCACACCTTCTTATACCGGTGTGTGGAAGGGTTTTGGTTTTGGCTTTTATGAGCAAGGCCACCATACTATTATTCCATGTACTACCCAAAAACATAACAACCGTAGTGGTATCGACTTTTCTGAACCACCTACCAAGAAGGCTTGCATTGAACTCATTGAGGACATTATCCCTTCTCCATCTTCTTCACCCACTCCACCTTCTTCACCACCTTCACCGACAGAGTCAATGGATCCAGAATCCATTCCTCCTAAATTTTTTTCATAAACACCATTTCCTTGGGGCCTTTGACTTATCAACGGAGGGGAGGCTCCCTCCTCTCTTCCATTCTTGTATCTTGAAATGATCGATGAGGATACACCTTCGATTAACATCATTCAATGTCAGGATGATGAATCTATACTCACCTACCTTGGTGTTGAGGACTCATATATTCATCAGTCGTTACCATCTGAGACCCAAACCATGTTGAACGAATTGACTATCCAAATAAATATCCATACTCCGATGACCCGCACATTCTAAAGATCAAAATCTTTAGATCTTCTGCTGAAAATAAATCCATCACTTCTTTTATCAAAAAATAATCACGCTTTCACTTGGTATTACAATATGCCCGATATTGACCCCACCATAGTGGTCCACAATATCGTAACCATTCCCGATGCCAAACCTATCAAACAAAAGTTGAGGAAAATGCACCCTCGCATTACGCTTCTAGTCAAAGAAGAACTTCAACACCTTCTTTCTGTTTCCTTCATCTTACCCATTGATTATCTCCGGTGGATTTCTAACATTGTCCCTATCACTAAGGGGGGGGACTTCGTATTTGCATGGATTTCCATGATCTCAACCTAGCCTGCCCAAAAGATGACTTTCCTCTACATGGTATTGACTAACTGAGTTGACCTTACCACTGGTCATGAGATGCTATCACTCATGGATGGTTTCTCGGGTTATAACCAAATCTTGCTTGCCCCAAAGGATCAACACAAAACCACATTCATCACCCCTTGGGGACCTTCTGCTATCGAGTCATGCCTTTTGGCCTTAAAAATGCCAGTGCCACATATCAGTGGGCTATGACTTACATCTTCCATGACATCATGCATCGTATATTGGAAGATTACATGGATGATCTCCTGGCCAAATCTAAATGCCACTTTGAAGCACCTCGCCATCCTAAAACCATCTTTGACCACCTCATTAAATATTGTGTTCACCTTCAGCCCAAGAAGTGTGTCTTCATTGTACTCTCGGGAAAACTCCTGGGATTTATCGTCTCCTTGCGTGGCATAAAAGTTGACCCTGCTAAAGTTAAGGCCATTCTTGAAATGCCTCTACCTACTAATCTTAGGCAACTCCGTAGCTTGCAAGGTAAGTTGCAATCTATTCGCCATTTCATTTCGTAATTGTCTGATCGGTGTTAACCATTTCATCATCTTCTCAAGAAGGATGTCTCCTTTAAATGGGATGATGACTGCCACAAAGCTTTTGAGGCCTTAAAACAATACCTTCTCCAACCACCCGTCCTCATTCCACCTAAAGACGATCAACCCTTCTACCTATACATCTCAGCTACCGATCATTCCTTGGGGGCCATGCTCGCTCACCATGATGAACAATACAGGGAGTAGGTCATTTATTACATAAGTCATACTCTTTTGGACTATGAAACCCGATACACCCATGTAGAAAAACTTTTCTTAGCCTTAGTTTTTGTCACCACCAAACTCCGCCATTACCTACTTAATCAAAAAACTTATGTTGTGACCAACATTGACCCCTTACACTTCATGTATGCCAAACCTTACCAAAATCAACGTGCCACACATTGGCTTATGCTTTTGGCAACCTCGACCTTGAATTCATCCATCCATCAAGGGCCAAGCCATCACCGACCAATTGGCCGACGCACCTATTTCCGGGGATCAACCTTCTAATTTTGACTTTCTAGATGAGTCAATTGCTTCCCTTTCCTTGGATGAGCCCGCATACCAAATGACACTCTTCTTCGATGGTTCCAAGTGTCAGCGTGGGGGTGGGGTAGGTGTTATCCTCATTCTGCTTGATGGTGAACCCATGCCTTTGTCTTTCAAACTTGATTTTGATTATATAAACAATATTGCCAAATACGAAGTGCTCGTATTAGGTCTCCAAGTTACCTATGCCTTGGATGTCAAATCCATCAACATCTTTGGTGATTCCCAATTGGTCATAAACCAAGTCAATGGTATATACCAATGTCATAATGAGACACTTCAAAAGTATAAACATCATGTGGACATACTTTTGACCACTTTTGACCGTTATGACCTTCAAACCGTCCCCCACTCTACCAACAAATTTGTAGATACCATGGCCTGCTTGGCCTCTCAAATACCCGCTTCACCCACCGATTCTAAAATATTTGTCACCGTACAAAGACTCCAATCACCCTCTTATTTACACCTCTCTTATTTACCTCAGAGTGACATTTGATATAAACAATACTCATACTACCTTTCCCTCTCGATCTTGCCTCCTGACCTCACTTGTAATGGAAAACATGCTTTTCTTAAAAGGGTCTCTCGTTACGTCATCATGGGTGGCCTCCTCTATAAGTGTGGCTTTGATGGTATTCTCTTATGAAACCTTACGAGTTCAAAATTCCTTATACCATTAAGGAAGTTCATGATGGTATATGTGGAGGTTACTTATATGGCCTTGCTTTTTTACTAAGTGTATTCTTCACCTAGGCTATTACTAGCCGACCCTCAACCATGATTGTTGTGACTATGTTAAGCATTGTGTAAAATGCCAACAACATGCCAACCTTCATCATACACCTAGTCATGCCTTACAGGTCGCTGTGACCTTTTGACCCTTCTCTCAATAGGGTTTGGATCTCGTCGAAGAAATCAATCCCCATTCTTCACAATGACATCAATGGATCATCACCACTACTGAATACTACACAAAATGGGTTGAAGCCATACCTCTCATCTCCACGAAAGCCAAGAAAATATGTGAGTTCATCAATCATCACATCATCTATCACTTTGGTGTCCCACATCACCTCATCACTGATAATAAAAAACAATTCAAAAATAAAACCTTGTAAAAACTTTATGACACCTTTGGCATTTAGCTAAGTTTCTCATCACCTTATTACCCACAAACCAATGGCCAAGCTGAATCCATCAATAAAACTTTGAACAAAAATCTCATGAAAGTGGTTAACGATATCTTTGGAAGAATGGCATACACACATTCCTTTCACCCTATGGGCATACCACACTAGTATTCGCACTTCCACCTGCCACACCTTTTTCTCTAGTCTATGGTATAGAGGCTTGTTCTTCCTCTCGAAGTTCAAGATTCCCTCACTCCGCATTTATCTCCATGACATGCTTAATGATGACAACTTTTGTCAAGACCACTTATCACAACTTGAGTTATTGGACAAACGTCATCTTAATTCTCTTGACCATCTTCAAGTTTACCAAAAATGTATCAAACGTGCCTATGAAAAATGCGTCCATGAACGAACCTTCCAAGTCGGTGACCTTGTCTGAAAAAAATCAACATTTGACCAAAGTAAAAAAAAGTAAACGGGTAAATTTGATCCTAATTGGCTTGGACCATACATCATGACTCATACTTATGGATCAGGTGCTTATCATTTATCTTCATTAGATGGTAAACCCAAACCTAAGCCCCTCAATGCCTTGCATCTTTGACCATTCTACTATTGAATTTCAGTCCTACCTCACTTTCTACCTCTTTCATGCTCATCCCTTGAGTGCTACCCACTTCCTACACCATCACCAACGATTAAATAAGAATCATGTGCGTACCCATCACTCTTTTATCTTCTCTTAAATATGTGTACCATGGTGCTTGCACATGGCATGATTCTCATGGATACTTTTCGTCTACTTTTAGATGAGATCCCATGGTCATTTCACCTTGCCTTCGAACAAGAATCCAATTCATCACCTTAAGTCTTGTCCATGACTTCAAAGTCCTCACGCGGGATCCAACTCCTTGAGTCAAACTTCCAACAAAAAGATGACTCCCTCAAAAGGACATCTTTCTCTCTACATCACTGCTGCTATAAATAAGGACTTATGTAAATCCAAAAAAAATAGAGAGAGAATCTGAAGCTTCCCGCATTGATCAACTTCATGAAGACCTCAAGGAGTTAATTTCCTCATCCCATATAGACTTCCCACATCGATCAGTCTATCTCAAATACAAGTCAAACAAAAAAATTCATCATGGACTTGCCCATTGTGACCTTGGATCTCTTGCCAAAAGGCATGCTACCTAGTACCATATAAAAACTAACCACTTTTCACCCTCTCACCATTCACACTTTCACTTCCTACCACCTCAAGGGACCTGCTGAAACTGTGACATTCGGTGATCATGTGAATTTTCTTCACCTTTAGAATAATCAATCATGCAATGTCTTTAGGGTCTTACGTTCATCAGACTATCTAAGGTATGCCCTACTCATTATGATCCTTACCAATTAGGTGGCTCCCTCACCTCCTCTTGTCTTTTCCCTTCTTCATTACGTATTGATTACCTTATATAGGACTCGATCCTCGATGCTTATCTTTAGGTAATTTTTCCTCTTTCACCACAATCAACTCAAAATCACCTATACCAATGTGCCCACAATTCACCCATACCTAATAGACCTCAACTCAATCATGCCTAAAACCTACCAACCCATACTCATGCCTCCTCGCATTCTTCCCTAGCTTATGGGAGAACTACATCGGCCTGAGGTCCCTTTTCATCGAGACTATGTAGGTAGCACTCCGAGGGCATGGGGCCCTTGGAGGTTAGCTCAACCACTCTCTACCCTAACCAATTCACCTTTCATTTCCTAAATCACAATCTACCCTTGTTATATTTCTTTTTATATCAATATTTGGGAATTAAACCAAACAAACAACAAATTACTTTCCACCTATATCATCATCAAACATACATTTATTATGTCTACCATTTCTTTACCATTATCATGCATGTTACTATAACAACATCTCAAACATGGCCCATCTCATCATTAATTACACAAATTAATGAATTACAAACTCAACCATGCCTAAGACCTAACTCAATCCATGCCTAAAACCTAATTCAATCCATGCCTAGACCACAACCTAACTCAATCCATGCCTAGACCACAACCTAACTCGATCCATGCCTAGACCAAAACCTAACTCCATCCATGCCTATGACTTGACTCAATCCATGCCTAGACCACAACCTAACTCGATCCATGCCTATGACCTGACTCTATCATGCCTACACTACTTGATTTACATCACATATACACATCAAAATAACAAGATAACCATGACCATGTATACACATAATGACCATAATCATCATCATCTCTATAAATAAATATATCCAAACATGTGTCTCCATATACATAACTCTCAAATATCTTCGACACGCAGGCCAATATATATAACAAAATCTCTCAAAACTCTCATATACATCTTCACCATATTCGCACGCATGCCGAGGTATATGATCGAAAATATAAAAAACTTTCGTATATCCTCACTCTCTTTAGCATTCAAGCCAGGCTGGTATATGATCAAAAATATACAAAAATCTCATACATCCTCACTCTCTTCAACATGCAGGCTGGTATATATCAAAAATGAATCAAATACATCAAAATGGAGGGATGTGCATTAGGCATCATCCTGTCAGACATCCTCCATCTCCATCTCTCTGTCTCCTCCTCGATCCTGTCTAGCGGCACTCGATAACATCTCACCACCTCGCCATAGGCTGTGGTCGGGTCCCTACTTGAGTACATCACCTCGATCGTGGCCTCCATGAACTAGTGGCCTCACCTTGATCTTATCTCAGAGCTTGATGGCCCCTTGTGCTCTCCACGTTGTGGGTACGGGATCTGTCCTCTCACTCGAGGCCTGTTGTGCCTTGTACTCTCCATAAGATAGAAAATCTATCCTGGTGCCATCAATCGGTCCTAGTAATATCTCATCCTCACCTAAGGCATCCTGTAACCTAGATATGGGTATCGTCTATGGTGGCCCCATCGGCCTCTACCCTATACCTATCACGTGGGACCTATCCCGCCCTCCATGTGAACTGGGACCCTGTCCTAGTTCCTGTGGAGGTTCCATTGGCCTTGCACCCTGTGCATGTATTTAAGCCTAGAGTTCTTGAATTTGTGCACTGTTGTAATGGCCAACTAGTCCTGCAACCCCTATAACCTATGCCTACAGGGTGGCCACCTACTCATCATCACCCTCTCCATCTCCACCCTAGGCCATCTGGGCCTACAGACTAGCTACCTACACATGTAATGTGGCCACCTCTACCTCCGAAGTTACTAATTGCCCATGTACCATCCCCAACTAGGTAATTAGGGTCGCCACCTACCCCTGTAGGGCATCTCTCTGCACCATGATAGTGGCTAAATCTGGCTGCCCTGCCCAGGTGGTACTTGCTCGTAAATGGGTAGCCCACCACTATCTATATCTATCTGTCACTCTGGCATCATCGATCCACTGGTCTATCACCTACTCCTCCTACCCTGTAGGAATTGTCGGCTGTGGTAGAGGTAATGGCCTCTCCACGTCATCTCTCTTGTATTGTGGGAAGGGTGGAGGTATATCCTGTGGCAGCCCAAACTACCATCTGACCTTGTCAACTAGGATCATCTCATGCTCCCTTGCATGGCACCCCTCTATCCATCTAAGTAGATGAAGGCCATCTAGCTCATCGCCATCTATCTGTATGAGGGATAGCCCACATATGGTCTCTAAACAATGTCCATGCCAAAAATCCCTCCAGTAGCCACCTATAATAGGCTACATCATGTGTAACCCTACCTACTTTCTTCTCCCATCACAGGCACCCATCACCTATACCCCACCCACACAAAACTAGGCTCAAATGCATTTTCTCAGGGCATACCAATCGATGAACACAAACAATGTGCTCATAGGCCCAATAGTGAAGAATAAATGTACAACATAGACTGAACCTGCGGAGCCTCCCATATGCCCATAGCTCTCTATATAGCTACACTAGGAATGTTGGCACCCATGTGAAGCAGGTCCTATCCATAATCATGTCATGTAGTACACCCATCAAGGATCATGGGAATCTCCCACCCTCTGCATCTGGCAGTGTAAAAAACAGACTGCCTCCATCAGTAATACTACTAGCCTCGTCTCCTCTGGATGGGCTAGGTACATCTCACCATAACTTAGGTGGCATCTGTGGAATGTCATCTCCACCAGTCCCTCACCAAATACCATCAGTATCAACTCCTCAGACACCTCTGAGGAGATCGAATATACCTGTGTCCCTAATATAGGTAATCACATGATCCTATACATGTCCTCCAAGGTGATGGTCATCTCCCCCATCGGTAGGTGGAATGTGTTGGTCACGAATCCCATCTATCGATGAGAGTGACCATCAAGCTCAGCTTCCAGGACCACATGTTGGTAATGTCGACCCCAATCAGGCCCACATCAGTGACATGCCTCCACTCCTCGACTATCACCACCCCACGAACTATCATAAGCAGGGGTGGCACCCTATCTTACATCCTCAACTAATCTCTCACCTACATCCAACAAAACAATCACATTATTAAAACATGACCATATCTCCATTCACCCATACCCATTCCCATTACCCTACCCCTTTTACTTCACTACTTACCCATTTATCCCATGGCCTACCCTCCACCCCAACCCAACCCTAACCAACCAACCTACCTACCCTAAACCCAATATCACCTTACCTATTTACACACACCCCGACCCTCACCTACTTCCATTTTGACCCACTCTCCTGACCTTACCTATTTTCCCACACATCTATACATTTTTTCCCTAACAGCTCCACCCTTACCTATTTTTACCCCTTACCTATGTTATGATTTTCACTAAAACCACTTCTCTTACCCCTACCTACCTCACCCACCCAACCTCGGACACCTTTTGGCCCCTTTTTTCCCAATTTACGACCGGTACCGATTACCCATAACTGAACCTCGGTCCCCCATAAACTGGCATCGGTCACCTGTTTCATGACCGATACCGGTTCTCTACCACCGACATCGGCTAACCCTCAACCGATGCCCGTCCACTTGTCGCGTTAAAAATGTAACTCCCAAACCCCCTTCTTCCTACAAACTCTCTTTTTCTCCCTTCTACCCACCCAATCCTACCCAAATCCCCCTCTACCCTTCCCCACCCCTCCTGCACCCAATCATCTCTCTCCTCATTCCTCTTTTAACTGATTTTCCCTCCCACACTTCAAAATTCATTTCCCCCAAAACCTATTTTCACCCACCCAACCTCTAATTCAATCTAATAAACAAAGCAAAGAAAAGGGATTGATTCTTACCTCATCACATTACTGACCATTTGTGGTGGCACGTCAGGCATTGCATTGGTGGTCCACCCGATCCCTCTCCTACCTCTACCATCACCGAATGACCTCTCGCTCTCCAACCAATCAAATCAATCCAACCCAGCTCGTGGATCCACCTATCGACCAACTATCCCTAGTCACATGGCTCACTAACTTAGTCCTCCATCTCACTCTGTCACTTTCCACCTTTTTCTCTCTCTTTTGTCATTTTCCCCAATTCGATAAAAGATAAATGATTTGAAAAATATGGCAATTTTTCTTTTATAACCTACCCAACTTGACCGACGATGGTTTTCCTTGATTGACATCGATCTGTGCCTAGCTTACCATGGTGGTCCAGTCCATCTTGATCGACATCGGTTCCTTGAACTATCATCGGTTTACCTTCTTAGTCTTTTTCCTAAATCATTTTTCACCTCACCCCCACACTCACTTGGACACTCCCGTTTATCTTCTGATCCTTATCATTTACCCCCTCACCTCGTCCTCATTTGGGGACTCATTATTTTACACTTACCTTGGACCTACCCATGCCGTGACCTTGATACTTGGATCTGGAACATCACTAGTGACCTATGACCTCATGTGTTTGTTATACCTTGCCTTGTGCACTTGTTACTGTGTTGATGGACATACTTGACCCTACATTGCCTCTTGTCATGACCATTTATCTTAACCGAACCTT
Organism: Taxus wallichiana var. yunnanensis; assembly: GCA_018340775.1. Taxonomy (NCBI): domain Eukaryota; kingdom Viridiplantae; phylum Streptophyta; class Pinopsida; order Cupressales; family Taxaceae; genus Taxus; species Taxus wallichiana. The sequence goes on from CM031236.1 coordinate 42,852,197, forward strand.
TGGTGTACTAGAACATACCTAAACATTCCCGCACACTTTGACCTACGTCATGTTTCCTAACCATATCCTATACCTTGGATACCGAAATCACTTTAACCTTGTTTGGATAAACCTATCGACCTTAGACAATGTAGAGTTTTCTTGCTCTTCAACACTTTAGTACGTATCTGTTGGTTTATACATGTGCACGTGTGTTTGAATGTTAGTACCTTTGACCTTGACCCATTACCTGGATTACTTGAGTGGACCTTTTCCCCCTTTTCCCCCATCACCACCTTCTTCCTCCTCACATTCACCTTTTATCAAACCACTCACCGATTTTCCTTTTGCCTCATCAATTCCTGGTTTGAGGGGGATCACCTTCACCCACACATGGGGCAACCACATCTTATTTTTGTCAGCTGTTGCTTACTAATACAAGCTACGCAAAAAAAAAGGGCAAAATGTAGACACCAAAATTGGGTCACACTCCCCTTGGTCCCTTGTCAAATAAACACCTTGAACACATTCACCTAACCATGGCCCCTTTCATCCCACTCTAATATTAATATTAATTTAATTAAATTAATTCATTATCCTCACAATATTTATTATTTAAATATCCTAATTGGATAATGCCCACATATCCACCTCATCTAGCCACCTCACCCTAAGACCTATTCTTAGTATGTTGTCATAACTAACTAATAACCTACCCAAACCCTAAAAATCAAAGCCTATATTCCCTCTAACCACATTCTCACATGTTAGAAAGGAAGCTTCCATTCTAATCCATGGGGAAAATGAACGAGATCCCAAAAAATCAAGGGGATCTACCCAGTTTAGTAAACCTAGGAATCTGATCTAACTGACACGGTTACTCTAAACCACCACCGTCAACCCGAAACCACCGTTGGTTACCATTTAATCCCTAAAACAACCTTATTTTGAGGTTGGGACATTTCTGAGAGGTTGGCACATCTTTTGAGAGCAAGAGATGAAACAAGAGCTACATGTAAGCAAAACCAACATTCGTACATGCATCAGAGCATCCACAGCCAACACCTGAAGCAACCACGAGCCATTTTCCTTCATGGGAGCATCCGGGAAGCGCTTACACCACACCAAGTTCCTTTCATTTGATCACCCACCATTACCAACCAGACATCAAGCTCGTGCAATAGTAAGTGTTCTATTAACCAACACTTGTCCATTACCATTTTTAGTAGATTCTTTTACTTTTGTTATTAGTTTCTGCTCCCATTTCCATTTACCCACCATTTACCTCCATGCAAACTTGACCATTCCTTCACCCACACCCTTGAACTACCCATACTTGGATTTTAATCACCCCTGAGTATACCTAAGACCTACACAGACCCTATCATAGCCCTCTCCATTTCCATTTAGCCTTGGATCTGCCCTCACCTCAAACTTTTATTGAGTTTCCTGTACCCTAACCACACCGACGCCAGTTACCCTCAACCATCACCGGTTCACTTAAACTGACATCGGTCCTATCAGACTGATGTCGGTCTCTGTGTTTTTACCATCAGACCAAGAACAGAGCCTGAACTCTCTACCCAATACCCAAAACAACCCAGAACTTGACCTTGACCAGTACCAGTACCCTGACAAACACCTTGACCCTCAGATTTAGTCATAGCTTAGCCTGTTGTGAACGAATTTTCTTATTGTAGATGAATGAGATACCTAAATCATTTTAACTATAGTAGGATTTCCTTTATTGTTAGCATTAAGTTGTTTTAAACAGTGGATTGATAGCCATCTAGGGAGTATCACACTTCCCGGATCTAGCATACGCTAGGCAAGTTCACTGCATATATTGTTTAAATTTCATTTGGTGGTCTTTTTTCCATTTCAGGTAGTTCCTCCAAGTAAAAAGGAAGCTCTCACGATCAGCTGTGGATCAAGAAGTCATACGTGTGCAACAACCTACAACCAACATTTTGACAGGTATTCCTCCTAGCCCTTTACCCTTATCTGTTTCGTCAACATTTGAAGAAACAATCTAGAATCAAGTGAAACACTTCAATCTCGTTGAATAATTATCTAATCAAACATCCTTTGACTTAAAACATGTTCTCCCTAGTCTCGTATTATAGGACTTATCAAATATTTAGATTCACTCCTTTGAATTGGCTCATGTCCATCCAAATCTCGTATTGCAAGACTTATCAAATCTTCGATTCACTCCTTTAACTTGGACCATTTCCACCCGAGTCTCATCTTTCAAGTGTTGGACCTTTGTCATTTTCATATGTTTTGTCATTGATGTCAAGCTAAATTGATGGGAAAATGGAAAGAAAACATATAGTGCAAGTGTTGTGTAGATAAACCTTGTATGAAGAGAAAGATTTGACAAGATAAATGTGAAGTTTGACTATTAGTGTCAGCTCTTTGAGGCTTGAAATGATCAAGGACAAGTTCTAAGGGACTTAATCAGTTTTTTAAGCCACAAATGTGAGGAGATATTTATAGAAGTCTTGAAGTAGCCACTTTGAAAGAATTGAAGAAGCCACGAGAAAAAAGGGAAAGGCCATGGAAGCATAGTGAGGGACGTGGGTAAAGGGATGAAGACAAAAAGAAAAAAGAAGCTAAAGGAGGAGCCACCAGTGAGAAAGGTTAAGTTGTGGATGTGAAGGAAGAACAAGTATAGTAAGAATAGTCTCAAGAAAAATTCACAAGAGTAAGGAAGTCTTGAGGGAGCCACGCATAAAAGGAAAATCCTCTAAGGACGAAAGATAACTTCAGAGAATGATAAAATTTGTAGGTAAAATAATAGAGTTGCGGAAATGGAACACAGTGTGGGAAGGTAGAAGACAAGAAGAAAATCCATGTAACATTACAAAATCCGTGAAGTAAATGAAAAGCCTCCGTGAAAGGATAAAAGTTGTAGATCAAAGGAAAGTGTTGTGATACAAATAAAAATTCAAAGCAACTAAGGAAAGCCCCATATTGAACATGTATGAACTGGACAAGGCTCAAAACAATCAAATTGATTTAAATATGGAAAAGTGAGATTTTTTTCTCCAAAATCAATGGTGATTCGATTGTTTGGTGATTGAGGCTGAGTATACACTTGAGCTCCACTAATAACAAAGAAATTTATAGTTCCAGCTATCAACATTTAATGTTTAATGACTTTATTAAAATACAATTGCAGTTCTCTATGTGATTCCTGATTTCAAGGAAATATTAAATATCAGAGAAGAAAGTGGATTGTTCATCTTGATCACGTTGGAAATCCTAAAAATATGATAAATAAATTTTTAGGTATTGGCTAATAATTATTTTTTTGGTGAAAGGTGAAATCAAGCTGAATATAGTAAGAGCAAAATCTAGAGTTAGTTGTATTCATTTAATGGACTAGATTTTTAGGTGATAGAGCAGCGGAAAGGTTGCAAAACATGTCAAAGGAAGAGTTGGAATGGGTTGATTAATTGTATAGAATAAATTTGATACCAATATGTGTGTTGCTCAAGTGAGAAGACAATGCATTCAAGCTAAAGGAGCTATAGAAAGAAAAGAGAAAGAAAGGAGTAGAGAAAAAGATGAAGTGAAGAAGATATATCAGATGAGAAGAACATCAATGTGGTAGATTGATTGAGAAAGAAGAGTTTAAATTAGATGAACATAAGAGAGTGACAAAGTGAACACAGATATATACGAAAAGTGATCATAATCAATTGTGTAAGCAATTTTGAAACTAGATGATCAATTTTGTATGTAAAAATAATAAGTCTAAGTTGTAGCTTAGAATATTCAAGGGTTGCAGCCTCTTTATGGGTGGGTGACTACAAAATATCAGTTTTAGCTGATTAAATTAGTGGTTGGTGCTCCTTTGGTTCTTGCAATTTGGTGTTTAGAAAATATTCGAGTGGGTGCTTGAAGTTGTGAAGTGGGTGCTTCATAGGTTGAGTGGGTGCTCAACTGAAACCATTGTAAGCTTTGGAATTGGTGTTCCTAATAAATCCTTGGTTTCAAGTGGGTTTTTCTCCGAAAGGTTTCCCACTATAAATTTTGTGTTCGTGTTTTACTATCTGATATATGTTTGATGAAATACACATGATATAGTACTACACAAATTTAAGAAATTATGGATGGTATAACTCTGTAAATTAATTTTAATCTACACTGATTCACCCCCTCTTAGTGCTTGTGATCTCTAACATCAAGACTTATCGAATCTTTAGATTCCCTCTCTTGACTTGGATTTCATCCATACAAGTCTCGTTGATTAGGACCCTTTGACTTTAATAAACATGTACATATTTCTTGATGTGTGCATTTCTAATACCCATCCTCCAACATTTAGAAAACTTAAAAAGAATAAAAAGATAATAAAACTCTGTATTAGAGCATTATTTGTTAATCGGAAACGATAAAGTGCATATAAATAATGTTAAGCATTCCATCTACTGGTAGATATCTTAATCATATCATTATCATATATTTACCTTCTTCACATATTACGGTACATGGTTAACATTGTTTCTCTCAAGAGTTGTGTGGCTCATTTTTGTCATAGTTTCTACCATTTCAACTCTTTTCACCTACGGTTTTGTCTCGAAACACACTGATGGCAAATCCTTTCAAATAAGCTATCTCTTTAATAGAAAGCACTAAACTTATTTACCCGGTCCTTTCTTGACAGGCCATCTCAATCTACAATGTTGAAACCTTGTGTTTTACTAGTCACATGAGGCTAAGACTTGGGAAAAATGTTCTTTCCCAATAAGCATAATATTAAACATACAAGGAAAATTCAATCAACCTAAAAAATACAAAAAAACTATAAAATCATTACACCTTTCGTCATTCATAGTCTTTAGTGATAAGCCCATACTTCTTACTTGATGGTATGAGACTACGAATAGAGAAAGCCTTACTTGCCTACATTTTATCTTCATTGTGTTGAGCCCTTGCCTTTTACTAATAACATGGGAAACATATAGGGCTCCTTCAAAAATCAAAAACATCCTTTAGAATTTATTTAGTTTCTCATGTTAAGATATACAACATTTCCTTCACCCAAATTTCACCAATCAATGAGCCATTTATGAATATAAGTCAAGTGAAAACCTATTAAGTGGAGTCATCTTGGAATCAATGAGATAATCTTGACTAGAGATGAGTTACATTTTTCTCATATGGATTATTGTTACACCTTGAGTCATCGCATCCATTATCTCTAAATTTCATACCACTTTTACACCTAGTTTTTACATCCTTCTTGGCTCTAGGTGATGAGCCCTCGCATATTCCTAGTTACACGAAGCCATGAGCGAGTGAACCATCCTATCATTTTACCAACTACATTTTTGTCAATGGAATGGAATAGAATGGAATGCTTCTAATTATTTTCACATGATTTCAAGCATTGTACCTTTTAACCGAGTTGTAAAATTACAAAAACATTCAAAAATGTCTCACAAAAATACAAAAACAATATTAAATTGTTCAAAATTACAAAAACAATACAAAATTGTTCCTAAAATTAAAAAATAATATAAAATTGTCACAATCAAAACATTCAGATAATGTTTGACCAAATTTTTAGCAAATGGATAACATAGTTCAACAATTTCACCTTTTAACAATGTTCTTCGTGATCATTCCATATCATCTTCATTGCTCATGGTATATCTATGCTTGAGGAAATAATTTACGCTTTTGCAATATAAATTTTCTTGAGGCACACTTGGATTTTCCATTTTAATCCAATACAGATCAAACTTCAATGTGATCTAACAAGAGTATATTTTGGAGTATCTAAGTATCTCTCCACTCTTGACTTGATCAATCCTCTTGTTTCTAAGCTATCGCTTGAGGCATTCAAATCTATCTAGTTCTTGAATGTGAAACACATTCAAAGTGTTATTCGAGGCGTCGGTTTGCATGTTGTGTTGTACTATTGCAAGTTTTTCAACATTGTGATATGCTTTCACTTCTTTCTATTTTTATGTTTTTGTACTTTATTTACCTTTGATGTAGACCAAATTCATGAAATTTATTTACATATTACTTCACATATAACTTTGGTATGGTTGCTTCATGTTCATATTGGGTTCTTTTGCAATGCTTCTTTCATGTTTTCTTTTCGTTTGCACATGTTGTGTTTTCCTCATGGTATATTGAAGCCATGACATGTTTTCCTTTTTGTTGTGTATTGATGTTTGTTTTCATTTGTTTACATTTTTATTTTCTTCTTTTACAAAACTTGCAAAAAAAAGAAAATATTTCAAATATCCAAAAAATCAAATATTTCATAAATAAGAAAATAAAAAAATAACAAAATTATCAAACAAACATTTACTTATCATATAAATATTACAATTGGAAAACCCTTGAAGTTAATATCTCAACATCTCAATAAAATCTTGATAAATGTCATATCTTTATATAATACCTAGTGATCGTTCGATCTTACGACCATCACTTTCTTCCCTTTGCATGATATGTTAACTCTGTGATCCATAGGGATCCGAAAAACACACCACTTCATCAGTTCCATCAGCACCAAGAAGGAGAAACAAGAAAAGTGAGAAAAATGAGGTAAACAGAGGTTCTGGAAGGAACCACCACTCTGTGCAGAGCGGTGGTTTTAGAACCACCACCTTGTAAACGGAGGTCCTAAAACTACCACCCATCCAGGGGTGGTGGTCCCGAGATTGCTCGGTCTACACACATGGTGGAAGTCTTGACACTTTCAAACAGAAAATAAGAATGGAACGTGAATGGATGTGAACTTGAAGCACCAACCGTGTCTCTTCCCTTCCATGCCCTTTCACATCCTCTAGTGCATGGGAGGACATGGGAAGGCCTATAAATGCATGAAAGGAGCAAGAGAATATTCATTCGAGATCTAGAGAGATCGAGAAGTAGAGTTTAATGAGAGCAATGAGCAAGATCTTCAGGGCTTTGGAATGGAGTTGTAGGAGCAAGGTGTAGAAATAGAGAAAGAAAGTAATTAGAGAGAAGGTTTAAATTGTTTCGCTTTTTTCATACTTATTGTTGCTTCATACTTATTGGAGAGACTAGTTTTCCTCCTTGGAGGTTTCAGGATGAAATTGTTGGTGTTGAAGTTTTGAATTATTTCCTTCTCTGTCAATTTCCTTTCTATAACACTAGATAATCAGTCATGAAGCTCTAATTTTCAAGAAAATGTGTTGTTTTCCAAAGTTGGAAGTAGAACAACATAATTTTGTGATTCGTGGAGTTCCAAAGTAGAAGTTTACGGATCACTCTGCTGGGCAAGTCACAAAATTGTTTTTTCCTTTGTGATATAACTTCACTGGGAAAATTTTAACTTCAATAATTTTCACAAAGGATCCAACAAGAGTGTCATAAGGAATCATTTTAACTCCACTCTTCCAAAGTATGATCTTATTCCCACTTGGGAGTATTTGCATCTACTTAATCATCATTATGGCACGATTAGGGGCATATCGATTGTCTTATTTTTTAACTTTGTGTTTCATTTTTCATGATTTCTTTTTGGACCTCTTCCAAGTAGTGTGATTACCTCTTGGTTTATTTATAAACTCGATGCCTACACATACTTTGTATATTGGGTTTGTTTTCCTTTTGATATTTGTTTTGTTTTGTATGTTTGTTTACGTGCATCTGGGTTAACCATCTTGATTTTTTCATAATCATGGTGAAAAATTTATTGTACAACAACAAAAATAAGGTTGCTCTAAAATTATTCTCCATATGACGCTCATACTCCGAGCACAATCCTTTCCCATCCTTGTTCAAATCCCTTGTTTTCTTTCCTATCAAGCGATTTTCCACCTCTTTCTTGAGTCACCCACCACTTGTGGGGGCATTCCTCTACCATTATAAATCATTGGGGAATCCAAATGCTTCATCACTTCCTACTTGTTGGGGCATCCAAATGCTTCACTATTTTCTATTCACCGGGTCATCCTAATGTTTCATTGTTTTCTACTTGTTGTTCTACATACATCTACTATCTTTAAAGCACTATTAATTTACAATAACACTTTAAAGAGGGGAAAAATTTAGACTCCCTAAAATCACACTTGTTTCCATATTATCCCAGATTCACTTCATAATACACCTTGTTATCATCCATTTGCGATTAATTAATTAATCATACACATTGCACCCATTTGATTAATTAAATTAATCCCTAGTACCCCTTTAGCTAATTTAATTATCATTTAGTAATTAAATGGTTAATTAATTAAGTGTACACATTAAACAACCACTTTGGAGCCCACATAAACTCTAGTTGGATTCCACTTTCTCATCCTAGTCAACTCCACATGGAAACCACTTCACCAGTCTAGTCAACTACACTTCTAGAATCCTAGAAAGGTGGGGAAATTAAATTTCACTTACAACCACTTTTATGGATGCAACTTCTACAATTAATTCATTTACTGCCCCAAAATGCCCCGTTCTCTGACCTTCTCTAATGATATTTTTATCATGTGCATTCAACCATGTTCAACTAATTTAAAACTACTTATACCTATTAAAAATACAGACTTACACTTTATCAAACCCTCTTGGATTCATAGTACAATAACTCTCTGCTAAATTTCCAAGCCAAATAACTGTGTTCATAAAAATTACACTCATGTTTGGAGGCCATTCAAGAACACTCACAAATCAATCACTTTGCATGGTTACATAGCTTCTAAGCTCTCATGAACTACCGAGGTTTTTATAGGAAGGTTTCAACAAGCTTTGCATTGTGTGTTTTTATCTTTCATTCATGTTAATTATAATCTGTTTATAGTGAATGTGTTAACTCTGCATGTTTGGAACTAGATGGGTAGGCCAACCTTGCAGCCATCGACAAATGTTTTATACATGGCGAAAAAAACTAGGGTCATTCCAATTGGGTTACTAAAGGATGTAATCATAGAATTCGGGAGTCAAGTTTATTGGGGATTTTGAGGTATTGTATCTTGTTGAAGTAGACAAATTCCCCACATTACTTGGAAGGCCTAATGCTATGTGAATAAGGAAAATTTTTGTTTTATTAAAATATACATAAGCTTTGAGAATGATGAATAACACATGATTATACCCATGTTGAATAAGAAGGAAATCCTTATGTTGAGCCCTTACGTGAAGAAGATATTAATATAATTTATATTCAATCGTTGTATGAATCCTATGAATTTTAAACCATCCAAGGAGTGTGTAATTCACTTGGGAAGATGCAAAGTCTGTGTAAGTGAAACTAATATGAAAATGGTACTTAAATTTTTCAAAAGTACTTAGAAAATTTTCAGATTTAAAACTTTACAACCGATTAAGAGTTTAAGCCAATTTTGGGAGCTCTTGTATTCTTGAATCCTTAAACTCTTCCAAATAAACCAATTATCCTTTATTTTCAAATTAAGTGAATAAACTAAATCTTAGTACAAATACATTTTAAAATTCACAAGTTGAATTCAAATCATACACTCAAACTGAATTCTTGAAACCAAATTTGATAAGTGTATTCAAATTGCTTTGTGGGGTTATGGATACTAAATTTTCCTAAATTTTAATTACCGAGTTAAGTGTTTACTTCACCAAATCAATTGGTTAATCAAATTTACTATTTTTTTATTTGATCAAAAGCTTTACAAAAATGAAATAAAATCCACACAACAATATTGTTAATGGAGTTCACCTAAAGGCTACGTCTCGAGAATCTCAAAAGAGAATCAATCTATTAAATGAAAAATGAAATACAATAAACCTTTAATAATGTCGAAATAGATCAAAAATTTCAAATGAGTTGCCCAAATATATTGGAAGCTCTACAATTTATCAAAAATTGTTCCCAAAATGATCCATGGCTCCTACAATGCTTCCACGTGTTTGATCCCCTTGCAAATGCAACTGAAAAATGCCTAAAAATGGAGATTTATAAACACTACATGAAAAAAATTATAGATCTATAAATATTATAAAAATATGAACAACTTCCCTTTTTACTCCATGGCCTGGTTCAAACTAGAAGTACTTGGAAAATCGATCTTTATCTTCTCCTCATGCCCATTCATGAAATTACGATGGACAATCACCTACAGAGGAAAATATACGAACTTCATGTAACAAAAGTTACATGTCTAGAAATATTTTGGAAGTTTGAACAACTTTCATATATAATTCTAGATTTGGTTTTGAGTGGAAGTGCCTCAAAATTAGTTTTTCTACAAGTAGGTATATTCTACCCTCTCACAGGACTTTAATATCATCCAAAATAAGCCCATGCTTATTTTTGGCTAACTCCTCCTCCTTTTCCTTTTCTAGAACTTAAATGAATTTTTGGCATGCTTTAGGGACTCAAAATATTCTAGGAATGGCTTCATCAGATAGGATTTTTCTTTCCCTTTCCAAAAAGGTAAAGAAGTCCTCCTAACTCGTATTTTTCGAGTTATGGCTCAGTGAGTTTGAGGGAAATTTTCCCTAGGAAGGCCCACAACCAATTAGAAAGTACCATGTGTCAAGGCATAACAGGAGGCATGGAGATAAATTCGACACTTAGCCCTTTTGGCTAAAAGGCACAAAGTCACAAACCAACCCATGGGCCCACAGGAGGAGAATGGAGAAAATTGGTTAAGGTCCCCACATCAATCGGGATGCACCACGTGTCCACGTCGTCGGCGGGAGATGGGGAAGGGAAGTATTTTTAGAAAATTTCCAAAACTCAAAAGTGCAAAAAGAAAAAAAAATTTGCATTCACTAATAGGGTGGAGCCACGTGTCCACGTCGTCAGCAAGAGAGTCGGGCCCAAGGAGAATTTTGGGAAAATTTCCCAATTTTGCAAAAGGGGGCAAAATGTTATTTTGAAGGCCATATCTCCTCAGCTAACTAGGTGATGCCACATGTCTCAAGTGGTGGGGCCATGGGGATTTTTGGGAAATTTTTCCAAAAGGGAAAATTTTAAAGTTTGACCCCTGACCCCAATTTTGACTCTATTTTTTACCAATTTTTGCCCTAAATCTTCAAAGGGCCATATCTTTCAACCAGAGCTTGGTTTTCACAATTTTGGTGTCATTGGAAAGGTATTGAAATTCTCTACATGATGGACACCTCAATTTTGATTTTTGATGGAGATTTGTGGGAGAAAATTGAAGAAATGTCTCTAGCATGGGAAAAACGTGTAGAAATGACATCCAACTACAAAAATTAATGCAGTATGGCACCCATTTTTCTCCAGCATGGCTCAAATGCATTGGGAAGTGGATTTGTAGAGGTGCCCTTGCTGTTTTAATGGATGTTGTCGGTTAGTGGGTGTAAAAATGGATTTCCCATGTTTCTCTCTCCTCTGTTCTATGTTTTTCATCAATTAAAAGCTAGATTTGGCTCATTTTGTAATGTTGGACATCCTTGCTCTTACAAGCTCTTCTTTTCTCCTTAGCAGGTGGATTTGAAGGAGTTTCAGACCTCCCATGAAGATTGTAGAATCATTTTTTGCCTCTTTTCTATTGCAATGTATTGTATCAAATCTTGGAAATGATAATGTATGTTTTGTGATCAATTTTCAATCCTCTCATGCATTTATTATTGTCTTCTGATCCTTCATTGCATTTTGGTAATTTGTGCATGTTTTGGTGCTGCATCTTCATGATTTGTGTCTAATTTGTAAAGCAAGGAGTTCAACACTCCTTTGGTGTATCACCTTTCTATTTTTTTGCTTAGTTTTGTTTCCATTTCCATGTTTTCTCTCAACCCTATCTCCTTGGTAGTTTTAGAGTAGGAATTTTGAATCAGAACCTCTACAAAAATTACATGCATACACCTAAACAGAGGAGTAGGAACCAGCCTCAATCTGGAGAGTTTTCCCAATTTGCAAGGTCCCACACTTAGGGAAAACTCAATGTTGTGCATTCACACCAAATTGACCATTTGTCTACAATAGATCTGAAGGTCATTTTGGGGGTGTTGTGAATTTGCACTAACATTTTGGCACACCCGATGGGACCTTAGAGGTCTTCCACTTCATTTTTCAGGTTGATGTGTTCTTGTGAAATTTCAGCCTTTGGAGGCACTTGCAAACACATCTGGCGACTCCATCTGATCAACAACCCATCTCTGAAGTTGCAGACCTTCTTTCCATTCATTTTCATTCATTTTCCATTCCATCTCTTCATTCTTATTTCATCCCATGAAGTTGTGCAATCATGACTTCATTTCCCTCATGGAATTTGCATTTATAACAACAGTAATGTATTCCACCTCCAACATATTTTACAACTCCTTCAAATCAACATTTTGATCAAATTCAAAACCAGTATGCATATCCATATGAGCAGCCAAAATTAGTTTGGCTATGAAGCACATCAAACACAAGGGTATGCAGATTGTGAGGGAAGTCAAGAAGAAAATGTAGATTTTTTGGAGAAGATCCAAAAAATGGAGGTTGGCATGGTTCAGTCAAGGGCTAGCACAAATGAAGGCATTTTAGATTGGTTTCAGAGCACCCTGTCCATGGGGAGGCCCTTTTCCAAGACATTATAGCCCTCAAGAGAGAAGCTTGACTTCATGGTTGAAATGCTGCCCCAACTTGCACAATGGATTGAGGAGATAGAAGCATATGAGCAAAGTCTGAATCAACCTTGTCAATGGGTAAGTCATTCAACAGCTCCTTGTCTTTCTTTTTCACCCTCTCAAGCTTTATCATTTCAACAAGTCAAGTTCAAGTTTCCCATCTTTGTCCCAAAGTGTTGATTCCATTTCTTCATCTCCTAGTCTCCCATCCCACCTCAATTCTTTTATCCTTTTCCCTTCCAAACAGCCATTCCCTCCAAAGAAACAAGAGTTCTACCTCCTCCACCACCAAAAAAATTGCAAAACTAGTTGAGTCACAACCCACCCCTCCTCTTGCATTCCCAAATCCATGTTGGGAAGATGAAAATGCAAAAATCAGTCAAGGAGAACAAGAAGAGGAGCCCAATAGAAAAGAAATGATAGACAATCTGAAGAGTTGGGCTCTCAAATTTGGGATTACAAAAATCCCCTTGATGGTGAAGCCAAAAGAGGAAGTTGGAGTTGGAGAACAAGTGGTAAACAAGGCTGATTTTATAGCAGCAGTGAAGTAAGAAAAACAGCAGTTTGTTTGTGATGAGTTGGGTGTCCATGTTGGCACTTTGCCCAAAGAAAATGTTGATCCAATTTACACTGCAAAATCAGTCATTATGGAGGAAGAAAAACCAGCTCAAAATCCCATTTTTGAGGAGCAAATGGATGAGATCAAGTCAGTTTTTGCAACAACAAGAAGAAGGAAGCATTATTGATACATTTTTTCTTTCATTTGAAGGGGCTGATTTGATTGATGAAGCCATTATGGAGGTGAAAAAATAGGTCCAAATTGTGAACAAGAGGCACAAGAAATTTCATGTTTCTCTCCCACTTCATCTCTCCAAAAATCTGATTTTTGGATGAGTTCAAATTGACAAGTTTCATGTTTGAAAATGAAGTTACACATGGTGAAGAAAATGTAGATTTGAGGTCACCATGCAAGAGGAAAAGACTTTGTTGTAGTGGGACAACGAAGAGTTTGATTGTTTATCAGACTTAGAAGAATGTTTGGATGAGGAGCCAACTGAAATTACAACATTTTCTTCTTCACCATTCATTCTCCAACATCAAGAGCCTTGCTACCACAAAGGAGAACATTGAAAAACAACATGCCTTGTTTTGACAACCTTTTGGAACCAAGATTGGAAGATTTAAATCTTCCATGTTCTTCATGGGAAAAGGAAGGAAAAGAGCAAGAGATTTCACCACTTCTTCCACATCATCCATCTAGAAGGTCCACAAGAAGACTCCATTTTGGAGTTAAATTTCAGAGAAATGGGCACATCCAAAGGATCATACCTTGCCCAATCAGGTACTTGGCTTCATTGGAGCTAAGGGAGAAGCCAAAACTAGTCATGCTTACTTCTAAGCATGAGGATGAGCATCAAAGTACCAAGGATCAACTGTAATACCTCTTCAATCCAAATGCAGAGCAAATAAAAGAGGTATTTGATTTGTTTTTAGTTGACACCTTGATGATTTGGGTGGAGGACCAGATTCTTCTCATTTTTCCACTCATACTAACAGCCATGATCAGCTCCAAATCATTTGCATGGCTGCCAATTTTGAGGAAAGGAAGCTATTTTGCACAACCAGTTATAGGGTTTGTTTAGCTCACCTTTGCTTCTAGTTAGAGTAGAGTAGGTAGGTTTGCTTTCAGTAGAATAAGTGCTTGTGCACACTCTGCATATCCCACTTGGGGTATGTATGATTTTCAAATTTTGTACATAGTTTTTGTGGTGCTGGTTTTTGCTCTTGCACGCAGTGCATTTCTGGCATTTTGGTGAAGATTTTCAGTTTTAGTGGGTTTCCAAGTGGCTTAAAAGGTCAATTTTCAAGTGAGATCAGTTTTTGGCTATCTATCATGACTCCATGCCCAATGGATGCTTCAAGGCCACTGATCTTTTCATCTAGTAGGCAGATGACCCCTCCGAGTCACCAAAATTGTTATCCAAAATAAGCCCATGCTTATTTTTGGCTAACTCCTCCTCCTTTTCCTTTCCTTCCTTGGCTTTAAATGAATTTTTGGCACACTTCAGGGACTCAAAATTTTTTGGGTATGGCTTCATCAGATAGAGAATTTTTTCCCCTTTCCAAAAAGGTAAAGAAGTCCTCCTAACTCCTTGTATTTTTTGAGTTATGGCTCGGCGGAGTTTGAGGGGAAATTTTCCCTAGGTAGGCCCACAGCCAATTAGAAAGTGCCACATGTCAAGGTGGAGCAGGAGGCGCGAGAGAAATTTGGCACTTAGCCCTTTTGGCTAAAAGGCAAAAGTCACAAACTAGCCCATGGGCCCACGAGGAGAATGGAGAAAATTGGTTAAGGCCCCGCATTGAATCAGGATGCGCCACGTGTCCACATCGTCAGCGGGAGTTGGGGAAGGGAAGGATTTTTAGTTTTTTGCCAAAACCACAAAAGCACAAAAATGAAAACTTGAACCCACAGTCCCATCGACTAATAGGGTGGTGCCACATGTCCACGTCGTCAGCGGGAGTCGGGCCCGTGGAGAATTTTGGGAAAATTTCCCAATTTTGTGCAAAGGGCAAAATGTTATTTTGAAGGCCACATCTCCTCAGCTATCTAGGTGATGCCACGTGTGTCTTAAAGTGAGTGGCGGGCCATGGAGATTTTTGGGAAATTTTTCCAAAAGGGAAAATTTTAAAGTTTGACCCCGACCCCAATTTTGACCCTATTTTTTACCAATTTTCCCTAAATCTTCAGAGGGCCATATCTTTCAAACCAAAGCTCAGTTTTTCATGATTTTGGTGTCATTGAAAGGTATTGAAATTCTCTACATGATGGACACATCAATTTTTATTTTTGATGGAGATTTGTGGGAGAAAATTAAAAAATGTCCCTAAGCATGGGAAAAAATTAGAAATGACATCCAACCACCAAAATTAATGTAGTATGGCACCCATTTTCTCCAGCATGGCTCAAATGCATTGGGAAGTGGATTTGTAGAGGTTCCCTTGCCGTTTTAATGGATGTTGTTAGTTGGTGGGTGCAAAAAATGGATTTCCCATGTTTTCTCTCCTCTATTCTTCTATTTTTCATCATTAAAAGCTAGATTTGGCTCATTTTGTAATGTTGGATGTTCTTGCTCTTACAAGCTCTTCTTTTCTCCTTAGCAGGTGGATTTGAAGGAGTTTTAGACCTCCCATGAAGATTGTAGCACATTTTTTTGCCTCTTTTCTATTGCAACATATTGTATCAAATCTTGGAAATGATAATGTATGTTTTGTGATTGATTTTCAATCCTCTCATGCATTTATTATTGTCTTCTGATCCTTCATTGCATTTTGGTAAATTTGTGCATGTTTTGATGTTTGCATCCTCATGATCTATGTGTCTAATTTGTAAAGCAAGGAGTTCAACACTCCTTTGGTGTATCACCTTTCTATTTTTTTGCTTAGTTTTGTTTCCATTTCCATGTTTTCTCTCAACCCTGTCTCCTTGGTAGTTTTAGAGTAGGAATTTTGAATCAAACCTCTAAAAATTGCATGCATACACCTAAACAGAGGAGTAGGAACCAGCCTCAATCTAGAGAGTTTTCCCAATTTACAAGGTCCCACACTTAGGAAAACTCAATGTTGTGCATTCACACCAAATTGACCATTTGTCTACAGTAGATCTGAAGGTCATTTTGGGGTGTTGTGAATTTGTGCTAATAGTTTTAGCACACCCGGTGGGACTTAGAGGTCTTCCACTTCATTTACCTTGCAAAACACATATGGTGACTCCATCTCATCATCAACCCATCTCTAAAGTTAAAACCTTCTTTCCATTCATTTTCATTCATTTTCCATTACATTTCTCTTCCATTCTTCATTTTTCATCCCATGAAGTTGTGAAATCATGACTTCATTTCCCTCATGGAATTTACATTTATAACAGCAGTATATTCCACCTCCAACATGCTTTACAACTCCTTCAAATCAACATTTTGATCAAATTCAAAATCAGTATGCATATCCATATGAGCAATGCCAAAATCAATTTGGTTATGAAGCTTTCAAACACAAGGGTATGTAGATTATGAGGGTAGTCAAGAAGAAAATGTAGATTTGTTGGAGAAGATCCAAAAATGGAGGTTGGCATGGTTCAATCAAGGGGCATAGCACAAATGAAGGCATTTCAGATTGGTTTTAGAGCACCCTATCCATGGGGAGGCCCTTTTCCAAGACATTACAACCCTTAGGAGAAGCTAGACTTCATGGTTGAAATGCTGCCCCAACTTACACAATGGATTGAGGAGATAGAAGCATATGAGAAAAGTCTGAATCAACCTTGTCAATGGGTAAGTCATTCAACATCTCCTTGTCTTTCTTTTTCACCCTCTCAAGCTTTATCATTTCAGCAGTGTCAAGCTTCAAGTTTCCCATCCTGTCCAAAGTGTTGATTCCATTTCTCCATTCCCTAGTCTCCCATCCCACCTCAATTTATCTTTTGTCCTTTCCATTCCAAAAATCCATATCCTCCAAAGAAACAAGAGTTTCTACCTCCTCCACCACCACAAAAATTTGCAAAACCAAGTTGAGTCACAACCACCCCTCTTCTTGCATTCCCAAATCCATGTTGGGAAGAAGAAAATGTAAAAATCCAGCCAAGGAGAACATCAAATAGAGGAGCCCAACAGAAAAAAATGATAGAATATCTAAGAGTTGGGCTCTCAAATTTGGGATTACAAAATCCCCTTGATGGTGAATCCAAAGATGAAGTTGGAGTTCAGAAACAAGTGGTAAACAAGGCTGATTTTATAAAAGCAAAGAAGCAAAAAATCAACAATTTGTTTGGTGATGAGTTGGGTGTCCATGTTGGCACTTTTCCCAAAGAAAATGCTGATCCAATTTGCACTGCCAAATCAGTCATTATGGAGGAAGAAAAACCAGCTCAAAATCCCATTTTTGAGGAGAAATGGATGAGATCAAGTCAGTTTTTGTAACAGTAGAAGAAGGAAGCATTATTGATACATTTTTACTTTCATTTGAAGGGGATGATTTGATTGATGAAGCCATTATGAAGGTGAACAAAATAGGTCCAAATTGTGAACAAGAGGCACAAGAAATTTCATGTTTCTCTCCCACTTCATCTCTCCAAAAATATGATTTTTGGATGAGTTTGAATTGACAAGTTTCATGTTTGAAAATGAAGTTGCACATGGTGAAGAAAATGCAGATTTGGAGGTCACCATGCAAGAGGGAAAAGCTTTGTTGCAGTGGGACAATGAAGAGTTTGATTGTTTATCAGACTTAGAAGAATGTTTGGATGAGGAGCCAACTGAAATTACAACATTTTCTTCTTCACCATTCATTCTCCAACATCAAGAGCCTGTTGCCACAAAGGAGAACATTGAAAAATAGTAGCCTGTGTTTTGTGACAGCCTTTTGGAACCAAGATTGGAAGATTTAAATCTTCCATGTACTTCATGGGAAAAGGAAGGAAAAGAGCAAGATATTTTCACCACTTCTTCCACATCATCCATCTAAGAAGGTTTACAAGAAGACTCCATTTTGGAGTTAGAAAATCAGAGTTATGGGCACATTAAATGGATCATACCTTGCCCAATCAGGTACTTGGCTTCATTGGAGCCAAAGGAGAAGCCACAACTAGTCATGCTTACTTCTAAGCATGAGGATGATCATCAAAGTACCAAGGATCAATGCAATACCTCTTCAATCCAAATCCAGAGAAACTAAAAGAGGTATTTGACTTGTTTTATGTTAACACCTTGATGATTTGGGTGGAGGACCGGATTTCTCAGCCTTTTCCACTCATACTAATAGCAACCATGATCAACTCCAAATCATTTGCATGGCTGCCAATTTTGAGGAAAGGAAGCTATTTTACACAAGAGTCGCAGGGTTTGTTTAGCTCCCTTTTCCTCCATCTAGAGTAGAGTAGGTAGGTTTGCTTTCAATAGAAGAAGTATCTTGTGCACACTCTACATATCCCACTTGGGATATGTATGATTTTAGTTTGTACATAGTTTTTGTGGTGCTGGTTTTTGCTCTTGCACGTCCATTTCTTGGCATTTGTCACAAGATCATGGTTTCCAAGTGGCTCGGGTCATATTTTCAAGTTCGAGATCAATTTTTTTATCAAGCTTTGACTCCATGCCCAATGGATGCTTCAAAAGGCCACTGATCATTCATCTAGCAGGCAGATGACCCCTCTGAGTCGCCAAAATTGTTATCCAAAATAAGCCCATGCTTATTTTTGGCTAACTCCTCCTCGTTTTCCTTTTCTCGAACTTAAATGAATTTTTGCACACTTCGAGGAATCAAAAATTCTAGGAAATGGCTTCATTAGATAGGATTTTTCTTCCCTTTCCAAAAAGGTAAAGAAGTCCTCCTAACTCCTTGTATTTTTTGAGTTATGGCTCGGCGGAGTTTGAAGGGGAAATTTTCCCTAGGCAGGCCATAGCCAATTAGAAAGTGCCATGTGTCAAGGAGGAGTAGAGGCATGGAGAAAATTTGCACTTAGCCCTTTTGGCTAAAAGGTGCAAAGTCACAAACTAGCCCACGGGCCCATGGAGGAGAATGGAGAAAATTGGTTAAGGCCCCCGCATTGAATCAATGCACCACATGTCCACGCTATTGCATGGAGTCGGGAAGGGAAGGATTTTCAGTTTTTTGCCAAAACCACAAAAGCATAAAAATGAAAACTTGAACCCGCGGTCCCATCAACTAATAGGGTGGTGCCACGTGTCCATGTCGTTAGCAGGAGTCGGGCCCATGAGAATTTTGGGAAAATTTCCCAATTTTGCGCAAAGGGGCAAAATGTTATTTTGAAGGCCGCATCTCCTCAGCTACCCAGGTGATGCCACGTGTCTCAGAGTGGTGGGGCCATAGGGATTTTTGGGAAATTTTTCAAAAGGGAAAATTTTAAAGTTTGACCCCACCCCACCCCATATTTGACTCTGTTTTTTTTTTACCGCTTTTGTCCTAAATCTTCAGAGGGCCATATCTTTCGAACCAGAGCTTGGTTTTTGTCATTTTGGTGTCATTGGAAAGGTATTGAAATTATCTACATGATGGACACCTCAATTTTGATTTTTGATGGATATTTGTGGGAGAAAATTGAAGAAATGTGTCTAGCATGGGAAAAAAACATAGAAATGACATCCAACCACCAAAATTAATGCAGTATGGCACCCATTTTTCTCTAGCATGGCTCGAATGCATTGGGAAGTGGATTTGTAGAGGTTCCCTTGCCATTTTAATGGATGTTGTTGGTTGGTGGAGGTGCTGCAAAAATGGATTTCCCACATTATCTCTCCTCTCGATCTACCATTTTTCATCGATAAAAGCCGATTTTGGCTCATTTTGTAATGTTGACGTTCTTTCTCTTACAAGCTCTTCTTTTCTCCTTAGCGAGGTGGATTTGAAGGAGTTTTAGACCTCCCATGAAGACTACAGAGCATTTTTTAGCCTCTTTTATTAACCAATTGTATCAAATCTAGAAATGATAATGTATGTTTTGTGATCGATTTTCAATCCTCTCATGCATTTATTATTGTCTTCTGATCCTTTATTGCATTTTGGAAATTTGTGTATGTTTTGATGTTGCATCCTCATGATCTGTGTCTTTTTTTGAAAGCAATAAGTCCAACACTCCTTTGGTGTATCACCTTTCTATTTTTTTGCTTAGTTTTGTTTCCATTTCCATGTTTTCTCTCAACCCTGTCTCCTTGGTAGTTTTAGAGTAGGAATTTTGAATCAGAACCTCTTAAAAATTACATGCATACACCTAAATAGAGGAGTAGGAACCAGCCTCAATCTGGAGATTTTTCCAACTTGCAAGGTCCCACACTTAGGGAAAACTCAATGTTGTACATTCACAAAAATTGACCATTTGTCTACAACAGATATGAAGGTCATTTTGGGGGTGTTGTAAATTTGTGCTAACAATATCACTTCTCCAAATATGGTAGGTTGGTAAGTCTACCAATAATTTTGGCATAGTCAAGGGTTAGAATCCCTTTGATTGCATTATCCACTATAAATAGCAAATGGAAATCTTTTATCCTTATATGGGAATCAATCCCATAGTCCATGGGAGATAATTTTATCCAAACCTTTTAATAAGGCTAAACCATCCTATTTTCATGTGGAATAGCTACGCATAGAATTTTCTACCAAAATTGAGGTCCACATACTCAAATGGAGTGGTGCCACATGTCATCATGTGATTGGTTCACCTTTTGCCACGTCACTTTTCCCGTAAGTTTGACCCAAACTTTGACTAACCATATCTTTCACATACGGACTCGGATTTGGTCCATTCAAAATGCGTCGAAAGGTCATGACAAGATATATGCAATAGATGTGATTTTTTGAGATTCCAAGACAATTAATTTTCTAGTTTGACTAACTTTGACCAACTTTGACCAGACGTATTCGAAGCTCGAGTATCTATTTTTCATGTTCTTATAGTCTTCGGAAATATCTTTAAAGGATCTACTAGAATTTTAATGGTTTAGGAAGTTTAGGGAACATTTGACACTAAAATTGATCCCCTAATCAAAAACTACAAATGTTTCTTATGATAAATGGGCTCATGGAATGTATGAAATGGTTGGGCGTGAAGTGAAAGGATGATTCAATAGGATGATTAGACAGGGTATGGTGAGGTGGTTGGTATTTAGTAGGGTATCAATGAAAAATGGTGAAATAAATCTTGACGCATTTCTACATGCCATGCCATGTAGACTCGATTCTGAGAATGAAGGGGATAGAATAACAATGCGGTATATACTTTGCATGGGACAACATTGCACCGGTGGGAAACATATAGAGATGGCCTTTTGGAGTGATGAGAAGTGAGAATCGCTTTCTCCACCAAGTTTAATCGAGAAATGTACCTACACAAACATGTGAATTTCATGGGAAGTCTTCTACCTCTCATCACGTCCAAGAGTGTGAGAGATATTGGTCACAGGGAAAGGAGGCATTACCACCATCACTTTGGGTGCATAAGTTCTATTCCACTTTACGATGCATGTGCACATGGTATGTCCATGCTGAGTTGAAAAGGGAGTATTAATTTGAAGGATATGACCTCGTGTATGATTCATACATTTTGATTATTTTTTACTAAGCCTACGATTAATGAAGCACTATAGATTATAAATACCTTACTTTGAGAGATAACGTGAAGTATAAAGAATTTATGTTGGGATTATTTAGGGAGCCTAATTTTGAGGCACGCCTAGATCTTGAAGAAATAGACAAAGAAGAAATGTTCTGCACCTAGAAGAAAAAAAAAAGGAAAAAGTGGTCTATATGGTAGATGATGAGGAAGTAGATAACCCGGATGTTGACCATATAGAAGGTACACATGAGGTAATGGACACAATAGATGAGAAGGCGTGTGTATATCACGCTCCTATGAAAATAAATAAAGTTGGAATTGGTATAAAGGCAGAGCCTAAGGAGGCCATTTATTGGGGATTACTTGGTTAGAGCAGAAGTGGATAATATTATTGAATTATTATGTGACTTTTATGACTTATTTCAACTAGGCTATCATGATTTAAAGGGAGTAAACCATTCTTTAGGAGAGATGAAAATCAAAACTAAAAGAATGTGTTTGCTTGGTTAGAAGAGGCATTACATGATGAATCATCATCTACGCGTGAAGGTAAATGAATAAATTGAGAAGATTCTCAAGTCCGTATAATTGAGATTATTGAGGAATCTGAATGGGTTAACCCTATGGTAATAAGCATTAATAAGGATGGGAGGATAAGGATTTATGTGGGATATAGAGAAACTAATGTTGTATGTGTAATTGATCCTTTTCCCACCCCATTCATAGAGGAAATCCTTGAGAGAGTTTCTAGGCATGAGATTTACTCTTTTACGATGGGTTTTCATGGTATCATCAACTTCACATAGAAAAGGAAGATTAAAAATACAACTTTCACCATAGAATGGGGAAGTTTTACATGCATAGTGATGCCCTTTTGACTTAAAAATGCTCCAAAGAGTGTTCTCACGCATCAGTAGTGAAGGCTTTTCAGGACTTTATCCATAAGTTCTTACAAGTGTATCTAGATGACTCAGTATAATGTATGGCTTAGTTAAGGACCACTATAATTCGAGACTTATGTTTGAGATGTGCAGTAGTTAATAAGCTCCTTAACATTAAGAAGTATGTTTTAACAACACCTTTTGGCACTTTATTTGGACATATAATTTGTAAGGAAGGATTATTAGTAGAGCTAGCCAAGATTGATATCATCTTGGCTTTAGAATAACCTACCACCAAAGTGAGGTACGTGGGTTTTGAGTCACATAGGATATTATAGGAAGTTCATTAAAGGGTATGCAAATATTTTCATGCCATTAGAGGAATTATTGAAAGCTAAAGGAATTTTTACTTGGGCAACGAGAAAAAACAAACCTTTCAAACATCAAGGAAAGGCGACTACTACACCTATTTTACACTTTTCTTCATATGAAAAACCCTTTCATGTTCATGTTGATGATTCTGAATGATAATTGGCACAATCAGGAGAATGAATTTTATATCATCCTATTTACTTTACAAGTATGAAGTTGACACCAACAAGATGCAATTATATAACTACTAAGGTCGTGGATTTTTCCATGATCTACGCATTGCACAATTTTAGACAATACCTATTGGTAACACCGTTTATCTTTTTAACAAATCATATGACATTCAAGTATTTGGTCAACAAGTCTATTTTGCAAGGGAAAATATGTAGGTGGATACTATTATTTTAGGAGTTTGATTTTACAATTGTTGTAAAACCAAGAAAATTTAATTCAGGTCTTGATCATTTATCGAGGATCATTTTAGGTGAGGATGCCTAGAAATTAGGGACACAATGCTAGATGAAAATTTATTTATATTGAACTATGCATACAGAGAGTTTGGAGGACATTGCATTGTTTTTTTGCACAAGAAGACACCTTCTAGGGGATGAAAAAATTAGAGAATAAGCAACTTTGGAATATGTGTGGCACCTTATCAATTGATTGGAAAATATTTGTACAAGATAGGATGTGATGAGGTCTTACTCGGTGTGTTTAGGATCATGAGTGTGAGGCTATCATAGAAAAATATCATGGTGGAATAGCGAGAGGTCATTATGTAGGTGATGCTACCACACACAAGATTCTAATGGTTGGGATTTGGTGGGAGACCTTGTAGACAAGGATACCAAGGAATATGTCAAGTTGTGTGACCATTTTCAACACCTTGGAAAGCCTAGACATAGAGATGAGATTCTATTGCATCCTATTACAAGTGATGATCCTTTATTAAAATGGTGAATTGACTTTGTGGGTCTTATTTCCCCACCCACGTGTAGGATTAGCGCACACTATATTATTACTATATATATAAGGTGGGCTGAAGTCACACCTACAAAGGACTGTAATGTACCTACAACATCAAGAATTCTATGGGAAAATATTATTAACATGTATGGATGTCCATTGAGCTTGACAAGTGATATAGGAACTCATTTCCTTAATGAGACATTCGTAATCCTTTTGAAGACTTTATAGTGGCACACCATAAAATTACACCCTATCACCCATAAGCCAATGGTATTGCAAAATATTTTAACATTATTTTGGATATACATTAATATAAATATGTGATGTTGGAAGAAAATACTAGTAGGATGATAAAGTATCGAGTTGTACTTTGGGTATATAAAGACCACCTATAAGAGGTTAAATAAGGCTACACCATTTCAGTTTGTATTTGACACAAAGGTTATATTTCATGTTGAATTCATGTTACCTTCCCTATGTATTATGTGTGTAACAAGAATAACTCGATGAGCAAGCTATTAAGAGTGTATTAAAAACGATACAATTGATGAGTGGCGTGTTATTGCACATTGGAGAAGAAAGAGAAGGTGAAACAAAAGGCCCTGATATGATAGGCATATAATGAATAAAACATTTGAGGTGGAAAATATCTTTCTTCTATATGATTCTAAGTTTACGCACCACCAGGGAAAATTTATAAGTACATTTGGTGGGACCTTTTGTAGTAACAAAGATACTTGAATCAAGTGCTTGTTAGTTGTAGGTGCTTGGATGAAATCATCTTGCCTAGTTACTTCAATGTTATTAGGTTAAGCCCTACTATAAATAACACTTCTTTGTGTTTTTAATAAGGCAATATTTCCACTTAGATTAGATTTCCCTTTTATGTGTTTTCTTTCATCGTTGTTATGCTTGGTCAATTTCATTTATGTGTTTTGTTCTAATAAGCACTCTTGCATGCGGAAGTTGATTACTTTCTTTTGAATTCATGCAAAGGACCACACATACTTTTAGTGTGGGGTGGAGAAGATACAATAAAAGGAGATCTGATTTGAAATGAGATTCAAGTGCGGTTTTTAGACAGGGAAAGGTGTTACAGTGCTTAAAATGAATTTGTTTTTAAAAAAAAATCTCATATTGAATACCATGTGTAGAAAGATGATCACACAATGTAATGAAAGGTATACACTAGCATGGTAAACTACATATATGAGGCACAAAGTTTTATGTACTTCATCACATGGAGGCACGTGTAAGGATTTATGTGGTCGATAAGTAGTGGATGTGCCGAAGGTTACAACCGGGGATGTAGAAAAAGAATCAAACAAATGTGGAAAAAATAGAAAATCATAATTAAAGTTGAGTGTGGTGGGTGAGGAGTAATAAATGTAGAAAATTGGAAAAATCTATAAAAAGGGGTGTATACGATTTCATTCTTACCTTTCATGTTTGAGTTATTGAGCTAAAAATTGTGAATTGAAGTATGAATCAATGTAAAGTGTGAGTGTTGAAGAAAAGAGCATCGAAGCAGTGAATTTGAGCATGGCCATAATAAAGCTCCTTCGTGGGAAGTTTTAGAGCAAGTGGAAGGCATGCAAAAGAAGGGTTCGAGGAGTTAGGGTTTGAAGAGGGAAAAATTACAGCTAGGGCATGTGAGTTTGAGGTTGAAGAGAAAGTAAAAGGTAGTAAACCATGAGGATAAGTTATATAATTTGAAATGGAACAAAAGAGAGAACCCTGGAGTAGCCATATAGGGGGAAAGAAGAAGGATGAACCTGAAGTGAAATTCGAAGATGCACCTAAAAGATGATTTTATGAAATGTAATACCATGAAGGCATGATTATGGATCTGGAATGGGATTCTCATATACAAAGGCAAGGGGAGTGACTACAATCACCGCACCAGCGTGAATTAAGACCAAATAGAGAAGGAGCTGATAAAGAAGACCAATTTGTGCACCGCAAAAATAGCCCATTTATGATGATGAAGGGAAGAAGGATTTAGAGAAAGTTAGAGTCTTGGATATATATGAGTTTCCATACTTTGGAAAACCATAGAGAATTT
The DNA here is from genome assembly GCA_018340775.1 of Taxus wallichiana var. yunnanensis. Lineage (NCBI taxonomy): Eukaryota > Viridiplantae > Streptophyta > Pinopsida > Cupressales > Taxaceae > Taxus > Taxus wallichiana. The sequence continues at coordinate 42,878,139 of CM031236.1, forward strand.
ACTAGTGGTTAATGTCCAGAGTCCACAATGACTTCTTTTATTTTATAGAAAGTGGGTACACCTCACCACACCCTTAATCAATAAATTGATAGGATTGGGGAGTTTAGGAACTAAGATTGCTATCCATTTGGATGATGAAGTGGGTGTAGAAGAAACTTTGTTGAATTTTAATATTAGAAAAGAGGTTGCATGATGGATGAGGTGAAGATATATGACCATGTGGTAAAAATAGTCACACACTTCTAACTAAGTTTAATAACCAAGAGTGTGTTAGAAGCATAATGGACTGAGAGGGGGGTAAATCAGTCCTTATAAAATTTCAAATTAAACTTTAGATCTGAAACTCAAAATACCATAAGCATTCAAACATAATAACCACTTATTCAACTTTAAGAGTGTGCACACCATAAACCATCATCAAAGAATATAACCATGAAAGCAAGGAAACACCATAAAAACACAAGATATAAGTGGGAAACCCTCAAGGGGAAGAAAACCACTAAAACACTATCTTATATTTATATTTTTCTAAATTTATTGAGGCACCAACCCCACAAGGACCACCAAACCCTAGTTTAGTATAACACCAACCCTATAAGGAGCACCAACCCCTAATTTAGTGAAGCACCCACTCCACAAGGAGGCTAAAACCCCTAAGATTATTAACACCCACTCAACCAATGTTATTATTTGTAGATCTCTAATATTTTTCTGCCATAATTGATGGAGATATAATATTCATCTCGCTTTCCTTCACTCAAACCTAGGTGACAAATCTTCACAAAACAAGCTCTTTAATTACTCTAAAAATAATCAAACCCTTGCTCTCATTTTATATGATTTTTATTCACATGTAACACACTATATTAAGATCCAAAAATTCTCAACTTGTAACAATACTTCACCTAGGTTTCTCCACTTACACACTTCACTAGTTTGGAAAATCACATAAAAACATGATTTTATATGCTTTTCCACCTTTAAGAATTAGGCCCAAAATTTTACCTCCATTTATTTTGACTAATACATCAAGGAAACACTTAAAATTTCAAATATAATAGTCACAAGTGAACCGATTAGGTCGGCGTAGTTAAAAACCTCATTACATGTGCCAAAATGGCTCAAAACCCCATGGGCACAATCTTAAAATTTCCCTTACATCAAATGTATAATTTTTCATGACCCAAAACCCTTTAAATATGATTAATACATCATAAAAATTCATACATGGTCACAATTAATATCAACCAATCAAATTATTTCATTTATTAGACCCGATTCTCTATATAATTCTCAAAATAGTTGTTTCCTTCACCCTTCAACACCCCGAAATTTCAGAATGTCACCTAATTACTTAAACATGATAAAATCATGTCATGTAACCACTCAAAATAAATTTAATAACCTTTATAACACTTATAAGAAAGTTATAAGTCATAAAATCATCAAATTAAAACCACAAACCTTTTACCTTCACCAAATCAATCTACCAAAAATGTTGTTTCCAAATGTTAGCACATAACATTAATTGTAAATGAATTCAAGATCTCCAAATGGATTCATTGGATACAAAATTAATCCTCATCACTCTCCGGGTGATATAAAGTATCACCCAATCCATCTCATACTTCAAAAACATCAAACTTGCATTTAATCAGATCATGTCCCGAAATTTCAAAAACTTATTGTCAAATAATTCCTTGAAACCATATCATTAGTCAAACCACATATCACATGAAATATATCTGAATCTAATTTCAAAAACAACTTTAATAAACTAAAAAATCCACTTGTAGCTCAAGTTATGGCCAAAACATTCTACCATGCTATTTGAGACCCCAAAATAACCCTTTTACTAGTTAACCTATTAGTACCTCAAAACACCATGAAATTGTATGAATATTTCCTTAATCCTTCAATAAATCAATAAAATCTCCCAAAATCATGCACCATCAATTTTGTATGTTACTCATTTGGACCAAGTTGTCCTAAAAGCTTCTTCTCTAGAAACTGCTATTTTTAGGTGGGGTCCACTCATCACCATGACCTCAACCATACATTTCTGGAAATCTTGAAGAGTCCTCTACAACATCTAATCATCACTTTTTCACTATCAATAAAAATAGATTAGTATACTTCACTTTTGCTTATTGCTCCTAGTTAGGGTTTAACTAGGGTTTTAGATCTCTTTACCTTCTTAACATTCGTTCATAAAAACATGATGATAAAATGAACTTATTATTTTTGAGAAATCTTATAAAATCACCTTATAATCATCCTTGAAATCCACAATGTCCCATGCAAATCACACTATTCACAACGAGCATCAAATTTCAAATTCAAGCTTGATTTTTACCTATTCTTAACCCTGTCTTACAAAATCAGTCATATATGGAAAAATACACAACAGGGGCATCTAAATTTTATCTGAGATCATCATCACTCATCCCTATAAAATATGTGATCATCAAAATTTTAATTTCATGGCACAAACTCTCCAATCACTAAGACTTACCTATGGATGCATGTTAGATCCTTATAGTATCAACTAAGGAAAACTCAATAAATGTAATAATCAAACAAGTAACCTCTAAAATGACCCAAAATACCTCATACATCATGATACACCTGATATCAATATTTCATGGGCTCAAATAGCTCCAATTTACTCTTTCACACCTCCAATCTGTCATACCTACCCCCAATGAGCACCTGTAACCAAGAAAACCACCTATAACTGCACTACGCCACTATTGTGAGTGCTCAAGAACCCTCAAATCATGTTATCCAACTTATAAATATGCTTCCCAAGAAATCAATAAGCTCAAACTACGAACATATACCTCTTAGGCACCTGTATAGGATTGTAAGAGAAAACATGTGTCACTGAATCCCACTTTAACAATAGATATACACATGAACCAGTATGTTAGCTCTATAAATAAAATCTTGACATCATCATAAAAGTTTTAATTTGTCATTAATGTGGTTTTACATTAATGACAACACCTATTAGGCCTACATGCCAACAATCTCCCCTTTTTCATTGATGGAAAACACCCTGAACTTCTCCCCTTTTTACATTAATGACAAAGGCATACTTGTAGCTTACTTTCTTCACCTATTTCAGCTTCATACCATCATGCTTTGGTTATAAACATCAACCAAAAGACTTTGTTTGACTCTTTCTCTTGATTTTGCCCAAGAATTTGATTTTTCCTTATTTCAAACAAGCAATCACCAAGCTCCCCCTGGAATGAGCACTTCAACATCTAAACATCATTAGTACATCATGAAAAACATAATCTTTACCTTGTAAGGGACTTAAAACACCATTCTTCATCTCTTAGACAAGAAAACAAGCACATTTTCTCCTTAAACACTATTTTTTCCTTCTTGAAGCTATTGTAGTAGATATATTTTATTATACCACCTATGATCCATTCCAAAAATGTTAGAATCATCATGATCATGCCTTCATTCATTCATCCTTAACCAATTTTCACCTTTCTAGGCCTATATTTTTCATATACAATGCATGTTTCTACTCTTCATACTATCAATAAAGTGAGACCAATACAGTCTTATTAGAGAAATTTAGGCCAACTTTGACATCCACCTACAGATCATCCATGCTTGGACTCATATAATAATTTATCCCCTAGCCTTAAGACCTCTATTCCTAGCTCGTAGGCACAAACTTGACCTACTAGCCTTACGATCATGCCTTGAATTATCTTTACATCTTTCTCAAGATTCTAAAGCACCATTTCAGTCTTCTACATTCATTTCTTGCGAGATAAGGCAAAAACATACTTTCACAAGCTTGAATAAGGAGTAAACACCACTTCCTTACCTTGAATGATCTTAAGAACAACATATCACTCCCTTGGTTGAACAAACAAGTACTCCCCCTGCTATGATTAGCATATATACACCAAGAGCATCCTGATTTCTTGCTACAACACCACTTCAACATAGTATTATGAGACTGAGACCATCATATGATCATCACTACACCATTTGAGGACAATAACATACCTTAAGGCTCTTGAATACCTATAATCATTTGCATTTAAGGCTAACTAACACTCCCCATGTCCTTTAAAGCAACAATACACCATTGTACCATGTAAAACATTGTCTCAAGCTTCTTGTAGCTTAAACACATACTTCATATAGAGGATTAGACCCACTATAAGGCCTAAGATTGATCAATTCACTCATAAGATGCACTACACCATACATACCCAGCATGAAAAACTCAAACCAATAAGTGATGAGCATCTTTAAATCTTCTACACACTTATTATCATGCAACAACTTGCTTCTACAGGCTTGTGGAGTGTCACTTTTGGACCTAAGCACAATTTTTCATCCTTCTAGACTTATAAGACCATCTCCATATACTTATTTAATGTAAATCATGAGTGAATGAGATAACATATATATTCAACTATGTGGGAGCAAAGAGATATATTTTATACCTCTAAGACACTTGGTATTAAGCCACTTAGACCTATAGGTCTTCATTCACTTTTAGGGGCAACAAAATACTTCACAAGCATATGCCAATCTTCCAACAACCTCCACCTACAAACCAAAAAATTTGAAGAATGCACAAACCTTTCAAGATGAAAATGATCTCTGAGAGAATAACATAACATCTCTGCAATCACTTAACACTACCCTCTAGACCACTAAGACACATGTAGGTCTTTACTTTCTACTTGAGGCAACATTAGGCTCATACAAGCATGTATTGACTGAGATCAACAATACACTCACTCCCAACTATCTTGAAACATGTATAGGTCACCTCATAGTAATAAGAAACTCAAGGAATGATAGTACACCTTTATACATACCTATTAAGACTTCATCGCCGCAACTTAATTGTAGAGAGAAATTTTAGCTTGCAACAAGTGAAAAACACAGTCACTTCTTCATCAAAACTATACCTTACTATGAAGAAAATTTAAATATTTCTTTTGATAATTCCTTGAACTTATAAAACATCTTCTATACCATGAAAATCATGAGGAAATAAATATTTAGGATTCTTAGAGCTAAATCCTCATCACCGTATATTGTAAACTAGTACTCAACTTTGTCATACATATCTGGATATGTACACATACCTGATGTCCAAAATTCACACATACTCTATCCATATGTATCTAGATCATTCATATAAAAATTAAGACAAAATTAAATCATTTAATCACTCAAAAGTGATTTTCCAGTGTACTGCATGAATGGGTTGTGTTAACACAATCGATGATAGTGAGATGTCCGATTTTCTTGAATTCATCCCATATCTTCTTCAAACTTGAAAAATCACATTCCAAGAACATATTCAAACATGAATAACACCTCCTTAACTTGTAGATATCATGCACCACCAAAACACAGACTGTTACACCTCATTTTGCTTGTAGAAACCCCGAAAATGTGCTTTCTTGACCATCGTTGTCTCAATCAAGCTATTTGATATCTTAACTGATCAAGTAGGACTTGATCACCTTTAATTTCCTTCAAGAGAACTTAGAGAACCAAACACAACTATTGAACTCATGATGTAGAACAAGACCTTCTAGAACCAAACATGATTTGACACACAAGATGACAAGACCGACAACCTACAAATATGAGTGTAAGAGAGTAGTTTTAAATGCAAATGACCAAGCTTGATCCTTCACACACATGATAGAAATTGAACACATATATTATGACCATTTTTAGCTCATTACAACTTCAAAAAATCATCTTATGACTCGTATAGGACAAACAATACCAACACGTACCACCGATATAATCAAGACCAATATATATGCACTCAAATGACATGAGCATGAAACCTAAGACCAATGACACCTTTTAGACCCTTATAGGTACATGTCAAGATGACTTTAGACCATATAAGACTCATCATGGAACAATTACACAACATTAGAGCTCATGAATAGACCATATAAGCCACTTGCAAGAACAACATAAATAAGCAAGTCAATTCACAAGATACATACATAAAAACTATCATCATGCACCACAACAAGACTTAGAGGAGTAATAAACACACACCTTGACCTTGAAGAGATGACACATACTGACATAGACTATTCCCCCTTAATTAGATGCTTCATTTTCAATGGTATACCTTTAAGAAGCATAATGAAGGTATACATGATCCATGGAGACCTAAAATAAGGTCTTGAAGATGTCCCAAGCCTTCTTGGGAACCTATAATACACCATCATCTTCTCTCTTTTTGATATGAATACTTTGTGTTACAACTCTCTTCTCAGTGATAATTACTTTTGTTGAGACAACATTATCCTTTCTTTGCTCCCATGTTTTTCTAGTGTCATCATCTTGCATTCTAGCATTGTGGAAGTTTTTCACATACACTCTAGTCATCTGGTTTATTTTCTTTTGTCTTGAGTAGGCCTAAAAACATACTCTTGTCACATGATCAATCTCATTATAGTAGTAGAAAACAACTGAATTTTTACTTTTCAACCCTTCATTTTGACTATGTCTATCATCCAAGAAACACCTAGTAGTGTGTGCTTGTTCAATATAATTATAGCATACAATTCTCTTGGTAAACTCACTCCTATCAGTATCTCCAAGGATGATCATCTTTGTGATATATTTTACACTCCTTATATATATGACCAAAATAATTGCAAGTAAAGCAATGACCATTGAAATTTCTTTCATACCTAAAGCTTGGGGCTATCTAATGGACTTTGATCTTTCATTTTTCTTGATAGGAGTCACCTTCCTTTCTTCTTTCAATGTGGGCTTATCTAATTATTTGTTTGAAAATATAGCTTCTTGTTCATGTTATTTGTCTTCGGCTCTTGTTTCAAGCCCAAACCAGTCCTATCATCTTGTTAGCATATGGATTTGCACACATGCAAATGACATGCAAATAATGTGGGAACAAAGTCCCTCCTCAATGAAGGTGAGGATTCCTTTATTGAAAACCAAAACTGTATTTACATATGTACATTCAAAATTGTATGTGGGGGTGTTTTGGAACATCAATGGAAAGAAAAGTGAATGAGGGAGATGGAATGGAATGAAGAAAAGAGTGAATGAAATGAATTGAAAGAACATGCAAGAGTTAGGTAAAAGCATAACCTAATATTGCACGAAGAGGAAAGATGAATAACTAACACAAATAAAATGGAGTTTGAGTAAGCTAATCATGAATGTGTAAAAGGGAACACACGTGAGCAAGTAGATAATCATAGCTTGATCACCATGAACTAGAACAACAAATTAATAACATTGACAATAAGATCAAAGACAATATTTGATGCAAAGATTTAAACATCTAACATCTAATGAATATAAGAATCAAATGTTACAAGAGACAATGAATGAGACACAAAGTTCATATTTCATTAACTCCAAAATGTTTTCACAAAAGAACACAAAGTTTCTTCCTAAAACAAATCTTGCACACAAAAGTATTTTCTTCTCCTCTCTCAAAGTCACCTTTACAAATGATCCCCTCACTTCCTTTTATAACCCAAAAGTTGGTTACAAAGTAGTTAGGATTTTACGTGATCATTAAATAAGGCACTTAAGTGACCTTTGACTTCTTCTAACCAACTTTATTAAAAACAACTAAAAATAAAAATCACTTAAGTTATCCACAATTTCCCAAAAGCAAATAACAACATCCTTTCCTTAAAAATCCACTTTTTAAAATATACAATAATAACCAATGCCTTATCCATTGAAATGGATCTTCCTATCTCAAGCGTATGAGCAATGGAATATCCTACAAGATTTGAGTGGAAATAACCTCAATATCCACCTCCTAATCATTTGAGATATTTTGGGAAATTTCTTCATTAACTACATGCTCAAGTGTTTGATATTGGACTACCTACACTCGAGTGGATGCTTGTGCAAAGCATGGATGAGGATCGTTTATCATGAGCTTCTGAGAACTATTAACAATGTGGGTAGAAGAATCTCTACTTTAAGTAGAAAATCCTGATACATGCACTCTCTTCCTTCACCAAGGCTAGGGTCTTTAGATTTTTCTCCTCATGGCACATTACTCGGTAAAGTGGATTTTGGAAACCACTCCTTTCTTGCTTGTTGTGTATGATTGGATGGTATGGAGGTTGATCAAGAAGGGGCTTTGGTTGAATGAAGACCTCCTCATGTTGCCAATTTTTGTGATTTTAAAGTATGATCTTGAATTGATTGTAACTTAGTAAGTTCTCTTTCGTACCAAGATATGCTTCTTTCAAGAATTGGTTGATTCTTGCTATCAAGAGAAAATTCATCTCTTTTGTCCAATCAATTTGAGGCAATGGGGTAAAAGAAACTGCATCATATGAGGGATCAATAACATCTTCATCATCCTTTATGAATGAATCGGGAGGTTTATTGATGTGTAAAATGCTTTATCTCGAGTAAGTGTTAGGTGAGAAAACATCGTCTTCTTACTTCATGTTTGTTAAATAGGCAGCCCAAAAATATTCCATGGTAGGGTTATGTTGATACTTTGCTCCAAGAATCTTCTACATATATCCATTGATATAAAATTGGGATCTCTTCACATATGGATGAATTGTGATGAGGGAAACTCTTTTTCCATGAGTTGTGCAATCGAATAGATTTGACATTAGTATTCCCGATTTGGATTGGGAAATGAATTCTGAATGGAGCTTGTCATTGAGAAGACAAGAACTTGGAAAAGTTTTCACGTAAGCTCCATTAAAGCCCATCTCATTCTCGACGTACTTAGGAAGATTCCATGGAGTACCTACAAAGCCACTAATGCGAATGTAGGAAAAGGATGAAAATTAATAAAATAGGTTCCCATTAGGAAATGAAATTCATGGATTTTTAGAAAATATTTCCTCTATATTGATTCAGGTTCCGAATCACACAAAGGTGAATGCATTGTTGACTTTTCTAAAATGGTGAGAGCTATTTTCAAACTTAGTTACTGATATAGTAATGGAAGACACTATTTGATGGCCCCATGACTCCTCTCATTTTGAGTCCATAAAATTGCTTTCTTCTTCTACTACATAAGTCAAATATGATGTCATGTAAGCATCCATTCATCTTAACTTCTATCAATTGTTTGTGAAGGGTATTATTGATGATGGTGGCCCAATCCACAAACTCTTTCTTGGAAAGGATGATACGAGAAACCGATACATCCATGGGTGGAAAATCCTAGTAGAGGGTAAACCAAAACTTGACTTAGGAGAGTAATCATGTCCCCGCTTTCTTCCACGAACTCAACGCAATCTGATTCTTTGGGAAGCTTCTTCATTTGAGAAGCCTCGTCAATAACCAATTGTTATTAACCATCTTGCTCCATCTAAGTGGTTCTTCATTCCAAAATTCTTGTGCTAACTAAGTGATATCCACATTCTTAGGAAAGTCAGGTATGCCGAGAAATTCCTCAATGTGCTCTAGTGTGATTAAGAGGAAAGGCTCACGATTATATTTAAAATTTCCTCACCTCTTAGGATCATAATGCTCTACACAAGTGATAACTAACTCTGGACACTGCACTAAGACATGAAATGTTGCTACTTGAGGTAGACCACTATGGTAAAGCCTATCCGAGAATATGGTTTTGCCTTCAGTTTTCACCCATTCACAAAATTGTTGCACATTGATGTGACCCAGATTTGTATTAGTGATATTTTCATATGCTGACTTAATGGAACTAGGAGGGATGATTCCTTGGAATTCATACTTGATCACCGAACTTATTCGATTTCTCCATTGGCTTCTTTGATCTTCCTGCAGATTTGTTAGATTTTTCGGCCATTATGAATTTCATTAAAGAATTACTCAAGAACACAAAACAACACAAGCGGGGTCAGTTCTCAGTCTCCGAAACTCCCGTCAATGCAAGAAAATATGAATTGTTTTAATATTATTATTATTTTAAAAATAATAATAATAATAATCCCAGGTTACATTTTTTTAATACATCACACCGAGAATAGGCTTGAATTTCGATTCTGGCGACAACGATTTATATATATATTTTTAAATAAAAAATCTCCTGGTTTTAATATTCCAATTTTTTTATTTAATTCACCTGAGAAAATTCTCCTTTGCATGCATGAATCTTAACTTCTTATTTGCGTGAAAATCACCTGATTTTAATGAATGTGTACTTTGGGCTTTCCTTCTTCCTTGTGGACTTTTGATCGATGTGTGGGCAACATATAGTTTCGACAACTATTTGTGATTGGAATTTCTTTATAGCCTACGGAAAACTTGAGCTTTTTCCTGAAAAGTGTGTGGATATATATATATATATATATATATATATATATATATATATATATATATATATATATATATATATATATATATATATATATATATATATATATATATATATATATATATATATATATTTGCACTTTCTCAACTCACCAATGCATGGCTTTTAACCAATGCATCCTTTTTCCTATTTCCTTTGATGAGTGTGTGGGAGGAATTCTTGTCTTTTTTTAAACTATTATTCTCTCTATTCTTTTGGCTACACAAAGATCTCTGTTTTCTTCTCACTTCTGTGTGGTGATTCTCCTTCTAGCTTTGGCCTCCCTAATCAAAACAAAAAACATATTCTTTGGACTGTTCTAGTTTTGAAAATGTGTGGAAACTTGTTCCTTTTGTTGCCTATGCATGGTGAAAGAACTGGAGAATGCGTGGAGCAGCTTGGAGACTAAGTTTTGTTTCTTTTTTTTTGTGAAATCCTCCTTTCCCTTCCTTGTGGCCGCAGATCTGTTTGACTATTTTGGATTTTGTTTGACTGCTATTTTTTTTCCCAATGTGTGAAAACAGAATTTCAACTTTACTTATGACTTTTACCTTGTCTCTCTCCCCTGCATAGGCATTAAATTTGGCCTTGATTTGGTGAATGTGTGGGTATGCTCTAAGAAAACTATTCGTTGAAATCATTTTTTCTTTTTTTCCCTATTTAGCAATGCGTGTATTTATTTTTGTCCAGTATTTCTTTTCTTTCCCATGTGGCATGTGCTTTAATGAATGCATGGGATCCTCCTTATGACAAATGCATGGAAGTTCCTCTTTTTCTTTCACCTGCTATTTCAAAGAGTTCTACATATTCTTTTATCGCCCTTGGGCTAAGTAGGAGAAGTTCTTTGGACTGTTCTGGCTTTTGCTAATGCGTGAAAAGCATTACTTTGTATTTTTTATATTTAAAAACCTGCGTGGATTTTTGTTTTATGCTTTCACCTTGCTTCCCTCCCTTTTCAATGCGTGGTGTTTTGGGACTGGTTTTATCCTTTGTTATGGCCTTTTCTTGGACTGTCCTCTTGCACATATTTCTCCTTCACAATGGCGTTCACAGACTAGTATTGTTTGAGGGATGTGATAAAAATATTATTATGTTTCTTAGAAGAAATAAGAAGCAATTTAGAAAGTTTCACATGACTCTTTCCAATGAGTTCGATGGAGGAATTTATGAGGATTAACCCAACTTCCCTTCTTCTCGTAGTGGAATTAATTGTCAGGGGAAATGGGAAATCAATGGCCAATTGCCAATGGAAATGGCAAGGTGGGCTAGAAATCCTGTTTTATTTCCCCATGTGGGAAATTGGGAGATTTTTTCCCATTTTCCAATTCATTAATTTGGCAATTGGGGGAAGAAATCCCACGAGTGGGGATTTAAAACAATTTTTCCAAGAAAGGGGAAATCCGGGCCCGGGAAGCCAATTTGGCATCCCCGGCAATGGGAAGCGGAAGCTTATTTTCCCCCCGACAAATTAAAATAAAACTTTTCAAATGAATTTTAATTAATATTTATTTAATTAAATACTCCAAAGTTATTAAAAATTAATTTTATCAAATAAAGAGTAATTAATTAATTAATTAATTAATTAATGGTTAATGCGCTTTAAGACCTAGTGGGAGGAGTTCTTGCCTAAATGGACGAAATGAAGATCGGACGATCACAAAAATGAGATGGTCATGATGAGATTGATAAACCATGTAAAGTAACACTTTTGAAAAATTTCAAAATTTCCATTTTTTTAATCAATTTTGTAAGTCAAAATTTGTTGATAACACATCTCGTAAATATTTGTTTTTCAAGAAGGTAATCTAGATATTTAATACTTTTTCAAATTTTTGCAAAGACATGGTCTTCTTGCTGATTTCTAACAACTCATCTCTCAAAAAATCTATATCTTGCTCATATTTAGTGCACAAATTCTCCTTATCCTGCAGGTTAGAGACAAGAAACTTCACATTATCTTATAGCACCTTGTTTGCCTCAATTAGCTTTATAAATCAATCACATATTGCTCATCCATCTTATGAAAATGATTTTCATATTCCTTAATCTGTAAGGTCAAATTTTTATTCTCCTTTTCAGTTTTCTCAAGTTCCCTTTTTATACTTTCAAGATCATCTATGTCCTCTTCACATTCCTTATCAGAAAATTTACCATAACCAGAAATTAAATCACCTAGAAGAGAAGAACCATCACCTAAATATCTCATATCTTCTTTAGTCATGAACAAGACTTCATTACCTATGCTTTCATACTCATTTTCAGATTCAGAATCTCATACACCACTACTAGCATATGAAAAATCATCATCTTGATTTGAGTAAAAACTTCTTTTCTCCTTTTCATAGTTAGGAGTCTTAAAACTTTTCTTACCTTTTCCAAACTTGTAGTTATTCTTCTTAGGTTCTTCCTCTTGGTCTTCAACATCATCATTTTTCTCTCATTCCTTTGAGGATACTTAGCAACAAAATGTCATACTTTAGTGTAATTAAAACATTTGAAAATAAGTTTACCTTTGTATACTTACAAGAACTTTGTTTCATTCATCAAGCAACCATAGCACATAGCTCCTCATCATCAATATCTAGGGTGGTGGTATCCTCCTTTACCTCTTTATTTTTTTCTTCATTTCAGATTTGAAATCAATCTCCTTCTTGGTATATTTTGAATCACCTATCCTCGTTTCATAGGCATTCAAAGTACCATGTAACTCATCCAATGTCAAATTTGTTAGATCTTTTTGCTTCTTCTATAGAAGACACCTTAGAATCAAACTTATAAGACAAGGACCTTAGAAAATTTTGTACTACAACTTCTTATTTTATTTCATCACCTAAACCCTTCATGTTATTCACAATTTTGTCAACTCTAAGTAGATATGCAACAATTGACTCATTATCATTCATTTTTAGGCTTTTAAACTGATTTCTAAAAGTTTGAAGTTTTGCAATTTTTACCTTTGAGTCACCTTCATAGAGAACTTGAAGTTTTTCCCATGCCTCCTTTGCATTCTTATAATGCATCACTTTACCCATTTCATATTCTCCAAGTCCACTTAGGATAACACAGAAAAGCCTTTGAGTTGTTGGTATAATCAGCCTTTTCTTTTCAATGCTTGGAGGATTAGTAGGAGGGACATAAGATTTTTCAACTGCCACCCAAACATCAAACCCTTGTGCCATGATGAAATTCCTCATTCTCATTCTCTAGAAGCTATAATTCACACCATCAAACATTGGTGGCTTTCCACTCACAATGTTGCTTGCCATTTTGTGCTTCAAGGATCTCCTTTTAAGATGTCAAACTTTTGTAAAAGGACCTGCTCTGATACCAATTGTTATACACACAATGGACTAAGGGGAGTGAATCAGTCCTTATAAAATTTCAAATTAAACTTCAGATCTGAAACTCAATATACCATAAGCATTCAAACAAAATAACCACTTATTCAACTTTAAGTGTGTGCACACCTTAAACCATCATCAAAGAATATAACCATGAAAGAAAGGAAACACCATAAGAACACAAGATATAACTAGAAAACCCTAAAATGGAATAAAACCCACTAAAACACTATCTTATATTGATATGTTTCTTAATTTAGTGAGGCACCAACCCCACAAGGAACACCAACCCCTAGTTTAGTAGAGCATCAAGCCTACAAGTACACCAACCCCTAATTTAGTAAAGCACCAAATCCACAAGGAGGCTACAAGCCCCCAAGATGATCAATCACCCACTCAACCACCTTATGATGTGTAGATATCTGATTTTTTTCTACCACAACTGATGGAGATCCAATATTCATCTCACTTTCCTTCACTCAAACCCTAGGTGATAAATCTTCACAAAACAAGCTCTTCAATCACTCTAAAAATCATCAAACCCTTGTTCTTATTTTATCTCATTTTTCTTCACCTTATAAACAATAGCTTCATCTCCAAAACATTATCAAATACCTGCAATGATACTTCACCTAGGTCGCTCCACCTTGCACACACTTCACTAGTTTGGAAAAACACCCAAAAACATGTTTTTATATGCTTCTCCACCTTTCAAACTTAGGCCCAACATTTTACATCAATTTAGTTCGACTAATACATTAATGAAACACTTAAAATTTTAAATATAATAGTCACAATTGACCCAATTAGGTCATCATAGCTAAAAACTTCATCAGTATGTGCCAAAAATTACTCAAAACCCCATGGGCACAATCTTAAAATTTCCTTCATCAAATATATAATTTTTCATGACCCAAAACCTTTTAGATATGTGTAATACATCAAAAAATTCATACATGGTCTGACAATAATATCAACCAATCAAATTATTTTATTTATTGGCCTAGTTCCCTTTAGAATTCTCAAACCAATTGTTTCCTTTAACCTTTAACTCAGTAAACTTCATAATGTCACCTAATTACTTAAACATGATAAAAGAGTGTTATATAACCACTAAAAATAAATAGAATAAAATTTATAACACTTCTAAGTACATTATAGTTCATGGAACATCCTACATTCAAACCATAACAACATTTTCCTTCACTAGATCAACCTTCCAAAAAATTGTTTCTAAAATGTTAACTCATAAAATAAATTATACATGCATTCAATATCTCCAAATGGATTCATTTGATGAAAAATAAATCCCTCTTCACTCTTCAGGTGATATGAATTATCACCTAATCAATCACTTTCTTCAAACAACTTCAAATTTGCACCAAAATAGATCATGTCTTAAACTCCAAAAACTTCTTGCTAAAAGAAATACCCTATAACCCTACCAAATCACATTATCATGAGGAATCCATATATAATTGAAACTATATCTGAATATTCTTTCCAAAAAAAAAAACTTTAATCACCTAAAAATTCCACCTGTAGCTCAAGTTATGGCCAAAACACTGGACCCTACTATTTAAGACCCCAAAACTACCCTTTGACCAATCAAGCTTTTTAGAACTCAAAACCCCATGAAACTATATGAACATGTCTTGAATCATCCATGGACATCAATAAAATATCCCAAAAATCATGCACCATTAATTTTTATGCTAATCCTTTAGACGAACTTATCCTAAAACCTTCTTATCTAGAAACTTTGCTATTTTTATGTGGGGCTCACTCATCACAATGACCTCAACTATACATTTATGGAAATCATGAGGAGTAATATACAACATCCAATCATCAATTTTTCACTAGAAATCAAAACTGGGTCAGTATACTTCACTTTCTATCAACTACTCCTAGCTAGGGTTTAACTAGGGTTTTAGACCTCTTTACCTTCTTAACATTCGTTCATAAAAACGTGACAATCAACTGACCTCATTATTTTTTAAAAACTTATAAAATTTCCTTAGAATCATCCTTGAAATCCACAAGGTCCCATGAAAATCATACTATTCACAATGAGCATCAGAAGTTCAAATTCAAGCTTGATTTTCACTTGTTCTTGACCCTGTCTTACAAAATCAATCATATCTACGAAAGAAACACAACATGGGAAGCTAAAATTTTCCTTAGATAATAATCACTTATCCCTATAATATCTCCAATCATCATAATGTTAATTCCATTTCCCAAACTCTCCAAATACTAAGACTTACCTATGCATGCATGCTAGATCCTCATAATATCAACTAGGACAATGAATAAATGCAAGAACCGAACAAGTAACCTATAAAAATGACCCAAAATAATTCATACATTATAATATAAATGATATAAATATTTCATGAGATCAAATATCTCTAATGTACTGACACTTTCCCAAGAGCACTGAACTAGCACAAGAAAAACACCTATACCTACAATATGTCACTTTGTGTGAGTGCTCAAGAACCCTCAAATCATGATATCCAACCTATCAACATGATTTCCAAGTAATTAATAAGATCACACTACTAATATATACCTCTAGGCACTTGAATAGGCTTGGTAGAGGAAGAACGCATCATCAATCCCACTTTAATAGCTGATATACATATAAACCATTATGTTAGCTCCATAAACAACATCATGATATCATCATACAACATTCACTTTTTAATTAATGTGGTAGACAACACCTATTATGCCTACATGGCGACAAAGCGTTGGGGTCAGTGAATAAGAAGTGACTCCCATTACGAAGAAAATCACGAAGGGGACTATGTATAACTTGTCTGTGTTCATAACTGAAACTATCATCCCACTATTATTTTATCTATTATATTTTAAGATATTGGGGTCACTGGATAGCCCTAAGGACAAATTATGGTAGTTCCCAGAGGAAAAGAGGTCATTAGTAGAGAGGTTTCAAAGTACACTTGTAGGGAAATATGAGTGGTACATATAAGTAAAGGCTAGATATTTGATACAATTGCATGTGCAAGGCTTTTGAACATGGGTGAAGAATACCCAAGGACGTACTTTCCATAATGGATAAGCGGCAGAGTTTGCATTATTTCAACACTCCGTATTCAAAGGTTCCAAATGAATGATGGTAAGTGAAGCCCTTGGTGATGGCTCTCTTATGCATTCACCACGCATTACTTTGAGGTTTTGTTAACATATTTTCAAATGTGCTCAAGATTAGCTTCAATGTAGACAAAGTTGATTTCGTGTACCATAGCGTCAAGAAAACCTATGTATATATGGGTAAGTCTCTGGATACATCAATACAATGATATCTAATGACATTATTATCAATTCTATGACTTTTGTGGTTGGAAATGTAGGAGTGGATAAGGTGTACCTCAACCTTAAGACCAAATTAGTGAATTGGAGATATATTGATAATGAGTTTAGAATCCTTAAAGCACCCAAGGAAAACACGTAGTTGGAACCATGTAGGAAGATGAGCCCACTCCTCCCAAAATAGATGAGGTGGAACTTCATGGGGAAGAGGAGGAGATGAAAGACAAAGTGACACACTACATCATGACATGATAATTAAAATAACTGTAAGTGTGAATAGACTGTGAGAGAACTCCTCCTAGGTAGGAAGAGGAAGAGGAAGTAAGCATAGAGGCCGATCTTGAGGAGACCGAGAGAGAGGAAGGTTGCGTGGTGGATTAGGGTTTTACGAGAGTGTTGAGAAGGACTAGAACATTAAGAATTGGTGTGGGATCCTATCAACCATTTAGGAGGGATATCTCCTATCAAACCAAGCCCAAATGAGAAGTAAAATAAGATTTTCAAGTATGTTCCTAGGAAATAAAGTGAAGAGGTCATTTCGGATGAGGCTACGCACACCGTGGAGGATACACTAGTAATTAAGGTGAAGGAGGAGAATATATTAGAGAAGAATAATCTCATAATGATGCAAAGCACATGTTTAGCATGAGGAGGAAAAACCCATGGGAGGATATGAAGAAATATAATAGAGTGTTGGTGAGCCATTTAACGAATCTTCTAGAGAACGTAAGGATGCAATAGGTGAAGGCCCAATTTTGGGTACAGAGACACATATTCCCAACGGAAGGAAAAGCTGGTAGGGGTAAAGGAGAATAAATTTTGAAGATTCCTGACTTAGAGTATGTTAATTATCCTTCAAAGATCATCCATGTAAGGTTTGAGCACCCTTGACTGAAAAATTATATGGATAGGATTTTATAGAACCCCATGGTGCAAATATGCGCACGAAAGTATATTTCCCGAACATGTAGACGCACATGGATGAACATGAGTTTGACATCAAGGAGGAAGCTTGCATTAGGTGTAAGATGAAGAAATCACATACTCCCACATGATAATAAAATCAACCGAGTTCACAAATGAGTAGGCTATCAATGCCTTGACAAATATGGAAGCAGGAAGTGGTAAGAAGGAATTTAGAAAAAGAGGCTACTTTCAGGACATTACTTGAAGATAATTAGAACAAGACAAAACAGATTGAGTAACTAAATGAGGTGCGAAGACATGCTAAGAAGTGAAGAGGGATATTTAGGAATTTTCTACGAGATTAGAGGTGAAATTTTATAGGTGCATCTAGAATTTGATGAACAAACGAATAATACTTACCCTTCATCCTTGCAATTTCTTCAAGATTTTATCCATCTTATGCCCAAGAGAAGCCGACTACACTAGAGAATACTAAAGAACAAGAAAAGGCCAAGAATGATCTATAGCGTGTCGTATTACATGATTATGATGCCATTCTCTAAACATTATAGATGAATTAAAGAAGATGAATTACAAATTATGAGTGCCATTCTCTAACTATGTGGATCTCGAGAAGATCCTTAAGGAATATACATTATAGGAAGAAAATGAGGTTGCGTGGTAAAGAAAGATGAGTCCTTGCGCATGGAAGAAAATTTGGCCATGGTGGTGAAAAAGTGCACGATGCGCTTAAGGTCAACAAGGATCCACATGAGATAAAAATAAAGGATCTAAGGGTGTTGTTCATGCAACGAATGGATTTAATGGATGACATGATATCGGGGTTAGTAGGAGAGATAAGGGAATTGAAGCACAAGGGTCAAGATATGACTATGGAAGAAATGGAGAAGATACTTGGAGAATGGAATGAGTTGGAGGCTGATATAAAAAAAGAGTATCCTAAACTCCTGCGCAACTAGTTAAAGATTGATGTGCGTTGGTCATTATTTTATTTGTTCTATTCATTCAAGTAGGAGTACCTTAATATGTATTCTTTTATTCTTTAGAGAGATAAGTATGAAACCCCATTGCTTGGAGAGGATGGCAATGTAATTAGTGTGGGGTAATGTTGGGTTGGCCAAATTGCCTAAGTATTGAGGGCGCATGCAGAGGGGGTGTAGCTATGCGCCTAAGTATCGGTTGAAATAGGGCGCACCCAAGAATATCAGTTTGAAGACCTAGCCTATTTTGCATGGTATGGGCTAAAAATAGGAAAATAAGTTGAGTGCGGCCCAAGTAAAGATATAAGTAAGAAAAATTCATAGCTAATCAAGATCTATTTTAGGGACTAAAGTGGAAGGTCAAAGGTTGTGCATGAACTATGCTAATAATAGGATTAAAGTAGAGTTTAATTAAAGATTTATCTATTATTAGCCTCTTTGTAAAATCATACATGGCTATTTTGGCATACACTCTATTTTGAGATGCATGGGAGTGATGAAGGGTAGTCCCCACCCCTACATATATTGGTTGATTTATATAGTTTTAAACACCATGTATTGTAGACCAATTAAGTATTGTAATGTTATGTTATTTTATTCTAAGCATGCATAACTATGTGGAGATTGGTATTAGCATTATTATGTATTCAACTTTTGTTATTTGATTATTTAATGCAATGGATAATTGTGGTTGGATTATAGTAATTGACGTATTAGATCATGGTGTTTGCATGGTAAAACTAATCTTAGTACTTGTCTGATATGTATGTTCCTTGTTATGTGTGTTTCCAAGTCAAGCTTATGGGTCTGATGTTTATTCTAGAATGTATGCTTTGATAATGATTACTATAAACATGCATGCTAATATCTTGATAAGACAACACAAAGGAGGGACTGGTAGGCTTTACACACTTTAGGTGAGCGCTCATATATATCTTAATGAAGTGCCAGCGCACCTAGGAAATTGAATAAAATAAAAGACTACATCGTAACCTCATGTTCCCTCACATACCATTACTTTCCCCTCACACTATGGCCTAAACACCTCTGCGAGGAACTTGAATCATTGAGGAACCATTCTTTCTACCACTTGTTCATCCACATCATAAAATTCTCACTACTAAATTCATATCCACAATACAAAGCTCCCCGTAGTGTTCCCTTTTTCTTCAATGTGGCCTTGACTCACCCTACGGGAACATAGAGCTCAAAGGAACTTGTTCCTTCTATTCCTTTGGTTCTGCAATACATTTTTGGTCCTTTAATTATGCCCCTAACATGTTTTTGGGAGTAGAAGCCTCGTGGAATTGTTCCATGTGAGATCCAAAATTCCACACAACACTTCATCCACACCAAATTCCTTCAATGTGGATCAAAAGGGATGTGGATAATTGGAGACCCGTGATAATTGTTCCATGTGTTCCCTCGAAACTCCTAATAAACCTAGATAACACTTCAAAGACCTCTTTTTCCATTTTTTCTCAAAATTTTCTAAGTTTTTAGATTTTAAGGTGTGTAGGAGAAAGAGGAATGCCCCAAAATAAATGCAAGTCCTCAAGGCATTAAAATTACATGTTTTATCTAGTTTCTTCATCAATACCCCATTAGACTACCAAATTTCAAATTTTTTAAGTTGGCCAACTTTTGGAAGAGGGGAAATTAGACAATAGTTTGGCGACTCAATAGGGTAATTTGCTTGCTATATTGAAGAGATTAGTAGCCTTGAAGCACCCACTGGGTATGAAGTCAACTTGATATTCTAAAATTTAATTGAAACATGAATTTATCACCTCTAAATCCACTTCAAGTACTTCTTGAACTTGAGTTGATCTAAAGCTGGAATTTCCCATTCTCATTATAAAATTACTCGAATTTAGTTTTATGCAAGTGGAAAATTTTCTTGAATCTTGAATCCACCTTCTTTCCCTATAATTGATCTATTGGGGCAAGTGAATGAGCATTTGAAACTTCCCCCACATCTGATTTTTCCAATTTTGAAGAAGTTGAATCTTAACAAGGATAAACATTGTAGAGTTATGATTATATTTTGATTGACAATGGATTATATGCACTTGGAATTGCCCCAAACACCTTTCTTTTACCTTAAACATTGCTTCCTCAAATAGACTGTGCAACAACAATGAGAGACCACAAAAATATGTACAAAATGAAAAATCATACATGTTCCAAGTGGAAACATGTAGAGTGTGCATAAACACTTATTTTATTGAAATCAAACCTACACTACCCTACTCCAACCAAAGGCAAAGGAAACTCAAAAAATATTACAACGGTAGGGAGAAGTAGTTTCCTTTCCTCACAAATTTAGACCATGTGTTTAATTTAGCAATGGACATGGTCTTTGATGAGGGTAAAAACTATCTTGAATATGGATTTCTACCTCATTCCACAAAGTATTAACTAGAAACAAAAATAATACCTCTTTAACTTTCTCTACATTTGGATTATGGTGGCACTACAACTAACCTTTGGTGAGTGTATCTCTTCCTCATACTCTAAAGTGAACTTGACTAGTTGAAACTTTGATTTCAGATCCAAACTAGCCATATATTTGATTGGTAAAGGGATTTGGGATCTAATGGGTCGATCCTTTTTATTTTCCCACTTTTACAAATTCAATCCCATAAATGGGCTCATCATGCAGAATTTCCTAAAGGTGGTGGATGTTTGCAAGTTGATCTGAACCTTATTCTACTTCCACAAACAACTTTGTCTCATCCATGATGATTTCTGATTTTATAATTGATTCATCATGGCTCTCCTTGTCCTCAAACACAAATTTTGAGATATGGAACTCATCCACAAAACTAGATTATTGTAATAATGTAGGGAAGAAGGATCTAAAATTCCTTTATGGTTTGTTCTTCACTCACAACATCTTAATCATATTTTTCATCCTCCATGGCATGAAGCTCCTTGTGAATGGTTACAACATCTAAAGATATTCTTAATGGATCACTACAATCTTCCAAAAGTACAACAATTTCTAAACATGCGAGAATAATAAGGATCATTATATTCCATTAAAACATCTTTCTCACTTTGTAAAGATTCTTCCTCTCTTTGTTATATGGAACTAATGTTCAAAAACACTTTCTCTTCACCTCCAACTTCAATCTAATTTCCTTCTCATCTGCATGCTTTTCACAAACTCAACTCCTCCTTTTACATAATTTTCACATTATCATCCTCCCAATTTGAATCATACCAATCATCCACTAATATACAATTTTCATCCTTGGTAGAATTGGTTGGAGAAGAAGCATAATAAAGGGGCTTTTAGTTTTTGCATGTTTGCAAAGAGATGTTTAGTGTTCAAGATATCTGATTTTTTTAATTGGAGAAGCCAAATGATCCTCCAAAATATACTCCCTATGTTGTTGATTTGTTGTCTCCAAGAAAAATGTATGATTTTACATGAATCCTTGTTGTTTGGGGTGTTTCCTAGGTTTTCTCCTTCTCTCCAAAGTATATCAAACATTGTTTTCTACCAACCTTATAGTATATCTTGGTTTAGTAAGGTTTTGGTAGAAAATAGGGATAACATGTGATACACCACAACTTTTGAAAACATTAGCACAAGGTTTAGTGAAATTGTTCCAATACATTGGGTGGAGATGGAGGAAAGTTTTGAAAGTATGGGCAGTTATTTGGGCATGATAAAATTTTGGAGCATCAAATTTATGACAAGGAAGAAAAGGATCTTCCTAATTTTGGAAGGTAACAAAAAAATTTCATTTTTAGTAAAAGGGAAGAAATAATTTGAGATGGTGAGCGAATAATTGCAGAAATAGAGATGGGTTTTCTTTTTCCATCATGAATGAGAATCTTCTCATCTTGTGATGCAATGGAAAATCTTGAGGAATATTTTTTCCTCTAAGGATTGAATTAACATAGCTAAATCAACATCAAAGGATCTCAAATAATACAAGAATGTCATACCTTATGAGGGTCTGAATTCTTGAGGAATTTTGTGCCAAGTCCTTGTAAATATGATGTTGAAATTAGGGATAAACTCCATTGGATCCCACTATATTTTGTTGAGATGTTCCATGAGGAAAATGACATTTGTATCCTCCTTGAACTAGTTATGTAATTGTTCTCCTAGCTGATCCCATGTGGAAATGGATTATGAAGACAAACTGTTGTACCAATCTCTTGCTTTACCTCTAAATGATGAAATAAGAAGTCTGAGGAAAATGTTCTCTTCTATGATATTATGAATGGTGCAATGGTTTTCTACATCTTGAATGTGATCAATAGGATATTGATCTCCATTTCCATGGAAAAAGGTAGGTATTTTAGGTTTGATTTGGGAACATCATCCGGCTGCTTTAAAATGGAGGGGGCTAAAACTGAAATGGGAGAATGGAAGAGTGCTTTAGAGAGCCATGAAAGAAATGAAACATTTAAAATAAATGGAAGAATAAAGGGAAAGGTTTGTAAATGGGATAATGGGTTGTTTAGATCAGTGGATTCATCATATGTGTTGAAAAATACCTCCAAAGGTTGAATACCATCAAGAACACATGATTCTCATTGGTATGAATTTGTAAATATCTTCAAACTTATCCCACGGCATGCTGGAACTATTGGAGCTCAAAATTACACCCTTTCTTGAGTCATAAATAACCCATAATTTTGAGGCAACATGAGACTATCTCCAATTTGTGGGACTTGAATTGAGACATACCTCTAGAGAAGGTTGGTTCCTCTACCTATTCCTGATGTTAAAATACTCCTGGGAAATGAAATGCAATTATCTAACTCTACTCTATCATTCTAAGGGACCATGGTAAGAAGGAGATGCATAAAATTAAAATCCTACACTAAGGGGGTGATAACACCAAAAATAATGTGAAAGACACTCTTAAATTAGGTAAAATGGAAGAAAAATGAGGAAGGAGAGGGCAAACATAAGTGTCATAGTCCAAAACAACATTCAACCCATCATTTCCATGAAGCACAATATATTTAAACCACGAAAGGAGAATAAAATATGCACAATATATCTACGAGATGCAATGAAAGGACAAAACAAGTATTTTATTGCTTGAAATAGATGCACAATTCATTACAGTGAAGGAGAAAGGAAAAAATCACCATGTAGATCTCCAAATCTAAGGTATGTAAGTCATGAACATATGCAACACTTATAGAAGGATGCATTACTAGCCCAACATAAGAATGTCACATTACAAATGAGCATCACTTTACATTTTATAGAGAGTGGGAAAGAGAGAGAGGATGGAAAATAGAGGGAACTCAAATTTATGCCTCCACCCACTAGTTACATGTATAAAATCTCTAAAATCAATATGGTCACCCTTACATATCCATCGCCCACTAATGTGTTTCTTGCAGGAGAAGGAATGGGCACCATACCTCATTAAAAATGGTTGTTTAGCTACATGGAACTATGTTTATTAATGATAGAAATGTTTTCCTCTTTTCCTTCCACCTACCCTTACCTAAATCAATATTTCTAGTTTCCATGATGAATAGCATAAAAAAATCTTTCTAAAAAGTCAAGCTTTTCTAAATTGGAGCTTTAGGTAAAATCTATGCCCATGTCGGGGTTAGGGAGGAACATGGGTTCCCTAGGTTCTTCTACAATTCACATTAATCATTTTCTCCTTTTCTTGTGGGTCGATCAAGATTTAGGGAATAGAGGAAGGATGGAAGTGTTGTTGGTATGTGCATCTAATACTCCCCTTGAGTTTTGGTACATGGAATAACCACCTCTTGTGGATCCTAACTTTGGTGATTCTAACGGAGATTAATGCCTATGGGTTTTGGTCTAATAGAAATCATGGTCCAAAAAATGGTATCAAAGCGACAGGTCTTGAGTTTGAAACTCACCTGGGTAACATTGGGGGGATTTTTACATGTGCATTTAGTGCTCATCACAAGTTTCATTACATGGACTAACCACCTTTCGTGGATCCCAACTCACGGCAAATTTAGTGGAGATTAATGCCTATGGGTTTTGGTATAATGGAAAACATGGTCCAACAAGTGTTCCATTTGTGCCAATATTATCCGCTTCGTCCACAATTGTCTTGGTGCGTGTTTAGATCGATATTTGGCTATGGGATGGAAATGTGGAATAGTTCCATCTCGATACATTGTTCCCACAACCTCTTCTTCCCCGCATAGCATTACTCACCCTCACACTACAGACCTCAACACCCCCGAAGGAAATTGAATCACAAGGAACCATTTCATATGCCACTTGTTCATCTACATCATATGGTTCCCACCACTCAATTCCCATATACAATACAAATTTCCCTACGGTATTCTTTTGTTTGCTTCAATGCGGCTCTTGACTCACCTGTGGGGAACTTAGAGCTCAAAGGAACTTGTTCTTGTGTTCCTTTAGTTCCCTTAATACTCCTCTCACCCATAAAATATTGTTTGGTCCATTGTTTGTGGCCCCAAAGTGATTTTTAACCGTAGACACCTCGGGAACTATTCCATGCATGATCCAAAATTCTACACAACACTACCTCCATGAAAAATTCATGCAATGCAGATAAAAGGGGATCAAAGAACTAGAGGCCCACAAAAACTATTCCACGTGTTCTTTTAAAACCCAATAAACCCACACAACATTACATAAGACCTCTTTTTCCATTTTTCTCAATTTTTTCTAAGTCTTTGGATTTATAAGGCCTATAGGGAGAAGGAGGAATGCCCCAAAATAAATAAAACTATCTCAAGGCATGAAAATTACCCGTTTTCTCTAGGTTTTTCATAAAAACCCCATAAGACTACCAAAGTCTAGAGTTTTCAAGTGTGCCAATATTGCCAAGGTAAATTTGATAGCAATACCTTTAGTCAAATCATTCTAAATGAATTTTTCCTTCTTTAACACAACATGTACATATCAAGCATGTGCACATCATCACAAAGTAGAATGAAACTTGTGTACCCATAGGGATAGTGGCAAAGCATCTTTCCTCTTGCATCTGATTCCTATCACAAATTTGTATGTATAACATGGGAGAAGCCTTCCCATCAAAATCATGCCCCACATAATCTATATACCATCATGTTTCTCCTATCTCCCTCATTATGCCATTGTTCTTCCATCACGCACAAGAATGATCCATGATTCTCTTCCCATGTATACTTTAGAAAGTTGGTTTTACCCAATCGCCTAATGTGTCATGTCATAACCATCCTTGTCACTCTTCTATGCACCTCATGACCAACCATTCATAAGTGTCATGGGCCCAGCTTGTCATAAGCCATACTAGTGGTATCACTAATGGACAATGTATCTTCCCAATGAAGCACACTCTCCTTTAATGGCTCCATGTTCTCAAGGTGATTTAATATAAATGGAAATAAAATCAAATTGTAGTGTAAATATTGTAATGAATGATGTATAAATGCTAATATATAGTAAAACACAATCAAACAAGCATATAAATGTGAAACCCTAAAAAAGAGAGAGGAATAAAGAGACTTATCCGATTCTGAGAAATCTAGAACTGATCTAGGTAGGTGAATAGATATAACAAACTAAGGATAATAATCGTCAATGCTCATTGGAGGTTATAGGCTTTGAAACTACACATGATAGAAGTTCATGGGAGAGGATAGGAGTTCCTGACACTGGTGTGTATATCTAGGTGTTAGTGTCTAGGTAAATGATGTGGATCTAGTGATGTGGATTAAATGGGATCCTTTAAGGGCATGATGTTAGGTGTCCTTTTCTTTTTGTTACTATGGATTTTTTTCTGATATACAAGAAATAAGTTCACTACACATATCCACAAACTACATTAAACCTAAAAGGAAAATGTCAAATGGGAGTCATACGACCTCACGGTCACCCGAAGAGTGAAATTACGTCGAGCACTTCACTACATCTCAAATTCCATGTAGTTTTTAAATGAGAGTGTGTAATGATGCCCTAGGATTCCCTTTTTCAAGTTGCACTAATGATACTTGAGCCACATCTAAAATGTAATAGATATATACAATGTGTGGGATGAAATACAATGAACTTCCCCTCTTTTGTTGTGTATGCAAAAGAAATGAAACCATTTTCCCTTGAATGAATGTGCTATATGGATGCCTTGAATTGATTTTGTGCCTTTAGATCCACGTTTAGGTGATATTATGTAATGTTTAGTGTTTAGTCCTTTATTTTGAAAACATAATTGTGTATTTATATGATTCCATTGTTTGAATTTTGTAATTGACAACTAAAAGGATGACCCAAAGTAGTAAAAATAATTAAGAAGTGAAAGGGTTCCAAAAGGATAAGAAATAGGTAAAGAGGGACATGAGCACCTATAAGGACAAGAGTTTCTGAGTGCAAGTGTCCATATTGGGTGTTAGTGTTCGAGGCTATAGAAAGATAAAACAATCAAATTCTAGCAAGAGTAAGATATATAAAGCCAATAAAAGTGCAAAGATAAAGTAAAAGGCTAAATGGAGTTGTCAATTACTAGTTTTCTTGCTTAGGAATCATGTAAATGATAGCATGCTTTTAGGACCTAGAAATATACCCAAGTGAATATATTTTATGGGTAAATTTTCCCCCACTTTAAGTTGTTGAGTAAATGCTCAATAACATAAAGTAGATAGAATATGCATATCTTATGATCTCGTAGAGAAGAATGTTTCCAATAATGTGCCGAGTGGACAAGTGACCGGATGAAGTGATCACAAAGTGAACCATGGAGACTAGGAAAGGAAAGTGGACCCTATGGGTGAAGCATGTGTGTAGTAGTATCTAATTTTTTCTTGTTGTGAGCTACTCCTAGTTACATATAAAGGATGAACTTGCAAAAGAAGAGTGAAAGAGTAGTCAAATTCCCATATATGAGAAATCAAAGTAACATGTGTATAAGTAAGTAAAAGTGTGAAAGTATGTAAAAGGAAAGTGTGCACCTAATATGTAAGAGAGTATGAGATAGAAATTTGTCCTGATTTTCTTGGAGATGATGTTGAATTTGTTGCCAAATGGTGAGGTTTTTGGTGATCTCATGCCAACAACATGTTTTTGGGAGATCTAATGCCAAGAGAGGGTTTTTGGGTGATCTCATGCCAAGTGCATGTTTTTGGGTGATCTTACACCAAGAGAATATTGTTGGGGAGAGAGGTATAGTTTTCTCTCCTTCCATGATGCTTCTTGAATAAGCACCACTATAGATGGTACGCCTTGATTTATTCGATTAGTCCCGATTGGTCCCAATTTTAAATGAAATGTCTTGATAAACTGAATTTTATAACTAGAGAAAAGTTCCTACTACTAGAGAATTGTGTTGTAAACTACTAGAGATCATGTTGAATTGTGAAATTGATTTTTCTACCTAAGTACATTAGTGCCTAGGGGAAGGACACAAGCATCAAACGCTACTATTTACTATTGGGCGCTAGTGTTCATTTCATGTGTGAGGTCCAAGTCTGATTTTGGGCCATTTTGTGACTATGTTCTTGTGTTGATTTTGTATTGTATTGATATATACTATAGCTTTGAGTTGTTGTAGGGGTGATTTTTTCACCCAATAGATGCCCCCTCATTTGGGGTACATGTGATGATTATAGGAGAATGTGGTCTAAAGGAGAGGAACTCGTCGGATACACATATTTGTTGGGGTTAATCACACCAATTGTATATATATATATATATATATACACACACACACACATCTGAACAATAAATACATAAATAAACCAGAAGAACAATACATAAGATATAACATGGTTCACCCAGTTTGGGATACGTCCACCAAGAAACAACCAATATATTATTCAAATCTTTACAGAGGATATACAATGAAGATCTAAAATCTTCTACACCTCTCTCAAATGTACATTACTTTATTCCTCTCTTTTTTTTCTCTCCAATAATTCCTTCTTACAATCTAATTCTTTAATGAGTTCTCTCTCTCTAACCTAGCTTTATATCTTATATATGCATACACAAACTTAGGGACTTTAGTTATGCAATTACAACCATTATATCAACTTTATATCAAAGTTAGATCTAATTCTCGTGAGTTAAATAAAACAATCATTCACATGTAATCGATGTCGGTTACCTAACTAATATCGGTTCCTACTTGTTTAACCGATGTCGGTCCTGAGTTGATTGACAAAGTGGTTACCAAACTGATGTTAGATTCTTGTGTATTCCAAAGTGTTTATAAAATCTTGCTATTGTGAAGTAATTGAGCTCCACAACTCAACAATCTCCCACTTTGAGATAAATTTCTGCACTGCACTACCATGCAATTCCATTTTTGATCCTTTCCTTGGCTGTTTCTCCCTCTTCAAGTCTCAAACTCGAGACCAACGACTGGAGTGAAGCTCCAACTTCTAATTTTCCAATGGCTTCATTAGCATATCCACAACGTTCTCTTTTGTATTAATTTTCTCCGCTTTCAATTGCCCATCCTCTAGCACCTGCAATATGAAGTGATATCTCAACTAAATATGTTTCGTTCTTGACTGAAACATTGAGTTATTTACCAGATTAGTCACACTTTGACTATCATTATACAACTTACTGCAATCCTCTTGTTCCTTTCCCAAATCTTCCATGAACTTGTTCATGTATATCATCTATTTTCTAGCCTCTGTAGCTACAACATACTCGGCCTCTATAGTAGACAAATCCATAACCTTCTACAATCTATAAATCCAACTAACTGGCATCCCACTTATTGTTAATACATATCCATTGGTGCTTCTCCTGCCATCCAAATATCTAACCATATCTAAATCAACATAGCCACATAAATAAGTATCTAACCCTCCATAACATAACTACATGTCATATGTCCCTCTCAAATACCTAAGAATCCATTGGACTGATTTCCAATGCTCTTTACCTAGATTGGCCATAAATATGCTCACAACTCCCACTGCATGTGCAATGTCTGGTCTGGTACAAACCATAACATACATAATACTTCCAAAATTGAAACATATGGAACTTGTGCCATGTACTCAACCTCCTCATGTGATGTAGGACACTAATCTTTTCTCAATTTAAAGTGTCTAGCCATAGGTGTACTTACAGTTTTGAATTTTACATATTAAACCTTTCCAACACCTTATTGATATAATGTTCCTAAGAAAAATATAACTTCCTGTCTCTAAGAATTTACATGTCAAGAATTTTCTTTACAATTTCCAAATCATTCATGCAAATGTATGAGCTAACATTTCTTCAAGCTCAACAATGTCCTGAATATTAGATCTTACAATAAGCATATCATTCACATACAGTAACAAAATAATATACCTTCCATTTTTAAGTCTTTTGAAATAAACACAATGGTTAGATTCACATCTCATATAACCATGCTCATGCATGAAACTATCAAACCTCATATACCATTTCCTTGGGGCTTGCTTGAGCCCATACAAGCTCTTTTTCAACTTGCACACAAGTTTCTCCTTACCCTTGACTTCATAACCAAGTGAATGCTACACGCATATAAATATCTTCCTCCAAATCACCATGAAGGAAAGCCATCTTGACATCAAGTTTCTCTAAATGCAAATCTTCTACTACAACTAAACTCAATACAGTACATATAGAAGTCATTTTTACTACAAGAGAAAATATCTCACCAAAATCAATACCTATTTTCGTGCAAATCCTTTTACCACAAGCCTTGCCTTATATATTTTTTGTCCACCCTCTTCTTCCTTGATCCTATAAACCCATTTATTCTAATGTCCTTTTACCTGCTGAAACTTGACCAAATCCCATGTCTAGTTATGTTTCAAGGAGTCCATCTCCTCATCCATGCCATGTTCCCAATACATGTGAGTTTCTTCCCATTGCTTCTTCAAAACTCTTTAGTTCACCGCTATCAGTCAATAATAAATAAGATAAGAAAAGTGTAAATATTTATAGAGGTCTACTTACCCTTTGTGACCTTCTCACTTGGGATTTGGGGTGTCGAGGCTCAATACTCATTCTCGTAATTTGTATCAATCTCGCAGACGGTGACCAATGTTGGTCACTGTAGCTCGCGTCGATTTGGCTAATCGATGTTGGTTTGGATCTTATGTAACCAACACTAGTTCGGTTCAGTGACCAATGACGATCTGTGTTAACTAACATCGATTACTATGTAGATCTTTAGGTGTTACTTTTATATCTTAGAATGCATTTTCATCAACAAAATTTCCTACCGGTTTATCTTTAGGTACCAAAAATTGATCCATGTACATTCTCTTTTCATTCCAATCAATTTCACGACTCCTAACAATCTTAGAATATTCTAAATCCCAAAAATGAAATCCAAAATCACTAGATCCATAACCAATAAAATTACATATCTTAGATTTAGCATCCAACTTCTTTCTATTTTCTTTATCAATATGCACAAAAGCTTTTAAACCAAACACTCTAAGAAAATAAATATCTTCTCTTTTCCAGTCCAAGGTTCTTCTAGTATTCCACCATCTACTACACTTGAAGGCCCATGGTTAATTAAATAAACCACCATGTCTACTGCTTCTACCCAAAACTACAGGGGTAATCCAACATGTATCCTTATGCTTCTTGACATGTTCCATGATTTTCCTATTCATTCTTTTAGCAACACCATTCTCATGTGGTGTTCTAGGAACCGTTATTTCTTTACATATTCCATCTACTAAACAATAATCATTGAAAACCTTGTTGCAATACTCACCACCATTGTCGATCTAAGGAATTTTAACTTTGAATTTGATTCATTTTCCACAAGGGCTTTCCATCTTTTAAAAGTATCAAAAACATTATATTTACGTTTAATACAATAAACCCTTACCTTTCTTATGGCATCATCAATGAAAGTCATATAATATTGGGATCCTCATGAGAAGCTACCTGGTTGACCCCACACATCCGAGTGCACAAGCTCTAATTTTTGCTCCTTTTTACCCAACTTTGAGAAATATCACTCTCTTTTCTTTCCAAATATAAAATTCTCACATAATCAAGATCTACATCTTTCAAATCGATAACTTACCCTTATCCTTTAAGATATGTATTCATTTTTTACTCATATGGCCTAGCCAATTATGCCACATGCTTGTATCTAAATTTGAAGTATATATCATAAAAATGAATCAATAATACACATAGATAAATATAATTTTCCTACCTTCTTGTCATTTTCTACAACAAGAGATCCCTTGGTAACCTTCTAAGAGTTGGTGTGAATGTAACCATTGAAATTCGGATCCACCTAGTTTTCCTACAGAAATTAGATTTCTCCTGAGGCTTGGCACATGCCTCACATCTTTCAATATCCATGTATTTCCATTCTATAATTTTAGATAAAATTATCATTTACCAATAATATTGCATGGCTCATCATCTCCTATATAAACATGACCAAAATTACCTAGACATAATTTTTGAAATAACCCTTATTAGGGTAGCATGAAAAGAAGCTCTTGAATCTAAAACCCATGATTCAATTTTACTATCTAAGGAGAGAATAATAACATCTTGACATTATTTCTAAAGATGCAACATTTACCTCTTTACCTTTCTCTGGTACATTCTCTTTGTTTTCCTTGAACCAATAAATCCTTCTTTACATGTCCTTTCTTTCCACAATTCCAGTAGGTTATTCCTTTACCTCTAGATTTAGATATTCCATTCTTAGACTTTGATTTCCCATTATTCTTACTCTTAGATCTATCCTTCTACCTTCCCTTTCTTTCTACATTCAAAGCATTACCAGATGATAATTCTCATGTACTTTTCTTGTGTATTTCTTCATTCAGGATTATACTAACCACATCATAAAACTTTAAAATATTAGAAGCAAGACATGTGTATTACTAATAGACATTACCAAGTTATCCCAAATATTTAGCAAAGAGCATAGAAATAAAAAAATATTTCACTTCATCATCAAATGGAATATTCACCAATTTTAATTGATTTACAATAGAATGAAATCATTCAAATGACTTGATGCAGATTCACATTCTTGCATCTTTAAATTAAATAATTTCTTTATCAAATAAAATTTATTTGAAACACTAGGTTTTTCATATAAATTAGCTAAAGATTTCATCAATTTTACCGTGAATTCTACTTTGGTAATATTCAAAGCCACGATGATGTTATCGGTTCAATCTTATAGATCTCAGAGCCTTTCATCAATAATTTTCCATTCTTCATCAGTCATCTTTGTAGGTCTTGCCTTCTCATCCAACGGTAAGTATAGATATTTCTGATACAAATAATCTTCCACCTGCATCTTCCATAATTGATAATTATGGTCGTCAAATTTCTCAACTCTATATTTACCATCTTCTATCATTGGTGTAGCTCCCACTCAATCAAAAATCCTCTATGAGTAAATTTTTCAACACACAAAAACCCTCAAACAAAAAGATCTTATACAAGTTCTTAGAGTTAATCACACCAGTTGTACAAATATATATATCGATATAAGCATACAAGTAATAAATATGGAAATAAACCAAAAAAAAATACACAAGACATAACGTGGTTCACCTAGTGTGGGCTATGTCCACCAAGAAACAACCAATATATTATTCAAAGCTTTACATAGGATATATAATGAAGATCTACAATCTTCCACACCTCTCCCGGATATATAGAATTTTCTTCCTCTTTTTTTCTCTCTCTAAGAATTCCTTCTTACAATTCTTCTAATTCTTTAATGAGTTCTCTCTTCTAACCCTAGCTTTCTAGCTTATATATGCATATACAAACTTAGGGCACTTTAGTTATGCAATTACAACCATTAGATCAACTTTATATCAAAGGTTAGATCTAATTCATGTGAGTTAAATAAAATAAACACACACATGTAACCAATGCCAATTACCCTAACCGATATCGGTTCCTACTTTTTTGACCGATGTCGGTCCCTAGGTGACCGATGATAGTTACCCAAATGATGTCAGTTACTATGTATTCCAACAAGTTCATAAAAACATGTTATTGTGAAGCAACTAAGCTCCAAAATCAACAATATTTAAGTGGAAATATCTCAGGGGTAGGGGTTGTGTATGATAAAAACTAATGCACATGAAAATAAGAGAATCTCTAGTATAAGTTTTAGTTGATTTAACAAAAATAGAATTTTAATTAAACTCTATTTCGAGTAACTGATGTAAACTATGATATACAACTACTAAGTACAATATGATGCAAGTAAATAAGAGAGTAAGTATGAAACCCTAAGCAAGAGATCTAGAAATAATAACTTTGTTAATTTACACTTGATTGAAGTGCTCTAGATTAGGAAAAATGCTAAAGAGGAAGTGAATAATGTCATAAATTCTTAGGATAAATTCAGGACTGCATGAATAAGGTCCAGGCATGGGCGCCACAACAGACAAGGATGCATGGGCACTAAAGACCTCTTTATAGGTTCCTATGACTATGAAAATAGTTAGAACCTGATCTTTACTATATCATAAGTATGTTGCAATTACTCTGTGTCAATATTCTATTGCTCGTAATATGATCTCGAGGTGCGTAAAACCTACAAAACAAGGATTCACAAAACAAGGATTCACAAAAACCCACAAATCACATCAAACCTAAAAGAAAGATGCAATATGGAGAGTTGAACTGACCCCAACGGTCACTTCGAGAGTGAACTTATGACCAGTCTTACACTACATCTCGAGACTCCATGTAGTTATAGTGAGTGTGTGTATAACTTGTGCCTTGGGATGCCTTTGTGTAAGTTGCACTTGATAGCGGGTTGTAGGTAAATGTAGCAATGTAGTAGAATGTGTGGATGGAAAATTAAACTTCCCCTTCTTATGTAGTGTATGAAAATGTGATGTAACTCTTGTCCCTTGAATGGATGCTAGATGGATGATTTTAGAGTGCTTTAGGTGCCTTTTGGATGCAAGCTTAGGTGATGATAGTAATTATTAGTGCTTGGTCATTTATTTTCAACATATAACTAACTATGTATTTATATGATTCCCCCATTTTATATTTTGTAATTTACAAACTAGTAAGTTCCAACCCATAAGTGAAAAATATTCCCAAAAGATAAAAGAGACCCAAAATAAGAGAGCAAGGTGAAAAATGGTGAGGGGCACGCAGA
Source organism: Taxus wallichiana var. yunnanensis (assembly GCA_018340775.1). Classification (NCBI taxonomy): domain Eukaryota; kingdom Viridiplantae; phylum Streptophyta; class Pinopsida; order Cupressales; family Taxaceae; genus Taxus; species Taxus wallichiana. The sequence continues at coordinate 42,913,174 of CM031236.1, forward strand.
GGGGATAGGGGTAAATGAGAACTCATGTTACTTTGCTAGATGTTGGTGTTTGGAGCCATAAAAGATAAATTATGTAAAATAGATTGGGTTGTAGGTTGTGTAAGACCAAATACAAAATAAGAGACCAAGAAAAGAGGCCAAAGATAGTTGTCAACTACTAGTTTTCTTGCTTATGAATCATGTAAATTCTAGCATGCTTTTAGGACCTAGAAATGTACCCAAGTGTGTGATTTTGTGTCTACATTTTCCCCACTTTAATTTTTGAGTGAATACTCATAACATAATGTAGATGGAATGTGCATACCTGATAACCATGAAGAGTTAATGACAAATAATGTGTCAAATGGACAAGTAAGAGTGTGAGAAGCTAGGAAAGGAAAGTGACCGTAGGGGGTGAAGTGTATGCATTGTATCATGTTGTAGACCTTGTAGTACTTTTTTTTTGCTTCTTGTAAAGGTGGACCTACAAAAAGAAGAGAAATAATGTAGTCAAAGTCTCATTTATGATAAATCAAGAAAAAAAGTGCATACACATGTAAAAGTATGTAAAAATGTAAAATAAAAGTGTGCACCTGCTGTAGAAGAGTGTAAAAGGATATAAAAATTGCTTGAATTTATCTAAAGAGTGGGTTTTTGGGTAATCTCATGCCATAAGTGATTTTTGGGTGATATTGCACCAAGTGTGAAGCTTTTTTTGAGATCTCATGCCAAATGTGATTTTTTTCAATGATATCATGCCAAAGATAAAGTGTTAGGGAGAGATGTCTATAGTGTTACTCTCCTTCATGACTTTTCCCAATAAACACCATTTTAGATGGTGTGTCCCTGATTTATTCTCGAACTATTGACCAATTGAACTAAATGTAGGAGATAAACTGTATTTCATTATTAGAGGATTGTGCCTGTAACTGAAAAGTTGCTCAAGGCTTATGTGTACTATGATATATATGAGAAAATGACTATGTATACCCCCATGACATTAACTCCCATGGGAGGACACAGAACCTAGGCATTATTTTCTAGGTCTAGGCATGGGTGTATGTGTTGTGATTCTGACCTAAGTCTGATTCTAAGCTAGTGTTGTAACTATAACCTATGTTGATTATTTTTTGTACTATATTGTGATGTAGCTCTAAGCTCATATGGGGTGATTTATTCACCCAATGTATCCCCCTTGTTTGGGGTTCATACAACGTCATAGGAGAATGCAACCCAAAAATAGGAATTATGTTGATCTAAAATTGTATCCCTACGGGGAGGGGATGTGCATGGTAGAAACTAAGGCACATTTAAACAAAGTGGCTAGATACATGTGTTAGTATCAAAAATAGTAATAATTCATAGAAAAAAATGTAACAAGGAAGTGTGCATACAATATAGACCACAAAAAGTGAATTTAAAACATGGGCCATCACTCATAATGTCACAAGACAATCAGGGCCAAAGCAGCCAAAATCATACAAATAATGAGCAAACAAGACAAGGCATAGCCCATAAAAAATGGTATATAATAGCAAACAATTTATAAAAAAGTGTATCGAGAAACCATGGTGGCCTATAGTCCTGAAAAGAAAATGCTACACATGAAGCAAAAATTAGCATGTTTAGAAAGATAAATAGTATGTCAAGAGTATGTATGTATCAATGAAAAGTAATGTGCTTTGAAAGTAGAAGTAGTAAATTATGAAACAATAGCACTTGTAATGTGTGAAAAATTATATGCCCCCAAGATCCTCGGTGGGAATGGTAAGAGGTACAGTGCCAAACATCATTCCAATGTGTAAGAAAAAGAGATGTATTCACAACTAGATACCAAGTGAACATGCATGTGTATATGATAAATATAATGACATATTGAGTATGTGACTAACATAATAAGAAAAGTGCATCATGTAATAGTATAGGCAAGTAACAATAAGTGCAACCAAGATATGTAAATGTTGTATATGAATGTGATGAAATGGAATGTAAAGTGTGAAGGTGGAAGGAGCATCATGACCCATAGAGGATGTATATGAGATTAGGTTCATTTATAAAATACTTGTCAACAATCTAGAATGAACCATAGAATAAGAGTGCGTCATCGGGAAATGGTTTGAAAAATGTGTGCTAGAAAGATAGATCATGAATCATGGAGCATGAAAAAAATGAATGTGGTGAGGTTCATTTCAGAATTAGACCTTTAGCATTCGAGTATGAACTGTGGAACTAGAGTGTGTCATAGGGTCATGAAGATACAAGATGTGTGTATCAAGTTTTGTAAGAGTGTGTAGAAATATGAAGTATTAAGCATAGAACATAGTAGTGGAAGTGATAGTCAATCGATGATATTATGAGGGGGAGTAAGAAATATTCCCCCAAGTGTGTGATGAAAAGTAAGATATCCAATGAGAGTGAATGGAAATGATCCTCCACCCGATGTTTGAGGAGATAAAGGCATGTGATAATGTTCTAAGATCGGTGGTGTATGAGAAGGATGATGTATATGTGAAGGAATCCTATGTGGTGAAAATGTGGTGAACACTATGTGAGGTAGACCTAAGAGGTGAAAGAAGTGGTGAAAACCTATGTTAGTAGGGGTTGTGTAGTAGGGACTTATGCTAACGAGATGGACTAGTGGACCTATGAGGAAAAGAGTGATGTGAAGTAAGATGTGTGCAAATAGGAGAACTAGGTGCGTAGAATGTCTTCAAGAGGAGGTAGACATCAAGAGGAGGTAGAGGCAATGGTGTGCATGGTGGAATGCCTTTAATAGTGACAACTTGTTTATTGTAAATGAATTTAAGACATATGATTCATGGAGGGAATAGCTTGAGCAACGTGGAGCCAAGGGATACCTAATAACATGTCACAACCTTTGATTGAAGATGTCACAATGAATGAAATAAGCATAGTAAGAGGCCCAATTGTAATGGGAAGCCTAATGTAGCCAAAATAATTAGGAACTGGGTATGTGATAGCATATATTAGACATTTGGTAGCCACAAGAAGTGCAAGATAACATACATTGATAGGAGCCACTAGATAGATCATAGTGTTATTGAAATTACATGAGCCAATAAAAAGTATTGATGTAAGGAATCGAAGATAATGTTGAATAATAATCATGATCAAACAATGTAATGGTTGGTGGTGATGCATTAGTAGAAGTGACAAGAAATTCAAGGGGTCTCGATGAAGGAGGAGGCACAACGTGATATGTATGATTAGAAGAAGAATAAAAATCTTACATGTTATGCTTAGGCAAAGGGTCATTAAAGATCTATAGCTTTTTGTTATCATTGATGGTTTAGAAGAAGATGGCTCAGGGAGCTCAAGTGAACTATTGTCAATAAGATCTTGTATGATTTTGATGGAATTCCCAATGCATATCTATGATAGTAATATTTAACATTTTCATCATAATTGTGGCCATAGGGGTGAGATGGATCAAGATTGAGTGGTAGTGGAAGAGTGATTAGATTACTTTCGAGAAGTTGAGGTAATATAAATTGAGGTGCATATGGAAATTTGGTGAAAGTACACTTTGGAGGTTTCCATTGAAGCTTTTCAGGAGGAGAGATGACATTGATAGTTTCATTTTATTCATCGGGCTTTAAGAGATGGCTTGAATGTTGATTTAGATTGAAACCTATTAGAAGAAGATGAAGGAGAATCATGATACTTTAGTTTTCCCATAGATAGAATTTTTACTTCACACATTTTAAGTGTATGGTAAAATTAATCAAATGAAGGAGAGGTCTCAAAGATAACACTCTCCTGTAGTGGTGGTAAGAGGCTTTGAACAAATAGATCTTGTAATTCGAATCAACAAGCACATTAGTCATCTTAGCTAGGTTGTTCTTATAATGTAACACATACTCCACTATATGTTCATTATATCATTGTTTAATTGGAGAAAGTTGCATAGGAGATCTTGGTGCCAATATTGATTGAAAAGTGAGCCATGAAATAATTGGATAAATACATAAAGGAAGTTACCAAATGAACAGGTAGATTGTAAATCCAACACATGGTGTTATCGTAAATAATCCTAGGAAATAACTTAGTAATGTATGATAATCCGTATAATCTAAACATGCCACATGGAAATATTGGAGATGCTCTTGAGGGTCACCATGGCCATCAAAGGTGGGCAACTTAGGGTGACAAAATTGAGAGGAAGAGAATAAGTAGAAAATATAGGTGAAAAATGAGTATGCAGAAGTAAGGAGGAATCAAGAGATGGAGAGGAGTGTGAAGTAGCCTATTGTAATTGACAGATTTGAATTTGCAGATCCTGATATAGAGAAGCTAGGTCTTGTGTACTAGAAGAAGAGACTTGCCAAGTGTGAGAAATAAGGGGCGAGTGAAATGGTTAGTAGGAGTAGGAACAAACACGGGAACAATAAAAGTAGGTGGAAGGGTAGAAGAAGGAGGTTGCAGGTGGAATAGAAGCATATTATAAGTGGGAGGTTTAAGCTCGGCCTAGATTAGTGGCCTCCTCATGAGAAACAAATAAAATCATATCTAGGTCTTGTGGATAATTAGCAAGATGAGCATTGAGATCATGGAGGTCTTCATTAGTAAAGGGTGGATAAATTTTAGCCATGTTAAGAAGATGATAATATTCCTAGAAGCTAGGTTGGGTTTGAGCGATGGGTTCACCAAATGATTTAACAAAAATAAATTTTTTACTAAACCCTATTGCAGAGTAACTAATGTAAACTATGATATACATTTGTTAAGTATAATATGATGCAAGAAAATAATTAAGTATAAAACCCTAAGCAAGAGATATAGAAAAAATGAATTAGTTTATTTACGCTTGATTCGGAAGTGCTCTAGATTGGGAAAATTGTTGAATAGAAGTGAACATTGTCGTAAATGCTCAAGATAAATTCTTGGCTACATGAATAATGTTGGGCATGGGCACCCATGGTAGGACATGGGTGCCTCGGTCATCAAGACTTATTTTTAGTTCATGTGACTATGAAAATGGTAAGAACCTGATCTTTACTATGTCACAATTACTTTGTGTTGATCTCATGTTGCTCACAATATGATCACGAGGTACTTAGTAACCTTTAAAACAAATAATCACATGTAAGACCAACAAACTCATCAAACCTAAAAATAAAGATGCAATATGGGGAGTTAAATTGACTGAGGATGCACGAAGGTCACTTTGAAAGAGTGAACTTACAACCAAGTGTTGTCTACATCTCAAACTCTATATAGTTTTGGTGAGTGTGTGTATAAAGTGTTCCCTAGGATGCCCTTGTGCAAGTTGCACTTGATAGTGGGTTGTATCTAAATGTAAAATGTAGTAGAATATGTGGATGGAAAAATGAAATTCATCTTCACATGTAGTGTATACAAAGTTTATGTAACCCTTATCACTTGAATGGATGATTTCAAATGTTTTAGGTTCCTTTTGGATGCAATCTTAGGTGATGATAGTAATGATTAGTGCTTGGTCCTTTATTTTGAACACATAACTATGTATTTATATGATTACCTTGTTTGAATTTCATAATTGACAACTTGAAGGCCGACCCATAAGTGAAAAAGATGACCAAAAGATAAAAGAGACCCAAAAGAAGTGAGTAAGGTGAGAAAGTGTCGGGGGTGCCCATTGGTGACATGGGCACATGGTTGCTCTGTCCCTACTGGGCACCTTTGATGTCCTGAGCCATAAAATATAAATAAGTAAAATATTGACTAGGTTATAGGGTGTGTAAGACCAAATAGAAAATAAGATACCAAGAAAAGATGCCAAAAATACATCAATTACTAGTTGTATTTCTTAGGAATGATGGAAATGTTAGCATGCTTTTAAAGCCTAAAAATGTACCCAAGTGTGTGATTTTGTGTCTACATTAGTATAAAAGAGACCATGTTACATAAGGTAATGTAAAAATCCTAGAAAGACAAGATAGACTACAAAAAGAGTGTTTTATACATGGGACATCACTCATAATGTCACAAGAGAATCAAGGTTAGTAGCGGCCAAAATCATTACAATGACCACACAAGACATAAGGCATAGACCATAAATAATAGCAATAAAATGTATCGAGATAACCATGGTTGTATATAGTCATAAAAGGAAAATTCTACACATGAAGCACCTGCTAGCATGATAGAAATATAAATAGTATGTCAAAGCATGTATATATAAGTGAAAAGCAAGTGCCGGTAAGAAGATGAAGTAAATCATGAAACAAATAGAATATGTAGTGTGTGAGACTAGTCAAGGTAGATTCCCATAGGAGCATTGGTAGGACTCGAAGGGATTCAATGTCAAGCATCATGAATCGATTAAATATTTATAAGAGATTTGCATTCACTTCTAGAGACCAAGTGAATGTGCATGTGTATATTATAAAGATAATGACATGTTAAGTATGTCTCTATCATAGTAAGTAAAGTGCAAGATGTAAGTAAGTAGTACAAGTTAGCAAGGATAAATGCAACCAAGATATCCAAATGTTGTGTGATTGCAATAGTGTGATATGCAAGATGTTAAGATGGTAAGAGAAGTGTTTCCCTCATGGATGTGCATGAGATGAGATTAATTTATAAATGTTCCTCAACATTCAATATTGAACCATAAAACAAGAGTGTTTCATTGGGTAATAAAGAATATTTTTATGAACCAACGATGTGTTGATGCTCAAAAATATAGTCATGAAGTATAGAGTGAGAGAGAGTGATAGATGACGATAAAACTTATCATGAAGCACTTAGCATGACATGTAAAGGATGTGGGGTTAATAGATGAAGTGAACCTCAATAACCAAGTGTGAGCCATAGCACTAGAGTGCATCATCGGGTAATGATAGTACAATATGTGTACCAATGATGTAGGAGTTAATAATTCGTGAAGCATGGAGCATGAATTGTGGTAGTAGAGTACTAGAGACAACTTGATAGTGATGGAAGGGGGTGGAAGTGCGATACCCCCAAGTGTGTGAGGATAGAAGACTATCGATGATAGTGAAGGGCAAGGGCCCCCCACCCGATATCCGAGGAGACAAAGACATGTGACCATGATCTAAAGGTGTTGGTGTGTGAGAATAATCATGTGCATGTGAAGGAGACCAATGTGGGAAGGAGGTGAAGAACACCTATAAGAAGGTGTTTCTTAAGTAGAGAACTTAGGCCAAAGAGGTGGACTAATTTATGAGTATGGGTTTCCCAAATAGGGGACTTGGCCAACATGGTGGAATAATAGACCAATGATGATGATAAGGTGTGGATATAATCAGTATGTGAATATGATAGCTAGGTGTGGGAGTAGCGTTAGACTTGAGAGGTGTAGGAAAGCTAGATGCCATAACTGATGCAAAGATATCAGTGAGATTAGGATGAGGTAATGGTGTGTGTGGTAGGAAACCTTTGATAGTGACAAGTTATTTTTTATGGACAAACTTGAGACATATTTGATGCCCTAAAGGATGGCTTGAGCAACATGGAGCCAAGGGAGACCTAAGAGCATGTCACAACCAACAATTTTAGAGGTAACCAAGAAGGGTGTAAAGACAATAAGAGACCCAACTATGATAGGAAGTATGACACGACCATAAGAATTAGGAACCATAAATTTGATTAGAGATGTTGGACATTTGATAGCTAAAATAAGTGCCATAGAGCATGCATTAGTAACTGACCCGAATGGATAGACCATAATATTGTTAATGGTATAAGGACCAATAGAGGCATTAATATGTAATGAATCAAAAGTAAATGTAACATGATAATCATGATCTAAGAATGTGATAATAAGTGGTGGCACATCAGTAGAAGCAACAAGAAAGTCAAGAGGCCCCAATGAAAAGGGAGGAGGCACAACAAGATATGTATGATTTATAATAAATTAGTAGTTTTTATCATTATTTGGTAGAGGGTAATTAAATATTTTTAGCTTTTGATTATCATTGACCACTTTGGTAGCAGATGACACAGGAGCTCAATTGCATTGTTATCAATAAGATCTTGAATTATATGTTTAATCTTAAAACAATGATCAATGTGATGCCCAACACATTAGTGGTAGTCACACCATGCATTTTCATCATAGTTGTGACCACGAGGGTGAGGATCAAGATTGAGTGGTGGTAGAAGAGTTATAATATTTCTTTCAATAAGTTTTGGTAAGAGGAGCCGAGGTTTATAATGTAACATAGTAAAAGTATGTTCGTGCATGGGATGCAATTGAAGCTTGTCAGGTGTAGAAACAATGTTAACAGATGTGCCTTAGCTTCAGTGGGCTTAGGAGATGGTTTAAAAGTAGAATTTTCTTGAAACCGGTTAAAAGATAAAGAAGCATTACAATATTTTAATTTTCCCATAAATAAGAGTTTTCCTTCATGAAATTTGAGTGTATGGGGTAGTTGATCAAAGGAGGGAGAGGTCTCAAATATAATACTCTCTTGAAGTGGAGGTAGGAGACTTTGAATAAAGAGATCTTGCAATTTGGAGTTAGCTAGTACATTAGTCATCTTAGCAAGGTTGTTCTTATAATGCAAAACATAGTCTATTAGACACTCATTAGATCCTTGTTTAAGTTGAGAAAGTTGTGCATAAGAGATCTTGGTGCCAATATTGATAGAAAAATGTGCAAGGAAAGCATCAACTAAGTATGTAAAAGAGGTTACCAAGTGAACAGGTAGATCATAGAACCAACACATAACATAATCTTGTAAGCTTCTAGGAAATAGTTTAGCTAGTAATGTAAAATCATCCACATAATCAAGACATGCCACATGAAAATATCGAAGATGCTCTAAGGGTCATTATAGCCATTGAATTTAGGAATATTTTGTGTGATGAAAGTAGGAGGTAGTGGAGAGATGATATGATAGGTCAAAAGGGATAAGAAGGAGAAGTGAGGAATATGGATATTTAGAGAAATGTAAAGTAACTTGTTGTAATTATTGTATTTGGATTTGAATATCTTGGTATAAAGAAGCTAGGTCATGGGTGCCTGAAGAGGAACCAAGTTGTGTATTGGAGGTATTGGTAGTAAAGAGGGGAGTGGTAGTTGTAGCAATGGAAGTAGGAATGTTAAGGGGTTTTTGGACATCATGAAAGTTGAGGAAGAACCCACGTGAGGGTGAGAGGCAACATCTCAAGCATGTTTGGTAGTGATTAGGGTATTTAGTATATGTAGAATATGCATAGGGTGATCGTGTAAAGAAGAACTGAAATTAGTGACCTTGTCTAGCTATTCTTGATCAACATTAGTGCCATCATCATATGATTTCTCATTGTCAGAAGTTTCAATGTTTTGAAGCGGAACGTTGTTTGAGTTAAAAAAGGATTATAAAATTGATCCATTGATTTAGAGACCTCACGGAAATATGGAGGAAGCTCAATGTACTTAAAGGAACCAAAACAACAACTATGGGTGACGAGCATAAAAAAAAACCCTAAAAGGAAGGTAGGGTTATATCGACGGGGTTCACCAAAGGATTTAATAGAAATGGAAATTAAATCTAATTACAAAGTAACTACTACAATGAATGTTCTAAAAATTCTAATATACATTAAGAAGTAAGAAAAACAACATATAAATGTGAAACCATAAGAAAGTGAGGGGAATAAAGAGACTTGTATGATTCTCGAGAAATTTAAAGTGATATGGGTAGGGGAATAGTTAAAATGGTGAGGATATCATTGTCAATGCTCGTTGGAGGTTATGGAATCTAAAATTACACACAAAAGAAGCACGTAGGAGAGGACAAGAGTGCACGGAGCTGGTGTAGACACCAAAAACATGTCACATTTCATTATCTTCCTCCAAAATAACCTAATAACCACATTCACCATGGGAAATCGATTTAACCCTAATTGTCACTCACACCTCTTTCCACACATCACAATAACCCCCATTCACTCACCCAAGGATTTAATTAACATCGAATAATTAAATCCTCCCTTTATCCACTCATCAAGGCCACCTCATCATGCCACTAAGCTAGCCACATCACCCAACCAACTCACCAGCCCACTAGCCCACTTGCCCCTCCACCTCACCCTTCCACTACCCCACTTGCACCTCCACCTCACCATTCCACTCTCTACCTTGCCCATACCTTGCCCATACCCTTCTAGAAAGCCCTAATAGTGGCCACTCCACTCATAGGACTCTCCCTTGTCCTATTACCCATTCTCAAGGTGGAGGCATGTGCTCCACCACTCACAACCAAGTGGGGAAGGCATATTCCCCACTTTTCAAAAACAAGTGCACCAACATAACCTATGATGGTTACGGTCGAATGATGTCGGTCAGGTAGGACCGACGATCGGTCACCTATAAATACCATATCCTGACTCTTTCCAAAGGGTTGGTAAATTAGTTCTTGGTTGGTTAATCATTTGACATTGGAAGGTTGATGAATCATCAAGAGAGATCATTCGTGTCTGGTGGATTGCTTGGCATGGTCTAGAACTTGACATTGACACAAGCAACTAAGAGAGACAACCAAGCCCTTGGAACTCCCAACAAAGAACCACCATTGGAGGAACTCACAAGGAGCTTTGTGAACACTTCCATTGAAGGACCTGAACCAGATTGAGCTCGAACAAGAGCTCTCCAACCAACGACCACCTTCATCAATGTCTACCACACTCCAGCACGCATCAGACTCCAGGTAAGTGGATTCCTTTGTCCTCCACCTACATTTTTTGTTTTGGTTCCTCTATTTTCCTCTTCTAAGAAGTAAAACCATCCCCTAACCTCCCCACCTGGTTCATTCAGACCACACCCATACCACGAGCTCCTCCCACCTCATTCCACTCACCATCAACCCTCTGACTAATCACACAAAGCACCCCAACCCCTATCTCTCAAGTCAAGACTCAAAACCAATGACTTTGCACGGTCAACCATAACCATCGTCGGTCAATCCCTAATGCAAGTGGTCACCCTTTCACCAACCCTCTACCCAAAATACACCCAAAACCACCCTCCAGAACCCTTCTACTCTGACCCTGAGCCCACTCCCCACCTAAATCTCACCAACACCATTCTCAACTCTCCCTGCCCACCTGAAGAACCCAAAATAACCCAAAACACCTCTGTTTTGACCCTCTGTTACCTCTACAGTGACCGACATCGGTCTGACCCAACCGACATCGGTCATACCTGACCGGCGTCGGTCCCTGTGTCTGCTAACACAGTGTAGACCAGAAACCTACCACTCACCTAAACTACCCAACAACCCTACCCAACCTTGACCTACCCTGTCTGTGACCCTCAGACTACCCAACTTACCCAGAACCCAACCCGAATGCTCTTTTATTGGCATAGTTTAATATTTAAATGAATTGATGTTGATAGTGACCTGAGGCACCCAAATCAAAACGCTAGCACTAGATTCTATTTATTTACATGCTTTGTCATTTTAATATTGATTTATAAAATAGTGGATTGACAGCCTTCTAGGGAGTACCACGCTTCTGGATCTAGCATATGCTAGGTAGTCCACTGCATATGCTATTTAACTCTTTCTGGTGGTCTTGTTTTCTTATTATAGGGTAGTCCTTCCCAGCCAAAAAGGAGTTCACACGATCGACCAAGATCGGAAGTCTACACGCGTGCATCTCAACCAAACCAAACAACGAGGTAAACCTACCTTGAACCCTTATCTGTTTCAGTCTCCGATTTATACGTAAAAAGGATCGAAACATTTTGGCACACCCAGTGGGACCCATCCAGGGTTCCTTGCATTTCTTCATTTCTAGGTGAAAGTTGCTTTTTGTTTCCCTTTCTGAAAGGTTCTCACATTTAAGTTTCTTCTCTGGAATCTTCTCCTCTTCATATTGTCTAAAAGCAACTGTCTTTTGGTGTTTCTAAAATGAACATTTCTTTTCTTTCATTAATTATTGCATTAGTGAAAGAGCATTCCTTCTCCTCTTCATCTTCTTGTGTCATCGAATAAAACATTTCGATTTGGGCTTAAAATCAACTTCATTTTCATTCTGCTTTCTGCATTTAGCTCACATTAAATGAGGGCAACCTATACTGTTGGAGGTCATTACCAGCTGATGGTTGACAAATAAATCATAGAAAGCACATCTTCTCTCTCTCTCTCTCTCTGTGTGTCTTGCCAGACTGCACAAATTTCAAAATATACACATTTCTTAAACAACATCTTACCTGGAAGAAGTTGTAGGTGATCACATGATCGTGGCACAGTGGGCACCCAACTCGCTACTCTGTCGAGTCATACTTGAGTGAAGCCCACCCCACCATAACAAACCTGAAACCTCACCTTTTAGATTTCCTTCTTCCTAGGAAGCCATCCTAACCAAAAACTTTGTTCTACAATTCATGTGTCAGTCCTTAAATAGCGTAAGATGAACAAATATAATAGAAAAAGGCACTCTTAGGATCGCATTTTTCTTAGTGTTTCTACTTGTCTTGCATTTTGAGGTGAGAGGACTCATTCTCCATTTTCTTATTTCCCCTTTGCACGCTCCCCATCATAGTTGGTGTATTCCGACTCCCTTTGAGTGTGCTTAGGACTTGTTTTTTATCATTCTCAGAATTTGAGTCTGATTCCATCTCCGATTATAACTCACAACCCTCTTTTTCATTACTATTTTAATTTCACAATAATCGGTGTCGATCCAAAGACCATTATTAGTTACCACACGACCATCATCGGTTATACCCTACCAGGCATCGGTCTCTATTCTTTTGGGTTGACCTACCCAAAAGACCTTTCCTCTTTGTTTCTTGTCTGCAATAGTTCTTGAAACATTCTGATACTCTATTTTCTGTCACACCATTGTCACAGAGCCTTCCTTCTTGATAATATTCCCTTTGATGTCTTAGTTTGATATGAAATTCTTATTTCTCGATGCTTGGTGATGGTTAACCCCAACTAACATCGGTCATACATAACTAGGTGTCAGGTCACTTGTGTTGGTTCTTAACTAGCACATCCACCCAACACATCCGTAATACCCATCCTCTTCATCTCTGTTACCTTCTGTATTATCTGCAGAATACAGTACCACCTGGTCTGCACCTCTCTACATGGTGTTGACACGCAATCAGGAAAACACGCTCACATTTCACGCTAGCCTTCACCTCTTCCACCTACTCCATCGCCACCTTCCGTATTATCCCCTATGGATCCTGTCTTCCCCATTGTTGTTAGTACGGGTGACTCAAACTTTGCATGGTTCTTAGATCAAACCCTGCTGCGCTACAACACTATCTTACTCACTCATCCACTCAAGATTCTTTAGGCCACCCAATCTATGGTATGCCCATGTCCATTCCTCCTACTCTTGCACCCACCACCATCCACCCTCTAGCTCAGCTCTCCCCACCACTCCCCTATCGCCAATAATGTCACACTCGATCCTGCTTTGCGATGGTGTGTCCACATCCTATACGATGTTCACTACGCCGTTGACATCTTCACCCCCATGCCATCCATTACCTACATACCTCTCCCATCTCAACCCCCACCAGTATCCACCAACTATACCCCCTCCAGAATTTGGTCCTATCCATTCCTCAATCACTTCCACCTATCGCTACTAGGGTGGTCACCCCGACCCCTCCTGTATACACACACTTTCAACCTCCACCCGTAGCATCTACTTCTTACTCCACACATTACCCCTCCTCCTCCTCCTCACACATACCTCCATAGTTCTCATACGTGGCTCCTTCACATACCGCGATACCTTCCACCTCGTATTCTTCATACCTCCTTCCCCCTCCTAGGGAAACCAACATTCATCACAACCTACCCCCGACCTTATTAAGATGATGATGGAAAAGATGCAAATTCTTGAAGCATCCCTTGCCGGTTCACGTACATCTCTCACCTACGAAGAGATTTGCAATGAACCTATTCATTTCTCTCGTCCCCATTCATCCATACCCCACACTGGGAAATGCCTAAATTCAATCGATTCCACAGCAAAGAAGACCCACAACAACATCTAAGGTCTTTTAAGCACATGTGCTACCTCATTTCTCATGATGATGCTTTGTTATTGCAAACGTTTCCCATGTCCCTTACGGACCAGCCCTTGACTAGTATAGTGCTCTACCTAAGCACTCTATCTTCTCTTTCAACCAAGTGGCCCAAGCTTTTCGGACCATTTCTCCATCAATGTAACCAAGAAAGTCACCATGACCGACTTGTACACTCACGCGTCAATATGATGATGAGTCGATCATAGACTTCATCACTCGTTGGCATGGCCTTGAACCAACTCACATTCCCCTACCATAGACCGAGCTCATAGAATTGTTCACATGGGCTTGCGCTCACCACATCTCCTCTACCCTCCAAATACAAATGTTTCGTACCTTTGATGAAGCATTCACCATGGCCCGAAACTTGAAATCGAGCCCTCGAGGAGAAATGGATTCATTGCAACAAAAAGTGCTCCATTCAAATCACAAGAACCCTCTTCCACTACCAAAACATCACCAACCACTCCTCTCAACCCTCCTAGGCCCAAAGGCTCCACCCATGTGGTGGTCCTGAAGGCTGGCCCACCTCACCCATCCAACATACCAAAACCGCCACCTAACCTCTCACCGGTGCAAATGTTCCTCTTCAAAATGCACAAAAGAGGTATACTCCCATCACTGAACCATACCCTGCTATTCTGGAAAGACTTCTTGAATGCAGGGGCTATCATCCTTCCGGCCATCAAACCACATCCTGGTTTTGATCTGCCTGCCCCTATACCCACATGGTATAGAGAAAATGAAATTTGTGACTACCATCGTGTCCGTGGGCACAACACCAATAACTACATCACCTTCAAAAACATTGTTCAAGAAATGTTGGATAAAGGAGATCTCATTCGGACAACCCCAACACACCCACAAACCAAAACCTACACATTTTCCAAAAACCATTCCCTAATCATACACCCCCACCCAACAGAACCATCCTTCCATTGACAATGACACTATCTAGGAGGTTCATGCCATCTTTGATGTCTTACCCACACCAATCGCACCATACCCCCGACCACCACACTGTGGAAGAACCTTGCGAACACACACTTTTACCCATACACGGCATCTCCATCCTCCTCACCATTACCACCAAAAGTTAATCTAGTGTAAACAAATACCCCATCATTGGACACCATGCTCACCCTACTGGGTCCTATCTCAGACCCCCCTACCCTCATGATCGACGAATCACCATCAACGCCTCTTACCATACTCATCGAGGAGTCATAATTACCTCCCCTCCTCCCACCTCACCACACATTGAGGAGTCGGAGTACCTCCCCCTTCTTCATCTATCTTACCCACACCTCACCACAACGAAGAACCCATGCCAATGCCAACAGACCCACTACCCTCATCTACAACATTGCATGACCTCCTCTCATCTCTCCTCCCCACTGCATCAGACGTAGAGAGCTTCCCTGTGTCGCGGAGTAACCATTCCATTTACAGGGATTACCACCAAATCTACCCTCATTCCCTTCCTCTCTTCATCACCGCATTCGATGGACTATCCGAAGTATGTTGATCACTCATTGCTTCGGAATGCCTTTGAATCCCCATCTCCACACAAATACAGACCCCACCTACCGACTCACCCACTATTTACCCTACAATAGTGGTAGCATCTATACCTGCCCTACCCACCGAGGTGACTACAATGCCTCCCACACTACCCCTGACCATCCACGTACCTTCTTTGTCTTCACCTTCCACCTCATCACTCTCTATACCTTCCTCATCTACCTCCCAAGCCATCTCTCATATACTGGGGGTGTGATCGACATCCAGCCTCACTCACCTGATAATCAAACTCGATTTAACCACCTCCGCTCACCCCTTCACCAAAAACACACCCCTACCAAAACCCAAACACCAACCACCTCAGACACCGATACTAGCATCACCTACACCCTCTTCATCACCTTCACCATTACCCTCGCTCTTGGGCCCACACCCATCTACCCTATGACCAAGCTAACTATACACAGTATAGCCCAGAATCGAAACCTCCCCATCTACCCCCACCTCCACTTATACCCAACCCTACAACATTTCCTTCACCTATTAGGCGATGCCGACCACCACTACCATCTATCACCACTCCCTCCACAGTGCCACTACTCTCACCTTGGGTAACCCATCCTCTACCACCTTCAGCATTACCCTTAACTTCATACCACCGTTCTGCAGTGTTGACCACCCCACTCCCCAAACCAATGCCTAAACCTAAGACCAAGTCATCCACCACATCCTTACCAAACAAGATGCGACCCACACCCCACCCAAACCAAAACGTACCCAACCTACCCTAACCACCCCGCATCATGATCAATGGTTGACTCAACATGGAATGCCTCACATAGGACCATACCCACCACACGCAGTGACCCAATGGTAGGATCCTATGTAACTATCATGGCTAACCTACTTGCTTCGCCCACATCATCTTACCACCCATCCGACCATATGACCCACTCAAACCAAAACCAAAATGGTTTGACGACTCCCAGATTTGTGCCTATCATCGAGCACCCAGACATAGCGTGGAGGATTTCTAGGCCCTTAAAACACTCCTCTAGCTCTTCATGGAGGATGATCTATTAGACATAGAGCTAGCCCCTCCTGCCACCATAACCACCCCACCTATACCATTACCAGCCCATCCATCATTACCCCACACATCATACCCTTCCTACCCACCACCAATATTTGAAATCAATATGGTTCGGATCGCCACTCGGGCTCAATGGGATAAAGGAAAAACTAGGGTAGATGAACCTACTACCACACCTATACCTCACATCACACCCACACCACACCTAAAATCACCATCCGTGGACCCACCTTCCCTATTTCCAATGGGAGAGCCCATCGTGCCATGATCAAACAACTTCATCAATCACCACTCAAGATGTCATTGTACGACCTCATCCAAACTTCTGAATCTCATCGCCAGGCCCTTATTGACGTCCTGCAATCCATTGAGGTTCCACCTAATGACCCCACACCCATTGCATCCATTATCACACCACACCATGTGGCCTCCCTTATTTCTTCACCTTCCACCTTGACACCCGCTACCTCATCTCAGGTAGCTTCCTCACCTTCTCCAATGACGAGATCGCACCTCACCAAACAGAGCCCAAATCCCACCCTCTTCATCTCTGCCTATGTCGATAATGTACGTGTCTGGCGTATCATGATCGATGGTGGAGCTAGCATCAATATCATCTCATCTCATGCATTTAATCAAATGTGCATTCCCACTAATTGTATGCATAATGACCCAATTATGTTACACTCTTTCAACGATGCCATAACCACCACCTTGGGGACGGTAATCCTACACATTTGTGTTGGTCCCCGTAGCATCCCTGAGCTCTTCTACGTCCTAGAAGGGGAGTTCCAATACAACATGTTGCTTGGTCATCCCTAGATTCGTGTCATGGGATGTGTTCCCTCCACCCTCCATCGCTTGCCTCAAATTTGAACATGAAGGATGCGGCTACACCATACAGGCCGACCCTTCACCATTCAAGACCTACAACATGTTATATCGACCCAACGATGTCCTCATACCTATCACCACCTCTGTTACCACCTCTGCTTTAGCTACCACAACCTCTACCACCCCTTCTCTAACCCTGACATTACCCATTACCACCACTACAACCCCCACAGAATTACCTCTTGCCCCACAACCCGCATCCTCCTCATCTCAAACCACCGGTGAGACATCCATTCCCGCCTCCAACATTCTGAAACTAATCCACTAGAAGGTGTTTTTCAATGCCTAACATTGGGGAGTACCGCCTATATAACATTGATACCCTCCATACCCACAAGAGTATGGAAACCTTTAGCAACACCCCCATTATGACCCCCGCATTGGCGAGGTTCTCACCTATGGACCCTCTCATCTTCACACCAACCTGACCTATGGGGGTATCGACACCCCCACCTACACACCTGAACCACCAACTCCAACCCTACCATTCACCACCACCCTTCCCTCATTAACCAACCGTCGTTTTGCCCATACCTTCCTACATCGTTGTGCTTGGAAGGGTTTCGGCTTTGGCCTTTATGAACAAGGCCATCACACTGTCATTCCTTACACCTCTCGCAAACACAAGGACCATAGTGGGGTAGGATTTGTTGAGCCTATGCTCAAACAACCTCGCATCGACCTCATTACGGAGACACCCCAACCTCACGACCCTCACCCAATTCACCCACTTCACCCACGAGTCTATAGACCCTGAGTCTATTCCTCCTACCTTTTTCCATAAATACCATTTCTTTGGGTCCTCTCATCATCCAACGTGATGGCGAAGCCCCTTCTTCTTTTCCCATCCTCTATCCTGATATGATCGATGATGACACCCCCTCTATTCATGTCATCCAATGTCAAAATGACGACTCCATTCTCACCTATCTGGGTGCGGAAGACTCCTATCTCCACCACACACTCCATCTAAAACCCAAAACATGTTGAACAAAGCCACCATCGACATCAACATCCATACCTCGGATGACCCCCGCATTCTAAAGATAGGCCAATCCTTAGATGCTGCATTGAACAAGAAGCCTACACTTCTTTCCTTCACGATCATAGCAATGCTTTTTCTTGGTCATACGCCGATATGCCTGGTATTGACCCAAATATCATGGTCCACAACATCATCACCTTACCTAATGCCAAACCCATCAAGCAGAAGTTACGTAAAATGCACCCATGCATTGCTCTTCTCATCAAAGAAGAGCTCCGATTAAGGCTTTCTGTTTCCTTCATTCTACCAATCGACTACCCATAGTGGATTTCCAACATCATACCTATTACCAAAGCAACGGGGGGACTCACGTGTATGCACCAATTTCTAGGACCTTAACCTAGCTTGTCCTAAAGATGACTTTCCTCTACCCAGTATCGACCAATTGATTGATCTCACCACCGGACACGAGATGCTATCTCTCATGGACGGGTTCTCAGGATATAACCAAATCTTACTAGCACCCGAGGATCAACACAAAACGTCTTCATTACCCCTTGGGGACCTTCTGCTATCGTGTTATGCCCTTCAGACTGAAGAATGTAGGCACCACTTACCAAAGAGCCATGACCTATATCTTCCATGACATTATGCATCACATCTTGGAAGACTACATCGATGACCTTTTGGGAGATCCAAAATTCATGCCGAACATTTACCCATCCTCAAGATCATCTTCAACCGCCTCATCCAATATTACGTGTATGCCTTCAACCTAAGAAGTGCATTTTCACCATTCTATCCGGTAAACTCTTGGGCTTCATTGTTTCCTTGCGAGGCATTGAAGTAGACCAGGCAAAATCAAGGCCATCCTCGAGATGCCTCCACCCACTAACCTCCACCAACTTCATAGTTTACAGGGGTAAACTACAATCTATTCGTCACTTCATTTCTCAACTATCAGATCGTTGCAACCCTTCCACCACCTCCTTAAAAAGGATACCACCTTCCATTAGAACGTGGACTGTCACAATGCTTTTGAAGCCTTGAAATCATATCTATTACAACCCCGTGCTTACCCCTCCTAGGGACACCCAACCATTCTACCTTTACATCTCCGCCACTGACCATTCCTTGGGCCATGCTCACTCACACGAGATGACCAACATAGGGAACAAGTGGTCTATTACATCAGCCATACCCTTGTGGATTATGAGACTAGATATACACACACCGAAAATTTGTGTCTTGCTTTAGTCTTTGTAGTAACCAAACTTTGCCACTACCTACTTAACCACACTACCTTCGTCATAACCAACACCAACCCCTTACATTACATGTACTCTAAACCATTCCAAAACCAACACATTTCGTGATGGCTCATGCTACTCGCTGATCTAGATATCACCTTTCTCCACCAAAAATCAGTCAAGGGTCAGGCTATCACCGATCAACTAGCCGATGCCCCACTCTCTGATCACCAACCCGACAACTTTGAATTCCCCGATGAATCCATCGCTACCCTTTTCCTCGATGAACCTATTGAGGAACCTCCACACTATCAGATGACCCTATTCTTTGATGGATCTAAATGTTAGCGTGGGCGGAGCTGGAATCATCCTCATCCCACACAATAGTGAACCCATCCCACTTTCATTCAAGCTCGATTTTGAGTGTACCAACAACATCACCGAATACGAAGCCCTCGTACTCGGTCTCCAAACCACCCAAACCCTAGATGTTAAATCCATTAATATCTTTGGTGATTCTCAATTGGTAGTAAATCAGATCAATGGACTCTACCAATGTTGCAATGAGGAATTACAATGGTACAAACACCATGTAGACCTCTTGTTAACCACCTTCACCCACTATAAACTGCAAACCATTCCCATTCTACGAACAAATTTGCGAGATACCATGGCTTGCCTTGCCTCACAAATACCCTCATCACCTACTGATTCACAAATCTTCGTTGTTGTGTGAAGGTTGCAATCACCCTCCTACCTCTCTCACATTGTAAACCTCATTGAGAAACCCACTACGACCCATCAGACCTCTGTACCGACAATACTCTGACTATCTCTCCATTTCCATTCTTCCTCCCGACCTTACCCACAATGGCCGATGCACCTTCCTCCAAAAGGTCTCTCGGTATGTCATCATGGGAGGCCTCCTCTACAAACGTGGCTTCGACAGGATCCTTCTCCGATGCCTCACTAGTTCCGAAATACCATATACCATCAAGGAAATCCATGACGACATCTATGGGGGCCACATCAGTGGTCTCGCTGTTGCTAAACGTATCCTTCACCTCGGCTATTACTGGCCTACCCTCAACCACAATTTTTGTGATTACATCAAATGATGTGTGAAGTGTCAACAACACTCAAACCTTCATCACACTCCGGGTCATGCCTTACAGGTCACACGGACCTTTGGCCCTTTTCTCAATGGGGTCTCGATCTCATCGGTGAGATCAACCCTCATTCTTCTCAACGCCATCAATGGATCATAACCACTATGGAATACTACACCAAATGGGTGGAGGCCATTCCCCTCATCTCTACCAAAGCTAAGAAGATTTGTGAGTTCATCAACCATCACATTATCTATCACTTTGGTGTCCCTCATCACCTTATCACTGATAATCGAAACAATTCAAAAACAAAACCCTCCAGAAACTCTGTGATACCTTCGGCATCCAACTCAGTTTCTCTTCACCTTACTACCCACAAACCAACGGCCAAGCCGAATCCACCAACAAAACCCTGAACAAAATCCTCATGAAGGTAGTCAATGATACTAGGAAGGATTGGCATACGCACATTCCTTTCACCCTATGGGCATACCGCACTAGTATTCGCACATCAACTGTTGCCACACCTTTCTCTCTGGTCTATGGTACCGAGGTTGTCTTGCCTCTCGAAGTCTAGATCCCATCTCTCTGCATATCACTCAAAGACATGCTCACCAATGACGACTTTCACCAAGATCATTTGGCACAACTAGAGTTGTTAGACGAACGACGCCTAAATGCTTTAGACCATCTCCAAATATACCAAAAATGCATCAAATGCGCTTATGACAAGCGCGTCCACCCATGCACCTTCCAAGTCGGGATCTCATCTTGAAGGAAAATCAACATGTCACAAAAGCTGAGAAACATCTACGGGGTAAATTTGCTCCTAATTGGCTTGGACCCTATATCATTACTCATACCTATGGATCAGGTGCTTATCGTTTATCTTCTCTCGATGGTAAACCCAAACCTGAGCCCCTTAACATCTTGCATCTTCGACCATTCTATTGTTGAACCAAGTGCTTTCTCACCCAGTGGCTATCCCCAGCGGCTCATCCTGTGGGCACCTACTCCTCTTACCACCACTTCACTTACCTACGATTAAACAAGAATCATGTGACTATCCATCACTTTTTCAGCTTTGTCTTCAATATGAGTACCACGGCTCTACTCATGGCATGATTCTCATGGATACTTTTCATCCCCTCATGGATGGAATCCCATGGTCGTATACCATCCCATATACCCCTCACACAATCCTACTTCTACCTCCACCATTTACCCACCTTTTGTGTATGACAGTCTGTATTCCTCTATAGCCTTGTCCATGGCTTAATTGGTAACCTACCTATCAAAAATGGGATCACCCTCCTTGAGTCAAACTTCCAAACATCAAGATGAATCCCTCAAAAGGACATCTACCATTGGTATCTAGTCATCATAAATAGACTGCTCCCTCGAAGGACAGCTATACCACACTAGCAATACTCTACCTACAAAAAAATGAGACTAGGCTCATTTCGAAGCTTCCCGCATCGATCAGCTTCACGAAGACCTCAAGGAGATTAACTAATTATCCCACATAGACTTCCCACATTGATCAGTCTATCCTACAAGTATAAGACATCCTTTTTTCCATGGACTCGCCTATCTGGGACATCAACCATCTTATACCTAAGGTGTTTTTATCCCCCCTTCACAGTTTCAAACCTATCACCATATCACCCATTTCCCACTTTATCCTATTATTTCTCCCTGCCATGGGACTATGTCGCGAATATGATCAATCGTGATTCTACACATTGCTTCACCTTGAGTAACAGTTCAACTGCAAGGTCTTTCAGGACTTGAGGCTCATTGGACCTACTCTGTCTGCACCTCGATTGTCCATCCCAATTCATCCGCATCACCAACCCTATTACAGTTTCCCACTTTCCGAACTGACCTCCTCCAAACCACAACCCCTACTTCCATCCATTCACACATACCCTCACCTATCAATCTATATTTCACACTATACCCACTCACCCTTACCCACCACCCTGCACTGCCCTTTGACCCTACCTATCTACCCATGACCCATACCTATTGACCCCTTTTGACCCATACCCTTTTCACCCTCACCCCACTGACCCATACCCTTTGACCCTACCTATCTACCCATGACCCATACCTATTGACCCCTTTTAACTGTACCCTTTTCACCTTACCTATTTACCCACACCCATTGACCCGCACCCATGACCCGTACCCTTGACCCCTTGACCCTACTTATTTAACCATACCCATGACCCTTACCCCTTGACCCTACTTATTTAACCATACCCACCACCTGTACCCTTTGACCCCACCTACTTACCCATACCCATGACCCATTTTCCTATTGTTGGTCATCGATAGGACGTTTTAGAAGAACAACGATCGGGGACAAGAAGTCCCTCCTCTTTAATGGGAGAGGTTCCCTTATTGAGACACAAACTTATTTACAAATATACAGAATGTCATTTTACGGTTGAACTTGGATACCACGAAAATGTTTTCCACAAAGATCATCGATTCTGAGCGAGTGAGGAAAGAGTAGTGCGAAGATAAGCGAGAATAGCAAGCGTTTGGAATTGTAGATATGAGAATAATTCTTTCTGAGTGCGAAGTTGCGGGAATTTGGAACAAGATTATTTGTATTAAGCTGAATAAGATCAAAGACACAAAGTTCTTGACGACCTTCTTGATTCATTAATCAAAGACACAAAGTTCTTTCTTGGTAAGTGCAAGATCCTTTGTATTTGCAAAAGCAATCAGCAAGACTAACGAATTAGGTACAAAATAATCTTCACAATACTAAAGGAAAACACGGAGATACTGAGAGATTCGAGATAGAGAATGAAAAGAAAAGCCCTTTTGTATTGATACGTTCAAGATCTATTTACTGATTTAGAGTATGCCAAGTTCTTCCTCTTTTTTCAAAATGGCGTGGAAAGGCCATTATATAGCTTACTGAGTCGGTTACGATTTGTAACCGTTTCTTTTAAATAAAGAATAGTTAAGTATTGCGGTTCGATACCTTAACTAATTACTAGTGCAAGCGAATACGAAAAGGAAAGAAGAGGAAAGAAGAGAGAGGAGGCGGTGGCGGCTCTGGGAGGGACCCACTGTCTTGAGAATCCGCTTGCTGAACTTCTTGATGACTCGGCTATATCTACTGCCACGAGGGGTGATGTGTTAGTTGCGGCGGAGTCAAAATCCCGAGGCATTTCTCCATCTCTTTATCGAACTCGGCGTGAGTATGATAGTCTTTGTTTGCTTCTTGATGGCGGTGGAGAGAACAAATTTCCTTTATCTTGTCTTTAGAGATGGAGTCTTCCTTGAAAAGATTATCTTTGACAAAAGCTCTGAACTGAGCTTTGATTTCTTGCAAGGACGAGGGAATGCCAGAGTTCTCATCCTGAAGATAACAATGCATATCTTTGAAAGCAGCAGCTGCTAGCGTCTTGAAAGCTTCTCCTTTTTGCCAGCTATTCTTCATTTCTCCTCTGACCTCTTCCAGGGACTACGATTTTCCACTCTACTTAGACCCGGATTTTGATAGATTATCTTGGCATCATCGAAAATCTTACTCGCTTGATAAGATGTTCTCATCTGTCTGTCCCATGAGGCGAAGGTCTACGATGCAACTGCCCCAAAGTTTAAGCTCCTTATTCATAACTTCAATGGTAGAGGATAGTTTATGTTGCAACTTGTCTACCTTTCCATGTAGCTTAAAAGCTTCGTCGATGAAGTTTAGCCCGGCAACAAGCATGTCATCCACCATGGCTTCGATAGCTCTACCATAGACAGAATACTTGTGCATATCTTTAATTTCTTGCACTTCATCTTGGCTTAGAATTACAGGAGGGGGTAGAGCAGTCAAGGGAGTGGGGTCTAAAACTTTGTCCTTAGACAAGAGTGACTTGATGAAACTCGTGAGAACTTGGGCTTGTTCTTCCAGCTGTTCAATCGTCTGCTGCCCTTTCTCTACCCTTCCAATGACTCTGGTGACTGTTTCCTGGAGGTTATGAATCTCACCTTCAGGAGTAGACTCTCCCATAGGGATCCTTGAAAGTTCCAAGTCGGATGTCAGCAACTCTGATTCCGATTTGTCTACTGTGGGCTTAGCAATCTCCAGGAATTGCTGACCTCGAGCATCCGACACAATCCTGGAAGTAGTTCTGGCTTTCTTGGCACGAGAAGGAGTGGTGCCCAACAAGGCTGCTACAGCATCAAAATTTGGTCCCAAGCTTTGAGAGGAGGATTTTCTCTTCCTTTTATCAACCAGAGGTTGCACCCAAGCAAAAGAGAAAGAAGAATCTGCAGGAGAAGCAAGGGGACCAAGAGACAGGGAGCTCATGACACTCAAGGTGCATGCATTTGTTGACTCAAGTGAGATGTAGGCGAGACAACTTTGGAGGTAATGGCGGCGAAAGAATCGATAGTATCACGGAAGTTCGGTGCTCTGGACTTCTTTATCTTTATCTGCTGGATTTTCAGGAGCACTTGCAGGAATTGGCACCTCACTGTCTTCACTTTCACTGAGAACGATGATGTTCTCTGGACCCATAGGCAACTCTGCCTGTTTTCTTGGAGGGTCATCCTCTGCGGGCTCCTTCTTTACCTCTTTGAGTTTCTTCTTGTATACAGGTAGATGGAGAAGGAGTAGATCCTACAAGTCCACAGAGCTATTGAGGCGGGAGGGGTTTTCACTTTGGTGTCCCGGACTGCAGGCCCGATGCTTCCCTTATGGGTGTCGAATCATCTTTGGAGCTGGATTCTCTGAGTGCCTCTTGAATTCTCGGATCTTCTTCTTGAACCGGGCACCCTAGTTACGATCAAGGCCCAGGGCAATAATCTCAGCCAGATCATCTCTTTCTTTTCTGTTCCAATCCAGGTCCTCCAGAGGGGTGTGCTTAATCACATTTTCGTATTCATATGAATATAGCTCAGAATTGTCATCCTGGAGACCTTCGGGAACTTGAGTGCAGGCGAGTTCTTGGATCGGTGCGGGAGAACCTGCCACAATGCCTTCTTACGGCTTCAAAATCATCTGCCACGGCAGTCGGCCCGGTAGTCTTACGTATACGCCTGTGATGATAGACTATCTTGATGTTCCTTTGATGAACTTCTTCAAGTCAAAAGCAGGTTCTTGGCTTGAAGAAATGAAACGATGATAGGGATCGGGGCTCTTTCTACGTTACGAGCATCGGGCCGTTTTGCATGTGTAGTTTCCCGGAGAGATGGGAAAGTGTAAGCCAAAAATCTTCTTGTCTCTGCAGTTACATGCGGCTTGTCCGATTGCTGCATATCTCAATCAAGGCCATTTTGTCGTTGCGAGAACATGGGAAGCCGCGAGAGGAGTGTTCTCATGCAATGGCTTTGATATAAGAGAATTTCTGAAGCCCAGATGAAATAGGCTCCATATTGTGATATCAGGTTCATAGCTTCGTCTGAAAACCTCCTGGCGGTGTCACCTTCGAGCAATCTGACCACGTACATGGTGAAGGCATCATTGACCCTTCTGAAATTCCGATTGCTGGTCTCTAGGGTGAACTGCGGGCAATAGGCGTACACTGGATCGTCTTTGTGTGCATCGATGTAGGAAAAGCCAAACCATTGCCGTGGCCTTTGCTTTAGGGTATACATCGAATCTGACGAAGTCATGAAGAACTTCTTTGTTTGTTGCACATTGGATAATTGCTCGGCCAAATTCATGCTTATGATTTCTGCCCAATTGATGTTTTGCGTTCCCTCGCACACCATGCTGATGAGCGGGCACATCCAGAAATGAAACTCATTGGTTGAGGGCAAACCCATAACCCGAGCCGCGGGATTATAAAATCGACAATTCTTCATTGAAATCCGCCCGGAAGAGGGTTTTGGTCAGACGAGAAGCTCCTTTCCTAGGGTTCTTCAACCAAGACCTCGCCACTCGAGCTTTATATTTATCACTGTCTTGGTCAAACATGGCCTGTGCTTGATCCCGAGAGACGACTATAGCATTGTCCATCTCCGGAATCCTCAGAGCAGCTCTAATGGCAGCAGCGTCCAGCTTGGCAATGAGCTCCCCGTGTACATTTGTCAAGTCGCTCGAATCGGGGTCGAAGTGAGCTCCGCATGAAAGTACCGCATCGGCCTTGCTTGCCCGAGATAGGAAACCTCCGGCGAAAGCCAAACCACTATCATTAATCATCATGTGCCATCGGCGTAGGGTTTCATCTGTCATTTCTTGACCAAAAATCGCCGAAGTCGAGATGGCGAGCTTCACTTGTCTCGATATTGCTAACAGCGGACTCAAGTGGAGAAATTTGCTCTGTCCTGAAACTTGATCTTCATATTGATAGATTGGAGCTGCGACCCGGACTCTGGAAGGAATTTGCAAGGGAACTAGGTTGCAAGGTTTGAGCAAATGATAGCAAGAAAGCAATGTGAAAAATGCGAAGGTGGTATGCTTGGTTATATAGCCGTTTGAGGAGCGGAATGAATTTAATGCGCATTGAATACACCACCACCAATTTGAAAGAGCGTCATATTCGGAATGAGCGGGAAAAGCTAAGTGTGAATGACACTTGAGTACGCTTGGAGCAGGTGAGACGAATCACATGAAACTCTGCGGCTCGGGCGAAATGGAGAGAGAATGCACAAAAGCTTTTGGAGCAATTGGGGCGAAAATGCGCGAGTCTGCGCGGTTCGGGCATTTCGGCCGAAATGGGACAGCGAGCCTATTTGGACTTGGGACTTTTGGAGCAGAAAATTCCGAGTATGCGCACTAGGAAGCTTCGGTAGAAAAGAGGAAGCTTGCACTTTTGACTTTGGGATATTTGGGACGAAAATGCGAAATCGCGGTTCGGGAGTTTCGGCCGAGAAAATGGGAAAGCTCGCACAAAAGTTTTGGGACACTTGGGACAAAAAGTTCCGACGGGCAGAGAATGGGATAGTTTCGGGGATTTCGGCGATCGGGAACAACTTGCACTTTCGTACTTGGGACGCGGGGTGGGGCGAGAAAGTTCCGGCAGACCCAAATACTTACAAAATGACCCAAGATTAGATTTTCTTGATTTCACGACTTAGGTACCCCAAAAAAAACACTTAAAGACTCAAAATTTGGAAATTTGTTCTCCTTAGAGAGGGAAATTTTGAGAGAAACAGTGGCTCATTACGGGATGACTTGGCATAAATTCATTTGAATGAAACAAGGCAGAACTTAGACAAACTTGGTGTAGCAGACCAGTGCCTTATCCATTGGGCGAAAGGAGTCAAAAACAAACCAACACAGAGGGCAAAGCACACAACAGAAGGGAAACACACCAAAAGCAGAAAAAGCAAAAACACTGTACATAATATACAAAGGGACTCCCTAGTCACCTAGGACTTGAACAACTTCAAATCATTGCCTTATAAGGAAGTGGGAGGGGAACCATCCATGTAATCAAGATAGAAAGAGTTCTTACCAATGAAAGTGTCTTATCCTGAAAGGTCCAAGCCACAGAGAATCAAATTTTCCATGGCTACCACGAGGTTCGTGTCTTTTGTCCCACAACAGCACGGTATCACCAACCTGGAACTCTCTGCTCCTAGCTTTCTTATCAAACAGAATCTTCACCTTACGCTGGTGTGTGCGGCTATTACATCGGCAACCTCAATCTATCCTCGTTCGGTTTGTGCGGTACATGATCCTTTTGTCGAGCATCACTTTGAAACTAGTGTCTTGATGGCCTTCATCGGTGCAAGGTGGTAGTTCCACTTTGTCATTTGCAGATTGAGCCTCTACTCCATACACTATTTGAAAGGGGACATTCAGTGGCTCTTTTAGGTGTGATCTGTACGCCCAAAGAGCATCATAAAGTTTCTTATGCCGGTTTCTCGAGATTCATTGACCAACTTTCTTATGATAGTCACCCAGATTCTTGTTGGTAGATTACCTTGTCCATTTCCACAGGGATAATAATCGAAGAATGAGCCGAGAGAGATGCCATACCATGGCAATCCATTATCTCGGTTGAGGAGAAGTTTGAGGCATTATACTGTTCTGATCTTGTTAGGCACACCATACCTAACCAAGATGTTCTCTTTAATGAAGTTGCACACTACTTCAGAAGTGGTGCTCTTGACTGGAATAGCTTCCACCCATTTGGTGAAGTAGTCAGTAGCAGTTAGCACATGAGTATGTCCAGCGCTGGAAACAGGGTTGAGTGCACCAATGAAGTCTAGACCCCACTGTTGGAAAGGTTCTTCAATCACAACTGGTTTGAGAGGCAAGGAAGCCAATTTAGGTCTTCCCACGAAAGTCTGACAGGCCTCACATTTATCCACCCACTTGGATGCATCTTTGAACAAAGAAGGCCAGTAATACCCTCCACGGAGTATCTTATGAGCTGTGACTGTTGATGAATAGTGCCCTCCGCATGCCTGATCATGAAAAGCTGAGAGCAATTTTCTCTGTTGTTCTTTGTCTACACACTTCAGGAACCTCCCATCCAAACCACGCTTGAACAAGGCATTTTCCCACAATACATATTGTGCTGATCTCAACTTAACAGTCCTCTTTTCTTTAGCAGTTAAATGAGAGGGGCATTCCCCGTAGGTGAGAAAATGAGCGATGTCAGCGTACCATTCATCAACTGAACTCAGGAACAGAACAGTAGGAAGGTCAGCTTTCTCCTCCAGTAACTCGTGTTGGGCTCCTTCAGCAATGAGCTCGCAAAGACCTTTTCCCCGAACCAGCTTGGTTGGCTTGATATCAAGGTCATACTCCTGGACTTTAGCCACCCAGTTTCCCCTCTTGGATCCAAATTCTTGTTGCGTGAGAATTGACTTTCTGATCGTGTCTGGGGACCCGGCACCCGTAGAGTGAGAGTTGAGGATATAGAAGCAGGCTGCTTGGCAGCTTTGACTCTGCAGGCATGCTTCTCCATCATGGTGTACTTTAGCTCATGGTTCTTCAGGATATAGCTCATGAAGGCAATTGGTAGCTCATGCTTATCAGGATCCTCCTGGGTTAAGACAGCAGCCAGAGTACTATCTGTAGCGTAGCAGTAGATAATGAAATCCTTGCTGAAATCAGGGCAGGCCAAAACTGGAGTTTTAGCAATAGCTTTCTTGATACCCTCAAAGGATTCCTTTCCTTCAGAAGACCAACCAAATGCTTGCTTTCCTTTCATCATCTGAGAAATATTCAAAGTTAATTCAGCAAAATCAGGGATGAATCTTCTTAGAAAATTGATCTTACCGAAAAAGGAATGCACGCCCTTTTTACTAGTAGGGAGAGGAATCTGTTGGATGGCTTGAACTCGTTCAGGATCAATCTTGATGCCATCCTTTGAGACAATGTGTCCTAATAGCTTTCCCTCTGTAACACAGAAGACAGATTTTTTAGGATTTAAGGAAATCCCATGCTCTCGGCATCTTTGCAGAACTGCTTCCAGGTGGTCGAAGTGATCCGCTCTTGTCTTTGAGAACACTGTCAGGTCATCAAGGTATATGACTATGCATTTTCCTTTCAAGCTTCCAAAAGCCAGATCCATAGCTCTCTGGAAGGTGGCACCGGCATTAATCAGCCCAAAAGGCATTCTCTTGTAGGCAAAGGTACCCCAAGGAGTTGTGAAGGCTGTCTTATGTTGATCAGCAGTATCGACCTCTACCTGATTGTATCCAGAAAAGCCATCAAGCATAGATAACATCTCAGAGCCTGTTACCGCTTGCAAAACCTGATCCATCATAGGCAGAGGGTAGTTATCTTTCAGAGAGGCCTGATTCAGGTTCCTGAAATCAACACAGATACGGATCTCCCCATTCTTCTTCCTAACAGGTACAATGTTTGCAATCCAAGTCGAATGGTGAATGGGAAAGATGATTTTAGCCTTTAGCAGTTTCTGAATCTCCTGAAATATGGTGTCAGCTATCTTTGGGTTGTACTGCCTCTGCTTTTGCTTGAAAGGCTTGATTCCTGGCTTGAGAGGGATAGAGTGCTGCATTTCCTTTGGCTTGAAGGCTTTCAGATCTTCATAAGAATAAGCAAGCACATCTTTATATTTCCTTAAAAGTTCAATTGCTCTTCTCCTTTCATCTGATGTGCAACACTTCCCGATATTTACCAGCTTCGGGTCATCAGAACTCCCAATATCAATTTTATCATACTCAGCTGATTGCCGAGGTCCAATGGAAGCTTTAGATCTCACGTACCTGTCATGCTTATCAAACAACTCCTCCAAACTCACCAAACCTTTGGGGATCTTGTTTCCTTTGAGCTTAATGCACCCTTCCTGATCAGTCTCTTCTCCTTGGGTGACGGCTTGGTCCGAAGACACGCTCTCACGAGGCAGGTTGTCACTTCCTTCGAAATACAGTTGTTCAAAATTGCCCTTGAGCTCCAGGAAGGAAAGCAAATGCTGGTCGTCGTTGAAGACTTGCCAGTTGTTAGTATTGTCAGGGACACTAGGTCGGTGGACCATCTCAATAGTGAATTTATCCTGAGAGAATTCAGGATGAGGAATCAATAATGACCCTGAGACAGCCAGGGAATCAGCTCTGCTGTTCTTTTCTCTGGGAATTGCTTCAATGGAGAAGGCATCAAGGAATTCAATTGAATCCCAAACCTGATTCCGATAATGCTTGACCTCCGTTCTTTACGAAGCGGAGCTTGACTTGCTTCACAATCAGCTCTGCATCACCACGAGCCAAAAGATTTTTTACACCTCGTTCTTTGGCCACTTGCAATCCAAGGATGAGAGCCTCATACTCTGCTGTATTGTTAGTGTTCTCGAACTGCAATTTGAATGAAAAGGGGTACAGGCAGCCCTCAGGTGATATTAACAGAACACCGGCTCCAGAACCAGCCGAAGAACAACTGCCATCAAATTCTAAGATCCAGACACCATTGGGATCTTTAGGTGATATTTTGCAGGGTCGGATTTCATCAGGGGACAAAATCATGTAATTACCATGGCCCCTGTCCTCATAGAGTATTTGTGCCTTGGGATCATCTGTCTTCTGCACAATGTACTCGGACTGCTTCTCAGGTAGTAGCTTCTTCATTTGTCCATTGACAGGTATGAGAGCGTGTGACCAGTCCATTTGAATCTCTCCACCCACATCTTTACAGAAGTTTCTGCTTAGCAACATTCCATAGGAAGGAGGAATGTCTGCTACTAGTATGGTAGCCAAGACCTTCTTTTCAGGTAAAGCAGCAAAAGCCACTTGTGCATCTTTAATCCTTCCCACCAAAGGTACTTCCTTACTTTCCATGGAGTAGCAAGATCCATAAGTACGAGTAAGGGTCAAGCCTAAAGCATGAGCTACTTTGGCGGGCATCACATTATCAGAGGCCCCGGAATCTATGACACAGTTACTAAGCCTATGGCCCGCTATAAGGAGGGTAACATAAAAAGGCTTGATTTTGTCTCCAGGCGAGGTGACAGCAGCTACCAGACTAGGCTGTGGTATAGTAGGAGGTGTGGGCAAAAGGCCTTTGGAGGTGGTCTTGGAATGGGAATTCACAAATTGGATCATCTTGGCAAAAGCTTTTGGATGGGT
Source organism: Taxus wallichiana var. yunnanensis (assembly GCA_018340775.1). Taxonomy (NCBI): domain Eukaryota; kingdom Viridiplantae; phylum Streptophyta; class Pinopsida; order Cupressales; family Taxaceae; genus Taxus; species Taxus wallichiana. The sequence continues at coordinate 42,945,524 of CM031236.1, forward strand.
TTGGTAGTATTCAGCTTCTGAAATTTGAACCTTAGTCCTTTTAAGATGATCAACAATATCAAAGGATCCAGAGGTGGATGGGCCATCATCATTTGGAATTCTAGATTTATCAACTTTAGGAGAAAAGGAAGAAGAAGAAACTTTGGGAGCAGTGTCGACAGTACTTACCTTTGGTGCAGATGAGGTCGGGATAGGGGATCCTCTTCTGGCAATTACAGGAATGGTTGCTGGCTGTTCCTTAGATTTCTTCGTGGGCTGTGTTATTTTCTCCTTCTGCCTCGTCTGTTCTCGAGTCATGACAGCAAAAGATTCACTGTTCATATCTGCTACCACTTCATCATAGTTATCTCCATCATCAGTGCCTTCGGTGGTAAAGAAATTAACCCGAGATCCTTCGAGTTCTTCCGCCTCATCGTCAAATTCTTCCAGGAACTCCTCACGAGCTTCTTCGTCCACGTCATCATCTGGCTCTTCAACTTCACAGGTTGCGTTCACAGGGACTTTGGCGTGGGAGGCCCTTGAGTGCCGATCGGTGTGGGAAATTTGTGAGACGGTTTGGGTTGAAAATTTCTTCTCGGAACATCTGCATATGGTGCATGCTGGGCTAATTGTTTCTTTATAGCCACTAGATCATTTGCAAGTTTCTGGACTAATGGATCAGAATTGGGTCCAGAGGTGGAAGAGGAAGAAGCAGCAGATTTCGATTTGAGAGGATCTCTTTTCAACTTCCCTGACATGATCAGGTCGTCCTCGATACTAACAGCCAGTTCTTGATCCAGAACTAGCGTTCCAAGATTAGCCCTTCTTAGAGCATAACTGACTTTAGGCGTTTGGGCATTCAAAAAGAAACATTTTTGAATTTGATCAACCGGCCGAGTATTTGCAGGAATCTTGTTGATCAATCTGTTGAACCGAGCCACAAATTCTCTCATGGGTTCTGATGGATCTTTCTTTATCTGAGAAATCTGGGCAAGCAGGGCATGCACATCTTCTGCCGGCTTAAAACGGTTTTCGAACTGAGTTCTCATGGTAGTCCAGTCGGTGATGGCACCAGCCGGAAGGTGATAGAACCGATCGGCATTATCTGTAATGTCTCAACGAACAGTCTTACTGAGACGTCTTCATGTTCAACCCCCAAGACCCCACATGCGACTATGAATGCTGCAATATGTTCATCAGGGTGAATTTTGCCATCTCCTTTAAACTTTGGGAAGTTCTTTCGGTTACCTCGAGGTAACTCATGCAAAGGGTGCGCAAGAGCCAGAGGTCCGACACGTTGTCCCCATGGTAATTGTGCCATTCTTCTTGGGAATACGGTCCGAAGGGGAACTTTAACACCAGCAAGTATCAGAGCTCGCAGATTAGGGCTAGCTGGCTGTGTAGGACTTCTATCTCGAACAGGCGGAGTGCTCGTTGAACGAGTTCTTCTATTTGAAGGGAAAGGAAAACCCTGTTGTTCCAAAAGCTGGCCCGAGAATCTTGATACCAGGGCCCTTCTCCCTCGAGTGAAACGCGGAGTCGCGAGATCAAAGGATGATCGAAAAAATTATAGTACTGGAATGCGATTTTCCCCAGCGGAGTCGCCAAAAACTGTTGGTCGTCAGATAGGACTTTTTAGAAGAACAACAGTCAGGGGACAAGAAGTCCCTCCTCTTTAATGGGAGAGGTTCCCTTATTGAGACACAAACTTATTTACAAATATACAGAATGTCATTTTACGGTTGAACTTGGATACCACGAAAATGTTTTCCACAAAGATCATCAGTTACGAACGGGCTGAGGAAAGAGGGTACGAAGATAAGCAGAATAGCAAACGTTTGGAATTGTAGATAACAGAATAATTCTTTACGAGTGCGAAGTTGCAGGGAATTTGGAACAAGATTATTTGTATTAACTGAATAAGATCAAAGACACAAAGTTCTTCAACGACCTTCTTCAGATTCATTAATCAAAGACACAAAGTTCTTTCTTGGTCGTGCAAGATCACTGTATTTGCAAAAGCAATCAGCAAGACTAACGAATTAGGTACAAAATAATCTTCACAATACTAAAGGAAAACACAGAGATACAGAGATTCAGATAGAGAATGAAAAGAAAAGCCCTTTTGTATTGATACGTTCAAGATCTATTTACAGTTTCGAGAGTATGCCAAGTTCTTCCTCTTTTTCAAAATGGCGTGGAAAGGCCATTATATAGCTTACAAGTCGGTTACGATTTGTAACCGTTTCTTTTAAATAAAGAATAGTTAAGTATTGCCGGTTGCAATACCTTAACTAATTACAACGAATACGAAAAGAAAGGAAAGAAGAGGAAAGAAGAGAGAAGGAGACGGTGGCCTACTTCTTGGGAGGGACCCACTTGTCTTGAGAATCCATTTGCTGAACTTCTTGATGACTCGGCTATATCTCGCCACGAGGGGTGATGTGTTAGTTGCGGCCGAGTCCAAAATCCCGAGCATTTCTCCATCTCTTTATCGAACTCGGCGTGAGTATGATAGTCTTTGTTTGCTTCTTGATGGCGGTAGAGAGAACAAATTTCCTTTATCTTGTCTTTAGAGATGGAGTCTTCCTTGAAAAGATTATCTTTGACAAAAGCTCTGAACTGAGCTTTGATTTCTTGCAAGGACGAGGGAATGCCAGAGTTCTCATCCTGAAGATAACAATGCATATCTTTGAAAGCAGCAGCTGCTAGCGTCTTGAAAGCTTCTCCTTTTTGCCAGCTATTCTTCATTTCTCCTACAGCCTCTTCCAGGACTCTGATTTTCCACTCTACACTGTAGACCCAGGATTTTGATAGATTATCTTCGGCATCATCGAAAATCTTACTCGCCAGTAAGATGTTCTCATCTGTCTGTCCCATGAGGCGAAGGTCTACAATGCAACTGCCCCAAAGTTTAAGCTCCTTATTCATAACTTGATGGTAGAGGATAGTTTATGTTGCGAACTTGTCTACCTTTCCATGTAGCTTAAAAGCTTCGTCGATGAAGTTTAGCCCGGCAACAAGCATGTCATCCACCATGGCTTCGATAGCTCTACCATAGACAGAATACTTGTGCATATCTTTAATTTCTTGCACTTCATCTTGGCTTAGAATTACAGGAGGGGGTAGAGCAGTCAAGGGAGTGGGGTCTAAAACTTTGTCCTTAGACAAGAGTGACTTGATGAAACTCGTGAGAACTTGGGCTTGTTCTTCCAACATTCGATAAATCTGCTGCCCTTTCTCTACCCTTCCAATGACTCTGGTGACTGTTTCCTGGAGGTTATGAATCTCACCTTCAGGAGTAGACTCTCCCATAGGGATCCTTGAAAGTTCCAAGTCGGATGTCAGCAACTCTGATTCCGATTTGTCTACTGTGGGCTTAGCAATCTCCAGGAATTGCTGACCTCGAGCATCCGACACAATCCTGGAAGTAGTTCTGGCTTTCTTGGCACGAGAAGGAGTGGTGCCCAACAAGGCTCTTCTCTGACATCAAAATTTGGTCCCAAGCTTTGAGAGGAGGATTTTCTCTTCCTTTTATCAACCAGAGGTTGCACCCAAGCAAAAGAGAAGAAGAATCTGCAGGAGAAGCAAGGGGACCAAGAGACAGGGAGCTCATGACACTCAAGGTCTGTGCAGCTGTTGACTCAAGCTGAGATGTAGGCAGAACACTGGAGGTAATGGCGGCAGAAGAATCAGTAGTATCTGGAAGTTCGGTGCTCTGGACTTCTTTATCTTTATCTGCTGGATTTTCAGGAGCACTTGCAGGAATTGGCACCTCACTGTCTTCACTTTCACTGAGAACGATGATGTTCTCTGGACCCATAGGCAACTCTGCCTGTTTTCTTGGAGGGTCATCCTCTGCAGGCTCCTTCTTTACCTCTTTGAGTTTCTTCTTGTATACCTGGGTAGATGGAGAAGGAGTAGATCCTACAAGTCCCTGAGCTATTGAGGCAGGAGGGGTTTTCACTGGTGTCCCAGACTCTGGAACTGATGCTTCCCTTATGGGTGTCGAATCATCTTTGGAGCTGGATTCTCCTGAGTGCCTCTTGAATTCTCGGATCTTCTTACTGAACCAGACCCTAGTTCTGATCAAGACTGGGGCAATAATCTCAGCCAGATCATCTCTTTCTTTTCTGTTCCAATCCAGGTCCTCCAGAGGGGTGTGCTTAATCACATTTTCGTATTCATATGAATATAGCTCAGAATTGTCATCCTGGAGACCTTCAGGAACTTGGTACAGACTGAGTTCTTGGATCAATTGCAGGGAGAACCTGCCACAATGCCTTCTTCTGGCTTCAAAATCATCTGCACAGTCGGCCCAGTAGTCTTCTGTATCTGCCCTGTGATGATAGACTATCTTGATGTTCCTTTCAATGAACTTCTTCAAGTCAAAACAGGTTCTTGGCTTGAAGAAATGAACAGTGATAGGGATCAGGGCTCTTTCTACGTTCTGAGCATCCAGGGCCGTTTTGCATGTGTAGTTTCCCAGAGAGATGGGAAAGTGTAAGCCAGAAATCTTCTTGTCTCTGCAAGTTCTGTGCAACTTGTCCAGTTGCCTGCATATCTCAATCAAGGCCATTTTGTCGTTGCAGAACATGGGAAGCCGCAGAGGAGTGTTCTCATAGCCAGCAAGCCTGATATAAGAGAATTTCCTGAACTGAATGAAATAGGCTCCATATTGTGATATCAGGTTCATAGCTTCGTCTGAAAACCTCCTGGCGGTGTCACCTTCGAGCAATCTGACCACGTACATGGTGAAGGCATCATTGACCCTTCTGAAATTCCGATTGCTGGTCTCTAGGGTGAACTGCGGGCAATAGGCGTACACTGGATCGTCTTTGTGTGCATCGATGTAGGAAAAGCCAAACCATTGCCGTGTCGCTGCTAGGGTATACATCAGATACGAAGTCATGAAGAACTTCTTTGTTTGTTGCACATTGGCTAATTGCTCGGCCAAATTCATGCTTATGATTTCTGCCCGATTGATGTTTTGCGTTCCCTACTCGCACACCATCTTGATGGCGGGCACATCCGAAATGAAACTCATTGGTTGAGGGCAAACCCATAACCCGAGCCAGCGGGATTATAAAATCGACATTCTTCATTGAAATCCGCCCGGAAGAGGGTTTTGGTCAGACGAGAAGCTCCTTTCCTAGGGTTCTTCAACCAAGACCTCGCCACTCGAGCTTTATATTTATCACTGTCTTGGTCAAACATGGCCTGTGCTTGATCCCGAGAGACGACTATAGCATTGTCCATCTCGGAATCCTCGGAAGCAGATTCTAATGGCGGCGAGCGTCCGGCAGCGATGAGCTCCCCGTGTACATTTGTCAAGTCGCTCGAATCGGGGTCGAAGTGAGCTCCGCATGAAAGTACCGCATCAGCACACTGCACTGAGATAGGGAAACCTCCGGCGAAAGCCAAACCGCTATCATTAATCATCTGTGCCATCGGCGTAGGGTTTGCATCTGTCATTCTTGACCAAAAATCGCCGAAGTCGAGATGACGAGCTTCACTGTCTCCGATATTGCTAACGGCAGACTCAAGTGGAGAAATTTGCTCCTGTCCCTGAAACTTGATCTTCATATTGATAGATTCGGAGCTGCGACCCAGACTCTGGAAGGAATTTGCAAGGGGAACTAGGTTGCAAGGGTTTGAGCAAATGATAGCAAGAAAGCAATGTGAAAAATGCGAAGGTGGTATGCTTGGTTATATAGCCGTTTGAGGAGCGGAATGAATTTAATGCGCATTGAATACACCACCACCAATTTGAAAGAGCGTCATATTCGGAATGAGCGGGAAAAGCTAAGTGTGAATGACACTTGGTACGCTTGGAACAGGTGAGACGCGAATGCGCGAAACACGCGGCTCGGGCGAAATGGAGAGAGAATGCACAAAAGCTTTTGGAACAATTGGGACGAAAATGCGCGAGGTACGCGGTTCAGGCATTTCGGCCGAAATGGGACAGCAGGCCTATTTGGACTTGGGACTTTTGGAACAGAAAATTCCGGAGTACGCGACTAGGAAGCTTCGGCCGAAAAAGAGGAAGCTTGCACTTTTGACTTTGGGATATTTGGGACGAAAATGCGCGAAGTACGCGGTTCGGGAGTTTCGGCCGAAAATGGGAAAGCTCGCACAAAAGTTTTGGGACACTTGGGACAAAAAGTTCCGACGGGCCCGAGAATGGGACAGTTTCGGGGATTTCGGCCGATCGGGGAACAACTTGCACTTTCGTACTTGGGACAGGTGGGACAGAAAGTTCCGACAGACCCGAAATACTTACAAAATGACCCAAGATGCGGATTTTCTTGATTTCACGACTTAGGTACCCCAAAGAAAAACACTTAAAGACTCAAAATTTGGAAATTTTACTCCTATCAGAGCGGGAAATTTTGAGAGGGCAACACCTATTGACTTGTATCTTTGACCATACCCCTACCCATTTTCCTATTGACCAAGTACCTTTGACCATACCCTTACCCATACCCATGACCTATGCCCTTTTGACCCGTACCCTTTGACCCCATCTATTGACCCACCCACACCCATGACCCGTACCCCTTGACCCTACTTATTTAATACCTACCCATCACCCATACCTCGGGACCTATACCCGTACCCACTCACATATACCCCATACCCATTTACCCTTACCCGACTAACCCCTATCTACACCCACTCTTTCCTTCTCCCTAGCCTAAGGGAGAACTACATTGGTCTGAGGCCCCTTTTCGCTTGGGGCTATGTAGGCAGCACTTCGAGGGCATGGGGCCCTTGGAGGTTAGCTCGACCATCGCCATCACCTTCTTAACCTCTTCTCCCTCACAATCGTTCCTTTCTCACCTCTTGGCTAACTATTCCTGTCACATGCTACTATCTATTAGTTTCCAATCTATCATCAAATAAATGGAAATTAATACATCTTTCACAACATTCATCTCATCACATTAATCATATATCAATCCACAATCATACATCATAACAACAAGATCCAATCACCACATACATGCCACTGATCAAACCAAAACATACACATCCATCATCATTTATTTAACATCATACCTAACTCAATCATGCCTAACACACCTCTCATATGTCTATCCACACATGTCAATCAAATGCCATTAATATCACAAACATCACCATCAAATCATCTATCTCATCATATAAATCAATGTGTCCATACAATATACACTGATATCCAATAATGTGTATCTCTCAAAATCTCTCATATACAACCTCACCATCTTTGGCACGCAGGCCGGTATATGATCAAAAATACAAAATCACTCATATACATCCTCACAATCCTCGGCACACAGGCCGGTGTGTATCAAAATACAAAATCTCTTCGGCACGCAGGCGGTATATATAAAAAACCAAAATATCCACCTCAAGGGATGAATATCAAGCATCATCTCAACTGATATCTTCCATCTCTGTCTCTCCTGTCCCTCTCGCCACATGGGCTCTGGGGCCGAGTCCCTACTGCAGTACACCACCCGGGACTAGCCTCTCGTGTACTAGTAGCCTCTCCCTGACCTTGTCCCAGTGCTCTATGGCCCCCTGTGCTCTCCATGTTATGGGTGCGTGATCGGGTCCTCTCACTCAAGTGGCTCTCTTGTGTTTGATACTCTGCATATGAGAGGAAATTTGCCTCTGCCTCGAATCAAGCTAACTATCCTCGAACCATCCCCAACCGGGTGATAAGGGTCACCACTTGCCCCTATAGGGTGTCCTCTACACCATGATGGTGGATAAATCTAGCTACCCTAGCCTACGTGGTACTAGCTTATAGCCGAGCCACCCACCATTGTCTGTATCCATCGGTCACTCCAGTGTCATCTATCCGCCGGTCTACCACCTGCTCCTCCGGCCCCATGGGCACTGCCACCGTGTTAGAGGTAATGGCCTCTCCACTTCATCTCACCGATCTTTGTGGGAATGGTGGGGATATATCCTATGGTAGCCCAAACTGCGCGCTCTTTGACCACTGTCAACTAGGATCATCTCATCCTCCACGCACGACGTCTTATTATCCACCTAAGTAGCTACAGACCATACGACTCATCATCCATCTGCTAAAATGAAGGATACCCCACATATGGTCTCTAAATGATGTCCACTCCAGATAATCCCTCCAACAACCACCTGAAATGGGCTACATCATATGTAGGCCTCTCCGATCGCCACTCTCCCATCACGGCACCCATCACCTATAGCCCACCCAAACCACTCTCGCTAAAAATGCATCCGCTCGAGGCATACCTACTAGATGCAAAATAACTATGTGCTCATATGCCCAGTAGTGTAGGATAAATGTGCAGCATAAACTAAATCTGCACAGCGCGCTCATATGCCCACAACTCTCATATGCATAATTAACTCCCTCGCCTTCCCTCATTTTCCCAATTTACCCACCCATCATTTAAATTTCACTTTTCCCCACAAAACTAAAAACCTGATTGGTTCCTCCTCCCACCTAATCTAACTCATAAAACACAGAATGGATGGTGTTCTTACCTCATCACGCTACCACCGCCGTGGTGGCACGTCTGGCCGCTGCGCACCGGTGGTCCACCCGACCCTTCTCCTGCCTCTGCCATCTCCAATCAATGACCTCGCCTCCAACCAACTGAATCACTCCAATCACACCTCGTGGCCCCACCTCTCAGCTCCCAATCACCCGCTATGCGACACATCAGCTCCGCTCTCCGTTCCATCTGGATGCTTTCCCACTTTTTCTCTCTCTCGGGTCATTTTCTCCTAAGTCATACGAGACAAATGATTCCCCAAAACGTGGAATTTTTCTTTTTATAGCAAACCCAACCTAACCGATGCATCGGTTTACCTAACTAGCATCAGTCGTATGCCCTAAATCACAGACATTGATTTACCATAATTGCATCGGTCATATAACCTAGCTCACCGCATCGGTTAGCTCTAACCGTGTCGGTTCTGATTTTCCCATTTCCTCACTCTCACCCAATCAACCGCACCCGCAACCTTTTTCACCTCACCTAAAACTCCACCCTGACCCTTGACCTCACATTTTTACCCACACCAGCCCCCTAGGGGTGACCATCGACCTACCGCACTCACTCTACCTTGTGATGTTGTTACCATGTTGATTAGCCTACCAACCTTACCTCACCTATGGCCGTGACCTTTACCCAAACAAACCTTGACCTTTAGATGTACCAGAGCCACCCTAGGTGCTCCTGCATCTTACCTAGTTGAGTTCTCAGACCGTATCCTTTACCCTAGGATACCAGGCCTCAATAACCCATGTTTGGATAACCCGATCGACCTTGGACGATGTAGAGTTCGAAAGCTCTTCACCTTGGTGTTGTGTCGCAATCTCTACGTGTGCATATGCTTGATTGACACTACCCTACCCACACCTACCTACCCCACCCATTGATTATGTGGATCCTTCCATGTCCTCACTTGTTGCATCTTATGATGGTGGTACATGTTCGGCTCAACCTGATGACCTTACCTCGCCTATGGCCATGACCTTTACCCAAACAAACCTTGACCTTTGGATGTACCAGAGCCACCCTAAGCACTCCTGCATCTTACCCAGTTGAGTTCTTGGACCGTATCCTTTACCCTAGATACTGAGCCTCAATAACCCATGTTTGGATGACCCTTACGACCTTAGATGATGTACCTTTTTATGTTGAGAAACCCTTGTACCTCATTGCATTTTATGGCGCATGTGCATGCTGGAATGCTCTACCTACTCACCCATCTTACCCTTTCATCAAAACCCTTACCCACTCACCTCATCTCTTTCACACCTCTCACCATACTCTCTCTATACTCCATCATCGGTGCCCACTTTGAGGGGGATCACTCATGCCCTATTTTGGGGCACCCACCATCCACCGTCTCGTCATACATTCACATGGGGGAAAAACCCAACCTTTTTTTTGTCACGTTGCCTACCACTACAGGCTTCCCAACAAAAAGGGGCAAAATGTAGACACCAAAAACACATCACATTTCATTATCTTCCTCCAAAATAACCTAATAACCACATTCACCACGGAAATCGATTTAACCCTAATTCGGTCACTCGCACCTCTTTCCGCACATCACAATAACCCCCATTCACTCACCCAAGGATTTAATTGACATCAAATAATTAAATCCTCCCTTTATCCACTCATCAAGGCCACCTCATCATGCCACTAAGCTGGCCACATCACCCAACCAACTCACCAGCCCACTAGCCCACTTGCCCCTCCACCTCACCCTTCCACTACCCCACTTGCACCTCCACCTCACCATTCCACTCTCTACCTTGCCCATACCTTTCCCATACCCTTCTAGAAATCCCTAATAGTGGCCACTCCACTCATAGGACTCTCCCTTGTCCTATTACCCATTCTCAAGATGGAGGGCGCATGTGCTCCACCACTCACAACCAAGTGGGGAAGGCATATTCCCCACTTTTCAAAAAAATAGTGCCCTGAACATAGCCAATGATGGTTACAATCGATCGATGTTGGTCGGTAGGACCGGCATCGATCAGCTCAGTAAATACCCAATCGACTCTTTCCAAAGGGTTGGTAAATCAGTTCTTGGTTGGTTAATCATTTGACATTGGAACGGTTGACGAATCATCGGAGAAGATCATTCACATCTTGGTGGATTGCTTGGCACGGCTAGAACTTGACATTGACACAAGCAACTGAGAGAGACAACCAAGCCCTTGGAACTCCCAGAAAGGACCACCATTGGAGGAACTCATAAGGAGTTTTGTGAACACTTCCATCAAGGAGCCAAACCGGATCGAGCTCGAATGAGAGCTCTCCAACCAACCAACCACCTTCATCAATGTCTACCACACTCCAGCATGCATCAAACTCTGAGTAAGTGGATGCCTTTGTCCTCCACCTACATTTTGTGTTTTGGTTCCTCTATTTTCCTCTTCCAAGAAGTAAACCATCCCCTAACCTCCCCTCCCGGTTCATTTAGAACACACCCATACCTAAGAGCTCCTTGCACCTCATTTTGCTCACCATCAACTCTCTGACTAATCACACAGAGCACCCCAACCCCTATCTCTCAAGTCAGGACTCAAAACTAGTGACCGACACCGAGTCAACTATAACCGTTGTCGGTCAATCCACGACCACCATCGGTCACCCTGTCACCAACCCTCTACCCAAAATACACCCAAAACCACCCTCCAGAACCCTTCTGCTCTGACTCTGAGCCCCACTCCCCACCTAAATCTCACCAACACCATTCTCAACTCTCCCTGCCCACCTGAAGAACCCAAAATAACCCAAAACACCTCTGTTCTGACCCTCTGTTACCTCTACAGTGACCGACATCGGTCTCACCCAACCGGCATCGGTCCGCACTGACCGGCATCACCTTATGTCTGCTAACACGATGCAGACCAGAAACCTACCGCTCACCTAAACTACCCAACAACCCTACCCAACCTTGACCTGACCCTATCTGTGACCCTCAGACTACCCAACTTACCCAGAACCCAACCCGAATGCTCTTTTATTGGCATAGTTTAATATTTAAATGAATTGACGCTGATAGCGACCTGAGGCACCCAAATCAGAATGCTAGCACTAGATTCTATTTATTTACATGCTTTGTCATTTTAATATTGATTTATAAAACAGTGGATTGACAGCCTTCTAGGGAGTACCACACTTCCTAGATCTAGCATACGCTAGGCAGTCCACTACATATGCTATTTAACTCTTTCTGGTGGTCTTGTTTTCTTATTACAAGGGTAGTCCTTCCCAACCAAAAAGGAGTTCACACGATCGACCGAGATCAAAGTCTACACGCGTGCATCTCAACCAAACCAAATAATAGGTAAACCTACCTTGAACCCTTATCTGCTTTCGGCTTCCATCATGACGCAAAAAGGATCAAATAGCTAGTGTCCGGATTTAGGTGTTGGTTTTTTGGTAGATGTTGTGGATCTATTTCTTTCAATGCTATATGATGTTCATTGTCCTATTTTGTCTGTCACTCTGAATTCATTTTCTGATCTGTGAATGTATTTGTAACGTACAAAAATAAGTTGACCTATACATACCCACAAACCACATCAATCCTAAAAAGGAAAATGCAACATAGGAGTCGACTAACCACGATGGTCACTCAAGAGTGAACTTATAACAAAACTCTTTAGTACATCTCAAAACCCAAGTCATTCTATGTGAGTGTGTGTAATGATGCCCTTCTCGCAAGTTGTGCTAATGATAGTGCGATAGATCTAGAATGTAGTGATGGATAGAATGTGTGGGATGAAATAGAATAAAATTCCCCTCATATGTTGTGTATGTAGAAGAAATGCAACCCTTGTCCCTTAAATGAATGTGCTAGATGAATTCCTTGAAGTGGTTTTATGCCTTTGGATTCAAGCTTTGGTGATATTATGTAATGCTTAGTGCTTGGTCCTTCCTTTTGAAAACATCACTGTGTATTTATATGATTCCCTTATTTGAATTTCGTAATTGACAACTAAAAGGCTAACCCAAAGTAGCAAAAAGTAACTAAGAATCAAGAGGGGTCCAAAAGGATAAGAAAAAGGTAAAGAGGGACAAGATTTCCTAGGAGGATAGGAGCACTTGACACTAGTTTCCCAAATGGGCACTAGTGTCTAAGGCCATATAAATATAAAACAATCAAATGCCGAAAAGATTGCAAGATTTATAAAGCTAATAAAAGTGTAGAAGATAAAGCAATAGGCTAAAGGGAGTTGTCAATTACTAGTTTTTTCCTAGGAATCATGTAAATGCTAGCATTCTTTTAAGACCTAGAAATGTACCCAAGTGCATAGATTATGTGTCTACACAAGGTCACGCACCGTATGTGCGTAAATTTGATTAATCTCGTCTTCATTCATGGGATTGATATAGGTTACAATCTACATATCATCCAACAATATCATGACACACTCTTCCTTGTTCTCAATACTTATATAACGCTTGTTAAAGTGAAAGTCTACATTTTTGGCATAATACCAAGGTCTTTTGAGTAGAGAAGGGAAATTATTTTCTCCTACGAGATCTAATACCTAAAAATCACATGTGAACTTATCTCATTGTATGGTGATAGTAGCATCCTTTAATACCCCAATACGCATATCCATTGTTTTGCTTATCCATATACAACACATTCAAATATGGTTGTAATGGTAGTCTCTTTATTTGGTTCCAAGCATCAAGGGTGAGGACATTGACTTCCACACCTATATCAATCAGAATATTACTTACCATCCATTAATCACCACATCCAGTGTGATCTCTTTGTCATATTCATGGTCTTATGGTGGAAAGTTAACATGGAGGATCTGGCACTCCTTTCTACATCTATGCATAGTACCTTATCGCATAACCATTCTCCCAAAAGAGCTGCTATGTTCTCATTCTTGGGAATTTTTCATACCTCTCTAAGATCATCAACATCCTTCTATGGTAGGTCAAGTACTCTCGCGTGTTCCCTTTTGTGTGCTTTCTCCTTAAACCATTGTATTTACCCTTGTAGCTCCCCTGATGACTCACATGGTCTCGTTGATAAACTTCCTTATGTTGGGCTACGTCTAGATACTTCACATGCATAACTTATTCCCTTATGATGACTGGTTTTTCCTTTTCTTTCTCACGTGTGTGCTACTTCTACGTGTGTAGTGACCAATGAAGGTTGAAGTTAAGGCTTAACCATATTATTAGGCTCCCATTTTGATTTCTTAGTGCTTTCCACCTTAATAATTTTTACACTCTTATCCTTTTTGTTATTCTTACACATGTGGGAATACAAGTCGGGAAATCTTCCATCTTATGTGCCTTACCATAATACGTGCACACCTGATTCTTGAGAAAAACATGTTGATAATGATCAAGAAATAAACATGTATAACATGTCCCACACACAAACCGTCCACATCCACCATGGCCTCTGATTCGATATCCACTTCTAAAACCTCTACTCCCATTATTGTGTGCTTCACTAGTCTATCCATCTTACACCTATGAGACACTCTCCAGTTGGTCTGACACAAACCTATTTCACATGCCTCATGGATTTGATCAATCAAACGACATTTTTCTATGTCATGGGTACGATTGTCATATATTTTGTAATATACAAATACATTATTCTAATTCATGCACCGCAAAAGTGGACAATTACGACATCATGATTCTTATGAAAAATCTCAAAAGTTGTGAACAATGTGCACACATTCCTACCTGACATCTATCTTTTGTATGTCCTTCCACCTACCAATTAGTACACCCTAATCCACTTTGCATCTCATGAGAAAAATTGGCTGATAATTTTTCTAACAAGGTAACCATTGCTATAATCTAAGATTCAAAAATGGACTCACCATAGTATTTAATCTCCCAACCGCTTTAGAATGCAACATGGCTTCTAAATCCTCACGCAGATTAGAAAATGTATTATGTTAAAGAGCTCTCTGAAAGGAGTTAATAATCCTTCTACATACCACCACACATGTTGGCACTCATGATTGCCACAGGAAATCTTAGATAACATAGTCTTAAAACATGCATCATATTCCCTAACACTTTTAGACAATCCATGCTTAATATCCTTCAAAGTGATAATGCTTTGGTGCTCAAAATTTGGTATATGGAACTCAGCCCAAAAATCTATGCACAACGCATCATATTCCATCGTTGTCTAATGTGGATCATACTTTCTACACTAGCTATGTGCACGGCCCAAGATTTTGGTTGTCAAATTGATTTTCCTTTCAATCAGATCCATTATTCCCTTGGCTCAAGATAATAACTCACACTTATGCACATTTAAATCATCATCTTCTACACCTCTATACTCTAGTAAATGAAGAGAAATTTTAAATAAAATCTTTGGGGTCTACTATTGTGGTTGTTGAGGTTTTAGTACTAGCTATTTTGTTGACCCCGTCCTAGAGTGGGGCCATCCTAAACTTGAATCTCCACTAGAATTTCCTTTATGCAAGGTGGTGGACTTGAACCTCCGAAACCTCCCACTATGATCTAGGGACTTGTAGAAGTACCACTTGCATTCATGTAGTAGTGTTAAACTACACACCAACCGTTTGTCCTACTACTCCACCTATGGTATTACTCTCAATGGGTGGCATGTCACTACTCTCGCCCGATAGTGCACCTACCAAATGACTTATAAATAAGGTCTATCTAAACATGGGATCCTCGTTACACTATTATGTGTGCTACCTCAATCTATTGTGCCTCTTGTGTCGATACCAATATGTTTTTACCTATATCTCCAACCCAACTTGGTGATCCGTGAGTACCTTCCTTCTCACCTTCACTATGATGATATTATACAACAATTTTGGATTCTAAGCACCATGCACAAGGGATAGGTGTCCAATCTAGGTTAGATGTTTTCCAACGGTTCTCATTCTCTCCTAAGACTCGCTCTTGTTAGATTTCGAAGGATTCCTTCTATTGTGCTTTCCCAATACAGGTAGGACATGATCATGTGGTCCCTTACCTTCTGCAAGGTTCTCATCGCCTCCTCCCAGCATCATTCCCCTAAGTCTTAGTGCCACTTCAATTTCCTCTCATGCACATCATTATACATGTGTAGTATTTCCTCTCTTTCCCTTTCTTCCACTTGACCAACGCAATCCTTACCAAACCTCGCTTCCCCGCCTCTATGCACAGTGGAGTTTTATCCTTCCATCAGTAATTTCTCTATCCCAAGATCAATCATCAAGGTCTCCTTTGCTAAAGGTAGCGTTCGTTAGTATGAATTTCTAATTTTACTTAAAAACTAGAATTTTTCTTCTTCTAAGCATGAGTATGTCAAAATCATATGCTCCAATATATAATTGCATAACAAACCTTCCCACCAACAATCTACATATCTTGTATATGGCACTCCCAAAATAGAAAGTGCTTAATAGTTTTCCTAGCTCCACACTTTCTTTCTTCTGCATGGCACCCATGTTCTACACGTAAGTTGTTTACCACTAGTACAATTCTACTAGAATGAAGATGAAGATCATCTTTACAAGAAATCATAGATGTTATATTCCACCGACTTGCACACATTAAAATATGGTCTAGTACTATATCTTCGAGAAAATTCATCTTATCCGTCCTCCACCCAACGCACAATATTCTCTAAAGATGGTTAGAACGCCATTAGTATGCCACATCCTGATGAATGAAAGAAAATAGGTCTTGGAAACAGAACGAAAATTTATTCTTTTTGTTAGCCAATGCTTAGTTGGGCATGTTGACACTTCATCCACACAAGCTATGAATATTCATTTGAAGCATGCCCAACGACCACGTCCCTCTTTTAGTTACTTATCAAGATGTGGTTAGAGCATACATGATCATCAAAAGATACAACATATCTACTAAAATCAATGACAACACATATAATAAGGAAATCAATCAACATAGACAATTATCAATAGTATTTGAACTCCCATAACACCATTACTCAAACCTAGTAATCCTTAACCCAAATACTATTATCCATCATAAATATAATTCATCACACAACCATGATGATTACAACCATCCATGTGTTGAACCTTTGTGCAAACATGAAAAATTCATAGACTGACCTTTCCTCATGCATATATCAAGAACAATCAAAATGAAACACATCCAAGAGCTCCTACTAAGGCACACATATCAAAGAACTACCTAGAAGAGTACTACACCTATTTATACATGGTGGGGACTTTCCCTTCACCGCTTACATGTGTTTTCCTAACAATAGGTGTGTTAATAATAGGGTGCATGCATTTACAACTCGTTTTATCTTTATTCTAAGCTATAAATAGCTCAACCTTATCTTTCTTTAATCCTATAATTAGATCGTATTCATGCGCCATCCTTAGCTTCCCTTACGATGTTTTCCTACTTTCAAACGTAGCTTGCATGTCACGACATCTTACTTTCTTTCCTATTTTTAGCCTTTATCTAAAATGGGTAAGTCCTCATCTCTGTGTGCATATGAGCAAGGCTTCACGTGTTAAACTTCTTCTCTCTGTTGCATGCACCTTCATGTATTGACGTATTTTTGTTTCCTGCTCCTACACGCATGGTTTCACATGTTATATTTTATAACCTTGTTGCTTGTGTACATACTCCTATTCTTTACTTTGTATGTCTCTTTATTATATGTGCATGTCTTTGTGCATGTAGTCCTCTACACATGCCGTGACATTTAATTATGCCATATTGCGTAAATCTCCTCTGCACCCCTTGATGGTTTTCTCAGAATAATACTTATTCATTTTTTCACTCCAACATTTAGGTCCACCAAATGTTTTCACTCTTTTTTAGATTTGATTAATATTTACACATAACCGTAAAATGATTAAATAAAATATATATGGGGTTATTCTTATTAATTAACTTCAAACATTAACCATTCAATATCATATTAATGTATTTATACTTGCAATAAATGTACATGATATAATGCAAGCTCATAAATACATTGTATTGAGTGCATTTAGTTGATTACATAAGATTTTGAGAATTTTAGGTGATTCGAATGATGGAACAAGTGAATCCAGGACTGAGAATGATTCAAAATAGAACTATTACATGAATATGATCCTAGGAAGAACCATACAATAGGATCAAGAATGTCTATATGGTATTAACCTATTTGTGCAGTCTTGACCATTCTCCGAACTATGATTTACAACTTTCTGGGTATGTCACTTGTATAAATATCTTTGTCTCTCTCGCCGCCACTTTTGGTCAAACTACACAAACTTTAGAATACTCTACTTAACCTTTAAAACCTGAAGCATGGATAGAGATTCCTACAAAACAAACATTATTTGATTTTTGGGCACCATGTGCACCACTAATGTTAACACTACTCTAAAGAGGCCTAAAACCAGACATCATTCTCCACCTAGCATGTGATATCTAGATATAGGCCAATCATTATTAAAATTATTCATTTGAAAATTCTTGATTTGATTTTCTCTCTTGCAATTATACTTTATTTAGTGAGTTAGAATTCTTAAAAATGTGGGATGTAATACCCTAGACCTAGTAGGAAGATTCAGACTTGTAGATGGTGTTACCCTAATGAATGTGCAAAGGTATTTGTGAACTATAGGGATCTTTGGGTGAATTTTTTGATAGCTTTTGCAATAGGATTCCATAAGAGTACAAGGTTCTAAATAAGGCGAGTTTCACTTGCTTACATATCCTTTTGAAAGGTGATTTAAGTTACAAAGGCCAAATGAAGAGGAGTAAATGACTTAAATAATAATATGTAACTAAAATTTTGGGATCAAATTGAGAAAGGTAAATACCATACCATGGAAAATTTTAAGACCCCCCAAAAAAAAAAAAAAAAATGTAGAAATTCATTGGTGAATCTGCGTGAAAATTGACTTTCACGCTAATGGCGAATATGAAGAAAATGCAAATATGTTGTCGGTCGGTAGCATTAAAAACGTTACCAGCCAACAACATATATTATGTTGTCAGCTAATAGTTTATGATGTCAACCAAAAATATATGTAATTTTTTAAAAATCCTTTTTTGACAATAGCATTTAAAATGGTCAACTTGATGAGAAATCTATCCTCAAAAATATGACGTGAGCAAAAATAAAATGAAAAGCGAATTTTGTGAAAAAAATAGATTTCGCTAATTTTGTATGGGATTTTTTTTGAAATTTTTTTATGTTCGTAAGTTACATTCTTTTGGTAAGGGAACTAATTACTTTGTTTTCTCTGAATCAAATAAGGAATGGAACCTAGGGCATATGGAAGACAATGATATGCCTTGAGAAATGTGTCATTTCTACTCATTTTTATTGGGTTTGTGACCATATGCAAAGGTGGCACTTATCCGTGGAAAGCGTTAAATGGTTGGAGGGAAAATCTTATAGCTCTCCCAATACTATTCCCTTGGTGAAAGGATGCCTAAATCCTTAGTATTACTCCAACCATCTCCAAGGCAACAAACATATAGGAAGAATTATATCTCTTATCTCACAACATTCATGTGTATTCTATCCTTGATTCACTTATTTCTCAATACACATTTCTATTTTCACATTTACTAAGTAAAATTTCAATTGAATTTATCATGAGCATTTACTTATCTTATTTTGTAGGTCCTGACCTTACTCTAAAAAGAGACAACACACAAATGGAACAAGAAACAATCTCAAGCACAAGATGCTCCAATAAAGGCAATATCCAAGGAACAAACGTAGACATAATTTCTTCTATGCATACAAAAGTCACCCCTAGGATTCTTTTCCTCTTTTAGCTTCCACGATACACATCACGGTATAAAGTACAATTATCATTATGCATTCTATCGCTTCTGACTCCCTCCCGCTCTCCACAAGGTACACTCTTCTTATCTACTTAATGTTATTGAGTATTCATTCACACATAAAGTGGGGGTAAATACAGACACAAAATCACACACTAACTAATTAAATCATGCCTCTTATTATGTCATTATATACATGATTCCTAAGCAAGAAAACTATACATTAACAACACTTGTTTTTTCTTACATTGTTTTATCCTTTTTATACTCTTATCATTTTTTTTTCTGGAGTGGATACTTTACTTTTGTACATTGGACAACATATGCCCCATATTTATATTATTTATTCTATCCTTTGAGCATCTGGACAATACCTCCCTTTAGGAGTAGGAGCACCTGTGCACTATTGTCTCCTTTGAGCGATTCTGTCCTTTTCCTATTTTTTCAAATTTGAAATGCCACATTGTGTGTTATATTTTCTATAACCTTTCTTATCACTTTGGATCATCCTTTTTGGTTTTTAATGATGAAATTAAAACAAGGGAGTCATATATATACATGACTTACTATTAATTGGGGATGATCAACTTGGGTTATTACTTACTATCTACTACTTGGGGAAATGCAACATTCAAGAAAAAAATTTAGGATGCATCATTCACTACATAAGAAAGGATATTTATGAATTCCATCTCACACATTCATCTTGGGGGAAAAGTATTTATAGCCCATTATCTTGGTGTGACTGCACAAGGGAAACCTAGCTTTAAGGGACATGATTCTATCACACACACACACAAACAAATAAACAAACAAGAACTACATAGAGTTTGAAATGTAGTGCAATGTGTAATGCCAATCACATTGGGGTGACTACCAAGGTTAATCGGACTCAAGCATATGCATTATTTGTTTCATATAATGTTTACTTGAGCCTTTTGTAGGTATCTATGGTTTTTTTATAGGTTCACGTGTGATAGTAAAACCCTACAACCAAGCTAGAGATAAAAAGAGAAAAAGGAAGAAGACCTTTTTAAACTTGAAAAGATAAGAAAAAAACATTTTCCAGGACACTAGCGCTTTGGGTGTTCATGTCCCCATGTGGGAATTTCTTTCTAAAGGAGTTTGATATTATAGTCTTCCAAATGAATCTTACTCAATCTAGATCTATCATGTTCCACTTAGTTTCCAGCCCGGTATTAGCTCGGATATTTGAATACAAGCTAAGTTACTCTTATCTCACTATTGTACACACTTTCTTTTCTTTTTCATAATAGATATTTCTTGTTATTTCTATATTTATTTTATCTCGGTCTTTGAATAAATATTTAAAGTTTTTTTAATCAATATCATATGTTAGGTGGAGAATGACGTGCAATTTGAGGCCTCTTTGAAGTAGTGCCATCGTCGGTGGTGCATAGGGGTGCCCATAACACTTATAATGTTTGTTTTATAAGACTCTTCATCCATGGTATTTTACCTAGGTTAATTTAGCATAGGTAAGTTAATTATTAAATTGTGGTAAGTTGTTATAAACCATATTTTAATTGTATTTGGGAATAGTATTCCCGTAGCATGTTGTTTGTCATTATTTAAGTTGTTATATGGTTCAAACCATATATTTGTAATTATATGTGCACATGTATGTTTATTGTTGCATTGTTTGCAACATCCCGTTTGTCTACACATGGTTGTTCAATTCCTATAAGAATTGCAGCACATTCATTGTAATGTTGATTTGATTGATTATTAATAAAAGTGTGAGGCTTTTGTCCCTCTTCTACACTTTCATTTGGTACTAGAGCAGGTTAAACCTCCTAGCTAGGTTAGAGAGAGGTTGCAGAAGGTAGAAGTGCATTGGAGAAGAAATATGATTTCCAAGAGATCATGTGTTGAATCCAATAACTTCTGCAGACATCCCTGCATCCCCACAACCCCATGTTTCCATTTCATTCTGTGTGTTTGGAATGCAAATTTTTTTTTGCACCGGTGCCCCGCACCAGAAAAATTTCCTACAGAAAATAATTAAAACAAAATATATATCTATCTTTTTCCCCATTAGAGGTTTTTCCTCTACATTTAGAGGTAAATTTAGTTACTATTATAATTAGAGGGGACTATGTCAAATTAAGAGGGTCTATGCTCAGTTAGAGGAACTGAGCTCCCACAAAGTTGTCGACCGAGATCTTCTACCCTAAATTTCTATCACCAAGTTATTCATGTAGCAAAGGATCGAGTTGTTTTAGAGGATTCAGACTTCTAGTTGGGTATTTGATCCAATCTAAGCCCCTCCCGTGTTATCAAGAAAATATCATTGGACCCGAGTTCTTTCATCGACCGAGTTGTGCATTGTTTCCATGGCTAAGTTATCAAGTCACCAAGTGGTCGAGTCATGTCATCGAGTTGGGAGTTATTTTTCACATTGAAAATCTAGACCAAGTTGATATCCATCATCTAAGATGGTTAAGCCTCATTTTAACAATAGCATTCATGAGCTCCTCGTAATCAAATAGTGTGGAGGATGATAAAACAATGAAAGTTATCAATCCACCGACCGAGATGGGTGAAATATCCATTGATCGTGTTACCCACACCGAGTCATGAAGTGCCAACACCTTCGATCGAAGTTTTTTATTGTGTGGGTGAGCTATATAGTGTAGAGTTCCATCCTCGACTCGCCAAACAACACAGAAGACCGAATCCCTCCCTAATCAACTCTTGTCCGAGCCAAACCAAAGACCTACGAGAAAAACAATCAACAAAATAAACAAATGGAATATCAAACAATACAAAGGTGGCAACAAATACAAAGAAGGAGATCCATTTTTCGTGATCGCAAACCCTAATCCCCTGTCTCAACTCCAACTCAACTACGTAGGCCCTCCTACCCTACCACATCGCCATTTAAAAAGGTTAGTTCATTTTTTGAGACCTCAAATAGAAATTTTCTCAATTCATAGTTTAAGCGCTACATGCACCGAGTTGTATAAAATAAAGGCTTTGGGAGGATAAGTGTTGGGTTTGACCCCTTCGAACAGCTTTGTTTTTTAAAAACATTGGATTTAGCGGTCAATTAAATACATTTCACCAAACTTAGCTAAACCACCTAAAGCTAAACTACCCCGACTACTAAAAATAGCGAGAGAAAACCCTAAAATAAGGCAAAAAAATCTCCCACTTAGCTTATTTTTTGATTTTGGGTTTTTTTCCAAAGGATGGGTACTTAAAAACTACATTTTAAGACATTTTTGTGTTTTTTCTCAAAGAGCCGTATTGAGCTCCGGAGGCCACCAGGGCCCTCAAAAAAAAAAAAATTTTCCTGTCATTCAATTTTTTTCATAATTTTGGATGTAATTGCATATTTTAGTGTATTGTACTAATTTGTAGGTTGTCATATTCAACGCAAACCATTGTAATTGCTTTAAAACTAGAAGAGATTTGTAATAAAAAAAAATTTTTTTATATCACTCACTGAGATCTTCGGATCTCATTCACAGCGTTTGGTATATACAATGCCTCTGGGAAGCACTTACGGGTAAAGTCGTCACGACTACTACTACACTTAACACCTAATATAGTTACAACAACGTCATCTGGGCATCGACCCTTTAAATCGACGGGGAGTAATAAGGACACAATGCACACACTTTGAGCCCTCCCATCCATCTATGAATGATTGCTCAACGTAAATCTGACACTAAAATTATCCGAGTATATAGAAAAGTTACGTGCACGTATGAGGATATTTCTTTGAGTTGGTGTCAATAATCACATAGACCCCTTTTAGTATTGTCTTGGTACCATGTATCGATTCTTTCATGTATGTTAACACCTCTTTCACATACTACCAAGTATATAGAAAGGGCGAGCTTCTTCCATGTACCGATGGGTATATCGAAGGGCGTGTATATAGAAAGGTTCGTATATCGATTGACGATATATATAGATTGGGAGACCATATACCTGGAGTGATAAGAGCCTTACCCTTTGTCAATTGATTCTACAAAATGGGCACCAACGCCCCCAAATTCTTTCTTCCAGATTCTCAACTTCTAAGAGGAAATAACTATGTAACATGGAAGACAAAGATCAAAACACAACTTGAGTTTGAAGAGATTTGGAATGTTGTGGATGGTTCTGTAACCAAGATCAACAACTAATACAACCCAACAACGACAGTTTGATAGATCCAATCAAAAGGCCAAGTTGATAATCTTGTTTGTAATGTCCAATGATGTGCAACCCCACATTCGAGATGCCAAAATAGCCAAAGAAGCATGGGATAAGTTGAGCATAGTGTATGAGGCCAAGAACAAGAATGTAATACTGAATTTGTAGAGTCAGTTACACACACTTGAAGTTCAAACAAAATGAGAAAATAGAAGCTTTCTTAAGAAGAGTTGTAAAATTAAGGGCTTCACTTCTAGCCCTAGGAGAGGAGGTCACTAATACAGCTCTCATTCCCATTATTTTGAGAGCACTCCCTCCTTCATACCACATTTTTGTACAACACTAAACTTGTCGATCAAATAATTTCTTTTGACAAGTTAGTGAACCTACTACAACAAGAGGAAGTTATGTACAATAAAGATGATGAAGAGGAGAAGGCACTTTCTTCTCATCAGAAATGGAAAGGAAAAGGAAAATTAAAATCTCATTCCTCTCAAAAGTCCCAAACACAACATCAACATGGGAAAAACAAAATAAGAATAAGAATCAATGTCCTATCTGCAAAAGAGGACATGAGTTAAAATATTGTTGGTTCAATACCTATAAGAAAGGTTCATCAAGCAACTTTGGACCTCAAAATCAACAATCTTATAAGGGACATTCAACTACAATCAAGGGCAAAAGAAGGGGAACTAGCAAAGAAAACCCCATCAGCAAGGAAATATAGTTGAGCAAGAAGAACATTCGGATAATGAAGACTTCTTGTACACTTTGCTCAATCAAGTGAACCTTCCACATCATCTAGTGATGTCTAGTATGTTGATTCGGGAGCCACTCACACATGAATAGGCCACAGAGACTTTGGTTTACCACAATGAGGGACATGCCTTTCAAAAAATCATGTTTTGTTAGGTGATGATTCTTCTTATACATTAGAGGGATTGGGAACATTTATCTTCCTCTTGGTTCACACAATTGTAGATTATCAGATGTACTATATGTCCCTGGGTTGAAAAAGAATCTGCTATCAGTTAGTCAACTCCTAGATCACAATTTGAAAATTGACTTTGATAGTCATTCCGAAAGAAAATGTGTTTGATTCAGACAAATCACGAGGCTCAAAATAGTCAAAAATCCTCTAATGTGGGATGCATGTTCCATCTTGATTTTTTCCACAGAGATGATCAGGAACTTGTGGCTAAGAATTCTACCTCTGCATAGTTGTGGCATCGAAGACTTGGTCACATCAGTTTCAAGTATCTCAAAACACTTCACCAATACAATATGGTAAAAGGATTTCCATCTCTCCAAAAGGATACAAATAAGTGTCCTCACTACCTAGTAGGAAAAAACACAGAGCTTCATTCCATAAGAGTACTTATCGAGCTCATGGTAAGCTTGATCTAGTTCATACCGATCTTTGCGTCTCGATGCAACCGAGTCATTCTAGATTTCAATACTTCATGCTTTTTGTTGATGACTATTCAAGAAAAATGTGGATATATTGTCTTCATAAGAAAAGTGAAGCTTTTGAAACTTTCAAGAAGTTCAAAGTGGTTTTGGGAATGAGACTAGTCATCACATCAGAACTCTCCACTTAGATCAAGGGGGAATTCACCAGTAATGAGTTCAAATCCTACCTACAAGCTCATGAGATTCTTTAAAAATGCCTCCTCCACACACACCATAGCAAAATGGTGTTGTTGAGAGAAGAAATCATACTATCATGGAAATGGTGCTGATGTATGATCGATGATTCTGGTTTAGCGAGGATATTTTGGGAAAGTAGAAAATAATAGCAAATTTTTTGTTCCCATAGTTTCTCTTGATGGAGTAACACCATACGAAGCATGGTCAAAGTGGAAACCATTTGTTGCACACCTCGAGTATTCGGTGCAAAGCAAGCATGCACATACCCAAGCAGAATAGAAATAAGTTGGATATGAAATCACAAAAACTCATCTTCATTGGCTATAATGAAGAGACTCTTAGGTACAAATTGATGGATCCAAGACCAGGAAAAAGTCTACACCAGTAGAGATGTTGAGTTTTTTTAGAAGAAGGAAGCAGAGACTCCTCCTCCGGACTCACCTGATGTAGATTTTTCACTTGTTGTAAAAATAGAAGTTGATGTTCCTACAGATGATGACAATGATGATGGGGATGATGGTGATGATCAGATAGAACCACGACCCACGGGAGATAGTTCAACATATGCCCAAGTGGTATACTAACATGATATGAGATGTAAAATTGATGTTCCACTGGATACATCCACCATTGGACCAAGGACTCATAGTAAAGCACGAGAAGAAGTCAAATTTTCTTTAATGAGTAGAGTTATTGAATCTGATGAGCCCTCTATAGTCCAGAAGCCCTACAATCAAAATCTTGGAAAGATGCCATGGATGTTGAGTATCAATCAGTGATGAAAAATAACACTTGGCAGCTTATCAATCTTCCACCAGGGAAGAAACCCATTGGTTGCAGATGGATATTCAAAACAAAGTACAAAGTAGATGGGACCATAGACAAGTACAAAGCAAGACTAGTAGTAAAGGGGTACGCACAAAAAAATAAGGCATAGACTATGAGGAGACATTTTCTCCCACAACTAAGATCAAAATGATCAGGATGATCTTTGCTCTAGTTACACAATTTGGTTGGAAATCCATCAGATGGATGTAAAAGTGCCTTTTTGAATGGAGATTTACAAGAAGAATTCTACATGACTCAACTTGAGGGATATGTTATACCTGGTCAAGAAACAAAGGTATGCAGACTCAGAAATCTTTGTATGGCCTTAAATAGGCACCCCGAGCTTGGTACATCAAAATTGATGAGCATCTCATACAACATGGATTTGTTAGAAATCCATATGATCCCAATCTCTACCTCAAAAAGAAAAGGGGAGATTGTGATTGTTGTTTCTATGTCAATGATCTAGTCATCACTGGCAGTTCAGTGAGGATGATCGATGCAATGAAGAAATATCTTAACCGATCGTTTGACATGATAGATCTCGGGCTGATGCACTATTGTCTTGGATTGGAAGTATGGAAAAAAGAGAATCACATCTTTGTTTCTCAGTTGAAGTATACTAAGACAATGCTCGATAAATTTAGGATGATGGATTACACACCTATTGCTACACCTATGGAGAAAAATTGCAATTATCTCATTCAGATCCATCTCTTGTGGTAAATGCAACTCTCTATCGGTAGTTGATTGGGAGTCTCATTTACCTCACCTATACTAGACCAGATATCATCTTTGTAGTGAGCTATCTTTCTCAGGTTCATGCAGAACCCAGAGTTTGTCATTGGAAGGAAGCAAGGAAAATCTTGAGATATCTCAAGATTTTCCTCGCTTTCCTCAAGGGATCACTAGATCTTGGTTTAGAATACAAGAAGAATGAAGAATTCTTCTTTTCTAGATATTCGATTCGAGATCATGCAGAAATATTGATGACAAAAATCCACTTCAGGATTTTTGTTCTTTTTGGGATCTAGACCAATATCATGGGGAAGCAAGAAACAACACTTTGTTTCTCACTCTTCTACAGAAGTCAGTATCATTTGCAGGTGAAGTTGTTTGTGAAGCGATATGGCTACATCACATACTTGAAGGACTTGGAATACCACAGGACAAACCGACCACCTTGTATGTTGACAATGAAGGTGTTCTCAAACTTGTTCACAATCCAATTTTTCATGAAAGAACAAAGCACATTGAGGTATAAGTACATTTCATACGCGAGCATGTCTTGAAACACAATATATAGCTTCAATTTTTCCCAACAGTTGAACAACGAGTAGATATCTTCACAAAGTCACTTACATGTGACAAATTTGAGTTGTTCAGAGAATTCCTCTCTTCATCCCTTGAGGCAATGCAAAATTAAGGGGGAATGTTAGGGTAAACATATTTTACCTAGGTTAATTTAGCATAGGTAAGTTAATTATTAAATTGTGGTAAGTTGTTATAAACCATATTTTAATTGTATTTGGGAATAGTATTCCCATAGCATGTTGTTTTTCATTATTTGAGTTGTTATATGGTTCAAACCATATATTTGTAATTATATGTGCACTGGGTATGTTTATTGTTGCATTGTTGCAACATCCCATTTGTCTGCACATGGTTGTTCAATTCCTATAAGAATTGCAACACATTCATTGTAATGTTGATTTGATTGATTATTAATAAAATTGTGAGGCTTCGTCCTATTCTACACTTTCATTAATTACATGTTAGGTTTCTTTCGCGCATGCAAAATCTTTCTATCTCGTCGAGTTGCAGATATGAGCTCGTATTTAAATTGTAACATCTTTGTAAACTATTTAATCAAATTTAATCTAATTTACACCTAATTAAATTGACCTAAAATGTAATTAAGGGTTAAACAATAAGAATTTTCGTTAACTAGAAATTTTCATTTATTAGATTAAGAGGGGGAAATGTGGACACCCAAATTTAGTCATTTGGTAGTTGATAATATTAGTTTTGGATTATATCCCTTACACGTGACTTTTGTGCATAAATACATCTCAAATGCACTATCTTATACTATCACCAAATTATCAATTCCTCATTCTACTTCTCAAACACCTACATGAATACATATATTATTCAAAACCATTTTTATCTCCTCTATAGACCATTTTAGATTATTAGTTGAGATTTATGCCCCATTTTATTTAACCATCTAGTAGGGATAAGATCAAATTGTCAATTTTTTCCTATTGGTCGATCTTATCCTTGATCTTGCAATGGTTATATTTTTAATTTGGAATCTTCTTATGACTTGGTCTTTTCCTCCATATCATCCTTAATATAAAATATTACCCTTTGAGTCATATAAATACAAATCAAACCCCACTCATTTACTCACTTGGTCATCACTTGAAAACTTGACAAATTATAAGCCATACACTTAATCTTCATTTCCAAGAAGTAAGAAAATATTCCCTGTTCTTCTATATTATAGGATCTTACAAAGAAAATACCCCTATATAAGTTTGAGGCACTCTAAATTGAGAAAACCATTCCAATCCAAGTGAAAGGCATTCCAAACCCAAGTCAAAGATATCATTATGAAGTGTTTATGGGAAAATCCTAGTTGTATACATGTAGATTGTGTTATCATAATTACACTTCCAATAGGCAAAGAACAACGTGGATTTTAATCCTCTTTGAAGTAGTTCTACATAGGTGGCGCAAGGGTTCCTCAACCCAAACTCAAGTTGACCACTTTTTTATTGTACTTTCAAGGAAGTTAGTGTTTCAAGTGAAGAAGACTAATTTTGGAAATTTGTGCAAATATTTCAGATCATAGATTGTACACATAATACAACATTTATGAGTTCTAAGTGATCGTGTGGTCATTGATCCATTTTTCCGAGCATGAAAAGTTTGTGTGACTCTAAATGGGGTTTGGTTAGTTGATCTTATCGTACTTGATCAAATCTACCTAGAGGCAAATAAAGATCCAATTTTAGAGATGAAGCAAATACAAAATATTTCCAACATGTTCTCTATGATTTCACAAAAATATAGCTAACTACTTTATCCTCTTGCCAATTTTATGTATTTAACATGCACCATGATGAATCATACATGCTTGTTATCTTGTGTTAAGATATTCCTATAAATATTGATTTATTAATATGAATATTCATAGTTTTAAGATTCTAATCCTAATTCGGGTTTTAGGTTATTCTTGAGACCCACATTCACACCTTATTTATTTTTATGATGTAATCAATCTCGGGGTGGTTGGTTATTTTCACACGTTGGACAAGTTTATAGGTCTAGGATAGGTTCGGCCATAAACCCAACCATCAGACTTTTAATTCTACTTCTTTTCAAAAGGGTAACTAGACTAATTTGTCATGGGTGATGTTTTTAGGTCAGTTGAGTGGGAAATCAATAAAATGGTCACATATTACCTTAAGATATTAGTGGCATTTGGATATCCTCCACTCTCTCACTTCAATAAGGTCAAGAGTAAGCGATGCATTATTTTATTCCTTGTAAAGAACCATCACAATAAAAAAATACTAAAAATATGAAGTTATCTATGGTGTTTCCTAGATCATTCACATGAAAAATATGAAGTATCAAGTGCTTATTACCAAGTGCAAAGACCACATCAACGAATTCATCTTTATTTTTATTATATATCACATAAATCTCATTTTAGGGTTGGGAAATCTACTTGTGATTGGATCCCTCTTTGGAGTAGTGGTATATAGTGAAATACACATCACGTTAGGATGGGTGTGGTTAAGCAATCTAACACAATCATAACTAACCCTTTTTAGGTCTCAAATACAAAATTTAGGGTTTCAAGAAAGAATAATTTGTATCTCAACACAACACAATCATCACATGGAAACATACCAAGAGAGATCAGACTTTTGGAGGCATGTTCACTAAAATCAGTCATTTATATTGAGTGAGTAAGTCTAGAGAAAAGGTTTGTAGCCCGAGGAATTAGTTTGGCCATATAGATGTCTAGGCATGCATGAACCCATCTTGTATTGAATTCTAGGTCGGGATATTTTATGAGAAATTTGATGACATATTGATCTATTTTGTGCACATTCTAGGTACTCTATCACACACTATAATTACGCTTATAGTTCCTTTATCTAATCATTAAACATTATTTATAATTTATTGATTAATGATAGGTAAATTTGTTAGGTAAATACAAGATCCATACATTTTAAAATTGTTAGGATTTTTATCTTAATATTGAATTATCAATATTGTACATCGGAGTTAAATATTAAATCCTAATTTCTATTACAATCATTAGTCGATAGCCATATTAGAATAGAATTTTCCTCTTAAAAGGGGCCTCACACTTGAAAAGATCACATAGGAAATTCTTGTGTTAGATTTTGCACCCCTGAAATATGCTAAGTATAGTTGTGTGAGAGTTTTGGATGTGTGGAAGGTAGGCACGGAGGCATGTGTAAAAGTAGAATAGATGTGTGCAAAGGTACCTACCCAGGCTGGACACCTTTGAGACTTAGCCATATTTTGAGCCATAAGATAAAAATAGATGATGAATGATTAGAATGGCGTTCACGCAACGTTTTGGGATTGGAATGAGGCATGAAGACTTGGAAGCGAAGAAAAGTATATTTTGGGAAATATCACACATGCAGAAAGAAGATTAACGGTCATACAGAGATTCAAACAAGTAATATGATTAGAACTAGTGTTAAAATTGAGGATGACCTATTATTTGACAAGCTTGCATGCTTATGTAGTTATCTTGTAGTACACACATGGCTATTTATGACATGCGGGCTATTTTTGAGAGTGCATGGGTGGTGAAAGGAAAGTCCCCAGTGTTATATATGTATTGATTTGCATGAATTAAAGGGATTATCATTGGATTGTAATGAGTTATGTTGCTGGTATGATTTTACGCGCATGACTTTGTGATGGTACTAATGATGTATTTTGCTACTAGTTTTGTCATGATTTAATATAATGGATCATTATGGTTGGATATTAATTGTTGATGTGTCTTCTCATAGCCATTATGTGGTGACTCGGTATTAATCCTTATGTGATATGTATGGTATTTATTTTGTTTGTTTCCAAATTGAGATCATGGATCTAATTATTAGAATGGGATGTACACTTTGATTATGGTTATTATGAACATGTATGCTAATACCCTAGTAAGATAGTAACAAAGAGTGACATGGTACTTTTGCACATTTCGGTGAGCGCTCGAGATCTATCTCGAGTGAAGTGCTAGTGCATATAAGGGTTTGAGCAAGAAATAAATACTACATTTTGGTTTTGTTGTTGGGACCTCTTTTCAAACTATTTACCACAATGTTGCATGATAATGGAATATCAGTTGACTCTTGCGGCTATTGAAGATTGGGTTATTGACGGTCAAGATCAGTTTGCACGAAGATATGGTTTTGGACCTAATTTCAATGCATGCATGTGGGTTAAAGAACATCTTTATCATGAGCTTTATGAGTTGTTCTTTTGATTTTTTCCAATAGAGTTGTACAAGTGGTTATATGTCTATGTATCGAAGAGAATTTGGTATTATAGACCAAGGACTTAGATAGAGGAAGAGTATTAAGATTTTTAATGCGAGATGAACCTTGGACACATGTTGTAGATCATTGGTGGGCTAGTATTGTGCGTATTTATACTTTGGAGTATGTCGTGTCTACGTATTCTTGTCCGGAAGTTGTTGAGTTTGAATTCTTGTGCAAACCCAAAGGATCTTACCTTCGTGTTATTCCTTTCTATATTAATATCTTGATGGTGGTGTTGAATTTAGAGCACCTTCCTATGGCTAGCTAAATACCCCACCGCACACAGGGGAGAGGAGTAGGTGTGGTGAAATATGGTGGACCTTGCAGAAAAAAATTAGAGAGAAGAAGCAGGCGGCTTAAGTGTAATGAGGCACAAGAGAGGTAATTGGTGAAGAAGCATAATATTGAGGAGTCTAGTGGAGTTGCGGAGGATGATGTCTCATGAAGGATTTGAAGCTCACATAGAAGACGTGGAGCTAGAGCATCAAGCTCTCCCCCACTTAGGAAAACATAGTAGAGAATCCCCTCTAGCTTCTAATGAGAGCACATCTGATGAGGAAAGACTAAGAACCCCAGTGCGCATCGATCCAACATGGTGACCTAGCCCTTTTTCTTGGTGTTCGAGTTTTAGAAGTAACTATTGATAAATAGGTGAGTATAGGTAATCCAATGGTTTCAAGTAGATATCATTTCCATTTGAATACAAAAGTGCATTAGACAACATCTATGGCATCACAAGTGACAACATCTTTGTTGTTTGGAGGACCATTGGAGGAATACTTTCTAGCGAGTCATCGAGAAAGTGTGGCTGCGAAGAACATCGGAATCATGTCTAAAAGTACTACAACTTTATAGAATGTGGGAGTTCAGTTTAGAACTAATTTTTGGACACAAGGAAGTACATCCACTAGTCTTGTGCCCACTATTGGAGGATCATGAGGTGGTTCAGGAGGCTTGGGATCAAGTGGGTAAGGTGATTATGGTGATGGAGGAAATACTAGTGGGGGTTTTGGTTTTGATCTAGTGGACAAGGTCCACACCCTCATCAGCCACAACAGGTGTTTTATGAGATGTCTCTTCACTTGCCAGAATATAGAGGTATTGAAGATATTTCAAAGCATGTGCACAACTGAAATTTGTTATAGCACACTAAAGGAATCACCACTCCGAATAGGAAGGAAAGTCATTTTTATACTACTCTTCAAGGGCATGTGTATATCTAGTATAAAAGTATAACCCACACTAGACTGCGGTGGATTATGATACTTTGAGCTCTACGTTTCTAGCTGAGTTCCATATCCCTGAGTTTGATCAAAAAGTATCATTGCACTTAAAGACATTAAGTAGGGCTTATCAGAAAGCATTTGGGGGTATGATGCATTTTTTAAGACTTTGTTGTCCAAGTTATCTTATGATATACACCCTAGTCAACATCAACAAAGTGGTTTTTTGGAGGGTTGTTGAATCCTTTCAAAAGGGTGTTATCTCATAAGACTTTTGTAGACCCACGTGACTCTTTGGAAGTAGCTCTTTGTGCTAAGGAATTTGGGAGTGCGGACACTTTAGGAGTAAGTTTGTTTCTTGAAGCACAAATTACAGCAATGGTGAAACAATTGGAGAATCTCTATGCTAATTCATCCCATGAGATGTACAGTGGAATATGGTGTACAGATTGTGAGGTTGAAGGACACACTAAGAATAGCTTCCTTTGTAATTCAATATGCACTATGTTGTTGGATTGTGAGATTTATCACTTAGACCATGATGCAAGTAGATGTCCTCTTTTGCAGTGCACAATCTATAAGAATGTATCCATGTATTTTAAGATTTACAAAACTTATACTCATGATATTGTTAATTAGTAGATTGATTGATCATATTCATGAAGCCATTAAAACTAGTGTGTGTCAGATTGGTGTAGCAAGTGGATCTAAGGAACAAGGAGAACAACATAATAAAGGGCATAGTAATGGGGATAACAAGAATAAAGGATTTTGTGGTGGATATAGAGGCCGAGGTTATAGTGGTGGAAGAGGAGGATTTCTTAGAGGAACTTGTTTTACTTATGGATCTCCTAATCATTATCAACGTGAGTGCCCTCAAAATGTAGTTTTCTCATGGTGTGGAAAACAACATAAATTTGAAGAATGTCTTGACTTGTATGAGCATATGAGCAAGAATCACAAGCAAGATAAGGGAGTAGTTATGATTAAGATACATCATGTGGATGTAGATCAATGGATGCCAAAGATGGGGCTGAATTTTGAATTACAAGTTGTGTTAGTTACCACACACATTGAGGTTACACGCACTCGTGAACCTCCAAAGTATAAGTCGACTATAATGAAGCAATAAGTGATTAATGCCAAGTACCCTTATGTTGAACACCAGAAATATGTTTACCTAGAGACTATGGATGTTATTAGGAATATACAATGAGAGATTCAAAGTTTAAAGGAATAGTCGCACGTATTGGAATGTGCTAAGAATGTTGAAATCCCACATAAATACATAGATGATTTTAAGTAAGTTCATAGAATGTTGTGCCGAGAGAACATAATCCCTTTAATAGGAAATTGGTTGAGAGAGAAAATACATGCATAAGGCATGAGCATGAGAGGAAGATTCTTCATGTAAATCTACCTCCCCATAATCATGAGTATGATAAGGAGATTACATTGAATGTGGTCATTGATGGATGGATTTTGAACAACATTCGATAGATACATGTGCAGAAGTTAATGTACTCATGTTGGACGCTTGGAATCAGATAGGTAGACCACCATTGCAACCTTCCTCAAATGTGTTGTATATGGAAAATAGAACTAGGGATAATCCTATTGGGGTGTTAAAATATGTTACTATTATGATTCAAGGAGCCAAGTTTACTAGGGAATTTGAAGTATTGGAACTCGTCGAGGAAGATAGTTTCCCATCATTACTTGGGCACCCCTAGTGTTATGCAAATAATGCAGATTTACGCTTCAACAAGGGGTACATTATCTTTAAAAATAAATAAGAGTGTGCCATTATTCCATTGACATATGCAAAGGATGCCTCGTATGTTGAGCCTTTGAGAAATGAGGACTTGAACATGATATATGAGTGTATAATCAAATATCCTAAGGTGATTGATCCATCCAAGGAAGGAGTGATATAGTGGGATGATGCTCATTCAGTTAGTGATACTATAAGTGTTTCTTGTGACAACTGGGTGCATGGAACATATGAAGTAGTTGTGCACAAGGTTAAGAATATAGTTACTCGCAAGATTAGGCCACATGTGGTTAGGCACTTAAGTTATAACCAGGTACCTCAAGTACACCGCAAAGGAAACCCTAGTGTATTTCTCGCACACCATGAAGCCCAATAGAAGGATGCTCTTTGGTGACATAAGAAATATGTTGGTTTATACCCTTTGTGGGAAAGCAGACGCTGATGGGCTACACACAAGGACAACTTATTAGAATGGCATGAAGTGAGAATCACCCTTTCTACTAATTTTCTAAGGATAAATGTACCTTCACAGATATGTGAATTCCATGGGAAGGATTCTGCTTTGCACCACATTTAGAAGTGTGAGAGACTCTAAATGGAAAGGTAGGAGGCCTTTCCACCATCACTCTAGGTACATAAGTTCTACGCAACCCTCCACAGTTGTGCATGTGCATGGTATGTCCATGCATAATTAACATGGTAAATAGTTAATTGGAAAGAGATGACCTTAGGTATGATCCATACTTTTGATTACTTTTCTACTAAACCTCCGTCAATGAAACACTATAGATTATGAAGCACCTTACTTTGGGAGATAGCGCGAAGGATGAGGAGCTTATGTTAGAAATTTTTGGAGAGTTTGATTTAGAGACGTTCCTTGACCTTGAAGAGACTGAGGAAGAAGAAATGGTCTGTGTGCCTCGATAAGCAAAGGAAAAGGGTAAGTTGGTATGTGTAGTAGATGATGAGGATAACAACCTAGATGTTAACCATACTGAAGGTACACGTGAGGTGATGTATACAAAGAATGAAAATGCACACGCGTGTCATGAGCACATGAAAACCAAGAAGGTTAACATTGGGATAGATGTAGAGCCAAAAGAAGTGATTATTAGTGATTATTAGTCTAAATATGAGGTCATGTAAATATTATTTAGCTACTGCATGACTTTCAAGACTTATTTCTGAGGGGCTATCATGAGTTAAAATAAGTGCACCCTTCTTTAGGAGAGATGCGAATCAAACTTAAAGAAGGTGCGCACCCAATTAGGAAGATATCTTACAAGATGAATCCTAATCTATGTGTTAAGGTAAAAGAAGAAATTGATAAGATGTTGAAATCTGGTATCATTGATCCCATTGAGGAACTTGAGTGGGTGATTCCCATGGTCATTAGCATTAAAAAGTATGGGAGGATAATGATTTGTGTGGATTATAGAGAATTAAATGTTGCATGTGTTATATATCCTTTTCCCACCCCATTCACAAAGGAGATCCTGGAAGGAGTTGGAGGGCGCGAGATCTACTCTTTTATAGATGGGTTTTTAGGATATCATCAAGTGTGCTTAGAAAAGGAGATCAAGAAAAGAAAACTTTCACTACCGAATGGGGAAGTTTTTCATACACAATAATGCCCTTTGGACTAAAGAATGCACTGTATTCTTTTCACACATTGTGTACAAGCATTTAAGCACCTCATTCGTAAGTTTTTACAAGTGCATCTCATTGATTGGACCGTGTATGGTTTGGTTAAGGACCATTGTGAAAATTTGAGACTTATGTTTAAAAGGTGTAGGAAATGAGCATCTCTCTGAATATTAAGAAATGTATCTTTCATGACACCTTTTGGCACTTTGTTGGGGCATATTATTTGTAAAGAAGGCTTGTTGGTAGATCTAACCAAGGTCGTTGTGATCTTGGGATTGGAAGAACCTAACAATCAAAGTGAAGTACACGTATTTCTTTGTCATATAGGGTATTATAGGAAATTCATTAAAGGTTATGCAAAGATTTCCATGCCCCTAGAGGAAATTTTGAAGGCTAAGGGAAAATTCTATTAGGGTAAGGTGCAACAGTAGGTGTTTGAAACACTAAAGGAAAGGTTGACCATTGCACCTATTTTATGCTTTCCTTCGTGGGAAAAACCATTTCATGTTCATGTTAATACTTCTAGGATGGTGATTGGTGTCATGTTACCACAACCAGTGAAGGAATTGTAGACCACCCTATTTGTTTTACAAGCAGAAGTTGACATCAACTGAATACAATTATATAAATACTGAGCACAAAGCTTTGTCCATGATTTATGTGTTTCACAAGTTCAAACAATACTTATTGGCTACACCATTTATTTTCTTCACATATCATATAGACTTAAGTATTTGGTCAACAAGCCTATTTTACAAGGGCACATTTGCAGTGGATACTAATATTTCAAGAGTTTTAGTTTACGTATTTGTCAAACCAAGAAAGAGCAAATCATGGCGTGATCACTTATCGAGGATCAATTTTGGTGAGGATGCGCAAAGTATTGAGGACACAATGTCAGATGCACATCTCTTTAGATTGAATCATGCGCCCACCAAGTTGGAAGATATTGCATTATTTTTTTCATTGGACAAGTGCCTAAGGGAATGAAGACTTTAGAGAAGAAGCAACTTACAATATGTGTGGCACCTTACCAATGTTGATAAGTGGATATTTATACAAGTTATGTTGTGATGAAGTTTTTGCCGATGTGTGTTAGAGCATGAGCATGAGGCAATAATGGAGGAAGCTCACGATGGAATTATAGGAGGTCATTATGTAGGAGATGCCACCGCATGTAAGATTTTGATGGTTGGATTATCATGGGAAACTATGTATAAGGATGTCAAGGAATATGTCAAGGCATGTGATCACTGTTAGCACCTTAGGAAGCTTATAACTAGAGATGAGATTCCTTTGAGGCCTATTGCAAGTGTTGAACCTTTTGAGAAATGGGCGATTGACTTTGTGGGTCTTATTTCCCTAGTGGCGCACAAGACTGGGCCATGCTACATTATAACTTATAAAAAATATCTTACAAGGTGGGAAAAAGTAACACCTACAAAGGATTGCATGGAAGCTACAACAACAAGGTTTCTATGGGAAGAATTTATCAAAGCAAGTATGGATATACGTTGAGCTTGATAAGTGATAAGGGCACTCATTTTCTTAATGAGACTATCATAATTATTTTGGCTACGTTTAGTGGTGCACCACAAGACAACACCCTATCACACATAGGCCAATGGTATTGTTGAGGCTTTCAACAAGATACTGGGACATACATTGACAAATATTTGTGATATTGGGAGAAATTATTGGGATGATAAAGCATCTCGATGTACTTTGGTCCTACAGGACTACTTACAAAAGATTAAACAAAGCCACGTCCTTTTAGTTGGTGTTTGGTGCGGAAGTTGTATTACCTATAGAATTCATGATGTCATCCCCGCGTATTGTGCGCACAAGAGGATTGATGATGAACAAGTTATATAAGAACACATATACAAACCGATGCAATTGGATGAACGAAGCGTTATTGCTTAGTGGAGCCAAAAGACAAAAAAGTGAGACAGAAAGCATGACATGATAGACATATTCGCAATGGTTGGAAATATGGTTCTTCTGTATGATTCAAAGTTTGTATGACACCTTGGGAAGTTGAAAGTTCATTGGTTGAGACCCTTTGTTGTAAAAAATATTGGAATAAGGCGTTTACCAGCCATACATGCGCTTGGATAACACTTTATTTCCCGATTACTTCAATGGGAGTAGGATGAAGCCCTACTATAAATAAGTCTTCTTGGTGTTTGTAATAATTCATTATTACCAATTAGATTAGGTTTCCTTTAATGTGTTTCCTTTCACCTTTGCTATGTTTTGTCAATTTAGTTCAGTGTTTTATGTAATAAGTGTGTTTATGCATCGGTAGATGATTACCAAATGAGTGAATTCATGTGCAGAGGACCACGCATATTTTTAGTGTGGGGTGGATCGAAGTGTAGAGATGAGAAATTTGGCTCCTTCTTGATACAATTTGGTTTGGTTGAAGGTATCCTCTGGAAGGCTAGCACGAAAGAGGAAAAGGTGTTACAAGTGTTGTGCATAAGGTGTTCTAAAGTAATTAAGTTGATTAAAGACCACACTAGAAATATGATCATGTAGTGTAACATGCGATAAGCAATGACATGGTGAACTACTTGGGATATGGCACAAAGGTTTTGTACTACAACACATGGAGATGCACGGAGGAGGTCCAGGCCAAGAAGTAGTATAGCATGCCGTAAGGTTACGACTACAGCCAGCGTGCGAGTGAAGTCACAAAAGTGGATAAAGATGGAAAATGTACTTTTATTGAAAAGGTGACTTAAAAGTATGGGTCAAGAGTATAATTTGGACCATTGTGGGTCATTGAAAAAGTATAAATAGGGGTAAGGGGTAGTCATTTTACTACCTTTTTTCAAAGAGAAGTTTGTGTAGACACCAAATTTTGGTCACACTCCTCCTTTACCCCACATGTATATTAATTTAATTACCTACAATTAAATTAATGTCCATTCTCAAAATATTCATTAATAAACACCTTAATTAAATTTATTTCCGACTCACCTGACACCTCACCCCACGACATCACATAGACACACCTCATCACGGACCTATTCTTAACATGGTTCCTTTTAACTAAGACTTAGTCCTACCTACCTTAATTAACTAAGACTTAGTTCAACCCTAAAATCGCATGCATATTCTTCCTCTTACTCCATGCCCGCTTATCTAAAGGTAACATTCGATTTTGATCCGAGACAATGGACAGAGCTGGCCAAAAAGATTGCCAAGATATGTCATTTTTAGTAAACCTAGGATTTCCTACCTCAACCGATGCCATTCAACCGAAACCGACATCGGTCACCCTAAACCGCGCCTGGTTACCATATATTCACTTTGGTAACCTTTTTTGAGAGGTTGGAAGAATTATTCAAGTTTTTGGAGAAGAGAGATCTGCATGCAAGCACGCACCAAAGCACTCCTACACATCCAGACATCCTGAACAAACATACAACACTAATCTAAAGGGAAAGCATTCACGGTAACATTCAGAAGCACGGCCGTGGCACTGACCATCAATTCCATGGATCAACCATCACCTCCATCCAACCACCAAGTCTCATTCAAGTACAAGTAAGTACATTTGGATTTGCACCTTCCCATATTTATTTAGATTAGTTTCTTCATCTCTATTTGGGAGTTCTAGTCTCCCTTGCATCCCATTATCTCTCACCCTCCTACCAATCCCTTTACCTAACCACCTACAACCTCCCAACCTTCCATACCCACCTCTAGACATCTCTGAGTATTCCCAAAGATTGTCATCAACCTCACCATTCTTTGTCCATTCTCTGTGCAATCACAGAGAATCACCAAAACCAAACTTCATTAAGTTTCTATCATCTCGACCCTACTCGACACCGAGTTAACTTAAACCGTCATCGGTCTATACTCAACCAACGTCGGTCATACCAGACCGACGTCGGTCTCTATATCTAGTAAATGCATCATAATAAGCGCTTCATGCCATTCACCTAAATAACCCAAATCACCTAAAGCTTGACCCTGACCTGTCCTAACCACCCTATTTACTTGTCTGACTTCCATATCTGATCATAACGTAGCTTGTTAGATTAGATTTGTTTATTGTACTTGAATGAGACACCTAAATCATATCAACTACAATAGGACATTATTGTTTTACATCATTTCTTGCATTAATTTGTTTTAAACAATAGATTACATTAAATGCTCAGAAGTATCACACTTCCCGGATCTAGCATATGTTAGGTAGTCCACCGACATATATCGTTTAATATTCCTCTTGTGGTAGTGTTTTGTATTCGTAGGTAGTTCCTCCTAAAG
Organism: Taxus wallichiana var. yunnanensis; assembly: GCA_018340775.1. NCBI lineage: Eukaryota > Viridiplantae > Streptophyta > Pinopsida > Cupressales > Taxaceae > Taxus > Taxus wallichiana. Next base: position 42,986,010 of record CM031236.1, read on the forward strand.
CAAAAGTAAATTCTTGCAATCAGCATTGGATCGAAAATTAGAATGCGCGCACTCCACCTTCCACCTTCATTCACAGTATTCCTCCTCACCCTTACCCTATATATTTTCTCTTACGTACGTACACTATTCAAAGAAACAATTTGAGCAATAAGCTACTAAACCGCAAAGAGGATAGAAGTGAAAGTACAAACCGTAGGTGCGTGGAGACCGTGCATGTGAATCCTTACATAAGGGAGTTGGAATAAAAAATAGAGCATGGAGGAAGAGGGTTGCATATGAATGAAGTAGTTAGAGTTTACAAGCTCGGGCATGAGGAAATCCTTTGATGAAGAACACTTAGGGAACACAGCATTCTAAAAATGACATCGAAGAGATGGAAATTGAGGATAAAAAGGCCTGAGGTTCTTGTTGAAGAACCCCTAGAAGAGATCTATTTAGAAATGCAGTATCCCCTGGTGTGCTTAGGGTGGAGATTTGGAAGTCGAAGCTCACCAATGATGCAAGATTAGTAAATATAATCATCGTATGGAGGAAAATGAGAAGAAAATGAAGGCATATTTCTAGAAGGTACTTTCAAGAGTGGACGAGGCATGAAATCCTTTGGTCGATGATTTTGTGAAGTGGCGCTTAGATAAGACCGTAGTGTTGTAGTTGTATGATAATCTCCTTCTTCGCGAAGACCGCAAATCTCTACCAATGGTCAATGTCATGGGTGCACGAGGACTTCTTATACTTCACCAAAAGGAGGATGTGGCTCACTACTCAATTAATTGAGTGTATTACAAGTCTTCGAGCTTGGGGAAGACATGGTTTTGGATTTGTGCACGACAATGAAGATAGAGGAACTAGCCGCTAAATTGTGTTATGAGAAGGGTGGTAGGGCAATGACCATTGCGGATCTCGAACAATCTTGTACTTAAGGTTACCTCAAGACCAAGTAAGCTATAAATTGGGAACTTTTGAGTTCGGACATATGTGAACAAGAAAGTTTTATATGTGGTGCACAAAATTACAAAAAGGGCACACTACAACATTGGAATCATATAAGAAGCATGGTTACAGAATGAGGAAGGTGCCAAGATTACGTGGGGTCATATTGTTTCTTATCTTGTTTGGGAGATTGGGGTGCCAAATGGACCTGAAGATAATATGTGGGTTTACCCACCAGTGCATCCATCCCCAAGATAATTTGCAGGTACACTTGTGATGGCACTATCACAAGCACATACAAGGCATGCATAAACAAGTGGTATGACAAATTGAGAGGGGCGTTTGAGAATGAGTGGCACATTCCATGCGAATTACCTATGATGGTTGGGGAGAAAGTGAAATTCACGAAGAATGCAACACTTTAGTCTTACATGCTTCAAGATGGTGAAAGGGGGATGGGTCGTTTGGTGTAAGCTACGCTTTACATTTTTTTCACGATACCTTAAGTATTTTATCAAATGGATCAAGGATGCACAAAAATAACATTTGATGCGAGATAAATTTTATTCGAGATATGCATACGTTGCATGCTACATATAGGTACGACTCTGACCAACGTACTTGAGGTATTGGAACTAGACACATTGAATTTGCACCCCCGGTGTTAATGTCAATATCAAAGTATTAATAAGCAGAGTATTTGTACAATTGTGATCTAAGACTTAGGGAGGAGTCAAGATGGAGGTAATGAGACCACCTTCCCACAACCTAGAGGAATAGTTGTGCCACCAATACAAAAGGCACGCGAGGAAGAATCCTTGAGAAGGAAGAAGGAGATGAAGAAGAGGGAAAACTAGACCATTCAAGGAAGAGAATGTATTATTCTCGACGGAGAAGTAGTGGTGCATGAACCTCGCAGCGTGGGAAGCATAGAGAAAGAAAGAAATAAGAGTGCTAAGGTTACAATTATCTCCAGCTTTAGAGATAGAGTCCGAAGAAGAGACGGGTTACGCCTCATTGAGAGAAGAGTTGGAACAAGAATTTGAGGAGCAGGAGAAGTAGGAAAAATAAAAGGAAGTAGTTTAAGCTCGGGAGAATAATAAGGCACCCATGCATGAAAAAGGAAATAATATCCCGGTGAGTTCAAATAGGAAAACCTAAGGGAAAGGATATTGGTGACACTTTTGTCATCAAGGAAGATACTAGTTTAGGGACAGGAAAAAGTACACCCACTCCCAAGAAATAAAGAACAAAAAGAAAGGCACAAAGGAGGTGGTGGACACCAAGGTCACCTCACATGGACTATGTAGATGACCCCATGAATATATTGTAGGTGCACTTTAAGAGCACGGTACCAACAAAGTAGTTGCATGTTTGGGAGTTGTTGGGTCAAGATGGAGGGGTGTCCAGGACAAGGAAAATGCTGAGTTAGAATTTACATAATCATTCGAGGAACCTAAATTTGAGGTAAGTGAGCATTTGATTGAAATGATTATATTAAAGAATAATCTCAAAGAGAAGTACAAGGCCATAGATCCCAACCATTTGACAGATGAGCAGGTGTGTAACACCTTAAATAAGATGGATTCTAATTGGGTGAGGAGAAGTTTGGATGCGAGTGCCATAGTTCACACCTTGTCGCAGATAAAAAGGAGAAAGAGTGCAAATTGGATAGACTATGGAAGGGGTTACAGGGAGAACAAAAAGAACAAAGGAGGCATATGATAGAGCCAACACACTCGTATAAAACATCTTAGAGAAGTTCCTTCTTTAGTTACCTGTGCCATAACCAATTATGAGGATGAGATGGTGTATCTGGAGGATTTGGTTGGAATGCTCTTGGTTAACATTTAAAGTGGCACAGGGTCATCGGAGGAAGAGATTGTGAAGGAGAAGGAGAACAATAAAATTATTGTTGAAGCCAGGATCACTGAGCTGGAGGACTTGTTCACCAAGCTCAAGGAGTCAAGCACAAAAGTAGATATCGGCTTCAATAAGTGTCAAAAGTGTGAGTCGTACATCGATGTTAGGTTGGTGGATGAAGAAGCTATATTGAAGACTATACAAGAAAATACCCCAACTAACAAGATTGAGCACACACGCTTAATTCTTTGAGACCACAACATAAAAGGACAAGATTAAAACAAAGCGCAAGAATTTAGAACAACACATTAGTGAGTTCTAGAACTCAATATTGGAACACATGGACATCATTGATGGTGCATGCATGAAACTTGTGGTCGTGATTAAGGAGTTAAAAAGAAGAGTTAAAGAGATCACTTCTCATCAGTGTGCATATTGTGGAAGCTGCACTGGGAAAGCTTTGAAGGAGTTAGAAGAATGGAAGAAGTTAGTGGATGGGATAGATGCAGAATTCCCTAGATATTCCACACATAGGTGCCTTAGGAGATTTTGGTTATGATGTTCCTTTTTTAATCTTGATTTTTTGTTCCCCTTCATGAATTTTTGTGCTTAGTGATCGAATAATTATTGGGGACGTAAATCCAACGAGTGTGGGGTAATGTTGCACCCCTGAAATATGTTAAGTATAACGACACGAGAGTTTTAGATGCGCATAAGGCAAAATGCAGAAACACACGTAGAAGTAGAACAGAAGCGTGCAAAGGTTCGCACTAAGGCTAAATACCTTTAGGTCTTAGCCGTATTTTGAGCCACATGATAAAAATAGATGATGAATGATTGGAGTGACGTTCACGTAATGGTTTGGGATTGGACTGAGGCATGAAGACTTGGAAGTGAAACAAAGTCTATTTTGAGAAAGATCACATGTGGCAAGAAGATTAATGGTCATGCAGATATTTGAACTAATAATAGGATTAGAATTTGTGTTGAAATAGAGGATAACCTATTATTAGGTGAAGCTTGCATGCTTTTTTAGTTATCTTGTAATACACACATGGCTATTTGTGGCATGCGGACTACTTTGAGAGTGCATGGGTGGTGAAGTGCATGTCCCCACTAATATATATGTGTATTGATTTGCATAAATTAAAGGGGATTATTGTTGGATTGTAACAGAGTTATGTTGCTAGTATGATTTTGCATGCATGACTTTGTGATGGTACTTATGATGTATTCTACTACTAGTTTTGTCATGATTTAATATAATGGATCATTATGGTTGGATATTGATTGTTGATGTGTCTTCTCATGGCCATTATGTGGTGAATCTGGTATTAATCCTTATGTGATTTGTATGTTCTTTATTATGTGTGTTTCCAAATTGAGCTCATGGATCTAATTATTAGAATGAGATGTACACTTTGATTATGGTTATTATGAACATGCATGTTAACACCCTAGTAAGACAATAATAAAGAGGGACCTGGTACATTTTCATGTTTCGTGAGTGTTCATATATGTCCGAGTGAAGTGTCAACGCATATAGGGTTTTAAGAAAGAAATAAAGACTACACCAAAAAAATTGTTCAACATTTTCTTCTGCACCAAATTGTGTAGCTTGAATTAAAGTGGAGTAGAAGCAATACACAAACTATAGATAAGAATGATTTTAAATCCTAAAATATCTTCTTGTTTGATTCTCTGTTTTGATGAGATATTGCTTTTGACCAGCCATGTCGTCCATGTTGGTAGTTTTTAGAAAAGTTCTTATAAATTATAAATTTATATATCAAAGAAAATAAATCTTTTTCATTATTATTCAATCATGAATTACAATGCTTCATAAATAAGAAAACAACTCCCAACTCAAGTTTCCAAGAAAACTCTAACTATCTTTGACTAAATCTACTCTAGGTGGCGAAATTTACTATTTTTAGCAATTTACTAGAACCTATTATTCTTAGTAAGTTTGCATGCTTATTCGTACGGCACAAAATTTCCACACATCTTCTACATGCCTAAATTAGAGGAATTTAAAATTTCTAACCTATTATGCATTCAAGAGACTAAAATTAACTAATGCCCTAAAATAGGAAAAAAACAAACTACAACTTAAATCCTAATTTTCAGCCCCTAAATGGCGATTTTGGGCCCAAAAATGTGCCAAAAATGGCTCCAACTAGCAAGGTGGTTGACCGGTGTGTTCATCTCATCGAAACAAGTGGTTTAAAAAAAGACTCAAACAGACACCCAGATCAAAAGATATGACCATTTCAAGTTTTTTGCTAAAAATAGTGCATCATTCTCCCTTGCTTGAAAAAACAGCTCCTGCAAGTTGTCTTCTTCAAATTTCTTCCATTTATCTTTATCCAAATTCTTAATCTCCCACTTTGTGACCCATGTGTTTCCTCTTGTTCCAATCCTTTCCAATGTACCAAATATTTGTTGTATTGTCCATGTCGCATGTTCACTGTTTTCTTGTCTAAAATATGATCCACTTCTTCTTTCTTTTTCACCGAAACCTGCTTGCCTCCAATCTACTACTTCTTCAATAACATCCCCTTCTTCACCATCCCCATGAAAATAATATAAGTCTAAAACATTAAACACTGGAGAAATATCAAAATTTCCTAGCAATTCTACCTCATAAGCATTATCATTTATCTTTTTCATGATTTTATAGGACCAATCTTCTTGTACTTCAACTTGTTATAGGTTCCTTTTGGAAACCTTTCCTTCCAAAGGTATACCATAACCAACTCACCCACTGTAAACACCTTTCTCCTTCTGTGCACATCTGTTATTTCCTTATACTTATCATTACTATTTTGCAGCTTCTTCCACACTTCTTCCTGCAATTGTTGTATATGTTCAAAAATGCTTCTGCATCATCACTGACTCTACCATCAATTGGTAGCTGTACCAAATCTAACACCCTATTTGGATTACTCCCATACACAATATAAAATGGAGACTTTCTTGTGGATCTATTTACTGAGCTATTATAAGCAAACTCAACTTGTGGTAATGTTAAGTCCCATTGTTTTGGCTTTTCCCCAACTATGCACCTTAATAGGTTTCCCAAACTCCTATTTACCACCTTTATTTGCCCATCAATCTGAGGATGATAGGCACTGTTGAACTATAGTTTAGTTCCCAAATTCTTCCATAAAGTCCTCCAGAAATGACTTAAGAACCTTGTGTCCCTATCTGAAGTAATGGTTTTGGAACACCATGCAACCTAACAACTTCTCTGAAAAAAAAATATGCTACTCCTATTGCATCACTAGTTTTCTTACAAGCAATAAAATGAACCATCTTAGAGAACCTATCAACAACCACAAAAAATTGAGTCATTACCTCATTGTGTTTTTGGTAATCCCAAAACAAAATCCATACTCAAATTTGTCCACGTCCTTTGGGAATAGGCAATGGCATATACAACCTTGTATTTTGTGCATGGCCTTTCGAGACTTGGAAAATTCTACACCTCTCCACATATCTTACCACATCTCTTTTCATCTTTGGCCAATAGTATTTCTCTTCTACCAAAGCTATAGTCTTATCCTTACCAAAGTGCCTAGCCAATCCTCCACTATGCAGCTCTTTCACTATATTATCTCTCATAGACCCAACTAGAATACATAGTTGTCATCCCTTAAATAGATAGCCATCCTATAAAAGGTACTCATCTTGGACATCACCTGCATCATCGCTTGACAATGGTCTACTTAACCTTTCAACAATATCCTTGAAATCAAAATCAAAAAATACAAATCCTTTATTGCTTCAAAACCAACCACCTCATTCTCCATAGTTGTAAATAGAGTCACACGCCTACTCAATGCATCCACAACTTGGTTCTTTTTTTTCCTGATTTATGCTTTAGAGAAAAATTATAACCCTGCAAAAATGATACCCACTTTTCATGCCTATTGTTCAACTTCTTTTGTGTATTCACATACTTTAAGGCTATGTGGTCTATAAATAACACAAACTCCTTAGGCACTAAGTAATGCCTCCAATGCCTCAATGCTTGTACAATTGCATAAAATTCCACATCATAAGTAGAGTAGTTTCTTCCTTACCTCATTCAATTTCTCACTAAAGAAAGCTATTGGCTTCCCACCTTGACTTAGGACAACACCAATTCCCACATGTGAGGCATCACAATCAACCTCAACACTTTATCAAAATCTGGTAGTGCCAAAATAGGTGCTTTGTCACCTTCTTCTTCAAGAAGTTAAAGCTATCCTCAGCTGCCTTTGTCCACAAAAACTCCCTTCCTTTTGTGTAATTTGTTATAGGTGCTACAATACTGCTAATTTTTTTAATAAACTTTCTGTAAAATGTTGTTAAACCATGAAAGCTTCTTACCTTTGTTATACTTCATGGAGTAGGCCATTCAATAATTGCCTTTATCTTTTCTAAGTCCATTTGTACCCCATCTGTTGAAATAATAAAACCCAAAAATACCAAACTCTCTTGCATAAATGTGCACTTCTTCAAATTTTCATAGAGCTTCTCTTTCCTTAACACTTCAAATATCACCCTCAGATGCCTCAAATGTTCTTCTTTAGTTTTACTAAAAATCAAGATATCATCAAAATAAACCACAAAAACTTACCATTGTACTCCCACAACACAGTGTTCATCAACCTCATAAAAGTGCTAGGTGCATTAGATAACCCGAATGACATCACCAACCACTCATATAATCCATCCCTATCTTGAATGTTGTTTTCCACTCATCTCCTTCTTTGATCCGAATCTGATGGTAACCACTACAAAGATCAATCTTGGTGAAATACCTAGATCCAACAAGCACATCCATCATATCATCAAGGCGAGGTATAGGAACCTATACTTGATTGTAATTTTATTGATTTCTCTACTATCCATGCACATTCTCCATGTTCCATCCTTCTTTGGAGTTAATAAAGTTGGAGTTGCACACATGACTCATGCTCTCCCTTACTACACCCTTTCTCACAAGCTCTGTCACTTGCTTATTCAATTTTGCATGTAATGTTAGGCTCATCCTATAAGTTTGCTTGATTTGGGAGTGAAGACCTTGGGATCAAATCAATATGGTGTTGAATATCTCTTTTGGGTGGTAACCCATCTGGTAGCTCATCAGAATAACATCATAAAATTCTTCTATTAATTTTGTTTCCTCTACTAGTATTTGTGCACTTACAGTTCATCCTTATTTGTGACCAACACATAACAAAAACCCAGTTGCCTTTGCCTCCTTCACAAATTATTTTGCAGAAAGCATATTTTCAGCCTTTCCCTCTTCCTTAAGAGGTAGCAAAACTATTTTTGTGCCATCCTTCCAAAAAGTATATGTATTCTTCCCCCATCATGAATAAATTTTCTATCAAATTTCCATGGTCTTCCTAACAACATATGACATGCATCCATAGGAATAACATCACACCAAATCTCATCCTTATAACTTTTCCCAATAGAAAAATTTATTAAACATCTCTTATCAACAATAACTTCATTACCCTTCTTAAACCATGCAATACGGTAAGGGTTAGGATTCTTCTCACAATGCAGACCTAGTTTCTCAACCATCTCATTTGAAACCATGTTCTCACAACTACCACCATCAATAATAACATTACATACCTTTCCTCCTAAAGTGCATCTTGTTCTAAAAATATTTGTACGTAGCCATGCATCCCCTTGATCTCCTTTCTTGGAGCAATCATCATCCTTTTGATCATCAAATTTTCTCCCACATCTGGTGGAATTTCTAGGTCTTGTTCATCTTCTTCTTGTTCAGCTTCAACAAGATTTACTCTTGGAGGATCTTCTTGCCTCTTGTCATGTGTATAATAATGCGGGCATTCAAATTCCCTATGCCCCTCTTCACCACATATGTAGCAAACAAATGGTCTTCGTGGAGCCTCCCATCCTCCGTTTCAAACATATCCTCTACCCCTAGGAAATCCTCTACCTCTTTGTTGATTTTGGGAGATCTTGTCTTGTATCTTCTTGTTTTTCCACTCCATGAGGTTGTTCTCCTCTACCTTGATTGAAACCATCTCATCCCCGAAAGGAGGATGAGGCCCCCTATTCATCCCAAGTGATCTCCTAAAACTTTGATGGTTTTGTTTTTCTTTAGCCTTTAAAGCTAGTTGATAGGCATCCTCCATGCTCTTGATCCTGTGCATGCTTAGCTCATCTTGAATAGAAAATTTTAATCCATTTACATACCTTACAACCATTTTTTTCTTAGTTTCTTCATGCTCTACACGAATGGACAACTTGTAAAACTCATCTATGTATTCTTCGCATGGGTTTGTAAGTTTTTTTGAGATTCTGAAACCTCATGTAAAGGGTTTGTGCATAATCTACAAGGAGAAATTTGTCTTTTAGCTTCTTTTCCATCTTACTCCAGGTCCTAATCCTTTCTTTCTCCTTTCTTGACCATTCCTTTTATAGGTGATCCCACCATAACATAACATGACCTTTTAATTTTGTGCATGCAAATTTTACCTTCTTTTCCTCTGACATAGCCTTCCACTCAAAATTTTCCCATGCTAGTCAACCAATCTATCAACTCCTCTTGTTTTAGGCTACCTCCATATTCTGAAACATCAACTCTTATCCCATCATTCTTTCCTTCTAATGCTCAATCATCCTTTCTTCAAAAGCTAAGGGTGGTCCTTGTGCTTCCTCCTCTTCACAAACTTCTTCTTCATTTGTTTCATCTCCACCTTGATTTCCTCTCTGGCTATAATTGTAACAAGCTCAACAACTTGCCTCTACAGATCCTGCATGTTTCTATTCATATGGGCAATACTGCCCCCTCTTCCTCTTCCTCTTCCTCTTCCTTCCTTCTCCATTGTTTTTTTCTCCACCAAGACTCAAACTTTCTCTGATACCAGATAATGTAGCCAAACTTTAAACACACACTCAATATACTACAAATATCTTGAACTCAAAGAAAATAAATCTTCTTCTTCGTTATTCAATCATGAATTACAATGCTTCATAAATAAGAAAACAACTCCCAACTTGAGTTTCCAAGAAAACTCTAACTATCTTTGACTAAATCTACTCTAGGTGGCAAAATTTACTATTTTTAGCAGTTTACTAGAACTTACTATTCTTAGTAAGTTCACATGCTTATTCGTACGGCACAAAAAATTGCCACGCATCTTCTACATGCCTAAATTAGAGGAATTGCCAACTTTCTAACCTACTATGCATTCAAGAGACTAAAATTAACTAATGCCCTAAAATAGGAAAAAACCAACTACAACTTAAATCCTAATTTTCGCCCCCTGATGGTGGATTTCAAGCCCAAAATGGCTCCAATGGCCTAACAAGGTGGGGCGGTTGACCGATGCGTTCATCTAGTCAAACAAGTGGTTTCAAAAAAATAAACAAATGGACACTCAGATCAAAAGATATGACCATTTCACTAAGTCACACTTGCAGTGGCCCTCTCACTAACATAATGATTCATTTATTTAGGCATACATGTGTTTGTTGCCTTATTACCTAGGTCAGATTTACCTCTTTAATACATCTTAAGTTTTCTACCAACATAACATCACACCTCCTTTTAAGACAAGTGTCACTATAAAACAAGCCTTTTTAAATATTCCTCTTTTAGAGACTTAAATATAACAAAGACTAGGTGAGGGCTTCAAATTGTTTTATTTGTATATGCAAACAAATATACAAAACCAACATAAATGGACATAAAATAAAGGCTAAAGGTCCATTTTAAGACACTAAAAATGGCATATATTAATATATGTTCTTTCAAGCATTAAAAGATGTGCCGGCCCATCCATTCTTAGCCAACTACCTAACCACTTGTGTGTGTCCCAACATTCTATCCCTCTCATTGCACTTTCACAGTTAGGGTTTTGTCACGGGGACCCTAATAAAAACAGCCTTAATAAATAAAAGAATAATGGTCCTTTCAATTAAATAAATAAGGGGCCCCAATCAATCATAAGGTGTCCCACCCCTTAAATATAGTATGAAACCCCCTTAAATACAAATGGCCTTTTCAATATTCCTACGGAGCCTGGGGCGGTGTAAAGTTTAAGGCGGCCCGTCAAAGTCAAACTTAAATTAATAAATAAATAAGAAAGTAAGTTTGTAAAGACTGCCAAAAGCGACAGCATAAACAAAACCATCCAAATACCTACCTAAGTTCGAATTCAAAAAATAAATTTTAAAAAAACTTTTGCAAGTTGGCAGCGGTAAATTAAGGTCGGCCCGTGCCGATGGGACCCACGGCATCTTCACGAGAATTGTAGCCGCTTCTTTAACTGCACCAAAAAGGGCGTAGAGAGATTTTAATCCAGGTATATATGTTGTTTTGCATCTTATAGAGGGGCTTCATTTATTAGAGAGTTATTGAGGGGTGGGTAACACTAGAACCCCGTGGAATTCATTGGTGTGTCGGGGGCTTACTTTTGCCCTAGGATTGTTACTTTTGCACATTTCTCATAAATGAGAATGATATTTAACGAACGGCTCTTGTAATCAATTTTATAGAGGAAAGTTAACAAGTCCAAGCACTCTTTGCATCATTTTGCGTGTTGAAGTGGTGGATTGGCAATATTTTAGGAGGAAAGAGCGTCCTGGAGACAAAATGAAATCGAGTTCATAATATATAGTAAAATTCATGTCAAATATAATAATATTGTGAAGGTCGCAATCTAATTGAGTTATTTGAGGAGGCGAAGATTGGACAAAACAAAAAGTGTTTTAATGAAGATCTATAGTAGAAGAGTCAATATATAGGTTAAAACGGATTGAAATTTCTAGAAAATTATTAGGGCAACCCTTATGTCAAGCGGTTGTGTCGGTGCGAAACAACTTTGTTTAAGCTCTCGATCATATACACTACTTGGTCACATAGGTATTCATCATAGGTATTCAAGATATGAATAATCAACAATCTCATTTTTTATTTGGTATTTTTGGAGATTTGCATTTTAGTGGAGGATGTATAAATTATAATTAATCATCATTTGTATCTATTGAGTACAATCCCTTTAATACATTTTCAATGATTTCATATGTGACGATAGGGAATTTTCAAGAATTTCTTAAATTTGTCATTTACATGTGCTTAACTATATTTTGAAAAAATAATTGACACCTCTCATGTTCTTTTGGTGCAGCATACATCTTCTAATATATTCAAAATAATACATATCTATTTTAAACATATGTGTGCAAAAGGTCAATAAATATCGAGTTTAAAGTAATGATCTTAATTTTTTTTTATATAGTTTTGTTTATTAAAGGGGTCTATATTAATTAACAAATCTATCATCTTCTCCATAAATGTTTTTTTAATTGAAAATCAATGACCTAAATTTAGCTACTTGATTATTTGAGCGTTAAACAAATATTTCTATGGAAAAGAAACATGTCCAAACGTTGCTCTATTACTAATATCTCGCTACATTACTAATATCTATTGCATTATTGATATGATGATTTTTTCTTTACCTTCACTAATCAAGAAGAAAAATTACACTATAAGAATGAAATTAACGTCACATTTTAAACTATGCATTTATATTAACATCTTGCACTATTACACAACAACCACATTTATGATATTCGCTCAATCGACCTTCTTATATAATGCTTATTTTTAATCTCAATCTTATATTAAGCCACAATCCTATTCTAAGGTGGGTCCTGGGGCGAAATTTGACGGTCGTTTAGACATTTTTCGTGATTTTAGTCGTAAAATACTTGTAAATATTTGAAATAACCATCACACGTGACTTGCATATTTACAATATGACCGTCATTTTTTACATAGATTTATATATAAATTATATCAATATATATTAAAATACATAAATAAATATAAATTAGTAGTGTTTAAATAACTATTATTTTGTATTTTTGAAGCGCAATATTAAAAAAATACTATCATCCAAAAATTAATTGTTTGACGGGCATAGATGGCCGTCACATTTAAGCCCTGGTGGGTCCCAACGTCCTCCATGAATGCCCTAACATTTTCAATGATTTTAAACGTGAGGTGTAGGGAATTTTGAAGTGGAGTTAGGAAGAGATGGAAGAGTCCATTGAAGTTGATTTCCACATGGGTGTGGGGTTGCATTTTTAAAATGGAAAAAGTTGGATTTTGTCCGTCCTTCCTTCACATTATTGACTTTTTTGATAATATGTAGCATTCAAGGAAGATGTTTAAGTAAGGATGACCCAGTATTGATGGGTGATGACCCTTCCAAATAGGCCAAGTGGTTTTCATTTCATTGTCATACTCTTCAATCTCAAAAGGCTTGTATTCGTCCCCACGAGCTCTTGCTTTGCCAAGGATAGCGATGTTGATGGAAACGCTTGTGTTTAGTCTACAACTTGTCTAGCCGCCCATTTCTGATCTTCAATGTTGTCCCATCAAACTAATTAATGCTTTCCTGGTCAAAGATTATGTTATTAAAGCTAATGTTTTTGTGTTCTTGAGAAATTCTTTGATGAGCAAGGTTCCACGCCATTTCTGCAAATTCTTTGATGGGCAATGTTCCTGTTCCCATTTTGGATGTTTTTGCCTATTTTAATTGTATTTTAAAAAATTGTCAAATTGTCGTGTCATTATAAACATATTTAATATAAATATAAGTGTAGTATTATATAGATATTTAAATAACATATTTGGTTTAAAATGTGTTTATATCGAACATAAAATCCCTGAAACTTACTTGAAACTTGTAAATACAATGAAAAAAATAATGTATTTTTTAAATTATTAAATAAAGAAAATATATTTAACAAAGATGGACGGGTTGTTTAAAACCTCTTAATGTCATATATTTTTGGTATGACGGTGGGGTCGACCGTCAAATCTCATCCCCGGCAGCACCCACTCTTTCCCCAACAATCACGTGGCAAACATTGAGAATGAGGCTACACCACGAGATAACACGATATCGTTGAATAAGCTTATGTAGAGCCAAAACCCCGCGTGGGTTACTTCTCCACGCACTGCGGCCTAGTTGCAGCAGTGTGACAGGGATTTTGTTTTTCTTGGAAGCAGAGGTGCCGAAATATCCCCGTGAACAAACCCGTCAGAATTTGACACATTTCAAAGAAGGGCATCTTCAAAGGTGGACGCCTCCTGCGAATTATATTGCATATAAGGATTAGACGTTAGTCAAGTATCAAAACTTAAATTTTGTCATTTAAAGATAGCTCTCTTAACCTCAACGTTGGAAGAGAGAGGAGAGAATAATGTTAAAGACTCCTGGAGAGGAGTGTCTATAGAATTTAAGTTTAGTGTCAAGGAGTGAGAGGTATGGTTTTTTGGTACAATTGTTGTTTGAAGGATTAGAATAGATAATTGTAGTAAAATTTAACTATTAAGTAATAAGAATGACTTTGGCGGAATGGAACCCATCAATCCTTCGCAATTAAGTCTAGAAATTCATTACACCTAATTCGTGCAAGCTTCAAATTCAATTAAAAAAAATGTTGCATAACAAGGAATTTTTAGAACAAAAGTTTTATTGTATTTAATTGCATTTAATAGATGTTATATAGTAATTACAGGGAATATTTTTAAAAATATTTTTAATCGATTATTCATAGCTAAAAGATTTATTGACACATATTTATGTTATTTATTGAGTATTGGTACATGTTTAATTAATTGCTATGGTGTTACTATATGTGTGTGTTTATCAATTATTAGTATGTGACTAGATAATTATTACGCTATTAGTTTAATTGTATTTTTACATCATAATTTTTGACATGATGAATAAAATATCTATAATAAAGATAAAGAAGTTGGTTGATGTGATAGATCCAAGATATAACAAGTGCCACATTATGGTTTATTTCTCAAGCAATTATTATATAATTTGTAATTACAAGTTTGTAGCTATGTGATTTAGGGAAGCTTGTGACATACAAATTTGTCATAAAATGAAAACATTACATTTTTTGCTTCATAGACAAGGGTTGATGGGTCCCTCTCTCGGTTATATTGAAATCTAATTATTTTACAAGAAATAAAATTACAGCTCGAGGTGAATTGCCAATGGTTCTATGAATCATGCAAAATACATCCTTAAAACCTAGCTACTCATGCAGAGGACACACATACAATTGCTTTGCATAAGTATACAAAAAAAATTGAAAACATACCTCTAGGTGGAGGGAACATGTCGAGCCATCCAAAAGCCAAAAGGGAAAAGAGCACATTAAGTTGTGGAAGCTTCCTTCCCGATCATTTCCTTAGTACCAATTTCCAAACCTTCTGCAGGTCCATCAGGGGTGTAGGTGGCAAAGGATCCGTTCAACCACCCAAGGAAACATCCTACTTTGCAAGGCCAACCATGCGTGCTAGGAATGTGTAGGCCCTCAGTAGCCTTCTTCCTCGAGTTAGATCATCGGGGCCACAAAGTGAGGGATCCTATGGAAAATTAGGGTTCGATGAATAAATGGGTTCACCAAATGATTTAATGAAAAATGAAATATTAATAAGAGGATTGCGATCAAAATAATATAATAAGTAATAAGGAATATCAATCATGCAATAAACAAGTAAGTGTAAGTAATAGTGAAATAGGAGTGATTTAACTTGTATTCAAAGATTTGGGCCGATTATTGGTGGAATCTGAGTAGGACATGATGGATTTAGACTCTGTAAGCTTCATCCGAGAAATTGGAATATGAAACACTCCTGACATGACCATCCATATAAGGACAGGGATTGCCAGGGTTCTAGTGTATGAGTTGGGCGCTAGTGTCTTGGGAAGAACTTCGGATCTCGATCTTCTTAGGGTCTAATATTATTTTCTTCCTTTCACTCTTTGTCGCATCCAATTCACTATAAGGTTCTAGTGTTTCACCTAATCCTATAAAATAAAACCCTAGCTACCCGTAAAAGGCTCAAGAAAACATTAGATGAAACAAATAATGCATATGTTTGAATCGGATTGACCGAGATGTGGTCACCCCAATGTGATTGTCACCGAGAATTGCACTACATTTTAGACTTTGTGTAGTTATAGTGTGTGTGTGTGTGTGTGTGTGTGTGTGTGTGTGTGTGTGTGTGTGTGTGTGTGTGTGTGTGTGTGTGTGAGTGAGTGAGTGAGTGAGAGAGAGAGAGAGAGAGAGAGAGAGAGAGAGAGAGAGAGAGAGATAGATAGATAGATAGATAGATAGATTGAGAGATTGAATTGTGTCCTTTGAAACTAAGTTACCCTTGTGTCAATCACACCAAGATAGCAGGATACAACTAATTTTCCCCAAGATAAATGTGTGAGATGAAATTCGAAATAACCCCTCCTATGCAATGAATAATGCACCCAAATGAATTCCTTGAATTTTTCTCTTTTCCCAAGTAGTAGATAGGAAGTAATAGCCTAAATTGTCTTTCTCCTAATAATATATATATATATATATATATATATATATATATATATATATTCCCTTGTTTGAATTTTTCATTAACCAAAAAGGCTGACCCAAAGTGATAAGAAAGGTTTTAGAAAAGATAACAAATGACATGACATTTGCAATTTTAGAAAAGGAGGGAAAAGGGTTCCCAAAGGGGACAATAGCACCTGAGCGCTCCTACCCCTAATGAGAGGTAGTGTCAAGGATTCTCGAGTGTAGAATAGAAAATATAGAGTTAGGTCACATGTTGCCCAATGTTCACAAGTAAAGTGGTCATTCCAAAAAAGTAAATAATATAAGTATGGAAAGGATACAACAATGTAAAAGTAAAATAAGTGTTGTTAATGTTTATTTTTCTTCCTTAGGAATCATGCATATAATGTCATACTTAGAAGTGTGATATAAGTAGCAAGTGCATTATTTTGTGTCTACGCCTTATACCATTCACATCAAAGTGATGGTCTTCAAATCCCCTTATCTTATAATATCCTCCTAGGTCAAGTGTGGAGTCACCACATGTGTGCAATCACGTCATCCACCTATCAATGTGCCAAGTTCACACACCTAGGATTTATATATAAAGTATAAGGAGATATTAACCCTTGGAACTTTGACCCATTTCAACATCGTGGATATCTAAAATTCCTACCCAAGAAAAATTCTGCCATCCCCTTTTGAGAATATCAACGCTTCATTTATCCGATGGAATCCCTTCACAACTATATTGGTCTTTCTTAGGTTATATGCGATATTCTATAGAAATTTCTTAATTATGATGATAGCTAGCCCAATGAAATCAACCTTTATATTCATTCCTATGATCTTCCCATGGCCATTATTTACCAATTATCTCATGCCCTACAACCGTGATCACACAAGAAGGACATTGATCATATCCATATCCATGTCACTCACATCCAACATCTTCCCATCGAACATCTTATCCAACTTGATACCATCATCAACTCATGTGCTATTGATGTCACTACACCTGACTATGATGATGGTTATTCTCTCGATGATCCCTTCTGTAAGAAGCTATGCCTAGGATACGATTGCATAAATTCTTCACTACCATGACACCCTATACTCTACCTTTAGTCATAACATCAATACTATCACCGTCTCCATGAAATATGCACATCCTACCTTCCATCTGGAGGCTGATGATCTTATGGATGAAGAAGATCTCTATTTTGACTTTGACTCTAAATATGACCTTATGAACTACACCCCATCATCAATGATATGATGCTTGAGCCCTAGTCCATTCCACCAGCTTATCCCTTTTACACAAACTATTGCGAAATCTCCCTCTCCTTCCTATCTCACTCCTCCACATCCCACTATACCTCTACCTTCCATGAAATCACCAAAATATCTTCTTTCCTATGGATCCTAGCCCACCTATGGGCATGTCATACTGCACATGGTGTGAAGCCCCTGGGCATGATGTTTCTAATCGTATGTCCTCGAAATGGCATTGAATAAGCTTGATGTAGAAGTAAGGAGATACCTATACAAGAAAGCATTACAACCATCTTATACAACACCACTCTTTTGTTCTCATCATGGATATTGATCACATACTAATGAAACTTGTCAATTTCTCTACTATACGCACTAATATCAAGGTCCTTCTCATTAATTTCAAGACCTATCCCATCCTTCAAATTACTCTATCTCTCACTATTCTACCACTTATCCCTCCCTTTATGATATCAATTATGACACTCTCACATGGATCTCTAACAAGATTGATTATTCTCTATTGTCTACACAATTAGAAGTTCATAAAAGTATCAATATCATCCAAGATAACCTCGAGGACCTCATGATTCATACTCGCCAACAAATCCTACATGACATAGATAACATCATCAATGATGCATGCTAATACTTTGCATGTATGTGTTAAAACATCTTACTACCATTCTTATCTATCTCTTGATCGGGTCTATCCTTCCCACTTGGGTTTATATGGTCATTTCTTCCTCCCTTGGATACTTGGTAATTCTTATCTATCTTGAGATTTGGTTTATCCTTCCCACTTGGGTTTATACGGTCATTTCTTCCTCTCTTGGATAAATTACTAATTGTGACCTATCTTGTTCTTGGGTTTATTTTCCCGCTTAGGTTTATACAATCACGACTTCTTATTTGGGATACTATGATCCTCATACTTATCTTATCTCCCACTTGGGTTTATCTATTATTGCTTGGGATGGCCCTATTTTTGGTCCCCATCCCATCCTATCTTATCCACAATTCCTACTCTATCAATATTAAAAACCTTTTATCATTTCATTTTTCTTAATCATAAATGTCCATACATTTGTGCATACATAAGAAAATGGAATCATAAAATTAAACATACATCAACATCAATCCAAAACATCTTACCAAATATATATATATATATATATATATATATATATATATCAATCATTTTATACATCATCACATATCTTGTAAAATCATACAATCAACCATCTCTCAAACATCTCCTCCCTCAAATGGAGGTTGGTTAATGCTTTGAGTTGGTGGTTCCCGACTAGTCACATATAGGGATCATGCCAAAGATGTGGCTCTAAACCAAGCCCCCAAAGCCTCTCCCTCTGCTCTAGCCACCCAAGCCTCCGATACCACAATATAGGTGGCATCTACTTTACTTCACACTACCACCATGTACGCATATGAAAATATTACCACTTGCTCTCATGCCAACACTACATATATGTGGAAAAATCCCTATACCAAGGATGACATATCTTTTACACTCAACACTACTAGAGTGTCTCTATACCTATACAAATCATGAGATTCCTCTCCCAATAGTCTAAAGAACCCGCAAAATTTTCAAATTTCAATGATACTATATTTTCCATCATGGTCATATCTTTCAAATCCGTAACAACATCTAGGATTTCATTATGTGTATCCTCAATCGTCTTATATCATAGACATACTTCCCTAAAAAATAGACCATTGACACATTATAAATCCATTCACCACATATTTAATCACCACAAATATATCAATCCCGTTCTCAAGGTTTACCTAACTCTATGGGATGTTCTCTTATGATCGATCTATTTACTCGGATCCCAAAACTACCCCCACCTCCTCATACCTTAGACAGAGAGATCCTACCAAATGTGCCCACCTATCTTGGGGCACCAATATCATGGGTGATCTCCTAATAAATTCACCCCTCTTCCCTTCCCGACCCATCTTGTATGTCGTTATCTAGGCTCTTATATTTAATAAATATCCTCCTCCGGGCATCTGTAGTCACCACTCATAGAGCCATCCCGAGACCGTGTGACTCCCACCTCCTCTCTCGATAGTTTGTTTCTCAAGGTTATCCTCAATATCTATTATCTAAGGTCCCTCTCGCACATCCATCTCCCATCCGTCACTGCCACCTACCACTTGGATATAAGGCACACCTCACTCAACATGGCCACAATAGTGGTATGCCTAGACCATTGGTCCCTCTCTCCCTCCTACCTACCTAGCATGTCTCACAATAATTTGGGAGAGGTGGGGTCACCACATGATCCATATTCCTTAACTACAATGAAACCCTATCTAATGGGTGTGTTTCTATACAACACATGTAATGTCATGCAATATAAGATATCCCTCGACTACCAATGTAGTTAGCGAGATGGGTCATTTTCCCTCTATAGGGATACCTTACCACCTAATCCTATCTAACATGTGGAAATTTAATAAAACCTACCGGTTGCCTCATTGTCAAGCATCTCTCCCTACCTTAGAATCCTCGAGGCATCTCCTATGCTTGTAGCCGTGTACCCATAGGCCTATATATCAGGACCCACTCATAGATCTATGATGATAAAAGTATGATGAGCCCTAATACCCTTTGTTTCCTAACTTGAATGATGTTGAGCTCATATGATACATTCAATGTACTTATAAAGTTTAAAACAACCAACATCATTCATTCACACTAGTACTATGTTTTAGAGATCTTCTTAACTAGTTTAGAATATCTCATCATGTTACATCTTGATCATTCAATCCAAAACTTGCTCTAAAAAAACCATACCTTATTCCACACAACTTTTAAACATGCCAATTCAACATTTGGGGTGACCAAGTTTCATGAAAACATCACTTACTCACACATTTCTCCATTTTTACTTCACTGGCTCCTTGAAGTCTTAGCCCAAATCAAGCAAGGGTTTTCTTGTATGACCTCAATCCTCTCTATCACATTAGATGTCATGTTTCTTAAGATTGTGCACTTGCAAATCCATCACTAAAATGATACCAAATGAACAAAAACTTCACACTTACCTTAGCTTCCTCCAAAATCATTTTTTTGTGCATTCAAGGTAAAGTTTTGGTGATTTCATGAATAGGATAACTTGTGCTTAGCCAAAACAAAAGGATGAAATTATCCAATACCCTTTTCCCTTCTAATGGTGTGCCTAAAATTTCATATTGTCTCTCTTTAAACTTCATCACAATCCCCATTTTTGCTTCCTAGTTCAATTAGTCTTCTTACAACCCTAATGGAATGATTTTCTAGGTGTATATTTTCATCTAAAAGGTTTACTAACTCATCCAAGACATAATAACTACCCATTTCCTAGTTTTATTTGTCTACCAAGTTACAAATCTTGGACTCAACCTTCAAGATCCACATCCTTAGTAATTTGACCCTCCAAATTAGGCCTCCTAACTGTGCATACGACCTCCCAATGAACCGTCGGCAATTTCTATTGATTGAGCCATCACTTTGCTAAAATTATTCTTGATTCTAACTAAGGGAACCGTGAAGATGGTTTGTTCCAAGTTTCAACATCTAGGAGTGAGTTCAAAGTGCTCAAAGCTAATTTTATCATCAAACCCTAATTATGTCCCTTGTGGAGCTTGAGAAGGATCATTTCCTTATAAAATGTAGTGTTCTTTTTTCAAGGCTTGAATTTTGACCTCAAGGTCTATCTGAGATTTCTTCTCAATCTGGGTTACCGGTGGTGAACAATAGTTGAGATAAATTCATCCATTACTAAGATTTAACCTATGCATATACGTAGAGGTTATATGAAACCCTCACACCCTAATATGATGAGATTAGAGAATTATTCAAAGAAAGATTTATTAGTTGTCCAAGGAACTAATCCCTATGATCTTAATGAAGAAAAAATGTTGGAAGAATAATGGAATGAGAGGAGGGGGTGAATCGGTTCTTACAAAAATTAAACCAAATCAAATTTGCTTACTTAAATAATAAATCATTCAACCATTAATATGTGCACAACAACATATACAATTAATTAAAACAACAATAATAAGGAGAGAACACCATGACATAATATATAAGTGAAGAAACCTCAATAGGAAGAAAATCCACCGAAACTTCGATTATATTATTCAATTCAAAAGTATTTAGTGAAGCACCACCTCACAGGAACACCAACCTTGTAAGGAACACCAACCCCTAATTTAGTGAAGCACCAACTCCAAAAAGAGGCTACAACCCCCTAAAATGATAAAGCACCCTCTCAACCATATTTTATGAAGATCTCTGATTTTTTTGTTACCATAATCGATGAAGATCACTGATTCAGCTCACACACCTTCAAACCCTTTGTTCTTCAATTCATTATATCTCTCTCTTTCATCACTTGTCTTGGCTTCAAACCCTTGCACAAATGCTATCTAAAACTCCTAAACCTTTCACACATACTATCATCTATGAATATATTCCTTCATACATGTTTCAATCACACACTTAGGTCGAGTTTTTCCCTCTCTCTCAACTAGTGTAAATTTGAATTCAAACATGCACTTTATACCCTTTTTAACTCACAAAAACGAAACAAGTCGGTATCCCTCTTTTGGTTTGAACAATAAAACTTAAAAACATCCCAACACATTCATAATGGACACATGTAGCTCACCCATGCTCAAATGCACCATACAAGCTCAAAAATAACTCAAAACCCCATCACCTAGATGACTAAAAACCACAAACACCATAACCATGATTAGTCAAGCTTGATAATTGTGTACAATGGGAGATTGTTAGGTTATGGAGCCTGTTTTCATGTGTGCAAGTGTTGAAGACTGTACACTAAGAGTACTGCACACTTTTCATGTATCCTCGCCGGGGTTCGGGGGCGCAGCCCCCAAAATTTTTTTTTTTAGGCGTAAAATTTTTTGGCCTCGAAAAATGCACCCGACATATCGGAAACATGTTTTTCTCATATGGGCGAGTTTTTTGACCCATAGGTTTATGGGACGGGTTTTTCCCATGGTTTTGATACCCACGGTTTTGTAAAACTGCTTAAGCAGTTGTCTATTTATATGGTCTTATGCATATGATAGATGTACAAGCAAATGTATTGCAGATGTGTTTTGAATTCGGTTGTGAATTCTGTAGAGTTTGTTCAAAGATAGCTCCAAATGGATCTGGGTATTGTATTGAGAGAGCGGTGGCTTGTAATAAAATCTGAGCAAGTGATTCTTGGTGGACGTAGCCCAAATTGGGTGAACCACGTTAAATATTGTCTCTTTGTGTTGTGTTATTTTATTTTGCAATTTTATTTGAGATCTGTAATAATTTCTCGCATATTTGTTTCTATTGTTGTTGCGATTCTGTGTGGATTATTCTACATATTTTATCCCTTATTTCCTAATAGCATACACATGTCAACTATGACATAAAAACATCACCAATGGTCGTTAATTACCTTTCACACATCAAATTTATCGTAACTCACTCAAGAAGGCTCATATCCTTCACTAACCAACTATTTCCAAAAATATATCTTCACCTTTAGGCCTCAAGACCACCCAAGAACAACTCAACTATGGCATGTAACCACTCATTAGAATCCCTGGACCTATAGATAATATCCATGCTTGCTAGAGCTAATGAAATATCCATACATGCAAACCACACCAAATTTCCTCTACTCTAAACTAAGCTTCCCAAAAATGGTTTTAGAAACACAACTGGTTTGAAATCTTTCTACCACTTTCAAGACCTTCAAAGGCCTTCACTAGAAAAAAATTAATCCCTATTCACTCTCCAACTGATAGAAAATATCAACTAATCCATCTCATTTCTATTGTACCTCAATCTTTCAACAAAAGAAATGTTGTCCTAAGAAACAAACAATATTCTTCTCTACAAATTGAGTTGGGTGACCTATCAAATCTCATCATCATGAAACAAACCTTATACCATTGGAAATACCTATGAATCCTCTTTCCAGAACATCTTACATTTCCTTCCAAATCCAAGTGGAAGGCCTTCAACCAAGTCCATCACTAAAATGCTCTAGAACTGCCCCAAAACTGCCTTAAGACCAATCTTCATAAATAGGGCACATTTTTCCATTTATAAGATCAAACATGATCTAAAACTATCATGGACATCAATTAAAACTCCCATACTAAAAATAATGTCAATTTATTTCACAACTCCTTTGGAAAACTTTGTCTCAAACTGAACTTCTTCAAAAACTTGTTTGTTTAAGTGGGTCCACTCATCACCACATACTCTATAATATTTTTTTGAAACCTGGAGGAGACCTCTACAACATCAAATCATCATACTAGAACAAAAAAATCAATTCTAGGCACTTATCAAGAAAATATCTCCTACCACTTTTGTTAGAGTAGGTATTTACCTTAGCTCATGTTCACTAGGTACTTTATTAACCTTTATTGTATTTATCCTCACCCACTTATGTGTGTGGATATTTCTTTATCTTATTTAGATATTAGGAGATATTATCTAGTTGTTAGGTATAGTTCTTTCCTTGATCTATGGTATTGACTAGATCATTGATGTCTAGTTCTCTCCTAAATCTATGGTCTTGACTAGTTCTTTGATGACTAGTTATTTCATTGATTTATGGCTTGATCTATGACCTTGACTAGTTCTTAGATTGTTATTCCTTGCTTATTTAAGAAAAGCCCATTCTCAATGTATTGCATTGAGTTCCATAATAATATATGATATTGTTGCTCATTTGTTTTTCAAAGGTTTTGCGTAAAAGTTATTATGGCGAATTGCTTTCATCTTATTGATCATGGTGTTTGATTAGCATCTATTTTCTTGGATTTGTACAATCTGGTTATCGCCTTTCATGGTATCGGAGCGAGGAGATTGTTGTTGGCATCCGTCTGAAATTTTATTTTGAAATAAATTATTTGTATATTCATATATTTGGGATTTGGTCGTATTTTGTTGATGCATGCATTTTTATGCAAAAAAGAGGCTTCCATTAGATCCAGAAGGCGTTAAAACCCTAAGGTCGACTGTAAACTTAGCCAATTCTGGAGGCAGTCATTTTTTGTGGTTTTTTTTCAGAGAAGCACACAAGCGTGCCTTGGGATTCGAGCCAAGAGAAAGAAACATGATTTTATTTATTCAGTTTTTGGACTTCTCGAGATCTGTACTACAGTTTTTTCTATTACAGCGTATCTATCTCGGTTTGTGCATAGGAAGGTTTTCAGATCTTTCCTTTTTTGGCAGGGGTCCACGGATGCTGTGCACGTTTTTACTATTTTGGGAAAATCCGTAGGTTGCTATTTTTGGCAATAAAGGTCACTTTTACATAGTCCGAAAAAATAATTTTTACTAAAACAATAGTTGGATGTGACTTAAATAGTAAGTTGTGCCAACACCCATTAATTTTATTTGTGTGGTGAAGGCAACAACATTTTATTTTGTTTTAGTGGCACCTAAAATAAATAACAGAGCAAAATATTAAAAAGCTTGTAACTTTTGATCGGTAACTCGGTTTTGAGTGCCATTTTTGCAAAAGTGCTTGTTTTTTCGTGCTCTTTCCATTGGAAATATTTATTTTGAGACTTGCACTATAATTATAAAGTGCCAAATATGGAGGAGTGTTGTAATCAATTGTGGACGTAATTTCGGCTGAGCCCGACGTCCTAAATTTTTGGGAGTTACAGTTTTGTACCTATCATGGATTCTGAGAATGATATGCTTTTCTCTGAAGTATGTGGACTTCAAGAGGATATTGTAAAATTTGTGGAAGAAAATAGATCGCTCAAGAAGTGAAATTCTCTTCTACAATCACTCATTCACGATAAGGATACAATAATACACTCCTGTAAAACAAACTTGCTAGCCTACAACATCACCATCATATTGTGGACAACCATATCCATGCTCCTAGTCCACTTGCAACTATTGCTCTTGTACCCACTGACATTGATCTATCAGTCTTTGAGCCTGAACCTACTTTTGATGCTTCTAAACCTATGAGGCTTGTTACTACATGCTCTTCCACATATGTGCCTATTACAATACCACATGTTGTGTATCCTACTTCTTCTCAGCTGCATGGCTTTTTTAAGAAGCATACTACTGTATTCAGTTCTTGTATGCTCCATTCTATGGGTCTCACTAGTGGAGTCATTGATAGACATTCACAAGGTATTGTTTCCTCTATTCCACATGTTAAGTGAAATTCTTGTCATGACATTGGTTTTCGAGCAAATACTTCATTAGGATCACACATTAACGAGTTCCTTTTTTAGTTTGCTCGAACTCTTTACGAGGATCATGAGCAACACATGAGTTCTGCGCACCTTCACTCGAGGATTGAGAAACACGAGATTTTAGCTATCAACCATAATCAACCCGATATACATTCTCGATGTTCTTTTCGCATGCACCCATTGTGCATTTTACACCAAGTCATATGCAAGCATCTTCTTCATCCATCCGTGTTGATTTGGGGTGGATATCGATCACTCATGGTGGTGACATAGGCATTCATTGAGAGGACTCTACGGGCATGTCTCCTCCACTATTAGGCCTTGTGCTCCACTTTTATACCTTATGCATTGTGATGCTTCTTGTTTTGAGCATTTTTCTTCAGCAGTGCGAGTGTATCTCTCTTGTTTGTTGAGAGATTTTGTATCTATTTTCGACACTTTTGCATGTTCACGGTCTCTCTTGTGGGGAGCTATTCTCGGTGGAGCCCAGGTGTTAGTTCATAAGTGTTCGAGTAGTTGTTTTGACAACTCATACAGATTTGTAGCATCACTCCACCCATTCAACAATATAGGAGGGTGTGGTGTTGATCCTACTTCTTCGGGTTTTGTGTCATTTCCTTGTTACCTTGGCTTTTCTTGGATTATGACACTCTAGAGTTAGTGTCCTTGCCTTGTTGCTTTGGTTATTGTTCTTGGATTGTGGCACACCTATTTGCAGTAGTTAATAAATTATGTTTAATATTTTTTTTGCACTTTCGACATCACTCCGTTGACAGTCTCCTTGTATGGAGCTATTCTGGTGGAGCCCAGTGTCAGTCATTTTTTATTTTTATGATCGAGCAGTGGATTTAGACCACAATGCACACCAAACTTCTTCAACATTGTACGAGTTTTTTGAGTGAGCTTCTTGGGATGCCTTGGAGCGGATCTTTACTCTCTTTACTTTGTTGTTACTAGTTTTGGGTACCTTGCAGTGTCCTTTTTTCCCAGTTATTGTACATGAGTACCTCATCAAGCCTAGTTGTTGGGACTCATATTGTGGACATGCCACTTCTATTTTGGCCCCTAGCTTCACTTGAGGGGGGTGTTAGAGTAGGTATTTACCTTAGCTCATGTTCACCTAGGTACTTTATTTACCTTTATTGTATTTATCCTCACCCACTTATGTGTGTGGATATTTCTTTTATCTTATTTATATATTAGGAGATATTATCTAGTTGATAGGTATAGTTCTTTCCTTTATCTATGGTATTGACAGCTTCTTTCCTAGATCTATGGTATTGACTAGATCCTTGATGTCTAGTTCTCTCCTAAATCTATGGTCTTGACTAGTTCTTTGATAACTAGTTATTTCCTTGATTTATGGCTTGATCTATGACCTTGACTGGTTCTTAGATTGTTATTCCTTGCCTATTTAAGCAAGGCCCATTCTCAATGTATTGCATTGAGTTCCATAATAATATATGATATTGCTGCTCATTTGTTTGCAAAGGTTTTATGTAAAGTTATTCTGGTGAATTGCTTTCATCTTATAAATCGTGGTGTTTGATTAACATCTGTGTTCTTGGCTTGGTATGATCTGGTTATCATTCCTTTCATGACACCATGAATTTTCCGAGAGGTCACCCATCCCGAACTACTCTGGGGTTGGCGCGCACTTAACTGTCTGGTTATCATTCATTTCATGGTATCGATTCGAGCTTTTGGTGTGACGACAAGTCATGCACTCGATACCATGAAAGGAATGATAAGAAGATTGTTCAAGCCGTGATCTCGGATGATAATAGCACACCACATTAGATTTGTAAAACGAAGAAGCTAAAATACCATATATGGAAATCCATCATATTCCATAATGCTCAAGTCATTTTATTGTAATGTATTGAGCATTATGGATTATGATGGATTTCCATATATGGTATTTTAGCTATTCTATTTTGCAAATCTAATGTGGTGTGCTATTATCATCTGAGATTGCGGCTTGGAATAATCTTCTTATCATTCCTTTCAATTTAGTATAATTCTTACACTTGTGTTAGCCCTACACTTGTTGGGTTAGCTTGCTTAGGTGTACTAGTTGTGTGGAGTTAGCTTACTAGTTTTGTTGAGTTAACTTCTAAGTTATGTCAGTTAGCTTACTAGTCTTGGAGTTAACTTAACTACCGATATCGATTAGTGGGAGTTCTTCACCACCGATTTAGGTAGCGATTACACTTCCCTCCTCCTATATGTACATCTTTCTTATTGAATAATTCAAGTCATCCTATTGTAATGTATTGAGCATTATGGATTATGATGGATTTCCATATATGGTATTTTAGCTCTTCTGCTTTGCAAATCTAATGTGGTGTGCTATTATTATCTGAGATCATGACTTGGAACAATATTCTTATCGTTCCTTTCATGGTATCAGAGCCATAGATGATGTAGACATCCATCTGTAAGTTTTTCTTTGCAAGCAAGGGTTTATTATTTTTATGTATTTGGAATTTGTGAGCAATTTTTTGTAGCATGCATTTTTATGTAAAATGGAGTGCGCCATTGGATTTGGAAGGTGCAAAAACCCTAGAATCAATTGTAAACTCGGCCATGTTTTGAGACAGTCAAATCTGGGCATTTTAAAGGTTTTTGGCACATTTCTCAAAAATCAGACAATTATGTACAGACATATTTTTTGGCTCAAAAATTATATCATATTTCTGGGTTTTTCAAGAAACTTTCTGGGTTTCTCTCTATTTTTTGATACAGGTGCCAGAAAAAAAAAAATTGCAGTCAAAGTTTGTATTCACAATTGTACTTTTTGGGTGCATTCTTTTATCCATTGGATATAAGCGTGTACCTTCCGGATGCATTCTTTTACCCTCAGGTATTTCAGTTTTGGATGCAGTCTTTTATCCACTAGACGCAGATTTGTACCCTATGGGTGCATTCTTTTATCCATTGGATATAAGTGTGTACCTTCCAGGATGCATTCTTTTACCCTCTGGGTATTTTGGTTTTGGATGCAGTCTTTTATCCACTAGATGCAGATCTGTACCCTCTGGGTGCATTCTTTTATCCATTGGATATAAGCGTGTACCCTCTGGACGCAATGATTTACCCTCTGGACATTTTAGGTTTTGGGCATAGGATTTTATCCTTTGGTCGCAAGCATGTATCGTGTGGATGCACTCTTTTACCCTTTGGACATTTGGGTGTCACATGTACCTTTTAAAAAGATCAGCATTAAAATATTATTTTAATAACAAAACCTTGTAGAGCTCATAACTTTTGATCCGTAGCTCGGATTAAGGTGATTTTTTTGAAATTGTGTATTTTTTCGAGATCTACGCATTGGTGACATTTTTATACAAATATTTCAAATGTAAAAGGTACTATTACTCATTGTAATATTTACATGCACTCAATTATAAAGTGCAAAATTCGGGAGGGTGTTGTGATCACTTGTGGATGCATTTTCGGTTGAGCCCGACGTCCTAAAATTTTTGGTATTGCATTATTGTATCTATGGGTGTATACATTTATATATCTTTTGTTTGTTGAGATATTTCGGATCTATATTTTTGACACTTTTATTTGGCATGTTGACAGTCTCTCTTGTAGGGGAGCTATTCTGGTGGAGCCTAGTGTTAGTTTGTCAGTGTTCGAGTAGTTGATTTTGACAACTCATACAGATTTTTGGTGTCACTCTACCCATTCTGCTTTATGGGAGGGTGTGGTGTTGATACTGCTTCTTCAGGTTTCGTGCCCTTGCCTTGTTACCTTGGCTTTTTCTTGGATCGTGGCACTCCTATTTATTTGGATCTCGTGTCCTTGCCTTGTTGCGGTGACACGATAAGAATAGCTCATAGCTGATGATGGGTACCTCATCGGGCCTTGTTCTTAGAGACCAACCTTCTTTTCCACCCACCTAAGTTATGCATACGGGAGGGTGTTAGTGTAGGTTATTATTTATCCTTTTATTTATTTATCAGGATAATTCTTACACTTGTGTTATCCCTACACTTGTTGGGTTAGCTTGCTTAGGTGTACTAGTTGTGTGGAGTTAGCTTACTAGTTGTGTTGAGTTAGCTTCTCAGTTATGTGGAGTTAGCTTACTAGTCTTTTGGAGTTAACTTAACTACCAGTATCAGTTAGTGGGAGTTCTTCACCACTGATTTAGGTAGTAGTTGCACTTCCCTCCTCCTATATGTACATCTTTCTTATTGAATAATTAAAGTCATTCTATTGTAATGTATTGTACATTCTGACTTAGCAGTATGTTGCGAGACATCTTTACTGAAGCCTTTTGCATCCCCTCGCTACCTTGAGTTGCATGGAATGCTTGGGGTTTCAGAAGTTGTTCTTGGGGCGTGTTCGTGAGAACATCTTCCTTCTTCTTCTTCTTCCTTCTCTTTTCTTCTAGTAGGATTCTTTCCTTCTTTTGGTTTGAGATTTATTCATGGATATATTATACACGAGTACCTCATCGAGGCCTAGTTGTCGGGACTCATCTTTGTGGACATGCCACTTCTATTTTGGCCCCTAGCTTCACTTGAGGGGGTGGTAGAGTAGGTATTTACCTTAGCTCATGTTCACCTAGGTACTTTATTTACCTTTATTGTATTTATCCTCACCCACTTATGTGTGTGGATATTTCATTTTATTTATTTAGATATTAGGAGATATTATCTAGTTGTTAGGTATAGTTCTTTCCTTGATATATGGTATTGACTAGTTCTTTCCTAGATCTATGGTATTGACTAGATCCTTTATGTCTAGTTCTCTCATAAATCTATAGATTTGACTAGTTCTTTGATGACTAGTTCTTTCCATGATTTATGGCTTGATCTACGACCTTGGTGGTTCTAGATTGTTATTCCTTGCTATATAAGTAAGGCCCATTCTCATTGTATTTCACATAACTTTATTAGCCTTCTTATTCACTCACTTTGTGATCAGATTTATTGTTAATTTTTGTGTGCTTTGTTTTGTTTTTCATTGTTGATAAAATATTCGGTATAGTATAAGTGCTAAGATTTTATAATCTTGATTGGTATCGAGAGCAAGGTTGCAGATTGTTACTTTTTTGCAAAAGTTGCAGGTTAACGGTTCTCTCCAAGAATTATCAGAATGTCAAATGGTGGCAATTTCTCATTCCAACTTCCGTTGTTTACCGGAGACAACTACGATTACTGGAGTATAAAGATGAAGACCCTACTATTATCCCAAGATATCTGGGATTTAGTAGAAGGAGGATACACGGAACCTACAGATCAGAATGCTTTAAATGATTTAATAGCAAATCAACGAACGCAATTGAAAGAAGAAAAAAAGAAGAACAATCGAGCTCTTTTATATCCAATCTGCATTGGATATATCAATTTTTCCCTGTATAGCTGGTATGACAAAGTCAAAGGAAGCATGGGAGGCCCTACAAACTGCATACCAAGGATCTGACAAAATAAGGTTGGTAAGACTTCAAACCCTTTGAAGATATTTTGAAAGTTTAAGTATGAAGGACCTTTGAGTCTATTCAAGAGTTTATTACTAGGGCTCAAAGTATTGTGAACCATCTTAAAACTCAAGGGGAAAGTGTCATAGAGCAAAAATTGTAGAAAAGATTTTGAGATCTCTTCCTCCAGTTTGATCCGAAAGTGGTCATAGCCATTGAAGAAAGTAAAGATCTAGCCACATTCAAAGTTGTAGAGTTGATAGGTTCTTTGCAATCTCATGAGGAGCGTATGCAACGTTCTCATAGTGAACCTCGTTCAAGCCTTCCCGATCTCTTGTAAGAATTGAAGAAAATCTACAACCCTTTCTCAATCAAACAAATCGAAGGGAATCTTCTACATCTAGAGGACATGGCGGAGGAAGAGGAAGAGGAAGAGGAAACAAAAGAGACAGAGGAAGAAGTTCAATGGAACGAAGAAGCATCTAGTGCCATTATTGTGAAAGGTATGGACACTATGAATCTAAATGTAGAAAGAAAAAATCTGATTTAAATAAGTTAAGAGCCAACTATCTTTGAAGAGTCTTTTAAAGAAGAAAAACACTCTACATTCTTCACTTGCAATTTGGTAAAAGAACCTCAAAAGGATAATAAATAAAAGGATAAATAATAACCTACACTAACAACTAAAACTCCCATCATGGACATTAACTAAAACTCCCATACCAAAAATAATGTCAATTTATTTCACAACTCCTTTGGAAAACTTTGTCTCAAACCCGACTTATTCGAAACTTGACTGTTTGAGTGGGTCCACTCATCATCACATACTCTATAATACCTTTTTGGAATCTTGGAGGAGACCTCTACAACATCAAATCATCATACTAGAACAAAAAATCAATTCTAGGCACTTATCAAGAAAATCTCTCCTACCACTTTTGAGCTAGGGTTTCAAACACACAAAAAGTTGTTTACCTTCTTAACATTCGTTCATAAAAATGTGAAAATGAAATGAATTAATTATTTTTGTGAAACCTTATTAAATTAATTTAAAATAATTCTTGAAATCCATAAGGTCCCATGCAAAGCACACAATTTAGGGTGAGCATCAAAAGTTCTGATTCGAAATTTGAAATCATCTTCTTCTTGATTGTTTCACCAAAGCGATATAATTTGTAAAATTCTTATCACGGAAACCTAAAAATTTTCCAAAAACATCATGACACACCCTATTAATATCTCTAATCATCATCATGGATCGAGATAGTTCTAAATCTTCTTGAAAAATATCATTTGCATGACTAGCCCTTGGGGTTTTGCATAGTTTAGGCTAGGTCATCATAGAAGTATCTCATAATTCATCTCGAAACCTCTCCAAAAGGTCCTAACATGCATGGGACAATATGAAGTAGTCACCTACATGCCTCTATGAGATCACATGGCTCAAAACTCATCTTCATGCCTCTAAGCACCTAGACTAGGTCTAGATGAGTACACAAAACCGGTCTTCCACCCGTACCTACACTTTGAAACTTGTATCGGTGCCAAAAAACTCTCCAAACATGTTCTTCGTGTTCTTTGCCATGTTTCTCAAGTCACCAAGCCACTCAAAAAATCATGCATGAATACCTAGGCTAGCTAGGTAAATTGACTAGGCTTACTAAACCAAGCTAATCTCACCGAATCATTGTTATCCAAAATAATTCCCCTAGTTATTTAGACAACTTACATTCTCATTCTAGCTCTGAGGTTCTACATTGCAAATCACACACACTTTGATTACTCCTCTGCCACATTCCCTTGGCCACAGCTTCCTCATGCGCCCTTGCATGCTTTCCTTTCAAACATTTCCTATCTTTCCTTCTCTTTTCCTCTATTTGTTCCATTTTCCCTCGTGCCGAAATTCTATGCATTCACCTTCTTCCCGTAAATCTATGCACCTTACTGCGTGTGCCTCTATTTTACTCATTAGTGAGTCCCGATACTCTTGTGTGCCCTCTTCTTTGTTGCCGCACATTAATTTGTAATGATTGCACCTTTATCATACGTTCCTCGATAGGTATTCCTCCCATTTCTCCCACACGTGCTACCTTTGTGCACCTTTCCTTGTGTTTTCATTTTGTGCTTTCCTCTTCTACATGCATCTTTTCACCTTCTTTTGTGCCCTTTTGTGCCATGTGTTACATGTCGAGTTTGAGTGTGCTACACGACCAATTAGAGCAGCCAACTAGGTGCCAATCACTGACACAAATCATTGCTTGACACATGGAAAAAACAACAAAATAGATGCACATTGATGATATTTTCAATCAATCGGTGCATGCCATGTGTCATCGCATGTTAGAGTGACCTGTAGACTTTTGACAGCCATAACTTTTCTTTGCGGTACTCTGACACATGCACGCCTGATCTCATTTGAAAGTTTTGACATCGGCTTACACTCTAGATAATTCAAATTCAAATTTCAGCAAGATTTGGTAGGTGAGAAATAGGGAAACCTCTTTCGGGCCATTAATGAACATATATGATTTCTCCAAACACCCAAATTCGATCCAATTTTCTCTCCTTGCTTCTTCTACATGCCCTACAAATATGGGGAAGTGCATTTGATAGATTTGTTGGTGGATTTGCAGGCATTCATTTCTTGATGTTGGTGGTTAAAGTTCAAATCTAAGTTTCTCTCTCTTCTTTCTCTTTCTATTCCTCCCTCTTCTTCTATAAATGTAAGAGCCCGACTCATTGTAAAGTGTTGGACATTTTGGATTCTCTAGTATTTGCTAGGAATTATGTTTCTTTGTATTTTAAGTCGCAGACCTCTAAATCTAGTTCTTGCATGTGGATATTGACCTCATACACCATTATAACAGATTGTGCATACTCGGAAGCAATAGAAGCATTGTTTTGTGGTTATTCTCTACCTTAATGTGTTTGTATTCTTCTTTCTTGCCTTTCCTTTATATTGTGTATTTTTGTGCCATTTTAAATCCCTTGAGGACAAAGGAGTACTCTACATGAAGGATGATAGATCGTGTTCATCCCACTTTTTCTGGTGCTATCGCCTTCCGTAGTTTAGTTTTCCATTTTCATGTTCTCCTTCTATACCTAGTCCCTTGGCATCATCATTAACTTACATTTTCCTTTCACCATTAGGAGTAGCGATGCGATGTTGATAGAAATAGGTAGAGGAACCACCTTCTCTGGAGGTATTTCTCAAGTGCGCAAGGTCCCACAACTTGGAGACATTCCCATTGTTAATTGAACGACTCGGCTTTAGATCTAAGACATGGGTTCAAGTTTGAGCTCCAACAATTTTTGGTAGGCCCAGTGTGACCAAGATTAAAAGATTAAATTTCATCATTGCTAAGTTTTGGTGTGTGAGTTAGTGATTTCCAGCCTTCAGAGGCTCACTTCAACACATCTAGTGACTCCCAAATGCAGATTCCCAAATCTACTTTTTTTAATAGTCATGAGTGCCTTTCATGAGAAGAGTGCATACAAGACAAAACGTGGTAACTGAAGCATCTTTCGAGCAAAAGTTAGTCGAAGAAAATCAAAGAACTTGGCATAAAAAGTTATATGACGCATTGTGGGCTAACCGCATAACTCCCAAAAGGGCAATCAAGATGTCTCCATTTCAACTTTTGTATGGAACCGATGCTCAAATTCCCGTCACACTTTGGAGTTACCAAAGATTAAAATTAGCCTAGGCAGTTGATGATGAATGCTTCGCCAATGCATTAGATAAAAGAATCATGTTCCTAAGCAAGATTGAGGAACAAAGAAGTCAAGTGCCAAACAGGATTGAGGAACATCAATCCAAGGTAAAGAAATTGTTTGACTGGAAAACCAGGGAGAGACAATTTCAAATCAATGACTTAGTTCTTCTCTGGGAAAAAAGACGTGAACCGAAAGGAAAGCATGGAAAGTTTGACTCGTTGTGGCTAGGCCCTTTCAAAATAAGACATTTTTGTGGAGATAACACCTATTACTTGGCATATCCTAATGAAACTCATTTGCCTTTGCCCTACAGTAGGCAATATCTCAAGCACTATCAAAATTGAAAACGGGTTGTCCCCATATGTACATAGGTAATTAGGATTTTGGTTTGTTTCCTTGTTTTTCGGTCTCCTCTCTTATGTCACCCCATTTTTGTGCCCCATCGTGTTGAGATCATGTTCATAAATATTTTGGTCTCGGGTTCATTCTTTGCCTCATGAAGTCCTTGTCCCCAATTAGAGCTAGTTGTTATCAGCGATTTTTGACTTCGCAAAATTAATTTTAAAAAATGGAAATTTTTCAAAAGTGTTACTTTGCGTGATTCATTGCTCTCATCGCGATCGTCTCATTTTTGTGATTGTTCCGGTCTTCGTTTCGTCCATTTCGGGCGAGAACTCCTCCCGGTAGGGTCTTAAAATGCATTAATAATTAATTAATTAATTTATTATCCTTTATTTGATAAAATCATTTTTTATTAAATTTGGGGTTTTTAATTAAATAACTATTAATATAATAATTATTAAAAGTCATTCGACAAATTTTTATTTTATTGCCGGGGAAGTAAGCTTGTGCTTCCAACTACCGGAATGCCAAATTGGCTTCCCAACCTCAATTTCCCCTTTCCTGGCAATTTTATTTTAATTTCCCGCTTGTGGGATTTTCTCCACCAATTGCCAAATCAATGGATTGGCAAACGGGCAAGAAATCTCCCAATTTCCCACATGGGGAAATTGAACGGAGATTGCCAACCCACTTTGCCATTCCGTTGCAAATTGGCCGTTGCTTCCCCATTTCCCTTGGCAATTAATTCCACTACTGGGAAGAGGGGAAGTTGGTTTAGCCTTCATAAATTCCTCCGTCGGACTCGTTGGAAAGAGTCGTGCGAAGCTTTCCAATTGCTTCTTATTTCTAGATTAATATTTTATCACATCCCACAATACTGCGAATGCCATTGTGAAGAAGAAATACAAGAGGACAACCATAGAAAGTTTTATGCAAAAGGGAGATATAGCCAAAACAAAGACCGGATCATCAACAAAAGTCGGACAAAGAAATCTCCACGCATAGTCAAGGGGGCAACAAGACTACGCACAACCCAAGAAAGAAACAAGTTTCCAACACTGAGGAGGAAGAAGAAATCATTCCACGCGTGGGAGAGAGGAAATCAGGACAGTCAAAAGAAATTTGTCATTGTTTTCTTTACAAATCCTCACGTATTCAATGATCACAGGTCAAAAGACCATGCAAGAGCAGTTTTAGAGGTTCCACGTTTTGGGGACAACATAGGCCCAAGCTAGAATACCACACATTTATCATAAGACTAAAATCTATGCATTTTTCAGTAGAAAAAACAAATTCAAAGCATAGAAATTTCTTTTTTTTTTTAAAAAGAAAGAAAATACCTAGAATGCCATGCATAGGAGAAATAATAAGTTCCAACCAGTTTTCAACGCATGCAACAAAGAGAAAAATGTGAAGTTCAACGCCTTCTCCAGATCATACTCATTTCTTTTTATTATTATTTAAAAAAATGAAAGAGAATATATAGAAGTCCACGCAAGCCTGTTGAAAGCAAAAGATCGATGCGCCAAGGAAATGGAAAAAATCATTCGCTGCAAAAGAAGGAAAATACCAGGATCATGCAGCCCACACATTACTGATGTATATCGGCACAAAAAAAAATAATAAAGAAAATGATAGATGCGGAAAGGACGTCCCGCGGGTTGTATCTGTTGAAGTAATCAAGTTTGGAGCTTGATATCTCGAAGTCGGATGATCGTCGGGAAGAAAGGTTTGGTTCATTGAATTCTTCCCAACTTCATGTACTCCTTTTCCAAATTTAAAATGTGCAGCACCTCATTTGATATTTTTCACGAACCCAAGAAAAACTCAGTTTGTTTGATTTTGCACGCATACAATTTCAGCTTGGCGGAAGGCCTATTTTGAGAATCCGTATCTCGAGCCTAGATGATCATCAAGAGAAACCTTTTGGTTTTTTGAATTCTTCTCAACTTCATCTACTCTTTTACCAAATTTCAAATGTGCAGCACCTTGTTTGATATTTTTCACGGAGTCAGATAAATTGCATTTTGCATGATTTATTTGTCTT
Organism: Taxus wallichiana var. yunnanensis; assembly: GCA_018340775.1. Taxonomy (NCBI): domain Eukaryota; kingdom Viridiplantae; phylum Streptophyta; class Pinopsida; order Cupressales; family Taxaceae; genus Taxus; species Taxus wallichiana. Next base: position 43,023,296 of record CM031236.1, read on the forward strand.
GTACAGGTTTTCACTTCAATGTGACTCACTTTGAGAGTTAATATTTTGGACTCAGATGATCACCAAAACAAATTAATTATTTCATTATATTATCCTCACCTTCATATGCTACATTGCCAATTTTTAGATGCTCAGAGTGACGTTTGGTATTTTTACTAGGCTAAAACCAAACGGGATTTTCACAGTTTTACACTTGCATTTTCCTAGCAATCTCAGAAGAGTCAACTTTGAATTTTAATATTTGACTAAAGAATTTGATTGGAAAAAATATTCTCTGACACACAATTTGTGGTACCTTAATAAACTCCCTCATCTAGTGAGAACTTCTCAGAACAAGATTTGCTATTTTTCCCAAGGCAGTTTTACAGGTGATTTGTGCAGTTTTGTAAGATGGAAGTAATAGCTTGAAATCACGCTTCATTACAATCATGTCATCTTCAAACAAAATGATGTTGCGGTATGTATTCCTAGGCATTCTACTCACCTCGACGCTCCATTCAAAGTATGAGAACATCGCCGATACTAACTTGGGACACATCGACATAGGTCGATTCTGCGATCGCATATCAACCAAAGGCGAGTCACAATTTTCTTGACGCTTGTTCTAAATTGGTCATCACTTGCATGGATGCACCACGAAACCTACATAGTGTGGTGATTCAACTCCAACGGCTCCAAAGTGGAAGAAACCTCTAACTTCCTCATTATGCGGTATAAGTCGTAGCTATTGGCATTGGTCTCTTTGGAGTCAAAATCCATTGCTATTGGCAGAGATCGATAATGGGAGAATCTTGTCCACAAAAATTATTTTCACTTGATCATTGTACGGATCTACTCATCGAAAAACCAAGACTAATGATAAATACAATTCTGTGGATCATTAAGCAAGGCCACATCATTCAAGCATGTCCCTATCAGCTCTCAGTTAGCAGTGTGCACAATACTTCATCAACCGGTCTTTAAGTTGTTTTGTTCTCAAATTGGATGATAGTGAGTAAATTAGAATGCCAACACTTCAGGATGGTGACAAAGAAAAAATATATAACTCTAGGAAGTGAATTGTAATTTTCGCTCTTGGAAGTTTTTCTCAATGGCAAAAGATCAAAAGTTGGATTCTCGATAAGCTGTAGACACTAAAATTAGGTCACACTCCCCTTTGGTCCCGTGACCAATAAGCACCCTTTATTACATTTACCTAGCCATGACCCCCCTTCACCCCACTAATATTAATTTAATTAAATTAATTCATTACCCTCACTATATTTATTATTTAAATATCTTATTTAAATAATATCCCCACATACAGTTCACTTAGACACCTCACCAAGCCAACTCAACCTAAGACCTATTCTTAGTAAGTTGCCATAACTAACTAAGACTTACCCAAACCCTAAAAATCAATGCCTACATTCCCTCTAACCACATCCTCGCATGCTCACAAGAAGCTCCCAGTCTAATCCGCGGGATAACGACACGAGATCCAAGGAAATCAAGAGGATCTCCCTAGTTTAGTAAACCTAGGAAATCCCGCCTTGACCGATGCCGATTACCCCTAACCATCGCCGGTTAAGCCAGACCGCCGTCGGTTACCCTTTTAACCCCTAAACTACCTTATTCTCAAGGTTGGCAAACATTGGGAGAAGGTTAATGAGCAAGAACACATCTCAGAGAGATAATGCATCTTCAGAGAGTAAATTCCAGCGAAAACCCGCATGCAAGGAAGGAGATTGAGCATCTTCTCCTGCACAGCCATCCCAACCATGATCTGATCTATCCAAGTAAAGAGGAGTGTACATACAACCCATGCAGAAGCTTTCTTTCAGTTGGTGATCACTTACAGACCTTCAAACCCCTCATTAGCACCTCCATCCCTCACACACAGGCATTCAGGACCGGAATCCAAGTAAGTATAACATCATACTTTCCTAGTTTATTTCATTTCATCATCATTTCATTATCCATTGTTTATCTTGCCCCCTATTGACCTTCTCCAGCATTTTCACCTCCATATACCCATTAAAACCTCGCCAAATCCTACTCCAGTAACCCAATATTTCACCTCGACTCACCAAAGTCCTTTGACAATCACAAAGGAGACCAAAAAGCTTGTTATGTGATATTTCCAGATCTCACAGTAACCGGCACCGGTCACACCTAACCGTCGTTGGTCACCCCTGACCGATATTGGTCTCTGTATTTTCTCATACAACCCTGAACAGAGACCTACCCACCAAATTTCATCTCACCCTCATTCACCTGTGATCTACCCGAGACCTCTATCAAACCTACAGAACCCAGAACCAATCATTTGACCTTTGGATTCTATTCTAGCTTAGCATGTTAGATTAGATCTATTTCTTATTGTATTTTAAGTGAGATACCTAAATCATTTTAAATAACAATAGGATTTACTTTGTTTACAACATTAAATTGTTTAAAATAGTGGACTGACAACCATCTAGGAAGTATCACACTTCTTGGATCTAGCATATGCTAGGCAGTTCACTGCCCATATTGTTTAATTCCTTCTAGTGGTCTTGTTTTCATTATAGGTAGTTCCTCCTAGCCAAAAGGAAGCTCTCACGATCAGTTGTGGATCTCGAAAGTCATACGCGCACAACAACCCATCAACCAACATTTGAATAGGTATTCCTCCTACGCCTGTTACCCTATCTGTTTCATCAACACTTCAAAGAAACGATCTAAGAATCAGGTGAAACATTTTGGCACACTCGGTGGGACCCATCCGGGTTCCTTGCATTTCATTCATTCCTAGGAAAAAAATGTGTGTTTGTTTCCCTCTAAAAGCATACACACTAATTTTCTTCCCTGGTAATCCACCTCTTCTTTCTATTTGCTCTAAAGGAAACTTTTTCTTTTGGTGTAATTAAAAAGAACCATTTCTTCATGTTTTTTGCATTGTAGTGAAAGAGCATCCCTCTTCCTCTTCATCTTATTATGTCATCCAATTTCACATTTTCGATTTGGGTTTAAAAATAAGTGCATTCCATTCTAATTTATTGCATTAGCTCACATTAATTGAGGGCAACCTATACGTTGGAAGTCATGCCCAGCTGATAGTTGACAAACGAATTGTAGAAAGGCACTTTGTCCTTTTCTCTTTCTCTGAGTCTTACCAAACCTCACAAAAATTCAAAAACATACATTCTTAAACAACATCCTACTTGGAAGAAGCTATAGGTGATCACATGATCACGACACAAGGGCACCTGACTCGGCTGCTCGTCGAGTCATACTTTAGAGCGAAGCCCCCACCATAACATGCCCGAAACCTCACCTTTTAGATCTCCTTCTGTATAGGAAGCCATCCTCACCAAAAACTCTATTTCACAATTCATGTGTCGGGTCCTCGAATAGCATAAGCTAAACAAACATAATAGAAAAGGCACTCCTAGGATCACATTTTCTTAGTGTTTCTAGCTTGGTTTTGAGGTGAGAGATCACGTTCGTCATTTTTTTGTTCATCCTTGCACGCTTCTCATCACGGTGGTGTATTCCAAACTTCATCTCGAGTGTGTCTGGGAAATATCATCATCATTCTCAAAATTTTGGGTTTGATTCTACATCGATTTTAATTCACAACCTCTTTCTTTCATCATCAAGCTTAATTTCACAAGAATGGCGTCATCGGTTATACCCAACCGACATCGGTTCTAGGTCCTTTTGCCAACCTACTCAAAAGGACATTTTACTTCACTTTCTTCCACTTTTCACAGTCTCACCTTTATCACAACATTCCCATTGACATTGTAAACATCATAAGATTTGGCATACCTGTCAGATTTTACCTTTTGCCTTGCTGTTCACTCACTGTCCATTTTCTACAGGAATCGGCGGTGGTTACCCCGACCGGCATCGGTGTGCCCTAATCGCATCGGTTAGCTGTTTCACATTCCAGCCCCCATTTGGTATTTAATCTACTTTTTGTTGCTAGATTCACCTTCTCCTGCTATTCTCTATGTCATTTACAGAGAAACAACCCTACCTGATTAGTACTGGTTCACATGGTGCTGACCCGAAGACAAGCAAGCACACTCGTATTTCACGCTAGTTGTTAACCACTCCCACCTAGTCCTTCACCACCTTCCATTTTATCACCAGCCATGGATCCCATCCAGCCTATTACTATCGCTACCGAAGATGAGGAGTTCACACGACTCCTTGACTCGTAACCTTGCCGCTTTGCGGTTTTACCTTTCCCACTCATCCAAACGAGATGCCTCGGGTCAGTTGATATATGGCATGCTCGTATCTATCCCTCCGAATCTCGCACCCACTCCTGCATCGGCCCCATCTGGCTCCGTGCTTGCCCGCATCTACTTTACCCCTAGTCATTTCGTAGTTAGGTCCTATACCCGCTATGACTGCAACTGTCACGTCTGCTACCTCTATGGCACCCGTTACATCCACCGTACCCTTGACAACTACCCCAAACACAACCTCATCCACCCCTAATGTCTCACACATACCTGTAGCTACATTACCACCTCCAGTGTCGGTGACCCCTACCCCATTTCAAAACGTGGTTCTTTCCATTCCACAATCATTAGCCCCTATTGCCACTAGGGTTACCATGACCCTTCCACCCCCATATACATACTACCAACAACCTCCTGTTTCATCCATTATTCATTCTGGGTACGTACCCCCTATTTCAATGCCCTCTTCTCCACCACCCTACATGGCAGCCCCATACACTGGAGTGCCACCCCTGTTATATGCCCAAAACCAACCTTCTCACGCTACAGGAGGCATCCAATCATCACAACCCACCAACGACCTAATTAAATTGATGTTGGACAAGATGCAGACATTGGAGGCATCGGTTTCCAGCTCCCACAACACTCTCACCTACGATGAGATTTACAATGAGCCTATTCACCCATCCATTCCTATCCGTTCATACCCCGTGCATTGGGAAATGCCTAAATTCAATTGTTTCAATAGTAAAGAAGACCCGCAGCAGCATTTGCAGTCATTCAAACATGGGTGTTATCTGATCGCTCATGATGATGCCTTGCTCTTGAGAACCTTTCCCATGTCCCTCACTGGACCTACATTAGATTGGTATAGTGGGTTACCTAAACACTCTATATTCTCATTCAATCAGGTATCCCAAGACTTCTTGGATCATTTCTCTATCAATATCGTCCAAGAAGGTTACTATGATCGATCTATATTCCACACGTCGCATGAGGACGAATCTATCATGATTTTGTTTCTCATTTGGTGCATTCTCGATCAATCAACTTACCTTCCAACTACCACAAACTGAACTCATCGAGCTCTTCACACGGGCTTGCGCTAGACATATCTCCCTGACCTTGTAGGTCCAAACCTTCCGAACATTCGATGAGGCATTCACTATGGCACAAAAGTTAGAGATTTGGGCCATCGAAGAGAAGAAAATCCAATTATGCAATAAGAATTCAACATTCAAGTTGAATGATACCTCTTCTTCTTCCAAAACAAAACCAATTATTCAAAAGCTAAGGGCACCGCTAACGCATCGGTACTCAAGGCCATCCCACTCATCCACAAATTAGGCTACACCCTCATCTAATCTCTCACCGTCCAGGACTTTTCAATTCGAGATTAAAGCAAAGAAAATATACCCCAATTGGGGAACCTTACTCTTCTATCTTAGAAAAGCTTATCAAAGCCAAAGCCATCACCCTTCCACCTATAAAACCACACATTGGTTTTGACCCTACTCGCCCCATGCCCGCATGGTATAAAGAACATGATTTCTATAACTATCATCGAGTAAAGGGTCATAGTGATGGCAATTGCATCACTTTCAAAAATATTGTCCAAGAAATGCTCGAGAAAGGCGAGTTAATTGTGGATAATCCTAACGCCACCCCCAACCAAAATCTACAAATCTTCAAAAAACCATTTCCCAACCATGCCCCTTCATCCAATCAAACCAGTGAGACATCAACTCACGATACCCATACCCGTGAACCCGCGAGGTTAACGTTATCTTTAATGAAGTACCCGCTCCTCCCAATTACCCCATATTCCTTCCATAGAGGAGATCCTACCCCAAAATCCTCCTTCCGCATTGGAACCAACCTCCCTTGTTCCTTCACCAACAGAGGAACACCTTTCATCTCCTTCATCACCAATGGAGGGGTCTTCTGCTAACATTGAGACCATCTCACCCCTAGCTTCACCACTTAGAGAACCTTTACGCACAATACCTCCGCCACCCATAGAGGATCACCCATTACCTCATCCACCCATAGAGGAGTGCCCATATGTTCCTCCACTTATAGAGGAGCTTCGATCATCTTCTCCACCCATTATAGACCTAGTTGAGATACCTTTGCCTCTTGGCGAGCATTCTCCATCACTATTCGAATCTTGCCGACCTACTTTCGGCTCTCTTACCCATGAAGCGACGCTTAGCCAATTCCCCATCTCCAAGACACAATTTATAGGAATTTCCATTAGGTCCTCACCAACTCCACCCACAGACGTGTCATTCTCACGTTTGGCCGATCACTTAGATTATGTGGATAGGGCTTTACTATGGGGGCGCCTCTTACTCCCCGTCTCAACACAGATGTAGAGATCCCTCGCTAATACCTCCACTATCTACCCAAACACATTTCGACCAATTGAACCAAACACAACCACCTCTATCACAACCCCTTCCATGACACCTGTTATAACTCAAACCACACCCTTACCCATAACCCGACCTACATCTAAACCCAAACCCACACCTACAATATCTTCCTCAACTAAACCTATTACCACTTTAGGGGTCACCCCGACCACCAACCTTACTCATCCACCTATTAAATTGGATTTAGCTACATCCTCCAACGTCAATACCACACCTACTTCGACACCTAAACCAAAGAACCAAACATATCAACCTCATACTACACCTGCGCTTGTCCCATCTGTCTTAAGACCTCAGCTGCCCAACACGGTCAAAGAACCTCCACCCATCCATAAACCAATAACACAAAGAACCCATTCCTTCCTCACAAACCTCTAACCTACCTGCACACAACACGACTTACAACCGCACCTCCATGGTCTCTTTACCACCAATACCTCCAATACCCTTAGCTATTGCTTCACTACCCACTACACTTCGGTCATTATCCCTCATACCCCAAGCACAACCCACGTCATCTACCTTCACAAAGACTCCTCAAGTTATCCCCATGGGTAACTCGTCATCTTCCTCCATCTAATTTTCCTTCTAGACCTCGTACACCCACATCACCTTTAACAAAGAAGGTGCAACCCAAAACAAAACCCCACTACTCCACAATCGTAGTCAAAACAACCACACACCCTCCTACCGTCCATCTACCGTACTCCTACCCAAACAAACATGATCGATACCTAAAACCACACCAGCACATAAACCCTAGATCGACCCATTCCTACTCTTCCAAAATAGTTCCTTGAAAATCAACCACCTGCACTCCAAACCCACGTTCACTTCCCATTGTGATGCACTAGCAGGGTCCTATGCCAAAATTTTAACCAACCTCCTCGAGACTTTTGTTATCACATTACCACCACTCTGACCTTACAACCCCCTCAAACCCAAGCCAAAAGGGTTTGATGATACTAAAATTTATGCATACCATCATGTGCCAGGGCACGATGTGGAGAATTGCAAGGCCTTGAAAACCATTCTTATCCAATTGTGTCCACCGAAACCAACTTTGATGACGATGACATTCTTGATGAGGATCTTGCTTCACCGACACCCATTCCCACACTGCCCACTCAACAACCACAACCTCCACCCTCACAACTCCTAGAGCCACTCCCAAGATTTGAAATTAACATGGTTCACATCAGAGAACTTGCCACATCACCACCCCAATGTCGTTGCGCCTCAGCTCACCTCACAAGGCTTCTCTCTTCCAGTAGGTTTTTTCCCTTCATGTCATTATACCACTCATCCTACACCTTATCCATTTTCCAACTCCCCTCAAATCAACAAGATACATGTCATTACACATGTGCATAAGGGCAAAGAAAAGAAAACTGACCCACTAACCAATCCTATACCCAACATACCATCTGCACCCATACCTAAAATAACTATCCGCGGCCCCACATAACCCATTTCTAATGGTGTCACACATCACACCATGCTCAAACAATTACACCAGTCTCCCCTCAAAATGTCTTTATATGACCTCATCCAAACCTCGAAATCCCATTGTCAAGCCCTCATGGAGGTTCTTCAATCTATTGAGGTTTTACCCAATGACCCTACACCCGTAGCCTCCATTATCACACCCCATCATGTAGCCTCTCTCACCAAATTACCACCTTCATCTTACACCCACCTTGTTCACCAAGTGGCCTCCTTTAGCTTCTTAGAGGAAGAGATCGTGCCACACCAAAACGATGACCCGGACCCAGCCCTCTTCATCTCCATCCACATTGATGACATATGGGTACGCAGCAGATGATTGATGGAGGCGCTAAGCATTAACATCATTTCATCCCATGCTTTTACTCAAATGCGTATACCGAGCAATTACATGCATAAACATCCAGTCATATTGCATTCATTCAACAACGCTTATCACCTCCACACTAGGCAATCGTCATCCTTCACGCTTTGCGTGGGTCCCCGTATTATTCCGAAATTGTTTTATATTTTGGAGGGGGAATTCCAATATAACTTGTTGCTTTGTAGACCCTGGATCTCGTGTCATGGGTTGTGTTCCTTCCACTTTGCATCGTTATGTAAAGTTTGAACACGAAGGACACACTTATACCATTCCAGCTGACCCATCACCTTTCAAAACATGCAACATGTTTTACCAACCCAATGATGTGCTCATACCCAAAGCCATCTCCTTCGCAACCAATACCACTTCACCTACACACTCCACCTACCAAGACTGACCACTGCTTTCACCGCACATACCTCCTCCATTCCTACCACTGCTATAACCTCCACGGCTGACCCATTAACTTCCCAATATGTTAACTCCACCTCCGCATCGACCTCCGACACATCATCCATTCCAGCTACCTACATACCAACCACTAATCCCTTAGAAGGTGTTTTTCAACGCCTCACTCTGGGGAGTACCGCCTATATAGTGTTAACACATTCCTTACTCTGCAGGAGTATAGAAGCCTTCACCAACACCCTCGCTATGATCACCGTATAGGAGAATGCCTCCTTTATGGTCCTCCTCATCTTCGTACTAGTCTCACCTATGGGGGAATTGATACTACCACTTACACACCTGAACCACCATCACAAACCCGCCCATTTTCCGCTGATTTCTAATCACTTACGAATCATCGTTTCGCCCACACCTTCCTGCACCACTATGCGTGGAAGGATTTTGGTTTTGGATTTTACGAGAAAGGTCACTATATCATTATTCCATGTACTACCCACAAATATAATGACCGTAGTGGTATCGGCTTCCCCGAACCTCCTAATAAACTCGTGTGCAATGGTTTTGTGCTTTTTAGCTAAGTTAGATGAATGAGAACTAACACCTAAATAGTTCTATAACAAAGCTAATGAAAAAATCTAAACACCATCAAAGATGAGAGCTAAACAAGATTAATACCTAGCATAATGCATTAACTTTGAATTAACAATGCTAAAGTATTTAAACCTCTACTTCTCTAGATTACCAACAAACAAGTAAATGGACCTAAATAAGCTCCATGACAATCAATATTTGGTTGTCCTTGATATCTCCAAGAACCTAGGAATGGGGGCTTATCAAAGTTGGGCTACAAGACCCTTTTGACACCTCCCATATGACCTAAGCACTTTAGGCTAGAATAGGAAGCTTAGCTCCTCAAGATGATGAACTCTCAAGAGAACACAAAAGCAAGCTCTTAGTCTATTTTGCTATATGCTTTGCATTTGCTTTCTCAAAGAGTTTAGGTGTAAGTAAAAGGTAGGTGGAGGGCTCTTTATATAGCCCAAAGGATAAAGGATTCAACACATCCTCATGAATGTGGGATAAAGTAGATGTAGAGTTAGTTATGGATAAAGGGGGTTTAGATGAGGTTGAGTTAGCTTTAAGAAGGTTTAGTTTGTCCTCAAGTGGCTCATGTGGATAAAGGGGGTGAATTAATTAATCAAGGTGATTAATTAAATACATGTGCAATATTTTATAAGCTTTTAGATGGATATTAGTGTGATTTAGACCATTAGGAAGGGATTAAACCAATTAAATAGAGATTTATTGATTTAATGAGAAGGGAGGCTAATTAATTAATAATAATTAATTAGACTAGATAGAAGGTGTTAATTAATGAAGGGTCGTTAATTAGGGTATGTGTTGGATAGGTGATTTAATTAATTAGCTTAATGTAATCAATTAACGAAAATGGAAGAGAAGATGGATGCTATTGACAATGTGTCGTCAATTTACGGAAAAGAGATAATTAGCGCAGTTTAAGTATTTAAATTGCTTGGGCGTAATTATAGGTGTCTACATTTGCCCCTCTTTGGGGTGGCATAAGTGATGCCACTTCAAAGATAGTAGACGGAAGAAAATTTTGAAGGGATAGAAGAAAAATTAGTAGGAGGGAGAGATGCCCCCTCGAGTGTCGATGGGGTGATGGAAGAAGTCGATCGACGATCGAAAAGGTGAGAGATAGGTAGAAGAATGGGGAAGAGGCAGGATGCCCCGATGAGAGAGAAAATTAGGGGTGAAAGGGAAGTGATGTAGAAGAAATATGGAAGAGGGGAGGGAAGAGCTTAGCCTCTAGCCACTTGTGTATTGGAACAATTTTGATGTCATCATATTGCCATAGGAACTACATCATTGGTCCTTATGAAAAATATAAGCATATGACAACGGTAGAATGACATGAAAAGCCATACTACGAACAATTTTCCATTGCTAAAATTACCAACTCCATGCAAAATACAATAATGCAATGCAATACGAGAAGGAAACAAGCTCATATAACAGGGAAAACAAGTACGAACGCACATATCCAACCCAACAATGGTCAAGACAATTGTACAAATGTTTTGTTATCAGTGTTGAAGAGATCCAAAAGTTCGTGATTGATGACAAGGGTTAAAAATGATGCCCTTAGCAAGGATACATGCAAGGGGAAATGAAAATGGACCTGGCATCCATGAAAAGCGTTTGTGCGTAATCGAAACAAACACCAGTAACAAAAGTGCCCCAGTAGCATGATGAACAAGCAAGCTTAGCTTTGTGAATGGTTGTAAATCCGGTGATCCGCGAGTCGTATTAATCAGGGAAGATGTGAGACAAACCAACAAGATATGGAGAAAATACCATGTGCAAGACACAAGTTTCAGCCATAATAAGCAAGTTACCAATTTTGTAGGGTTTTTTACTTTTTAGGATTTTTTGAAAAAATTTGCCTTGTTTTTTTTTTTGAGTTTTTGGTATATATATTGTTTTTTAAAAAACAATTTGCTTTCCGAACCATGATGAACAGTAGAAGAAAGTAGAAGAAGAAAGTGAAGGGCCTAGAGGTGATAGAAAGTGCCCTAGGTGGAAGAAAGGAGAAATAAAGGAGAAATAATGTCCTTGTTGAATGGAAAAATTAAGAAAAAATAATTATTTATAGGAGTGTGAAGAAGAATAAAAATCGCCAGGGAGCAACAAAATTGTTGGAGGGAGAAGAAAGGGGTATCGGACAACAAAATTCCCCATACGGTGAAAAATAAGAGAAAAATAATTATTTAATAAAAATAATTATTCCACAAAGGAATGAGGAGAAAACGGTGATCGAAACGGGTCTCTCGGCCTTCCAAACGGTGAAAAACAGGTTAATATACCCCCAGGGGGGTAAAAACATCGCAATCAAATCATTTTAACCACTTAGTTTAGAGAAATTACTACGAGGCTCAAAACTTAGGAGAACTATGGTGATCGCACGGGTGTATTGACACACCCGAGGGTATCGAGGCACACGGATGAGGGCCCGTTCATGAGTATCGAAACCCCGCCCATTAATTTTGTCATTAATGCATTAATTAGGTCGTTTAGGTGTCAAAAATGTGTAGGCGCACTGCGCCAAGCAAGCGCAGCGTGTGATAGGGCACGCATGTGACATTTTGGGGCGCAGTGTCCATTTGAGGGTGCAGCGCCAAGTCTATGCGCACACACCTGTGGCCACAAATCACACATACACACATGCACACGCGCACACACGAGCACATGTGCGCAAGCACACGCGCACATGCCAGAATGGAGCGCACATGCCAAAAGCGTGGCGTATGCACAGAGAGGCAAGCACACATACTGGGGAGCGCACATGTCCGCGCGCAAGGACCAATTTGGTGGCACACATGCCAAAAAGGGTGTGCAGGCACCCGAAAGAGGGTGCATGTGCAGAAAACACACGCGCGCAAGCGCAAGCGCTAGAAACATGGCACACACACCCAAAAGGGCACGCAGCACCCTAGACAGGCAAAAAAAGATAGAAAGTGTCCAAAAACGTGACACTTAGAAGAATTTTTAGGATTTTTGGGTTAACCCTAAAAGATGAGATAGATTTTTAGAGGAAATGTTAGAAACTAATGAGTGGCATGTTATTTTGTAGAGACGACTACCAGTGTTATAGACGTGGGAGCGTCACTCCTAGATTGCCGAGTTAGAGGGCAGTATGCACCGGCGTGACCACCGAGTGATGGCGATACTACTGGAGGCAGTGGGGTTGGGCCTCGTGTCTCGGATGCCATCGATTATTAGATCACGGTCTCTTGACTACGCTAGACAACCGATGGCATAACAAGAGCGATTGCTAGGTTGCCCACAGGGGAGATGACAGTGACCATAGAGGATGTGTGGTGGATTCTGCAGGGTGCCCATGATGGGTACATTAATTGAGTATAGTTCGGATGCAGGGTTGATTAGAGCAGCCTGCAGTGCGCTATTTAGTGTTGATGACATCCCACATGACGAGATGACCGTAGCTTTACATGAGTGCATCTCTAACCCAACATTGCATCGGGGACCTCTCTACATCATGTCGCTTATCAGTGGGTTCCTACTCACTGATAAGATAGGGACTTCATTCCCGAGAGGATTGGTGCCATCGGGTTCATGGTATTTATAGTGGTGACAGATATTCTTTGGGGCAAGTAGTATACTTTGCCCACTTATACTCTGGGATCTACACCTTATTACATACCATGGTCAGAAGACCGTGGGGCCTGCATCATTACTACAGATATGGTCGTGGGATCATATAGCTATTGGATGCCATGTGGGCCCATTCTGAGTCCAAGATCCCAAGGAGCCATCATACATGGCTTGGATAGCAGCTGGCGGAGATGTCCGTGGTCACCTTGGCAGCCTATTCAGATATAGGTGGGAGTTTGATGAGTTAGCAGCGATAGATGTCATTTGGTGTCCATACAGGCACTTCCAGTGGCCAGAGGATGCCACAGAGCTTAGCGTGTGCTTGGTGGAGAACTTTCTTATTAGCAGCCGTAGCTACATCATGGAGTTGTATCGTGTTGACAGTGTCGGTGGCAGCCTTGGCCAAGTACAAGGTGTCCTCACCAGATATCTGGCATGCTCACAGAGATTCCAAGAGGTAGACTATGGGGCCTCGTATACCAGTGGCCCGAGCTAGGACTAGTTTCTTATAGGTGGTCCCCCAGGCATGGGACCTATTACGACAGGTTAGAGACCCGGGACTACAACTGATTATGTAGCATGGTATACGATGTGTTACCCCAAAGTGTCTTACTATTCCAAAGGCAGCTTGGGTAGGGGTATTCACTCGCTCGTAGAGGTATGGCATGGGGCGGAGCGTCAAAGCTAGAGTAGTGGCACCGGGGCCAGGACTCCGAGGATCCCTTTGATGGGATCCCACATGATGGATAGGGTGCCCCACAGCACAGGGACCGAGGCCACAGGGCCCAATATAGGCGTCCCATGCAGCCTCCCAGAGGTAGAGTTTTGAGCAAAGGCGGTCGATAGAGCACCTCGTGACCAGCCCCGAGGCACATAGAGCCCCCAAGATAGTGGCACATACAACCAAAACACAGGTATAGGTACATCAGCTCATAGCTGAGAGAGATGCGGTAAGAGCAGAGAGAGACGAGGCTCGAGGCTAGTGCATGACACCAGAAGCAGCGTGATGACGCCCGAGCCCATAATGTGACTTTATTATCGTGGGTGGGACTGTGCTCGGGCCCAGGCGGCCCCGAGATGACAGAGGTGCATAGCGGACAGATCCGTGAGATAAAGCAGCACGAGGGGAACAAATATTGAGTCTCTTACATCGCCTCTGAGCACAAGTGCGCATGGTCATAAAGATAGAGAGATCATGTGTATGCTCATTATCGTGAAGTATTAGCATGAGGGACCAGCCCGTGCCGAGATGCAGGTGATGACTATAGAGAGGGATCGAGAGGTCGCCGCTGTTAGACAAGCCGAGGCCAACTCGGGTCGAGTTACGCCTAAGAGAGATACCGCCTGCAAGCAGCGCGCCGCCTCTAGTGATGTGGATTTGATTCGTGATGCCACCAAGCTTGGTGGTGAGGCCATTTTTTATAGGATAACATATTATAGAGTGGTGCCACTAGAGTAGTGAGTGACACCGCCACAACTATCGTGGTCGAGTGCCTCGTGCTCTCGATCACGGAGGTCCAACCATTCCATCGATCCATTAGACAAATCTACCAGAGCAATGGCGATCGGAGACTGCGCCATCCCACCTCCCAGAGTTCCGGTGTCCAAAGGACAGATCTAGGAGCCCCCGGAGGGAGGGCGAGAGCCGTGGTTGATAACCACATTTGTATTGTCTGATTATTTTGTATGTATGCCTCTTATGAAGGCTGATTTTGATGTACAAAGTGATCAGTAGACATGTATTTTTTATGATGTCTCATGATGAAGGCTTGATTCTTTCGTATACATGCCCCCTTTTTATATAGCATTGTGTATCGCTAATGTATTTGTATTGAGCACTCGATCGTGATATCATGTATGTATACAAACATTTTTGATGTATCCTTGTTGTACCCTCACCAAGGCATTTTTGATATAGAGCACAAATTTGTATGTATCCATTTTTGATATAGATGTATATTTTGACACACATGTATATATATATATATATATATATATATATATATATATATATATATATATATATATATATGAGGATTACTTTGTTGGCTCGGACTCACATGATTATGAGATGATGTATGTCTTTGTTTTTGATACATGCATATATATGGTTTTTTGCTTTGTCTTTAAACTCATGGGGAACTAATTGACGATGGGACATGAATCATATTTAGTATCTTGAGCGGGCATGTGGCTCGCATTAGATTCAACACATGATATTTTCTTAATTCAGCACTTATGGATGTTGTTATGATGTTATCGTATTCCGCATTTTGCATGTACATTATCCTAATGTTTGATGTATATACATGTGCTTGTGTAGAATGTTAGATGATAGATATGTAGATGATATCAAATATATGTCTCATGTGTTATGTTGATGTATATGGATGGGATGATATGATGATATTGGTGTGGGGGGGATAGATTTTTTATTATGTGCAGCCCCTCTTGCCCCATTGATGATATGATATGTGATGATTAGCTTATCATACATGCATGATATAAAACTTAGCATTTTTGTTTATATATGATGTATAGATGATGTTAGATGTGATGATAATGATGGTAATGTGATGTGAATGATAACAAAACATAGCACATGCAATAAACACAACCAAATGCTAACAAAGAACACCAGGAATTAATGCAATATACCATGAGTCACCATACTTTATTAACAAGTAACAAACACAATCAAATGTTAAGAAAGAACATAATGAATTAACACATTACATCATGATCTTCTAAGAGTTACCAAAGATGAAAAAACTTACCACAATATGCACAAGCAAGAATAAATCTAATCTGAGCAAGAAAAGATGAATCTTGACAAAGTATGCCCAAGCAACAAACAACTCAAAAGCAAGCATGCAAAACACTACACAAGCAACAAGAAAAGCAAGGAAAAAAGACAATGTAAGTAAATGTTTTTGTAAGATACGTTTTCATGGACTATCATTCTATTGTTTAAGTTTTCTTGAAACAATTTTCTATTGTTTTGTGTTTTGTGAAACAATTTTCTATTGTTTTGGTGTTTTCTGAAATAATTTTCTATTGTTTTGTGAAACAATTTTCTATTGTTTTGGTGTTTTTTGAAACAATTTTCTATTGTTTTTGTGTTTTCTGAAACAATTTTCTATCATTTTTGTGTTTTCTGACGGTTTTCCAAAGCTATGTGTAGGTAACCAAGAAAGCATGGATGCCCCTAGTGTTAGATGGGGAATATACAAGGGAAGAAGCCACACGTTTTATGAACAGGAAGGTGAAGTCGTTGAGTTGCCCCAACGTAAGATGGGAGATAGCGAAAGAGCATACCCCTCACAAACGAATAGAAGAAGGTAAAGCCGGATCAAGGCTGTATAGGATGGTCCACACAAGGAATCTTGAAGGCGTAATCGGGTCCAGCCAAAGAACACTACCCTCCTAATGCAGGGATGCTTGTGAACAACAAACCCTCTCGAGGTGCCGAAAACTCAAGTTTTCACCCAAGGACTTGTCCAAAGTGCTACAATTGCGTGGTTTTCACTAGTGGATGACCTGTTTTCTCTTTTTTTTCTCTTTTTTTTTTCTTTTTTTTTTTTTTCTTGATTTTTTAATTTTTATTTTATTTTTACGTGCCATGTTCAAGCATAGAACCACTTAAGATGCATGGTGTTCATGGGCTCTCGAGCTCATCACCATTGGGATGAGCCACTTTGTATGCCCCCGTGCTTGTACTTGGCCACTATAACATATGGTCCCAACCAATGTGGTTCGAACTTCCCTTTCTTTTCTCACTCTGCTCCGATGTTGAACTCGGCTCTCCTTCATGACTAAATCACCAACCTCAAATTGATGAGGGATGATTTCTTGTTATAGTTTCTAGAGACTCTGTGTTGATATACTTTTAGGTGATTAAGAGCATGAATGCGCCTCTTATCCAGGCATTCTAGCTCACCACCATGCCACTCGATAATCTTCATCTTTATCCAGATAGTCTCGAAGAGAGATTCTCAAGGACGGAAGTTCAATCTCTAAGGGGATGATAGATTCTGATCCCGAACACTAGGGAATATGGTGTCACACCCGTAGGAGTGTGAATGGATGTCCAGTAAGCCCAAAGGGCGGGATGGATTTGCAGGTGCTAGTTTCGACCTATTTTGCTAACCATCTTCTCCATTATCCTTACTAAAGTCTTGTTTGTTGCCTCAACTTGTCCATTACCCTAAGGGTAATATGGCGTGGACCATTTTAATCTGATTTGGAATCGTTGGCAAATAAATTTCACAGTTTTGTTCTTAAATGACTTCCCATTATCTGTAAAAATGGCTACAGGGATACCATATCGGCAAATAATGTGATTCATGATGAATTTAGAAATCTGTGCTCCTGTGACATAAGTTAAAGGGATAGCCTCCACCAACTTTGTAAAGTATTCTGTAGCTGTGATGATATGTGTATGACCATCAGATGAGGTAGGAGTAAGTTTCCCTATTAGATTGAGTCCCCATTTGGAGAATGGCCATGGGGTAGTGATTGGTTGCAATGGTTGCGATGGAGCATGGATGAAATTTCCATACTTTTGGCAAATCACACATTTTCTAACATAATTGTAACAATAAGTTTCCATGGTAGGCCAATAGTAACCTACTCTCAATAGTTTCTTAGCCAAGACCATTCTCATTTGTATGTGCTCCACAAACCCCTTCATGCACTTACTTGATTGCCTGAATTGACTCCGTCACATCTAGACAACGTAATAGATTCCCATCGTATCCATGATGATAAAGTGTACCTCCTAAAAGGGTGTAATGGGCTATCCGTGAATCAAAGCTTCACTTTTCGTAATGGGAGATATCGGGAGGGAATGTGTTGTCCTTAAGATAGGTGAAAATGGGTTCATACCATGGGGAATGGGTACCAACAACCTCACAAGCTAGACAAGATTCTAACATGTCATGCACGGGGACGTAGATTTTCTACGAAGAATGACATATCATTATTCCCTAGTGGAGTACGAAGCATATACCTTACCGTTGTCATGGCATCCACATATCGCTTTTGTGCTCTTGGGATTTGTTCAAAAGTAATTCTCACAAAATACTCCTTTAGAGTTTCCACTAACTTTTTGTAAGGTATGAGCTTGTCATCCTTAACCTTATATTCATCATTAACCTACTTAATGATTAACTGCAAATCACCGACAACCTTAACATGGTGAACATTCCACTTGATGGCTAGCTTCATTCCTGTAATGAGTGCTTCATATTCTATAATGTTGTTCATGCAAGGGAAGGCTGGTGGAAAGCTCCATGGTATAGGATCACCAGAAGGAGTAATAAGGACTAATCCTACACCTGAACCATGAAACGTAAATGATCCATCAAAATGTATCTGCCACACGGAAGATTCTTCAATGTAGAGCAAGGAGGCGTCTGGCAGATCCAGACTCAAAGGTTTCATGCTTTGCAAGGGTGCTTCCGCTAGCTGGTCTGCAAGTACTTGTCCTTTAACTAATTTTTGATGGACAAATTCTATGTCAAACTCACTGAGGAGAATGATCCAATTAGCCATTCTTCCCGTGAGGGTGGGTTTGGACAACAAATACTTGAGTGGGTTGACCTTGGATATGAGCTTGGTCTTAGTATTCAGCAGGTAATGGTGAAGTTTCTGAAAGGTAAAAACAATGGCCAAGCAAGCCTTTTCAATCTGAGGATAATTAAGTTCATAGGCGATGAGGGTGTGACTCAAATAGTACACCACTTTCTCCTTATGGTTAAGGTTGTATTGGGTGAGCAACGCACCAATAGCATATTGTGTAGCGGAAATATAGAGCAAAAGTGGTTCTCCCGGAGTGGGAGGCCGAGAGACAGTGGATTAGCCAGGTATTGTTTAAGCACAAAGAAAGGCTTGTTGTTGCTCGGGTCCCCGATGATGAAAACAACGTCCTTTTTAAGAAAATGGGTGAATGAGTGACATTTATCTATCACCGGGAGATGAAGTGGTGAATGGCTTGATTTTTTCCTTACAAGCTACGTAGTTGCTTGATATTCTCAAGTGGAGGCATTTCAATGATAGCAGACACTTTAACATGGTCTACCTCAATACCTCGTCTTGACACAATGAAGCCTAATAGTTTCCCGGATAGCACACTGAAGACACACTTCTTTGGATTCATCCTGACTTTGTATTCACGTAGGTGTTCAAAGATATGCCACAAAATATTAGGGTGATCCTTTCTTGTTTTGGAATTTCCTAGGATGTCATCTACATAGTCTTCCATGATGTCATGAATCATGTCATGAAATATTACTGCCATGGCCTATTGATAAGTTTCTCCCACATTCTTAAGGCCAAATGGCATCACTTGATAGTAGAAGGTGCCCCAAGGAGTTGTGAAAACTATTTTGTGTTGGTCCTCTTCAACGATCTTAATTTGATTATAACCTGAAAATCCATCCATGAGTAATAGCATTTCGTACCCTGCCGTTGAGTCAACAATCATGTCAATGTTGGGCAACGAGAAAGTCATCTTTAGGGCAAGCCTTATTTATGTATCTAAAATCCACGTAGATTCGTATATTGATGTGTTTCTTCGAATAGGAACAATGTTTGATATCCATTTAGAATAATCAATTGGTCTAATGAATCCCGCTGCAAGCAATCTTTCCAACTCTTCCTTAACCAACAAGGCCACTCTTGGATGCATCTTTCAGAGCTTCTGTTTGATAGGCTTGGCATCTACGTGCATGACTAGGTTGTGCACGACCAAAGTTGGATCCAAGCCGGGCATGTCTTTGTAAGACCATGCAAACACATCAATGAACTCTCGCAACAACATAGTGAACATCTTTTGTTCTCTAGCTGAGAGTGATGCCCCCAATTTTACTATCTTGGGATCTTCTTCGGTACCAATGTTGACATCAATGGTTTCTTTGACTAACAATTTTGATAAATCCTCCATACGCGTAGGATCAGGAGGAAGGTTGAGATCTTCATCCAAGGATGTCTCCACAAGATTTTCATCCTCGGCGTGGTCACTTTGTTTGTCCTTTGATTTTTTTACTTGTTTGTCACCCGATGCCTCAAGGAGGTATTCACTGTGTGACTTGGACTTCGATTTTTACCGAGGCTTTTCGTTAGAAATTTTTCCCTCACTTTTCTTTAAATTTTGCTGACCACGAAGTTTAACCTCCTCGCCGAAGTAGGCGTAGGTGTCTAAGTCGATAAAGAAACCTTTCTTGTGATCTCCAATGGGAATTGTATCCCTTATGCCCATGAATTCTGCAATAGCCTCGCTGCTCTCGAATAAATCTAGTGGCATGTGATGTTTTTGGTCCCATTTAAGAAGGGAAGGGTATACAAGGTCAAGGGATGGTTTGGTGGGGGTGATGGTTAGGAAAACGTTATTCATGAAAAGGTTTGTGGAGGCCGATCCTCATATTGGCTACAATGGGAATCCATATCACTATCTAGATATTTGGAACTATCTTCACGCTCGAACAAGTCGCATCTTGATCGTTGGGGTGCACTCCATAAGGGTGAATCCCAATGCCATATCTTTCTATTTTGAAATGTGGAAGAGGGACCGGTTCTCTTTGTCCTTATTCATTCCTCCCACATCCTAGGCCTTTATAGCCCATGGAGTACATCATTTTACTAGACTTTTCATATTTCGGGGTTCGATAACAAGATGGCTGAGTGTCCTTAGGGACCCAAGTAGTAGGTGGATCAAGCAATTTCTCCTCAGCTAACAAGCCTCTAGGTAGGAATGACCCAATAGTGTGTTCCTCTCTAGGTCTCCTGAAGCGGTAGTTGGGTCGACCTCTAGTCTTGGGCGACAGTGAGAGGTCAGAAACCAAGAGCGCTTATTGTACATTATACTCCCCACAACCATATTACAAGATTTTCATCTCCCATGAATCAAATGGAGATGTTGAAGTAGATGCTCCGTGAGCACAAGAACTAAGAGAATATGAATCCACACAGGATTCCATGGCCTCATACTGTAGAGGGACAGCTATATCTGTGGAGGGACATGCGTATGTACCCTTTCGTGCAAAGCTATTGAGATCTCTACAATGAGCAAAAGCCTCTGATTCTCCTGGTATCATAACCGTATGTCCCTCATGCTTCAACTTAATGCACTAATGAAATGTTGATGGTACGGTTTGCATGGCATGAATCCATGGTCGGCCTAGAAGCATGTTATATGGAAGTTCCAAGTCTAGGATGTGAAACTTTGTCTGATGACAAGTGGGACCCACCTCCATGGGTAGCGTGATGGTCCCTGCTGATTCCCTTTCCGTGTTGTCGTATGTGGTGATAGTGATAATATGGGACTCAAGATCCTCCTCTCGTATGTCCCAATTATTTGACCAACTTAAGCGTGCAGATGTTCAACCTAGAACCATTATCCACAAGCACCCGTTTGATTTTCCTGCGGGTGACAACTACCTCAATGTATAAGGGAAGATTATGTGTAGGATTCTCGGTAGGGATTTCCCTATGGTTGAAAGCAAGATGTTCACTTGGTATGATGTTTGCCACCACGGCTTGAAGGTGTGTAGGATCGACTTCTAAAGGAACTCCCGACCCCTGAAGAGTTTGGTACAGAATGTCCTTATGCACATTGGATATCTTGAGAAGATCTAAGATTGAAATCTTAGCATACATCTTCTCAAGTTGTTCTAAAAGGTTATATTTACCTGTTTTATGGGGTCAACAGAGAGGGTTTCGGAATCACGAGGCGGGCACGCCTTGTTATCGCAGTGTAATCCTTTCCCTTGATCTGGATAGTATTGACACGGTCAGTAGGAGAGCAAATACATCCGATAAGTAAATTGTAATGATTGTTATCTCTTTTGGTATACAAGTAATTCGCGGCTTTATAGGTTTGGGATGACTCTCCCGATCCGGCTTTGTCTTTTCCGACTTATCATGCTTAGGGAATGGTTCTTTATAAATCCCCATTTTCTCGTTAGGTGTTTGTGTTTTGCCAGGGTTATCCACCTCTATCTCCCCATTGTCAATGAGGTCCTGAATATAGTGGTGAAGCCACAGACATTTGTCTATCTTATGTCCTTTAACATGATGCATTTCGCAATATTCATGCTCCTTATACCATGAAGGTTTAGGAGCGTTGTCATCAAATGGTTGTGTAGTAGGATAGGTCATCATGTGGGCCAGCATCCAACTATTTCAGTATGACTGAAAATGGTTCATTGAGAGAGGTGAATGTTCTTCACTTTGGTGGTGGTTGAATTGGGCCCTTGGTCAGTTTAAAAGGTTGACCAGTTTGGACCATTTAAACATGTTTGGAATCGGTGATTTCGTCTCCCACCACATTTTTGTTTTTGTTAAAGATTTTTAGCTTTTCTGTAGGTTTGACACTTTGGTTGTCTTTGGATTGGGTTTTGAGGGTGCCTTTGGCAATGATGGCCTTTTCTATCTGAATCCATTTCTCGATAACCTCCTCAAAAGTGCGGACACAATGCATTTGGAGGTGGAAAGCTATATCCGGGTTGAGATTGGGAATGAAAATACTGACCAGCTACTTTTCAGGGAAAGCACAAGGGAAGCGACTAGCTATCCCTCTCCATCGTTGGAGGAAGTTGGCGAAGGTCTCATTTGGGTGTTGCTTGGCTCCACACAAGTCTACCATGGTGACATCACTCTCTATGTTATATGAGAAGTGACACACGAATCTTTCCACCAATTTTGGCCAGGTGAAAATTGATCCTCGTGGTAAACGTGTAAACCAATCCAATGCTTGACCTCCGAGACTCTTGGGAAAAATTCTACTTTGAGGTAATTGTCACTAGAAGACACCTCTTGACATGCCATGTAAAAATATTTAACATGATCCTTGGGGTCTCCCTTTCCTTTGTATTTTTCGAACTTTGGCATATCAAATTTATTTGGAAAGGGTTGAAGGGTCATTGTTTTTTCAAAAGGATAGGGGCATAATTCTTTGTATTGATATTTCCTGATGCTCCCTATATTTCTCTCTTGTAAGCTTGCAAGCGTCACTTTCATAGACTACACTTCTTGTGCGAGCAATTTTTCTTTAGTGGGAGAAGCAGGGATGTGAACACGATGATACCCTATGTCTTCTTCTCCTTGGTTTTCCCGATGGAGTTCATTGATCTTAACCTTCAGCCTCAAATTTTGAACGTTCTTGTTTGCGTCTTTCTGTACATGAGAAGTAAGAAAAGCTAGTTGCCAGCTTAGGTTACTAATTTGTTGTTAGATTGTGGCTTGGTTTATTGTTTCTTCTTCTAAAGGTTCCTCCTCCTCATATTGTGGAGGTTCTTCCCCCATCTCAAGTTCTATCTTGTTTCTTCATGGCACTTTGATAAAGGGTATCCTAAGCCCGACTACTTTATCATTTTTTGCGTAAGAGGTAAAAGCTTGTCCACGTGTTAAAATATCTTTCATATTGATAAGGGACATTCTTCCTCGTAGTGTCATTTATAGGTAGTATTGGTTCATTCTCGATGGGTAATTTGGCCCCTAATTCGACGACTCGTGCCAACACTCTATCTTTGTTCCGAGAAGAAACTCGTCTAGTAGAGTGGGGTCAAAATCAAAGTCTGCATGTGGTGATTCTAACTCATTTCCACTATGGTCAACCATCTCTTCGGTTTCCTTTTCTATAGAAAACAACGGTCATAGGTCATGTTCGATGAAGGGGTTTGACCCTTATCTGTTAGAGGTTTCCCAAGCTTGCACTTGTTGTTCCTCATATGTCTATTTCTTTAACCCTAGACGTGTTTTAGGAGCCATGTTTTCATGATAGTTTCACTAGGGTGAGTTGTAAATGTGCTCAAAGCTTAGTGATCACTCCTAAGTGAAATGCAAGATGTGTTTGTTAAGAGTATGACTAAGTCAACAATGTGAGAATACCAATGTGATAGAGTGATAAATCACCCATGATACAAGCGTTTGGTATTGAAACCAATTTAAATGAAGTATCTCCTAGACTATGTTTCAAAGAGTAGTTTGCATGGCAAGATGAGCAATAAGATGTCTTTACTTATGACAATTTCAAGGGAATGAACAAAATGTAAGTAAATACAAGAAGTCAATGCGACCTCCCAACCAAGATATACGATGAGCAAGCTCAAACTTGATTAAGACCTATATCTCAAAAAGTGCCAATTACGATTTGCAAATGACACAACAATATCACCAAGATACGTTAACCCAATTTGCGAGAAAGTGAAGTATTGATATCAAAGTGTTATTGATATAACACGCACAAAAGGTAACACCTAGCACTCTTTGTAATCGAGGTAATAATAGAACTGAACTAAAAAGATCAAATTATAGCTAGGAATAGTTAAAAATGTGTGCAACGTAACCTTATAATATAGGTATTTATGTTGAGTTTACAAGAAACAAGACGTAAATATCAAAATTGTAGTGATATGATACAAACAAGCTAACTCTTCTAAGGAAGTCCGCAGTGATGAACCACGCCTAACTACAATGACGATCTTGACATGGGTATCAAGATCACAATGGCTACCAATGACGTGAAAACACCTCTACACACTTTAGACGTTTAACTAACCCAACCGCAAACATGGATGGGCATAAACGGACATAAAAGTGAGAGAAACAGTCGATTGGTAACACAAAGGTAGTCACCCTTCTTTTGATCAACAAAGTGTCAAAAGAATGTGAAGGAAACAAATCAAAAGAATGACGAAAAATGCTAGCTTCACTTCGGTAGAGTTTCACCTCACCCTAAGGCAAGTAAAAACTAGGCGAAAGTAACACGTCACACGTTTCTCAATGAAAATATGGTTCACAACTCAACACTTGTTTTTAGAATGGTCAAAGTGGGCTCTTGGCCAAAGTATATCTTCCTAGGTGGTTCTCTCGTCCTAGGTGCTACAAATATTATCCACGAGCGGGATGATTTACCCAAAAAGTCGCAATGACTAGTTTGGGAGTATCTCGACTTTTCCCCCTTCAAGCACAGTGGGCAATAAATGCATCCAAGTGTGTACTTAAAAGGGTCACGTAGGGACAACTTGTAACTCTATCTCACAAAGGATTTACTAGTCAGATAGGTAGTGCAGAGCACTTCCCGTTTCATCCACAAGGTTCCCTCTTGCATGGACTACTTTGGGTCTAGAACCACCCCCATTGTTGTAGCTTAAGGCGTTATGCCAAAGGGGTTATGTTCCAATTGAGCGGAGAGGGACATACCCTTTTCCGAAACCTACAATACAATGTTTTGAATATGTTTTTGTTTTATCTTTTTTAATTAGATGTGGTTTTCTCGAACACCATTTGGCAACCTGTATAACAACTGTATTAGTAGTTTTCTGACTTTTGTTTCGATTCCTTCATTCTTTGACAAGCGTTTTGGTCATGTATGACGATGTTTAGTAGTTTTCCATCAAAAGAGAAGGCATCATTTCTTATTCTCTAGATCATCCAAGGACGCAAGAGAAGAGCATACATGATGTCCTCACAAATCCCAAAAGATAACCAAATGGAACAACACTTTAATTCAACAAATGCCAAATTAACCAATTCTAACTCAAATACTCTTAGCAATCTCAAAGCATCAAAAGGATTTAAGAGTCGTTTCTGATTCCCAAGATCACCCCAAGGGACACAAGGGAAGAGCATATGTGATCCATATTCCTATTAGTAAACAATGTAAAATACTACCTAATCAAATACCAACATGTAAAAACAACTGCCAAAGACAAATATGTGATTAGATAAACTTGTAAGAATGTTAGCACATCAACATGTTAATGTCAAAAAATGCAAAAGGACGTTGCGCCCCTTTTTCAATGCTTGCATGCGGGTTAGGGAGTATGCACCACCAAAGGTTGTTTTCGCACACAACGTACTGTGCCACTGTGGGAATTTTAGATCAATTAAATGCCTGCGCCACCCGAGAGGTGTGTGCACCACGAAACAAAACATATGCACTACTATGAGAAAACAGATAGAATAACTGTATTACCAGAAAAATATACCTGCGCCACTAAAACCACATGTGCACCTTCGTTAGGGGTGTGTGTGCCGATCTCGAACGATTTTAGTATGCGGTGCAAGGAAGGTACAATACGAAACACCGCACACCGGTTAGGGTGGGTGCGCCTGTGGTTAGTGTGCATGTGCCGTGGGTTAACATGAGATAGAATGACATATTTTAACAACACGCCTGTGCCACCAGAGAGATGTGTGCACCCCAAAACCATGTATGTGCTCAAAACCGTCCCTGTGCTCCAAAATCGTGCCTGCGCTAGACCTATAACTAGAGTACGGAAAAACAAAGAAAACTTCACAATATCTCTAAATTTTGACAAGTTAGTTTAAAAATGGCAATTACCCATTAAAATTATGGCTATGAACATGAAGTTACACATATCAAATGAGCAAATTTTTCAAAAAAATGGACATTAATTACTACATGTGCATATCAAAAGTTAGCCAAAATAATGAAATTTAAACTAAAATGCCATGGGACTAAGGGTCCCACCGGTGTGCCAAATGTGTGCAATGGTTTTGTACTTTTTAGCTAAGTTACATGAATGAGAACTAACACCTAAATAGTTCTATAACAAAGCTAATGAAAAATCTAAACACCATCAAAGATGAGAGCTAAACAAGATTAATACCTAGCATAATGCATTAACTTTGAAATAAAAATGCTAAAGTATTTAAATCTCTACTTCTCTAGATTACCAACAAACAAGTAAATGGACCTAAATAAACTCCATGGCAATCAATATTTGGTTGTCCTTGATATCTCCAAGAACCTAGGAATGTGGGCTTATCAAAGTTGGGCGACGAGACTCTTTTGACACCTCCCATATGACCTAAGAACTTTAGGCTAGAATAGGAAGCTTAGCTCCTCAAGATGATGAACTTTAAAAAGCAAGCTCTTAGTCTATTTTGCTATATACTTTACATTTTTTTTCTCAAAGAGTTTAGGTGTAAGTAAAAGGTAGGTAGAGGGCTCTTTATATAGCCCGAAGGATGGAGGATTCAACACATCCTCATGAATGTGGGATAAAGTAGATGTAGAGTTAGTTATGGATAAAGGGGGTTTAGATGAGGTTGAGTTAGCTTTATGAAGGTTTAGTTTGTCCTCAAGTGGCTCATGTGGAAAAGGGGGTGTATTAATTAATCAAGGTGATTAATTAGATACATGTGCAAGCTTTTATAAGCTTTTAGATAGATATTAGTGTGAATTAGACTAGATAGAAGGTGTTAATTAACGAAGGGTCGTTAATTAGGGTATGTGTTGGATAGGTGATTTAATTAATTAGCTTAATGTAATCAATTAACGACAATGGAAGAGAAGATGGGCGCTATTGACAATATGTTGTCAATTTGCGGGAAAGGAGATAATTAGCATAGTTTAAGTATTTAAATTGCTTGGGCGTAATTATAGGTGTCTACAAAAACAGCCCGCATTTAACTCATTAAGGACCCTAGCCCTTCTCCACCTTCATCTTCATCACCACCTTCACCCACTCCACCTTCATCACCACCTTCACCGACGGAGTCGATGGATCCCGAATCTATCCCTCCTAACTTTTTTTTCATAAACACCATTTCCTTGGGGCCTTTGACTTATCAACGTGAAGGCGAGGCCCCTTCCACTCTTCCATTCCTATATCCTGAAATGATCGATGACGACACACCTACAATTAATATCATTCAATGTCAAGATGATGAATCCATACTCACCTACCTTGGTGCAGAAGACTCATATATTCATCGGTCATTACCCTCTGAGACGTAAACCATGTTGAATGAATCGACTATCGAGATCAACATTCATACTCAGGATGACCCGCACATCCTAAAGATCAGACAATCTTTAGATGTTGCTGAATAGGAAGCCATCACTTCTTTCCTCCGAGATCATAACCATGCTTTTGTTTGGTCTTACGCAGACATGCCCTAGTATTGACCCCACCATAGTAGTCCACAATATCATAACCATTCCCGATGCCAAACCTATCGAAAAAAAGCTGAGGAAAATACACCCTCGCATTAGTCTTCTTGTCAAAGAAGAACTTCAGCACCTTCTTTCTATTTCCTTCATCTTACCCATTGATTATCCTCGTTGGATTTCTAACATTGTCCCTATTACTAAAGCAACAGGGGACTCCACATTTGCACGGAATTCCATGACCTCAACCTAGCCTGCCCAAAAGATGACTTTCCCTTGCCCGGTATTGATCAACTGGTTGACCTCACCGCTGGTCATGAGATGCTATCACTCATGGATGGCTTCTCGGTTATAACCAAATTTTTCTTGCCCTAGAAGATCAACACAAGACCACATTCATCACCCCTTGGGGGACCTTCTGCTATCGATTCATGCCTTTTGGCCTTAAAAATGTTGGTGCCACATATCAGCGTGCTATGACTTACATCTTCCATGATATCATGCATCACATATTAGAAGATTACGTGGATGATCTCTTGGCCAAATCTAAATGTCACTTTGAGCACCTCACCATCCTCAAAACCATCTTTGACCGCCTCATTAAATATTGTGTCCACCTTCAGCCTAAGAAGTGTGTCTTCGCGGTTCTCTCAAGAAAGCTCCTGGGATTTATTGTTTCCCTCCATGGTATAGAAGTTGACCCTGCTAAAGTCAAGGCCATCCTCGAAATGCCTCCGCCTACTAACCTTCACCAACTCTGTAGCCTGTAAGGTAAATTGTAGTCCATTCACCATTTCATTTCACAATTATCTGATCGGTGTCAACCATTTCATCATTTTCTTAGGAAGGATGTCTCCTTTAAATGGGCTAATGACTATCACAAAGATTTTGAGGCCTTAAAACAATACCTTCTCCAACCACCCGTACTTATCCCACCTAAAGACAATCAAACTTTTTATCTATACATATCCACTACCGATCATTCCTTGGGAGCCATGCTCGCTCATCGCGATGAACAACACATGGAGCAGGTGGTTTATTACATAATCCATACTCTTTTGGACTATGAAACCCGATACAACCATCCTCGAAAAACTTTTCTTAGCCTTAGTTTTTGTTGCAACCAAACTCCGCCATTACCTACTCAACCACAAAACCTATGTTGTGACTAACACCGATCCCTTACACTTCATGTACGCCAAACCTTATCAAAATCAGCGTGCCACATGATGGCTTATGCTTTTAACTGATCTTGACCTTGAATTCATTCATCAAAAGTCCATCAAGGGCCAAGCTATCACCGACCAATTGGCCAATGCACCTATTTCTAGGGATCAACCCTCTAATTTTGACTTTCCAGATGAGTCAATTACTACCCTTTCCCTAGACAAACCCCCTTACCAAATGACACTTTTCTTCGACGGTTCTAAGTGTCAGCGTGGGGGCGGGGCTGGTATTATCCTCATTCCTCTTGATGGAGAACCCATGCCTTTGTCTTTCAAACTAGACTTTGAATGCACCAACAATATTACCGAGTACGAAGCGCTCATACTAGGTCTCCAAGCCGCCTACGCCCTAGATGTCAAATCTATCAACATCTTTGGTGATTCACAATTGGTCGTAAACCAAGTCAATGGTATGTACCAATGTTGTAACGAGATACTTCAAAAGTATAAACAACATGTCGACATAATTTTGACCACCTTTGATCATTACACCCTTCAAACCATCCCATGTTCAAGCAAAAATTTGTAGATACCATGGCCTGCTTAGCTTCCCAAATACACGCTTCACCCACCACTCCAAATCTTTGTCACCATACAATGCCTCCATTCACCTTTTTATTTACCTCATGATGTTTACTCGATCGAAACCGACACCCCAGACCTGAGTGACCTTTGGTATAAACAATACTCTAACTACCTTTCTCTCTCCATCTTACCTCCTAATCTCACCTGTAACGGACAACGTGCCTTCCTTAAAAAGGTCTCTCGCTATGTCATTCTGGGGACTCCACTATAAACGCGGCTTTGATGGTATGCTCTTATGATGACTCAAAAGTTCTGAAATTTCTTATACCATTAAGGAGGTTCATGATGGCATATGTGGAGGTCACTTTAGTGGCCTTCTTGTTGTTAAGCATATTCTTTGCCTAGGCTATTACTGGCTGACTCTTAACCATGATTGTTGCGACTATGTCAAACATTTTGTAAAATGCCAACAACATTCCAACCTTCATTATACACCCAATCATGCCTTACAGTTGCTTGTGACCTTTGGCCCTTCTCTCAATGGGGTTTGGATCTTGTCGAGAAATCAATCCCCATTCTTCCCAACGCCGTCCAATGGATCATAATCATACTTTACCAATACTACACAAAATGGGTGGAAGCCATACCACTCATCTCCACAAAAGCCGAGAAAATATGTGAGTTCATTAACCATCACATCATTTTCCGCTTTGGTGTCCTCATCGCCTCATCACTGACAATGGAAAAAAATTCAAAAACAAAACATTGCAAAAACTTTGTGACGCCTTCGGCATTCAGCTTAGTTTCTCATCACCTTATTACCCACAAACCAACGGCCAAGCCGAATCCACTAACAAAACCCTCAACAAAATTCTCATGAAAGTGGTTGACGATACTAGGAAGGATTGGCATACGCACATTCCTTTTGCCCTATGGGCATACCGCACTAGTATTCGCACTTCCACTGTGGCCACACCCTTTTCGCTGGTCTATGGTATAGAGGTTGTTTTGCCTCTCAAAGTCCAGATCCCCTCACTCTACATTTCTCTCCATGACATGCTCACTAATGATGACTTTTGTCAGGACCACTTAGCACAACTAGAGTTATTAGACGAATGTTGTCTTAATGCTCTGGATCACCTTCAAGTTTACCAACAACGTATCAAACGTGCTTATGACAAACGTGTTCATGAATGAACCTTCCAAGTCGGTGACCTTGTCTTGAAAGAAAATCAACACGTAACTAAAGCAGAAAAAAGTAAACGGGGAAAATTTGCTCCTAATTGGCTTGGACCATACATCGTAACTCATACCTATGGATTAGGTGCCTATCATTTATCTTCACTTGATGGTAAACCCAAACCTGAGCCCCTTAACACATTGCATCTTCGACCATTCTATTGTTGACTCGTCATCCTACCTCACCCTTTGTCTCTTTACAAGCTCGTCCCTTGAGTGCTATCCATTCCATACACCTCCCTAACGATTAAACAAGAATCATGTGAGTACCCGTCACTAGTTATCTTCTCTTGAATATGTGTTCCATGGCACCGCATATACATAACGGTATTATCATGGATACTTTTCGTCTACCTTTAGATGAGATCCCATGGTCGTTCCACCTTGCCTTTTGAACAAGAGTCCTACCCTCCACCTTGGTCTTGTCCATGACTTCAACGACCTCACATGGGACCAAACTCCTTGAGTCAAACTTATAATAAAAAGATGAATCCCTCAAAAGGACATCTTCCTCTCGACAAATTGCTGCTATAAATAGACTGCTCCCTTGAAGGACAACTATGTGAAGCTTTAAAAAAAAAAAGAGAAACCAAAGCTTCCCGCATCAATCAGCTTCACGAAGACCTTAAGGAGTACCCTATTATTTATCCCATATAGACTTCCCACATCGATCAGTCTATCAAAATAAAAACCTTTTAGTCATGGACTTGCCCATTATGACCTAGGACCCCTTGCCTAAAGGCCTTGTTACTCAAAACATATAAAATTAGCTACCTTTCACCCTCCTTACCATTTCCACTCTCATTTCCTCAATTGCCTCAAGGGACATCTTGGAATTTAGACATTTGGTGATCCTGTGACTACTTTCATCGTAGAACAGTCAATCGTGCAATGTCTTTAGGGTCTTATGTTCATCACCCCCTCCAAGGTATGATCTACTTGGTATGATCCTACCCAATCAGGTGGCTTTATTGCCCCCTCTCTTATCTTTTAACCATCTTTGTTTACATTTTGATTACCTTATACAGACTTGGTCCTCGACGCTTACCTTTGGGGTACTCCTCCCTTTCGCCATAATCACCTTCACCTACATCATTTTACCTATAATCTACCCACACCTATTAAACCTAAACCCACAACATGCCCAAAAACCTACCAACTCATTTTCATATTCTTCCCTAGCTCATGGGAGAACTACATCAGCCTGAGGTCCCTTTTCTCCAAGACTATGTAGGCAGCACTCCGAGGGCATGGGGCCCTTGGAGGTTAGCTCGACCATTATCTACCCTAAAACAATTCCTCAACCATGCCTCACTCACCATTTACATCACATTTCACTTAGTTCCCCTCTTATAACAAAATTGGAAATTAAGCCACATACATAATAAGTTGCTTCCCATAGCATA
Source organism: Taxus wallichiana var. yunnanensis (assembly GCA_018340775.1). NCBI lineage: Eukaryota > Viridiplantae > Streptophyta > Pinopsida > Cupressales > Taxaceae > Taxus > Taxus wallichiana. The sequence goes on from CM031236.1 coordinate 43,055,748, forward strand.
CATTTATTACACCTACCATCTCTCTATCATCACTATGCATAGATTATACAATATTTCACATATGACCCATAGTATCATTCATTGCCAAAATAATGAATCCTAACCAAACCTAACTCAACCATGCCTATAACCTAACTCGATCCATGCCTAAACCAACCTGACTCAACCATGCCTAACCAAACCTAACTCAACCATGCCTATAACCTGACTCAATCCATGCCTAAACCAACCTAACTCAACCATGCCTAACCAAACCTAACTCAACCATGCCTATAACCTGACTCAATCCATGCCTAAACCAACCTAACTCCATCATGCCTAACTCACCTAATTTCAATCCACATTAAAGTAACAAATCCATATCTCATCTAACACAAGCCATAAACCAATGTCTCATAAACACATCAACAACTCAAATAATACCATGTATCTCATCATATAAATCAATAAATGTGTATCTCAATATACATGTCTATCTCATCATGTCCATCATCTCAAAAATGTTGGCACACAGGCTGATATATAATACAAAATGTCATCGGCATGCATGTTGGTCTCATATATACAAAAGAATGAATCAATACAAAATCTCTTCGCACGCAGGCTGTATATGCTCAAAATATACAAAATCACTCGTACATCCTCACTATCTTCGGACGTATGCCGGTATGTGATAAAAATACAACTATCTTCGGCACACAAGCCGGCATATATATCACAAAAATCACTAATATACATAAAACATCAGGTGACCACATATCAAGCATCTCACCGGATGTCCTCCATCTCTGTGTCACCTACACCCTTGACCTCCTATGTCCTGCTAGCACCTCACCTAGCACTTTGGTCACCGTGCGCTGGTGGCCTCTCCCTGATCGGGCCTCGGAGCTCACTGACCTCTCCTGCTGCTCTCCACACTATGAGTGTGGGATCTCATCCTCTCACTAGACGCCTGTTGTGCCCTATACTCTCTGTAGGATAGGAAGTCTATCCTGGCTGCCATGAGCTGGTCCTGATAATATCTCACCTCACCTAGGGCATCACATAGCCTAGATACAGGCATGATCTGTGGTGGTCCCATAGGTCTCGGCCCCGTACTCGCCTGCAACGACCTTCCCTATAACAACCTACCATGCATCGGCCTGTGAACTGGGACCTGCTCCCTATGCCTGTGGTGGTACCCCCTACCCCTGTGCCTATATCTGGGCCTGTAAGGCCCCAATCTGTGCCTGGGATGTGGCCAATTGGCCCTGTAAACCTGCCACCTAAGCCAATAAGGCTGCCACCTGACCATCTCTATCTCCATCTCCTCCATCTCCTCCATCCTCTCCCTCCACCATCTGGGCCTGCAAATTGGTCACCTGTACTCATAGCTCTGCTACCTCTACCTCATATCCCTCCAATTGTGTATGTAGTATACCTATCTAGTAATCGTGTCATACCTATCCCCGTAGGGCATCTCTCTACACTATAATGGTAGTTAGGTCTGGCTACCTTGGTCTAGGTGGTATGGCTCATAACTGAGCCGCCCACCACTGCCTGTACCTATCTATACATCCGGCGTCATCTATCCACTAATCCACTGGCTCCTCCTCCTCCCTTGTAGGCACTTGTAGGTTGTGGTAGAGGTAGAGGCCTCTCCATGTCATCTCTCCAATACTGTGGGAAAGACGAAGTAATGTCTGTCTGATAAAGCCCAAATTATCGTCGAACCACTGTCTATCGGGATCATCTCGTCCTCCCCGGAACGGCGACCCTGTATCCACATCTCTAGCTGGAGCTCAGCTAGCTCCTCATGCATGTGCCTATATGAGAGGAATCCCACATATGGCCTCTAGATAATGTCCACTCCGGACAACCCCTCCAACAACTACCAAAAATGGGCCACATCATGCGTCGGCCTATCCAATCTCCACTCTCTAACAACCGAAACACATCTCATGTATCCCACCCACATATCTCACGGGAATGCATCTACTTGGGGCATCCCTATAGGTCGAACACAGACTATGTGCTCGTAGGCCCAATAGTGCAGTATAAATGTACAAAGACAAAGCTAAACTTGCAACCGCCATATGCCCACAAAATTTCTCGATATACTTGCACTAAGAATGCCGGTGTGCCCAAGCAAACCGGGGTCTCCTCTACCATCATATCGTGGAGCACCCCCATCAGTGATTGGGAAAGCATCCACCCTTTGCATCTGGCAGTGCATAGCAAAGCACACTGCCTCCATCAATAAAACCACTAGCCTCGTCTCATCTGGATGGGCTAGGTACATCTCTCCATAGCTCAAACTGGCGCTATGGAATCTCAGATCTACCACCCCCTCACCAAAAACTATCCCGATCAGCTCCTCTGAGGCCTCGAAGGAGATAGAGTAAACTTGGGCACCCAATATGGGTAACCGTAAAATCTGAACACGTCCTCTAGGGTGATAGTCATCTCACCCATCGGAAGGTGGAACGTGTTCGTCGTGGAGTCCCATCTATCAATGAGCACGACCATCAAGTTGGGATGTTGAGCAACATGTCGGTAGTGCTTTGAATCCCACTCAAGCCTAATGCCTCCACATTCTGCAGCTCCAAAGGGGTTCTTTAAGCCACGCAATGTCACCAGTAGAGGCGGAACCCTGTCCCGCATGTGTAACTGCGCTCTCCCCTGCATCCAATCTAAGCACGAAATTAATCCACATTTACCATGACCATATTCACCAATTATCATTACCCTCCACCCTATTTTTACCCTACCCATCTCAACTACCTAACCTACATCACTTTTGCACCCTTGTTCCTAAAATCCTGACCGGTACCAATTTATTCTAACCGACTTTGGTCACCTTTAAACCGGCATCGGTCACCTGTTTGGTGACCGCTACAGTTCACCTTTACCAACCACGGTTATCACTTAACCGACATCGGTCACCTGTTTGGTGACCGATACCGGTTCTACCCAACTAATGCCAAATTTAAGCTTGACCGACGCTGGTCATCATTGCATGGCAAATTCCGCGACTTCACAAACCCCCTTTTTTTAAACTCTCCCACCTGTCCCTTTTACCCCACCTACAATGACCTACACTACCCCAGGACCTCTACCCACCCCACCTATACAATTTACTACCCTCCCCCCTTTTTTTTCCCGTTATTCTCCCCATACCCACATTTTTCTTTTTTCCCACCCACAAAAACAAAAACCACAAAACCATGACCAATAACAATAACCAAAACCTCTCATCTATCTAATCACCAATATAGAGTTAGGTGCTTACATCGTCATGCTACCTCCATCTCGGTGGCACATCTGGCCACTGTGCTAGTAGCCTACCCGATCCCTCTCCAGCCTCTACCATCACCGAATAGCTCCCACAACCTCTGACCAATCAAATCTCTCGCCCTGCTCCCATGGACCCGCTGCTCACCAACCCAACCCTCATCAAATCAGACTACCAGCTCACTATCCCATTTCCTCTGGACACTTTTCTCTCTTTTCTCTCTTTTTTGTTGTTTCTTCACTTCGTAAATACCAAATGAATAAGAAAAATGAGGATTTTTGTTTTTTATAACAAACCCGACCTAACCGACGCGTTCCCGACCGAATTGGTCACGTGCCTGCCTCACCGTCGTTGGTTTTCCTATACCAACGTCAGTTATCAATGACCACCATCGGTCACCATCACCTACACATTCCCCTTACTTTGCCCTTATACCCCATCCTTTACCCTAATCCTTTACCCCACCCTACCTTTACCCAACCCATTTACCTTACCTTTCCTGACCTCCTCACTTACTACCACAATTTGTCCTCCTTTGGGGACTTCTTATTATTTTACCCCTACCTTGGCCTTACCCGTGCCATGACCTAGATATTTGGCCCTGGACTATCGCTATTGACCTTTGACCTCATGTGTTCGCTATACCTTACGACACTATTACCTGTGTTGATTGACCTGATGACCTTACCTAGCCTATTACCGTGACCGTTTATCCTGACCCTACCTTTGGTGTACCGGAACATACCTAAATGTTCCTGCACCTAACCTATGTTGTGTTTCCTGACCATATCCTATACCTTAGATACCAGATTCACTTCAACCTTATTTGGATAAACCTATCGACCTTAGACGATGTAGAGTTTACTTGCTCTTCAACCCAGTAGTGTCTTTGCGGTTTATACGTGTGCGTGCGTTTGACTATTGCTACCTTTGACCCTGACCCATAACCTAGATTTCCCGAGTAGACCTTTCACCTTTTTTTTAATCCCATGCCCACCTGCCTTTTCCTCACATTTTCCTTTTATCAAACCACTCACCGCTTCAGCCTACTTGCCTCGTCAGTTCCTGGTTTGAGGGGATCACCTTCACCCACACATGGGGCAACCACATCTTATTTTTGTTAGCATTTCTTACCAATACAAGCTACACAACAAAAAGGGGCAAAATGTAGACACTAAAATTAGGTCACACTCCCCTTTGGTCCCGTGACCAATAAGCACCCTTTATTACATTTACCTAGCCATGACCCCCTTCACCCCACTAATATTAATTTAATTAATTTAATTAAATTAATTCATTACCCTCACTATATTTATTATTTAAATATCTTATTTAAATAATATCCCCACATACAGTTCACTTAGACACCTCACCAAGCCAACTCAACCTAAGACCTATTCTTAGTAAGTTGTCATAACTAACTAAGACTTACCCAAACCCTAAAAATCAATGCCTACATTCCCTCTAACCACATCCCCACATGCTCACAAGAATCTCCCAATCTAATCCATGGGATAACAACATGAGATCTAAGGAAATCAAGAGGATCTCCCTAGTTTAGTAAACCTAGGAAATCCTCGCCTTGACCGACGCCGGTTACCCCTAACCATCGCCGGTTAAGCCGGACCGCCGTGGTTACCCTTTTAACCCCTAAACTACCTTATTCTCAAGGTTGGCAAACATTGGGAGAAGGTTGATGAGAAAGAACACATCTCAGAGAGATAACGCATCTTCAGAGAGTAAATTCTAGCGAAAACTCGCATGCAAGGAAGGAGATTGAGCATCTTCTCCTGCATAACCATCCTAACCATGATCTGATCTATCTAAGAAAAGAGGAGTGTACATGCAGCCCATGCAGAAGATTTCTTTCAGTGGTGATCACTTGTAGCCTTCAAACCCCTCATCAACACCTCCATCCCTCACACATAGGCATTCAGGACCGGAATCCAAGTAAGTATAACATCATACTTTCCTAGTTTATTTCATTTCATCATCATTTTATCATCCATTGTTTATCTTGCCCCCTATTGACCTTCTCCAACATTTTCACCTCCATATACCCATTAAAACCTCACCAAAGCCTACTCCAGTAACCCAATATTTCACCCCGACTCACCAAAGTCCTTTGTGCAATCACAAAGGAGACCAAAAGCTTGTTTTGTGATATTTCCAGATCTCACAGTGGCGGCACTAGTCACACCTAACTTGCCATCGGTCCCCCGATCGATATCGGTCTCTGTATTTACTCATACAGCCCTGAATGGAGACCTACCTACAAAATTTCATCTCACCCTCATTCACCTATGATCTACCCGAGACCTCTATCAGACCTGCAGAACCCAGAACCAATCATTTGACCTTTGGATTCTATTCTAGCTTAGCCTGTTAGATTAGATCTATTTCTTATTATGTTTTAAGTGAGATACCTAAATCATTTCAAATAACAATAGGATTTACTTTGTTTACAACATAAATTTTTTAAAATAGTGGCTCGATAGCTATCTACGAAGTATCACACTTCCGGATCTAGCATATGCTGGCGCTTCACTTTGCCCATATTGTTTAATTCCTTCTGGTGGTCTTGTTTTCATTACAGGTAGTTCCTCCTAGCAAAAAGGAAGCTCTCACGATCAGCTGTGGATCCGGAAGTCATACGCGCGTAACAACCCATCAACCAACATTTGAACAGTATTCCTCCTACGCCCATTACCCTATCTATTTCATCAACACTTCAAAGAAACGATCTAAGAATCAGGTGAAACAAAGCCAAGGTGGCGTAACGACTACTGATCTCGCGACAAATGAATAATTCATCATGGAAGGCTATTCGGAGCATGTGGAGAATTATGTGTAATTTTGAATGTGAATATGAATGAAGATACACTTGCTCACGCCAGGATGTTACTCAAATGGAGGGGTGGATGAATTGCACAAGCTTCAAGATCGACTATTTTATCACCTAGAGGATTGCGGAACACAATCAACGAGTTCATTCCGTATGACATGGATAGGCGGACTCTTGGCCCAATGGATAAGGCACCGATCCTAGGTGTCTTGATCTGGGTGGCGCATTCTTGATCGAGATGTCTACGTGTGAGTCCAAGTCATTTAAGTGGGTCCACATGTACCCATTTCTTTTATTTATGTATTTTTCCTTAAATGACTTTTTAACTTAAGTGGTTTCTATTTTTAGTTACTTTTTAATAAATTTGTTGAAAAAGTCAAAGGTCACTTAAGTGCCTTATTTAATGATCGTGTAAAACCATAACTACTTTGTAACCAACTTTTGGGTTATAAAAGGAAGTCGAGGCTCATTTGTAAAGGGTGAATTTGAGAGAGGAGAAGAAATACTTTTGTGTGCAAGATTTGTTTCAGGAAGAAACTTTGTATTCTTTTGTGAAAAACATTTTGGAGTTAATGAAATACAAACTTTGTGTCTCATTCATTGTCTCTTGTAACATTTGTGTTCTTATGTTCATTAGATGTTAGGTTTTGAATCTTGCATGCAAATATTATCCTTGATCTTATTTTCAACATTGTTAATCGGTTGTTCTAGTTCACATTGATCAATCTCTGATTATCTACTTGCTCATGTGTGTTCCCTTTAACATGTTCTTGTTTGGCTAACTCAAACTCCTTTTTATTTGTGTTAGTTATTCATCTTTCTTCTTCATGCAATATTAGGCTCCGTGTTTACCTAACTCTTGCATGTTCTTTCAGTTCATTCCATTTCAATCCTTTCCTTCATCCCATTCCATCTCCCTCATTCACTTTTCTTTCCATTGACGTTCCAAAACACCCCAAACATACAATTTTGAATGTATAGATGTAAATACAGTTTTGGTTTTCAATAAAGGCAACCTCACCTTCATTGAGGATGGACTTCATTCCCACACTATTGCACGTCATTTGCATGCGTGCAAATCCATATATTTACAAAACCCCTACCGAAGGAATCTTTTGATTCACTTAGACAGAATTTGGGAGTGATTCCTATCACTCTTGCTCATTAACTATCTTAGGGAAGTATGGACATCAAGGGAGCTACACATCACAAGTATCTTCAGCCTCCAGTATAGGTTCGGTGACAGGGTTTAGTCATCCCCTTGTCATTGATGTTAAAGGGGAGATTTGTAGAATGGGGGAGAGTTGTATATAACAGGTGCAATGAAATAGTATAGAAAGAGCTTAGAGGCGTAAAGTTGGATTTCGTGAGCAAACAAGTTTTCATGTCTATTTTTAGCAAGGGTTTGCCATCAATAACAAAGGGGGAGTTTGTTGAGTATTTTGTCATTGATGTCAAAGGTACAACATTAGTGTTGATGGAAATATTGAGGTTTGAATATTTGTTTAATATTCAACATTACAACATTAGTGTTCGTAAAATATTTATCCATGTCAAAATTTGAATATTTTAATATTCAACATCACTAAGGAATCTTATGACACATGGCGGGATGTGTAAGAGATTTTATGACGTGTAAGAGATTTTATGGCAGCTTATGACGTGTAAGAGATTCTATGACAACTTATGACACGTAAGAGATTCTATGGCAACTTATGACGCATAAGAGATTCTATGACAACTTATGACATGTAAGAGATTCTATGACAGCTTATGACGCGTAAAATATTTTATGACAGTTTATGACGTGTAAGAGATTCTATGATGCGTAAGAGGAGTTACTCTTACATGTGTAAGAGAATATTTCTATTTGGAGAAAATATTTAATATTTGGAGCAAATTGGCCCATGGTATGGGCACATGGTTTTAGGGAAACCACAAGTGGTTTTTCCTCTCCTTCTTTCTATATAAGCAAGTGTTGTGTGCACATTTTTAGTAGAGCGAGAAAGAGAGCATTTTGCATGAGTGTGATATGTATGTGAGCTGATATTATAAATCTCTTAAGTGAGTATGAGTATGTGAGAGAGAGAATATAGAAGGAGAAATTATCATTGACAAAGGAGAAATTATCTAAAGAAGAAGAACATACTCTAGTTTGTCTTCCTCATAGGATTCATCATCCGATTCAAGCTTCTTCTTCTTTCCTTTTGAAGCTTTGAAAGCATATTCTTTTTTCTTCACTTATGTAGTTCTGTTTTCATCTCATAAGCCATGAGTATTCCATGTAACTCATCCATTTTCATTTTATCTAGATCCTTAAGTTCTTCAATAGCTTAAACTTTAACATCAAATCTAGGAAGTAGAGATCTTAATACCTTTTTTTACTATTACCGGGTCTTCCATCTCTTCACCCAAGTCTTTGATCATGTTTATGGTCTCATCTACATGGAGTAGATATGCTTTGCGAATGTTCTCTTCCTCTTTCATCTTTATACTTTCAAAATTTCTTCGTGTGTCCAAGCTTTTCCATCTTTACTTTTGAATCTCCTTCATATAAATTGTTGAGCTTATCCCACATCTCCTCGGCGCTTTTGAAAAGCATAATCTTTACAAACTCCAAATCTGCTACACCACACAAAATAGCATTCATAGCTTTAGCATTATTTTCACATGCTCTCTTACCATCTGGATCTGTTGGTGGCGTTTCCGGTGCCGTATAGCCATTCTCAACCGAATGCCAAATATTATGTCCAAGAGAATTCAAATAGGTTTGCATCCTTATGCTCCAAAAGGCATAGTTTGATCCATCAAACAACAGAGCTTTATTTGTGGAGAATCCTTCCTGAGCTGCCATCATGATTTCTGATCTACCTTCTAGTTGTTAAGCTACAAAGAAGGAACATGCTTTGATACCAATTGTTAGAAGCACGAGAATACTGAGAGGGGGGTGAATCAATATTCGACAATAAAAACTTTTTCTCCAACTTATTAATTTTATACTTAACAAGATATTCAAATCTAAAAGTAAAATGAGAGCACACACAAAAATCAAGTGCACATAACACCAGATATACCGTGGTTCACCCAGTGTGGGCTACATCCACCAAAAGAGACTGCTTGGATCTACTGTCCAAATCCAACTGAAAAAATAGTGTTAAAAAAGTGTGAGCACCCACTCACAGAAGACACCAATCTCCAAGCCGAACACCAATTCAGCCCTTGAATGCAAACACCACTGACTATGCAATATCCGATTCAAGCACCAACTGGAGACACCAATCCCAAATCCGAAGCACCCACTCCAAAAAATTTGCAATACAAATCAATGAACATTTCTCCTTCTATATTCTCTCTCTCACATACTCATACTCACTTAAGAGATTTATAATATCAGCTCACATACATATCACACTCATGCAAAATGCTCTCTTTCTCGCTCTACTAAAAATGTGCACACAACACTTGCTTATATAGAAAGAAGGAGAGGAAAAACCACTTGTGGTTTCCCTAAAACCATGTGCCCATACCATGGGCCAATTTGCTCCAAATAGAAATATTCTCTTACACATGTAAGAGTAACTCCTCTTATGCATCATAGAATCTCTTACACGTCATAAACTGTCATAAAATATTTTACGCGTCATAAGCTGTCATAGAATCTCTTACGCGTCATAAGTTGTCATAGAATCTCTTACGCGTCATAAGTTGTCATAGAATCTCTTACGCATCATAAGCTGCCATAGAATCTCTTACGCATCATAAAATCTCTTACACATCCCGCCATGTGTCGTAAGATTCCTTGGTGATGTTGAATATTAAAATATTCAAATTTTGACATCACACTAATTTTGACATGGATAAATATTTTACGAACACTAATGTTGTAATGTTGAATATTAAACAAATATTCAAACCTCAATATTTCCATCAACACTAATGTTGTACCTTTGACATCAATGACAAAATACTCAATAACACTTGCGTACCCTATCATAAGCATTGCTGCATCCTCTCCTCCTCCGAGAAACTTTTCTAGCTTCACTGGTGGAATTCCCCTTGTTCTGAATGCACAACATGATATGTTAACATCCTAATTCAAGAGTATTTTGTATTTTACTAGTAAGAATTAAGTTACCCTCACTTTGAGCACATCCATGATGTAGCAAACGTGTGCTCTATCTATCGATCACGCTCAATGATGTAGCAGTTAGGCTACTTGCAGTCTCATTCAAGGACAAAGCACTCTAGTGGTACAGAGGTTTGAGACCTACATCTATTGCCACCTGGGATGAGCTTGGTATAACTCTGTGCAATTATTTTTAAGACAAGTCAAATCACCTATCACTGGTGGAGCAACTGACTACGACAAAAAGGGTGCCTAACCAAGAAATGATTGATTTCAATATTAGATTCCATAAAAACTAGGACAGAATACCTCTGGTGGTAGGACCTATAACCCATCATGTTTTCTTATATTATCTAAGGGCCTTAAATAGTGACATTGTAGTCATGATTTAATTCATGGGTGGTAGAACCTTACCTGTTGCATACAACATTGCGATAAGGGAAGAAAATAGTCTCATTCAGGTGGGAAATTTAGCTCCTGACCTCCCATGCTCTTATTCCCATAAATTTCTCACGCGCCCCAACCTTCCATTGCCCCCATTCTTGAGTAGAGTGCTCAATCTCTTGCATCCACATCATATTCTTCCGCGAATAGAAGAGGATGAAGAATAAAGGCTCTAATTAGAAACTTGTCCAATAAAGTTATATCTTTAGAGAAGCAATAGGCACAAGCTTTTAGAAATAGTTCTAATCAGGGGCATGTCTGAAACAATCAGCCTTGGTGGAATCAATATTCAAATAAGGGATACGAGCATAACCAACAAAATGACAGATGACATGCTAACACACACCTTACTTTGCAAGTAGTTCCTCCCGCATAGCCTCTCCTAACGCCCAATATGAGCCAAAAACTTGTTTCAGTTCATAACAACATGAAGCGGGAGTTAGAATGGTGTTTTCATTGCAGGCATGCTTGATACGATCGACATCATTGCACTAAAGATTGCACGCGTGCAAACCTACATGATCAACACTTGCTTCTAACTATGAATCTTCCACAAGCGCAACCATGCTCGAGAATTAAGAAAATCCATAAGCCCCTTCAAAGGTCAACCTTATGTTATTTGGTGTTGAAGAATTTTGTTCCATTGATCAAGTTGTGGATGATATAAATAAACCGCGCGCCTAATTTGCTTTGATAATATAAGGCACAAAAAGAGAATGCTCAAGCCTAACACACAAGTATCAATTCCTATAACACATAACAATTCTCGGAAGAAAAGAGATGCAACCAAGGCATCCAACAAGAAAAGGAAAGAAAGTTCATGCACATGAGGCTCCACGCAACAATCCTCCCGAAGTAATGTGCACCCCTCCTTTAGTAGGTCAAGCCTTTGCACAAACTAAGGCCCCTACCTCTATGCCTGAAGAAACAAGAAAAGATGTTGTGCCCTAAATGCACAAGTCAATGGGCCTTCCATTCAACATTATGGATCAGATGAAGAAGACAAATATAAATGTCACAATGTGGGATGCCCTAGCCATTCAATCTCAGCGCGACCTATTGCATGAAGCTCTAGTCTGAACTGCCCCATGATCATCCAAATGTCCAAAAACAACGCGATGTTGTCAATATTTCCAAGCAAATGAGATGAAAGTAAGTAAAGTTTTCAAAATCCCACCCGATCATAAAAAACACCTTGTGCATTATTATATGATTGACTCAAATGCTAGTATACTTTTGTCATGCCTAAGAAAATTGTTGATGTCCTAGGCCTTAAGTACAACCCCTTGTCCAAAGGAGTCTAGCACTTGATGGCTCAACTTTCACCACTCTAGGAGTCATCAAGGATCTTGAGTTAACCCTCCATGCATGTCTTAGCCTCACTATAACTCAAGATGTGTCAATCATTTACCTACCTCCTTTGTTTGCCTTATGTCTATCAAGGGATTTTACTACTAAAGTGGGTGGTTACTTGTCTTCTGATTGGTCCTATATGTTACTCAAGACAAGGTATGGTACCCGATTTACCATACAAGCTAAGACAGTATTTTCCTACCATGTTGAGTCATATAATCCATGTTCTCTCCAATCCATTGCTTAATCCATGAAGAACAAGTTTCAATTTTTGAACAATGAATTGTTCCCCTAAACCTGATTTACTGTTAGATGAGTGGTCAGAAAGGCACCACAAATTTGATCCATATGTTGAAGAAATTGAAGCTTTTGAAACTGGGCTTCGCACTTATTGCATCCTTGAAGAAGAAGTTGTGTTGTCGTGCACACTAAAGAGAAATGAAGAAGATTCGAGTTTGTGGAAGTTGTACTTTGATTGATCCAAAAGAAGAAACGCCGCAAGCGAAAGAGTTGTTCTCATTTCCCCTAAGGATGAGAAGTTCTTCTTAGCACACATGATGCAGTTCACATGATCCGACAATGTAGAAGAATATGAAGCATTGGTACATGGTCTTCTCATTGAGGAGAAGAAAAGGATTAAGGCACTGCAAATCTTTGGGGAGACGGAACTAGTTATCCACCAAAGTTACAAACAAGTGCGTTGTAAAGAATGAGCTCCTCAAAGTTTATAAACATAGAGTTTGGGACCTATTTGAGATATTTGATGCATCAATCTGCGGTGGCACCAAGGAGAATGAAGAAAGAAGAAGATCGGATGGCCGTGCTTGGATCACAATTTTCTCCTGCGAGGATTTTGTCAAGGGAAACACGCAACACGTTAAAATGGTAATCAAACCATCCATTCCGGACATACAACACCAACTGGAAATTGTTTGATAATGACATGTAGATCACCCAGGTTCATACAAAATGAGGTTGAGTTCTCTTCAAGCATGCAAGTTGACTTGCATAATAGCTATGGTGACTAAGTAATCCAACTAAAGACAAACTAGTTGCCTAAAGGGATGGTTACCTTAGAGAAAATATTTATCCCTAATGAAGAGTTCAAGGGTGAAAAATATATGTGCGTGGCACAAGAAGACTATTCCTAGTCACTATTGCGACGTGGAAAGGAGTTGCTCAAGAAAATTACGTGCATGATGAAAATCAAGCCTTCACCTCTCTCTTAGAAATACAATGACATTTTCTCATGGGAGTATAAATACCTCAAAGGATTTTATCCGAGTGTTGCTCAACACTCCATTGAAATTGATCCTAGTATCAAGCCCATATGATAAAAGAAAATACCATTCAATACAAGAATAGAGTCCCTCATGAGGAAAGAGTTGTCTAAACCCATCGAGGCGAAGATAATATTTACAATCAAGTACTCTACCCGGTCACAAATCTTATTATAATGCGCAAGAAGAATGTGAAATTAGACTTTGTGTTGATTTCAAAGATCTCGAACAAGGCATCCCTAAAGGATCATTATCCTTTGCCTTCGATGGAGTAATTTTTTTAGACAATGGTCGACGCGTAAAAGTTTTCTATATTGGATGGGTATTCTAGCTTCAATCAAATCCTGGTCTAGGAAGATGCTGAATTCAAAATGGTGTTCACAACCAAACGGGGAAATATGCATATCGAAAGATTCCCTTTGGTCAATCAAACGTAGACGCACCATTTCATCATGCCATGGATATTGCCTTCAAAGGATACATCAATGAGTTCATCTGGTTTACCTAGATGATATAATTGTCTTCTCAAAGCAAGGCACATATCATATGGTGCATCTGGAGAAAGTCTTTGAGAGATGCAGAAAGTTTGGGGTATCTCTTAACCCCAAGAAGTGTAATTTCACAATGGCGTAGGGAAAATATTTTGGGCCATGTGGTTTTAAAGGATGGCATTACAATTCATCATGAGTGTGTTTCAACCATCCTTTCTCTCTCCTTGTCGGCGCACAAAAATCCTTAGAAATTCTTTCTCTGGAAAACTAAATTTTGTTAGCCACTTCATTCCTAAATTTGCAAGACTAGTAAGGCCCATCACCCTCATGCTCAAAAGGGACACAACCTTCAAGTAGACAAAAAAGGAAAATAAAGCTTCAACAAGATCAAACAAGAAATTACTTGCGCACCAACACTCATCAACCCTAACTATTCAAAGGATTTCATCCTTTATGCTTATGGAGCTAATTTCAAGTGTTGTTGTCCCAACACATGAAAATGAACAAGGACTAGAGAAACCAATGGCTTTCTTTAGTCAGAAACTAAAGGATTATGAGTTGAAATATTTTCACATGAAGAAACAATTCTATGCCATCATGTGCGTGCTCAATAATTTCAAGAGCATGCTCACCACAAATCATGTTAAGGTGTTAGTCTCGCACTCGGCTTGAGAGAATTCATCTTGGGAGCAGAAATCAGTGAGAAAAGAGAAAGGTGGGTGACCAAGATAATGGAATATGATGTGATTGTGAAAGCCATGAAGCTAGTTAGAGGTAGCTCACTCTGTAAACAACTTGTTGAGGATGCACAAGATGAACCTGAGAATTCATTATTTCATGATGAAGATCTTCCACACACAGAGCTTTGGATAGAATGAAGACCCTCACGCACGCAATTGGATGAAGGATATGATCACATTCCTTTCTGAGGGAACGTACCCTCTTGGTCTTAAAAAACCACAGAGAAGACATATAAGGCTGTAATCTATTCCATATGTTCTGATTGATGGTATTCTCTTCAAAAGAATCTTGATGGCATGTTATTGACATGTATTAACGACACGCAGATTAAAAAGGTACTTGGCGAATTTCACGATGGATTCTCACGATGGGCACTTCTCTGTCAAGACTACGGTGATGAAAATCATCATAAAGAGACTCTGTTGACCTACCTTGTTCGCAGATGCGCACAAGTGGGTCATGAAATGCAAAGAATGCACTTTCTTTGCATGAAAGAAGAAATTAGTAGTGCTTCCCCTTCGGCCAATCCAAGCAGATCGACCTTTTGTGCAATGGGGTCTTGACATCATAGACATGATCAATCCATCTTCAAGCTACCGACATAAATGGGTGCATTGAAAGCTACGGATTATTTTACCAAATGGACAAAATCTATCGTGCTCAAAGAATCAACCGAGTTATTCATTCTTGACTTTCTCGAAGGCATTGTAATAAGGTTTGGTGTTCATCAAACCATTATCTCTAATAATATAAAATCCTTCCTTAAGACTAAGATTTCTTGTTGGGCACTTAGTCTAGGTATCTATCTGAAAACCTCTTCTAACTATTACCCTTAAGATAACAACTTAGCGAATCAACAAACAAGAACTGATCAGAATCATGAAGCAAACAATGAATATCAACCAAAGATAGTGGAATACAAGGGTCTCCAAAGACTCTAGGTAGACAAAATCATGGTAAAGAAGGCAATATTTCCTTCACCTTACAAGCTTGTTTATGGAAAGGAAGAAAGACTTTCTTTATCTCTTAAATTTCGCTCACTAGAAATTTCCCGACAATTAGATTTTGAGGGTGCAAACCAGAGAAAATCGAATGACAGAGCTGTTTTAACATGAAGAACTTAGAAACTCTGTCATGTTCCAGCTAGAACAACATCAAAATCAACAAAGAAATGGTTTGAAAAGAAGGCTCGCCTCAAGCTCTCAAAATTGGGGACTTGGTCCTGAAATGGGATGCTAACAGAGCCAAACCTAGGCACCATTCAAATTTTAATACACTTTGGAGTGGCATATAGACTATCAATTCTTGCAACGAGGATAACTCTTTCGAGTTATCTCATCTTGATGGATGTGCGTTATCAATCCCAAATCAATAGGATCTATTTCAAACCATTTCATTAAGTTTGTTGCATCATATTGTAAACATTAGAATAGTTTCATTCCTCCAAGTGTGTTGCACACACATTGTTTTGTTTGTACATAGTTCTTTCTTCTCATGTGTTTCTTACACGCGCTCTTTTTTTTCAAGGTGTCGGTAATCCTGTAACAATTTTTAGTAGTCTTACAAGATTGAAACAAAGTTCGAAATATGCTTCAAAGTGACTCGGGGGTAGTTCTTTAAGTTTTAAATCAAAAATTCATATACAAAGCTAACTCCATGTCTAATGGATGCTCTAGGCTACTGATCTCCTTCATCTAGCAGGTAGATGACCCCGAAAGTCACCAAACTGTTATCCAAAATAACTCCCCTAGTTATTTGGACAACTTACATTCCCATTCTAGCTCGAGGTTCTACATTACAGTCTCGTGCACATCGATTTATCCTCCGGCACATTCCCTTAGCCCTAGTTTCTCGTGCCCTTACGCGTTTCCCTATATTGCATTTCCCATATTTTTCTTCTCTTTTCCTCTATTTGTTCCATTTTACCTCGCACCTAAACTTTTCACATTCACCTTCTTCCCAACAATCATGCACCTTCCACGCATGCCTCTAGTTTACTCATTAGCTAAGTCCTCGATACTCTTGTGTGCCCCCTTCTTTGGTGCCACACATTACTTTGTAATAATTACACCTCTGCCATACGTTCCTCGGCGGTTATTCCTCTCATTTCTCCCGCATGCACTACCTTTGTGTGCTTTTCCCTCTGTTTTCCTTCCACACCTTCCTCTTTTGCATGCATCTTTGCACCTTGTTTTGTGACCTTTTGTGCTACATGTTACATGTCGAGTTTGAGTGTGCTACATGTAACCAATCAAAGCATGCCAATCTGGGCACCAAACACGGACACAAATCATTTCTGACGGTGGTAGAAACAACAATGTAGATGCCAGAGATGGTGATCTTTTCAATCAATCGGTGTCGTCACGTGTCATCACATGTTAGAGTGACATGTAGACTTCGATAGCCATAACGCTTTATTGCGATGACGTTAACACACACGCACCTAGTCTCATTTGAAAGATGCTGATGTGGGCTACATTTTAGATCATTCAAATTCAAATTTCAGTGGGATTTGGTAGGTGAGAAATAGGGAAATGTCTTTATGGCCATTAATGAACATATCTGATTACTCCAACCACCCATATTTGATCCAATTTTCTCTCCTTACTAGTGGATTTGCAAGCATTAATTGCTTATTATTGGTGGTTGAAGTTCAACTATGAGTTTCTCTCTCTCTTCATTATCTTCTTCTTCCTCACTCTTCTTTTATAATTGTAAGAGCCTCACTAATTGTAAAGTGTTGGACATTTTCGATTCTCTAGTATTTGCTAAGAATTTTGTATCTTTGCATTTTGAGTCACAGAGACCCTAAATCTAGTTCTTACATGTGGATATCAACCTCATACAAAATTATAATCGATCTGTTCATACTCGGAAGAAATAGAAGCATTGTTTTGTGGCTATTCTCTACCTTAACATGTTTGTATTCTTCTTTCTTTCCTTTCCTTTATATTGTGTGTTTGTTGTGCCATTTTAAATCCCTTGCAGCTCCATTTTCTTGTTGTGTCTCATGAAATCGATCGTGTGAATGCATTATGGTCTGTGTTGCACATGCCTAGCCTCCCTTTATGTCCTTTCCTTTGTTTTCACTCAAAATAGATAGTGTTCATTACACGTTTTTGGTGTTATCACCTTCCATAGTTTAATTTTCCATTTTCATGTTCTTCTTCTATCCCTGGGCCCTTGACAACATTAGCTTAGATTTTCCTTTCACCATTAGGAGTAGCGGTAGTAATAATAATAGGTAGAGGAACCGGCATTCTCCGGAGGTCTATCTCAAGCACGCAAGGTCGCACAACTTGGAGATAATCTCATTGTTAACTCAACAACTCGGTTCTTCAAATATGAGATACAAGTGCAAGTTTGAGCCCCAAATAAAATCGGCTCACGCAATTATGAAACCATTTGAAACTCCATTTTATAATCCTACCTAGCATGAAATGACACTTCTCCATCATCTTCTTTGTCAATAATGAGCTTTTACATGAATGACAACAACTAGAACTCAACATTCCAACAATCTCCCCCTTTGTTATTGTTGGAAAACTACCTAATCTTCTCACCCTTTTTACATAAATGAAAAAGAATACATGTACTTACATGATCTCCATCTTTCTCACTTCATAGGATCACCTCTTGGTTAGAAATATAAACCAAAGTCTTCAAAATACCTCACAAACTTGTAATTTCTCACTAAATTATGATTTTGACCTCTTTTCTCAACTAGAACCCACTAAAGTCCCCTTGAGCGAGTATACATGAACGTACACATCCCAAAATGATAAAATAGGGATAAAATCATCTTCTTACCTTCTTTCTTGATCCATCTTCACAAGAGAAAGCTGAAACTCGGCTTGACACACCCATTTTGTCTTCACATCACTCTTAGGACTAAAATCCCTAAGAACATCTTTCAGGTGTGTTTTACAAAAATGTTGTCATGTTCCGTAAGCCCACACATACCATGAAACAATACCTTATTTCTCCCCACTAGACCTAAGCTATCTTCCTCTAAGTGTAAACACAAGAATTAGGCTTCCTACCTTATTTATTTGTTATGGGATAACCCAATTACTTTGCCTTTTTCCTGAAGTTCTTTCCTAGTCTCTTCAACCTCTAAAGCAAGTTATAACACTTTTGGATAGATGACTTATTTCACAAACCATTATACCTGTAAACATGATCTACGTTGCCACACAAAGCCTTACAAGCACCTTGTACACCTAAATAGATGACAAAAAGGGCTCCCATGTCTTGGAGATCTCTACACGCCATTTTCTTGCCTTCACGGACCTACAACACCTTATCAAGAAACAAACACACTCTAGAAGCAAGAAATCAACTATATAGATCTTTCCTCTTTCTTAACTATGTCTAAACACTTTTCTTGTCATCTTGCTCATGTTCTTGAGTACAAGATCTTTCCCCCTACTATAGTAGATCTATACTGGACATGTAGGTCATATTTTCTTTCTTTCTTAGCCATTTTACCTACATAATCTTGTAACAAGCTCCACCTATAAATTTAATAGTTTTAGCACTTATCATTGTATCCTTTTGAGCTTCTTTGATGCCTAAAATACTTGATTGAGATTCATAGATACCTCCCCTTGCTTTATCACACCTATGTAGACCTAAAGCTACATATTTTAGTGCTCTGTGACACAAATTATACCCTTTCAAAAGTTATTCATGCCTTTGTCATATCTTTTTAGCATTTTTAACAAATTACATGTCACCATCTTATAAAGAAGGCTTTGCAACCATATCAATTACCCTATCATTTGATAGAGACCCTATACATCATATTTTAACTAGACAACTCATTCTCTGTCATTTAATCATGAAACTACCTCATGAAATAGGCTTAGGGTTCATAGATTACCTTTGTGCACACTTGTGAGCTATCTATAAGATGTAACTCTTATCTTTTGAGCATGCATAGCGTAATCAACCTTCATACATACATGTGACCATCATTTTGAACTCTTATGTACCTCTTTTATGTTCTAATCACGTATTTTGGTTTTGAGAAAATATTCACGGATTTATGATCTTGCATTACCTACGTTGAAGCATCTTCACAAGGTATGTAGGTGTTCATAAAAACATCACCTTATTTCTTATACCTTTAAAGTCTTCGATACTCGGGACACATTCTTACTAATCACATTTCCCCGTTGCTCTAGTAGACCTCTAGAGGTCTTTAGCATGTCATTCACTCTCAACCACTTTACTTGGTCATTATACTTTCAACACACCCGCTTAGTCATCAACGAACTAGCACAGTTCTAATCACCCTTTTTATTTTCTTGAAATGATGATATAGAATTCATACAACCGTCTTAAAGACCATTGTACTTACCTTCCATTATCACTTATTTATTCTTCTTTCTTAGGCTACTAACTCTACTTCATAAGGAATTCACACCTAGGTTGCGATTTTTCCACTTTCACATAGAGGCATCACGTATTCAGTACCCATTTGACCATTATGTCTTCCCTATCAACCTTGTAGCATGTCTTTGAAATAATTCTTCCTAGTTTGCAATTTGTTCATTCCAACTAGGTCTCCTAGTGTAATTCACAATAAAGTCTCGAGAACTATCACAATTTTCAAGAATTTTAAGTCTTATCATGACTCAATTCCTTTTGAATCTTGAATTAGGTCTTAAGAAGATACTTTGTTCCAAATCTTGGCCTTGATTCCACTATTTTCTCCCTCAAGCACGAGTTTTCCTTCACACTGGTTATTGTGATTTGCTTTAGAGCCCAATTAAGGTAATAACAACTCAAAGTGCACAATTTTTTATGACAAGTCCTCAAATTTTGTCAAAATCTATGTATCAAGCCCCTTTAAGGTCCTAAGCACCCATATTTTGGTTATGAAGCAAATAAACCATAAACACTTACTTGTATCCTTCTTGGCTTGTCCTTAATTAGCCTTCATGAACTCTACCACAATCCACCTTGAGATGATGGTCTAATCAAGTCATCATATTTGATGACTCATTCCTTATTCATTTCTCCTTTGTGTAACATGATCATTCTTTACACCATAATGAGCATGACTCAATGACACCTAACTAATAATGTTAGGACTTAGACAACTCTTTATAGAGATACACCTCTTCTTGAGTTTAAGACAAACCTAGAGACACTTCATACCATCTTCTTCAAGTACACACACTCTTTGACATATCCAAGTCACAACACTAGGAAAGATATCAAAACTTTAATCCCAAATAACTCATGACATACTTTGGCAAGCATCCTTATACCTATTACAAACCCTACAGACTAACATATAACCTTTGTAAGTACTCATAATACCATGAACAACCTTTGAGCTTAACCATATTTTTTGACACATTGTTGGCTCAGAACAAACTTCTCATACTCAAACCTATATACTTTGACTTAGAAAGGCTACTCAGATGTAGACCATAGCTTCACCATGAAGTACCAAAACAAGACCTTATAGACTTCAATTTTAACAACCCGGGCTTGAAGACATAACAATACAAAATGATAGACTTTTAACTATCATTTTCAAGATTTGAACAACAAAGGAGCTACTAATCATACCTTGACAACTTTGACATCATGCAAAGACTCCACAAAAAATACTTAAAACACTTAGGTCCCCCTCTTTCCAATGCTTCCTTTGAATCAATACACCTCTCGAAGGCCCCACTTAAATTTAACGAGATCAAGATGAAACAAGTCAAGTATCTCTCAATCAAAACCAATCCATTTCTTCTACAAGTTTTATTTTGTCCGTCTAAACAAACAATGAACTTGTTTCTCAAAACATTCTTCTATCATCATATTAGAGCTTGAACTTGCTTCAAGACTCCCTTTCAACCCTTAATATAATTGTAGACATTACAGAAGAGGGTCCATCATCAAGCACCATAAAACTTGATTCTATTCTTTCATTGTTGGCTCATATGCCTAACATCTTTAGCCTTGTTGTAGAAACACAACTATAACAAGATTGGACACTTGAAACAACACAACCTCCAATGTCTATAATACCTCAAACAAACACTCTTGCAAGAATCTCATCAATGATGATTCCTACATGTCAAGACATCTACATGTACACATTCTACGAGGTACGTATACCTAGGAATATCCTTATACAACCATTTCAAGATTTAATTGTAATTTTCACCAAATCAACTAATCCACAACCTCGATGGAGAAACATTGAATATTTTGCTCTATGGCCTATAAGGAGCCTCGGGTGTCCATATAGTGATCAATCCTTCTTTCCTCACATTCTATCACTCATAGATGAATGTACATCTCCAAATATTCTCCGCCTCGAAAATCTTCATATAACATCACATAGATCTTTCGATCCCATTGAAGATTTATCCAATCACACATCTTTTGACCCTAATCTTATATGCCTAAGTCTTGTACTTTAGGACTCATTAAATCTTTGGATTCCCTCCTTTGACTTGGATCATGTCTGCCCAAGTCTTGTACTTCATAACCCATTGAATCATTTGATTCTCTCCTTTGACTTGGATTTTTTCTTCCCAAGTCTCGTAAATTAGGACTACTTCAATCATGGATTCATTGAAAATATTGCGATCTTCTCCATTGACTTGGATCTCATCCACCCAAGTATTGTAAGTCAAGACCATGTAAATTTAATAAACATGGACCTCTCTCCTAATGAGTCCATTGTAAATCCTCATCGACAAAGTTCGGAAAAATAAAAAACAAAAAAGAGAATAATACTCCGTATCAAACCTTTGTTTAAAGAAAATGTAAATAACATTAAGCATTCCATCTATTGGCAAATATCTTAATCATATTGTAATCATATCTTCTCATTCTTCACCTATCAAGGCACGGGTTAAGCTTGTTCCTATTTGTCATTGTGTGTCTCATCTTTGTTATGGTATCTACCATTTCAGATATTTTTACCTACAGTTTTGTCTTGAAGCTTATTGATGACAACTCCTCCTTTGAAAAAATATATCTCTTTAACAGAAAGCACTAAAATTCTTTACCTGGACCTTTTAATCGTCCCTCTTAGTCTACGGTGTTGAACCCTTTCATCCTACTATTTGCATGTGGTTGAGACTTGGGGGCAAAATGTTCCTTCCCAATAAGCACAACACCAATAAATAAGGAAAATAACTATAAAATAAACCAACAAATTAAAAATTAATCGTTGCACCTTTTTCCTTCACATTCATCAATGATAAGCCCATACTTCTTACTAATAGTATGTGATTGGGAATGGGGGCAGGTGGCCTTACTCACCTACATTTTTTCTTCAGTGTTGAGCCCATGTCTCTTACTGGTGGCATAGGGCAACATGTAGGGGGTCCTTCACAAAAAAATCAAAAATAAATTCTTTATCGAATTTGAATCAAAAGTGCTTAATCAAAAACATCTCAAAAAGTAATTTTGTTACTCATGTTAAGAGAGACAAAAATTCCTTCAGCTGGATCTTGCCAATCAGTAGGCCATCTGCAGATCCAAGTCGAGTCAAAACCTATAAAGTGGAATCATCTTGGAATCAGTCATATAATCTTGACTAGAGATGAGTTACATTTTTCTAATTAGCATCATTCTACACCTTGTGTCTTTGCATCCATCATCTTCACTTTCATATTACTATTCACCTAGTTTTCACGTCCTTCTTGACTCTCGGTGATGAGCTCTCACATCTTCCTAGCTGCATGGAGTCACGAGTGGAGTGAGACATCCTATCATTATATAATGTACATTTTTTTCCAATGGAATGGAATGCTTCTAATTTTTTAACTTCCGTTCAAGCTATGTAACCCCTTTTACGAGTCAAAATACAAAACTTTTTAAAAATGTTTCAAAAACTCCCAAAAACATTTTTAAAATGTTCAAAAACTCAAAAACATTCAAATATGTTCCCAAAATCCCAAAAACATTCAAATATGTTTTCAAAAAACAAAAACATTCAAATATGTTTCACAAAACTACAAAAAAATTCAAATATGTTTCAAAAATACAAAAACTATATAAAATTGTTCAAAACTCCAAAAATAATATAAAATTGTTCTAAAACTATAAATAGTTTAAAACTAGCAAATGTAAAACATTCAAAAAATGTTTAACCAATCTCAACAATTGAATAACATAGTTCAACAATTTTGCCATTTGACGATGCTCCTCATGATCGTTCCAGATCATCTTTGATAAACAATTTTCTTTCACGTTGTGTATATTTATGCTCGAGGCGCCAATTACCCTTTCACATTATAAATTTTCTTAGGGCACACTTGGATTTCATATTTTAATCCAAATACAGATCAAACTTCAATGGGATCCAACAGAGTATCTTTTAGAGTATCTAAGCATCACTTCGCTCTTCAGCCTAATCCAATCCTCTCGCATTTTAAGCTATCGCTCGGGGCATTCATATCTGTCAATTTCTTCAATGTGGAACACATTTGGAGTGTCATTAGACGTCGCTTATTGAAAATTTTGTTTTATTTTTGCGGTTTGTCAACACCATGATGATACTTTTGCTTCCTTCAGTTTGTTATTTTATTACACCATGTTTACTTTTATTGCAAAACAATTGTAGGAAAATTCTCTGCATCTTAGTTCACATATAACTTTGGTGTGGTTCACTCATGTTCATATTGGGTTTGTTTGACATATTTGTTTTATACTTTCAATAGCATCATTTGCTCCATAATAAATCGATGAAATAAACACGTTACCCCTCTTCTTTGCATTAAGTTTTCCTAAAACTTTATAAAACCATAAAAAATAAAATATTTCAAATTTAAAAAAAAATCATAAAATGTTCAAAATTCGAACAAACAGTCACTTCTCATCAAAATCCTACAATTGGAAAAACTTCAAGTGAATATTTCAACATTTACACACAATATTGATAAATTCATACCTTTATCTATTATCCTAGGGATCATTCCAATCTTACGGCTATCACAAACAAATTATTTTTCCTTCGCGATATAACTTTTCCTAGGGAAATTTCTTTCGTAGTCACTAAATCACGCACTTTGAGTAAATATTGAGTCATAGTCTCATACTACTATTCATATGGTTTTGAAGTGAAAAGAGTAATAATTAACCCATGTCTTTGGCCATTTTTATATTGTTTGTTGTCGTATTTTCTATCTTACACCTACACTTGCCTAGTCGGTTTTTTCATTATGTGTTTTTCTACTTCTAACAGGGGCGCCCAACATAGACACAGGGCACCCCATATAGACACCTAGTCCCATTTTGGGTGCCCTGATCCTCTTTACACTTTACTTGCATCTTTTGGACACTTTCTATCCATTTGAGTTTTCTATCTTTTTAGTGGTTGGCCTTTTTGGGGTTAATTATGCAATTAGAACAAGAGAACTATATAAATATAAAGTTATGTGACCATAACGAGGGACCAAGCACTAAGCACTTACTTTCACACATCTAGGTTGCATCCATCAAAGGAATCTAAAGCTACATTCACATCCATCTAGCTCCATCACAAGCCACACAAGGCTTGTTCATTTTCATCACACTTCATAAGAGGGGAGTATATTATTTCCATGCACACATTTATTAGATTCTATAACTAGTTATTGCTTGCTACATCACAAAGTGTGATTGACACAAGAGCAACCTAGGGCACGATTTTACACACACACATCTAGAACTACATTGGGTATGAGATGTAGTGCGGTGCTCAGTTTGTAAGTCCACCATTGGGGAAGGCGAGGACACTAAAAACGTTCATATGCATCTTTATTTTTTAGGGTTTTGATGCTTGTCTTGGGCTTTTGTAGGTTTCTTCTTCATTTCTAATCTACAATGACATCTCGGTGTATTTTAACGGTTAGTGTGATAAGAAGAAAATATAAGCAAACATCCATGACACCTTGGAGGAGGAGGGTTTCTGTGTCATTTCTATAGACCAGGGCACCTGGTTCTCGGACTAGGGTGCCCACAAGTGCCTCTATCCCTTTCCGTACCTTAGTTCATCAATTAGAAAGCTTAGATATATTC
Organism: Taxus wallichiana var. yunnanensis; assembly: GCA_018340775.1. Lineage (NCBI taxonomy): Eukaryota > Viridiplantae > Streptophyta > Pinopsida > Cupressales > Taxaceae > Taxus > Taxus wallichiana. Next base: position 43,081,333 of record CM031236.1, read on the forward strand.
TTTCTCAAGATTCTATGTGGCTGTTTCCTCCTATTCACTTGGTTGGAAGTGTGACACGTCTCGCACCTTCATCAAATCAGCTAAGGATTTTTAACCCCTCTCGCAAATTAGGGTTTTATATTTCTATTTACTTGGTTTTTATATCATTTCCTTTATTCATTTAGCTCTTATTTACTTGCTTTGTATAACATCGATTACCTTAGAATATTTCATATTTTAGTTAATCACTTTTAGATCATTTTTCTAACGGATTCAACAAGAGTGTCATGTGGAGTACCTTTACCCTGCTCTTGAATACAATCCTATTACCACCTTGAGAGCATTTGCATCTACATAATCATTCATCAGTGAGTACGCATTAGGGGCATATTTGATTGTCTTATTTTTTAAAAGTTGTGTTGAATTATTGATTTATACTTCTTGACCAATTACAAGTTGTGTGATAACATTTTGGTTCCTTTATAACCCCGATGTTTGAGCCTATTGTTCATATTGGGCCTGTTTTCCTTTTTCTTTGTTGTGTGTGTTTTTTACGTGCATCCGGGTTAACCATCTTGATTCTTTGATAATCATGGTGACAAATCTATTGACAACATTAAAATAACGGTTACTCTTATATATAAAGACTCTCCAAATGATGCTCATGCTACGAGCATAATTCCTCCCATCCTCATTGTTCAACTTATTTGTTATTTCTTATCAAGTGGTCATCCATGAATTTATTGCATCATCCACCCGCTTGAGGGGACATTCCTCTACCATTCTACTCGCTCGGGCATCCAAATGCTTCACTAATTTCCGTTCACCGATCTGCATGTGTCTACTAACTTTAAAGCATGATTACTTCACAATAGCACTTTAAAGAGGGGCAAATGTAGACATCCTAAAAATACATACATATTTTTATCTCGCTTCTATCCAATTAGAATTAATTAAATTAATTATATCTTTTCGCAAAAAGTGCATCACTTTGGAATTAATTAAATTAATTTTGCCATTTAAATACACCCTTTTAGAATTAATTAATTAATTAAATTATGCCATGCTCTTGGAATTAATTAAATTAATTACTAACACCTTTCTAGCTATATAATTAAACATTTTTTATTTATCTAAATGATTAATTATCTCCTCACAATTAAATTCTAATTAAGTTTAGTTATTTAATTCCACATATTCCAAAAACTCAACTTGAACTCCACTTCCAGATTCCTAGAAATGAGGGGGCTATAGAGTTGTACGTGCAATTCAATTTTTTGGATGTAACTTCTATTATTCCAAATGTCCATTGCCCCTCTAAATCTATAACTACTATTTCTAATTCTACTTGCTAACCTAGGTGATTCAACCATTAACCTCAAGCTTAGTCAATGTCAAATCCACCTTTCATGGCTCTACATTGAGCTATAAAAGAAAACAATTGAGCTTCGGGAAAATTACATCCAACTTCTGCCAATTTGACATATGCATCCTTGTGAAATCTTCTCATACAAGATCTATAAATATTTTTGAAGTAATATTAAAGAGCATCCACAATTCAATCTTCAATAAGATCAAACAAGTTTAAAATCTTTTACGATCTTATTTGAGGTTTCTGCAAGAAGTCTACATTGAAGGTATAATATGTTATTTATTTCTTTTATTTTCTCACATTGCTGTGATTTTTCCTTGTTCACATTCTACCTAAAGTCATACCTTTATCTATTATCCTAGTGATCGTTCCAATCTTACGGCTATCACAAACAAATTGTTTTTCCTTCGCGATACAACTTTGCCTAGGGAAATTTATTTAAGATCATTTGTACAATAGATCCAACAAGAGTTTCATGAGGAGTACCTTTACTCCACTCTTCTCGCCTAATCTTATTCCCACCTTGGGAGCATTTGCATCTACATAATCATTCATTTTGGCATGCATTAGGGGCATAGCTGATTGTATTATTTTTCAAAGTTGTGTTGCATTGTTGATGTTTACTTCTTGGACTAATTGCAAGTAGTGTGATAACATCTTGGTTCCTTAATAACCCTAATGCATGCACCTACTTTGTTCATATTGAGCATGTTTTCCTTTTTATCTTTTCTTTGTTATGTGTGTTTGTTTATGCACTTGTGGGTTACCCATCTTGATTATTTCATAATCATGGTGACAATTCTATTGTGGCAACAAAGACAATGAAGGTTGCTCTTATATATTTAAACTCTTTAAATGATGCCCATGCTACGAGCATAATCCTTCCCATCCTTGTCCAAAATTCATTTGTTTTCCTCCCGTCAAGTGGTCTTCCACCACCTTGTTGCGTCATCCACCTCGCTTGAGGAGGAATTCCCTTACAATTTCTATCTCGTTAGGGCATCCAAATGCTTCATTGTTTTCTTTCTCGTTGATCTCGATGCAACTTCTATCTTTAAAACACTATTACTTCGCAATAGTACTTAAAAATGGGTAAATTTAGACACCCTAAAAATACATACATATTTCTATCCCGCTTCTATCCAATTAGAATTAATTAAATTAATTATATCTTTCCACAATACACCCCTTTAGAATTAATTAAATTAATTCTACCATTTAAATACACCCTTTTAGAATTAATTAAATTAATTCTATTATCTAAGTCATATTCCTACCCTTTAGAATTAATTAATTTAATTCTACCATGCTCTTGGAATTAATTAAATTAATTCCTAAAGACCTTTTAGCTAATATAATACACATTTATTTATTTAAATGATTAATTATCTCCTCACAATTAAATAATAAATAAATTTAGTTATTTAATTCCACCTATTATAGTCAACTCAACTTGAACTCCACTTCTAGATTCCTCGAAATGTGGAGGCTATAGAGTATTAAGTGCAATTCAATTTTCGGATGTAAGTTCTATTATTTCAAATTTTCACTGCCACTCTAAATCAGAACTACTATTGTCAAGTCTACTTGTTAAGCCGAGTGATTCAACCGTTAACCCGAAGCTTAGTAAATTTCAAATCCACCTTTAATGGTTCGACCCTATGCTATAAAAGCAAGTCATTTCCTTTGTAAATCTATCCCTAGAACTTTGAGTAAATTGCATCCAACTTCTGCCAATTTGACATCCGCATCCTTGTGAAATATTCTCGTAGCATTTGTAAATCCCTTTGGAGATTAATATCAAAGAGCATCCACAATCCAATTTTCAACAAGATCAAACAAGTTCAAAAGTTTCTACGATCTTACTTGAGGTTTGCAAGAATTACAGTGAAGGTAATATCTCGGTATTTATTTATTTATCTTCTATTGTCTGTGATTTTTCTTGTTTACAAGAAGTACCTCATAATTCAACATGAAAACTCTCCAAAGGGTCCTAAAACACTTGGGATAACATGAATCACTCACCTACATGCCTCTATGAGCTCACATGGCTATATAACTCATCGTTATGCCTCCAAACACCTAGACTAGGTCTAGATGAGTACCTAAAATTGGGTCTTCCACATGTACTTATACTCTAAAACACGTGTGAGTTCCAAAACACTCTCCAAACAATTTCTCCATACTGCTACCATGTTTCTCAAGTCACCAATCCATTCAAACCATCATGCACCATCACCTAGGCTAGCTAGGTCACCTAACTAGGATTGTTGACCAAGCCAATCTCATTTAATCACCTACCGCTATCATGAAACCATACGAAGCTCCATGTCATCATCCTACCTATCATGCATTGACACTTTTCCATCATATTATTTGTCATTAATGAACTTTTACATCAATGACAACACCTAGAACTCAACTTGCCAACAAAACACACATTCTATGTACCTATCACAATAACAATCAACTTAAGATTTGATCAACCATAAAGGCACAGTCGAGTTTCTCTGTTCCTAAAGGGTTTCTCATGCATGCAATGAAATGTAAAAAGTTATTCAACCTCACAAATCTTGGAATTAACATAGTTCATCACCTTTCTTCACGTGGATACTGTCACAAAGGTTTTGTTAGCATGATCAAAATCAAAACTCACCAAGAACCTACTAAACACTCATTCACTGTCCTACACAATCAAAGCTTTAACCTTTGCTAGAATAGAGTATTCAATATCAAACCTCCATAAAATATTTAGTGTCCTCAAAACACTCTATAAATGCCCTTGAAGAGGAATCATTAAATGTTTAAACCACAATCACAATTCACGAGTTCTTGATAAAGAAGCACAACATAAGAATACTTACAAAAATATATTTTTCAACATATCAGCTATGTATATCATACAATTTTTTGTGTTTTTCTTTAGTATTCCTCTCGTTAGTCCTCCTTTTCCTCAAGGAATAACTCCCTAACTACCCTTCATTCGAATCTTTATGTCATCTCTTTGCCCTTCTATCAACCCTAACTAACTCTTAGACCCTTCATATGCCCATGCTCAACACAATGAGACATTTTTTCATCTTTTTAACGATTTATGTCTCAAATTTCCACCTAGGACCTAGTTCATCTCCTAGATACCTATTACACTCTTGAAACCCATCAAAACCACCTTTTCAAGCATTTTACAAGCCAATTTTCACTTTTTCAAGCTTTTACAAATTCAAATCCCATTTTGGAGGGAAAATTACAACTTGGAGAAAATTCAAATTTCAAACCTTTCCATCCTCATGAAATGACTCACATTTATTCATTAAGGAATTTAACACACCCCAATAACTCAAAAACATGACAAGGAGAACTATTGACATTTTGATGCTCTTCGCTTTTGATGTTCCTACATCATTGAATTTTGTACAAGTCATGCACTAGCCACACCGCCACACCCATGTCGTTGTGCCTCTAACTCAAGTGAATATTGATCTCTACCTAATATTTACATGCCACTAGCATACAAAGTGGTACTACTCCATCCACCTTGTGACACAAGGCTTGTGCCACAACCATACCAATGATAGCCTTCCAAATATCTCGAATATGTACAACATATACAAAAATCAATCTAAGCATCAATGAGCCCGGGTGATACTCATCACTACCCATGTCCCATCGTGTAAGTTCTCTCCTCTCTATTGTATCCATTGGAACATCAAAAGACATACAAAATCCTCGAATCGATAGTCCAAGAATAACATGGACATCATGTAGTGTCACTATAACCTATATAATATATCCACCATCCCTTCACCTAAAGGTGTTAGACTTAAACTCCTAATGCATTAAGAACATATTAATCAAGTCCACATCTATTAGGACCTGCACCATCTACATAATTTATCCAAATCAGGGGCCTTATAAATGTGCAATGTCTTATGCAGAAAACATCCTCAATACATGTGGTATACATGCCACATATATGGGTCTCCACAAATGAATCCTCCACGGAAAATTCAAAACATCAAAAATATATACACATCAAATATCCATACAAATCAATCAACAAAATTGATCCAAAAATATAGAAATCCTAATTTTCCTACTACATCCACCTTGTTGACATAATGAAATTGGCCCCCGAGTAATTTTTCCTACTTCCTATGTCATTAACCCTATGGTGATGGGTCATTCTAGAATGAATGATCCCATCCATTTTACGATCACATGAAAACTTATGCATTAATCACAAAACCTCACTGATGACATCAAAATTCAAAACGCTCCCAACCCACCTAAACCTCACCCCGATCTACATTTTGGGTATCTTTGGAGATTTTTTCACTAGTTAAATTTTCCCCAACACGTATTTTTCCCTTTATTTCTAGCTACCCATTCACAATTCAAAAACTATCAGTGCATCCCATCTCAACCACCTCATCCACACCCTCGCATTCTCGTCATCATTAGGAAAATTTCTCGATTAGGATTATCTCAAAGTTTAATTTATCTTAATATAAAATTAGCGAAATGAAAAATTCCCGCCTCCATTTACAATATATAGTAATTTTTATAACTCGGTTTTCATTTGATGTCCTATGATCTTTAAATCTTCATATATTTTTCACTACATGCCCTACAAACATTTCATAAATTCAATGATGTTCATGATGGCGAGCCTCTCTTTTTGAAATATTACATTTCTCTATGCCTCCCTTTCACCAAAAAACTTATTTTCCCATCATTTCAACATTCAATATTTTCCTCCCACAACCCTCCTAGCTAGGTGATTTATATATTATTTTACTTATTATCTTCTAGCATTTATCTCCAATCTTGCTTATCCAAGGTTCCAAGAATATATTACACCCACCATAGGTAATCTTAGAGACACCAATAGGTAAGTATGAGGTAGGTATATTTCATTTAGCATTCTTTTTACAACACTTTCATTTTCACAGTTTACTTTCAACATTTCCTTTCAATTTCATGTTGCATAGATCATTTTTCAAAGACCATCTCATGTTTCACCATTGTGACATGAGATGATCTTCATTGGGGTATATGTCTACACCATATTTTTTACGCTTGTTAACCATGTATTTTGTATAGGGACTATTGATGCATTCTTTTTCGAGCGGTGTACCTTAAGGGCTTAATAATTTAATAAAATTAAATCATAATTAGAGGATTGAGATCAAATGGATATAACAAGAAGAGGAAATATCTATCATGTAAGAGATACGAAAGTGTGATAAATATTAAGATAAGAGTGACTTATCTTGTATTTAAAGTTTTGGGTTTATTCTAGTCCGAAAACTTGGTGGAAAAAGATGGATCTATAATGAGTAATCTTCTTATCTAAGATTGTGATCTAAAACTCCTTCGAGACATAACCTCCCAAAGTAGGATAGGACCTCATGAGATCTAGTATCTAAATTGGGTGCTAGCGTCCAGGAAATGCTCTACTTTTGATCTTCTCAAGGTTTGATCTTGTCTTCTTTCTTTCTCTTTGTTGCACCTACCTTGATGTAGGGTATTTGTGTCGCACCCGAACATGAAAAAAAAACCTAACTACCTTTAAAAGGCTCAAGAACATGTTAAATGGAATAAATGATGCATATGTTTGAGTCAAAATACCTCAATTGTCACCCCAGCAGTGTGATTTTCATCGAGCGTTGCATTACATTTCGGACTCAATGTAGTTCTAGTGTGTGTGTGTGTGATTGAATTATGTCCCTTCCAAACTAGGTTGTCCTTATACCACCACATAAAGATAATGAGCTACGATAATTTCCCCAAGATAAATGTGTGTGATGTAATTAACAAATAGCCCCTCTATATACGGTGAATAATGCAAAGCATAAATGCAATCCTTGAATGTTGTTATTTTCTCAAGTAGTAGATAGGAAGTAATAGCCCAAGTTTCCCAACCCCTAATAATAGTAAGTCATGTATATATATGATTCCCTTGTTTGAATTTCATCATCAAAAACTAAAAATATGACCCATAGTGATAAGAAATATTTTAGAAAAGATAACAAGTAATGTGGAATTTCAAATTTGAGAAAAGGACATAAGTGACCAATGAGGAAAGTAGTGTTTGGGTGCTCATGTCCCTAATGGGCGACACTGTCTCGAGATACTCGAGGATATAATAAAAGATACGATATGGGTCACATTAAAGTGGTCATTCTAGAAAAGTAAATAATAGAATTATGGAAAGTATGAAACAATGTACAAGCATAACAGTCTTTGTTAATGCCTAGATTTCTTACTCGGGAATCATGTGTATAATGACATATTTAGAGGTGTGATGTAAATAATAAGTGCATGATTTTATGTCTACATTTCCCCAATTTATGTTGGTGAATGAATATTTGGTAGCATAAAGTAGATAAGAAGAGTGTACCTTGTGGAGAGCCAAAGAGAGTTGTAATCGATATCATGCCGAATGAAGATTGTACTTGACATTGTGTCGAATGGAGATTGTGGAATTTGTATTGTGGAATATAAAAGAGGAAGGATCTAGGGGTGACCTTGTGTGTGTAGTAGAAATGATGCCTATGTTTTCTCCTTGAATATTTGACTTTTCCCGAATGTATTGTGCTTGAGATAAATCTGTGTTCTATTCGTGTGTTTCTTTTTGTCGAGTAAGGTGATGTATGGGCATCATTGAAGGAAGCATTAAAGTCTCAATTTTTTTCTCCATGTCATGTTCATAATCTATTGAAGTTCCTTAGAGGTCATAGTGAGACAAAGCAAGTCATTTATAATTGAAGAAAAGTATAGGAAATTTGAATTTTCTCATATCATGTTTTCCCTCCAAGAAGGGATTTGAACTAGTAAAGCTTGTAAATGGCTTCTCAAGGTTTTTCAAGAAGGGAAAGGAGTATAGAAGGTCCCTAAGCATGGATAATAAGTGTCTAAGGTTGTAAAGTGAGTCCTAGAGTGAGTATGAACAAATAAATGTCTTAAATTGATTATATATACATGTATTGGCCTTTTATGGGCATGTAAGCCTAAGAGAGTTAGTTAGGGTTCGTTATGAGAAAGAGGAAATGAGTTAAAGCTCAAATGAAGAAGTAGTGAGGATTCATTCCTCGAGGAAGAGGGTGGAGAAACTTTGAGGAATATTAGCAGAGATGTAATATTTTCCCTCCAACCTTTAATTATTTCCTATGGCTAAGCACCACTACGATGGCCATAAACCCAATAAAAACTAGTCATGGATGACACATCATTCTAGGCATATCGTTGTCCTGCATATGCCCTAGGTGTCATTCCTTATTTGATCCTAAGAAAATAGAGTAATTAGTTCCCTTACTCAAATTATATAACTTGTCATTGATTTTGTTCATATTATACCCGATAGTAACTCTGTAACCGAGTCTATGTTTTTGTATTATGGAGAAACCTATCATTTAAAATATTTTGATCCTTTATTGTACCTATTTCTTCCTTAAGATAAAACCGCCTAGGTAGGACACCAGTGCCCATCATTCTTGTCTATATTAGGTTCTTCTATCCTTGCTATGATTTTTACCCAATTTTTATTCTCGAACCTGTTGTTTAATTCTTATTTATTATGATTTTTATTTGTGTCAATTTGTGTATGGTTTCTAGACTCATTGGGTGAAATAATCACATGATGATTTCCTCCACTTGTTTAGGGTACATGAGATGAACCAAGGTGAGCGTGGCCCAAATGAGGAAAGTTGAAACTGATGTGCACATCTAAAATAGATCTCCTATAAGGGGAATAAGGGAATTTTCATGGTACCTACCATGACATATGCAAAAATGGGAAAGGATAACGAAAAGTGTTAGTCACAAACAAGTATGGAATGATGTATTAGAAACTAGTCACAACACATAATAGCATGGTAAAAGATACAACGAGTAGCTAGTTGAATACATGGGACACCACTCAGGATGACACAAGCCACTCGAAGCCTTCAAGGCTATATAAGAAAACACACATTCAAACATAGGAAAAATCCCCAAACACAATTTGAAACAAGGCACAAGCAAAGGAAACAAGACATAAGAAAATAATATAACCATGATTGGAATTAGGCCTCTAAGAGAAATGCTACACATGAAGCACATATTAGCATGTTATAAAAATTGATAGTATGTCACAATGTATATGACTAGAAAATATAATTAAAAGTAGTAGATACTATAATGATAGAATCTGAATATAGAGAAATGGGAAAGGTAGATTCCCGTAGGAGCCTCAAAAGTGGACCGGTAGAAAACATTGCCAAACATCATACCTCATGTAATAACATGTAAGTATCATGCATTCACCTCAATAGTATCATGTGAATGTGCATGTGTGTACAGAAAAAGGATAGATAATACTATGAATTAAATTAACATAAGAACTATACACACCCAAATTTACATGTGCTACATTGTCGAAAATGGTTACAAAAGTCCCAAATGATGATTAAGCTCCTTTAAAGAAGAAATTCAAGCTCCAATTTCCATTCGCATGTTTTGGCCTTTAGTGCCAGAATCGTTGACCTGCCTAGGTGGTGGTTTTGAAACTGCCACCCAAAACAGGGCGGCAGTCCTGAAACCACTACCCTACACAGGGTGGCGGTCCTTCCCGCTTTTTCCAGATTCTTCATGCGTGTTTTAACATGTGACGGTTCACTTGATTTTACTTTTTGCATACATCCGTGAGTCGAATTGTCTATAATTAGCTTTGATTGCTTGGTTCTCCTTCCTCCTATTTTTAAATAGATTTAATTGGTTGGAACTGTTCCATCTTGCCTTTCACATGAAGGCACCTCTCATCCTCGATTCCTATATATTCCATGCTTGTATTCAAGTAAAAGTGAAAGAAACGATAACTAGATCGTACCAAGCCAAGAACACAGATGCTAATCAAACACCACAATCAATAATATGAAAGCAATTCGCCATAATAACTTTACATTAAACTTTGCGAGACAAATGAGAAACAATATCATATATTATTATGGAATTCAATGCAAATACATTGAGAATGGGCCTTGCTTAAATAGACAAGGAATAACAATCTCATAACCAATCAAGGTTGTAGATCAAGCCATAAATCAAGGAAATAACTATACCTAACAACTAGATAATATCTAAATAAGATAAAAGAAATATCCACACACATAAGTGGGTGAGGATAAATACAATAAAGGTAAATAAAGTACCTAGGTGAACATGAGCTAAGGTAAATACCTATTCTAACACCCCCCTCAAGTGAAGCTAGGGGCCAAAATAGAAGTGGCATGTCCACAGTATGAGTCCTGACAACTAGGCCTGATGAGGTACTCATGTACAATAACTGGGAAAAAGGGACACCGCAAGGTACCCAAAACCAATAACAACAAAGTAAAGAGAGTAAAACCCGCTCCAAGGCATCCCAAGAAGCTCGGATCAAAAAAATCATACAATGCTTTGAAGAAGTTTGGTGTGCACTGTGGTCTGAATCCACTGCTCGATCACAAAACTCAAAAACAATTGACACTGGGTTTCACCAGAATAGCTCCATACAAGGAGACTGTCAACAAAGTGATGTCGAAAGTGTAAAAAAATACCAAACATAATTTGATCAACTGCTGCAAATAGGTGTGCCACGATCCAAGAACAAGAACAAAAACCAAAGCAATAAGGCAAGGACACAAAATCCAGAGTGTCACGATCCAAGAAAAGCCAAGGTAACAAGGCAAGGACACGAAACCCGAAGAAGCATGATCAACACCACACCCTCCCATACTGCTGAATGGGTGGAGTGATGCTACAAATTTGTATGAGTTACCCAAAATAACTACTCGAACACTGACAAACTAACACTAGAATGCACCAAAATAGATCCCCCATAAGAGATACTATCAACATGCCAAAAGTGTTGAAAATACAGATACAAAATCTCTCAACAAACAAGAGAGATACACTACACCTGCTAAATAAAAATGCTCAAAACAAGAAGCATCACAATGTAGAAGGTATAGAAAGTGGAGCAAGAGGCCGAATGGTGGAGGAGCCATGCCTATAGAGTCCTCTCAACGAATGCCTATGTCACCACCACGAGTGATTATATATCCACCCCAAATCAACACGAATGGATGAAGAAGATGCCTGCATATGACTTGGTGCAAAATGCACAATGGGTGCATGCAAAAGAACATTAGAATGTGTGTCAAAGTCGGTTGATTATGGTCGATAGCTGAAATCTCAGGTTTCTCAAGCCCGAGTGAAGGTGCGAACTCATGTGTTGCTCGTGATCCTCATAAAAGAGTTGAGCGAACAAAAAAGGAGCTCTATCAATGTGTGATCCCAATGAAGTATCTGCTCGAAAACCAATGTCATAATGAGAATTCCACTTAACATGTGGAATAGAGGAAACAATACCCTGTGAATGTCTTCCAATGACTCTGTTAGTGAGACCTATAGAACAGAGCATGCGAGAACTAAATGCAGTGGTATGCTTCTTTAAAAATCCATGCAACTGAAAGCGAAGTAGGATACACAACATGTGGTACTGTAATAGGCACAGATGTGGAAGAGCATGTAGTAACAAGCCTCACAGGTTTAGAAGCATCAAAAGTAGGTTCAGGCTCAAAGACTGGCAGATCAATGTCAGTGGGTACAAGAGCAACAACTGCAAGTGGACTAGGAGCATGGATATGGTTGTCCACAATATGATGGTGATGTTGTAGGCTAGCAAGTTTGTTCTACAGGAAGTGTATTATTGTATCCTTATCGTGAATGAGTGATTGTAGAAGAGAATTTTGCTTCTTGAGCGATCTATTTTCTTCCACAAATTTTACAATATCCTCTTGAAGTCCACATACTTCAGAGAAAAGTATATCATTCTCAGAATCCATGATAGGTACAAATTGCAACTACCAAAAATTTAGGACATTGGGCTCAACCAAAATTGCGTCCACAATTGATTATAATACTCCTCCATATTTGGCACTTTATAATTATAGTTCAAGCCTCAAAATAAATATTTCCAATGGAAAGAGCACCAAAAAAAAATACTTTTGCAAAAAATGACACTCAAAACCGAGTTACCGATCAAACATTACAAGCTTTTTAATATTTTTCTCTGTAATTTATTTTAGGTGCCACTAAAAAAAAATAAAATGTTGTTGTCTTCACCACACAAATAAAATTAAAGGGGTCTGAAGTTAGGCACCTACTAGTAGGAATCACAAGCTTTAAGCCCTCATATGACCATACCATATGACCAAGGGCTAAGGATTTTAATGGGTGTTTTCTCAAAAATTACTATTTCTCGACTGTAGACAATGACCTTTATTGCCGAAAATAACAACCTGCGGATTTTCTCGAAATAGTAAATACGTTCACAGCATCCGTGGACCCTTGCCAAAAAAGGAAAGATCCGAAAACCTTCCTGCGTGCAAACCGAGATAGATACACTGCAATAGAAATAAACCCAATATAGATCTCGAGAAATCCAACAAACCCGAATAAATAAAATCACGTTTTTTTCCCCTTGGCTCGAATCCCAAGGCGCACCTGTGTGCTTCTCTGCAAAAATTAAAAAACCACAAAAAGTGACTCGCCTCCGGAACCGCCGAGTTTACTGATCGATCTTAGGGTTTTCACGCCTTCCGGATCCAATGGAAGCCTCTGTTTTGCATAAAAATGCATGCAGCAACAAAATACGACCAAATCCCAAATATATGAATACACAAATAATTTATTTGTAAAATAAAACTTACAGACGGATGTCAACAGCAATCTCCAACTCTGATACCATGAAAGGAACGATAACCGATCGTACCAAGCCAAGAACACAGATGCTAATCAAACACCACAATCAATAAGATGAAAGTAATTTGCGTAATAACGTTACATTAAACCTTTGCAAACAAATGAGAAACAATATCATATATTATCATAGAACTCAATGCAATACATTGAGAATGGGTCTTGCTTAAATAGATAAGGAATAACAATCTAAGAACCACTCAAGGTTGTAGATCAAGCCATAAATCAATGAAATAACTATACCTAACAACTAGATAATATCTCCTAATATCTAAATAAGATAAAAGAAATATCCACACACATAAGTGGGTGAGCATAAATACAATAAAGGTAAATAAAGTACCTAGGTGAACATGAGCTAAGGTAAATACCTACTCTAACAAAAAGGGCCTCGAGAATTTTGTGTATTTTGTATTGTATTACTACTACGATCTTGCTAGGAAATGGATAGTCAAGTTTTGATCTCTTGTGTTATCTCTCTGCTACCTGCATTGCATCCGGATTGCCATCAAGCTGCCATTGCTCAAGTGCCATCCTCCTACTTTTGTTCTTACATTCCCAATCTCTTAGACTCACATGAACACTCGGAGAAAGAAAGGAACATACTGAGGGGACATATATAGACACAACTAGATTTGCCAAAGCTCTTGCTTGTCTAGGTTGGAGTTGTATGTTTGTTTGCCTTGTGTGTTGAATTGTCAATTTCATATCAAATAGAGTAGAAAATCATTCATATCAAATAGAGTAGAGAATCATTCATATCAAATAGAGTAGAGAATCGTTCATTTCAAATAGAGTAGAGAATCATTCATTTCAGTAAGTTTTGCCTTTCAACGTTACCAGGGAAGTTGTGAGGAACAATAGCCCCTTTTAGGGTCATGATTTGTTCTTCACCTCTGAGGTAGGGTTTGGAGGATTTTGTCAGATTAGGTTGTTTGATTTAGATTAGATTCATACATTTGCACAAATAACCAACTACATCTGGTTGACTACTTGTCTTTAGTTTGTTTATTAGATTAGAACACTTTGCTTAAAGATTAGAAAAGAACAAAAAGATTTCCTTTGATAGATTAGCTTGTTTTATTACTTTCATCCAAAATATTGTGCAAACCCCAAAAACATAGATTATATCTCTTTTAGTAATTAGTTTGCTTATTAAAAGTCATTTTATTTCACTTTGTATGACCATCAATGGTCCACAATAGGAAAATACATACAGTTGTGATCCATTGGTCCCATAACCCAACGGGCCAAAATTGATAACTGACATTGATACCAACTTACGTTTAATAGTCTTACGCACACATGTAACTTTTCTTTGAGAAGATAAAACAACTCAATACACTAAACATAGTTGTTAATCAAGCCTACAATTATTGGAATACCCCTAGAAACATGGTTTGATTACACGCATGACCATCCAAGGGCCACACCCCCATGAGTCTTTGGTTGTGATCCTCAAGTCCCACAACCCAATGGGCCTGCCAGTCAGTTAGACATTGACACTAGTTTGCATACATTTGTATTCACATCTTCCCTGCTTCCACCAGATAATATCACACAACTTTCCTTACTAAACATTGCAATCGATCAGCTAAGACTTTCTCGGATGAGACCGAGAAAATCACCCGTAAATACCGAGGCTTCATCGTGCCTCTCGTTCTTACTTCCATGACCTTGTCTAGAAATCTATACAAGGCACCCAAAAGTAATTTTACGCATGTTCAACAACCAATGAACAGAATCTCATCCGAGCTCAACATTGATTAGAGTCTACGAGTGACCATTATCTCAGACCAAACCATCACACCACTTCAAGTTAGAGAGCATTATTTGCTTTAGACTCATGCAGATCCCGACATTGTGTGTTAAAGATATAAGATTGCCCAATTAGCTTCATCCCTATCACCACACTCACATTCACAATCATTCTAAACCGGTTTTCTTGGCATGACCTCAGGATATCGGGTGCAAGAAGGTCACATGTTGATTTTCTATCATACAAATTGGTGAACCCGACGTGAAGAGCTAGTCTCTAAACGATTCCACTTTCTTTCGTCCATCCTTTATTTTGCGGGTATTCTTATACCACATAAATATGTCGAGATATGATGAGTACGATCAACCCATCCCGGGTTTTGATATGTACCATTACCAATCAAGTATACCACAATAGTCACCTTCACTTTCAACATGGGTAGAAACCCGCTTATCCGCTTAAAATCCTATGCTTCAGGGAACCAATGTTGGTTCTTTTGTACGTATTGAGGAACTTGATCAGGTCACTCGACGTATCACCTCAAACAAATAAGTTCAAATAACATGGAATTCACTAGTGAAGCAAGTTCATCTCCTTAGGTATTGTTTCAACAACCCATTAGCATGCAATCCGATCAACTCCCCCATCTAGATGAGGAATATTTAACACAATATGCTAGGAGTGAACAACACTTCCAGAACATGAACCAATCTTTCAATAGGTTGCAAGGACAAGGTGATGTCCTACTTCAAAACAATAATGCTACCCCGCCACCAACTGACAATACTACCAATGAGGGGTGGCAACATCATGAACAATTCATAGCAGGATACCATACTCCTCAACAACCTCTAAGGGTTCAACAAAAGGTACCTAAGCAAGGCACCACCCCATCAATGGGTGATGTCATTTCAGATTTGGTAGACAAGGTCAAAGAGTTAGAGCTTTCCCAAAATACGTAGAATTCATATGTTGGGAAAGCGCGAACTCCTTCCCACTTGCAGAATTATAGGAAAATACCTACTGCACATAATCCTCTAGTTTACATGAATACTCAAAACCCTGGAGATCTACTTATGGGGATGGGCACCTTGGGTATGCCCCCAAGCCACATATGGATATATGTAACAAGCACCAATTGGAAGTGTGTTCTCAAATGCCATACTAGCCGAAATGCAACGTTCCTTGGCTTCATGCCTTCGATTCCATATCAAGGTAATCAACCCCCCTATGTACACATGTATTCTAAATCTCCGCAGGGGGACATGTATACCTACCCGAGTCCATATGGACAACCACAGGGGATGTCATATGCCCCACCAAATGTCTATGTTATCCTGTTTCAGCAACCGATGTAGCCCCCACCTCCCCAACAAGGGTCTTCAATGGTGGAAACATACACAATGGGGACCTATTCTGAATATCTCAAGGAACCCTAGACTTCTTCATTCGAAAATCATGCTCCCAAGACCCTTTCCTGATCTTCCAAAGTTTAAAAGGGAGGGCGATCCTAACGCCCACATCAAGGCTTATGCAACGGCCATTCGAGAGCTGCTCCCATGGGACGTAGTCATTGCAAAAATTTTCCCTAAGAAACTAGAAGGTATTGCTCTCAACTAGTACTATAGGATACCAAAGGATTCAATACACTCGTTCAAACAACTCATATCATAGTTTATCAAAGATTTTGATATGAACAAGATTTTGAGAACAAGAATCAGGGAATTCCTTCACATTAAGCAAGAACAAAATGAGTCTCATCCCACTTTATTCAAAGGTGGCAACAAGTTCTCTACTCCTCGACGAGCACTGAATATGGGTCGAACAAAACTTTGTGATTTATTCCTTCATTCTCTCAATAGAGAGAGTAAGGAAGAGGTTCAAAAGTTCCTGCTAAGGAGCTATGAAGAGGTGCTAGAGGGTATTCTTTGTATTGACCAAGCGGCCATTGACAGTGGTCATAAGACTTATGGAGCAAATGGGAAGTTAGTCACTCCCAATCAAAATAATCTCGGTTACTCCAACAACACGAACAACAATCAAGGACCAAAAATCCTTAACAAGAATCGTGGGGTCACGACCGACGGTGTGACTGACCAGCCCAAAAATCCTAATGTTGTTAATCCTACCAATACAGTGCTACAAATAACAACAATAATGTCAATAATTAGAGAAACAACAATTTCTCACCCTCGGTAAATGTTATTTGGATTTTAATCATCCCCAACAACAACAACCTCAAAGCAATAGAGACAAATGCCGACCCCAAGCCCTAGTCAATACCCCAACCAATTCCAGAACCAAGGGCAAGGGTTCCAAAGTGTTAGTTATAACAATCAACAACCAAACAATAATTGTAGTTTCGGACCACAACAAGGAACAAACCAAAGGCCTCGAGATTACAATCCTGACTTATACTGCGGTTTCCATAGGGTTCGCAGGCATGACGCAAGAACTTGCCGCGGTTATACCAAGTTTTTGTAGCTTTTGCCGAGAAGACCAAAGGCATTTATTTGTTGACATGTTTTTGGCAAACCCAACTACACTCACTCAAAATGCCTAGATGGGACCAATATCTCCACATAACACACTGTTGGGGATCTTTAATGATCCTCTCCCCACGCGTCCAAAGGATGGTAGATTAGATCCCAACGGATCGAATAAAGGGATTGCAATAGGGACTCGGGATCATGAGGCCTCAACTTCGTCAAACCCATATGTGGCACCTCCTTTGGATGGTCGTTAAGCAAACGAAGATCATGGGATTGGTAGAGTTAGACTTTGAACCCCAAATTAATGTTGCTACAAGAACCAAGGATTATTCTTCGTAGCCAATCCCAATTTATCCGATTTTGTCAAAAATGCTCATGATACACTAAGCAAGCCAAGTAGGGGCTTATGATTTAATTAGTGATCTAACTAAGACCTTTTCACACATTTCCTTCTTGGATCTACTGAAGAATTCCCCTACTCATCGAGTCGCTCTATTAGAAGCGCTAGGTCTTGGCCATTTGATTAACGTTACCCCTCCACCAGAGGCACAAATAAATCACATAGAATTCGACATTAGTCCTCCAAGGCAGCCTGAGAGAGATATTGGGTTCGTGTTTGACATCAATAAGATGCCCACGTGCACTGAGATAGCTCGTAGGGGTGACCCGAATTTGTTTCTACAAGTTTGGATTTACAAAAACTATGTAAAGCATGTAATGATCGATGATGGGGAAATAGTTAACATCATCCCCTTCTCTTTTCTTCAGAAGTTAGGGTATGGGGAGACCAACTGCTCCTCAACACGAAACACACTGAGAGGCTATGATAGCCTCAAGGTGATGTCGATCAGAAACATAGTGTTACTGGTTACTCTCGGGCCCAAGATGGTACTCACTGAGTTTTATATTATAGACTGGGAAACCAACTATAATATGATCCTTGGCCATCCTTGAATCCACCGCATGAAGGCAATCCCCTCCACTCTATTCCAAGAGGTCATATTCCTGCATTTAGGGAAATTATTTGTGGCGCAAGGTGATCCAAAACCATTTGATATACATTTGGCCAACTTAGAAAAAGGCCAAGGGTCCACCCTTAATTCGAGCTTCCCACGAATTAGTTAAAGAAACTTAGCAATCAGCAGACTAGAAGAAAAGCTAGTTCCTTATTGACATGTTTTTGCAAAGCCAACCGCACTCACTCAAAACATCTACATGGGACCAAGATCTCCGCAGAACACATAGTTGGGGATCTTTAATGATCATCTCCCCACGTGTCCAAAGGATGGTAGATTAGATCCCAACGGATCGAATAAAGGGATTGTAATAGGGACTCATGATCATGAGGCCTCAACTTCGTCAAACCCACATGTGGCACCTCCTTTGGATGGTCACCAACAAATGAAGATCGTGGGATTGGTAGAGTTAGATGTCAAACCCCAAATTAACGTTCTGCTACAAGAACTAAGGATTATTCTTCGCACCAATCCCGATTTATCCGGTTATGTCAAAAATGCTCATGATACACTAAGCAAGCTAGTAGGGGCTTATGATTTAATCAGTGATCTAACCAAGACCTTTTCACACATTTCCTTCTTGGATCTACTGAAGAATTCCCCTACTCATCGATCCACTCTATTAGAAGCGCTAGGTCTCAGCCATTTGATTAACGTTACCCCCCGCCAGAGGCATAGATAAATCACATAGACTTTGACATTAGTCCTCCAGGGCAGCCTGAGAGAGATATTGGGTTCGTGTTTGACATCAGTAAGATGCCCACGGATGCTGAGATAGCTTGTAGGGGTGACCCAACTTTGTTTTTGCAAGTTTGGATTTACAATAACTATGTAAAGCGTGTAATGATCGATGATGGGGAAGCAGTTAACATAGTCCCCTTCTCTTTTCTTCATAAGTTAGGGTATGTGGAGACCAACTACTCATCGACACAAAACACACTGAGAGGCTATGATAGCCTCAAGGAGATGTCAATCGAAACCATAGTGTTACCAGTTACTCTCAGACCCAAGACGATACTCGTTGAGTTTTATAGTATAGACCGCAAAACCAACTATAATATGATCCTTGGTCGTCCTTGGATCCACCACATGAAGGAAATATCCTCCACTCTATTCCAGGAGGTCGATTCATGCATTTAGGGAAATTATTTGTGGCGTAAGGTGATCCAAAACCCTTTGATATACATTTGGCCAATCGAAAGAAAATACCAGGGGTCCACTCTTATTTCAAGCTCCTCATGAATCAATTAAATAAACTCCGCAACCGCGGTACCAAAAAAAAAAGCTAGTTCCTTGTTGACATGTTTTTGGAAAACTCAACTACACCCACTCAAAACGCCTACATGGGACCAATATCTCCATAGAACACACCACTGAGGATCTTCAATGATCCTCTCCCCACGCGTCCAAAGGATGGTAGATTATATCCCAAGGGATCGAATAAATGGATTGTAATAGGGACTATTGATCGTGAGGCCTCAACTTCGTCAAACCCACAAGTGGCACCTCCTTTGGATGGTCGCCAACAAATGAAGATCGTGGGATTAGTAGAGTTAGATGTCAAACCCCAAATTAACGCTGCTATAAGAACCAAGGATTATTCTTCACAACCAATCCCAATTTATCCGGTTATGTCAGAAAATGCTCATGATACACTAAGCAAGCCAATAGGGGCTTATGATCTAATCAATGATCTAACCAAGACCTTTTCACACATTTCCTTCTTGGATCTACTGAAGAATTCCCCTGCTCATTGAGCCGCTTTGTTAGAAGCACTAGGTCTTGGCCATTTGATTAACGTTACCCCTCCACCAGAGGCACAAATAAATCACATAGAATTTGACATTAGTCCTCTAGGGCAGCCTAAGAGAGATATTGGGTTTGTGTTTGACATCAGTAAGATGCCCACAGATGTTGAGATAGCTCATAGGGTGACCCAAAATTTTTTTTTGCAAGTTTGGATTTACAATAACTATGTAAAGCATGCAATGATCGATGATGGGGAAACAGTTAACATTGTCCCCTTCTCTTTTATTCAGAAGTTAGGGTATGGGGAGACCAACTGCTCCTCAACAAAAAACACATTGAGAGGCTATGATAGCTTCAAGGCAACATCGATCGGAACCGTTGTGTTACTAGTTACTCTCGGTCCCAAGATGATACTCATTGAGTTTTATATTATAGACCAGAAAACCAACTGTAATATGATCCTTGGTCATCCTTGGATCCATCGCATGAAGGAAATCCCCTCCACTCTATTCCAGGAGGTCAGATTCCTGCATTTAGGGAAATTATTTGTGGCACAAGGTGATCCAAAACCCTTTGATATACATTTGGCCAACTTAAAGAAAAGGCCAAGGGTCCACTCTGAATTCGAGCTTCCCACAAATTAGTTAAACAAACCTGCAAGCACAATACTAGAAGAAAATCTAGTTCCTACAATGGAGTTAGAAGTCACGGGTTTGATCGAGGGCATTCTCGGTGGTCAAGGATGAAACCATTATTGTAGAGATAGTGTTGTTAGGAACCACAACAAATATTGTCGAGCTATTAGAGAAGGATTTTCCTATTCTCCTCCCCTTTGATTCTATGGGTATGGGACATGCCTTGGGACTTGGTTCCCTTCCAATAGATGAGGTTTGCATGGTTGAAGTAATTGAGGTAAAGGGGGAAGGTAAAAATTATGACTCAACATCCATCTTTCCGAGTAGTTATTGGACTCTCCATTTTGATGGAGCCAAGTGTCGCTTTAGCACTAGGGAAGGCGTGATCCTTACTTCACCCGAAGGAAGGATTCTACCTTTTGCTTTCAAGTTGAATTTCGAATGCATAAACAATGGGGCTAAATACGAGGCTCTCCTATTAGGTCTCATTGTAACTAAGTGAATGGGCATCCTCAATATTTTGGGTGACTCGCAACTAGTCGCAAATCAGATATCCGAAGTATATGAGACTAGAGCTGAGCATCTACAACTTTACAAAAAAATAGTGCTAGGTCTGACAAAAGGGTTCGACTTCATCTCAATTGAAGCAGTTCCACGTGAACAGAACCTTCTTACATTCTATAGTAACTTCTTCTTCATGCTTCACCCCAAGTAGTGACCTGGAAGATACCAACTTCATGGTTTTAGTTCGCGCCAAACCCTTGATTTGTAAAGCACCAATGACCCCAATGTTGACATACGTAGAAACCAAGAGTCAACCCGATTGTTCAGAGCACGTTAATAGTGATGAATCAACTTTAAGTTATTTAAATGCTTTGGCAGAACTACATCTTACCTATCACGAGATAGACCTTTCCTTAATTTCACGTTCCTCTTCTTATTTTAAGAATCCCATGATCAAATCCTCCCCGAGAAAGGGTCTTTCTATTTATGAGGTAGAAGAAGAAGGGGATTTATAGTTACCTCTCGGCCCCGCATGGGTTTCGTGGAGGGCAACACCTCCTTAATCAAGGGAACGATTGATATAAACATTGGAACAGAGGAAGAACCAAAGATTTTGAAACTAGGATCCTCTTTAACTCCAAAGGAGGTGGAAATACATACCCAGATCCTCAAAGAACATCAAAAGGCTTTCGCATTTAGTTACAAAGAAATGACGGGAATTACACCACATATCACGGTGCACAATCTCGTCACCAAACCGGATGTAAAACCGACTAAGCAAAAGTTGAAACCCATAAAGCCAAAAGTGGCCCTCATGGTGAAAGAAGAAGTAATGAAACTTCTCCCAAGTGGGATTCATCAAGCCAGTCTATTATTCACAATGGGTATCTAATATCCTCCCTGTTCTAAAAAAGAACGGAAAGATCCATATTCGCATGACTTCGGGACATTAAAAAAGATTGCCCCAAAGATGATTTCCCATTACCATCCATCGGCATTATTGTTGATGGAACAACTAAATTTGAATTGTTGTCTCTCATGGATGGGTTTTCGAGATATAATCAAATCAAAATCACCGAAGAGGATCAAGCCAAAACCACGTTTATAACTCCTTGGGGAACTTACTGTTATGTTGTCATGTCATTCGGGTCTTAAGAATGCTTTGGCGCCACATACCAATGAGCATATTCCATGACCTTATTCATAAGATTGTGAAATCCTACGTGGACGACTGTGCGGCTAAGGCCAGAAGCGCCTGCGATCACCTGAGGTGCTTCATATCATCCCTTCGCGATTAATTAAGTATAGTGTCACATTAAATCCGAAGAAATGTGTATTCAACATAACAGAAGCAAGCTTTTGGGTTACATTATATCTTCACGAGGGATTGATGTCAACCCGGCTAAAATTTGGCTTGTGTTAGAAACGGTTCCACCATTAGACGAGTCCGGCATTAGATATTTTCTTGGGAAACTTCGGTGTGATCCGAAGCTTCATCCGGACTTGACCTTTTCTATTCATCCAATCAAAAATTTATTGAAAAGGATTATAGCATTGATTGGATGGAAGAATGCAACAAGGCCTTTGAGGTAGTTAAACGATTCTTGTTATCCCCTCACACGCTAATGCCGCCTAGATCGGATCACCCGTTGATCTTGTATTCATGAGCTACGGATGTTTTGCTAGCATGCATGTTGGCTCATGAGGATGATGATAAACAAGAACGTGCAGTTTATTTCATTAATCGGATGTTGCTTGATTATGAAACACGTTACACATAGACAGAAAAGGAATGTTTTGCCATAGTCTTTGCAACAAAGCGTTTAAGGCATTATATGCTGAATCAAGAAACGAGGGTTATTGTTAAGACATACCACTTGCGGACATTTCTCATGCAAGAATCCTTGTCTAAAAAGTTTAGGCGTTTCATAACCTTAATGGGCCATTTCAAGCTAAATTTTGTAAATCAAAAATCCGTTAAGGGACAAATCATTGCATACTAGTTGGCTAACAATCCATTGGATGGGGGTGATTTGGTAGATCTAGATTTTCTTGATGAGTGCGTGTATTTTGTCGAAACCAAGCCCCCTATCTATGAATGTGCTTGGTATACTGACATTATCAATTTCATCATGGACCACACATACCCAGAAGGGGAAACATCACAACAAAGAAGGTGATTACGTGTTATTGCCGCTAAGTATGTTATTTTGGAACAAGTGCTCTACCGCAGATCCTTTGAAAAATGTTGCTAAGAGGTGTTGACGTCAAAGAATCCGAAAAGATTCTTTATGAGTCACATAGCGGAGTATGTAGAGGTCAGTTTAGTGGCCACACCACTTCTGGAAGATACATCAAATGGGCTATTTCTAGCCCACTCTACAACATGACACAAAAGTAGAGTTTGTGCACAAATGTCACAAATGCCAAGAATTCTCCCATGAGATCCACATACCGGCATAAGATTTGTAACCAATCGCAACCCCATGGCCCTTTTCCACGTGGGGCTGGATTTGATAGGGAAGTTCTCTCCCTCGTCAACAGATGGCCATAACTTCATAATCACGGCTA
Source organism: Taxus wallichiana var. yunnanensis (assembly GCA_018340775.1). NCBI lineage: Eukaryota > Viridiplantae > Streptophyta > Pinopsida > Cupressales > Taxaceae > Taxus > Taxus wallichiana. The sequence continues at coordinate 43,105,194 of CM031236.1, forward strand.
CAAAATAGTTTACTAAGTGGATAGAAGCCATGCCCCTTACCACCGTACTTGGCTCTATAATCGCTAAGTTCATCTTGAACCAGATCATTTGTAGGTATGGGGTGCCACAAGTCATTATTTCTGATAATGGCATGTCTTTCAAAAATGACGAGGTGCATGAGTTGTGTACAAAGTTCAAAATAAGTCATCACACAACTTCTCTCTACTATCCTTAGGCTAATGGACAAGCTGAGGCTACGAATAAAATGTTAAAGGCCATCCTTCTCAAAACTGTTAAGGAGAATAAATGAGATTGACACCTAAAGCTTTTTCCGACCTTGTGGGCCTACCAAACGTCGATTAGAACACCAACGGGAAAATCCCCTTCTCTTTAGTGTTTGGTGTTGAGGTGGTTTTTCTGCTTGAAGTTGAAATACCTAGTCTCCGTATTTCACTACATGGGATCCTGGGAGAGGAGGGTTATCGAGAAGCACGACTCTCCCAATTATAAAGTCTCGACGATGCTAGACTTAACGTCAAACAACGACACAACGTTTATGCTTACCGGATGGCTCAGCAATATAATAAGAAGGTTTACAAATGTGAGATATACGAAGGAGATTTGGTATTAAGACTCGATAGCTAGATAGACAAAAAATGGCGAGGGAAGGAAATTCAGACCTAGGTGGTTAGGTCTGTATCGAGTAGTAGAAGACTACAAAAATGGGGCATTTCACCTGTGTACACTAGAAGGTGAGGAGTTTAGTGAATCCATGAACTCTCTTCACCTAAAGAGGTACTACGCATGATCCACCAACATTTTCATATGTACATTACTACATCTGCATTGCATTTTCATCCATCAGTTCATTTTGTAAAAAAATTTATTAAGGGATTTATTCTTATAGTAAATCCTAAAAACTTCTGAAATAATTGGCAAAACATTCAGATCATATCTCCTCAAATCTTCATAGTATCATCAATTATTTCTGAATCATCTCATCAGTTCAAGCAAGATAAGACAAAGTTTTGATTGTGATCATACCAAGGCCTGCATACTTGGTTCTACTTATAGTTTCTTTCTAGGTTAGGTGTCTTTTCCTATAGTCTATTCTAGAAGCTTCATGGTGTCACATCTATCCCATGAAAATATCTTTAGAAATAAGAACATACTAAACATTTTGTCTAGATGAGTAAGTCAAATGCAAGTCCACATAAAAATTTTATTTTACACATTTATTTTCCCTACCAACCTTCGGTGTTGAGCCTACATCTCTTACTAGTGATGTAGGGTTGGGAAAGGAGAGAAATGCCCTTACTTGCCTATTCCTTGTCCTTGGTGATGAGCCCATGCTTCCTCCTAGTAGCATGGGGCAAGGAGTAGGGGGTCTTGTTGATAAATTTGAAAGTTACAAATAATTCACTCAAATATTGTGAAATCATAGGTCAAAAACAAAGTGAATTAGATGTCCAAAATTCCAAAAGAGCTTAAAACCCCAAACCCATATTTTTTCAACCAAGTAACCATCTATGGATCCAAGTATAGATAAAATGCAAATAAATTCACATTCTAAACTATGAGGTAGCTTGAGTAGGATAGGGTTGTAGCGTCTCAATTTGGTTCTGTCAAACCTTTGTCTTTCTCTTATCACTATCATTCAACAATTTTTTTAACAACGTGTGCCCTTCCTGGCTCTTGGTGTTGAGCCCTCGCATCCTACTGGTTGTGTGGAGTTCGAGTGAGGAAAGTACATCTTCTTATCTTATCAAGACAATATGAGGTATCAAAGATTTCTTAAAGAAACTAAAATTCAAACATCGCATTGTGTTCGCATCATCATATATCAGCATTATGAAATACAAAAATAAATCATTCTGTTATTATTTCACATACATTGCATACATTATGAAAAGCATAGGAAAGTGAAAATTCTAAATATCTAGAGTACACATGAGAGATAAGCCAAAAGGAAGTCAACTTAGATACGTTGGAATACCAAACCTAAATTAGGAATCAGATATATCCCGGTGAATCAAGTTTGTATACAATGTTACCATGCACTATGCATGGTCAAAATGCTCAAGTAAGACCGATACATACACAAAAATCATATAAATGACCGATAAAATGTCATCAAAGCAATAAAATGGCCCCATAGCTTTGTCGGTCCTATGAGATCCCTTGGATAGCGCCGTGCCGCGTCTGGGCCTCATGTTTCCAAGGAAAGAACATTAGGAGAGATGTAGGATTTTCCCTCCAACCTTTAATTATTTCCTATAGATAAGCACCACTACATATGGTCATAAACCCAATAGAAACTAGTCATGGATGACACATCGTTCTAGGAATTTCATAATCATGCATATGCCCCAGGTGTCATTCCTTATTTAATCCTAAGAAATTAGAGTAATTAGTTCCCTTACTTAGATTATATAACTTGTCACCGATTTTGTTCCTATTATACCTGATAGTAACCTACAACTGAGTATATGTTTTTGTATTATGGAGAAACCTATCATTCAAAACCTTTTGATCCTTTATTGTACCTATTTCTTCCTAGGATAAAACCACCCGGTGGGACACCGGTGCCCATTGTTCTTGTCTATATTAGGTTCTTTTATCCTGCTATGATTTTTACCCAATTGTTATTCGAACCTATTGTTTAATTCGTATTTATTATGATTTTCTTTGCGTCAATTTGTGTATGGTTTCTAGACTGTTGGGTGAAATAATCACATGATGATTTCCTCCACGTGTTTGGGGTACATGAGATGAACCAAGGTGAGCGTGGCCCAAATGAGGAAAGTTGAAACTGATGTGCACATCTAAAATAGAGCTCTTATAGGGGAATAAGGGAATTTTCATGGTACCTACCATGGCATATGTAAAAAAATGGGAAAGGTTAGTGAAAAGTGTTAGTCACAAATAAACATGGAATGATGTAATAGAAACTAGTCAAAACACATAATAACATGGTAAAAGACACAATGAGTAGATAGTTGAATACATGGGACACCACTCAAAGGTGACACAAGCCACTCAAAGCCTTGAAGGCTATAGAAGAAAACACACAATCAAACATAGGGAAAATCCCTCAAACAATTTGAAACAAGGCACAAGAAAAGGAAACAAGACATAAGAAAATCAAATACCCATGATTGGAATTAGGCCTATAAGAGAAATGTTATACATGAAACACATATTAGCATGTTAGAAAAATTGATAGTATGTCACAATGTATATGACTAGAAAATACAATTAAAAGTAGTAGATCTTTGTAATGATAGAATCCAAATATAGAGAAATGGGAAAGGTAGATTCCCTAGGAGCCTCGGTGGGACCGGTAGAAAAAACATTACCAAACATCGCACCTCATGTAATAACATGTAAGTATCATGCATTCACCTCAATAGTATCATGTGAATGTGCATGTGTGTATAGAAAAAGGATAGATAATACTATGAATTAAATTAACATGGTAATCGTACGCACCCAAATTTGCATGTGCTACATTGTTGAAAAACGGTTACAAAAAGTCCCCAATGATGATTTTGTTCCTTTCAAGAAGGCGTTCGAGCTCCAATTTCCATTTGCGAATGTATTTTGTTGCCTAGACATCTTTACTTAGACTTCCCGCACTTTCTTCTAGATTCTCTCTCTTTACATGCATGATTTGGCCTTCAATTTGGGACCACCAAAACAGGCGACGGTCTTGAAACCGCTACCCCGCATTAAAGCGGCGGTCCTTCCTGTTTTTCTAGATTCTTCACGCATGTTTTAACATGTGACGGTTCACTTAATTTTCCTTTTGCATGTATTTGTGAGCCGAATTGTCTAAAATTAGCTTTGATTTTTGGTTCTCTTTCCTCCTATTTTTAAATAGATTTAATTGGTTGGAACTACTCCTTCTTGCCTTGTGTATGAAGGCATCTCCCATCCTCCATTCCTATATATTCCATGCTTGTATTCAAGAAAAAGGGCCTAAGAATTTTGTGTATCTTGCATTGTATTGCTGCTACGATCTTGCTAGGAATTGCATATCCAAGCTTTGATCTCTTGTGTTATCTCTCTTCTACCTGCATTGCATCCAGACTGCCATCAAGTTGCCATTGCTCAAGCGTCATCCTCCTACTGTTTTTCTTGCATTCCCAATCTCTTGGACTCACATGAACACTCAGAGAAAGAAATGAACATACTGAGGGGACATATACAGACACAACTAGATTTTCCAAAGCTCTTGCTTGTCCAAGTTGGAGTTGTATGTTTGTTTACCTTGTGTGTTGAATTGTCAATTTCATATCAAATAGAGTAGAAGATCATTCATATCAAATAGAGTAAAGAATCATTCATATCAAATAGAGTAGAGAATCGTTCATTTCAAATAGAGTAGAGAATCATTCATTTCAGTAAGTTTTCCTTTCAACATTACTAGGGAAGTTGTGAGGAACAATAGCCCCTTTCAGGGTCATGATTTGTTCTTCACCTCTGAGGTAGGGTTTGGAGGATTTTGTCATATTAGGTTGTTTGATTTAGATTAGATTCATACATTTGTACAAGTAACCAACTACATCCGGTTGACTACTTGTCTTTAGTTTGTTTATTAGATTAGAACACTTTGCTTAAAGATTAGAAAAGAACAAAAAGATTTCCTTTGATAGATTAGCTTGTTTTATTGCTTTGATCCAAAATATTGTGAAAACCCCAAAAACATAGATTAGATCTCTTTCAGTAATTAGTTTTCTTATTAAAAGTCATTTTATTTCACTTTGTATGACCATCAACGGTCCACAACAGGAAAAGACATACAGTTGTGATCCATTGGTCCCACAACCCAATGAGCCAGAATTGATAACTGACATTGATACCAACTTACGTTTGACAGTATTACGCACACCTGTAACTTTTTCTGAGAAGATAAAACAACTCAATACACTAAACATAGCTGCTAATCAAGCCTACGATTATTGGACTACCCCTAGCAACAAGGTTTGATTACACGCATGACCATCTAAGGGCCACAGCCCCCACGAGTCTTTGGTTGTGATCCTCAGGTCCCACAACCCAACGGGCCTACCATTCAGTTAGACATTGACACTAGTTTACATACATTTGTATTCACATCTTCATTGCTTCCATAAGATATTATCACACAGCTTTCCTTCATCGAACATAAAGCAGCCGATCAAAGCTAAGACTTTCTGGACCATACTGAAAATTGCCCGTAAATACCTGTGGCTTCATCGTGCCTCTCATTCTTACTTCCATGACCTTGTCTAGAAATCTATACGAGGTACCCGTAGGTCATTTTCTGCGTGTTCAACAACCAACAAATAGAATCTCGGCCAACCTCGACATTGATTGTAGTCTACGAGCGGTCATTATCTCAGACGAACCATCACACCACTTCAAGTTAGGAGAGCATTCTTTGCTTTAGACTCACAAATCCCGACATTGTGTTGAAGATATAAGATTGCCCAATTAGTTTGATCTTCGTCACCACACTCACATTCACAATCATTCTACACTGGTTGTTTTGACACGACCTCGGGAGGTCGGGTGCGAAGGTCACATGTTGATTTTCTATCGTACAAGAGCTAATGTGCAACATAAAATAGTATAAAAAAAGCAAGAATGTAACCAATAAAAATATAAGCTAGTATTTTTTATTTTATGCAAATATTTGAATGTTTTTAATTTTTAGAATATGAAACACAATGATTAGGAGAGGGGAATGAGGTTTCTCCCAATGTATTATGCAAAGTGAGGTATATGTAGGTAAGTGTGCCCTTAACAATTATGTTTGAATCTAGAACAAGAGTGTGTTATTGGGTAATAAGGGGGCGGGTAATATACCCCCAAGTGTGAGTTCGAGAGTGATCTATCCAATGAAGATAGGGGCAACGGCCCATTATTTTCTAGTGTGAAGGAGGTACACATGTGAACATTATCAAATGCTCTATGGACATGAGGAAGTACATGTGGAGAAAGAGACCGCGAAGTGGGCCTAGATGTACCATGGGTATTGTGTGTCATAGGTGAAGACTTATCCCTATGAGTTGGGTTGTGAGATTTGTAGATACGATGTGGATGAGAAGTAGAAGCTAAATGTGGAGGAAATCTAGGTGTATGTGTAAAAATAACACTAGGAATTGTAAGATCTCTAGATTCCGTAGAAGTATGTGTCAAAGCCATGGGGCCATCATGAGGAGGTGTATAAGTAGGTGCACTAGTGATAGGAGTAATTGAAGATGTATCAATGATATGATCCAATGACAAAGGAGTCTGTGGTGGGATGCCTCAAATAGTGATAATGTGACACTCATGTACAAACTTAAGGCATAAGTGAACTATGGATGGTACATATTTGGCATCCCTAAGCCAAGGGAGTCCTAAGACCATGTCACAATGCGTAACTATAGATCCAATAGAGAAAGGCATAGAGATAGTGAGGGGCCCAACAATGATGGGAAGAATGACATTCCCATGAGAAGTAGGTGATCTATGGGTCATCTAAGATAATGGAAAACTGATATCTTGTAAGAAATATATTGAACATGCATTGCACTTATAAGTAGGATGCACCATAACATTGTTAATAGCATGAGGACTAATAGAAGCATCAATGTGTAATCTATGCGATGAAAAAGAGGCATGAAAATTAACATTAGTAAAAGTAGGGACATCTCGAAAGAAGAACAATTATACCAACAAGAAATCTAAGAGGATGATTTGAAGATGAAGGAGGAGGAACAACATGATAAGCATGATTTGAAGAGGAGTTAAGAGTTGATTTTACGTTCTTAAGTAGTGGATCATTGAATATTTTAATCTTTCCATTGTCATTAGTAGATTTAGAAATATAAATAATAGATTCAAGAAACTCAATGTCATGATTGTCAATCAAATCTTGGATTAAATGTCTAAGCTTGAAACATATGTTAGTAGAATAGACAATGGCATCTATGGTAATCACAATGTGCATTTTCATCAAAGTTATTGCCATGAGGTCTATTAGGATCTAACTCAAGAGGAGCCAGAAGAGAAATCATATTGCTTTCTATGAGTTGAGGTAACAACATATGTGGTGGATATGGCAATCTAGTAAAAATGCATCATGTAGGTTGTAATTGGAGCTTTATGGGTTAGGATATAGCATTGATAACGGTTTAAGATTCATTAGGATTTTCTTTACAGGGAATATTTTCTTAAGAACTTATTAGTAGATTGATTTGAAATATTAGCACCATATTTGAGATTTCCCAAATAAAGCAACTTGATTTCACGATTTTACAGTAGTATGACATTCTTGCAAAGGAGGTAATAGAGTATGGATAAAAAGATCTTGCAATTCAGATTCAGCTAGGAAATTGTTCATTTTAGAAAGATTATTCTTGTAACACAAGACATAGTCACTAAGATGTTCATTAGATCCTTGCCTCATTTTGTCCATTTGTGCATATGATATTTTTGTTCATATATTCATAGAAAAGTGAGCCAAAACAGATTTTGCTAAAGGAGTAAAAGATATAACAGAGTGTAAAGGCATGTCATTAAACCATCACAAAGCATAGTCATGTCAGCTCTTAGGAAACAACACAAGCATAATCCAAACATGCAACATGAAATGATCAAAGGTACTCTTGGAGATCTCCATGACCATCAAAGAGAGGAAACTTGGGTGAGGAAAAATTGGAAGGAAGTACATAATAATAAACATGTTAGGAAATATACTTTACTAATGCGTACATTATTGTTATTTATTGAATTGTTAAAACAATTCACGTAGATAGTAGGATATTGTTTGGTTTGTTAAGGCTATTTCCTATAATAGTGGAGATCAATAAGCCTATATAATTTTACCTACTGTTGAATGAAATATAGTGTGAAATAATATATTGTGCATTCGTGACTATTTTGGTTTCCAATTTCATTTGGTACCAGAGCATTTTTTAATCCCCTGTGATGAAGAGCGTTGTGATCCTTTGCCATGAGAGTCGTTTATAAGCTCGTGATTAGGGAGTCTGCATAGTTCCCTGTTGTCATTCTCAGATTTTATCCATTCAAGAGAACTGACATCGTCTGAAGGTGTGGTCGTTTCCTATCAAGTGGACACTGGAGTGTGCAAGGAAGTACCACGAGCTCCATCCTGTAGCGGCCTTCATCATTGTTTCCTGTTGTATGTATTTCTCAACAATTTTTATTTACATTGGAACTATTGAGACTGCTCTATTTTGGAAGAAAGAGACGCCCATCTTGTTCGTGGCTAGATTTGCATCCAATCTCAGACGTCAGGGTATAAATGAGTCACGATTTCCTATCAAATTATTTGTGAGGTAGATGCAAGTGTCGTATCGATTGATATCCAAGTCCAAATCGCCATTCAAATACAGATCTGCACAGTCATAAAGGATAAAAGAGTTGATTTAATTTAATAATACGTGTGGTTGGTTTTCTTATACGTCACGTTGTTGGAAAGTGCCACTTCCCTCATCTTTCGTGCTCAGGAGATATCTGCATGCATATTGTGCTAGCTGTATGCAACGGTTTTTGCATTTTGCATTGAATCCCATTCAATGATCTAGCAATTTTGTAATCATTGAGACTCTGCCGTTGATGAGGAGCAGATACACAACTTTGTGTGTGGGGGATAGATGACTGGGAAAAGAAAAAGAGCAAGTTTTTACAAATTCCAGCAGGTAGAGTACCATCACTCCTGATAGATACTTGTGTTCAATTTCATCAAAATCAAACACAGATACGTTCCAGCGGCACCTCTGTTTGGGTTCGTATATAGTTGACTTGGTTATTGTGTTGAATGGTCATGGCGTCTATTTTAGTGAACCTCCAAAAATTGGTGAAGTATCCATTTTTAGTTTTAATAATTCAATAGGTTTACAGTGAGTCATGTTTTTGTTATTTTAAGTGAGTCTCATAAGTCATATAGCCTATCATTCTTGTAAGTCAAAAATTGATATTATCAATTGTGTCCCAGTCTCATCTATTTTTGGAGTCAAATATTGTCATTGTGAATTATTTGTCATCAAAATTTGCTTGTATTTTGAGTCTTTAGGATGTTTTAAGTGTCTTTATCAAATTCTTTGTATGTCTCTAAGTTTATTTTTATTATTTATGTTAATAGTTTATATTTGTAATTATCATTTTATCATAAATTTTGGTTCAAATAGTCTATGTTTAAGTCTTTTAGTCTTGTATTGTCAATAAAGTCATTATAGTATTCTTGTCAAATATAAGTCATTGATTTGAGTCATTGTAAAAAGTCTGAAAAATAAAAAAATTGCCTCACTTTTCAATAATTGGACACATTTTCACTTGTACGTGACGTCCATCCTATGGGGATAAATTATACAATGAGCTCCATGATCAAATCAAGCTGAGTTAGCAGCCTTTCATAGGAGGATAGAGGAAATCGGAGGTTGGAGGTCAATGAGCGACCTCTCGTTAGTCGCCAACGACGGGCCACACAAAGGTTTGGTGACATATGTGTGTGCGGTTGCTTTCGATTTTGCGGTGAGCATTCTATTGTGTTCAATGTTCCAGGTTTCGAGTGTGCTTTAGATTTCAGTGTTCATGTGTGAATAAGTGGAAATTTCACATTGAGGGTGGGGAACATAATCCAATGTTCCATTTCCATTATGTCAACATTTTCTATGTGTATGAGTAGCAAAATTCAACAAATTTTCCTATGTTATTCTCTACAGTGAGATATTGATGAGGACTGACAATAGTACTTGGCACATCATTATGTGGTTATAGGTAAACCACTTGAAAACCTACATTTGCGGTTTGTGGTAAACCAATTGCAAAACCACCATTCTCGCTTTTTGTCAACATTTGCAAAACCATCCTTGATGTTTGTAATCATCCTATGAAAATCACCAGATCATGAGTAGGTGCAAGTACAAAGGAAATTTTTCCCCATGTTCGCACTAAGGGGGGCAATGTTAGGAAATATACTTTACTAGTGCATACATTATTGTTATTTATTGAGTTGTTAAAACAACTCACGTAGATAGTAGGATATTGTTTGGTTTGTTAAGGCTATTTCCTATAATATTGGAGATCGGTAGAAGCCTATATAATTGTACCTACTATTGAATGAAATATAGTGTGAAATAATATATTGTGCATTCGTGACTATTGGGTGCAAGAGTAATATGAAGAAGAAGCGAATAATATAGAGACAAAGAAGAACAGGAAGAGGCTTGCGAACTAATAAATTTGAGCTTATAAATCATGATACAAAGACTCTAAGGCATGGGTGTCTCGAAGAAGTATAGATTGGATATGGAAATTTATGGGGGAATTAAAGTGAGTAATGGGCTCATAAATAGGCATATGAATGGTGAATATCCCCGAGAATGGTAGGGGAGGAAGAAGTTGGAATAGAAGAGGTGATAACAGTAGAGAGCTCCAAGGTACAAACCATACTAACATGAGTATCATTGTCACATGAATGATGGGATGCTTTGATAGAGCATCAAGAACATGTGGTACATGAGTAGGATTGCCTCGTAATGTAGAACGAAAAAGTGGCGAGAGCATCAAGTCATGTCTGGGTCCACATTAGCTTCCTCATCATAATACTATTCGTTATCAAAAGTTTATATGTCATGCAAAGGGATATAATGGGAATTGAAGAGAGGGTTATCATGTGTGGTTTTAGACATTTTGTTAGATCGATTACAAGTTTGTGGGAGAAACTTAATATGGAGTGGAAGATCAAAGAGACCACTACAAGTAATGGGCATGAAAGATAGATCCGATAATGGGCATGTAAGGATGGGGTTCACCAAATGATTTAATGAAATTAAATCTTAATCAAAGGCCCGAGATCAAATGGATATAATAGGAATAAGAAATATCTATCATGTAAGAGATAAGAAAGTATGAACACTAGTTAGATAAGAGTGATGTAGCTTGTATTTGAAGATATGGGATGATTATAGGGTGGAAACTAAGTGTAACATGTTAGATATACACTTTGAGTAAGATTTTTCTAGATGAATGTAATTTGAAACTCCTTCAAATAGAACTTACCAAAGGAGGACAAGACCACCCAGTGCTAGTGTCTTGGGAAATGATCTACTTTTGATCTTTTCGGGTCTAATCTTGTTTTCTTCATTTTGATCTTTATGCATGAACCACTTCGTTGTATGATTTATATGTTACACTCAAACCTGCAAAATAAACCCCAGATACCTACACAAGGCTCAAGCACACATTAGATTGAATAAAATATGCATATATACGTGAATCAAACTAACCTCGACGCTCATCCCAATGTGATTGTCACTGAGCATTGCCTTTGCATTTATGACTCTATGTAGTTCTTGTGTGTGTGTGTGTGTGTGTGTGTGTGTGTGTGTGTGTGTGTGTGTGTGTGTGTGTGTGTGTGTGTGTGTGTGTGTGTGTGTGTGAGTGATTGAATAGTATCCATTGAAGATAGGTTGACCTTGTGCAAGTCGCATGAGGATAGTGGGATACAACTACTTTCCCGCCCCCAAGATAAATGTGTGAGATGGAATTTAGAAATAGCCCCTCCTATGTAGTGAATAATGCATCCTGAATTCACTACTTGAATGTTGGTCTTTACCCAAGAAGTAGATAAGAAGTAATAGCCCAAACTTTCCCACCTCTAATAATAATGAGTAAGTCATGTATATATATGATTCCCTTATTTTAATTTGGCATTTCAAATTTGAGAAAAGGACGGAAAAGGATAGAAGTGCAGAACGGGGCGAATGTCTGCAGGCGCTCTTGTCCTTAATGGGTAGTACTGTACATAATGCTTGGAGGATATGATGGAAAATACACAAATCAAGTCACATGTTGTACAATGTCCAAAAGTAAAGTGGACATTCTAGAAAAGTAAATAATTGAAGAATAGAAATGATAAAGCAATGTAAAAGTAAAACAAGTGTTGTTAATGCCTAATTTTCTTTCTTAGGAATCACACATATAATGACATACTTAGAGGTGTGATGTAAATAGTAAGTGCCTGATTTTGTGTTTATACATATTAAGATTAGGGTATGATTAGAATTGGTCATGTGGGCTAGACCAAAACATTTGAGAGATGTCTCAATTAGCCTTAGTTACCCCATACATACCTTGTTTTTTACCTTTTATTCACACATTGAACTCATTATTTATATTCATCCCACTATGTCCACTTTCTTCCACTTGTTGCACACTATTATGCCTACTTTTGGTCATTCTTGATCTTATTCATTTACCCCACTCATACTCTAGGATCCATTCCTCATGTTTTTATCCTATGATCTTAGGGCTTCCACTGCGAAGACGCCATCACCCATGGGCGATGTTGTATGTTTTGTTTTCCTTATGGCTGATGCCATCACCCACAAGTGACAAAGACTTGTATATACACCCCTTGTTTTCTTATTAGTACAACCACATCAACTACTTTTCTATAATCTTCTTACATACATTAGCACACGATCTTCTCTTATTCACACTATTTAGTACTTGTTAGATGACTTTGGATGATGGAGCCAAAATACACATTTAGTCATTCACTCATTCACCTCAAAAGATTCAATAATAAATACACACTCTTTTCTATAGTATTATGATATTTAATAATGCCCAAATTGGCCTTAAGTGTAAATTTTTCGATTAGTTCCCCTAAATGGGATTCACCTCTAACCATGCTTTGTGTTGTTTACCTTATATCCTACATTTTGAGTCATTTCAACATCTATGGAATTCACAATTTAAGAAAACCTTCCCTCTAGACTTATCTTCACCAACTTCTTCTACACTCTCCTATAGTAGCCCTTCATCCAAGATAGATTCTTTTAGCTTCTAAGCTTTCAACATCCTCTTCTATCTTCTTATTTTGTCAAAAACACTTCAAACAACTCAAGGTCACCCACAAAGTTGATGGAAAATACTCAAAAGTACAATCTTTTACCTTCTTGCTCTAGCATTCAAACACCAACATCTTCCCTGTTCATACACTTTGAAACATAGTTAGAATGATTATCAGAAATGATTCAACCCCTAAAATTTCAATACTAGCTTCTCTCTTAACAAAACTATTCGTTTCATTCTTGAGATGATGTGGGCTAGGCTCATATGTGAATATAGGATTCTAAGGGTGACAATAGGTTCTTATAGGCATCCATAGATCTCTCTTAGCATCTTAAACAAGATCCCAAAATTTGGAGAGCCAATTCCTTATCCAATTCTTTGTAGCTTACTTTTAGCTTTTGGCATTTAAACCCTTGACTAGGTCTTGGTTACAAGACTATCATGCACAAGTTTCAATGAAGGCCACTTCAATATTAAGTATGAGAAAATTATATCATCCATTTAACCATTTGGTCTAACTTATAAGTTTCAGAGCTTGAAGCAACATTTAAAGGTTGGTTTCTTTGTTAAGTACCCTCTATAACTAGGTCCTTCACTGTGCCACTTTGTCCTTGAGGAAACTATTAAGGAAATCTACACATTTGACCAATGGAGTCACAAATCTCCTATTAAATACTCTTGAGGGATGTATCATCACCCTTTCTTCCAAGTTTTAGGGTTTAGTTTCATGCTTAGGTATTTATTTGCACACTTCTCTTATCAAACCCTAACTGTGCTTGCAATGGAGCCCGAGAACATGTTTCTTTGCAATATCTTTCACCATGGATCAATTCAAATCATTAATTTGTTTCCATAGGTTTATTTTTGACCTAGTGCATGTTATTATTTTAGTATTATAAATAATAAGTGCCCTAACTCCTCAATCTCCGAATTACTTCCTCCTAGACTACTGTCCCACTCTCGTCAAGCCCAGTTTCAAGAAAAACCTTATATTTTCTTATCTATTTGCATTCCAAAACTTTAAATTTTTCCCGATGATTGTATAAACATGCCTCAAAAGTCTCAAGTTAACAAAGTGGGGTTATTAAGGTATTCACCATCATTTCCAACTCTTGATGAGACTTGTACATGTTCAAAAGATAGGGTGTTCAAACCCTCAACTCCAACTAAAACCCCTCAGTCATCTTTTGAGAGATTAACATGCTTAAATCTTGTAATATGCTTCTACAAAGTCTTCTCAAGACTCTACAATATTTGTAAGTTAAGAATTAATACAATGGATTCAATCTTACTCAAATCACACCTATAGTCACAATCCTCTGTTTTACAATGCACTCCCACATGCAACAAGAAAGATCATCAAAGGGACTACTACTAAACCTTGCAAACACTTCAAACTAGGAAAGGAGAAATTTTCACCCTTCTTTATCTAGTGAATCACCTTCATTTATCTATGCATTCCTTCAACTCTGCCACCTTGAAGAAGATACTAGGAGAAAACTACAATCTTGAACAAAACCACGAGTTTACTTAATCAACAAGAACATGTTTCAATCTTCATAGTCACTCCCCTGCAAGTCTTGTTAGTCATGGCCACTTTACAAACACAGAATATAAGATCCAAAGATACAATCTTCCAATAATGTAAACACACAGGTTCCAAAATCACAAGAAAAACATCCACAAACTCATTTTTTCCTTTAATTCCCCTTTTGAAATCTTACAATTTGATTCTCATCCAAGTGGAATGAGATAATACAGTTACATTTGATTATTTATAGGTCTCTTAGTCAATTATCACTAAGCACATCTTCTTAACTCTTGAGCACATGATTACATTTACCCATTCATTAGGTGCTTAGCTAATTTTATGACTTCTAAAACAAGGTTAGACCTAATGACACCCCTATTGACCTCATTTCATCCTTTTGACAAGCTTTCAAGCTCCAAGAGAACATAAAAACACCTAACTAAGTCAAACTTTCATAACCAAACCAAAATAGGCCTCCAAGACTCAAATTGTACTTTTGGAGGGAAAAGGAGTAATTCAAAATTTCAAAGGTCTAGAATCCTACTAAGACACTTAAATACCACCTAATGACCTCTAAAACCTTATTGACATACTTTCAAACCAAAAATGGATGTTTCCATCCCTATACATATCTTGGAGTATTGGAGCTTTCCTCTTATAGACACTCAAATTTGGTAATTTACACTTTGGAAACCTTGACTTGAATACACACTCTTGCTATGACAAACAAAACTTCTCCTTTCTCACTTAGCATATCCCAAGGTATATTGTTTATCCTTACACATTGATATTACAAAAAAGCTGCGAGAACAAAATGCATAAAATATATAAATAGACATCAAATCACCATCTCTAAACTTCATTTGGCATATTATTTACTCATTTCCCGGGATTGTTTAGTCTTGTTAGAACTGTACTTATATATTCTTGACCATTTTATATAGTCTTGGATTGCCATTGTATTCCAATGAAACTTTAAAAATTAAATATTTATTTGGGTATTATACTTCCTTTAGGTCATAATTTCTTAGATAAATCATTTACGAAAGCCTATATAAATAAGTAAACACTACCTCATTCGCTAACCTAGAACTCCTAAGGAAATGCACAAGAGACTTCACTTCATACACTCGCAAAAGGCATCCAAAGCTCCCTAAATATTGGAATTTCACATCTATAATCATTAGGAAACACTTACATCAGTCCGAATCCCAAAACCAAGTAAATGTAGTCATCTCTCTCTTCCAAAAGCTTCCAAACATTCTCTCTCCAAGTGTTATAACAAGAGCCAAGTCAAAGCAAGAATGGCAAAAGAAATTGCCAAATGTGATTAATCTATCTAGTTATGACATTCTATGTGGAGAACAACATGTGGTTTAAGGCCTCTTCGAGTAGCGTTAATGTTGGTGGTGTATTGAGGTTCCCACAACCCTTCTAATGTTTGTTTTTCAACACTCTTCATCCAAGGATAGGGTTTGAGATGATGATCAATCCATTCGAGATAGCTTCGTTGCATGTATGAAACTAATAGTTTGACAACAAAATGTAAATACGTGAAAGTGAACAACCTAGAAAGTTGTAGGAGTCATCTCGAATATGATCAAAACCATACGGAAGGTCCTATATAGTATAATATTGTCTTGACTATGTTATACGGTCCTAACCTAGGAAGATTTATATTTCTAGTCTAGTTTACGAGGATTTCCTAGTATCATTTCTCCCAAGTGTTGTGTTGAGTAGTCCCGGATCTTTCCGAACTAATTTGTGGAAAGTTAAGTTCCTTTATACTATGTTTCATCCTTTTAATTGCATGTTAGGTTAAGTGGTGTGTTATAATATTTCTTATCTGACCTAACTCGTAAATCTAATTAGTTATTATATTGTTATCTTTCTTAAATCAATAATCAACTCTTATATATCATACTCCTATTTAAATCAACCAAGAGATTTAATTTAGGGTTAAACACCTCATTTTCCTCTTCGATTTGTTATATGGCATAGTGAGTTAAGACCGAAGTTATTCTTGTTGAGCTTTCCCGTTCTCCACCTATAACAATTATCTCTTAGGGTTGTTCTATCTAGGGAGGATTATGATTCAAATGGTCACACACCCACTACAAGTAAGCATTTTTAACCCTCTTTAGTCTATTATTTTGTATGTACATTCTTCTTATTATTTGTCATTCATTAGTAAACCCCTTAGTTGTTTCCTTCTCTATTTCAGTTCGAGAAGGATACCTATCTTTATCTTAGTTATAGGCCATAGAAACCTATAGTTATCCTAGGGCTAGGAATACTATACTCTAGATTTACAACCTTAGTGCTCCTTAAGCATCTTTCTATATGCATGATGTGGCTAGTATTCAATTAGATCCATGTATTTGAGAACCTAGTTGTGAAACTCTCTTTTACCCATCATACAAAGACATCCAAGAAAGAAAAATATTACAAAGAAGTACTCAAATAAGGTGGGACTAAAGGGTTTAATGTTTTTGATAAAGATTTTGCTAGTACTTGTACCCTTAAAAATAAATTTATGGATTTATTAAGCTACAAATTTATAGGTTATACCATTATGGATATCCTATAACAAGTTTTTGTATATAAATTTTTGATACTTAATGAATTATTTTTAAATTATTAATTGAAGGGAAATGGACCCTACATCACTTATTTACCTATCTAAAAATATATTCATACTATGTTTGTAATGATGATTTTACATTTTCTCACATATGGAATACAATGTCAAAACCAATAACATAACTTCAAATACAAATAAAGATACTAAACTTATTTTGCGATAATGAACACAAATATATAAACATTACATATGAAATTTGATATGAGAAGTACTATTTGTAATACATAATGAACTAAAACTCAAGTAGCTAAAGCAATCCTTGAGCAACCCATTTCTAATCATTTTCATACTATGTTGTGTATCTTACATGCATGCATTGTTTTACATTTTTCCATCTCAGTGTTCTTATTGATTGTCCATTATTTTTCTTAATGGACATATATTTTGCCAATTTGTTTCTTAATTGTGTCCAACTATAGTTTCATGTTGTGTTCCTTTCCATGTTTCTAACTACATATTACACATCTACATTATGTTGGGGTATCATTATCATTTTCTGGTCTTCTAGTTTAATTAATGGATATTTAGTTGCCCTATAAAACTTAAAATACCTTCCAATTGTCTATCTACTTCCTTTTCTTTGGCCAATTTTATTAGTATTTTCAATTGAAATTTGTGTTTGATGAGTAGAAAAATATTCTATTAGTTGCATCTCATCATCAATAATGTCTTGTAGTATCATCTTCCTTGGAACATAATTGTGAGTAGAGATTATAACTAAATTTAGTATTTGATGAGAAGTAGAAATGTCTTTTGCTAGCCGCATCTCATAATCGGGATTGTCTTCTAGTGAAGGAACATAATAAGGATTTTCATCCAATGGAGGCATGCCATAATCAATACTAATTTGAAGTGGTGACTTATTACTTGATTAATTATTTAGTTTTTGTGGATGAAAACGGTTTTCATAACACTATTAAAACTAAATATGAATAAAAATACAATCAATTAATTAGTATATGTATTTTTGTCAATGTTAATTGCATTAGATTTTTTTATAACTGCCTAAAATAAGATAATAGGGTCTTTTTTATGATTTGCCCGACCCCTTACGAGAAGTCGTCACACCAAATTTAAGTGAACAACCATAGAGTTCCTAGGATGGATGGAGAACACTTGCGGCCGGTTGCAACAAAGTGTAAATTGTAGACGACCGATATCTATGTAGTCGAAGATTGTAGAAAATGAATGAGTGGAATTTGTAGGTGGCCACTCAATGGTGTAAGTTAGGCTATTATACGAGACAAATGAGAAAGAAATAGACTTCGCAAGATATACCTCTAGCCTCGAGCATCCAGGAGTCTTATATTGTATATATGTTGGTGATTGTGCAAAGTTTGAGTTTTGAGGTAGTGGTGATGTACATTCATAACTGTGGAATTTACTTTAAATTATAGGCGAGCCAACTAGGAAAGTAGCTTTCATCCTATAAATTTAGGTTAAATAGTGTTATGTACTACTCCTCTAAATCACCAAATGTTAGTTTGAAAATCCAAAATAATTGTGAATTAATGAAAAATTCCCTACTAAACTTTTTCCTAGGAGACCTTGACTCAAAATAGGAATGGGACACTTTCAAGGGTTTCTCGGGATAATAATAAAGACATAATAGTGCAAATAATTAAGGATACACCTAACATCATACTACAAAGATCACTTAAAAATAGGCTATTCATGTTACCCACCATTTGGTACTATCCACAACATCGTATTATCAACATAAAGGAATAGAATTATTTAGATATCATCAAATTAATGGGCATGATATCGAAAATATTTATTCCTTGGTCTTCATCAAGAAATTAATTCACGAGAACATTATTTTTAATGGAAAATTTGATAATAAAAGTACAAAGGGAATCACAAGAACATGATTGGGTACCCATGCAAGAAAGAAATATATTTAAATAGGTAATAAAAATACCTAAGAAAGTGTTTAAGCGAGAAAACAATCTACTTAAGAGAGAGGAAACACCTAAGGAAGAAGTTCCAACAAAGGAATAACCTCAAGTAAAAGTGTTTCATAAAAATAGTTTAATAAATTCAATATACTAGCATGTGTTTATTAGAAAATAATGTAAAAAAGGATTCATAATCAATAAGGATCAAGTATATAATAACTTAGAATTCATTTATATACTTGAACATAGTTACAATGAGTTTGACCATAACTTACATCATGAGGGTTATATGGGACACATCACTCTTTTAATTGGGATAGAAGAAAATTGTATTGATAATTTTTTTATCAAGCATACTATGGACGGGTTCAATTCAATTTTGGGAAAAGCTACTTAACCCAAATGGGAACAACTATGGATAACAATATTGATCAAATTATTTTCAATATGATGATAATGAAATAATAAAATAAAGATATCAATTGTGTGATGAAAATGACATTCCAACCAAGGAATGAAATTCTATATGAGGGCCTACATTATAGAAAGTGCAAGAAACTATACCAAATGAGGAGTAAGTACCACCAATTTTGATGTGTTAGAGAAACCAATGGTTCAATGGGGCCATTTTCATGATGATATACTAAAGTGTATCTTATCTAGGTTCAAAATACAAAAAAGTATCCACACATGACATGTAATTTGCAAGTATTTCATGAATATTACCTAACTATACAATGAACATGAGTATCTCAATATCATCAAATGATTGGTTCATTACATAACATGCTTTAATGATACATGATATGAAAATAAAACAAAACGGTCCTACAAATACATTTCACATCTAATCATACATCCTTATTTCCATTAATTAATAAGCTAATCAATGCACATTTAAAAATTAGTCATACAAATTTATCGATTTATCTAAATAAATTCCAAGCATACACAAGTAATCACTAAACACACATCCATATCATAATGTGAGAAATACAAAATTAAAATCATACACATGAGATATGTTATGTTTATGGAGCCTGTTTTCATGTTAGAGTTTGGTACACCTTCCATGTGTTACACTCGGATATTTTTACGGCGGTCCCACCTTGCTGGTGAGCGGGTCATGGGGTTCTCGGGGTGAAGCCCTAAAGCAAATTTTCATGGGTGGTTTATTAACCCATGGGTAATGGGTAACCGTTATGGGTTGTTTTTGGGCCCATGGTTTTTTCGGTACCCATTGTTTTGTAAAACCGCCTCTTCGGCTACCTATTGATGTACTTATAAATAGATGGACATACAATAGGATTTATATGAGTGTGTTTTGTGAAGGTGAATAGTGTGTGTGAATTCAAGTGCGAATTCGGGAGGGTTTGTTGAGCGTAACTCCAAACAAGATCTGATTATTGTAATTGTGAAGACTGTTGGCTTGTAATAAAATCTGAGCAAGTGTTCTTGGTGGATGTAGCCCACATTGGGTGAACCACGTTAAATATTGTCTTCGTGTTGTGCATTTTTCATTTCTGTAATTCTATTCATACTTCTTATTATTGTGATTTTGAGGAATTATTCCGCATTAGATATTATTAATTCCTAACAATGAACATGAGTATCTCATTGAATATTACCTCGACTATACAATGAACATGAGTATCTCAATATCATCAAATGATTGGTTCATTACATAACATGCTTTAATGATACATGATATGAAAATAAAACAAAACGGTCCTACAAATACATTTCACATCCAATCATACATCCTTATTTCCATTAATTAATAAGCTAATCAATGCACATTTAAAAATTAGTCATACAAATTTATCGATTTATCTAAATAAATTCCAAGCATACACAAGTAATCACTAAATACACGTCCATATCATAATGTGAATCACATTTATGTGTATATCTATTTATAAAAATTGTATGTATGTATATTGTGTGTGTGTGTGTGTGTGTGTGTGTGTGTGTGTGTGTGTGTATGCATCTATGTATATATACATATATAGATGTGTATATATGTATATTTTTGTGTAGATATACATACGATTTCTCTCTCACACACATTTGTTCACACACACACGCCATATACACTCAAATTTGAAATTTACTCTTTGACACTGTTGGTTTTGACAATGCACTCTTGCTAAGACAAAAACACTCTTTCTATCCGTGCTTAATATATTTTGAGGTCTCTTATCTAGATTACTTAGTCCTACACATTGATATGTCAACAAATTCGAGGATTAAATGTATACAATACATAAAAAAACTCCAATTGACAAGATGCATACTCTTTTTCATGTTTCTCATCCCCGTGCAAAAAAATCCTACTTGGTCAACTTGTGATATCCAGTCCTAGTTGACTTGTACAATTTTGAGCCGACATATCCTTCATCTTCGCTTTCAAGTTCATATTATTTATTGGATAATATTATTCCCTTTCATTAACCTTTACTCAATAATCTACCTTCAAAACCCTATATAAGAAATTTAAACTCACCTCCTTATGGAATTTGGAAATAATGTTTGTTTAACCCTTAACTAAAATTTAGGTCAATTGAATTAGGTGTAGGATATATTAGAGATGATTTATAAATCTAACAAAGATACAACAATACAAGAAATAATTCAAATTTGCAACTTAGATCAGATAGGGAGAATTTTCACACACTAATTAGCCTAACTAGTAATCTAAAGCACAAATGGAGGTATAAAAGAACTTAGCCAATTTATACTTATTTCAGAAAGATTTGGGACTGTAATAGATAGAGAAATTGGGAGAACTAAACTTGAGAAACCCTTGCAAAATTGGAATGAAATTAATCCAGAGGACATTTTGGGAGGTTGGGAGTTCCCTAAATCTCCCTAAACAATGCTAGTATGGTAGAGCATTCGAGATCTTTCGAATGGTGCCTAGAACGCCGCAAATGGAGCTTGTATGCTCAACATATGGTCGATCAAAGTTTGGTCACGATTCGGACTCGGCAAAGTTGATTGTGTTGCCATGTGTGTCTAACGTTCCCCGTGAGTTTTGTGACATGGACTGCCTCTTGTAGATCCTAACTCTGGTGATTGTAGCGGAGACTAATACCTATGGGTTTTGGTCTAACGGCAATCGTGGACCAACAAATGGTATCAGAGTGAAAGGTCTTGAGTTTGAAACTCACTCGGGTAATGCTGAGGGGGAGATTGTTAGCATGTGTGTCCAGCACTCCCCATGAGTTTCGTGACATGGACTAACCGCCTCTCATAGATCCTAACTCTGGTGATTGTAGCGAAGACTAATACCTATGGGTTTTGGTCTAACGATAATCGTGGTCCAAAAAATTGGCCACCGCAGCAACAACACATGGTGGAATCAGTGCGCAAGTCCGAGAGGAGAAAAAAATGTGGTTTGCCTCCGTTAATAATGAAAAATAAATAATGAATAAAATAAGTAAATAAAATAAAAGAATTAAAGATAATAAAAATAAAAATAAAAAAAAGGGGGCTCGTGTTTCTATTGGGGCGAGTTAGGGTTTTGGCAGTTTTTTTTGGAGTCGCATATGCTTGGGGGCGCGTGCAACACAAAAAAAAAAAAAAGAAATGAGTTTGTTGAAGCGGCCGTGGAAACTTCATACATATGCAGTGTTTTCTTGTGCAAGCTAGACTCCACAACCGCTCAGCATTTCCCAGCCGCGCCACGCACTCCTGCGTGGGAAAACCAAGCTCATTTGGAGAAGGAGAGCTTTCCGATGTGTTGCAGGTGCCAAAAAACGTGGGGACAGAGTATGGACGCGCATCAGGATGAAATGGAGGATTTTTGGGGTCTGTGTAGTCGCCACGTTGCCGCCAAACTTCCAAACACGCCTGGACTGCGTGGGTTTCCAGTAAATCAAAAAAAAAAAAACAAAGGGGCTTTGTCAGATGTTTCAGATGCAAGCGCCTAGTAGATTTACAAGTAAAAATGTGGAAATGTGCGAAATTCTTCTAAAAACGTGTGGGAAAAAAAAAAAAAAGAAATGCGCCTTGGATCAGTAATGATTTCGGGATTTGCACAAAATGGTTTTGTTGAAACTGCATTGGAGCTTTTCCAAGCAAATACGGTTGGCAGGTTGGAAGCCACACCCCACAACTTTTGCTGATAACCTCCCAGCTGCTGTATCAAAATGGGAGCTTTAGAACAACACGTGGACATACATCAAAGCATCATGTGGAAGCATACACAAGGCAAATGGACTGTTTGACAAAATGTTACAACGAGATGCATTCTCGTGGACTGCAATGATTGCAGGATGCTCACAAAATGGGCTTCTTGAAAGGGCCATGGAGATTTTCAAGCAAATGCAATTGGCAGGTGTAAAACCAACTCAGCAACCCTTGCCAGCATCCTCCCTGTGTGTACCAAAAATGGGGGTTTAGAAAAAGGAATGGAGATTCATAAAAAAAAAAAAAACAATTGAAAGTGGGTTTTGTCAGATATAATAGTTGTGAATGCCTTGATAGTCATGTACGGAAAATGTGGAAGCATGCAACGGTTCGACAATGCCTGAAAGAGGTGGTCTCTTGGACTGCAATGATAGCAGACTCTTGGATCGGGATGACTTCTTGAAAACACGAAATGGTTCTGTTTGGATGAGACATGGGTGCACAACGAATGGCTTGGTTTGCACGTGACTACCTGGCATCATGTGGCAACAATGGTGGTCTCGATGGATCGCGAGTGTAAACTGCTTGGAGCCCTTGTACCTTTTCGCTCATCGTTTCCCAGGCATGGTCCTTCTTCCCTTACCTCTCATAATTCTCGTGTTTTAGTTCTCTTTTGCAACTAGATAGAAATTTAAATTATTAGGATTTTTAAATACAGTTAAATGTCTCTTCAACTCTTTCAAAACAATAAAGTGTCGTGTCGCAACTCTCGAAGCCATTATAACTCGCCTGCTTTAAACCACGAACTATCACCCTCGCTTCGAGATGACCTAGAAAACTCTTACTCTTTTGACCTATTCAATATCGTTTTATCGACCAGACAAATTTGACTCTCCATTGATTAAGATGACCTTCTTCCTACTTAAAATAGTTAAATTTTGCTATTTTCAGAGACTCACTAAGTACCCTTCGCAACTCTGGAAACGAGATGTGAAGTTTCATTCGAGTACCTTGGTATACGAGGAGTCGCCTTGATTTTTGGTTTGACCCGAAACGATCATGTGACATCCTTTTGACGCCCTTATAGGAGCCCTGTAACACTGGTTTACAACAGTAGAAAGTCGTTAAAACTAGAAAGTTGGCTTTCGTTTTGGATCGCCATTTGAAAACTGGAAAGAGAAATCACTTCCCGTCTTCACAAACCTCTAGCGATTATACTAGATAAATGCATGGGACATTCAGTATAGGAAAGAGAACTTTTCGGGATAGTTTGGCAAAGCCATTTTGCAGGCCTCCGATCGCAGTTTGACGAGGTCAAACTGGTCCATTTTTGTCTTGTCGCTCCAGAAGCTTGTCGCCGTTTGAACATGGTTTTCTAGTTCTCCTTTCCGTCGACTCTGACGAATTCTCCTTATATAGGGGAACTACTAGGAAGAGTCTCGTTGTGTGCTGCATCCATCGAACGTCGTTTGGGACACGGTTTCTGGGCCATTCGAGCTAACTTTTGTCTCTTTACAACTGGGTGAACTATGACCAGAGGTCCCGGAAAACTAGCTGCCAAACGCAAACCGTGCGCTCTTTTTCAATTCCGTCAGTTGCTATGAACTCTTGGTATATCCGGGAACACGTAGCAAGTTGATCGTGGAGGGCGTGTTCTCATTGGAAGGTAACTTTTGGAAGCAGTTTCTTAGCCTCCGAGCCCGTTGTGAACGCTTTTGTAATTAGTGAGAAAATGTAAAAGTAGAAAGTTGCGAACCCTCGTAGGGTTGCCAAATCCCCTTTGGAAACTTTCATCACACGTAAATAACTGTTTAAAACACTAGAATGAAACTCGTTGGGTGTATTGGAACTTTAGACAAAATGATATTTTCTCTCTCTTCCTTTCTCTCTCTCTCTCTCTCTCTTCTGAGTTTATAAAATGAAGAAAAAAAAAAAAATGAAATGCAATGATTACATGTTTCTAGGTTTTATTTTTATTTCGATTGCATATTGTAGTTATTGTCAGATGTAAATGGGAACTGAAAAATGATAATTATGATTGTTTTAGGGTGGATGCCATGCCAGCGATTTATCGCTGATATCATGCTCACGTGGGTTTTGCAGGATGGATGAATGACGACGAAGAAGGCGATGTGAAATTTAATTATTATTTTTGTAACTCTTATAGGTCATTGTAAAATGAATAACTGTGTAATGTAGTCTCTTGTTACTGGAAAAAAAAATAAATGAGATTTGTTAACATGCATGATATGCTAGTTTTTAGGATACTTATGGAATGTACTTCTAATCACCAGTTCAATTTGATTTTTAGTTGTGTAAAAAAAAAAAGGTGTTTGGTTTATACTTAGTAAATTGAAATCGAAGTTAATACATTGTAGTACCTTCTCAGTATTTAATAAATGATTAAATTAATTATAGGGTTACCTTCTTACCTTGCAAACACAATAATGAGTTTTAATGGGCACACTCAACCCTAATAAAATATTCGTGCATAACTTGCCTGTATGTGTGATCCCTTCCTACCATATAAGAAATTTAAAACCGAAGAACGACCTTAAACTTTGCACTTGATGAGACCTCATAGGATAGGTAAATAAAACCCCTCGTTGGTGTATACCGTCATAGTCCTTTTGACTAGCGACTTTGTTGCGGACCCATATTTAGGAATGTCATGGTCCAACCTATCTGGAGTATGCGGTTTCCTTCTAGATTTGGTAGTCACGAGAAGAATGTACCTCTCTTCAGGTCCGATACCAGGCTGAGTGTTGAAGACCGCCTTAGGAGTCACCTTATGAGTCCTTGTTCGAAGGATCGACTAAGCGGTGCTACCTTGGTTCTATCAAAATAACATCTTGGCATTCTCTTGAATGTGGTTTAGTATAATTATGTCCACTTGCCTCAAAATCACATGTAGTAGAGGCGTAGATCACTAGGTGCATATTGGAATTAAACTAAACCCTAGTGGTTTTTGTCTGCTAACTTGTGGGTAGAAACTGTATTTTAACTCCTTGTATGCAAAATTGAGTGGAAGGATGTTGATTCTAGAGAACCTTAGAAATTGTAATCTTGTCCCTTAATCCCTTGTTATGTCATTTATGGCATTAAGGAATAAAGAATATTCCTTATGCGGAATCGTGAAGTGTAGTGACATGGGATCTTCGTGTACATAGATCCCTTGTGTTCATGTGTAGTTTATTATGCTCCTAGCCGTGTACTTCTTTAAGATGTCAGACAAGTGCTTTTGTATCTCCTTGTTTCGAGACAATGCTATGAACGAGACCATAGTGCGATGTATAAGCATATCCTAAGATGAGAACGAGATTTAAGATTAGGATGGAGGTCACTCATGAAGTCCTTAAAACTTAATTAAACATAATCAAATGTTTCAAAGAATATGAGTCACCTTGGTGCTACCAAACTATGAGAAAACAAAAGATATGTATACATAGATATATATAAATCTTGCTGGAATTCAATAAGTTTCAAATTATAATAACAATGGTAGAGAAATAAATTCTATGTGAATCGAGAATCATTTTGGTGCAAGGTTTCCCTGTATCTAATATCTCCATCAAATCCTTTGATTGCGTTTTGGGCATCAAGTCACTTTCGTTTGAGTTGTAAGGGTAAAACTGTAGGCATCTAATAAACGTTGGAGAAGAATATTTTTGCATAATAATAGGATAATTAAGTACTTTGTATGCAATTTGATTTATGCCAAATATGTATGTCAGTTATGGAAATTTATATAAAGTATAAGAAGCCAACTTGAGAAGGTGGAATTGTTTGTTTTTAACCGCGGAACAAAACTTAAGAAAATTTAGGTGGACAAACGAGGAAATTTATCCTTGCTCGAAATGTCCTTGGAATGTTAACTTTAACCAAAAATACAGTTAAAGTAATGATATGTTGTGGGTTCGCCGTTCCTTTAGACACGTTTCTTGTGGTTGAGTCTTTCCTAGTATTCGTTCGTTGGGAAGAGTGTGGTATCGACATGTCGATGTCGCCTGCATGTGTCTATGTGAGTCGATGACTTATGTGATTGTCGCATGTGTGTCGAGTTTTGTACTTGGAGCCCTTACTGTGTTGTGTGTCGTGAGCAATGTAAGTCAAAAAAAAAAATTATCCTGGTATTTTACTATTGTATTTGGGTGTGTAAAATGTGGGCACTACATATGGTATCAGAGCGAGGTTCATGCTCTCGAACCTCTGGGATGGATTGGAGTTGTGATGATTTTGCATGATAGAGATGTTGTTACATGATGGGTTGCATGATGGTGATGGTGTTTCATGATGGTGATAAATATTGGAAGAGTAATGTGTTTTAAGAGTGATGTGATCTATGTCGTATTTGTGATAGTGTGAACGCACATGAGGTGTATGTCACTTAGTGCGCATTTTTTATCATGTTGATGTGCTGGGGATGGGAGTATTTCTCTCTCCTTCGTGTGGATTCTATGAAGAATTCACTTGTGAATTACTGCTTGTGATGAGAGTATTGACTCTCCTTTTCGTGGATCCAATGAGGAATCTGTGTGTGATGTACCGCCATGTTTTGTGTGAATGGAATTGTATTGTGAATTGCAGAGGGTTGGAACATTTTGACCTTATGTGATGTGATGATGTATTGATGTATTGTGTGAAAAAAAAAAAATTGGTGTAAAGTGAATTGAATTGTATCATGATGTTTTACCATGTTTTGAAGAAATGTGTGTATCACCTTGTATGTAGCAAATGAATGATATGTTGTGATGTTACTATGTCCATTGTATGTATGATTTGTGTAATATGTAATGATTCATGTTGTGATATAGGGGCATACAGTGAGCCTATGAACCCTATTGTACAGTGATTGCACCTTGGGTGCAGGATGTGGTAATGTGATGTATCGTAACCCGTGAAAGTAGTGATTGCGTTATACCCTGTATATATAAACCATGTGTAATATGTTATGGTTGTTGTGTGTGAATTACCATTGTGTTAGTGACGTAGTTATGTGTATGTCGTGGACCCTACACTCGACGACCCTAAGGGGATAAACTGTCAAGAGTGTATGTGTGGAGAGAGGAGGCGTGGACCAGGTTTTCATAATCTTGAGCCGAGTACGAGTGAGGAAGTGGAGTCTTACATAGACTGAAAATCCACTTCTATCTGTTTAGTATACTTCGAGCTTGCTCAGTATATTGTGGGTGCGCACCACCTTAGGCTCAATTTATGCAACCTTGTGTCCCCTGTTCTTTCCTATTGGATTGTTCATTGAATAATCCTATGTGATTTTGACTATGTTGATCCTTGTGGGAGTTTGGAGCATGATTCAGGCAGAGATGATGACAGATACATTATTTGATATACTCATTCTGGTTACATGTATATTTTCACGAGCTGAGGCTCGATGTCCGAGTGCCAGCAACTCGATGAGTACCCCTTTGGTGGCGATATGAGGCCACATAGTGATTGTGATGTGTTATTTTCTCATTACGTATTTTATTCGTAAATTAATCTTTCTCTTTTATTATTAGAACCAGCCGTTTTCTTGATTGACATGTTCTTATATTTTGGGCATTTATTTGATTGTTGCATTAACATTTGGATTTTACACTAACCATGGCTAATTAGCCACTTGTTTTTCTTGGTTTTAAAACTTTCTTTCATATTTGAAAGTTTTGTAGCCTAGCCCAAGGCTTTTGATTTTGCCACTTGGCATTTGAATGGATTGTTATGCTGGTTCTAATGTCGTAATGTGTTGGAATAGGGTCATGGGATTAACCATGGAGTGGTTGAACCTATGGACCCGCTTCGTTGTATGGGGGTACGCCCCAAGGAGTTACAGATAACTAGCGGGTTGTTGAACCACGAGTTATTATGTCACTTGGGTTTGGGGGTGACGGGGCTCTATGTGTCCAGGGCAATAGGGTGACCCGGCCTCATTAAAAGGAGAAAGGAGATTGGCCTCTATGATTGAGAGACCCGATATTATTTCTTATGGCACTCTATGGTTGAGTGACCTGTTATTCTGGATGGGGCTCTATGGTTGAGTGACCCGACTTGGTTTTGACACTATGTTTCTTTCTCTTTGGGAGGTATATGGAGATTATCTGGTGAGGTTTCGAGGAGTATATGGAGTTGCCTTATGATACTTCAGGAGATATATGGAGTTTTACCTGGTACTTTTGGAGATATCTGGGGTTTGTTTCGTGATGTCTTATTATGTGTGGAGTTGGTATAGTGAGTATGTGTCCTCTTGTGAGTTAAGTTTAGATTGTTGGCGTGATGTGATTGGCGTGTGACTCTTCCCTTGGTTGGTATGGACGGATTGGATATTGGATTGGAACTATGTTGTTATAGTCATGGATTTTGGGGGCTCGTGATACCCATTGTATATGTATCAACGTGTTGGTTTTGTTTGTTAGTCATATGTATGTACTAGGTCTATGTCTAGGGCGTAATTGTTGGAAATTAATGGTTATGTGTTCTACTTGTTGTCATCCCATGGTTTGGTGGAACCCTTGTGATGTGGTACGGTCGTGAAAGTATGTAAAAGTATGCTTGTGAAATTTCAGTGTTGTGTATAACCCGGGTAGGGTGTTGTGACTGTAGTTCATGAAGGGAACCCACAGGAATGAATAAACTAAAATTCTACAAAAATGAAATTTTAAAAGAACTTGAATTAAGAATAATGTTAATAGGAAGAGATTAATTAAATAACGAATAAGAGAGAACTGTCAATCTTCACAGAACCTTGAAAATTAAAATTTCTACCAAATGATCCTAGGGCCACCCCGTAACCATGATTTTGTATTTGAAATCTTAACCCTAGCGCGTGCCTTCGCCTTATTCGTTCCTTGTTGTTTACCATTTCTCCTTCTTCATTGTATGTCGCATCGAGGACGATGCTTTCTTAAGGGGAGGAGAATGTAATGCCTCCGTTAATAATGAAAAATAAATAATGAATAAAATAAGTAAATAAAATAAAAGAATTAAAGATAATAAAAAAAAAAAAAAGGGGCTCGTGTTTCTATTGGGGCGAGTTAGGGTTTTGGCAGTTTTTTTTTTTGGAGTCGCATATGCTTGGGGGGGGCGCAGCACCTGCACAAAAAAAAAAAAAATGAGTTTGTTGAAGCGGCCTTGGAAACTTCATACATATGCAGTGTTTTCTTGTGCAAGCTAGACTCCACAACCGCTCAGCATTTCCCCAGGCCGCGCCACGCACTCCTGCGTGGGAAAACCAAGCTCATTTGGAGAAGGAGAGCTTTCCGATGTGTTGCAGGCGCCAAAAAACGTGGGGGACAGAGTATGGACGCGCATCAGGATGAAATGGAGGATTTTTGGGGTCTGTGTAGTCGCCACGTCGCCAGAAACTTCCCGGCCGCGCCCAGACCTGCGTGGGTTTCCAGTAAATCAAAAAAAAACAAAGGGGCTTTGTCAGATGTTTCAGTTGCAAGCGCCCTAGTAGATTTACAAGTAAAAATGTGGAAACGTGTGAACTGTTCTTCTAAAAACTTGTGGGAAAAAAAAAAAAAAATGCAGTTCCTTGGACTGTAATGATTTCGGATTTGCACAAAATGGTTCTATTGAAATTGCATTGGAGCTTTTCCAAGCAAATACGGTTGGCAGGTTGGAAGCCACACCCCACAACTTTTGTTGATAACCTCCCAGCATCAAAATGGGAGCTTTAGAACAACACGTGGACATACATCAAAGCATCATGTGGAAGCATACACAAGGCAAATGCCTTGTTTGACAAAATGTTACAACGAGATGCATTCTCGTGGACTCAATGATTGCATGATGCTCACAAAATGGGCTTCTTGAAAGGGTCGTGGAGATTTTCAAGCAAATGCAATTGGCGGTGTGTAAAACCCAACTCAAGCTGACCCTTGCACAAAGATCCTCCTGTGTGTACCAAAAATGGGGGTTTAGAAAAAGGAATGGAGATTCATAAAAAAAAAACAAAATTGAAAGTGGGTTTTGTCAGATATAATAGTTGTGAATGCCTTGATAGTCATGTACGGAAAATGTGGAAGCATGCAACGGTTCGACAATGCCTGAAAGAGGTGGTCTCTTGGACTGCAATGATAACAGACTCTTGGATCGGGATGACTTCTTGAAAACACGAAATGGTTCTGTTTGGATGAGACATGGGTGCACAACGAATGGCTTGGTTTGCACGTGACTACCTGGCATCATGTGGCAACAATGGTGGTCTCGACGGATCGCGAGTGTAAACTGCTTGGAGCCCCTTGTACCTTTTCGCTCATCGTTTTCCAGGCATGGTCCTTCTTCCCTTACCTCTCATAATTCTCGTGTTTTAGTTCTCTTTTGCAACTAGATAGAAATTTAAATTATTAGGATTTTTAAATGCAGTTAAATGTCTCTTCACTCTTTCAAAACAATAAAGTGTCGTGTCATGCACTCTCGAAGCCATTATAACTCACCTACTTTAAACACGAACTATCACCCTCGCTTCGAGATGACCTAGAAAACTCTTACTCTTTTGACCTATTCAATATCGTTTTATCGACCAGACAAATTTGACTCTCCATTGATTAAGATGACCTTCTTCCTACTTAAAATAGTTAAATTTTGCTATTTTCGAGAGACTCACTAAGTACCCTTCGCAACTCTGGAAACGAGATGTGAAGTTTCATTCGGGTACCTTGGTATACGAGGAGTCGCCTTGATTTTTGGTTTGACCCGAAACGATCATGTGACATCCTTTTGACGCCCTTATAGGAGCCCTGTAACACTGGTTTACAACAGTAGAAAGTCGTTAAAACTAGAAAGTTGGCTTTCGTTTTGGATCGCCATTTGAAAACTGGAAAGAGAAATCACTTCCCGTCTTCACAAACCTCTAGCGATTATACTAGATAAATGCATGGGACATTCAGTATAGGAAAGAGAACTTTTCGGGATAGTTTGGCGAAGCCATTTTGCAGGCCTCCGATCGCAGTTTGACGAGGTCAAACTGGTCCATTTTTGTCTTGTCGCTCCAGAAAGCTTGTCGCCGTTTGAACATGGTTTTCTAGTTCTCCTTTCCGTCGACTCTGACGAATTCTCCTTATATAGGGGAACTACTAGGAAGAGTCTCGTTGTGTGCGCATCCATCGAACGTCGTTTGGGACACGGTTTCTGGGCCATTCGAGCTAACTTTTGTCTCTTTACAACTGGGTGAACTATGACCAGAGGTCCCGGAAAACTAGCTGCCAAACGCAAACCGTGCGCTCTTTTTCAATTCCATCAGTTGCTATGAACTCTTGGTATATCCGGGAACACGTAGCAAGTTGATCGTGGAGGGCGTTCTCATTGGAAGGTAACTTTTGGAAGCAGTTTCTTAGCCTCCGAGCCCGTTTTGAACGTTTTGTAATTAGTGAGAAAATGTAAAAGTAGAAAGTTGCGGACCCTCGTAGGATTGCCAAATCCCCTTTGGAAACTTTCATCACACGTAAATAACTGTTTAAAACACTAGAATGAAACTCGTTGGGTGTATTGGAACTTTAGACAAAATGATATTTTCTCTCTCTTCTTTCTCTCTCTCTCTCTCTTCTGAGTTTATAAAATGAAAAAAAAAAAAAATGCAATGATTACATGTTTCTAGGTTTTATTTTTATTTCGATTGCATATTGTAGTTATTGTCAGATGTAAATGGGAACTGAAAAATGATAATTATGATTGTTTTAGGGTGGATGCCATGCCAGCGATTTATCGTTGATATCATGCTCACGTGGGTTTTGCAGGATGGATGAATGACGACGAAGAAGGCGATGTGAAATTTAATTATTATTTTGTAACTCTTATAGGTCATTGTAAAATGAATAACTGTGTAATGTAGTCTCTTGTTACTGAAAAATTATAAATGAGATTTGTTAACATGCATGATATGCTAGTTTTTAGGATACTTATGGAATGTACTTCTAATCACCAGTTCAATTTGATTTTTAGTTGTGTATGGCAAAAAGGTGTTTGGTTTATACTTAGTAAATTGAAATCGAAGTTAATACATTGTAGTACCTTCTCAGTATTTAATAAATGATTAAATTAATTATAGGGTTACCTTCTTACCTTGCAAACACAATAATGAGTTTTAATGGGAACACTCAACCCTAATAAAATATTCGTGCATAACTTGCCTGTATGTGTGATCCCTTCCTACCATATAAGAAATTTAAAACCGAAGAACGACCTTAAACTTTGCACCTGATGAGACCTCATAGGTTAGGTAAATAAAACCCCTCGTTGGTGTATCATCATAGTCTTTTGTCTAGCGACTTTGTTGCGGAACCCATATTTAGGAATGTCATGGTCCAACCTATCTAGAGTATGCGGTTTCCTTCTAGATTTGGTATTCGCGAGAAGAATGTACCTCTCTTCCGATACCAGATGCCGAGTGAGTGTTGAAGACCGCCTTAGGAGTCACCTTATGAGTCCTTGTTCGAAGGATCGACTAAGCGGTGCTCCTTGGTTTCTATCAAAATCATCTTGGCATTCTCTTGAATGTGGTTTAGTACAATTATGTCCACTTGGTAGGTCCTTGAATGGGTTTAGTATACCTTAAAATCACATGTAGTAGAGGCGTAGATCACTTAGTGCATATTGGAATTAAACTAAACCCTAGTGGTTTTTGTCTGCTAACTTGTGGGTAGAAAGTGTATTTTAACTCCTTGTATGCAAAATTGAGTGGAAAGATGTTGATTCTAGAGAACCTTAGAAATTGTAATCTTGTCCCTTAATCCCTTGTTATGTCTTTTATGGCATTAAGGAATAAAGAATATTCCTTATGTGGAATCGTGAAGTATAGTGACATGGGATCTTCGTGTACATAGATCCTTGTGTTCATGTGTAGTTTATTATGCTCCTAGCCGTGTACTTCTTTAAGATGTCAAACAAGTGCTTTTGTATCTCCTTGTTTCGAGACAATGCTATGAACGAGACCATAGTGCGATGTATAAGCATATCCTAAGATGAGAACGAGATTTAAGATTAGGATGGAGGTCACTCATGAAGTCCTTAAAACTTAATTAAACATAATCAAATGTTTCAAAGAATATGAGTCACCTTGGTGCTACCAAACTATGAGAAAACAAAAGATATGTATATATAGATATATATAAATCTTGTTGGAATTCAATAAGTTTCAAATTATAATAACAATGGTAGAGAAATAAATTCAGTGTGAATCGAGAATCATTTTGGTGCAAGGTTGCCCTGTATCTAATATCTCCGTCAAATCCTTTGATTGCGTTTTGGGCATCAAGTCACTTTCGTTTGAGTTGTAAGGGTAAAACTGTAGGCATCAAATAAACGTTGGAGAAGAATATTTTTGCATAATAATAGGATAATTAAGTACTTTGTATGCAATTTGATTTATGCCAAATATGTATGTCAGTTATGGAAATTTATATAAAGTATAAGAAGCCAACTTGAGAAGGTGGAATTGTTTGTTTTTAACCGCGGAACAAAACTTAAGAAAATTTAGGTGGACAAACGAGGAAATTTATCCTTGCTCGAAATGTCCTTGGAATGTTAACTTTAACCAAAAATACAGTTAAAGTAATGATATGTCATGGGTTCGCCGTTCCTTTAGACACGTTTCTTGTGGTTGGGTCTTTCCTAGTATTCGTTCGTTAGGAAGAGTGTGGTATCGACATGTCGATGTCGCCTGCATGTGTCTATGTGAGTCGATGACTTATGTGATTGTCGCATGTGTGTCGAGTTTTGTACTTGGAGCCCTTATTGTGTTGTGTGTCATGAGCAATGTAAGTCAAAAAAAAATTATTCGGTATTTTACTTTGTTGTATTTGGGTGTAACGTGTCTCATGCCACATATATATGTGGCGGTCGGTGTTTTAATAAACACCTACCATATTATTATCCCCACCAATGTGGGTTTAAAACATCACCCACCAACCAAGTGTTTGAATGAGGCACACGTGGACACATAAGGTGGAACCTACACATGGAGAGATCAACCTCTTCACAAAGGTCAACCGCGTGGAATGATTGTGGGCAACACATTGGTCCACCCCCAAGCCACGTAGAAAGTGGCATTTAAAAACAATGCGGTCATTACAAAAATGTAACAAAAGCCTTAATAAAAATCTTATGCGGTGGTAAAGAAAAAGGGTTGGTGGGGAGAATCAAACCCCCACCACCCACTTAAAATTATTAATGCCTCACTTTGCCCGGACCATACAACTCGACTGATATAAAAGGGATCTCAGCGGTTGTTGTAAAAAAACAAGTCTAATACAAGCCTTTGTATAGTGATCTAGGCCTAATATTGTGCTTTTTCTATATGCCCATTTTGAGGCACTTAGGAGAGTTTTTGTAACTTGGCGTCAACTGGAAAAATATCTAGCACCTCGAGACACTCCTAATAGACCTCATATATTTCCATTTTAGCTTTCTAGGTGGGAGTTATAGAGGGACGTCTGATAATTATCTCGTGTATAAGCCATGGGCTTAAGAGGTAGACTCGCATAAATCATCATTTTAGGTGCTCTTAACGAAGAATGAGCCTTTGGTGTAAACTGGATATATGCTTAGAATTCGATACACTCTTCATGTTGTATTTGTTTTCCCGATTTGGAGATGTTGCAATTCCGTTTCACCTTACGGAAGTCATTCAAACACTTAGCATTCATTTGGAGGCTACATCCAACATACATCTCATGAAGGAAGACATTTTGGAGACTCATACTTCTGCATTGGTCACTATATGTTGAGTTTTCACTACTCGGTGGACATGGAGGAGTTTGTCTTCATATTTTCTAGTTCAAATTCATATTGAATCAATTGGATTACGTGATCATTATATTATTTGGTTCGAGTCCATGTGAGTCAACTGGATATATGATCACCTATATGTTCTAGTTCGAGCCATTATGGATTAGTCGGGCATCATTCTTCTACATTTGTTCAACTCGGATCTCACTCTGCATAAAGGCATCCCGGGCTGCATAATAGAGTGGTAATTGTTCGTGGAGAAGACTACTTGTACTTCAAAAGGATCAGTTCGAAGTCCATCGAAATAAATTGTATGTGTTCTTCTGGAGGCCAGTTCGAAGTCCCTGTGGAATCAACTGGTAAACATTGGTTCAGGTTGTACATTCATAGCTTCATTGTAAATTGTACTTGTTTGCAATCGGAAGTGTAATGAATCGGTTCAACATTTGAACCCGGAGATGTAGGCATTTTCCGAACTCTGTTATCAAAATTTTGTGCAGTGTGTGGTATTCTCTTTTCCTTGCATTTTCATTTAAGTTGGTAATTTTTATGGAGTTTATTGACAAGTGCTTATAGGGGTCCACGGATAGTTACAAAAAATTACCCTTGTTTATGAATCATGTTGGTATCGAGACGGTTGATAATACCGACAAACCTGCCAATCTCCGAACAGGTTGGATATCTCAACATGATGATTGGACAATACGTTTGCTTCAACTTGTGCTTTTTGAGTCCATATTTGTGAGATAGGTTGAGGGACAGGTTTATCATGCTCAGTATTTTTCTCGCATTTACATTTGGATTACTCCATTATATCTCCTAACCAACTTTTGAGTTCTTGTTACAGTTTGGATACTCATATTTATAATATTGGAGATTCGTCAGTCGTTTGTGCGGACACAAGAGCTCTTTGGTGTCATCTCGGATAGTGATTATCTGTAGAGGCATTGTGACCGTGCAACAGAATGGTAGTTGATCACCGTTGGCATCTAACATCCGGTCGGATAGTCAATCTGCTTAGAGGCTCATGGTCGTGCAACAAAGTGGTTCCCTGGTAGCCATCGTTAGCGGGAGGCTTTGTACCTATAAAGGCGAGGCGTGGCAACAAGGTTGAAGTCACCATTATTGATCTCGTTGGAGATTAGCTCAAATCATTGCTTTGCGTAGAGGCTTGTGGCCGTGCAACAAAGTGACATTGATCATCATCATTACCTCGCATCACCTCGGATGTTCATTATGTGAAGAGGCTTGAGGCCATGCGGTAGAATGGTAGTTGATCATCATGGACTTGGCATCGGGTCGAATCTTCATTATGTGTAGAGGCTCATTATGGGCGAGCAACGGGGTGGAGAAAAGTGTTTAATTCGAGTGGCACCAAAGTTCGTTTTGTGCAAACGTGTAGTCCGTGCAATAGGATGAAAAGTACCAAAGGTGTCAAGAGCTTGGCGCAAATGCCACATGTCCCAAGGATCAAGCCATCAATTATTGATTATGGAGTTGGCGGTATCTGCGTAGATCTCTTCTCAATAACCATAGGTTTAGAGTTTGAAAGCTTTTTGTGGATAAAAATCCTTCTCATTGGGGAGGTGTGATCTAGAGGACATTTTGGGACATTAGGAGTTTCTAAATCTCCCTAAATCATTTCAAAGTGTGGTAGAGCATTCCAAGATCTTTCCAACGGTGCTGGAACCCTAGAAATGGAGCTCATATGCTCAACTTATGGTCGGTCAA
This sequence comes from Taxus wallichiana var. yunnanensis, assembly GCA_018340775.1. Taxonomy (NCBI): domain Eukaryota; kingdom Viridiplantae; phylum Streptophyta; class Pinopsida; order Cupressales; family Taxaceae; genus Taxus; species Taxus wallichiana. Next base: position 43,142,696 of record CM031236.1, read on the forward strand.
AGATTGTTCGCGCCGGACTCGGTAGAGTCAACTGGCTAGCGCAACAATGACACGTGGTAGAAGCAGAGTGCAAGTGCGGAGGAGAAGAAAATGTTGTTTTGCGACACCAGTCTTCGACACTCGTATTCGGATGGGTAAACCCCACTTTTAATTGGTCGGGGGCCCTCGGCCAGGTTCAACACACTCTTTTCTCGGAGGGGTGCCTTTACCGCCATGTTTGATATTTTGCCATGTGGTGGGTCCTTAGGCCACCACGATGAAGGTGCATTTATACTTGAGACACTTGGTTAGGCAAGTTCATATATTATATTATGAGATGTTGCATTTGAGACCAAGCTATTTTAGCCAACTCAGCAAGCTCCCTAATGGCTCGGCATTCATAATCCATGGTTCCTGATATATTACAATGTTTGGGGTTTGCATATATTCAACTCAACGGTCAAACAAAACTCACCACACTATCAACATTTGCATTGTCAAATGCACAACGTGGCAGTATATATACATTGTTCGGCCCATATGGCCCCCTTTACCATATTCCTCACCGCCCACAATCCTATTACCGGTGGTATCTTATGGAGCGGCCACCCCACGTCATAAAGAGGTTAAAACGTGGCCCATGTCACATGTATATGGGGCGCTCGGTGTTTTAATAAACACGACAATATTATTATCACCACCAATTTGGGTTTAAAACATCCCCACTAACCAAGTATTTGAATGAGGTCCACATGGATGCATAGGTGGAAGCCACACATGGAGCATCAACCTCTGCGCATAAAGGTCGACCACATGGAAGGATTGTGGGTAGTTGTTGGCATATGGATTTGCACGCATGCAAATGACATGCAACAGTGTGTGAGAACGAAGTCCCTCCTCAATGAAGGTGAGGCTACCTTTATTGAAAACCAAAACTGTATTTACATCTCGTACATTCAAAATTGTATGTGGGGGTGTTTTAAAACATCAATGGAAAGAAAAGGGAATGAAGGAGATGGAATGGAAAGAAGGAAAGGAGTGAAATGGAATGAACTGAAAGAACATGCAAGAGTTAGGTAAAAACAGAGTCTAATATTGCATGAAGAGGAAAGATGAATAACCAACACAAATAAAACGGAGTTTGAGTGAGCCAAACAAGAACGTGTAAAAGGGAACACACATGAGCAAGTAGATAATCAGAGCTTGATCACTGTGAACTAGAACAATTGATTAATAACGTTGACAATAAGATTAAAGATAATATTTGTATGCAAGATTCAAAACACCTAACATCTAATGAACATAAGAACATCAAATGTTACAAGAGACAATGAATGAGACACAAAGTTCATATTTCATTAACTTCAAAATGCTTTTCGCAAAAGAACACAAAGTTTCTTCTTGAAACAAAGCTTGCACAAAAGTATTTTCTTCTCCTCTCTCAAAGTCACCCTTTACAAATGAGCCCCTCACTTCCTTTTATAACCCAAAAGTTGGTTACAAAGTAGTTAGGGTTTTAAATGCACATTAAATAGGGCACTTAAGTGACTTTGACTTTTTCAACCAACTTTTAAAAAATGACTAAAAATAGAAACCACTTAAGTTAAAAAGTCATTTAAGGAAAAATACATAAATAAAAGAAATGGGTACATGTGGACCCCACTTAAATGACTTGGACGCACACATAGACATCCTAGTCAACAATGCGCCACCTAGATCAAGACACCTAGGATTAGTGCCTTATCCATTGGGCCAAGAGTCCGCCTATCCCGATCGTATGGGAATGAACTCATTGACCGTGCTCTGCAATCCTCCAAATGACAAGAGTGTTGAGCTTGAAACTTGAGCAATTCATCCACCCCTCTATCTGAGCAATATTCTGGTGTGAGAAAGTTTGTCTTCATTCGTATTCACATTCACAATTATCCACATGCTCCGAGTACCTTTCCATGGTGAATTATTCATTTGTCGCGAGACCGTAGTCGTTACGCCACCTTGGTTTGTTAGAATCCAACTTCTGGTCTTTTGCCATTGAGAAGATCTCCAAGAGCCAAAATTACAATTCACCTCCTGAGTTATGTCTTTTGTCTTTGTCACCATCCCGAAGTGTTGGCATTCTGATTCACTCACGATCGTCCAATTCGAGAACAGAACAACTTAAAGACTGCCGATGAAGTATTGTGCACGCTGCTAACTGAGAGCTGACAGGGACACGCTTGAATGATGTGGCCTTGCTTGATGATCCGCACAATTGCACCTGTCGTTGGTCTTGGTTTGTCGATGAATAGATCCGCCACAATGATCAAGTGAAAAATTGATGTAGACAAGATTCTCCCATTATCGATCTCTGCCGATAACAATGACTTTTGACTCTGAAGAGACCAATGCCAATAGCTACGACTTATACCGCATAATGAGGAAGTTAGGGGTTATTTCTATTTTGGAGCCATTGGAGTTGAATCGCCACACTATGCAGGTTTCGTGGTGCATCCATGCAAGTGATGACCAATTTAGAACAAGTGTCAGGAAAATTGTGACTCGCCTTCGGTTGATATGCGATCGCAGAATCGACCTATGTTGATGTGTCCCAAGTTGGTATCGACGATGTTCTCATACTTTGAATGGAGTGTCGAGGTGAGTAGAATGCCCTGGAACCTATACCGCAACATCATTTTGTTTGGAGATGACATGACTGTGACAAAAGCGTGATTTCCGGCTATTACTTCCATCTTACAAAACTACATAAATCGCCATAAAACTGCCCTGGGAAAAATAGCAAACCTTGTCCTGAGAAGTTCTCACTGCATGAGGAAGTATATTAAGGCACCATAAAGTTTGTGTGTCAGAAGTTTTTTCCCATCAAATTCTTCAGTCAAATATTAAAGGTCAAAGTTGACTCTTCTGAAACTGCTAGGAAAATGAAAGTGTAAAACTGTGAAAATCCCGTTTGGTTTGAGCATGGAAAAATAACAAACGTCACCCTGAGCATCTACAACTTGGCAAGGAAGCATATGAAGGTGGGAAGAACTGAACAAAATAATTATTTCTCTTGACGATCATCTGAGTTCAAAATATCAACTCTCGAAGTGAGTCACCTTGACAGGCTGAAAACTGCACGCGCAGCGAAATCATGCAAACTGCATTTTATTTGACCTCGTGAAAAATATCAAACGAAGTCTTTGTACATTTGAATTTTTGCAAATACGTACATGAATGTGGGAAGAATTCTACGAACTAAACCGTTTCTCTTGACGATCGTCTGGGCTCGAGATATGGATTCTCAAAGTAGGCCTTCCGCCAAGCTGAAACTGCGCGCGCGGCAAAAACAAGGAAACTGGGTTTTTCTCGGGTTCGTGAAAAATATCAAATGAGGTGCTGCACATTTGAAATTTGGCAAAGGAGTACATGAAGTTGGGAATAATTCAACGAATCAAACCTTTCTTCCCGATGATCACTCAACTTCAAGATATTGAGCTCCGAAATCGATTACTTCGACGGATAGAATCCGCGTCACATTCTTTGCGCATCTATCGTTTTCTTTATTAAATTCATTTTTCTTGCGAATGCGTGAAATTCCTTTGACTGATTTTTGTTTGAATTATGCAAGCGTGGATCTATATTCCTTCATGGTTGCGTAGTCTATCTCCAGGTGAAGGCGTTGTGATGCAATTTCTTGTGCATGGAAATATACACACACACACACACACACACACACACACACACACACACACACACACACACACATGTGTGTGTGTGTGTATGTATGTATGTATATACATACATACATACATATGTATGTATGTATGTATGTATGTATGTATGTATGTATGTATGTATGTGTGTGTGTGTGTGTGTGTGTGTGTGTGTGTGTGTGTGTGTATGTAGGTATGTATATATATATATATATATATATATATATATATATATATATATATATATATGTATATATTGTATGTATATATATATATATATATATACATATATGTATGTATGTATGTATGTATGTATGTATACATGTATGTATGTATGTATGTATGTATGTATGTATACATACATACATACATACATATGTGTATGTATGTATGTATATATATCTACATACGTGTGTGTGTGTATTCTTCTTCTTTCTTTTCTCCAAAGTTTTATGCATGTGTCTTTATTCAATTTTGGCTGCCTGGATATTCTTTTTTGAAACCTTGGCCTCTTTGATGAATGCGTGGGTCTTATTTCTTTTCTTTATGGACTGCCTTCTTGCTACCTCCAATAATGTGTGAGAATGATTTCTCTTTGGCAGTGCATGGCTGTAGTTGATGAAGAAATAGCTGTGAGAAACTGATTCTCCTTACTTTGGTCTGCGTAGCTTTATTCTTTGGCACGTATGGACAGCTGCGTGTTCCTTCTCCCAGGCATAGCTTTTAATTTTCTTTGGACTGTTCTTTTAAAATAGCAAGCTTTCCCTTTTGACTGGTGTGTGGGCTCTCCAAGATCAAATGCATGAACAAAGGCTTGGTTTCTTCTTTATTCCTGGTGTGGAATATGTTGCATGCGTGGAAACTCTCTCTCCTCAGCGTGGACAACTCTGGTGGGTGCGTGGAAACTCCTTGGGCTGTCCCACGTGGAAAATTTAGTTTATCCTGTGACTTTATGCATTTTGGACTATCCTTCATACATTTTGGACTGTCCTCTAGTTGAATGCATGTGGATTCCTTGTGGGTTGGGCACATGAATTTGAAAACAGTTTGCTACTTGTTTTGGACTGTCCCTTCCTCACGCGTAGAAAGGAATTTATAAATTTTTGTTTTCTAAAAACTATTCCTCTTTTCTCCACGCGTGGAAATGAGTTCTTTGTCTTCTTGTTGTCCTTTTTCCCCCTAGGCGTGTGGATTTCTCTTCTTCTTTTTTTAATTTAAAAACTGTTGTTCTTTCCTTCTTTCAACTCACGTGAAAATTATCTTTTCATTTTCAATTTTTTTTTTGGACTGCTTCTTCAAAAACGTGGTGAATGTTTTTGGCTGTTTCTGTGGATCTTCCCTCACCCTTGGGCGTGGGAAACTGTCTTGGAAAACGCGTGGGAATTTGTTGTCCCTAAAACCTGCGTGGTTTCTTATATTCGTTGTTTCCTCTTGGTCGCCTCCTCCAAGGCATGGTATTCTCCTTCACGATGGCTTGAAATTTAATTTTCTTGTTTTAAAAATTGTTCCTTTTTTTTAGTGCTTTAGGCGCGGCAATTATTCTGCCTTAAATGTGTTGGAAATGATTTATTTTTGGTTTTAGCGTGGGAATTGCTCTGATCTTCTGGCAAATGTATTGAAATTGCTTCTTAAAACCTGCATGAAATCCAATCTTTCCTTGCTTGTTGTGTGTAAAGAGACTCCTTGGATGGGCGCGGCTTTGTTGTCCTTCCTCTGGCTGGTGGTCTCCTCTTTCTTTATTCTTTTGAAAACTGTTCTTTTTCCTCTATGCGCGTGGAAAGCTCCTGCGCATTTTTTGTATTTTTCCAAGGCGTGTGCTTCAAAAAGAATGCGTGATTTTTTATTTGACTTGGGCAAAAGGTGTTTGAACTGTCCTCCTTCCTGGGTGTGTGTGGATTCTCCTTGGACTTGCCTTTAATTTTTAAAAAATTGTTCCTATTTCCCTTTTGTCTGCATGGAATTCCTCTTGTTGTGCGAAACTATTATTTCCTTGGATGCGTGTGTCGTATTGTGGGATATGACAAAATATTATGTCCTTCAGAGGAAATAAGAAGCAAAGCTTCACACGACTTTTTCCAACGGGTTTGACGGAGGAAGTTATGGGGATTAATCCAACTTCCTCTCTTCCCGGGTAGTGGGGTTAAGTGCCAAGGGGAAATGGGGAAAGCAACGGACAATTGCCAATGGGAATGGCAAAGTGGGTTGGCAATCCCTGTTCAATTTCCCCATGTGGGAAATTGGGGAATTTCCTTCCCGTTAGCTAATCCATGATTTGGCAATTGGTGGAGAAAATCCCACGTGCGGGAAAATTGAAGAAGATTGCCAGGAAAGCAGAAATTCGGGTTTGGGAAGCCAAATTGGCTTCCCGGCAGTTGGAAGCGTAAGGTCACTTCCCTGGATTTAAAATTTGTCGAAAGAAATTTTAATTTATATTTATTTAATTAAATACTTCTCAAGTTATTTAAAAATCAATTTTATCAAACAAGAAGCAATTAATTAATTAATAATTAATTAATTTTAATGTATTTTAATGTGATTTAAAGCCTGGTGGGAAGAGTTATTGCCCGAAAAAGATGAAACGAAGACCAAAACGATCACAAAAATGAGACGATCGAAATGAGGGCAATGAACCACGCAAAGTAACACTTTTCAAAATTTTCAAATTTTTCATTTTTTTATTTTTAAACAATTTTGCGAAGTCAAAATTGGCTGATAACATAGCGCATTGATCAAACCCCAAGCCAAATAGAAAGTGGCATTTAAAACCAATATGGTCGTTATAAAAATGTAATGGAATCCTTAATAAAAGGCTTATGCGGTGGTAAAAAAAAAGGGGTTGGTGGGGAGTATCAAACCCCCACTGCCCACTTAAAATTATTAATGCCTCACTGCCACACCATGCAACTCGACGGGTGTTGTAAAAAAACAAGTCGATACGGCTGTATAGTGATCTAGGCCTAATATAGACCTTTTTGTATATGCTCATTTTGAGGCACTTAGGAGAGTTTTTGTAACTCGGCGTCAACTGGAAAATTATCCAACACCCCGAGACACTCCTAATAGACCTCCTATATTTCCTTTTAGCTTTCTAGGCGGGAGTTATGGAGGGAGGTACGATCACTATGTATAAGCAATGTGCTTAAGAGGCGGCCTACATAAATCATCATTTTAGGAGCTCTTCACGGAAGAATGAGCCTTCGATGTAAACTGGAAATGTGCTCAAAATTCTAATACGCTCTTGATGATGTATTTATTTTCCTAATTTGGAGATGTTACGATTCCGTTTCACCTTACTTGAATACAATGCAATGAGACTTTGAGTTTTTGTGTCTTGTTCCTTGTTATATGTGAATGGTGTCTTCTCTTTGAATTCATGAATGTTTTTCTAGTTTTGAAGCAATAAACTATGTTATGTTATTTATTTTGCAAAACCCCTTCTTGATATTATTTTCGTACTTTCCTTTATTTCTCCCTCAAATTTTTCTTCCGTTGTAGCAACCTCAAGCACTTTGCCACGGGCGTGCGTAGGGAAGTACTCCTATGTGATCCTCGATCAAAAGACCAACCCCAAAACAATTAGAATAGTGTAAATATTTCATGTTTTCAATAAATGGAGTTGCCCCATTCAAGCGAGAGGACCAAGTCCTACACACTATTAGTGAGAGAACCCCAATTTGTCCACTTGACAAATTATTTCGCCAACTTTGTTATTTGACAAGTATCTATGCGCAACCGGATAAAACAATCATTGCTTATCTTAATCAAGTAATAGCAATCTTACTAATTCAACGCAAGTATTAAGTTGGGATGTTACAATAATAGTCAAAGTCTTATTGTCATAGTGGTTTTTTTGAGTTCGTTCTTCCATCTTTCCAACAGATCCCGTGGTTAGAAAATTGGGGCAACGGGTTAGGAGATATGACCCCAACAGGAGCACAAAAAATAATAATTTAATTATTATTTTCAATTTTTTCATTTCTTACCTATTTGAATTCACCCCCAAGGTGGATGCATGTCATCTCCATGTAGTATAATCTCACTTCCCATTCGAAACCTTCATTTACTATTCTGCAACCTTCCATCTTCCACATTGTTTCACTAAAAATAAGATGGTTGCGAATGAAGACACGAGCTTGCAAGTTGAGAGTTTTTGTAGACATAAGTTATAGGTTGTATGTTTGCAAGTTGAGATTTTTGTAGACATAAGTTGCATGTTGTAGGTTTGCGAGTTCCAAGGCATACATCTCGCATATAGAGTTTGCCCAATTGTATACATCTTCATTCGTAGAGAATTTTGAAGCGTACATCTCTTCCATAGAGTTTTCCCATTTTGCATCTATTCTTGTTTTGCAAAGCGATTTTCCATACATCTCTCCTATAGAGTTTGGCAACTTTGTATACATATTTAATAGAGTTATTTTATTTTTAGATTTTTTTATATATGCAATACAATTAATTGATTCAACTATATAATTTATTTTATTATGAATGTATTTCGATAACACACTAAATTCCATTGTCACGATATTTTCCACCAAATTCCAAAAATAATTTGGTTTAGATATTGATCTCCCACATGAGTATGTTTAAGACATCATTGCATGGGGAATTTAATCTCATGGGCATTCTTAGTAATTTTCTTCAACATCTTGCATGTTCCAATTTTCTTCCATTTGAGTTTATTATATGACCCTTGGGAAACCTTTCATTCCACAAATGGGCTAAAGACCAAATCTACAATCTATCATTCCACTTCTCTTCATTTTTCATTTGTGCATTATTTATACCGCACATTCATCTTCTCAATTTTTGTGCACTTCCTCCATATATTCTACAAAAATATTACTTTTTCTATCCTCCCTTTGTTGTGTGGTAACACTTTGAATTCCACCACTACTCGCAGGTTCATCCCATTCACAATATGAAATGGTGTCTTCCATGTGCTCTGATTAATTGAATTATTATAAGCATACTTTTCTTACACTGATGCTAAGTCCCATTTCCATAGCTTATATGGCACTAGACACCTTAGTAAATCTCCAAGACTCGTGTTCACCACCTCTATCTATCCATCAACGTCAAAGGTTCATCAAACTGAATTGTAACTTTGTAGTCAACTTCATCCATAGTGCTGGCCAAAAATGCCAACAAATATTATATCCATGTCGGACACAATATTACACGATAATCCATGCATTCTTACAATCTCCTTGAAGAAAATATTTGTGATGTGAGTCACATCACAAGACCTCCTGCAAAGCAACATAATGTGTCATTTTAGATAATCTATCTACCACAACAAATGGAATCGATTCCTCTGGGTCATGCCCAAACCCAAAACAAATTTCATTAGATATCTTCCCACAACTTCTCCAAAATGGGAAAAGGATTAAACAACCCTACATTCTAACATATTTCCTTAGCCAACTAACATATATCGCGCTCTTCCACAAACTTGCACACATATAAAGACATATGTGGCCAAAAGTAACTCTTTGCTAGTTGTGTTAACGTATAATACAAACTGAAATTCTTTGTTAATCCACCATTGTGCTTCTCCTTCACCAAATATTCCCTCATTGATTTTACGGGAATGCACAACGAGTTTCCTTTAAATAAGAGGCTACCTTGCATAAAATAATTCAACCAAAGGATCTTATCAACACTCGCATGTGTTGTGCACGCTTCTCATGCTCCCTTAAAGTCATCATCTTATACGTATAACTCTTTCATGGATTTAAAACCTACTACATCCACTCTAATCTCAAACAACAATACATTACATTCAAAGAAACCAAGAATCTTATTACACTTTCCACTCCTATGTTGCAGAAGACAAAAGTGTAGCCTTACGGGTGCTCAACCCACTTCATATGTCTTGATTTAACTTCCCTTTACTTTGTTTATAAACTTCAATGTTTGATGATCGAGAAATGACACAAACTCATTCTCTAATTAGTGTCTCAACTTCTTGAGAACTTGATCATACACACTATACTTCTTCTTTGCATTATTCACTTTGCACCGAAATATTGATGATAATTCCACAGGACCAAAACGATCTTGCACCATTTGCGAGTAAAACCCAACAGAAACAACTCCAAACAACATGAGTTCTATTACTAGAATGCCTTGAAGAGATCTATAATGATTTCCCACTAATTGAAATATTAGAGATTTATCGCCGACTTTAAACTATCTCGAGGTGGTGTTTACATGCACCAGGATTCCTTTATAGCTCCCACTAGCTCAAGATAAACTTACACTTTAACTTCTTCCTTGCTCTTTCTTAGTTGTGGTAGAACAACTACCCCTGAATGTGGAGTTTGATCTACCCCTTGTAGGCACTTGTTCCCACTCTTTTCACATTTGAAATTCTTTTTGGAACCTTCTCACTCATACTTATTCATTAAAGGTGCACGACCACCTAAATCGAGTAGTTGAAAAGATCTTCCCAGAGGTCGATGCCACCTACTAGGTTGGAGGGTGGTTCCCTTGGTCTACCACATACTAGGCAATCTCCACCTACCTCTTTATCGCTTGTTGGCTTAGTCTTCTAGTGCATGTGAACGTCCACGCAATCCTTACGCACACTCCTTTGTTTCCTCTGTTGTGCAACCCTTGCACACCATGCTCATGCCTTACCAATCGTTTCACGTCCCCTAACTTGACAAAACACATCATGCACAACTACGCATGCGACCTTCGCATGATACATAGCATTACGCAAAACTTGTGTGCACTTTTGCGCAAGTATGATACGATTATGTCACACCTTTTCTTTGTTAAGCTTTGAAAACCTACACGCTCCAACCCTTAGTAAAAATTTCAAAACAAATACGAGTCTCTAATCCTCCCACAATGCTCTTGCATCAAATCATTATTAGTCTGTTTTCTTTACTTAACATTGGACCAAAGGCTAAACCACTAGCATCACAATCCACAGTAAACCTTCATAAAATTTGGCAATGTCGACATTGGTTGTTTAATCACCTTCTATTCAGTTCTTAAAAATTGTTTTTTTATACACTAGCTCCACACAAACTCTTTGTATCTCCTTGTGTGACACATGTGATAATGCACAAACACTCCATAGATGTCATTGATGCACTTGCGGTAAAAATCTCGCCAAACCATGAAAATTTCTGACTCAAAAGCACTTTCGCAACGATGGCCAATCCACAATTGTGTGAGCCTTCTCTGCATACCTATTCAAACCTTCACTAGAAATCACAAATCCCATATACACCAATTGTTCCTCCAAAAACTAATTTTTTCAAATTTACCATCAACTTCTCCTCATGTAATTGTTGCTGAACACTTGTCTTATATGCAACAAATGCTCTTCTCTTGCCCTTTTGAATATCACAATGTCATCAAGGTACATGATCATAAATTTGGTCAAACATAATTTCCAAACTCCATTCATCAATCCTATGAAAGTACTCGGTGCGTTACTCAATTCAAACAACATAACCAACCATTCATATAATCCCTCTTGCATCTTGAAAGTAGTCTTCTACTCATCTCCCTCTCTAATGTGAATTTGATCGTATCTTCTCTTTAAATCAATCTTTTTAACATTTTTTTGGCACTTGGACAATTTATGATGTTATCCATGCATGAATAGAATTCTATAATTGATGGTGATCATGTTTATGGCTTTGGAGTTTGCACACATACTCCATTCACCACCCTTTTATGGCACTAGAGCCATTGGTACTATGCACAGCTTAGACTCTCCTTGATTAATAATTTACCCGAAACTCCTCAACTTGTTGTATCTTTGCATTTTCTTATGGTTTTGTCATATAAGTCGTCTTGATCGAAACACCAATCTGAATGAAATCCATGGGGTAATTTATGTTCTTCACAATGCAATAACTCTTTAAGAAAATTACTAGAAATCGTCACCACAAACACTCCCTACATATCTTTTACTTCTTGTGGCATTGATTCAACATTTATGGCATTGTCCTTACACATGCTCTTTGTGCATGTTTCACTATTAAGCGCAAAACATGCACTATTCATCTTCACCTCACTCAAGAATCTCTTACTTGATACCAATAGAACATTAAGTCATTGTTATGCGCCTCCACCCTTATCTTTTATTTTATTTAGAGTGTACTCTTTCCCATATTTCACCACAATTTAGGTGTCGTGCAGCCATCATGTTGTGCCTTTCAGATCAAACTCGCCACAACCTTGAAAGAATCACATAACATGCTTCCATGAGCATGATGCCACACATCACTTCATCTTCATACCTCCCTCTCTAAACCTTGACCAAACAATGCTCAATCACAAACAATTAATTTCCCTTACTGCAACAATGAAACCTTGTAGGGATTACGATGTTTGATCCTCTAAAACTCTAACTCATCTACCATCTCTTGTGCAACCAAGTTATCATTATTACCACTATTCACTATCAATTTGCAAATTTTACCTCTCGACTTACATGTTGCTTTAAACAAATTCTTCCTCTACTCAAGAGAAACTTCCTCTTTTTGGCTTTAACAACACACGTTAAAACATCAAGGATTCTCCCATCTCTGGTTCTTCTCCAAAACCTAGTACATCATATTCATCACCTTGCACAGTGTGTGCACTCGCATTGTTTATCTTCTCGTCACTCTAGGCATGGGAGAACTTGACGGCTCTATGGCATGTTTGTCCATACTTGTAACATGTGTCATTGAATCCACAACCTCCTCTGCACCCAAAGGATCCTCTTCCCTAACTATTGGAAATATTGTCATTGATGTCAACGGAGAATGCACAATGATCAAAAGAAAAATAACAGTGATCAGATTGATGTGTTATAGTGATCAAATTTAATAACAGTGAATGTAATAATTGTATACCAAAATGTGCAACATTTATTCATGAAGGGACAGCATTTATTTAATGGGCCAGCCGACCTCCATTAAGATTAAATGATTTGTTTTTATGTGGTCGACCTCCCTTGAAGAAGGCCGACCCTATTGGGTGAAGAGTCGTGACCATTCGAAAGGGCATTTTTGGGCTATAAAAGGAAGATTTGTTGGATGGAGGAAGGGCATATTTTGAGCGAATATCATTCGGAAGAAGAGCAAAATTTTATAAGTGTGAAATAAGAGTTATATCTTGAGAAGACAAGCAGATTTGTGAAGAGGAAATAAAAGTCTCCATCATTCGTTGAAACAACAACACTACGAAGGTGGTATCGTCATCAGTTTGGAGGTTGGTGCCTCATAAAACGAAGAGATTGGTGTCTCTTGCTGAGTTGGTGCTCGGCAGAAAAGATTGGTGTCTGAATTGCTAAGTTGGTGCTTGGCATTGGGGATCAGTGTCTCCAGTAGGTTGGTGCCTACACGAATTGTAAAAGAGTTATATATATATAAGCAAATATTTTTCCATGGTTTTTTCCCAAAAGGGTTTCCACGTAAATATTGTGTTCCTCTTGTGTTGCATAATTTTTAGATCTTGTGAGATTGTTGTTGTTTTGACTATTAAAGTTTTGAATTATTAAAATTTTATCTTATACTGATTCACCCCCCCACTTAATATAAGTGTGTGTTTAACAATTGGTATCAAATCCGGTTCCTTCAGGAACAATCTAATTGATGGAAGGTAGATCTTGGCAACACACATGGCTAGTAATAAAAAACTAGAGGGTTTATCTGCAGAAAAAGGATCTATTATTCGACAGAAGAACAAATTATGCTTTCTGGAGCATACGAATGAAAACCTATCTAATGGCTCTAGGGTTCGATATTTGGCAATCGGTAGTAACGGGATATATAACTCCTCAAACTCCACCGACGGATCAAGCCGGAAAGAGGGCCAATGAAAACAACGCCAAAGCCTTGAACGCAATATTATGTGGCTTGTCTGAATCTGAGTTTGTCAAAGTTATGCATTGTGACATGACAAAGGAGACATGGGACAAACTACAGAATATCTATGAGGGAGACACCAAAGTAAAGCAGGCTAAGCTCCAAACCCACAGAAGGCAGTTTGAGAGTCTAAAAATGAAAGAAGAAGAGAATGTTGCAGCCTATCTTCTTCGTGTGGACGAAATTGTGAATACCATCAGAGGGCTCGGTGAAAAGATAGAAGAACCAATAATAGTACAAAAGGTGCTAAGGTCTCTCCCCTTAAGATTTGATCCTAAGGTTTCCACAATTGAGGAAATAAAAGATCTAAACACGCTAAAGATGGATGAGTTGCATGGAATCCTCACAGCATATGAAATGAGGACAAACAAAAAAGTCGTCAAAGCAAGAAGTTGCCTTCAAAGCTTCAAAAGGGTCAAAAATGCAAAACCTGAGTCAAGTGATGAATCAAAAGAAGAAGCTCTTTTTGTGAGAAATCTGAAAAAGGGATCTGGCAAGTATAAAGGTAAGCTTCCTTTCAAATGTTTCAATTGTGGTGAGATAGGGCATTTCGTTGCTAAGTGTCCTCATGCAAAAGATGATAGTAGTGATGAAGAAGAACATGCTAAGGTAGGAAAGAGAAAACATCCATACAAAAAGAACTATAAGCCGGGAAAATATGAAAAGAAGAAAATCTCTGACAGGCATAAGAAAAGCCTCTACACCAAGAAGGAGAGTAGCTCAGAAGAAGAGAGTGATAGAGAAGAAACTCTTTTCATGGCAATAGAAACAAATAACGATGAAGACCAAATGTTTCTGGAAGAGGAAGAAAATTTTGAGGATGAAGGAGAAGTGGATCTGGAAGAAGAACTTGTTTGTGCCTTGGGTGAAATAAAGAGGCTTAAGAAAAAGAACTTGAAGCAAAAATTACAGCTTCAAAATATGAAGAAGAAGGTGGAAATTCACAATCGAACATATCTCAAAGCTTCGAAGAGTCTGAAAAGATTATTATCAATCTAAAAACTCAATTAGAAGAGGCTAAAAGAATTGAGGAGGTAGTAAGAGATCAACTGAAATCAAAAGAGGAAAATTGTGCTAAGCTTGAATATGAAATTGTTGATTTAAGAAAGGAATTGGAGAAGTCTAGTGATAAGCTAAAAAATAGCTTAAAATTTGAAAAGAGCACCGAGGTCTTGGATAACATTCTTAATAGCCAAAGGTCACCATGCATCAAGACGGGTCTTGGCTATGAAGAAAAACAAGAGGTTACTAAGAAGGATTTGAATTCAAAAATTGTTGAACCTCCGAAGAAAGAAGATAAGACTCCTCATAAGAACAATATTCCTCAAAAGGATAACAAAGATGAGAACAAGTGGCATAAGGTTCCCTTGCAAGAAACTTCAAAAGATCCTTCTATCCAAGGCAACCTTACATGATCAGGTATCAAAACTCCTTTTATGGCTATTGTTTCTCGTGCAACAATTTTGGTCATAAGGCAATAGATTGTAAGGTTCAGGCAAGGAATAATGGTTGGAATAAAAGTGCTTATGGTTATTCAAGTAGAAATCATAACTCATTTGCTGCACTATTGGATTACAATGAATATGATATTGTGTGTTATAAGTGCAACAAAGTTGGTCATATAACACGATATTGTAGAAGTGTTTCTGTAGAGAATCCAAAGCAAACCGGAAAGTGGATACCTTGGCCAAGCAGAAAACAGAATCTACAAAAGCTTGGAAGAAGAAACAAAAGGAAGAGAAAGAGAAAGCTATGCTTGTTCAAACTACTTTTCATGTGCAAAATGAAGAGCAACATTGGTACATTGATAGTGGATGCTCGAGCCATATGACAAGAGATAAGAGCAAGTTCCATTCCTTGAAGAAAGTAAGCAGAGGAACAATAAAATTTGGAGACAATGCTACAACAAGGATAGCAAGCAAAGGTAATCTCAGTCTCAATGATGGAAAGACAAAAATTGAGAATGTGTTGTACGTTGAAGGGTCTGAAGCATAACCTCCTAAGTGTTAGTCAAATGTGTGATCAAGGACACATCCTCACTTTCCATCCTCAAGGTTGTGAAGTAAGGAAAGCTGATTCAGGAAGATTAGTTGCAGATGCAAAGAACCACGAATAACTTGTATGTGCTCAGTGAAGTTAAGAAAGAAAGATGTTATATGACACAATCAGATGAGAGTTGGTTATGGCACAGAAGAATGGGCCATATGAATTTTGACAATTTGGTGAAAATCAACAATAAGTAGTGTGTGAGAGACATGCCAAAAATCACAAAGCCTTCAAACACCATTTGCAAGCAATGTCAGCATGGAAAACAAACTAGAGGCAGATTCAAATCAAAGGAATATTCAACAACGAAGCCTTTGGAATTGATTCATACAGACTTGTGTGGGCCCACAAGAACTCAAAGTTTAAAAGGTGAGAGTTACTTTATGTTGTTAATTGATGACTATTCTAGAATGACATGGGTTGCTCTTCTAAAGGATAAATCTGAGGCATTTGAGAACTTTAAAATTTTTAAAGCATTAGTAGAAAATGAAATTGGGTTGAAAATTAAGTGCTTGAGATCAGATAGAGGAGAATTTCTTTCAGACCAATTCGAAGAATTTTGTGAGGAACATGGAATAAGAAGACAACTCACAGCTGCACGAACTCCACAACAAAATGGAGTTATTGAAAGAAAGAACCGAACAGTTCAGGAGATGGCAAGGACTATGTTGAATGAGTCCAAATTGTCAGATAGGTATTGGGGAGAAGCAGTTAAGACGGTGGTTTACATCCTTAATAGAGGAAAAATCAGAGTAAACAATACCAAAACACCTTACGAACTATTGTCCAAATCTCACAATAGTGTTTCTAAACACTTATTCAATGCTTTGGAGTATGCCCGCATTTCACGAAGAAGGATATTGTAACCACAATGTTTCGTCCAACATTGGTCATAGGACAAGAATTTCAGTCAAGGAGCAATCCTTCTATCTAGAGGAGAAGGCCTTTTTCAATGAGTAATAGACAAGCAAGAACATGTTTGAGCATCTTGAGGTTGATTGCATTCAGAAAGGAGACATCTTTGTCATGGAGGTGAATTTCGAGGTCGAGAGTAAGGTAGTGATCTCCATGTCCTAACTCCTACCTTGTGATCAAATAAGATCATCATGTTCCCATCTCAATGCAGATCTCATAACAGTGTTTTTGAACACTTATTCAATACCCTGGAAGGTGTTTATGTCTCACAGAAGAAAGAGTTTGCAATCTCAATGTTCTAATTCAATAGGTGGTCAAGGGAAAGGAACTTCATTCATGGTCCATCGAAGCAAATACTTCGTCAACAGGGAGCTTCCCCTGTCTCGGATCACCACTCCTTTATCTCCTCTCTTTTAATATTCTATTCATTCACCGAGAGTATATTTTTTCACTCTTTCATCTTATTCACTTAAGTGACTTAATGTTGCATTGTAAAAGTCCCTTTTCAAAAATAAGAAAAAAACTTAGTTTCATTCCTAGGGAATTTGAAAAGTCACATGGTGGTGAGATGAAAAGTCATATGGGGGAGAGGAAGAGATAATTTGTAAGCTATAAATTGGAATGGCTTCTCCATTCCAAAGGGTTGACAATTGTTGATTGTTGTAAGTTTTTAGATTTCACTACTATTGCAAGCAATAAAAGCTACATTTCCTCTATCTCCTTGTCTATATTCCTCCATTCTCTCTACTCTCCAACTTTACAAGCATTATAATCTTATACAACCAAGAAGGAACTTGGTGTCATCCATTAATGGATCTACGAACTATGTGTCTTTGACTTATTAGTCTTCTTGTTGTTTACATTTTGTGTTCTTTTAATTGAATGTGGACCTACTTTGGATACTTTTAGTAAGAAACTGCTAGTTCCTACAAACAACATTAACCCTCTTTCCTTATTTCTCTTACTCCATTTTACCTCTCTTCAAAGCAAATTCCTCCCTTGTACATTGTACAAGCACTTTGCCACAAGTTTAGTGGAGTATTCCTCTGTGAACATCGGCCTAACGACCACCCCACACTTTTAGTTAGTTTACATTCAATAATGGGAGCCTCCCCATACCCAAAAATAGGGGTTTTCCGCCAACAGCTTTGGGAATAAGTCCCTCCTTTTGGGAATGGGGAGGCTCCCATTTATAGAAAACTATAAATATCGTACACTAAATATTAAATGTCGATTTTCCCTCCAATTCATTTTTCTAGAGCAAGTCGCATTTGTCTAAGAATAATTACTTGGGCCATGAGTTTCCTTTCTATGTTGCCCTTTTTAACATTAATATTTGCCCCCAAGGCTAGTCGCACTTTTCCATAGGAATTACAATTTTTATAAGTGTTTTCTCTCCTTTCTACTTTCACTTTATAATTAAGTCAAATAAATTAATATAAGTGCTTTATTTTTCTCTTTTTTTCTTTTTGGCACTTTATAATAATTTATTGTGACTTAAGTCACCCTTGTGTTCACCCTTTAGCCGTCGAGTAGACAAAATAGGCTAAAGGTCTTCGATAATGTTATTCTAGAAAGAGGGACATTTCAAGAAATGGTCTTTCCAACTCGCCCTCCAAGGTATGTTATTCGATACTTAGTGAAATTTGCCAAGGAACACGTGACAACCCGAGGCTAAGACACATTTGCAAAAAGTGTGCCCTCCCCCTTTCAAGCACTCACAGTCGATCAATCATATGACCTCGATGGCTCACTTTAAGCTCCTTTGACCAAGTTGACTTCCTCCTTCACCTACTCCCGCATGCATGCCACTTGTCAAGAAAGGGCTAAGGCGCATTTTTGTGCACCTATTGTCCCAAACCAAAGGGACAATGGGGACAAGAAAATGAGCCCTCCCCCTTATTTCCACATGGTTTTTCATATGACCCAGTCTCAGCCCCTGTGAGGAGAAGGCAATCAAAATAGGTACCTGATCTTCGTCGGATGATTCCGGGAGCTTCGTAAGGAGTTAGGAGGCAAAAAGTACTCATTGGAAAGCTAAGAAGATCCTCTACATGATGGAACATTCAGATTTTTCAAAAACCCTTGGTGCTTCTCAGGGGAGTTCATTTTGAGCGGGCACACTCGGTGATTCCAAGGAAGAATGTCATTTTTGGAAGAGTTTCAGGAAGAATCAGAAGATGAGACCCATTCCATTCATCTCAAAATGTCATTTCCAATAAAAATCATATAAGGAAGTGCCTAAAAAGACCTTCGAGAGCCCAAGATATGGCATTTTCAAGTCTCTTCCCAAGGTAGCATGTTTCGATACTTAGTCAAATTTCTTCAAGGACATGTGGTATCACCAAACCGAGGCGCATTTTCATGTCCCCATTGCACCTTACCAAAGGGACAAGAGGTGCAAAAAATTGTGCCCCCTCCTTATTTGTCCATGGTTCATCATACGACCGTCAAGAAGCCTCCAGGTGCTTATTTTCAGCCCCCTCCATTCCTCTCACCTAACACATGCATGACAGTGTTGGCATAGGGCTAAGGCGCATTTTTGTGCACCTATTGTCCCTTTCCAAAGGGACAATGGGGACACAAAAATGTGCCCCACCCCTCTCTTCATTTTCAAAATCTCAAAACCAGAACTTGCCATTTTTCACTCATTCTCCCACCATCTCTCCATCTACTCCCAAAACTCTACCGAATTTTCCATCAAATCTCCCTCCACCATTTTCATGCTCTACCCATTGATGCCATTTTCCCATGATCAAAAGAAGAAAAACACGGTTTTTTGAAAGCTCCAGCTTGTTCTTCGCCAGAATGACTTCGTAACCTACAAAGTGAAAAATCTTCGTAACTTGAAGATGGTTGTGGATTGACATGGGATTTTTTGCGATCATCCACATTTTTAGAGGCCGTTAGAATCCAAGTGGAAGATTTCGTAAATATGCCCCGGATTTTTCGCACTGAAGAACCCATGTTTCCTTGCGGCAAAATTTTTGAAATTTAAAATCTCCATTTCTAGGCACTAGTTAGATTTGAAATATTAGAGGTGCACCAAAGAGCAAAAACCCCTATCAGAAAAGTTGGTTTCATTGAAAACCGAGGCCCAGAAACCTACTTTCTAAAAATAGTAAGCCTCCTACACGGGCACCTACTATTTTTAGTAAGCTTATACGGAAAGCAATTTCGACAGAAGTTGTATGCACAGAGGTGACCAGAAAGCCAATCTCGGTGGGTGGAGCGGAAAGGGGTAAAAATTGACACTTACTAAAAATAGTAATCTCCCTTTTTCAAGTACGAGAATAGTGCCCGAGTCAAAGATGAGGTTCAAGTTTGCAAATGCATCATCTCGGGAGCAATTTACGTCATTGGAACATGGCAATGTTGTAGAGAGTCATGGCAAGATTGGATGTAAACTTCTTCTTCAAAGGGGATCGCCATGAGCAACGCACGTGATCATCAAAGTAATATTTCAACAGTGTTTCTAAACACTCAATTATTGGTGTTCGTGGATCATACAAAGCGATAGATCATGATCATTCAACAAGGTGCGAAGTTCATTACTCCAAGAGTTTCAAAGGCAAATAATTCAAGGAAAATATGCCCATTCCAAAGGATTCTCATCGGGATGTTTAATTTGCAAAAGTTCTTCAACAAGAAAGTTGTTTCATCGGAAAAATCACTCCCTTCTCTTCTTCTCTCTCCCCCTCTCCTTTCTCCTTTTTAATTCTTCGTTGCACTTCATCGTTGTATTTTGTCTTATTCACTTAAGTGACCTATTTTAAAGTTGTAAAATTATTTTCTACAAATTATACTTAAAAAAATGAAAGGTCACAAGTTGAATGGGAATGCGAAGAGTCATGTGAGGGGAGATGAGAAGTCAATTCACATTCCTATAAATTAGGATGGCTTCTCCATTCCAAAGGATTCCAGTTTTTGAAGAATTTCCACTCTATAGCAATTGTGGATTGTGGATTGTAAATTGTTGGACTTTGTGTCAATGCACATGAATTAAAAGCTACATTTCTTCTTTTTCCCTTTCTCATATGTTTTTTTGTTTCTCTCATTATACAACTCTGTGAAATTGAATAAATAAGAAAAGAGTGTGTGGCTTTTCTTGTTGAGGAGATTGATAAGACTTTGTGCTCATAATCTCATCTCATCTTAAAGTCCGTAACAAGGTTGATTTTCTTCTATATTGAATGCTTAAACTACTCACGTTCTTGGGTGTGAACTCTATAACCAGCCTACTCATGACAATAACTTTCCTTTCCTAATTTCCCTCATTCTCCTTACATCGTTGTAATTTCCTCCCTTGTACCCCCGTATAAGCATCTTGCCACAAGTTCAGTGGAGTGTCCATGTGTGATCCCCGGCATATTTGGCCAACCCACAACATTTAGATTAGGATTAGATTAGTTACATTTAATAATGGGAGTTGCACCATTCAATGCAAAGGGCGTAGCCATGAACGTTAGGTGAAGACCCTAATTTCCATATCAACAAATTTTCTCACCAACATAGGTATTCTAGATTACGGATATTTTGATCAATAAATAGAAATTTCAAAACTCTGTGTTTTTTTGGTATCAAGGGTTTGAAATAAAAATTAGTTCATTATCTTATTCTTGGCATTAACAGGTTTATTCTTTGTCATAAATTTCAATTTGTTATATTTTTGCAAAAATGTTTGTGGGAATCTGATTTTACCCTAGGCACTAGGGTTTGGAGAATTAAATTACTGAATATTCATTCTTTTCCAAAATTTATTGTTAGCTGAGTTTGCATACTCTCAAATTTTATTTTTGGGGTTTTGGGGAAAACCCGTTTGGTACTAATTTTACCCCGAAAGGGTTATTACAAACATTTTATTCATGCACTCTACCCCTCCATTCTCTTGTGGAGTACACGGAGCTATCTTTTACATGAATATTCCACAATTGTCACAAAATTATTCAATTCCATCGAACAATATTCATCTCCATTGTTTATGCATAGAATCGCTATTCTTTTCTCATCCTAATTCTCAATAAGGGCCTTGAACTT
Source organism: Taxus wallichiana var. yunnanensis (assembly GCA_018340775.1). Classification (NCBI taxonomy): domain Eukaryota; kingdom Viridiplantae; phylum Streptophyta; class Pinopsida; order Cupressales; family Taxaceae; genus Taxus; species Taxus wallichiana. The sequence goes on from CM031236.1 coordinate 43,164,249, forward strand.
CTTGAAAGTTTTGAATACCTCAAACTTCTTGAGAAAATATATCCAAGTCTTCTGATGTAATCATCTATGAAAAATACATAGAAAATCGACTTTCCAACTAAGGGTACATTTACTAGTCCAAACACATCGCAATGTATAACTTGCAAAATTCCATTTGCGCAAGTAGCATGTAATGTGAAACTCTGCTCTAATTTCCATACACACAATGCTCACAAAAGTCAAATTCCAAGGGATAATCTAAAAGTCATTGCGGCATGCCTTTTGACCTAAGTCACCGCATTTGAATTCGAGTTCGAATTCGTGGAAGATAAAATTCGTAAAAAATTGTCGCTTAAGCTTAAAATCAACTATAAAATTCGTGATTAAATTCGACTAACCCACATTTCTAAAAAAATTAACATTTTATACATTTCATATAAGTAATTTGTAAACATATAAAAACCACATTAAAATAAAAATATTAAATTAAATTTATATAATAAAAACTAAAAAATATAACATAAAATAATAAGAAATGGATATATTCTATAAGTTATTAAAACACCACAATATCTACGTTATAAAAAAACTATCAAATATATATGAATTGAAATCCCACGCAAACATTATTCAAATTATATTTTCTATTCTATTAAAAACGTAATAAAAACATTTTTTAAGTTATACAAACAAAAGAAAATCTTAATAAATAAATAATATTAAAAAATCAATTTAAAAAAACTCCTAACCGAATCCTACGCCAATAAGGGGAACAATTGCCCGGGAACCCCATTCTCGTGACCTAGAAGAACTTTTTCTTGCATAAACCCTATTCGACACAGCTCTACCACGAATCAAAGTAGATCGAACATCCATAGGTTGTTCTTGAAACAACTCTTCCAATCTCAAGTGAGCTTCAAAAACCTTGTTCCAAAAAGGGAAAGGGCGAAAAAACAACACGGAAGCTATGGACAAACCAGAACGGAAAGGGCAAAAATACAACACAAGATATAGACAAACTAGAATGAAAAGGGTAAAAACGGCTTGGAAAATACAAATGAAATAGGGCACAATTTTATTCGCAATTTTAAATGAATTTCCTTTGCACTTTTCAGATTCACCATTTCGATTTTTGTCAATGAAATCCATACCAATGTGGTGACATAGCTTTTGACTACAAGGCATGTTGCTTTTTTCGCGGTGTTGCTTTCTCTTCCAAAAGCAATTCATTCTTTCCTAATTTGGTCTTTGAGACAACCAAGCTATTACATGCACTAGGCACTATGCTTGCATCAAGTTTAAACAAAGATCCCATGTGCACACCTCTTGCCAAAATCATGGCTCCACTCACCATCTTGCACCCATCCTTATTGAATGTGACCTATACACCAAAGATAACTCATCTTGCTTACACAAACCAATTTTCTTGCAAGGTCGGGAATGTGTAAAACCCTAGGAGAGCCTTGATCCTCCCATCTTTGAACTTCAACTTCACTCTTCCTCTTCCCACGATCATTTAGGTTGAGTTGTCCCCGAAGAACACTTCGCCTCCATCATGAGTTTCATACTCACTGAACCACTCCTGTGAGGAGTCATATGAAACGACACTCCTGAATCAACCAACCATGCATCATTGCATGCATGTGCACTTAAAGTTGCAAGATACGCATCTCCTCCTTCATTCATGCACACTCCGGCTCTGAGAGCGCATCATTGGGGGGATTCTTGTCCTTTTTCATCTTACATTCTTTGAAATGCCCTGTTTTACCATAGATCCAACACTTCTTTATATTTCTTTTTGGAGTCTTAGATCTATTTTTAGACTTTTGAGTGCCTCTCCCTTGACTTTCTCTTGCCTCTCTCTTTTCACGCTTGCGAACAGACAAAGATTCCTTTGAATGATAGTCATCCATCAACTTCCTCATCTCTTCGCACAATAATTTCCCAACTACATCCTCAAACTCCAAGGTGGACGTAGTGTTGGTGATCGCCATCACCAAGTTATCCCAAGAGTCTGGCAAAGAGCAGAGAAGTGTAATACACCTCTCTTCATCATCCATCTTCACATCTATGGACAATAACTAACTTATCACAAAATTAAAATTGTTTAGGTTCTATGTAACTAAGTCACCCTCATTCATCTTTAATGAATACAACTTTTCCCATAGAAAAAGTTTGCTTACCAATGACTTTGTGGCTTTGCCTCGGTACAATGCCACCAACTTATCTCACAAACCCTTTGTAAATTTATCACTAAAGGCATTCAACAACACAGAGTCAAACAAACATAACCTCGATAGAGCTCTTGGTCTTCCTGTCAACCTTATCCCACTCTTCTTGTGTAACCCTTGCATGTGATGTTTGTGTCACGACGATCCACTTATCTCTCAGTCAAGAGATTCTCAATCTTGAGTTTCCATAACTCAAAGTATTGGCCATTAAATTTATCAATCTCAAATCTAGTGTTTCCTATGATATTCAAGATTCTAGAAATACACAACTAAAATTTCAAAACCATTATAGCAAAAACCAAAACCCTAACCGAGCGCAACCTTGGTTCTAATACCAAATGGTAGGGAATTGGGCAACCATGCAATAAAGTAAATAGAGAAAGAGAAATATGTAGGGATCTAATTAACTAAATGGTGCACAAAGAAAAGAGAAACAAAATTTATCTTGAGGAAACCCTTTCGGGTAAAAACCCAGACAGATCCTTGCTTATTGTATTAACTTAAACCAACTTACAAATACAATATAAAGCCTTCAAGGCACTGTAATACAAGACTTACATACACACTCAACCATGTTCCAACATGCAACCTTCCAACACAAACCCACGTTGACTTCTTTCCGAGATCTAAACCGATCCTAGGATTCTTCCAAATTACCTCTCCCATAGATAGCATGCACTTATATAGCCATTGTAATATCTCTTTTGGGGCTATCCCCGAACACCAAAGGAACTTGCACAAACCCAAATAGTAAACTGAAACAAAAGTGAAATGAAATTCTCAAAACCTTAGCGGTAAAGGTCAAATATATTTTTATGATAGCAACAAAACTTGCTAGAAATAATATAGAAACCCTTCAAAATATTATTCTTCAAAGTGGGAATTAATTGCAAGAAAAAGTACCGGAGAATATATCTATTTTTATCAATTTAATATCAACTGAAATTAATTATCAACAGCAACAAATACCCTTTACAAATATGGTTGGAAATGAAGAATTCTAAGCCCAAACTCAAGTACAAATGAAGATTCCAACTGCTAAAAATAGGAGGAACACAATGATGATTGAATTTGAAGTTTTGTGTGCCCTAGAACACCCCAAACTCCACCTTAGGGCAGGTTACCACCCTTGGGAAGGGCTGGAAATGCCTTCAAAACTGAATTCAGCGCAATGCAATCTCCGTATGAGATCACCCTTTGCAAGTTTGAGGGGTTTCGTCCTCAAACCAACTCACTATTGAGAGGTTTCGTTCTCAATAGGCCTTCCAAGAGGGTTTCCATCCTCAATGGATGAGAGAGAAAGCAAAGCATGCTCCAACTCTAAGAGAATAAATTCCAAAGCATGCATAAACATCTTCCAAGCCAAGAGTGTAATGTCCCCTTTTTCAAATTGAGGCCTAATGAAGACTTCTTGCCATTCCCTTTCTATGGCGAAGAAGAATAAGTGAACAAGGGAAGGAATTGCACTTCGTTTCAGTTTTCTTTTATTAGATTTAATGTTTTCTTTTAGTGTTTTTCCTTTAGGAGGCAGGTTGGTTGGGTTTGGAGGAATTAAAGAGGCAATTAAAAGATAAAGTGAAGCTTAAGAGGTCGGTCCTCATCTAATTGGCCTTTGGCGCCAAGCAAGGAGTATAAAAGGGATTGTATGACTTCATTTGCAAATCATCTTTGGCGCATTTTACATCTACATTTGGTTTGTTGGGCTAGTTGCTCAATACCATTCCACTTGAGGACGAAAACCCTCTTGTGTGGCATCCAAGGAGGACGAAAACCTTCCTTGTGGCTTGGTGGAGAACGAAAAACTCTCCATGTTGGTTCATTGAAGACATCTCTTGAAGACTTGCTTGTTGATTTGGATCAGAGACATCAAGAAGAAGGATTACAAAAGCTTTACATGATTTTTGGAGCTCTTCCCTAGGGAGCGACTAGGGTTTGGTGTTAGTTCGGTGCTTTCTAGGGCACATAATTCATATCTGATTTTATTTTTGATTCTCCATAATTTATAAGGCCGGAATCCATAATTTGGCTATTTTTGGAGGAGTTTATCTACTATTTTCAGCCTTTGTTTGTGGCTGCCCTACTGCTGTCACAAATTTAATTACAGCAGTGTATCATTGTTGATTTTCTCCATTTCTTTATTGCAAATTGGATGGATATTGGTTGCCGTAGTTGAAGTAATTATTTAGAAGTAATTTCAAGCTATTGTGCATGGTTTTATGGTGCATTTGAGTCCCTATACAGTTCGCTGCTAGGGTTTTAAAGAATATTACAGCTGCTGTTATAAAAATCAGATTTTACTTCACTTGGGTTTGTGTGGTTTCCTTCTTTTTCAGTTTCAACCCATGAAAGGGACATTACAAAGCGACCATTTAAATAGCTAGAGGTGGCACCAAAAACCAAATAGAATCCTCCTAAAGAGGACCGACCTCCTTGGGGACATAATAGTTCCTTTTTCTTTTATTTTTCAATTGGCTTTTCACCTTTTTCCCAACCAACCTGACTATACTTAGAAATAATGCAAAGCTCACAAAAACAATTGAAAATCATGACATTAACTTCCCTTGCTCAATCCCTTTTAGCCCACGGGAAGTGGAATGGGCCCAAGGTCTTCAAAGAGAACTAGCATTGAGAAGGGGACATTACATCCGCACACCTCCTTAAAATAGCACTTTCTTGCACCGCATGCCATCTAAGGATAAAACCTAAAATCAAGGCTTAAATATGAGTTGTTACTTTTTCACATGACTCATAGTTGACCAACCGACAAGTGTAAATCCCACCGCCCATATTAAATAGGTCGACGCATGGAAAGTATGAGACATATTCAAACAATTAGCATTAAGTTTGACCCCTTTTGTCACAAGTACGAAGCAACAATACCTTCAAGAAAAACAAATTGCATAAGAGACGTGATATGTCATATGTAAATTCAAGAGTAAGATCACATCTAGTAGGTGACACGGGTAGATAAAAGAAATAGATCAGTTGTCGTGCTTGCCCTTGAGATTCTACAAGGAGAGGTTGAATACAAGATGTATGTCTTACTTCAATGCAGATAAGATTGAAACATCCAAAACAGCAAGAACACTTGAGGAACTTATATAACATGTCAAATACACCTGCTAAACAAGGGGGAAATTATAGAAAGGTTGTATTACAGCACCATAAAATGATTTTCAATAATATAGATACAAGATCATAATAATATAGCATGTATTAGACAACCAAAAATGACTGGATAATATAGATACAAGAAGATCGTGATAATATTCCATATTGATCTAATAGTCGACAAAGGTAGGTCAAAGAAATAGATTGTTTGGTGTGCTTGTGTTTGAGATGCTACAAGGAGAGGTTTACTACAAGATGTATGCTATATTTCAATGCAAAAAAAGAAAAACATTTAAAACAGCTAGAAAGCTTGAGGAACCCATATAGCATCCTTAATACGCCACTAAATAATTTATGTAGATAACAATTGAGCTTCAAAAGAAAGATTTGTGTGTAGTTGTCACTTATTTTGTTTCTGCAGGTCTTTCAAGGATGTTTGTAAATATTCAACTCAAATCATATAGAAAAGAATATGACCATCATACATAACCTAGTATTTGGTTGTCAACCATGTATATGAGGCCATGGTGTTTCCCATAGGCTTGCAATGAAATCCTTTTGAATGCCATGATCCATAGTATATTCTATCTTAACTTAGATATCAACCTGACATTCAAATACCCTTGTCTAAAATCCAATTCCGCCATGTGCATGATTTATGAGGTTTATGCTAGTACTAGCTGAAAACTACATTGTATATACAAGCCAAAACTAGCAAGAGTGTTGGATGGAAGAAGTTGAAGAGTTGTTATGTTGGAATATGCCAAGAGTACCTGATAATGTCAGAAGGATAGTGTGAAAACAATAATCCAGTTGACCTTATGAGGTTGATCAGAAAGAGAAAGCTTATAGCAATTGGATGCTCACAATGTGAAGTATGTTTATGGGTCAAATATTCGGACAAGCTCTGTCTGATTCTGCTAAGGACCTGTTTTCTGTTTTCTTTATCGGAAGCCTTTGGCCTGTGGGGGTGTATCATGCATGACTATGTGCCATCATAAATTGAGGTCCTGATGTGATTTTTGCTATCAGTGATGGTTTTTCATTCTCTTTTTGCTGGTGTAGGGCATTCTCCTAGATGTCTTTTGAAGAAAAAAACAAATTCAAATGGAAAAAATCCAAAAAGCTAACTGAATTCAAATTGAAAAAGCACTAAACAAAAGGATAATGGAATCAAATCAATCACTGAGGTTCATGAATAGAAAAGACACGAGCGGCCTCAAAAATTCAACAATGCAACCCCAGAGACTAGTCCATGCAAATATAAGGTCTTTGCATGCTTCAATTGCCCATGTATGCTACAAGTACAAACAATCCAATAAATAAGAATCCCGTAGAACTCGTGTGCAATAAATTTTAGAAGATGCAAGGAAAGTTCAAAACAAATATTGCAAGTTTTGGTATCCAAAATCCCTTAAAATTGTGCAAGAGACAATATCCTAATAGTGATAGTTTAGGATAGTCACAGATCTCTTTGTACTTGTTCGTTCCTTTTCGTCTACTTGTTACAGGGTTCAGTCCATTCTGCACCAACTTTTAGGGATTGTGTAAAATGCATTTGACTTTTGGAGGGAATTATCTCATTGGCAATTCAGACGTCATTAATTGAGGAATGGCTAAATTGCCTCTAATCCTGGTATATTTTTCTACAATAGTGGGCTATGCTGCTATTAATATTGTTAATAAGTCAACAAGTAATTATGTATTTTTTTGTCACTACTACTTGAAATGTTACTCTTATTCTCTAGTGATATGTACATTCCTATTGCTAAACACATACGCATACAAGCCCTGAGGGAACTTCAGGGAATATTGGTCTTAAAAAAACTTAGGTAAGAAAACAGGCATTAACTTACATTAAATCATATTAGATCCCTAATGCCACGAAAGCACTGAATATTTTCAACAATAATGAAAGAAAGCAATGTTGTTGTAAAAATACCTAAAACTTAAAGGATACAAACCTGGGAATATGTTCCTACTTCTAGCAATCTGCTTCTAGCAGTTGCCCTAAATAAGTTTCAATCCCCTAGGACCTGTCAATTGATAAATAAAATCTGAAATAAAAAAGCAAATGAAACATAAGAGAGTGGTCTATAAAATGAACGAACTATTTAGTTTCTCACTCGAAGGTCAAATTATCATTAAACCTTAAGAATTATTCTGCAAATGCCATAAATTATGAACATTTGGGAAGCTTTCTGGTACTCGATCCTTAATTTATGCAATGCATATCTTCTTAGAAGAACATTATTGCAATAACATACCCAAAAATAAGTCCGTTAATCCGATTGACATCCTGAAAAGAACTTTCTTTAGCAATGTTGAAATTAGAAATACCTGCAGATTAAAAAGCCAAGTCTTACTGCAACATGTGTCTTCTTGAGCCTTTTTCCATTTATGAGTGCAAAATTATTTTTGCACTAACACACACGGAAATAAGTCTGCAAATCTGATTTCTATCCCGCAAAGACTAGTTTATTTTAGCACTACTTTAATAAGAAATACCTGCAATGTATAAATTCTTCAACCCTTTATCCACTTGGGTGTAATAAATTTCCTGCAATATATTACCCAAAACAAGTATATTAATCAAAGTTCTATCATGTAAAGAATTGTTTATTTTATCATTTTTTGAAGCATAGGTACCTGCAAATTGATTAGCCAGGCCTTGATACAGGGTGTAGTTTCTAGCCTTTATCCTTTTGGATGTAAAAGTATTGCTGTAATAGAGTGCCCAAAAGTATGCCTCTTAATCTAATTTTTATTCTTCAAAACAAAGTGGTTAATTTTATCAATGTTTAAAGCAAAAATACCAGCAGATTGATCAAGCCTTGCAAGAATGTGTATCTTCTATAATGCATATCTTCTTCTAGCCTTTCTCCATTTGGTTGTAAAACCATTCATGTGATAGAATAATCTAAAGTAGGTGCATCCATCCTACTTATATCTGACAAAGAATAATTCATTTTATCAATGTTTGGAACAGAAATACAAGCAGATTGGTAATCAAACCCTAATACAGTATGTACTTTGAATTCTCTTCCAGCCTTTCTCTATTTGGATGTAAATTCATTCCTACAAAAGAGTACACAAAATTGAACAAAATTATTACCTCAAAAGAAATTTTATTGGATCACATTTTAAAGCAAACATTTCTACAGATTGCCTGGAATACTTTGAATTCTCTTCCAGCCTTTCTCTATTTGGATGTAAATGCATTCCTACAAAAGAGTATCCAAAATTGAACAAAATTATTAACTCAAAAGAAAGTTTATTTTTATCACATTTTAAAGCAAACATATCTGCAGATTGCCTAGAATACAATATGTCTCCACATAAAAGCAATCATGTAATAGAATACCCAAAACTAAGTCAATTAATCTGAGCTTTAACCTGCAAATAATAAATTTAATTTATCAATGTCTGAAGCTGAAATACCTGCATATTAATAAAATCGAGCTTTAGCAGGATGTCTATCTTCTTCTGGCCCTTGTCCATTTGGCTGTGAAAGCAATTATGCTATAATCTGATTTTTACTCTAAAAAGAATTCTGTTTATTTTACCCAGGAATCAGAAACCCCTCAAGCTAAGTAAAAAAACCTGAATACAAACTGCGTCTTCTTCAAGCCTTCGTCCATTTTGGTGTAAGATACTCCTGTAAAAAAGTACCCAAAACTATATATTTGTATACTGCAAAGGATAGCTTATTTTATCAAAATTGGGGGCAGAAATACCTGCCCAATAGTGAGTCGGGCCTTAATCTTCTTTTGGCCTTTGTCCATTTGGGTCAACAAGCATTCCTAAATAAAATATCCATAATACTTTTATCAGGTTTAATGCAGAACTACCCATATCTATCTCCTAACCTTTATTCATTTCTATCAATTTTAAAGCAGAAATACCCATTCACATGCATTTACTTTACCATCTTTATACAAGTGATCGACTGAGATTTTCGGCAGAAAAGGATTGAAAGAATTAGCATTGTGCAAGTTTTCCGCTCCATCAGGTGCAAGCAAGACAAACAGCTCCTTCTCATTCTTCTTTTTCTGAAAAGTACTATTCTAAGTGTAATGTCCCTTTCAATGAATTAGACCAAAAACATGGAATGTAGACAAACACCAATTTATTCAAATCTGATTTTTATTGCAGCAGACTGAAAATAAGAAATCAGCAAACTGTACCCTTCACAAATATATGCCAAACACCATCAAATACTTCAAATAAACTTGCCAAAATTTAGATATATCTTTTATGCATCCACAAGAACCAAAAACAATGAAAAATCTGAAGTAACACACTGTTGGAAATTAATTAATGTCCAGCGAATAGCAACCACAAGAAAATTATAGATTATGGGTCTAGAAACCCCAAAAATCATGAAACTTTAGATTCCGGCCTTAGAAATTATGACAAATCAGATTATCAACTGAAAATGCAAATGTAAGTTCACCAAACCCTCAAAACCCTACACAAGGTAGGTCGCTCCACATGAAAGAAGCCAATAATAATCTGAAAATGATAAATATCTCCTTAAATCTGCCTTATACTTCAATACCAAGTCAAGATGAGGGTTTTCGTCCTTCACTCAACCTCTAGAAGGGTTTTTGTCCTCCTAGGCAAGCCACACATGAGGGTTTTCGTCCTCAAGTGGAAGAACAAGGAGCCACTAGCTCACAATGCTCAAGTAAGATAAAATGCGCCAAAGTCTAGATGTCAAATGATGTCTTAGCTCTCCTTTTATATCCCTCCATTGGCGCCAAAACATAAAAAGGTAAGGCCGACCCCTTAGAGATGTTCTTTTCCTTCATTAGCTTCCATTAATTGATTAAAACCCAACCGACCTGCTATAAGAAGGAAAACACTAAAAGAAAATATTAAAAATTAGTAAAAACATATCAAACAAAAGTTCAATGTTCTCCTCCATCTTCTTGCACTTCTTTGCCATGGAGAAGGAATGGCAAGAAGACCAAATAATAGCTCTCAAGTGGGAAAAAGGGACATTACACTAAGTCTAAAAGATAAATTAAGAAATGTTTTGTTGCAAATCCTCTTCTTTCTCCCAGGATCTATTGTGTGAATTCCAATATTCCCCAAAATATCCACAAGTTTGTTTTTCTCTTTGTAGGTGTGAATGAATGAGGCAATGGCAATGTCCTCTTTAGGAAGAATGATCCCCTCGGGAAGGGCTTTAAAGCTCCATGAGAGGCATTGACCTTTGTTTATTGCATTAATCACAACAATAGAGTCATCTTCAATAATAACATTATGAATTCCGTGTATTCTAGAAGCTTAAGGCCGTGGATGAGGGACTTAAACTCGGCCTAGTTGTTGATCAATTCATGAAAGTAGATGGTGAGTACGAAAAAATAATATTTCCTTCCATATTTCTACATGTGGCACCTCCTACTTAATCTCTTAGGTTACTCCTAGAAGCACCATCTAAATTTAATCGATGTAGCCAAGTTGAGTGGGGATCCACCTCGGCTTGGATTGATCAATGTAGCTGCCTTAGCTGCCCAAATTCTTCTTCTCGCTCTGGGGTCGGATCGTTTCCTTAATGTGATTTTTAATTTTTTCTCATTAGATGGGCTAAGATGGGCATGCAAGTATTAGACACTTTGGAATAGGAAGTCCTCGTATTCCTTTCTTTTCCAACCATCCAAGGGATGAGAATGCTACCAATCTCTCCTAATCTTTATTTCTCCCTATTAAGCACTCTAAGATCCCAACTTCCAATAAAGCTTATCAGACTTTTAGGGGTAGCCATGTGCACGCTAAAAACCCCAATGAGCTTGTTCCATATTTCCCAGAGTACTCGCATTGAAAAAAAGGTAATTAATATCCTTTATGTTATTCAAACAAGAACAAACAGAATATGCCCTCGAATTCCTACATGCAAGTTGGTCCACACCGAGAAAAAAAAATTGAGGGCTATCCTTAACCCGAGATGTTTCTCCACAAAGCGTCCTTCTCAAGCCGATTTGGCAATAAGGATTGCATAACCATTTAGGACTAAGCAATCACCAGAGAAGTGTGGCAGTAACGTTGAGTAATCAGTTTTAGTCCTTGCGAAGAGGCAACTCCTCAATCCAACTCTCCTCCCAAAAAGTTTGTTTTTGCCACCCCAAATGACCCATCTAATATAAGGCATGATAATGGACCTCACTTGAACAATAAATTTCCAAATAGTCGACTCCTTGGCCAATTAAGTGTGGAAATATCTTGGTGGGATCTTGCAATCCAAATACTTTGAGAGCTTTGCCTCAAATTTTTTCATGTTCTTTAAAAATCCTCCAACTCAACTTAGCTTCTTGAGCTAAGTACAGTTTGCATCATATGTAATGTCCCCTTTTTCAAACTAGTTCGTTTTGAAGACTTCTAGCCCATTCCACTTCCCAGGGGCAAGAAGGAGGTGAACAAGGGAAGTGTTTGTTGTGTTTTTAGTCTTTTTTGTGAGCATTTACCTTTTTCTTTCATGTTTTCTCTTATGAGGCAGGTCGGTTGGGTTGTAGAGGGGAAAAGCCAAGCTAAAGTTAAAAGCAAACATCATTATGAGGTCGGTTATGGGGAAGACTCCCTAATTGATCTTTGGCGCCACCAAGAGGATATAAAAGAGGTTCGCTTGGACTCATTTTGGGCATCTATCATATCATAAATTTATACTTGGTTTTTGGGCTGATTGCTCAATTCCTATCCACTAGAGGGCGAAAATCCTTTGGTGTGGCATACAAGGAGGACGAAACCCTTCCTTGTGCAAATTGGAGAACGAAAAACTCTCCAATTGGTGGTTCCTAAGGGCTTCAAAGAAAGTGATGTTGCTGGTTTGCAGCTAGGGCTTGAGAGAGGAAGAGCTACTAAGGTTTCTACATTTATTTTGGACCCTCTCCTAGGGTAGCGACTTGGGTGGAGGAAGAGTTAAGTGCCTTCTAGGGCACATTTGGGCAATTGGAGCTGATATTCACCTTCCTCATAATTTATAAGGCTGATTTCATACTTTATTGATATTTTTGGGGTTTGGGAACACTCATTTCCAGCCCTTAATGTGAGCTGTACTTTTTTTTTTTATTTAATTAATTACAGCTATGATTTATCTATTCATTTCTTATTTATTTTGAAGTGTATTGGCTGGATAAATATCTCCATGGTTGAATAAAATATTTGGAAGCATTCTATGTCATTTTCAGCTTGTGTTTGCATGGGAATTGATGCCATTAAGTGCCATTACAGTTTGCTGCCATAGGAGGATTTATACACCTATGTTCAGCTTGTTTTGAAGGGGGTTTGATGCCCAAAAAGGGTTAGTTTCAGTTCGCTGCTAGGGTTATATATATTTTTCAGAGCTGCTGTTGTAAAAATCTGATTTCTCTCATTTGGGTTTGAGCCCAAACCCTTATTTTCAGTTTCAGCCCTAGAAAGGGACATTACATCATATTAGACCAGCGCCTTAAGCAAGAAAAGATTTTGCGATGCCATCATGTAGAATTTGCACTTATCTTTTGACTTTTCCAAAAGAATCTTTTAAAGATCTGAATCCTGAAGGAAGTTGAAAGTTTACACAAACTCTTACTAAAAATGTGAATAAAGGTATATTGTGTTCTTACATTGGTTGAAACAATTGTAAGGCTGTTTGAGGAGAGAGTCTTATACCAATTTATGACATAACTAACCCAAAGCATATAGACACAAATAAGGTTGGAGGCCTATAAACACACTATGGCAAGGACCTCCTCAGTCTAAATGGGTTTGTATGACCTACCAGGTACTTTTAGATAGACACTCGAGGGGTGCTTACCTAACATTGGCTTAGGATGGTTGATAGAGAATTGTACCAAATAAGAAAGTCAAACCAAAGCTAAAAAAACTATATTAAGCAATGCTTACAACTAGGGAGAATGGATGGTACCATGCTGGGTTGGAATGGCTTGAAAATCAGGAGATAAAAGGGTTGGTTTATCGGAAGAATTGTTGCCAAATAGAGGTTTAGTAGAAATGAAGTGGTTGAACTTAATGAGAAAATGGTATCATATGAGTGTAACATTGACCCCCATTGTCGGATGTACGAAGCAACAACACCTTCAAGAAAAACAAATTACGTGTGAGACATGATATGCAATATGTCAATCAAGGAATACACACACATAGATTAGTAGTTGACATAGGGATATAAAAGAAATAGATCGTTTGATGCAGGACCACCCGGGTTCACTAGCTATCTAGCATCACCAAAAACCTTTGTGCAAACCCACACAACATATTTGGTAGTGTGGAATAAGAAAGGCTACACACACAACTTGCAAGAATGACCAAAGCTCGACGCAGTCTTTTGTTTGAAGTTTGAACTTATTATGGAGCTTTGCGGGAAGGGTCTTGCAAAAGGTCTTGTGCAGCATATATAGAAGGCTCATGCACACTTCTGTGCACCATGTATGTATCTAGGCATGCCTACGATGATGAATTGTCTCTTTGACTACATGTCACTCGATCCGTTTCCTACACAACCGAATCACCTAGAAACTGGAACGCATCTGATCCAACGATAATGACCCCATGAGTGATTACTTGTTTAGCAGTTCATCTCAGTCAACAGTGATCTGACATGGAAAGGATAACTTTACAATGGTATCTTTATTGAAAAAGGATCTTTACTTTCACCTATTGGTGGCTACAAATCAAAGGGTCAAAGATCTTGAGAGGCAGCCAGCAGGAGCTACAAGAAAGCTGAGCTTGAGTAGCTAAGAGCATATATTTGAGTTAAAGCTCCAATTCAAAGGAGCCGAGACTTGTTCAATAGATTCTTGCAAGCCGCAAGCCTAATTAGGATCTAGAGTCCTAGGACTGAGTCCTGCTTAGGATTGTCACAGACTTTCTTTCAGGACTATAATTGTATTGTAATGTGTTATCCCTATGCATGTAAGTTTACTCATTGATCAATATACGAAGTTTATTGTTCCTTACATGCTACGTATCGGCATGTGCATATGCGAGGTCATCTTTATCTAAATCTGTGGGTGGTGTGGTGTAAGACAACTCTTCATTGGACCCTCTATCTGCAGCTACATCAATTGGTATGAAAACAGGATATTAAATCTTGTGAGTTAATGCAGTAAATTGTGCTTTCTGTATTTGAAAGCCTGGGTAGAAATTAGTGTAAGCATATTCAAACACTTAGGTTGTTGGGTAGAAGGTGTAGATTGCAGCATCTGTTATTGTTGTTGAGTGTGAGGAAATACATATGGCACATAGAGAAATCCCCATTGGGATAAGAGGAAATAGACCACCCACAGTGGCTGAACTGAAAAATCTGATGAGAGGTATCACACGAGAGATTAGAAGCTATGGAATTGGCTTAGAGAAGAAGAGTTGGTGATGAAGAATCTAGTAATGATGAAACACTAGAGATTGGTGAGAAAGAATTTGATGAAGAACCTGAGGATATCCATCTGAAGGGTATTTCAAAAATTGAAGGGAGATCGCATATGGATATCCCAAATTATTCAGGAAGTTTGTGTCATGAAGATATGATAGATTGGATTGCAGAATTGGAGAAGTATTTTGACTATGAGTCAATTGAGGACCCTAAGAAGGTTCATTTTGCTTGTACAAAGCTGAAGGGACATGCATCTTTGTGGTGGGATCATGTTCGAAGTGATAGGGAGAGAAGGGGTAAAAAGACAAGATCAATGCCTGGAAGAGGATGTTTTCCAAGTTGAAAGCAAAATTATTTCCTGTACATTATTGATTGAACATTTTCAGGAAGTTGCAGAACCTGAGACAAAAAGAGATGTGACTATACAAAATAATTCTATCCCATGGTTATTCGAGTTGGTCACATGGTAGGTGGCGTGGAGAAAGTCTCAAGGTATGTAAAGGATTTACACATTTCCATTCAAGATGAGTTTGGCATGGTAAGATTGAAGTCAATAGAAGAAGCGTATCAATGTGCGCTACGGGCAGAAGAAAAGTTGTCCCATAGACAACAAAATACTGTACCAAGGAAAAGAAAATTTGCATTGAGAAGAGGAGCTATACGTAGGGACAAGCCAAATCACGTGCAAGAAGGTGAAGCAAGTCCATCACATGATCAAAGTCATGCGCAACAGAGAGAAGGAAGATCATCTTTCAAAGGACAAGGATACAATGGACATGGAAGAGGCAGAGGATTCATTGGTACGTGTTTTCGATGCGAGAGATGCAAGACATCGTGTATTTGAATGTCCGCACACACAACAGAACAATGATGGAAGGAGGAATGTTGCTCCTGTAGATACGGAGAGTATTGTGTCGATTAACTACACGAAGAGTCGGAGTATAAAGCTCTCATGATGAAGGGAGTTGTTGAAGTTAGTGAAAGTAAAGAATGTGCCCATGCAAAAGAAGAATCTATTCATAACCATTTACAAGTATGGAGTTAAGCGTTGTAAAGTCATTGATAGTGGTAGCACCGATAATCTTGTTTTTAACAAGATGGTTGAGAAGCTTGGTCTGAAGAGGATTCCACACCCAAAGTCGTCTAAGGTGTATTGCGATATCAATTGTTTGTAAATGAAAAATGTAAGGTATGCTTATGGATTTGTGTGTACAAATATGAAGTCGTGTATGATATAATTCCCATGGACATATGCCATGTGTTATTGAGTTGACCTTAGCAGTTTGATAGGAAGGTACAACATTATGGCCGCACAAGCACTTATACATTAGTGAAGGAGGGTAAGCAATATACTATGAATCCCTTAAAAGATGCAATATGGAAGTGAACAAGAGTCCAAAAGTGTTACTGATTGGGAAAACAATTACTAAACAAGATGAGGGAGGAGATTCAATGATACGCATTCGTTTCAAAAGTTGCACAAGAAAATGCAAGAGCACAAAGAAATTTACTTCGGCGTGAAGTGAAGGAGATGCTGAATGAATGTGGATATCATGTCGGAGGATATTCCAACCGGTTGCCACCCATGCAAAGTATCAGTCATCAGATGGATCTGATTTGGGATTAAATTTACCAAAAAGGCTGCATATGGGTTGAAACTTATAGGGAATGAAGAAGTGAACAAGCAAGTTCAAGAACTACTTGAGAAGGGGCTAATTCATGAGAGTTTGAGCCCTTGCACAATACCTGCAATACTAGCTCTGAAAAAGGAGGTGAGTGACACCGATTCCAAAGCCATCAACAAGATTACCATCAAGTACAAATTTCCATTCCCATGCATGGATGATTTGATAGATTGTTTAAGTGGAGCGAAATACTTCACAAAGGTTGACTTGAAGAGTGGATATCCCCAGATCAAGATAAGAGAAGGTGATGTGTGGAAGTTTGCTTTTAAGACATAAGATGGATTGTACAAGTGGTTAGTGCCATTTGGGCTAATCAATGCATCGAGCACATTCCCAAGGTTCATGAATGAAGTGTTGAAGTTTTTCTAGGAAAGTTTGTCATTGTCTACTTGGATGACATATTGATTTTTAGCAAAATATAGGAAGAACACTTGGATCATCTGCAAAGAGTGCTATAGCGCTACACAAAGAGAAGTTTGTAAATTTGAAGAAGTGTAGTTTCATGGAGAGGGAGTTGTTGTACTTGGGATTTGTGATATCTCAAGCAAGATAGAAGATGGATCCTAAGAACGTGCGAGCTACAGCTGAATGGCTGTCACTCAAAAGTACATTTCAAGATAGAAGTTTTCGTGGATTGGAAAGCTTCTATAGGAAGTTCATAAGGGACTTCAGCACAATATGCACACCAATCACAAAAGTGATGTAGGGTGACAAAGAGTCCACATGGATGGCAAATGCAAAGTTTGGATTTCACAAGTTGAAGAAGAAATTCACCAAGCAGCCAATCTTAGCTTTGACTAATTTCAACAAGGTATTTCAGGTTAAATGTGATGTGAATGGAACAACCATTGCAGCTGTGATAAGTCAAGAAGGTAGGCCCATTACCTATTTCAGCAAGAAATTAAATGATGCGCATAAGAAATATTCAGTTTATGATAAATATTTTTATGTCATAGAGTAAGGTCTGAAGAAGTGAAGGCACTATTTGTTTCCCAAGGAGACAGATATGTACACAGAACACCAAGCACCTGCAATTCATAAACAATCAAAGTAACTTGAATCGGACACATGAAATGGGTTGAATTCTTAAAAAGTCACTCATTTGTCTTGAACCATACGAGTGGGAAACCAAATAGAGTTGCACAAACATCGAGTATAAGATGTCTCTTGTTGACCGAGATGCATGTGGAAGTCGTGGGATTTGATTCCACAAGGAGAATTATGTGGAGGATGAGGATTTCAAAGATGCGTGGGGGCATGCGCAAAACCATTAAGCATTGATCATACGCCTTGGTTGGACTACTTCTTACGGGAAGGACAATTGTTTGAAGGCATGCAGTTCTACATACCTAGGGGTCCATGTGTGAGAAATTGATCTAGGAGAAGCATAGAGGAAGATTATATGGTCATTTTGGTATTGATAAGATCTCGGCGCACCTAAGTGAGATATTTTTGGCCATGCATGGCCACAGATGTACATAAGTGCATACAAAGATGCAGAATTTACAAATTGTAATGTTTCCTTTTTTAGATTAAAATAATTACTACTATTATTTAAGTTGGGCGTGGTCATTCTAATCATTGGACAACTTAATAATAATATTATTATTAAAATAAAAAGTATTTTTAAATACTTAAAAGTAAAATTAATGATTTAACTAAGTTGGCCAAATGTAACTTTATGTTATATTATAAGGCAACTTATGTTTTATTATTAAAATAAAAGTGACTTTTAAATAAAGTAAGTCGGCCACCAAAATTGAAAGAAAGAGGAAAGAGGAAAGAAAAGTTATAAAAGGAGGATGAAGGGGTTCATTTGGGGCATCTATCATCTTGATTTTAGGAAGTCAAGCACTTGTGCTTCTACTTTCAGCCATTGAGGACAGAAACCCTCCTTGGTATCCTATTGGGGACAAAAACCCTCAATAGATTACAGCAATTGAGGACAAAAACCCTCAATTTGTGCATTGGTGGCTTCATCCAAAGGTCACGATTGGGCTTCACTTCAGTATTTTAGGGCTGCATTCAAAATTTTCAGTGCTAGGGCATCATTTCAGGTGAGGGCTTCAAGAAGAGATCCAATTTGAAGAGTTTTGAGTGTGGAACAGCCACACATTTCAGTATTTGTGTTTTGCAAGGGTTTGTTGATCAGTGTTTGGCCAATTTCGACCCTCTCCTAGGGTAGCGACTTGCATAGTGGATGAGTTTGATGGTATCTAGTGCACGACACTTCATTTCTTGTTGATATTTGGATTGCTCATAATTTCTAAGGCTGGTTGCATTTGTCGGATTGAATTTTGGGCCTTGGAATCTCAACTTCCGGCCATTTTTGTAAGTGGATCCACTTGTTGTTGCAAATTTAATTAAATATACTCCAGCTGAGGGTTTTAAAACTCATTTCTTAGCTTGTACTTGTTCTAAATTATTTATAAAATTTCCTACATGCTTTGGATGTTGTAAAAGTGGTTTTGGTGGTGAATTTGTAATTTCAAGGGTTTCAACCAAACACACAAAATGCATATTTGATTTTTAAATTGCAGCAGACTGTAAATATAAAATCAGCGACTTTATCTATCACCAAATATGCCAAAAATCACCACAAAACACCATAAATCAATTCGCCACAATTATGTATATATTTTATGGAATATTAAGAGCCAAAAACACAAAGAAATGTTGAAGATCTCACTGCTGGAAATTAATTATGAACTGGAAATTGCAGCCACAAGAAAATTATGAAATATGGGTATAGAAACCCTCTAAATTCACCAAACTTCAGATTCCGGCCTTATAAAATATTACAAATCAGATTATCAAACCAGATTTCTCAAATACTTCACCAAAAGCTCCAAACCCTACCCAAGGTAGGTCGCTCCACCCTTAATAAATCAAATACTAGCTGGAAATTACAAATATCTCTTCAAATCAGCCCCTAGAATCTATCCCAAGCCAAGGAGAAGGGTTTTTGTCCTTCTAGGCAAATACACATGAGGGTTTTCGTCCCCAAGTGCAAGAACATGGAGCAACAAGCTCACAATGCCCAAGTAGAATAAAATGCACCAAGTCTAGATGCAAATGATGCCTCTAATCTTCTTTTATATCCTCCTTTTGGCGCCAAGGCTCATAAAGGAAAGGCCGACCTCTAATGAGCCATTATAATCTTTCATTAAGCCTTATTAAAGGCATTAAACCCAGCCGACCTCATTAAGAGGGGAAAACTCTAAAAGAAAATATAAAATATTAGAAAAATAATGCAAATAGAAGCTCAAGGTTCTCCTCCATCTTTTTTTGCTTCTTTGCCATGAAGAAGGAATGGCAAGAAGACCAAATATCAGCTCCTAGTGGGAAAAAGGGACATTACAGAATTATTGCAATTTTCCTCTTGTTGTTATACGATATCAAACTATTGTACCTTGTTGACCAAAAATTCAGTTAATTGTTATAAATTTCAGTTTTCTTTGAGTTAGGTTTGTGCCATTTCGCTTTTTTCAGTTTCATCCCGGAAAGGGACATTACACAAATTGGCAAAGGGGAAGAGTCAAAACACAAGGTTAAATCAACCACTACAAGTAGCTTGAAAGATTGTGGGAACACTTGTATGGATTTTTTTTGGGATTTCCTAGAATGCGAGAAGGGTCACGATTCTATCTTTATTACGGTAGATAGATTTTCTAAAATGGTTCATTTCTATCGCTTGCATAGGAAGACTAACAATGTTGCCGCACGCATAGCTAACTTGTTTTTTCGGAATTTGTGAGGCTACATGGATTGTCGCATAGCATTGTGTCGAACAGACATGACATTTGTGGAACATTTTTGGAGGAAGTTGTGGGAGAAACTAGACACCAAGTTGCAGTTCACTTCTATGTATCATCCATACACGAATGGTCAAATGGAGGTGGTCATAGGAGTCTTCGTAGCCTATTGTGGTGTTTAGTTGGAGAGAGAACAGGGGACATTGAATTCAACCCTTATGCAGTGGAGTTTGCTTACAATAACTATGTAAGCATAAGCACTAGAAGGACACCATTCCGAGATAGTTTACAAACTAAGTCAAGTCTAAGGGGTGTTGCGAGTTGCATGACACAGTGACGATAAATGGAAGAACACGAAGCAAAGCATTTTTGCAAAGTATATAGGAGACATGCACCAAAAAGTGCCTCGCACAACTAGAAAAGAGTAAAGCGCAATACATATTACAAACAATGTGCGAGATATGAGGAGAAAAGAGCAAGAGTTTCAAGTTGGAGACATCGTCTTAAGACACCACCGCAAAGAGAGACTTTCAAGAGGAACTTTTGATAAATTGAAGTGGAAAGATTAGACCATGCAAGGTGCTTGGGAAGTTTGCATCTAACGCATACGAGATACAACTACCATTAGGGATAGACATGTTTGTTGCCTATCTTTAATGTTGCGGATTTGTACCGCTATTATGAGGGACAAACAAGTGGAGAGACTTGGAGCACGTAGTAGATTGGAGGCACCAACTACCGAGAGCAAGTGTGCAAAGAAATTGAAGAAATACTTGACTCCAAAGTCGGGAAGGCAATGCATGTAATGGAATACAAATAATATCTAGTGAGATAGAAAGGTGCAAAGTTGATGCGGTCATGGTCGGGTTCCCAATGAAGGGATGCCTTACACCATGCAACCTATATCAAAGTTAGATCTGACCAAGCAAGATAAGAACAACTTAACAACAAACAAGAACTTCTTCTACTAATGACGATAATCATTACATACTCGATGGCACAATAAATTACACACCATTGAAGTTCTTGATAACAAGACTCTATAAGAATTCCCATCTTATAACCTATCCTAAGCTTGCAAACTCGGCAAAGCTTCTACAGAACCACACTTGACTCAATTTGGCAACTTCACACTAGATGCCCTAACTATACTCGATATGAATGTCACTTGATTCCTTAGTTTGGAATTTGATGTCTTACATGCTCATAATTCCCTTCCATTTATAGAATTCATAGTGGCTTTGGAAAGAGAACAAAGATACCTTTGCAGAATGAAGATACCTTGCAAAATATTCTTTCATTGCCTCTGCTCGCCATTGATATATTTAACCGGTTTGCGAAGTTCCTCATGAAATCTCCTTCATTTGATCTTTCTCTACCTAATCGCTTAGTCTTCCCTTGGCCATGGAAGACAAATCAAGGCCCACATGTGCCTCCCACTTTATTGATGTTGACAAGTGATTTTGTTAGATGCAAATCTAATCTTTGAATTAAGTGGGAGTGGTCCAACAAAATGCAATGTTTCGGGAATTAGGAGTAATTTGTGGGCTCAAGGGTGTATCACGACGTTAAGTAGCCTTCGACATTATGTGCAAGTCTTTGCAAATTCAGCACATGAGAATAGTGTTCCACAACAAGAGATGATGCACAAAGGTTTGTACGGATTTGGCAAGCATGTGAGGCTGAAAGGGATCAGTGCGGCTATGTAATGTCCCTTTCAAGGGCTGAAACTGAAAAATAAGGAAACCACACAAACCCAAGTGAAGAAAAATTTGATTTTATAACAGCAACTGTAATATACTTCAAAACCCTAGCAACGAACTATATAGGGACTCAAATGCACCCTAAAACCATGCACAATAACTTGAAATTGCTTCTAAATAATTAGTTCAATTACGACAACCAATATCCATCCAATTTGCAACAAATAAATGGAGAAAATCAGCGAAGATACACTGTTGTAATTAAATTTAAGACAGTAGCAGGGCAGCCACAAACAAGGGCTGAAATCAATAGATAAACCTATCCAAAAATAGCCAAATTATGGATTTCGGCCTTATCAATTATGAAGAATTATAATATAAAATAATATATGGATTATGTGCCCTAGAAGACACCGAACCAACACCAAACCCTAGTCGTTCCCCTAGGAAGAGCTCCAAAAATCATGCAAAGCTTTTGTAATCCTTCTTCTTGATGTCTCTGATCCAAATCAGCAAGCAAGTCTTCAAGAGATGTCTTCAATGAACCACCATGGAGAGTTTTCATTCTCCACCAAGCCACAAGGAGGCTTTTCATTCTCCTTGGATGCCACACAAGAGGGTTTTCGTCCTCAAGTGGAACGGTATTGCGCAACTAGCCCAACAAACCAAATGTAGGTATAAAATGTGCCAAAGATGATTTCGCAAAGTGAAGTCATACTCCTTGCTTTGCGCCAAAGGCCAATAAATGAGGACCAATCTCATAAATTTCACTTTTATCTTTTAATTGTCTCTTTGATTCCTCTAAACCCAAATGACTCTGCCTTATAAAAGGAAAAGCATTAAAAGAAAACATTAAAACTAATAAAAGAAAATTGAAATGAAGTGCAATTCCTTCCCTTGTTCACTTATTCTTCTTCGCCACGGGAAGGAGTGGCAAGAAGTCTTCATTTGGCCTCAATTCGAAAAAGGGGACATTACAGTCCTCCCTTCCCGAAATTGCTTGCCCTCAAGCAATTGTAAACTCATATGCCCAAGCATCATCATATCATGGTAAAGGAACATGTTGTAGTGCTCCCATAACTTGGATCATGTGCCTGTTAAATGAAGGAGCTTCAACCCAAACAAACTCAAACCTCTATTGCTCCTTTCTTCACTGAAGTCTTCTTCATCTTCTACTTCAAAAACAACAAGTGACATCTACTTTCTTTGCATACTCAGTTGTACTAAAATCCTGCAAATTGATGTAGTTTCCATCATAAAGCAAGAAATGGACGAATAATTAGCTTGACTAGCTATCCCTCTTATTACAAGATGCAAATCAGATTGTGGAGGGCTTGAAAACAATTCACCACAATCATAATTCACATGGAATCTTATCCAATTTGGGGCTATCAAATCTGATTTGCTTCTTCCTTTCAGTTGTAACCTTCTTCCCACATCAACCCATGATGGAATTCCCTTCGAAAATGCAAGTTCACCACTGTTCATGACTGTAATGCAGTCCCAAATCTGATTTTTGCACATTCAGCCCTATAACCATGGCATAACAACTACCAAATTGAAATCTTATGGAAAAAAGCAATTTCATGAGTAATGTAGAGACTGAAAATTGTCTAAGGTCTACAATTGAAATCAGCAGACATATTGGCTCTTAACTCAAGAGGATCAAACACCACAAATCTTCCCATCCTCGTGATTACATCTTCATACCTCCCACTTTGGTGGAGGATTCCAATAATATCCCAAACACAATTGTAGCTATGTATTCCCCCTCATAATTGAACCAATGATGACTGAAATGAATTTCAAGAGAGTTGGGCATACCTCTTTAGGAAATTGGGGTTGAGTGTCTACCATCCTAACCATTGGAATCTCACTTTCAGCTGTTGCAAAAATGAGTGGAGGGCTGAAAGTGTAGTATGCAAGAGACACATAAATGTTGGAGTTGCTTCCTTTTTGGGATTTCTTCTTGAAGGACAGCCTTCTATTGTTTGTGAGTAAGCATATATTAATTGAGAAGATTCCCATAATAGCCCTGCATAATCTAATCTCCATTTTATACCTCCTCATGATGTTGCTTGCCAAATTCCTCCTTGCATTCTTAACTATGATCAGTCATTGAAATAAAATCAACTTTCCTTGCTTAACATGCCTACCTTTTCCCTTCCTGATTTCATGAATTTTGACTTCTTCATTTTGTAAGTGGAACTTCAACCCCTTCTTGTGAATTTTGAGGGTAAATTCCCCTAAAGTTTGGAGCTCTTGACCCCCAAGAACAATATGTGCCTCAGCTGAACTTAAAACAAAGAAGTCAAAACAAAATTCATACCTTTTCATGGGACCATGGGTTAACCACATATGAAACTGAAAATTAGAATCACCATCATTTCCCTCCATAATGATTTTGAAATCAGGTATTCCTCCCTTTGTAAATCTCAACATAACACCTATATGCCACATGTGGAAACACCTCTGAAATTGAGCCCAAGTATCTATATGCTCTTTACTACAAAAATTACTTCTTACCTCATTACCCCATGAAGTAGGATGTGCATGATGATATCCAATCAGCGGTGACAACACACATGAAATATGATTATTCTTCCTAACCAGCTGTCCATGGTGACAACAAATCTGAAATGGCATATTGGAAAAAACTGAGATATCCTCATACCGTGGGCTGCCCATGACACTCTTATGACTCAGAATTTCTGAGTTTAAATCAGCACTCTTTCTTGGCATGGTTTCCTCGCCGGATGGGATCTTTTCTTTCTTGCATTCGTTCCAAATTTTTGGTGCTTGTCTTGGGTAACCTTTGGCTTCTTGTTAAGGCTGAGTATTCCATCAAATGACCTCCCTTTGACTGTTGTTAGGAACAGATCCAGCCACCTCATCAAGTGCTTTATGGAGAGATTCTTCCAATCTTCTTGACCTTATAAGACTTGTTGAGATACCATCAATACAACCATCATTGTGACCCCAAATTCTTCCTCAAAAACAAGTATATCAAACGGATTACAAACCAAATGGAAAGAGGAAGTAGTTACCTTTGCATGCATACTGTGGGCCTTGGGAAGAGGGTTACCTCTTATCACTCCAATCTCAGTCCTTGTGCATAAAGTGACCTTTGTCTTGATGCATGCATAACTTGGGGGCTGCCTAAAAGGTGTAAGTACCCCTTACTACTCAATGTGCTCCTCATTTTGCCCACATTTGTATCAAACTGATTATGATGATTAGCTCCATGTGATGGCGAACTAGGGAGCAATAAATCTGAGATATATTTGTTCCTTGGACTTTCAACAAGATTTTCATCTCTTTTGCCTTTGCTTCTTCGATAATTGGTGCTTTCCCCTTTTGCACAACCTCCATACCTTGTTCACATGTGCTTGGGATGTCTTTGTGGCTCTTACCCAAGTCTAATTCTTCATCTTTTAGCTCTTTATTGACTGCTGTTATAAACAGACCAGCAAGCTGACTGTTATCATGTCTCTTTGAGCAATGGGTTCCAACCATCCCTTTCGCTTCCCTTCTTGCTCATCACCCTTCTTTTCAACCCTGGATTCATCACATGCTAAAATATTATCAATATTAACCAAACAATGATCAATAATTACCTCATAATGTTGACTCTTCGGAACAATGATGGGAGTAAGGGCCAATTCTTCATCCTTCATGGCTCCATTTCTTTCACCAGCATGTGTGTGACTATTGGAGCTCAAAAATTTGTCATGGGGACTTAAGAAACCTCTACCTTCAAGCCCTTCTTTATGTACAGTCCACACCCTTGAGTGTGGGGTCCTTATGGAGTGTTGACCCCTTCCTTGTTGCTTGGGGTTTTGACCTTGTGCCAATTCCAACTCTCTTTGTCTCCAACTTCACGAACTCTGCAAAAGGTAGGGCATCCCACCTTCTCCGGAAGAGCTCTATACTCCTCATACCATGTAGTGATGTTGTTCACTTTGGATGGTTGAGAATTAATGACTTCCTTTGAAGAGTTCCTTCCACCAATGGATCTTGATCAGCCAAGCCATTGTGTTGGCCAATCTTTCTTTCCCTAGGGCAAGCTTTTCGAACCTAGCATCAGTAAAAATTCTATCCACCATTTGATCTTCTTGCAAAAAAACCCTCAGGCTGGGAAGACCAAAGCTTTGATACCACTATAATGTCCCTTTCAAGGGCTGAAACTGAAAAAGAAGGAAACCACACAAACCCAAGTGAAGAAAATTCTGATTTTATAACAGCTGTAATATACTTCAAAACCCTAGCAACAAATTGTATAGGGACTCAAATGCACCCTAAAACCATGCACAATAACTTGAAATTGCTTCTAAATAATTACTTCAATTACGGAAACCAATTTCCATCCAACTATCAACAAATAAATGGAGAAAATCAGCGAAGATACATTGTTGTAATTAAATTTAAGACAGCAGCAAGGCAGCCACCAACAAGGGTTGAAAACAATAGAAAACCTCTCCAAAAATAGCCAAATTATGGATTCCGGCCTTATAAATTATGGAGAATCATAATATAAAATAATATATGGATTATGTGCCCTAGAAAGTACCGAACCAGCACCAAACCCTAATCACTCCCCTAGGGAAGAGCTACAAAATCATGCAAATCTTTTGTAATCCTTCTTCTTGATGTCTCTGATCCAAATCAGCAAGCAAGTCTTTAAGAAATGTCTTCAATGAACCACCATGGAGAGTTTTCGTTCTCCACCAAGCCACAAGGAAGGTTTTCGTCCTCCTTGGATGCCACACAAGAGGGTTTTTATCCTCAAGTGGAATGGTATTGAGCAACTAGCCCAACAAACCAAATGTAGGTATAAAATGTGTAAAAAATGATTTGCAAATGAAATCATACAATCCTTTTATACTCCTTGCTTGGCGCCAAAGGCCAATTAGATGAGGACCAACCTCTTAAGCTTCACTTTATCTTTTAATTGTCTCTTTAATTCCTCCAAACCCACCAACCTGCCTTATAAAGGAAAAACACTAAAAGAAAACATTAAAACTAATAAAAGAAAACTGAAATGAAGTGCAATTCCTTCCCTTGTTCACTTATTCTTCTTCGCCACGGGAAGGGAGTGGCAAGAAGTCTTCATTCAACCTCAATTCAAAAAAGGAGACATTACAGGCTAAGTGTAGTGTTGTGTTGCATCAGCAAATTCTCACAAAGATGTGCAAAGTTGCATGGCTTCATAGTTGTGTGCACTTAGTTAAGCCTCTACGGCTTGGATAGGTATTTATAACATCCACAAGAGATGGTTAAGACAAGTTATGTATAGCATGCTTAGGAATGGCACGACATTGCACAAGTCTTTTATTCCAACTAACTCTAAACATTTTTTGGGTGACGCATGATTGCTTGTGAACCTAGATGTGCTTGCATCAAAACCCCAAGTAAGAAGAAACTTGAGCCCCTACTCAAGTAAGTTTTGAAGGTTAGCAATGGAGTGATCAGGTCTAGAAATTTTCACTTCATTAAACCGAGACACATCTTCGACTCCTTTGCCCCTCCATTTCACCAAATATTCTTTAGGCTTCTTTCTCAGTGTGTTGTCTTCACCGCGTAATCATTTGGAATGTATTCAATTTCCTTGCTTGGCCACATGTTTCTTACAACCCATTCAGTCATTGGTAGCACTAAGTGTCCTTTGGACGTTGGTACATCATTCATCAGAGCTAATAGCTCAGTTAGGTGGCGCTTCTCTCAGCACATCACTACTACTCAAATCTCCCCGCCTGCTATCTCTCTGCATTGTGGCTTTCGCTGCTTTGCCCGTCGACGTGGCTTTGCCACTCTCCGAGTGACATGGATCTACTACTTACCATTGTCGTTAGACCACGGGGAAAATTGATATTACAACCTTCTTTTCTACTATGGGAGCTACACCGGCCTTGGATGTTAAGAGACATTCTAGAAAGAATGTCTTGCTTCCTCCTGTGATGTTAGGAAATAAGGGATAAAATACACGGAATAATCCCTCACGTAATCGCAACAATAGAAACTAATATGCGAAAATATTACGGATCTTAAATTAAAGTGCGAATAAAATAACACAACACAAAGAGACAATATTTAACTTGGTTCACCCAATTTGGGCTACGTCCACCAAGAATCACTTGCTCATATTTTATTACAAGCCACCGCTCTCTTAATACAATACCCAAATCTATTTGGAGCTATGCTCAACAAACTCTATAGAATTCACACCCAAATTCAAAACACATCTGTAATGTTACATAATCCCTACCATATGCATAAAACCATATAAGTAGACAACTGCTTAAGCAGTTTTTACAAAACCGCGGGTATCAAAACCATGAGCCAAAACCGTCCCATCAACCTATGGGTCAAAATCCCGCCCATATGAGAAAAAACGCGTTTCCCGGTATATTGGGCATGTTTTAAGGCCAAAAAACCTACGAGACAACTATGGAAAGTGTACAGTACGTACTCTTCGTGTACAGCCTTCAACACTTTCTCACATGAAAACAGCTCCACAACCTAACACTAGAATCCCCCAACCTGGATCCTCCAATTATGTATACTGTCCGACAACATTATTTGATCTCTCACGGATCGATAATGGCTCATATGGTTCCTTCACTTTATGCACAAACAGAGAGACATTTGATGAGATTTGCCTCTAGTCTTCATTGGCACATGCTCTTAGGGCTTTGTTCACCCCTAATTACTATTTGTATCGGTTTCTTTGGCATTTGTGTTAGTGGCATGCTGCTCTATTTTGTCTTTGTCTTGTATTTCGTTGGTTTTACTCTAGGATTCTCTCTTTCAAAACTTTCTATTGTTAATGGTTGTATCCTTCAGTCCCATTGACCTACTTTTGGTCATTTGTGGACATTAATATAATTTCTTTTTTCTTGTGCCTCTACTCCAATCTACTTCGCATTTTCTTCTTCACTTGATTGCTCCTCAAAATACAGGTATAGGTTCACTATATTGAAGATAGGCAAGACGTTTATCCCACCGACAACTCTCTCCTACACATTCTTTGAAAATTTCCTTAAGACTCTACATGGTCCGATCTTTTCCACTAGAATTTATCGAATGTTCCTCGTGGGAACCTTTTCATTGTGCAACAGCACAAACACTAAATATCGGACCTCAAACTCCAAGTGTCACTTCATATTTGTGTGCTCCTTATACAACTTACTATTCTACATCAATTGTATGTGTACTTGCTCATGCACTTCCTTCATGTATTGCATTAAGTCCTCTCGCTTCAACACTCCTTGTTGTTGGAAATTCCGACACACATTAATGGGGGTGAATCGTTGTCTATAAAATTGTATCAGATAGACAATTCAATTTCCTTAATCTTGTTATGATGAAATTGCAAAACCACACACAAGTCATCTATAAAGGAACATACACAAAGACACAGATTTAATGTGGGAAACCCAAACTGGGAGAAAAACCCATTGAAACCAAGAACTAACTTAGGACAAGAATGTCCTGTAAATGTTACATTGATTTCATAGTTGAGCTTCAACTCAACATGGAGCTGCAACTCCAAAATTCAATCAAGCATCAACTTGATCTTTAGCAAGCTTCTACTTGCATGGAAGCTTCAACTCCCAAACTAATTCAGTCAAGCACCCACTGACCTTCCGCAAATCAGAACTTGTAAGGAAGCTTCAATTCCCTTCCGCTCAAGCATTCACTTAAAATTTTCACTGTTTTTTTATCACTTCCTTGTGTTGTCTTCTACAACTGATTATGATCACTTCTAAGCTCATCTCCGATCACCTACTCAACAACAAATCTCAATCATATACTTCTAATCACAAAAAAAGATTCTTGTCTCTAAAAATCACTTTTATCATCTCAAGCATGTCTTTTCACACCTGCAAACTCAATCTTGATGCTTCATCAACATACCCCTCAACACACCACTTCTCCTTCACATCAAATTCATGTACACACAGCTCAGATCTCAACAGTAGCAGCAATTAATTTCATCAACAACAACCCCAAAACGTAGAAGTCATTTTTAAAAACAAAAAAAATCATAAAAATGACCCTTACACTTCATTTTCCACTTAACTCTTCAACTCCCAAGCCTTCAATTTGAATTGGAGGTTGAATAGCATCATATGAGGGGGTTACAAATCAATTATTTCATCTGCATACATGACATATTCCTCCTGCAAACTGATCTGACATTTCTGACTTGTCTTTTGTAACTGCCTGTCAGATTTTGTCTTCTTCCAAATGGCGAGTTCTCTTGGCTTTTAACTGATCTGACTTTTGCCAAATGTGATGTGCATGTATGTAGGTTAGAATAACTCTTCATGAGCTCTAAAAACCCTTTCATATCCTTCCTAACTCGCCACTTCTCTTCCATACTTCAAAAAGCTTCAGACTGCCATTAATGGAGGTCAAAAAAATTCAGTCAAGATGCATGCTTCCTTATCATTGTTTTATGCAGGTTCCAGGTGCACAAAAGCTTTGGGAGAGTTACACTTTATCTATAGACCACCTTCAAGTTCAAAGAAGAGCTTCACCATTCTCATTCAATCAAGAAAATACAGATTTGTCCAAGCATTCAAATTTGCACACCCAGAAAACTAGTCTTCACAAAAGTAGGTATAACTTTCTCTAAACACCTGATCATGACTCAATCCATACCTTTCTAGAAATCTCTTGACCTTGTGCAACTTTTAACCTTACCAAAAAGTTTCAATTCAAATATCTTAGCATGGAAAAACTTGCATCTCAGAGGCAGACCAGACTGAGTTACAGACCACAAAAACCATTCTTATTCAAAAAGACTTCCAACACACAAAAACTCATTTTCATGATGAACCAAGGCTTGGAAAACTTCACGTGGGACCTGTACTTCACCTTCAAGCATTACATTGGAAAAATCACATTTACCTCTCAAACACGAAGACTAGTTTTTGCCTATTTAGCCTTCTCAATGCTAGGACTGAAACCATACATGTATCTTCACATTTCTCCAAAGGAGTGACCAAGATAACTTCATGAACATCAAGTACACATCACCAGCATCCTCCAGAAATTTGAGCATAGGTTCCTTTACAAAATTTGTCTGTGCACTGAAAACTTCACAAAACAGCTAATTTCTTGTGGGGCCCACTAGGTGTCATGAACTCAAATCACCATGAACATGACCTCTAATGAGTTATCTATACTCTTAAATCATTTTCAAGACAAAACAATTCAATTTGGAGGCATAAACAATCATTTTTCTCCTTACCGATTTAACTGGGTTTGAGGAAGGCTTCAGACAACTTCACAAAAATGGATGGAACTTTCTTGTTTCTCATCCATTTGACCTCAGACCTTTTGCAACATATTTTTATCCCAATTCTCTTCAAATTTGTCTCTTATGATTTATCCGAAGAAGGCTCCACAATTTTGCTTGACTGTTAAGAAGTCAGGGTGCTATTTTAGCAACTTTACTTAACCCGGTTTTACAGAAAATGCAATATCTTGAGAAAAACTCCTCCTTAGGTCCTCAAATTTGGACCACACCTTCATGACTACCTCCTCCATGAACTCCAATGACCATTTTGTCCTGGTTCACTCTGAAACTTCCAATCCAATCTCATTTGTGCATGTTAAACCTGCTTGTCCTGAAGGGCAACCATACTAATGACTTTGAATATGCCTCTAACTGTTGAATTATGACCTGATACTTCATATGAGGTCTCTTAACAATGTACCTACACATTTACCATGCATGCACTTGCATGATTCAACTTGTTTTGCTTCATACTCTCATGTCGGGTGCCTGAACTAGGCCAATTTGGGCTAGTTTACACTGCAACTCATAATGAATGTCATGTTTTTCACCTTGTAACCCCTTAGACATGTCTTATTATGTGTTTCATGCATCTACCATGCTTCACCATCAACCTCAAGCCTTCACTTCACCTTTCTAGGTCACTATGTTGTCTAGGCCTTGGGATTAGGCATCCCAACTAAGTTAGTCCGACTAATTCCACTCTTGTGCCCCCGTATTCATAATCTTGTCCCTCTCTCATCATCATATGCATGTTAGACAATGTCTCGACATCGTCTAGGTGTTTTCTCACATCATCACCTTACTTGTACACAGTAGTAATTGCTCAATAAGTTTATGCTTCATCGTGTGTTCTCAACCTCTCTGCCTGTTCGCCTTGACCGAGTCACTCCAAACTCTCTCTAGCTCTCCTGCATCCTGCTTTGTCATTAATATGTCTTTGACATCAATGACAACTCAGCATACACACTGCCAACAATCTCCCCTTTGTCATTGATGGCAAAACCTCTTGATTCTTCTCCCCCTTTTTGCATTAATGACAAAGTACCTGGTTTTAGATAATGGTCTGCTCCATCAGCTTGTTTGGGCTCTATCTTGGTTGGAAACATCCACCAAACTCATCACTCAAGCTCTCTTCCTTAGCCCTGTTTTGGTCTTCTTCAAGCATTGAAACCACTATCTCCCCCTGAGAAGATGCCTCCATGGCACATACACATGCCAACAATTCTGACATTAGAGTGAAAAACAACTTTCTATCTCATGGATATGTCTATCTCACCTTAAGGATTTCAAAACTAGGTTTGATTCCCTCATATGCTAGTTGCTAATTCATTTTGGTCTTTGGTCCCTAAAGTGCTTTTTCAGTGCATTTTTGCTCAACTTTGTCATGCTCTAGAACATCATAATCCTTACGAGGCTCTTCTTGGTACCTCCCCGAGATTGTACCATCCAACTCTATCTTCCTATGCCAATAAAGGGGTTTCATACCTTGTTCTTCTATCATATGAATGAGCAAACCTAACTAGCTCTGCTCTAAACTGAGATTTCATTGTTTGTAGACCTTAATTGCATGAAATGATGATTCATTTGATCATCCACTTGCTCCTCTTGCCCATGTGTCTGCTATCAACCATCATTTTGGTCTTCTAGCCTTTCATAACACCTTAATCACACATTTAAGTACGGTAAGCTACTCCCCTTGTGTTGTGTAGGTTTATCAGGTCTGTAAGTCTTCAATTCAGACCTGTAGGTGTTGTTTAGATCTCTGACCTCATCTTATAACATACATTATTTCCTTAATCCTACATTGCAATCCTTCAATAATCACTTTCTATGCATTCAGGTTACATGTAGCTTCTTCCTAAACTGCACATCAACTTGAAGGTTCTAATAAGCTTCCTCTTCCTTAAACTGTGTTAACAGTCCTGTAGCATACTCTTTTATTGCAATGTCATCTCTTACCTTTTAACATCCTAGTTCTGTCACTCCCTCACATCTTTTTATGTCATCTCCATGGAATATGACTAGGCTTGACATATCTTAACCATGAACCTAGGGCTATGATACTGTATCTAGAATTATGTATCTTCAAGAGAATACCTGAGAAACATTGTTTAGCTCTGTGACTGGTGGTCTGGGACATCATAATACTAATCTTCACAACTGAATCTATGATATGATCTGCTTATCCTGCTACTCTGCAATATCTCTAGACTGCACGGAAACGCCAAGTACCCCCTCATACCAGTACCCCCTCGTATCAGGCTTGATACGTGCACGGGTACTGGTACTGGTACTGGTACACTGTGGGTACTCTGTGGGTACGTACCCACAGTGTACCCACATGGTTTTTTTAATTTTTTAAGTGCAAAAAAATAAATAAAACTTGAGGGCTTTGACTGGAATTGAACCTTGGAAAGTTTGTGTGAGATTCAATATTGCCAATAGGCTCCGAAGGGTCAAGAGAGATGAAAATGACTTCATTTGGTTGACTTACTATTTGGGTGCTTTCTTGTTGCTCCTCATGGGTCCTTTATTCTTCAGTCAATTTGGAAGGCATGGGAACAAGTGAAGCACTTGGTGGTTGGGCAGCCTATCTTCTCTTCCTTTGACACTAGGTGCCAAGCCTACAAATCGATTTTGTCAAATCTGAAATATAATGACAAGATCCTTGCCTTGACAAGGGGCTGCTCTGCCCTCCTTTGGTTTGAGAAAGGAATTAGAATATCTCATGACTTGTACAGATTTGGGAAGTGGATGGAATGGACAGACCTTCAAGCTTTCTATAAGCTTCCTCAATCTCAGTTCAGAATGTATACAATGCTCAAAAATGCTTTCACAGCTCCCTCTACTAGACTAATTATGGAGGATGAGAATGACTTTTGGGATACTATGAGGTGGCTCAAAGGGCCCCTTCTCCAAGAGGCTACCTCCAAACAATTCTAGGAAAAGATTGCCTTCTCCCAAACCTTTCCCCGGGCCTTAACAATAAGTGGAATGTTTGTGAGCCCATTAGTAGATGGGCTCGTAGATTTAATGTTTTGTGGTCTTCTTGTATTCAGTCAAAGAAATCTTGCTTTAGATGGCTTCCAATTCATAATAAGCTTGTTGTTGGCTTCTAATATTTTATAGGTTGTCAAGACTATAAGCTTGTTGTTTTCTTTAAATTTTTATATATATTTATATTTTTACTTTTTAAAAATATATTGTACGAACGTACCCACAACGTATCGTACCCAAGGTTTTTAAAAATTTGTCGTTTCAACGTACCATACCCCTACCCGTACCCATATCAAAACAGTCTAGCAATATCTTCAATGAGTAGACTTAGATGAATACATTTCATCTTTTTAATTTCTCACTTCAGCTTTATCAGATCTTATGAGACTTGGCACATTTCACGTTTTGTTTGGAGCAATAACAGATGTTTCAATCTCAGTTAGTCTTTAATGGAGCTTTGTTGTCCCGACTTGTCTTGACAAGGTTAACTTCAATATGCAACTAGTTGCACTTTGAGACACATGGATGGACTTCTTTTACTCTTCTACACCTATCTGGGGGTTCTCTTCTCTAGACCTTGGTTCAGTTTATGTCCAACTATTCAACCCCGCATCAACAAGGGGTATGGTTCCCTCGCGATCTTGGAGAGACAGTGCTTCCGCCATCACTTTCAGGACACGTTGTCCAAGATGTCTCTCTCGGACTCTCTTGTGAGACCCACTGTTCTTTATGGTTCTGAGGTTTGGGGCCCCTCCCTGCTCGAGTCGGATTGGGCCTCTATTGAGCGAGTTCAGATCCTTTTGCTCAGATGGATCATCAGATGCAAAGAGATTGTTCCTCATCATATCATCCTTGTCGAGTTTGGGGCTCGTCCTTTCAGACTAGAGGTCATCTTTGGTCTCATCTCACTCTTGCACCGCATCCAAGGACTTTTAGACTCCTCCACTGGCAGGGATAGATACATCTACCTTGCCTACCGTTCTTCTGAGGCCATTACTCTCTCCGATCGTAGTGGTCGTGTTCGGTGTTGGTATGCCGAGACCTCTCATCTTCTTGGATCTCTTGGGATCAACATGGACCGTCTCCCCCTTTTAGGTACTCCATGGATGCTCCTGCTCACCTCCTTCCGAGCACGCAGGACTTGCACAGAATTATCAGAGACGACATATACAGACTATTCACTCAGATTACGTGGACCAACCCCCGGGAGGAGCTACACCCGAAAATGGCCTTCTACGCCAATCACTTCCTGGAAGTCAACAATGGACTCATCATTCGGCCCACCTATATCTCCCGTCATTGGATGCATGCTCTTCGCATATCTTTGGGCCAGTTCAGAGTTGGATCCCACAGGCTTCGGGTCGAGAGTGATCACCATTTGGTTCGGTCTGAGAGGATCTGCCAGCTTTGCTCCCTCCAGGAGGTTGAGACAGAGGAACACTTCATCTTCCGATGCCCCATCTATTATGAGATCAGAGGGAGGTTTCATTGTCTTTTCCGTGAACATCCTACGTTCACGACCTTCTTCAGGTATTATGATCAGAGGTGTCTCACTCTCTATTTACAGAAGCTATTAAGCTCCGTGACAGGCCCTCCATCCTCCTTCCAGGGAGGCTACTACTCGACGGATCACATCTTTCTTTGATTTGCTCCCGGGTGTGAGGGGCACTAAGCGGGGACATGATCCTAGTGGAGATCTTCTGGCTAGATCTGTCAAGATTAGAGGAGCTTCTTCCTTGACCAGAGATATCCGGATTCATGCACAGCCAAGGGCCCCCTCTTTTAGACGACAGACCACTAGGTCCACCCAGAGAGCTCGACATTCCATGGAACATGGGCGTCTCAAACAGTTTCCAGTCCCTGACACCATGAAGCAACAAGACATCACCAGTTTCTTTTCAGCTGACCTTGGGCGACAGTCGTGAGGGTTGGTGTCGAGGCCTTTCCCTCCACCTCCCTCTCTTTCCTTGTGCTCTCTTTCTTCTTCTTCTTCTTCTTTTGTTGTTTTCGGAGACCCTCTTGGGTTTTCCCTATTGTCTCTGCTTTGCTTTGTATGGTGCAGTCCCATTGACCTATCTTTGTGGTCACTTGTTGGACATTTAATATAATTATCTTATCTTATCTACAGCTTAGAATCACCAGTTGTCACACTTAGAGTACATCATTCTACCTTTTGCAACTCTGGTTCAGTGCTCTAGGTCACTGCCATTCACTTCATGTTTGCTAGATCTCACATTTTTCACCTTACTGTCTAGATCATTACTATTCTCTGTTCCACAATGTTCGTGTCATTTATGACATTAAATAACAAGGACATCATCTTTTATCACCTCCACTTTTGTTCTAGTCTTCTTATTCTATTTGCCCAGTCTTCTAAGCCTTGAAACATGCACCTACAGTTTTCTAGAGGGACTGTCATCAAAATATGTCAAATGCAAGCTCCTCCATGTGAGTTTCTTGACAAATCTTGTTGAGAGACACCTGTAGATTGTTATTTAAGAGTTTTAGCCTTTGGATTGAAGTCTAAGCCCTTCAACCATCGTTTGACCATATTAAACCCTAGGAGGGTTTTGCACAGGGTCCAGTGAGGCAAGAAAACACTATTAGACAACTGAAACTCAGTTTCAAGACTTGCAAATTCACCAAGAGATCAGTTCTTACCTGAGTGAACTCATGACTTTGACAGTGGACTTCATATTCCTTTGAATCATGCAATAAAAACACTGTCTACACTGCTCTGCCTTCACGTAACAGAGGTTCTGTGCTACACTTGGTCTTTTGAAGATGTTAGTTAACTTGCTGTCTTCACCTTGGTTTCCAAGCCCTCTGAGAAGTCTAACTTTTTCCTGTAACCCACTGCATCTCGAATTGTCATTCTTCTTCATCCTTCCTGATTTGAGTCATCAACTTAGACTAACATTGCCAGTCTTCTTCAAGCCAGTATTGAACACTTTGACCTTTTCATGAAATTTGATCTCAGAATTTCTTGAGAAAGAGCCATTTATTAATCTTGACATCTCAAGTCACTTAAGTGACAGTGACCTTGACTATCCTTCAACCTTGCATGATGATGACAAATCTTTGTGCGCACTATGAATCTTACTAACTGTTCTTGGTCTCTTCTTGATCGTAGACAGCTTGCTGCTTCT
Organism: Taxus wallichiana var. yunnanensis; assembly: GCA_018340775.1. Taxonomy (NCBI): domain Eukaryota; kingdom Viridiplantae; phylum Streptophyta; class Pinopsida; order Cupressales; family Taxaceae; genus Taxus; species Taxus wallichiana. The sequence continues at coordinate 43,201,542 of CM031236.1, forward strand.
ATCACCTTCTTCGTTGCTTGGCATAAACAATCGATGCTTGATGCCTGAAACTGGATTGGTAAACTTGAACACCATACCTTGTCAGAAGGACTTTTTAAGGTTCATGTATTTTGATGAGGTTCCAAGACTTTGGCAGTAGACTCTTCATGCCTGATAGTAGACTTGACATACTAAGATAGAGCTAGATAGGATGATTTAGTACATACTAGACAAGTTTTGCAGGAAGGTGAACTCAAGGCGAATTTTACACACTTTGCCAACTTTGGACAGACTTGGCAACTTTTGCACTCACGTTGACACCATGACCTTTACACATTTTCATCTTACTTGCAATCTTATACCCTGTTGGACCTCTCTTGGTGACAAAGACTTGGACATTTGTTGCAGCAACCTTGACTTAGCATTTTGAACCCCTATTTCTCTTGTGTTTCCTTCAAAGCACAAAACCTTTCTTGAAGACTCTCAAAAACTGAGCTTGTACAGCCTTGAACTATGGTAGATAGTTTCTTTGCACTGAGACTTCCTTCTATACATTGATTCTTCCAATAAGTTCTCTTATCTTGGATCTGTAAAAGTTTCCACTCTGCATCAAGGCTTCTCACATTACTTCTTTCCTCTTAAATCCTTACTTGACTGTGTAACCCGTCTAAGCTTTCTTCCTTCTCAAATTAACAGGTTCATAATCCCTAGGGCCTCTGAAACAGAGTTTCCATGTTTCCTCACAAGCTCAGAGTACAGCCTTAGGGTTATTTTTGAAGTTATAACCATATTCTTAACAAATTGATGCTTCTAACTCCTGGCAGATGTCTTAACATATGTGATCAGGGCTAAGTCAAGCCTGAGATCTTCATGAACTGATAAAGGTATAGTGATGAGCACACCTCAAAGTTGCTTTATATCTCTAGCATGGACTTCAGTATCAACTCAGTATCCCTTTACATTCTTTGAAAGCCTTGGAACCTGACTGTGACTTTAAAGGTTCATGTAGCTGGCTGTTTATCTTGAACCTGATCTGCTATCTTTGTGTTTTGGCTGAGAGTACTTGAAACATATCTGATTAGTTTCTTTGTTACTTTAAGAGCTTAAGTCTTCTTGAAGATTATCCTTTCAAAGTCTTTTCAACACTTACATTCAGAGTCCTTTAAGACTGAGATTGCATGGGCATTAGATGAGATCAACACACCTGTCTACTACTTGACATCCCATGAGTAGTTTCATGACCTTACTAATGTTTATGACAGGGCATCATAGAATACTTTGTACTTCGAAGCCTTAATGAGTGACATGGACCATAATGCAACATGTGAGCATGACTAGCTGAGAGGAGAACTTGACATTTTGGACAGGCTCTGACCAACTTTGTTTGTTATGACTCACTTGATGGGACATCTCCTTTTGAAGACTACTTTGCCATTGACAACTACACACCTATTTATCACAGTTAGGATCCAGTAAGACATATATCAACTGAGGTGCAATTCATTGACACTTTCCAATGACAATTCTGTTTTTGAGGGTTGAGACATTAGTTATATACCTGTCCAGGACATAACACTATATCCAAACTGACTATACATGAGAGCTTCAGATTAGACTACATGAGCACATCTTTAATGCAGTTTCTTGAGAGCCTTTATACACTCCATGAGAGATGAACCCTTGACAATGCAGATCTATTGACAAACAATAGACTCTTTCCTTTGATTGATCAAACACACAGGACTTCCAAATCATCAATGCAGACCTTGATGAACAATCATGACCTACAGTACCCTAAAACATATCAACTTGCAGTTAGACATTGAGCAAGAGCTTGAACCAGCATACCTTTTGACTCTTTTCATGCTTGCTACACCTTGAAGGCTTGGGTCAGCACCTACTGATGAAGGTTTTTCCTCAAGAACACACCAATGCTTCTTTCAAGTGGTATATACCCTCTAGAAACCTAGAGAAGGAACACCATGCCTTTTAGATCATCTCAAAACAGTAGGTAGTCATCAAAGCAACATGATGACTCCATCTTTTCTTTTATTGCACTTGAAGCCTTGTTCACCTTCTTGGATGTACTGCTAGATGTTCTAATTCCATCTCCTAAGTCTGCAATACTTGTCAGGCATGTATGATGGATTTCATTACTTATCTTCTTCCAACTATGAGTGAATGTTCTTTATGACTAGCACTTGGCTTGCTTTCAGCTTTCTCAATCTGATTTCCACCTTCTAATGTCTTGCTTGAGCTGGTCTCTTCCTTCACCTTTTCTGACACACTCTTAAGATTTGTTTTTAATCTGTATACCTTCTTAACCTGCCTTTTTACTGTTTGAGTTCTGCTTCTATGCTTAGGGATTTGAGTTTGATAACAGTGCTTTGCAAAATGCCCAAGTTTATGGCAATTGAAACACACAACTTGATTCTTGCTTCTATATGGGTATGGACTGAGATTCCAACCATACCTAGCACTCTCATGACCATAACAATTACTAGCAACATGTCCAATCCTGTTACAATTAAAGCAAACTATCTTATTCATACCTCTTGAGTCTTCTGTTCTCCAAGGCTAATTGTCTGGTTCTTCAAGGCAGTATTGAGCTATGTGACCTTTCTCTTTACAGTTGAAGCACACTCTATTCTTTGTTATCTCATCTCTATTATCCCTCCATGGATGGTCATTCATGACATGCTTCCTGCATTCCTTAGCTCTATGTCCAAAATTGTGACAAGAAAAATAATAACCATTAAAGGTTCTTTCATACCTGAATGCATTTGGTTGCCTAATTGATTTAGGCCTTCTTGAATTTGTCCCCTTAGTTATCTTCATGTTTGAATGTTTACTTGAACCAGCTTTGTCATCCTCACACTTCTTCATAGGTTCTTCAATGAAGCCTAGTCCAGTCTTGAAACTTGTTGCCTTTTGTTTATCCAACATTCCATTTAGAGCTTCAGAACTCTTCTCTAACTTTCCATACATCTGCAGCCTTTCTTTTGCTTCCAGTTCAATTCTCGGGGATATCAATTCTTCTTCATGTCTCATGCAAGTGTCCTCTTTGACATTAAGAGCTTTTGTCACTTTGTCAACTTGAGACTTCAACTCAATATTGAGTTTCAAGTGCTCTTCTTCTTTGACTTTAAGGGAGGTTGAGATCAACTCCAATTGGGCTTCAAGTTCTTTGATTTCATCTTCATCTTTCTCGCTTATGCCTTTCCTCAAGAAGCTTGATTTGTTCTTCATATTCTTTCACCATTATCTTCAATTTGTGGTTCTTTTTCCTTTGGTGTTTCAGTTCTTCCAGGGCACTTATCAACTCTGCTTCAAGATTGACTTCAGCTTCCTCTTCATCTGACATTTCATCTTCATTGAGATGTCTATCTCTTGAGTTGCTTCCAAGAACTATCTCTATAACCATGCTTGTATTTCAAGAAGGACCTACTCCAAGTTGTTAGACTTGATCCAAGAGTACCAAGCTTTGATACCAGTTGTTGGAAATTCCAGACACTGAGAGGGGGTGAATCAGTGTCTATATAAAAGTTTATAAACAATTCATTTCCTTAATCTTGTTATGATGAAATTGCAAAACCACACACAAGCCATCTATAAAGGAGCATACACAAAGACACAGATTTAATGTGGGAAACCCAAACTGGGAGAAAAACCCACTAAAACCAAGAACTAGCTTAGGAAAAGAATGTCTTGTAAATGTTACATTGATTTCATATTTGAGTTTCAACTCAACATGGAGCTGCAACTCCAAAATTCAATCAAGCATCAACTTGATCTTTAGCAAGTTTCTACTTACATGGAAACTTCAACTCCCAAACTAATTCAGTCAAGCACCCACTGACCTTCTGCAAGCTGCAACTTGTAAGGAAGCTTCAACTCCCTTCCGCTCAAGCATTCACTTAAAATTTTCAATGTGTTTTGATCACTTCTTTGTGTTGTCTTCTACAGCTGATTATGATCACTTCTAAGCTCATCTCCCGATCACCTACTCAGCAGAAAATCTCAATCATATACTTCTCACAAAAAATATTCTTGCCTCTAACAATCACTTTTTTCGCCTCAAACATTTGTCTTTTCACACCTGCAAACTCAATCTTGATGCTTCATCAACGTACCCCAACACACCACTTCTCCTACACATCAGATTCATGTACACATAGCTCAGCTCTCAACAGCAGCAGCAATTAATTTCATCAACAACATCCCCAAAACATAGAAGTCATTTTTAAAAACAAAAATTCATAAAAATGAAACTGACACTTCATTTTCCACTTAACTCTTCAACTCCCAAGCCTTCAATTTGAATTGGAGGTTGAATAGCATCATATGAGGGGGTTACAAATCAATTATTTCATCTGCATACGTGACATATTCCTCCTACTAACTGATCTGACATTTCTACCTTGTCTTTTGTAACTGTCTGTCAGATTTTGTCTTCTTCCAAATGGCGAGTTCTCTTGGCTTTTAACTGATCTGACTTTTGCCAAATGTGATGTGCATGTATGTAGATTAGAATAACTCTTCATGAGATCTAAAACCTCTTTCATATCCTTCCTAACTCGCCACTTCTCTTCCATACTTCAAAAAAGCTTCAGACTGCCATTAATGGAGGTCAAAAATTTCAGTCAAGATGCATGCTTCCTTATCATTGTTTTATGTAGGTTCCAGGTCCACAAAAGCTTTGGGAGAGTTGCAATTTATCTCTAGACCACCTTCAAGTTCAAAGAAGAGCTTCACCATTCTCATTCAATCAAGAAAATACTGATTTGACCAAGCAACATTCAGATTTGCACACCCAGAAAACTAGTCTTCACAAAAGGAGGTATAACTTTCTCTGAACACCTGATCATGACTCAAGCCATACCTTTCTACAAATCTCTTGGACTTGTGCAACTTTTAACCTTGCCAGAAAGTTTCAATTCAAAGATATTAGCATAGAAAAACATGCGTCTCAGAGGCAGACCAGACCGAGTTTCAGACCACAAAACCATTCTTATTCAAAAAGACTTCCAACACACAAAAACTCATTTTCATGATGAACCAAGGCTTGGAAAACTTCACATGGTACCTATACTTCACCTTCAAGCATTCACTTGCAAGCATTACACTCAAAAATCACATTTACCTCTCAAATACAGAGACGAGTTTTTGCTTGTTTAGCCTTCTCAATGCTAGGACTGAAACCATACTTGTATCTTCACATTTCTCCAAAGGAGTGACCAAGATAACTTCGTGAACAGCAAGTACACATCACCAGCATCCTCTAGAAAACATTTGAGCATAGGTTCCTCTCCAAAATTTGTTTGTGCACTAAAACTTCACAGAACGGATGATTTCTTGTGGGGCCCACTAGGTGTCATGAACTCAAATCACCATGAACATGACCTCTGATGAGTTATCTATACTCTCAAATCACTTTCAAGACAAAACAATTCAATTTGGAGGCATAAACAATCATGTTTCTCCTTACCGATTTAACTGGGTTTGAGGAAGGCTTCAGACAACTTCACAAAAATGGATGGAACTTTCTTGTTTCTCATCTATTTGACCTCAAACTTTTTGCAACATCTTTTTATCCCAATTCTCTTCAAATTTTTCTCTTATGATTTATCCGAAGAAGCCTCCACAATTTTGTTTGATCAAGAAGTCATGGTGCTATTTTAGCAACTTTTCTTGACCCAGCTTTTACAAAAATGCAATATCTTAAGAAAAACTCCTTCATGACTACCTCCTCCATGAACTCCAATGACCATTTTGTCCTGGATCACTCTAAAACTTCCAATCCAATTTCATTTGTGCATGTTAAACCTGTTTGTCTTGAAGGGCAACCATACTAATGACTCAAAAATCCGTCTAATTGTTGAATTATGACCTGATACTTCATCCGAGGTCTCTTGACATTTACCATGCCCGCACTTGCGTGATTGAGCTTGTTTTGCTTCATACTCTCATGTTGGGTGCCTGAACTAAGCCAATTTGGGCTAGTTTACATTGCAATTCATAATGATTGTCCTATTCTTCACCTCAGTATCCCCTTAGACATTTCCTATTATGTGTTTTAGGCATCTACCATGCTTCACCATCAACCTCAAACCTTCACTTTACCTTTCTAGGTCACTAAGTTGTCTAGACCTTGGGATTAGGCATCCTCAACTAAGCTAGTCTAACTAATTCCACTCATGTGCTCATGTATTCATCATCCTGACCTTGTTTCCTCATCATATGCATGCTAGACAATGTCGACATCATCTAGGTGTGTTCTCACATCATCACTGCAACGCTCAAAATTACAAGAGCTGAAAAATGAGGATTTTTTTTTTTAACACAAACATAATAACAAATTACACAGCTGCAATCGTATAGATTTATTTAATCAAATTCATTAATCAATTTTTCTCTTTTGATCTATCCGATAACATCCATGTAAGCCATGTGCGGCTGAGAAGGGTGTATCCAGATCTCCACGATCTCCCTTCGTCACTACTTCGAGTGACAATGCTTACTAGCATTTCGGCTCAACCTTTTAAAGGTCATGGGAACTATGTGAAAGTCCTTGGGTCTACCATGAAGCTAGTTTCGACTTCATATTCCAATATCTGACCATTTTCAGATTTCAACTTCCCATGATCAAAGTTACGATAATTTTTTTTTTTAATTGGAGGACTAGGTGATCGACAATGCACAGAGCATCAATGCATTACGTGGCCAAAGTTATCCGCCGTGCGGAGTTACGACTAAACTCAAGACAAAGACACTAGTCTTATGAGTTTTAAGTCTTCTACCACCTCACAACTATCTCTTTCACAGCTTATCTAAATCTTTATAGTTTGTTTTTATTTTATTTCCAATTAAACCTATCTTGTAAGAGTTTATATTGAGATAGGTGCCAAAGGCCAACTAGGATATTTATGAAATAAGTACATTCGTTATGCTAAAATGTAACTATATCAAAGATTCCGCATGTACTTATCCCTTAATATGCCTAATGGATCTTTTCATCTATTTACCATCTCATTTAGTCTTTTTTTTTCTTGATGTTTGATTCTTTAACCTTAAATTACCTTTTACAATGATACCCTACCATTCTCTATACAACAGATTTACAATATTATCATATTAATACCAAGTTTACCGAAAGGCGAATTAAATATATATATATATATATATATATATATTAAAACATGTGTATTTAATTATTCCTTCGATTAGCTACGCCACAATATAGTTTATTTAATTTAGAAATTAAAGACAATTGATTGTTACAATAATTGTCCAATTATTGGCTTCATACATTGATAACTATCAAATAAATGTATTCAACAATTTGTGAAAAGTAAGATTTCACAACTCAAGTATTCATCATTTACTCACATTGAAATATTATTACAAACAAAGTAATCATCGCTTTATTTAAATCATATATTACATATGTCATTAAGGCGAAATATATAACCGGTATAATAATTCTCACATAGTGAGGTTTGAATATTTACAATGGGTCCAAAATCTAATAATTTAGCCAAAAATTCAAGGATATCATCCTTTCACCAATTGAAATCCAAGTATCTCATTTAGATCCATGCTACGATAAAACTTCACAAGACATGAGTTTCCGCACATCCGAATGTAACGGCTAATGGTCCTACAAGATCAAGTAGTGGTATGATATCGGTTCAAAATGAGCCGGCATGAATATTAACTCCATTTTTTTGATGCAATTAATTAATAAAATATGAAAGGATATACATGTTTTATCAATGAAGCACATGGTAATACAGCTGAAAATGTATTACTACCTGGTTTCTATAAAGATACAACTATGGATGCACACAAATAGAACAACCAATTTCTATTTTAGCGATCATGTTTCCCTCTAATCACAAAGGTCAATACATTTGTATTCTAGCTTCAATCAATAAGCATTTGACATTTAAAATTTCTACATAACTTCGTAAAAACAATATGATTAAGAAGAGTATTTTTTCAGTCAATGAGCAGCTCTACAAATTAGCACAAATATCACCATATTTACATCACTTTAACATGTTCTATCTAGTAAACAAACAGCCCAACCAACAATATAGCAACACCATGGTTACATCATTTAAACATACTCTTTTTAGTAAAAGAAAAAATTAATAATTTCTTTCATAAGATATCATTATTTTAAACCCAATCATGCCTCCAATTACTCCTTGGTGCATCTCGGTCAAGTTGTCTGGCTTCCATGCCCTTACCAAGACAAGCAATTTCTTTTCAGGTCTTCTCGAAGGTACAGCTAAATATCATTTTTGTAAGTATTCACACATAACAAGACACCCTCATTTATACATGAACCGATTTAGTGGTCCATAATAATAAAATTTCTGGAAAATGCAACCCCATGCAAGAGCTTTAACACCCACAAATTATCATTCAAAAGATCTCAATAAATTTAAAAATCAGACCTACATATAACAACCAAGAAGAAAAATACAAAACCCTAACCGGTTGCATACCCATATTGATTGGGTTACCTAAATCGATTCCTTTATGCAAATCAATTTATATACCCAAATCGATTTGTTTACATAAAACACACAACCAAATTTCGATTTAACAAAATGAAAACCCACAAGCACAAATCGATTTTAAACACAAATTCACAAAATGTTTTCCTTCTTCCCGTACAGAAAAAACCAATTCTTTTCCTTTTGGGTATAATTTATTATAATGCGTAGAAGGAATTTTTAACCTTTCTTTTACTTGATTTTCTTTGATCAAAACCCAAAACCCATCTCGCGTATTTTTCTCGGTTAGGTTAAAACCACACAAAGAAAACTAAAAAGAATACGAATCCATCAATTTTCTTTTCATACTTCATCTCCAAACAATTAAATCAAAAGTTGTCCACAATTTCCTTGATTCTTTATTAAAAATGTAATGTGTATTTCCTCTTTTTTTTTTTTTACAAATAATGCAGCAAAGAAAGGAGAAGATATTCATGCAAAGTAAACCTGAATCGGCAACCTTCTACTCTTCCCTCTCCAACAAGTTGAATCCTTCTTTCCTCCAAAACTCACGCAGGTATTCCAGAAGGGGAGAATGAAAATAGACAAAGGAAAAATAACAAAAAAATATAATGAAAGAACTATAGTTGGGCGGCATATTGAAGAATTTTCGGGCTTCCCAATGCTGGTACGTGTTTTAGTGCATGTCGCACACTTGTGCCATGTGAAGGTGTTTCACTTTATGAAACCCATAAATTTCAATAACTAAATAAAACTTTTGGCTTACATGCCAAATCCCTCTAAAATATATATATATATATATATATATATATATATACTAATTAATATTTCATACATTTTTTTACTTTAGTTGTTACCCAGCTTAATGGTTAAGTTAAAATTAACCTTCATAATACAAGTCCACATATTTCCAACAATATATTACCATAAAAATTAGTTGAATTTCCAGGTTTATATAAAACATTCCAATAAGAAAAATCACCAAGTCCGTAAATAATAATTTGAATATTCTCATAAAGCTGGCTTGATATAGCATTGTCAAATAAAACAGAGAATTATCATCGCGGTCATGCAAAAGTCGAACAAAACAAAAGACGACCAAACCAATTAAAATAAAGTAATCGGAACACAAATAACCGAAAGATTCAAGTATCATTTATGAACCGTTTTACCTATGATTAAGGCCTAATCATGTTTTAGGAAGGATCATCAAGGTGGGTGTGGGATTATTCGTCCCAAGCAGATGTCATGCCCCGCAGCAGCCAGGTCGTTCAGGTCATGATACTGACGAACCAAATGAATTTTACACCCAATGATTATCTCGCCTAATCATGTTTAGACTTAACCGTAGTTAATTTAACTTACAAGAAATTTTGGGATGTTACAATCACCTTGCTTGTAATCGTCATTAGCTCCTCAAGAAGTCTATGCTTCATCGGGAGTTCTCAACCTCTCGATTTGTTCTTCCTTGGACCGAGTCACTCCAAGCCGTCTCTAGCTCTCCTGCATCCCGATTTGTCATTAATATGCCTTTGACGTCAATGACAACTCATCATACATCTGTCAACACTTGCAACAACTCTTGCAGCTCCGAAAATCCTCGTGGACTTGTCCTATACACAATCTAGAGAGTTGACTTCCTAATGCTTCTCACAAAGTTGTTGTCACGCAAACTTTTCATAAGCAAGAATCGAATGAAAGATCCCCACCTATGTTGTCCTTAATTTTTCTTATTGGCTTAGGGCTTGGATCCTTGCTTACAACGTTAGATAACAACAATAAAGCATAACCAACACTAATAGCTCAAAGGATCATGCAAAAATCAGCTTTACCAACTGCTGCAATTATACTTTAAAAATGGCGACTAGGGTTTTTGGGAAAACCTCCACAAACCTCACTCAAATAATATTATTTCTATCAAAACTGATTTCTATATTATTAACAGCCCGAATATGCATTAAATCTGAATTTTTAGAGGCAAATAATGGCTGCAAAACAGTCTAGAAATCTGCATATAAATCTGACAGAAAATACCTTTAAAAACCCTTCCAAAAATTCTGAAATTGCTTCTTTCTGATTCCAAAAATGCAGTACAATAGATAGTAAATAATTTCAGACCTGGAATGACTCCACAACAGCTCACAGTAGACAAAAGATGGGTCGCTCCACCCTGGCAAATATAATAATAGCTGCTGCAATTTATTTCTTCAACACACACTGCTGGAATGATAAAAATCTGTGAAGAACAATGGAATTTCCTGAGTAGAAATCCCTCTCAATGCTCTTGGGGTTTTCGTCCACAAGAGAGGTAAATCCTAAGGGTTTTTGTCCTTGGATTTATTTGCAAAAAGCTCAGAGCTTCCAATGCAAAGAGAAAATATCAATTAAAAATCTGGAATGCCCTCTAAATAGGTCGACTTCTTCTTTATATAGGAAATGGGACCCAAGATGACCTCCATCACATCCAATGAGCTTCTTTCCCTCCGTTGCACTCCCATAGGCCAAGTCACATTTTTTAATGGGAAGCTTTGGCACACTTTTCTAATTTTTAACTCCCTTGAGCTAGTCGCATTTTCCCTTAGGAAGTACATTTTAATTAAGTGCTTTTATTTTTAATGCACTTTCCTAAGTTTTATTTTTAATGTTAAGTTTATTAATTTATTATATGTGCTTTTATAATGTTATATTTTAACTTTAGCACAATATAATAAAATTAATAAAACTTAAGTCACCCTAGAGCTCACCCTTTGGCCGTCAGGTAGACAAAATAGGCCAAAGGTCTTCAATAAATTTATTCGAGAAAGAGGGACATTACACCGAACCCCAAGTTCTTGCCTTCTCCCCTACCAAACATCTCGGTAAATTGCCAAGGGTTCCCAACAATCTTATTTGACCATCCCTCTACAGGTGATGCGTAGAACTAAACTAAACCTCTTTGTTTAGCTTTTTCCATAACGTGTGCCCAAAATTAGCCCCCAAATTCTTTTAGATACAAAAGTGGTGAGTAGAAATCCATACAATCTCACAACTTCCTTGAAAAACAAGTTAGCAACATGCATAACATCGCTTGTTTTCTTACAAGCAATAAAATTAGCTACTTTCAAGAATCTAAAAACAACAAAGATAGAATCATTACCCTTCTTCATTCTGGGCAATCTCAAAAAAAAAATCATAGTCAAATGCTCCTACGGTTTCTCGAGCACCGGAAATGGTTGATAAAACCCTACGTTCTGACTCTTCCCCTTCACCAATTGATATAGTTGACATCTTTGCACATATTTGCACACATTTGTAGCCATCTGCAGCCAAAAATATCTTTCACCTAATTGTACCAAGGTCATGTCTATTCCAAAATGACCTGGCATTCCTCCACAATGCTTCTCCCAGATCAAATTTTATCTCATTGACCCTACGGCACACACATTTGTGTGCCTTTGAAAAACAACCCTTCCTACAAGTAGTCCAATCATGGCATGCGGTTGTCACTCACTGGTTCTACACATGCTCTTCATGCTTCCCCAAAATCTTCTTCTACATGTAGACACAAAATTATGCAATCATTCTTTGTTACACTATGCCTCTAGTATGTCGTTACATAAATGATTCCTAAGTAAGAAAACTCGACATTGATAACATTTTTTTGCTTTACATTGATATTGTTTTACCTTTCCATGCTTTCGTCTTCTACTTTTCTGGAATTATCCCATTAATTTTGGACATCACACAATGTGTTACTCAGTTAAGAGTTTTCTGATTTATCTTGGAAGCTTTCTAGACATAAGCGCCCAATAAGGGACAATAGCGGCCAACGCTATTGCCCCCTCTGGGCGCTTCTGTCCTTTCTCTTGTGTTCTTACATTTTAAAATTACACACCACTTGTTTATATTTTCTAAACTTGTATTGATCACTTTGGGTCGGCTTTTAGTGTTGTTAATGTCAAAATTCAAGCAAAGGAATCATATATATACACAACCTACTAACTATTCTAAGGGACTCGGGCTATTATTTTCTATCTACTACTTGGGAAAAGGAGCAACTTAAAGACTGCATTTGGGCTGCATTATTCACTACATAGGAAGGGCAAATTCTAAATTTCATGACACACATTATCTTGGGGGCAAAGTAATTGTAGCCCGCTATCTTGGTGCAACTTGCACAAAGGCAACCTAGTGATGTAGGAGCATCATGTACATAAAGCAAATTTTGGCTTGATTAGTCTTTGTAGGGTGTCTTAGGTGTTTTGTAGGTGTTTTGGTCCATATGGACCCCTTCTTGATGTAATAAGTGGCATTTTGGAGGTTTCCCTCCAAAATCCACATTTGAATATTCAAATTAGTCTAGTAATATAGCTTAGGCCTATAGTGTTAGTAAGTAGCCAATAAAGTGTGAGTCTAGGCTTGGTATTAATGAAAATGAGGTGGACATGTGATGAGTACCCTTACTTGACCTCTACCATTGTGTAAACTCAATCAAGTTTGTTAAACCATGCATGAGTCAAGATGGTTGAAAACCTAACCACTCCTCTTCTTTCTTAAGAGCCTAATGCATTTGAATTGGAATTAGTTGTGAAGGTTGGTAGAAGGTGTGGAAGGGAGAAAACCTCTGTTTCAGAGCCAAGAGGCTCATGAAGCTAAGCATTTCAGGATATATCAATAAATGAGAGCTTCTTTTGTGTAAAAATATGTGTTTTTGAGGAATCATCATGGTGTTGTGTATTGATTGATTAAGGAATAATGTTTGATGATTGCAATAACCTTGTGTATGTTATATATGGTTGATGATGGAGTTTACAGGTGAGTGGAGTTTGAATGTTCTTGAAAGTGACTGTAGGTAAGAAGAAAAGCAAACAAAGGTATAAGACTGTGAATTCAAGGTAAGATGATTGTGTGTGCATAGTCAAGATCTGATTGTGAATATTCTGATATAAAGTTATGAATTTGTGTAAGATCAATGAAGTATTGTGATGGCTTCAAGAAAGTCAATGAACTATGAATGAAATTAGTTGCTATGGAGGTGTGAAACAGGGTTTTAACACTAATAAAAGTGTTATCAGACTGTGCCACAGTTTTGGGGTTTAGAGAATTCAAAAATAGTGAAATAATCTCATAAGACCTGTGAAGTAGATGGATAAGAGTTTTGATGGGATCAAGAGAGGTGCAGATACAGTTATCAACGTAAGGAAGGGATTAGGAAGGCGAGAAAATCAATATTCAGTGAAACATTTCCTTCATACCCTGCTTTAAGGGTTTCAAAGGTTTAAGAGAGGTAAATTGCATGAAATTTGTTACCCTGTATGTAAATAACCAAATGTTTACAATGGGATGCATGAAAAGTGAGGGTAATGAGACAAGACATTGTCAGAGGTATCCCCAGATTCAAAAGTGATTATACAGTCTTGACTGTGGGAGTGGGTAGAGTTAATGATTTGCAAAGGAAGTCAAACATGTATGTTAGTCAAATACTAATCTGAGAACAGTGAATACATTGATAAATGGTAAGCATGATTAAAAGATCATGGACTCTTAGGTATCAAGGGATAAAGCAAGATTCACCACCCCCGGGTTTCGAAAATTGAATTTTTGATGGGGCTTCCAAAGGGAACCCCGGGCTTTTGGGGTGGGGTGTGTAATTCGTGATGACATGGGTGAAATCATAGTTGCAGGCTCATTTCATTTACAGGCTGGAACTTGTAATCAAGCTGAAATTCAGGCTCTTTTATTCGGGGTCAAGCTAGCATTCGAAAGTGGAAGCACACATCTTAAAATAGAAGGGGATTCTCAATTAGTAATCAACGCTATAACAAAGGGGAAAGCTCATAATTGGGTGATAGATTCTTATTTACCAAGCATCCAGCATTGGCTTGCTAAGCTAGATGACTAGAGCATCTCCCATATCTACAGGGAGGCCAACTCAGCAGCCGATTTTCTTGCCAACTCAAGAGTAGAGCAAGCGGATGAGGTGGCAAAAGTGAATGATCATTCAAAGTGGGTTGGGTTAGCGCCCATCATTAGGAGAGATGTCGCATTAAATTCAAGTCCTATACGCCGCGTGTGAAGCAAAGTTAAAAACGTGGTGTGGGCTTATTTTCTTTCATCCCCATCTTTTCGATTCTCCACATTTTTACTAAGGTGGTGGTTGTTCTGTCCGGATATGGCAATCCCTCCTATCCCTGCCCTGTTCTGAGGGGAAGCAAGGGAAATGGCATTTTACAGTCATATTATGCAGTCCAAGTTGAACAAAACTTTCAAGTATAAGCTCGGGATCTATTGGTTTGGCGATCAAAAATATTTTGGGGGCCGAGTATCTCTCTTGGGAGTGGACGAGCGAGAGATAACATCCACTTTCCTATATCACCCGTTGCTCATTGGTTGCAGTAAGGAGGAATCTTTGCTGATACACTGCGTTTTATTATCTCCGGGCATGCCATTGGGTTAGAGGACGCATGGCAAATTTTACCCTGATTCGGGTTTCTCCCAAACGGCGGTGATGGGCTTGGGCGAGATAGTGTCAAGAGAGTATGTAGTGGAGCTAGAGCGGCAGAATTCTGTTGGCTAGATTTTATGCATAGCGTAAAACCTAGGCAATCATGAGATAAATCTCCTTCATTTAACGGTGAAGCTCCCGTGTAAGATGTTTATCTATTTTGCGGGGTGAATCCTAATAACTACTTTCGGGGTTTTACTTTAATTCCCTCAGCTCATGAACCACAACTGGGTAATTTGGCAGCAAGTAAGCAGTTGTGATGGGATATTTGCAGAAGGGGGAAAAATGGAAGTAGGGAAAGAAGAAAGGAAGATGTGTTGAATTAACCAATAGCTATCAGAGTTGGTCTCATCCACACAAATTAAATAAACAGATAAATCACAACATTCAGCAAAGAGGGAAAGAAATAACTTCTAACCTAGATCTAAGATAACACAAAGTTTATCTAAAACCTTTGAATAGAAGTACTCAACAAAGCACTGTAGACACAAAGTTCTCCAAAAATCCGCCTTTTATTCAATCCCCAACTTTTATAGAAATCACATCAAGGGTTCCAACACAAAGTCTGAGAACTCAAGAATGTTCTAGTTACAAAAGCCTCTGCTAAACCAGTTATGATGAACAAGTTGAGATCCTTTAACCCGTAGGTTCTTCCTCTATTTATAGTGCATGAGAGGCAACTACAAATTGTTGGACCACGATTGTTAGACCAAAACCCATAGGTGTTAGTCTCCGCTGAATCATCGAGTTAGGATCTACGAGAGGCGGTTAGTCCATGTCACAAAACTCGCGGGGAGCACTGGACACACATGCCAACAATCTCCCCTTAGCATTACCCGAGTGAGTTTCGAACTCGAGACCTGTCGCTCTGATACCATTTGTTGGACCACGATTGCCGTTAGACCAAAACCCATAAGTGTTAGTCTCTGCTACAATTGCTAGAGTTAGGATCTACGAGAGGCGGTTAGTCCATGTCACGAAACTCATGGGGAGCGCTGGACACACATGCCAACACAAATAGGAAAATTTCAATGAACTCCCGCATGTGCAAGCTATAAAAAAGGGAATAGTTGGCAATCTTTCTCCTAGAATTCCTCTTTGCATGACATGCATGATTTACAACTGAAGACTAAATCAATGCCTTGCATGTCTGCCACCTATTCTTAATTAAAGGACCTTTTCAAACAACTTGAAGTAATGGCTTTTAACCAATTACTTTAGTTTTACATTTTTGTTTGAGAAAATAAGAAGAAAGAGAAGAAGAAAGTCATTCCAGCAGTGATACTTCATACTTGCCCTTTGTTCTGATACTGAATGTATTTGTCAAGCATGTAGTTCATTGTTTTCCCATCTGCCTTAGCAATAGCTCCGCTTTCAGTCTTGAACCTTAGTAGTTCCTTGGATAGAATATCAATGCTTGTCTTTACCCTCTTTAAACTAGGTCCAAATTCCTTGACATCTGCATGAAGCCTTACTAATTTCTCAATTGAATCAAAAGTGAAAGGTATGATGGCTTCATCAATCTTCTTTTGGAGAAATGGAAGAAATTCTTCAAGGGAAGTTGGTGGTTTGTCGGGAATGAACCTTGTATAATAATGGACACCATCAATTACTTCCTCTGTAGAGAAAGAGATTACACTTCCCGACACTTCTTCCATTTTGTCTTCCAACAAATTGCATTTCTCTCAACATATGTTTGAGAACTTTCATGCGGAAAGACATTGTCATTTCCAGTTGCTTACCCTTTTCTATTGATCCATCTGGTGCTATTTGCTCTTCAATCAATACACTCTCAGGTAGTGAATTGATTTTAGCCAAAATCTCCAAGTGGCTTTCAGCAGATTGCATTCTCACCTTCTATACCTGTCATCAATTCTTTCAACTGAGCCAATGCTCTGTGCATACTTTCCAAGCTAGTTGGTACTTCTTTGAATTGCTCTGCCGCTTGGTGGATGATTTGCCTCTCCCATTCATCAATAGCTTTGACTTTATTACCTGCATCTTCAACCTCTTTGATCAAATGGCAGCTTACATGTTCTGTACTAGTATTGGTTATGACGAAGGTTTAGCAACCTTGGTGATAATTTCACATAACTAGGAGATTTGCTCATGAAGTTTGGCTTTCTCTGCTTTCTCCTTGTCAAGCTTGAGGAACAAAGTATCTATCAATGTCTGGGTATCTGTTTCAATCCCTCAGTGGTGACTTGCCCCAGTGGCACTCTGGTCACTGATATATCCATTGTCGTTAGTTCTCCCTTTTGCTTCCCTTCAGCCGGAGTTGATAATTCTACAAACTTTTGCCCTGATTCCTCAATGACCAACCTTGAAGTCACTTTGGCAGCTTTAGGCCTTTTAACTTTTCCTCCCAAGCTTATGAGCAATTGCAAGTCTTCCTCTTCCAGGTTAATTACTTCCCTAGCCTCTGGAACTGTTTGCAAAGCCAACCAAGCAGAGAAGTTATTATCTGGAGAATGAGAAGCATCGATGTGCACCACCATTTCTTGCTCGGGCCCTGTTGCATCAAAATTCACCATTGTATTATGACTCTCTCCTTCTGTGCCATCTAAGGAAAGTGCCCTTTCGAATTCTGCCATCTATGCCCTCAGTTCCTTTGTAGGAGGAGGAGGTGGAGAACTGGGTGGCGGAAGAGGAGTGTATATGAATGATGTTGGCTTCAATAGTGGAATAACCATGACTTCCTATGATGTCGGAACTGTTGAAGTGTTGTGAGTTGATGCAGGGGAAGATCCGTCAATAAGCGGCACTTGTGAAACAATTGGAGACTTTCCTTTACCCGATGCTTGAGACCTCTTGAGCACTTTTAACTTCTCTGGTCTTCTACTTTCACCATCATGCTTCCTTTTTCCGGAATTCCCTGTTATCTAATGCATTACTGCTTCATCCACGCAGTGTCCTCTTTCTATCAACCAGTTTGAGGTATTAACCAGACTACTAAAGACCTTTCCTCAATTGTTTCAACACCACCTATACTGATTTGAAGAGCAACTTTATCTCCTCCCATTTGATGGTATGCATCCAGTATCACACGGCCATCGGCAGGAAGGTCTACAGGTATTCTTGCCACACCAAAGTCGAAACTATCGGGGTGTTAATTTGTTGAAATCTCTTTCCCTGACTTCATATTCGTTCCTGCACTTCATCCAAAAATCTTCCAATGAAGGAATGTGCGTGTATTCCTGGGAGACTGTCTTCTTTGCTATTCCATAAGGATCAAAATTCATCCGGCTAGGAAGGATTCGTGCTCATAGCAAAGAAACATTTCAGCTTGGATATTTCTAGCTTTGTGAATAGTCTGACAAGTATAGTTGCCCACTGTGATTGGGAAGCTAATTGTCGTCTTGTGTTGCTTTGATTGCAAGTCCTGCAATTCTACAAGTTGTCTACATAGCTCCATGATAATCCATTTATCATTGGGATACCTAGGTAGCTTGATTGGTGCACCTGAGAAGCCACTAACCCTGAGATAAGTGAAGTCAACAAACTGAATGAAAACACAGCCGTACTGAAGAGAGCTTCCCAAGCTTCCTCGTTGACTCTGTTTGTCCTCATATCACTATTAAGCCTACAAATGACTTCATAAAAGAAGCCATCATTCACTACCCTGTATTCCTTGTAGTACCTAGGTAATACCAACTACAGTAAAACTCATAAATAGGATCCTTTGAAAGTATCCCTCTTCTATCCAACTTGGAGAATACCCCGTCTGAGGTTGCAGCATACACAAGATATGAAGTCATTTTAAAACTAAATGTCTGCCTAACCTTTTTAAGTTGCTCCCCGATGTTGTTACTAATGATTTCTGCCCAATTGATCATTGAATCAACTTTGTTGATCTCAATTGTCCTGATGAAGGAATACATCCATGAGTGAAAGTTCTTTGCATTACCTTCCCCATTTATCCTGCACAACAACCGGGTGATGTCATCAACTTCCCGCACTAGATTTGACCTTGGAAGAGTCCTTGGAAATTTTGATGGCGGTCTAGACTTCTTCATATATTTCCTGTTCATTATACCTACATAGTCCACCTTGTTCTTCTCCCACCTGTCAAAAGCATCCTGCATTCTGATTTTAATTACTATGGGTCTTGTCGAATCTTGAGGCAATAATTGATGAATTGTGCATCCAGTCTAATCACTTGTATTTCTGTTGCATCCCTGATTGTTCTAGATAGAGGATGGTAGAACTTTGCACATTCTAGAACAAATTCAGTAACTAGGTCGTAGCCGGAAATGTTGCAGCTTGGATAATTCCATTGTCCCTTATAGCCCGCATAAGGGATGTCCTACTAGTTGCCCTAGATCTATCAATCAATTCACTAATAGACTCATGCCCCATGTTTGTATCATTAATCTCAGCAAGCCTGGACACTATGCATGGTTCTTTGGATTATCTTTGTCATCACCCTTCATTCTGCCTGAACCAACTTTTGTCTGAGATCTCCTTTTTCCACTTTTACCAGAAGCTTTTGCAATTGTGAGAGTTGGATCTATTTGTGCAGAAGCTGCAACGGCTTCCCTTGATTCTGAAGATATATCCAATGTATTTGACATCAACCTCAACTTAATTTTCACAAGTATGTGCACAAGTGAAATATTCCTATAAACAATTCAGACAAATATGCAACTCATCACCCTCTTATTTATATATATGGGCAGCAGAGAGAAGTGAGCTCCACTGGGCTAAACTAGGAAATTGGGAACAACATGCATGAGCTTTGAGAGGGATTTTGCATGCAATTTATGAATATTTTCCACATGGGCTGCGTTTGGGATATAGAAGACATGTTGCTAAATATTCACGACAAAACTTAAATGGATTTTAACTCATATTAAAAGGGGTGCGTGGATTTTGAAGGGTGAAGACAGATTGTATTTGGAAGACAATGACTTTAAAAACCAGGACCTGCTTTGCAATTTCTCCTTTTTAATATTTGCGTGGAAATTGGAGGATGACAACAGCTTGCAAAAGAAGATAATGACTTCAAAAACCACGACTTGCTTTAGTTATTTCTCTTTATTATTAAAAAGTTGCGTTAAAATTGAAGGAGGAAGGCAGCTTGCAATCGGAAGACAAAACATTCAAAAACCACGACTTGCACAAAGTGACTTCTTTAAAAAATGTGTGGAAACTGGAGGAAGAAGGCAGCGTGGATCTTGAAGATGGAAGGCAGCTTGGAAATCCATGATTTTAACTTAAACACCTTGCCTTAAATTTTCGTGGATTTTGGAGGAAGAAGGCAATGTGGATTTTGGAGATGGAAGGCAACTTGCAAAGGAGGACAAACCTTTTAAAAACCACGACTTGCACACATGAAATCTCCTTTTAAAAATTGTGTGGAAATTGGAGGATGAAGGCAGCTTCAATTTAGAAGACAGGGACCTCAAAAACCACGATTCGCACTTAGATATTTTGCCTTGGCTTTTGCGTTGATTTTCAAAGGGAATGCTGCGTTGAATTTAGAAGGATGAAGCTGCCAATATCCACGACTTGCTTAGGAAAATTGCGTGGAAGCTTAGAGAGGGCAGTTGCGTGGAAACTTGGAGCAATTGGATTCTTTTCAATTTGGCAGACAAGACCACAAACATCTATGCTAGTCTCAAGACTTTCCTTTGCAAAACACTGCATTCTTTCCTCAGGGCTGCGTTGAAAATAATAGCTTGAAAACCAGCGTTTATCAATTAATTTTCCCTTTGTCTGAGGCAAAGAATGGCTTTTCAAAACCCTATGCAATTGGACTAGATCCAGCAGGAAGAAAGAAAAGGCCACGGGGAATTGCCAGATGGAACACGGAGAAAGACCGAAACCAAAACACAAAAGAAATAAATAAAAACAAAATACCTAAAAGAAGCTGCAGGCAATTGCTCGAAAATAATTCTCCAATTAGCTAGTCTGTAAAAACTCTTCCCTAGGTGAATGCTCCACTTTGAGGTGAAAGTAATACTGGTGTGGTAATAATGATGGGGTGAAGTGCTTTATATAACCCAAATTTCTTAATTTTAGCTCAATCTATTTTTAAAAGAACCTTTTTTTTAAATAAATAAATAAAACGCTTTAATATAACCAAGCTAAGTCTGGGAAGGGAATTGAGTGAGCTTTTACATATGGGTATTTGACGAACAGAGCTTTATGACTTTTTAAGGATACCTTTGAGCAATGCAAGCAACTGCAGGCAAAACAAAACACAAAAACATGACCCGCTACATAAAAAGAATGAAAAATTTAAAAAGGGGTAGTCCCAGATTTCAGGGTGAAATCCTGGGGACACCAAATTCCAAGTTGTGGAACTTTGCGGTCAATGTCCACCACATTTGCAAGTTGAAGGATAGAGGTCCCAGTTTCTTCGATCCTCTGAATTTGGATGCTTTGGCGTCCCCTATCGGTCTTGTCCTGAGAGCAGAGTCACCCAACCCGATAAAGAAGGGCAAATCATCTTACACCTTGTTGAGAGTTGCAAAGGTAGGAGTTGAGGGGCAACGCTCCTCCAAAAGGCTAAAACGAAAGAAGGCTGCTACGAGGGCGACCATCGGCCAGGAGGAGGTGATTGTGGTTTCCAACTAGGTTTCTCTATTTCTGTAACATTGCTTGGTTTTCAAGATGTAACATTGTGAGCCAATTCTCGTAGTATAGCTATTTAGTTTTTTCGTAGCAAGGTGATAACAGAATGGCTATAGTTGTAGCCCCTGCTTTTTTGGGACCTCGAATTGTAAGGGTGGGGACCCCATCAAAACCCCTCGGTTCATTGCTCCGGTCAAACGCGTTTTTTGTATTAAAAAAAAAAGGATAAAACAGGATGTTGAACAAATTAGTGAATGAAGAGTACGTACAGTCATAAACAAGACTGTTACAGTTATGAGCAAAGGTGCAAACTTTGAAATCTTTGTGAGCAAGAAGATAACAAAGGAGATGGTAGAAGTTCGAGTATTAAGATAAGCCTCATAGAAGGTTGGAGGGTCTTGATAATTTTCAGAACTTGTGAAAACACAGATCTTAGAACTAAAACCGTAATGATCTTAGGACACGCTTTTGAGACAGTTGTAGGAGAGGATTCATTTTGGGAAGTTAGAAACAAGATTGTGAAACTTGATGGATTGAACTTTGTGACTAGTTTGAAGAGATCACTAGAAGATATGGACCCACAACCATTACTCAAAATGAAAGAGGGAGGAAGGACGAAGACCCAGAGGGAATCCGTGTGCATCAAGGAGTTGCACTCAACTACGAAATGGTGTAGCTTCAAGATTCAAGCAAGAACTCAACCATGGAGACAATGTGCATGCATTAAAGGAAAAAGGGCTCAATCCCCATGCTCATAGATCAAGTAGGAAAGGTGTACATATAGGGAGTGCTGAGTAACTCCCATGCAACTAATGATGCCTCCATGATGGAGAAGAGGAGTTACTTTCCGAAAGGGGAATGTAACTCCTATGACGCATACTTACACATATGACAGATTCCATGATGGAATCTGTCATAACTAACATGACACCTATGATCCATGCTCACACCTAAGTGAGATGACTCACCGGTGAGGTGGCGGACACCTCACACCAACACAGATCGATAAAAACAAAGTATAGTCTAAGAGGAAACAGATTGCTTAGGGAAAAAGTCAATTAAGTCCTTTGGTTGACATAACTACTTGAAGGCAATAAGGATGAGTACTAAACATTTATGGAGGATGAAGTGTTGGTTGAAAACCTCGAAGGAGGTAAGAGACTTTCAAAGGTTCATAAGTTCTATATAAAGTTGAATACCTTGTCCCATACAAACACAAGTCTAGTAGGGTAATCCTAGGAGTTAAGATGGAGGGTCCTTTGGAAGGAAGACCACTATTGAATTGGGAGAGGTTGTCGGACAGAGATAAAAGAAGTGATAACTCATTGAAAGAAGCAAGGAAAAGAAGAAAAACAGAGTTGGATAAAGTGTGGAAACTCATGCAAGCAAGAACAAGTCTAGATATGCCTAAAATCAAGAAAATGAACAAGATAGAGGTAAAAGAGATGTATGGATGATGGTACAGTCTTGAACAAGTGTATTGGGAGGTATAAAGTGTCTAGGGAGTTTGTATAGGGATCAAGAGTCAAAAACCCTAGTTTTGATATGAAACCCTAGCTTAAGCAAATAGAAACAAGAGAAAATGAGGGTTTGGTGATTGGGAGTAGGAAAGGAGTTGAGAAAAGACAAATGGTGAAAAGCAAGAACAAGAAAAAGGGTATCCAAAAATCTAACCCTTTCTAATTGATTGTTTGCAGATTACTCCCAGTTTGGAGATTTGTGTCAGAGTAGGGTTAGTTGCCAAAAGGGCTAGAAAAGCTAAAAAGTGTATAAAAGATGATTGGTGTGGAGTTTTGATCTAAAACTTTTTAGGCATGATAATGAGCAAAATGGGTAGCCAAAAAGCTTACCAATCAAGTTTGAAAGTATGTGGTTAGTGAAATTTGTCGGAAAAACAACATTTTTCAGGGCTACAAGGCAAATTGAGGTCAAAAAGGAAAAGTGTGATAGATGGGTTTGTGAAACTAATTTGATGATTGGAACAAGTTTGTCTGATGATGTTAAACATGTTTGAAGTGATTTTGAGTCATGGTACAATGTTCTAATGTATTTTGGCATATTGAGCAAGTTTTAGCAAAGTATTGGCTTTTGAGAAAAGTGAATGATAAAGTTGTTTTTGTCACTTCTAAGCAAAACATTTGGGTGATTTGAGGTATGTATGCGGGATCTGCATCACCTAGTTTCAACATCATCGAGTCTAAAATGTAGTGCAGCGTTCGGTGGACAATCACATCGGGGGTGACCGCCAAGGTCAAGACGGCTCGAGCATTTGCATATTTTATTTAGTCTAATGTGTGCTTGAGTCTTGTGCAGGTAGTTAGGGTTTTTTTGCAGTACAAGTGCGACAAGAGAACCCTACAACGAAGTGGATGTGACAAAGAGCAAAGTGAAGGCAACATTATCAAACATTGAAAGAACCAGATCTGCACCCATCATCGGGACACTAGCGCCCAGGCGATATTGTCGCTTCACAGGTGATATTGTCTAGCATAATCTTCATATCATTGTTTTCCAAACAAAACATATACAATTCAAACTAAGCTCTGTTCCACCATCAATCCAACTCGAGATCCAGTCTAGCGGTAGATATTAGCTAAGTCACTCTTATCCTCTCATTGGTTGCACTTGCTTATCATTGTATGTTGATATATTGCATGTTTCTAATATATCTGATTTACTCCAGATCCTCTAATTAAGATTTAATTTTGTTAAATCATTTGGTGAACCCGATTATCAAATTGTGCACATCGGATCTATTTGTTTCATATCATGGCTAGGGCTTCTCATGAATTTATTGTTGAAAATCTTAATGACCTAAATACATACATTGTTGACCATCCTGAGAACTTGGATCTCTTTTTATATGTTACTAATGTTATCCCCACTGAGGCTCCAACATCTTCTATTCCACTTTCTTCTCCCCCCATCAATTACAACACATATTCTTCTTCATCTCCCTCTCTTGATTCTTCACTTCTCCTACATAGTCCTCTTGCACCAAGTTTCTTCTTACCCACTTCCCCCAATTTTTTTCACCCAAGTTTCCTCTTTTTTGATCCATGGAGATCCACAAGAGCATCTTAGATCATTTCATGTTGCATGCTTGGACTATGCTTGTGATGATACATTATTGACCAAGTTGTTTCCTAGGAGCTTACAGGAGTATGCTTTGCGATGGTTCTATGATTTACCTCTACACTCTATTAGATCTTTCACTCCTCTAGCAATCTATTCTTGCACATTTTTCTATGAACATTGGAACTAAAATATCATATGCACAAATGGCTAAAATGAAGCAAGGATCTAATGAGCATCTTAGTGACTATGTTTTGCGTTATAAGAATAATCTTACTAAAATGAACAATGTATTGGCTAAATCTGAATTGCAAGATCTATTTATCCAAAGTCTCTTGCCTCCTCTACAAGAATGTGTGCTCTTTTATTCTTTCGTTCTTTTGATCATTTATGTCATACTCTTAAAGAACGTGAAAATAAGTTACTTTCTATGGGCAAGCTTAAGTATGGTGATAATACTTCCAATCAATCTAGTAACAAATTCCAAAGTAAATCTACCTTTAAGAGCAAATCTAATGAGCCTAAGCCTACTGTTAATGTTGTATCTCAACCAACAAAGCTCCAAATACAACCTACACGACACATTTTTACTAGATTTCCATATCCACCTCACATCTTATTGCTAAGCTCATTGAAAACAATTTGATTTCTCTTCCATCCCCTCTTGAGTTAGATCCTAATCATCCTCGTGGTAAGAATTTTGATGAAAAACACATTATGATTATCATAGATGTAATGGGCATTCTACTGATAGATGCTTTAAGCTTAGACATTTGATTCAAGACTTGATACTAATGAACTCAAATTACCTAAGCCTATTATTTCTAAATCTACAAATGACAATAAAGAAACTTAAGATTTTCAATGATCCATTACCCAAACATGAAAAAGCGGTTTCGGATCTTCCTCTAATCATGCTTATCATGTGGTTCCACCTCCATCATCTTTTGATCATCCTCTTGGGTTTCTTGTTGGTACTATTGATATTCCCCATCTATTATTACTTTCACTAATGTGGATTTTCATGCTTCTTTTTCATCACATTGATGTTTTTGTTGGTGTTCATGTTAACAATATTATGACATATCCCTTTTAGGATATCACTTTAAAACTCAGAAATTTATCAAAACCCACAAACTGAAATTCTAATTTTTCCAGGACAGCAAGGTACAGAAATCTAAAAAAATTATATCTTCCAAAATAACCACTTCCTACAATACCCAAAGCTTCAAAAGATGCAAAAAAATATAAAGAACAATAAACAACTGAGAAATAATTTTTAATGGCCAATGCTGAATTTATTTTATTAATTTTATGACAGTAAATGAGGAAAAAGTACAGCTGACCGTAAACTCCAGAATATCAATAGAAAATGATTGGAATAATTTTCTAGGGCATCATTATGACAACAACAAGCTCCGATCTTAAATCTCTGAAACAGGCCACGGAAACCCCTTTAAAATGCTTCCCGAATTTCCCAATTAGGGCGCCCCACTTGAGGGAGACACCAAAAATCTGAAAATAAATAAAGCCCTTGTTGAAGAATGGTTGTCCTCCTTCTCTCGAACCCGAATCTCTAATTAATTCTCCAAATCTAACCCAAAAATTTGAACCGTGCAAACAGCAAGCTAGGGATATGGAGTGGAAACCCTCACCGAAGAATGTTCTACTGTTAGGGATGGATCTCTCGCCACCAAAGCTAGGGATCCTGCAGAATCTGACCTCCACGAGCAATAAGGCCGAAAGTAGTTGAATGTGTGAATGACCTCCAAAAGACCTCAAAGGGATATATATAACCTTTTTCCTCCAATAAACCCTAATCGCCCCCTTTGGGAATTTTCCCTATGCATAAATATAACTTAAGTGACTTTATTGTGCACATGCTAAAAAATACACTTAAGTTGTCCCAATGAAGAAATAGAACATAAAGTACCACCTAGTTGCCCATCACTTAAGTCAATGACGAAATATAACATAAAGTGAAGGTGGTAACAAAATAAACCCATACCCAATAGCCTCCAACGTCTCTAGCCTCTTGGGTATGACCAAAGCTAAGACGGAAATAAGCCTCTAGGCCTCTGGCGTAGGAATGGGGACATTACATGTTATGGTGCATCCTACTTTCAAACATAATGCATGTTCCTTATCTTTCCTACGAGCTATTGGTTTTCCATTATCTCGAGATGACATGTAGATCACCTACTTCTTATGGGCATGTGGTTCTCCCAATCACTTTGGGCCTCTTACTATCTCTATGTCTTTCTTTGTTGGATCCGAGGTTACGCATTGTGACATGGTCTTATGACTTCCTTGGCTTAAGGCTACTAAAATCGTCCCATTCATAGTTCATTTATGTCTCAAGTTTGTACATGAGCATCACATTGTCACTATTTGAGGCATCCCACCACGGACTCCTTTATCTATGGCCTCTATCATCTCCACACCTTTAGTTCTTTATGACCCCTAGTTATGCCGAGAGGTGTTCCTACAAAGATGTGATCAGAATGTAATGGCATGAGTGGTTCATTTTTTGGGCCGACATCAAAAAAAAATTAAAAATTATGAACCAACACAATGTTTAAAAAAATTAATACTCGAAATAACAGCGATAATTTGATAAATTGATCCTTGGAGTAAATAAAGCAGAGTCCGGTATGACCCCATGCCCCATACATTTTCGCGGGGTCGGAAAAAAATAATATACGCTTTGGGGTGGGCAGCTAGGCCGACCCACCCCACCACGGCCACCACTCCTTGGCCCCACCACCCGCCTCCACCCAGTCAACATCCACCTCTCCCCACACCACCGACACCACCTCCCTACCCCTCCATACCCCTCTCTCCACATCACACTCCTTTCCTCCATTCCTACGCCACTCCTCAAACCCTGCAACTTAAATAAACCAAAGCAAAAAAAAGAGAGATAAGCAAAAAGTAATATAACAAAGCAAACAAACCTAATCACAACTAAACCTTATAGCTTTTGTTTTAGGTTTTGTTTTAAATTTATATAATGTTAGGTAAGCCACACGGTCTTTTAGGGCTAGGTTTAATTACGTATAGTACAATATATAAGGTTTTATATATAATATATAATATGGTATAAGTGTTAAATATTTATATTATATAATCTAAGGTAAGTAATGTATACGGCTCATAATATTATATATAATATATGTATTATTAAGTTTTCCAATATATAACTTAAGACATGTATAATGTAAAAATTTATATAATAATGATATTATATATAATATATAGTTTAAGATAATATATAATGTAAAGCGTATATGACAATGTTATTATATTTATACTAGCATACCTATCTTAGAAAATCTATGTAAAAGACATCGAGAGGTATCATTCTCGAGGTGCCTATTCCACTTATTTGTGGAATCAAATATAGGCGCCTCAAGAATGATACCTCTCGGCGTCTTTTACATAGATTTTCTAAGATAGGTATGCTAATACACCTAGTGATGATGGTCTCATGGCTTTGAACAATGTGTAAGTATTTGCGCGGCCATCATGAACCGCATGTCTATCAATTCCATTTGATAAGCGATACTACACGAGATGGTAGACCATCTAAAATATCCTTTAACATGATATCCACGTACTCACCTAGCATCTCCTTCACTTATCATGGGATCTCCTATGTTTGTGCAGCTTTGCCTTCCCCTACCTTCTATGCTAACCTCAATATAAACACAAAACATTCACCCCCCTTTCATAGCACTCGAGAACTCCTTTCCTAAAATCAACAACAACTTTGTTAGACTCCTTTCCACCTCTACACTCACATCCTTCAAAGGCTTCAAAGTGTACTTCCATTCATACTTCACCAATGTGTAAGTATTTGCATGAGACATCATGAATCGCATGTCTATCATACTTGTTAAGATCTCCCCAACAACACATGGCATACGTCCATGGGCATTATATTGCACAAGACTTCATCTTCATATGCACCAATCTTGATATGCACTCATCATTGCTCATTTACAAGCAATTGATGGTGCTTCAACAACCGTGACATTTTATATGGGTTTGGGTGTGAATTCTATTCAAACCAAGCTTCTCAACAATCTTACTTAAAACAAGATTATCAGTGTTACCACTATTAATTATGACTTTGCATCACTTACCTTCGATTTGCTAACGATCCTAAACAGATTCTCTCTGGGCAGGCGGTTCTCTTCCTTCGTAGGCTTCAACAACACCCTCTTCATCAAGAGAGCTTCTCTCGTTTCGGTTCTTTTCATTCTATTTGATGTAAGCAATGAAAAATCACAACAATGAAAGATACACAAACACAATGCAAACCTATCGGTAATCCTTCGGTCAAACCTCAATAGGAGAGCTTTTGAAGTTGTATAACCTTGCAAAATGATTGATTTGTGAGTACTCTTGAATGGCCTCCAAACGTGAGTGCAATTGCTTTAGCACAGTTGATTTGGCTTAGAAATTTAACAGAGTTATTGTATTGTGAATCCAAGAGGATTTGCAAGAGAGTAAGCCTGCAATTTATAGAGGCAGAAGTAGTTGGAAATTAGTTGAACACAATTGAATGCATATGCTAAAATAGCATTGGAAGAGGTTGCAGTAGTTCCGGGGCATTTAGGGCGATAAATGAATTAATTGCAGAAGTTGCATCTGGAAAGGTGGTTGTACGTGCAATTCAATTGCCCCCACCTTTCTAGGATTCTAAAAGTGTAGTTAACTAAGATAAGGATGTGAAGTCCAAGTGGAGTCCATGTGGCTATTGACTAAAATAGGTGGAATTAAATAACTAAATTTAATTAGTATTTAATTGTGAGGAGATAATTAACCATTTAAATAAATAAATGTTTAATTATATTAGCTAGAAAGGTGTTAGGAATTAATTTAATTAATTCCAAGTGAATGGTATAATTAGATTAAATTAATTGTGAGGAAATAATTAACCATTTAAATAAATAAATGTTTAATTATATTAGCTAGAAGGGTGTGGGAATTAATTTAATTAATTTCAAAGGCATGTTAGAATTAAATTATTTAATTCCAAAGGGTAGGAATATAACTTAGGTAATAGAATTAATTTTAATTAATTTTAAAGGGGAGTATTTGAATGATGGAATTAATTTAATTAATTCCAAAGGGGTGTACTACGGCGAGATAGAATTAATTTAATTAATTCTAATTGGATATAAGCGGGATAGAAATATGAATGTATTTTTAGGGTGTCTACATTTTCCCCTCTTTAAAGTGTTATTGCAAAGTAATAGTGCTTTAAAGATAGTAGACACGCATCGAGTAAATGCGAGCGTAAAATTGTGAAGCATTAGGATGCCCCAACAAGTAGGAAGTGTTGAAGCATTTGAATGCCCCAACGAATAGGATGGTAGAGGAATTCCCCTCAAGCGGGTGGGTGACGCAACAAAGCGGTGGACAACCGCTTGATAGGAAGGAAAACAAGGGATTAGAACAAGGATGGGAAAGGACTGTGCTCGTAGCATGAGCGTCATTTGGAGAATAATTTTAGAGCAACCTTATTTTTGTTGTTGCACAATAGAGTTATCACCATGATTATGAAAGAATCAAGATGGTTAACCCAAATGCGCATAAACAAACACACACAACAAAGAAAAGATAAAATTGGAAAACAAAACCAATATACAGAGTAGGTGTCGCATCAAGGTTATAAAAGAACCAAGATGTAATCACACTACTTGCAAGTGGTCCAAAAATCAAACACCAACAATGCAACACAAATTCGAAAAAGAAGACAATCAACTATGCCCCTAATGCGTGCCACAATGATGATTAAGTAGATGCAAATGCTCCCAAGTGGGAATAGGATCAGACGGAAGAGTGGAGTTAAAGCAACTCCTTATGAAACTCTTGTTAAATCCGTTGTGCAAATGATCGAAGTTTAAATTGCCACAAGCGTAGTTATATCGCAAAGGAAAAACAATTATGTGACTTGCTTTGCAAGAAGAGTTAGATCATCGATGCAAAGGGAAGAAAGTGACAGTTGTAAGATTGGCACGATCACTAGGGTAATAGATAAAAGTATGACGTTTATCAAGATTGTATTGAAATATTGAATGATTCACTTCAAGGGTTTTCCAAGTAAAATTTCTATGACAAGTGAATGTTTGTTCGAAAATTTTGTAATAATTTTTGTTGACTTCTTTTTGGATTTTTGAAATATTTGAATTTTTGCGAGTTTTGGAAGGATTTGAAATACAAATGCAAACAAACATGAATACACAAAGTAAAAAGGAATGCATTCCATGACTTAAATAAACCAGAGGAAAACACAACATATGCAAGTGATAAAAAGATACAAAACAAACAATAGAAACAAACCCAATATGAACAGGATCCACGGCAAAGTTATATTTGAACTTAGATGCGAATAAATTTCCTGCAATTGGTCTATAAGCGCATTTCAAATACACAGAGTATTGGTTATTCTAACTAACAAAAAATGCCGAAGCCAAGAATATACAAGACAACATTCTATATGTACAAACATTAGACAAGCCAATGAACAATGCACACCAATGTTAAATACTAACAAGTAAGTGACAATATAAAACAGTTCGCAATAACAATGTCTAAAGACATTCCTAGTGTTTTCTACAATGAATAGATAGACGGATGTCAAGTTGCCCCCAAGCGAAAGCCAAAGCCAAGTGATGTTCGTAAGCAAAGGTACATTGCAAAGAGTGGCTTGATTGATTGGAAAATGCAGATGATTGGGAACAATCAGATGAAGAAAGTGGCGAATGAAGTTACATAGTCGTGAATGTGTTTGCAAGCATTTTCAAAAGTCTTTTTATTTTTTTGTATTTTTTGAACGATTTTATACTATTTTTTGGGATGCTTTGAACAATTTTATATGCTTTTTGATTGTTTTACGAGACATGTGAATGTTTTTGGTCTTTTCTAGTAATTTTGAACCACACGCCAAAGAGGAGAGAAAAGGGATTCCTGTGCCTTAACCAACACGTTACATATGAACAAAGTGAACGAAAGCATAATGGAAGGTGAACAAGAGTGGTAGACAATGGGCATGACGACCTAACAAGGAAAACATGCGACACAAGGCGAGGTGGAAAGATACAAGCGGAAACAAGGTGAAATGACGAAACAGGTGAATGCATTGATATGCCCCTAAGCACAAGGGTTACTCTTCGAGACTTGGGAGTAGAACTTCTTCAGATGAATGGCATTCATAGGCTCCTTCAACTCTTTGCCATCCTCAAAGAGACAAAATGTATGTGCCAAATCAGAACTTGGCAGTTATAACATAAGGACCCAACCAATTAGGCTCAAATTTGCCCTATTTTTCGTGGTTTAGTTGTGTTCTTCTGATTTTCTTTTAGAACTAAGTCACCGATTTCGAACTATCGAGGTTTGATCTTGCGATTATAATGACATGGAAATGGTATCTTTACAAAGGTATCTTTATTGAAAAGGGACCGTTACTTTCACCCGATGATAGCTATATCTTAAATAGTTATAAGAAAGCTACGCTTGAATAGCTAAGAGCAGAAATTTGAGTTGAAGCTTCGATTTTGAGGAGCCGAGTATAATTCAGTAGAGAGTGCAAGTCTAGTTGCGATCTAGAGTCCGAGGAGTGTGTCTTGTGGGTTGTTGCATAGTCTCTTTCAAGACTATAATCCAATGGTAATGTGTCCTACCCGAGTCTATAATTTTCCTCGTTGAACAATATAATAATCTTATTGTTCCTTACCTACTACATATTGGCTTGTGTGACGTCATCTAATGTGTAAATCTGTGGGCTGCGTGATCTAAGACAGTCCTTCATTGGATCCTCTGACCACAACTGCATCATTGGTTGTCAAGCTTGTGCTTGAGAAACCTTGAGGGACTTACATAGCATGCTGAATTTTCCTACTAAACAAGTGGGCAATTATATTAAGGTTGTATTAGAGTAGGAAAAATCAATTCTAGTAATATACATTCAGGAAAATCATAATAACATTCTATAACTAGCTTGTTCTTTTGGAATGTTGGAAGTTGATTGAGAATGAAGCAATTTATGTAGATTGCAGTTGACCTACAAAAGAAAGGTCCTGTGCATCAGTTACTTATTTCAAACTTGCAGTGTCTTTCAAGGGTGTTAATAAAGATTCAATTCAACTCGTACAAAGAAGAATATGACCGTGATATATAGCCTTGTATTTGGTTGCCAACCATGTATACAAGGCCATGGTGTTTCCCATTGGATTGCAATAAAAACCTTTTGAATGCCACGGTCCTTATTATACCAAATCTCAACATAGATATCAACCTAATGTTCGAATATTCTTTTCTAAAAGTCAATTCCACAATGTGCATGAGTTAGGAGGTATTGTGCAAGTACAGGCTGAAATGTATTACTCTGCTTTTCTAAATCACATTTGCAACACGCTTCAGCCTTAATAGATAGTTACATTGTGGAAAGCTTTGATATAGATTTGAGGATAATATTAGATTATTTTTATTGGTTTGCAAACATAAGTGCTATGCGTAGAAAAAAATTCACTGGACCAATTCTTTTGTAATTGGATGCATGCCAATTAGTGATTATTCCAGTTCAATTCATCCTAGACTTAAGTCATCTCATTATTGCATGTCAAAGTATGGTCATTGTGATTGTGTACAACTAGGCATGAGAAATTATCAACAGACACCCCCATCTCCCATAATTCATCCCATTTAATCAATTGCCTAATGTACAACCCTCAAAGAAAGTGAGACCTTTTCAATGATCAAATTGAAGGTAAAAAAATTCAGTTAACATAACAAATTTGAAATGGAAACGAATTCACAAAGTTTAACCAATTTAAATGGAAAAAATCATTGAACACAAGGATAACAGAATCAAATCAATTATTAAGGCTTGTACATAGAAAAGACAACTAAAGTGCCCTCTGAAATTCAACAGCGCAACAGATGGGACTAGTCCATATAAATAAAAAGGCCAGAGTATGCTTCAGTTGCCCATGTATGGTAGAAACAATCCAACAAAACAGAATCCCTTAAGGACTCATGCAATAAATCGTAGGCAATATATAAAAAGATAATTAAAATATTGCAAGATTTGGTATCCAACATCCCTTAAAATGCACACGAGAAGCCATCCTAATAGTAATAGATCAGGATTTTCACAGATCTCTTTGCACTTAGTTGTTCCTTTTAATGGGGTTTAGTCCATTCTGCGAATTTTTTTAGAGCATCGAATCAACAGCATTTGACTTTTGGAGAGAGTTATCTCATTTGCACTTCAGACTTCATCAATTGAGGAATGGCTAAACTATGCTGCTATTTATACAGTTAATAAGCAAGTAATTACATATTCCTCTGTCACTACCCCCTGAAATTTTGTTCTTATTCTCTAGCAGCATATAGACTCCTAGCATTAAACACATGCATACAAGCCCTAAGAGAACTTCAGGGAATTTTGGTCTTAATAATCTTTATAAAAACAAAGATAAGGAAACGGGTATTACCTTACATTAAATTATATCAGATCCATCATGCCATGAAAGCATCACTGGAAATTTTCAATGATAATGAAAGAAAACAGTGTTGTTTGAGGTTGGTTGTGGCCATTTGAGCTAGATTTGAGGCCAGCTGTGGCCATGTGATGTGGATGTGGGGATGGCTGTGGTCGTATGATGTAGACTTGAGGCTGGTTGTGGTTGTTTGTAATGCTGATTTGTAGTTCCAGTCCAAAAAAATGGAAAATCATTTGGGAACAGTCTAAACCCTAAACCCTAAAATAAGGCTGTTTATTTTAGCAATATTTAAATAAGAAATACCCGCATATTAACAAGCCAAGCCTTAATGCGATATGTGTCTTCTTCAAGCCTTGGTCATTTGGGTTCCAAATTATTCCTGCAATAACATACCCAAAATTAAGCTTGCTAATTTGATTTATATCCTGCAAACAACAGTTATTAGCATTATTTAAACAAAAATACCTGCAAACTGGTAAGCAAAGCCTTGACGCAATATGTATAATCTTCGATCCTTTTTCACTTGGATGTAAAAAAATTCCTGCAATAAATTAAGCAAACAATCGAGTATGTTAAATCCAATTTCCATCATGTAAAGAATATTTTATTTTATCAATGTTTGAAGCAGAGATAACTTCAAATTAGTAAGCCAGGCCTCGATACAGAATTGCTACCTTCTTCTAGCCTTTATTCATTTGGATGCAAAAGAATTGTTGTAATAGAAAACCCAAAACTATGTCCGATTTTTTTATCCTTCAAAAAATATAGTTTATTCCTTCAATATTTAAAGCAAAGAATACCTGCATATTAGTCAAGCGTTACTAAAATGTATATCTTCTTCGTTTGGGTATAAAAGCATTCATGTAATAGAATGACCTAAAGGGCGTTCATCAATGATTCCATTATACTTCTATAATACAAATAATAAATCATTCTATCAATATTTGAAGCAGAAATACTTGCAAATCGGTGATTAAGTTCTAGTGCAGTATGTATTTTCTTCCAGCCTCTCTCTATTTGGATGTAAATGCATTCCCAGAAAAGAATACTCAAAATTGACCCAGATTTTTACCCCAAAACAAGGATTATCAAATTTTAAGCAGAAACTACTCCAGATTGGCAAGAAAGACAGACCCCGCACATGCAGTGAAAAACTGGGCTAGTTGCGCGCTCGAGGCTTCTTGGAGTCCGTGCTGACAAGCATACCAGCAGCATCGACTGCTGCCTAGGCTCGCCTCGGGCTCTCCTACGGCTCTGTCCTTGCTGACAGAAAACTGTCACATCCACTGCAATCTACCCAGTAACGTAAGGACAGGTGGCAGATTTTTAAAATGAGCTTCAGTTCAGAAAACGTTTTCATGTGCGCAACCCTGGGCATTTAGCCCATTGACGTCATCAGATGGTGCGCATCACTCACGCCATTTTTATGGTCTGTCTCCATTGTCCATTTGAGTCTAAAAGAATATGCATCTTCTTCTAGCCTTTGTTAATAAATACCAAAAACAGTTCTTCCGTTTTATTTTTTTAAATTATTGCTGAATACTTAACTATACTATGTAGCACTTGCGCCAAAGGGAATGGGAATGTAACGGTTAAATTATATGTTAGGAAAGGATAGATTATTATTATTATTTAGCTCGAAAGTTCCTCTATTGGATATTCAATTTCTTAATTGGATATGTTTCTTTTTTAAATGTGTAGTTCATATTGAAGTAGACTACAATTTTTCCCTAACATAGAAAAAGAGATTTAAATATATTTTAAGCACACATTTTGATATACATTTGAAAAGAATAAATTGAAATGTTACTCGGAATAGGTTATGAAATGAAATGAAATGAAAGATTATAATGACGTCCACGAGACTTAAGAGTCTATGGAACCAACGAAACCGATACATTAAGCGGTTTTCAGACTTTTACCATATCGCCTCTTCTATTGTGAATCTTGAGCACTAAACCAAATGATATTTTGAAGTTTTTCCCTAAATTTACTATATTAATAATAAAAGTAATTGTAGGCAAGTTACCTATAATTTTTCACAATTGTGTATGGAGTGGTTTTAGTCTTTAAGTATCATTTGAATGTAGAGGTTGGGTTATATGAAGACCCTATATTGATTGAGCTCTAGATATAGTTGTAATCGTTAAGCCTTATCTTTTGGTTGTACTAATATTGATTGTTTGTCTTATTGAGTCTTACTCCTTAGTATTTATGTATAGTAATTTCCCATGTTGTGGATAGAGTTATTTGTCTACAGGTGACCTAGTGATATACATATTATAGGTATAGTTTTTGCGTCATTTTGGTCCCACAAAGGATTATCAATGTTTCTATGATGTACATAAGTATATATGACCTCTCCAAGAGACCCATTTACAAGGCCCACTTGAATCCATAAGTTTGTTGTCAACATGATTCTTTGGCCTATGCATAGTAGGAGCACCTGCAGAAGTTGGTCATCATCATTATCGATGTCGATATTATTTATGTTCACACTACAACCGGAAGATTTAGTAGCTATGGTACTCTTTGTTGTGTAGTCTCTTTAGATCATTTATAGCTTACAAGTGCCTTGAGTGGTCAAAATATTATTGTTTGGATTTTGTTAGAAATTCATTTTTGTGATGCATTAATAGTTCTCAATCGTGTTGTGTTAGCTCCACACTATGTATGTTTTGTAATCTCTAGTAAAAGTGGCCCTAAGTTGAAGTGTCACCTTCGACAAAATTTTATTGTAATAATTGTAGTAAATTGTTACCATAGGATTTTGGCAATTGAATTCAATGCATTGATAGGTCCATCCATAACATGTGGTGGCTAGGCTAGGTCACCTATAAGAATTATAGACATGCCACTAAAGCAATGGTTTTGTTGGTGGGGAAATGTTTCACGTATAATCTCTTGTATATCTCTAGTAATAGCTTTGGCTCTAGGAAGCTCATCTCATTTATAAGGAGGTATTTTATGTGTCTCATGTCTTTTTAAAATATTGTTAGTGATTGTTCCTTTAACAATTATATTCATTTTATTAGAATCTTGAGGGTTAAATGTATAACGAGACATATATGTTACTATCAACAATTCTTGTAGGGGTGACAATAAGGAGTGGATTTGTTTATGTGAAAATAAAATTTAAAGCATAGTCTATATGTAATGAATCAAGTAGGATTTTCTAGTGCCTTCGATTCATTGAACAATCATATAAAATGGTTTTGCCAATGAATGATTACAATAGTGTTCCATAACTATGTGAAGTGTTAGTTATTTGTTACGCCATTAATCCTTCATCGATATCGATTTGGATGCTTAATTTGTGGCTAACATAATATCATTTCATGCCATATCATATTCATTTATGCTTTCATATGCATAGGAGGTCAGCCTTGATGCTTTGCATAGTATAGTAGGGTATAAATATGAGTTAGTAGCTAGTAGATGAGCACTTGAGTCTTATTGTATGGTTTGAAGGTTTCCCCCTCAAAGTGGATAAGTCATTCTACTTGCATATTTTGATCATTTCTCTATATTTTGATGTTGTTTAGTGTTATATTGTTGTTAACATACATATTTTCCTAAGTAATTTCATTACAAGTGGTATCAAAGCTTGATCTAGGCCAAAATTAGGTCAAAACCCTAATTTTGAAGATTAAGATATATTTCCAATGGGGTGGTGAATTTTTCGCATTTTTAAAACGAACTTGGAGAAATCAATCAAGTAAGGTTCTCTCAAAATTTCAAGATCCTTTATCTTATTTTGCACACTTTATAGCCATTTTAGGATTTTTCATAAATTCACTCCATAAGATGATATTTTTGGAATTTTTCCAAGTTTCTTATATTTTTAGAAAGCTTGAAAAAAAAAAGCTAGAGCTTATTCTCTATGTTTATCTATATTCATCAAATAACCATACTAAACCCCAAACCCTCAATTCCTACCCTAATCCTTGTATCCTAAGACCCGAACCCTACATCATGATAGGGAGATTAACTATAGGAAAATGGAAGGGTCAAGCAACTCTAAGAATGACTCCAAATAAGGAAGAAATGGATTTTGAATCTTCATCTTCTGGGGTATCAAAAACATTCAACCGACTTGAGAAAAATTTAATAATAGTGTGATTAAGGATGACCTTAACCAAAATATTCAAGCATTGGAAGGTAACCTTCAATAACTAGAAGGTAACCTCGGACATGATCTTCAATTAATTAAGGGTGAACTATAGACAGGGTTCAAATCAATGAGGAAGGATTTGATGCTCGCTCATTTAAACATGAATTCTCATTCAAGTCACATGGGTTCCTCAAGTAATGCACATTCAAACCTAAATCACACCAACCAAGAGGTATCCTATGGAAAAACTAGTGGATCTTCTATCCAATTACAAAACATGATTCTAAAAGTAGAAATGCACAAGTTCAATTGGAATGTCTATCACCCAGATTAACCAAATAGAGATCTTTTTATTTACATCAAGTCTCAAATATACGAAGGTGTAATGACATCCTTGTATATCCGGAACCAAAATAGTTCATTTGGTATAGATGGATGTGTGAGAAAAATAAAAAGAATGGTATCCTTATTACATGGTCTATGTTCACTTACGAGCTTCATACACACTATAATAATAATCTTACAGAACTATTTTATCTATATATCCAAATTATGAAAAATAAGGATAGTTAGGGATTATATCCAGTAGTTACATAATTTATCCTCGCAATTAAATGACATCACATAGGATCATTTAAATGATCTCTTATTGGGTGGACTCAAGGACAACATTCAACTTGATGTTCACATTCTTAATTTGGGGTTGATATTGGAAGTTATGATAGTGATTCATCAAGTGGAGGAGAGAGATATGGTAAAATGAAGGGGTCTTTCTACTCACACTGAATGCATGATTCCAACACCATCATTTCCCTAACTAACATGATTGATTCCTCAACAAATTGAATATAAGCAAAAAAATAATATATGTTATAGTTTTGATTGGAAGTGGAGAAAGGGAAATAAGTGTCATGGGAAGAAATTATTCTACATCAAGGGTCCTAATAAGGAATAAGATGAGGAAACAATTAATGAAGAGG
This sequence comes from Taxus wallichiana var. yunnanensis, assembly GCA_018340775.1. Lineage (NCBI taxonomy): Eukaryota > Viridiplantae > Streptophyta > Pinopsida > Cupressales > Taxaceae > Taxus > Taxus wallichiana. The sequence goes on from CM031236.1 coordinate 43,240,799, forward strand.
AAGAGGTTTATGAGATTAAAGTTGAAGAATATTAACCAACTTTTTCTTGTTATGTAAATTTAGGGACTAGCACCCCACAAACCCTTAAGGTTGTTGGGTTCATAAAGAAACAAATGGTGACAAAACTAATTGATTCTGGTAGTACTCATAACTTCATCAATCATAAGTTGGCCTTACGCTTAAATTGTTTCATATATCCATCCCCGAGAGATTCAAGTTATGGTTACGAGATGGAGGTAAAACAAGTTGTTCAAGAAAGTGCTATAAGATTAATTTATCCATGGGAGATTACTTGCTAGAGGGCCCGATGTGTGTCATTTCAATGGAGGAATCAAATATTGTGTTTAGGGTCTAATGGCTTCCTACATTAGGCATTATTGAGATGAAATTATAGGATTTGTTCATGACATTCCGTTTTGAAGGGAGAACTTTCAAGCTACACAGGATGAAGGAAAAAATTTCACAATTGTTAAGTTATCATCAAATGCAAAAATTAATTAATAAGGGTGTAGATGGGTTTGTGGCATAACTATTTTCACTGGAAGCTCAACCATCAAAAGGTCTTAAACCAAAGATATCTACAATTAATTGACAATGAGCACTCAATAATTATTGGGGATATGCCAAAAGGGTTACCTCCTAAAAGATATCATGATCATGCTATTCAGTTAGTACCAAGAAGCCAACCACCCAATATTAGACCTTATCGGTACCCTTATCTACGAAGAGTGAGATTGAAAAGATGGTACAAGAGATATTAGATGTAGGTATTATTCACCATAGTCAAAGTGTTTACTCTAATTTAGTGGTTATAGTGTGAAAGAAGGATGAAGGTTAGCACATGTGCCCAAAATATAGGGATCTCAAAAATAAACAATGAAAGATAAGTTTCATATTCATGTCATTGAAGATTTGTTAGATGAGTTGCATGGTGTTGATTATTTTACAAAATTGGATCTTCGATCAGGATATCATTAAATTAAAATTTGTAATGAATATATTCACAAAACAACATTTAGGACATATGAGGTCTACTATGAATTTATAACAATGCATTTTGGTCGTATAAATGCACCATCTACTTTCCATGATTTGATGAATTCAATCTTTCTTCCATTTCTAATAAAGTTTTTCCTATATTATTTGATGATGTATTAATCTACGACAAGACACTGTGAGGAAAATTTATATCACATCAATAAGGTGTTCGTCATTCTAGAATAGTGAAACCTTTATGAAAAGCCCTCAAAGTGTGTTTTCGGTACCATAAAATTAGAATATTTGGATTGTATTGTTTCCTTTGAAGGTGTAAAATTGGATCCTTATAAGATACAAGCCATGGTGGACCGTAAGGTTCCTAAAACCCTCAAAAACATCAAGGGATTCTTAGGGCTTATAATATACTATCATGTATCTCGTGAAGAATTATGGTAGAATTGTAGTACCACTCATGGCATTATTGAAGACATTTACTATTTTCATTGGAATGAGGAAGTAAGCCAAGCAGTTGAGTCACTAAATAAGACCATGTGTACCACTTTAGTCTTGGATGCTCCAAATTTCTCCAAAATATTCAATGTTGAATGTGATGTTTTGGGGAGTGGCATAGGTGCAATAATCATGCAAGAGGGTTACCTCATTACATTTGAGAGTCATCAACTCAAAGGCAAGAACCTTTCAAAACTAACTTATGAGAAGGAAATGATGTCTATTCCCCATGTAGTCAAATAATGGAGACCATTTCTCATGGGTCATCACTTCTAGGTGAAGATAGATCGTGACATCTAAATACTTCTTAGAGCAATGAATATCATCCGAAGAATAATAAAAATGGGTCACAAAAATGTTGGGATATGACTTTGAGATTATGTACAAGAAAGAAAAATAAAATGTGGTAGTTGATTCAATATCCACGAGAGATGAGTCCACATAAGTATATACAATGTTTATATTATAGGTGTATCGGGTAGATCAAGAGAGAACAAAATGGAAGATGACACAAAACCCAAACTCTCATTCAAAATTTCCAATAAAATATGGGCATTTCAGAAGAAAAAAATTATGTGGAAAGGGTATGCATTGTGGTACAAGGATTAAGTGTACATATGCAAGAACTCTAGCCTTAACATTCGGAGTTCTCTCGAGCTCCATGCTTCTCCAAAGGGTGGCCATTTTAGGTTCCTAAAAACTTATCACACAAATAAGCAAGATTTTTTTGGGAAGGGTTGAAATGGGATGTCTAGAAATTTTGGTAGAGTACTTGGTGTGTGAGTGCAATAAGCGAGAAACTATTAAATTTCCAAGCATTTTGCAACCTCTATCTAGTCCTAGTGAGTGGTGGGCATAACTTTCCATGTGTTTCATCATAATATTTCCAAAGTTTGAAGGAAAAAGTTGATTATTGTGGTTATGGATAAACACACAAAATATTCTCACTTATGCGCCTTGTCTCATCCCTTTACAATGAGTACGGTTGTTAGATATTTTATGGATATAGTTTAGAAGCTACATGGAACACCCGAATTATAATAAGTGATTGTGATCATATCTTTACTAGAAATTTTGAACTGATTTATCTCATGTTTGGGTAAGTTCAAATGGCTCATAGTTCATCGTGTCATCCCAATGTGATGGACAAAATGAAGTAGCAAATAAATGTTCGTGAGTGGTATCTACAATTATTTGCTTCAGATAAGAAGGAAAGATGGGTTCGATTGCTACCACTTACATAATGATGGTATAACACTTCATTTCATACCTTGTCCAAAATATCCCTACTTATTGCATTCTATGATTATCATCCACTATCCCTAACCTCCAATTTGAGGGTACAACATAACATAAGAGTAGTTGAAGAGAACATTCAAAACAAAAAGGAGGTTCTATCTAGCCTTAAAGAGAGTTCATTAGTGGCACAAAATTACACAAGTCCCCCAATGTCAAGTTAGTGAGAAGGTGGGGAGGACCGTATGGAAATGTTTCTCCCGTACGATAGTCATAATGTGGGTGTTGATGAAGGTTTCCATACTCTTGAGGAGTTTGGAACGTGTCAATGTTGTACAAGCAATACTCCCCTAGGGTAAGGCGTTGAAAAACACCTTCCAAAGGATCAGAAGTTGGTACTTGGGTGGCGGTAATGGATGAGTTATTTGAAGTTTGAGAAGGATTAGTAGACGGGTTAACTTTGGAAGGTGTGGAAACAATAGGAAGAGGTAGGCTTGTTGATGAAGGTTCAACAACAAAAGTGGTAGAAGAAGCAACGAAAGAAGATGAAGCGGTTGTAGTAGAAGATGAAGCGGCGGTGGTGGTAGATGAGGGCGGCGGTGGTAGATGAGGCAGCAGTAGTAGTAGATGCCTTAACTAGAATAAGGAAATCACTAGGTCGATACAACATGTTACAAGTTTTGAAAGGTGAAGGGTCTGCTTGAATAGTGTAAGGGTGTCCTTCATATTTGAAATTGATGTAGCGGTGAAGAGTCAAAGGTACACACCCCATGGCATGGATCCAGGGTCGGCCAAGTAGCATGTTATATTGGAATTCCCCTTCGAGAACATAGAACAATTCAAGAATGGTGCGGGGACCCATGCGGATGTGGAGGATGATGGTGTCGAGGGTAGTATTCAAAGCATCGTTGAAAGAGCGAAGCATAATTGGGTTATTATGCATGCAATTAGCAGGGATGCACATTTTTCATATGCATGGGAAGAAATAATATTAATAATCACACTGAATCAATCATAACATGTCGAACACAAGTATCCTCAATGTGGATGGAGATGAAGAGGCGTAGAATCGGGATCGTTTGAAATGGGAGGAGCAATCTCCGAGTCGAGAAACCGACGGTAGAGATTTGGTGAGTGGTAGCGGTAATAGAGATTTTAGGTGAAGCAGTGAGAGTGGCCACATGATGAGGGGTGAATATGGTGGCAATGGGTGTGGGGTCGTTAGGTGGAACCTCAATAGATTGCAGGACCTTAATGAGGGCCTGAAAATGAGACTTAGAGGTTTGGATGAGGTCATACAAAGACATCTTGAGGGTGATTGGTGAAGTTGTTTGATCATGGTACAATGTGAGTCTTCATCAAAAATTAGATAGGCCAGCCACATATGGTTACCTTAGAGTAGGTGCAGATGAAATGTTGGGTAACGATGTAGTGGATCGATTGCATGTCTTCTCTTTTCCTTTGTTTGTTTGTGCTCGAGTGGTAACTCAAACCATATTGATCTGAGGAAAAGAGGGGGATGTATCATGAAAGATATAGTGGTAGGAAGGACAAAAACCTAGTGCGGGATAAGATCCTTGTGAGATGAGTAGGGCACACCGGGCATTGTGGAGGGGTTAGGCTAGCTCTCTAATCTGGACCATATTAATCTCAAAGGTTGGAGGAGGAAAAGAGGGTTGTGGAGGTGGAGGTGAAGGTCACTTTGAATAGATATGGGATGAGGTTGTGTGATGACTAGAAAAGGTGGAATGCGATCCTCATCAAAAAGGCCATCTTTCTCTAAGAGTTCTTCCAAAAAAAAAAGTTAAAGAATAATATTCTTAAGGGCATTACAATTTTCAACATCATGCCTTGGCACACGATGATGATAGGAAAAATCTTGGTATCGTCAAGCCCTTCTCGGTTCGAGGCTTGAGTGGGTCATAAGGCTTTAGTGGTGGCAATGTAATGACAGAGCTTTCTAAAAGGTTAGTAAGGATGTTAGCGTAATACCTTGCCAAGGGATCGCAATGAGAAGTGAGAGTGGGTTTGGATAGAGATTTAGGTGACTTCGCAAAAGAGGTGTTGTTTGAAGATGGAGTTGGTGGTTAAATAGGTTTAACTACCTTTTTGGTAGGTAGTGTGGTTTTGGGCTTAGGTTGTACCTTCTTGGATAAAGGTGCTAGGGTAGTGCGAGAAGTAGAAAGGAATGCATAAGATGGAAGTGGAATGGTCAACCACGGTGAGAGCAGAGGTGTGGAGAAGATAGTGGTAGGAGGCAATATAGAAAGTGTAGGTTGAACGAAAGGTAAAGGCATGAGTAGTGGAGTAGGCATGGGTAATATAGATGATGTGTTGAAAAAGGGCAATGAAGGTGAAAGCATAGGTGTGGGATGAAAATGTAAAGCAAGTAAAGGTGTGGGTGTAGGCTGAAGTGGTGATGAAGATAAGGGCATATGTGTGGGTTGAGGATTGAGGATTTGATGACGATGAAGGTGCGAGTGCGGGCTGCTATACTTGGGGTTTGTTTCATCAAGAGGTAAAAGTATGGGAAAATTATGTAATGCCTCTACCATGGTTGATATCCTTGATGACTTCTGTAATCAAAGTTACAAACGTTGATATGTGATTCTTGTTTGAAGACGGTGTACTCTTATGAACTAAGTAATCATGTTTGTTGTAGATGATATGTTTATCTTCTAAAAATGGATACAATCATGTCATGTCAATTTTGAATTTAAAATGAAGTATTTCATTCATTCTTTATGTTGAATGTGCACTGTATGTGGATGGAGGAAATAAATTTAGTCTAATTCGTTCATTGCCTATTTTTGGTAATATTGAACTTGTGCTTCAATTTATTTGATTTCTGATGTAGGAATAGCCATACCTTGGATCAATTTCAGTGATCCAAGGCATGCTTTCAATTTTACGATGTTTAGGTCATCTAACCAAGCCAGACAGAATGGTTGATTTTTGAACTCAAGTTGTTGCTAGATCACAGGTGACATCTTTATAATACGCCCTTTATAAGTGATATAAAAATGCCATTTTATTCTTCACAGGGTAATGTTGTTGAACAATTTTTGGGACTTAATTTAATCTAAGTTCCTATGATTATTATCTTATCTTAAGTTTAAGCTAAGGTGATTTTATTATTGTTGTTGATTAATTGAAGGGGGTAATCCTAAGTCTTGACACTAGTTTATTCTAAGACTAAATAAGAATTATTCCTAAGGACCTAAGTTTGGTTTAAAAAGTTGATTCTAATTAAACCCAATGGAAATGGGATGACAAGTTGATAGGTGTCGGTGGCACCAATTTCAAAAGAATTTAAAAGGCTTAAGTGTCATTTAATGTATTATTTCCACCAATTTTGGCCAATGCATGAAAATAAAGGGAATGTTGAGTTGTCAAACTTTGCTAAATTCATTTGAATGAGGTTTTAATTTTTAGTTCTAACCAACAGAGAGTTGGTGATGGTGGGAATTTAGGGTAGGACACTGGTAGTCCTATTGGCAATTAATGTTCTCGACCAGAGCGAAAACCGCCTGGGAATAGTAGAAGGTTGGAGGAAATAGACGGTTTTTGGTTTTATTGTTTCATTCGGTTTTTGGGATCTTTGAATGTTTGTATGTGGTTATCATTCTTTCAAACCTTTAGTTTGAATATGTTGTATGCGTAATCTCACCTTGCATGGCGGTAATAATAGTTGAATTTGAGCATGGAAGCTATAAGAAGGAAATGAGGAAAGTTGTAGAGGCTTGGTTTTGGCATTTTCGTGGAAATCTTTCAGTAGAAGTTTTGCATGAAGGATTGAGGCAAGGAAAGGAAGACATGATTTCTACAGGCATGAAAGGCCTTATCTCATTAAAATCCCTTGCTTTTATTTACATGTTTTCATTGAAAGAACACTTTCTTTTATGAAATAGTTATGGGATTGGTTGTTTGTGTTCTATTTTCTTCTTCTTTCTTCAATGATGTTTCTCGATTATGGTTTCTGTGGATTTAAGCGATGTTGTGTATGTAGTCATTATCATGATTTTGGGTTACCTTTGTTGGAAAAACAATTGTGTTTCCTTATCTTTATATCTATCGAACTTCCATGAATGGTAAGGGAAGACTGTGTTAGTTTTCTTTGTTAGATTATTCACCTTGAATTAGTAACTTGTTGGCATGGAATGTATGCCAGGGTGATGGTGGAAACCTTTATGGATTTTGGTATTGACCTAGATTACTTTGTTGTTATATGGTTGGAGACCAAAATTATTTCGGTCATCTTTTGTTAATCATGTGTGTGTGATTTCCGTAATGGTTGGTCACTTATTGGTTTATATTGTGACAAATCTCTGGATTTTTTTTTGGTTTATGGGAGATTGGTCTCGACCCATAATGGGCATTCATGAGGTTGTTTTTAGCACTCTAAGTGCATTTAAGGAGGAGAATGTTGGATTTTTTTGTCTGTCTTATTATATACAATTGTAGTTTATAACCCTTCATGGGTGGACTGTTTAGTAAGCAGACTGGTAAAAATATTTCTCTTCCTCTCTCACTTTCGTTGAGTTAACTTTGAATGATTACCCATTTGGGTTTGCTGAGAAATCGATAACACCATAGTTTGGATTGTTCAAGGCTATGGTATAACATTGAAATGAACTTGTATGAGATTATAGTCCGGTAAAAATCCATTTCTTTCTTTTGTGGGTGTATTCTTCATTTTTGAATACTCTCCTCGAATCAGTTCCTATTATGGAAATTGATTGAACTTTTGAGGAAATCCTAGGTTGTTACTTTCAATCTGGGTTCTTTTTCCTTTATTATTATGCTCTGTGTGGAACTTTAGGCTTCATGAGTTTGGTTGGGTATTCGACTATGGTTGTAGATATTATTATTCTTGGAGAGCCTCACATTTGATCGTCGTGTTTTCTTGACAACGGTTGCAAGTTGATTTGAGCCTTTTGATTGTCTCTTAAGACCGTGATCGGCATCTTAAGTTGTATTAAAGAGCTGAATGTTTTCTTTTCATATTCAAGTTCTTTTCTGTAGGTAGATGATGTTATGTTTGCACTGATCATTGTAAGTAAGTTACTCTTCTTTGATCTTGGAATTAGTATTTTGGGTAAGACAAGAACCTTGTGTGTTTTCTTGTAAAACCGATCTGTTTCTTTCTCCATTAGTAGCTTATGGAAACAATGAACATTCAAATGTGATTGTTTTAGATGCAAGGTTGAGATGGCTATGTTTTGTTCTAATGAGTTTTGAACTTAGTTGTGAAAGGCAAGTCCTCATGGAACTGTTACCGTTGGTTAAGTTGTTTTGTGTGGGATTGTACCAAATCTCTTATGTTGTTTACAACTATTCTTACCTGTATTGTCTGGTTGGTTCCTTGATCAACATAATCCTTTTGAATAAGATAGGGATTTAGAGAGTAGAGTTGATCGGAAAGGTTTGTTATCCTAGTTGGATCTTTCTTGTTTTATTATTTAGCTTTATCAGCAGTTGATAATGCTTTGATTGTTATTAGAACAACAGATTGTTCTTATCAAGACAATATGTTTAGATCTATTCACTTTCTTTTGATTGATTTTTATTGGGTTGTGTTATTAAGGAACTTGCTTAGAGAAATAAGTTAAACCATTTAGGACAATTCATAATTTTAATTACTTCTTTTCTTAATTGGATAAAGTTAGGATAATTATCATGTTGAAATGATTATCATAGCAGTGATGGAGATAGAATTAATTTGTGATGGTTTAATTAGTTATTTCTGAACATTATTACTTAGTAGATTATGTGACTCTTCTTTATATCTGATTTGTAATTATTTGGAAAAGTCTTTCTTATTGTCCTTATCTTTGTACTTGGAACCTTTTCATTAATAACAGGTTCCTTTATTGAAATAGTTAGATAAAAGCATATTGTTTTAACGTTATAGAATTTATCATGCTTAGTTCTTGTGAACTGACTCATGCTAACAATTTTGCAAATGGACTTCGTGAAAGATGAAAGGAGAAAGCCTTATAGAAAGTTCTATTTATTTTATTAATGAAATCATTTCTCTTCATTCAGATGCTTATGAATTGACATTCTCTTGAAATGTACTTGTTAGAAAAGAAATTATGAGGATGTATTAAAAATAGTTTTGTAATAGTGGAAGGATGTTTTGTATAAACCTATGGAATACTTACTAAGTTTGGAGAGTAGTGAACTCTCCTTTTGATAAATGAATTGTTGTGGGAAATCTGTTTATTTCTGACTTAATCCTAAGGTCTTACATGACTTAAGTTTGTGTAATATTCCTTGATAATATCATGCATGATGGGGATTTTTGGATATACTTAAATATTGTTGTACATAACTTAGTAGATTCTAAGGTATAAATGCTACTAGGAATAAGGAATCTAAACTTATAGTTTAGATTCTTTTCATTTTATGAAAGAGTATAACTAAGATGGTTATTATTGGTAGATCCTTACTCAAAAAAGGGAATATGGCTTTTTATTATGAAATTGAATCATATGCTTTCTAATTTCACTAATAGGACAATATTCCTTAATAAAGAAAGAAAAGGATACTTTCCTTTGTTATTAAATAAAGAGCTATGTATGATATCTTGTTAAGTGATTATGATTAAATCATAAGGATGATTGGTTATATGTTCCTTATATGTTATCAATAAATGGAAACAAGAAAGCTTAAAAGAGTTATTAGAAATATTTAGACTTTATGATATCTCGAAGTCTAAAGTATAAGCTTTCAATCAAGTTTGATTACAATGTTAAACTGTAGTAAGAAAAATTAATGATCTTACTTTCTTAATATCAAATTCAGACATATTGATAAATGAAAATAATAGGTTAAGAATAAGATGATCTTAACCATGAATGCAGATTTAATCTGCATACCTTTTACTTGTGTTAATGTACACTTCATACCCTTCTATGGGTCAATCGTGCTTAGTGGACCCTTAGGTGTGTTGTTTAACGATAAATTTTATAAGATAATAATTGTTGGGATAATGATCTAATACTCTTAAGTATGTAAGTTTAGTTGAAGGAACTCGGTTGTTGTAACATAGGGTCTCAGAGAGAGTACCCTCATAATGACAGAGTCATTACAAGGATATTATGATGCAACCAACTATGCTTTAATGCCCCACTTAGTTCAATTAACTCAATTGACATAAGTGGAAATTTGGTTCTTGGTTCTACTCTAAATAGAGATAGATACATGGACTAGTGTAGTGGTCAACTCATGTTGACTTAGGGTAACTAGACACACCCAATTGATGAAAGTTGATTGAGTATGTCTATGTATCCTTAGTCACCATGAGTAGTCTTACACACTAGTGCATGTAAGCTACCCTTGTTTAGTGTGAAACTTTGACTCGGGTTTGGGTTGACAATAGTCAAGAATGACCAATATAGATAACAATACAAGTGTGGTGAAAGACATATTCCTTTCAACGAGTATGTCGTCTTGGAATGTAAACATGGTAGACATGTTTAAAACTTTGGCCAAAGTATCAAAAAGCTGTTGGTTGCGTTGTCTTATGTCACCTAGTCTAAGATGTGGGATTTCAGATGTATATCGGTAACATATATTCAGGATTCTTAGACAGAACACTTGAGTGCCTCTAAAAGGGTAAAGGAACTAAGTATACACAATATACATTTAAACAAGTTAACATGAGGGATTGGTTTAATACCGAGTCATGGAATGAGAGATCGGTGTTTCAACGAGTCATTACAACTACATATGGTTTTTCTATTATGAGATGGATTGGAAATGGAATGTGTGTTTTGAATGACATTAATTTAGAACAAAGAACATTATGAAAAAAATTCCCTTTTCTCTAAGTCTTAAAAAGTGGATGATACATTTTAGTATCATAGCTGAAGGTTGTAGCTTTTGGACCTATTGATTCCATATCTGATATATACTTAATTTCTTGTTAACAAAAAATGGTTAGAACAAGGGGATATGTTGCAAATAATCCACCTCCAGGTGGAGAGGAAGCTAGTGCACAAAAACTTGATGAGATTATTGTTACCCTGTTGGACACAAGAGATCATCTTAATGTACTTGAATAACAAGTAATGGGTAATGAAGAGGAGGAAGATGATGCTGATAATAACAATCAACCACCTCCACGAAAAAGGCCAATGATGGGAATTTGGGCATTGATAGTAATAATGTAGCAAATAACAATGTTTCGAATGACAAAAACAATGCTGCAAATGCAAATGCAAATGTACATAATCTGCTTGAAAATAAGAAGGCAAGATTAGCAATTGAACTTACTAATGACATCAAGAGGATAAGTCCACCAAAGTTCAATGGCACTACACTAGAGGATGGGGTGAGAATTGGCTCAAAAATGGAGAAGTACTTTGTAATAAGGAACTTCTCGGAAGAAACAAAATTAGTATGGGGAACCTATTAGCTTTCCCATGAGGCATCTCAGTATGCACCCAAAATTACATGTGCTACATTATTGAAAAACAATTTCAAAAGTCCCCAATGATGTGTCATGTCCTTTCGAAGGTGTTTGAGTTCCTAAACCCATTCACAATGTATATTTGTGGCCAAGACATCCTTAATTAGCTTTTCCATGCTTTCTTCCATCTTCCCACTCATTTCTGTGCATGTTTTGGCCTTTAGTCTCATAACCACCTCCTGCACACGGCGGCTTGATCCCCACGATTTTCCCAGAACTCTTCATGCGTGATTTTGACACGCTTGATTTCACTTAACTCGACTTTTAGGGTGTGTTTGTGAACCAAATTACCTAAAAATAGTCTTGTTTGCATGGTATTCCTTCCCTCTTCTATTTTCAAATAGATTTAATTGGTTTGAACCGCCTCTTCACCCAATTATTTGGCACTCCAAGGTTGCATTGTGTATGAAGGCACATCCCATCCAATTCCTATATAATTGATGTTTGTATTCAAGCAAATGGCCCGAGAATTTTGTGTATCTTACATAGTATTGTTGTCATAATCTTGTTGGAAATTACATAGCCAAGCTCTGTTCACTTGTGATATCTCTCTTCCACCTGCATTGCAACAGATTACCTTCAAGCTATCATTGCTCAAGCACCTTCTCCTACTGCTGCCTTTGCATTCCTAATTCCTTGGACTCATATGGACACACACAGAGAAAGAAAGGACAAATTGAGGGGACAAATTACTACACAACTGGATTTACCTTTGTTCTATGAATTCCAGTTGGATTTGTTGTTTGATTTCCTTCATTCTTGTAATTTATTATTGTTACATCATATCAAATAGAGTAGAAATCAATTTCCTTTCATTTACAAGTAATTAGTTGATTTCCAAGAGGGTTTAAATCATTAATAGAAGCTCCTAGTGATGGATCCTCTTCTTACCATCCCTGTGGATCTGAAGGAGAGAATATCTATAGGAGGTTATCTACACATCATAAATCATTTGGAAAAGTTCTTGTTTTAAGTTATTTTAGATTCAATACACTCAGCATAGGTGAATACTCATACTAGGTTATCTCGTTTGTTTAGTTTTAGTGTAGAAGTAGATTTGATCATTTAGAATAGAAGTAAATTGTTGTTTGTGATTGTAACATTTCAGTTTTGTGATTTGTTTAGATTAGTTCCCCTTTTAGTAGTAACATAGATTGTTAGTGTCGGCATAGTTAATTTTGACACTAAAAATTAGATCAACACTTAGATTCAAGCTAGGTAAATAAACCATAGGGAATTTACACTACCTGTTCATAGCCTCTAAATCTCCCCTTTTCCAACTCATCTATTAGGAGATCACACTATCAGATCTTAGTCACTGATCCTCCTATAGTTAGCCACACACATTCAACATCAGTTGCTTTGGCACGACCTTGGGGGTCGAGTGCGGTTGATGGTTGCATGTTAATTTTCATCCGTATAAATTGGCAAACCCGACATAGGGATTAATTCCTTCTTGTTTCCTTTTCATTCATTACCTCACATCTCCATTTCTTCCCCTATTTTGGTTGGTATTTTATACTTTCTAAAATATGTCTGGAAGAGAGTTTGGTAAGCCATTTAGCTCTAATAGATATTACACCAACGTTCAACCACAACAATTCCCTTCTCTTTCGAAGTGGGTCGACAATTACACAAGCAACATCCAAACCTCCCCTAGTTACACTTCAAACCCCATTAACTATGTAAGGATGAAGGAGGTTGATCAACTATTAAACATGCAATACGGTCAACCCAATGCAAATCACGTTGTTATCATAAATGGAACATGTTCTTACCATATACCTCACATTGCCATGCAATCAACAAGAAGATGATATATTTACATGAATAGCTAATCCTCTTCATTAGATAGATGAGTCTTTGGATAGAATGAAGGCTACAACCTCTGAGATTTTGAATGCCTATCCTAAGATTCTTACTTCTAAGGAAGATAAGATTTATAACACTGAACAATTGATGACAGGGTATCATGAGCTTGCTCAATCAAACCCTATGCCATAGGCACACCAACAAGGGACTCAATCCTCTCCCAAAGATCTTATTTTTACTTTAGTAGGGAGGATTAGAGAACTAGAAAATTCCTAGACTTTACAACCAACACATCCAAAGGGAAGAACATGGGGTATCGAGTTGACAACAAAGGATACATCCCTTCCAATGAGAAACCAACGCAATATTATGTATGACAAGTTTATCTGGTTCATTCAAATCCAGTGATCTTTTAATAGGGTTAAACACACTAGGGATGGGTCCTCATCCTTCTCAAGATTATCCTATGTAAGGGTTGGTTGGAAGTGAATTCTTGAATGCCTCCACAACGGTAATGTGACGTTCCCGATTTTACACCCACTAGTCCATATCCCGGTAGTATCCCACCTTACATACACATGTATTAAAAAACTCCCCGAGATATACCCATATGCCATTCCCGCTCCCTACATGCCCCATATGTTCCCATTAATGTTTACAATGTAGCTTATCCAAATCCTCCTCCTCCTCCTCCTCATCAAGGATCTTCGATGGTGGAATCTTACGTAATGGGTACATATGGTGAGTATTTAAAGGAGCCTCTTGACTTCACCATATGGTGTCATGATTCCATGCCCATTGTCGGATCTTCCAAAATTTAAGGGAGAAGGAGACCCGACGCTCATATCAAGGCCTACGCTACTGCTATCAGGGAATTACTTCCTTGGGATGTTGTAGTGGCTAAGATATTTCCAAATAATCTTGAAGGAATCACACTGGATTGGTATTACCGTATTCCAGAAGCTTCTATACATTCCTTTAAACAACTTGTTTCTGAGTTCATCAAAGTATTTGACATGAACAAGTTGTTGCGTATAGGGATTAGAGAGTTCTTTCATATTAGATAGGAGCAAAATGAATTTGCCACCCATTTCATCCAGAGATGGTGCCAAGTTCTCTATTCCTCTGCAAGTGTGCCCAACATGGACCAGATGGAAATTTGTGATATTTTCCTTCACTTGCTCAATCAAGTGACTATGGAGGAAGTCCAAAAGTTTTCTTTCCACGATTACGAGGAAGTCTTTGGAAGGTGCGCTTGATTGACTAAGCCGCTATAAACAAAGTGGGCATAAGATCTATGTTCTTAATGGAAAATTGGTATCCTCGAATCAAAATAATGTAAATTATCAAAAAAATGGTGCCAATAACCAAGGACCTAAGGGTGTGAATCACAATCACGGTGCTACCACAAATAGTGCTACTGATCAAGCCAAGAGCATTGGTTTTCCAAACAATGGTAACACTAACAATAAAAACAACTCGAGAAATCAAAGAGGTCCTAACAATGTGTCCTCGGTTAACACAATTGACATAAATCATCCGCCACAAAAGTAATATCAAACCTAATGCCCAAACTAGTATCAAAACTTTGGCAAAAGGGCAATGGATCATGGTTATAACAATCAATTTCAAAATTATAACCGAGGTTATAATCAACAACATCAAGATGTTTATCAAATGCCAAGAGATTATGACCCTAACCTATATTGTGGTTTCCATAAGGTTCGAGGTCATGATGATAGGACTTTCTCGATTACAACAAGTTTCTGCAAAGACTTCATGAAAACCAAAGGCAACTCTTTATAGACATGTTCCTAGAAAATCCTGAAACAAACCCACAACCTAGTCATACCGACATGTCACACCTCAAAATGTAAACCCTAAACATCCTAGGGATTCCCACATGAATCCTTAGAATATAAAAAAGGGCATTCAAAACAATGACCATGAAGCCTCAAATTCAACAACTCTCGGGTTGCCCATAACCTTGGTTCAAACAACAATACAAATATCTTGGGGTTAGTTGAGCTAGAGGTCGAGCTAGAAATTAAAGCAAGAACTCAGATGAAGGAGTACATTTCGCAACCCCTACCTACTCTTTCCTTCCCGCAAGATGACATTCCTACAATCGCAAAACTATTAGGAGCCTATGAAATAAATATCGATTTGAACAAGACCTTTTCTCACATTTTGTTTCTAAATTTGCTGAAGAATTCATCTACACATCATTCTGCATTGCTCAATGCACTAGGTCTTGGTCATCTAATCCATGTTACGTCATCTCCTAACACTCAAATAAATCATACTGACTTTTACATACATCCTCTAGGACAAAATGATAGGGATACTGGGTTTGTTTTCGATATATACAAGACGTCATTTGACGTTGAAATTGCTTGAAGAGATGATCGTGCCTTATTTTTGTAAGTCTAGGTTTATAACAATTGCATTAAGAGATCCATGTTGATGACAGGGTTGTTGTAAATGTAGTTCCCTTCTCTTTCTTACATAAGTTGGGATATGGAGAGACAAATTGTTCCACTACAAGAAGCACGCTAAGCACGTTACGAGGTACGACATTCTTAAAGTGACCTTGATTGGAACCATAGTTCTTCCACTCATGCTTGGTCCAAAAACCATCTTAACAGATTTTTACATTATTGAAAGGGAAAGAAGTTATAACATGATCCTTGGGAGACCCTGGATTCATCGAATGAAGGCTATCCCTTCTACCCTGCTTCCAAGAGATTAGATTCCTCCTTTTGGGAAAGGTCTTCATCGCTCGGGGGGATGCTAAGCCTTTCAATATACACTTAGAAAACCTCAAGAAGAAGAAAGGAGTCCATACGGAGTATGAACATCGTATGAATTAATTGAACTAACCACCTCCATCAAAAGAGTTAGTCTCGATCACCCTGAGCATGTCGAAGGGTTGAAGTCATTGACCCAAAAACATTTAAGGTGGCAAAATTAGATAAGGGTAAATCAATATATGTGGAAACAATGTCCACTAAAACCAAAATGGAAATTATGAAACTCTTAGAGAATGACAATCTTATCTTCCTCTGTTTGAACCACATGGGATGGGTAGTCTTCTCGGTTTAGCATCTCTTCCCTCCAAGACCTAATTCTAGGTGTAAACATGATAGAATTCACAAACGAAGAAGGGAAATTTGAGATTTAAATGATGCCCATCAAAACCATCTTTGAGGGTTGTTCTATTCTAAACCCCAGTTTCAACCCATGTGCATTGGAATCTAAGCTTTCCATATCCATGGGGCAAGGCCTCATAATTCAGTAAGGGTCACAAGTAAACATAATTCTCTACATAAGAAACAAGGCCGAGTAACATAGTCATGCTCACCCACACACCATGTCTCAAAAACGTGACAAAGAGGTTCACGAATGCCTCTTTCAGACAAATTATTTTAATGATTGGACATATACACTTCTAGGCAAGGATTGTAAGTTTAAACCTAGAATGGTAGGCCCTTGTCAAGAGAACTGAAATTTTGAGGATCACGGTTCTCCATTGTGTACTTTTAGGGGTGAAGAATTTGATATTCATCAACTTTCTTCACCTTAGCCATCATGAAATGTAGTTTTAATTACATTTCCATATGTACATTACTACATCTGCATTGCATGTTCACCTGCCAGTTCATTTCGTAAAATTTGTGATCAAGGGACTTACTCTTATATCAATTCCTAAAAACTTTTGAAAACATTCGAAAAACATTCAAATCATATCTCTTCAAATATTCACGGTATCATCAATAGTTTCTGAATCATTTCATCAATCCAAACAAGATAAGACAAAGCTTTGATAGTAACCATACCAATGCCTACAGACTTAGTTCTACTTATAGTTTCTTCTAGATTAGGTGTCTTTGCCTATAGTCTATTCTAGAAGCTTCATGGTGTTACATCTATCCCATATACATCTCTTTGGAAATAAGAACATTCTAGACATTTTGCCTAGATAACTAAGTTAAATGTAAATCTACATAAAAAATTTATATTACACATTTCTTTGCCCTACCAACCTTCAGTGTTGAGCGTGTGTCTCTTACTAGTGATGCGGGGTTGGGAAAGTAGAGAAGTGCCCTTACTTGCCTATGACTTGTCCATGGTGATGAGTCCATACTTCCTACTCATAGCATGGGGCAAGGTGTAAGGGGTCTCTCGAAAAATTTGAAAGTTAGAAACAATTCATTCAAATGTTGTGAAATCATAAATCATAACAAAGTGAGTTAGATGTCCAAAATTCCAAAAGAGTTTAAAACCTCAAAACCAGATTTTTTCAACCAAGTGGCCATCTACGGATCTAAGTCTAGATAAACTGGAAATCATTTCATATTTTAAACTATTAAGAAAACTTGAGTAGAATGGGGTTGTATGGTATCAATTTAGTTTTGCCAAATCCTTGTCTTTCTCTCATCATTACCATTCAACAAATTTCTATAACTTGTGCCCCTTTTGACTCTTGGTGTTGAGCCCTCGCATCTTATTGGTTGTGTGGAGTTAGGAGTGGGGCAAGTTCATTCACTTATCATATCACTTTTTTACCACGTTTTGCCAAAACAATACGAAGTGCAAAAATTTTCTTAGAGAAACTAAAGTTCAACATTATAATGTGATTGCATTGTCATATATCAACATTACAAAAGAAAAAAAAGGAAAAGAGATTATTCTCATTAGCATTCATATCCACTACATACATTCTAAAAGCATAGAAAATCATAAATTCTAAGCATCTAAGAGTACACATGTGAATCAAATGGAAGTCAACTCTATACGAGGAATAACTAAGCAAAAAGAGATATCTGTACATATCATGGTGTGGCATAGTTTTGTCTGAATGCCATCACACACTAGGTGCGGTAAAAACACTCATAATGAGCACAAAATACCAAAACATCATGTATGCCTCACAAAAGGGAGACTAAGCAATAAAGACACTTTGCCTATCCGCCTCTTTGAGCCCCCTTATGACCATTCTAGTTACAAATTTCTTAAGAGTTCTTCTCAAAAGCATTCAAATAGCTAAGGGCCAAGCCTAATGTAAAATACCATTCCTAAATCCATTTAAATTCAACCATACTCACAAATTAAACATTCACCATGGGCCCAGAGATTTACAAAAAAAAATCACCAAATCAATACGTGCGAATGAATTGGAAAATGAGTTTATGTGTGTGTGTGTGTGTGTGTGTGTGTGTGTGTGTGTGTGTGTGTGTGTGTGTTATAACTTCATTTTGAGTGCATATGTTTCTTTGGGTTGAAATGTTGACACAAGTATATTTCTATATCCCTACACAAATGGTAGCGTGAGTTTGAGGCGACGACATTCCAACACACGGGCATGTCGGGTATAACTTCTTGTTAGTGTAGGTTATTATTTATCCTTTTATTTATTTATTAGGATAATTCTTACACTTGTGTTAGCCCTACACTTATTGGGTTAGCTTGCTTAGGTGTACTAGTTGTGTGGAGTTAGCTTCTTAGTTATGTGAGTTAGCTTACTAGTCTTTTGGAGTTAACTTAACTACCAATATCAGTTAGTGGGAGTTCTTCACCATTGATTTAGGTAGTAGTTGCACTTCCCTCCTCCTATATGTACATCTTTCTTATTGAATAATTCAAGTCATTCTATTGTAATGTATTGAGTATTATGGATTATGATGGATTTCCATATATGGTATTTTAGCTCTTCTTTGCAAAATCTAATGTGGTGTGCTATTATCATCTGAGATCATGGCTTGGAACAATATTCTTATCGTTCCTTTCATGGTATCGAGGGTAAAATAATGCATCTGGAAGGTACATGCTTATATCCAAATGGATAAAAGAATGCACTCAGATTTGACTGTCTCAAAATATGGTTGATTTTACAGTTGATTCTATGGTTTTGGCACCTTCCAAATCCAATGGCACACTCCGTTTTGCATAAAAATACATATTGCAGAAAAAGCTAACAAAAATGAATACATGAAAAAATAAACTCTTGTTTGCAAAGAAAAACTTACAGATGGATGTCTACATCATCTATAGCTCTGATACCATGAAAGGAACGATAACCAGATCGTACCAAGCCAAGAACACAGATGCTAATCAAACACCATGATCAATAAGATGAAAGTAATTCGCTAGAATAACTTTACATAAAACCTTTGCAAACAAATGAGAAACAATATCATATATTATTATGGAACTCGATGTAATACATTGAGAATGGGCCTTGCTTAAATAGACAAGGAATAACAATCGAAGAACCAGTCAAGGTCGTAGATCAAGCCATAAATCAAGGAAATAACTAGTCATCAAAGAACTAGTCAAGACCATAGATTTAGGAGAAAACTAGACATCAAGGATCTAGTCAATACCATAGATCAAGGAAAGAACTATATCTAACAACTAGATAATATCTCCTAATATCTAAATAAGATAAAAGAAATATCCACACACATAAGTGGGTGAGGATAAATACAATAAAGGTAAATAAAGTACCTAGGTGAACATGAGCTAAGGTAAATACCTACTCTAACACCCCCTCAAGTGAAGCTAGGGGCTAAAATAGAAGTGGCATGTCCACAGTATGAGTCCCAATAACTAGGCTTGATGAGGTACTCATGTACAATAATTGGGAAAAAGGGACACCGCAAGGTACCCAAAACTAGTAACAACAAAGTAAAGAGAGTAAAAACCCACTCCAAGGCATCCCAAGAAGCTTGGCTCAAAAACTCATACAATGCTTTGAAAAAGTTTGGTGTGCACTGTGGTTTGAATCCACTGCTCGATCACAAAACTAAAAAAATTGACATTGGGTTTCACCAGAATAGCTCCATACAAGGAGACTGTCAACGAGTGATGTCGAAAGTGCAAAAAAGAAACACCAAACATAATTCGATCAATTGCTACAAATAGGTGTACCACATCCAAGAACAAAAAACAAAGCAACAATAAGCAAGGACACAAAATCCAGTGCCACGATCCAAAAAAGCCAAGGAAACAAGGTAAGGACATGAAACCCGAAGAAGCAGGATCAACACCACACCCTCCCATATTGCTGAATGGGTGGAGTGATGCTACAAATCTGTATGAGTTGTCAAAACAACTACTCAAACACTGACAAACTAACACCGAATGCACTGAATAGATCCCCATAAGAGATATTGTCAACATGCCAAAAGTGTCGAAAATACGATATCAAAATCTCTCAATAAATAAGAGAGATACACTACACCTGCTAAAGAAAAATGCTCAAAACAAGAAGCATCACAATGCGAAGGTATAGAAAGTGGAATAAGAGGCCGAATAGTGGAGGAGCCACGCCCGTATAGTCCTCTTAAAAATGCCTATGTCGTTGCCACGAGTGATCAGATATCCACCTCAAATCAACACAGATGGATGCAGAAGATGTCTGCATATGACTTGGTGTAAAATGCACAATGGGTGCATGCAAAAGAACATCAGAATGTGTGTCAAGTTGATCATGTCTAACAACTGAAATCTTAGGTTTCTCAATCCTGAGTGAAGGTGCAGAACTCATGTGTTCCTCATGATCCTTAGAAAGAGTCGAGTGAACAAAAAAAGGAGCTCATCAATGTGTGATCCCAATGAAGTATCTACTCGAAAACCAATGTCATGACAAGAATTCCACTTAACATGTGGAATAGAGGAAACAATACCCTGTGAATTTCTCAATGACTCCTCTAGTGAGACCCATAGAACGGAGCATGCGAGAACTGAATGTAGTGGTATGCTTCTTAAAAAAGCCATGCAGCTGAAAGGATAGGATACACAACATGTGGTATTGTAATAGGCACAGACGTGGAAGAGCATGCGATAGAAGCCTCACGTGTTTAGAAGTATCAAAAGCGAGTTCAAAGCAAAGACTAGCAAATCAATGTCAATGGGTACAAGAGCAACAATTACAAGTGGACTAGGAGCATGGATATGGTTGTCCACAATATGATGGTGATGTTGTAGGCTAACAAGTTTGTTCTGCAAGGAGTGTATTATTGTATCCTTATCGTGAATAAGTGATTATAGAAGAGAATTTTGCTTCTTGAGAGATCTATTTTCTTCCACAAATTTTATAATATCCTCTTGAAGTCCATACTTGAGAGAAAATCATATCATTCTCGAGAATTCATGATAGGTACAAAATCAAAATGCAACTCCCAAAAGTTTAGGACGTCGGGCTCAACCAAAATTGCATCCACAATTGATTACAACACTCCTCCATATTTGACAATTTATAATTATAGTGCAAGTCTCAAAATAAATATTTCCAATGGAAAGAGCATGAAAAAACAAGCACTTTTGTAAAAAAAAGACTCAAAACCGAGTTACTAAGTTACAAGTTTTTAAATATTTTCCTCTGTTATTTATTTTAGTTGCCATTGAAGCAAAATAAATTATTGTTGCCTTCACCACAAAAAAAAAAAAATTAAAGGGGGCTAAAGTTAAGCACCTACTAGTAGGAATCACAAGCTTTAGCCTTTGTTTTGTATAAAAATGCACGCATAACAAAATATGACCAAATCCCAAATATATGAATACACAAATAATTTATTTGCAAAATAAAACTTACTGACGAATGTCAACAACAATCTCTCGCTTTGATACCATGAAAGGAACGATAACCAAATTGTACCAAGCCAAGAACACAGATGCTAATCAAACACCACGATCAATAAGATGAAAGCAATTCGCCAGAATAACTTTACATAAAACCTTTGCAAACAAATGAGAAACAATATCATATATTATTATGGAACTCAATGCAATACATTGAGAATGGGCCTTGCTTAAATAGGTAAGGAATAACAATCTAAGAACCAGTCAAGGTCGTAGATCAAGCCATAAATCAAGGAAATAACTAGTCATCAAAGAACTAGTCAAGACCATAGATTTAGGAGAGAACTAGACATCAAGGAAAGAACTATACCTAACAACTAGATAATATCTCCTAATATCTAAATAAGATAAAAGAAATATCCACACACATAAGTGGGTGAGGATAAATACAATAAAGGTAAATAAAGTACCTAGGTGAACATGAGCTAAGGTAAATACCTACTCTAATACTTCTAACTCCCCATTTTGGGAACACCATACTCAAACTCTATGTTTTATGCCTTTTCATGGCTAAGACACTTCTCCGAGGGGGCAATATGTATGCACCCAAAATTACATGTGCTACATTGTTGGAAAATGGTTACAAAAGTCCCCAATGATGATTCATGTCCTTTCAGAAGGTGTTCAAGTTCCTAAACCCATTCACAGTGTATATTTATAGCCTAGACATCCTTATTTAGATTTTCCATGCTTTCTTCCAGCTTCCCACTCATTTCTGTGCATGTTTTGGCCTTTAGTGTTAGAACCACCTCCCAGGTAGGGCGGGGTCCAGGGGACCGCCTCATAGAGTAGGGTGGCGGTCCCGGGAATGCCTCCCAAATTAGGGCAGCGGTCTTAGGACCTCCTTCCTAAGCAAGGCGGCGATCCTGGGGCCTCCTCCTTGCGCAGGGCGGTGATCATGCGTGATTTTTCTAGAACTCTTCATGTATGATTTTGACACACGTGATTTTACTTAACTCAACTTTTAGGGTGCGTTTGTTAACCAAATTGCCTAAAATTAATCTTGTTTACATGGTATTCCTTCCCTCTTCTATTTTTAAATAAAGTTAATTAGTTTGAGTGCCTCTTCACCCAATGATTTGGCACTCCAAGGTTACTTTGTGTATGAAGGCACATCCCAACCAATTCGTATATAATCAATGCTTGTATTCAAGCAAATGGCCTGAGAATTTTGTGTATCTTGCATATTATTGTTGTCATAATCCTGTTAGAAATTACATAGCCAAGCTCTGTTCACTTGTGCTATCTCTCTTCCACCCGCATTGCAACCAGGGCGCCTTCAAGTTATCATTGCTCAAGCGCCTTCTCTTGCTGCTACCTTTACATTCCCAATTCCTTGGATTCATATGGATAGACAGAGAAAGAAAGGACAAACTAAGGGGACAAATTACTACACAACTGGATTTACCTCTGTTATGTGAATTCCAGGTTGGATTTTTTTGTTTGATTTCCTTCATTCTTGCAATTTATTATTTTTACATCATATCAAATAGAGTAGAAATCAATTTCCTTTCATTTGCAAGTGATTAGTTGATTTCCAAGAGGGTTAAAATCATTAATAGTAGTTCCCGGTGATAGATCCTCTTCTTCTATCCCTGTGGATCTGAAGGAGAGAATATCTGTAGGAGGTTGTCTACACATAAGAGATCATTTGGAAAAGTTCTTGTTTTAAGTTAGTTTAGATTCAATACACTCAACACAGGTGAATAACCATACCAGGTTATCTCATTTTTTTAGTTTTAGTGTAGAAGTAGATTTGATCATTTAGAATAGAAGCAAATTGTTGTTTGTGATTGTAATATTTTAGTTTTGTGATTTGTTTAGATTAGTTCCCCTTTTAGTAGTAACATAGATTGTTAGTTTCAACTTAGTTAATTTGGACACTTCAAATTAGATCAACACTTAGATCCAAGTTAGGAAAACAAACCATAGGGAATTTACGCTACCCTGTTCATAGCCTCTAAATCTCCCCTTTGCCAACTCAGCTACCAGAGATCACACTACCATATCTTAGTCACTGATCCTCCTATAGTTAGCCACACACATTCAACATCGGCTACTTTGACATGACCTTGGGGGTCGAGTGTGGTTGAAGGTTGCATGTCAATTTTCATTCATACAACATCCTCTGGTGGGACAACCGTAAGGATGAACTGAATATTGATGAATCAAGCATCACATGGGATCTGTTTAAGAGCTACTTTAAGTAACGCTGATTATTCCACAACTCTATTATGATAAAAATGATAGAATTTCATAATTTAATTAAAGGAAAGTTAATTGTAACTGAGTATTGGGAGAGGTTTACCAAACTTCTTAAGTACGTTCCTTAGTATCAAACTTGACGAGAAGTTTAGGATACGTAAGTTTATCATGGGATTGAATCATGTCATAGAGGAGAAGTAGATGTACACAACCTAACCACTATGGAAGGGGTTGTAGAAAAAGCCATAAGGCAAGAACAAAAATTGAAGGCAATTTCTACTCATAAAGAGGAGAATTGAAAAAAATTCTAATTCTTCTTCATCACTTGCACCCAAAAAGGTGGCATGGAAAAATTTTGGAGCCAAAAATAAATTTGTGACTGATAACAATAAGAAAACAACAACAAATAAACCTGTTGCGAACATTAGAAACAATTTTGTGAAGAACAATAACAATGGGCAAGAAGTCTTATGGAGGACAAAACAATAATTTCAGGAATGGAAATAAGTTTGAACCAAAAAGAGGACCTATAGGGGTTGTTTCAACTATGGTAAGGATCACTATGCAAATCAATGCCCTCTAAAGAAAGATGACAACAATCAATAACATAAGATACATGCTTTGCAGTAGCTGATAAACAAGTTGAAAAGTAAGTTACGCCCATAGAAGTGCCAAGTAAATTATTTGGTACACATGTTACTATACATTTTTATCTGGAGCTACATAATGTTTTATTTCTAGTAAATTAGTTGCAATTTTTTTAAAAAAGCAAGAATAATGGAAAAATCTTGGACTGTACATTATGGTAATAATGTTATCCGTATTGTTAGTAAATGTCTTTTTGGAGCAGTTTTAGAGTTACCAAAATTTTCCACCGAAGTGGATCTTTATGTTTCTCCTTTGGGGTCATATGATGTTATAATTGGCGTTAATTGGCTTGCTAATCATAAAGTAAAATTTGATTGGTTTGAAAAACACAATAGATGCCTTGATGATCTGTAGAAGACAACAAACATTTAAGGGGTAAAACGAGAAATTTCAGTTAGAAAATTGTCAGCTATGTAACTTACGAAGGCCAAAAATAAAGGCTGCACTCTTTATGCGGTAAAGATTTCTAAAATAGAAGAAAAGGAGAGTGATTTCTTAGAAAAGTATCTCACTACTAAGAGATTCAATGATGTGTTTTCGAAAGAACTACTCAATCTTCCACCCAAACGAGAATTCAACTTCACAATAGAAATCAAACATGGAATTGAGCCCATTTCCAACGCACCTTATCAAATGACTACACTTGAACTAGTAGAACTTAAGGCACAATTACAAGAACTGTTGTCCAATGCTTTGATATGATCAAGTGTCTCACCTTGAGGTTATATTAATTACAGGATGTTAAACAAAACAACAATCAAAAACAAATATCCACTTCCTAGAATTGATGATCCGTTTAATCGGATGCATGGTGCATCAATATATTCAAAGATAGATCTTCGATATGGATATCATCAATTAAGAATTAAGGATGGAGACATTCATACAAACAACTTTTAGGACAAGGTATGGGCATTATGAATTCATGGTTTTACCTTTTGGTTTTACAAATGCACTGTAACTTTTATGAATTTAATGAATAATATCTTTCAAGAATACTTTGGGACAAGTTTGTACTTGTATTTTTGGACGATATTCTTATTTATTCTTAAAACATCGATGAACACCATGAGCATCTCAAAATTGTACTTGAAATTTTGAGAAAGAGAAGATTGTATGGTAAGTTTTCCAAATGTTCTTTTTATGAAACAGAAGTGCACTATTTAGGAAATGTCATAAGAAAACATGGAATAAAAGTTGAACCATCAAAGATTGTTGCCATAATTGAATGGTCTGCACCTAAAACTGTATATGAAGTTAGAAGCTTCATGGGGCTTGCTAGTTACTACAAAAAGTTTGTTAAGGACTTTTCAAAAGTCGTTGTCCCAATTACTTCATTACAAAAGAAAGATAAAAAGTTTGTATGGAGTGATAAATGTGAAGCAACATTTAAAACTCTAAAAGAACAACTAACTTCGCACCTATTTTAGCTATACCAAATCCAAATGGAAACTTTACGGTAGTTACAAATGCTTCCGGTGAAGGACTAAGAGGTATTCTATTGCAAAATGATCATGTTATAACATATGAGAGAAAAAAAATCAAGTTACATGAGTTGAATTATGCTCCCCATGACCTAGAGCTTGTTGCCATAGTTCATGCACTTCAAGTATGGAGACATTATCTCTTAGGAAGACCTTTTGAGTTAAAGACTGACCACCTTGGGCTGAAGTGTATTTTCACTCAGCCAAATTTGAATACAAGACAACGAAGATGGTTAGAGTTTTTTTCACAATATGATTTTGACATAAGTTACATTAAAGGTAAAGAAAACAGAGTGGCAGATGCACTAAGTCGTAGGAAACATATTTCTACACTTATAAATTTGAGAACTCAGTTTAAGGATGAGGTAAAGAGTATCATGGATTCTAATTTTTACTTTCGAAGGTAAAAACAACACTTGCTGCAGATCCTAATGATGCAAGATACAAAGGTTTTAACTTTGATAATGAAGGAATTTTAAGATATGAAAAGCGAGTGTATGTACCTTCGGGAAATGAGTTAAGGAAAAATTAATGATGGAATTTCATAATTCACCTTACTCAGGACATCCCAGTGTTACAAAAATTATTGCTGATGTAAAACAACAATATTTTTGGAAAGGGATGAAGAGAGACATAACTGATTTTGTTTCAATTTTTTTAGAATGTTAGGGTGTTAATGACGAGCATATGCACCCAACTGCTTTACTATATCCCCATAGCATACTGCAATATAAGAGGCAAGTAATTAGTATGGATTTTGTTCAAGGGCTACCTATGTCTAGAAATAAACATGATGTTATTTTAGTTGTCGAATACAAATTGAAAAAAGTAGCACATTTTATTGTTGGTAATCCTAAAGATGATTCACCTGTTTTAGCAAAAATATTTCTGCATGAATTTTTCAAATTACATGGAGTACCTGAATTGATTATATTTGATTGAGACCCCATAATGACATTTCATTTCTGTAAATGCTAAATGTAGCCTTAGGAACAAAACTAAATTTTAGTTCCGCATACCATCCGAAAACAAATGGTCAAATAAAAATAGTAAATTAGGTTTTGAAAGATATGTTACGAATGTACTTGTATGGATTAGCTATACAAATGGGAAAAATATCTTCCTTAAGTTGAATTTTCTTACAAAAATACTTATCATTTCTCCTTAAAAATGACACCTTTCAAAGCATTGTACGGAAGGAAATGTAGAACTCCGATTAAGCGGGGTAAAATTTAAGATAGAGAGGTTATTGGACTTGAAATTCTTACTCGAAATGGAACATCAAGTGAAAATGATTCGTGAATGATTAAAAGAAACTACGAGATAGACATGAAATTTATGTAGATTTGAAAAGAATCGATAAGAAATTTGAACTCGTTGAAAAATTCTTTTTACGGGTCAAGCCTAAAAAGATCTCTATAACCTTTAGTAATGCGGCCAAATTGTCACCTCATTTTGTGGGACCTTTTAAGATTATTGAAGTGATTAGACCCTGTAGCTTATCGCTTAACATTGCCTCCCACTTTGTCATGAATGCATGATGTTTTCCATATTTCTTTACTTAAGAAATACATTTCAGATTTATCACATGTATTAAATTGTGATTCTTTGCAGGTCCAAGACCCAGGAATAATTGAGGTTGAACCCATAAGAGTGCTTGAAACTCATCAATTGCACTTGCAGAATCATTAAATTAGTCAATGCAAGGTCTAGTAGGACCAGTTTAATGAAGAAAGTGTAACATGGGAAAACCTTGAGGATATGAAAATTGTTTTTCCTCATTTGTTTGAATAGAATTAGTTTGATTTTTTAGGCAATTAAAGACTTTGTTTGAAAGTTATCTTTAATTTCTGCCAGTTTTAGGAAAGTATTATATTTGTTAGTACAAGGACAAATATTTGATGTTGTAATAATTTTTGAAAAAAACTTGAATTCTGCAAATTTGGTTTCTGTTTGAAAATTTTGTGGATAGAAGAACTATAATTATGATTTTTTTCCTTATTTAAAGAATGTGGACTAAGTTAATCATCGAGATGATGATGCTTTTTAGAGGGGAGGTATGTAATGCCTCTATCATGGTTGATATCCTTGATGGCTTTTTGTAATCAAAGTTTCTAAATGTTGATAGGTGATTCTTGTTTGAAGATGGTGTACTCTTCTGAACTAAGTAATCATGTTTGTTGTAGATGATATGTTTATCTTCTAAAAATGGATATAATCATGCCATGAAAATTCTAAATTTAAAATGAATTATTTCATTCATTCTTTATGTTGAATGTGCATTGCATGTGGATGGAGGAAATAAATTCAATCTAATTCATTCATTGCCTATTTTTGCAATATTGAACTTGTGCTTCAGTCTATTTGATTTTTGATGCAGGAATAGCCATACCTTGGATCAATTTTAGTGATCCAAGGCATGCTTTCAATTTTATGATGTTTAGGTCATTTGACCAAGTTGGGAAAATGGTTGATTTATGAACCCAAGCAGATGTGGGATCACAGGTGACATCTTTAGAATATGCCCTTTATAGTGATCTAAAAACGTCATTTTTATTCATCATAGGGTAATGTTGTTGATTAGTTTTGGGACCTAATTTAATCTAAGTTCCTATGATTATTATCTTATCTTAAGTTTAAGCTAAGGTGATTTTATTATTGTTGTTGATTAATTGGAAGGGGGTAATCCTAAGTCTTGACACTAGGTTTACTCTAAGACTAAATAAGAATTATTCCTAAGGACCTATGCTTGGTTTAAAAGATAATTCTAATTAAACCTAATGGAAATGGGATGGCATGGATGGTAAGTTGATAGGTTTCGTTGGCACCAATTTCAAAAGCATTTAAAAGGCTTAATGTGTCATTTAATATATTGTTTCCGCCAATTTTGACCAATGCATGAAAATAAAGGGGAATGTTGAGTTGTCAAACTCTGCTAAATTCATTTGAATGAAGTTTTAATTTTTAGTTCTAACCAACGAGAGTTTGGCGATGGTAGAAATTTAGGACAGACACTTTGCAATCCCGTTGGAAATTAATGTTCTCGACCAGAGCGAAAACCGCACTGGGAATAGAAGAAGGTTGGAGGAAATAAATGGTTTTTGGTTTTATTATTTCATTCGGTTTTTGTGAGCTTTGAAGCTCTGCATGTGGTTACCATTCTTTTGAACCTTTAGTTCGAATCTGTTGCATGCGTAATCTCCCTTGCATGGCGGTAATAATAGTTGAATCTAAGCATGGAAGCTATAAGAAGAAAATGAGGAAAGTTGCAGAGGCTTGGTTTTGGTATTTTCATGGAAATCTTTCAGTAGAAGTTTTACATGAAGGATTGAGGCAAGGAAAGGAAGACATGAGCTCTACAGCTTGATATGCCCTATCTCATTAAAATCTCTTACTTTTATTTAATTGTTTCATTAAAAGAACTCTTCTCTTTTATGAAATAGTTCTGGGATTAGTTTTGTGTTCTGTTTTCTTCTTCTTGCTTCAAAGATGTTTCTCGATTATGGTTTCATGTGGATTTAAGTTATTCTATGTATGTAGTTGTTATCATGATTATGGTTGTGTTTGTTGGAAAAATAGTTGTGTTGCCTTATCTTTATATCTATCAAACTTCCACGATTGGTAAGGGAAGACTGTGTTAGTTTTCTTTGTTAGATTATTCACCTTGAATTAGTATGTTAGCGTGGAATGTATGCCAAGGTGATGGTGGAAACCTTTATGGATTTTGGTATTGACCCAAATTACTTTGTTGTTATATGGTTGGAGATCAACATTATTTTGGCCATCTTTTGTTAAGCCCGTGTGTGATTTCCGTAATGGTTGTTTGTCACTTGTTGGCTTATATTGTGATGATCTCCGATATTTATTTTGGTTTATGGGAGATTGGTCTCGACCATAATGGGAATTCACGAGGTTTTTTGCACTGTAAGTGCATTTAAGGAAGGAGAATGCTGAAGTTTTTATTTGTCTTTTTATATATGATTGTAGTATATATCCCTTCACGGGTGGACCTATTTAGTAGTAGAGACCAAGAAAAATCTCTCTCTTCCTCTCTCGCTAGTTGAGTTAACTTTGAATGATTACCCATTTGGATTTTCCTAAAAATGGAGAACATCGTAGTTTGGATCATTTCAGGGCATGGTATAACATTGAAATGGTATTGTATGAGATTATAGTCTGGTAAAACTATGTTTCTTTCTTTTGTGGGTGTATTCTTCATTTCTTGAATATTCTCCTCAAATCGGTTCCTATTATGGAACTTGATTGAAATTTTGAGGAATCCTGGATTGTTACTTTTAATCTGGGTTCTTTTTCCTTTATTATTATGCTCCCATGTGGAACTTTAGGCTTCATGAGTTTGGTTGGGTATTCAATTATGGTTGTAGATCTTATTATTCTTAGAGAGCCTTGTATTTGATCATCGTGTTTTTTTATGACAGATTCTGAGTTGATTTGAGCCTTTTGACTATCTCTTGAGATCGTCTTTGAAATATTAAATTGTATTAAAGAGCTGAATGTTGTTCTTTTAATATTCAAGTTCTTTTTGTAGGTAGATGATGTTATGTCTACACTAATCATTGTAAGAAAGTTACTCTTCTTTGATTTTGGAATCAATTTTTGGGTAAGAAAAGAACCTTGTGTGTTTTCTTGTAAAAATGATATGTTTCTTTCTTCATTAGTAGCTTATGGAAACAAAGAACATTCAAATGTGATTGTTTGAGATGCAAGGTTATGATGGCTATGTTTTGTTCTAATGAGTTTTGAACTTAGTTGTGAAAGATAGGTCCACCGAATCAGAACTATTATCATTGTGGGTTAAGTTGTTTTTGTGGGATTATACTTGGATCTCTTATGTTTATACATCTATTCTTACCAGTATTGTTTGGTTGGTTCCTTGATTAACATAATCCTTTTGAATAAGATAGGGATTTAGAGAGCAAAGTTGATTGGAAAGGTTTGTTATTTTAGTTGGATCTTTCTTATTTTATCATTTAGCTTTATCAGTAGTTGATAATGCGTTGATTGTTATTATAACAACATATTGTTCTTGTCATGCCAATATGCTTAGATCTACTCACTTTCTTGTGATTTATTTTGACTGGGTTGTGTTATTGAGGAACTTGCTTAGAGAAATAAGTTAAACCGTTTAGGACAGATCATAATTTTAATTACTTCTTTTATTAATTGGATAAAGTTAGGATAATTATCATGTTGAAATGATTATCATAAGCGAGTGATGGATATATAATCAATTTTTCATAGTTTAATTAGTTATTTCCTAAACATTATTACTTATTAGATTATGTGAATTTTCTTTATATCTGATTTGTAATTATTTGGAAAAGTCTTTCTTATTGTCCTTACCTTTGTACTTGGAACCTTTTCATTAATAGAAGGGTTCCTTTAATGAAATAGTTAGATAAAAGCATATTGTTTTAATGTTATAGCATTTATCATGCTCAGTTCTTGTGAATTGACTCATGCTAACAATTTTACAGATGGACTTCGTGAAAGATGAAAGGAGAAAGACTTATAGAAAGTTGCATTTATTTTACTAATGAAATCATTTCTCTTCATTCAAGATGCTTATGAATTGACATTTTCTTGAAATGTACTTCTTGTTGGAAAAGAAATTATGAGGATGTATTAAAAATAGTTTTGTAATGGTGGAAGGATGTTTTGTATAAACCTATGGAATACTTACTAAGTTTGGAGAGTAGTGAACTCTCCTTTTGATAAATGAATTGTTGTGGGAAAGCTTTTGATTTTTGACATAAGCCTAAGGTCTTACGAAGTTTGTGTAACATTCCTTGATAATCTCATGCATGATGGGGATTTATAGATATACTTAAATATTGTTGTACATAACTTAGTAGATTCTAAGGTATAAATGCTACTAGGAATAAGGATATAAACTTATAGTTTAGATTATTTTCATTTTATGAAAGAGTATAACTAAGATGGTTATTATTGGTAGATCCTTACTCAAAAAAGGGAATATGTATAGTTTTATATAAAATAATATGGATTTTTATTATGAAATTGAATCATATACTTTCTGATTTCACTAATAGGACAATAGTCCTTAATAAAGAAAGAAAAGGATACTTTCCTTTGTTATTAAATAAAGAGTTATGTATGATATCTTGTTAAGTGATTATGATTAAATCATAAGGATGATTGGTTGTATGTTCCTTATCTATTATCAATAAATGGAGACAAGAAAGCTTAAAAGAGTTCTTAGAAAGATTTAGACTTTATGATATCTCAAGTCTAAAATATAAGCTTTCAATCAAGTTTGATTACAATGTTAAACGATAGTAAGAAAACTTAATGATCTTACTTTCTTAATATCAAAATCAAACATATTGATAAATGAAAATAACGGGTTAAGAATAAGATGATCTTATCCATGAATGTAGATTTAATATGCATACCTTTTTCTTTTGTTAATGTACACTTCGTACCCTTCTACGGGTCGATCATGCTTAGTGGATCCTTTAACCTTAGGTGCATTGTTTAACGATAAATTTTATAAGATAATAATTGTTGGGATAATTATCTAATACTCTTAAGTATGTAATTTTAGTTGAAGGAACTCAGTTGGTTTTTGTAACATAGGGTTTAGAAGAGAGTACCCTCATAATGAAAAGAGTCATTACAGGATACTATGATGTAGCCAAATATGCTTCAACACCCCACTTAGTTAAATTAACTCGATTGACATAAGTGTAAATTCGGTTCTTGGTTCTACTCTAAATAGAGATAGATATAAGGACTAGTGTAGTTGTAAACTCATGTTGACTTAGGGTAACTAGACACACCCAATCGACAAATGTCGATTGAGTATGTCTATGTATCCTTAGTCACCACAAATAGTATTACACACTAGTGCATGTAAGTTGCCCCTGTTTAGTGTGCAACTTTAACTCAAGTTTGGGTTGAAAATAGTCAAGAATGACCAATATAGATAACGATGAAAGTGTGGTGAAAGACATATTCCTTTCGACAAGTATGTCATCTTGGAATGTAAACGTGGTAGACATGTTTAAAAATTTGGCCAAAGTATTGCAAGTTGCTTGTTGTGTTGTCTTATGTCACCTAGTCTAAGATGCATGATTTTAGATTAATATCGGTAACAAATATTCATGTGGGCTTCTTAGACGAACACTTAAGTGCCCCTAAAAGGGTAAAGGAATAAAGTATACACAATATACATTTGAACAAGTTAACATGAGAGATCGGTTTAATACCGAAGTCATGGAATGAGAGATCGGTGTTTCATCGAGTCATTACAACTTGCATATGGTTTTTCTATTATGAGATGTATTGACAATGGAATGTGTGTTCTATATTACATTAATTTAGAATAGAGAACATTATTAAAAAAAATTCCCTTGTCTCTAAGTCTTAAAAAGTGGATGTTACAAATGAGATGATGAGGGTGTGGATGTGGGTTTTGCACCTTAGAATTTCCTTGGTGAAGTGGTTTCTTGACCAAGGTTGATTGATGTGGGCCTAAGATTGATGGAAAAGGTGAGGGTGAATAAGGCCTAGGAGAATGTGGCTTCTTTTCGCACACGGGGGTTGATTTCATGATGGGTGGTTGTTTAGTAGTCAGGTCTAATTTGATTGCAGGATGTAACAAACTAGGTATAGGATGGACCCCCAATGTAGTGGTGGGTTTAGTTGAAGGTTTAGATGTTGATGAAGATTTAGGTGCAGGTGAAGGTTGAGGTAAAGGTGAGGCTGATGAAGAAGGAATGGGTATGACTTGTTTAGGTTTCGTGGTCTTGGTTGACTAGAATACCTTCGGGTAGATGGTGGAGGTATCTATGGGCAACATTTGCATTTGAGTAAATATCGGGAGTTGTAGGTGCCCCAAGAGCATGGAGTGATCAACATACTCCAAATGATCTACCAAATGTGAGAAAAGATTTGGCTTAGAAAATGATGAACAAGTTGTGACACCTGTCCCGTGGAATTTAAGTTAAGCGACACTTTGGGAAGGTCGCTACCTTGGATTCGGTTGGTAGAAGTGATGCGAGGATATCGACGGGATCTTGGAAGATCCTAGGGGAAGCATCAATTATAGGAAGGGAGGATACAAATGGTACCTCTATGGGTTGAGGAGATGAAAAACACATGATATAGACTCCTCCTTGGGCAAAAGAGTAGATAAGGTTGCCCCCTTAGGTAGAAGAGTGGGTAGGATAGACTCAATGATAGGTAAAGATGTAGATGTAGTAGGTTCCTCCATGGGTAGAGAAACATGTGTGATAGGATCTATAGTGAGTAGGGACATAGATGAGGTAAGCTCCTCTATCGATGAAGGGCTAGATGTGAGGGGATCCTCCGTGGGTAGAGGAGTATAAGGAATAGGTTCTTCTGTGAGTAGAGGAGCTTGAACAAGGATCTTGTCAACATAAGTGATGGAAGGAAATTGCGCGAGAAGGTAAAAAAACTCTGTCAAATAAGGTATGGACCTCAAGAACATGGGTGTTATAGCTAGAAGTCTCACTAGCCTGATTCGACGAATGGGTATTGTTTGGAAAAGGTTTCTTAAAGACCTACAAATTTTGATTTCCTGGTGTGTTAGGGTTATTTAGGATGAGATCTCCATTATCTAACATTTCCTAGAAAATGTTTTTGAATTTTTTACAATTACCATCACTGTGGCCCCTAACACAATGGTAGTTATAATAATCGTTCTCTTTATACCATGTGGGTATAGGTGAGAAGGGTCAAATCCGGTATGTGGTTTAATTGGCGAAAGGGTGATAACACCGGATTTGTATAGTTTTCCAAGTATATAAAAGTAAGAATTTCCTATGGGGGTATATCTTCATTGTTCTGCTTGTCTTGGAAGTCTTAAATAGTGGAAATATTATAAGGAGGTTTAGATTGGTTTGATGGATGAGATGTGCCAACTTTTAGAACCACTACATTGGCGAGATCCTTTTGCTTTATTTTTTTGTGATTTAGAAGAGGAAGAAGGGTCATTTCATTTAAACAGAGCATTTTTTTATGCAATTGTAGTTTCTTCTCTTCGAGAGCATAGATTTATAACTTTCGCCATAGTGAATACCTCATCAAATGTCCGAGAATGTTTGGACTTGAAGAGTTGGAGAGATGTGATTGGCACAATCCCTATTGAGCAACTCTATCATCTTGGTTTGCGGAATTTGGAAGGTGAGTTGATTGGTAAGACTCGCCAATGTGTGATAAAATACGCAATAGATTCGTCTTCATATTGACACATTGAATACAAATTAGTCATGGTGACATTTTTAGTGATGTTGATGGAGAAATGATCAAGAAAGGCCTGAGATAATTGATTGAATGAAAAGATAGAGTGCCTAGGTAAAGCACTATACCAGTCTAAGGCAGGTCCTGTCAAGGACATTGGGAAATTTCAAAGAAGCAAGGTGTCATCATGGGCTATCAGATAACATACGTGTTTGAACAATTGCAAATGTTGTTGCGGATCTTCCTTGCTATTGAATCAGTTGAATTTAGGCATTTCCCAATGTGGGGGATAAGGATGAATGGGTATGGAAGGATGAATAGGCTCATTACAGATTTCAACGTAAGTCAATGTATTATGTGAGCCGAAACAAATGCTTCTAGGGTTTGCATCTTATCCATCATCATTTTGATCAAATTTGTGGTCAAATTAGATTGAGATGTACCTCCCGTGGTATAAGGAAGTGGATACGATGAGTAGGATGTATAAGACACACCAAGTATATGGAGGTACCGAGTAAGAACACTGATAAGGGGGATATAAGTAGTGGTAGATGATGATGGAATATACCTTGAATGAGAGGTATAAGCGACAAGTGGTGGGTGAGATAAGGTATAAGGGGGACGGACTGTGTAGAGACCCTCGTAGCGATAGGTGAAGAGTAATAGGTATAGAAATGACTAAAATATTAAAATGGGTCAACGCAACCGGAGGTTACGAGGTAATAATGAATGATGATGTAGGAATCCCTACACTAAGAGTCGTAGATGATGGCAAGGTGGATGTCAAAGGTGTGGCGGATGATGTAGGTGTAATCGATATCAAAGATGTGGGATCAATTTGAGAAACGAGAGGATGTGAGGTGAAGCAAGTAACACTACGCTAGTAGTAGTTGATATGGAAGTAGGGGAAAGAGTGGGAGGAATAAAGACAAGCATCCCATATATGAGTCATCCTAATGAGTTGTGGGTGGAAGAATGGGCGAGGTAATTCTTTAAGGTTGTG
Organism: Taxus wallichiana var. yunnanensis; assembly: GCA_018340775.1. Lineage (NCBI taxonomy): Eukaryota > Viridiplantae > Streptophyta > Pinopsida > Cupressales > Taxaceae > Taxus > Taxus wallichiana. The sequence goes on from CM031236.1 coordinate 43,277,049, forward strand.
GGATTGTGATCAAGGAGTTTTTCAAAGGGTGAAGAACTAGGAGTTAATGGTTGGCAGCTAGCGTGAAAAACTAGAGTGTTGGCTTATCTGTGAGTCAAAAACATGTGAATAATGGTAGACAGCGGGCGTTTGAGCTCTATAGATGGTACATAAACACATAAAAACAAGATAGAATAAATCTGGAAAATGAAAATTGGTTATTGTTTTGTGAGAAAAATAAAAACATGAGACTAACGCCCCGGTAGGGTAACCAATGCCGGTAGAAAGGGGTAACCAATGCCGATCATTGGACCAATGCCAATTACCATGAATAAATGACAGATTTAGAAATCTAGAGATGAAGAGTGTAAAATTAGATGAACTTGAGCTTGTAAAAAGATAGAAACAAGTCAAAGAAAATGAATGGATATGAATTAAATACTATTTTGGGCAAAATAACCAAAATAGCAGGAAGCTGATGTCGATCACTCAACCGATGCTAGTGTGAAGAGGTAACGACGTCGGTCGTTGGACCTATGCCACTTACTATGGAATCTGAGAAGATGATGAAAATTTGAATTTTAGGTTATTAAGTCAAATGAAAACACCAACCCAGGAACTGAGTATGGAAGTGATGAGTCCTAACACACCTAGAATAAACTGGAATACACCATTTATAATGATGGGGTGTGAAGGATAAGAAAAATAAGAAGAAACAACCTCACACCTCAAAACAAATTCGGCAAAAACTAGTAAACACACAAAATCCTATGATTCGATTTTAATGTTATGTGGCTTATGCCATTTAAAACTGACTATGAGTAGAATATAGTTTTTGGTCAATGAGGGTACCCTATAAGTAGTCTATGGCTAGTTTTAGGTATGTTTTGGCTAAGTGTCCCCAATATATACTTCACAGGACACAAGGTCGAACTCGATATGATGACTGGCCAAAACACTAGCTAGATCCACCGCTAATCCAATTGTTAATCATTGACGACAATTTCTAGGAAGGAAGATGTTTAAGAAGTGTGTAAATTGTTCAAGTGATTTGGACAACGATGTGTGTGCATAAAGTTTGAACTACACTTAATTCCCACCAATCATCAACTGGTCATGACCTCTAGTATATAGATTGCAAATAAATTTAGGTGATCTAAATGCAACATACGAAGGATGAAATGTAGAGATTTTAAAGCCCAAATCAAAAGTGAAATTGGATGTAGCAAATAGAGAACATGTCAAGAGGATGATATTTCACTAAATGTAGGTGAAAAGAAAGTAAGAAGAGTTATTTTTAAACACCAAATCACAAATTTCCTTTAGACAAGTAGAAGAAGATAATATTAACCAAAGAGAGTTTTAATGTGAAATTTTTAGAAAAGAAAGAAACACATAATACAAAGAACCCATAAAAAGGGGTCCACGGAGTGTGCCAAAATGTTTCACCTCAAAGTAATGTAATAAAACAAATAATGGTAATGGGTGTAGGAGGAATACCTGTGAATAGTTGGAAGAAGGTTACGTTCATTGTAGACATTGATCAAACTAGATGTGAGAGCCTCCTTTTGGCTAGGAGGAACTACCGTGTAAAGCACACCAAGACCATGAGAGAGAGAGAGAGAGAGAGAGAGAGATAAACAATATATACAGTGGAATGCCTAGCGAATGCTAGTTCTGAAAAGTGCGATACTTCCTAGATGTCTGTCAATCCACTGTTTTATCAAATCAATGGAAATGAATATGATAAATAAAGGTCCTATTGCTAACACTTTGATTTAGGTGTCTCAAAAATGTTATCAATACACTAGATTAAACAAAGTACTAAAATACAAACTAATCTAGTATTGGGAAAGGTGTGGTTCTAGTTGGGGAAGGTCACTAAGGTATTAGGCAAGGCCCTGGGCAAGGTATCCGATGATTTTGGGCTATTTAGTGAAAGTTATGAGCTCGCTGTTATAGGAAAAGTTACCAATCACAAAGACCGATATCGGTTAGGTGACCAATGCCGGTAGGGTAATTGGTATCGGTAGGGGAAATATGGTGAAAATATAAAAATGGGTGTTTTAAGTCTCTTTGTGATTATAGAGAGAGTTGAGGAGGTTTGGGAAAGATGATATGATTTTTGTTAGGGCTTAGAAAGGGTGATAAAGGTGCTAGGATGGGTGAAAGGTTTTAGGTTGATGAAATAGGTGGTAAACAGTGAGAGGTGGTATTCGGACATGAGAGGGATCAAATGAAAGAAGTAAATGAAAGATTTAAGATCAAAACACAAGCTTAAAAATAAGAATGAATTACTTATCTGGTAATTTGTAGATATGAAGGTGGTTTTTGGTTGACGAACATTCATGAAAGATACAGAATGTGTCCAGTGCTACGGCCATAAAGCCTGTGTGCTCTGCTATGATGATCGAACTCGTGGATGAGATGATTGATGCTTGGTGAAGACCGATGAGCTCGATTTATCGTTGGGTAGCTTGAGTGCCTGAGAGTCTGAATTCCAAAGCTTATGTGAATGAATGAATTGGAGAACCCATGCAAAGAGTTAGAAACTCTTACTTAAGGGTAACCAATGACTATTAGGAACCGACACCGACCAAGGGATAATCGACTTGATTAAGGAGAATTGGTCTAAGTTGCCAAAAATAGCCTGATCTTTGCTAATTTTGGCGTGATCTTGATTTTTTCCAGGTCTAGAGTGTTGAATGACGTTAATAGGAGCATGGAATTAGTTAGAGGATTAATAGGTCATGAATGGTTAGGGTTAGAAAGAGTCCTAGTTGGTTAGGATAAGTGGGGACTTGGTCTAGGTTCATTAATAGGCTAGGAATAGATCTAGGGTGAGGTGAAAAGGGTGAGGTGGATAAATGAGGCGGTTAGATGAGTTAGATAATTAAATTAATTGTAAAAATTAAATTAACTAAAATGTGTGCAAGTGGGCATGGTGGGGGAATAATATTAAATTAATTAATTAAAGGTGGTTTAGAGGTTACAACCCAATTTTGGGTGTCTACACTCATGCTAATAGCAAGTTTTTAGTGATCTCACGCCAAGTTCAAGATCATTTGGCGATCTCATACCGAGTATGAGTATTTTGGGTGATATTATGCCAAAGAGCAAGTGTTGGGGAGAGAGGTCTAATTTTACTCTTCATCCCCGACTCTTCTCAATAAACACCATTGTAGATGGTACGTCCTAATTTATTCCGAGTTAGTTTTGAATTGTATCGATTATAGGAGATAGAATGCTTTCTACGTGATTGAAGGAAAATGCTTGTTATTGTATAAATTATCAGTAGAATTTATTGTATTGAGAAAATTATTGTCTCTACCCCTAGGACATTGGTGCATATAGGAGGCGGGAGCACTGGAAGTAGTGTCCGATTATGGGTGTTGGTTTCGTATTGTGTATGAAGTCCAAGTCTACTTCTAAACTATTTTGTGACTCTATGCCTATGTTTTTTCTATACTATGTTGATATGAATTGTAGCTCTAAGATGTTACAAGGGTGGTTTATTCACCCAATGTATGCCCCCTTGTTTAGGGTGCATATGACGATAGTAGGAGAATGCGGCCCAAAGGAGAGGACCTGATGTTGATCTAAAGTGGATACCTGTAGGGGGTAGGGGATGTGCATGGTAGAAACCAAGGCACATGAAAACAAGATAGGATAGTAACATGTGTTAGTAGTAAAAGTAGCTAGCATGCAAAATAATACAATGTAACAAGCAAGTAAGAAGATAAGATAAACCATGAAAAGTGGGTTTCAGACATGGGACATCACTCACAATGTCACAAGAAAATTAGGGCAAAAGCGACCAAAATCATACAATGATCACACAAGACATAGGGCATATCCCAAAAATAATTACATACAGTAACAAGCAAGGTCAAGAAAAATGTATTAGATAACCATGGTTGTATATATTCATACAAGGAAAATGTTACACATGAAGCACCCATTAGCATGTTAGAAAGGTAATTAGTTTTTCAAGGCATGTATAAATCAACCAAAAATTAGAGTAACTTGTAATGAGAAATAGTGAATAATATAAGAATAGAACCCAAGTATGTAGAATGTGGTAGTAGTGAAAGTAGATGCCCCAACAACCTCAAAGTGGGATTAGTAAAAGGTATAGTGTAAAGCATAATTACAAAGTGTAAAAACATGTAAGAGATCTCCATTCACCTCAAAATACCTTACGACACACCAAAAGTAGATCCTTAGCTCTTGTGCGATCACTAGCACTTAAGAGCCCTTGACCTATCCCGAGTGCCGATGTCCGGCCTCATCCCCACATATTAGAATTTACAGTGAGTAGTGATGACACTCTTCCTATTTTATTCATCACTTTTCCCAATCCAGATCAGTTCTAGATTAAGCGTAAATCAGCTAAGTCTCTTCATTTATCTCTTGTGCTTAGGGTTTCATATTTACATCTTAGTTTACTTGTGTCATTTCTATATTTTAGTATATGTATATGTATATAGATAATTTATTTTTCTATTGACTCAAGAATATTTAGATTTAATTCAAATTAAATTAAATCATTTGGTGAACCCACTCCTTACATGCCCATTATTATATATTTCATGGCTTCCCATGCCTTTGATTCCAATGCTTCCCCATTCTATACCCAAGTTCAACTTTGTAATATCCTTGTTAAGCATGTCCTAGTTGATCCTGGATCTGGTCTTAATGTATGCAATCTTTCCTTTCTCCATCAAATAAGACTTTCTACTACTCATCTCAATCCATCTACTCTTTGTATCCATGGATTTGATAATATACCTAAGCAAGTGTTGGGCACAATCTCTCTTCCCCTTACTATGGGATCTTGCACTCTTAATGTTCCATGTCACATTATGCCTCATGATGTTCCTTATACTATCCTTCTAGGCCATCCTTGGTTACATACTATGCATACACTTATTTCTACCCATGCCAATACACACAATGCACTTTCTCCACCTTCTTCTATGGATACTATTATAGTAGATTCCACACCTCATGTTGCTACTCCTTGTGATATTCCTCTTATATATGATGCTCATGACATTACCTACATTATACATCCTTCTCCTCTTAGGATGCACCCTAGTGCTACTGATTTACATGATCAATTTTCTATTGGCACCCATGATACTCCTCCCATTATGTCTCACTCTCGATGCACTTCTATTGATCATATGCTTTGTGCTTCCAATGTTACATCTCTCTCCACATCTTCCTCATTACATGTTAGAACATTGTATGCTGGTTTTACATTGATTCCTAATCCTTGCACTTTCCACGATCCTATGCATGATTCATTTACTATGGCTACACCTTATCTTGTTACATTCATGGGGGCCATCTGTTCCCCTCTTTCTACATTTTTGTTTATGATCATAGGGCTAGTTCATACTTTGCTTTATTGCTTATAATATTCACAAATTACACTTATTTCTTTTCATTACTACTGATGAGTATCCCAGCATAACATACATTACACATCTTTTGGCTCACATGTTGTTCCTTATGTTTGCACTTACTTTTCCACTATTTCCAACATGCACAATTCTACACCTATTATATTTTCCCTCATGGGTACATTCTTATTACTTATACACTTCCTATTCATCCAGTTCAAATCTTAGATTCTATCGGGTTTTCCCCTCACCATGATGACACTATTCTTTGGTAGATTTTTCACTCTTCTACCCATTCTAATTTTTCAAACATGCCCACCATTTCCTAATCCTAGTTTTGATGATATATTTCCACCAATTTCAGAATCTAGGCCTCATGGGACTCACAAATATAAGGCACACTTTGCACCTAGTTCTACTATTCGCACATGACCTACTTCATGACCTTGTCATCCACATCACTCCACTAGCCCATCTCATCAGCCTAGTTCCCCTACTTAGAAACCCCTTCACATTCACCACATATGTCTCCTTCACATGTACATCATTACTCTCATACTCCATCGATCTTAGAGCATTGTCACATGCCTTTATCTCCTCGAGACATTCGGTGGAGGTCCCTTGCCCTTCACTATTGTTGGATAGCCTTCTATCTTTCTCACACTTGGAGGACATCACGATTTCCCCACCGTAACATCATAAGTTGTCTATCACAAATCTACTTTGTCACACTTTTTATTTGAAGTTCTTCACACTTAATTTATTTCAAGACATTAGTTAAACAATATGTGCAGTGAACTGCCTAGTGTGTGCTAGATCCGGGAAGTGTGATACTTCCTAGACAGTTGTCAGTCCACTATTTAAAACAATTTAATGTGGGTAGTAAAATAAATCCTATTGTAATTTGAAATGATTTAGGTATCTCACTTGAAACACAATAAGAAAGATCTAATCTAACAGGCTAGGTTAAAATAAGATCCGAAGGTCAAACAACTAGTTCTGGGTCTCTGCAGGTCTAACAGAGGTCTCAGGTAGATCACAGGTGAATAAGGGTGATGTGGAATTAGGTGGATAGGTCATTGTTCTAGGTTGTATGGGCACATACAGAGACCGATGCTGGTTAAGGGTGACCGACGGTGGTTGGGTGTAACTAGTGCCCAGTTACTGTGGAAAATTGGGAATGCCACAAAATGAGTTTTGGGTCTCCTTTGTGATTGCACAAAGGACTTTGGTTGGTTAGAATGAGGTATTAGGTGGTTTGGGTGGGATTTGGTGAGGTTTTAATGGGTATATGGAGGGGTGAGTATTAATGGAGGTCAATGGGTGGCTAAGAGAACAAAGGATGACAATATAATGATGAAATGAAATGAACCAAAGGAGTACAACATTCTACTTACTTGGAACTGGTCTTGGATGCCTGTGAGTGAGGGATGAAGGTGTTGGTAAGAGGTTGAAGGCTTGAGGATCACCAAATGTTGGAAAGCTCCTGCATGGGCTGCATGTGCATTCCTTTTTCTTGGTTAGATCAAATCCTTTTGGGGTGAATGTTTGATGATTACTAGATGCACATGCGAGAGAGAAAATGCTTGATCTCCTTCCTTGCATGTGTGTTCTCACTGAAATTCATTCTCAGAAGATGTGATATCTCTCAGGAATGTTCCCAATGTTTTCCAACCTCCAAAATAAGGTTGTTTTGGGATTAAAAGGTGACCAATGGTGGTTCTAGCTTAATCGGTGATGGTTAGGGGTAACCGGCATCGGTCAAGGTGGGATTTCCTAGGTTTACTAAACTAGGGAGATCCTCTTGATTTTCTAGGATCTCGTGTCATTAACCCACGGATTAGACTAGAAGCATCTTGTAAGCATGTGGGAATGTGGTTAGAGGAATGTAGGCATTGATTTTTAGGGTTTGGGTAAGTCTTAGTTAGTTATGGCAACTTACTAAGAATAGGTCTTAGGGTGAGTTGGCTTGATGAGGTGTCTAGGTGAGGTGTATGTGTGGATATTATCTAAATTAAGATATTTAAATAATAAATATGGTGAGGATAATGAATTAATTTAATTAGATTAATTAAATTAATATTAGTGGAGTGAAGGGGGCCATGGCTAGGTTAATGTGATGAAGGGTGTTTATTTGTCGAGGGACCAAAGGGGAGTGTGACCTAATTTTAGTGTCTACATTTTGCCCCTTTTTGTTGCATAGCTTGTATTGGTAAGTGATGCTAACAAAAATAAGATGTGGTTGCCCCATGTGTGGGTGAAGGTGATCCCCCTCAAACCAGAACTGACGAGGCAGAAGGCGTAGATCATGGTGAGTGGTTTGATAAAAGGTAAATGTGAGAAAGGGGAAGGTGGGGAACGGGGAAAAAGGGTTAAAGGTCTACTCGGGTAATCTAGGTAATGGGTCAAGGTCAAAGGTAGTAATAGTCAAATGCACACACACATATAAACTACAAACACATTACCAGGTGAAGAGAGAAAAAAATCTACATCATCTAAGGTCGATAGGTTTATCCAAACAAGGTGAAGTGATTCCGGTATCTAAGGTATAGGATATGGTCGAAACACACAATAGTAGGTTAGGTGCAGGAATGTTTAGGTATGTTCCGGTACACCAAAGGTAGGGTCAGGATAAATGGTCATGGCAATAGGCTAGGTAAGGTCATTAGGTCAATCAACACAGGTAATAGTGCCACAAGGTATAGCGAACACATGAGGTCAAAGGTCACTAGCGATGGTCCAGGGCCAAAATCTAGGTCACGGCATGGGTAAGGCCGAGGAATGGGGAAAATAAAGAGTCCCCAAAGGAGGAAAAAGGTAGGTAGTAAATGATGAGGTCAGGGAAGGTGAGGTAAATGGGTTGGGTAAAGGTGAGGTGGGGTAAATGATTAGGGTAAAGGGGTAGGTGGGAAAAAAATAAGGTAGGGATAAGAGGGGGTAATAGGGTAAAATGGTTGGGTTATTCATTTGTCATTTAGTGTAAGAAAAGGTGACCGATGCCGGGTGTGAATGCGGTCGGGTCCAACCGATGCCGATTTGTATAGGGTAATAGGTAGAGGCCGGAGCGACCATGGTAAGGTAGGGCATGAGACCGATGCCGGTGAAGGTTACATGAGATTCTTGATTTGGTGATGTTTTGATGAGACTTTCGATTTATTGTTTTGATATGGACAAAATTAGGTGAGTTAGGCATGATAAAGTCGAGGTTTGGTTTGGCATGGATTGATATAGGTGAGATCATATTTATATGGATGGATACGAGTCGAGGTTGATGTGTTAGGTTTATTTATTGTTGAGAGTACATTGAGGTTGTGTAGGCATGGATTGAGTTAGGTGATGATTGTAGATTCATGGTTGAGGATTGAGTCACGTATAATGGTTAGGTAATGGTTGGTTGAGACATGGTTTAGTTAGTTTTGTTTAGGCATGGTGGTTGTTAGAGAGATGGTTGAGTTTAGGTTTTAGGCATGGATGGATTGAGTCGGTTTTTAGGCATGGATTGAGTTAGGTCATTAGGCATGGATCGAGTCGGGTTGTTTAGGCATGGTTAGTTAGCATGGTGGTGGAGTCGAGTTTGTTTAGGCATGGTTGGAGTCAAGTTTGTTTAGGCATGGTTGTGTTCAAAGTAGGTGAAGTTGTGATTATTATTTTGTGTAATGAATGATAATATGGGTCATATGTGAGATGTGGTATAATCTATGCATAATGATGATAGAGAAATGGTAGGCGTAATAAATGTATGTTGTGATGAGGATTAAAATATGAAGCAACTTGTTATGTATGTGGTTTAATTTCCAATTTTGGGTATAAAGAAGAAACTAAGTGGGGTATGATGTAATGTTAGGAAGATGAAAGATGAATTGTTTAGGGTAGAGAGTGGCCGAGCTAACCTCCAAGGGCCCCATGCCCTCGGAGTGCTTACCTACATAGTCCCGGTGAAAAGGGACCTCAGGCCGATGTAGTTCTCCCATAAGCTAGGGAAGAATATGAGGAGGTATGAAAATGAGTTAGTAGGTTTTAGGCATGGTGTGGGTTTAGGTCTATTAGGTGTGGGTGGGTTATAGGTAAAGTGATGTAGGTGATGTTGATTGTGGTGAAAGAAGAAGATTACCCCAAAGGTAAGCGTCGAGGACCAAGTCCTGTATAAGGTAATCAAAACGTAAATAAAGATGGTTAAAAGATAAGAGGGGGCAATAAAGCCACCTGATTGGTTAGGATCATACCGAGTAGATCATACCTTGGAGGAGGTGATGAATGTAAGACCCTAAAGACATTGCATGATTGATTGTTCTACGGTGAAAAGTAGTCACATGATCACCAAATGTCTTGGTTTCCAAGAGGTCCCTTGAGGCAGTAGGAAATGGGAGTGGGAATGGTGAGAAGGGTGAAAGGTGGTTAATTTTTATATGGTATGAGGTAGCATGCTCTTTGGGCAAGAGATCCAGGTCACAATGGGAAAGTCCATGACTAAAAAGTTTTTGTTTTGACTTGTATTTGAGATAGACTGATCGATGTGGGAAGTCTATATGGGATGAAGAATTTAACTCCTTGAGGTCTTCGTGAAGCTGATCGATGTGGGAAGCTTCCACTTCTCTCTCTTTTTTAAGGGCTTTACATAGCTTGTCCTTCGAGGGAGTAGTCTATTTATAGTAGTGATTGTTGAGAGGAAGATGTCCTTTTGAGGGAGTCATCTTTTATATTAGAAGTTTGACTCAAGGAGTTGGGTCCCATGTGAGGGATTTGAAGTCATGGACAAGACCAAGGTGAAGAATAAGATTCTTGTTCAAAAATTAGGGTGAAACGACCATGGGATCTCATCTAAAGGTAGATGAAAAGTATCCATGAGAATCATGCTATGTGCAGCATGTGGTACACATATTTCAAGAGAAGATAACAAGTGACGGTACTCACATGATTCTTGTTTAATCATTGGTGAGGTGTATGAAGTGGATAGCACTCAAGGGATGAGCATGGAAAGAGACAAAAAGTGAGGTAGGACTAAAATTCAATAATAGAATGGTCAAAGATGTAAGGCATTAAGGGGCTCAGGTTCAGGTTTACCATCAGTGAAGATAAATGATAAGCACCTGATCCATAAGTATGAGTCACGATGTATGGTCCAAGCCAATTAGGAGAAAATTTTCCCGTTTACTTTTTTCTACTTTGGTTACATGTTGATTTTCTTTCAGGACAAGGTCACCAACTTGGAAGGTTCATTCATGGACACATTTTTTTCATAGGCACGTTTGATATGTTTTGGTAAACTTGAAGGTGATCAAGAGCGTTAAGATGACGTTTGTCTAATAACTCTAGTTGTGCTGTGCTAAATGGTCTTGATGAAATTCATCATCATTAAGCATGTCATGGAGAGAAATGCGGAGTGAGGGAATCTAGACTTTGAGAGGTAGAACCACCTCTGTACCGTAGACCAGAGAAAATGGTGTGGTGGTAGTGGAAGTGTGAATACTAGTGCGGTATGCCCATAGGGGAAAAAGGAATGTGCGTATGCCAATCCTTCCCAGTATCGTTAACCACTTTCATAAGAATTTTGTTTAGGTTTTGTTAGTGGATTCAAGCTTGGCCATTAGTTTGTGGGTAATAAGGTGATGAGAAACTAAGCTGAATGCCAAAGGCATCACAAAGTTTTTGTAATGTTTTGTTTTTGAATTGTTTTCCATTATCAGTGATGAGGTGATGAGGAACACCAAAGAAAAATGATGTGATGATTGATGAACTCACATATTTTCTCGGCTTTCATGGAGATGAGTGGTATGGCTTCCACCCATTTTGTATAGTATTTGGTAGCGTGATGATCCATTGATGTCATTGGGAAGAATGGGGATTGATCTCTCTCGACAAGATCCAAACCCCATTGAGAGAAGGGCCAAAGGTCACGGGTGACCTGTAAGGCATGACTGGGTGTATGATGAAGATTGGCATGTTGTTGGCATTTTACACAACATTTTGACATAGTCACAACAATCATAGTTAAGGGTCGGCCAATAATAGCCTAGGCGAAGAATACGTTTAGCAACAACAAGGCCACTGAAGTGACCTCCACATATGCCATCATGAACTTCCTTAATGGTATAAGGAATTTCAGAACTTGTGAGGCATCGTAAGAGAATACCATCAAAGCCACACTTATAGAGGAGGCCCCCAAGATGACGTAATGAGAGACCTTTTTAAGGAAGGCATGTTGTCATTACGGGTGAGATCAGGAGGTAAGATGGAGAGAGAAAGATAGTCGGAGTATTGTTTGTACCAAAGGTCACTCGGGTCAGGGTAGTGGTTCTGATAGAGTAAACTTCACAGGTAAATAAGAAGGTGATTGGAGTCATTGTATGGTGACAAAGATTTTAGAATCGGTGGGTGAAGTGGGTATTTGGGAAGCCAAGCAGGCCATGGTATCTACAAATTTGTTGGTTGAACATGGGATGGTTTGAAGGGTGTAATGGTCAAAGGTGGTCAAAAGTATGTCTACATGATGTTTATACTTTTGAAGTATCTCATTACGACATTGGTATATACCATTGACTTGGTTTATGACCAATTGAGAATCACCAAAGATGTTGATTGATTTGACATCTAGGGCATAGGCAACTTAGAGACCTAATATGAGTGCTTCGTATTTGGTGATATTGTTTGTGCATTCAAAATCAGTTTGAAAGACAAAGGCATGGGCTCACCATCAAGTGGAATGAGGATAATACCAGCCCCACCCCCACGCTGACACTTTGAACCATCGAAGAAGAGTGTCATTTGGTAAGGGGGTTCATCCAGGAAAGGGTAGCAATTGACTCATCTAGAAAGTCAAAATTAGAGGGTTGATCCCGGAAATAGGTGCATCGGCCAATTGGTCAGTGATTAGCTTGGCCCTTGATGGAATTTTGATGAATGAATTTGAGGTCAAGGTCCACTAAAAGCATAAGCCATCGAGTGCGCATTGATTTTGATAAGGTTTGGCATACATGAAGTGTAAGGGGTCGGTGTTGGTCACAACATAGGTTTTGTGGTTGAGTAGGTAATGGCGGAGTTTAGTGGCAATGAAAACTAAGGCTAAGAAAAGTTTTTTGGGATGGGTGTATCGGTTTCATAGTCCAAAAGAGTATGGCTTATGTAATAAACCACCTGCTCCCTGTGTTGTTCATCATGATGAGCGAGCATGGCTCCCAAGGAGTGATCGGTAGCTGAGATGTATAGGTAGAAAAGGTTGATCATCTTTAGGTGGAATGAGTACGGGTGGTTGGAGAAGGTATTGTTTTAGGGCCTCAAAAGCTTTGTGATAGTCATCATCCCATTTAAAGGAGACATCCTTCTTGAGCAGATGATGAAATGGTTGGCACGATCCAGATAATTGTGAAATGAAATGGTGAATAGACTACAATTTACCTTATAGGCTATGGAGTTGTTTAAGGTTAGTGGGTGGAGGCATTTCTAGAATGGCCTTGACTTTAGCAGGGTCAACTTCTATACCACATAAGGAAATGATAAATCCCAGGAGCTTTCCTGAGAGAACCACGAAGACACACTTCTTTGGCTGAAGGTGAAACGTAATATTTAATGAGGTGGTCAAAAATGGTTTTGAGGATGGCAAGGTGTTCGAGCGGCATTTAGATTTGGCCAAGAGATCATCCACATAATCTTCCAATATGTGATGCATGATGTCATGGAAGATGTAAGTCATAGCCCATTGATATGTGGCACCAGCATTTTTTAAGGCCAAAAGGCATGACTCGATAGCAGAAGGTCCCCCAAGGGGTGATGAATGAGGTTTTGTGTTGATCTTCTGGGGCAAGAAAGATTTGGTTATAACCCGAGAAGCCATCCATGAGTGATAGCATCTCATGACCAGCGGTAAGGTCAACCAGTTGATCAATACCGGGTAAGGGAAAGTCATCTTTTGGGTAGGCTAGGTTGAGGTCACGGAAAGTCCATGTAAATGTGAGTCCCCTGTCACCTTAGTGATAGGGACAATGTTAGAAATCCAACGAGGATAATCAATGGGTAATATGAAGGAAATGAAAAGAAGGTGTTGAAGTTCTTCTTTGATGAGAAGGGCAATGCGAGGGTGCATTTTCCTCAACTTTTGTTTGATGGGTTTGGCATCGGGAATGGTTATGATATTGTGGACCACTATGGTGGGGTCAATACTTGGGCATGTCTACATAAGACCAAGTGAAAGCATGGTTATGATCTTTGAGAAAAGAAGTGATGGCTTCTTGTTCAGCAACATCTAAAGATTGACCATCTTTAGGATGTGCGGGTCATCCTGAGTGTGAATGTTGATCTCGATAGTCGATTCATTCAACATGGTTTGTGTCTCAAAGGGTAATGACCGATGAATATATGAGTCTTCTGCACCAAGGTAGGTGAGTATAGATTCATCATCCTAACATTGAATGATGTTAATTGAAGGTGTATCATCATCGATCATTTCAAGATACAGGAAGGGAAGAGAGGAAGGGGCCTCACCCTCACGTTGATAAGTCAAAGGCCCCAAGAAATGGTGTTTATGAAAAAAAAAAAAATTTAGGAGGGATAGATTCAGGATCCATCGACTCCGTCGGTGAAGGTGGTGATGAAGGTGGAGCGGGTGAAGAAGGTGGAGAAGGGCTGATGTCCTTGATGAGTTCAATGCGGGCTGTTTGGTAGGTGGTTTAGGAAAGCCGATACCACTACGGTCATTATGTTTGTGGGTGGTACATGGAATAATGGTATGGCAGCCTTTCTCATAAAATCCAAAACCAAAACCCTTCCACGCACATCGGTGTAGGAAGGTGTGGGAAAAATGGTGATTGGTGAGAGACTGAAGTCAACAGAAAATGGGTGGGTTTGTGATGGTGGTTCGGGTGTGTAAGTGGTAGTATCAAGTCCCCCATAGGTGAGACTGGTACGAAGGTGAGGAGGACCATAAAGGAGGTGTTCTCCTATGTGGTGATCATAGCGAGGGTGTTGGTGAAGACTTCCATACTCTTGTGGAGTAAGAAATGTGTTGACACTATATAGGTGGTACTCCCCCAGAGTGAGGCATTGAAAAACACCTTCTAAGGGATCGGTGGTTGGTATGTAGGTAGCTGGAATGGATGATGTGTCGAGGTCATGTGGAGGTGGAGTTAATGGATTGGGAGGCTGATGGGTCAGCTATGGAGGTTGTGGCATGGTAGGAATGGAAGAGGTATGTGTGGTTGAGGTAGCGACTGTACTGGTAAGTGGAGGTAGGTGAAGTGTGGTGGTGGTCATGTGAGGTAGATGCACTTTAATGGGTATGAGCACATCATTGGGTTGGTAAAGCATGTTGCATGTTTTAAAGGTGATGGATCAGCTGGGATAGTATAGGTATGTGCCTTCATGCTCAAACTTTACACAATGATGCAAAGTGGAAGGAACACAACCCATGACACGAATCCAGGGTCTGCCAAGCAACAAGTTATATTGAAATTCCCCCTCCAAGATGTAGAATAATTCTGGGATAGTGCGGGGGCCCACACGAATGTGGAGGATGATAGTGCCTAATGTGGAGGTGATAGCATCATTGAATGAATGCAACATGACAGGATGTTTATGCATGCAATTATCAGGTATGCACATTTGAGTGAATGCATGGGATGAAATGATGTTAATGCTAGCCCCCATCAATCATCACACATCATACCCATATGTCATCGATGTGGATAGAGATGAAGAGGGCTGGTCTGGGGTCATCATTTTGGTGTGGCACGATCTCTTCCTCTGAGAAGCTAAGGGAGGCTACTTGGTGAGTAGGGTGGGGTGAAGATGAAGGTGGTAATTTGGTGAGAGAGGCTACATGATGGGGTGTGATGATGGAGGCTACGGGTGTAGGGTCATTGGGTAAAACCTCAATAGATTGAAGAACCTCCATGAGAGCTTGACGATGGGATTCCGAGGTTTGAATGAGGTCATATAAGGACATTTTGAGGGGAGATTGGTGTAATTGTTTGAGCATGGTGTGATGTGTGACTCCATTAGAAATGGGGTATGTGGGGCCATGAATAGTGATTTTAGGTATGGGTGCAGATGGTATGTTGGGTATAGGATTGGTTGGTGGGTCAGTCACCTTTTCTTTACCTTTATCCTTCTGAGCATGGTAGTGATGTGTATCATGTTGATTTGAGGGGAGTTGGAAAATGGAGAAGGTGTAGGATGAGTGGTATAATGACATGATGGGAAAAAACCTACCGGAGGAGAAAAACCTTGTGAGGTGAGTGGGTGCAACGAACGACATTTGGGTGATGGCGTGGCAAGTTCTCTGATGTGAACCATGTTAATTTCAAATCTTGGAGGTGGTTCTAGGAGTTGTGGGGGTGGAGGTTGTGGTTGTTGAGTGGGCAGTGTGGGAATGGGTGTTGGTGAGGTAGGGTCCTCATCGAGAAGGTCATCATCATCAAAGTTGGCTTCCGAGGACACAACTGGATAAGGATGGTTTTCAAGGCCTTGCAGTTCTCCACATCATGCCCTGGCACATGATGGTAGGCAAAAATTTTAGTGTCATCAAACCCTTTTGGCTTGGGTTTGAGGGGGTCATAAGGTCTGAGTGGTGGTAATGTGATGACAAAAGTCTCAAGGAGGTTGGTTAAAATTTTGGCATAGGACCCTGCTAGTGGGTCATAATGAGAAGTGAAAGTGGGTTTGGGTGTAGGTAATGGTTGATTGTTGAGGAATAGTCCTCACGAGGAGGGAATAGGTCGAGCTATGGTTTTGGGTGTTGGCGTGGTCTTGGGTGTTGGTCGTGTTTGTTTGGGTAGGGGTATGGTAGATGAATGAGGTAGGAGGGTGTGTGGTTGTTTTGACTACCTTATTGGGGGTAGTGGAGTTTTGTTTTTGGGTTGCACCTTCTTGGGTAAAGGTGATATGGGTGTATGAGGTCTAGAAGGAAAAGTAGATGGGGGAAGAGGATGAGTTACCCAGGGGGATAACGGAGGTGTTGTGAAGGTAGATGATGCGGGTCATGTAGGGGGTGTGAGGACAAAGACTGAAGTGTAGTGGGTAGTGAAGAAGTTATGAGAGTATTGGAGGTATGGGTGGTAAAGATGCTTTGCAGGTGTGGGTGTAAGTCATGTTGGGTGCTTGGGTAGGTTAGAGGTTTGTGAGGAAGGGATGGGCTGTTGTGTTTTTGGTTTATTGATGGGTGGAGGTTTCTTAACCATGTTGGGAAGCTGAGGTCCTAAGATGGATGGGATAGGTGCAGGTGTGATTAATGTAGCCGGGGTATGAGTTCTATGGGTTTGGTTCTTTTGTTTGGGTGCTTGGAGTAGGTGTGGTGTTGACTTTGGAGGATGTAGCTAAATCCAGTTTGATAGGTGGATGAGTAAGGCTGGTGGTTGGGGTGACCCCTAAAGTGGTAATAGGTTTAGTTCGAGGAAGATGTTGTAGGTGTGGGTTTGGGTTTAGATGTAGTTTGGTTATGGGTAAGGGTGTATGTTGAGCTATGATGGGTGTTGTGGAAGAAGTTGTGATAGAGGTGGTTGTGTTCGTTTGATTGGTCAAATATTTTTGGGTAGATAGTGGAAGTATCAGCAAGTGACATCTGCATCTGCGTTGAGATAAGAAGCAAAAAGGTGCCCCCAAGTAAGGCCCTATCCACATAATCTAAGTGATCGAAAAAACATGAGAATGACACATGTCTATAGGTGGAGTTGATGAGGACCTAATGGCAATTCCCATAAAATGTGTCTTAGAGATGGGGAATTGGCTAGCTTCAGCTTAGTGGGTAAGAGAGCCAAAAGTAGGTCTGGGATCTTGGGTAGCTGATGGAGAATGCTCACCAAGAGGCAAAGGTATCTCAACTGGGTCTATGATAGGTGGAGGAGATGATGGGTGCTCCTCTATAGGGGAGGAGATGATGGGAGCTCCTCTGTGGGAGGAGGTAAATAAGTATCCTCCATGGACTGAAAGAAGTACTGTGGGTATCGGTTCTCTAGGTGGAGAAGCCAAAGGTGAAATGGTCTCGATGTTAGTGGAAGACTCCTCCATAGGTGAGGAAGGAGGTGAAAGGTGTTCCTCTATGGGTGAAGGAATAGGGGAGGTTGGTTCCGATGTGGAAGGAGGATTTTGGGCTAGAATCTCCTCTATGGATGGAATATGGGGTAATTGGGAAGCAACAGTGCATCACTAAAAATAGCATGGACCTCACGGGTATGGGTATCATGAGTTGAGGCCTCACCGGTTTGATCAGATGAAGGGGCATGATTAGGAAATGGTTTCTTGAAGATGTGTAGGTTTTGGTTGGTAGGTGCATTAGGATTATCCATGGTTAACTCACCTTTCTCGAGCATTTCTTGGACAATGTTTTTGAAAGTGATGCAATTTCCATCACTATGACCCTTTACTCGATGATAGTTACAAAAGTCATGTTCTTTATACCATGCGGGCATGGGGTGAGCAGGATCAAAACTAGTGTGTGGTTTTATAGGTGGAAGGGTGATGGCCCCGGATTTGATAAGCTTTTCTAAGACAAAAGAGTAAGGCTCCCCAATTGGGGTGTATTTCCACTGTTCTCGTCTGAATTGAAAAGTCTAGATGGGTGAGAGATTAGATGAGGGGGTAGCTTGATTTGATGGATGAGTGGGCCGGCCTTGAGTACCACTACGTTAGCGGTGCCCTTAGCTTTTGAATAATTGTTTTTGTGGTTTGGAAGAAGAAGAGGTATCATTCGACTTGAATGCCGAATTCTTATTGCGTAATTGGATTTTCTTCTCTTCGATGGCCCAAATCTCTAACTTTCATGCCATGGTGAATGCTTCATCGAATGTTTGGAAGGTTTGAACTATAGGGTCGGTGAGATATGTCTAGCACAAGCCACATGTGAAGAGCTCGATGAGTTCTGTTTGTGGTAGTTGGAAGGTGAGTTGATTAATCAGGCTACGCCAGTGAGTGACAAAATCTATGATAGATTCATCCTCATACTGATGCGTGGAGTATAGGTCGGTCATGGTAACCTTCTTGATGATATTGATGGAGAAATGATCCAAGAAGGCTTGGGCTACCTAATTAAATGAGAATATAGAGTGTCTAGGTAACCCACTATACCAATCTAATGCAGGTCCAGTCAGAGACATGGGAAAGGTTCTCAGGAGCAAAGCATCATCGTGAGTGATTAGGTAGCACCCATGTTTGAATGACCACAAATGTTGTTGTGGGTCTTCCTTGCTATTGAAATGATTGAATTTAGGCATCTCCCAATGCATGGGGTATGGATGAATAGGAATGGATGGGTGGATGGGCTCATTGCAAATCTCATCATAGGTGAGAGTGTTGTGGGAGCCGAAAACCGATGCCTCCAATGTCTACATCTTGTCCATCATTAATTTGATTAGGTCATTGGTAGGTTGCGATGATTGGGTGCCTCTGTATAGCATGAGAGGGTTGGTTTTGGGCATATAATGGGGGTGGCACTCTAGTATATGGTGTTTCCATGTAGGTTGATTGAGAAGAAGGTAGTGAAATAGGGGTACATACCCAGAGTGAATAATAGATGAAACGGAGGCTGCTGATAGTATGTATATGGAGGTGGAAGGGTCATGGTAACCCTAGTGGCAATGGGGGCTAATGATTGTGGAATGGAAAGGACCATGTTTTGAAAAGGGTAGGGGTCACCAACACCAGAGGTGGTAATGTAGCTACGGGTATATGTGAGACATTAGGGGTGGATGAGGTTGTGTTTTGGGTAGTTGTTGAAGGTATGGTGGATGTGGCGGGTGCAACGGAGGTAGCAGACGTGGCAGTCATAGTGGGTATAGGACCTAGCTACGAAATGACTAGGGGTAAGGTGGAGGTAGGTAGCACAGGAACCGATGGGGCTGATGCGGGAGTGGGAGCGAGAGTCGGGGGGATAGATACGGGCATGTCATATATCAACTGACCCGAGGCATCTCGAGTGGATGAGTGGGAAAGGTAAAACTACAAGGTGGCAGGGTTTTGATCAAGGAGTCATGTGAACTCCTCATCTCTCGTGTAGCGATAGTGATAGGTTGGATAGGATCCATGGCTGGTGATAAAATGGAAGGTGGTGAAGGACTAGGTGGGAGTGGTTGACAACTGGCATGGAATACGAGTGCACTTGCTTGTCTTTGGGTCAGCACCATGTGAACTAGTACTTGATCAGGTTGGGCCACTTCTCTTGTAAATGACACAGAAAAAAATATAGGGACAGGTGAAATAGGTGGTAAAAAGTGGATTAGGTACAAAATGTTTGTTGGAAAGTGACACAGGCTAACCGATGCCGGTTAGGGTAAACCAATGCCCAGTCACAGGTAACCATGGCTCGATCACTATGGGAAATGGACAGTGAGTCAAAAACAAGGTATAAGGCCAAATTTGATAGGTATGCCAAATCTGATGAGTTTTATAACGTCAATGGGAATGATAGCAGTGACAGGGACTGTGAAAAGTGGAAGAAGATGAATAAATGTCCTTTTGGGTAGGTTAACAAAAGGACTTGGAACCGACATGCTAGTTGGGTATAACCGACGATGGTGAGAGGGTAACCGATGATGGTCATTGACTGACGACACCGGTCACTATGTGGAATTGAAACAGTGATGAAAGAAAAGTGGTTGTGAATTAAAATTTGATGAGGAATCAAACCCAAATTCTGAGAATGATGAGAATATGGTCCAGGCACACTCAAAGAGAGTCGAAATACACCAACTATGATGAGGAGCGTGTGAGGAAAAACAAAAAATAAATGAAGAGCATGACCTCTCACCTCAAAATGCAAGCCAAGCAAAAACACTAAAAAAATGTGACCCTAAGAGTGCCTTTTCTATTATGTTTGTTTAGCTTATGCTATTTAAGGACTGACTCATGAACTATAGAATAGAGTTTTTTTGGTGAGGATGGCTTCCTACAAAGAAGGAGATCTAAAAGGTGAGGTTTCAGGTATGTTATGGGGGCGGGCTTCTTTCTACTCAAGTATGACTCGATAGAGCAAGCGAGCTGGGGAGTACCTACCAATCCTCATATCATGTGATCGATCATTGACAGGCATTCCCAGGAAAGATGTTGTTTAAG
Organism: Taxus wallichiana var. yunnanensis; assembly: GCA_018340775.1. Taxonomy (NCBI): domain Eukaryota; kingdom Viridiplantae; phylum Streptophyta; class Pinopsida; order Cupressales; family Taxaceae; genus Taxus; species Taxus wallichiana. Next base: position 43,297,472 of record CM031236.1, read on the forward strand.
AATATGTATTTGTTTTGAATTTTGTGTGCAATGTGGCAAGACTCAGAGAGAGAGAGAGAGAGAGAGAGAGAGAGATGTGCTTTCTATGATTCGTTTGTCAACCATCAGCTGGGAATGACTTCCAGTGTATAGGTTGCCCTCAATTAATGTGAGCTAATGTGATAAATCAGAATGCAATGCACTTATTTTAAGCCCAAATCAAAATGTGAAGTTTGGATGACACAAATAGATGAAGAGGAAGAGGGATGCTCTTTCACTAAAATGTAAAAAACAAGAAGAAATGGTTCTTTTTAAGTACACCAAAAGAAAGGTTTCTTTTAGAGCAAATAGAAAGAAAAGGTAGGTTACCAAGGAAGAAAATTAATGTGTATGCTTTTCAGAAGGGAAAAAAACACACAAATTTTCCTAGGAATGAATAAAATGCAAGGAACCCCGGATGGGTCCCACCAGGCATGCCAAAATGTTTCACCTGATTCTTAGACATTTCTTTGAAATATTGATGAAACAGATAGGGTAACGGGCATAGGAGGAATACTTGTTGAAATGTTGGTTGATGGGTTGTTGCGCACGTATATGACTTCTTAAATCCATAGCTGATTGTGAGAGCTTCCTTTTGGCTAGGAGGAACTACCTGTAATGGAAAGCAAGACCACCAAAAAGAGTTAAACAATATGTGTAGTGAACTACCTAGCGTGTGCTAGATCCGGGAAGTGTGATACTTCCTAGATGGTTGTCAGTCCACTGTTTAAAACAATTTAATGCGGGTAGTAAAATAAATCCTATTGTAATTTGAAATGATTTAGGTATCTCACTTGAAACACAATAAGAAAGATCTAATCTAACAGGCTAAGTTAAAATAAGATCCAAGGTCAAACAATTGGTTTTGGGTCTCTGCAGTCGACAAGGGTCTCAGGTAGATCACAGTGAATAAGGGTGATGTGGAATTAGGTGGATAGGTCACTTGTTTTGGGTTGTATGGGCACATACAGAGACCGATGCCGGTTAAGGGTGACCGATGGACGGTTGGGTGTAACCGGTGCGATTACTGTGGAAAACTGGGAATGCCACATAATGAGTTTTGGGTCTCCTTTGTGATTGCACAAAGGACTTTGGTTGGTCGAAATGAGGTATTAGGTGGTTTGGGTGGGATTTGGTGAGGTTTTAATGGGTATATGGAGGGTGAGTATTAATGGAGGTCAGTGGGTGGCTAAGAGAACAAAGGGTGACAATATAATGATGAAATGAAATGAACCAGAGGAGTACAATGTTCCACTTACTTGGATTCTAGTCCTGGGTGCTTGTGAGTGAGGGATGAAGATGTTGGTAAGAGGTTGAAGGTTGTAGATGATCACCAATCATGTAGGAAAGCTTCTGCATGGGCTGCATGTGCATTCCTTTTTGCTTGGTTGGATCAAATCCTTGTTGGGGTGAATGTTGGATGGTTATTGGATGGTATGCAAGAGAAAATGCTTGATCTCCTTCCTTGCATGTGTGTTCTCACTTGAAATTCATTCTCAAAAGATGTGATATCTCTCTAGAATGTTCCCAATGTTTTCCAACCTCCAAAATAAGGTTGTTTTGGGGATTAAAAGGTGACCGATGCGGTGGTTCCGCTTAACTGGTGATGGTTAGGGGTAACCGGCGTCGGTCAAGGTGGGATTTCCTAGGTTTACTAAACTAGGGAGATCCTCTTGATTTTCTAGGATCTCGTGTCATTAACCCATGGATTAGACTGAAACATCTTGTAAGCATGTGGGAATGTGGTTAGAGGAATGTAGGCATTGATTTTTAGGGTTTGGGTAAGTCTTAGTTAGTTATGGCAACTTACTAAGAATAGGTCTTAGGGTGAGTTGGCTTGATGAGGTGTCTAGGTGAGGTGTATGTGTGGATATTATCTAAATTAAGATATTTAAATAATAAATATGGTGAGGATAATGAATTAATTTAATTAGATTAATTAAATTAAATTAATATAGTAGTGATGAGGGGGGTGGCCATGGCTAGGTTAATGTGATGAATATTCCTCAAATGATTAAAAGAAAACACAAAGTTTTTCTTCTTCACAATAGTTCTCAATATTCCAAAAATCTCAACCCTTTGGAATGCATAAGCATCCCTTATTTATAATAAAAGGAGTTGAGAGAAAATAGGATAAATCCTAGAAAATAGTATTTTAAAAGAGAGTCCTATTTTTCTTGACTCTCATGTAGGAGACCAAGTCAAAATTTGCTTCCTATGTGATGAAACAAAAATGAAAAAGACATGTCGATTTCAAGATTGAAATGACATGTTACATTGTGCTTATTCTGTATCATCATCTTTATCTTCCTCTAACAAAGCTTGCTTGTTTCAAAATTATTGGAATTTTTAGATTATACCCTGCATCTCATTCTCATCAGTGCGGTGGAATGATCACTCAAAACTTCACATGTTTCTTGAGTATCACTAGCATTGCCAGGAAGCTTTTTCAATCTCTTGTTGAGTTTCCTCAGGGTCTCTAAAGAATGTTTGATTTTCACAAACCTGTCAATGATTTCCATGCTTTGAATCTGAAATTGGTTCATGCTTTGAATTGATTCTTGGATCTGTTTGTAAAGATCATCAATAGGTAAGATACCCGAGCCTTCACTCAACACCTTAGCACAAATTTTGACTAGCTCTTCTTCTAAGTCGTTCTTGCCATCGACCAATTGATCTCTTGATTCTCTCAATTTGCTGCAAGCTTCATTGAGAATATTTATTTTGAATCTGATGGCTTTAGTCAGCTAAAAATGTTTATCCCCATGTGGAATGATGCCCTCTTCGACCAAGATGTGGGATGGAATTTGTTTCAGCATTTGGAGAGCTTCGAAAGTCAACTCTAGGTTCCCGATTTCTGCTGAAAACTCATCATCCATTTTCTCTCCATCTTTCTTTATATCCTCTAAAGATTGGTAGACTTCCACAGTATCTTCGATGACTTCTTTTCCTTATAGGAGCAGCCTTTGGGTCCATTCATCAACCATTCTCCCCTTTTCATTAATCTTCTCGATCATGGGTACCGATGAGAAATCAAACCCGATAGGAGTAGAGGATGATGGTGTTGACTCAGGAGGCTTTGAGAGCTTGAGTAGCACTTTTGTTAGCTGTTGTACTTTCTCTTTTAACTCATCTTTGTTTGCCTTAGTTTCCCTCAGCTTCTGGCACAACACATTCATGGCATCTTATGCATCCTGCTATGCTCCCTTTGTTGTTACTTTCCCCAGAGCCACCCTTGTGATTTGATAATCTATGACCATTATGTCATCCTTAGTTTTATCACCGTGAGAGTAGTAATTTCTACAAATTTATGCCCTGAGGCATCCACTGAAATCCTTGAGACTGTTTTGGGTTTCTTGGCTGACTTGGTAGGAGTGACCTTGAGGGAACTAAAATCAAAGGCTGGTAATGGAACAACTACCTTCCTCTTCCTCGAGTTTGATCTACCAACCATTGAGGTGTATTGGAAGAAGTTGCTTCCATTGCAGGCATTATGGTCACATCTTCAGGTGGAGGAGGATTAGCTTGTGGAGTGGTAACCACCGTAAGTGTAGCGCCTGTGGTAGTGGATTCAGGGAATAAAGGCGCAGTAGGAGGAGGCATGTCCACGGTTAACTGGGGTCTAGTGGGAAGAGGTGAGAGGCCAGAGAAGATACTAGCCATGGTTGAGGAACTTGGTGAAGAAATCTGAGGCAAGGAAGGTTGAATGGGAGGAGGCAAGGATGGTTGAATGGGAGGAGGCAAGGATTCTGAATTAGAGCTTGAGAAGCGGGAGGGAGACTTACCTCTGATGAACTGTCTACCAAAGGAGGAATGGAAGGCTGAATGATCTCTTCTCTTGAAGGAAGATTCCCTTGTTCTAGTTGTGGAGGTGAATCAAGAACCTCAACTATTTTTGGGAGAGTAGCCACTGGTGTAGTTACTTGGTCTTCTCCCTTTCTTACAAATTTAACCTTCATTGGCCTTTTGGAAGGGTTCTTATCCTTTTCCTTTTTTCCTTTTGAGGGTCCCTCTTCCAAAGTGTCTAGCTTTGCAAAACTCCCTTCTTTATAACTCATTCCCCAAGAAATGAGCCACACCTTAGTATGGGCAAGAATTTGAGTAGCTCTTCCCGTGATAGAAGCTTTCTCAACAATGGACCAATCAATGGCTAGGAATACATATTGATCTTCATTCAACCCATCATACGAGGTGTCAAGGACACTCTTGTTGTCTTTAGTGCCTTTTGGGATGTCAGATAAATCTAGCATCTGGATTTCTTCAATTTTCAACCTGTTATTATCCTTTCTTCGGATGGCAACTTCATCCTGAAGATCAACCCAAATATCTTCTATGTTGGGAACATGTAGATATAAAGTCCCGTATGACTTAAGGACTCCTCGGAAATCAAATCCATCTCTGTGCTTCATGTGCTTCTTCAATTTTTCCTAAAGCTTGTGCACTACATTCTTAGCTTTGACCACCGTCGAGCACGTGTATCTTCCAATGGAAATGGGGAAGGATACGATAGCCTTGTGTTTGCTTTGTTGGAATTTGTGGAAATCCAACAATTGTCTTACCAACTCCATTAAGATCAACTTATCACCTGGGAATCTGGGAAATTGGAAAGGATCACCTGGATACATGACCACTCGAAGGTATGTGAACTTCTTAAACTGCAAGAAGATACAACCCCATTTTGATACTTTGGCCCATGCTTCATCAGAGACTCTTCTTTTCCTTAGATCAGGGTTCATCTTGCAGATATTTTCATAAAAGAAAGCATCATTCACTCTTCTGAACTGATCTTGAACCTTTCATTGTTAGCTGAGGGAGGTACCAATATATGTGTTCTGTAGCCCTATCTCCTTTTGCATCCAATCCTAGATAATTTCTCATGCCGCCATCGCATAGGTGACATACGATGACATATAGAATTTTCCCATAGTCAAGACTGTCTTCATCTGGGAATCAATCTCATCACTTATGAGACTACTCCAATCAATCCCTTATTCATTCTTCTTCATAATCACCATGAATTGATACATCCATCCTTGGAAGTCCCTTGACTCAGGGAGTCCAAATACTCGACTTAGCAAGGTGATGATGTCACTAATCTCAAGGATGAAATCACTCCTAGGGACAAACTTGGGGAACCTTGAGATGACCGGCTTGGCCTTGATCAAGAATTTCCTATTCACATGTCTGATGCAGTCTTCTTGATCTTTGTCCCAGGCTTTATGTGTTGACTTGAGATCTATGTCAACATATTCCTGAAAGTTGGGTAATCTTAAGAGGTCATCAAAATAACCCCGTCCAACTTCACTATGACTTCTCCTGCTTGATTTTTCACTAAGCGAGAGTCCAAGTCATAATGGGAAGCACATGCCAAAATGAACTCAGGGAATTGAGCAGACATTGGGAATCCTGCTACAAGAGGAGGGCCACTTTGTGATTATTGCCTTCATCCAAGGACTCGAGAAGAATTCCTTGGTTTTGTTCCAGAAATCCTCCATGTCAATGTTACTGAGTTCAATTATCTCGTATGTCATAATTGCAATCTATGTAGGAGGGGGATTCCATCTTCTCGATACTTGTATTTCATCTTCCTTGACCTGTCTGACTTGTCTTTAGATGATCCAGGATCTGACATGAGAAATCCTGAAGAAAGAATTCCTAGACAACTCCTATATGAGCAATCGGACTTGGAAGCTTGCTAAGCAACCCCACAGACCCTGCCACACTATCCAAATTTTAGGACTTGTAAAGCACCTGATGAAACCCAACACACTAGAGAGAGTGAGTTGGAACTTAGGTCTTGTCAGACACTTCACAAAACCTGACACACTAGAGAGAATGTGTCGAAATTAGTATATGTCGACACTCTGCAAAACCCTACACTCTGTGGGAATCGGAAGATGTTGAGCACCTCACAAGACCCGAAACACTACGGGAATCGAAGATGTTGAGCACCTTGCAAGACCTAACACACTATGGAAATTAGATGTCGGATGATGTTGGATGTCCGACACTTAGAAAATCCTGAAACACTACGGAACTTGGAGATTGTAAAACACCCTGCAAAACCCGAAATAAGGGATTGGGTTTTTGAGATGTCAAGACATGCAATTTTTCTTTGTATTCTTCTCCTTTTCTTTAAAACACAAAAAGTATATTCCAAGGTATAGAATAGGCAAACACCCTAAGGGTGAACTCTTAATCAATAATTTCTATTGGAATACAACCCAAAAAGAAGAAGAAAACCTAAAACCCTAAACCTAGAAGAAAAACAGGAAAGGAAGGAGAAGAGATGTAAAGAACATCACAAAAACATTTTCAACAAAACTCACAAGCAGAGGGCAGAGAAAATACCTTCAGAAAATTTGAAAAATAATTGAAAATGAATCACGCAATCGAGCACGAAATCAAATTAGGTTCGAAGGTTGAGAGAGCATGCACGAGAAAATCCATGCAACCAAAAGTACAAAAGATAAAAATGACATGTAAATCCAACTATTTATAAAAACCCCTGCATTTATTACACTTCACATGACACATGTGCCAACTACCCGACAACTCGGAGTTAATGCCATGTCATCATGCTTGGAGTGCCCGAAAACCTGATACAAAGGATTAGCTATCAATTCGGGTTTCGGGAAACAAATGACATGAAACATGAGATGTTTGGGTGTTTTAAGGTTCCAAAACCCGAAATATTGGCTAGTTTCGGGTTTTGAGAAACAATTTGCATATAGCATGTAAAGAACATGTTTTCATGTTGTTGAAACCCAAAAAATCGAAAATCTCTTCAAAAGGGCATTTTGGGAGTTTTTTCAAAAAATTCCTATGGTTATCTTAATTTTAGCTGGAATCACTAAAATGAGATAACAATGTTGAGGGGTCTTTTATAAATGATCTTCATCTCATACACATCCACTAGGAGCACACTACTCCTACCATTGCTACATTTTACATACCATTCCATCACACTCATACACTACATTAACATATCTTGGTTACACTTACTCTTGCTTGTTTATCCTACTTACATTATGCACTTTGCTTACTATCCTAGTCAAATACTCAGTATGTCATTATCTTTATATAAACACACATGCACATTTACTTGGTATTTTGGAGTGAATGCAAATTCTTATAGATTTTCACATGCTGTAATGATGCTCGACACTGTATCCTTTTCTAGTGCCACCAAGGCTCCTAGGGGCATCTACCTTTCCTACTCTCACACATTACAGTGTTATTATTTCATCATATATTACTTCCTATTCTTACTATCATATTACTTTCAATTGATACATACTTGCCTTGACATAATTTTTATCTTTATAACATGCTAATGAGTGCTTCATGTACAACATTTTACTTGTATGACTATATGCCATCATGGTTATCTAATACACTTTTCTTGTTATGGTTTTTTTTTTTTTGCGGGCTATGCCATTTGTCTTGTTTTCTCATTGTATGCTTTTGGTTGCTTTGGCCCTAATTGTCTTGCGACATTATGAGTAATGCCCCATGTTTGAAACCTAATTTTCACGGTTTATATTATATGCACACTTGCTTATTACATTGTATTCTATTTCATGTTAGCTACTTTTTTGCCAACACATATTACTAGCCACTTTGTTTGTATGTGCCTAGATTTATACCATGCACATCCCCTACCCCATACATGTATCAACTTCAGATCAACATTAGGTCCTCTCTTTTGGGCCACATTCTCCTACCGATGTCGATGCACCCCAAATGAGGGAGGTCATACATTGATTGAAAAAACCACCCCTAAAACATCTTAGAGCTACAAAAAGCATATAATAATACAAAAATGCATACGAACATAGTCACACAACGACCCGAATCAAACTTGGGTCGAATCACAATATAGACACCACCACCCAAACTCGGACACTAGCATTAGGGTGCCTTGGCCTCCCTTGGGAACTAATATCTTAGGGGAAGACACATTCAACTTATCGATCAACACAATCTATAAAAATCTTCTGATCGCTTCACGAGTTAGAGGCACAATCCTCTGAATTACTGAGAATACATGTAATCTCCTTCAAATCAGACAACTTAGAACTAATTCGAACAATCATACATCAAGAAAAATTAGGGACATATCATCTATAGTAGAGCTTATTGGGAAAATTCATGGATGAAGAGTTACACTATACCTCTCTCCCCAACATTTACTCTTTCATGTGAGATCACTCAAAACACTCGCACTTGGCATGAGATTGTCCAAAAACTAACTCTTGGCGTGAGATTGCCCAAAAATTGATATTGGCATGAGATCACCTAAAAACTCACTCTTCGTAGCATTTTAAGACACTTTTCTATCCTTTATAATATTTTACATCAACTACACACTTTCCTTTACTACTACTTTTAAACACTTTCACATACTTTGTTCATATTTCTCATATATAGGATTTTGACTACTCTTTTGCTCTTCTTTTATAGGTCTGTCCATGTCATAATAGACAATGATATGTAGCCCACAATAGCAAGTATAAGCATAACATGTACAACACAACAGTATACACTTCACCCCTAGGGTCACTTTCCTTTCCTACTCTCCATGCTTCACTTTATATCATTCCATGCTTTACTTGTCCACTCAACACACATTTCATTGCATGCTCTACATGATCATAAGTTATGCATCTCTTATCTACTTTATGTCATTAAGTATTCACTTAACAACATAAAGTGGGGGAAAATGTAGACACTAAATCATGCACTTAGGTATATTTATAGGTCCTAACAACATACTAACATTTACATGATTCCTATGTAATAAAACTAGTGATTTACAAATATCTATGGCCTATTTTATTTGTTTCTTGTTTTCTATTTGGTCTTCCATGCCCCATATCCTTGTTAATTATCTTTTATGGCTTCAAAACCAGTTCCCAGTCAAGACAACAACACCCGTGCACTCCTCGTCCCCTCTAGGTGCCCCTAATCCTTTCTCATCTTACTCACTCCTTTTTGGTCTCTTTTATTTTTTGGGCATCTTTTTCACTTATGGGTTGGCCTTTCAGTTGTGAATTATGAAATTCAATCAAGGGAATCATATAAATACATAGTTATGTGTTAAAAATTAAGGTCGAAGCACCTTTGAACATTACTATCATCACCTAAACTTGCATTCAAAAGGAATCTAAATAACTCAAAAATATCCTTCTAGCATCCATTCAAGGGATAAGGGCTACATCAACTCTACATACACTACATAGGAAGGAGAAATTCATTTTATTCCATCCACACATTCTATTATATTGCTACATTTTAGTTACATCCCGCTATCAAGTGTAATCTTCACAAGGGCATCCTAGGGCACAATTTCTACACACACTCACAAGAACTACATGGAGTCTGAGATGTAGTGTAGTGCTTAGTCATAAGTTCACTCTCGGGGTGACTACCGAGGTTAGTCCAAATCCCCATTCTACATTTTCCTTTTTAGGTTTGATGTGGTTTGTGGGCTTACGTGGGTGATCTCTTTTACAAGTTACAAGTACCTTTAGAAATCATAGTGCGACTATCAGGTGATCAAAAGGGAACACTAGAGAAGACCCTACAACACATCGAAAGCATATCGTGAGCTTATGTGTAGTCATCAACACCAATAAGTGTTATCCAATGCTCGAGCTCCTTGAACTATCCCATACACCCACGTCTAACCTCATCCTTGCATTTTAGAATTTATAGTGAGCAATAATGACACTCTTCCCAGTATGTTCATCACTTTTCCCATTCCCGATCAGCTCCAGATCAAGCGTATATTGGCTAAGTCTCTTCATTTATCTCTTGTGCTTAGGTTTTCATATTTACATCTTATTTTACTTGTGTCATTTCTATAATTCAAGTATTTATATATCATTGATTTTAGTAGTGACTATGTAATATTTATATTTAGTTCAAATTAAATTTAATCAATGTGTATATATAGAAAGATGAGGACATACTAAGAATCTGTCTAACATGGAAAACAAAGTATAACATGTAAGTAGATAAAGATAAAAAGAATAAATGCAACCAAGATATAAAAATATAATGTATGAGTGCGATGATATGATATACAAAATGTGGTGATGGTAGGAACAATGTACTCCCAAAGAAATGTGTATAAGATGAGCTTTATTTATATGAACCCTCAACCGTAAAGATTGAATACTATAATAAGAGTGTGTCATTGAGTAATGTGTTGTATGAGTATATATGCTAGAAATATGTATCATAAAGCACAAACCGTGAAGTGTAGTGGATGTGAGGTTCATTTCAAAATTATACCCTCACCAAGTAAGTATGAACCGTGGAACTGGAGTGCGACATAAGGTAATGATGATACAATGTTTGTATCAAAGGGTGTGAAAGTACGTAGGAATATTAGTTATGATGCATGAAGTGCAAAGTGTAGTAATATACACTAAGGAGAAGTGATAGTTATTGGAAGGGGGAAGCAATTATAATGCCCCAAGTGTGTCGGGGATAGTAGGTTATCCAACGATAATGAATGATGAGGGCCCTCCACCAAATATTTGAGGTGAAAAAGTATATGACGATGCTCTAAGATTGGTGGTGTAGGAAAATAACGATGTGCACATCAAGGAGACATATGAGGTGGTGAACACCTATGTGAAGTGACTACCTAAGTAGGGGAATTAGACCGATGAGGCTAAAAGGGTCGTGATGTAGGTTGTATGTGAATAGGAGAGATAGGTGTAGAGTTTTTATAGATTTGAGAAGCATAGGAAGCCTAGATGCTATGAATGATGTATTAAAAAAAAAGTGTGTCGAGGAAATGGTGTGCATGGTGGAACACCTTTGATGATAACAAGCTATTTATTGTGGATGAAATTGAGACACAAATGGTTCATGTAGAAGGGATGGTTTGGGTGGTGCCACGGACCAAGAGAGGCCTAAGATCATATCGTATCCTTTGATTGAAAATTCAACCTTGAATGGTAAAAATCATGGTAAGGGGACCAACTGTAATAGGAAGCTTGACATAGCCAAAAGACTTAGGGATTAGAAATATGACATTAGATAGTGGATAATTAATTGCTAGGAGGAGTGCAATAAAGCATATATTGGTAGGAGCTAATGGATAGATCATAGTATTATTGATGGTATAGGAACCAATAGAAGCATTGATATGCAAGGAATCAAAAGAGAATGTAGTGTGATAATCATGATCTGAGAATGTAATGAATGGTGGTGATGCATCAACAAAAGAAACAAGGAAATCAAGAGGCCCCGATGAAGGAGGAGGCACAACATGATATGTATGGTTAGTAGAAGAATCAATAGCTTATTTTTCATGCTTGGGCAAAGGGTCATTAAATATTTTTAGCTTTTTATTATCATTGACCGACTTAGAAGTAGATGGCTTAAGGAGCTCAAGTGCATTATTGTCAATGATCTATTGAATAATATGCTTGAGTTTGGAACAAAGATCGATATAATTCCTAATGCATTTTTGATATTCACATCATGTGTTGTGCTCATAGTTGTGGCCATGAGGGTGAGAGGGATTGAGATTGAGTGGTGATAGAAGAGTGATAAGGTTTGTTTCAATAAGTTGTGGCAATAGAAATAGAGGTGTGTAGGATAATTTGGTAAAAGTATGCTTTGGAGGTTGTAATTGAATCTTTTCATGAGGAGAAACAACATTAGCATTTTCCTTTGCTTTAGTCAGCTTAGGAGATGGCTTGAAATTATATTTAGCCTAAAATAAATGAGAAGATAAGGATGAAGCATTGTCATGATATTTCAATTTTCCCATAAATAAGAGTTTTCCTTTGCACATTTTAAGTGTATGGAATAATTGATAAAATGAAGGATAGGTCTTAAAGATAACACTCTCTTGAAGAGGAGGTAAGAGAATTCTAACACAAATATCTTGCAATTCAAAATCAACTAGTCTATTAATCATGTTATCTAGGTTGATCTTATAACATAAAACATAGTCAGTTAGATGCTCATTACATCCTTGTTTGAGTTGATCGAGTTGTGCATAGGATATCTTGGTGTTGATATTAATGGAAAAGTGAGTAAGGAAAGTGCCAAAAATATGTGTAAAATAAGTCACCTAATGAACAAGTAAATCATATAACCAATGTATGGCATAATCTTACAAACTCATAGGAAATAGCTTAACTAGTATTGTATGATCATCTGCATAATGAAGACATGCCACATGGAAAGATGGAAGATGATCTTGAGGGTCTCCATGGCCATTGAAGGTGGGAATATTAGGTGTAATGAAGTTGGGAGGAAGAAGATAAGTAGATATGGTAGGTGCAAAATGGGTGTGAAGGGGTAATGAGGACTTATGAGATGGAGAGGAATGTGACATAACTTGTTGTAGTTGACGGATTTGGATTTGCAGATCCTAGTATAAAGAAGCTAGGTCAAGAGTGCCTGAAGAGGATACTTTGAAGGTATGTGAAGTAATAGGATGGGTGAAATTATTGGTAGGAGTATGCATAGAATTAGGAATAATAGAGGTAGGTGGGATAGTGGAATGAGGAGGTTGGGTGGTAATAGGAATAGATGTGTCATTAGAAACTGGAAGATTGAGCTCAACTAGATTAGTGGCTTCTTCACGAGCGGTAAATAAGAGCATATCTAGATCATGAGGATGTTCAACAATATGGGCTTAGAGTTCATGGGTATTTTTTTTGGTAAAGGTATCGTGAATGGCAGCCATGGGAGAAGAAGTAAAATAATGAGTAAAAATAAGGTATGGTTTGAGTGATGGGTTCACCAAATGATTTAATTAAATTTGAATGAAATATATATTTTAGAGTAACTATTGTACAAATGCTAAAATATAACAATGACACAACAAAATAAACATATACAATGTGAAACCATAAGCAAGAAGGGGATATAGGAGGACTTGGCTCATTTTCAAGTGAACATGCAAAGATTCTAGGAAGGTGAAAGTGTTTAACAAATTGTAGACGGGGTCATCACTACTTACTAAAAATTCTAGAACTCAGAACAAATCCAGATAAGGACACCCATAGAAGGGTAGAGGATCCCGAGCACCGGTGACTAGATTTAGGCGCCGATGACTATGTAAAATATCAAGAATTGCCTTATTCTATTTCATAAGGGATTCACTATTTATTCTTGTTGGTCACCTAATATTCACTCTTTGATTGTCAAAGGTACTTGTAACTTTAAGAAATAAGTTCAACCGCACATACCCATAAACGACACCAAACCTAAAAAGGAAAATCCTGAATGGGGAGTTAGACCCACTTCGACTGACGGTCACTTAAAGAGTGAACTTACAACCAAGCACTACACTACATATCAGAATCCATATAGTTCTTGTGTGTGTGTGTGTAGAAATAGTTCCCTATGATGCTCTTGTGCAAGTTGCAAAAATCATAGTGGGCTAGATCTAGCATGTAGAAATGTATAACACGTGTGGATGGAATAGAATAAACTTCCCCCTATTATGCATTTTATGTAGAGTTGATGTAACCCTTGTCCCTTGTATGGATGCCAAATCGATGTCTTTGAAGTGATTTAGTGCCTTTGTAATGTAAGCTTAGGTGATGATAGTAATTCTTAGTGTTTGGTCCTTATTTTTGAGAAGTAACTAAGTATATATATGATTCCCTTGTTTGAATTTCATAATTTAAAACGTAAGACCAACCCATAAGTGAAAAATATTCCCAAAAGATAAAAGAGACCCAAAAAGAGCAAGTAAAGAAGAGAGAGGGTCGGGGGCGCCCAAGAGGGATAGGAGCACTTGGGCATTGTTGTCCTTGTTGGGCGCTGATGTCTGAAGCCATAAAAAATAAACAAGTTAAGTTTCGACTAGGTAGGGGTGTAAGATTAAATAGAAAGCAAGAGACAAAGAAAAGAAGCCAAAGATAGTTTTCAATCACTAGTTTTCTTTCTTAGGAATCATATACACATTAGAATACTTTTTAGACCTAGAAATGTACCCAAGTGTGTGATTTTGTGTCTATAAAGTCATAAAGCAATGGATTTGGAGATAATATTATATGTAGTATTACAAAGAGATATTGGACGGAAATCCTCAAAGGAATCAGGTCTTTCCTTTTTTGGGAAAAGGATTATAAAGGTGCAATTGAACATCTTTAGGATTCTCTTTGATTTTTGAGACTCCTCTACTACATCCCAAACATCTTTACTAGTGATATGCCACATTTCTTGAAATAAATCATTAGAAACTATCAAGTCCATGAGCTTTTTTATAAATAGAGAAAACCACTTTCGAACCTCTTCCAGAGAAAATGGAGCCAATAACATTTTATTATGATATTTTGTAACGAAATATGGAATATTCTTGAGCATTTCATTTTGAGATTGCAAAGGAGATAGAAGATCTCCCCAATATATTTGAGAAGAAGGAGATTGCCTCTTTTTTATACCTTCCTGATCTTGAATTATCTCCCCATTACCATTTTTAATGCTTGATATAAAATTAGAGCTACTTCTAGCTCTTACTGAGGCATGATAATATTTAGTATTCATGTCACCTTCCTTAAGCCAATTATCCCTTGATTTTTGTTTCTAGTAGATTTCTTCACGCATCAAAAATTCTCATAGCTATCCTAGCAATTCTTTCTCCATTCAGAAATCCTTCTAACCCATGCCTCTCACAAACACTTGCTCATTCAAATCCTGAAGTTGTTTTTCCACTCTAATTTTTTCTTGGAATATATTCTTGAAATTAAATTGATTCTATAATAATAATTTGGTTTTGAGATTTTTTTTTTTTTTGAGAAAGAATATACAATTTTTGATCCCCTAATTATAAAGGATGTCCACTAAGTTCTTATCAGCTTAGTCGGAAGAGGGTCTCTCGGACACATTAGCTTAAATGTAAATGGAGATTTTCAGGGGCTTCAGGGTCGATTAGAAGAAAGTATAATGGGGTAGTGATTTGATCCGGACCAAAGTATAACTGATATTTCTAAGAGAATGTTTCCTTTCCCATAAGGTACTAGCTAGAAAATGGTCTAATATCTTAGAGAAATAGTTGAGAATAATAAAAATCTCAACAAAAGTTTAAATATACATAAAGATGAACAATATACCCCTCTCTAATCTTTTCCTTGTAAATCTCAAGTAAGATTGTGGAAGTCTTCAACTTGTAGAATCTTTTATTTTAAAGGATTGTGGATGCTCTTGAAATTTTCTCCAAATGTAGAATTGCAAATGCTACGAGATCATAAACACGAGGATATGAATGGAAATTTTGGCAGAAGTTGGCTACAAATTACACAAATATTTCCTAGGATAATTTACAAAGGAATGGTATAATTTTTATAGCTGAGGGTGAGGCCATGAATCTTGGATCATATTTTGAATGAGTTCCAGTTCATAATTATAATTTCCTAAAATAGCAAGAGGATTTGGTTCTGTGTAGTTACACATTTGCAGGGGCAATGATTATTTTGATTTTGTGCGGGAAGATGGTTGTATGTACATATTTGTTGCCCCCACCATTATAGGGTTCTCAAAGTGGAGTGGAGTGGAGTGGAGTGGAGTGGAGTGTGAGTAGATAAATAGGCTTATTTAAATATTTATAAATTGTGAGAGGATAATTAAAATAAATATTTAATTAAATTAGCTTAAGGGTGTTAGGAATTAATTTAATTAATTACAAAGGCATGATTGATTCTAAATGGTAGGAGTATGTAATTAGAATTAATTTAATTAATTCTAAAGGATTATGATTTAAATGATATAATTAATTTAATTAATTCTAAAGGGATGTATTCTAGTAGGATAGAATTAATTTAATTAATTCTAATGGGATGAAAATAGGCTAGAAATAGGTATGTATTTTTAGGGTGTCTACATTTTCCCCTCTTTAAAGTGTTATTACAAAGTAATAACATTTTAAAGATAGTAGACACATGCAGACTTAGTGAGCGGAAGACAATGAAACATTTGGATGCCCCGACAAGTAGAATGGTAAAGGAATTACCCCTCAAGTGGGTGGGTGAAGCGAAAAAGTGGTGGACAACCATTTGATAGGAAGAAGAAAAAGAATGGGAATGATGATAGGAAGGATTGTGCTCGTAGCATGAGAGTCATTTGATGAGTGAAATTTAGAGCAACCTTATTTTATTATTACACAATAGACTTTTCATCATGATTAGGAAAGAATCAAGATGTTTAACTTTCTATACACAAAAACAAACACACACACCAAAGAAAAATTAGAAGGAAACAAACCCAATGTACAGTGTAAACTTTTCCACCATGGCTATAAAGAAAATAATATGATAACAAAATACATGTAATTGGTCCAAAAATTAAGATCAACAATGCAACACAACTTTAAAAAGAAGACAATTAATTATGCCCCTAATACATGCCACAATGATGATTAAGCAGATGAAAATGCCCCAAGCATGAAACTTATGAAATGCATGGGAATATGATCAGACTCAAGATCGAGTATTCTTAGAGACTCCTAATGACACTCTTATTGGATTTGCATTTTGGAAATTGATTTGAGGTTGGAAAAGGATCATTTCCTGAGCAATTAACATATGAATTATAGGAGATGGAATGAGAACTCAAACTACCCCAAATGAAGAAATATTGTAAAGGATACAATGTATCATGATAGCCGTAAATTGGAATGATTGTTAGGGTAACAGATAAAAGTTTGATTTTATCAAGATTGCTTTAAGTTGTTGAAGTTTTGAAAAATTGTAATTTTTAGGATTTTTTACGAATATGTAAATTTTTAGGATCTTTTTACGAATATGTAAATTTTAAGGATTTTTTTAAAAATTGTGAGTTTTTTAAATTTTTCTAATATATGATTTTTATGACAAATTTTCTGCAAAGGAGGGAAGCAGTGTGTTTGGTATACCTGATTTTCCCTAATGAAGCATTAATTTTCCCGACACAAAAATAGTGGAGGAAAAATTTCACGCGATCGTGTGAGCATCGTGACAAACATCGAGTAAGTGCGCAAGAGAAGAGAGAAGAATTCACAAAAAAATATTCAGGGAATGGTGAAGAAAAAATAGTGTTCTTGGTCATGAAGGCCACAAATAGAATAATTAGGGTTTAAGAGGGTATAAATAGAAGGGTGGGAGGGTTAATAAGCATCGTGACTCATTTGTGCTTATAAATTATTTTTTCCCTCTGAGTGAGATTTGAGCTCTGAGATTTTATAGAGATGGCTCGTTGAGCATAGAGGAAACATTGTGCATACCACATTTCAAAGTTTGGGAAAAGGTGAGATGAGGGTCCGTCGGTGAGTAGCTCTTAAAATTTTAATTTTGGATGCATTTATTACTAGTTTTTAGTAGAAGAAAAGTGAGTTTTAATGTTGGCACACACACTTGAGTACGCTTAGCATAACATGAGGAATACACTAGCATTCAAGTGTATGTACTAGCTTGTAATTTAAAGCATCAACATTAAATGGATACTTCATTAGCGTGTTGTTGTCATGTGAAATTACTAGCCCAAAAATGCAAATTTTGGTCCATGAAAACTAAGCCACAAAGTGAAAATATGCTTTAAAATGATTCCCGAACCCCTCTCCTTTCAATTTTCTTTTGTTTCATGATCATCCCAACCTTATAGGTCCTCCTAATATATTTAAAAACATGTGAAAGTATGTGAAGTGATGTAACAATGTCATTTCTTTCGCTAAGCAAAGTACAATCAAGACTAGTTCTCTTACAGGCTTAGAAAGGCCAATTTTGGCCATTTCAAGGCAGTGTGCATATTCTAGTAAGGTACTAAAGGCTTATATACATACATATTTAGTATTGGAGAGAATTTAATGTGTTATAATTATTTTAGAAAGTTTTAGGAAATATTTGGTGTTCTAGGGACAATCTGTGTAAAAGTGGGTTTCCATGTGTAAGGAAAGGCGAATAAACAAATTATGAACATGGACTTGTTTAGATGATTATGGGAGATTTTTATGGAGTTATAAGGAAATAAAATAGGAAATTGAAATTTGGAGGAATTCTCTACATGGTGGAAGAATCAGATTTGATCTAAGACTTGATGGTTTCTTGAAACATTTCAACCTTTACAGCACACCTCGTTGTCCTAAAGAAAAAAGAACCATTTTTGCATTTGAAAGTATAACTAGGTTATGAACATATTCCATTTATTTTCAAAGGTATCTTGGAGTTAGAATAATATAAAATTTCACCTCAAAAGACCTTTCCAAGCTTTAGGAGTGAAGTTTTCAAGTCCTCACTAGTTAAGAGTGTGCGAGATCCTATACTTAGTCAAATTGTTGGCTGCCACATGTCAGCTCCTTGCTCCATGGTGCACTTTTGTGTCACTTTTTCCATTTACACCAAGGGAACATATGTGACAAGAAATTTTCCCATGAAAAAACTCTTTCTTTGGTCCCCCATGTGACCCTTCCCAATTTCAGGGTGCTTATCTAGCTAGCCTTTTTCCTCATGCCTACTCGTATTCTGCCATTTTGCATCATCTTTCTCTATTGATCCATTTGTTTTCCTTTTTTACCTTTCACCAAGTGGACAAGAGAGACAAAAAAGGAATCCATGAGTAAGTCCCCTTGTTGGTTTTCCATGTGACCCTTACTCGGTTCCCATGTGTATTTTCTAACCCCCAAGTACTTTTTTCAAGTCCCCTCCTCATAATGCCATGTGTCTCACCTTTCTCTATTGCTCCATTTTCTTTCCCTTTGTCCCTTGCACCAAGGGGACAAGAGGGACAATAAATTGTGGCCATGAGCAATACCCCTATCTGGTTCCTCACTTGACCTCACACACCTCCTGGTTGTTTGCTCACCTTTTTCATCTCCCTCACACTTCACCACATGTAGACTCTTAGAATTATCTTTCTCCAAAGTTCCCTTTACTATCCCTTGTTTCCCCTTTCACCATTAAACCTATTTTTATTACACCTTGACTTTTATTAACCTGGTCAAACCGCGCTTAGCAAACAAACACAAAAATAAAAGTTAACTTGTTTTTAGGTTAATTTTTTAACACAAGTCGACACATTAACCATTTTTACCACTATAACATCCTAAAAAACATCAAAATATACCATATATGTTTTAAAAAATCATTCCATAACATCCATAGCCTTGAAAACTAGTTTTTCTTTATATCTTTTCAACTAGAAACCTGTTTCCATTACAATTTTCACAGAATACTCTACTTCCAAGCACCTTTAAAAAGATAGTTGTTGCATATCAGATGATTCCATAGGTTATTTATAGCTTCAAATTTGAAACCTTACCTCTAGAAGTTGCTTTATTAGTTTGCAAGAGTTCCAGAGTAGAAGAATCATTGTGAAAATTGGAACACGAGATCTCGGTGCAGAGCCGAATTTGATGAGGGTGTTTTAATTAAAAACAACACTTTGGTAAGTGCATATTCTAAAAATATCAAGTTCTCAGTACATCCATATATTAAAAATAGTAATCCTCCTAAAACCACAAGCTCACATTACTCAAAACATTAAAAATAGTGAAAAACAACAAACAAGGCAAAACATGCAACTTTCCCAAAAAAACTAGTTTATGAAAAAGCAACCAAAATAGAAACTTTATAAAAAATAGTAAAACATCATCAGTGGAGGTATACTAAGTGTGCTAGGAACTTTAGAAGACAAATTTTGAGAATTTTGTTTCTTCCCAAAATAACAACTCCTAACCCCACCTGCCAAAAATATAAAGTTTTGGATTTTAGTGTAAAAAGTTGTTGTTGGCTTCATTTTCACTTATCTTGTTGATATTTTGAATCATGGAGTTTAAATTCTCTAGTATGGAACCTATTTCCACATTAACCATTGAGTATCTGTTGACGATTATCTTTGCGGATGAGCCATCAGAGTCATGGGATACCTTAGGGAAGTGGGACGTGTGCCCTAAGATAACCTCCAAAATTTAAAAAAGTTGGCTCTTCTCTACGGTGTGGAGTAATGTTAGAGGAAAAGTAAAATGAAGTAAAAACTAACTAAGGTGATATGCTGAAATAGATCTTTAAAATACATAGAGATGGATCCTGGGAAACTACTTAAAATAGTCAAAGAGAATTTAGCATGATCTACTATTTTTAGAAGTATCTTGGATTATCAGAGGCCGAGAAGGTGTAAAACATAACAATATGTAGATGATAGATGCATATAGAAAACCCAAGGGCATATAACATGATAGATCTTCAAAATTATCTAAAAACTACCAACAATGAAAGATGAAAGACACAAAATATTGAAAGCTAAAATGCACAGAACAAGAACTCTTTATTCATAGAGAAAATAATACATAAGGCTGATATGGCACATATTACAACTTCCTTCTACAACAGAGTCTTGCTAAGGCTAGCCAATACAATAACTAAGCCTAGAATCCCTTTTTCGCAACTCTAGTATGTTTTCTTTTCTAACTTCTTCTCTCCTTTTTTTGGGTTATGGATCAGAACATTCCTTTATAGATCCCTTTGGCTCTTTCTTCAATGTCCAATTAGACCTTCCACCGACAACATTCAATTTTCTTACAAGATCTTTCATTTTTGGGTCAATATCTCAACTACTTGGTGATATTTTCGATTGTCTTTAATTCATCCAACTTGCACTCCTTCTGGTCGGTGATGATTCTTCTCTACCATGTGGATTTCACATGCTTATTTGAGGGCCTTTCCTAGGGATTTGTCTTCAAAATGTGCCTAAGTGACATGTGGAGAGCATGCGCTTATTTGAGGGTGTTCCTTATTTCTCTCTATTTGAAATTGCACTCAAGCGACATGTGGACATCCTGTGCATTTCTACTATACTCTTAAATTTTCATCCTCGCTTGACCAACTTTATTGGGCCTAGGACACGAGGGCAATGCGGTGCAAGTTTGAGAACATTCCTTCTTTGCTTCATGCCCCGAGTGTGCCAAAGAGACATGTGGACATCTTCTGCATTCAACTTCATACTTAGTTGAATTTAGGCTCAAGCAAACAAAAAAATAGGGTTGGGCGAAAAATATGGTGGCCGATAAAAGAGTCTTATACAAAAAGAAATCTATAGTTATGATGACTCACCAAGGGACTCTGTGCTAGTCATGGAAGGATCCAACAATCCTCTCAGCCTCAAAATTCAAAATGTGGCTTACAAAATGCCACTCAGATCTGCTGCAAAGTAGTCCAATATTTGAGCCATTATGCCTTTATTAGTAGGTTCTTCTCTGCAAGGCCTGGAAATCTCAGTCTAACTCGATTATCTCCTTGTGGGAAAAGTTTTGGAGACTCTACACTACTGCGTGTAAATGAAACTCCAATTGCACTATTGGGTTTAAGATGGCTTCCACCTCGGTGACACTGGAGCTCTCTTTTAAATACTTGAAAGACAATCTTGTCTTGTCATTTGGTGATCAAGATCTATTAAATTTGGTCCTTTTATAGGACTGTAGAGTCATTGGGGAAGGGGGAGGGGAAGCCTAACTAGAATAATTCATGGATTCTCTACTTTTTCTCTTTGATCCCCTGTTGGAGTTGGGTCAAGAGGTTTTGACATTTGGTGGATGCTTTATTGTAGTTCAGGATCTCATTTATTTTTATAGCGATCATCCACTGTCGCTGATTCCTACCCCTTGTTAGGAGGAGTTGGAAGCATTGTAAAAATTTTGAATCAACAGGTAATAATTCGGGGACCTTAGCAGCTATGATGCTACTAATGGTGGAGGCTATGGTCTCCAGATTTGATTATAACCCTTGTGCATTAGATATAAATCCAAGTGCGAGGGCTAAATTCATTGTCATGGTGGAAATTTGGTCACAACAAGAGGCATATAGCTCTGCGCACTAATGTTATAATTCCCCCTTTTTGGGGTTGTTATCCCAATTTACGGGTCAAGTCCTTGACCACATCCTCAAATGATTTCAACCTTGTCTATAGGCTACCCTTTTTACCTCGATAGTGCACAATGTTTCCTGGAGGGTAGCCACCTCCGCCTTTCTTGAATCAACCTCCTTTTGGTGGGCCATTTTCTCCTGTGAGAGTGAATTGGCCAAGGTCTCAGACTTGACAAGTTTAGGTTCTAGATTTTTAGATTCCACCTGAGAAGCCACAAGGACTTATTATGACAGAGCTTACTTCAATTCCTTATGGAGTCGTTTCGATATCCTTGAATTTTCCTTTAGTCTCATCTTGTTGGTGGCCATGGTTGCTTCTACCCTATGAAGGCTAGATCGTGTCTTTCTTGGTCAGTTGAGAGCTTAAGGTAGTCTGTCGTGACTACAACTGCAATTTCTTTCATTAACTCGACCTTATCTTCAAGCCGTAAATCTGAAAGGTTGATTGTAATAACACCGATAGAATAGTCATCGGCCGCATCTATTCTCGGGTTTGGATACTTGGTAGACCACCGCATGATGGTCAAAGAGCTCTATTGATGGTCATATAATGACCACATCTACTTTGTTACTCCTGCCAACATTTCCTTCTTCTTTTGCTTTTCCCTTCTGCTATCTCGGGCTACCTTGGCAGTTTCATCTTGACTCAAAACTCGAGGGAGAAGGGACAACCCCACTCGCGAATGGGAACCCTGGTGGTAGACCATATGGAATTGTAACTTGTGGTTGAGGCATTGAAGTTACTAGAGCTGAAGAAGGGCCTGTCACCATGCGGGGGAGAAATTTGGGATGGTGGAGGAAGGTTGAGGCATAAGAGGGGCTCTGGTGGAGGAGGGAGAGTCTGAGATGGGGTTACTGATAAGGGGATACCCCTTGTAGGGGAAAATGGTGGTGGAGGAGGGGATTGAAAGGGAGCCCTAGGAGGAGGTAGAGGGGGAGGAGATGCAGGGGTCATGACTAACTTTAAATTTTTGCATGGGGTGATCAACATTGATTCCTCCATAGGTTCCCCACATTGGGGAACTGATGTGAGCTACAACATGGGTGGCTGAACCAAAGGACCTTGCTAAGAAATGGATGGTGATGAGACCAAAATATGTCTCATTATATCACCAAATAACACTCTTATTCTCTCTCTTAAAATAAATTTTTCAAGTGAATTTAGATGTAGTTTTAATAACAAATAACATATTTAAGGTAGAATATAAGATTTATCTTATCATCTCTTTAGAAATATATTGCAATCTAATTATTGTTATTTCTTGATATTTCTTCTAAAGTAGGAATGCAATAGTGTGTAGAAAACAAATTATAAGCAACTCTACTCCAAGTTCATAGATTGCAGCTACAAAAATTCTTCAAGAAACTATGGAAACACCCAACTATGGAAATTCTTCATGCAAATATGGAAACTCCCAACTAGTGAAAGTATTTTGGTTTGTTCCAAAATAGTGTAAAGTAACACTTGAACTATTCAAATAGCACTCTTTTTTTTCACCTCATTAACCAAGAATATAAATCCAAACATGTGGCAATCCAAAGTCATGCATGCATGTGGCATTCTAAGAAGAATTCAAAGTCATAGACTTAATAGTCCTCCATTTTCTCTCCATGTTTCAAGGATGAGAAAATAATGGAATAGTATTAGGAATGTTGAACAAGTATTCTCCCACTCGTGTTCCTAGATTAAAGGAATGAGTTGTAGAAATATTCTCCATGATAAGTGGGTTGTTGTAGTCAAGTTTTTTTAGTATTTATTGCTTTGAATAAATCCACCCAAGAATAGGTAGTTAGTTCTTGTTGTGTGGACCAAGTAAACTAGGATTAATGTCTATAAATACCTCTTCCATATATTTGGAAAGGGGGGCATATTTTGTAAATCAGTTTTGAATCAATACAAGTGTAATTTTAAAAGTTAATTGTAGTTGCTCCAAATTTGAAGGGAAGAGAATGGAAAAAATCCACTCTTCCCCAAGGAGGAGGATTTTTTTGTTATTTCCTAGCATAGTTTATTTATTGCATATTTATTTCAGTAATTTAGTTGCTATGTGTTTCCTTTTCATGCATGTTTAATTTCAGTATGTTTTCTTAGGAAGAAGTATTGTTGAATAAGATTTTCTTTCTCCTTTTACATACAAATTTAGACACCACCTTGGTTATAATGACACCAACTTATCTATGAGTTGGTTAAATGACTAGTAATATAATAACTTGTTAGAGGGTGGAGGCGGTATTGGAAAGTCTTATTGGGAGGGACTGGAGGACTCTGCGGTTGATCCTGCGGGCGATTTGAGGTGATTATCACTGTGTCCTCACTTTTCACATCGATTTATGGTTCACATCTCAAAACTCCTCTCATTTCTCATCATTGGATATGACCTCAAAATTGAGGGTGGTTTGTATGATTTCCTACCTATACTTTTAATAGGATTCAATATTTTCTACACTCTAGTATTTGTTACGCGAGGTTGCTCCGAGTCCTTTTGTCATGGCGAGGGTAGGATCATACATGTGATTAAATGGATAGAATGACTCCCAAGTATGGATTCACAATGTCACCGATCTCAACAAATATGTCGTAAATTTTCCCGAGGGGACCACTCGACTTCAAAAATTCCATAGACTCGTGCTTGCAGGAGTCTGGGACCTTGTTTCGAACTAGATTCGCGACCATCATCTTGTCTAGGTCATACCTCCACGAGTCTTGAATTAGGGCGAAGCTATAGGAAGATAGATTTTGTGTGAGCCTATGCTCTGCCTTTCTTTTAATCACAATAATTCCTCCCTTGCTCAAGGAGGCCAAAAATGCCTTCTTTTTTTTTGACCAAAGCCAAATTCAATATCCAGGAGTACCAGCTTCCTGGATATCTCAAGATCCACCACCTGTGTCGTGAGGACCCTTGGGAGCATAAAAGATTCATCCCAAAAACCATGTAGCCAAATCATCGAATGCCCTACCTTGAAAAAATAATCACAAGGATGGAAAATAGAAGAAAATGGGATTCCATGATTTCCAGATTTGACAACCCTTACATTCCATTTCAAAACCGTAGTACCAACTTGGAATTTTGGTTTCGATGTCTTTTGATCAAACCAAGTTTTCACCACCACCGGTGGTTGATCATGGCTTCATGAGTAGCCTCCTAATTCTCTTGGAGCTCTACTAGCTCAACGAGTCTCACTTGCATCACCCCATTTTCCTCTATCTCAATTTTTTTAATAGTTGTAACATAGTTATTTCTAAGTAAATAAGCATCACATCACTTTTCCCATAGACTATCTCATATGGCAAGGATTTCAGGATATGTTTAGGTGTGATCCGATCAACCCATAAGGTTGTTTTGATATGTTCATGCCATAGCCTCTTATGCTCATTTCCCATTATTTTTATGAGCCTGATCAGGTTTTTGTTAGTGGACTCTGCCAGACCATTTCCTTGTGGGTAATAGTTGGAGGATTTTTTTAGATAGATCCCATGCTTTACAATGAAGTTAGATACTTTGGCCCCAAAAAGGCCTTAGCATTATCTGATATAATAGTATGGGGGTCCAAAGTGGGTAGTGATATCCTGTAGGAGTCCCAGAAGCATGTTCTTGATGTCCTCTTTCAATGGAATTACATCTGCCCATTGGGTGAAGTAATCGATTACGGTGAGGATCCATTTGTGCTTGGTGCTAGAAGTTGGGTTGACCATTCCAATGAAGTCTAAACCCCATTGTGCAAATGGTTCCTCAATTAGGATGGGGTTAAGAGGTAATGTTGCGTTCCTATGAAAACCCATATAAACTTGACAAACCTTACATCTGTTTGTCTCTGCTTGATTGTCAGTGAACAAGCTTAGCCAAAAGTATCTTGCTTGTAGGATTTTTATGGCTATGGTTTGGGCAGAAAAATGGCCTCTTGATCTCCCATGGTGCAACTCGCGTAAGACTATTTCAACTTCTTCATTCTCTAGGAACCTTAGCAGGATTCCATTAAAGTTCCTTTTAAAAAGGAAATCGTCAATCATGGTGAAATTAGATCCTTATTGCCTATAATACCTCCTCTTTTTAAAGGGGAGATGGCTTGGGTATTTCCTTTTCGCATGAAGTGGATCCTATCTCGAGACCCAACTACTTGAGTCACTTTCTTAGATATAGAGTATCTCTTCGGGCTCATCGTTAATCAGGGGCATGGGGTCTTGTGTTAAATATTAACATAGGCCCCTTCCCATACTAGCTTTGTAGGTTTTACCTCAATGTCGTATTTGAGGATATTAGTGATCTAGTTATCTCTTTTATCTGTTATCTCACCCTCTGTTATATATTCTTTGACACTAGAGTGTGCCACCATAACTTGGATTTTAGTGTGAGCGACAAGGTGCCCGAATTTTATCGAACCTTAACTATAACATAAGATTGTCTTTCTACAAAGTTATACCTTGTTTCATAGTCATGGAGAGTTTTTGAGAAGAAGGTGATCGGATGTTCTTCTCCTTGAGACTCTCCCTTCGTGTTAGCATAGATTCCACACTGTTTACCACCGTATACATACATGATGAAATCCTTTGAGAAGTTAGGGTTGCACAGTATCGGGGTGGATGTGATAGCCCCTTTAATTACCTTAAAGGCATGACAACCTTCAGTGGTCCATTTGAAGTTAAGGTCCTTCTTGAGAATTAGTGTGATCAGGCGGATTGTCTCAACAAATTCTGAAATGAACTTGTTGACAAAATTGATCTTTCTTAAGAAATATTGGACCACTTTCTTATTGATTGGTAAGGGCAGTCCCAGGATGGATTCAAATATTTTTGGATCTATAGAGATTCCTTCCTTTGAAACAATGTGTCCCAAGAGTTTACCCTGGGGTACTCAAAAACAGATTTCCTTAGGTTTAGAGAGATCCCAAATTCTTGGCATTTCTCCAATACAACTTCCAAGGTGTCAAAATGACCCTCCACCATCTTGGTAAACACCGTGAGATCATCTAGATATATAAGGATTACCTTATTGATCAGTTCTCCAAACACAGAGTCTATGGCATTTTGAAAGGTATATCCCTATGTTTGTAAGTCCAAGTGGCATTTTTGCATATGTAAAGGTTCCCCATTTTGTAATGAAAGTGGTCTTATGTTGGTCCCTTTCAATGAGCCATATCTGGTTATAGCCTAAAACACCATCCAATAGAGAAAACCTTTCCGAGGCTACAACTCCTTGTAATATCTTCTCCATGGAGGGTAAAGGGTAGTGATCCTTTAGGGATAGTCTATCTAGGTCTATGAAATATACATAGAGCTGAATTTCACTATTTTTATTCCATACTTGGGAGTAGGTTAGAGAGCCATGTTGTGTGCTTGATAGGGAATATTATTTTGGCCTCTTGGAGTTTTCTTAGCTCCTCATCCATGAGGTATTCTATTTTTGGATTCACAGTGCTACTTTTGGCGCACGGTCTTAGTTCCTTCTTCAAGGTCAATAGTGTGTTGGATGATATCCTTGTTGTAACCATGTAGGTCATTGTACATCCAAGCCATCACTTTTTCATACTTATGGCATAGAGCCACAAGTCTTTCCCTTTCTCTTTGAGTGACTAATCTCCCAACCTTTAGCTTTCTCTCTTTAGTCACTTCTAGCTCGACATAATCCTCATTTACCACTGCAAACTTCCTTCAATCTGAACTAGCATCATTAGAATAAAAATGATTTCTAGTGTTATTAACCCTTTCGAAGTTTTTCTAATTCAATTGAATAATATGATCTCCATAAGCTTCTTCGATCTTGGATTGGAGTTGGTTTGCAAACTGGTTAGATTATTGGAGGAAGTGTATATTCTTCGATCACTATTAAAAACCTGCCAATGATCAATGCTATCGAGTATAGAAGGGTAGATGATCAATTTTATGGTACTTTTATTCACTATCAAATCCTTTATTAGGTTGAATTGTGACCCAATTAAGGCCATCCTATCACCTCTATATTTTGGTCTCGGTAGATAACCTTGATATTAAAGGCTTCAAAATCTTCGATGAGATCCCACACCCTATGTCGATAGGACCTCATTCTTAGATTTTTTGTGGAGGTAGTGTTCCTTACCTATGTCACTACCAACTCTGAGTCACACAAAGACTCTCAACTATCTAATGCCTTCCTTTCATGTTGTG
The DNA here is from genome assembly GCA_018340775.1 of Taxus wallichiana var. yunnanensis. Classification (NCBI taxonomy): domain Eukaryota; kingdom Viridiplantae; phylum Streptophyta; class Pinopsida; order Cupressales; family Taxaceae; genus Taxus; species Taxus wallichiana. The sequence continues at coordinate 43,325,504 of CM031236.1, forward strand.
GCCAAGCCATGTACTAGGGCCTCATAATCCGATTCATTACCGATACAAAGGTAGAACTAGAAGTAGAATGCCCGGTGTATCTTCTTTCTACTTGGGGATAAAAAAATATTCCAACTCTTGAGCCATTCTTACTTTTAGCCCCATCGAAATGTAGGGTCCATATCTAGGAATCTCTGACAGGATTGCCATCTCTTTTATCCTCTTCTTTTACCACCTTTGGAATCATGGAGTCCTTGTTGAATATGACGTAAGTACCCAAACCAGTCAAATCAAAGTTCCTGAAGGGATCGCCAGGGGGGAATTTTGACTAAATGGCCACCACTTTGGAGATTATCATCCTATGTATATGATTCCTCTTCTCTGGTGATCATAGTGTGGGAAGCCTCAAAGCCTAAGACTACTTGGTCTGTTATATGTTCCTTAGCAAGGGGTTTTGATAATACCTTCATCTTAGACCCATACTTGGTTTACAAAATTAGATGGGACCAATCAAGAGACATATAGCCTCCTATTTTAGCTATGAAATCACAAGAGAGATAGTCCGAAGACTAGCAGAACATCAATTACTACTATATCCTGTGGAATGGTTATGTTCGGGTAGGAATAGAGCTGCAACGGGAGTCCCTTGATAGCTCCTATGGTTTGGATTGATTTTCCATCCAATTACATGAATAATTTCTTTAAGGGCTCATATTCAATTCCCAAGGCATCTGTAATTGCTTTGGGCATGATTGTAGCATTTGCGCCGAGTCTATCATGGAGTTATGTAATAATTTCCTACCTATGATAAGAGTCATAAAAAGGGGTTGGGCGTTGGTTTATTTACTTCTCCCTTTTGATTTAACAACACTTCCTCTGTTGGGGATCAAATCACTTTTACCCGTTCTTTGTGTTTCGTGGTGGTGGTTGGGTTGTCATTTGATTTAAGTATTTCTTGGAGTAACTACTTTTGCTCTCCGCATGCCTAGAAGATCCCACAAGGATTGATGGGTTATCTGCGCCTGTCTTGAGTTGTTGAACCACGTAAATTGGCCCCGTGATGATGTCTTGGATGATGACTAGTGTTTTATTCCTTTAACTATGGGATGGAGGGCATCCCGATTCTAGATAGTTGTCGAGCTTATTTTACGAGCATCGGTGGTGAGATCATGGTAGTTGGAGGCTCTTTTTGTTTCATGCTAGTCATACTTGGGATAGGAGTGTCTCGCCTCTATCATCCTTTTTTTGAAGTGAGTTTTGTAATTAAATTGAACAAGTTTGGAAGTGGCTGCCTCATTCGTAAATAAGAATTGCTCTCCTTCTACCCAAGAGAAAAGTGTATGCTCTAGTGCAATCTCCGCTTCTTGCTCTAGGGACATCCCTTGAATATGTGTAACAAAGGCTACATTTTGGACTCCTTCGGACTGGTAAGGTCTTGATGCATTAACATCATAGCCTTCCCTTGCTCTTTGTTCGGATAAATTTTTTACAAATTTCCCGGGATAGTCTTTGGCATGTGGGAAATATTACAAGGGAAGCACCATGCATTGGAATCTTTTACCAAATTGTTTTGCCCAGGTACCATTTCTCTTTTGCTATTGGGTGGGATAATATGAAGTGGTGTTAGCACCGGGAAGAGCTAGTTGGATGACTGCGCAGACGGTGGTCTCTAGGTATTCTGATGTTGAGAGGGATAGGTAGGCCTACCACTCGATAGATTTGATAATTTTGTCTTGGATAAGCATTTTGATTCCTTTTAAGATTTACTATCTCATTAGAGAAGTTTCTAAGGATATTTTTGAATTCCTCCATTTCGGGAGAAGAGGATGATGACGTTGTAGTGGGAATTGATGCTAGATGAGAAGATGGGTAATTATACAGGGATATAGGGGCTTGGGTAGAGATTAGGATCGATGCTTATGGAAGGGGAGATATTTCGGGTACATTGGCAAAGGGTCTCTGGGGAAGCTTCTTGGAATATATTAGATTGTTCTTGGCTTGGATTGTAATATCATATACTTGTGGTAAAGAGTCCCCTCCTAATGATTGAATCATCATAGAAATATCTGAATTTAGAGATTTTAAGTAAAAAAATCACCATAATTGCAGAGACGGCCTCGCTAGAACAGAATCCTCTGCCATGTTTTATGAAATCTAGTGTTAAAATCGGTCATAAGCTCTTGCGGACCCTTATTGATGTTGATAAGCTATTGTAGGAGTGAGGATCTATCCCCTTTCTCATTGAATCTTGCTACTAGGACATTTCCCAGTTGATCCCAAGTGCCAATAGTATTAGGAGTTAGGGATTGGTACCAATCCATAGCCTTCCCCTTAAGGGAAACAACTAACAACTGTAAGGCTACATCCTGTTCCCTGATATAATGTATCACACATATTTCTCCTACGTCCTGTAGGTGTTCTTCTAGAGTTTTGAAGTCTTCTCTGCTAAATTTGGGCAAGTGCTTAGTGCATTATCTAGAATAGGATTCCACACTGCTGGGGTGTGGGTAGGATGAGTGGACTCCCTTGATTCCATGAAAAAAACTGGTTTGGGGATTGATTCTGGAGGTGGGCCATTAAAATAGGTCTGAGGATTCTAGTTGATGTAGCCTAGAATTTACCAAGAATAACCTAGGCATGCTGGCACATCACTCAGCCTAGATTGAGCACTCACTCGAAGAGTGTATAGGTACCAAGCCCTCCTTAGAGTTTCTTGTGCAGGATGTGAACATGATGAAGAGTTAATGCATTCAAGATCCATAAATAATATAAAATTTCCACAGAGCATGTTCTAGATCTAGATCTAAAATAATAATGAATTAAGCAATAGATATAACAAAGTCAACCATGTAAGAACTAGTTTCAGTCATATTAACACCATTGTTCACCCAACACACTCCATTATATTAAAACACAATAAACATAGAAGCTTCTTACAATAAGTAGTATCATAACTCCATAATAGCTCATACACAATACTCTCTAATCTACATAGATTACTACATATTTATAAGGGTGGGGACTTTCCCTTCACTGCTTACATAATTCCTAAAATAGGTCACATGCTAAAAATAACCATGTGCCTTTACAATAATAGACACACATGCAAGTGTGCTAATAATAGATCTCTTCTAGTTAACTGGTAGTGGTAATCCTATTATTAACTTGAACTCATGCAAAGCGCTTAGTAGACGCTCTTCCAAAAATAGCATTTGTGTGCCATGCAAGTTTCCATCTGGTTGTGTTCCCCACGCTATCTCCAAAAATATCCCGTAACCATGAAAATGGCTAAGTCCAGATTCATTCTATCTTTCACACGTGCTTCCTTCCCTATCCTTCTATGCCTTCAAATCTGCCTTGCTACCGCGCGTGAATCTTCTGTGCACCTTCTTCTTAGTGTCATACTTTGTTTGCTCAACATTACCCCACACTAAACTACATTTCCGCCCGAAAATGCTTTCCTTTTGATATATAAAATAATAAAGAATGGGAATAAATGAATTACTATACAAAGAATGAAATTTTACCTTGCAATATCCTCTGTTTCAACTGGAAGAATTAACTCCAAATATTCTTCTTTGATTTTAGCCTCTAAGGTTTTCCAATCATTTAGCATGGCTTCTATCTTTTCTGGAATATCCAATGCAATAGAATCTAACTCATAATACTAGAACAATGTTGGACATTGCAGTCACCATTCCTTCCAGAAGATCCATCTTCTAGCGCTATAAGCTTCCCAATTTCATCTAGCCTTTCCTTATGGGGGTCTTGGGCTGTCTGTAAGGGCCTCACACTTTGTTTGACTAGTACTAATCTCTCTGCGCACCCCAAAGTCTCATCCTTCATCACCTTCAGGACTTCATTGTATTCTACTATAGTCCTGATTCTGATTAGTGCTTTCGAGCTGCACAAATATTCAATGCTTGGTCTGCTTTCTTCAACTCTTCCTGCAAAGTCTGGAGTAAGGCTTCATAAGATGAAATATTTCTAACTAATGAAGCCCTTGCTATCTCTAATTCTTGTTCGTGGTCCTTTGCAATGGCATTTGAATCACTCCATCCTTAAGCACCAAATTAACTAATGTGCACACATAATGCATAGCCAAAGGAAACTTCTTAGGTACCTTTGACTCTAGGTGTGGTCTTGCTTTCAGGACATAGTCTCCAATTTCTTCTACCATAATTTTGAAGGCCTCGTTATTCTTCTCGCTCTAGGTCCTTCTCTCCTTTTAGACGTGTTATTTTAGCATCTTTGGCCTTGTTTTCTTCTTGTAGCACTCTAATAGTGGCAGCCTTATCTACGTTCCTCCGTGCCACCTCTATAGATACTTTCACCAAGGCATTACTCACCTGCTCGTCAGACATAATAGTGGGTTTGATAGTTATGTGCCTATTCTGCGATGCCTTTTTCATCCTTCTTGACACACATGACTCTTCACATACATCAAAATTAGGCTCATCCATGTGAGTTTTCATGGACCAAGAAAATTGTTTCCTTGTGTACATGGTTTCCATGTCTGGGTCCATCAACTCCCATCCATACAACTCCTTGAGGCCCACTGTATTTTGGAATAGAGCGCAGGCAATTTTGCCTATGTCCTCTTCATAACTCATATACGGAACATTGTATCCTCCACTTGTTCACTTCATTCTTAGCCCCTTAGGTACATGAGCACCAAGGTTCAAAGTTGGATCTTCGATGTTATGAGTGTATCATGTTACGTTCTCCTTCCCTTTATCATTTATATCTTCATCCATGGGTTCTTCCACTTCTTCTGGCTATATAGGGGATCTAAGTGTGCTCTCTGCAAACTCCGCCTCCTCATTTAGCTTTAGCTTCCTCCTTTTCCTCTCAGTTGTCTCTTTTTGAGGAGAGAGTCATGGCAACCTCCTAACAGACTGAGGAGTTCCCATGCCTTGTGCCCTTTTTCTTTTGAACACCCTCTTGAAATGATGCTCTCCTTGGACTGCTTCTAAGTCCTCTTCTTCTTCTTATACTTGAGGTGGGGTACTTGCGTGCTCAGTCTCCATTCTATATGTGGGCTGCCTCTGCCTCTATGTTCTAAGCCACCACTATCTTCCCGCTCTTCTTCCTCCTCATCCACCACTATAGTTTCTACAGGCTGTGGGGTTGACACGTTCTCTACCATGTGCTTACCTTTAGGTGGCCCTAGGAGTGTGAAATCATTTTATATGTACTTGTTACTCTCTCGACTTAGGCTTATGTTGAAGGTATACGAGTGTTGCTCCAATTTCCCCAATTTCCAAGCTTATAGGATTCATGCTTATAATGTCTAAAATAAGCCTCTCAACATAGGTAGTCCTTCCTGGAAATACATATGTCTTCCTCAGAGTGTGGTAGTCACAGTCTACCTTGTCTGCAATAAAATTTAGGTGGTGCACATCAGTAAAATGGTGGACTGATGCCTAGAAGTAGTGTCTTTGTGAAGGCATATGGAATTTTGCACCATGGGCTCCATGTTCCATCCCTCATAGTAAACCACACAATGTAGAAGTGCTGGTACACCGTGAACTGTACTACCTTGCCAACTACCGAAGGTAGCTCCTTGGGATGCACCACTCCTCTTCAAATGCCACGTGGAGTCGATCATACCACATCTCCACCCTTTGTTTAAATGGCCCACTCATTGACCCTTCACATAAATACTTGTCAAAAATTTCTGCCAGGATTTATTTTCCATGGGATATTCCCAAATCTTGTTCTTTGGCCCATCGGGCACTCCAATTTCCATAAATACTAAAAAAATTAAGATAACGCCAAAAATGATCTTATCACTTGTGTGCACTTATTTGATGATGGTTTTGAAATGTATCCTACTATGTTATAGACTACTCCCTGAGACATCTTCCTCATGACATGGAGCCACATTGTATTCACCTGTGACCATCTCTCTTGATCATTCAACTTGGTCACTAGATGTGTAGTTGCTTGTACCATTGGGTACTTCTTAAATTTATCAATTTCCATTCTGTGTGGACCCTTTGTATACCCTAACTCTTTTCGTGTCTCCATGATTGTTGCTTTATCAGTTAGGTCACTAGCCAAGTCTACCCCTGTGCCTTTTAATCCTATCAATGTTGAAATCGGGCTGATGTAATCCTTACCCTTCATCCAAAAAAATAGAAGAAGTCCTCATGGAATCTGCTCATAAGCCACTGATATAGAGGTTCATATTTTCCAAAATATGGGATCTCATACAACTGATAGACTCCCACCTATTTTAATAGTTTCTCCCTAGCATCATCATATATTGGCATATCTTCCGCCGTGCACTTGTTAGTCTTTATACTCAACAATGCATCCAATTCTTTCTTGTTATCATAAGTGCAGTGGTTGTAATCACTCACCTTGTAGTTATAGATGTGGGAATCCCACTCTTGCCCAATTATCACACCCTCTGGATACTGCATCTCTGAGAAATTACTCTTGGGAGAAATTTCAACTTCTGTTTCTACTTTCTTCTTTCCTTTGGCTCCTACAACAGGTGCTTTCTTTGGTGCCATCTAAAATCTCAACTTTCTGTCCTCTATAGTGAGCAAGTCAAAACCCTAGCTTGAATCTACATGCCCTAGTTTGAAACCACATGCCCTAGCTCTTTCTCAATGCATCTGCTTCACTCAAACCCTTCACCAATGGGGACGCAAGCTTCTTTTGTGCATAAATCCGCTCTCCACGTTTGGTTTCACACTCTTCGCACCTCAATACTCTTCGCTCGGCTTGATCGCACTTAGCTCATTCAAATTCTTATGATCACAATGGTAAAAATGAACTCACATCATGTCCTTATATAGATTTTCAAAAATTTAGTGCATTTATTGCTCCTTCACCTACCAACAATCCTCTCACTAAATGACCATTTTCACACTTTCCGTGTGATACATCCTCGTGCCCAAGCTATAACCTTCTAGCATGCCTTCCTACCTTCTGACCGTAAACTTCTCTTCAACATGCTTCCATGTGCTTGAGTACCTCACCATTGCACCCTCCCTTGGTAGTCTCCATGGCCTCTGCTTACCTCACGTTATACTTGTTCCTTCATTTATCTCCATCTATGGTCCTTGTTTGGAAGCAATATCCTTTCTAAAAACTCTCCAAACTTGAATAACACATATAGCAGTTTGTTCCTTTATGTGTACCCATTTTTCAATAGCCACCCCACACAAATGGTATGTGTAGTCCTTTACGCATAAAAATTCTTCAAATGGTAATTAGCTTCCAATGACGCAAACACACTTATTACACAAAACACCAACTAAAATGACAAAGCATAGCAACGAAGAAGGAAATAAATTAAGGGAATACATAAATGAAAACCTAATCTAAATGGCAACATTGCCTTATTACAAACACCAAGAAGACTTATTTATAGTAGGGCTTCAACCTACTCCCATTAAAGTAATTAGGTAATTGTATTCCATCAAGTGTCTCTAACTGGTAAGCATCTATTTCAAGTATGTGAGTGATAACATATGGTCCTAACTAATGTACTTTAAGTTTTCTGAATGGTGTAGAAACTTAGAGTCATAAAGAAGCACCATTTGTCCAATCTCAAAATTTTCATCCCTGATGTGCATGTCATGCCATGCTTTCTACTTGGAATTTTCTTGCTTTTGACTCCATCGTACTATTACTCGTCACTCATCTAACTTGATCGAATTTTCAATTCATTATTCTAATACTTGCTCATCACCTAGACCTCTAGCATAAAAATACACAAAAGAAGGTAACATGAATCCCAGAGGAAGAACTACTTTGATGCCAAACACCAATTGAAAGGGTGTGGCCTTGTTCAACCGCTTGTATGTTGTTCTATACACCCAAAGCACGACATAAACTTTATCATCCCAATATTTCCTTCCAACATCACAATTTTTTGTCAATGTCTGGCTCAAAATTTTGTTGAAAGCTTCAACAGTCCCATTTTCATGAGGATGATATGGTGTAGTCTTATGGTGTGCAATCATGAACTCATCTAATAGAATTTTGATTATCTCATTCAGAAAGTGTGTGCCCCTATCACTAGTCAAACTCAATGGGCATCCATACCTTGTAAGAACATTTTCCCATAAGAACCTAACTACTGTAGCTATTGTACAATATTTGGTAGGTGTTACTTCTACCCACCTTGTGAGATAATCTGTGTAAGTGATGATGTAGTGTGATCCAATCCTACGTGCGGTTGGAAAAATAGGACCCACAAAGTCTATAGCCCATTTCTCAAATGGCTCTACACTAGGAATATGTCTTAAAGGCATTTCATCTCTTTGCCCAGGTTTACCAACACGTTGAAAGTGATCACACACCTTACAATAGGCTTTACAATCCTTAAAGAGGGTCTCCCACCACAATCTAGTTAGTATAATCTTACGTGCAGTGACGTCACCTACATAGTGCCCACTTGCAATACCACCATGAGACTCTTCCATGATATCTATACACTCATGATCCAATACACATTAGCACAATACTTCATCTCGGCCTAACTTGTATAGGTCACCACTAATCAACATAAATGTGTTGCGTGCATTGCAAGTTATTTCTTCTCAAAGCCTCTTACTCCTTCGACACCAAACCCGTGCATAGAAAAACAACAATACACTCCAAGTATGAAGGCACACAATGTAACTTGTATAATTGTGCATCTGACATTGTATCTTTAATTGCTTGTGTCTTCTCCTGACTATATCCTTGATAAATGGTCTAGGCCATAATTACTTTTCCTGGTTTTACCACAACTGTAAAATCAAATTCTTGGAATAAGAGCACCCATCGACATATGTGCCCTTATAAGACGGGCTTATTTACTAAGTATTTCAATGCCATGTGATCGATATAGAATACAAATGGTGTTGCTAGTAGGTATTGTCTAAATTTATGTAGCACATAGATCATTAACAAGGCTTCGCGCTCAGTAGTTGTATAATTCTACTCTGCAGGGTCAACTTTCTACTAGCAAAATAGATAGGATGATCTATAATAAATTTTCTAGGCGAGCCAACACCACGCCAATGACCGTGCCAAAGGAGTCCACATGTACATGAAACAGTTGGTCCCACGAGGGAAAACATAGAATAAATGCTATAGTAAGTCTCTCCTTTAGTACCTCAAATGCGTGCTGCTGCGTTTTTCTTCCCAATAAAATGTCCCTTTTCCTTTTAGTAACTCCTCTAATGGTGTGGAAACCTTAGCATATCCTTTGATAAATTTTCTATAATACCTAGTGTGACCCAAAAATCTATACACCTCACTCTGACTGGTAGGTTCTTTTAGGCTGACAATAATTGCAATCTTAGCTTTGGATCTACCAACAAACCTTCCTTGTAGATAATATGCCCTAATAGAGTGCCAAAAGGTGTAGCAAACACACACTTTTTGATGTTTAAAGAGATTCTTAACTATCTACATATTTCAAACATTAAGCACAAATTGTCACAATGATCCTTAACAAGCCCATACACTGTCTAATCATCCAAGTAAACTTGCAAGAAAAGATGAATAAAATCCTAGAATGCTTGAACAACTATTTGTGAAAATATAACAAGCATATTTTTCAAACCAAAGGGCATCACAATATAAGAAAAATTCCACACTTAGTGGTGAAATTTGTTTTTTCTTGATCCTCCGGTGTAATCGAACCTAATGATACCCAGAGAATCCATCTATAAAAGAATAGATCTCATGCCCTGCAACGCCTTCTAATATTTCCTTGGTGAATGGCGTAGGAAAAGGATCAGTCACCCATGTGGCATTTAGCTCCTTGTAGTCCACAAATTATCCTAATCGACCATATTTCTTTATACTAATCACCATTGGGCTAACCAATTCTGATTCATTTAGGGGCTTGATGATTTTAGATTTCAACATTTTGTCAATTTCTTCTTTGATATTTTCACACAAGTTGGGGTTCATCCTGTAGGGTCTCTTCCTGACTGGGCACACACCTTCCTTAAGCTTTATCTTCATTTCTCCTAATGATACATGCACTCCTTTCAATTCATGGTAGCCCCTAGAAATAAATCTTGAAAATCACAGAGCAACTCCACTATTTTTGCTACTTCATATTTAAACCAATAATCTCTAATTATTTCCTCTTTAGGTTCATCATCTCTACCATTATTCAATTTCTTGGTCCTCGTAGGTTCATGATAGGCATGTGTGTTGTTATTTACACTATCTAAGACCTCACGTGCACCTATTGAATGATATATATCCAGTTCTTCTACTTCTTCATCATCCACTATGTAGACCATCTTCCCTTTTTCTTTCTCAAAGTAAGCGCACTTAAGTAGTGTGGCATTTGTCTCTGTTCCTTTAGCAAAATGCACTCTTGAGTCATTTCCATCAAATAACTCCTAAATGAGTTCTTCCACCTTTGCACTATCTCCCATAGTTAACCACTTTATAACCCTTAATGCCTCTTCTACTAGAGGTTTAGTAGAGAAGTAGTCAAAAGTCTAGACCATACCTATAATCAAATCTTGCCAATTTCTAGTTTCTCTATGTAGCTCTGCATATACATACCAAGCACGTGCGCAACCTTGTAAAGTGGAATAAAGTTTGTGCACCCATAGAAAAGGCGGTAAAGCTTCCTACCCCTCTATCCAGAGCCTCTCACACTTCTTACGAATGTGGTCTTTGACAGTTATTTACCATGATATGTGCAGATTTGAGTTGGTGCATTACTCCTGGAAAGCTGAGTTATAAGAGAAATCTTGACTTCATTCCATCCTACAAGATTATCCCTGTGAACCACCCACCAGCGTGCTGTTGTCCCGTGTAGGGTATATGCTAGCATACTTCTTCTTTCCAACTGGTCTATCCATTGTTCCTCCATAGCACACAAGAATACCATAGGGTCTCCTTCCTCGTGTACCAAGGTTCAAAGTTGTTACCATCGGGAATAAAATAGGGACACACCATCTCGTAGTAGTGTTTATTAGGTAGAGAAATGGAAAGAGAGTAACACTAAACCTCTCTCCCCAACACTTTCTCTTTGGTGTGAGATCACCCAAAACACTCGTTCTTGGCATGGGATCACTAAAAATAACTTACTTGGTGTGATATCCTTAAAAAATTGATTTTGGCATGAGATCGCCCAAAAAACTCACTCTACATAGCATTTCAGACACTTTTCTATCCTTTACACTCTTATACATTAGGTGCACACTTTCCTTTACACACTTTTACATAATTTTACATACTTATGCACATTTTTCTCTAATTTATCATATACATGACTTTGACTACATTCTTTCTCTTCTTTTGCAGGTTCATCCTTACAAGAAGCAACAACCACAAGCTACAACAACACGGTATAACACATACGCTTCACCCCTAGGGTCACTTTCCTTTCCTAGTCTCCACACTTCATTTTGCATCATTCCGTGTCTTGTGTACACACAAAATCACGCACTTGGATACATTTCTAGGTCCTAATCACATACCAATATTCATATGATTCCTAAGCGAGAAGACTGAAATTGAGATCTATCCTTGTCTTTTTTTATCGGTGTTTTTATTTTCTATTTGGCCTTCTACACCCTATAGCCCAGTCTATACTTCATTGCTTTATCTTTCATTTCTTTAGACACTAGCACCCAAACAGATGTCAATGCCTAGCGCGCTCTTATCCTTCCGGGTGCCCCGACCTCTTTATACTTTACTCACTCTTTTTGGGATTCTTTAATCCTTTGGGTGTCTTATTTTCTTATGTGTCACCTTCTAATTGTAAATTGTGAACTTCAATCTAGGGAATCATATAAATACAAAGCTATGTGACCATAATAAAGGACTAATCTCTAAGCATCTAAAATCATCACCTAAGGTTACATCCAAAGGCATATAAGAGCATCAAAGGCCTCCATCTAGCACTCATACAAGGGACACTAGACTACATTTTTTGCATACACGCATAGGGGGAATTTCATTTTTCTATCCACACATTTATTTACATTAGTACATCTAGCTATCACATGTTATCACATGCACTTGCACAAGGGCTTCCTAGGGCATGATTCTATCACACACACACAAGAACTACATGGAGTCTGAGATGTAGTGCAATGCTTAGTCATAAGTTCACTTTATTGGGTGACTACTCAGGGTCATTCCAAATCCCCATATTGCATCTTTTATTTTTGGATTTGATGTAGTTTGAGGGTTTTGTAGGTCATCTTATCTTTGTAGGTTACAAGTGAATTTGATTATCATCCAATGATATATAGGTGGCAAAATTGAAGGTTAGTGACACTTGTGTGACACAATAAAAACTAGTTTCGATCTCCTATGTAGTCATAGGTGTCTAAAGCAGAGTTCCCTAACACCCAGCACCCCATTCCTATTCCAAACACCCTAGTTAAGGCTCTTCCGTAGTTTAAGGATTTTCTGTGTTTGATTGCAATAGTCTAATCCTCTTGTTCATTAGTTTTCCAGTCCAGAATACTTCAGGATCGAGTGCAAAATCCACTATTTATTCTTCCCTCTATCTTGCACTTAGGGTTTTATTCTAATCTACCTTCTTGGTTGTGTAATTTCCATACTTTAGCATTTATTTATCATATGTGACTCTAAAATTAGGATTTCATACATTATATATTTTTAAAATTATTTTTGAACCCATCACTCGACTCCAACCTTCTTTCTAGGAGTTTTTATTCCCATCACCCGTAGTGGTCATTTTGGGTCTTTTGATCATATAGAGCTCCCTCCATCTACCCGTAGGGTTTCTAAATCAATGGTTGAATTTGATAACCCCTTTGCTAACTCTCAAAATGTTCCTCTCAAAAACATTGAAACATATGATAGTGAGCAATCATATGATGAGGACACCAACGTTGATCAAGAGCAATTAGACAAGCTTACCAATTTTTGTCAAGCTTTGCATGACAATCCCACCCATCTTCTCGCATATTCTCTATGATTTGATGACTGTTGTTAAAAATCTTGAGATACTAATTTTTTTACCTCTTGTAGGTTCTTCCTCGAGATGTCATGGCCTCTACTCAACCCCTTCATATTCCTACTTCCATTCCCACTACTACCACTCCCATCATTCAACCTAATGCTTCTATTACACAACATGTCTCTTCTTTAAACACTCCTGATTTAACTTCTTTATATCGATTTGCAAATTAAAATTTTCAACTTCAAATGGCTACTTCTTGTGCATCTCCATCTCTTGATTCCACTTTACTCCTTCACACTCCTTTTGCACCCACCATTTCAACCTATCCACTTCCTCCAAATTTCATCACCCCTAAGCTACCCACCTTCAAAGGCCATGGTGACCCTTAAGAGAATCTTAGATATTTTCATGTGGCATGTCTTGATTATGTGGATGATCATACTTTACTAGCAAAGATATTTCCTAGAAGTCTCCAAGATTATGCTATGCGTTGGTTTTATAATCTACCTGTTCATTCGGTAACATCATTTACGCATTTATAGCGCGATGCTTTTATTGTGTAGTTTTCCATCAATATCAGCTCTAAGATATCTTATGCTTAACTTGCACAAATTAAACAAGGATCTAATGAGAATTTAGCGGACTATTTTGTGATATAAGAACAACCTAGCTAGGATGACCAATGTGCTCACTGACTCGGAACTTCAAGATCTATTTTTCCAAAGTCTCTTACCACCTCTACAAGAGAGTTTCATCTTTGAGACATCTCCTTCATTTGATCAACTATATCATACTCTTAAGTTATGTGAAAGAAAACTATTATCTATGGGCAAGCTTAAATATCATGATTAGGATTCATCTTCTACTCGGTTTCAAATAAAGTCTAATTTCAAGCCATCTACTAAGGCCATCAAGAAGAAAAAACTATTGTTAAAATTTTATCTACTTCTCACAAGATTCAATGACAACCTCCAAAGTGTACATTCACAAAATTTCCTTGTGCTCCATATTCTATTGCCACAACTTATTGAGAGAAATCTTATTATGCTTCCTCCTCCACTTAATCTGGATCCATCTTTCCCTAAAGGACACAATTATAATGAAAATACTAGATGTGACTATCATTAGTGGATTGGGCATTATACTCGATAATTGTTTCAAAATATGAAATCTTATTCAAGATATTACTAACAAAAAATGCAATCAAGCTTCCCCACCTTCGATATCTATGCCGCTTAATGAAAATAAAAATCTAAAAATATTTAATGATCATCTTCCTAAGCACAAAAATCAAGTTGACTCTTCAGCTAATCATACATATCGTGCAATGCCTCCTCCTTCATCGGGGGCTCTTGATTTTCTAGTTGTTAATATTGATGCATCGTCACCATTCATTACATTCTCTGATCATGATTATCATGCTACATTCTCTTCTAATACATTACATATTAATGCTTCTATCAGACCTCGTGCTATCAATAATACAATGATCAATCCATCGATTCATATGGGTGTGTGCTCTATTGTACTTCATGTTGTTATTAATTATCCACTATATCTTATTTTGTATCTGTTGCCAAATATTATGGTTATGTGTAGCTTCCAATTTCAGTTGGGCCTCTCACCATACTTGTGTCTTTTGTTATGAAACCTTCAATTAAAGGTTGTGCCATTCTCATAGGTATCCTTGATCCATACCACTCAAGCTATCATTTCCATGAATCACTTATGTCTAAAATTCATTCACAACAAGCAATTTATCACCATCAAAGGTGTTCTTCCATACACACCATGGCCGTAACCTCCTCTTGAGGTTTTCATTACACTAGCTAAAGCATCTAGGTCCCTTAGACCTCTCAAATATAAGGCACATTTTGCACCTAGCTCTCCAATTTGCACACGACCTTTCCATTCTCATCGGTCTACTAGTCCATATTCTTGGCTTAAGTCCCCTACTCAGAAGCCCTTTCACATAGTATTTCACCTCCTTCATTTCCTCCTCGGTCTCCTTCATATAGGTGCTCATCACATCCTTGGTATCCTTCATATAGGTGTTCATCACCTCCTCGGTCTCCTTCATATATAGGTGTTCATCCTCCTTAGCCCCCTTCATATAGTTGTTTATCACCTCCTCGGTCTCCTTCATATAGGTTCTCATCACTTCCTTTATCTCCTTCACATAGTTCATCACCTCCTTGGCTTCACATATATACATCATATATAACTGATCTTGGAGCATGGTCATATGCCTTTCTCCACAAAAATCGGGTGGATGACCCTTTCCCTTCACTTTCATTGGATCTCTTCCTCATCATGACACACTTGTGGTATCATGCTTACTTCCCCCTCCTTGCATTCTCATGTGTCTTTCATTTCTAATATTATGCTTCGTGATTCGTGTCTAGTCTTTCTCGTGCATCTTACACAACTTGATACAAAACTTGTATCATCACTACCCTATGATGCACTCTAGTTCCATGGTTCATACTTAACTACTAAGGGTCTAAATATGAAATGAGACTCACCACATAAATACTTTTTATGCTATACGATTCATTGATATATCTATCTAGTGCATATTTCAAACCATTTCCCAATGACACACTCTTATTCTATGGTTCATTCTTGATTGTTGAGGGGTCTTTTATAAATGAACCTCATCTCATACACATTCCTAAACATCTACTTAGGGGTCATGCTGCTCCTACCATTCATATTGCATATCATTCCATTCCACTCATTCACAACATACTTCATATCTTGGTTACATATACTCTTGCTTGCTTATACTAGTTACATGTACACTTTATTTCACATGCTAGATACATACTTAGTATGTCATTATCTTTATATATATACAAGCGCATTCATTTGTTCTCTAGTTGTGAATGCATAATTTATGATGTTTGGAATTGTACCTCTCTCACCAGTCCCACCAAGGCTCCTAGGGGCATTTACATTTCCTTCTCTTACACATTACAGTGTTATTGTTTTAATTTATCTACTTCCTATTATTACTAGAATACTACTTGTTCCATTGATCATACATGCTTTTGAAATAATTTTTAACTTTTTAACATGCTAATGGTTGCTTTATGTGCAACATTTTCTTTGCAAGACTATTTACCACCATGGTTGTCTAATACTTTGCTTGTTACTTTTTGCCATTATTTTCCCTTATATGTTATTGTTTGCAGGATTTTCCCTATGTCTTGCTTGTTCATTTCTTGTATGATTTTGGATGTGTCATCCTTAATTTTCTTGTGACATTTTGGCAATGTCCCATGTTTGAAACCAATTTTTCATGTATCTAATTTTCTACACTATTACTTGTTTACACTTGTATTCTATAGATTTTTTTACTTTTTATACTAACACATGTTTCTAGCCACTTTGTTTATATGTGCCTTGGTTTCTACTATGCACATTCCCTCCCCCCACAGTGGTATCCATTTCATTAGCATCCGATCCTCTCCTTTGGGCCAAATTCTCATAGCGTTGTCACATCCACCCCAAACAATGGGGGGCATACATTGGGTGAATAAGTCACCCCATATAGCAAATCAAAGTTTCATAGATATGCCCAAAATCTATAGTTACATAAATGGCCCAAAATCTGACTTGGGTCCTCGCTTCAAGACAAACGCTAGCACCAAGATACAAAAACTACTTCCCGGTGCTCCTGGCTTTCCTAGGCATCTATGACTAGGGCGCTTATAGTTACTTTCTTAGATCAACACATTTTTAGCAGCTTCACATAGCATTTTTCATAAGTACAGAAGAATCCTCTAGCACTTAGAATGCATTCTATAATGGTGTATAAATTCAGAAGCAAATTCATAGAAAAAGAATAAAAATAGACCTTTCTCCCCAATACTCTTCTACCGTGGCGTGAGATCACCCAAAAAACTTAGACTTGGTATGAGATTTCCCAAAAAACTCACTCTTGGTGTGAGATCACCCAAAAACTCTGTTTTACAACTTTTTTTAGACGTTTTCTATCCTTTTACTTGTCACGAATCAAGTGCAAACTTTCCTTTTAACTACTTTTTCACATTTACATATGTTTACATGATTTTACTGAGTTTTCATAACACATGACTTTGAATACTCTTTCACTCTTCTTTAGGTCCTTCCTTAATACACAACAAGGAGTTAACCTTCATTAAGCTACAAAATAACACATACAACACAAGATAACACTCATACGCTTCACCCCTAGGTTCACTTCCTTTTTCTTAGATTTCACGCTTCATTTTTATGACTCCACGCTTTCACTTGTCTCTTTGGTACGTTATCGCCATCACACTCTACATGGTCATAAAGTACGCATCTCTTATCTACTTTATGTTATCGAGTATTCACTCAACAACATAAAGTGGGGGAAAATGTAGACACAAAATCACACACTTGGGTACATTTCTAGGTCCTAATCACATACCACTATTCATATGATTCCTAAGTGAGAAGACTAATAATTGAAAATTATTCTTGGCCTTTTGTCTGTGTTTCTTATTTTATATTTTACCTTATACACCCTACAACCTAGTCTAAACTTCATTTCTTTATCTTTCATGACTTTGTACACTAGTGCCCAGACAGGATTCCAATTCCCAAGTGCCCTCATCTTTCTACGGGTGCCCCTAACCTATTTATACTTTACTCACTCTTTTTGGGATTATTTTATCCTTTGGGAATCTTATTTTCTTATGGGTCGGGCTTCTAGTTGTCAATTACAAAATTCAACCAAGGGAATCATATAAATACAAAGCTATGTAACCATAATAAAGGACCAAGCTCTAAGCATATATTATCATCACCTAAGGTTACATCCAAAGGCATCTAAGAGCATCAAAGGCATCCATCTACCACTCATACAAGGGACTACATTTTTTTCATACATGCATAGGAGGGGAAGTTCATTTTGTTAAGGAAACTAGTTATTGCTCCACATGTTTGTTATTACCATATGGTTACTATGTGGTAAGTGACTAATAATTTGTGTGTGTGTGTGTGTGTGTGTGTGTGTGTGTGTGTGTGTGTGTGTGTGTGTGTGTGTGTGTGTGTGTGTGTGTAGTGTGTTACAAATATTTTTTAGGTAAGTTATATGGCTAGATATTATCTCCATAAATATAGGAATTCATTTCTTATATATTTGTATACTGCAGTTGAATCTATTAACAAAGAAAGTAGAAGAATTTTATTGTATCTTTTTTTGTCATACATCTCGTGGAAAGGATCTTACAAAATATTTGGTATCGGAGTGATATCAGATCGTAATGGGAGAATGAAAAATGTTATAGGGGTAACGTATGATCCTTTTAGTTAACCCCATTCATGAGGAAGAGTAAAAATTATTTGGGAATTTGGATTACATTATTGTTTTAATGTTTGATTTCTTTATTTGTGAATCTACATACCTGTGTAAGGAGGATCTTGTTTGCATCCAAGGAATTATGGGTTGTATTAGAAATTTGCATCATGATTTGCATCCTTCGATCAAATGCCACCAAATTTCTCTCGTATGATCCATTATATCCAACTCAAAATACATTGATCCAAATAGAAGTAAGATATTTGGTGAGTTGCATGTGAGAATATCCACACTACATTCCTTCTTCTTGTCACAAGATCTATGGATAATCACGTTTTCTTGGTGTTTTCCCATGTTTAATTTCTAAAATTCTTTGATCAGCTATCAAAGTGGAAAACTTGGTGTGATTAGTTCTACTCCATGCCTTGGAGAATTGGATCAAACACAACATTTTTTGAGGGACGTGATTATATTGTGTGGTGTCAATTACTTTTTCTACGTGCCCAAAACTACATATCAAATGGACATCAAAGACGTATGAAACATGTCTAACCTATGATCTCTATCGACTTTGGTGGCATGAATAGAGAATATATCAACAAGATTTTGATGCACATTCATTCGGAGCTTGTAAAATTCCACAACCAGTCCATCAAGGCAAGACGCCTATGTGCAATAAGTATTGCAGTCGATTGGTCTTACTTTGAAAGTCATAGTTAAGTAAAATATTTAATGTTTTAGCTTTTCTTTGTCTCGAGTCCATATATTTGTAATTAGTTTTGTAACTCTTTTTCCACATTAAATTTTCTTATAATGATCATTAGTATATTCACTTACGTGGTCATTTTTTTGTATTAATAAGTTTGTTTTGAAGTCATAGTTCTTCATTTTGTTCGTTAGATAGTCAATTAAAATCAAGTGTTATAGTAAAAAGTAATGTCTGATTACTTTTTAAATATTCAAATATTATCATTGGTCATTTATTTGTATGTCAAAGTAATAATAAAGTCATCGTTTTCATTGTCATAAAAAAATTGTATTGTCAAAATTCACACTCATAGTATTCTTGTCAAATATAAGTCATGTATTTGAGTCATTGTAAAAAGTATGAAATATAAAAAAATTACCTCACTTTTCAATAATTGGACATTTTTTTCACTTGTATGCAAAGTCCATCCTATGGAGATAAATTGTATAATGAGCTCCACGATCACATCTAGATGAACTAGCAACATAAAACTAGAGGATGGAGGCACATGAGGATGAAGGACAAGTAGTGTCCTCTCGTCGATCACCAACAACGAGGGTGCATAGTAGATGTGGTTTCATATATATAGTGTGAGTATATGATTTTCAATGTACTTCAATTGTGTGTGGTGTGTTGTAGTTTTCGTGTTCCTATTTTTAATAAGTGGAAATTTCACATTGAGGGGGGATCATGATCCAATGTTCCATTTCCAGCTTTTCGCTTTATAATGAGTGAGCGATCTTGAGCATACTTTCCTATGTTATTCCCTATAGTGGGATATTGACGAGGGATGATAATATTACTTGGCACATCATGGTGTGGTTGTAGGTAAACCAATTGAAAACCTTAATTTATGGTTTGTGGTAAACTAATTACAAAAACACCATTCTTGGTTGTTGGTAACTGTTTGCAAAACCATCACTTTTTGGTTTGTGGTTAACCAATTACAAAACCACCATTCTCGCCGGTTAACCGTTTGCAAAACCATCTTTGCGGTTTGTGATTATCCTATGAAAATCACTAGATCATGAGCAGTGTAAGTACAAAGGCAGGTTTTCCCATGCTCACACTAAGAGGGGGAATGTTAGGGAAACTAAGTTAGTGATCCACATGTTTGTTATTACCATATGGTTACTATGTGGTAAGTGACTAATAATTTGTTAGTTGTTGTATATATATTGTTATAATATTATATATTACGAATAGTTAGTGGTTAAGAATATTGTTTTGGGTAAGTTATATGGCTAGATATTATCTCCATAAATATAGGAATTCATTTCCTATATATTTGTATACTACAAATTGAATCTATTAATAGAATAATTTTATTATGTCTTATTTTGTTGTACATCCCATGGAAAGGCTCTTACCAAATGAATTTTTCCATCCACACATCTATTTGCATTGGTACATCTAGTTATCGCCGTTATCACATGCACTTGCACAAAGGCTTCCTAGGCATGATTCTATCACACACACACAAGAACTACATGGAGTTTGATATGTAGTATGACTCAAGTTCACAAGTTGCGAGTAGTGAATTCAACAATCATCCAAAGGACATACATGTGACCAAAAGCGAAGGTTAGTGAAACTTGTGTGACACAACAATAATCTATTTTTGAGACCCTACATAGTCACGGACACCTAGTAGAGGTCCTTTATGCCTAGGCGCCCTAGTTCAGCTCATCTCAAGGTTCTAGGATTTTATTTGTTTGATTGTGACAGCTTTTTTCCTCTTGTTCATCAGTTTTCTAGTCTAGAATACTTCATGATCAAGTGTGAAATTAGCTAAGTATTCTTCCCTCTCTCTTGCACTTAGGGTTCTATTCTTATTTATCTTATTGATTGTGTTAGACCTGTACTTTAGCATTTATTTATCATACATGACTCTACAATTAGGATTTTACAAATTCTATATTTTCTAAATCACACATTTCACTTTTCCACTTGACACACATTTCACCACACGCTCTATAGGATAATAAGGTAAAAATCTCTTATCTACTTTATGTTATCGAGTATTCACTCAACAATGTAAATTTTCGGTAAATATAGACAAAAATCACACACTTGGGTACATTTCTAGGTCCTAAACACATACTAGCATTTATATGATTCATAAACAAGAAAACTAGTAATTGATGATTGTGTTTGGACTATTTTTATGTTTCTTGTTTTCTATTTGGTCTCACACACCCTACATCCCAATTGGTATTTTAATTATTTATATTTTATGGCTTCGACACCAAAGACCTAACTAGAACAGAGTGCCTGTGCGGCTCTATCCCATATGGGTGCCATTGACCCTTTTTCACCTTACTCACTCCTTTTTAGTCTCTTTTATCTTTTGGGCATATTTTTCACTTACAGGTTGGCCTTCTAGTTGTCAATTACGAAATTCAAACAAGGGAATCATATAAATACATAGTTATGTGTTAAAAATCAAGGACCAAGCACTAAACATTACTAGCATCACCTAAGCTTGCATCCGAAAGGAACCTAAAGCACTCTTTAGCATCCATATAACATCTACTCAAGGGACAAGGGCTGCATCAATTTTGCATACACATCATAGGAAGGGGAAGTTCATTTTTCCATCCACATTCTCCTGCATTGCTACATTTAGCTACAACCCATTAACAAGTGTAACTTACACCGGGAATCCTAGGGGCACAATTTCTAACACACTTACCATAACTACATGGAGTCCGAGATGTAGTTCAATGCTTAGTTGTAAGTTCACTCTCGGGTGACCTCTAAGGTCATCGACTCCCCATATTTACTTAATTTTTTTGTTTGATGGGGTTTCTAATATTTTGTAGGTGAAATTATATTTTACAGTTATAAGTATCTCTGGTGATCATTGTGTGACTACCACATGATCAACATAGAGTAGTTGTGATATACTTATGACAAATCGTAAATCGGTTCTAAGCATCTGCGTAGTCACATACACTCGGAGGAGGTATTCAACACCCAAGCACCGTGTCTAGCTTCACTCCTTCATTCCAGAATTTATTTTGAAAAGTAACAACACTCTACCTAGTCATTTCATCACTCTTCCCTACTCGAGATCATATCTAGGTTGAGAATAAATCAGCTAAGCTCTCTCTCCTTCTAATTTTCTTAGGGTTTCAAATATTACACCTTAGATTGCTTGTGTCATTCATGTATTTCACCATTTATACATCATTTGGTTTAGTAGTGACTATGAAATACTTATATTTAATTCAAATTAAATTAAATCAAACCGAGGGGAATCGATGGTTGATTGGGGACAAATCATAAGTGATAAGATCCATCGTCATTTTCTCCAATTATAGGTCCCAAAGAATTTCACAATGACATGATATATGGTGTATGATATTTCTATCACAAGGCCATTCAAATGCCTAACTCTTGCTCAAAATGTTTCTCATAAGACCCCAAATTATAAAAGGTACCCTCAACTCACTTTCAAAGAAAACAACCAAAAAATTGTCGGGTAAATGATGCATTCACCATGTTTTTCATCTGGTTGCTTAAAGGAAACCTAGAATTGAGATTATCTTCCCAAATTGCAGCATTGATTGAAAAGTATGGATTTTACTTCACTCAATTATCCACCTTCTCTTCTATCAAAGTTTCAAGATTTTACCTCACCCTTGGAAGCTCTCAAGATACCTCAAACAAGATAGTAATGTTGAACTGTGTAGGTAGCTTGCTTAGGTCCACAAAAAGTGTCGGAAGCACGTAAAGAAAGGTATTTATTTCCCCATTTCTCTTGGTATTTATTCTTGCAAAATTATTGTAGATGCCTCAAATATTGAAGCTTCATTTTTCTCTTTGAGTCTTCATTCATACACATCCATGGCATATTTTGATATCTCGCCGCATCCTAAACCTTCAATCTTCCCGAGTCATTCCATGTTTTCTAGATTGAAGATTATTAGTGTTAGTACCCAAACAAGTCTGCCCTATTTTTGGCTATTCTTTTGATTATTAGTAGATTTGTTTGAAAATGTGGATTAGTATGGGGCTCATTTTGATAAAAAAAAAAGATGATTGGGTAATGTGAAATTGGGATCTCGGGTATGCTTGGTATGAACGCAAGGGTAATAAATGTAGCTTTATCTTGGAGCCTAGAGGCTTGATATCTCCGTAGATGGTTTAAGGGGAAATTCTTCCCTCGCTTCCCAAGAGAATGCCTTTGCTTTTTCATTTTGAATAAATTGCACTTGGGGCCCAGTGTTTTTGTGTAAAGATTTGTCTCGGACCCACTGCTCATGTGAATTCAATAATAAATGAAGGCTTATTGGTGCACAACTTATAAGGACAAGCAGAGTAGTCATGAAAATTTTTCTCTTTCCCATGATGTGTAGTTAAGCATAATATACTAAAACATGTAAAGCAATTGAAAGTCTGCTTTGAAGGTGTTCTTATTGATCAAAAAGAGAAAACAAAAAATGCTTCAAAATGAATAGTAATTATACATACACAGAGGATAATCCGAGGCGAGTTTATATTAACAAAATGGGCATTCTATTAATGGGGCCCCAACCCTCTCGCTATATAATAAGTATGAGAAAAATGATAAAATTAGATACATTTAATAGATACATAGTTATGGTGGCTACAAGGCCATGTTTCCATTTCATCAGGCACATAGGGGACACCTTTTAGGAGCTGGTCTTGGCACTGAATAAAGTCACCATGGGCTTTGACACCGAACACAAATTGTAAGGCCCTGTTAGAAATTTTGACATCCCCTTCTTGTGCAGTGTATAGATGCTCACCCTTGGCACATTCGTAGTGTCCACTAGCTCCCTCCTCCGCTCAGTGTGTTTACCCATTTGGGAAAAGCAAGCCCAACTCTTTTATATGATTTGGGGGCCAATCTTTGGTTACGTGGGTTTCGGAACAGAGTGACCCAACTAGTTGAAATACTTGGGAAAACATGTACTTTCTAAGAGAATAATTCATGCAGCCCAATTGTAGCCCAATGTTTTCCATGGCAACATCTAGAGCAAAATTTTTCTCCTCCATTATGCTCGCTTGACCACCTAATGACAAACCTTCATTTTTACCCTGGTTTTGAGTGGAGAAATGGAGCTCTATTTCCAAAAGGGAGGGGGCATAGTAGGCCTTCATCATGTGCCAATGATTATCATGAACACAAGGGTAGTGATGAGACCAATGATTTCTCAAGGCCTCAGATTTTAACTGGAACTCTGGATGCACCAAGTAAAAATGTAGAGTTTGGAAAATGGGGAAAGAGGGACACATTTCAGCTAGGTGGTTCATGAAGGATAGTACCAGGGCAAGATGATGGAGATAATCTTGAGGGTTAGCCCTAGTGTTTGGTATGCTGAAAACCTGGCATATTAAGGCCTCATTAGGCCCAGAGAGCTGAAAAGACTGGCCCATATGGGATAGTTCCTCCCCCAAGGGATTTTCAATAAAAAATATGAATCCATTACTAGGAGTTTTGAAATAAAAAGGAAGGTGGCTCTAAGAAAAATTATAGAAAATATAAATTGGATAGGTGACGAAGGGAAGGAATTGATGGACCGCTTAAATAGGCATGGTGTTGGCATTGAAGTGGAAAAGAAAAATCATTCCGTTATTAATGCCATATCAATTTTCAATTTCTTAGTACATGTGAAATTTATATGAAAATAATATTATTTATGAGGAGTGTGTCACCAAAGGAAAATTAACTAAACGCAAAATTTCAAGAATGTCTCATAACATTAAATTTTCTAGCCACATCATGATTTAGACATGTGGAAAAATTTTAAATCTTAAATGTGATATGACTTGGAAAATATTTTCCTTTGTCATCAAAAGACATACACATGATGCAAAATAACAATTGGAAAAATGGGTGGTCATTTAAGAATAATAGTTTGCATTTTCATGGTGGCCCAAGGCGCTTAAAAATAGTGACAATTAGTCCTGGATATCGAGGAATATGTTTTGAAACCCTAAGAAGATAAGATGATTTTTTATATATGTAGAGGAAGAGAGTTTTAAAAGAAGAGAGAAAAGGGGGATTTTACGGGCAAAGGGGGATGGAAAATTGGCGGAAAGTCCTAGGGGAAAGGAAAATTTCAATGGGACATCACAAAGGTGTGAGCTAACCAAAGAACATGAATTTTTCATGATGAAGGTTCTCTATGTGCAAACCAGTTAGCAGGATATTGTGTTAAGATGATTACATATTGTACATTCATTAAAAGACTTTGAGAGCATTAATACATGTTTTCCTTGTCTTTTCCTTTGTTTAATGGTTGTATCTGATGCGTGTGTTTGGGATCATAACATTTTATTTTCTTTCTTTGTCTCAAAGTGATGTTGGGTGGGAATGAAGTGTGTTTGTGTTAAAATTATTTATGGGTCATGATTGTATTCAAAATGTGAACATATCCTGTGCTCTCTCAGATCTCATCTAGGAAAGGTGTAAGCATCTGATGTTTTTTGGGGGTACTTGAAAACCTTATTTCTTAGACCTATAAAAATATCCTCATGACTGGGTAGAATTTGGGGGTATGATTGGTAATATCTTGGGGGTCTCTTGATCTAGACCATTGGAGCATGATATCACATACTACAATATTGCGTTAGGTGTACTTGAATTAGATTGTAAGGAATTTAAAAAATTGATTTTCCCGAGCTTTCCTCACACACAAGTGTTCATTGGGTTTATCAATTTTCTTCGCTTACATCCACATTGAGATGTAGACAGACCTCAATTAAGCCTTTGTTTCTCATGCTTTTCATCATTTTTTCCTCTTGGCTCTTCCCCATTCTATTTATTTTCCTCACTGTAGGATCTCCCCTCACCCCCATTTAAAACTGATATAACTATGTAATAAAAACCATGACCCATTTGGTGGGCTTAAGAGTACTTTGATCATATCATACTAACCCGCCTAGGAAAAATTATATGCTCGACACAAGTATATTGTTCTTATATCTGACTTGAAATGCCTTGTTGTTAACTTGATCATCACTTTTCGGACATAGAATTTCGGGTCAGACTTTCACTTTCCCTCGCCGGTTCGCATCGGGTCCTCATGGTTTTGTAGAAGCGTTTCATGCTCACTCCATCGAGTGAGCATTACATATAGTGGTTGCACCCAACCTTGATTTTCCTAACTTGGTGTTTCCAAAGTACTGATCCAACTCCATACCTTAACCTCCATACTTTCATGGCCACACTCTCGGGTCCTCTCACCTTGACTTGGGCATAGTCAAAAGTAGTGGGGACCACAACCACACCCTTTTTTCGGGTGCCTCCCCATCACCTCCCTTCGAGAAGGGTTGTTGGGCAACCGAGGGAGACCTCACCTCGACTATAAAATGATGATCCCTATGGGTCTCCCCTCATTGCCTTCCCTCTCCATGTCGATCCCCTCTTCCCTCCACAAGGTTACTAATTTGATTTTAATAATAGAGAAAGTTGATCATTTATGTCTGCGAAGGTTTTAGTGTTATCCCCCACATATTGGGAGAAATGCAACAATTGGATTAACTCACTGGATGATTTAAGATAATAAAAATATATCACATGATGATGAAAATTGGCCAAATGAGGAAATTTAGATTTGATTGGTTCATATAAGGTGTGGAAGATGATGGAACCGAGTTTTTTGATCCTGAATACCAAGAAATGAAGGTTTCACCTCTCCCACCAGTATCATGGAGTGTTCATGAGTCAAGGGATATCAATGAAAGAACTGTAGTAGTGATCCAAAGGTCTAAGGAGTGGTTCAAGAAAAGAGGGTTGCACTCATTGAATCAAGTGGTCTTTGGAATCTCTTAAGGAAAGAATATCATCTCTTGTCTCTAAATGAACATGAGAGGACTACAATCTCTACTCACTCAGGAGAGCCCGCGAAGAGGAAAACAATGGATGTTGAAAGTTCCCACAACAAGATGTTTCATAAGAAATTAAAAGTCACTCAAGACCCTACTAAATATCTCGAGCAAGGAGAGATAGATCCTTCTCACCCACTAATTCGCATCAATCTCCAATCATCTCTTCTTCTTGCAGAGTCAACTCACCAAATGCAGGAGGAACCTCCTCACACTGATCTTGAAATTGTAATCATGCCTAGTGCCAAACTGTAATACTAAATATCTTTCCATAGATATAGGGGATGATTAAGGGTGAGACTCATATAGTGTAACAAGAAGTGGTTATGAACTTTCAAGATATTTCAAGGATGGTGAAAGTAAAGAGAAGTAAGAAATCCCAAAAACTTCCCACTTCTTCAATAGTCCTTCACAAAAACAATATGTATAAGTTACTCGGTTAAAGGTAGAAAATCCCATCAAGGATATGAATCCATTAGACTATGAGATGAAAAAAATTCCCTTGGGACCAGCAACACATGAGGGGATGCTCATTTTTTCAATAATTTATCGCCCATATTCTTGCGAGAAATGAGGAATACAAACGAAAGATTTAAAAGTTGGAGGAACATGTGAGAATTCTTACTTCATGTGCTCAATCATTCATGAAGCCTAGTGTCATCCCATCTATCCCTATCAGGTATGTCACTCTAATCAACATATTTGATCTAAATTGAATCAAGAAGGTGCAAGGCTACACAATCTATGGAGATCCAATGAAACATGGGTGAACAAAATCCTTGAGAAAGGTAAAACCTTGTTTCTAGATATTCTTTCGTTATTTGAGTTCATGTTTTCCATTGCTATGAAGGTAAGAATGAATAAAGATGAAATCTAGAAAGAAAATATTCATTGGGACCAAGTTTTTCCGTTGGTAATAAAGATGGGGAACCTTGATTTTTTTATTAGTAGGAAAAAATGTGTTCAACTCCATAATGAAGAATATGTCCCCAATTTGGTCTTGGATGTTTTTTGTCTCATATGAGATGTTTAACAATGCCATTGAGGAGATAGATTATTGTGATGAGATCATTTCACAAATTCAAGAAAACATAAGCAAGGAAGTGTAAAATCTTAGAGCACCTTCTGTGAATGAGAATTCCTTAGTGAATGATCTTCTGAAGCCATTTGAGGAACTGGTCAGAAAAGAGGAAAGAGATCCCTTCTCCTTCAATGAGGACACCTTGGAATCACAGCGAGAGATCAAATGTGCTATTTTTGTAGACACCTAAAATCCACATACACAGTTTAATACTTAAACTGCACTAACTATCTTCACTTCCTCTCACTCTATTTAAATAATGACACTTCATTATCTAAATATGCCTCTAATTCACTCAGGATGTTAATTAACAACATATTGATTAGTGATAATTCTCTTAATTAGCTAATTACATATTTATTAAGCCCTTAATCTTATATTTAAATAATAAACCTTCTTATTGGATAAATCTTGCTTCCAAAACTTCCAAAATCTATCAAAACCTCCTCCATATGCTCCCAGAAAGCTTCCTAAGCCTACTTGGGATTCTTAATTAATCCTAAAAGATTAATTAGACTCCTAATCTAATCAAAAAGTGCATTGACTTGTAGAAATTCTATTTTTGGCTTTACCCTTTTTCCCAAATGCACTAGGATTCATAACTTTCCCAAATAGAAACCTATAAATACAAGGCTAATGTCTCCTTCAATATTACACCTTTACACCTTGATTATCATATCAAACATCTTACACACTTTGATACTTTGGAAAAGATCTCATTTGCATTAGCTAAAGCTATAAGCATTTGATATTAAGCCATTCCTCATTGTAGTAGCTTCTCCATCTTGCATCCATTCCTCCAAGCTTGGTTAGTAGGAGAATATCTAAACATGGTCTTGTAGCCATTTTAGAGAGATCTCTTCACCACTTGGAGCAAACAACACAAAACTGATTGCTTAGGATCTAACTAGGTTCATCTTTATATTAAAAAATCTAGAGAAGTAGAGGTAACATAGTAATGTTAGTTTGATTCATGCATTATTGTAGAAGTTTATCTCGTTAAGCTCTCATCTTGATGTTTATGATAGATTTAGTTATATTGTGGAACTACTAGGTGTTAGTTTCATGTTATTGTCATAGCTAATCTTTTCATGCATACATTTGGCACGCCCGGTGGGACCTTACTCCATGGTCCATAGAAGTTGATTTCAAGATTTGTGATTTACCTCATTTTTCTAACCATTTCATGCATTTTGAGGATTAAATAGATTTGTCTCAAGAATTTTGCTAACCTTATGTGTGTTAAATCTTCCTTTTACATGCAAAGTTAATGGGTTTTTGTTAGAAATTGGTTTAAAGAGAAATTTTTTGACCTGTTTGCAATTTCAAAAGTCATTTTACTATCTTTTTATGTTATTTTAGGTGTGCGTGCAGGGTGATAGAATGGAGCATGCATACGATCAAACTCACGTGCACTTGTAGCATAGGGTGCGTATACATCCCCATGGGTGCGCATACACTTCTTGACCCACACATATGATTCCCTGTGTTTTGGCCCTCTATGATAAAATTTACAAGGCATGCACATTTTCTCTCAAAGGCATGCATCCACTTGCAAGGATGCACATACATCTCTCAGAATGCGCACATGCCTACCGATGTAGCCTAGAATCCACTATATAAAACCCAGAAAAACCCGCAGACGTGATGGCACATCACCCATCCTGAGATGAGCACTCACCTGAAGCACACAAAGGTACCAGGCCCCTCTTTAGAGTTACTTGTGCGAGATTTTAGTGTAATGAAGATGCAACATACATTCGTAACCATGATTAACCATAAATATTCCAAAAGCATATTCCAGATCTAGATCTTAGAGAATCATGAATTAAACAATAACTATAATGAAATCAACCACACAAGAACCAATTATAGTCATGTCTAACACCATTATTTAGCCAATATACTCCATTATATTAAGCACAGTAAAACATGGAAGCTTCTTACATTAAATAATATCACCATAAGTCATGCGCTTTAGATCCAACAACATAACTTTACACAAATTACTCTCTCTAAAATACATAGTTCACTACATATTTATAGGGGTGGGGACTTTCCCATCACCGCTTACACACTTCTCAAAATAGGTCACATGTTGATAATAGCCACACGCCTTTACATTAACATGTACACATGCAAGTACGCTAATAATAGATATCCTATAGTTAACTAGAAGAAGTAATCCTATTATTATCTTGAACTCATGCATGGCACTTATCAGATGATCATTCCAAAAATAGCATTTGTGTGTCATGCAAGTCTCCATCCCAATGTGTGCCCCACACACTATCTCCAAAAATATCTTGTATCCATGAAAATGGCTAAGTACCGAATCAAACTTGTTTTACGTGTGTTTCCTTTCCTATCATTTTGCACTATTAAATGTGCCTTGTTCCAACACGCAAATCCTATGTGTGTCTTCTCCTTAGGACAACACATGCCTCCCCTCTATTTTATCTTACCTTTTTGATAGATGCACACATATGCTTATAGGGGCACACATATGTCAATAAGGGTGTACAGGTTCTTCTCTACCCATGCATACATTAGAGAAGGCAGTGTTTTGAAAGGGGCATGCATATGATGTTATTCATGTGCATACACTTTTAGGGGTGTGCATACGTCCTATGGGGCACACATGCCCTACAATATAGAATTAAAACTTTTAAAATGCAAAATTTTGGTTCCTTGGATTTTCTAACACTTTGTAGGGTCTTTTTGAGTTACATTAATTGGTTTTCATAGTTACATTTTCATTTATGAGGTTAGGATCACATATGCTCTTCCCTCACACCTTTTAGGTGATCTTGGGAATCGAAATGATTTAACACCTCTTTCATGCTTTCAAAAAAACTTCATTAAAGATTTCTAAGGGAATGAACTTCAAGTTGGGTAAAAAGAATGAGTTGTGTGTTTGATTTGTAGGATTTCTTCATTATTTTCTAACTAGTTGGATTTATCATTGTGTATGCTCTTCCTTTGTGTCTTAGGATGATCTTAGGAATCGAAACAACATTTTATCCTCTTTCTATGATGCCTTGATCATTTTTGAGAAACTAATAATCTTTGCATGAAGGACCATATCGCTTGCAAAAGAATCAAGATCTAAACAAAAGCTAACACATTTGTTATAGGTTGTCAATGGTGTGCAAAACCTCATTAAGCTAAAAGATAAGAAAACACACCACATTCAAAACACTTGATATGCAGGTTCGGATAAGGGTAAACATGTCCACTTTGAACTAGGAGAAGTACCCTTTGGTATAATCCTTAAGATAACAAGAGGGATTCTCCTAAGAACCCCAAATTAGTCCACGCAAGAGGGAACCTTGTCTATGAAATGGGAAGCACTCCACTTACCTACTTGATTTGTTTAAACTTGTGAGATTAAATTTGAAGGTATATCCATTGTGACCCGGTGAAAATACAACTGAACGCATTTATTGGTCATTGTATCAAAGGGGGTAAATTAAATCTGGGATACTCCAAGGTTTAGTCAATACGACTTCCTTGGCAAACCACGCTCGTAGAGGTATTTTGTGACACCTAGTTAAGAGAACCAAATAGGAAGCTATTTCATCTTGGAGCCAACTTTACCATATCAAACCAATTATGTTTATAGAGCTTTCATGAAGTAAAAACTTGTTCAGAGTCAAAACCTTGTTAATCAAACAAGGGGAGAGTCCATCCAAGTTTGAACTAAGCGTCATTCATCACAAAATTTACAAAGTATTACTTTATCTTAGTTT
The DNA here is from genome assembly GCA_018340775.1 of Taxus wallichiana var. yunnanensis. Classification (NCBI taxonomy): domain Eukaryota; kingdom Viridiplantae; phylum Streptophyta; class Pinopsida; order Cupressales; family Taxaceae; genus Taxus; species Taxus wallichiana. Next base: position 43,357,166 of record CM031236.1, read on the forward strand.
CTCACCCACCCTAAGGTGAGGTGAAACTCTACCAAAGTGACACCAAGTATCTTTCAACCTCACTTGGACTACTCCTTTGTTTTCTTGTTTCCCATTTGGGACAAAAGAAAACAACACACATGGATACCACTAGAAATAATTGTGTCCACCACTTTTGTAGTCTACTTGCATGACTAGGTTGCAATGCTGGAATGCAAGTGTTGAAAGTGTGAATGGTACATCTTCATGTTCTAGTAGGCCCTTTGTCTCACACCCATATTGAGACTTATCATCATCATAGTTAGGTTGTCTCATCATTGACTTCCTTTGAGTTTGTTATGTTTCTCATGTCATATCCATACAAATTTGATACTTATGTCTTGTTTCCTTTGTGAAACTTGATCTAAGTCTCTAACTTGTATCGTTATGATGCTCACATAATAACAAACTTCTTGATATACTTGACGTAGTTTTTGATCCCAAAATTGCCTTAAGTCTTAGAAAATGTTGTTACATTGTTAGCATTGTGGTGACATCATTTTGATACTAAAATTTTTTCCTTTTCTATGAAGCTTGATTTATGTATCCAAATAGTGTTGTTGCGCGCTCGCATTGGTAGCCTCCTTTTTCACAACTTGGACTTTGTTTGTTTCTAGAAACTTGTTTTAATATACCTTGTTTGGGAGATTACATCAACACCATCTTAGTACTTAGGCCTTGTTTATATAAAACTTGACCTAAGTGGTGATATCGTGTTGTCACTATTTATACCTAACCTACCATTTGATAGTGCATTTTGCATGAGGAGTAGATCCCTTTAGGGTGGATTGGTTTACCAAACTTGCATGATTGTGCCTTGTGTTTGTTCATTATATTGATCTATTTTTCTAGGGCAATATTTATTAAATCCTTGGATTATTTATTCTTTGTCACTTAAACGTTCTTTGATTAATTTTGTAGCATTCTTTATCCAACATTACGACAGTCACATTATAGTTTTTCACCTAGGTTTATCATATCATTAATCACATTTAACGAAAAACTTTGCAGAGACCTTTGTACGCCCCCTATCACAAAAATTCATCTAAGAGATTTAGGAATAATCCTTTCATTGGTCGTGATTTAGGACCCCTCTTTTCTACAATAAAAGACTTAGATGATTTAATTGACCATAGTGGTGATGAGGAAGACTCACCACAGGATAATTTTGAGTTTGATCCTATGCGCTTAGATGAATTCCTTTATCTCAATAAGGATAGAGTACTCACACGAGTGGTAGAGTTAGGTGCCAAGATGACACTGAATATGAATTTGTTCCACCTAACTATGTCACCTATGAAGAAGAAGAAATACAACATCCTCTTATTAACTTTGATGATGAGCTAAAACAAGGACATGCCTCTACTTCATATCACAACAACGCCAAAACTGAGGTACCCAAACATGCAAGTGGTTATGAATTACCACCCCTTAAAATACCTCACAAAGTTAGGATAGAACGTAAGCGTAAAGAACCACCTCCTATGTGTGAAAATCTCAAAGGACCTAAAGATGACGAAGTCACTTTGTGGCAACAAATACAAACCCTTAGCAGAAAATTAGCTAGTCTAACTTCCCATGTGCAAAAGGACATAGACAAACATGTTAAAGAAAAACCTAGGGAAAAAAATAGTGAGCTTCATACCGAAAACAAAGAAGAGGGAAAAACATCGAAGTATAACAAGGTGTACACACCAGCTTCCCTACCAAAGAGTAACTCCTCACACAAGAGTTGCAATCCATGAAGAGTATACTTACAAGCCTATAAGAGAGTAATGTGGGACATAAAAAAAAGTATCAATACAAAGAACTATGTCCTTACCCCTTCGATAAGGCTATGTTACGCACACCCTTTCCAAAAAATTTGTTACGCCAAATTTCAACAAATATAAAGGGAAAGGCAACCCACATGATCACATAAAGGACTTCTACATGGCTTTCCAAGAAGTAGCTTATAGTGACAACTATCTCATCCACTTATTCCCATGAAGTTTAGGGGGTCAAGCCTTAGAATGGTTTCTTCACTTACTAAGAGGGTCTATCTTTACATGGCCTGAACTAGTTGAGAGGTTTGTGCGTCACTTCTCATTCAATGTTGAGAGTGACATTACCATGTTGGATTTATGTAACACTAAGAAAAGGCCTAATGAGACCTTTGCTACTTTCTTACAATGATGGAGAGGGTTAGCTAGCCGCTTCCCTTGTACAATCCTTGAAAAATAGTTAGTATTTTTGTCCCCAATCTAAACCTAGAACATCACTTTCCATCTACAGATGCATTGCGTTAGTAACTTTGAAGAAGTTATAGAAAAGGGAAGTCAAATTGAAAAGGATTTAATAGCAAAAGGGACACTGAAAACCCTTTTCAAAAGATAATCCAACCTCCAAACCTATGGACAAACCCAATTTTTTCAATAAAAATAAAAATGTCGTAGGAGATGGTATAATAAACTCAAAACACATACAAGTAGTTCAAATTGGTCCCCCTTTCAAGCTTACTCAAGGACCCATTCAACCCACAACCCCCAAACGTTGAGTGTTCACTCCTCTCATGGACTCCTTGTCCACAATCCTAAAATAATTGGACATAGTGAACATGGTCCAGTACCCTAAAATAGTGCCCTATGTTGATGATGTGCCTAAACTGTCATGGTATAAATACCATGAGTATTGTGAATATCATCGTGTCAAGGGGCACAAAACCGACAAGTGCCTCAAGCTAAGACACTTCATCAAGACCTTATTGAAAGTGGCGAGATTGAAGTTGATTCACTTGAGCCACATCAAATGCCCAATCAAAAGATGGGAATATTCAAAGAACCTTTCCCTAGACATAACAAATAAGAAACGAAAAATCCGAATCGGGCCAAGATTTCAATGATTACAGAGCCACCAATTACGTGTATGGTTAAACCAATTGTTGAGCATGGAAAATGATTAAGTCATAGAGAAAAAGGTTGTTGAAAGAGAGAGGCATTACTAAAGAAAAGTGCTTGAGGATGCACGTGTGAGGAGAATAGGTTTTGCACTCTCGAGACAAACAAGGAAGGTTTGTGCATAAGAGGAGACACCACTTAGCCGGTTTTGGAATGAAGAGCCAAGATAGACATGGAGTGTAGAGCACGTCTTCTAAAATACTTAAAGAACACACAAAGGATATTTTAGGAAAACATAAGATCAATCAACATGCATGGTTTAGAGACTCAATGTTTTTGTAAGGTTATGTTGCTTTGGTTTATGGTCACGCATGACTCGTGGTGACACTCTTATGTATGTAACAACTTCTGTGTTTTACAATAATTAATACAATGGATATTTGTGGCTAGATATTGGTTATAGACGCATATGTGAATGGTTCATGTATGGTAAAGTTAATCTTGGTTCTTGTTTAATTGTTCTTGCATATGGTTAAGATCTAGATTTGGTTTATACACTACAAAATATAATTGGTTAACTGTTATGGATCTAGAATATCTATTTAATCATGGTAACCCCTTAAACAAGCTAATATAAAAGAGGGACCTGGTACCCTTGCATACTTCAGGTTTGAGTGATGTGTCAGCGCACTTTGGGATTTTGTGGGTAAAATCTAGGCTACATTTTAGTTTCATTGTCGGGACCTCTTTTTCAGTTGTTTGGCAGGATGTTGCATGATGAATATGTACCGATTGACCTTGGCTAGTATTGAAGAGTGGTTAGATGATTTGGAGGAAGAGTATGTTCACCGATTTAGCACCGCACCTAATTTGAATACATGCGCATGGGTTGAACAAATTTTTATGATGCATTTTATGACACATTCTTTGCTATCTTTGCTATATAGTTATACAAGTGGTTGGTTTCTTACGCATTGAATAGAAATTAGAGGTTTCACACACTTGTTTGGACACATGAAGAATTCTAGGAATTGTATGATGTAGATCTAACATGGACACACGTTATGGATCATTAGTTATGTGATGCTCTAAATATCTATATTCGGAGTATGTAGTTTCTACTTATTCTTGTCCGCAGGTTGTTGAGTTCCGCTTCTTGTGCGAGCTCAGGGGATCATATTTGCGTGGTATTCATTTGGCGATTAAGATCTTGATTGTGACCCTATCTTTGGAAGAGAAACATATAGCTAGCTAAACCCCACCACGGATGGGGGTAGGAGCAGCATGTGGTGAAAGATGGTATACCTATCGGAAGAGTGGAAAAAAGAATAAAGGTGACTTAAGTTTAATGAGGTGTGCGAGAGGGATTTGGAGAATCAACATGAAGTTGCAGAACGAATGACATTGTGGAGAGAGATGGATCGTGAAGGATTTGGAGCTCATGCAGAGCACATGGAGCCAAAGCATCTGTAACTCCCCCATTCGGGAAAGCATGGCAGAGAACCACCTTCAACCTCAAATGAGAGTGTGTAAGTAGAAGCCATATGGGCCACATGCATGCATTTGATCCCTCTTGGTGACCTAACCCTTGCACTTAGTTTTCCAATTTCTATGACAATTATCAATAAGCAAGCTAGTGTGGGAAGTAGAGTAGTGACAAATAGAGTTGATTTTTAGTCAAGTTCAGGAGTCAATCAAGTAGGTTATTCATCCATGGTGGCGTAATCATCATCTATATTATTTAGAGGTTTGGTTGGAGGTATCTTTTCTAGCGGGTCATAAGCACGTAACGTGGACATGTAGAATGTTGGAATCACGTAAGAAGTATCACAACCTCGCATAATGTGAGATTCCATTTTATCATAAATTTAGGAGCACAAGGTAGTACATCCTATGGTCCGTTGCCTACTTCAGGAGGGGGATTAGGAGGATTGGGTGGCTTGAGTTCTAGTGGATCCGTGGTTACTGGGGCAAAGGAATTAGAGGAGGAAATACTTGTTCTAGGTCCGGTGGGCACAATCTACACTAACCCCAAAAAATTTATATGTAAATGTCTCTTTGCCTCCTATAATATAGAGGGATAGAATATACAACGAGCACATACATATGTATGAGATATTATGGCATGTTAAGGAGGAAATACTAGTTCTGGGTCTAGTGGGTATGGTTTGAACCGACCCCAACAAATTTATATGGAAATGTCTCTTCATCTCTTAGAGTATAGAGGGATAGAAGATGAAGTTGAGCACGTACATATGTATGAGATATTATGGCACACTAAGGGGATTACAGCTCCACAGCACAAGGCAAGCCAATTTACAACTACACTATAAGGGCATGCACATAGATGGTACATGAAATTTGATTCGGGCTAGACTTGTGTAGATTATACTGCGCTGCGTGATGCTTTCTTGAAATAGTTTTATATTCTTGACTTTGAGCAGAAGAGCATCAGCACTGAATTACATTAAGAAGGGTAGGAATGGGAGTGTTTGAGAGTATGATGCACATTTCAAAACCCTTTTTTCAAATTTATCTTATGACATTCACCCAAGCCAACATGCTCAATGGTTTGTTGGAGGTTTAATTATGCCTTTCAGAAGGGCACTCTCACACAAAACTAATTTAGATCCGTCAAGGTACTTGAAGTAGCTCTGCTGCTTTGAGACATTTGGGAGTGTAGATACAAGATTCAGTCCATTTTTGAGGCTCAGATTACATCTATGGCCAAACAATCGAAAACTTATCACTAACTCGGCACATGAGACATGTAGTGGGATTTAGTACACAAATTGTGAAGTATAAGGGCATACTAAGGATATTTTTCCTCGTAAATTAGTGTGTGCCATGTTCTTTGACTCGTGAGATTTGTCACTTGGATCATGATTCACGTAGGTGCTCATTGTTACAACACATGATAAGGAAGAATGTGTATTGTTAATGCAAGATTTGTAGGTCTACCACTCATGATACTGAGAATTTTAGGTTGATTTATTAGATTCATGATGTCATTGATACCTTGGTGTACGCTAGACTAGTGTTTCAAATAAGTCTAAGCAAAAGATGAGCATTATCATCATGATCACAATGAAGGGTTCACTGATGGAGGCCGGGAGTAGAGGTCAAGAATATCGTGGAGGTTTTAGAGGCCGAGATCGTGGTAGGGGAAGATGTGAGTTTCCTCATGTAACATGTTATACATGTGGATCCCCTGATCATTACAGGTGCGAGTGACCTCGTAACATTTTTTATTCTTTTTACGAAAGATCCATAACAATGAGGAATGCCCCGACTTATATGAAAACTCATGTAAAAAGCACGAGATAGGTTAAGGGTGCAGGGATGGTTGAATTACAACACACTGTGGAAGATCAGTGGATGTCGAAGTTAACACCTGATCATGAGTTGGTACTTGTGAAGATCACTACACACACTGAGGCTTTGTGTGTCAAGGAATTTCCAAAGTAGAAGCCCACCATTACAAAGGAGGAGGTACTACATGCCAAGTATTCAAGACCCTATGCATTAGAAGGAGGTTTATCAAGAAACCATGGAGGTGATTAGGAATTTTTAGGGTGAGATACAATGTTTGAAAGAGTAGTCACATAAGTTAGAGCAGAAGAAATCAGTTGAGCTCCATCAGATGGATGTTGATGATTTAAGGGAATTCTACAAGATGTTGTGGAAAGAGAAAATCATTCCTTTTTGGGGGAATGGTTGAAGGGGAACACCTCGTGCACCGTAGTTGAGCACAAAAGACATATTTTGCATGCTAACCTTCCTCCTCATAGTTTGGATTATGATAAGGAGATTACTCTGAATGTTGTTATTGATTGCTGAATTTTGAGTAATATTTTGACCGTGACACAAGTGCGAAAGTGAATGTACTCACCACCGTATGCATGGATTTAGATGGGAATACCACCATTACAACCATCTTCAAATGTTATATCCATGGCAAATAGGACTAAAGCCACGTCCCATTAGAGTTTTTAAGGATGCATCTATCAATATACAAGGGGCCAAGTTTACTAGGGACTTTGACCTCTTGGCACTTGCAGAGGCCGATAGTTTCCCATCACTACTTGGAACCCTTGGTGTTTTGCAGACAACACCGATCTGCACTTCAATAAGGGATATATAAGTTTTGAGAACTAGGAAGAAAATGTCATTATTCTTTTGATAGATGCAAAAGCTACACCCTATGTAGAGCCCTTAAGTGAAGAGGATTTAAACAGAATTTATGTGCACACCATTAGAGATCTAGAAGTACTTGATCCATCAAAGGAAGGAGTTCTCTAGTGGGATGATGCATAGTCCATAAGTGATACTACAAGTGTCACATGTGATAAATGGGAACATGGAACTATTTAAATGATTGGGTGTGAAGTAAGGAGTGTTGTTACTTATGTAAGTAGGCCACATTGTGTTAGGCATTTGGGAAGCAACCAGGTACTAAGGTACACTAGTGAATGAAATATTGAAGTATTCATGCGCACTATGGAAGTTCAGTGGATAGATCAAATGGAAATAAGGAATATGCTAGTAAATAATCTACTTGGGATAACAATGCACTTTGGTGGATGGTTCACATGGATAATATTTTGGAGTGGCAAGAAGTGAGAATCGACTTTTCTGCTAGATTTATCAGGAGTAATGTACCTACTTAGATCTGTGAATTTCATGGTAAGGATCCTGTTCAACACCATGTTCAGCAATGTGAGAGACTCTAGATAGAGGGGTAGGAAGCTTTACCACCTTCATTGTGGGTGCACAAGCTCTACTTCACCTTGTGAGGTTACACATGTGTATGGTATGTCTATGCAGAGTTGAATAGAGAGACTAAAAATTGGCAAGAATTGACTGCAAGTATAATTCAGACCTTTGACTATTTTTCCACTAAACCTTCATGAGTGAGATGTTACAGGTGATGAAGCCCTTAACAATGGGGATAGTGAAAATACTAAGGAACTTATTCAGGAATTACTAGGTGAGTCATACCTAGAAGTGTGCTTTGAGGAGGAAGATAAGTGCATAACAACTTGGGTGTGCCTACTTAAAGAAAGAAAATAGTAAGATGGTCTATGTCATTGATGATGAAGAAGTGGAGAATCTAGATGCTAAGCATACAAAGGGTATGTGGGAGGTTTTAGACAATGCAAATGAGAAGGTGTGCATCTACTATGAGCCTATGAAAACTAAGAAGGTCAACATTGGGACAAATGCTGAACCTAAGGAGGCCATTATTGGAGATTATTGGTTTAAATATGAGGTTGCTAAGATAATTGAGTTACTACGTGACTTCTAGGACTTATTTCCTAGGGGCTATCATGAATTGAAAGGAGTTCATGAATCTTTGGGTGAGATGAGAATCAAGCTAAAGGAAGGTGCACACCCGGTTTAGGAAGAGGCCTTATAGGATGAATCATAACCCACATCAAGGTGAAAGAAGAAATTGACAAGATGTTGAATTTTGGAATCATTGAGCCCATAGAGGAATCAAAGTGGGTTATCCCTTTGGTGATTAACATTAATAAAGATGGAAGAATTAAAATTTGTGTGGATTATAGGGAGTTAAATGTTGCATGTGTAATAGATCCCTTTCCCACACCTTTTACTAAAGAAATATTGGAAGGCATTGTAGGGCATGAGATCTACTCTTTCACTGATGGATTTTCTAGATATCATCAAGTGATGATAGTGAAAGAGGATTAGGAGAATATAAATTTTACCACTAAATGGGTAAGTTTTACATACATGGTTATGCCCTTTGGATTAAAGAATGCATCTGCAGTATTTCCATGCATTGTTGTTCAAGCATTCCAGGATTTTATTCACAAGTTCTTGTAGGTTTATTTGGATGATTGGACAATCTATGGACTCATGAAAGATCACGATGATAACTTAAGGCTTATGTTTGAGATATGTCAGCAGTTGAGAATCTCCTTAAAAATCAAGAAGTGCGTGTTTGCTACACCTTTTAGGACTTTGCTGGGGCATATTATTTGTAAAAAGGTTTATTACCGGATCCCTCTAACATTGTTATTATTTTCAGGTATAGAGGAGCCTATTGACTAGAGTGAGGTGCGCAGATTCTTGGGGCACACAGGATATTATAGGAAGTTCATTAAAGGTTATGCCAAGATCGATGTGCCCTTGGAGGAATTACTAAAAAGTAAAGGCAAGTTCCATTGGGATGAGGCACAACAACACGTGTTTGAGACATTGAAGGAAATGCTTACTATAACGCCTATTTTGCACTTTTCTTCATAGACCAAACCTTTTTATATGTATGTGGATGTTTCTAGCATGGCCATTAGCATGACATTATCCTAGTTTGGAGAAAGGATTTTGATCATCCTATTTTCTTTGCAAGCATAAATTTAACTCCAGTAGAACAAAATTACACTACAACAAAGCATGAGACCTTGTCAATGATCTACATGATGCATAAATTTTGATAGTACTTACTGGAAACACCTTTCATTTTCTATACAGATCACATGGCATTGAAGTACTTGGTAAAAATCCCATTTTACAAGGGGTGCCTATGCCGTTGTATTCTATTATTTCAGAATTTGATTTCACTATGGTGGTTAAGCCAGGAAGAGTAATTCTAGACCAAATCATTTATCAAGGATTAATTTAGGTGAGGATGCACACAATATTGAGGATATAATGTCAGATGTAAAAATTTTCAGATTGAATCACGTGACCTCTAACTTAGAAAATATTGTGGTCCTTTTATAAACCGGTGTGGCACCGAAGGAATGAAGGTTTTAGAGGATAAAAACTTTTATATGCACCGCACTTTATATGTTGATTAGTGGAGACTTATAAAAACTAGGCTGGATGAAGTTTTGTGCTGGTGTGTACTTGAACATGAACATGAAGCCACTATGGAGGAGGCTCATGGTGGTATTGTAGGTGGACATTATGCATAATATTCTCCTATGCGTAAGATTTTTTTGGTTGGTTTGTGGTGGAAAACACTATATATGGACTATAAAGAATATTATAAGGCCTGTGACCATTGTCAACACCTTGGAAAGCTCAAGCATACAGATGGAATGCCTTTAAGGTCTATTGTTAGTACAAAACTATTTGAAAAGTGGGAAATTAACTTTATGGGTTTTATTTCCCCACCCTCACGTAGGAATGGATCACACTACATCATTAGCTTAGAAGGTGGCCAAAAGCAACAACTACAAAGGATTACACAACAACTACGGTAGCAAGGTTTCTGTGGGAAAATATTATCAGTATGTATGGGTGTCCTTTGAGTTCAACGAATGATAGGGGTACTTATTTTCTTAGTGAGATCATCGGGATCCTATTGCGAGAACTTATGGTAGCACACCATAAAACAACACCCTATCACCCTCAGGAAAATGGAATTGTTGAGGCCTTCAACAAGATATTGAGCCATACCTTGACTAAAATTTTTGATGTTGGAAGGAAAGAATGGGATGATAAAGTCTTTGTTGTACTTTGGGCATATAGGAAAACCTACAAGAGGTTGAATAAGGCCACACCATTTTAATTGGTTTTTGGTACGGAGGTTGTTCTACCATTGGAATTCATGCTACCTTCTCTACCTATTTTTTACGCAGAGGTTTAGCTTATGAGTAAACACTTGAAGAATGTATTGACAAACTGATGTAGCTAGATGAAAGGAACGCTATAGAAAAATGGATTTAGAAGCAAGAAAAGGCCAAGAAGAAGGCATGACATGATAGACATATTAAGGATAAAAGCTTGAAGTTGGACAGATGGTTCTTCTTTATGACTCAAAGTTTTTGCCACCACTGGAAAGCTTAAAGTGCATTGGTTGGGACCGTATGTTATAACTTATATACTTAATTTAGGCACTTTCTAGTTAGATATGTTTAATGGAACACAATTTATCGGTTACCTAATGGGAGTAGGTGAATCCCTATTATAAATAAGCCTTCTTGGTGTTTTTAATAAGGCAATATTGTCATTTTAGATTAGATTTTCTTAATGCATCTCCTTATATGTATTTTCTTCATTGTTGTTATGATTTGTCAATTTAGTTCAGTGTTTTGTGTAATAAGCGCACTTGCGCACCAAAGGCTTATTACTTGTTTAAGTGATTTCATGTGTAAAGGACAAGTGATTATCTTTAGTGTGGGGTGGATTGAAGCAGAAGGTGAGAAACAGGAGCACACATTAGGATTTTAAAGAGCCAGAGGGGAACGCGTAGTAGTGGTGATAATGGTTGTTGAAAAATGATGTTTCATAAGGAAGATGGTGATAATAAGGATGATATAAAGGAAAATACCACATACAAAGATGAACACGTAGGGCAACATGAGGTAGGCAATGACGGGGAAAACTACTTGATACGGGATGCGGTGGTTGATTTACTTTGGCATTGGGAGGGCGCGTAAGGAGGTATGTGGTTGGTGTGGTTTTGCATGCTAGAAGGTTACAAAGGTTACACATGATTGGATACATGAGGGAAATGCGCTTGGAAATTCTAAAATTTATTGTGGCAGTATGGTGGTAGGTGGCATGGTAATTAATGTAGTAAAAAGTGAAAAACTATAAATAGGGATTCGGGGTAAGTTATTTTTACCTTGCATAATTTGTGAAAGAGATCTTGTGAACAAGGGAATCCTTACAAAATGGTACGAATGATCGATTGTGAAGAATGGAATTTGTGAACCAAATTGTGAGAACAAACACGGTCGTGTGCAAAGCAAGTTTGTGGAAGGATTCTGTGGGTTTGGATGGTGTGGTGTGAGAAGAAACATAAGTTCTCTAGTTAGGGTTTGAAGAACTAGGGCATGAATTGTAGAACTGCGTAGGAGTAGGGTTCTAAGTTTAAGGCATTGTAAGAACAAAGCACAAGGTAAAACTTATCGTGTACTTACTGACTAAGAGAAATGACACCAAGAAGAGGAACAACTGTGCCACCCAAGAAAAAAACAAGGGAAATAGGGAGGAACGTGATAATATCATGGCCAAAGTAGAGAAGAAGATTAAGGCTATTGAATTTTTGAAGGCCACTGTAAAGAATAAAATAAAGGAATTATATCCCCAGGTGACATGTAGGATGGATGCGCTGACAAACCTTAGCAAACAACTGGAAAATATTGTTGACACATTTAAAGCTAAGGGTGAAGAGATGACATTTGAGGAGGTCAATATGATGATGGGGGATTTTTTCAAATAGGTGTAGAGTGAGGTAGAAGCTTGGAATGAAATTGAGGCATCATTGAATAAGGATTTCCCAATCCTTATACAACAGTAGCAAAATTATTTCATTCTTTGATGCAAGCGAGTCAAGTTCTTCATTCTTTCATTCTTTATTCCTTATTGGAAGAGAAAATTGTTTCCGAGGATGGATAACACTTTTAGTGTGGGGTAATGTTTATCATGGAAAATTATTAAGTCCCAGAGAACAAGGTTGGCATGCGAGAGAGGCCTTGTTGGAGAAAGGCACTTGACGATGCACATGCGAGAGAACAAGTTTTGCACATTGGAGATAGATAGGGAAGGTTTATGCATAAGAGGAGCCAACACTTAGCCAGTTTTGGAATGAAGAGCTAAGATAGACATAGAGTGCAGAGCACATCTTCTAGAAGAATTGAAGAACACACAAAGGCTATTTTGGGAAAATAGAAGATCAATCGACATGCATGGTTCCAAGCTAATAATAGGATTGAAATTGAGAGATAACTAAATTAGATCTATTATTAGGAGAGGTTACATGCTTTTTTTCTTAGCTTGTAGCGGCACAGGGCTATTACTAGCATGTATCCTATTTTTGAGAGATGCATGAGTGGTGAAGGAAAGTCCCGACCCCTATAAATATGTATTGATTTTCTTGATTAAGAGACTCAATGTTTTTGTAAGGTTATGTTGTTGGTTTATGGGTGCACATGACTCATGGTGACACTCTTATGTATGTATCAACTTCGTGTTTTATAATAATTAATACAATGGATATTTGTGGCTGGATATTGATTGTAGACACATTTGTGAATGGTTCATGTATGGTAAAGTTAATCTTGGTTCTTGTTTAATTGTTCTTGCATATGGTTAAGATCTAGATCTGGTTTATGCACTAAAATATATTTGGTTAATTGTTATGGATCTAGAATATTTGTTTAATCATGCTAACTCCTTGAAAAATTTGACATAAAGAGGGGCACATGGTACCCTTGCATGCTTCGGGTGAGCACTCAGTTTAGGATGAGTGATGTGCCAACACACCTTGGGATTTTGTGGGTAAAATATAGGCTACACCAGTAACCCATTCAATTCACTTATCGGTTGTGTTCATTCTCTTGATGAACATGTTAATACTATATTAATTGTTAGAAACGATTGTTACTGTAGAAACATGGTACGCTTGTCTCATGATTCTAGAACCTCTTCCACCTACCCCTCAGGAGGGTTGATATGATCTATTAGAAAAACTCAAGAAGACCACTACTAATATTTCGATCTTAGATCTTCTCAAGATATCAAATGTTCATAAAGACATCCTCTACAAAACACTTCAAGGGTCAGGGGTGTCAACCAATATTGATCCTTCGCACCTCTAAGAGATGGTCACAAACCTTACTCCTATGGAACACCTTTCCTTCTCCCAAAGTGAAATCCCACATGAAAAACAAACACATAACCTACCCTTATACCTAGAAGCATTTGTTACTCGAAGAAAGATAAAGAGAGTGCTTGTGGACATCTGTCTGGTTTGAACATTTGCACCTTGAAGTTGGTTAGATAGTGGGATGGATAGAGGTAGATTTAGATTCTCACATCATCACCATCATAGCATATGATAATGAAAATGTGAATCAACTGGTACAATAGTACTACCTATGGAAGTAGGGCCAACATATCACAATACTAATTTCCATGTCCTTGACTTGGATCTTCCTTACAATATGCTCCTAGGCCACCCATGGATACATGCCCTGTAGGCTATACCCTTGACCTTTCATCAGTGCATCAAGTTATATCATAATGGGTAAAAATAAATATTCCAGAGATCCTGTACCATTTCCACATTGCGAGCCTTGCATATCTTTTCTCGTACAACATATGAATGTCATTTTGTAGATATAGTTGTACCACTAGAAATTGAATCTCTAAAATCCCGTGTTGACCCAAACATGCTAAGTGTTAGTGATGAAAGCACTCCCAATTATGTTTCTCCCTTTTCTGCATGGGAGATGAAAGTCTTATACAATGGCCCAATTGAGGAGTATAACCTCCAACAAGCCCTTCTAGTCTCGACCTTTCATTATCACCTAAACACGAGGTAGACTGAATTTCCAATTCAAGAGCTCTCTGAATAGTTATGCTAGTCCTTTTGAGAAGTTTGTTCCTCGTGGCCTCTTATTAGATGAGAAAATTCTAGATTCACCCATAAATTGGGTCCCTGAAGGTATAAAACATTCATGTCACCAAGCTCCAGAATATACCAAATCTCACAGGATGATGCATGCCATGGGTTATGAAGGATATGGGTGTGGCACAAATGGATAGGGAATATTAGAGCTTGTCCCAATTCCCCATTACAAACCAAATAAACATGGCCTTGGTATTAGGCCTCATGGAGTTCCACCCTCAGAAATCGATGCTACCTCTTGAACATGAGGATAGCTCATCTCATTCGGATAACAACGAAGATTCTGTTGTAGCCTATACAAGGATCTTACCTCCATTAACAATTTTCTGGATGCTACCATATTAACCTTATCCCCTTCTGATTCCCAAATAAACCTTGTATATCCCGATGTCATTGATTGGGACTAATAACTTGATGTATCGATCGATCTCTTTGAAAATGATGAGGCGTCGTAAATTTCTTGGGTATCTGAGATACTATTTTGATTGGTGATCACAAAAAGGGTTTCTCCATAAATTTGGATGCATGCACGTACTTTGGGGAGGAAGAGTTATGTGGTCATTTAAGAAAAAAATAAGAAAGGGAAAGAGTCCTACAAAAATCCTTGCAAAAAGAATAAGTCTAAGTCCCATAGTGAAAACCTCTTTGAGGTGCTTATGGAAAACAAATGAAAAAATCAATGGACAAGATAGTTGACCCACTTGAAGATGAAAATATCTTTGAGCCACCTATAGAAAAAGATCTTAATCTCCCCTTGATCCTATGCATATGGAGGACACATCTAAAATGTTGGTAGAGGAGACCATAAATGTCAATATTGGATCAGAAGATCATCCTAGGATGGTAAAGTTGGGAGCTTCACTCTCAACGCAGGAGCATAAAAATTTTGTGAACCTACTACAAGAGTTTACAGACATATTTGCATGGTCATATGCAAATATGCCAAGTTTGGACCCATCCTTAGTCATGCAAAACCTTTTGTGCATCCAGATGCCAAACCTATCAAACAAAAGTTGAGGAAGATGCATGTTGGTCGAGTTAAAGTATAGCGCTTAGCAAATAACATACTGAAGGTTCACATGAGAGAGCATAGCACATTCAAAAGAATGGGAGGATTGGAGAGGAATCATGTGCTAAGGGGCAGAGATAGATTCAGGACTTAGCCATTTTCACGATGAGGATCTATTTTTGGAGATGGCATGTGGAGCACACAAACCGGTTAAAGACTTGCATGACATGCATTGGCTATTTTTGGAGGATTGGATATGAAGTGCTTTGCATGGATACATGCTGAGAATAGATCTAATATTGACACTAACTAGAAGAATTCTATTGTTAGCGCACTTGTATGTGTGGCTATATTGTAACGACATGTGGATAATAATAGCATGTGACCTATTTTGGGATTAGATAAGTGGTGAAGGGAAAGTACCCACCCTTATAAATATGTAGTGAAATGTGTAGCATAGGGGATATGTGAGAATGGAGTTATTGTGAGGTTATGCTTTGCCAAATATGATGTGCACATAGACTATGGTATTATCTATTGTAATCAACTTCAGTATATTTATCAATGTTTAATGAAATGGAAAGTGTTGGCTAAATCAGTGTCAAATCCTAAGTATAATTGGTTCATGCATGCTCAATTTCATCATAGTTATTTCATAAGTTTGTTATGCTCTAGATCTAGATCTAAATATGCACTACATAATGATATATTAGTCATAGATCTGAATGCATTAAGTCTTCATCATGCTAACATCCTACAACAACAACCCTAAAGAGGGGCCTGGTACCTTTGTGCGCTTCAAATGAGTGCTCGGTCTAGGATGAGTGATGTGCTAGTGCACTGGGCTTTAATCGGTGAATTCTAGGCTACATCACCACACACCCACATGTAGCACTTCTAGTCAAAGAAGAACTGGAGAGGTTATTGGCGGTAAGTTTTATTAGACCTATCAATTATTTAGAATGGATATCCAATATAGTGTCAGTACAGAAGAAACTAGTTGGTATCAAATTATGCACTGATTTAAGAGACATCAATAAGACATGCCATAAATATGATTTTCCTCTACCTAACATCAACATGATTGTTGATTCAAATGCGGGTTATGAAATTTTGTCCCTCATGGATGGATTTTTCAGTTATAACCAGATCAAGATTGCAGAAGAGGATCAACATAAAACTTCCTTTACAACCCCTTGGGAACATTCTACTACCAAGTAATGCCCTTCATGATCAATAATAATGGGGTAACTTATCAAAGAGAAATGAAATTCATATTTCATGACATGATGAATAACATCATGGAAGACTATGTTGACGATATCTTGGGAAAATCTAGGACCAGATAAGAACACCCAAAAGTGTTGAGGCGTATCTTTCAACGCCTTCAAGACTACAAAGTTAGACTAAATCCAAAGAAGTGTGTGTTTGGCATGCAATCAGGAAAATTATTGGGATTCATTATCTCAAGAAGAGGGATTGAAGTAGATCCAACTAAGGTTGTAGCTATTTCTAAAATGCCTCCACCAAAGAACCTTAAACAACTACATAGCTTTAAGGGAAAAATTAAGGCAATCCATTGTTTTATTTATCATCTCGTGAATAAGTGTCATCCTTTCACTCATCTACTCAAGAAATATGTTACATTCCATTAGGGCTTTAAATGTCAACAATCCTTTAAATTACTCAAGTAATATCTAACTAATCCTCCTATCCTCATGCCACCTACTCTAGGAGAGCCTTTGTTATTATACATCTCAGCTACCCAATGTGTTATTGGTGCACTGTTAGCCCAATACAATCTAAGCCAAAAATAAAGAGTAGTCTATTACCTTAGCCACACTTTAATTACTTATGAGATGAATTATCCCCAAATTGAAAAGGCTTGCTTAGTTATGGTATTTTCCTTTCAAAAATTCATCATTACCTATTGAATAACAAGACCAAGCTCATCTCTAAAGTTGATCCATTAAAATACCTTTTGTCTAAACCTGTGCTTACTAGAAGGATGGCTAATTGGATCATCCTGCTAAGTGAGTTCGATATTGAATTTTTCAACCAAAAGTCACTCAAAGGATAGGTACTTGTTGATTAGCTAGCTGAAGCTCCCTTACCAGGAATAGAACCATTGTGTCTAGATCTTCTAGATGCTTCCTAATGTATATTGAGGAATCCATCATGTGGCAAGTACACTTTGATGGCTCATTCAATTTTCATAGTTTAGGAGCTGGTGTGGTACTTGTCACCCCAATAGGAGACTTCATTCCGAATGCTTTTCATTTGAGTTTCCCATGTACCAATAACATAGTAGAGTATGAGGCCCTCATTTTTGGGTTGAAACTTGCTATCAGATGGAATATCAGACAACTAAGGGTCATTGGGGATTCACAATTGATCATTAAACAAGTCAATGATGAGTATAAAGTCAAGGATGACAAGCTCATCCCATACAAGAAGATGGTTGAGACTCTAAAGGAGTATTTTGTGTGTGTTACTTTTGAATATATGCCAAGGGCACATAATCAATCAGCAAACACCATGGCCACAATTAGATCCTTGCTTTGCATTCCACCACAGGAAAGTAAAATGCCTTTCTTTTTTGAACATTTGCGAGTGCCTGCATATGACATGTCGGAATCATGTCTGGTATGTGAATTTGTTGGTCCTTTTTCCCCTAGTATGAGCCCATTTATAATTACCTACAAGATGGTACCTTTCCCCCAGATATTTCCCACCTTGAAAAAAGAATCCTTATCTAACACATAACCCATTATACCCTCTTAGGAGGCACCCTCTATCATCGTGGATATGATGGGAATTTTTACATTGTCTTAATTTGATTGAGTCCATCCAAGCTATCAAAAAAGTACATGAAGGTGTTTATGGGGCTCACACGAGTGGAATGGTGCTCACTAATAAATTGTTAAGAGTAGGCTACTATTAGCCTACCATGGAATCAAATTATTGTAACTATGTAAAGAAGCTTACATTATGCTAGAAGTATGGAAACCTAATTCATGTGCCAACACAAGCCTTACAACTAATCACAACACCATGGTCGTTCTCTACGTGGGGACCGGATCTCATAAGGAAGCTCAGTCCTACCTCATGAGATGGCCATACCCATATCATAACGACCACATAATACTTTATCAATTATGTGAAATTTGTTCCCCTCATGTATGTCACATGTGTGTAAATTTCTAAATTCATCATGAACCACCTCATCTTCCGTTACGACATCCCTTTCGCCATTGTAGCAGACAATGGTAATTATGTTAAGAACAATAAAGTGAAGGCATTATGTAAATATTTCCAAATTTGTTTAAATTGGTCTAATCCCTATTACCCTCAAGGTAATGGACAAACAAAGGCCTCTAACAAAACCCTTGATTGGATTATGGAAATGATGGCGAATGATACTAGTCAAAAATGGCACTTGTAAATCCATCCGACCATTTGGGCCTATAGAAATTCCATTCGCACTCCTATAGGTTCAAAACCCTATTCCTTGGCTTTAACACTAAAGCCATCATCCCCTGTAATGTCTCTAACATGACTGATATTTATGATGTCTCCTATCAAGAAAGGTTAAAAACGTTGACAGGTGATTTTGTCTTAAGACGGTGTACTCTTATGACTTATGAAATCATGTTTGCAGTAGGTAATATGTTATATGTGGAAATAGGTACATTTTGGCATGTTTTTTCTTAAATTTATAATGAAGCAACCCATCTCTTTTTGTGTAGAATAATTCACTTGCTTGGGATTAAGAAATTGAGTTTTAGTTTTCATAATTCATGAGATTCAGAACAACATTACCTTGGATCAATTTCATTGATCCAAGGTATGCTTCTAATTTTTCAAACTTTGTTGTCATGATGTCCAATTTGGACAGATGAAAGGCTTCTGACCTTGAATGTGTAAAGGCCATGAATGATCCAATCTCCTTGGATCTCTACTTCATATTGGAAATAGGGTAACAATCTGGTTCCTCTTTTCTATTTAGGTAAGATGTAATTTTCAATAGGGAACTTGGGACCTATTTACACCATGTTCCTTAAATTAGGAACCTTATCCTAAAAGAGTAACCTAACCTAAGTTACTAAGTTCATTGTTATTTTGGATGATTAATGGACCTAAGACTAAAGAATTATACCTATGGACCTATGTTGGTTCCTAAATTAATGTTGAACCTAACCTAAAGTGAGTGGCTAACCTAAAGGGGCCTATGGAATGACATGGGGAGGGGGTAAGTTAGTGAAACAAATCCTAGGAATTTATGGTGAGTTAATGAGTCCTTATCTCTTTTAACTACCAAATTTGGCAAGGGCATAGGGAAACTTAGAGGAATGAGCTGGCATCTTCACCAAAGTTTTGGATGCATGTAATTTTGAACTTAGTCTTCACCAGAATTAGAGGTGGCGGTGGTGGGAAGATTGGGAGGACTGATAGTCCTACTTCGCATTTAATATTTTCAAATTTGGTGAAAACCACCTAGGAAGAAGATAGAGGGGTTTGGTTTTGTTGTTCATTTGGTTTTGAGCTTGATCTCTGCATGTGATTGTTTTTGTTCTTGAACCTCTAGTTTGATTCTTGCATGCAAGTTATTTGTGCATGAACTCTCCTACCTTACATGGCATTGAAGGAAGAAGTTGGCACTAAGAAGCTATAAGGAAGAGAAAGAGGAAGTTTTGAGTGTTGTTGGAATTTTGAAGGAAGAATTGAAGCTCTTCTTGGATATTCCATCGAAATAGAGAAGGTAGAGTGCTATTAGGCATGATAGGCCCTATCCATTAAGTTTTATGTTTTTACTTAAATGCTCATAAAAACAACTCTTCTGCTCTTAAGGAATAATATAGTTTTGTTCTTTTGATTAGATTTCTATAGCTTATCAATATTCTGTTGTTTTCTCTTTGGAATAAATTATCAATTTTGTTTGAAATGTGGAAAGTGTGTTTTGGGTTTGTGGTTTTCATACTTTTGAGTAGCTAGTTTTGCTTTATTCTTCCTGCATAGGATTGAAAACAAAGCCGAGATCTGTAGGTGATCATAGTTAAAAGTGCTATAACCTTGTAGGTAACTTGGTTTGCTTAAATATGGGAATCTTGTTCTAAATGAACTTGTTTCATCTCCATTGGAAAAATTCAGTTAGGGAAACTATTTGGAATATCTTGATTGTTACTAAATCTTGCATGAATATTTTGGGTAGTTTGATTATGTGACTCTTGCTTAAATGTTTACCTTTTCATCGTTGATGGATAGAAGGCTCCAACTGAGAACTTGTTTGAAATCTTGTCTCTGTCTGATATTTTGTTGTTTTGGTGGTTTAGTGAGTATTTTCTTCCTGTTTCAGAATTTTTGACCATCGTTGTTCTTGATGAAGGATAAATGTATTATAGTAGATGATGTTGAACATTTGTATGGCTATTTTGACTTACATGACTTCTCTCTCTGATATTTTTTATGGGGATTTTAATGGAACCCTCGAGTCAATGATACATCACTGTTTAGAGGAATAAATTGTTAGAGAATAAGTCAAAAGAATAATAATTCCATTGGATGCTTTGTTTTTCGTTTTAAGCTTTCTCTCAAATGGTAAGATGGTTGTGAAAAACCCACTTCATGTTTTCTGTATTTAACACCATTTTGGGTTTACATTGTTTTAAGATCTTTCATTAAGGAGTTTTTTCCCATATCCATTAGGGTCATTTCTCGGGTTGAGCACTTCTTGAGTTCTCTTAAAACCACTCAAGCTTTTAAGTTTGGGTAACAAAACTTTTGGATATAGTCGGTTATTGATGGGCTGATTTGCTTTGACCAACTTTATTGTTCACTTTCCTCCCATCACTAGAATTTTTGGAAGTGAATCATTTCTTTTATCCTTAAATGTAATAAAAAAATTTGAGTTGTCTTTCCTTTTCATGAAAAAAATGAAATAGGGAATGTGGATTACGTTTGTTCTTCTAGTTCTGTTGTACTCTTCTATTTGGAACCGGGGAGGGGGTAATCTTTGTTTGAAATTTAACATGGGTCATATGTGGTATGACCTTTTTCATTTCAGTTTTCTTGGTTATTAATGTTTCTCTTATTCTTAAGAGTTAGGACAAAAGTGGAGACTGCAATCTAACTCCTTCACTCTTCTATCTTTCTTATAGGATATTGTTTACTTGGTGAAGTTGTTGCCCCTCCTCTGGTGCTATTATGGCTATGACACTTCTTGAACATGTCTTAGGAATGAGTGTAGTAATGTTCTTAGGGAAGAAGAGAAAAAGTTTTGAAATGTTTAGAAGGGTATTGAATTTATATAATTTCTGAACTTAGCTAATCTGCTCTTTAACGTAATGTTATAAATGGTGTATCTTGTTTGGGATCTGAATGTTAGCTTGTTTTCTTGATTAGAAGCAACCTTACACTTTAGATGAGGTATGATATAGGTTGTCTTGACTTCTAACTTGAATTGGTTCCTAATTATGAGCATGAGCATTAGGATGCTTCAATCGAGTCACATTAATTGTTATGATGATTTAGATTACCCTTACTTATTCTTATGATCTTATTTATGTTTGATGACATCTTAGACTTTAGGTCAAATTTGTGATAATGAGATGTTTGGATAAAAATTAATGTTATCAATGTTCAATTGTTGAGTTATGCCTAAAAGATAGTTTTAGGTATTTTATCTTCTTCTGTTAAATAGGTTTAGCTGAGTGAAGAAACTTAAATGGATTACATGAAAGTAATAGTAAGATTTAGATGAAATGATAATTCTTCTTAACTTGTTTTTAAATTTTTGATGGATAAAGGAATTTATAATGGAAAGTTAAAGATGTTATATTGCATGACCTAATCTTTCTTTTGATTTGAAGTATATCTCTTTCTCTCTCTCTTATCTAGGATTGTACTCTTTTTGGTTGAGCCTCTCTAATTTTTCTTTCAGGACTGTTTCATATAAAAAAGTTCTTTTTATGAAATAGTTAGCTAAAAGCACATTGTTTTAATGATTTAGTGCTTATCATGCTCAGTTCAATGAACTGACCCATGCTAGAAATTTTGTAGATGGACTACATAAAATATGAAAGGAGAAATACTTATTATAAGTTACATTTGTTTTATTTAAGAGACTAAATCTTTATTATGATGAAAAATGGCTTCATTACTAAGATGTACTTGATGAAAAAAAATGAAAGTTGTAATGAGAAATGATTAAGTGATGTTGTTTTGACATTTTGTGATATTTGAAATGTTTGGACTTAGTAAATGTATAACTCCTCCTTGATGAATAAAAGATGTGTGAATTTTGTTAATACTTGTAGTAAGACTTTCTTGGCATGAATTGGGCTGAAATGATAAGTATTACTCTAATTAAGGAAGTTAGTTCACATACTTAAATATTATGGAATGGTTGGGGTAGGAGTCTGAGTTTTTGGTTGAATAAGTTTCTCTAGGAGAGATGTAACTTATAAAGTTAATAATCTTATGATACTCTATCATTACAAAAAGGGGTTGTAATTAAATTACATGGATGTATGTGTTTTTAACCATGTTTATAATTCTACATATGTAATTTGACTATATTAGGAACATATGAATTATATTTTCATTAATGGGCATTAGCCCATGACATAGGAAAAAGGGAAAATTCCCTTGAGGGTATACATTAAGATTTAAGTTATGAACTTGCTTAAATGATAATGAAAAAAGGGTGAATGGGTGCAAATGTGCTTCCTTATGCAGATTTCCTTAATCTTAAACTGAAATTAATTAGCTCAATCACCTTTATATCTAAAAGTGACTTAATGTCCCTTTCATTGCAAGTTGTATCGGTTAAATGATAAACTAAAGCATGAAAATAAATAGGTTAGGAAGCAGATTTTATCTACTTACCTACCTCAGATGCAGTTATAACTTGTAACCCTTTAGGTTAAAGAACCTATTTGAATCATTAAGGATGCTTATCATTAAATTATAATGAAGAGGTTAATATAACATCAACCTTCACTATAAGTTATGTTCATCCAGATGAGGAAACTCAATTAGATGTTGACACACACCAACTCAATGAAGTACCTTCATAACTACAAGAGTCGTTATGAGGATACTACATTGCAATTGACATGTCTCAATACCCTCGAGTTTTTTCAACTAGACTAACATAAGTTCTTGAATGGATCATAGTTCTTCCCTATGCAGGGATAGGGACATGATCTAGTGTTGGGGTCAACTCATGTTGACTTAGGATAACTAGACACACCCAATCGATGTAAGTCATTGAAGTATGTCTATGTACCCTTAGTCACCACGAGAAATCCTCCACACACTAGGCATGTTGCTAACCTTGTCTAGGGTTATAATTTAAATTACATGGACTAACAGAGGTCAGTAAAGACCAATCTAGATAACAATCAAGTGTGGTGAAGGACTTATTCATTTGACGAGTATGTCATCTAGGAATGCAAACATGATAAACATGTGTAAATCTTTGGCCAAAGTATCACAAGCTGCTGGTTGCGTTGTCCTATGTCACCTAGTTTAAGAAGTGGGATTTCAAATGAATATCGGTAACATATATTTAGATAGGCTCTTAAACAAAACACTTGAGTACCCCTAACAGGGTAAAGGAACTAAGTATACTTTGTATACACATTACTGAATAACATGAGAGATCGGTTTGTCTTTGAGTCATGAAATGAGAGATCGATGTTTCACCGAGTCATTACAGCTGCATATGGTTTTCTATTATGGGATAGTTTGGAATTTGAATGTGTGTTCTAAATTATGATTTAGAATAGAGAACATTGTGTAATTTTTTTCCCTTGTTTTCTAAAGTCTTAAAATGGGAATGTTACATCTTGGTATTAGAGCTAAAGGTTGCAGCTCTTGGACCTATTGAGTCCATAAATATGATAAAAACTTAATTTTTCTTGTAACAAAAAATGGTTAGAACAAGGGAGATGTTGCAAACAACCCACCACTAGGTGGAGAGGTAGCTACCACCCAAAAACTTGACGAGATCATTATTGCCATGTTGGACACAAGAGACCATCTAGCTGTACTTGAACAACAAGTAATGGGTAATGAGGAGGAAGAAGATGCTGGTAATAACAATCAGCCACCTCTTGAGGACAATGTCAATATTGGGAATCAAGGAGTTGATAATAACAATGTTGCAAATGCTAATGCTAATGTACCCAATCAGCCTAAAAATAAAAAGGCAAGGTTAGCAGTTGAACTCACAAATGATATAAAAAGGATAAGTCCACCTAAGTTTGATGGCACCACATTGGGGATGGAGCTGAGAACGGCTTAGTGAAATGGAGAAGTACTTTGCAATAAGGAACTTCTCAGAGGAAACAAAGGTAGTATGGGGAGCTTATCATCTTTCCCATGAGGCATCTTCCTGGTGGGAAAACACAAGGTTGAATTAAATATTGATGAATCAAGCATCACATGGGATCAATTTAAAAACTATTTTAGGCAATGATGGCTGCCACAAATTTATTATGATCAAAAGATGATTGAATTCAAAAATTAACTCAAGGAAAGTTAACTAGTAAAAGAGTACTGGGAGATGTTCACTAAACTTCTCAAGTACGTAAATCAATATCAAATTGATGAGAAGTTCGGGATACAAACATTCATTATGGGATTAAATCCTATCATAGTGGGTGAAGTAGATGTTCACAGCCCAACCTCCATGGAAGGGGTTATCAAAAAAATCATTAGGTAGGAACATAAATTAAAAGTAATCTCTTCGCCATAAGGAGGAGAAATCGGAAAGAAAATTCCTAATTATTTTCATCTCTTACACCCAAAAGGGGGCATGGAAGAATTTTGGTACTAAAAATAATTTTTTTGTTGATAATAAGAAGATAATGTTCAAAACAATTTTGTTAAGAACAATAATAATGGACAAAAGTCCTATAGAGGACAGAACAACAATTTTAAGGCTGGAAATAAGTTTGAACCTAAACAAGGACCTATAGGAGGCTGCTACAATTATGGAAAAGATCATTATGTAAATCAATGCCCTCTAAAGAAGGATGACATCAATCAACAAAGCATAAGATACATGGTACATAGGTACAAACAAGATGAAAACAAGCTGAAAAGTAAGTTATTTGGTATACTTGTTACTATAATTTTTGATACTGGAGCTATTGAATGCTTTATTTCTACTAAATTAGCTTCAAAACTAAAAATAAAAGCTAGAAAAATGGATAAATCTTGGGTTGTACATTATGGAAATAATGTTTTCCATAGTTAGTAAGTGTCTTTTTGGAGCAGTCCTAGATTTTCCCAGTTTTCTATAGAAGTTGATCTTTACGTTGCTCCTTTGGGGTCTTATGATGTAATTATAGGTGTTAACTAGATTTCGAACATAAATCAAAGGTTGATTATTTTGAAAAACATATTAGTTTTCTTGATGATCTACAGAAAACAACAGACATCCAAGGGATAAAATGTGAGATTTCAGTTAGAAAATTATTAGCTATGCAACTTAAAAAGGAAAAAAAAAGGCTACACCTTGTATGCAGTAAATTTTTTTGAAACAACTGAAGGGGATAGTGATTTCTTGGAAAAATATTCATTGTTATGAAATTTTAGTGATGTTTTTCTGGAATAAGAACTACCCAGTCTTCCGCCCAAATGAGAGTTTGATTTCATAATTGAGATCAATTCGGGAACCGAACCTATTTCCAGGGTAGTGTATCGAATGACTAATATTGAAATGATAGAGCTTAAGGAATAGTTACAAGAACTGTTGTCTAAAGGTTTGATAAGACCAAGTGTCTCACCTTGGGAGCACCGGTAATTTTTGTGAAAAATAAAGATGGAACACTTAGGTTGTGTATTGATTATAGGATGTTAAATAAAACAACAATTAAAAACATATATCCACTTCCTAGAATTGATTATTTGTTTGATCAAATGTGTGGTGCATCAATATATTCTAAGATAGATCTTGATTTGGATATCATTAGTTAAGAATTAAAGATGAATATATTCATAAAACAACCTTTAGGACAAGGTACGAGCATTATGAATTCACATTTTTACCTTTTGGTTTGAAAAATGCACCTGCAACTTTTATGAATTTAATGAATAATATCTTTCAAGAATACCTAGACAAATTTGTGCTTGTATTCTTGGACGATATTCTCATATATTCTAAAAGCATCGATGAGCATCATGAGCATTTGAAGATAGTTCTTGAAATCTTAAGAAAAATAATATTGTATGGTAAGTTGTCCAAATGTTCTTTCTATGAGACAAAAGTGCACTATCTAGGACATGTTATAAGTAAAGATGGAATAGTTGTTGATCCATCAAAGATTATCGCTATAACTGACTGGCCTACACCTAAGAATGTACATGAAGTCGAAGCTTCATGGGTCTTACTGGTTATTATAGAAAATTTGTTAAGGACTTTTCAAAGGTCATTGCACCAATAACTTCATTACAAAAGAAAGATAAGAAATTTGAGTGGAGTGAAAAATGTGAATCTGTGTTTAAAAATCTTAAGGATCAATTAACATCTGCACCTATTTTGGTTGTACCTGATCCAAATGGAGACTTTACGGTAGTAACATATGCTTCGGGAAGGGCTCAAAGGTATTTTGTTACAAAATGAGCATGTTATAGCATATGAGAGTAGAAAACTCAAGTTACATGAACTAAATTATGCTCCCCATGACCTAGAGCTTATTGTCATTGTTCATGCACTTCAAGTATGGAGGCATTATATTTTAGGGAGACCTTTTGAATTAAAGATTGACCATCTTGGGCTGAAGTATATTTTCACTCAGCCAAATCTAAATGCAAGACAACGAAGGTGGTTAGAGTTTCTATCTCAGTATGATTTTGACATAAGTTACATAAAGGGAAAAGAAAATAGAGTGATAGATGCACTAAGTCATAGGAAACATATTTCTACACTTATAACCTTGAGGACTCATTTTAAGGATGAAGTAAAAAGAATTATGGAATCTGATTCATACTTTCAGCAAATAAAAACAACACTTGCTATTGCAAATCCAAATGACTCAAGATATAAAGGTTTTCACTTTGATGATGAAGGAATCTTGAGATATAATAATCAAGTGTATATACCTTTAGGAAATGAGTTAAGAAGGAAGTTGTTAATTGAATTTCATAATTCACCTTATTCAGGACATCCTGGTATTACAAAATGCTTGTTGATTTAAAACAACAATATTTTTGGAAAGGGATGAAAAGGGACGTAATTGATTTTGTGACACACTGCTTAGAATGTCACTTGTTAAGGATAAACATATGCATCCATCTGGTTTATTGTACCCTCATAACATACCACAATATAAATGGCAAGTAATTAGCATGGATTTTGTTCAAGGGTTACCAATGTCAAGAAATAAGCATGATGTTATTTTAGTTGTTGTTGATAAACTAACAAAGGTAGCACATTTTATTGCTGGTAATCTTAAGGATGATTCCCTATTTTAGCAAAAATATTTATGCATGAAATTTTTAGATTGCATGGAGTACCTGAATTGATCATATCAGATAGAGACCCTAGAATGACATCTAGATTTTGGCAAACGCTTAATGCGCCTTAGGAACTAAACTGAATTTTAGTTCAACATACCATCTAGAAATGGATGGGAAAACTAAAAGAGTTAATTAGGTTTTAGAAGATATGTTACAAATGTACTACATGGATTAGCAGTAAAAATGGGAAGAGTACCTCCCATTAGTTGAATTTTCTTATAATAACATGTACCACGCCTCTCTAAAAATGGCACCTTTTGAAGCATTATACGGAAGGAAATGTAGAACTCCGGTCAGTTGGGATAGCATAGAAGACAAAGAGGTAATTGGACCTAAAATCCTTACTAAAATGGAACAACAAGTTAAAATGATTCATGAATGTTTGAAAGAAGCAGCAGATAGGCAAAAAGTTGTGCAGATCTAAAAAGGGTTGATAAGAAATTTGAACTCGGTGAAAAAATATTTTTGTGGGTTAAGCTGAAAAAGAGTTCTATAATATTTGAAAAGGCTACTAAATTATCACCTCATTATATGGGACCCTTTGAAATTGTTGAAGTAATCAATCCCACAGCTTATCGTTTAGCTTTACCACCTACTTTATGTAACATTCCCATTTTAAAGCTTTAGAAACAAGGGAAATTTTTTTTTTTGAATAGCGTTCTCTGTTCTAAATTATCATAATTTAGAACACATATTCCATGCCAATCAATATCATAACAGATAACCATATGTAGTCAGTAATGACTCAATGAATCCGATCTCTCATTTCATGACTCGAGTTTCTTATCAATCCTTCATGTTAATTCAATGTATTGTCTACTAAGTATACTTGGTTCTTTTACCCTTTTTGGGGTATTGAAGTGTTCCATTTAAGAGGCCTATCTGATTATTTATTACCAATATTCATCTGAAATCCTACTTCTTAAACTAGGTGATATAGGACAACGCAACCAACATGAGTGCTTGCGACACTTTGGCGAAATATTTTCACATGCTTTGCATGATCATATTCCTAGATGACATACTCATCAACAGAATATGTTCTTCACCCCACTTCATCTATTATCTATAATGGTCTTCACGACTCTGTTAATCCTCTTGTCCAAGGTTTAACCATAACTCAGGTTAGCAACATAGATTGGTATAGAGGGCCATTCACGGTGACTAAGGGTACATAGACATACTCAATCAACCTAGGTTGATTGCATGTGTCTAGTTACCTTCAGTCATCGAGAGTCCTTCCCTATATCAAATCATGTCCCTAAACTGACCTAGAGTGTAACCAAGTCAAGTCTGAGTTTATGTAAACCTATATGATCCGATTCGGAAGGGTGTTGCAACATGTTAGCTACAACACTGTGTCCTCATGAAGACTCGGTATTCATGATGACACATTATTGCAGTTGGTGTGTACCAATATCCCATGGAATCCCCTTGTCTAGAGGTACATATCCAGATAAGAGGTTAAATACTCTCTTATCTTCTTAATTTAAGATTCAGTTTCAGCAACCCTGTTGATTTTCTAATCTCTTCGATCATTATGGTTGCTAGTCATAAATGACTTATGGTTATCATGTAGCTTAATCTATAACCAATCCTTCTACCCGAAGGATTGTATGTCATTCCTTGGTTTCTTAATTCAAGTTTATGATTACAGTCCAAATCAGCTTAACACAAGTAAGATTTAACTTACTAAGTTTAACCAAGTTCATCCATGACTGAAATTAGATTCTGATTTATTTATAATAGAATTCATTAAGATGAAGTCTATTTCATGTATATATATTTTCATTTTCAGCTACCTTATTTTAGGATTAAGGTTTACTAAGAAGAGGTATAGATTCCCTCTTTCTGAATATCCCTTGAGTATTATACCCAAAAAGGATAGTAACGAATATTTAATTTCGAAGACTAATTGTCTTTCCCTTAACATATATTCGTTAGGGTCCATTGCAACAATTAATTATACAAAAACCATATGTAATTTACTTATCTATTATTGTCAATGAATAAACCATATTGACCTAGTTGAGTGTTCATCTATGCATGCCAACCTTAAAGTTGCAATTAAGAGTAGGATAGAGTATCAATACTCTTTTTCTCTATTTCATTTGAGTCCAACTGAAATAATCCAAAACATATATGTTTACAAGAGAATAAGAATAAGTTTACAATCCCCTTGTAGTAAGCCTAAAAGATAATGGCACATCAAAGATCAATAACACTCAATCCCTTTTCCATTTATCAAACAAAATACATATTTTAGATCTAAACATTTTAGACATCTTTCATGTCAATCAACATTGATAAGATTAAGTAAATTTTACAACTCTTTCCTTTTTCAATTACATCTCAAAAAGAATAATAATTCCTCATTAAAGTTACAGCCTTTTAGTAAACACAGAAGCATCATAAAGGAACTTGTCTTCTTTTGTCACTTACGGAATCCATCTACAAAAATTGCTAGCACGGGTCAGTTCGTTGAACTGAGCATGATAAGCACTAATCATTAAAGCAATGTGCTTTTGACTAACTGTTTCATAAAAATAAATCCACTCTTATGAAACATTAAGCAATACAAGACAGATACCTAATAAAGAATTAAGTACCACTAAAAGAAGAACAGAGTGAGAAACCTTGTCAAATTAAATAAGTATCAAGATTAAACAACAATCTTTGTTTAGCAATTTCATAAGAAAAGCTACAACAAACAAGTAATATTACATCCATATTACTTATCCGTTTCATACTATAGTGTCTTTGAATCATTCCAATTTAAGCCAACTCTAGCCTAACCTTTTTGTTCAACATCAATAGATTTTACAAGGTTTAAATTCCATGTATTTCTCCCCGAAGATAGTCACACATCAATTCATTACCTTCTTAATAATCAATTGAGAAGGAAAGAAAAAGGAAAGAAAGTGATTCATCCAACTATCTACTCTGTAATTCCCTTTAGCTAACTTAACCAAAATGGTTAGCTTCAAGCAAGGTGTAGTAATAACGAGAAATAAATAGTCAGAGAGAGATAACAATCAACTACATTTTGAGCACAAGAGTAATAGATAATGAAATCCATAACTCAGAAAGGAGAGAGAGAATGAGATGGAAGTCAATAATCAAGATGAGAGAGAGATTCTCATTATTTCTTCCCAATATCGAATCAATTATATAAACCAGTAACATGCAAATTGGTTAACAATAAGGTACTTCCTAAACACAAAACATGGATAGTTTTAGTAGCTTACTAGCTAACACTAAAGGAAATATTCAAAGAATTCATTATACAACAAGATTAGAAGTATCAAGCAACAACTAATCTTCTAAATTCATCCACGTTGATAGCTTTGCACACTAAAAACAAAGATTATGCATCCCAAATAGAAAGTGATTAAGAGATTACAGTCAAGTAAAAACATGTTTCTTATTCCATAGGAAGGAAATAATTCATTTTCGAGATACAATGAAAAGAAGTCCAACTAGATTCAAATACAATTGGTAAAAATGAGAGGATTGTAATCCCCCAGTACATGTGTTCATCATTGAGCCTAAAAGGAGAAGGAGAAACTTTACGCTCCAACTGAATTTTGACTAAGATGAAAGCAATCAAAGGAAATGAAACCCCAAATTGGTTCCCAAAATTGAACAAAAGGGAGAAGAATAAGATCGAATGTTCCAACTCTTTCCCCTCAGATAACCAAAACCAACTAATCCCAAGATCCACTAAAGTAGTCGACTTTCACAACACCATCTACATAAGTAAATTGAAAGGTTTTCCACAAACGGTTTAATACATGTAGGTGAGAGAAACTAAAATATCCTCACACAGTCCCTGGAAAAGAGTTAAACTAAATATTACCATATTTCAAACAAGGAAGGTCAAAACCAAATGAAATTCCTTCTAACAATCCCACAAAAATTCACGCGTTTAAACACATTAAACTCAAAGGGAGAAAACATTTCATCATTGTCCTTTTAACAAGTTTAAATTCACAATACATTGAATCCAAATAGCTGTTCCAACTTATCTCAAATAGAAACAACCAGATTCAAGGTGATTCATTTTTCAGAGAAGATGAAGCACTTCATACTTCCCACAATTAAAAGAAAAACAAACCCAATTAAAATATTTACCACATAATGCTTTCCCTTAATCCCTTGTACAGAAAACCAGAAGCCCACATGACTTAAGCATCATTCCAGTTTCAAATACAATAAACATGATTTACTCAAACATGCATTCAGAAAATACCCATATTGCATCCTTTCAAATCAACAAACTCAAACAGAAGATCACAACCAAAATACACCAAAACATTTCCACAAATCCATTCATTTCAAAGAGCAGAGTTGTTCTAATGAAGATGCTTAATAAAAAGAAAAACTATTTAATAAGAAGAGCCTATCATGCCTGATGAAATTTCTTGTTGATTTGTAGAAGATCTCCAGTTGAGCTTCTCAAGAATCTCTTCTTTTCAAACAACGTCAACAACCAAATCTCCCAACTACCTCCATGTTTCCACAGGTTCAGAAACAGTTTGAGGATGCTCAAGATCACAATGGATTGAAAAAAAGACTTGCTGGTTCGAAGAACCAAAACCACATGTAGAGAAAAAACCAGAAGGACTAGAATGACCAACAACTTTCCCAATTCCATCTTCCCAACTCCTAGGTTGTTTCCTCCACTAAGCCTGAGGTTATTGAATGCAAATTCCCTCTCTTTCCTTATGCCACCACCACTTTGAATTTGGTGAAGTTTATTTCAAAAACTAACATGCATTTTTAAATTTAGCAGAGATTCTAGCTAGGCATCCCACCTAATTTCCTTGCCTCTGCCAAACTTGGAAAATTAGGATGTAAGGACTGAGATTTAATTCTCATTAATACCTTAAAACCACCGCTACTAACCTTCTATTTGCCACATAACCCATAGGTACCCTTTCATCTTAGTAATAGTTTAGGTCACCTTAGCATTAGTTAGGTTTCCATCTTAGTTATTAGGTATTTAAAATTTATCTTAGGTTAGGTCATAACCCCCTTAGGTTAGAATCCATATAGGAAACATTACAGTTTAGGTCAGATCCGAATAGCACCAACCATTCTGACCAAAGTTAAGGCATTTGCCTTATAAGACCAATAATAGGTCCTTAATCTCCTCACACTGTTCAACGTTCCAAAACATTAATAAAGGAGGTCCAGACTTACTATTTGCAACATGATACTAGTAAGGATATTGTTATCCAACTTCACCCCCCCAGGTTGAATTGATAACATACATCAGGATTCTCAAGTCCCAGGATGAAAAAGAATGAGCTCTGAGAGAATGCGAGAAGTTACAGAAAATAAGCCTGGACCAGAAAAAAATTGTGAAAATCGGCTAAGTCCTTGTCTTAGAAATATTTGGGACGTTCGGGACACCAAGGCGCGGTTCGGCAAAACACCTCCAGGTGGCCCGAAGCACTGGGACAAGTGGAACAAATGTACGTGAAGGACGCGAACCGGCCGGTTCGGCCGAAACAGGAAACTAGCACACAAGGACAAGTGGGACAAAGGGACGCGCGGGCGAATAGCCAAAGGAGAGCGAAAGCCAATCGAGATCACACCACATGTCACCGCGTAGAAAAAGGGACGAGGAAGCCCATTTCGGGCGGATCGGAGGATTTTTTCCCATGAAGCACTGGGATATTTGGGACAAAAGGACGCGGTGGACGCAAAAATCCGGCAGGCCCGTGGACAAATCACAGCATGACACGTGTCACCAAGGAAAAAGGTCCAAAAGTCAAAGGCGAGTTTTGAGCAGTCGATCCAAACCAATGAAATAGTGCCACGTGTCCAAGTTTAAGGGGCCCATAAGAAAAACCCATGAAAAGGTGGAGAGAGGGAATTACTCAGCGGACCAGAGCCTGCCACGTGTCGTCCAGATGGCAGAACGTGGGAAAAGAAATTTAAAAATCCGTTTTCACCTGTTTTGTGCCCTAAATCTTCAGACCTTCATATCTTTCGATCCAGAGCTCGGATTTGCACGTTCTTTATATCAACGGAAATCTGTTGAAATTATCTACATGATTATGGGGTCAATCTTGCATTTTGGTGCAGTTTGGAGGGAGAAAATTAAGAAAATTCATCTCTGACGCGTGTAATGCTTCAACAACCAACTTTAATACAGCAGACAGCTCGCCGCTCCTGTTAGACAGCCCGCCGTTTTGCCAGGATCCGCCGCTTGGATCATAATGAGATGATTTAAATGCTACCAAGAAGTGGTTGGAGCAGATTCTGAATTTCCCCTCTCTCCTCTCTCATTTCTTGATATATATTGTAAAGAGAAGCCCTTTTAAGAGAGCGGACATTTTTTGTTTTGCATCCTCCCTTCTTCCCTCACTTGCAAGAGAGTTTGTGGAGTTTTCAAACCTCCCATATAGGTTGTAATGCCAGTCTTTTGCCTCTTGGCCACTGCAATATACTGTATTGACTTTTGAGCAATAATATATATGTTTGTGATTGATTCTCAACCCTCTCATGTATTCATTGTTGTCGTTTTGATCTCTTATTGCAGTTTGGTTACCTGTGCATGGTGTTTGTATTGCATTTATGTGGTCTGTGTTAAATTTGCAAAACAAATGTCTAATATTCCTCGGTGCATCACCTTTGTAGTTTAGGTTTTATTCTATGCATTTTCTTACCCTGTCTCCTTGGCAAGTTAGATTAGGTTTTAGTAAACCCTCTGCATTTTTTGTATGCATCTGAACAGAGGAATAGGAACCAGCCTTCTCTAGAGAATCTTTTCTCATCTTCACAAGTCCCACACTTGGAGAAAGGATTCCATGTTGTGCAATCACACTGGATGCCTGAACATCAACCTAGAAGCCTGATCTACATCCAGGGGTGTTGTGAGTCTGCAACAACAGTTTTGGCACGCCCGGTGGGACACTAGAGGTCTCATTTTTATTGCAGCAAAGTTGATATGCATCTGCTGCAGTTTTCTTGCTTATAAGAGCTATTATTTGCATATCTGGCGACTCCAAGGGGAAGAATCAACTAGTTTCAGCAGTGCAGGCCTGAAAACTCATGAGAAGAATCACCACAAGGTCAAGAGTCGAGAAGAAGAAGTGTTGTTTGAATACCTGCAGTTATCTCTGAGAAGAAGGTAAAGAGGAAGAAGGATTCAAAGGTCTCCATCTCCACCAAACAGAACTCTCTCAACTCCTCCACCTGACAGGCCTTTCTTTCAATATACAAGGGTTTTAAGACCAATCAGAATGGCTCAGAACAACCCCTACGTCAACTTCACAGGTAGCAGCCCACTTGCTCTCAATGCACAACATCCAGTTCCTATTGCAGCCTTGAAGAACATTCCCTACTTCACTGGAGAAAATCAGACTACTCCAGGTGATCATGTTAAAGATATTGCTAACCTTTGTGCAATCCATGAAATCGATGAAATGCAAGTGGCTGTCAAATTACTGGCATCTTCATTCAAGGGTAAAGCATTGCAATGGTTTAGGAGCCTTGGGGCTGGTTCTATTACAAACTGGAATCAGCTGTGCATTGCACTTCACGAGCAATTTGGAGAGAAGGGAGACAACTTGTCTCTTTTGGAGCAGTTGACAACTATCAAGAGAGCCCCAACAAGCGGTGGCCGTGACTTCAACTTCAGATTTCAAAGGTCTTGGGATAGGATTCCAGTGGCAGTCAGGCCAACAGCAGGAGGTGCTTTTCTATATTACCTTAAAGCTTTGAATTCTGATATTTCTATGTTAATTCAGTCCATGGGAGGCACAACAATCCCTATGGCTTATAGCATTGCCATTAGAGCTGAAAACTGTCTTATTCAAGCTGGTAAACTGGCTCCTAGGCCTCCTATGCCCTTGTATCCAAACTTAGAAAATCCAAGCACTAGTCAAGCACCCACTTTGGCTCCTGTTCCCACTCCTAGAAATCAGAGTTCGAATGAAGCTTCCACTTCATCTCCAAGTGCTTCAAATGAACTCCAAGAGGTCATGAAACAGTTGCAAAATTTGGGAAATGAGCTGGTTACTATTAAGAGGCAGCAAGCCCAAGGTTTCAGACCTTCTTATCAACCTCAAGCTCAGCCTAATAGGCAGCCATACCAACCACAAAGACCACCTAATCCAACTACAAATATGAATCAAAATCAAAGCCAAGTAAGGCCTCCTGCCAATAGACCATTCCAGCCCTATAATCCAAATGCCATATCTGCCTCTAAGGCATTAGTGCCAACACAGAACAACATTGCTCAGGAATATGATTGGTGCTTTCCATGCAACGAGCCTCACAACCAATCCATGTGCTTCAATGGTGCTCTCAATCAAGCACTAATGGTGACAACTACCGGTGTGGAGGGCGAGGCGATCGAAGAAACAACCAACAACCAGAAACATTCCAACAACAATCAGCCCCAAATGACACTACATTGGTGAACTGGCAAGCAGAAGATTTCTGTGGCATGAATCAGGCAGTTTCTCAAGGTGTTGCAGCCAACACAAGGTCAAAAAGGAGGAATCTGGGTGAAGAACAGCCATTAGCCCCAGCCAATCCACAACCTTCCACGGCTCCACAAATGATTGGCAAGCAGAGTCCAGTTTCAAATACACAAGGGCAGCCAAGAACAACCCCTAGGCCAACTCAAATGCCAGCTGTTGCTGCCCACGTGCAGGGAGTAAACGTGCAAACCAAAGGACAACAGAGAGATTCTTCATCACCATTCAGTATCATTGATCAGATGAAGAAGACAAACATTAACATATCAATGTGGGAATCCCTATCTATCCCAGGCCAAAGAGATCTGCTGCAAGCTGCCATGAAGGATTGGACAACTTCGAATCAGCGGGTTCAGATGCAAGACAAAGTGCTTACAAATGCTGCCCAGCCTGAAGGAAGTCATGGAGGACAACAAGGTAAAATGTTGAAGCCCCCTCCTTTCTATGTTTCATTAATCATTGGGGATAAACTAGTACACAATTGCATGATTGATTCCAGGGCAAGTAGCTCCGTGATGCCCAAGCAAATAGCTGATCAGCTGGGTCTCGAATATGAAGTAATATCTAAAGGAGTAGTGCAATTGGATGGGACAACAATAGCAATAGTTGGAGTGATTAAAAACTTGAGTCTTACCTTGCATGCATGTCCAAATGTTGTTGTCTTACAAGATGTATCAATCATAGACCTTCCACCACTCTTTTCCCTTTGCTTGTCAAGGGACTTCACAGCCAAGATTGGAGGGTATTTGTCTGCTGATTGGTCTCACATGCTGTTTAGAACAAGGTATGGAACTAAGGCCACAATCAGATCCGAACCCATTGCAAACTTCCATATTGAGCCTTACACCCCAAGTCAGATTAATGCCAATTGCTCAGCATTTGATCAAGAAGATCACCCTAGTACTGATGAGGCTGACACCAAGGTTGGAAGTATCCTGGACCTAACTCTTGATGAATGGGAAAACAAGATACATGCTTTTGATCCCTATCAAGAAGTAGAAGAATCTGAGCTGGGAGTCTATTGTATACACGAAGAAAATCAACCTGTTCCTAGCATCACCAAGCCAAGCCATAATGATGACAACGAGGTATGGCAGCTGTTTTTTGACGGATCAAGGAGTAGGCAAGGTGCAGGAGGTGGAGCCATGCTTGTTTCACCCCAAGGAATAAAGTACTATTCAGCTTTTAGATTTCAATTTGCATGCTCCAATAACACTGCTGAATATGAAGCCTTGGTGCAAGGGATGCATTGGGCAATCAAGAGAAAAATAAAGAATCTGCAAGTCTTTGGGGACAGTGAATTGATTGTAAATCAGGTCAAGGGACGGCATGCTGCCAAGAATGATCTACTCAGGTGCTACAAGAACAGGGTGTGGGACCTCATGGAAGATTTTGAAGGTTTTGGCATCGAATCCATTCCCAGGAAAGAGAATCAAGGCTTGGCAGCGCTTGCTTGCAGCAGTAGGGGCAGCCTTTGACATTACGAAAAGCATTCAACAAGACAAGGTACAGCCAAACATCCACGTGATTGTGAGGCCTTCAGTGCCGGATAACAATGTCAGTTGGCAAGTGTTTGAGAATGACCAGCAAATCGTCAATTTCCTCCAAGAAGAAGTGAGTTCTCTCGCTGCGAGAATCAAGACAAGTTGCATCGCGATATGGTGACCAAGTGGTGCGATTGAGAACTAACAAATTACCAAAAGGCCTCATAACCTTGGAGTCAATCTTGACAACCCGAATGATCGATTCGGAAGGAGAAGGCAAACATTCAAGTAAAGGGTGAGGATTTAGAGCCTATTTTAGTGGAAGAAGGAAAAACATTGCAGATTGGCAAAGTAAGTACCTCACAAGAGAAATCTGATTTTGTTAAGCTTTGCCAAGAATTTCCAGATGTCTTCGCTTGGAGCTATGAAGACTTGAGAGGATTCAATCCAAATTTGGCACAACATACCATAGAATTGGATCCAGATGCTAAGCCCATCAGGCAGAAGCAGAGACCAGTCAACCCTCACATTGAGCCTCTGATGAAGAAAGAGCTAAATAAGCTAATAGAGGCAAGCATTATATTCCCGATCAAGCACTCAAGCTGGGTTGCTAACTTGGTTCAGGTCAGGAAGAAGAGCGGAGAAATCAGGTTGTGTGTGGACTTCCGAGACCTCAATAGGGCATCTCTCAAGGATCATTATCCACTCCCTTCCATGGAGCAAATATTGCAAGTAGTATCCGGTTCAGAGAGATTCTCTCTCCTAGATGGCTACTCAGGGTATAATCAGGTGATGGTAAAAGAAGAGGACCAATTCAAGACAACCTTCACAACTAAATGGGGCACGTATGCTTACAAGAAGATGCCATTTGGGCTGTCCAACGCTGGTGCTACCTTTCAAAGGGCAATGGACATGGCGTTCAAGGGCTTGATCAACAAGATAGTGCTGATATACCTTGATGACATCACTGTATTCTCCAAGAATGCAGCAGACCATCTCTTTCACCTCAGGCAAGTGTTTCAGAGGTGTAGAAAGTTTGGAGTGTCTTTGAACCCCAAGAAGTGCATCTTTCTTGCACATGAAGGAAAGCTCCTTGGCCATATTGTCTCGAAAGAGGGACTGTAATTGACCCAGAGAGAGTTGAAGCCATAAGAGCACTGCCATTGCCAAGTCACAAGAAGGCTCTTCAAAGCTTCTTGGGAAGGATCAATTTTGTCCGCAGGTTTATCCCAGATTTTGCAGCCCTTGTCAAGCCCATCACCAAAATGTTAAAGAAGAGCATGGCTTTTAAGTGGACAGCAGAAGGCAAGGAGAGTTTTGAGGCAATCAAAGAAGCTATCTCTCAAGCACCAACTCTCATTAACCCAAACTTCTCCAAGGATTTCATCCTCTATGCATTTGGAGGTGATGACACTATCTCTGCCATTCTGGTACAGTAGAACAAAGATAATGATGAGCAGCCGATTGCCTTTTTCAGCCAGAGCCTAGATGACTGCGAGGTGAGGTACTCTTTTATTGAAAAGCATGTACTTGCAGTAATCAGAAGCTTGAAGAAATTCAAGCATTTAGTCTCAAACAACAAGGTCCAGTTGTTGGTCTCACATGCTGGAGTTAAAGACTTCCTCCTCAACAAGGATTTGAATGAGAAAAGGGCAGGTTGGATCACCCGTGTCATGGAGTATGACATTGATATCAAGATCACCAAGCTGGTAAGAGGGAAAGGACTGTGTGAGCAGCTGGTTTTGGGGAAGCAAAAGGAAGTATGCAACGAAGAAGAGGCTGTTTTGACAGTCCAGGACAATCATGAGCCAAGTGGCAATCAAGAAGAAGATGATGCTTCCCCCACTCCTTGCTGGACCCAAGATATTATGCACTTCCTAGGTACAGGCCAGTGCCCCCTAGAGATGAACAAGACCCAAAGGAGACACTTCAGGTTGCAGGCTATTCCGTATGCCATTGTTGATGGAGTTTTGTTCAAGAAAGACGTGAATGGAGTGTTGCTGAGATGCATTAGCACAGATCAGATTCAAAGGGTGTTGGAAGAGTTTCATGGTGGACCAGCTGGTGGCCATTTTGCACCAAGAGTGACAGCTCTAAAAATCATGAAGGCTGGTTATTATTGGCCTAAAATCTTCAGTGATTGCTATGCATGGATCAAGAGGTGTAAGAATTGTGCATTCTTCATAGGAAAAGAGAAGTTTGCTGCCCTTCCATTGC
Organism: Taxus wallichiana var. yunnanensis; assembly: GCA_018340775.1. NCBI lineage: Eukaryota > Viridiplantae > Streptophyta > Pinopsida > Cupressales > Taxaceae > Taxus > Taxus wallichiana. The sequence continues at coordinate 43,397,191 of CM031236.1, forward strand.
ATCCAATCTCAGTTGACCAGCCATTCATGCAATGGGGTTTGGACTTCATTGGAGTCATTAACCCCAATTCAAGCCAAGGGCATAAATGGATTTTGACAGCCACCGACTACTTCACCAAATGGACAGAAGCAGTAGCACTCAAAGAGGCAAATGAGTCTAGCATCCTAGACTTTTATGAGGGAATAACAACCAGATTTGGTGTACCTACCACAATAATCTCTGATAATGCATTGGCATTCATTGGATCTAAGGTGACTGAGTGGGCCGTCAAGAATGGTATTTACCTGAGCACTTCATCGAACTATTACCCTCAGGGTAATGGCCAGGCCGAGTCTACAAACAAGAACTTGTTAAGGATCATTAGGAGAACTCTTGATGAGAATCAGAAGTCTTGGCACACCAAGCTGAAATCAGCCTTATGGGCTGATAGGATCACTCCCAAAAGATCCACAGGTAACTCTCCATTCAGGCTTGTCTATGGAAGAGAGGAAATCTTGCCCATGTCACTTGAGTTACCAACATTGGAACTCATGAAGCAGCTGGAGTTACTTGAATTTGAGCCCATGGAGGTGAGATATGCAGAGTTGATGGAGCTGCAAGAGATCAGAAATCAGGCATCCCAAGCAATGGAAAAGGATCAAGCTTTGATCAAGAAAACCTTCGATAGAAAGGCCAAGGATAGATCTTTTCAAGTTGGAGATCTAGTGTTGAAATGGGATGCGGACAGAGCAAAACCGGGAAGGCATTCAAAATTTGATGCTATTTGGAGTGGCCCATACATGGTCACAAAGTGCAAGAGCAACAATGCTTTCCAATTGGCCTCATTGGATGGTGAAGAACTGCAGATTCCAGTAAATGGAATCTATCTCAAACATTGCTACTGAAAATAAAAGGTTCACCCTTGTAAATATTAGTCTAGATTTCAATTCCTCTAAGTGCGTATGCACATTGTCTTGTTGTAGTTAGGTTTCAGTTTCCCTAAGTGCTTTGGCGCAGGTTTTGTCGCTCCTAGTTTGAGTTTTTACAGTTCAGCGTGCTCTCATGGAGGGAGTTGCAGTATCAGGCTCATTTCAGGTCATTGTTTATGACTCCATGCCCAATGGATCACAAAAAGGCAACTGGTCTTTTCATCTAGCAGGCAGATGACCCCGCTGAGTCACCAAATTGTTATCCAACTTCACCCCGAGGTTGAATTGATAACATACATCAGGATTCTCAAGTCCCAGGCTGAAAAAGAACGAGCTCTGAGAGAATGCGAGAAGTTGCAGAAAATAAGCCTGGACCAAAAAAAAATTGTGAAAATCGGCTAAGTCCTTGTCCTAGAAATATTTGGGACGTTCGGGACACCAAGGCGCGGTTCGGCCGAAACGCCTCCAGGCGGCCCGCGAAGCACTGGGACAAGTGGAACAAATGTACGTGAAGGACGCAAACCAGCCGGTTCGGCCAAAACAGGAAACTGCAGCACAAGGACAAGTGGGACAAAGGGACGTGCGGGACGCGGATAGCCAAAGGAGCCGAAAGCCAATCAGATCACGCCACGTGTCACCGGCAGAAAAGGGACGAGGAAGCCCATTTCGAGGCGGATCGGAGGATTTTGTCCCGAAGCACTGGGACATTTGGGACAAAAGGACGCGGTGGACGTGAAAATCCGGCAGGCCCGTGGACAAATCACAGCATGACACGTGTCGCCAAGGAAAAAGGTCCAAAAGTCAAAGGGGCGAGTTTTCGAGCACTGATCCAAACCAATGAAATAGTGCCACGTGTCCAAGTTTAAGGGGCCCACAAGAAAAACCCACGAAAAGGTGGAGAGAGGGAATTGCTCAGTGGACCAGAGCCTGCCACATGTCGTCCAGATGGCAGAATGTGGGAGAAGAAATTTAAAAATCCGTTTTCGCCTGTTTTGTGCCCTAAATCTTCAGACCTTCATATCTTTCGATCCAGAGCTCGGATTTGCACGTTCTTTATATCAACGGAAAGCTGTTGAAATTATCTACATGATTCTGGGGTCAATCTTGCATTTTGGTGTAGTTTGGAGGGAGAAAATTAAGAAAATGTCTCTGACGCGTGTAATGCTTCAACAACCAACTTTAATACAGCAGACAGCTCGCCGCTCCTGTTAGACAGCCCGCCGTTTTTCCAGGATCCGCCACTTGGATCATAATGAGATGATTTAAATGCTACCAAGAAGTGGTTGGAGTAGATTCTGAATTTCCCCTCTCTCCTCTCTCATTTCTTGATATATATTGTAAAGAGAAGCCCTTTTAAGAGAGCGGAATTTTTTTTGTTTTGCATCCTCCCTTCTTCCCTCGCTTGCAAGAGAGTTTGTGGAGTTTTCAAACCTCCCATATAGGTTGTAATGCCAGTCTTTTGCCTCTTGGCCACTGCAATATACTGTATTGACTTTTGAGCAATAATATATATGTTCGTGATTGATTCTCAACCCTCTCATGTATTCATTGCTGTCGTTTTGATCTCTTATTGCAGTTTGGTTACCTGTGCATGGTGTTTGTATTGCATTTATGTGGTCTATGTTAAATTTGCAAAACAAATGTCTAATATTCCTCGGTGCATCACCTTTGTAGTTTAGGTTTTATTCTATGCATTTTCTTACCCTGTCTCCTTGGCAAGTTAGATTAGGTTTTAGTAAACCCTCTGCATTTTTTGTATGCATCTGAACAAAGGAATAGGAACCAGCCTTCTCTGGAGAATCTTTTCTCATCTTCACAAGTCCCACACTTGGAGAAAGGATTCCATGTTGTGCAATCACACTGGATGCCTGAACATCAACCTAGAAGCCTGATCTGCATCCAGGGGTGCTGTGAGTCTGCAACAACAGATACCTAAATCCAGCTTCTTAAAATTTATATCAAAACATAGCTCGGTTCCATAATATGTTTCATTCAAGATGTCTATTAACAAGATGACAAGAAAGAGAATCAAGCATACCTTGGATCAATGGAATTGATTCAAGGTATGATGTTAACATATGGAATAGGGTTGGTGCTTATGGAGGACTCGAGAGGTTGGTGCTTATGGAAGACTACAAGATGGTTTTGAGAGTGTGGTTTCAGCTTGCTTTGGTTGCAGAATGCCTTTCAACATGCTACAAACATGCTTTGCTAAGATGACATCTTCGATGTAAAATAGAATAAAGATATTCATATTAGATCTAGATCCTGGGCTAATATTGTAAAAGGTACCTCTTGACAAAAATGTGGGTCCCCATTCCCGCATCTGGAATGAATATTGCTTTTAAAAGTACAAAAGATAAGGAGGGGGTGACCCACATACAAGTGCCTGACGGTTGTCTGCCGCATAGAGCTCTTGAGAAAACAAATCTCGCGCTCATTAGAAATTTTTTAGGAGCCGACCCAATGTTGATATTATTAGAAAATGGGCCATGCGACGATGGAAACCAAAAGGAGATTTAAATATCACCACCTTGGAAAAAGGGTTTTTCTAGCTGCTTTCAATCAATAGGCCGATATGGATTCAATCCTATTGGGTGGCCCCTGTATATTGGTAATATGGGGTTTTTCTTAAAAAAATGGTATCTAGGTTTCACCCTAATACTGAGAATATACATACCATCCCCATTTGGTGTAGGCTCCCAAGGCTGCCCCTTCATCTTTGGGATGATGCAATTCTTCTCCATATTGCTAGATCGGTTGGTTCTCCAATCGGGCTAGATGGGCCTATGAAAAATAGATCTAGACTTGCCTTTGCAAGGTTCTGTGTCTCATCTGAAATGGAGAAGGAGCTTCCTAAACACATCATTCTTCAATCAAAATTTGGGGCATGGAAACAATCAATAGAATATGAGGCTTTTCAACTAAGATGTCATAAATGCCATAAATTAGGCATTTTTCCGGAAAATGTCCAGAGAGCATGAAGCAAAAACATGATAAACCTTCTAATCATCTTGAAGAGCCAGGATAGAAATAGATAGAAGAGGCTAAAAAGCCTCTCTAACCGATAGGAAAGATCAAAGTACAAGGGACCGCTGCATGCGAGCATTGAATATGAGAATCAAAGGCCAAAAAAAGGTTTTAAGACCATAATAAAGAGGCCACCGGTCTATAGAAAACTATGGAGACCAAAAAACCCTCCGTCGGGAAAGAGTGATGAAACTCAAAAGGGAAAAGATAATGATCAGACAAAGGGTGAAGAAGCTCTGAAGGAAACAAAAAAAGATCAGACAAAGATGCTTGAGAATACAAATCCTGTAAAACTGAACATGGAAGTGGATGAAAAAATGAAAAAGTTTACATTCATCTAACCATTTCCAATGAAGAGGAGATGGAGAAAATTACTCCCCTCCCTCATCAAGAACCGGTAAATAAGAACAGTTCTTTGAAGTATAAAGAACTAAACAAAACAAGACAAGGAAAAGCTAAAGAACTCCTAGAATCCATAGTAAGAGATCTAAATGAGGATAAAGAGTTTGCAGATATGGAGGAGCTCATAGACAATGAATGCAACAGAGAATCCCCTTTAGCTCAACATCTTGTTTTTGATAAAGGAAAAGAAGAAGGAGAAATTACCCTTGCATCGACAAAGAACCTATCTGAATGTGATAAGGATGGATTCATCACAGTTCAACGTAAGAAACGAAGACTGAAAGGCTTTGAAGAAATTCCAAAATCACTTTATAGTGATAAAAAGAAACAAATAGGAAGTTAGGAAGCTTCCACTTCAAGAATCACAAGAGCTACTACCAAAGAGTTATGAATATTGGAGTTATCTATAAAAAAGGTAGACCCTCCAAAAGTGATGTAAGGAAAAAAGAGACTGAGAAAGAAATTGCAGATGGTACTCAAAGCCTTTTGAGCCATCCAGCAACCACCTCCCCAATCCTTTTTTAATGAAGGTTTTATCTTGGAATGTCAGGGGACTAAATGGGGGTCCTAAACAAAGAATGCTTAAGGAACTTAGAAGATCAAGTAGGCCCAGTATCCTTCTAATTCAAGAAATGAAAATGAAAACTAAAGTTGTTGAAGAGTGCAAATTTTTTTTTGGGGATAATGTTGCCTTTCTTTTCTTTCGATTCTCAAGGGGCTTTTAGAGGTCTAGCGGTCTTCTGGGACATTAAAATTATTCATGGTAATGTGCTTTTCTCCTCTCAGAATCATTTAGCTATAAATTTTAAAAGTCTTGAGAATAATTCTAGTTGGATCCTTTCCAATATCTATGCTCCAAATACTACTGCTGGTAGAAGGAATTTATGGAAAGAGTTAGCTTGGTTTAGAAATAACTTTGAGGAATCAAACTGGCTGATAATGGGGGATTTTAACACTCCTCTAAACCCTGGGGAGAAATTTGGAGGGAACTCTAATTTCTCTACTAGCATGGAAGATTTTGCTTGACTTCATTTCGTATCTCAACCTTATGGACATTGAACTTCATGGTAATCAATACACTTGGTCTAACAGAAGAATTGGGGAAAATTTGATTCAGGTAAGATTAGATAGAGCTCTCATTTCTACTAACTGGATCTTAAATCAGAATTTTCATCTCTCCTCTCTTCCCAGAATTGGTTCTGACCACAATCCTATTGCTCTTAACTTTTTCAATTGGTCTAAGCCTTTTCACTGTAACTTCAAATTTGAAAAGATGTGGCTTGAGCATGAGGACATTCTTGATAGAATTAAAGAATGGTGGACTTGGGAAGGGACAGAACTACTCAATTCAGACTTCTTTAGAAGCTAAAAATGTGAAACAAAAGGTTAGAACCTGGAACAAAGAGGTTTTTGGCAATATCTTTGAGAAAAAGAAAGAGATTAAGCGGAAAATGGAAGAGTTTGAGCTTAAAGTCTCAATGAAAGGTATGACCTTTGAGGATCACCAAAGAGAAAAAAGCTTCTTTCTGACCTGCATAATATCAATAGTTTGTGAGGAAACCTTTTGGAGAATGAAATCTAGAGCTCTTTGGTTAAAGGCTGGAGACAGAAACACAAAATATTTTCATATGACCACCCTCAAGCATAGGGCTTGCAATAGAATTACTAAAGTCTCCAAGGGAAATGGTACCATTACTAAGGATGCTAAGGATATTAAAGTTGAAGCCCTAAAATTTTATGAGAATCTTCTAACTGAAAACAATTCTTATAATGAGCAAGCAACCTCCTTTCTTTTAGACTCCATTCCTAACAATTTGCTCCCAGAAGAGAGATTTAAGAGCCTTTCCAAAGTTGTCACCATTGAGGAGTTAAAAAAGTTGTCTTCTCTCTTGAAGGTGACAAGGCTCTGGGCCCTGATGGATTCTCTGCTAATTTCTTCCAAAATTTTGGAATATATGCTCTGAAGATTTGTTGAAAGTCAGTAAATGAGTTTTACAGAACTAGAAATATAATAAAGGAATTAAATAACACGCATATTGTGCTTGCACCTAAGAAGTTGGATGCAAAGGATTTTAAGGATTTTAGACCAATCAGCCTAGTTAATGTGGTTTACAGAATTTTCACTAAGATTTTAACCACTAGACTGCAACCTCTTCTCATGGAAATTATCTCCCAACAAAGCAGAGGATTTATAAAAGGTAGAATTATCCAGATGGGGTAATTATGGTCCATGAAACAATTCATTCAATGGATAAAAGTAGAAAAGTTGGGATGGAAATCAAGTTAGACATGCATAAGGCATTTGATAGAGTCTCTTGAAATTCATGGATGAGGTTCTGACCAAGTTTGGGTTTCAAAATAAATTTAGAAAAATTGTCCAAGCTTGCATTTCTTCTCCTAGATTTTCTATGGTTGTCAATGGAGAACCTGTTGGTTTTTTTTCTAGCAATAGAGGCATACGCCAAGGGGACCCCATGTCCCCTTTGCTATTCATCATAATGGCTAATAGTCTAAGCCGTTCTATTACAAAAGCTATACACAATGGTATGATAAAAGGCTTTCAACCTACTTTTGACAATCAGATTTCTTCCCATCGCAGTTTGCTGATGACACTATTCTACTTCTTATGGCCTCCATCATTGAAGTTAAGGATATCAAAACCATTCTCGATTCTATGAGGAAGCCTCGGACAGAAAGTAAACTTTGATAAAATCTCAGTTTACTTCTTCAATACTCCTATTGAAAGACAAAAAAAGATTGCTCTCATTCTTGGTTGCAAAATCAACTCCCTCCCAGCTACATATCTAGGGCTCCCTATGAGTACTAGTAAGGTTTCTAATGAGGTTTGGAATGATCTTGCTTAAGAGATTTTAGAAAAACTAGCTGGATGGAAAGGTGTTATCCTCTCAAGTGCTGGCAAATGTTTATTGATTAAAAGAACTCTTCAGAATTTACCCATCTATATCATGTCAATGTTCAACATTCCAGCAGCAATGGTGAATAGCATTGAAAAAATTCAAAAACACTTCTTATGGCATGGGACAGAAGACAGGTTTAGATATCATTTAGTAGCATGGGAACAAGTCTGTAAGCCAAAGAGGATTGGGGGTTTAGGTATTAAAATATTAGAAATATGAATGTTGCTCTAATTGCAAAGCTAGGTTGGAGGTTAATCAAAGAGCGAGAAACCATGGATTGAGTTGATAAAATTAAAATGCATTTCCAACCAAAACATGTATTCCTTTCTCTTTGACCAGCTGCTTCCAAATGGATCAATTTTCTGGAATAATCTTCTCCACATCAGAAATATCCTCTCCCAGGGCTGTAGATGGAAACTTGGAAATAGGCAAGACATTGATTTCTGGCATGAGATCTGGTCTAACATAAGTTGGGATACCACTTTTAGCTACATCAAAGACAACCTAATTTAAAAATATGGAAAGAAAGTAAAAGACTATATTGAGGTGTCTAGCAACAGAAGGAAATGGAAGCAACTCAAAGTTGATGAGGAAAATATACAGCCTGTTGTTTCCTCTATACAGACTCATCTCTCCCTAATACATATCAGTCAACATAATAATAAGGATGAGATTATTTGGAAATATTCCTTTGATGGAGAATATTCAGTTAAATCTAGTTACAATTATTTTTTTGCTTCTATTGATAGTGAAATTGAATGGCACAAGCTATGGATGCCCGAGCTAACCCCTAAAGTAAATTTCTTTTGGTGGCTTATCATCAAGGGTAAGATTCTCACTAATGACAATCTCATTAGGAAAGGTTTTATCATGCCTAACATATGTTGCATGTGCTAGGAAGAAGCTGAAGACATTAAACACCTTTTTCTGCATTGTAAGTATACTTAAAAAATATGGCATCTTATTCTTGAAAATTTCAATCAGAATTGGATTTTCCCCCATACTTTTTTATAGGCATGGGAACAATGGAACTCCCCTTATAAGCACTTTGCATGGTTAGAAGGCTATGGAAAATGGTTCTCCCTCACACCATGTGGAGAGTTTGGAAAGCTAGAAATGATGTTATTTTCAGAAATACCAGAAAGATATGTAAAAAAGTCTTTAATGAAATTATCATTGCAGTGAAAGACAACATTGAAAGATTTAAGCCTCCCAAAAATAAAATTTATCCCGAGGAAGAGGAGCACATTCTTGCTGCTTGGAACATTGGCACTGATAGCATTAAGCATAAGGACAACAGTAGCATTGATAGATCTTCTGTACGATGGATCCAGCCTCCCACTGCATGGCACAAACTGAACTTTGATGGAGCTTCAAAAGGTAATCCTAGGGATTCAAGAGGTGGTGGGGTGATTAGAGATCACAGAGGTTGCTTTGTTGCCACTTTTTCTGGCAAGATGGGTAAGAAAACAAATCACTACTCGGAAGCTTTAGTAGCACTCTAGGGAATAAGGTTGGCTAGAGATTGTAATATTTCCAATATTATAATTGAGGGGATTCGTTGAACATTATTAATTTGTTAAATCAAAAGCAACCTCCACACTGGTCCATTAAGGAATTCATTAATGAAGCTATTGAAATATGTAATTGTTTTGATAATTATAAGATTATCCACACCTATCGTGAAGGCAATAGAGTGGCCGATAGTTTAGCAAATATTGGGGTCAACAATACAATGCAAACTTGGTTAAGTGGCGACCCCCTTCCTGCCAAAGTACTTGATGACATCACTAAAGATATACATGATTTTGAATGCAATCATTAATAGATACAGAGCAGATGCTAAGGAGGTGTTTATTAATTACAAAGTTAAGTTTAATGATGTTTTTAAAATTCCACATGCTTCAGAGGTCTCCAAAAGTAGAGGTGGTGTTGAGTCATATGGGATTCAAATTTTTACCATTGTGCAGGCAGTAAAACAAATACAGCAAAATGGGGGACCTCCATGCAAAACCGAACCCATTCATGATCCAGCTTGGAAAAATGACACAATTCTTTGGAATTATCTACAAATGGGGGGTATTTCAAATTTCATTGAAAAGATGCAGGGATTTGACTAGGACATCTCGGTGAAATTCGCTAATGGTTGGAGAAATCGTGCGGTTGAGTATGGGGAAGTCAGGGTCGAGATCTCTGAGGAACTCATTGCCCAGGTCACAGGGCTGAACCTGATGGAGCCAAGTTCTTCAACAAATGAGTCGACAGAGAGGTGGAGGCAAAAAAATTCTCGATGAAGGGGAGAACCTCGAGTTTGTTGCATACTGGAATAAAGGTGACCTCTATCCCTGAGCCCTTTGCTGAGATAGTGTGTATGATGGTTAGGTACATCACTTTGGAGGGAAGATATGTCACCATTCCCCTAAAACATTTAATATTCCTCAATCATTTTCATAGGAATCTTACCATCAATTTCCCGCATTATTTACTTAATTCCTTGGAGAAGTCTATTCTAGAAGTTCAAAATCATACCAGGGCTATTCCCCTACACCAAGGTCTGATCCTGCTCATCCACCACCATTGCTTCTCTTACTCTCACCCTCTACCTACTCCCCCTGTTATTATCCCTCTCCCAGCTGACAGAGATCTGGACACTGCTACCTCTGACAGGAAGAGGAAAGACAAGAAGGCTAAGGTTTCTCTGCCTTCTTCAGCAGAGGATTTTACGTAGTCATAGGGATTTGGAACTTATGGAGAACTTATTGCACATAAGTAAACCTATTGATAATTCTAGAGAAGTGGACCTTCTTAACAGGGTTAGAAAGCTTGAAGAGGAGATCAAAGACCTCAAAATTCTATGAGGAATATGGAAAAAACAAAAGGTAAGAGGAAGCTACAAAATTCTGAGGTCATTGATACTACTATTGAGATTTTCAAGAAGCTCCTTTCACTTGATGCTAGGCTGGGCAATGCCAAGGGGCATCATGATTTCATCCTCTATACTCTCTGAAAGGTGTCTATAATTTTATGGAACAACATGTGAGAAGTGTGTGCAACCTTAGTGGCATTCCCGATAACATCTGGGATTCCAATGAGACCCATGACCTTGCACTTTCTCAGGTGGATATGAACGATCCTTCTCATGCCACGGACATTGCGATCTTCACCTCTCTCCAGAAAATTAAGGTCAAGATTGATAGGGCAAAAAATGATGCGGTGCCTAGATTTTACTTTGTTGCTATGAAGTTGCTTTTTTTGGCGGTTTTGATGTTGTTTTCTTGCTGGGATGCCCTGTTTTGGATCCCTCTTTGCTATTTTTTGGACCTTTTGTTCTTCTTCGACCACTATCTAGATTGATCTTTTTGTACTCTCTTTACTGATATATTTGGCTTTTGAGCCTCCATGTTTAAGGCATTTAGCCTTTCTTGGATGGGTTTTCTCCTTCTGGTATCTGACTTTTGAGCCTTTTTGTACATAGGGTATAGTCCCTTCAAAACTATTTATCCATGATAAAAAAACATATGGAAGATGTGAAAACAATGATACAGATTTACAACTTATATTTCACATAGTAGAATGGCTTCACTTCCAAGTAAACAAAGTTACAACAAGCATGAATTTTGGACAGTAATAACTTATCCATTGCAAACATGATTTTCAATGTCAAAAGGATACACCTTCCTAAGAAAAATCACATGTCAACGTTTGCAATGTCAAAAGTGGAAGTCATCATAGTAATAGTCATGACCAAGACGTTACACTTTATCATGAATGCATGATGTTTTCCATATTTTTCTACTTAAGAAATATGTTTCGATTTATCGCATGTGTTAAATTGGAATTCCTTGCAGGTCCAAAACCATGAATAATCGTGGTTAAACCCATTAGAGTGCTGGAAACTCACCAATTGCACTTAAGAAATCATGAAATTAGCCAATGCAAGGTCCAATGGGACTAGTTTAATGAAGAAAGTGCAACATGGGAAAACCTCGAGGACATGAAAATTACTTTTCTCGCATTTTCTATGAATGGAATTGATTCTGTTGATTGATCATACTTGAAGATTTTGTTCTTATTATATCAATAAATATGCCAGTTTTTGGTAGGTAATAAATTCATTAGTACGAAACAACTATTTTAATGCTTGAATAAATTATGGAAAATTTGGAATTCTCAAATCTGTTCTGATGTGAACTTATGAATAAAAGAACTATAATTAGAATTATATTTCTTGTTTGAAATTTTGGACTAAGTTAATCATCGGGACGATGATGCTTTTTAGGAGGGAAGTATGTAATGCCTATAACATGACTGGTATCTATGATGACTTCTCAATGAAGGTTCAAACATTGACAAGTGATTTTGTCTTAAGACAGTGTACTCTTATGACTTATGAAATCATGTTTGCAGTACGTAATATGTTATCTCGTAGAAATAGGTACATTCTAGCATGTTTTTGCTTAAATTTTTAATGAAGCAACCCATCTCTTTTTGTGCAGAATAATTCAATGCTTGGGATTGAGAAATTGAGTTTCAATTTTCATAATTCATGAGATTTAGAACAACAACACCTTGGATCAATTTCATTGATCCAAGGTATGCTTATAAATTTTCAAAACTTGTTGTCATGATGTTTAATTTGGATAGATTAAAGGCTTTTGGACCTTGAATGTGTGAATGCCATGAACGATATGATCTCTTTGGATCTCTACTTCATATTGGAAATATTGTACAATCTGGTTCCTCTTTTATACTTAGGTAAGATATAATTTTTAATAGGGAACTTGGGACATATTTACACCATGTTCCTTAAATTAGGAACCTTATCATAAAAAGAGTAACCTAACCTAAGTTAGTAAGTTCATTGTTATTTTGGATGATTAATGGACCTAAGACTAAAGACTTATACCTATGGACCTATCTTGGTTCCTAAATTAATGTTGAACCTAACCTAGAGTGAGTGGATAAATTAAAGGGGCCTATGGAATGACATGGGAGGAGGGTAAGTTGGTGGTAGTGAATCCTAGGAATTTATTTTGAGTTAATGAGTCCTTATCTCTTTCAACTGCCAAATTTGGCAAAGGCATATGGAAAATTAGAGGAATGATCTAGTATCTTCGCCAAAGTTTTGGATGCATGTAATTTTGAACTTATTATTTGCCAGAATTAGAGGTGGCGGTGGTGGGAAGATTGGGAGGACTGACAGTCCTACTTCGCATTTAATATTTTCTAATTTGGTGAAAATCGCCTAGGAAGAAGATAGAGGGGTTGGTTTTGTTGTTCATTTGGTTTTGGAGATTGATCTCTGCATGTGATTGTTTTTGTTCTTCAAACCTCCAGTTCAATTCTTGCATGGAAGTTATCTATGCATGAACTCTCCTGCCTTGCATGGCATTGAAGGAAGAAGTTAGCACTGAGAAGCTATAAGGAAGAGAAAGAGGAAGTTTTGAGTGTTGTTGGCATTTCAAAGGAAGAATTGAAGCTCTGCTTGGAGATTCCTACAAAATAGAGAAGGTAGAGCACTATCAGGCATGATAGGCCCTATCCATTAAGTTTTATGCTTTTACTTAAATGCTCATAAAAAAACTATGCTCTTAAGGAATAATCTAGTTTTGTTCTTTTGATTAGATTTCTTTAGCTTCTTGATATTATGTTTTTTTCTCTTCGGAATGCATTATCAATTTTGTTTGAAACATGGAAAGTGTTTTCTGGGTTTGTGGTTTTCATGCTTCTGAGTATCTATTTTTGCTATATTCTTCCAGCATAGGCTTGAAAACAAAGCCGAGATCTGTAGGTGTTCGTTGTTAAAAGTGCTATGACCTTGTAGGTAATTTGGTTTTCTTAAATGGGGAATATTGTTCTAAACAAAATTGTTTCATCTCCATTGGAAAATTCAATTAGGGAACTATTTAGAATATCTTGATTGTTGCTAAAATCTTGCATGATTCTTTTGGGTAGTTTGATTATGTGACTCTTGCTTAAACATTTACGTTTTTGTCATTGATGGAAGGCTCCAAACTAGATAAATTTTCTGAAATCTTGTCATTGTATGAGATTTTGTTGTTCTGGTGGTTGCGGGTATTTCCTTCCTATTTCAGACTTTTTGACCATCGTTGTTCTTGATGAAGGATAAATGTATTATAGTAGATGCATGTTGAACATTTGTATGGCTATTTTGACTTACATGACTTCTCTCTCTGATGTTGTTTATGGGGATTTTAATGGAACCCTTGAGTCGATGATACATCATTGTTTAGAGGTATAGCTTGTTAGAGAATAAGTCAGAAGAATTCTAATTCTAGTGGATGCTTTGTTTTCATTTTAAACTTTCTCTGAAATGGTAAGATGGTTGTGGAAAACCCACTTCATGTTTTCTGTATTTAACTCCATTTTGGGTTTATATTGTTGTTAAGCTCTTTCATCAAGGTGTTTGTTTCCCATATCTGTTAGGGTCGTTTTCAGGTTGAGAACTTCTTGAGTTCTCTTAAAACCACTTAGGATTTTAAGTTAGGTAAAAAAATTTTTGGATCTGTTCAAATTATTGATGGGCTGATTTGGTTTGACCTGCAACTTTATTGTTCACCTTCCTCCCTTCACTGGACTGTTTGGAAGTGAATTGTTTCTTTATCCTTAAATGTAATCAAATTTTTGAGCTTGTCTTTCCTATCATGACCAAAGGAAATAGGGAATGTGGATTATGTTTGTTCTTCTGGTTCTGTTGTACTCGTTCTATTCAAAATCAGGGGGTAATTCTCTGTTTGAAATTTAACATGGGTCGTATGTGGTCTAACCTTTGTCATTTCCGTTTTCCTGTTATTAATGTTTCTCTTATTCCTAAGAGTTAGGACATAAGTGGACACTAAAATCTCCCTCCTTCACTCTTCTATCTTTTTTATAGGATATTGTTTACTTGGTGAAGTTTTTTCCCCTCCTCTTGGTTGTTATGGCTATGACACTTCTTGAACATGTGTTAGGACTAAGTGTAGTAATGTTCTTAGGGTAGAAGAGCAGAAGTTTTGAAATGTTTAGAAGGGTATTGAATGTATATAAGTTCGAACTTAGAAAATATAATTTTTAATGTAATGTTATAAATGGTGTATCTTGTTTGGGATCTGAATGTTAGCTTGTTTTCTTGATTAGAAGCAACCTTACACTTTAGAGGAGATCTCGATATAGGTTGTCTTGACTTCTAACTTGAATTGGTTCCTAATTATGAGCTTGAGAATTAGGATTCTTCAATTAGAGTCACATTAATTGTTATGATGATTTAGATTACCCTTACTTATTCTTATGATCTTATGTATGTTTGATGACATCTTAGACTTTAGGTCGAATTTTTGATAATTAGATGTTTGGATAAAAAGTAATGTTATCAATGTTCAACTATTGAGTTATGCCTAAAATATAGTTTTAGGTATTTTATCTTCTTTTGTTAAATAGGTTTAGTTGAGTGAAGAAACTTAAATGGATTACATGAAAGTAATAGTAAGGTTCAGATGAAATGATAATTCTTCTTAACTTGTTTTTTAAATTCTGAAGGATAAAAGGAATTTATGATGGAAAGTTAAGGTTGTTATATTGCATGACCTAATTTTGCTTTTTATTTGAAGTATATCTCTTTTTCTCTCTCTTATATGGGATTGTATTATTTTTGGTTGAGCCTCTCTGATTTTTCTTTCAAGACTGTTTCATAACAACAAAGTTCTTTTTATGAAACAATTAGCTAAAAGCACATTGTTTTAATGATTTAGTGTTTATCATGCTCAATTCAATGAACTGACCCGTGCTAGTAATTTTGCAGATGGACTACGGAAAAGATGAAAGGAGAAAGACTTATTATAAGTTACGTTTGTTTTTTTAAGAGACTAAATATTTATTATGATGATAAATGTCTTCATTATTAAGATGTACTTGATGAAAAAAAATGACATTTGTAATGAGAAGTGATTAAGTGATATTGTTTTGACATTTTTTGATATCTGGAATGTCTGGACTTAGTAAATGTATAAATCCTCCTTGATGAATAAAAATGCATGAATTTTGTTAATAATTGTAGTAAGACTTTCTTGGCATGAATTGGGCTGAAATGATAAGTATTACTCTAATTAAGGAAGTTAGTTCACATACTTAAATATTATGGAATGGTTGGGGTATGAGTTTGAGTTATTGGTTGAATAAGCTTCTCTAGGAGAGATGCAACTTATAAAGTTAATAATCTTATGATACTCTATCATTACAAAAAGGGATTGTAATTAAATTATATGGATGTATGTGTTTTTAACCATGTTTATAAGTCTACATATGTAATTTGAATATATTAGGAACATATGAATTCTATTTTCTTTAACATGCACTAGCCCATGACAAAGGAAAAAGGGGAAAATTCCGTTGAGGGTATACATTAAGATTGAAGTTATGAAATTTCTTAAATGATAATGAACAAACGAGTGAATGGATGCAAATGTGATTTCGTGTGAAGATTTCCTTAATCTTAAACTAGAAATTAATTAGCTCAATCACCTTTATATCTAAAAGTTACTTAATGTCCATTTCTGTTGCAAGTTGTATCGGTTAAATGATAAAATAAAGCATGAAAATAAATAGGTTAGGAAGCAGATTTTATCTACTTACCTACCTCAGATGTAATTATAACTTGTAACCCTTTAGGTTAAAGAACCTGTTTGAATCATTAAGGATGTCATCATTAAATTATAATGAAGAGTTTAATATAACATCAACCTTCACTATAAGTTATGTTCATCTAGATGAGGAAACTCAGTTGGATGTTGACACACGCCAACTACAATGAAGTACCTTCATAACTACAGGATTCGTTACAAGGATACTACGTTGCAGTTGACATGTCTCAATACCCTCGGAGTTTTTTCAACTAGACTAACATAAGTTCTTGACTGATCACAATTCTGCCCTATGTAGGGATAGGGACATGATCTAGTGTCGGGGTCAACTCATGTTGACTTAGGATAACTAGACACACCCAATCGACATAAGTTGATTGAGTATGTCTATGTACCCTTAGTCACTGTGAGCAGTCCTCCACACTAGGGAATGTTTCTAACCTTGTCTAGGGTTATACTTTGAATTGCATGGACTGACAAAGGTTAGTAAAGACCAATCTAGATAACATATCAAGTGTGGTGAAGGACTTATTCCATTTGATGAGTATGTCGTCTAGGAATGCAAACATGATAAACATGTGTAAATCTTTGGCCAAAGTATTGCAAGCTATTGGTTGTGTTGTCCTATGTCACCTAGTTTAAGAAGCGAGATTTTAGATGAATATCAATAACATATATTCAGATAGGCTCTTAAACAGAACACTTGAGTACCCCTAACATGGTAAAGGAACTAAGTATACTTCGTATACACATTACTAAATAACATGAGATTGGTTTGTGCTGAGTCATGAAATGAGAGATTAGTGTTTCATTGAGTCATTATAGTTGCATATGGTTTTTCTGTTATGGGATAGTTTGGCAATTGAATGTGTGTTCTAAATTATGATTTAGCACAAAGAACATTGTGTAATTTTTTTTTCTTATTTTCTAAAGTCTCAAAATGGGAATGTTACAATCCTCTTGGAAATTGAGCCCCTCCCTGAGAATATCTCTTAGAGGCTACCTAGATAAAGATGAAGATTACCAAGTGGATCAAGTAGCGAGTTCAAGCTCCTAGATGAAATATGCCTCAACAAAATTAATAACTTAAAAATGTATTAGAATCAAGTGTCTTGTGGTTATAACAAATGTATCATACCTCATCAGTTTGAGGTAGGAGATCTAGTTCTCAAAGAAAATCAGTTCAACACCACCAAGGACCAAGAAAAGAAAGGCAAGTTCGAGCCAAACTAGTTAGGACCATATATTTTGGTCGCTAAGTATGGTTCAATTGCATATAAACTTGCTCACTCAGATGGTGAGGAAATAAAGGAACCCATGAATGCAATACATCTCAAGCGGTTCTATGCTTAAGTATGAGGTTCCTCAAAAATCAAAGAAAAAACAATCAAAAAATCAAAAATCAAGAAAAAGTAAAGAGAAAACAAGTCGTCCAACTATGAAAACCATGCAATTGTGGCACCTTGGATAGGTCCCTTGGTGAAAACTAGTTTCCGCGCCTTGGGAAGATTGGTTGTTCACAAGCATTCTCATATCTATAGGGAACATTTTCTTTACCCTAAGCTAGTTTTCACCTGTGTTTGAGCTTCATTTGAGCCTATCCTCTATGGCCTTGATCTAGTTGTTTCTCCTCTTGTATATTTAAGAAGGGTTTGCCTTTTTATATTCCCATCTAACATTGGGGAACCTTTGCATCTTTAGCTTCTTACACATATATTCATGGCATTTTTCCCATGTACATCCTATCTAACACTGGGGGCATCCATACTTCTTGATTTTTGCACATAGCTTCGGAAAACACTTTCAGAAAATTCCAAAAACATTCGTATAACTCCAAAAATTATGTAAATAAACATTCAAATATGGTTTGATAATCCCAAAACATTAGAAAACCATCTCATAGAAAATATAAAAAACAATATAACATTGTCTTACAAAAATCTTGAAAACAATGTGAATAGTAGCCTTGAAAATTGTCTTACAAAAACAAGTCCTTTGCTTACTTAGTTGTTTGTTTGTATTTTTTGTAATTACTTTACCTTTTTTTAGTTGTAATGCATTCCTTAGATTAATTTTCTTACCTAGATTGAATTTTGTTAGCTTTATTTTTTAAGTTCTTTGAGTTCATTTTATCTTACTTGTATGTATATACTTGTATTGTTTTGTTTAGGCCATGCATGTGTGTTAGTTAGATTTGTTAACTTTTTACTTGTGTTTTCTAGCAGACGGATAACTCTTGGAAAGGTCACAAAAACATTCAGCAATGATTCATTGAAAAACTCAAAAACATTAGCAAAATTGTCTCAAGATAACACCAAAAATAGTGAAAAACGTTTCAAAATTGTCCCACAAAAACAAAGTAGTAGTTTGCTTACTTTTAGTTGTTGGTTTGTATAGTTTTGATTACATTACTTTTTCATATTATGTGCTTTAAATTGAATTAATTTTCTTACTTAGATTGAGTGTTACTTTAATCTGTTGTGCATTGCATTGAATTCATTTTATCTTACATACTTATACATAGTTGTGTTGTATCAATTAGGTTTGATTCATTTATGCTTGATTGTTTGTTTTGTACAGTTTGTTGTCATTTCATCATCATATCATCTACCATCACATCTATACATCATATATCAATAAAATCTAAGATACATCATCATGAACATGAAAATTAAACATGTATGCTAAGATAACATCATATAATATCACCAAGAGGGGTAAGAGGGACCACTTTTTGTCCCCCATCATACATAGACCATAATAAAAACATAGATTAAACATGATTTCTTATACACAAAATACAATTGGTAAAACACAAATTATCTCATCAAACATGCAATGTGATATCATCTAATGTTATCTCATAAATCAATGACATGTAATACAATCATAACATCATAATCAAGATCCATCATGTGTGTGTCAAAATGCCGGTGTCCATATACAAATATGTCTAAGGACATAATCATCAGATGCATGGCATGCCATCATGGGCATCGATAAAAAAATAATGTGCCTTCATATCGAGGTGTACATCAAAACTACATACATCTGTAGGTAGGTACATCAAATAAAACATAGTCATGATCGACTCTCTCCCTCATGTGGGCTACATGACCTCTAATCTGGTGGTGATCTCATCACCTGTGACCCCTACGGACATGTTGGTGGTTGCTCCACCGATCTGGCTAATGGAGCTTCCCTAGGTGACTACGATGAACTCCTACTCATGGCCTATTGAATGAATGCGGGACCTCTCTATCCCTCTAGGACAACATCATAGTACAATGATCTATTATGCACAATTTTTCTAGTGGTTGTAGCTAAATCCATGTGAATGAGGGGTATCACGAAGCTTCGGTGAGACCAACACAATGATGTAATCTCCTCTAAGATCTTGGCCACCTAGGCGTGAGACTATAGCCACTATGTTTGAAGCTGATCTCACTCCACTATAACCTCATGTAATTGTGCTTACTATGTCATCAACTAAGCTCTATATGTAGCCCACTTTTCCTATTGTGCGGCCAACTGATCTCTCTCACCCGGTAGTTGTGCCCTCTCTATAACTACTTGATCCCTCTTTATAATGACCTGGTCTCTTTACGTAGTGTCTTGGAGATGAAGAGCTACCACCTATTGTAAATAATTCTACAAATGCACCACTGTAGATCCTGATCCCATCCCCCACCTATGGGACCTTGTGGTGGCATCCCCATCTATCTCCTCCGCCTCTTGTTAGGTTGTGTGGTGGGCTAACAATACGAGCTCGTGGTGGATTACATTGTACATGTCCCTATGGAGGAACCTACTACAAAGACATGTGGATGCCCACTGGAGAATCGAACATGTGCTTGTCCATCCCCTCCATGTCCATATCCATTAAAGCCATCTCCATCAAACCCATCATCACTATCACTACCCTATTTTCCCCACATCCCTGCTCTCCCTCGGTGAGGCCGGTGGTCAGTGGTAGCTACACTCTTGTGTTAAGTGTAGCCTTTGGGATGGTTAATCACCTCGAATAATTGTTGCATACCAAGTTGGATACACTGTTATGGTCCTTAGATCTATAATCTGTCACAAAGATACCTATGCCAATGGAACCATCTACTCAAAGCTATCTCTAGCTCATTGTGTCCTAATCAATGGGCCAATGTCAAATGTCTCTCTGGCATGACGCACATACCACATCTCTTCATTGGACATATCATGTATAGTACCAAACTTCCGATGTACCCAATCAATCTTGTAATACTCCATGATATAACTACAGCTCCCGATCTGAAAATGCTTAACTAATACAACGTTGAGCTCAATTGGATCCTCTATCCCTTAGAAATGTTTATACGGTCTCCATACAAATATATTTAACTGGATATCATCTAAGGTATGATGATAGAAATATGTATCACCCATATAAATGTTTGAAGGCTCATTAGGAGCTCAATTTCACAATGTTCTGCAGGGTGACCAATGACAATATGGTCCCACACCCATATCTGTAATAGTGTAGTTGGCCCCATGGTCTTATGACCATGATAAGTAATAAGATGTAGATCCTAGTATAAATGAGCGTGTAGACACGGCCCCAACTATATCGCTCTCCTCTTATCAATCTGTGAATAACCCCAATCAAGCCTAGTGGAAATGAAGCACCAATCTTGTCGGGCATCAAGATGCCACCGATAAAACCATAAGATACACCGCCACATGAGACAATCTTGTATCTCTTAATCATGACTACAACCACACTACCATCCCCTCTAAAGGTATCTCATCTAAACCAAATAGCTCAATCAGGTAATCTATGATATCAGCAACATCCCCATGATACTCATTAACCCTAGATCGGTACTTTGAGTATCCTCCAGACATCCTCAAGAGTAATGGTCATGTTTCCAATGGGTAATTTGAAGCAGTGACTCTCACTATACCACCTCTCAACTAAGGTTGTGATAAGGCCATGATCAGTGTAATCTCTAGCATCCACACTACGTATGTAAGCCCCGTCATGTCTAGTGTAATCTCTCGCATCGAGAGAAGATCACCTCAAAGGTAGCTAACTTACCATGTCTCTCTTGAGCCTATAATGTAGAAAGATGCATCTACAAGATCATGCAACACTCTCATTATAATTTCTTCTATCTAACATCATTTAACCTTAGCTTTGCACACCCTGCATTCTTGGACAATCTCCCGATTTATTCTAAAGTTAGCCTAAATCACCCCGGCACTCGCACGTCCTTGAGGAAACTTGCACGCCCTGTTAGAATTTTCATACCCAAAGTGCATACATTCCCTTCTTGGAACCCATGCACTCATTTTAATGGATGTGCGCAACCCCTTGACCCCCTAAACTTGACACTTGTGCACCCTTTCTTGTGCTTATGTGTACCTACCCAAACCTGTGCACCCGCCCGTCTAAAAACCCAACCATAACGTATGCACCCGCATGTATACTCACACATCTAATGCATGTACCCATGCACATACATTTTCCCACACCAGCGTGCCCCGATGACATATATGTGCCCCAAGGCATGTGCATACGCAATCATGGTGCTTTTCAAACATAATAAATGCACTTAAATGCTAGAACAATAAATAATGGATGGGGTACTCACGTAGGGACCATTGTTGTGCACCCACACATACTACCAAATTGTGTCTTCTTGCTTCATACACCTCGAACTCACATCATATCTCTTAAGGGTCAAAGAAAATATCACACAAAAATTGGCAAAAGCTTGGTAACAAATGAATAAGTCGCAATCATTTACCCCACGGAGGGGTATATATGGTCATTTTGACCCCTCTGCAATGCATTTTCACCCACCGTGATGGTTGAGAGGCGTGATATGGCTACCACGATCATTCTAACTTCTTCTATCACCTTCCATGATATTTATTTTTAATAAATTATCATTTTTCACCCGTTTTCACCCAGACAGGCATAGTTTCCCTACTGGTTATGATTTCTTCTTCTTGGGGCATTTTTCTTGCTTTTAGGTGATATTCCCTCATCTAAATTCTTCTAAAAAATAAAAAAATCACTAAAAATTACAAAATCAACATTTAAAAAAATGATAAAATTGGAAAAGTTCTAAAAAATTCAAAAATCAATCGAAATCCTAAACATTAACAAACTCAAAATTTGGTAAAAACTAATAAAATGATGGTATGTAGCCAAAGCTTGTGTAAAACACATTGTATTAAATTTATATCTTGATGGTGTTTTTTCTTGTTTCTATGGCAGGACTTGTAGATCATTTTGATCTACCTCGATTAATAAAGCCGATTTACTTGTTATGTATACGTACTTTCCGACACAACGAGCTATAGAGATCGTGTGTGTTATTTTTGTAAACACCTTGGAATCCCTTATAGAGATAAGCTGCGCTATTTTTGTAGACACCTAAAATCCTCATACACAGTTGTTGTCATGTAAATGTGTAAAAGGAAAATTTCTAAGTTTCAAACATGAAAACATACCACATTGTCAAAAATTTCCAAAGTCATACCTTCCCAAGATACCCTCAAGTCAGTCTATCCCAATCACCAATCTTATCCTGTCAATAGGTATAATGATCCTTAAGTGAATGTCAATTATTCCCCTAGGTGATTTAGGAAATCATATAAGTCCCCCTAGGTGATTTAGAACCTTTTGGAACATTCAAGTATTTTAGCAGTTTTGGGAAGGGCTACCATAAGCCTTCCTAGGACTAGTACACCACTCTTGGAGTGGATCATAGGATAAAAATTCACCACAAATAAGTATTCAAGTGGTAAAAATGTTATGGAGTTGATTTTGGAATATTTATAAAAGTTTCAGAGGTTTTGGAGTCGATTCAACGAAAGCGGGATTTTGGGCTTGAATAAGCACGTGTCGTGCAAAGGGACCTAAACTTCAAAGAAATATTCTGAGATATCCATAGTGATTTGTAATCCAAAAAAATACCTATGGAAATTATTTTCAATGCTCTACATGATGGAAAAAATGGGACTCCTCGAAACCCCATACTTTTTCTAGGCAACTCATTCTTTTGGCACAAAGATGGAGGTCTCGAGAAACAAGGAGCCATTTAGAGGTTTTAAATTCAGGAGTGAGCCTTGGTATGATCACCATTCTTATAAAAATGTCTTTTCTAGTCAAAATCATATAAATAAGTGCCTAAAAACTCATTCGGGAGCTCAAGATATGGCCTTCACAAGTTGGTTCTCAAGGTACACTCTTCGACACTTAGTCAAATTTTTGATGGGACACATGGCATCATGTGGTTAAGGCGCATTTTCATTTCTCTTATGTCCATTTTCAAAGGGACATAGGGGACACAAAAATTTCCCAACCCTTTTTAGCCCCCAAAACACCAATGTGACCTCTTGTTTGCCAGTTAAGCCCCGAGAGCTAAGTTTGAACCTTCCCTCTCCCTACATGGATGATCGTCAAGTGTCATGATGAGGTACGAAGTGGAAACCGATGTACCCTTCATCACTTTTTCCAAATGGATGCAAGGGACACAAAAATGTGCCCTCCTCCCTTATTTCCATGCGGTTTCTCATATGACCAAGTCTCAACCCCTGTGAGGAGAAGGTAGTTAAAATATGTACCGGATCTTCGTCAGAAGATTGCAGGAGCTCTGTAAGTAGTTAGGAGGAAAAAAATATTTTTCAGAAACATGAGAATATCCTATACATGATGGAACATTCATATTTTTCATAAAAACCTTCGTTATTCCTAGGTTAGTTCATTTTGAGTGGGCACACTCGGTGATTCCAAGGAAGGATGTCATTTTTTGAAGAGTTTTAAGAAGAATAAGAAGATTAGACCCATTGCTACCATTTTTCCATGATTGGATGAAGATAAAACATTGAAAATAATAAAAATAATGGATTAAAACAGTAGATAAATGAATAAAAATGAATATTTTTTTCCAGATAACTACGAAGTCTCCCAATCGAAAAATCTTCATATCTTGCAAAATACAAGTTGGATTGAGATGAGATCTTTTGTAGACTTCCTCATTTCTTGAGACGATCAATATGAAACAAACAGAGATCAAATGATGCCCTAAATCATTTTTTTAATAAAAACCCTTTTTCATGCCCTAGCTCACATTCACTAGATTTCCCATCAATCTAGTAATGGAATTGAGCTAAAATTTTACACATAGACTCTAAATAAAAAACCTATCCCAATGGAGTCAATTTCATCATGATCGGAGGTAAAAACTAGACCTACAAATTTTGAGCTCCATTAATGGCTACCATGATAGCTCTGTGCCCAAAGCCACTACCAAGTGAAAATTTCAAATTTTATTTCCAAGCATTCTAGTGGGCGAAATCAAGTGAAATTCGAGGATAAGATTGCGATGATAAGCCAAGTATGAAAAATATGTTCTGTCATCAAACCGAGCACTTTGAAATCCACTTTCTAAAAATATTAAGCTTTCTTATAATGGTTTTCTATGTTTGGAAATTCATCATCAAAAGTGGCTATGGAAAAGGCGTGTGTGCAAAGATCATCGAGAATTCGAATGATTTTCCTGGAGAGAGAAAATAACGAAAACAAAAACTTGCTAAAAATAGTAATCTCCATATATGTGTGCTTACTAAAAATAGTAAGTCACCCCAAGAAGTGGCTGAGGCAAAGGCAATGTGCACAGGATTGAATGAAGAATTTCATCACATTAGGATGGTTAAGAAGAGGAAAAAATCACCCCTTACCAAAATAGTAAGTCTCCCATCAGGGAACTTGCTATTAATAACAAATCACACTTGAAAGGGCAATTTTAATACAATGGGACATAGAGGGATGATCATTTAGATCAAAACCATTATTTAGGATCATTAGAGGCATTTCTCATAGAGCATTTGAGATCTATCTCGGGAACTCAACAAGTTTTTTTGACACTCACTACATGGTTCGGGTCACAGGTATATCATGTGTAGGGTAGAAAGTTGTGGTCATTGGTGAAATAGTTCATTCAACTTCGCATGATCGGTTCTAATTTTTATCTCTTCGAAAAGGATATTTATGATTCATTGTTTGTGGTCATCAATGAAGTCATTCAACAAGTTTTTTTGAACACTTAAACCCAAGGTGTCCTTGAACCATCCAAAGGAGCTTCTCGGGGTGCAAATAGTTTAAGGATTCAGAGATCGTCACATTGGGACATTCCATCAAGCCATCTAGAAGGGGTTATGGGCTACATTGCGAGGTGGATATTTGGTCTTCAACATCATTCTTTCCCCCTCCTTCTTTCTTATCTCTCTGCTCTCTTCCTCCCCCCAAATTTATCTCTCTTCAAATAATATAATTCTTCATTGGGTTTGCACTTTTTAATATGCCTTTAAGTTATTCGAAAAATAACTTTAGAAACATAATTTAAATTAAGTCACCTTGATTATATAAAAGGGACTTAATATTTTATTAGGAATATCAAGAGTCTAAAGTTAGAAAAATGCATATGAAGTCTCATTCGAATATGAAGAGGCATTCATGAGAATGTTTTTGGAGGTGTTTGGACATGTTGTATGAAAGACTAGTTTTTGAACTCTCGAAGATTAGTTAGATTAATCTCGAGTTTCAAGTTTTTAAGGGAATTATGACATGAACTTGAGCATAAAAATTATTTGTTGAGTTATTATACTTCAATGGGTTTCCATTTATATGTTACTTTCCCGTGAGGTGAATTGTTGAGGTTTGAATCAACTCAAGTTCGGAAAAAATAAAATTCTCGACACTAGGAACCTGCCGAAAGGTTTTGGGAAAAGGTGTTTTTGGATGACCTATACTTTGAACTAGTTCTTACTGCTTTAATTTTATGAAATTAGACTTCCCAAGATTAAATTTTTTATATTGTTTGTCTTATTAATGTGAGTGGAAGCTATTCAATTAGTATGATATTTAGGCCTATATTTTGTAGGTGCTGATTTGAGAACACGTAGCAGTACTATTGTTGATTTTTGAAGATGTATCAAGTTTCCAGACATGTGTATGAATTACTTGGACTTATGGGACCCCCTTCTACATGTACACAAAGTTGGTATTCGTTTGGACAAGTTTAGGAGCTAAAAACAAAAGGTTAGATCATTTCTCCACTAGAAGACGAAATCGACTTGTGAGATACTAACCAAAGTTGCAGCAAGTCGAGAGATGTTTTTTTAGGATGTAAGAAGTTATTTTCAGATTTCATGAGGATAAGGAAGTGTAAGAGTTCTTCCTAAAACCATAAAAACATCTTGACAAGTCTAAACAAGTAACATAAGTAACTGAAATAATTATCATTTCTTGTGAGCTAAAGTAGTTTGAATTCCTCTTTTGGTATGGTTTTAAAATTAAAAAAATTGTGCGTGGAAGAGTAAGGAGAGCACGTGAAAAGGAGAATTATTCATCTATGAATCCTTGATAGTATTTTTTTAGCTCTACATAAAGATTTTTGTAGGTTTTGTGCAAGTATTCCCATGATGTATTTAAGAGCATAAAGAGCTGATTTGAACTTATTGTTTTGACAAAAAAATTGTTGATTGAAGAAGTGTGCATTAGAAAAGAGAATATTGAATCCTTAAAAGGGTTGGGATAGTGATTTAGGAGCTTTATTCTTGAATTTATTTACAGGTGGACAACATGAAGGTGTGAAAACAAAGAAAGTAGTTTGACTAGATTTGTGTGGATAGAAGCTTTGAATGATAGGATTTGTGAAGCTTATAAGAGGGTGAAGAGAAGGTGAAATTAGAAAATACAATGATATGATTTAGAGGTCACAATCAGTTGTGTAAAGACAACAAACTTGAAGTGATCAAAATTTGTGTATAACTCTAAGTGGTTTCTTAGTAGAAGGGAGTTGTAGCTTCCTTGTAAGTTGTTGCTTGCTAAAGGTCAGTGGATGCTTGACTAAATCAGGTGGGAGTGGTAGCTTCCATGTAGGTTATAGATTGTTAAAATCTCAAGTTGTTTTTTAGAATAATATTGGGGTTTTTGCCTCAAAATTTGAGTTGTAGCTCAACTTGAAAGCATTGTAACATCATACGACAAATTTTCCAAGTTATTTCTTTGATTTACGTGGGATTTTTCCCTTGATAGGTTTCCCACATTGATTATTGTATTCTCATTCATTCATGTATGTTTTCTTCTCTTCATCTAATGGTTGAATGGTTGTGCTTCATCATAATCCAAATCACACTTCTAGAACTTTCAAAATCTATCAAAACCTCCTCCAAATGCTCCTATAAAGATTCCTAAGCCTACTTGGGATTCTTAATTAAGCCTGAAAGATTAACTAAGCTCTTAATCTAATCAAAAGTGCATTGACTTGTAAAAATTCTATTTTGGTTTTACCCTTTTGTCCCACATGCACTAGGATTCTTAACTTTCCCAAATGGAAACCTATAAATACAAGGCTAATGTCTCCCTTTCAATCTTACACATTTACACCTTGATTATCATATCAAACATTTTACACACTTTGAGACTTTGGAAAACATCTCATTTGCATTAGCTAAAGCTAGAAGCATTTGATCTTGAGCCATTCCTCATTGTAGTAGCTTCTCCATCTTGCATCCATTCCTCCAAGCTTGGTTAGTAGGAGAATATCTAAACATGGTCTTGTAGCCATTTTAGAGAGATCTCTTCACCACTTGGAGCAAACAACACAAAACTGATTTCTTAGGATCTAACTAGGTTCATCTTTATATTAAGAAATCTAGAGAAGTAGAGGTAACATAGTAATGTTAGTTTGATTCATGCATTATTGTATAAGTTTATCTTGTTAAGCTCTCATCTTGATGTTTATGATAGATTTAGTTATATTGTGGAACTACTAGGTGTTAGTTTCATGTTATTGTCATAACTAATATTTTCATGCATATAATTTCTAAAACTACTAAGGTGCACCAAATTTTGTTCAAGCAATGTAAAAAAATCAACAATGCTTCTGAGAATTGGCTTAAGGCTTTAAGCTTCGTGCATATTCTCAAGTTGAGAAAGTAGCACCCGTAGTGGCTCGTTCCAGTAAGGATTTCAAAGGAATTGTTATTTCTCCAAGAGCCCTCTCCCAAAGTCCTTTAGTAGGTGGATCTTCATCACCAAATGCAACATATTCTTTGGCATAGCTATCTCCCCTTCTTCTCTCTTTCCCTCCCCTTCTTATCTTCTCTCATGTTTTATTTCTTCATTAAGGGGTTTACTTTTCACTTTTTCATCTTATTCATTTAAATGTGACCTATATTCAAACATTGTAATGAGTTTCTTTCAATTAATAAAAGGGAATAACTTTTATTTCATATGGATATGAAAGGTCACAAGGTGCAAAGGTAAAATAAAATTCCCATGGGGTGATAGGTGAAGAGTATTTTGTAAATATATTATAGTATGACTCCCTCATTACAAAGGGTTGTCAATTATGATTCTCTCAGTAGATAGTTATTACTTTACTAAGAAGCAAGTAAAAGATAACATTCTTCCATTCCTTGTCTCTATGTTTCCTCTATCTCTCTACTTTTTAGCTTTGTGCACATGATAATATTGTACAACCAAGGAAGGTGTTAGTGCCTTTGATGAATGTATTAATGGGTGTCCATGATTTATTATGTCTTATCATTGTTAGAAAATTTATTTTCTTCTAATTGAGTGTGGATTGATTCCGGTTAATGGTTGTGAAACTCTGTTAGTACCTATTTACAATATTAACCCCTTCCTTTCTAAGCTCTAACTCCCTTTAGCTCACATTTCAAGAAAATTCCTTCCTTACACTAGGTGCAAGAAATTTTCACACAGTCTCTTGGAATAGTCTTGTGTGATCCCCAACTCAACAACCACCCACAATATTTGTTTTATCTGCAATCAATAAAGGGAGCCTCCCCTTTCACAAGTAGGAGGGATATAGTCCCAAAGAGTTGGTGAAAATCAGATAATTTTTCCATGCGACAAATTATTTCACCTACAAGAAGTGTTGATTTGTGCTAGTGTATTAGTGAAATCATGTGTTAAAGTGAGTACACTAGTGAGATTGCACTAGTGTTCATCTAGGTGCACTAACATGAATGCATTAATGTAGAAGTGCATGCACTAGCATACATGTGCAAGTTCTAGCATAGTAGATGGTACGCTAGTGTAGCGAGAGGGTATGTTAGCATCATCGATTAATTTTTAGGAAAAGTTTGTAAGGTTAGGATGGGGAAAAATTATTGTTAACTATGTTTTTGAATGAATTACGGGAGAGACCATGATCTCTGGACATGTGACAATGTCATGGAAAACTGGGAACTTTTAAGAGGATTTTACATTTGTGATGACACTTGGTCACATTATTAGAGGTGACAAGGCTAACCTACATTGCACAACTGCCACATATCATCTTGGATCATTGTCTATTGTTGTGTTAGGTGAGAGATGACATAGTGAGATTAAAAAATTTAGATTACTAACTAAAGAGATGACGATTCGTTGGAGGATGTGTATCGGATCCCGTGGGTGCTGATATAGGGTAGTCTAGTGGATTTTGATGGAGATGCCACATGGATTCTTGGGCACATATGGGACCTATTCGGGTTAGTGGAAATAACTAAAGAGGGGATGGAAGTACAATTATATGAGTGTATGGATCACAATACGATATCTTGGCTACCTATATACTTGATAGATATTACCAATGGCTAAGTTTTACCCGATAATACTAGGACACATTTTCAGTTTGGGTTGATAGGTGTTATGACATGGTGATGAAGGGTGAGGTCTTCGCATGAGGTTAGTGCACCCTCATGCACACGCACACACACACACACATATTTACATCTAATTTTATGCAGAGGCATGCGGAGTCTGAGTCCACCTACTCTACTACAAATATGGGCATGGGACCATAATGTGATTGGGTGACCAATTGGAATTTTGTGAGACATGAAGCCTAATGATTGATGCAGCCTATAATTTACTAGATAACACCCTAGTCACACTGGCACATCACTCAACATTAACTGAGTGCTCACCTAAAGCATGCAAAGGTACCAAGTCCCTCTTTAGGGTTGTTGTAGTAGGATGTTAACATGATGAAGGAAGAAACATATAGATTCATAACTAATCCATTATTCTACAATACATGCTACACTTAGATCTATGAAAGAACAATCTTAAACAGTAATCATGATTGAATTAATAACATGCACTACTCAACTACACACAAAATGACACTTAGATTCAGCCAATATATTCCATCTATTAATAAATATAGAATCTCCTTACAATATTATCAATCTATACCAATGCGCGTATCGATCGATCTGATAATTGATTATATGGGTAAATGTCACATACATACACATACTCTGTATATTCTCATGTACACTTACACACAATGTATATTATCTTTTACACACACCTCTACTATGTACCTAACATCATATATATAAGGTGGGGACTTTCCCTTCACCACTTATCTATTCCAGAAATAGGCCGCATGCTATTGATAGCCACACGCCATTTATAGGCATAGCCACACATGCAAGTGTGCTATCTATAGTCCTCTTGTAGTTAACTAAAGTGTCAATTCTATTCTCAGCTCATCTCCATGAAAAACACTTCGATTCACTCCTCCAAAGATAGAAAATGCATGATGCGCATGTATTTGCATTGTTGGTGTGTTCTGCATGCCATCTTCTAAAAATAGGTCTTCATGCTCAAAATCGGATAAGTCCTGAAATCTGAACTTGTCTTCCATGCGTGGGTCCTTCCTATTCTTCCATGCCCTTGGTTCCGGGTCTATCCCAAAGGTGGACTCCTTGTGTGATCTTTGACAAGTATTATTTGATCAACATTACCCCACACTAATCTCATTGTCGTCCCGACAATGGGTATCTCCAAAAATTGAAGTAAAGAATAGAAGAATGGAAAGAATAAGAATGAAAGAATGTAGATAAATAAATAATTTCTATGAGGTTATGAGGTAGCCTCCTCTGTATCAGTTTGAAGTATCAACTCTGGGTACTCCTTTATTTCGGCCTCTAAAACTTGCCATTCAGTGAGTGTTTGCTCTATTTTTTTCTGGGATGTCCACAACAATGGATTCCAAATCATCCCTCACAATCTCTCCTTTCTCATTTTGTAGAACCAACACAACACTTTGGACATTGATGTCATTCTCCCTTCTAAAAGATCCATCTTCTACACAATTAGCTTCCCAAGCTCTTCTAGCTAAGTCTTGTGTGGCTCTTGTCTTTGCTGCCCGGGGCCTCACACTTCTACTTAACCATTGACAATCTTTCTGTGTGGCCCAATGTCTCATCCTTCATCACTTTCTGGACCTCATTGTTCTCTTCTAGGGTCTTTATGTTGATAAGTGCCTCTGGACTTGTGCATATGTTTAAATCCTGGTTTGCTTTCTTGATACATCATGTAACGCTTGTAACATCCCTTCATAAGATGTAATCTTTTGCATCATTGATGCTTTCTCCCATTTGGCATCTTGCTCTGAAATTTTGGTGCTATCATATGCAGAGGTTCATCTTCAAGTACCAAGTCCACCAAATTTCCCACATAGTGTATCACTGAAGGAAACGTCTGTGGCACCTTGGCCTCCAAGTGTGGCCTTGCTCTGATGACATTTTCCCCAATCTCCTCTGTGATGCTGATAAATACCTCATTTTTCTTCTGCGTGAAGTCCCTCTCCTACGTTATGTGCACTATCTCTACATCCTTTGTCTTTAGCTCCTTGCGCGCAGGTGCTCTGATCATTGTAGCTTTGTCCATGTTTCTTCTAGCCACCTCAATAAAAACCTTCACCAATGCATTGCTTGACCTACTCATCTGACATGATAGTAGGATTTACCGTCATGTGTCTAGCTTGGGGTGCCTTCTTCAGTCATCTCGAAATGCATGACTCTTCACACACATCAAATTCAAGCTCATCCATGTGGGTGTGCATTGACCACAATAGTTGCTTTTGAGTGTGCACATAGTCACCATATCCTCATCCATTAGCTCCCAGCTAAATAAATCCTTTTGTGCTATCATGCTCTGGAAGTGGGTGTGGATAATTTTTCCTACATCCTCTGTATACCCCATGGCTGGTGGAATGTGCTCTCCACTTGTTCTTCTAGACCATTGATTATTGCTTAGGAACATTAGCTTCCAAATGTGGTACTTTTGTCTCCATGTCCTGAACATTCTTTGTAGTTGTATCCTTAGGTATTTCCTCATCCTCTTCTTTTTCCTTTGATTCCTCACCCTATTCTTCTGTGTTCTCTGGAAGTGTAGGAGAATTAGGTGCGCTTTCCTCTGACTCTTCTACCTCCTCATTTAACTTCAGTTTCCTCCTTCTTTACATGGTTGCCTCCTTCTGTGGAGAGAGTCTGGGTGATTTGCACACCATGGTTGGAGTAGCACCTTAGGTCCTTGTTCTCCTAAACACCCTCTTAAACCTATGTTCCCCTTGGAATACATTCAAGTCCTCATCATCCCCCTCTTGTGGCTGAGGTGGTGTAATGGTGCGTTCAGCTTCACCCTTATTTGTAGGATGTATCCTACCTCTATTCTCCAAACCACCACTATCTTTACGCTCCTCCTCCTCATCCTCCACTTCAATTAGCTCTGTGGGCTTAAGCACTAAGATGTTTTCCATTGTATGCTTTCCCTTTGGTGGTGCTGGAAGTGCGAACTCACCTTCCACATACTTGTTATTCTCCATATTTGGCTTCAGTGGAGATACACCAATGCTTTGCCCCTCACATCTACTACATCTAGACTTGTTGGCTTAATATTCAGCACCTCTCGAAAATGATCCTATATGTATAATCACTTCTGCCAGGATACACATACTTCTTCCTCAATGTATGGTAGTCGCAGTACCTTATCTGCATTAAATACCCGGTCGGCATGCATGCATCTGTAAATTTGTGAACAGATGCTTGGAAATACCTTACAGTGAATGCGTAAGGAAATTTACACCAAGGGCTCTAGAATCCATCTTTCATTGGGAAGCACATGATGTAGAAATGCTAATATATAGAAAATTGGACTTGTTTCCCTACCACTGCTGGTAGGTCTTTTGGGATGCACTACTCTTCCCCAAATGCCACATGGAGCCTATCATACCATTTCTCTACCCTTTGCTTTACGTCATCTATCATGGCCCCTTTGCATAGATACTTGTTGAATCTTTTAGCTGGTGACTTGTTCTCCATGGGGTATTCCCATACTTTTTCCTTCGGTCATGTCAGTACTCCAATCTCCATGAATACCAGTGATAGTAGAACAACCCAAAAGCTGATCTTCCCTCTGTGCGTGCTTCTTTGACTATTTTCTTTGCAATATAGCCTATAATGTTGTAGATTGCCCCTTCTAACATCTTACGTGCCACGTGTAACCACATAGTATTTACCTGTGACCACCACTCTTGATCATTCAACTTGGTAACAAGGTGTGTTGCAGCTTGCACAACTAGATAGTTCTTCTCGGGCATTCCCCAACTCCTGTCTAGTCTTTAAAATCACGGCTTTATCTGTGAGATCACTTTTTATGTCCTCTCCTATGGCCTTCAAACCTATAATTGATGAGATAAGTGCATATAAGATTCTAACTCTGCGTCCTACAAAGTAGAAGAAGTCCTCGTGTACCCTGCTCATGAGCCATTGATACAAGGGCTCATACTTCCCGAAATATGGAAGCTCATATAATTGGTAGACCCCAATTTTCTTCAGAAGCTTCTCACCTGCATCGTCATAAACTGGCATGTCATCCACCATACACTTGTTCATCCTAGCAGTGAGCAAGGAATCGAGCTCCTTCTTGTTCTCCGACATCTTGTGATTGTATTCTCTTACTTTTCTCTTTCTGATGGGTGAATCCCATTCTTGGTCGATGATGAATCCTTCTAGATATTGCCTTTATGAAAAATGGATTTCATGTGCCATCTCTTCCTCCTCGATGACCACCTTCTTCTTTCCTTTTACTGATGCTACAAATTCCTTCTTAGGTTCCATTTTTACCTTGTAAATGTCTCCTCTTCAACTCTACAACTTTACGAATCAAACCCTAGCTCGATTCAATCGTGCCCTAGGTGGAAAATTTGTAACCTAACTCTTTTTATCTCCTTGCTTCACTCAAACCCTTCACCACTAGGGATGCAAGCTTCTTGTCACACATATCTAGTTGTCACACTTGGTTTCACCCTTCTGCCCTTCGCACCTCAACTCGATCACTTGGCTCTTTCCTCAAATACTCTTAGTCGACAATGGTAAAAAATGAATCCACATTCCATCCTTATATTTTTTTCAATTTTTAATGCATTTATTGCTCCTTCACCTACCAAATATCCCCTCATTCATTAACCAAATTCATTCATCCGACGTGGTACATTTTCGTGCCCCATCTATAACTTTCTAGCACGCCTTCCTACCCTCTCGTCACATACTTCTCTTGGTGCGCGCTCTTGCACCTAAGTACCTCATCACTGTACCTTCTCTGGTAGCTATCATGGCCTCCGCTTACCTCACGTTATATTGTTATTTCATTCATCTCCATCCTTGGTCACTTTTGAGAAGTAATATTCTTTTGACTTAAAGCACACCCATAGCAGCTTATTCCTTTCACCTTTCAATTCCCATAGTCTTTTTCTTGGATAACTACAACCACCCCACATAAAAGGTATGTGCAATCCTTTGCACATAAACATTCTTCATATAGTAATTAACTTCATGCGCGCAAGCATGCTTATTACACAAAAACAATAACTAAATTGACAAAGCATAGCGACAATGAAGGAAATACATTAAGGAAATACAGAATTGAAAACCTAAGCTAAATGGAAATACTGCCTTATTATAAACACCAAGAAGACTTATTTATAGTAGGGATTCAGCCTACTCCTGTTAAAGTAACTGGGTATCCATGTTCCATCAAGTGTTTCTAACTAGAAAGCACTTGATTCAAGTATAGAAGTGATGACATACGGCCCCAACCAATGTAATTTGAGCTTGCCTAGATGGCACAAGAACTTTGAGTCATAAATAAGTACCATTTGTCCAATCTCAAACTTCTTATCCCTTATGTTTCTATCATGCCATGCCTTCTTCCTGGCCTTTTCCTACTTATGAGTTCATCGTGCTATGGATTGGTGCTCATCTAGTTGAATCATATTTTCGATATGCTCTTCTAAAGCATGTTCATCAGCTAGACCTCCAGCATGCGCAATGCGTAAAGAAGGTAACATAAATTCTATAGGGAGAATAGCTTCCATGCCAAACACCAACTGAAACAGTGTGGCTTTGTTTAATCTCTTGTAAGTTGTTCTATATGCCCAAAGAATAGCTGACACTTTGTCATCCCAATCCTTTCTTCCAACATCACAATTTTTGTCAAATTTTGGCTCAAAATCTTGTTGAAGGCCTCAGCAGTTCCATTTTCCTGAGGATGGTAGGGTGTAGTTTTATGTGTCACCATAAACTCATCTAATAGAATCCTAATTGTCTCATTCAAAAGTGTGTACCTCTATCACTTGTCAAGATTAAGGGACATCCATATCTTGTAAGAACATTCTCCCATAGAAACCTAGCTGTTGTAGCTGTTGTACAGTCCTTGGTAGGTGTTGCTTCTTCCCACCATGTGAGATAATATATGCAAGTAATGATATAGTGTGATCCAGTCCTACACGTGGCTGGTGAAATAGGTCCTACAAAGTTAATGGCCCATTTCTCAAATAGTTTGGCACTAGTAATTGGTCTCAAAGGCATCTCATCTCTTTTCCCTAGTTTTCCTAGGCAGCTTTGACAATGATCACATGCCTTACAATATTCTTTACAGTCCTTATATAATGTCTCCCACCATAATCCAGCAAGTAGGATCTTCTAGGAAGTCACATCACCTGCATAATGGCCTCCTACAATACCACCATGAGCTTCTTCCATGATATCCTTACGCTCATGCTCTAATACACAATGACGTAATACTTCATCTCTGCCTAGCTTGTAAAGGTCACCACTGATTAACATAAATGATGTTGCACATATAGCAAGATGTTTCTTTTCTAATGCTTTCATTCCTTCTGGTGCCATACCTATTCGTAGAAAGACAACAATGTCTTCTAATTTTGTGGGCATGCATTGTAACCTATATAACTATGCATCTGGCATGGTTTCTTTAATTGTCTGTGCATCCTCTCTGACGAATTGATTTTAGATAAATGGTCTGGTCTAAATTGCTTTTCCTAGATTCACCACAACTGTGAAGTCAAACTCTTGAAATAGGAGCACCCATCTGCATATGTGACTCCTATAAGATGGGCTTGTTTACAAGTACTTCAATGCCATGTGATCTATATAAAACACAAATGGTATTTCTAACAATTACTTTAAAAACTTGTGCAATGCATAGATCATTGACAAAGCTTCGCGCTCTATAGTTGTATAATTCCATTTAGTAGAGTCAGCTTCCTACTAGAAAAATAGATTGGATGATCTACAATACCTTTGTTTGGTTGAGCTAACATAGTGCCAATGGCCATGCCAAAAGTGTCCACATGCACATGAAATAATTTATCCCATGAGGGAAAGTGTAGAATGGGCGCGGTAGTAAGTTTCTCTTTTAATATATCAAACGCATGCTTTGCTTGTAGTTCTCCCCAATAAAATGTACCTTTTCCCTTTAGTAATTCTTCCAAGGGTGCAACAATTTTTGCATACCCAAAGATGAATTTTCTATAATATCATGTATGACCTAAAAATCCATGCACCTCACTTTGGTGGTAGGCGCTTCCATGCCTAAAATGACTACTGATCTTGGTTAGATCAACCAACAAACCTTCCTTGCATATTATATGTCCTAATAGTATCCTAAATGGTGTAGTAAATATGCATTTCTTGATGTTCAAAGAGATACTCAATTGTCATCACCGTTCAAACATTAAGCATATATTGTCACATGATCTTTCATAAGCCCATATACAGTCCAATAATCCGGTAGACCTATAATAAGTTGTGAATAAAATCTTTGAATGCCTAAAAACTATGCGCGAGAATACATTAGGTGCATCTTTCAATCAAAAGGCATCACAATATAGGAAAATTTGTCCCATTCAGTAGTAAATGTTGTCTTTTCTTGATCCTCCTGAGCAATCCTAACCTGATGATACTCGGAAAACCCATCTGTGAAAGAATATATTTCACGCCTATAACTCCTAGTATTTCCTCAGTGAATGGCATAGGGAATGGATCTGTGATGCATGCAACATTCAACTCCCTGTAGTCCACACATATTCTAATTCATCCGTCCTTCTTGATATTGATCACCATTGGGCTAACCCATTCTAACTCATCAAGGGGCTTGATAATTCTAGATTTCAACATTTTATCAATTTCTTCTTTTACCTTTTCATGCAAATTAGGATTCATTCTGTAAGGTCTCTTTCTAACTAGGTCATGCACCATCCTTAAGTTTTATCTTCATTTACCCAAGGGATTCATGCACGATTTTAAGTTCATGATACCCTCGAGGAATAAGTCTTGATAATCCATGAATAACTTGATGATCTTTTTACCTCTGAGTCGACCGGTAGTCTTTAATTATGGCCTCCTTAGGCTCACCTCGAACCTATATTCACCTTATTTTTCTTCATGGGTTCATGGTAGGCATGTGTATCCTTATGCTGTACTTTCCTAGACCTCGCGCACCCCTTTTTAATGTTCAATATCTAGGTTCTCAACTTCCTCATCATCCATGATGTAAACCATCTTTCCTTTCTCTTTCTCAAGGCAAGTGCATTCAAATAGTATGGAGTCCATTTCTTCTTCCTTTTCAAAACATGCTCCAAACTCTGCCTCACCAAATAATTCTGAATATTCTCTTCTTTTTTTGCACTATCTCCCATAGTTAAGCTCTTGAAAACTTTTAATGCACCTCTTTTAGAGGGGTTTAGTCGAGAAGTATTCAAAAGTCTGGATCATCCCTACGAGTCAAATCTTGCTATTTTCCAGTCTCTCGATGTAGTTCTGCATATACATACTAGGTGCATGCACATCCTTGTAGCATAGAATACAGTCGATGCACCCAGAGTGAAGGTGTTAATGCTTCCTGTCTTGCTTATCCAGAGTCTCTCACACTGCTGAATGTGATGTTGAACAGGTTTATCACCATGATAAGAGCATATTTGCATAGGTGCATTGTTCCTTATAAAACTAGTAGACAAAACGACTCCAATTTCTTCCCAATTTATAATATTATCTATGTGGACTACCCACCAGCGCGTTGTTTTCCCACGCATTATATATACTAACATATCTCTTCTCTTAATTTGATCTATCCACTATGTTTCCATGGCCTTAAAAATGCAGGAAGATCTTCTTCCCCTGTATACCAAGGTATTGTGCTACCTATCCATCGAATCAAATGAAGTCCATTCTTGTGCGTAACCACACTTTTCACCTCACATCCTACTAATTCATATGTACCATGAGCCCAATTCACAAGCAATACTCATAGTATCACTAATAGAATGAGAATCCTCCCACTGTAGGATGCCTTCTTTTGATGGCTCATTGACCTCTAGGTCTTGAATAACACGTACATAAACTCTGTTTAAGTCCTCCTCACTTAGAGGCTCAACATATGGTGTAGACTTTCCATCTGTCAAAGGTATCACAACCCTTTCCTCCTTGTTTTCAAAGTTGATATACCCCTTATTGAATCTCAAGTCAACATTATTCGCATAACACCAAGGGCATCCAAACAGGGCTGGAAAATTGTCTGCTTCTACAAGTGCTAATACCTCAAAATCCCCAGTGAACTTGGCCCCTTGTATAGTTATAGATGCATCTTTCAAAACTCCTATGGGAGTGGCCTTAGTTCGGTTTGCCATAAACAACACATTAGATGATGGCTGCAATGGAGGCCTCCCCATTTTTACCCATGCATCTAATGTAAGCACATTTACTTCCGCACTTGTATCAGTCAATATGTTTCTCAACAGCCACCCATCCACAACATCATTCAAATTAATTTCTTTTTCATAGTCAATCTTTATCGGGGGAATATTTGCATGCATAATCTGTCATCGTCCGGTCTTAAGACTTGCACATGGAGTGTTAACTTTTAACCAACTTCCTAATAGTGGAATAATGTTCTCTGGCGTAGCATCTTGCACACCTCTCGCGAGATCATCGATATCAGTTTAGAATATCTCTGATGTTTTCTTCTTCTCCTTTAGATATTGTATCTTACCCTAAAGATTCTTTAGTACTTCCATAGTATCTGGTAAAATTCCTTCGATGAGCGGGATCTAGGTACCTTACATGCAAAACCTCCTCCTTGGTGATCATAGGCTTACGTGCAATGCCTCTCTCACGCGTGCTACTTTAGTGAGTGTAGTAATATTCACTCTCAATGCCTCGGGTCCTTCTACTTATCTTGGAATCCACTTTGATCTTCTACCACATGCTGGATTCTAACCATCCGGTGCCTTTGTTTTCTTGCTTATGCTTTGCTTACTCATATGCTCATATAAGTCTGAGCACTCTTCATAGCTATGGTTCTTTCCATAGAAAGAACATGCAATATCTGAGGACATTCACACCTATAGTGGTTAGGAGATCCACATGTATAACAATTTCCATGAGGGAGCTCACCTCTTCCTCCACCATGGCCTTATCCTCCATATCCACCATGATATCCACATCCCCTTCCACGACCTCCTTCAAAACACCCCTCATTCTTGTCATAGTGTGTTAATTATGATCTCGATCCTGGTGCTCATTCTTACTCTTATAATTATCTGTTACACTTGCCTGTATGTGCCCCAAGGTCTATAACATCTTGGATCGACCAATCAGCAACAATCCTCAGTATCATGGGTCGTGGACCTATAAATTTTACAAAAATAAGATACATTATTCCTTATCGCATGTTGTAATAAAGGACAGTGACTAGCATCATGATTCAAATGGAAAATCTCACAGTCCAATAGTAATGAGCATACAGATCTGCGAGGGCAACTATCCTTGGTGTGACCTTCCACTTCACAATCTGTACACCAAATTCCTGAGCGTGTTTCATGGGCTGAATTTGCTAATAGCTTTTCTAACTGCTTTGCCATAGCTGTAATCTATGCCTCTAGAAATGGACTAACGCCAGTGTCAATGCTCCCAACTGCCTCAGCACGCAAAGCTACTTCTAGTGCTTTGCATGGATCAATGTATGTCTTATGTGACAACACCCTTCTAAAAGGTGTAATCAATCCTCCAATGAACCATTGTGCATGTTGGCTAGCGTGAATATCATAAGATAGCTTAGATAGAAGTTTCTTAAAATGAGCATCATACTCACGTACACTCTCATTAGTGCCTTGTTTGATATCCCCAGTGCACTTATACTCTTCTCTCAAACTCGGGATATGGAACTCTTTTAAAAAAGCATCCCTTATCGTTTGATCAAACTTCCTATACTAGATGTGTGCACGCCCTTGTAATGTTGTGGAAAATTGACTTGCCTTTCGCTCGATGAGTCGTGATCCCTTTAGCGCACCACAAGATTCCACAAATATACACATGTTAGGTAGCATTCTTTATACCTCTATATTCTGGGAGACAAAGAGACATCTCCATATAGATATTCTATGGTTGTTGTAGACCTTGACCACCTGATCCAGAACCTCTTATGTTCCCTCTGCCTCTAGAACCACCAGATCCACTAGAACTAGAACCACCTATACCTCTTGATCCTCCACTTGTAGCTGGAGTAGGACCTGTAGATGTACTCCCCTATGCTCCAATAGTAGTACTATATTGAACCCCTATAGTATGTGAGGTAGTTCCACTTCCAGAGGTGAATCCAACATTCTGCGCACTCACATTCTATGTGCAGATGATGCACCTAAGAATGCTCCTCCAAATGACATTGAAGTCATATGTCCTGCCATTGATGTACTTGATCCCTGACTTACTCCTGCTCTCCTACTTCCCAAGTTAGTTTGCTGGTTACTTGTCATACTAGATACTGAAAAACCAAGCGCAAGGGCTAGGTCACCAGGTGGATTAAGATGCACACCCATGGTCTAGGTAGTCTCTGTTGGCACACTTCTATGTGAGGTTAAGGGGAGATATCTATCATGCTTTCTAAGATGGGGAGTTCACGATGCTCGGCTCCATGTCTTCTACGTGAGCTGTAAATCCTTCACAAGCCATCTCTCTCCTCTATGCCATACTTTTTACAACAAAACGTTACTTCTCTATATCCCTCTCGTGTACCTCATTATACTTAAGCCACCTTTCATCTCTCTACATATCTGCTGCTAGTCTGCCATTTTAAACCATACCTGTTCCTACCCTCGCATGTGGTGAAGTTTAGTTAGCCATCGGTTTACTCTCTAGGTTCAAAGTTACCATCAAGATCTTGATCGCCAGTGGAATACCTTGCAAATATGTTCCTCTTGGATACCGCAAAAACTAGAATTCAGCTACCTTCGGGCAAGAGTACGTTGAAATTGAATATTCTAGAATATAACTTTTTAGAACACCATGAAACCACGTATCCATAACATGAGTCCAGATCGGATCAGATCAGCATCATAGAGGGTCTGAAGTTCTTCTTGTGTCTAGACAAGGGCACGATACCTCCAATTCTACTGAGATGCATAATTAGTAAGCCACTTGTATAGTTCTACTTGAAAGATATCAAAAAATCTCTCATATAAGATGTCATACATATTTTGTTCTACCCAAGTACATGCATTAAACTCGGATCCACTACTTGAACAATTGTGCAATTCTTCCTCTAGATCATGTATCCATTCCTCAATACTTGCTAGAGTTAACCGAT
Organism: Taxus wallichiana var. yunnanensis; assembly: GCA_018340775.1. Taxonomy (NCBI): domain Eukaryota; kingdom Viridiplantae; phylum Streptophyta; class Pinopsida; order Cupressales; family Taxaceae; genus Taxus; species Taxus wallichiana. The sequence goes on from CM031236.1 coordinate 43,438,883, forward strand.
ACGTCTTCATCATGAACCATCCTAAAAACAACTAAAAAGGGGGCCCGGCAACAAAACCAATGATGCAGCCTAGAATTTACCAGATAACACCCTAGTCATGCTGGAACATCACTCAGCCTTGATTGAGTGCTCACCTAAAGCACACAAAGGTACCAGGTCCCTCTTTAGGGTTGTTATAGTAGGATGTTAGCATGATGAAGGAAGAAACATATAGATTCATAACTAATTTATCATTCTACGATGCATGCTACCCTTAGATCTATGAAAGAACAAGCTTAAACAGTAATCATGATTGAATTAATAACATTCACTACTCAACTACACACATAATGACACTTATATTCAGCCAATATCTTCCATATATTAATAAATACAGAAGCTCCTTATAGTATTGTCAATCTATACCAATACGCATATGGATCTGATACGATAATTCGATCATATGTGTATATCTCACATACACACACACATTCGTATATTCTCTATTACACTTACACACACTCTATATATCTCTCTCACACACACCTCTACTATGTACCCGACATCATATATATAAGGTGTGGACTTGCCTTCACCACTTATCTATTCTAGAAATAGGCCGCATGCTATTGATAGCCACACGCCATTTACAAACATAGCCACACATACAAGTGTGCTATCTATAGTCCTCTTGTAGTTAACTAAAGTGTCAATTCTATTCTCATCTCATTTCCATGAAAAATGCTTCAATCCACTCCTCCAAAGATAGACAATGCATGCATGTCTCTACTTTGTTGGTGTGTTCCGCATGCCATCTTCTAAGAATAGGTCTTCATGATCAAAATCAATTAAGTCTTGAAAATGAACTTGTCTTCCATGCGCATGTCCTTCATGTTCTTCCACGCCCTTGGTTTCGGGCCTTCTATCCCACGTGGACTCCTTGTGTGATCTTTGACAAGTATTATTTTATCAACAATGATCTCTCATCCTTCGATGGGAGAGAGTAGGTACAAGTTAGAGGGGTCATATGGGGAATATCCCTTTCAATCATTGGGTGTTTCATGATCTACAACTTTGTATGGTGACTTGGAGACCATGCCGGTTATAACATTGTGAGATAGATGGCATAGAGTTATGCACATATGAGATATATAACTTTATTATATGCGGTCATAGTCACATCATGGATATATACAAATTTTATAGGGTTTAGAGACAACATGGGATTAGAAAAGATATCATAGGTGTTGATCGGTGGTATATGCGAGTGGTTCGAGAGACAATAGATTTTGGGTGGAAAGTTAGAGTGTGATTTGCTAGGAAGATATTTTTTGGTGTCATTCCACATGCATGGGATGCTCATGCGTAGATTGTAGATCCAGGAACCACTCTTGAGTATGTTACATGGTATGCGGTGATAATGCCTAGGTGGATTACTATTCCATGTGAATCCATAAACATGGGTATAGCGAGTAACGATAGTGGGAAATCCACAACAAGGGAGGGATAGAGGTAAACTAGGTTATGTAGAGGTAGAGGTAGATGTGTATGCATAGGCATAGGATCGCTATACAGAATCTACAGTTCATGGTACAGGGGCCATAAATACGGTATAGGTTATACGATACCACAAGTTCACGTGGTGCAAGGGCCACAAATACATGTTTCACAACTACCGGTGAGTACGCAGGTGTAGGTAGCACAAATTCACATGGCTTATGTAGTGCATCTATGGGCACAAGTAGTACCGGTCAAATAGCCCAAGTACTTGGTTATGATATCACAATAGGTTTTGACATAGATGTCAATGCAGTATCAGTTATACTGAGATACACACGTACTTGCTGCACAAATACCTTAATAGATGCCACCATCACCACATAGACCACCTAGTTTGAGTGTTGGGATTAGAGAGGGAGGATATGGAGGAGTAGGAATATAGGTACTACCATAGGTACCAACTCTGGGATTAGAAGGTGGGCCATTAGTGGCCATATTATAGGAAGAGATGGAAAAATCTATATGATGAGGTGATGTTGCATTCATCACCATCCAGACCCTCCAAAGATAGTTAGACCAGAGGTTGGAGGAGTAGGATGGCCTAAGACAACAGGTATAGTAGAGGACTACCGAGAGAGATCAAATCAATATAAAATTACTTCAAGTGATGGCAAAGTGAGATTCTATATACTGTTGTGTGGAAGCATCAGGCATCATTGTTAATATTTTACCAAAGCTTGTTAATGCATCCGGAGAGGCTAGTTATTATAGAGCATTATATGAGGTTGTAGTCTCTAAGGCTCAAAGAGCTCCACTTATATTCAAATGTCACATTTGATCCACCGAATAACATCAACCTGTTGGATGTGTGTATCACTCGTGTTGTCATTGATGTCAATTTCATTGATTTCACAGTGGTCTAGGTGATTTATGAGTATGGCTAGGTGTTATAGGGGTCAAACACACCATTCATGTAGTGTATGGGTCAAGTCAAGTCATTTTAGGCCTTGGCCTAGTGCAAGTACATGGTGTAAATCAAGAAAACATGAGAATTCACTCAAACCAAATAAGGGAAAGTAATTTTAGATCACTATGAGGTGGGACAGGAGGTGTAGAAAGAGATACAAGAAACAAAGAAGGTGCATGAGATTGAAACAAGAGCTTTCTTATGCCAATCCACAAGTAAGCAAGGTGTGAAATGTTGACCCTAGGTGTGATGATGTAAACCAAACATGATTTGAGCATCAAATGATGATATGTGGTGTGTACATGGCTTCAAAGGTAATTATTGAGATTTTTGGGCACTTCTACAGTTAGCATAGTATAACTACTAAAAATCAAAGACCAAAGGGCACCTAGATGATATGATATGAAATATTCAAGATGAACGAAATAAAATTATCACTTGGGGGTGTTATAGGGATGTGTTCTTAAGGTGTGAGAAAATTTCGTAGCTTAGGTTGGATATTTTACAAGTTGTGCAAGTTTTTCCAAAACCAGTTTTCTTAAGGTATGTAAATTGAGCACCAAACTTCCTAGCGAGTTAAGAAATATTGTGGAACATTATCTGAATAAATCATAATATATAAAATAGAATAAATTTTGATAAAATCATGGTGCAAAATTTATTTTGTTGATTAGTTGAGTATTGGGTGAGTGTTTCTCCATGTTAACTATGGTTATAAGTGCTTGAAATATTTATATACATCTCATTTTAATTTTCCAAGATAATAGGAATTCATGAGAATTTTTTTGGAGGTGCTTGGACATGTTGCATGAAAGACTAGTTTTTGAACTCTCAAGATTAGCTAGACCAATCTCTAAGTTTCAAGTTTTTGAGGAATTATAACATGAATTGGAGCATGAAAATGATTTGGTGAGTTAGTATGCTTCAATTGGTTTCCATTTATAGGTTACTTTCCCCATGAGGTGAATTTTTGAGGTTTTAATCAGCTCAAGTTTGGAAAAATAAAATTCTCAAACCTTGGAACCAACTTGAGACGGTGTTTTGGAAAAAGGTGCTTTTGGATGACCTATACTTTGACTCGTCTCTTACTACTTTAATTTTATGAAATTATACTACCCAAGATTAAATTTGGTATATTTTTTGTCTTCTTAATGTGAGTGGAAGCTCTTCAATTATCATGATATTCAAGATTGTATTTTGTAGGTGTTGATTTGAGAACATGTAGGAGCACTATTATTTATTTTTGAGGATGTGTCAAGTTTCCAGACATGTGTATGAATTATTTGGACTTATGGGACCCCCTTCTACATGTACACCAAGTTGGAATTCCTTTGGACAATTTTAGGAGATAAAAAACAAAAGGTTAGATCATTTCTCCACTAGAAGACAAAATCGACTTGACAGATACAAACTGAAGTCAAGCTGAAACAAATCATGAGCTCAGTCATGATTTATTTCAAGCATCCATTTAATCCAAGAGGGAATAATTTTAAAGACTAAGTTCAGAAATAAAGACCCTAAAAGAGGAGCTAGAACAAGCAAAGAAAAGGGAATTGAGAGATGAATCAAGTCATACTTCTTATCTAGGAGGTTCTCGGTCCAAGAAGGAAAAAAAGAGCACAAGAAGATCTTTAGGAAGCCAAATGTAAGGAAATTACAGGTAATTTTCATGGAATTTTTTTTCATGCAACATCTTTGGTTATACAACTAGAGAGTGTAGGAGAATGGTAGATGAAGACCATCCATGGAGAGATTGTAGGTCCAATTTATGAGAAGAACAAAGTATTCTTTAATTATTAAGAGAGGGGTCATGTTGCTCAATACTGTCTCTCATGATCCATTCCATAAAAATTTGGGGGTGAAGGGACTAAAAGAAATAACTATGTTGTATGCTTCAACTGTCATGGGTAAGGACATTTTTCTAGATAGTGATACAAGTATCCTAGACACAAAGATAAACTACGTACACCTAATCCGAAAGGAAAAAAGAAACTTAAGGTAATGGGTAGGTTCAAGGATGAAGTCAAGTCAGTCATGGTTAAAATATACAAATAAGGATGTAAAATACATCTATAGAGTCAAGAACACTAACTCCAACACTGAAAGGTAAAGAAGGAAAAAGGACCAACATGGGGATAATGAAGAGATAAGACAAGACATGACAATAATAGGAGAAGCAAGCTCAAACCAAGTATAAAAATGTGATGAAGCCCAAAAGGAATTTTTACCTCTAGTTGTGGTAGAAAAAATATATGAGACACATCACACATGCTTATTAGGCTTCAAGTCAAAAAAATAAGGCTTAGGTGATATGGTTGACAAAGTTTTTAGAACTAAAAATAATAAGACTGAGTCATCATGTTATTTTGATGACTTTTTGTTATTTTTACATAACCTAAGAGGCATGATATACCTTCTCTAAGATTCTAGGAGGTATGCATTCATGAAATAAGCATTGGTGTATACTCGGGAAGGATCTTTCATCAGTACATTCTAATGAAGAATCCTTCAAGCTACAAGGTGCACATCAAGTCAAAAGGTATGTCTTGATACATGTTTATCATGAATTGAGTAAGTCAAGTGAACTATTCAATAATCCAAGAAGAATATTCATCTCCTAATCAATGTGTGATAGTCAAGCATGTAAAGAATGTCACCTTTGTGCTTACTTTATATTTCATCGATGGAGCAAAGTGAGTCATGAAACTGCATATCTTGTTCAAAATCAGAAACACCATAGTGATATGATGAAGAATGTTACCATGATCTTGTGAGGATGAAATTTGAGCATCCTATCATATCTATAAAAGGGTTTTGCATGATAATGTTATGACTTCCCAAGTATGTGTGTGAGTTACAAAGTTATAGCAATATCTAAATTGGCACCAAATCATGTTAAGTCTTTATACGGTCCAATCAAGTGAATAAAAAGACTTCAAGTTGTCATTCTTTTGTTTTAAACATGAATTCACGCATGAGGTAATCCTTGAATTTTCTCTAACCTATATTATGTATCCTTAGTGTCATTCATCAATAGAAAGTAAGCCAAGTTTGAATTTCTTAGCCCTTAGAGGTATAAATGAGTGTTGATCAATCTTGCACCAAGATGGTTAGTTTGTGTTATTCTTGTCAATACTCTCAAAACTAAGTCATCATTTTTTACTTGTAAAAAGTGTCATAGATCGTCCTAAGCTAAACAAGTGTGCTTGAATCCCTTGCAAATCAAGTGTGTATGTGTCATATTTTGCATATCTATGGTTCTCTCGAGGGATTTGGCTGTCTCAAAATCATGAAGGTACAAGTCTCGAAGGTTCTTTTGTGAATTGTTTCTTCCTCTGAAATACAAAATTTATAAGTGGTATGAGCTAACTTAATTCAAGCTCGGCATGAGAGTTGTAGTGAGTTCATGTTAATACTTGGTTCATATGTGAAAGAGATCACCTCATTTCAAGAATCTTGTCTTGATTGAGCCACATAAAAAAGGAATCAAGTCTTAGTGTGCTAAAAAAGGAGAGGTTAAGTACTGGATAGTTTTAAACACTCATAATTTCCCAACTTGACAAAACATGGTCTTTGGAATAGGATTCCCCTTTGTTGCTTGAATTGAGAGCTTTGTGAATGAACATGTTGATTGATCTAAGACACTAGCATGGGCACTTCTTATAGGTGAAGTTTGACTTGAAGGAACCTTGTTCTGAGCTTATGAAGAAAGTTTGATTTCTAAGCCTCATTTGTCTTCAACCATATGATGATTTTAGTCAAGAAGTCTTAAATATGAGCTAAGACTGTGGTTGCTTCCCTTGATAGAGTGAGGTGAAAAAAGGTTAATTATTTCTCAAAGAGGTATCTTTAAAACCATAAACTGATATTTACATATCACATGTATCTCTTTCTTGAATAATGGTTGTGTGAATACTTGTAATAATCAACCAAGAAGCTTATCTAGCATAAATTTTAACTATCCTTCATTACCAATTTAAAATACTTATTGAAGCTTGTAATAAGATCATCAATGGAGGTATTTGTGTAATATAATTAGTATAATAATTAGAACTCGGGTAGTAAGTCCCAAAATAGTGAATAATGTTAATATCGTGGCATAGTAGGGTTTGAATTTTTGGAACTCGGGGTAGTGAATGCACATGATATTTGATAAAGCTTGGATGTGAGAGTAATGTAAGAAACTTATTGAGGTGATCTTGATATCCTCTTGGTACAAAAATAAAGAATAGTGTGAGGAAAATCTCCCAAACAGAGATCTAGGGTTTGTGTCTAGAAACCTAATAGAGATCATACAAAGTATTGTATAGTTATTGCAGATATCTCCTTACATGGTGAGATACTCTATGAATAAAGAAAGGTTACCATAGTATTCATTTTAGTTATAAAGAATGGCTTCTACTTAAGATTTTCCCTACTCGGATGGTAACTGCAAGAAGAAAATGTTAGCACTCATATAATTGAGGTAAACCCTAATTTTGTAGGTTGACATAAAGAAATTTACTTGAGTATTTCTCATTAGTGTATGGATGTCCTTCACTGGTAAGGTACTCTTGAAACCAAGGTCATAAAAACCTACGGTCAAATTTTGAGCCCTTAACCTTTGTGTACAAAAAGTTTTTGTGAAAAAAAAAAGTGCTCGGGTTTTCTCGAGAAGAATATAGTGGATGGTTGTTAGGGCACAAGAATTGAAGCATAAAATTAGAGTATTTTGGCTTGAAAATTTTTAAAAGATGTGAAAAGAAGGCCCTTAAATATAAATGGAAGGAAATTTAATGTTTTACTAGCGAGAAATTGGAGAATTCCTTGACAATATTCGTGAAGACTGAAGCAAGGTTTAGGTGCTCGGGTTATATGATAAGAATTTGTAAGTAACCCTAAAGATAGTTGTAAGGAATTATCATGGATATGGGTTGAAATGACAAACTTTGAATGCTTAAAACTTCTCCAAGTATGTTTAATATGAGAAAATTCACAGAGACAAAAATATATCTTATGAATGATTGTCCCTAAATAGTGCTCACATTGAAGAAGAAGTTAGGAAATATTAAGAAGTGAAACCTTGTAAAGATAAATGAAAGTAACCTAAAACTCACACAAATTCATTACAACTGGTACTATGTCTAGGAATTGGTGATGATTGACACACTAGGAATGCATTTTAGAGACCCATAATGTGTACTTACATATCTATAAAGATAATTTTAAGTGGGGGTTGTTTCTAATCTCTATAAGATGATTTGGATGGAAAATAGGTAAGATGAAGTATTGTGAGAAGGAATAAGATCCTCAACTCACAATATAATGAAGATTGTATGGATCCCTAACATAGCATGATATAAATATGTGAACATTGTTGATGGTAGAGGAATGTAATTGTTTCATGGTCAAGAAGGTTGAAAGAACTCTGAAATCACCATCTCGAGGTAAGAGGATTTGACTCCTTTATTCAAATAATATTTCCAGTTATTTTAAATAAAAGCTAGGCAAAATAGATGAGGCTTGAAGGCACATTAAAAGGAAAAAAATCATAAGCAAGTAATTCATTACAACATGACAAGGAAGTTGTAAAGATCCAAATCGAGATGCACATGTCTAAGAATATCTAATAAATAAAGAAAAGCTTAGTTAAGTTCTATGCAAGCATTCTAGGTGTTTCTGAAGCTAGAAAAGTAGTGCATGTGATGATTACAAGCATAAAGGTAGGGAGCAAGATTTATAGCCTAGTCTAAAATAGTATAGTACAAGTCTCGAGAGGTCCGAATGAGGGAGGGGGATTGATGATGAGCCTCAAACTAACAACCCAATGTCAAGTAAACCATGTGAAAATGAGGTGTGATAATAAAAGTATGTGTTGTTGGCAAATACCTTGATAGGAGGAACAAGTTATGTAACCATGAAAATCATTATACTAAGCTAAAAAAGATACAAACACCTTTGAAATATCAACGAAGGGTAGAGGAATAAATGGTGAGTCAAAGATAACACATATGATCAAATTCTGGAACCAATGTAATGCATGATCAATTAGAGATGGATACTAAAAACCAAAGAGGAGCAAGAAATGAATGTTTTAAGCAATGTACAACATGAAATGAATTGAAAAATTTGGCCTCAACTGCTCTCTGAAAAGTCTCGCTTTAAGGACCAAATCCTAAATCTTTATTACAAGCAACATGAAAAAGAAGTGAGCCTAGAATTGAGTTTTATGAGCCAAGATATACATATTTATGTTCTAATAGGTTAATTTAACTCAAATATAAGGTATTTGGCATATGTATGTGATATGAATGCATCATCTTAGGTAGATTTATGTTCATGTAAGTTATTTTTCTCTTATCTTGATGAGCTTAGTTGTCATTATGAGTCATTGGTTTCCATGTCAATTCCATGCATACCTTTGTCATAGATGTCAAAGGGGGAGAAGTGTGCCAAGAAACATGCAAATGAGGTCATCTAAGTGGTTGTGTATTCACGGTTGCCATCAATGTTTCTAGGATGGTTTCCATTAATGACAAAGGGGGAGTTTGTTTGGAAGTGTGTGTCACTTGTGTTTTCATTGATGTCAAGTCCATCAATTTCATAGTTGTCTAGGTGATTTAGGAGTATGGGTAGGTGCTCTAGGGGTTAAACATGGTCTAGTCATGAAGTCTATGGGTCAAGTCAAGTCATTTTAGGCCTTGGCCTAGTGCAAGTACATGGTGTAAATCAAGAAAACATGAGAATTCACTAAAACCAAATTAGATAAAGCAATTTTGGATCACCATGAGGTGGAATAGGAGGTGTAGAAATATCTACAAGAGACAAACCAAGTGCATGAGACTGAAACAAGTCAGTATGGAGCTTTCTTAAGCCAATCCACAAGCAAGCAAGGTGTGAAATGTTGACCCAATGTGTGATGATGAAAACCAAACATGGTGTGAGCATGGAATTATGATATATGGTGTGTAAAAGGCTTCACAGGTAATTATTGAGATGTTTTGGGCACTTCTATAGGTCATCATAGTACAACTACTGAGAATCAGAGACCAAAGGGCACCTAGATGAGATGGGATGGAAAGATGCAGGATGAACCAAAGAAAAATATCACTTGGAAGTGTTACAGGGATGTGTTATTAAGATGTGAGAAAAATTTCAGAAGCTGAGGATGGATATTTTTCAAGTTCTACAATTTTTTCAAAACCGGGTTTCTTCGGTATGCAAATTGAGCACCAAACTTCTTAGCAATCAAGAAAAATTGTGGAGCCTTCTTTGGATAAATCATAAGAGACAAAAATGGATTAAATTTTGATAAAATCATGGTGAAAAAATTATTTTGGTGATTGGTTGAGTATTTTAGAAGTTCTATCCATTTTTGTGAGCATGTTTGAAACCCTCTAAACCCCAGTTTGGACCAATTTTGAAAAATTGAGTTGGGTAGGTGTTTTAACTCAAATATTTTTCTTGGAAAACTATTTGAAAATGTAGAGGACTCCTCAAGGTAAATTTATATGATATTTTTGTTCATGATGCTAGGTAGGCCCCACTATAAAATAGGTGTTTTGTGAAGATTTCAATGCACATGAGAAACTTGTAAAGGAGCCTATGCTCAAATTTGAACTGGATAATTTTGGAGATGTATTCTTCAACCTCAGGAAGTCACTTGGGTTACTTGTAGACACCTAAATTTGGTATTTATACCCCCATAACTTGCATGCACATATTTTATTCTATTCATCTCCCTTATTTAATCAAATGTCATCTTAATTAATCCATCCTCATTAATTAATTAAATGCCCATCACCTTTAAGTCCTATTTAATAGAAATCAATCAATCAATTAATTAATTAATCATGCCCTAACCAACTTTCCATTTTGGAATGCTTTTATTCTAAATCTATACTTATGCTTTTCCCTATGCTTTTTCCAACCTATCTCCACTTCCAACTCACCTACACCTCATCCCTAAACAACCCCTTCCCACCTAATGCTTTAAAGAATTCAGCCAACTCCTAAAAAAACAAGAAATCACACTAAAAATAGGAAAATATTCCTATTAAGGAAACTTTCCCGTGATCGATGGCGGTGACCCAAGCCCAATTATCATCGATCACCCTATAAAGCTATGTGCTTTATTTCTATTCCTCATTGAATGCAATAAAATTCTTAAATCTCTCTTACATCCTGTAGACAATCCTTCATGCCTGAACATTCTAGAAGCCATTACAGACCTCTCAGACCTCTTGGAAGCCTACATGTGTTGATCATGATCATATTTTTGTGAGATTGTCATCATTTTACATTGATTGAATCAGATTTTGTCATATTATTTTGGTATTTCTTGTATCTAATATTTTGCAATTTTAGATCATCAATAGTATCACTCACACTTCGTCATTAACCTCCTTTTGTATACCAAAACTTCTAGGTTGCCCATCTTTCTCACCTTTATCCAGGCTCTTTCATAGTCGCCATCAAATCTGACATGTCACCATTGACTCGGCCTCAAAGATCCCTTGCTTTTCTGTTCCCGAACCTTTTTCCCATCCCCTTTAAGCTTTGTGCCCTTATCTCGGTTTCTCTAATCTTCATCTAATTTCATCGTTACAATAAAATCAACCTATTTACACCCAAATCTTCGTCAACCAGGGGTCTTGGTTTCAATCCTTCCCTTTAATCCTTGATTTTTGTTATGTTTCTAGTTTTATTCCTTCGGACTTCTTCGTAGCTTGATTCCAACATCCTCAAATTTTTACAACTTCTAGATTACATTCGGATCCCACATGGTCTACATACTCCTACATTTCGATCCAGTCTCTCGGGTCGCCATCAACCTACCTTTGCACATTCTAGGTCACCATCTACCCAGGATGAGGTTTATTTATTTTTAGTTGTTTTGATCATATCTATATCTAAATCAATCAATAGTGCTTTTAAATTTATGTATTCAATCTCTATATATTATCAATATACATTTCCTTGTTTACATCAATTTTTTTAACAACAGGGGTTGACATCCACCGAGGAATTTAACGCTTCTTAGGTCCACTTTGTCGGGAAACCCCCGCTATAATCATCTAATCAAGATTGTTTTCTGTATTACTTGTAGATTTTATCGAATTGTAACAACAAGGATCCAATAGCCATCATGCAACCATATCATCGTGCATCTAAGGTAACATAAACCCTTCAACATTTTTGAGTTGTGTAGCTTCTTTAGTAGCTAGCTCATTAATTTGATAATGAACGAGAAAATACTACAACATTCTGGCATGCCTAGTGGGACAACCCTTTAGGTGGTCTCTTACATTTATTGTTTTTTGTCTTTGCTTTTTCTGTCTTCCACTAACACTGCAACATGAGGCTCCGCTTTATTGTTTGTTCATGTTGGGTTCATGTCTTGGATCACTCATCACTCGAAAGTGCAAATAAATATGAAAAATGTTATCTAGGTATTCCCCACTTTTTCCCTATTTTATCCTTTTTGCATTGTAATTTCCCATTCTGTTTGTGTCCTCATCAACATCATACTTCATTTTGGGCTTAAAAAGAACATTATTTTTTCATCATGCTTTCCCATAACTTAAATAGGGGTTTAATCTTCTACATCTCACACTTTATCACACACAACCTTAAACCTCAAAAATCAAATTAACACATCAAAACATCCCCCTACTTAGTTTTTTGATTGGGATTTCATCACCTAATAAAGAAACCGCGTTGGACATTCCCAGCCATAACAAACCTGAAACCAGACATAGTTTTCCTTCTCATAGGTACTTGGTTATCCATCCCCTTTCTTTTCATACTTTCTTAAATAAAGTAAGAACATAAAAATAACTGTCTTCTTTACTTGCTTGGGTAAAAACTATTTTCATGCTTGTAGTCACTCGTTTAGCAGCTAAGAGAATGGAACAAAACTTTGCTTCAAACGATTCCTTATCTCAACAAATGTTCTCTACAACAACCACCTCATCTATACCCTTGAGCACTCAACCACTTATCAACATCTCTCACCCAGAACCCCTTGTTCACACTACAAATTTAGGTGAGACCAACCCATTATTTTACCATCAATCCATCCCGTCTAGACTAGCTACCCACCATCAGTCTGATTGAATCCTTTGGACCACCTAAGGTCCCTCTCGGTGATACCATGTTTCAAGAGCTTCTGGATGCCAATCTAGTGGCACTTCAAGATTACCTCCTTAGGAGATCAACCCAAATTCCCCTAGATGGACCACCACTCCAAAAACTTTATCCTTATCAAACCAATCCCCAAACTACCCATCTTGTAGCTAATGAGTTTTTATATCCCACCTTGCTTCCTCTTCCACCAATCCCTTGACTCATCAAACTACCCAGATAGTCACACCTATTCCTCACAACCTCCCACTAATCAACACAATGATCAACACTACTCTTCCCCTCACCTCTTCAGTCATTATTCCCACTAGTATCCCTAGTCAATATGCCCAAACATCATACCCCCTATCTGGACAGTATGATCTTCTCACATCTAGCATGCCTATCAATACTTCCCAACCCCCTTTCATGGGTGCTTTACATTATGTAGTATCTAACCCTTTTTGACAACAATTCAACAACTGTTCATACCCACATTCCTACTAAGCGGTTTTTCGCATATCCTACCCAATCCCAAAATCCTATCATGTTCCCATCACCCAACAAAAATTCTTTCAATAACCATCCTTTCAATCACATGCCCATGGTTTACCCCCAAAAATTCCTCAAACACCAACACATCCACAAGTTCATCAACAAATCCATCCAACTACTTCTTACATACAACCACCACCCCTCATCCCCCAACAGACTCTTTCAAATGATCCCATGCATGCCCTTGTAAATAGGTTATCCAACCTTGAAGTTGTTACTTTAGGAACCAAGGTCTCATTATCCTATGAGAAAATCTGTAATGAGCCTATTCACCCATCCATACCAATTAAACCATATCCTCTGCACTAGGAATTACCAAAATTTGCTAAGTTTAACAACAAAGAGGATCCACAATAGCACCTTTGTGCATTTAAACATGCATGTTATCTTATTGCACATGATTAGGACTTGATGCTCCACACTTTCCCCATGTCCTTGGTTGGTCCCGCATTGGACTGGTATAATAGTATCCCTCAATATTCAATATTCTCTTTCTCCCAACTCACACAATTATTTCTAGAACATTTTTCTATTAACATTGCGTGAAAAATAACCATCAATGATCTATACACCATCCAACAATTTGAATATGAATCCATTATAGATTTCATCACACGATGGTGCCTCACTTATAATCTAATTATCTTTCCTCTTCCACAAGTTGATCTCATCAAGATCTTCTCACGCTTCATGTGTGAAGCATATATCTTCAACTTTACAAATTCAATCATTCTGAACCTTTGATAAGGCCTTCACCATGGCCCATAAACTTGAAACACACACCCTCAAGCAAGGCCATTTAAAACTAAAATCAAATAAACCCAAACATGAATTTACTAAACCATCCACACCAAATACAAATCAAAGGCAACAATCAATGTTGTAGTTGTTAAATCATCTCTTGCATCTACATCTAACACATGGACTCAACAACAAGTCACTCAACCAATGCCTAACTATACTCCCCTTGGGGAGTCATATAATATAATATTTGAAAAATTAATGGCAGTAAACCTTATCACACTTCCTCCTATCTAACTAGTTGATGATTTAAGACCAAAACTTGTATGGTATCATGAAGACCATTACTTGAAAGTATCACCAAGTCTAAGGTCATGACATAGAAATATGTTGTACTTTCAAGGATTTGGTCTAAAGACTCATTGATCAGGGTGATCTTCAAGTCGAAAATCCAAATGCTTCACCAAATCAACCACTCAACATTTTTAAACAACCTTTCCTAAATCATACATCGAAAAACCAAGCTACCACTTCTACTACAACCCAAGAACCTAATGCTCATACTATAAAAACCCTAAATGTTTCCGATTAGGAACCTATCCCATCCAAAAATTCATCATTGACCACATCCATTCCCTTTAATATCCTCCCTACATCAGTTATACCCACATTTGTCTTTGCGTCTACTTCCACATCTACAACTACTAGAACCCCATTAGAAAATATATCATTTATGCCCTTAGAGACATTCATGAAGCAACCATTTCATTATTTTACACATCGACATTCATCCTTCATCAACTTCCTTAACCACCTCATCATCTACTTCATACATTCCATTAGGCTTGACCACATCACTTATATCTATTCCACCCTTTTCATCATACCATATGTGGAACCCATACCGGTTCTTCCTCCCACTCTCTTACCCACATCAACTGTTGTGGTTACATCTACCACCTTCTTCTTTCACCCCAAATTCATCATTTGAAGAATGCTTAAAAGCACTTTACCTTGCAATGACCTCAAATGTTCCTTCCATGTCATCAACACAATCCCATCAATCTCCACCTTCCATAGATCACCTCAGAAAAATTTTGTTTCCTATACCCGAACCAACCATAACATCGCCATCTGACCCCCAGTTAAGGTTGTTGTTACTCCTCTCAAGGATGCATCTTCACATACAAAATCTATAATCCCTCCTAGGGTTAAACTGTCCAATCCAAAATCATTTGTTTCAAAACCTCAAACATTTCAACCCAACAATCCAAAACCACTTAGCACTAAAACACCAATCAACACCAAAATTGAATTCAAATCATCAAAACATCAATACACTTGGGTTTTACCCCAAACATCCAAATTATCTCATAAGACATATTTTAACACTCTAGTTGGATCATATATAAAAAAATCCTACACTTATTACAAACCTTTATAATTACGCTTCCTCCTATCAAGGCCTTTGACCCAAAAGGAAAGAATCCTTTATGGTTAAATTCCAACCTTATGTTTTCCTTTCATCATACCCTTCGAACATGATACTTGAGCACTCTAGAGCGCTCAGGACATTATTCATAGACTTGTTGAAAAGGGAAGTCTCTCCTTGGACCGAGTCAATTCCTTCCTTCCACATCTAGTCTAACATCTCATGTTATTTCACCTCCAGAGATGACTCACCCAATGATGGCCCTCCTTTGTTTATCAATATAGTTTGGGTAACTACTCAATCTAGCCCACATGATCCCAAATCAACGTCAGAGCCAAAATATAAGACCTTTATTTCATCCCTCCTCTTAAGGAGTTGGCCATATCATCGAAACGAAAGGTTTCTATTTTAGTGGCTCCTAAGCCTATTGAATAAAGCATTGTTAGACAACTTCATCAAGCCCCAGTCAAAATGTCACTCTACGAGCTCATCCAAAGCTTGTTAGATCATAGACAAGATCTTATCAAAGCCTTAAAGCACATTCTAACATTTGATGATGAAGCTCAACCCTTCACATCTTTTGTAGGAGAACTTACTACTTCTACTTGATATATCATTCAATGAAACTAAAATTCCAGACATCCCACTGGAAGAACATGACCTTCCCCTCTTTATTACAATTAGGATCAATGATACGTTCATTTGATGGTCCATGATCAACAGTGGGGAAAGCATTAATATCATTCCTTCACACACTTTCGACCAACTTAAGATCCCAAAGGAATTTGTCACTCAAACACCTGCGGTTCTTTACACTTTTAATGATGTCATTACTCCCACCTTGGGAACAGTTTTCCTCCCTATCCATGTCGGTGAGAAGCTCATCCATGAGATCTTCTACATCATTGAGGGATAATTTCAATATAATTTTCTCCTCGACAACCATGGATCCGTGTCATGTGTTGCATCCCATCTACACTTCATCATTCCCTTAAATATGAACATGAGGGAAAGATCTTGACGCTTCCTAGGGACGCTCCTCCCTTCAAGGATGTAACATGACTTATAAAATGAAAGATGTACTCGTCCCTAAGGATGATCCATCTACACCATCCACCATCTCATCCATTCCCTCATCCAAAATCCCCAACAAGGACTCCATGGATAACGTAATGGACAAACTTATGATGGGGAGTATCGCCTTCTCATGCTCAACACCCTTCCCACTCCTCACCATATCGGTAGACCCGATAAGGCACCTATGTACCAACCAGACATCGAGGATGTTGTCCCTTTTGGTCCACCACATCTTCACACCAATCTTATTTATGGTGGTTTTGATACCCCCTCTTCCCACATCAATGATATTCCACATGCCAGGGTTTATACTAGTGGCTTTAGCTTTCTTGATAACCCATATTTTTCCTATAACTATCTCCATTGTTGCACCTAGAAGGGATTTGGCTTAGGCCATTATGAACACGGCCCGCATGGCCTTATTCCTAATCAATGTTGCAAACCTTATGAAAATTTTGGGTTAGGATACTGGGAGTAGTCCCCTGACCCCATTCCACCATCTGAGATTCTCATGGACATGCCTCCTCCACCTCCTTTATCTTTTCCAACTTTCAAAGATGTGGACATATCTTCTCTACCTTCTCCATATTTTCCAACCCTCGAAGATCTAGACATGCTCAAAGACATGGACATACCCTCTTTACTTTCTCTGTCCCCTCTGACTCCCAAGACATGAACATACCTTCTCCATATTTTTTGACTCTTGAGGACATGGAACTAGATGACACCATTTCCATTACTTCTGACTTTTTTTTAGTCTCCACCATAACTTTGGGACCGGTCACCTATCAGTGTGAAAATCAGACTAGGTCCCTTCCTCTTTGTCATCTGGAGATGATAGAAGAATATTCTCCTACTATTGACGTCCTTCAATGTGTTGATGATGACGTCATCCTTTCCCACATGGGGGTAGAAGATTCTTATCTTTAGAATACCTTACCATTCGATTCACCTACTCTTCTTAACGAAGCCACCATTGATGTCAATATCAAGACTCCGCAGGAGCCTCACATTCTCAAAGTGGGCCAATCTCTTGATCCACATGAGCTAGAATCTTTCACCACATTCCTCTCCTATCATAAAAAAATTTTTCATGGTCATATTCAAACATGTCAGGTCTTGACCCTCTATCATCATCCACAATATCGTCACCTATCCCAATGCTAAATCGGTGAAGTAGAAGCTTTGCCGCATGCATCCTCACATCACCCTCCTTGTTAAAGGGAGTTACAATGAATTTTTAGCTAATTTCATCATCCCTATTGATTATCCTCAATGGGTTTCCAACATTTTCATGTCGCTAAATCATCAGGAAAACTATGCATATGCACTAATTTTTGAGATCTTAATCTCACTTTCCCTAAGGATGACTTCCCTCTCCAAACATTAATCAAATTTTGGATCTTATTGTAGGTCATGAGATGCTTTCTCTCATGGAAGGTTTCTCTGGTTACAATCAAATTCTCATCACACTAGAAGATCAACATAAAACCTCCTTCATTACTCCTTGGGGACCTTTTGCTATCATGTTATACCCTTCGGTTTAAAGAATTTTGGTGCTACTTATCAGAGGCCATGACTTATATCTTTCATGACCTCATCCACAAAACCATAGAAGACTACATTGATGATATTTTAGGAAAATCTAAGCATCGACACGACCATATTTCCATTCTTGAAGTCCTTTTTAAGCACCTCATTCTCTTTTTTCTTTGTCTCAATCCATCCAAGTGTGTATTTGGGGTCTTAACTAAAAAGCTCCTTGGATTTATCATTTCTATTAGAGACATTGAAGTTAACCCCACAAAAATTAAGGAAATCATTGAAATGCATCCTCCTTCCAATCTTAATAAACTTCACAGCCTTTAAGGTTGCCTTAAAATTTTCGATCATTTCATCTCACAACTTTCCGATCGTTATCAACCTTTTCATCACCTCCTTCGGAAGGACATAGAATTTAATTGGGATCATGATTTCTAGAAATCCTTTGATGACCTTAAACAATACCTTCTATCTCCACCCATGTTTACACATCCATGTGAGGGGGATCCATTTTATTTGTATATCTCTACCACTAATTATTCTCTAGGATCCATGTTAGCCCATCACGATGACCAAAACCATGAATAGGTTGTTTTTATTATATCATTCACACCCTTCATGACTATGATACTCACTACACTGAATTTGAAAAGTTGTGTTGTGTTCTCTTCTTTGTTGCTTCTAAGCTTCGACATTATCTTCTCAATCACAAGAATTATGTCGTTACTAGCTTTCATCTTCTCAAAACATTACATTCTAAGCCATATCATAATGATCGCATCACTCGATGGCTCATGCTCATGAATAAGTTTACACTTGAGTTCATTTCTCAAAAATCCATTAAGGGCCAAGCTATTTCTGAAAAATTGGTGGAAGCCCCTCTTCCTAGTACACATTTACCTCATGAACAATTTCTAGACAAATCCATTAATCAATTTCATCACGAATATGGAACTCTTAAATTCACTCTCTTCTTTAATGGCTCAAAATGTCAGCAAGGGGGAGGTGCTGGCATCATTCTCATTCCTCCTTGGGAAACTCCTATTCCCCTCACATATAAACTCAATTTTGAGTGTACAAACAACATGGTGGAATATGAGGCCCTCATCTTGGGTCTTGAAACCACGTCTTTTTAGGTGTTCAAATTCTTGACATCTATGAAGATTCTGAACTTATAATCAAACAAGTCACGGTGAGTATCAATGTAAAAATGATACCCTTCAAAAATATCATGACATTTTTCATCTTCTCCTTGAATATTTTGATTCCTACACCATCCAAGTTTCCCCGATCGACCAATTGTTTTGCTGATACAATGGCATCCCTCATAGATCTTATCCCATGGAAAACAGAGGAGTTTAAGCTCCCTGTCATCGTTCATCACCATGATCAACCTTTCCATGAATTACCCTAGGTTAACCTTATTGAATTTGATTCATCAAATCTTTAGTATTCTTAAATATTTGATTATCTATCCAAATCCATCTTTCTTCCTGATCTATCAAAAAATGCTAAGAGGTCCTTTCTTCAACATGTTCACCATTATGTGATCCTTGACATAATTCTTTATAAACATGGATTTGACGGTGTTCTTCTCCAATGTCTTAAATCCCATGAAGCCTCTCGAGCCATCCAAGAAGTCCATAATGGTATTTTTGGTGGACACTTTAGTGGCTTAGTTGTTTCTAAGCATGTTATCTTTCTTGGCTATTATCTGGCCTTCCCTCAATCATGATTGTTGTGAATATGTTAAGAAATGTGAAAAATATTTAGAGCATTCCAATCTTATTTGTATTCCTAGTCAAGCTTTGCATTTGGCTCAGGACCTTTGGCCCTTTTCACAATGGGGCCTTGATCTTATTGGTCTTATTAATCCTTGGTATTCACAACAACATCACTCTATCATCACTATAATCGATATTTCACTAAATGGATGGAATAAATCCCACTCACCTCAACTAAATCTAACCCAATCATTAATTTTATTTATCAACACATTATCTGTCGCTTCGGCATTCCCCACAAACTTGTTATGGAAAATAGAAAGTCCTTTAAAAATAAATATCTCAAGAAAATCTATAATGCATTCAACATCCAACTCAACTTCTCTTCCCCATATTATCCCCAAGCTAACACCAAGCCAAAGTTACCAATAAAACCCTTTGGAACATTCTTGCTAAAACCATTGATCAAGCAGGTCATAATTGGCATCTCTAACTTCCTTTTTCCCTTTCACCTATTGTACTAGTATTCGTACCTCCATTGGGGCTACACCCTTTTCTCTTGTTTACGATTTCTAAGATGTTCTTCCCTTGAAGTTCACATTTCGTCTTTACGTGTGTCCCTTCATGACTTCATCTCAGATGAAGACTACCGCCAAGCTTGTCTAGCACAACTCAAGATACTAGATGAGAGTCACCTTCTCACTCTTAAACACCATCATATTTATTGGCGGTGCATTAAACGTGTTTACAATAAGCACTGAAGGAACATAAATTTAATTTTGATGACCTCATCCTCAAAGAAAACCAAAATCTCACTACTCTAGAAAGGAGACTATGCAGAAATTTTTCCCAAACTAGATTGGACCATACATTATGACACAAAAGTATGGGTTAGGAGCCTATCATCGGCCTCCTTGATAGTAAACCGAGAAGTGGAACCATTTAACACATTACACTTGTGACCATTTTATTTTTATCACCTTTACCAATGTGCCCTTAGTCATTTCTTTAGATCATTCCTCCATCTCAGCCCCTTCCATATCTCTTGAGTAGAAAAAATGTTTCTCTAAGGAGAAGACACACGATGGATGCACATGCGAACAAAGCACGGGAAGATAGGAAGGTAAATATGCGCCAGAACACTTTGGATTAGGAGTTAGCCATTTTTGTGGATAAGGGCTATTTTTGGAGATAACGTGTGGAACACACATAGAGATGAAGACTTGCGCTCCATACAATGGTATTTTGGGAACAACTACAAGATAAACGCCATGCATATTTTAAGCTAATAATAGGATTTATATTTGGAGTTAACTATAGGACATCTATTATTAGAGAACTTGCATGTTGTGCATACTATTGTAAAGGTGCATGGTTATTATCAGCATGTGACCTATTTTGAGAATTGCATGGGTGGTGAAGGGCAAGTCCCCACCCCTATAAATATGTATTGATTTGCGTAGTTTAGTGTGGTGAATTATTGTAGAGTTGTGTTGTTGGTTTTGATGCGCACATAACTCATGGAGATACTGATATAGTGTAAGAAGATTTTGTGTTTTACAGTATTTAATGCAATGGAGTATATTGGTTAGATAATGGCATTAGACATAACTAAATCTAGTTCTTATATGGTTAATCTTATCATAGTTATTGTTTAGTTCATTTATTATGATTCTCTAAGATATAAATTTGGATTATGCACTTTGTGGAATTTTTATGTCTAGCTATGAATCTAAATATGTTTAAACATCATCATGATATCATCTTGCATAAGCAAATCTAAAGAGGGACCTGGTGCCTTTTTGTGCTTCAGGTGAGTGCTCATCTTAGGTAGAGTGATGTGTCGGTGCGCCTAGGTTATTCCAGTAACTTCTAGGCTACATTATTGGTTCCATTATGGGGACCTCTTTTTCAGCTATTTTCAGGATGTTTCATGATGAAGACATACCAATTGACCTTGTCAAGTGTTGAGGAGTGGATAGTAGATCTGGAAGAAGAATATGCTTGGAGATTCAACACTTTGGATCTGATTTTGACATGCACACGTGGGTGGAGCAGAACTTGTATGACTACTTATATGAGAGTTTCTTTTCTATATTTTAGATAGATTTGTATGAGTGGTTGGTTATTTATGAATCTAAAAGGAATTGGAGGTTTCAAATACTTGTTTGGATGCAAGAATAATTCTAGGCCCTCTATGATGTTGATCTGATTTGGATGCATGTTGTGGACACTTGGTTTTGTGGTGTTCTGAATAGTTATATTTTGGAGTACTCAATTTCCACTTATTCTTGCCTAGAGGTAGCTAAGTTCTAGTTTTTACGTTATCCCAGGGGAACCTATCTGCAAGGCATTCCACTGGTGATCAAAATCTTGATGGTAACCCTGAATTTGGAAGAGAATCCGATGGCTAGCTAAACTTGACCACGTGTGGGGGAAGGAGTAGGTTTTGTGAAAGATGACGGACCTAGTGGTAGAGAGACAAGGAGAAGAAAGGTGGCTTAAGTTCAATGAGGTGAGCGAGACGGATTTAGAGAAGTAGCACGAGGTTGTAGAATGGATGTGGTTGTGGAGAGAGATGGCTCATGAAGGATTTGGAACTCGCAGAAAGGACATGGAGCTAGAGAATTTAGAACTCCCCCATTTGGGAAAGCATAGCAGGGAACCCTCCTCCTCCTCTTATGAGAGCACGTGAGTAGAGATGATATAGGTCATGTGCACACATCTGAATCTACCTAGCAACATAGCCCTTGCACTTGGTTTTCCAGTTTCTAGTACAACCAAAGATATTCAAAGAAGCTACTTTAGGTAGTAAAATAAGAGGAGTGAATCAAATATCAAGTACATCTATGGCTGGGTAGACATCTTCCTTGTTATTTGGAGGTACCTTTTCAAGTGCGTCATTGGCACAAAACTTAGGTGCATAGAATTTTGGACTCACCTCGGGAGTAGTACCACCTCACAGACTATAGGAGTGTAGTTTAGTACCACTATTAGGACATAGGGTAGTACATCCTCTAGTTCACTTACTACTATAGGTGGATGATCTAGGGGCATAGGTGGCTCTGATTCTCAGTGGATCTGGTGGGTTTGGAGGCAAAGGTAATAGAAGAGGTTCTAGATCCAATGGGCATGGTCCTCACTAACCCTAGAATATTTACATGGAGATGTCACTTTGTCTTCCAGATTATAAGGGAATAGAAGATGTTGTTGAGCATGTGCACGTGTGAGTAATATGGTGTGTAAAAGGGATCACAAATTTTGAGCACAAGGTAAATTAGTTTCCAATTACATTGCAGGATGCATGCATAGTTGGTAGAGGAAGTTTGACCCTAATTAGAGTTGTGTAGATTATATAGCATTATGGGATTCCTTCCTTAAGGAATTTTATATCCTTGAGTTTGAGTAGAAGAGTATAAACACACTCAAGGATATTAAGTAGGTCACTACTGAGAGTGTTTAGGAATATGATGCCCATTTTAAAATGCTTTTGTCTAAACTTTCGTATGATATCCATTCGAGCTAGCATGCACAGTGGTTTTTGAGGCTTGGTCACACCTTTTAGGAGGACACTGTCACATAAGACATATATGGATCCGCGCAAAGCTCTTGCAGCAGCATTGCACAATGAGGTAGTTGGAAGTATAGACACTGGAGTGAGCCCATTCCTGGAAGCTTAGATTGCAGCTATGGAAAAGCAATTGGAGAAACTATCGGAAAATTTGTCGCATGAGACGCACATGGGAGTTTGGTGTATGGATTGTGAAGTGGAGGGGAACACTAAGGATAGTTTTCCCCACAGGTCGGTGTGTTTATTGTCACTAGACCTGCAAGATATGTCATTTAGACCATGATGTAAATCACTGCCCATTGTTATAACATGTGATTAGGAAGACCGTATCTTACTATTGTAAGATTTTTCATTCCACGACTCACGATACCGAATATTACAAGTTGATTGATTAGATCCATGATGCCATTGATATTGATGTATGAAAGACAGAGTATTAGATAACTCTAAAAGTAAAAGTGAGCACCATGATCATGATCATGCTCAAGGGCACTATGATCGAACGAAGGGCGCTTTGAAGGTGGTCGTGGTAGAGGTTGATGATACCATGGTGGATTCAGGGGTCAATGCATTGGTGGTGGACAAGGTGAGTTTCCTCATAGAACATGTTATACATGTGGATCTCCTGACCACTACAGGTGGGAATTAACTCATAATATTACTTGTTCTCTTTTTGAGAATAATCATAACTATGAGGATTTCCCAAACTTATATGAGCATATTAGCAAGCAACATAAATAGGAGAACAATTATATAGGGATGGCTAAAATATAGTGTGCCTTGGAAAACCAATGGATGCCAAAGTTGGCACCGAAACCTAAGGTAGTACCTGTGAAAATTACTACACGTGTTGAAGCTGCCCATGCTAGAGAAGTGTTGCAACAAAATCCTACCATTACTAGGGAATAGGTCCATCAACACCAATCCGTCACTATGATAATTCTTCACCGGGAACTCCTCGTCTTTATGATTATTTACTAATGCACAGCCTTTAGTTTGGTGGATGTAATCTGGAAACAAAACAACAACATAACACAAGAATACCATCGACTATGATAAGACAAAATGATGACAAATCTGAAATATCAAAATAAATTATAATATTAACATGAAAGCACTGATCTCACCCATGAGGTACTTCAAGTGTTATTGACTTCACTTGCCTTTCACCAAGACTATGGGAGAAAATTTACAATTACACCTCTTAATGGCTTCTTCAACACACCTTTAAACTGATGGCTTCCTTCGCACACTTCCTACAATATTTCTCACTACTTCCTTCTATGCTAAATGAGGGGGGTGGCCTCTCTATTTATAGAACTTCTAGGATTATCCATCTTATCTCTAAGATAGGATAAGAAATCCACTCTGACGAATCATATTCCATACCTTAACTCTTATCTGTACATGTAAGCTTATCTTCTAAGATAAGATAAACCTTATCATTTTACATGGGTTCCACATTTTTAGACTTTTTACAAATAAAATACACAAAATATTTATGACCTCACTCCTTGTCCTTATTACCAATATAATATTTCTAATTCCTAATCATGTAGACCCTACTTCTCTAATTATCCAAACTTTGACATTTTAACATTACCGGACCACTTACGACAAATATTTACTTTTTACAACATTCCTATTGTACTTTGACTATTACCATACTCCACATTATTGGCGGCACTGTACTGATGGCGCCGTTATCTTCTATCAGATGCTACTACTAATTATACTTAACAACATCCTATTCCTAATACATACATTAATGAAATAGAAATTATGGAGGAAAATTTTAGTGTCGACATCTTCCCCCTTCCTAGCTTCTACTCTTTCTCGGAGTAGACTATTTTAATTGCTTGGAAAATCTTGAACTTGTCGTGGTTGACCCATTTCATAATGGGAGTGCCATCCAATTCCTCCAATCGGTACGTACCATTTTCATGCACAGCTGCTATTTTGTAGGGCCCCATCCATTTTGGAAGAAATTTTCTCTGTCTTCTTTTTTTGTATCTGGAATCATATACTAGAACCAAGTCATTCACATGAAATGGAGACCACCGGATCTTTTGATCAAAGTACTCCTTCTGCTTCATTTTCTTCTTATGGCTTGTATCCTTTGCTATTTCTCTCATTTCCTCTAGCAAATGAAGATGTACTAACCTTTCTTTTCTTGAATCACTTTCATCCATCCTTTCACTTTTCATAACTCTCACAAAGGGGAATATCAAACTCAATAGGAAGAAGCTGGATCAATGCCATAGGCCAACTAAAATGGGGAGATCCATTCTTGACTTTGATGTTGCCCTATATGCCCACAATCTTTGCATGAATCCTTTTATCCCATTTATGTACTGCAAGGCTGCATCTTTTGCTAGAATTTGACACAACACAAAATTTGTTCATTCCACTGTCCATTTTTTCTTGGCTTGTATGTTGTTGCCTTCCCATGCTTAATAGAAAACTTATTGACTAGGGATTCTACCACCTCATTAATGAAGTGGCTTCCTTGATCTCATTACAATTTCTAATGGGCAACCAAATCTGGTGACAATGCGTTCATACATGAACCTTTCCACTTCATCCATGGAAGTTGTTTTCAATGGCCTAGCTTCAACCCACTTGGTTAAATAATCTGTGGCAACTACAATATACTTATTTTGGCGTGATGTAGTTGGAAGTGGACCTACAATGTCTATTCCCCACTTTTCAAAGGGACCAAGGGGAAGAATAGGACATAATGGAGCTGATGAAGTCTTACGGTTACCATGTGTTTGAAAAATATCACATGTCTTACAATAATTATAACAATATTTAAAAAGAGTGGGCCAGTGATAACCTGCATCCAAGATCCTTCTTGCTGTAAGTTGTCCAGAGAAGTGCCCTCCACATGTACCATTGTGGAATTCTTCTAGCAGTTCCTTCCCTTGATCACGTCCAACTGCCCTCTTGTACTATCCATCAGGTCCTATTCGAAATAATACTCCATGCAGAATAGAATATGGATGACTGGCTTGAGTAATCTTTCTCTTAGTCTTTGCATTGGCACCATCAGGAAACTTGAATTCATTCAGATAATTCCAAATATCTATGTATTCACTAGGGATTGTGTCAAGGGATAACAATCTTGGCATCGGGAAATCATCATCATCACAAGATGATCCTAAACCATCATAGGCTCGAGAGAGTACATCTGCATTGACATGCTTCTTTCCAGCCTATCTCGTAATATCAAATTCAAATTCTTGTAGCAAAATTATCCATCTTGCTATCCTCACTGATGGGTTAGGCTTATTTACAATATATTTTAGAGCACGATGATCTCATTATGACTAGAAATTTTTGCCCTAGCAAGTAATTTCTAAACTTCTTTGACAAAAAAATGATAGCGAGCCTCTTTTTTAGTTACAATATAATTTACCTCAAAGACTGCTCATTTGTGCTCCCAAAGTAAATTGGATGTTCATTCCCATTTTCATCCTTTTGGCTCAAAGTACTTCCTAGTGCTTGCATCCGAGGCATCGATGTACCTGATGAATGGCTTGCTCCAATCTGGATTCTTCAAAACAGTGAAGACACCGGGCTTCCTTTAGTTGTCCAAAAGCTTCATGTGCCTTATTTCCTGGTTCATAAGTAACATCCTTCTTCAAGAACTGGGTTAGTGGCTGTGTAATCTTTGAGAAATTCTTGATGAACCTTCTATATTAACCCACATGGCCTAAAAATGATCTCAACTTACTTCTATTAATAGGAAATGGTAAATCTTTGATTTTTGAAACTTTATCGGGATCGCACCAATACCATCTCTGGATACAACATGCCCTAACAAAACACCTTTAGAACATCCAAAGACACACTTTGTAGGGTTTAGTGAGGCTTGTGCTTCATCTAACCTTTGAAATGCTGTCTCCATCTGTGCAGTGGTCCAACTTGCTCCCATAGATGCAAAAATCATCCGAAATACTCGATGAAGGTCCCACTTTGTAGGGTTCGAACACCCTATTCATCAAATTGCTGGAATGTTCTTTGGAGCATTACACAACCCAAAAGGCATAACTCTATAAGAAAATGTTCCCCAAGGAGTATTACTAGGGAATAGGTCTCATCACACCAATCCGGCACTATGATAATTCTTCACCAGGAACTCCTCGTGCTATGATTATTTACTAATGCACAACCTTTAGTTTGGTGGATGTAATCTGGAAACAAAACAACAACATAACACAAGAATACCATCGACTATGATAAGACAGAATGATGACAAATCTGAAATATCAAAATAAATTATAATATTAACATGAAACTATTACAATCTCACCCATGAGGTACTTCAAGTGTTATTGACTTCACTTTCCTTTCACCAAGACTATGGGAGAAACTTTACAATTACACCTCTTAATGGCTTCTTCAACACACCTTTAAACTGATGGCTTCCTTCGCACACTTCCTACAATATTTCTCACTACTTCCTTCTATGCTAAATGAGGGGGGTGGCCTCTCTATTTATAGAACTTCCAGGATTATCCATCTTATCTCTAAGATAGGATAAGAAATCCACTCTGACGAATCATATTCCATACCTTAACTCTTATCTGTACATGTAAGCTTATCTTCTAAGATAAGATAAACCTTATCATTTTACATGGGTTCAACATTTTTAGATTTTTACAAATAAAATACACAAAATATTTATGACCTCACTCCTTGTCCTTATTACCAATATAATATTTCTAATTCCTAATCATGTAGACCCTACTTCTCTAATTACCCAAACTTTGACATTTTAACATTACCGGACCACTTACGACAAATATTTACTTTTTACAACATTCCTATTATACTTTGACTGTTACCGTACTCCACATTATTGGTGACACCGTACTAATGGCGCCGTTATCTTCTATCAGATGCTACTACTAATTATACTTAACAACATCATATTCCTAATACATACATTAATGAAATAGAAATTACGGAGGAAAATTTTAGTGTCGATAGGTCTTACATGAAAGATACCCGGATCTTATACATCGAAGGAGGTTTATCAGAAACCATGGAGGTGATCGAAAGCTTAAGGGTGAGATACATTGTTTAACAGGAATGTTGTGAAATTTGGGACAAAAGAAGGTGGCGAGAGACGGTCCAGGTCGGATGTTGATGATTTGAAAGAGGTATACAAGATGTTGCACTAAGAGAATATTATTCCATTACTAGGGAATTGGTTGAAGGGAAACACTCTGTGTGAAGGTATTGAGAATGGACGATAGATCCTGCATGTTAATCTCCCCCTCGTAGCTTGGACTATGATAAGGAGATCACTTTAATGATGTTGTGGATGAGTGGCTTTTGAGTAATATATTGATTGACATAGGCATGGAAGTTAATGTGCTTACTTTAGATGCATGGGTGCAGATGGGAAGACCTCTATTACAACCATCCTCTAATGTATTGTTTATGGCAAATCAAAATAAGGCCACTCCAATAGGAGTTTTAAAGGATGCATCCATTACTATATAAGGGACCAAGTTCACTAGGGACTTTGAGGTTTTAGTGCTTGCAAAAGCAGACAACTTCCCAGCTCTACTTGGGCGCCCTTGGTGTTATGCAAATAATGTTGATCTACGGTTCAACAAGGGGTATATAATTTTTGAGAACAAGGAAGAACTAGATGTTATCCCTTTAATGAGATGGGAAATATGCACCTTATGTTAAACCTTTGAGTGAGGAAGACCTAGACATAATTTATGTGTGCGCCATTCGAGATCTAGAAGTACTTGAGCCATCTAAGGAAGGAATCCTCTAGTGGGAAGATACGAGAGTCTATTAATGATACTACAAGTATTGTTTTTATAATTACACACATGGTACCTATGGGATGGTTGGACATAAAGTAAGACATGCATCTACATGAAGAGGCGGAGACCTCGTTATACTAGGAGGATAAGTAACAACCTTGTACCCCAATACACTAGAGAAGGAGATCCTGAGGTATTCTTATGCGCCATGGAAGAATAGTGGAAGGATCAAGTGGACAGAAAAAATATGTTAGTATATACCCTGTGTGGGATAGCAACGTACTAGTGGATGGTTCATAGGGATAATCACATAGAATGGAATAAAGTGAGAATTACTCTAACAACCCGGTTTCTCAAGAGCAATACATCTACTAAAATTTACACATATCATTGTAATCATCATGTTTAACACCATGTTTAGCGGTGTGAGAGACTCGAACCGAGGGGTAGGAAGCT
Source organism: Taxus wallichiana var. yunnanensis (assembly GCA_018340775.1). NCBI lineage: Eukaryota > Viridiplantae > Streptophyta > Pinopsida > Cupressales > Taxaceae > Taxus > Taxus wallichiana. Next base: position 43,468,326 of record CM031236.1, read on the forward strand.
TTACCACCTTCACTATGGGTACACAAACTTTATTTCACCTTGCGAGGTTGTGCGCACATTTGGTATGTTTATGCATAACTACATAGGAGACTAGAAATTGGTAAGACTTGACTACAAGAATGATCCAAACTTTTGACTACTTCTCCATTAAACCTCCGGTGAAAGAGGCATTACAATTTATGGAGCGATTGACTATGGGAGACAGTGTAAAGGCTAAAGAACTCATTCAAGAGTTATTTGGTGAGGCAGACCTAGGAGTGTGTTTTGATGAAGTAGATGAGACAAATGCCAAACTACTTAAGCACGCTTTCCTTGAGAAGGAGAAAGGAAAGATGGTCTATATAGTGGATGATGAAGAAGTAGAAAATTTGGACATAGATCATTCAGAAGGTACACGTGAAGTCTTAGATAGTGTGGATAAGAAGGTGCGTGCCTATCATGAACCTATGAAGACCAAGAAAGTGAACATCAGCATGGATCCCGAATGTAAGGAGGCCATAATTGAAAATTATTGGTCCGAATCAAGTGGATAAGATAATTGAGTTACTACATGATTTCCAAGACTTATTTCCTAGGGGCTACCATGAGTTAAAGGGAGTGCATGAGTCTTTGGGTGAGATGAATATTAAGTTAAAGGAAGGTGTGTGCCTAGTTAGGAAGAGACCTTATAGGATGAACCCTAACCTATATGTAAAAGTTAAAGAAGAAATTGACAAGATGTTGAAATATGGCATCATTAAGCCCCTAGAAGAATCAGAGTGGGTTAGCCCCATGGTAATCAGTATAAAGAAAGATGGTAGGATAAGGATTTGTGTGGACTACATGGAGCTGAATGTTGCATGTGTGATTGATCCTTTTCCTACACCTTTCACCAAGGAAATATTAGAAGGCGTTACAGGTGCAAAATTTACTCTTTTACAGATGGATTCTTTGGATATCACCAGGTAAGAATTACAAAGGAGGATCAAGAGAAAACAACTTTCACCACTAAATGGGGAAGTTTTTCATACACGGTGATGCCCTTTGGACTGAAGAACACACCTGTAGTATTTTCACGCATTGTGGTTCAAGCATTCTAGGATTTTATTCACAAATTCTTGCAGGTTTACTTGGATGATTGGACAGTATATGGGCTTGTCAAGGATCATTGTGACAACTTGCGATTAATGTTTGAGAGGTGCAGACAGTTAAGCATCTCTTTAAACATCAAGAAGTGCATATTTTCTACACCTTTTGGAACTCTACTAGGGAATATCATCTGCAAGGAGGGTTTGTTAGTAGATCCAGCCAAGGTTGTAGTTATCTTAGGCCTAGAGGAACCTACCAATCAGAGTGAGGTGTGTGGATTCTTGGGCCACACAGGGTATTACAGAAAATTTATCAAAGGATATGCTAAGATTTATGTGCCCTTGGAGGAGTTACTAAAAGGAAAAGGGACATTCTATTAGGGAGAACTGTAGTAGTGTGCATTTGAAGCGTTGAAGGAGAGGCTTACTACAATGCCTATTTTGCACTTTCCCTCATGGAACTAATGTTATCATGTGTATGTGGACGCCTCTAGCATGGCCATTAGTGTAGTATTAGCTGAGCTTGGAGAAGGTATTATAGATCATCCTATTTGTTTTTCTAGTAAAAATTTGACACCTACTAAACAGAATTATATGACTACAGAGTGCGAGGTCTTATCAATGATCTACGCGCTACATAAGTTTAGACAATACTTGCTAGCCACACCTTTTTGTTTCTATACGAGATCACATGGTACTAAAATACTTGGTAAATATGCCCATTTTATAGGGCGCATATGCCAATGGGTTCTATTATTCCAAGAGTTTGACTTTACAGATCGTGGTAAAGCTGGTAAAATTAATTTTGGCCCAAACCACTTATCAAGAATTCAATCAAGAGAGGATGCACAAAAATTGAAGATACAATGCTAGATGGACAGTTATACAGGTTAAACCACGCACCTTCATAATTGGAGGATATTGTTGTCTTTTTACGCATATGTATGGCACTAGAATGAATGAAAGCCTTGGAAAAGAAACAACTTACAATTCGTGTTGCATCTTTCATTTTGATCAGTAGTGATCTATACAAACTAGGATGAGATGAAGTATTGTGCTTATGTGTACTAGAGCATGAGCGCGTGATAATCATGGAATAAGCTCATGGCGATATTGCAGGTGGGCACTATATAGGTGAAGCCACCACACGTAAGCTTCTACTTGTTGTTTTATGGTGGGAAACCTTGTACAAGGATTTCAGGAGTATTGTAAGGCATGTGATCACTTTCAAGCACATTGGAAAACCTTAACAAAGAGATGAAATGCCTTTAAGGCCAATTACTAGTGCAGAGCCGTTTGAAAAATGGGTAATAGACTTTATGCGTCCTATTTCCCACCTCACTATAGACACCAAAAACACATCACATTTCATCATTCTCCTCCAAAATGACCTAATAACCACATTCTACATGGGTGATCGATTCAACCCTAATTCAGTCACTCACACCCCTTTCGCACACCATAATAACCCTCATTCACACACCCAAAGATTTAATTAACATCAATTAATTAAATTCCCCCTTTACCCACTCATCAAGGCCACCTCACCTTTCCACTGGACTGGCCACCTCACCCAACCACCTCACCATTCCATTACCCCACTTGCCCCTCCACCTCACCATTCCACTACCCCACCTTGCCCATACCTATCCCATACCCTTCTAGAAAACCCTAATAGTGGCCACCCCACTCATAGGACCCCTCTTTGTCTTATTCCCTATTCTAAGGGTGGAGGACACATGTGCTTTGCCACTCAAAATCAAGTGGGGAAGGCATATTCCCCACTTTTGAAAAAAATAAACCCCAACATAACCGATGTCGGTCATAGTCTGACCGATGTTGGTTAGGTGGGACCAATTTCGGTCACCAGTAAATGTCCGATTCAAGCTCTTTCCAAAGGTTTGGTTGATATTTTCATTCGTTGGTTCATCACTTATTCGTTGGTTAGCATTTTCATTCAACACTTTGGCATTCACATTCTCATTGGCAACTCATTGGAACACAACAAAGCCATTAGAACTCCAAGTTGAGACCAGAAGTGGAAGCATTCACAAGAACCTTTGTGAGATCAACCACTGAAGGAACTCGAAACTAGATGGAGCTCAACCAAGAGCTCTCCAACCAACCTCCCGAGACTTCACCAACACTCTTCATTCCTCTTCATCACCGCTTTCAAGCTACTACACGCATTGGACTCAGGTAAGTGGATCCCTTCATCCTTTTACTCATGTTTTTGTGCTTTGTTTCTCTATTTTCCTCCCCTAAGAGAAAAATCTCTCTCCTACTCCTTAAACCCTACCTATTCAACCCATATCCACCTATAAGACCCATTTTCCAACCTATAACACTCCCCTGGTAACTCTCGGTCAAACATAGAGAGCACCCCAACCTCCACTATCAAACTCTGGCCAAATCACAGTGACCATCACCGGTTAACCCTAACCATGGTTGATCGAACTCCGACCGCTTATCAGTTACCACCCCGCTATCTACCAGCTCCCCATTTTTATCCAAACATACCCAAAACCACCCCCAAAGACCCCAAAACTCTGACCCTAAACCTCACCCATACCCTTCTAACACTTTTCTCTGAGACAGAGTGGAACCAAAATACCCCCTACCTAAACCTCTGTCACTTCCACAGTGACCGATACCGGTCACCCTTAACCGGCATTGTCGAGCGACTGGCATCAATCTATGTGTCTATTAACACAATATAGACCAACAACCTACCCTCTTAACCAAACAACCTAAAACACCCTACCCAACCCCACCAGACCTTGTCTGTGACTTGCAGACCACCTAAACTACTCCGAAGACCCTTTTTATCTCAGTATAGCACTAAATTCCTCTTATTTCCATGTTTCATTATTTAATATTAATTTATAAACCGTGGATTGACAACCCTCTAGGAAGTATCACACTTCCTAGATCTAGCATATGCTAGGCAGTCCACTACCATATATTGTTTAACTCTCTCTTGTGGTATTGTTTTCTATTACAGGTAGTCCTTCCTAGCCAAAAATGAGTTCACACAATCGACCGAGATCAGAAGTCTACACACGTGCATTCCACCTTCTACCCATCACCAAACAACAGGTAAACCTCCTACACCCTTATCTGTTTCAGTCTCTAATTGTACGCAAAAAGGATAGAAACACTCACGTAGAACTGGATCGTACTACATCATCACTTGTCATGCATTATATTACAAGGTGGGTAGAAGCAACACCTACAAAGGATTGTACAGTGGCTAAAATAGCAAGGTTCCTATGGGAAAATATTCTTACTATGTTTGGATTTCCATTGAGTCTAACAAGTGATAGCGGCACACATTTCTTGAATGATACAATAAGGATATTATTGGATGAATTTATGGTCACACACCACAAGACCACACCTTATCACCCTCAAGAAAATGGGACTGTTGAGGCATTCAATAAGATATTGAGCCAGACCTTGAAAAATATTTTTGATGTTGGAAGGAAAGATTGGGATGATAAATTTTTGATGTACTTTGGGCATATAAAACAACCTACAAAATTTTGAATAAGGCCACACCCTTTCAATTGGTGTTTGGTGCAGAATCAGTTCTTCCCATATAATTTATGTTACCTTCTTTACGTATTGCATGTGTGGGAGGTCTAGCTGATGAGAAGGCATTGGAAGAAATAATTAACAAATTAATACAGTCTGGATGAGAGGTACGCCATAGCACGTTGGATTCGAAAGCAAAAAAGGCCGACATAAGGTATGGCATGATAGACACATCAAGGACAAGAAGCTTGAGGTTGGGCAGATGGTGCTTCTTTATGATTCAAAGTTTATGTGCCACCTAGGAAAGATTAAGGTGCATTAGTTGGGACCATATTTTATCACTCACATACTTAAATCAAGAACTTTCCAGTTAGAGGCGCTTGATGGAACACGGTTACCTGATTACTTCAATAGGAGTAGGTTGAAGCCCTACTATAAATAAGCCTTCTTGGTGTTTGTAATAAGCCAATATTTCCATTTACTATAGATTTACCTTACTGTATTTAATTTAATGTGTTTCCTTATTCGTCATTATTCTTTGTCAATTTAGTTTAGTCTTTTGTGTAATAAGTGTGTTTGCGTGTTAGACAGCTGATCATAATCTGAAGTGTTTTTATGCATAAAGGACTGTATATAAGCTTAGTGTGGGGTGGTTTTCATTCAAAAATGGGTACACATAAGAAAATATTGTTACAGGTGATTTCTCTTGATTAAAAAGTGTAGATAGTATGGAAAGGTGCTACTAGAGAGAAAATTGCTCCTAAAGAATACCATAGCTGGAAATGAATGAATGAACTGTATAACGTGAGGTATGTTGTGGCCATAAAAATACTACATGAAGGAATAATGGCAAGGTACTTTGGTGCATGGAAGCACACGAGAAGGAGGTCTCGTAGACAGAAGGGAGGAAGGTGTGCTAGAAGGTTATAGTTGTGGCATGTAGGTGTATCGCACAAAAATTGGGAAAATGGTCAATTAATGAGAGGATCAGTGGTAGGTAAAGGAGTAATAAATGTGATAACTTTTCACAAATATATATATAAAGATGTGATGAGGGTTCACTTCTACCTTTGCGATCACAAGTATTCAAGCAAGCTAATTACGAACAAACCGAGTGAAACACATTGAGGTGCGGAGAGTAGGAAGGGTTTTTAAAAAGGGTTTAAGGAATCCCGCACACACGATGCACATGGACAAAACCAAGGGTTTGGGACTTAGACAAATTGGACGTTTGGGGAAGAACACGTGAAAATCATGACCCGAACTACACGTGGATAAGGTAGAAGCACATCATGGGATAAAGTGGGAAGCTCAGGCCTGGAGGAGCATGCTCACATGGAGGACCACATTCAGACACTTGGCATCAGATCTGAGGGCATTTGGAGGATGAGTTGGTAGTCCAAAAAAGCTATAAATACAAGCACCTAGAGTAAACAGAGAGACTTAGAGTGTGGGTGGAGCTCTGCAAAAATACTGCAAGAACTCTATTAATGGATAATTACATTCGGGAAAGGATGTATTGGGCATGGGGATTGTAATTTTATTTTTTGGTAGCTTAGTTACATTAGTCTAGTTGCAATGCATGACTATGGTCTGCTTCTCTGTGACACTCTGTAATGGCTCCATGGATGTAATGAGGTTACCTGTTATATATACATGAATATCAATGATTCTGATGCATACTTCTCTCTCATGAGTTCTCTTTCCTTTTATGCTAAGTATGGATGCTTGTATGCTTCTTTTTGTTATGATACACATTATAGATTTTATTAAGTACTCTATCTGAAATGACTGCAAGGATCTAGAGGCCATTTTGAGCCCTATGGTTCTTGTATGTCCTAAACCCATTTGAAAGTCTTTTAAACACAAATCATAGATGATGTTTCCCACTAAACTCACATAAAAGAGAGACTCGGCACCCGCGTGCCTCGGGTGAGCACCCAGACTTTCAGTTGGGTGATAGGCCGCATGCATGGGGTTCCTTTCTTTTGTGTTAAGGGTAAAAATGACTACATCTTGGTTCCATTTCTAGGGACCTCTTTTCAAGTTGTAGTGGGAAATAACATGCATCATGATCTGTGTAGTGAGTAATGATAGAGTGGTTAACTTTGGAAAGTGTTGAATCATGGTTTAAGAGCACGGAGGATGAATTCACTTAGATATTCAACACTGGACCTAGTTTAATGCACGTAGATGGGTAGAAGAGAATCTCTACCATGATCTATATGAGACTTTTTTTTGCTTTTCCCGTGGAACTATATGAATGGCTCACAGCCTATGCATCTAGATCAAGTTGGCATTATGGATCACATGTGTGGACCCAAGAAGAATACCAAGAGGGCTACAGGATGTAGATCTGATGTGGACCCATGTTGTGGATCATTGGTGGAAAGGAGTATTGGCTAGCTACACTCTGGAGTATGCCATTTCCACATATTCTTGTCTGGAGGTTGCTGAGTTTGAGTTTCTGCGGGAGCCCAGAGGATCATTTCTACATGTGTTGTCCCTCTGGCTATGAAGATCTTGATGATTACCATGAGTTTAGAGGCATTCCCAATGGCCGGCTAAACCATTCTGAGTGTTGGGTGAGGAAGCTAGGGTGGAGGAAGATGGAAGATGTTGTGATGAGAGAAGGATAGGGAGGAAAGATGACTCAAGTATGGTGAAGCACGTGAAAGGGAGATTGCTAGACAATGTGAGGTTGCAGGTGTGATGGATGTATGGTGGCAGATGTTATGGGAAGGATTTGAGGTTCACGCAGAGGACATGGAACCTAAGTAGTCTATGTGACCCCATCTTGGCAAGCACGTAAGAGAGACCCCTTTGGCTTCTTGATGAGTTTTCATGCAGAGAAAGAAGAACCATTGGCATGCATCTGAGCCCACCTAGTGACCAGACCCTGGCACTTGGTTTTCCAGATCAGGGGGAAAATATTGTCGGTCTAGTTGGTTACATTGGAAGTGATCGGTCTACACCTAGGAGGTATAATTTCTCATTTGGGCCTTCTATGGCTGCAAACACCAACCCAGTGTTAGGAATTTTTGGGAAGGTATAGACACACAAGCTTTTGGTCTCACATCTAGGAGTGGCATGGGGTATACTATTGGTAGTGGGGCATTGTCATAGACCATAGGCACATAGCTCAGTGGAACTATGGGGACCCTTGGCACGACCACTTTAGGACCTGGTGGAGTCAGTGGATCTGGTGGTTCAGGACCTGGTGGACCTGGTGGGTCTAGGTGGTTCAGGAGGAATAGGAGCTGGTGGGTCTGGTGGATCTGGTGGTTCAAGACCTGTGGGCCTAGTGGATCTGGTTCAGGACCTGGTGGACCTAGTGGATCAGGTGGAGGAAACACAGGTGGAAACCAAGGCTCTAGCTCAGGAGGATTTGGGCCCCAACCACCCCCACAAGTTTTCTTTGAAATGTCTCTACATTTTCCCGATTATAGAGGTATTGAGGATGTTGCGGAACATGTTCACAAGTGTGAACTACTATGGCACATGCAAAGGGTATCACAACCCCAGAAAAAGGCTAGTCAGTTTGTAACCACATTGCAAGGGCACACATAGCTGGTATAGGAAGTATGACCCTCATCAAATAGTAGTGGACTATACTGCCTTTAAAAATGCATTCTTGGTAGAATTCCACATTCTTGAGTTTGAGTAGAAGAGCATCAACGCTTTGAAGGAGATTCAACAAGGAATGGAAGAGAGTGTGTGGGAGTATATGATGCACACTTTAAAACTCTCTTGTCTAAATTATCATATGATATTCACCCTTCACAACATGCTCAGTGGTTTTTTGGAGGGTTGATCACTCCTTTTAGAAGGGCCTTATCTCATAAAACTTTTATAGACCCGTGAGGCATTGGAAGCTTCTCTACATGCACCGAGGCTTGTTGGTAGTGTTGATACTTGGCATTAGCCCATTCTGGAGGCTCAGATTGCTGCTATGGCCAAGCAGTTGGAAAATTTGTCTGTGAACTCAGCCCATGAGACTCACGTGGTGGTTTGGTGCATAGATTGTGAAGTAGAGGGGCACGTTAAGGATAATTTCCCCCAGAGGATAGTACACACGCATGTGTATGTAGATTGTGAAATTTTCATGGGGACCATGATGCGAGTAGGTGCCCCTTGCTACACATAATCCATCTAGGAAGAATGTATCTTGTTACTACAAGATTTACACCTCTACAACCCATGATACTAAGACTTGTAGGCTCATTGATCAAATCCATGATGAGGCTTGATCATGGGGTGCACTGTGACTACCAACATTTTCCGGTAGTTCCAAGGGTGATGATCACCATTATGAGGAGCACGCAGATGGAGGCACATGTGGAAGAGGTTTTTGAGGAGGGTTTCTTGGTCATGGTAACCATGGAGGAGGAAGGAATGAGTTCCCACATGGAACCTATTTCAACTGTGGATCTACAGATCATTACAAACATGAATGCCCAGACCTGTTGTAGTGCTCGTGGTGTGGAAAGAAGCATAAGTATGAGGAGTGCCCGAAATTGTTTGAGCACATGAATCAACAGCACCGGAAAGACAAGGGCACTTGTAATGGTCAGTATTAAGAAGGAAGACACCCAGTGGATGCCTCGGGTAACATGGGATGTAGGTTTGGAGCCTATCTTGGTAACAACAAGGGCAGAAGCCACGCACAAGAGAGATACCAAGACAAAGAACCTAGGTTTCAAGGGAGGAAGTAGTTCATGGAAAGTATCTAGACCCTGTGCATGCATCAGAAGGAGGTATATCAAGACACTATGGATGTCATTCGAGAGCTTACAAGGGGAAATCTAGTGTCTAAAGGAGCAATCCAGGAGGGAGGAACAAGGAAGGAGAGTCGAGGCACCAAAGGATGACCTGGATGAGGTCAAGGAGGTGTGTAAAATGCTAAGGCAAGAGAATATCATTCCCTTGCTAGGATCATGGTTGAGAGAGAAGGTACCACGTGCTTTGGAGAGAGAGCGTGAGAGGTAGGTCTTGCATGCAAAACCTTCCCCCTCACAGCCTTGACTATGACAAGGAGATCACGTTGAATGTAGTTGTAGATGGATGGCTCCTTAGTAATATCCTCATTGACACTTGGCATGGAGGTTAATGTTCTAACTTTGGATGCATGGCATCAGATGGGAAGACCTACATTACAACCATCTTTGAATGTGTTGTATATGGAAAAAAAGACTAAGGTGATGCCCATCGGTGTCTTAAAGGATGCAGCTATTACTATCTAGGGAGCTAAGTTTACTGGGGACTTTGAAGTCTTGGCACTCACCAAGGCAGACAATTTCCCAATAGCTACTTGGGTGCCCATGGTGTTACAAGAACAATGCGGACCTTTGGTTCAACAAAGGGTACATCAGCTTTGAAAACAAGGAGGAGTGGGTCATTATACCCCTGGCTGATGGGAAGTCGACACCCTATATTGAACCTTTGGGGAAGAAGTTCTGGACAGGATATACGTGCACTCAATCAGGGACCCAGAGATAATACATCCTACTAACTGGAGTTATCCAGTTTGAGGATGCTCAGTCAGTAAGTGATACCACCAGTCTAGCATGTGACAATTGGGCATGGGACTTATGAATTGATGGGATGGTAGTTGAGAGGGTTGGTGACCAAGGTAACAAAGGCACACATAGTCGGTGCCTAGGAGGAAAAGAGCTGCCCAAGTATTCAGGAGGAGCCTTCCCTGAGATCTTTTACGTAGGAGGTGGAAGCTCAGTGGAAGGATGAGAAGGAATGAGAGAGGATGCTAAGTTATGTCCTACTCAACACATGGCATGGTGGTGGGCTACACATCAGGAGAGCCTTTTGGAATGGCATGAGGTAAGAATTTCTCTCTCTCAGATTCTCTAGGAGCAATGTGCCCACCACCATCAAGGACTACCATGGGAAGGAGCCCACCTCTTTCCATATCCAGGAGTGTGAATGGGTCTGGAGAGAAGGCATGGAAGCTTTTCCACCATCCCTCTGGGTGCACAAGTTGTATTCTACACTACAGGGTTACACGCATGGTACATTCATTCGAGAGACACGCCACCAGACAGGGAATTGGCAAGAGCTCACGGCTGACCTTATTCAAACCTTTGAGTATCGAGTACCAAGCCATCAATTGATAAGGCCTTGTAGGGTATCAAGCACCTTACCATGGGGGATAGTGCCATGGTGGAGGATAGGTTATTGGAATTACTAGGTGAACCAGGATTGGAGGCACTTTGAAGAAGAAGTAGAGGAAACAGAAGAGTTACAACTTGAGCACGCACGTGTTTGGAAAAGGAGAAAGGAAAGTTGGTGTATGTGATTGATGGAGAGGAATCAAAAGCTTGGATGTTAGCCATTCTGTAGGGATGCGCGAGGTAGTGGATAGTGTTGATACTCACACACACACCTACCATGAGCCCTTAAAGACAAAGAAGGTTAACATCGGTTTAGGAGAAGAACCTAAGGAAGCTATTATTGGAGATTACTTGGTCGGAGAAGGAAGTTTCTAAGATCATTGATCTATTGTGTGAATTTGAGGATTTATTCCCATGTGGTACCATGAGCTCAAAGGCATTCACCATTCCTTGGGGAGATGAAGATAAAGCTGAAGGATGGTGCACACCCGGTCAGGAAGAGGCCCTACCGGATGAATCCCAATTTACGCATGAAGGTTAAGGAGGAGATAGATAAAATGATAGCTTATGGGATCATTGAAGTAGTGGAGGAATCGAGTGGATAAGTCTGATGGTAATCAACATCAAGAAGGATGGGTGGATTAGGATCTGTGGATTATAGGGAGCTGAAATGCATTTTGTGTCATTGATCCCTTTCTGACCCCCTTCACTGAAGAAATTTTGGAAGGAGTCATTTGGGCATGAAATCTATTCCTTTACGGATGGATTTTGGGGTACCACCAAGTCTGGATTGCAAAGGAGGACCAGGAGAAGACAACTTTCACCACTGAGTGGGGAAGTTTTTGCACATGGTCATGCCCTTTGGGTTGAAGAATGCACTACTATTTTTTTTCACGCATAGTGGTGCAAGCATTCCAGGACTTCATCCATAAGTTTCTTCAGGTCTATTTGGATGATTGGATAGTGTATGGTCTAGTTAAAGACCATTGTGACAATTTAAGGTTAATGTTTGAGAGGTGTAGGTAGTTGAGGATATCCCTCAACATTAAGAAGTGTGTGTTTGCTACACCCTTTGGGACTTTATTGGGGCATATCATATGTAAGGAGGGCTTGTTGGTAGATCCCACTAAAGTTGTAGTTATTGTGGGGTTAGGGGAGCCTACTAGCTAGAGCGCAGTGCATGGATTCCTTGGGCATATGGGTTATTATAGGAAATTCATCAAGGGGTATGCCAAGATCACCACCTTTAGAGGAACTACTCAGACATAAAAGTGCCTTCCATTGGGGAGAGGCGCAGAGAGAGGGTTTGATACATTAAAGGATAGGCTTGTCACCACACCTATATTACATTTTCCCTCTTGGGACAAGCCCTTTCATGTCCATGTAGATGCCTCAGGGACCACTATTGGAGTAGTGCTTGCACATACCAGTGAAGGAATTGTTGATCATCCTCTGTGTTTTGCAAGTAGAAGTTGACACCAGTAGAGAAAAACTACACCACAACTAAGCATGAGGCATTGTCAATGATCTACACACTTTTTCAAGTTTAGATAGTATCTGTTGGCAACACCCTTTGTGTTTTACACCAACCACATGGCATTAAAGTATTTGGTGAACAAGCCTATTCTACAAGGGCATATGTTGGTGGGTGTTGTTGTTTCAAGAGTTTGAATTCACCATTGTAGTGAAGCTTAGGAAAAGCAATTGTGGACTGATCATCTATCAAGAATTGATTCAGGGGAGGATGCGTAGAGTATTGAGGAGACAATGCCAGATGCACAACTATTTAGGTTGTGGCATGCCCTCGGATTTGGAAGAGATTGCAGTATTTTTAAAGGAAGGTGTGGCACCGGAAGGAATGAAGGCATTAGAGAAAAATAGTTAGCCATACGCGCCCCCTACATGTTAATCAGTGGAGACTTATACAAGTTGGGACGTGATGAAGTTTTGCGTAGGTGTGTATTAGAGCATGAGCACCTAGCCATCATGGAGGAAGCACACGGAGGAAGTGCGGGTGGGCATTATGCAGGTGATGCCACCACACGTAAGATATTAATGGCAGGTTTGTGGTGGGAAACCCTATACAAGGATTGTAAAGACTATTGTAAAGCATGTGACCATTGTCAATGCATTGGAAAACTAGGAAGAGAGATGAAATGCCTTTGCACCCTATCCCTAGCATGCGAGCCTTTTGAAAAGTGGGCAATAGACTTTGTAGGCCCTATTGCACTAGTGACACGTAGGACTGGGTCACGCTATGTCATCACTTGCATGGATTATTTGACCAGGTGGGTAGAGGCAGCCCCAACTAAAGATTACACAACAGCCACAATGGCAAGGTTCTTGTGGGAGAACATTATCACGAGGTATGGATGTCCATTGAGTTTGACCAGCGATAGGGGTACACATTTCTTGAATGAGACCATGAGGATCCTATTAGTAGAGTTCATGGTGGCTCATCACAAGACTACACCCTATCACCCATAAGAAAATGGAACCACGAAGCATTCAACAAAATATTGAGTCATACCTACGACCAAAATTTGTGATGTCGGAAGACAAGATTGGGATGACAAAGTATCAGCATATATTGGGCTTACAGGACAACGTATAAAAGGCTGAACAAAGCCACACCATTTCAGTTGGTGTTTGGCATGGAAGTTATTCTACCGGTTGAATTCATGTTACCTTCTCTATGAATAGCATGCGTAGGAGGGTTGGCGATGAGCAAGCACTGGAAGAAAGAATTGAGGAGTTAATGAAATTGGATGAAAGATGATCACTCACCAAGTGGAGCCAAACAACAGAGAAAAAAAGCAAAAAGATTGGCATGATCACCACATTAGAAACAAGAAGTTTGAGGTTGGGTAGATGGTTTTACTATATGATTCTAAGTTTTACACCATCTGGGAAGTTGAAAGTCCATTGGTTGGGTCCTTACACAATCTCGTACATCCTTGATTTGGGCGCGTGCCAGTTATAAGCGCTGGATGGGATGAAGTTTCTGGACACTTCAATGGGAGTAGGTTGAAGCCCTACTATAAATAAGTCTTCTTGGTGTTTGTAAATAAGGTAGTTTTTCCAGTTAGTTTAGAAATTTCCTTTATGCATTTCTTTTTCTTGTGTTTCCCTTTCACGTTGTTGTTTTGTTTTGTGCCTTGGGCACTTGGTAACCTTATTGCTACTTTTGAGAATTTGTGAGTGCGCAGAGGACCACACATCATTTTAAGTGTGGGGTGGAGTAATGTGAAGGAGCACATGGTTAAAGTGCCAAGGAAGTTTGTGTTAAAAATCCCAGTTGAATGGCCCGGTTGAAAGAGGTGTATGGAGAGAAAAGATAGAAAAAGGATGGTTGGTGCCAAGATAAAGCTACTTATAGATCCCACGTACAAAGGAGGAGAAAGCACATTAAGCAACATGAGGTAGGTGAGAGAAAAAAATCAGGATAGAAGAAGTGCCTTTGGGCTGGTTTTGTGCATGTAAGAGTCTCCTGTCAGGTTGGATTGGTTGCACTTGTAGAAGGTTGGAGGATTTTCCGTGGTTGGGCACGAGGGAAAGCGCTTAAGTCAGGATTTGTTTGAAAAAGCCACATTAAATGAAGAAAGTATGGTGGTAGGTGAAGTAGCACTTAATGCTCAAAAAGGAAAAACTATAAATAAGGGGGTCGGGACACTTCATTTTTCACTTTGCGTATAAGAGAATGAAGCACTTTTTGCACCTTTGCAAACTAGGGCTTCCAAAAAAATGATCCGTGTGAAGAAAAATTTGGAGAAATTGAAGCGTGAGTAGCTAGTTTGGATTTGTGAACCAGAGGAAGGGATTTCACGGGCATGGGAGAAAGTGTGAGAAGATGCCATCTCTTGTGAAGGGAGTATCCCAGTTAGGGTTTGAAGAACTAGGGCACGGGGTTAAGTAATTTTCTTCACAAGTTTGAGATCTAGGGTTGGAGAGAGTGGAAGAAAAAAGTAACAGAAGTGATTGAAGTGGGTAGAAGACCTAGAAAATGGCACCCAAGAAACCAGCTAGTACACCCAAGAAGGGAAAAGGAAAGGGCAAGGGAAAGCAACAAGAAATTGAAGCAAGCAAAAATGAGGAATGGTATGCAGAAATGCAGTACCCAGATGGAGTGTTGTTGGGGAAGGAGTGGGAGTCCCATCTTAGGGATATGTCTGTAAATGATTATAATCATCGAACAAGCACAATTGAAAAGGAGTTGGCACTGGAGTTAGTGCACCCAACAAACAAGAGGATGCCAGAAGGTTTTCCCATATATAATGATGATGTGAAGGTCAAGTTGGAGAAGGCAGGGTTACTACAACTCTTTGAGTTGCCCTACTTTGGGAAACCTGAAGTGACTATATCAGTGGCTGATGTCACGCATGCATGAGGACTATTTCCACTTCATGGGGGCACAAGATGTGCATAACTCCTCAGCTCATTTCACAATTCATAGGCCTCATCTATGAAGGAGATGGGTTGGAAGATGATTTGACAGAACAAGGAAGTGATTAAGGAAACTATCACCACTCTTTTGCAAAAAGGGGTCAAGGTATTATGATGTCACAGACATCAAGGATCTAGTAATGAAGATGGCCACACACCTGGTGTCAAAGCTAAATGGCTAGGAGAGATGGACTCAAGTCAGTAAGCCATGGTTAAATGTTTGCAGAAAGATTTTAGAGGGCACCATCTATAATTTGTCTACATTCATCATGGATGAAATTATCAACTACGTGAAAGGAAGGTGACAGGATCCTTTTTGGAAATGTGTTGTTGACCATCATGTTTTTAGAGATCGGGGTACCAGATGCATCAGATAAATTCATATGGGAGTACCTGATGAAGACCCCTCACCCACCAAAATATTTGAGAAGTATGCTTGTGACACTATGACAACAGTGCACAAGGCACGCTTGGAAAAGTGGTACACACACTAAGGAACGCATTTGGGGTAATGGAGAATTCTCAAACAACTGCCAATGGCCCACTAGGGGAGAGGTAGAATTTGTTGTGTACCAGCATTACTTACTTGGGTAGATTCAAGTTGATAGATGACTCATGGAGCCCATGGTGCAAGCTCCCCTTTTCCTTCACAACTCAGTACTTCCAAGCGGGAGTAAACAGATTCAAGGAGTCCAAAAGTTTAAGTTGGACCTTGGTAGTTTGGACAAAGACCACAGGGAATTGCATGCAAAGGGTTGGTCTACCCTAGCAAGTGCACATACATAGAGTGGTACGTGTCACATGAAGTGTAAATGACAAGGCCCATGACTCTGCCCATTGCAGGAGGATCCACGGCACACGTTTACATTCACATAAGGCCCAAGTCGGAGAAGGGAACACATACCTAGAGAATGAGGTATCTATACCTCAGGATCCAACTAGGGAGGAAAATACCCACACCCAAATGGGAGGAAAAAGAACCAGAAAAGAAAATCCCAAGTGTGGTGGAGACACGGAAATAGGTTCCCCAGGACAAGCACTAGAACCAACACATATACGTGCATGAAGAAAAAGGTAAATCAGAGAAAAGACTCCAGAACCAGAAGAACCATCAGATAAGGAGTCATCAGAAGAAGAAATAAGTCACCTACACTGGAATCTCCGGTTAGGAAAAAGTAGAGGGTAGAAGAGGAGACCACCTCGGAAGAAGCTGGAAGTATGGGCAAGTACATAGGAGAGAAGGATGGTAGTGAGGAAGAAGTAAGTGGGGAAGAGGACCCCGGGAAAGATCAAGGGCCACTATTTTCAATATACATGATTCAGAGGAGGAAGGCGGAGAAGAAGAACAAGGGTTCCTTTTTGTGCGGCACAAGGATAGCCAGGTAGGAGGAAGCACCCAGGACATGGGAAAAGATGAAGAGGCTAGCACACAAAAAAAAGAGGTTCCAAGCTCGGCACAAGAGAAAATGGCCAAGGTGGTAGAAGAAGAGGAGACAAGGGACATTGAGAACCTTGGTGGAGGACAAGGTGGAGCAGTGCGTGCGAGAGCCAGTGTTGAACAAGGAGAAGGAGAGCGCGGAAGAGGAACACGGTAGCACTAGAGGCCCGGTTTTAACTATAAGTATACCCGTATGCACACATGGGAGGAAGGCACACAGAGGGGGGGGAGGCCAGAGATGGGTTATATTGATGACCCCAAGAAGGTGTTTCACACGTGGTTCCAGAGTACACTTCCGGTGGAGGAGCTTGTATGCATGTCATCTTTTGACAAGGAGGCTTCCTACCGTGGACAAGGAAGATGATCTCTTGGGAAATTGAGTCCCACCTTGATGAACCAGTTTGAGGTAAGCCAAGGGGCAATAGTAACATTTCCAGGACTAGGAGAAGATAACCCAGTGGTGGATACCCAACAGCTCTCGGATGAACAACTAAGCAATGCACTTAACAAAGTCTCCATTGAGATAGAAGCTAGACTCTTTGGGTGAAATGATAGGATCAGGGATCTGGAAGGGAGATGAAGGAGAAAGAGGAAGAGCTAGCTACATTAACCAAGGAGCTGAGCCAGGAAAAGTTTAATCAGCACCCAGTGGTAGTGGGAATTGAAGGATGAAAAGGCCAAGGTGAGTGTTGTGTACAAGAAAGTAGAATCCATCAATGGGGCCATACTATTAAAGCATCCGGACCTGGCATCACCCACACAGAAGTATGGATCTTCTTTGGGATGCTTGGAGGATTTGACAAGGGTGCTCACCATGGAAAGATAGCCATGCCAGCCTTGGAGTCTATAGAGGAAGTGGCCACGCACTTAGAGAAGGAAGATAAGTTGAAAATCATAGCACTCATCATCAGAGTACAACAAAGTGCTTGCTGATGTAAGGGCCACTTCCCAGGACTACTGAGGCCACATGTATGACAATTGCATGGATAGATAGAGACAAAGTGGCAGGCACCTTGGTTTCCACTCATGAGGTAGAACTCAAGGAGTTCTAGGAGAAAAACAAGGGGAATAGGGTGGAAAGAGACAAAATCCTTGCCGAGGTTGAGAAGAAATCAGAGGCCATTGAAACCTTAAGGGTTTCAATCAAAAACCTAGTTGAAGGAGCTATATCCATGTATCACATGAAGAATGGATGTGTTGGAGGATATATGCAAGGAGTTGGAGAAAATCATGGATACTATGAGTGCGCAAGGAGATGGACTAAATTTTGAGGAGGTAAGCACCCTTGTTGGTGGTGACCTCTGTCAAAGAGCGCAGGATGAAGTCGATGCCTGGAATAAATTGGAGGCCGACTTGCAAAAGGATTTTCCCAGTCTGTTGCAGTGATGATTCTTTCACTCTCCCATTCTTTCTTCTTTCCCATTCTTTCATCCTCTTATTCTTTTTCCTAGGCATAAGCCTATTTGTATTCTTTCTCTCACTAAGGGAAGTGTTCCCATGGATGGAGAACAGGCGTAGTGTGGGGTGATGTTGGGCCCCTAGAATATTGACTAAGTACAAAAGGCACGTAGGCAAAGGTCCCAGTTAAAGAAAGGCACAAGGACAAAGCACTGCAAGGTAGGGTTTTAGAAAAGGGTTTAAGGAAGCCCATGGCATGCGTGACGCACACGCATGTGGATAGAACCAAGGGTTTGGGACTTAGAAAAATTGGACATTTGGGGGTAGAACACATGAAAAGCATGACCCATTGCGTGTGGATAAGGTGCCAGCCTGGCGATAGGTTGGCCCAGGAAGGAGCATGCATGCGGTAGAATCTTCTAGAAGCACATCATGGGATAAAGTGGGAAGCTCAGGCCTGGAGGAGCATGCTCACATGGAGGACCACATTCAGACACTTGGCATCGGATCTAAGGGTGCTTGGAGGATGAGTTGGTAGTCCAGAAAAGCTATAAATACAAGCACTGCAGAGTAAATAGAGAGACTTAGAGTGTGGGTGAGCTCTGCAAAAATACTTGCAAGAACTCTATTAATGGATAATTACATTTGGGAAAGGATGTATTGGGCATGGGGATTGTAATTTTTTTTTTGGTAGCTTAGTTACATAAGTCCAGTTGCAATGCATGACTGTGGTCTACTTCTCTGTGACACTCTGTAATGGCTCCATGGATGTAATGAGGTTACCTATTATATATATATGAATATCAATGATTTTGATGCATACTTCTCTCTCATGAGTTCTCTTTCCTTTTATGCTAAGTATGGATGCTTGTATGCTTCTTTTTGATATGATACACATTATAGATTATGTTAAGTACTCTATCTTGAAATGACTGCAAGGATCTAGAGGCCGTTACTGAGCCTATGGTTCTTGTATGTCCTAAACCCATTTGAAAGTATTTTAAACACAAATCATACCGTGTACATAGCAGATATAATTATTGAGGAAGCATGCATATATGAGAAGATAAGTTTTGGCGCTATCCTGTTATCACTTGTGTTTGTAGAAATTGGAGTGCTGATGGGCCAAACAACAAAATATGGGAATACCCCATGGAAAATAAGTCCCTCATAGAGAGGTTTGAAAATTATCTAGTGTGAAGGATCAATGAGTGGTCCATTCAAGCAAAGGGTGGAGTTATGGTATGACCGAATTCATGTGGCCTTCAAGGAGGAATGGTGCATTCCAAAGGAGTTACCCTCAGTGGTGGGCAAGGTCATGTAATTCGCAGTATATCAACATTTTTGCATCACACTGCGTTTGCAATGAAGGATGGGACATGGATTCCCTAGTGTAAACTACCATACACCTTCATAGCGTGATTTTTCAAGTACATAGGTTTACCGATGCATGCTAGTTAAGCTACAACATGGACAAGGTAGACTATGACTACCATACCTTAAGGAAAACTTATGTTTATCTAGGTTGATCTGCCTACATTGAGAGGCTTATTTCTAATGTCATAAGTATGAAGCCGATAAGTTTGGCTATTAGGGATAGTGTGGCCTCGTTTATCTACCTCCAACTTAAGCCTAGATTGGAAAAGTGCTAGCAAGTGGAGAATGAGTTCATGTTCCCAGGCTAGCCTAAAAGCAAGCATATAGTTGAAATGTGGTAGCTCTAAAGCTTACCTCGACCTTAGAGGAAGATGAGGAAGAAGAAATCAATAAGGATAGTGGAGGCTTGGATCACAGAGGCTGGAGGTAGTTCATTCATAAAGTAGAAAGTGAGTGCGTAGATACTCCTCCACAGCCAAGGAGAAGAGGAAGACTTGGACATAAACATAGTCCACAAGGAACACTAGTTCAAGAGGGTTTAGAAGAACTAGAACCCAAGGCATAGGAACATCTCAACCTTTATGAAGGTCACCTCAACTCTCCCCTCAAAAGAGACACCTCAAAAAAAAGAGGAAAATAAATTTGAATTTTAAAGAGGATGAGGAGGAGTTAGGGGAGAGTGCGCCAGAACCCCAGTTCAACCTGAAGATGTAGAAGAGCCCCAAGATGAGGAGATGAGAAATGATGAGGAAGGGGTAAAAGAAGAATAAAAATTTGTGGGCGAGCAACCCAAAGGCACCCATTACTACTCAAGAAGGAGAAGGGCCAACTCTAGACCCTGACACCCAGGTTCCTAATGGGCCAAGGACAAAAGGAGAGAGGATAAGTGAAGAATATGTTGTCCCTAATATGGGCTATGTTAAAGACACGAGAAAATTCATCTGCGCCCATTTTGAGAGAATTTTTGGGATGAAGGAGTTATATGGGTGGGAGCTAATGGATCCAAATATGGCTACTACACACACAAGGAAGCAATTATCCTAGTCCATGCAGACTCATATGGATGAACTAGATTTTTACGTGTACAAAGAGTCATGTGTCTCATGCAAAGTGAAGAAGGCACCACAGAGCAAACACATGACAATAAAGCTTACTATGATGCTTAATGAGTAGGTCATCAATGCCTTAGTTAAGGTATTCATTAAGGTGGCACGGAGGAACATTGATAAGGTTGCCACCATTCAAGTTCTAGTTGAAGATAACAAGGATAAAACTGCAGAGATAAAGTGCTTAAAAGAAGAGAAGGAACAAGAACAGAAAAGAATGAGGCCTTCATTAGCATGGCTAAGGAGCTTAGTGATCACATTCTTAAGACAAGGCCTCATCTAGAATATCAGGTTCCTGAAAAATTTCCTTCTGCTATGCATTATGTGCACACTTTGGTCAATTTGGTATTAGATGATGGGCCAATTCGAATGCCTGCACCAAAGGATTCTACACAAGAAGCAACAAGAGCAAGGGCCAATATTGTTAGACAAGTTTCAACTTATGAGGCCTTGCTCCAAACCTTGAAAGATGAGCTGAAGAAATCTGACCAAGCTCTCAATATATGTGCGGCACCAGATGCCATAATAAGGATCAGAACTATGGTAGAGGACAATGAAGTTCTGAAGGCAATGAAAGATGAAACACTTGGGCACACATAAATATTAGCACTGGTAAAACAAAAGTGTGAGGCCTTCACAACAAATGTTAGGATCCACATAAATATAGAATTGATGAGATTTGAAAACTCATAGTGCAGAAGATGGATCTCATGGAAGGAATTCTTTTAGGAATGGCCAATGTTGTCTAGATGCTATAGAATGAGAAAGAGAATATCACTCAAGACGAATTGGATTTCATAGCCACAGATATTCCAAAGAAAACAAGGAATGCGCTAAGTGACTAGTATACATTGGAGGCTGAAATAAAACTGAATAGCCAGAGTTAATCCTTTTAGTTGAAGAAGAGGGTTCTACAGAGTAAACTTCATTCTTTTGTATAGTGTTTCATTCATTCTTTCATTACTTATTCTTTATTGTTGGAGACATTAGAAATAATTCCCATTGTTGGGATGGTAATGTACTTTAGTGTGGGGTAATGTTGAGTAGATAGAATGTTGATCTAAGGAGAAGACACATGAAGGATGTGAGGACAGGAACAAGGCACATTTGAAGGCGCGACAAGATAGGAAAGGAAATGTGCACTGAACACTTTGGCTCAGGACTTAGCCATTTTTGTGGATAAGGGCTATTTTTGGAGATAATGTGTGCACACATAGAGATGAAGACTTGCGCTCCACGCAATGGTATTTTGGGAACAAGCGGTAGATAAGCACCATGCATAGTTTAAGATAATAATAGGATTTCTACTTGGAGTTAACTATAGGACATCTATTGTTAGAGAACTTACATGTTGTGCATACTATTGTAAAGGCACATGGCTATTATCAGCATGTGACCTATTTTGAGAAGTGCATGGGTGGTGAAGGGAAAGTCCCCACCCCTATAAATATGTATTGATTTGTGTAGTTTAGTGTGGTGAATTATTGTAGAGTTGTGTTGCTTTGGTTTTGACACGCACATGACTCATGGAGATATTGATATAGTGTAAGAAGATTTTGTGTTTTACAATATTTAATACAATGGATTATATTGGTTGGATAATGGCATTAGACATAACTGAAATCTAGTTCTTATATGGTTAATCTTATCATAGTTATTATTTAGTTCATTTATTATGATTCTCTAAGATATAAATCTGGATTATGCACTGTGGAATGTTTATGTCTAGCTATGAATCTAAATATGTTTAAACATCATCATGCTAACATCCTATACAAGCAACTCTAAAGAGGGACCTAGTGCCTTTACGTGCTTTGGGTGAGCACTCAGCTTAGGTTGAGTGATGTGTCAATGCACATGGGTTATTCACAGTAAATTCTAGGTTGCATCAATATCTCATCGTGATGATTTGAAATTATGTGGTCTTATGTCACTTCCTAGATGTGACCTTAAATATGAGCACCACGGATCTTCCCATGTAGCATATTCATTATGGATAGTTTCTCCCCTTTGGTGGGAACTCTATGATCATCACATCCATCACCTTCTTATTAACCTATTGGAACCATGTAAAGGGTCTAGGGGTGTCTCTTGTCTATCATTACACCCTCCTAAGTGATCTACTTGGCTACTCCCAGATCTCCCCATGTAAAATCAAAGTTATCAAAAATAAATTAAACCCTTGAAGGATATTTTTTCATGCAAAAAAAAAGAGAAGAAAGAAAAAAATCAAAAGCATGAAATCAAAATCAAAATTAAAAAAATAGACCAATCCCTTGAAGGATGGCTATCATTTATTCTTTCCATATATATTGTATAAAGTAGACCATACCCTCAAAGGATGGCTACTCCTTATGGCATTTGAAGGCTTCCCACATTGATCAACCTTCCATTTTATCAACATCCTAAGAAAGCTTCCCGCATTGATCAACTTTCTCTTTCCCCTTCCTAGAGTTGGGGCATAGTTTAGGGAACACCACTTTTAGAGAACCCTCTTTCCTCTGTACAAGGTACATCTCAAACCCCTTTTTCATGTCAACATTAGGTTTATGAGATCATCTCATCCATCGTTTCTTGACGATCTTTGAAATGACTAAATAGCATTAGTTATTTTCTAGCATCGGTGTTGGTTGCGTGTGCATTATGTTACTTGGATCCCCTTTTGTTTACCTTCCATACAGCTTTAGGCATACTTTCCTCACATGTTCCTTGATATGACATAGATTCATTCATACCTATAGGTTTTCATCGTTAAGTTGTGTCTTATCTAATATCATAGAATATCTCTCATTATAAGTTCACCTTTGTGATCATCTATATTCCTCCTTTAGGGAATTTTGCTTCAATATTTTGTGTCCTCCACGTTCCATTCTAAGTCCACATTTGTGGCTATATTGATTATTTCCTTTGGGAATTTAATTCAACAATTTATCTCAAATTCCACATTCGTGGCCATACTTATTTTCCCCTTTGGATCATTTTACTTAATCATTCATTTCCCACTTCACCTTTGAGGCCATATTTGTTCCCCCTTCAAGCATTTTTATTTCACAATTATATCTGATCCACACATGAAGCCCTTCTTTGAGGCCATAGTTATTAGTGCATTCTATTTCAACATTCACTCTACTCATTTCTACTCTCGAAGTCCTCCTTTGAGGCCATACCTTTCCCCACTTGGGGCATATTTCATTTCCACCTTCTCGACCATACTTCTCCTTCAAAGCATATTACTTCATCACTCACTTTTTCATTTTTCCTTCTCAACCATTTTCATGTCCCATTGGGAACCATATCATTCATCCTCATCCCTTGTGGATGCATACCTTTTCGCTCGATTCCTCATGTATGAAGGATTTTGCATAATTTTTGCATATAGTTGTGCATACTTTGATGACTTTCCTATGACCTATTGGTCATCTTGGCATGCATCCATATTGCAGTGATCTTCACCCACTCACTGGTCTATAGAATGTTATTGTCTATCTCCGTTGAGACCACAATCATCCCCTACCGATGTGATATTGGAGTCACCGCCATAGTTTTCCATCATTATTACAATCCTTCTTGCCTAAGGCATCTCACCTTGCTTATGCTTTCACCCATCTTTTCTTCACCCACCTGCCTTTTATCATCTACCTTTTTTAAATGTGTCATTGACTTCCCTTGACATCATTGATCTCCTATTCAAGGGGGAGCTCATCATCAATTCTTTTTATCCTTATCCAACTCTCATCATTTTTTCCCATAGCTTGCTAGCCCAAACCACTCAACAAAAAGGGGCAAATTGTAGACACCTAAATTCAGTATTTATACCCCATCGCCTGTATGCGCATATTTTATTCTATTCATCCCCCTTATTTAATCAAATGCCCTCTTAATTAATCCATCTTCATTAATTAATTAAATGATCATCATCTTTAAGTCCTATTTAATCAACATCAATTAATTAATTAATCATGCCTTAACCAACTTTCCATTTTGGAATGATTTTATTCTAAATATACACTTATGCTTTTCCCTATGCTTTTTCCAACCTATCTCCACTACCAACTCACCTACACCTCATCCCTAAACAACCCCTTCCCACCTAATGTTTTAAAGCATTTAGCCAACTCCTAAAAAAACAATAAATCACACCAAAAATAGGAAAATCTTCCTATTGAGGAAAATTTCCCCATGATCGGTAACAACCTAGCCTAGTCGTCATCGACCCTATAAAGCTATGTGCTTTATTTCTATTCCCCATCAAATGCAAGAACAATATTGAAGCTCTCTTGTAGTCTGTAGACAATCATTTGTTCTTGAACATTCCGAAGCCATTACTGACCTCTCGGACCTCTTGCAACATGCATGCATCGGTCACGATTGGATTTTTGTGAGATTGTCATCATTTTACATTGCTTTAATCAGATTTTGTCATATTATCTTGGTATTTCTTGTATCTAATATTTTTTAGGTTCAGATCATCAATAGTAGCACTTGTAGATTCATCATCAACCTCTTTTCACAAATCCATACTTGCAGTTACCCATCCGCTCGAATTTCCTTGGTTTTATCCAGATCTATTATAGGTGTCATTGACTCTAACATGTCACCATTGACTCAGCCTCGAAACCCTTACTTTTTATTCTAGAACCTTTTTCCCATCCCCGACGAGTTTTGTGCCCTTTCCTATTTTCTCTAATCCTCATCCAGTTCCTCTTACGAAAAATCATCTTGTTTACACCCAGTCCTACTATCGACCAGGGTCCTTGTTTTAATCCTTCCCTATAATCCCTAATTTATGTTGTTTTCTTGGTTTCTGTTCCTTCAAACCTCTTCTGCAGGTTGATTCCATCATCCTCAGACTATTGCATCTTCCATATTACATTTAGATCCTGCATGGTATGCATACACCTCCTACATTTCTTATCCAATCTCTTAGGTCGTCATCGAACTACCTCTACACAATCTAGGTCATCGTCAACCTAGACTAGGTCTATTTTTTCAGTTTTTTAAATCAAATCTATATCTAAATCAATCAATTGTGCTTTTAAATTTTGTATTTAGTCTCTGCATATTATCAATATACATTTCCTTGTTTACATTTCTTTTGTTTAACAACGGGGGTTGACATCCACTGATAAATTTAACACTTCTTGGTTCCACTTTTCGGTAAACCCCCACCCCAAATCATCTAATTAAGATTGTTTTCAGTCTTACTTGCAGATTTTATCGACTTGCAGCAACAATGATCCAACAGCCATCGTGCGCCCATATCATCATGCATCTGAGGTATCATAAGCCCTCCAGCATTTCTGAGTTGTGTAGCTTCTTTAGTATATAGTTCATTAATTTGATAATGAACAAGAAAATAATACCAACATTACTCATTTAGAGAAAATGGGAGTAATGGTTGCATATTTGAGCTTACCAACAAAAGGAGCTTGTTTTGAGAAGCTAGTGAAGAAGAATGAAGGTAACCATGTTGAATTGCATTGTATTGATGTTTTTTATTTCCTTTATCATTATTTTTATGTGTCATATAATGTTTTGAATTATATGTTTCTATTTGGAAAGTTTGTTTCTTGATTAAAAGTTATTGAGTCAAAATTGCCCTATTATGACTATTAAGAAGCATGTCTAAATGGGTATGAAGGTGAGTTTTTCTCCATGTGACCTATGGTTATAAGTTCTTGAATGGGTTATATACATATAATTTTAAGTTTCCAAGATGATAGGAATCCAGAAGTGTTTTAGAGGTGTTTAGACATGTTGCATGAAAGATAAGTTTTTGAACTCTCAAGATCAGCTAGACCAATCTTTGAGTTTCAAGTTTTTACGGGAATTATGACATGAATTGGAGCATGAAATTGATTTTTTGAGTTATTATACTTCAAGGGGTTTCCATTTATAGTTTAATTTACCCATGATGTGAATTTTTGAGGTGTGAATGAGCTCAAGTTTGGAAAACATAAACTTCTCGGACCTAGGAACCAGCCAGAGACGGGTTTTGGGAAAAGGTGTTTTTGGATGACCTATACTTTGAAACTGCTCTTACTGCTTTAATTTTATGAAATTATACTTCCCAAGATTAAATTTGGTATATTTTTTGTCTTCTTAATGTGAGTGTAAGCTCTTCAATTAGCATGATAATCAAGATTGTATTTTGTAGTTGCTGATTTTAGAACACGTAGGAGTACTATTGTTGATTTTTAAATATGTGTCAAGTTTACAGATATGTGTATGAATTATTTGGACTTATGGGACCCCCTTCTACATATACACCAAGTTGGAATTCGTTTGGACAAGTTTAGGAGCTAAAAACAAAAGGTTATATCATTTCTCCACTAGAAGACAAAATCGACTTAATGAGATACTAACCGAAGTTGCAGCAAGTCGAAATGTTTTTAGGATGTAAGAAGTTATTTTTAGATGTCATGAGGATAATTAAGTGTAATACTTCTTCCTAAAACCGTACAAACATCTTGGTAATTCTAAACAAGTAACATAAGTAATTGAAATAATCATCATTTCTTGTGACAGGTTTCAAAGTATTTTGAATTCCTATTTTGGTATGGTTTTAAAATTTAAAAAAATTATGTGGAAGAGTAATGAGAGCACGTGAAGAGGAGAATTATTCATCTATGAATCCTTGAGATTATCTTTTGAGCTCTACAAGAATATTTTTGTAGATTTTGTGCAGAGTATTCCCATGATGTATTTAAGAGCATAAAGAGTCGATTTGAACTTATTGTTTTAACACAAAAATTACATATTGAAGAACTGTGCATTGGGAAAGAGAATGTTGAATCCTTAAAAAGGCTTGGAATAGTGATTTATGAGCTCTATGCTTGAATTTATTTACAGGTAGACAACATGAAGGTGTGAAAACAAAGAAAGTAGTTTGACTAGATTTGTGTGGACATGAAGTTTTCAATGATAGGATTTGTGGAGCTTATAAGAGGGTGAAGATAAGGTGAAATTAGAAAATAAAATGATATGATTTAGAGGTCACAATCAGTTGTGTGAAGACAAAAAACTTGAAGTGATCAAAAATTGTGTATAAGTCTAAGTGGTTTCTTAGTAGGAGGGAGTTGTAGCTTCCTTGCAAGTTGTTTCTTGCTAAAGGTCAGTGGATGCTTGACTAAATCAGGTTGGGAGTGGTAGCTTCCATGCAGGTTGAAGCTTTCTAAAATCTCAAGTTGTAGCTTGAGTATAATATTGGGGTTTTTGCCTCAAAATTTGAGTTGTAGCTCAACTTGAAATCATTGTAACACCATAGGACAAATTTTCCAAGTTATTTCTCTTATTTCAGTGGGTTTTTTCCCTTGATGGGTTTCCCACATTAATTATTGTCTTCTCATGTGTTCATGTATTTTTTCTTCTCTTTATCTAATGGTTGAATGGTTGTGCTTCATCATAATCCAAATCACACTTCCGAACATCCAAAATCTATCAAAACCTCCTCTAGATGCTCCTGGAAATATTCCTAAGCCTACTTGGGATTCTTAATTAAGCTTGAAAGATTAACTAAGCTCCTAATCTAATCAAAAGTATATTTACTTGTAAAAATTCTATTTAGGTTTTACCATTTTGTCCCACAGCACTAGGATTCCTAACTTTCCCAAATGGAAACCTATAAATACAAGGCCAATGTCTCCCTTTCAATCTTACACCTTTACACATTGATTATCATATCAAACACAATACCATGGATTTTTCAATAAACCAAGATGACAACACAATTCTAAAAATAAAACATATCAAACAAACCCAATATGAACAAGAATTAACTACACTAAAGTTATATATGAACTAAAGTGCTAATAATTCATTTGTAATTGGTCTATAATAACAAAACACAACAAAATCCTAGATACATATAAATTTGATAAGTCTATTTATCTTCTTACATGTGATTGAGTTGAAAATGTGTAAAACAAGTCTTACACACACCTGCAACAAATGATGTTAAGAACAAACTAACAATCCTAACAAAAATCATTTATATATGGTTAATAAATAGAAACAGTTGAACACCAAGTGCAAAAAACAACATTCATTGACACCCCTAATGCATTCCATAGCAAGGAATAAATAGTTATGAATTCCCCAAGTGATGTCTTAGAAATGCAAGATGATTGAATTGATTTTTATTGGAAATAATGCAAGTGTGCCCCAAGTAACGTTATATTACGAATGGTTAATTGATTGGTTTCTAGCATATATATATATATATATATATATATATATGCCACATGCAAGAAAAGTGAATAGTGCAAGATGATCTAGAACGATCAATGTGATTGCCATCAAATGGAAATAGAGGTGAACTGTGTGTTATTTAGTTCTTTGAGGTTTTTTCAAACATTGTTTGAATGTTTTAGTTTGTGAATGTTTTGATTTTTTGGGTTTTGGTCATTTTTATACTATTTTTGGTTTTTGAACATATTTCAATTTTTTGAGTTTTGGACATATTTCAATGTTTTTGGAATTTTTGAAACATATTTGAATGTTTTTAGATTTTTGAACATATTCAAATGTTTTTGAGTTTTTAAACATATTTCAATGTTTTTGTATTTTAAAACATATTTGAATGTTTTTGGAATTTTGAAACATATTTGAATGTTTTTATTTTTAAACATATTTAAATGTTTTTGTATTTTTTACTTAGTAAAGGGTACACCATCTGAACTCATGTTCAAACAATTGTAAGTATTTCATTCCATTGGAAGAATGTAAATGATATAGTGATATGATGTCTCACTCCATGCAGGACTCCATGCAACTAGGAAGATGTGAGGACTCATCACCAAGAGCCAAGAAGGACATGAGAAAAAGAAGATGATGAATTCCAAGACATAAGGTGTAACAATGGTCCATTCAAGAAAATGTGGCTCATCTCCAGTCAATATTGTCTAACCGATTCTAAGACGATTTCACTTTATAGGTTTTAATTGGACTTAGATCCATTGACGTCATCTTGATTGACAAGATCCGGTTAAAGGAATTGGTGTCTATCTTAAATGAGCAACTTCTTGGGATGTTTTGATTAAGCACTTTTGATTCAAATTTTTTGAAGAATTTATTTTGTGAGATTTTTTTAAATGACCCCCTACATCTTGCCTCATGCCACCAGTAAGAGGAAAGAGCTCAACACAAAAGAAAAAACATAGGTGAGTAAATATATCTTCCTCCTTTCCTAGTATCATACTAATAGTAAGAAGTATGGGCACATCACCGAAGACTATGAGGAATGAAAGGTATAATGATTGACATATTTTCTTTTTATATTTTAGATTTATTTTACCTTGTATGTTGATATTGTGCTTGTTGGGAAGGAACTTTTTTCCCCCAAGTATCAACCTCATGTAACTAGTAGGATGTAAGGGTTAGACACCTTGGACAAATATAGATGATCAAAAGATCCGGGTAAATAATTTTAGTTCTTTCTGTTAAAGAGAGAGCTTGTTTGAAATAAGTATTTACCATCAATAAACTTTGAGAAAAAATGTAGGTAAAAAGATCTAGAATGGTAGAAACCATAACAAGGATGAGACACATTATTCCTAATAGAAACAAGGTTAACTTGTGTCTTATATGTGAAGAATGTGAAGGTATGATAATTATATAATAGATATTTCTGCCAATGGATGGAATAATTAAAAATTCTTGTACAAGTGGCCTCCTCTAGTGCGGAGAGCACCTGTGAAGAAAAAGTTCTTACTTTTCTACTTCTAATTTTCAAATAGTTCTTTAAGGAAAGGTTTGATATGGAATTTTATACTCTTTTTTAATTTTTCTGAGTTTTTGCAAATGAATTTTTGTAATGGAAACATTAGAAGAGAGGTCCAAGTTTAAGAAAGTTTAATGGTCCTAAGTTACGAGGCTTGGGCGAGACGAGGTCCAGTCGAATGGAGTGGATAGAAGGATTTTCAATGTATCCATGATTTGATGAGTCCTGATTTATGAGACTTGGGTGGATGAGGTCCAAGTCAATGGAGGTGACTAAAATATTTTCAATGAATAATTGATTGAAGTAGTCCATATCTATGAGATTTGGGCAAACGAGATCAAGTCAAAGGAATGAATTAAAAGATTCGATGAGTTCGACGTATGATACTTGGGTGGACGAGGTCCAAGTCAATGGAAGGGATCAAAATATGTTCGATGAATAATTGATTAAGGTGGTCCTTATTTATGAGACTTGGAATGATGAGATCTAAGAAAATGTACAAAATCTTAAGATTCAAGGAGTCCTCATGTACAAGACTTGGGCAGAAAAGTTCTAAATCAATGGAGATAATCCTAAGATTCAAGGAGTTCTAATGTACAAGACTTGGGCAGATGAGGTCTAAGCTAATGGAGTGTATCCTAAGAACCAATGAGTCTTATTGTATGAGACTTGGGCAGACAAGGTCTAATGATATCAAAAAACCTATGTAAAGTGAGAGGTAATTTGTCGATACAAATAATATGTTGAAATTCATATTCATTAATGAGTGGAATGATGTGATGAGTGAAGGATTGATCCATAGATGGGCATCCAAGACATCTAGTAGATTATGGAGAGAAAATATTCAATTTTTATCCTTTTAGGCATTGGATTAATGTATTTGACAACAAATTTGTAATTAAAGCTTGAAATGGTTGTGTGAGAATATTCCTAGGAATACGCACCTTATGGAATGCATGCATATGGATGTCTTGACATGAAGGTATCATCGTTGACTGTTTAATAATGTTGCATAAAATACAAGAAGACTCTACATTGGATAACTATTGTGAAACATTATTAAATTTAAGATTTATCATTTGAGGTATTATGGACATAGAAGGTTGCATTGTTGCAAGTGTCCAAACTTGTTATTGTTGTGTCTTTACAACAAGACTAAGGATGTCGAGCATAGGAAATAGCATTAAAACAATATAATCAAGCTTAGTTGTGTTTGATGATTGACCATTTTATTTAGAGTCTTCATTTGTATCATTGGTTGGAAAGGAGTCTTGAAGCAAGTTCAAGTTCTCGTTTAACGCTTGAAGATGGTTGTCTAAAACATGTTCCATTTCTAATTAAACTGACGAAATAAAATCTAGAGGAGAGATTGATTGGTTTTGGATTAAATATCCTTGACCCTTTTCATCTTGATCTCATTAAGTTTTATCCTATAAAGAATATTTGACAATTTTCAACTCTTCATTAGAAGTTGTGATAGCCAACGTGTATTCGAGTTTTGAGAGCTTTGTCAAAGCAATTTCTATAGAAATGACTCCATCATAAATTAATTCTTAGACCTAATGGAAGAGACTTGAACAATTATCCATAAAGTGGCCTTCGATTCGGTGTGTATACACCTAAATTTTTACACTTTCTATTTTCATACCTGTTATTAACAATTTATCTTTTCAGGTTAGAGGTCGCTAATGTATCTATCTCTAGAATGGGTTCCTTAAGGGTCTCGTTCTAGGATATGGGTATGGTTATTCACATAACCATTGGGTTAGGGATGATATATGGAGAGAGAATAGATTTCAGCCCCATTTTATGTCTTTCTTTTTCTCTTATCCTCTTACTTTGTGTCTCATTATTCGACATCTAGCTTGATCATGACCTCATTTCTTTTGTATTGCATTACTTTCACCTTACATGACATTGTACATCTCCCCTTTACATTTTCCACCTCTAGCGGATGTCATCACCCATGGGCGATTGCGTCAATATAAATTGAAAATCATGGCCAACACCTTCACTGCGTGATGACGTCGGTATAAATACCCCAACTCTCATTTTCACATTAGGACAATCAGATTAGATCAATAAGAACTCACCATTAGCTTTACTCTCTTACACAAACTTGCACTGCTCACTGAGCTTATGGATTTCTTACATCTTAACTCTTGGATTGGAGATTCTTCTTGCTTGGATTGGTTTGCTTGCACTTTTGGGTCATCTATAGTGAGTTAGGACTAGATTGTTTCCCCTTCTCCACCTAAAATTTTTCTCTCTTGGTGTATGGTCCTTTGGGAGATAGATGCATCGAATGACCCCCAATAGGTAAGTTCTCTAACCCATTTTTTCATTTTGTATAGAGTAGTTTCCTACATTCACTACATACTCTATGTTAGCTTAGTATTTTATGGACATGCTAGGTTAGTATATTGTATTTTAGTTCTTCATTTCATGTTACATGTTTTACTTGATTAGCGATACTTTTCATGCTTTATTTATTCATTATTACCCCCAATGTGTCAATACCTCCATAGGATTCATTCCTCTTCTTCAGCTAGGTCTTTGGAAACCTTAAGTTTTCCTAGTGTACGGGTTACTTACCTTGGGGAATGTGATCATAGCAGTCCATGTGCCCCCTTTAATTCTATCTATTTGTGTTCGATCTTGGTGTGTCCCTCACTCATTTCCTCGATACCCTAGTTGAATGGATGATAAGAGTGTATGGTGTCTTAACACATTTTTCCCACCATATATCCTTGGTGAACCCAACATGAATCTTTATCTTTCCCCTTTATGATCAATCACACTCCGTTAAAATCATCTAATTTCATTTTTTTCTTGTTTTAGTTCTTAAAATTATAAAAAACCCTAAAAATCATTTTTTCCAAACACCATCGGCCCCTATGTAAAATTTTTTTGTCTTATGGCACCTTCATCTAGGGATGATTATGTTTGTCTTAGTTCATTTTCATTCTCGAAACCATCGGCCCCTGTGTAAAATTTGTGTAGGGTCGATTGTGTCTAAATCACAATTTTATAGAATCCTATTTCTAGCTTCCAAACACCAAAAATGTCATCTTTGAGGATATTTTTGGCTCAGTTAAATCCCCTAAAATTCTCCATGGGATATCCCTCTATGCCTACATCTCCTCTTTATGCTCATAAATGATCTAATTCCCATCCTACAAGCACAAATATTCCCACATGCCTCGATCCAACTTGTGAAACTTTGGTGTCCCAACCATGTCCCTTTGATCAATCGAGCAAGGTTATTCAATTGATTATAACATGCTTAAGGTTGGGCAGATAGACCCCATATCCATCATTAAGGACCTTAACAATAATGAATGTTTAATCCTAACAAAGATAGAGGTTTCAAGGATAGCTACTAGTACCATGGAAATAACTAGGCCTCATTCTAATCAAGAAGTACTCATTCATGATCAGGCTTCTCCCTACAAAACTGATCAGAGTGAGTCCACTAAAACTCCCACTAATGAGCATAATAGTCATAAACAAGCACCCACCTCTAAAGGCCACTCTTCTTCTATAGAATTTAACATAGTGATAATCAAACTCCTAGAATAGATGGCCTTATCCTAGGCTACCACCATAGCTAGCATGATTTAGATACATAATCAAGATGTTACAGTTAATATCTCAAAATGTGGTGCCTAGCATGCCTTCTCATACACCTCCCCATTGGTAGGTGTGCATGGGAATCATATTCCTCCTCCACCAAGCCAGTGAGATATCACAAAAGGTCCAAAATGAAAAATATCAATCCTTAGAAAGATCTTGTTCCAACTATCAAAGTTAGCATCATACAAGCCCCATGAAAAATATCATGGGCACCATAGAGCCTTCATACTATCAACATGCCTTGGCTCAAATGAGGTATTCCATATTCAAAACCAATACCATTGACATTTTCTAAAACATAAGAACACCTTTGTACCCTCATGTACCTCATCCATAGGATTCTATGACAAAAATCCTCCTCTTCAAGACACCTTCATTTTATGAAAAATATGCTCTAGGGTCGATAGTGTATCAAACAATTTTCTTAACCACAAACACCTTCGGCCCCTGTGAAAAATCTATTACAGGGCGATGATGTCTGAAACTATTTTCATACATAAAAACACCTTTAGCCCCCGTGAAAACAAAACTTGCAAGTTAGATGGTGTAGAAGCCGAGTAGTTGACTATTTCTGAAGTCTCTCTAGATGTCCCTTCTTCTTCTGACACTATTCTTGAGGACTCCCATCACTCTCATCCCACGGCACAATCTAGTCATGATGAGTGGGGTCCTCTTGAAGCACCTACCCAACTACCTAGCCAAGTTCCTCCCCTCAAACTCATGTGTATGTTACCTCGCCACTACGAGCCTCTCGTGATAGCCATGTTATTTATGAAAATTCTCTTTCTTCCCTCTTTGGGGTAGACCACCGATTACGTAGTTTGGAGAAAAGCATCTACAATTGGTGCAAGATATTTTTCTTACATACTAATCTCATCACGAATGGTCAATCTTATGTTATCACCAAATCACAAAGCACCCCCAAATTCTCATGTTGTGGATTGGGAATTTTGGTGTGATTGGGTAACATGGGGTTATTTCTCAAATTGTGGGACTTGCGAAGCTTGAGACAACCCTCAAGAAAGTTGGTTCTTGCTCTTAAACTACCTTCCATAACTACTCCTAATGTAAGAAAATGAACTATATAATCCTATCCTAACCTTCCAAGGAGACAGGGAGAGAGAGTGCATGAAAATAAACCTACACTAAGAGCGGTGATACACCAAGAAAGGAGGTTGTTAATCACTATCCAACTACCTGAAATGGAGAGAGGTGAGCAATGGAGAGGGTGGAAAAGATGCACCATAGACCAGAGATGAATTCACATAGTACACCACTTCATTCCCTAAATAAACACAGCTCCCACAACCTGCAATAAACATCAGAATATGCATAGTATACCATGTAATGAAGAGAGGCAAGTAGAGACAACAAAATATGCAAAGGATGGAAAGATGCATCACAAAACACAGTTTATTACTCCATTAAAATTTTGCACAGTACACATCATTAGTGGGAAAGAGGAAATAGAATTCCATTAAAAAGAATGGAGAGGAGGCTTGAAGCTCCACATTCAACCTAGATGAGAACAAAGAGAGAGGGGCGGAGAGAAAAATGACTAACTCCTTTTACAAATAAGCCCACATTACAATTTGTATAATTTGATAAGAGAGAGAGTGTGTAATCCTAAAATTTCCTTTCCAACCACTTGCAAGTCATAATAAATGAGGGTATATTATGATATCTAACTTGCAAAATCTTATCCATGCTGATTTGCAACTTGCGAAAAAAGAAACGGCTCCCGTGCTCATTAAACTTTCACCCAATCACACGAAGGTCTCTATTTGGAACTCGGGTCTATTTTCCATAAAATATAACATCAATTCCTAATTTTCTTAATTTTTTTGCATTGTTCTTAGAACCATGATTCCAATGAGACCAATTTTGTGTAATTTTGTTGAGAAATGCTCAAGTTATGAGCTTCGAGCAAGCTGTAGCTATTTGAGTTTTGTCGGGCTTTCTTGCATTCCACGGGACTATGTAATTAAATCTTTGGTAGGGAATGAATTTTAAAATATTTTCTCTTTTCTCCAATGTTTTCTTGAATGATTTAATTATTGGGGAATTTTAATATTGTGGGTCCCTCTTAAATTTCCATCATTTTCCAATTGGAGGGCTTGAGTGCTTTTAATTTTTCATATGTTGTCGACTCACGCCCGGCTCGGTTGGGTTGGCTATACCCTTCATACTTCCAGGTTAGGCTCCTTTACCTTATGTCTTCCCCCGATGACTAAGTCATCTCCACCTTGACACTTTACACTCATGATCAAACCATTTGACATGGTGTCATCATGTTTGCATTGCAAACTCCCCGCCACCTATCACTTCGTTTGGTAACATCGAGCCCTGAGCCATATTTCAAAGTTACATCGAGCCCCATGTTTTGGTGCCACATCAGCCCTACCACTTTCTCTTTATTTAAAAATCCCCACATCTCTGCAGCCAACTCACCCTACACCTCGGTGCCATATTTCCACCTTACATTGCGGATAAAGGCCCCCACGGTGAACTTGACTCCTCGCGGCCCGAGCCGCTTATGCCATCCTAACCCGACTCACCCACAACTTGGGCCTCTAACACCTCCCCACACTCGCATGCTTCTTGTTGGCCCATTGACCTCCATGAGGTTTGTCGACTAATCACCCTTCCGCAACCTTTTTCTTTGGTGATTACAGGCTCCTACGTCCCACTTGTCCCATGGGCCGCTTGAGCCACTTAACCCCGAAACTCTGCATAACATTCTCTGCGGCCATTCGTATTTCCCGTGCACTCATGGCCCATGGTCCATTTGGGCCCCAACTCTCTGAAATTTCTATAATGCACTCTCTATAGAGCTTCCCTTTCAAAACTCACCCAATTCCTTTGTTCACATTGCCGACTTAGCCCCTTTTAAATTTGTTCCACTATTACACATGTGAGCTCATTCATTTTCACTTTTCATGCCTTCTTTCTTACTAACTCCCATGGCCTCAAAAAAATGGCTCGATTCCCTCCATGTAATTCATTGCAAACACTTGGGGATTGGTTCAAGGAAACTATTCATGTAATCCTACCATCCGCTATGTTGGCTTAACAAGCTTGAATGCACAACTCACTTGTCACATGGTGCATGAGCTCGAGTCATTAATGGCTTTAAGTCGATCTGGTGAGCTTAGTAATAGCTTAGTGGCTATCTTACATATTCAATCTCCTCCATCATTAACATAGCTCCTCCACATGGCTCATCTCTTTGCTAAGTGAGCTCAAGTGATTGCACTAACCATTCGAGTTCTTATGTTTAAGGCTCGAATTCTATTTTTAACACTTCATTTTTGTAGATGCATCCATGCATATCTCGAACGACTCTCGGAGATAGAGATGGTTAGATGGCATTTGACATGGCTTGATATCACCCAAAAACAACTTGATATCAATTTCTTGTAGATCTCGATCATTGATGGCTTTGAGGGAATATCCTAACATCCAGAGCTCAATCCTTACAAATACAACTCGGTTTCTTTCCCAAAAATAGCTTGGTTCTCACAATTGGAAGGTATCTCGGTTTAGAGCTCAATGTATTACATCACCCACCATTAAGACCACTAGATAATTTTTAAACCTTTTCAACCTCCCTTCACATTTCTTTGCATTCTAACATGTCATGGAGCTATGTGAAGGTGTTGAGCAGATTTTAGATAGATTATCAATTTTTTCCATTTTTGTTTCCAAGATGGGTCTCACCGTTGTTGTTCTTAAAATGAATAAAACTTTGAAACTAAATGAAGACCAAGAAGAGAAAATTCCTCTTGTAACCTTCAACTCTCTCAAAGACCCTAATTTTTCCCTGAACACTGAAATGTGCTTGTAAGCTCTAAATTGGCTATGAGAGTCCCTTAGTGCAAGCTTGCGCTATTGTACCATTTCACCCGTGGTTGAAATTGCATAACAATTTGGCAAATTACGGGGTCATCTTCCTACTAGAAGAAGTGTGACATGTTGCATATAGCTATCCATTGGGCATGAAATCTATGTGATTAATCATGGGATGATCTAACTTCAAATCCCGACCCCGAGAATGTTTGGGATGTTATTGCTCACATCCGAGACTACCTTTTTGCCACTTGCATTTTCCAACTCTTGTAAGAAAATATTGGGATTCATTTTTGAGAGTAGAATATTGTTTTAAACTTAAAATCCACATTTTCCCCAGCAATAGAAATCCATGAGGCTGAATGATGGACACCTATAATTGCTACCCCTGACATCTGGTTTTTGCCAAGAATGAATAGCCGAGACTAATTTTCTTGAAAAGGTGAAACACACTGCAGAATTAGAGTGAAACACCTGTCGGCTTAGACATCATAGAACTCTATTAAAATCAAATTTTCTTTCTCCCTCTAAATGTTCCACTTCGTCCCGCTACCCGGAACTCTACTAAAGGTTGGAGTTGATCTCGACTTGGGTTTCTTAGAATGCCACTTGAGTAGAGTTTCTCTTAATAGATTATTGATTAATCCATTGACTTACATGTGTACAGAGGCTTATTGTAGTTGTTCTTGGAGAGAATCATTAAGATTTCCTTCTTAACTAATTTTTAGTTTCTCTCGCATTTGTTTTTATTTTAAGTTTGTAATTATTACGTGCAACTTATGAGTTTCCTCTTTGGAACATTTGGAGGGCATGGTGTAATGTACTTGGTTGGAGAAACCATGAACAAAATCTATGTACAAAGAGATAAATCATACATGCCTCAAGTAAGACATGTAGAGTGTGCACAAGCACTTCTTCTACTTGTAACGTCTTTGGCATGGTTGTTACTATGATGACTTCCACTTCTGACATTGCAAACATTGACATGTGATTTGTCTTAGGAAGGTGTATTCTTTTGACGTTTGAAAATCATGTTTGCAATGGATAAGTTATTACTGTTCAGAAGTTCATACTTGCTGTAATTCTATTTACTGGGAAATGAAGCCATTCTGCTATGTGAATTGTAAGTTGTAAATCTGTATTGTTGTTTTCATACTTACCATATGATAACAAAGACACCTTGAATCAATTCCATTGATCCAAGGTATGCTTCAGTTCTTCGTTATTATCATCTTGATAACTGACATTCTGAAATGGAAAGGTAATGAGGAACTGAGTTGTGTTTTGTTATAAATTTTAAGGACCCAACTTCAGGTGTTCTTACTAGGCATCATGTTGCAAACGGTGAGTTTGGACCTCCTTTATAAATGTTTCATAACACTGAACAACGTGAGGAGATAAAGGATCTATTACTAGGCTATTAAGGCAAATACCTTAGCCTTGGTCGGAATGGTTGATGTTATTCGGATCTGACCTAAATTGTGATGTTTTATCCTAATTGGATTTTAACCTACTGTAATAAGACCGACCTAGGACCTATTCCTAAATTACTAAGGTTTATGCCTTAACCTAGGATGTAATATCCTATTCTATATGGATTCTAATCTAAGGGTTATAACCTAACCTAAGATAGTGTGCTTTATGGTTATGAGTCTCGAACTAACCTAAGGAAATTTTTAATGACCTAAGAACTAAAGGGAAACCTAGCTAATGCTAATGTAATCTAAACTATTACCAAGAAAAGAAAGGGGACCTAAGGGTTACGTGGCAAGTGGGAAGTTGGTGGTGATGGTTTCTAAGGTATTTATGAGGATTAATTTCTGTCCTTACATCTTGAGCCTACCAAGTTTGGCGGAGACATGGAGAGATAGTGGGATGCCTAGCTAGCATCATTGCTAAGTTTAAAATACATGTAGATTTTGAAATGGAACCTTGCCAAATTTGAATTGGCGTGGCATGAGGAAAGAGGAGGGAAAGTGGCATTCAATGGCCTTGGGCTTAGTGGAAGAAACCACCTAGGAGTTTAGGGTGGCGAGAAATTGGGGGAAGTTGTTTGGTCATTTGTTCATTTTGGTTTTTCGCTTTACATGAGGGTTCTGGTTCTTCAAACCAGCAATTTCATTATTGATCCTTTGTAATCTTTGGCATTTTTGAGCTATTTTTGGACCTATAGAAGTATAAGGGAAGCAGGAATATTGGTTGTTGACGTTGTTTTGGAAAGAAGAGATTTCTGGGAGGCTCGGCTAGAAATCTTTTGCAAATCAAAAGGAAACTCTATCAGGCATGATAGGCTCTTCTTATTAAATAGTTTTGATTTTTACTAAACATCTTCATTAGAACAAATCTGCTCTTGGAAACAAATGGGTTTTTGTTGTGATGTTATTTTACATCCATGCTTGAATAAGTTCACTGTATTTTCTGATGAGATTCACTATTTGACAAAATTGAATGTGGGTTGGTTCCTTGTTGAAAATATGGGTAAATCGTGCTTTAACCTTTATTGGATCTAGAATGTTGTCAACTGTGTGAACTCCTGTTGTCTGTGTAAAATAGATTAAGGGAAAGACATTGTTTGATAAAGATTTGATATGGGTTTGTTTTTCCTCTATAGGAAGAAGGTATGAAATGCATTGTCCTCTGTTGAAACTTGAGTTGCTTCGAATCTTGATTATTTTGGTTGGGCTATGTTGTAATAGATATTTGGATTCGATGTTTTTGTGAATTCAAACTTGTTTGAAAACAACAGTGATATGTTTACTCCTGAGTTTAGTACGTTTTGAATCTATGAACTTTGTGGGATTGTTAAGAAAGGATTTCATTCAGATTTGTTCTTCCTTTCTCGAAATCTAGTAAAATACGATTTAACTTCTTTTAGAACTGTGTGAGGATATTGTTGTTTCTCTCACCTGCATGTTATGAAATGGTTTGTGAATAACCTTTTGATTGACATCTATTAATGTTGTTGTAAGAATGGATTATCTTAGTGGAACTTTGGATTAGTTCAGTTTTGGTTATTTGAAGGAAATGAGTTGGAATGTTTTGATTTTACTCTTCTCCTTTTAGTTCGATTTTGAACACCGACTTGGGGTTAAGTCACTTTGATTTTCCTTCATTTTGTTCGAATCTGGGTTGGAGTTCTATCCTTCTTACCTATTGACTATTTTTGTGATTCTTGTAAAGAGGGTACATGGTTGGCTTGGTTGTAATCTTGTATTCATTTCCCTTGGGTGCATAGGAATACATTGTAGGTCTCTCTCTATTTGGGAAATAAGAGAATGTCTGGGCAGATGCTATCTTCACTGAAATGAAACTAAGGAATCAGTTAGTGAGCTTGTTTCTTGAAAACTTGTATTATTTTTTGGTACAGTAGTGGTTGTTCTCTTTATTGGATGAGAAGCCTTCTCTTTCGGGATCTACCTTACTGGTTTCAAGTTGTGTATCTTATATCGATTCAATTTTGACTATGATGTTGTGTTACAATGGTTGTTAAAATCAGATGTGTTCTAAAGAATTAGTTCAGCCCTTTTTTATTTTGACTATGTTCCTCCTTTCTCTCTTTTCTGAGTTAAGGTACTCATTGTTGTTTATCTTCGAAACCTGAAGGAAGTTATATTTTGTTCTCTCTCTACCTATTATTCTCTTCTATTATTCCTCCTTGCATGAAATTGACATGTTCGGTTGTGTTAGTTGAAGGAGATTACAGAGTAGATAGTTAGAGGAAATATCTTCTTTTCCTTTTCCCCTTAACAAATACTTGCTAGGGAGGTAAGGATGTTGATGTGTGACTACCTTCAGGTGTATGTAATGGAAATTATGCTTTACAAAACTTGTTGATGATAAACATGAGACTTAGGCTAGAGTTGGCTTAAATTTGAATGATATATATTAATCGGGAAACTATTAATTTTGGATGTTGTTGGTTGCAGATTTATGTGCATGTCAATTGTAAATCATTTATGAGTGGCAACCGTAATGATCAAAGAAATTAAGAATCAGTAGGTTTGTTGAATTTAAATCTTAATTAAGAAGATAAGTAAGTGTTTAACTTCTTATCTAGATATGTACCTCCAGATGGAGTGATTTTGTAGGATGTTGGTACACGCCAACTGTAATACTATGTCATCATGAAGACTGGGGTCTTCATGAGGATACAGTGTTACAGCTAACACGTTGCAACACCCTTCCAAATTGGACCATCTAGATCTACATAAACTTGTACTTGGCCTTAGTTTTACTCTAGGTCAGTTTAGGGGCATGCTTTGGTATAGAGAATCACTCGTGGTGACTAAGGGTACATAGACATACTCAATCAACCCATGTTGCTAACCTAGGTTAAGGTTAAACCTTGGACAAGTGGACTGACAGAGTCAGTAAAGACCATTCTAGATAACATATGAAGTGGGTTGAATGACGTATTCCATTTGATGAGTATGTCATCTAGGAATATGAACATGCACACCATGTGAAAATATTTGGCCAAAGTATCGCAAACTCTTAGTTGCATTTTCCTAAGTCACCTAGTTTAAGAAGCAGGATTTATGATGAATATTGGTAACAAATATTCAAATAGGCCTCTTAAACGAGAACACTTCAATACCCAAAAAGGGGGTAAGAGAACCAAGTATACTTAGTATATGATACATTGAGTTAACATGAGAGATCGGTAAGAAACCGAGTCATGAAATGAGAGATCAGCATTTTGCCGAGTCATTATAGCTACATATGGTTATCTATTATGAGATTGATTGGCATGGAATGTGTGTTCTAAATTATGATTATTTAGAACAAATAACATTATTTAAAAACTTGAAATGTGTGTTCTAAATCATGATTATTTAGAATAGAGAACGTTATTCAAAAAAATCCCTTGTTTCTAAAGCTTTAAAATGGGAATGTTACACTAGTAAAAAAACCTACTCCTACCCCACATTAACCAGAGAAATGGGAAAATTCAAATAAAACTCGACATTGGTGAAGAGAAGTAACTTCTCTTCCTCATAATTAAGCGAGCATGTGGATGATTTGACATTAGACTCATTTGAAATTACAAATGAAATATTGGCCACAAATTTGTCTTTCACTCCACCATACATTAAGGTATCAACAAGAAATAAGACATATACCTCTTTTGGTTCTGCTGCTCACTTGGTTACAAGAGGTGTTGTTATTAGTCATTGACATGTTATAGCTCTCCCTCATGCTTAGAGACAAGCATGACTAGTTTTGGTTCCTCTCTTGGCTCAAATGAATCTAAGTATCGATTGGGCAAGGTCTAGACTACAAAATTTTCCTTCTTCTCTCGAGTTCCAACTTCAACAAGAAAGTCTTTATGCATACTTTCCTAGAAAAGGTGACTACCCGTAACATAATGCAGCCTAGAATCTAGTGTATAAAACTCAGGGTGCATCGGCATT
The DNA here is from genome assembly GCA_018340775.1 of Taxus wallichiana var. yunnanensis. Taxonomy (NCBI): domain Eukaryota; kingdom Viridiplantae; phylum Streptophyta; class Pinopsida; order Cupressales; family Taxaceae; genus Taxus; species Taxus wallichiana. The sequence continues at coordinate 43,511,440 of CM031236.1, forward strand.
TCACCCACCTAAGCTGAGCGCTCACCCGAAGTATGCAAAGGTATCAGGCCCCTCTTTAGAGTTTCTTGTGCAGGATGTTAGTGTGATGAAGATAAAGCATACATTCAGAACCATAACTAACCATAAACATTCCATAGAGCATATTCCAAATCTAGATCTTAGAGAATCATGAATTAAACAATAACTATAATGAAATCAATCATATAAGAACCAGTTACAGTCATGTTTAACACCATTATCCATCCAATATACTCCATTCTATTAAGCACAGTAAAACATAGAAGCTTCTTACCTCACAAAACATCACCATAAGTCATGTGTGCATCAAATCCAATAACATAACTTTACAATAAATCACTCTCTATAAACTACACAGTTCACTACATATTTATAGGGGTGGGGACTTGTCCTTTGCCACCTATGCATTTCCCAAAATAGGTCACATTTTGATTATAGCCATCTACCTTTACATTAACATGCACACATGCAAGTGTGTTAATAATAGACATCCTATAGTTAACTGGAAGAATTAATCATATTATTATCTTGAACTCATGCATGGCGCTTATCAGTCACTCATTCCCAAAATAACATTTGTGTGTCGCGCAAGTCTCCATCCCAATGTGTGCCCCACACACTATCTCCAAAAATAGCATGTATTCATGAAAATGGCTAAGTCCCAAATCAAACTTGTTTTGGTGCACATTTCCTTTCCTATCCTTCTAGGCCTTCAAATGTGCCTTGTCCTTGTGCACGAAAACAATGTGGGTCTTCTCCTTAGCACAATAGTATGTTTGCTCAACATTACCCCACACTAAAGTACATTGTCATCTCGGAAATGGGGATTCTTTATGATGTTCCCAATTAATAAAGAATAAGAATGGAAAGAATGTAAATAATCACTATACAAAAGAATATGTATTTACTTTGCAGCTCCCTCTTCTTCAACTAGGATGATCAACTCTGGATATTCTATTTTTATCTCAGCCTCTAATGTCTTCCAATCATCTAGCACGGTCCTTGTTTTCTCTGGAATATCTATAGCAATGGCATCTAACTTGTCTTGAGTAATCTTTTCCTTCTCATTATGCAAAACATGGACAACATTGGCCATAAGCAGACATCATTCCCTCTAGAAGATCCATCTTTTGTGCTATGAGCTTCCCAATCTCATCTATTCTCTCCTTATGTGGGTCTTGGGCTACTACAGGGCTTCGACTTTTGTTTCACAAGTTTCAATCTTTCTACGCACCCTAAAGTCTCATCCTTCATTGCTTCTATGACTACATTATCCTCAACCAGATTTCTAGTCCTTATTACTTCCTCTGGAGTTGTACAAATATTCGAGCTTGGTCGGCATTCTTGACTCATCCTTCAAAATCTGGAGTGATGCCTCATGAGTTTAAATTTTCCTGATAATAGTGGCCCTTGCTCTCTCTACTTCTTCTTCAACATCCTTTGGTGTAGGCATTCTCGTGGTCCATCTTCTAGCACTAAATCAACCAAGGTACATACATAATGCATTACAGAAGGAAACTTCTTAGGTACCTTTGGTTCTAGATGAGGCCTTGCTTTTAGAATGTAGTCACCAATATCCTCTACCATGCTAAAAAGGCCTCATTCTTTGTTCATTCTCACTCCTTATCTACCTTTAAGCACTCTATCTCCATAGTTTTATCCTTTTTATCTTCCATCAACACTCTAATGGTGGTGGCCTTATCAATATTTCTCCACACCACCTCAGCAGATACCTTGACTAAGGCATTGTTGACCTACTCATCAGACATAAGTGTGGGCTTTATGGTCATGTGCCTACTCTGAGGTGCCTTCTTTACTCTCCTTGAGACACAAGACTCCTCACACACATCAAAATATGGTTCATCCATGTGAGTCTAGCATGGACTAGGATAGTTGTTTCCTTGCACGCGTAGTGGCCATATCTAGGTCCATCATCTCCCACCCATATAAATATTTAAGGTCCACTATACTCTAAAACTGGGTGCAGATGATTTTACTTGTGTCCTCAACATAGCCCATACTTGGCACAACATATTCCTCACTTCTCCTCATCCTTGGCCCCTTAGGAACCTGAGCGCCAAGACTTGAGTTGGCCCTTCTCCTATCTGAGTTGTAATTGGCATGTTGGTTTTCTCATGCTTAGTTTCTTGTGCTTCTTTCACCCTTTCTTCATCTTTCATCTCTTTATCTCTGGGTTCCTCAACATCTTCTGGTTTCACTGGAGTTCCAGGTGCACTCTCTTCGGACTCCTCCTCATTAAGCTTCACTTTATTCTTCTTTTCCTCTCGGGTGTTTCTTTATGAGGGGAGAGTTGAGGTGATCTTCTTACTGGCCATGATATTCTTGCACCTTGGGTCCTGTTTCTTCTAAATACCCTTTTAAACTAGCACTCGTCAGGGATTGCATCCACATCCAAGTCCTCTTCTCCTTCTTGCACCTGGTGGAGTATCTACGCGCTCACTCTCCACTCTGTCTATGGGATTCCTTTGGATTCTATGATCCAATCCGCCACTATCTTCACGTTCTTCTTCTTCCCATTCTATATGTATGTTCACGAAAGGCTTTGGATCTAGCTCGTTCTCCATTGTATGTTATCCCTTAGGCGGCCCTGGGAGCATGAAATCATTCTCCACATACTTATTATTCTTCCGCCTAGACTTGAGATGAAGATATATGAGTATGGCTCCACTTTCCTCAATAGCCAAGCTTGCTGGATTTATGTTGATGACATCTGAAATGAGCCTCTCAATGTAGGCAAACCGACTGGATATATAAATATGCTTTCCGAGAGTGTGGTAGTCACAATCCGCCTTGTTTGCATGGAAGTTCGGATGGTCCGCATCGAAAATTTGTGAATCAAGCTTGGAAGTAGCACACTACGAAGGCAAAGGGAATTTTACACCATGGAATCTATGTCCCATCCTTCCTAGCAAATCACATGATGCATAAGTGTTGGTACACCGTGAATTGTAGTGCCTTGCCTACTACTAAAGGTAGCTCCTTCTAATGTGCCACTCCTCAAACGTCGTGTGAAGTTGGTCATACCACAATTTTTCCCTTTGCTTGAATGGGCCACTCATTGATCCTTCACATAAATATTTCTTGAACCTCTCTGCAAGGGACTTATTCTCAGTAGGATATTCCCAAATTTTTTTCTTTGGCCATCAGTCACTTCAATTTCTACAAATACAAGAGATAATAGGATAGAACCAAAACTTATCTTTTCACCTGTGCGCACTTCCTCAACAATGGTTTATGCAATATAGCCTGCTAAATTGTACACTTCTCCCTAAGACATTTTCTTTGCAATATGAAGCCACATGGTGTTTACCTACAACCATCTCTCTTGATCATTCACTTAGTGAGTAGATGCGCGGTTTCCCGTACTATAGTAAACTTCTTCAATTTGTCTATGTCCATTCTTTGTGGACCCTTGGTATACCCCAACTCCTTGCTTATGGCTATAACCACTAGTTTATCAGTCAGATCACTAATAATGTCTACCCCTGTTCCTTTCAGTCCTGTCAATGTGGAAATCAGGGTTGTTGTGATCCTAACCCTCCATCTGGCGAAATAAAAAAATTCCTCATGGACTCTGTTCATAAGCCATTGGTATAAAGGTTCATATTTTTCAAAGTATGGGAGCTCAAATAGTTGATAAAATCCTACCTTCTTTAGCAACTTCTCTCCAAAGCATCATCATATACTGGCATATCGTCCACCATGCGCTTGTTGGTCTTCTTGTTTAACAACGCATCCAATTCTCCTCTATTTTCGGTGGTGTAGTGATTGTAATCACTTACTTTGCATCAGAAAACGTGGGAATCCCAATCCCATCCAACTATCACTCCTTCTGGTACTTGCATTTTTGAAAATTTTCTCTTGGGCACAACTTCGACCTCAACCTCCACCTTTTTCTTTCCCTTTGTGCTTGTTGCAAGTGCTTTCTTTGGTGCCATCGTAAAAATATCAACTTTTATCTTCTGTGTCGAGTAAACTCAAACCCTAGCTTGAAATCATGTGCCCTAGCTCAAAACTATGTTCCATAGCTCCTTCTCAATGCTTCTACTTCACTCCTTCACCAATGGGGACACAAGCCTTTTCCATGCACAAATCTACTCTTCACGTCTAATTTCGAAACTCTCTACACCTCAACATGACTTGTTTGGCTCAGTCGTACTTAACTCACTTGAATAATTGTGATTGCAAAGGTAAAAATGAACCCGCATCATGTCCTTATATAGATTTTAAAAAATTAGTGCATTTATTGCTCCTTCACCTACCAAAAATCCTCTCATTAATTGACCATTTTTTAATTTCCGCGTGGTACACCTTCACACCCCAGATTATAACCATCTAGCATACCTTCCTACCTTCCTGGCTAAAGACTTCTCTTCTACGCGTGAAGTACCCTGTTACTACACCCTCTTCTGGTAGTTTCCATGGCTACTACTTACCTTGCATTATATTGTTCATTCATTTATTTCCATCTATGGTCTTCTTTAGAAGTAATCACCTTTCAAACAACTCCTTTCCATACTTGAATAACACATGTAATAGTTTGTTCTCATGTGTACCCAATTGTGAATAACAAATAATAACCACCCCACACCAATGGTATGTGCAATCCTCTGCACATAAAAATACTTCATATTGTAATTATCTTCTAGTGCGCAAACATGCTTATTACAGAAAACACTAAATTAAATTGGCAAAGCATAACAACGAAAAAGGAAATACATGAAAGGAAATACAAAAGGGAAACCTATAGTAAATGGCAATACTTTGCTTATTACAAACACCAAGAAGACTTATTTATAGTAGGGCTTTAGCCTACTCTCATTAAAATAACTAGGTAACCGTATTCCATCAAGCACCTCTAACTGGAAATCACTTGATTCAAGTATATGAGTGATAACATACGGTCCCAACCAATGCACCTTAAGCTTGCCTAGATGGTGTAGAAACTTAGAATCATAAAGTAGTACCATCTATCTAACCTCAAGCTTCTTTTCCTTGATTTTTCTATCATACCATGCCTTATGCATGGCTTTTTCTACTTCTAACTCCAACGTGCTATGGCACGCCTCTCATCCAACTGTATTAACCTATCAATTCTTTCTTCTAATGCTTTCTCATTAGCTAGACCTCTAGTGTGCATAATATGCAATGATGGTAACATAAATTCCTTTGGAATAACTATTTATGTTCCAAACACTAACTGAAAGGGAATGGCCTTATTCAACCTCTTGTAGGTTTTTCTATATGCACAAAGCACAATGAAAAAATTTATCATCCCAATCTTACCTTCTAACTTCACAAATTTTTGTCAAGTTCTAGCTCAATATCTTGTTGAAGGCCTCAATAGTTCCATTTTCTTGAGGATGATAAGGTGTAGTCTAGTGGTGCGTAGCCATAAATTCACCCAACAATATCCCGATTATCTCATTCAAGAAGTGTGTGCCCTATCACTTGTAAATCTCAATGAGACATTTGTACTGTAAGAATATTTTCCCATAAGAAGCCGGCTATTGTAGTTGTTGTACAATATTTTTTAGGTCCTACTTCTTTATCTTAAGATAATTTGTGCAAGTGATAATATAGTGCAATCCAAATCTACGCTCAGCTAGGGAGATAGGTCCTTCGGCACCATACTTGTGTGTAAAAAGATAGCAATTGTAAGGTTGTGGAGCTTGTTTTCATGTATAAAATTTTAAAGACTGTACACTAAGATTACTGTACAATTTCCACATTTTTCTCGTTGGGGTTTGGGGTGGGCCGGGCCTTGAGTAGGGGTTTGGGGGCACACCCCAAAAATTTATTTATTTTTAGCCTCAAAACAAAACATGCCCAATATACCAAGAAATGTGCTATTTCTCATATGGGTGGGATTTTTGATCCATATGTTTATGGGATGGTTTTGGCCCATGGTTTTGATACCCATGGTTTTTTAAAAATAATTAAGTAATTTTCTACTTATGTGGTTTGGTGCATATGGTAGGGATGATGTAATATTACAGATGCGGATGAATTCGGGTGTGAATTTTGTAGAGTTTGTTGAGCATAGCTACAAACAGATATAGGTATTGTATTGAGAGAGCGGTGGCTTGTAATAAAATCTGAGCAAGTGATTCTTGGTGGATGTAGCCATAATTGGGTGAACCACATTAAATATTGTCTCTTTGTGTTGTTTTATTTTTATTCTACACTTTTATTTCAGATCTGTAATATTTTCTCGCATATTAGTTTCTACTATTTTGATTCTATGAGGGACTATTTGGCATATTTTATCTCTTATTTCCTAACAACAATATCATCTAATTTTAAGGTCACGTGATATAACTCTGTACAAATGTGCATCTAACATTGTATCTTCAATTGTTTATGCATCCTCCCTTGATTGAATCCTTGATAAGTGGTCCAGAAAGAATTACTTTTACTAGGTTTTACCACAACTGTGAAATCAAATTCTTGGAATAAGAGCACCCATCAACATATGTGCCCCTATAGAATGGGATTATTTACCAAGTATTTTAATGCCATGTGATTAGTATAAAATACAAAGGGTGTTGTTAGCAAATACTGTATGAATTTATGCATCACGTAGATCATTGACAAGGCCTCACGCTCTGTAGTTATGTAATTTTGTTCTACAAGAGTCAAATTTCTACTAGCAAAATAGATAGGATGATCTATAATACCTTCTCTCGGTTGAGTTAACATTGTGCCAATGGTCATGTTAGAGGCATCTTAATGTACGTGAAATGGTTGGCTCCATGAGGGAAAATGTATAATAGGCATTGTAGTAAGTCTCTCCTTTAATGCCTCAAATGCGCACATCAGTTCTCCCCAATAGAATGTCCCTTTTCCTTTTAATAATTCTTCCAGGTCACGAAATATTTGCATACCCTTTGATAAATTTTCTATAATACCTTGTGTGGCCCAAGAATCTGACACACCTCACTCTAACTGGTAGGCTCCTCCAAGTCTACAATAACTGCAACCTTAGTTGGATCGACTAACAAACCTTCCTTGCATATGATATGGCATAACAGAGTTCCAAAAGGTATAACAAACATGCACTTCTTGATGTTTAAAGATATGCTTAATTGTCTACATCTCTCAAACATTTAACAATCCCATATATCATCCAATCATCCAAGTAAACCTGCAATAATTTGTGAATAAAATCCTAGAATGCTTGAACAACTATGCGTGAAAATACAGCAGTGCATTTTTCAAACCAAAGGGCATCACCGTATATGCAAAAATTCCCCATTTAGTGGTGAAATTTGTTTTCTCTTGATATTCCTATGTTATTCTGACTTGATGATACCTAGAGAATCCATTTGTAAAAGAGTAAACTTCGTGCCATGCAATGCCTTCTAATATTTCTTTGGTGAAAGGCATAGGAAAAGGATCAATCACACATGTAGCATTCAACTCCCTGTAGTCCACACAAATCCTAATCCAACCATCTTTCTTTATATTGATTACCATGGGGATAACCCACTTTAATTCATCTAGGGGCTTAATGATGTCGAGTTTAGCATTTTGTCAAGTTCTTCTTAACTTTTACGCATAGGTTGGGGTTCATCCTGTAAGGTCTCTTCTTAACCGGGCATGCTCCTTCCTTTAGCTTAATCTTCATCTCTCCTAATGACTCATGCACTCCTTTTAATTCATGGTAGCCCCTAGGAATAAATCTTGAAAATCTCATAGTAACTCAATTATCTTTGCCACTTCAAAATCAGACCAATAATCCCCGATTATTGCCTCCTTAGGTTCAACATCCATGCCAATGTTCACTTTCTTAGTCTTCATAGGTTCATTATAAGCGTGCATGTTCTTATCTATGATGTCTATCACTTCATGTGTACCTGCTGAATGGGCTATGTCTAAATTTTCTACTTCTTCGTCATCCACTATATAGACCATCTTTCCTTTCTCCTTCTTGAGGCAAGCACGCATAAATTATTTGACATCTATATCATCTACTTCATCAAAAGGCACTCCTTGTTCTTCGTCGTCAAATAACTCCTGAATGATTTCTTCACCTTGTGCACTTGTCTCCCATAGTCAAATGCTCCATAACATGTAATGCCTCTCTTACCGGAGGTTTAGTATAAAAGTACTCAAAAGTCTAGGTCATTCCTAAAATTAAGTCTTTCTAATTTCCACCTCCCTATGTATTTCTCGCATAAACATACCAAGCACGTGCGCAACCTTGTAAAGTGGAATAAAATTTGTGCACCCAAAGTGAAGGTGGTAAATCTTCCTACCCCTCTGGCCAGAGTCTCTCACATTATTGACCATGGTGTTGAACATGTTGATTACCATGATAGATGCATATTGTAGTAGTAGCATTGCTCCTGAAGAACCGAATGGTTAGAGAAATTCGACTTCATTCCACTCCATGAGATTATCCTTGTGAACCATCCACTAGCGCGTTGTCATCCCATGTAGGGTATATACTAACTTATTTCTTCTTTCAACTTGATTCATCCACTGTTCCTCCATGGTGTGCAGGAATATTGTAGGGTCTCTTTCTCCAGTGCACCGAGGTACAGAGTTACCTATCCTCCTAGTACAATGAGGTTTACTTCCACACACAAATATGCTTCTTACTTCATTCCCAACCATCTCATAGGTGTCATGCGCCCAATTGTCACAAGTAATACTAGTAGTATCACTAATATATTGTGTATCTTCCCACTAGAGGATTCCTTCCTTTGATGGCTCAAGTACTTCTAGGTCTCGAATGGCGCTTACATAAACTCTAATCAGGTCTTCCCCACTCAAAGGTTCAACATAAAGTGTATATTTCCCATCTATTAAAGGAATAATAACTCTTGCTTCCTTGTTCTCAAAATTTATATACCCCTTGTTGAGCCATAGATCAACAATATTTGCATAACACCAAGGGCGCCCAAGTAGAGTTGGGAAGTTGTTTTCTTTTGCAAGTGCTAAGACTTCAAAGTCCCCAGTGAACTTGGCCCCTTGTATAGTAATGGATGCATCCTTTAAAACTTTGATTGGTGTGGCCTTAGTTCGATTGGCAATAAACAATACATTAGAGGATGGTTGTAATAGAGGTGCCGCCCAACCGTACCCATGGATCTAAAGTAACCACATTCACTTCTACGTATGTATCAATCAATATATTTTTCAAGAGTAATCCATCCACAACAACATTTAGATTTATCTCCTTATCATAATCAAATCTATAAGGGGGAAGACTATCATATAGGATCTGTCATCCAGTCCCAATACTTACGCACGGAGTGTTTCCATTTAGCCAATTCCTAGTGATGGAATGATGCTCTCCTAGCACAGCATCTTGCATACCTCTTTTAAGTCATCAATATCTAATTGAATTGTCTTTGCTTCCTTCTTTTGTTTTAATTTACATGATTGTTCCTTTAAACACTATATTTCACCTTGAATATTTCTAAGTACCTCCATGGTATCCTGATAAACCTCCTTTTGATGTGTAGGATCTAGGTATCTTACATGTAAAAATTTCTCCTTAGTAATGATAGGCTTCTATTGTAATACCTCCCCGGTGCATGTAGCTTCAGCACATGTAGTAATCTTCACATGTAATACCTTACGTTTTGGTGCCATATTTGGCATCCACTGATTCTCCACAGTGCGTTGTATTCTAACCATCCGTGTGCCCTTGTTCTCTTATTTATGTCACTTGCTAAGATGCTCATATAAGTCCGGGCATTACTCATAGTTTTGATTCTTCCCACATAAGGAACAATTAATATTCTGAGGACATTCATGCCTGTAGTGGTTAGGAGATCCACATGTAAAACATGTTCCATGAGGGAACTCGCCTCATCCACCACCACGGCCTCGGCCCCTGAATCCACCATGGTATCCTCGATCTCTGCTACGATTTTCTTCAAAGCGCCCTTTGTTCCAATCATAGTGCCCTAGGTTACAATCATGATTATGGTGCTCACTTTTACTTTTAGAGCTATCTATTAGTCCTATCTATTACACACTAATATCTATGGCATCATGGATCTGACCAATCAGCCGGTAGTCTTCTCGTAACATGAGTCGTGGTTCAAAAATATTACAATAGCAAGATACATTCTTTCTTATCATGTGTTGTAATAATGGGCAACGAGTTGCATCATGGTCCAAATGACATATCTCATAGTCTAGCAATAATGAACGCACTAATCTATGAGGAAAACTATCTTTGGTGTGCCCTTCCACTTCACAATTTGTACACTAAATCCCAGTGTGCATCTCATGTGCTAAATTTTCCGATAGTTTCTCCAATTTCTTTGTCATAGCTGCAATTTGTGCCTCCAAGAATGGGCTTACTCCAATATCTATCCTTCTAACTACCTCATAAGCGCAAATTAGCTTCAAGTGCTTCTCTCGGAGTCTCGTGTATGTCTTATGTGACAACGCCCTTCTAAAAGGTGTAATCAATCCCACAATGAATCACTTTGTGCATATTGCTTACATGAATATAATATGAAAGTTTTGACAACAGTGTCTTGAAATGGGCATCATATTCTGAACACTCTCAGTAGTGCCCTGCTTAATATCCTTGAGCACGCTTATACTCTTCTACTCAAACTCAAGGATATGAAACTCCTTGAGGAAAGCATCCTTTAATGTTGTATAATCTACGCAAGTCTGATCAGGGTCAAACTTCATGTACCAACTATGTGTGTGTCCTTGTAATGTAGTTACAAACCCGACTTGCCTTACACTCGAAGCCATAATCCCTTTTGCATGCCACAATATCTCACACATATACACATGTTTAATAGAATCTTCTATGCCCCTATACTATGGAATACAAAGAGACATCTACATGTAGATATTCTAGGTTGATGAGGACCCTACCCACCGATCTAAAACCTCATGTGTTACCTCTGCCTCTAGAACCACCAAATCCACCGAACTAGAGCCATTTATACCTCATGATCCTCCTCCTGTAGCGATGTGGACCAAAGTGGATGTATTACCCTGTGTTACAATAGTGGTACTAAATTGAACTCCAACAATCTGTGAAGTGGTATTATTCCCAGAAGTGAGTCCAAAATTCTATACACTTGAGTTATACGCTAACAATGTTCCTAAAAAGGTACCTACAAATAAAAAAGAATACATTTTCCCAGCCATAGATGCACTCTCTACTTGATTAAATCCTTTTCTACTACTCCCTAAACTAGTTTGTTGACTACTTTTGGTTGTCTTGATTAGTCTTTGGAAAACCAAGCGCAGGGACAGGTTGCTAGAAAAATTCATATGCGCGCCCATAGCCCATATCATTTCTCTGGAACTCTCCCATGTGAGGCCGAGGAGGGTTCCCTATCATGCTTTCTCAAATGAGGGAGTTTTAAATACTTTGGCTCCACACCTTCTATGTGATCTCCAAATCCTTCACGACCTCTAATTCTTTTATAAGAACCAAATAGTTCAAAGATAGCACCTTAAAGAGAGTTAAACAATATATGCAAGTGTGGACTACCTTCTTCCAGCATATGCTAGATCTGGAAGTGCGATACTTCCTAGATGGTCTATCAATCCACTATTTAAAACAATTCAATGCTGAAATAAAGTAAATATTGTCCTACTTGTAGTTTAATATGATTTAGGCATCTCATACAAAACATAATAGGCTAGATCTAATCTAACAGCTAGGCTAGAAGGAGATCTAGAGGTCAAGTAGGTTGGTTATAGGTGAATCTGAGCTAACAGGCTAGGTTAGATACAGATTTGAAGGTCAAATAGGTGTTCAAGTAGGTATATGTCAAAAATAGGTTGTTATTCTGGTAGAGATTAGGTGACACAGAGACCGACCATGGTTTTATAAAACCGATGATGGTTTTACTGTGGCGATGGTTAGAGAGAACCAACGATGGTTAAGTCGGGGTTGGTGGAATCACACAGTCTAGGTTTTTGGAGTTTTGGGGAAAAAGTGGAGTGGATAGAAGATGGGGATTGATCACGAGAGGGTGTAGATATGTTGCGAAGGTCTAAGACTACTGAGGAGGTCAAATAGGAAATTGGGCCAAGTATTAAGATGATTAGGTATGGAAGGTGGCTGCAACTGGAGAGAGGGAATGGACAGAGGGTAAAGACTAGGTTCCTTTACCACAAATACTACAGATGATGATAAGAAAATGAAATAGATGGAAGGAGGATACTTACTCTTCTGTGAGGTACAAGTCTGAAGAATAATGAAGAAGTTGTTGCGTTGGAGGATGTTGGGAAGAAAGTTTCACTGTTGTGCCAGTGTATTTGGTTGCCTTTGTTGATCACAAATCAATCTTCATTTTGTTGTTGTCACGTCTAAAGAGATCAAACTCGAGATCAAAATTTTTCAACAACAACAACCCATATTACAAAGTTGTAGATGGGTCTAAATAGGCCATTTGGTCCATTCCAGTATAATTGGCATCGGTTTAGGGTGAACCACATCGGTTTAGGGTGAACAACATCGGTTTAGGTGAGATATCTCGGGTTGTTCAAAAATCACATGGGAAGTTGCTCCGCTATTTGATAAGGGTCTCTTTTCTTTTCTCGGGTGAAAACCAACCTTAGGAGGCTTTTAAATGTGAGGTGAGGGGATGGGTCTAATGTTAGGTTTTATTTAGGACATTGGTTTAGGGTTTAGGTTAATGGGTCAAATGATGGGGGTGGTTAGGTGAGGTGCATTTAATAAAGGCAATTATATTAAATAGGTGTGTGAGGGTAGTGAATTAATTTAATGTAAATAATTAAATTAATATGTGTGTGGGTAAAAGGTCATTAACTTAATTAAAATAATTAAATTAATATGTATGGAGGTAAATGGCATTAATTTAATTAAAGTAATTAAATTAAAATGTGTGGGGTGCAGGAGGTAGGTGATAAGGTGTTGAGGATGAGGAAGTGATTATAGGGCTGCGCTAGGGGACCAAGGTGATTACGACATGATTTCGGTGTCTACATTTTTCCCCTTTTTGTTGCGTAGCTTGTATTGGTAAGTGAACTGAACAAAAATAAGATGTGGTTGCCCCAAGTGGGAATGAGGGTGATCCCCCTCAAACCAGGAACTGATGAGGTGGCAGAGCACATCGGTGAGTGGTTTGATAAAAGTGGATGTAAAGCAGAATGATGAGAAATGAGGAATGGGGTAAAGGGAAAATCGGGCATATAGGTAAAATGGGTAAATGGGCCAAGGTCAAAGGTAGGGTAGTTGAACACACACACACGTATAAACTGCGACACGGTACCAAGTTGAAGAGCTTGCAAACTCTACATCATCTAAGGTCGATAGGTTTATCCAAACAAGGTTGAAGTGATTCTGGTATCCAAGGTATAGGATATGGTTAGGAAACACAATGTAGGTTAGGTGTAGGAACGTTTAGGTATGTTCCGATACACCAAAGGTAGGGTCAGGATAAACGGTCATGGTAATAGGCTAGGTAAGGTCATTAGGTCAATCAACATAGGTAATGGTGTCGCAAGGTATAGTGAGCACATGAGGTCAAAGGTCACAAATAGTTTTCAGGTCTAGGTAGATAGGTCACAACATGGGTAAGGCCGAGGTAGGGGTAAAATAATGAGGCTTCAATGGTAACGAGGTGAGGTTGAAGAAGGTGGAGGGCTAGAGGGGAAGGTAAAGTGGTCCAGGTAGGTGTAGGGGAGGCAAAAGAAAGAGGAGGTAAGGAAAATGAGGTCAATGTGAGGGAAATGTAGTATGCGGGGTAACCGAGTAAGCGATAGTGGTCATGATGAACCGATGATGGTGGAAGGAACGATGGGTGGTTATTAGGGCATCAGAGACCGATGTCGGTCAAGGGTTAACCGATGTCGGTTGAGTCGGGTAGGTATAAAAAGTGAAAAACCACGTTTTAAAATTCATTTGTGCATTGTTAAAAGGAGAAAAAAGGACAAGAAGAGAGAAAAGAGGAAGAGGACAAAAGAGAGTCATCAGAGAGATTGGTTGGCGAGCCACATAGGTGAGATTGATTGGGTGAGAGGTGGGGCCACGAGATCGGATCGAGCGAGGTGATTGGTGGAGAGAGTTGGAGGTCATTTGAGGATGGCGGAGGCCGGAGAGGGATCGGGAGGAGTAGCACGGAGGCCGGAGGTTCCACCACGATGGCGGTAGCGGGATCAGGTAGGATTTGAACCTTTGTTATTGATTTTTGAGTTAATTTGGTTAAAATATAGAAATATGAAAAATGGGGGTTTGGGGAAAGAATTTCAAAATGGGAAAAAATAGAGGGCAATGGGAATGGGGAAGGGTAGGGGTAGGGAAAAAGGGTAATGTAGGAATAATTAGGGGTGTAAGGAGGGATTTGGGTGGGTAGAATGACTAGGAAGGGAAAAAGTAGGGTTGGGAAGTCGGGGCGGGCGGTGACACGATATGACCGATGTGCGTCGTGGTCGTGACTGTGGCATGTCGGTGGTGGGTAGTGACCGGTGGTCGGTCGGTCACAGAGGGTGTGACCGATGTCAAAAGTCAGGGAGACCATGGTCGGTCGAGGGATAAGGGTCGATGGGATGGAACCTGGATTAATGGGAGGTAAGGGGGTGAGAAAGGTAGGGAGGAGGGTAGGGTAGGTGGGATTAGGGTGAGGGGGGTTTAGGGTTGGGTGAAAAATTAGGGTAGGGGATTAGGGTAGGTTTGGGTGAGGGTAGGTAGGGGATAGGGTTGGGTGGGGGTTTGGGTAGGTTTGAGGGTGGGGTAGATAGGGTAGGGTAGATAGGTTTGGGTGGATGGGTTTGGGTAGGTTTGGGTGAGGGGTAGGGATAGGTAGGGTAGGGTAGATGGGTTTGGGTAGGGTTGGGTGGGTAGGGTTAGGGTTTGGGTGAGGTTTAGGGTAGATAGGTTAGGGTGGGTGGGTGGGTTTGGGTAGGTTTGGGTGAGGTTAGGGTAGATAGGTTTGGGTAGATGGGTTTGGGGGTTTGGGGTAGGGGGTAGATAGGGTTTGGGTAGGTGGGGTTTGGGTAGGTTAGATGGTTGGGGGTTGGGGTTTGGGTTAGCGGAGGCCAACGGGATGGGGGGTGGGGAAAGAGATTAGGTCGGGATGTGGGGTAAAATAGGGTAAGTTGGGAAGGTGTACTAATACATTGTTTTTGTGGGATGCAGGCCCGAGATGAGTTGCGGATGAGGGCCCAGGTGCCACCCTTATTATTGATAGTATGAGGTGAGCACATGATGCAGGAGGAGTGGTAGCATGTTGCAGAGGTGGGGTTGATAGGGGTGAGGTGCTAACTACCGGCATGTATGTAGTCTGGGAGGTGAGTCTTATGGTTTCCCTCATCGATAGATGGGACTCGGTGACCAACACCTTCCATTTGCCGATGGGTGAGATGATGATCACCCTGGAGGACATCTACAAGATCTGCGGTTGCCCATATTGGGGCCCAGTTTATTCTATCTCTTCAGAGGCATCTGAGGAGCTACTAGCACCCATTTTTGGTGAGGGTGTAGCAGACTGACATTCCATAGTGCTAGCATGAGCTATGGAGTGATGTATAGAGCTCATCCAGAGGAGATGAGGTTAGTGGTACTCTTGATGGAGGTAGTGTGCTTTGCTTTGCACTTTGCCGATGCAGAGGGTGGGAGATTCCAAGGTCACTGATGGGAGTCCTTCATGACATGATGATACAATGGACATGGTTTGCATGGGCACCTATTGCATTACTGACGTAGGTATATAGAGAGCTATGGGCCTACGGGTGACTGCGGAGGTTCAACATCTGTTGTGTCATACTACTACATTGTTGGGCTTACGAGCACATTGTTTGTGTTTGACCAGTGGGGATGCCCTAGGAAGATGCATTCCCATGGAGAGTTTTGAGAGTGGGGTATAGGTGGTGGGTACCGGCCATGGGAGAGGCCCAGGTGCCAGAGCTACTCATGATGTAGCTTACTACAGGAGGTTGTTGGAGGGGTTGTCTAGGGGTGGACATCATTTGGAGGCCATATGTGGGCTTCCCTCATATAGAAACAGATGGCCACGGAGCTAGATGGGCTACAGACTATATATGTGGATAGAGGGAGGAGAGTGGGAGAGCATGAGTGGATACCCATAGAGTGGGTTAGGTGCTAGTTTGGATTAGTCCAGGATGTACCACCTCCATTCCCAGTACATGAGAGATGATGTGGAGAGACCTATGTCTCCACCATGACCCACAGTGCCGACTGGATAGGAGGAGCAGCCAGTAGATACATAGATTGATGATGTTGGGGTTAGATGGATACAGTAGTGGTGGGTGGCATAGTTGAGAGCCATACCACCGAGGCCGGGTAGCCAGACTTAGCCACCATCACAGTTCAGAGAGATGCCCTACAGGGCAGTGGTGGCTACTTGGTGATGTAGCTTGGGATCATGCAGGGGTAGCTCACAGGTTCAGAGGCACAGGTTGCCACATTACAGGCCCAGAGATAGCTATGCTACTCGGCTCAGGCGGGCGGGGCAGTACCTACTGCAGGTGGAGGAGGGGAGATGGAGATGGAGAGGAGGTAGGTAGGAGATGGAGAGGGAGATAGCCACTACTACAAGCGCAGTGTAGATTTACGGGGCAGTTGGCCATAGCGCGAGGGGTAGGAGGTTACGGGTCTGCAGGGCCGGTGCGATGAGTAGCACAGCACATATTACTACCCTACAAGCCCAGATACGCACACACAGCACATATTCGGGGCCGACTCGAGGCTCTAGTACCCAGCAGGGCTCGGTGCGAGTTTAGGGATAGGGTCCCATTATACAGTACCCACGTAGGTAGTAGACCCATGGCACCCCCACAGACAGTGACCATGGTCTAGATTCAAGGATGCCCTAGCAGAGGCACGATATTATCAAGATCATTTGTTAGCTGTCGGGCTAGATGTGCCCTCCTATGCTGAGTACAGAGCACAGTAGGCCTCCAGTGAGAGGACTAGATCCCACACTCACAGTGTGGAGAGTACAGGGGGCCAGTGAGCCCGGGATAGGGTCGT
The DNA here is from genome assembly GCA_018340775.1 of Taxus wallichiana var. yunnanensis. Lineage (NCBI taxonomy): Eukaryota > Viridiplantae > Streptophyta > Pinopsida > Cupressales > Taxaceae > Taxus > Taxus wallichiana. The sequence goes on from CM031236.1 coordinate 43,528,436, forward strand.
GGTGAGGCCACTAGTGTGCGAGAGCCAGCCCCAGTGAGGGCCATCGGCGGAGGAGGTGAGGTAGGTGTCGGGCACCCAGAGAGCGGGTGTGTGAGAGAGGGTCGGGAGAGACACAGTCACAGGGAGCATTCCCTGATATCAGATGGGGAGATGATTGACTTGCTTATGGACCGGCTTGCATGTCGAGTCATTTTTATGTATTATATATGAGACCGGCCTACGTGCCGAAGAGATTTTGTATTTATTATTTTTTTTACATGATAATCTACCGCTACTTGAGCCGAAAGATATTTTTGTATTGGATAGAGGCTTTGCTACGAGTCATTTGATGTATGAGAGACACATGTATTTTTGAGATGAGTGTACATTATTGATACACTGATATGTATATGAGGAGATATATGAGGTTCATTTGATTATGTGTTGTGATGTGTATTTTATTTTACTTTATGATGATATGGATGGATTAGGTGAGGTGAGTTAGGCATGATGGATCAGGTCGGTTTAGGCATGGATCGAGTCGGAGTTAGGTAGGCATGGATCGGCATGGATCGGTCAGTTGGTTTTTAGCATGGATCGAGTCGGGTTGGTTTAGGCATGGATGGAGTCAGTTGGTTTTAGGCATGGATTGAGTCGGGTTGGTTTAGGCATGGATTGAGTCAGGTTGGTTTTAGGCATGGATCGGAGTCGGGTTTTTAGGCATGGATGAGTCGAGGTTGGTTTAGGCAGGCATGGATTGGAGTTAGGTTTTTAGGCATGGATCGAGTCAAGTTGGTTTAGGCATGGATTGAGTCAGGTTGGTTTAGGCATGGATGGAGTCAGTTGGTTTAGGCATGGATGTTCATTTTGGTATTTTGGTAATACATGTTAATGCAAATGAATGTAATGGTGTACAATGTTTAAATATGGGTTATAGATGAATATGGGAAATAATGGTAGTGGTAAAAGAGTATGTGAAACATGAGGAGTGTATGTAGGTCGAATGATGTGGATATGGGATAGATTTCTAGGTTTTTGATATGAACAGGAAATCAGGTAAAGGTGGGGAAAATGGTTAGGGTAAAGAGTGGCCGAGCTAACCTTCCAGGGCCCCATGCCCTAGAAGTGCTACCTACATAGTCCCGGTGAAAAGGGACCTCAGACCGATGTAGTTCTCCCATAAGCTAGGGAAGAATATGAGAAGATAGAAGAATAGGTAGTGAGGTTGATAGTTAGGTTGGATTCGAGGTCATAGGTATGATTAGGTCAAGGTCGATTAGGTTAGGTGGAATATAGGTAGATAGGTATGGGTGATTTTAGGTCGATAGGTAGTGTTGATTCCAGGTCATAGGTATAATTAGGTTGAGGTCATTGATGTTGGGGTTGAGAATAGGTAGATAGGTAAAGGTGATTTTAGGTTGATTGAGGTGGGAGAAGAAAATCCCAAAAGATAGGTGTCGAGGGTCTAGTCCTATATAGGAAGATCAAAAGGTAATGAAGAAGAGAAAAGATAAGAGGGGGAAAGAAAGCCACCCGATTGGCAAGGATCAAAACATATGAAACACATCTACAGATAGGCTAGTGAACGTAAGACCCTAAAGACATTGCATGATTGATTACTCTAAAGGTGAAGAATAGTCACATGATCACCAAATGTCATTGGTTCAGTAGGTCCCTTGAGGTATGAAGTGAAAAGACAATGGGTAAGGAGGTGAAGGTAATTGGGTCATAAAATGAGAAGTAAAATGCCTTGGGCAATAGAGCCAAGATCACAATAGGCAAGTCCATGATGAAAAAGTTTACTTTTCTTTTTTTTTTTTTTTTTGACTTTTTAGATAGACTGATCGATGTGGGAAGTCTATACGGGATGAATATATGTCTCCTTGAGGTCTTCGAAGCTGATCGATGCGGGAAGCTTCTGAATTTTGATTTTTGAGAAAATAGTCCTCTTTTTGGAAAGACTATGTAGAGAGTTGTGAGCTTTTTATAGCTTTCCTTCGAGGGAGCAGTCTACTTATAGTGACAATTGAAGGTGGAAGATGTCCTTTTGAGGGATTCATCTTTTATATTGGAAGTTTGACTCAAGGAGTTAATCCCTTATTTTGGATTATTATTTTTTTTTTATTTTTTTGGCTTTTAAGTCATGGACTAGACTATAACGAAGCATTTGGTTCTTGTTGAGAAGGCAAGGGTGAATGACCATGGGATCTCATCTAAAAGAAGATGAAAAGTATCCATGAGAATCATGCCATGTGCAGAGCCATGGTGCACATATTTAAGATAAGGAAAAAGGGTGACGGGTAATCACATGATTCTTGTTTAGTCATTGGAGATGAGGTGTGGAAAAGAAAAGGTAAATGGCGCTCAAGGGATGAGCATGAACTAGATAAATAGTGATGTAGGACTAGAAGTCAATAGTAGAATGGTCGAAGATGCAAGGCATTGAGGGCTCAAGTTTGGGCTTACCATCAAGTGAAGACAAGCGATAAGCACACTGATCCATAGTCATGGGTCACGATGTATGGTCCAAGCCAATTAGGAGAAAATTTTCCCCATTTTCTTTTTTCTGCTTTGGTTACGTGTTGATTTTCCTTGAGGACAAGATCACCGACCTTGAAGGTGCATTCATGGACACATTTTTCATAGGCATGCTTGATGCATTTTTGGTAGACTTGGAGATGGTCGAGGGCATGAAGATGACGTTCATCTAATAACTCAAGTTGTGCTAAATGGTCTTGGTGAAAGTCATCATCAGTAAGCATATCTTGAAGAGAGATATGGAGAGATGGGATCTGGACTTTGAGAGGCAAAACAACCTCGGTACCATAGACCAGAGAAAAGGGAGTAGCAGTGGTGGAAGTGTGAATACTAGTACGGTATGCCCAAAGAGCGAAAGGAATGTGCGTATGCCAATCCTTCCCAGTATCATTAACCACTTTCATGAGAATTTTGTTTAGGGTTTTGTTGGTGGATTCAGCTTGGCCATTGGTTTGTGGGTAATATGGTGAGGAGAAGCTAAGCTTGGATACGAAGGTGTCATAAAGTTTCTGTAGAGTTTTGTTTTTGAATTGTTTTCCATTATCAGTGATAAGGCGATGTGGAACACCGAAGCGACAAATAATGTGATGATTGATGAACTCACATATTTTCTCAGCTTTAGTGGAGATGAGGGGTATGGCTTCAACCCATTTGGTGTAATATTTGGTAGCGGTGATGATCCATTGATGTCTTAGGGAAGAGTGAGGATTGATCTCTCTGACAAGATCCAAACCCCATTGAGAGAAGGGCCAAAGGTCACGAGCGACTGTAAAGGCATGACTAGGTGTGTGATGAAGATTGGCATGTTGTTGGCATTTTACACAACACTTAACGTAGTCACAACAATCATGATTGAGGTTGGCCAATAATAGCCTAGGTGAAGAATGCATTTAGCAATAGCAAGGCCACTGAAGTGACCTCCACATATGCCATCGTGAACTTCTTTAATGGTATAGGGGATTTCAGAGCTGGTAAGGCATCATAAGAGAATACCATCAAAGCCGTGTTTATAGAGAGGCCACCCATGATGACATAATGAGAGGCCTTTTTGAGAAAGGCACGTTGTCCATTACATGTGAGATCAGGAGGCAATATAGAAAGGGAAAGGTAGTCCACAAGCTACTTATACCAAAGGTCTTGTGTGTTTAGTGAGGTAGTTCGGATGAGGTTAACACAACAAGATTTATAAGAAGGTCTCGGTATGTGTTTTATGGTAACAAAGATGTCGAATCATCGGTAGTGAAGTGGGTATTTGGGAAGTGAGGCAGGCCATGGTATCCATGAATTTATTGGTGGATCGCGGAATGGTTTGAATTTTATAGCGGTCAAAGGTAGTCAACATGATGCGACGTAACATTTGTACTCTTGAAGTATTTCATTATGACACTGATAAACACCATTGACTTGGTTTACTACCAGTTGAGAATCACCAAAGATATTAATGGATCTTAACATCTAAGGCATAGGTAGTCATGAGACCCAATATGAGTGCTTCGTATTCGGTGATATTGTTGGTGCATTCAAGTCGAGTTTGAATGATAAGGGCATGGGTTCACCATCAAGAGGAATGAGGATAATGCCTACACCACCCCCATGCTGACATTTGGAACCATCAAAGAATAAGGTCATTTGGTAAGGGTCATCATCCAAAGAGAGGTTAGCAATGGATTCATCAGGGAAATCAAAGTTTGAAGATTGATTCCCAGAAAGAGGCACATCAGTGAGCTGGTCAGCAATGGCCTGGCCCTTGATAGATTTTTGGTGGATGAATTCGAGGTCTAGGTCAGCAAGAAGCATGAGCCAACATGTGGCACATTGATTTTGGTAAGGTTTAGCATACATGAAGTGTAAGGGGTCAGTGTTGGTCACAACATAGGTTTTGTGGTTGAGTAGGTAATGGCGAAGTTTGGTGGCAACAAAAACTAAGGCTAAGAAAAGTTTTTCAGGGTGAGTGTATCGGGTTTCATAGTCCAGAAGGGTATGGCTTATGTAATAAACCACCTGCTCCCTATGTTGTTCATCACGATGAGTGAGCATAGCCCCTAAGAGTGATCGGTAGCTAGAGATGTATAGGTAGAAGGGTTGGTCATCTTTAGGTGGAATGAGTACGGGTGGTTGGAGAAGGTATTGTTTTAAGGCCTCAAAAGCTTTGTGGCAGTCATCATCCCATTTGAAAGAGACATCCTTTTTGAGAAGGTGATGAAATGGTTGACAATGATCAGATAATTGGAAATAAATCGATGAATGGATTGCAATTTACCTTGCAGGCTACGAAGTTGTTTAAGGTTAGTGGGTGGAGGCATTTCGAGAATGGCCTTGACTTTAGTAGGGTCAACTTCTATACCACGTAAGGAAATGAATAAATCCCAGGAGCTTTCTGAGAGAACCGTGAAGACACACTTTTTAGGTTGAAGGCGGACATGTAATATTTAATGAGGTGATCAAAGATGGTTTTGAGGACGGTGAGGTGCTTGGCGATGATTTAGATTTGGCGAGAGAGATCATCCACGTAATCTTCTAATATATGATGCATGATATCATGGAAGATGTAAGTCATAGCACGCTGATATGTGGCACCAGCATTTTTAAGGCCAAAGGCATGACTCGATAGCAGAAGGTCCCCCAAGGGGTAATGAATGTGGTTTTGTGTTGATCCTCTGGAGTGAGAAAGATTTGGTTATAACCCGAGAAACCATCCATAAGTGATAGCATCTCATGGCCAGCGGTAAGGTCAACCAACTAGTCAATACCAGGCAGAGGAAAATCATCTTTTGGGCAAGCAAGGTTGAGATCATGGAAATCGGTGCAAATGTGAAGTCCCCTATCACCTTAGTGATAGGGATGATGTTAGAAATCCATTGGGGGTAATCGATGGGTAAGATGAAGGAAACTGAGAGAAGGCATTGAAGTTCTTCTTTGACAAGAAGAGCAATGCGAGGGTGCATTTTCCTCAACTTTTGTTTTACGGGTTTGGCATCGGGAATGGTTACAATATTGTGGACCATGATAGTGGGATCAATGCCAAGCATGTCAGCATAGGACCAAGTGAAAGCATGGCTATGATTTTTAAGAAAATAAGTGAGGCTTCTGTTCAAGCAACATCCAGAGATTGGCCAATCTTGAGAATGTGGGGTCATCCTGAGTGTGGATGTTGACTTTGATAGTCGATTCATTCAACATTGTTTGCATCTCGAAAGTAATGACCGGTGAATATAAGAGTCTTTACACACCAGGTAGGTGAGTATGGACTCATCATCCTACATTGAATGACATTAATAGAAGGAGTATCATCCCCTATCATGTCAGGATACAAGAAAGGAAGAGAGGAAGGAGCCTCGCCATCACGGTGATAGGTCAGAGGCCCCAAGGAAATGGTATTTATGAAAAAAAGGTAGGAGGGATAGATTCAGGATCCATCGACTCCATTGGTGAAGGTGGTGAAGGTGGGGTAGGTGAAGAAGGTGGAGAGGGGTCAATGTCTTGATGAGTTCAATACGGGGCTTTTTGGTAGGTAGTTTGGTAAAACCAATTCCACTACGATCATTGTGTTTACATGGTACATGAAATAATGGTGTGATGACCTTGCTCATAAAGGCCAAAGCCAAACCCTTCCAGGCACAGTGGTGTAGGAAAGTGTGAGCGAAGCGGCGGTTGGTAAGCGACTGAAGGTCAGCCGAAAAAGGTCGGGTTTGTGATGGTGGTTCGGGTGTGTAAGTGGAAATATCAAGTCCCCCATAGGTAAGATGGGTACGAGGTGGGGAGGACCATAAAGGAGATGCTCACCTATGTGGTGATCATAGTGAGGATGTTGGTGAAGGTTTCCATACTCTTGTGGAGTAAGGAATGTATTGACATTATACAGGTGATACTCCCCCATAGTGAGGCATTGAAAAACACCTTCCAAGGGATCAGTGGTTGATATATTGGTGGCTGGAATGGAGGAAGCATTAGAAGTTAGATCGGTGGAGGTGTCGGTTAGTTGGGAAGCTGATGTGTGACTAGTAGAAGTGAACAGTGGTGGTGGGAATAGAAGATTTGGGTGAAGGTGAGGTTGCAACAGCACTGGTGGATGGGGTCATGTGTGAAGAAGATGTAGGTAGGGAGGTAGATGCCTTAACAGGTACAAGGACATCATTGGGCTGGTAAAGCATGTTGCAGGTTTTGAAAGGTGATGGGTCAGCTGGAATGGTATAGGAACATCCTTCATGTTTGAACTTTACACATCGGTGCAAAGTAGAAGGAACACAACCCATGGCACGAATCCAGGGTCTGCTCGAGCAACAAATTGTATTGAAACTCCCCTTCCAAAATGTAGAACAACTCGGGAATAGTATGGGGACCCACACAAATGTGGAGGATGATAGTGCCAAGTGTAGAGGTGATAGCATCATTGAATGAACACAACATGACTGGATGTTTATGCATGCAGTTGTTGGGTATGCATTTTGTTCGAATGCGTGAGAGGAGATGATGTTAATGCTAGCACCCCATCGATCATAACATGTCGGATGCATATATTATCGATATGGATGGAGATGAAAAGTGTAGGATCTGGGTCATCGGTTTGGTGGGGGACAATTTCATCATCAGAAACTAAGGATAACAACTTGGTGAACAGGTGGAGGTGATGAGGTAGATGGAAATTTGGTGAGAGAAGTGACATGATGAGGTGTGATAATAGATGCTACAGGTGTGGGGTCATTAGGTAAAACCTCAATAGATTGAAGGACCTCCATGAGGCTTGATGATGTGACTCTGAGGTTTGGATGAGATCATATAAGGACATTTTGAGGGAGATTGGTGTAATTGTTTGAGCATGGTGCGATGTGTGATGCCATTAGAAATGGGGTATGTGGGGACCCATGGATAGTTATTTTAGGTATGGGTGCAATGGTATGTTGGGTATAGGATTGGTTGGTGGGTCGGCTATTTTTCTTTCCCTTTGTCTCACGACCTGTAGTGACGTATGTACCATGTTGATTTGAGGGAGTTGGAAAATGGAGAAGGTGTAGGGTGAGTGGTATAATGACATGATGGGAAAAAACCTACTAGAGGAGAAAAAGCCTTGTGAGGTGAGTTGGGTGTCAACACGACATTTAGGGTGGTGGAGTGCAATTCTCTTGATGTGAACCATGTTAATTTCAAATTTTGGAGATGGAAAGAAAGGTCATGGTGGTGAAGATGGAGGTTGTGGTATAGGTGTAGGAGGAAGATGTGAAGAAGGTGGTGAGGGTGAAATAGGTTCATCATCCAGGAGGTCATCGTCATCAAAATTGGGGTCAGAAGGACATAATTGAATGAGGGCAGCCTTTAGACCCTTACAGTTCTCAACATCATGTCCTGGCACATGATGGTAAGCACAAATTTTAGTATCATCAAACCCTTCGGTTTAGGTTTAAGAGGGTCATAAGGTCTAAGAGGAGGGAGGGTGATAGCAGAGCTTTCCAGGAGGTTAGCCAAGATGGTGGCGTATGATCCCACCAGTGGATCACAATGTGAAGTGAAAGTAGGTTTGGTTGGAAGATTGGGTAGTTGTGGTGGTAGTTGAGGTGATGCAGTCTTGGATTTGGGTTGTACTTTCTTTGGTGTAGGTGCAGCAACAGAAAAGAGGGTAAGTTTAACCACCTCTTTGGAAATTAATGGTTTTTTTTTTTTGGTGCTTTTTCTTAGGTAGAGGTGTAGGGGAGCACGTGATGTAGATGGCAAGGCAGATGGTGGGAGAGGATGAGTGACCCAAGGGGACAACTGAGGTGCAGTGGTAGGTGTTGGTCGAGGTCGAGAGGGAGGTACAGGTGAGGTGGAAGAAAATGTCATAGGTAGTGAAGGAGGTATAGAAGGTAATGGTGGTATAGGAGGCAAAGAAGTTATAGATGGTGATGAAGGATGTAAGGTTCACTAGGTAGAGCTACAGGCTGTGGTGAAGGGGTCAAGGGAATTTTAGGTTTACCCTGGAGAGAGTATATTTTGTTAAGGTAGAGGGGTGAGGTCCCAAGATGGATGGTAGGGGTGAAGGTGATAAAGGTGTAGTTGGTGAGGTCGGTGCATGCGGATTAGAAGGTTGGGTTTTTTCATTTTTAGGTTGAGGGATTGGTTCAATAGGTATATGGGAAGATGTGGTCAAGTGTATCCTGATAGGAGGATGTGCAAGGTTTGATGTGGGTGTGACCCCTAGAACACTAGTGGGTTTAGATACAAGAGATGATGTTGGAACATGTCGGCTAGCAAGTAGAGGGGTGGGTATAGATGAGGATGATGCAATAGAAGATGTATCGAGAGTTATGTTCATGTGTGGTTTGGGTTGTTGAAACATCTTTGGATAAATGGTAGAAGTGTCAGTGGAAGATGATTGCATTTGGGTCGAGACCGGGAGTAAGAGACACCCCCAAAGTGAAGACCTATCAACATAGTCTAGGCGGTCGGCCAAATGTGAGAATGACACTATGGTAGATGAGGTAGATGTGGAGCGAGTGGTGATTCCCATAAAATGTGTCTAGAGAAATAGGGAATTCACTGGCTTTGGCCTCTGTAGGTAAGAGAGCCGAAAGTAGGTCCATAGATCTTGGGTAGCTGATGGAGAATGGTCACCGAGTGGTAATGGCAAAATCTATTGGATCCTGAATAGGTGGAGAAGATGATGGGTACTCCTCTGTGGGTGGAGGAGGTACAATTGGTAGTGGCTCACTCACTAGGTAGGGAAGCTGAAGGGGAAATGATATCGGTGCTAATGAGAGACTCCTCCACAGGTGTACGGGGAGGTGAAGGGCTTTCCTCTATGGGTAGAGGAATGGATAAAGTAGGTTCTGTGTGGGTAGAGGATTTGGGCTAGGATTTCCTCGATGGAGGGGATAGGAGATATTTGGGAATCAAGTGGTAAGTCGGTAAAGATAACATGTACCTCACGTGTATTACTTTCATTGTGTGAGGCATCACCAGTTTGATCATTAGATGGGGAATGGTTAGGGAATGGTTTCTTGAATATATGAAGGTCTTGATTGGCAGGTGCATTAGGGTTATCCAGGACTAACTCGCCACTCTCGAGCATTCCCTGAACAATGTTTTTAAAGGTGATACAATTGTTGTCACTGTGACCATTTACACGGTGATAGTTACAGATAGTCATTTTCCTTATACCAACTTGGTATGGGGTGAGAGGATCAAAACCAATATGTGGTTTGATAGGAGGAAGGGTGATGGCATTAGCTTTAATAAGCTTTTCTAAAATAGATGAATATGGTTCCCCAATTGAGGTGTATTTCTTTTGTTCTCGTTTGAATTGGAAGGCTTGGACCGGTGATAGATTGGATGAAGGTTTAGCATGATTGGATGGATGGGCAGGGCCAGCCTTAAGTACCACTACGTTGGCAGTTCCCTTGGCTTTGGAATAACTCATCTGAGGTTTTGAGGAAGAGGAAGTATCGTGTGATTTAAATGAGGAGTTCTTGTTTCGTAATTGTATCTTCTTCTCTTTGATGGCACAAATTTCAAGCTTACGTGCCATGGTGAAAGCCTCATCGAATGTTCGAAGGTTTGCACCTATAAGGTAGGTGAGATATGTCTAGCACAGGCTCATGTGAAGAGCTCTATGAGTTTAGTTTGTGGTAATTGGAAAGTGAGTTGGTTGATTAGGCTACACCAACGAGCGACAAAAATCTGTGATAGATTCATCATCATATTGATGCGTGGAATAAAGATCGGTCATGGTAACCTTCTTGATGATGTTAATCAAAAAATGATCCAAGAAGGCTTGGGCTATTTGGTTGAATGAGAAGATGGAATGTCTAGGTAATCCACTATACCAGTCCAATGTTGGACCAGTTAGGGACATGGGAAAGGTTCGCAAAAGCAAAGCATCATCATGGGCAATTAAGTAACACCCATGTTTGAAAGATCACAAATGCTGTTGCGGGTCTTCCTTACTGTTAAAGCGGTTAAACTTAGGCATCTCCCAGTGTACGGGATATGGGCGAATGGGAATGGATGGGTGAATAGGCTCATTACAAATCTCATCATAGGTGAGAGAATTGTGGGCCGAAAAATAGATGCTTCTAATGTCTGCATCTTGTCCATCATTAACTTGATAAAGTCATTGTTAGGTTGTGAAGATTGGGTACCCCCTAGAGTGAAAGGAGGTTGTTGTTGGACATATGAAGAATACGACATTCCAGAGTATGGTGGTGTCGAATAAGGAGGTGGGAATTGAGAGACAGACATAGAGGGTATATACCCAGGACTGAATGACCGATGAAACAGGAGGCGGTTGGTAGTAGGTATGTGAGGGTGGGACACTCGTAGTGACCCTGGTAGAGATGGGAGGTAGAGATTGGGAATAGAAAGGACAACATTTTTGAAATGGGGTAGAGGTTACCACACACAAGGGTGGTAGCATTATGACTAGTATATATGAGACAACAGGTGTGGATGATGCTATGTTTTGGGTGGTGGATGAAGGTATGGTGGAGACTGGGTGCAATAGAGGTGGTGGATGTGGCGGTCAAAGCTGGCATGGGACCTAGCTACGACACAACTGGGGATAAAATGGGTGAGGTCACCATGGTAGGAGGTGGAGCCAGGTGGAAGTGATCATTAGGGATGGAGATAAGGATACGGGCATGCCATAGATCAATTGACCCAAGGCATCTCGAGTGGAGGCATGGGTGAGGTAGTGGCTCAAAGCAGTGGGATTCTGATCCAGGAGTCATGTGAAAACTCCATGTCACTGTAGGAATGGTGATAGGTTGATTGGGATCCATGGATGATGAGATGGAAGGTGGTGAAGGACTAGGTGATGAAGGGCTAGGTGGGAGTGGTAGTTGACTAGTGTGAAATACGAGGGCTTTCTTGACGACTACGGGTTAGCACCATGTGGGTAGGAACTGATTTGGTGAGACTGTATTATGTCTGAATGGCACAAGAACACAACAGAACTAGGAAAATAGTCAACGGTGAGTGAATTAGGTCGGTTGGTGAGTATAAAATAGCACAGGTGTGACGACGCGGTTTGAGTAAACCGATGCAGTTAGGCTTAACAACGTGCGATTCTTCTTGTGAAAAACCAACAATCTGTTAAATGATGGTCCCAGACTGACAATTTTCACACAGGATGAGATGTAAGGTGACTGTGATTGAAGTAATGACAATATGAAAGGTGATAGGAGCCTTTTACAGCTCAGAAAGTGAAATAGGTGTCTTTTGGATAGGTATCCAAGAAGACTTTAGACCGATGTCGGTTGGTTAAACCGATGCGGTTGGAATGTAACCGAGTGATGGTTAAAGATAACCATAGCTGGTTACTGTGAAATTGAAATAGAGAATAAGAAAAATGGTTGTGATTTAAAAATCTGGTGTTGAATCAAACCCAGAAGTCTAAGAATGATGTAGATGTGGTCTAGGCACACTCAGATGAAGTCAGAATACACCGACTATGATTGGGAGTGTGCAAGGAAAGAAAAAAAAAATGATCGAAAGCTCTCACCTCAAAACACAAATCAAGCAGAACACTAAGAAAGAACGTTCCTAGAGTGCCTATTCTATTACGTTTGTTCAACTTATGCTATTTGTATGGACTACTGTTATGAACAGAACAATAGAATTTCTTGGTGAGGAAGGCTTCCTACGAAGAAATAATTCTAAAGGGTGAGGTTTTAGGAATGTTATGGTGGGGGCGGGCTTCACTCTGAAGTATGACTCGACTAGAGCAGTGAGCTGGGTGCCCACTATACCGTGATCGTGTGATCACCTACAACTTCTTCCAGTAGGATGTTGTTTAAGAATGTATGTATTTTGAATTTTTGTGTGGTTTGGTAAGACTCAGAGAAAGAGAAAAGGATAGAAGTGCTTTTCTACGATTCATTTGTCAACCATCAGTTGGTCATGACTTCCAGCGTATAGGTTGCCCTCAATTAATGTGAGCTAATGAGCTAAATCAGAATGCAGTGCACTTGTTTTAAACCCAAATCAAAAGTATGATATTCGATGAAAAAATAGATGAACAGGAAGAGGGATGCTCTTTCACTAAAATGCAGAAAACAAGAATAAGAAGGTTCTTTTTAAATACACCAAAAGAAATGTGTCTTTCGGAGCAAGTAGAAAGAAGAGAATGTTACCAAGGAGAAAGTTTTAATGTGAATGCTACTTAGAAGGGAAACAAACACACACAATTTTTCACCTAGGAATGAAGAAAGATGCAAGGAACCCCGAATGGGTCCCAGGTGGCATGCCAAAATGTTTCACCTGATTTCTTAGTTTTCTGAGAAGTACTTGATGAAACAGATAAGGTAAAGGTGGTAAGAGGAATACCTATTTTGGGATGGTTGAAGGTTATATGCGCGTATATCTGAATTCTAAATCAAAGTGATTGTGAGACCTTCCTTTTGGCTAGGAGGAACTACCTATATAAGAACCAAAACAAGACCACCAAAGAGAGTTAAACAATATATGCAGTGGACTACCTAGCATATGCTAGATCTGGAAGTGTGATACTTCCTAGATGGTTGTCAATCCACTATTTAAAACAATTCAATGCTGAAATAAAGTAAATATTGTCCTACTTGTAGTTTAATATGATTTAGGCATCTCATACAAAACAATAGGCTAGATCTAATCTAACAGGCTAGGCTAGAAGGAGATCCAGAGGTCAAGTAGGTTGGTTATAGGTGAATCTGAGCTAACAGGCTAGGTTAGATACAGAATCTAAAGGTCAAGGTCAAATAGGTGTTCAAGTAGGTATATGTTAGAAATAGGTTGTTATTCTAGCAGAGATCAGGTGACACAGAGACCAACCATGGTTTTATAAAACTGATGATGGTTTTACTATAACTAGATGATGGTTAGAGAGAACCGACGATGGTTAAGTCGGGGTTGGTGGAATCACACATCAGGTTTTTGGAGTTTTGGGGAAAAAGTGGAGTGGATAGAAGACATGGATTGATCACAGAGGGGGTGTAGATATGTTGCGAAGGTTTGAGACTATTGAGGAGGTCAAATAGGAAATTGGGCCAAGTATTAAGATGATTGGGTATGGAAGGTGGTTACAACTGGAGAGAGGGAATGGATAGAGGGTAAAAGACTAGGTTCCTTTACCACAAATACTACAAATGATGATAAGAAAATGAAATAGATGGAAGGAGGATACTTACTCTTATGTGAGGTACAGGTCTGAAGAATAATGAAGAAGTTTCTTGCGTTGGAGAATGTTGGGAAGAAAGTTTCACTATTGTTGTGCCAGTGTATTTGGTTGCCTTTGTTGATCACAAATCAATCTTCATTTTATTTTGCATCTAAAGAGATCGAACTCAGATCAGAAGTTTTTCAACCAACAACAACCCATATTACAAAGTTGTAGATGGGTCTAAATAGGCCATTTGGTCCATTCCGGTATAACCGGCATCGGTTTAGGGTGAACCGACATCGGTTTAGGGTGAACCGACATCGGTTTGGGTGAGATATCTCGGGTTGTTCAAAAATTTCCTAGGAAGTTGTTCCACCATTTGATAAGGGTCTCTTCTTTTCTCGGGGTGAAAAATGACCTTAGGAGGCTTTTAAATGTGAGGTGAGGGGATGGGTCTAATGTTAGGTTTTATTTAGGACATTGGTTTAGGGTTTAGGTTAATTGGTTTAGGGTGGGGGTTTAATGGGGGTCAAATGATGGGGGTGGTTAGGTGAGGTGCATTTAATAAAGGCAATTATATTAAATAGGTGTGTGAGGGTAGTGAATTAATTTAATGTAAATAATTAAATTAATATGTGTGTGGGTAAAAAGGTCATTAACTTAATTAAAATAATTAAATTAATATGTATGGAGATAAATGGCATTAATTTATACATTAACTTGCACACATGTAAGTGCGCTAATAATAGACATCTTATAGTTAACTGAAGAAGTAATCCTATTATTATCTTGAACTCATGCATGGCACTTATCATTCACTCATTTTCAAAATAGCATTTGTGTTTCATACAAGTCTACATCCCAATGTGTGCCCCACACTCTATATCCAAAAATATCTTGTATTCATAAAAATAGCTAAGTCCCTAATCAAACTTGTTCGGCACACATTTCCTTTCCTATCCTTCCACACCTTAAAATGCACTGTTTCCCATGTGCGAATCCAATGTGGGTCTTCTCCTTAGCACAATTGTATGTCTACTCAACATAACTTGATTTTCTTCTTCTTGCACATTTACAAACAACTAATGTCCGATTTTTGCGAATGGTATGAGAGAGATGGGATATTCTGTCTCTTTTCCTTCTTTTTCATCTGATATGGAATTAGAAATATTGAATTCTAATTTTTATTCAAGAGGCAAGTTATAAAATGCAGGTTGCTCTTGTGCATTCTTCTATGTGGCAAAAGGCTCTCATGGTTGAAGGGTGAGTGATGGGGCAGCAAATGATATCATTTCTACGGGCTCATCCTCATCAAAATACTCCTCTAAATCAGATAAGAAATCAAGCTCTTCATTGTCTTGCTATAGAAAAGTCTCTCCTTATCAGCAAGATGAGCTTCAAATCTACAATTCCTTCCTCATGTGAAGCTTCATCTTCAAACATGAAGCTAGTGAGTTCAAACTCTTCCAAAAAATCATGTTTTTGGAGAGATAGAGTGGGAGAGAGATATGTAATCTCTTGTGAAACCGGCTCATGATTCAAGACTTTTGGATTTTCTTGTTCACCTCCATATTCTCCTCTTCAATCGACCGGGAGCTAATTCTTTCTCTTCCTCCATGACTAATTTTATGACCTGAATTGGATCAACAACCTTTTCAAACAAATTGTCATCATGGATAATGAATTCAAAGCATACCGATTGTTGATCTTCATTTTGTTCTACCACCGCTACAAAATCAACCTTAGCCACCACTGATCATTAACTTTGGCTTCCTCCTTTGGCTTCACCATCAAGGGCATTTTTTTATTTTCCAAACCTTTGGGCCCATCTTTTCGGATTCTCTGTCATTTATTCTTTGTTAGGCTCTTCTTCTTATTTCCCTTGGATGGTTGTCTAATTATTTTCTTACAAAGATGAACTTGGGAATGCAAGAGGAGGGATGGGTTGAGATTTAACTCGGTTTTGCTATTGTTTATGGTGGTGGAGGTAGAATTTCTTGTTTTGTTTAGAGGGGATGGTTGCTTGTAAGAGAAAATGATGTGTAAAACTCTTCAACTTTGGAATCATCCACAGAATAAAAAATTAACATCATTGTTCTACTTTCTATTAGAAAATGATAGAGATAGCTAGTGAATGAATTTTTCTTATGCTTAGAATCCATAATTACAAGAAAGGAAATAATATCAACTCATAAACACCAACAAGTTTTATCTTGGAAACCTCTAAAAGGAGGAAAACTAGTCGGGAAGGTCAATTTCTCTTTCTTCCCACTTTTATTGGCCAATTCAAAACACTAAGTACAGAATTTACAATAAGTTTGAAAGAGAAGTAGATAATATCTCACACTTCCTCCAAATTACTTGTTTGCTCTGTCTCAACACTCATTTCTTCTACAAAACACAATTCCAGCACTAAGAACTTATGTCTCACTTGCTTTCATGCTTCGATGATCTTATTCTCTTCTACAAACATGTATTTATAGCCTTTCTCAAGTCCTCCCATGCACTAAAGAATGGGAAATGTCATGGAGGATAAGAGTCATGAACAACCTTGCAAATTCTAAGGTTGTTCGTTTCATATTTTATTTTTATCTAAAAGATCTAGGACCGCTTCCCAATACAGATCGGTGGTTCTATAATTGCCATTCTACACGCAGGCGGTCCTGTTACTAAAAAGACAGAACCTCCATGTATTTATTTTCCTTCTTTATGTTGACTGATCTAATGAGGTAGAGTCATTTTTATCCCTATGGATCTTAAAAGGGAAGAAGAATTGAGATGGGATGGGAGATTAGAAGATGGAGAAGGGAACTCAACATTAGGGGCAACATACGAGAAACTTGGAAACTGAGGCTCCTACTGAGATGATACAAATTGGGAAATGGAGAGATGATTGTGAGATGACAATGATAGGTTTTCCCATTGACAAGATTGACTAACATTGGTGCAAAAGTTATTATCTCCTAGATCCACTTTGTGAGCCTTGGAAATGTCTCACTTATGAAGTCAAGTTTCTACTGCAGACTATAATGTCTTGGAAAAGGGCCCTCCCATGGAAAAGGATTCCTAAATCCAAACTTGAATGCTAGTATTTGAGATATAGCCCTTAACTGCACCATTTTTGCCTCCAACCTTTAAATTTCAGCCGCAACTCGCAATCTTCAAGTGTAGGATACCTCAATAATTTGCATACTTATCCTCTTCAACAACCGAATAGTCCGGTGTGTACCCAAACTAATTTACTTCTTGTTCATGTGGGTATGCATAGTGTTGATTTCCATCATAGTATGAATCTGGAGGTGGTTGGTAGTAACATGAGGATGAATTGTGCATGCTTGGAAATGGATATGGATTGTATGGAAACTGCTACAAATGTGAATTCCACCGTGGGGATGAAGCCATGATTACACAACTTCATAGAATGGCGTAAAAATGGAAGACGTGGAAATAAATATGATAGAAAATGGATGAAAATAGATGGAGAAAAGGTCTGCAATTTCAGAGAATGGGTTGTTTAAACTAGATTGAGTCGTTAGATGTGTTTTTATATGCTTCCAAAAGGTAAAATTCTAACAAGAACCAACCAACCTGTTAAAATGAAGTATGCTTCAATGTTGAACTAGGCACTGTTGATGATCTTAACTTAATTTTGGTTCCATCGGGCATGCAATTATTATTATTAAGTAGTGAAGGTCACACAAGAGTTTGAATATGCTTAATAGTGTAACATCTCCGAAAGATGAAACTCTAACTTTTGTGATCTCCCACTGGGCATGCTAGAACTATTATCACCAAATCACAAAGACCCCGAATGGCCATGTTGTGGATGGGGCATTCAGTGTGATTAGGTAACATGGGGTTATCTCTCAAGTTGTGGGACTTGAGAGCTTGAGACAATCCACTAGAGAAAGTTTCTTCTTGCTCTTAAAATACCTAACACAACTACTCCTAATGTAAGAAAATGAACTATCTAATCATATCCTAACCTTCCAAGTAGACAGGGAGAGAGAGTACATGAAAATAAACCTACACTAAGATTGATGATACACCAAAAAGGGAGGTTGTTAATCACTATCCAACTACCTAGAATGGAGAGAGGTGAGCAATGGAGAAGGTGGACAAGATACACCATAGACCATAGATGAATTCACACAGTACACCATTTCATGCCCAAAATAAACACGGCTCCCACAACCTGTAATGAACATCAAGAATATGCATGGTATATCGTGTAATGAAGAGAGGCAAGTAGAAACAACAAAATATGCAAAGGATGGACAGATGCATCACAAAACACAGTCTATCGCTCCATTAAAAATTTTCACAAGACACCAAGAGTGGGAAAGAGGAAATAAAATGTCATTATAAAGCATGGAGAGGAGGCTTCAAACTCCAAATTTAACCTAACCGAGAAGAAAGAGAGGGGGCAGAGCGAAAAATTACTAATTCCTTTTACAGATGAGCCCACATTACAATTTATATAATTTGAGATGAGAGAGAGAATGTAATCCTAAAATTACCTTTCCAACCACCTACAAGTCACAATAAATGAGGGTAGATGATGATATCTCGACTTGTAAAATTTTCTCCATGCTGGTTTGTAAATTACACAGACAAGAAAGTGGCTCCTCATGCTCATTAAATGTTCACTCAACCACCTGGAGGTATCTATTTTAAATCGGGTATATTTCTAACAAAATTTAACATCAATTCCTAATTTTCTTAATTTTTGTGCATTAATCTTAGAACCATGATTCCAACAAGACCAATTTTTGCAATTTCGTTGAGAAATGCTCAAGTTATAAACTTCTTAGTGATCGCAGCTTATTTGAGTTTTGCCATGCTTGCTTGCATTCCACGGGGTCAGTGCAATTAAATATTTGGATGGGAATGACTTTTAAAATATTTTTTTGTTTCTCCAATGTTTTATCGCATGATTTAATTATTGGGTAATTTTAAAATTGTAGGGCCCTCTTACATTTCCACCATTTTCCAATTGGAGGGCTTGAGTGATTTTAATGTGTCATATGTTGTCACTTGTCGGGATGGCTATACCCTTCATACTTCCATGTCGGGATCCTTTACCTTATGGCTTCCCCTTTGACCGATTCATCTCCACCTTACAACTTTGCACTCACTATCAAACCACATGACATGGTGTCATCATGTTTGCATTGCAAACTCCCCTACTACCTATCGCTTTGTTTGGTAACATCAATTCCCAAACCATATTTCAAATTTGCATCGAGCCCCATGTTTTGGTGCCACATCAACTCCACCACTTGTTTATTGTTCTCAGTGAACCCCACATCTCCATGGCCAACTCTCCTATGCATCCGTACCACGTCATTACCTTACATTGTGGGTAAAGGCCCCCACGGTGAACATGACTCCTCGCTACTCGGGCCGCTTATGTCGTCTCGACCCATCTCGCCCGCAACTCGGGCCTCTAAAACCACCCCATGCCTATATGGTTCATTTTGGCTCATTGACCTCCACAAGGGCCATTGACCACTTACCCTTCCACAACCTTTTTCTTCGGTGATGACGGGCTCCTACGTCCAACTTGTCTCATGGGATGCTCGTGCCACTTAACCCGAAACTCCCGCACAACATTCTTTGCAGCCATTCGATTTCCCATGCATTCATGACACACAAGCCATTTGGGACCCAACTCTCTCGACATTTCTACAATGCACTCTTCATAGAGCTCCCCTTTCAAGACTCACCCAAGTCCTTTGTTCACATTGTCGACCTAGCCACTTTTTGCATTCGTTCCACTGCTACACCCGTGAGCTCGGTCATTGCACTTGTCATGCCTTCTTTCCGACTAAATCCCATGGCCTCGGTAAAAATGGCTCGATCCCCTCCATATAATTCATTCGCAACCACTTGGGGATCAGTTCAAAGAGACTGCTCACACAAGCCTACCATCCACTATGTTGGCTTGACAAGCTCGAATGCACTACTCGCTCATCGCATGGTGCATGAGCTCGGTCATCAATGGCTTTGAGTTAGTCTAGTGAGATTGATAATCGCTCATTCATTATCTTACATAGTTCTATCTCCTCCATCATCAACATAGATCCTCTGCATGGCTCGGCTCTTTTCTAAGTGGTCTTGGTTATTGCACCGACCATTCACTTCTTATGTTTAAGGCCCGGGTTCTATCTATAGCAGCTTGCTATTTTGTAGTAGACGCATCCATGCATACCTAGAATGAATGTCGAGATGGAGATGGTTAGATTTTGTTTTACATGGCTCAACATCACCAACAAATAGCTCGGTATCAATTTCTGTAGAGCTCACCATTGATAGCTTTGAGGGAATATCCCAACATTCGGAGCTTGGTCCTTGCAAAAATAACTTGGTTTCTTTCCCAAAAATAAGACGCTTCTCACAATTGGAAGGCATCTTGGTTTAGATCTCAATGTATCGCATCACCGACCATTGAGACCACTAGACAATTTTTAAACCTTTTCAACCTCCCTTCATATTTATTTACATTCTAACATGTTAGGGAGTTGTGTGAAGGTGTTGAGAGGCTTTTAGACGCATTATCAAATGCTGCCATTTTTGTTTTGCAAGATGGGTCTCGTTGTTGGTTCTTAAAATGAATAAAACTTTGAAACCAAATGAAGACCAAGAAGAGGAAAAAATCCTCTTGTAACCTTCAACTCTCTCAAAGACCCCGATTTTCCCTAAACAATGAAATCTTCCTATAAGCTCGAATTGGGTATGAGATTCCCTTAGTGCAAGCTCTGCTTTATTGTCCAATTTCACCCAAAGGGTGAAATTGGATAACACCTACAAATATATCACCTCATTAAACTTCACCAAAACTCTTGGTTATTCCTCTACACATACAAGTGACCCTTTTTACTATGTCTCAAGCTAGAATTCACATCTCACATCAACTCGACGACATCATCATAAATACTCTACAACCATTCACCCTCATGGTTAAACACCCTCTTTAGAAATATCTTGAATACATATTTTTTGGCTTGGGATCTCGCTTCCGTTTGGGATCTCAACCCCCTTGGGTCTTACACATACCTCCAAAAAAATTATCCTTTCTTGGGCTCTCCACCCTACTTGGGTTTATCTTCACCTCTCTTTTTCCTTGACATCTCCTACCATTGGAATGTTGTGATCTTTATTCTACCTATCTTGGCTTCTTTTTCCCTGACATCTCCTACCGTTGGAATGTTGTGATCATTATTATTCCTATCTTGACTTCTTTTTCCCTGAAATTTCCTACCATCGAATGTCGTGGTCTTGATTTCTCCTATCTTGGCTTCTTTTTCCTAACATTTCCTATTGTTGGAATTTCACAGTCTTGATTCTTCCTATCTTGGCTTCTTTTTCCCTAACATCTCCTACCATTGGAATGTCACGGTCTTGATTCCACCTATCTTGGCTTCTTTTTCCTTGACATCTCCTACCATTGGAATTTTGCAGTCTTGATTCCACCTATCTTGGATTATTTTTCTCTGATATCTCCTACCGTTGGAATGTTGCATGGTCTTGATTCTGCCTATCTTGGATTATTTTTCCCTGATATCTCCTATTGTTGGAATGTCACGGTCTTGATTCCACCTATTTTGGCTTCGATTCACCCTAGATTTTCCTATGGGATCATTGTGGTCTTATGCATCCTCACTTAGGCTCATAGTCTTGCTTATATTTACCTCTCTTATAGCATCTACCTCATGGTTTTTAGGCTTTTCAGCATTGTTATGTACCCTCTGGGATAATTATCCATGATCTACTTATGCACACCTTCGATTTTTATGACAGCCTCTTTGTAGCTTCTACCATATGGTTTTTTATGCTTTTTCAGCATTGCTACCTACCGCTTGGCTTTTACCTCCATGACATTATGACATCTTGACATTCATCATATGGGCCCCTAGGTAGATGATTTATGTCTTATTAAATATTGATGATCATCTAGTGTTTCCTTTCATTTTTGCTTCTCCATGGTTCTAAGCAAGCATGAATTGTACCCATAAGTAAAAGGATGACTAACACTATCGTGTACACATCGGTAAGTATATTTCATTTCAACTAGTCCTTTATTTTACTTTCCGCATACTTATAGTTTTGGTGTTATGTATTATTATTTTCACTAACTACCCCATGTTTTGCTATTGCAACATGCGGTAATCAATGGTTAGGGCATATGTATTCACCTAATTTTTACGCTTTCTATTTTCATACTTGTTACTAACAATTTCTCTTTTCAAGTTAGAGGTCGCTAATGCATCTATCTCTGGAATGGATTCCTTAAGGGGCTCGTTCTAGGATATGGGTATGGTTATTCACGTAACCATTGGGTTAGGGATGATACATGGAGAGATAACAACTTTTAGCACCATTTTATGTCTTTCTTTTTCTCTTATCCTCTTACTTTATCTCTCATTCTTCTGACATCACCGCTCGTGACCAAGTTTCTTTTTCCTTCCATTATTTTTACCTATCATGACATTGTACATCTCCCCTTTGCATTTTCCACCTTTTTTCAAACACCATCCCCATGCGGCAATCGTGCATCGATGTAAATTCAAAATCCTATCCAATGCCTTCGTCCCACGGGTGATGACGTTGGTATAAATACCCCAACTCTCATTTTCACATTAGGACAATCATATCATATCAATAAGAACTCACCATTAGCTTTTCTCTCTTACTCCAACTTTTACCTTAGCTTTTGGATTTCTTACATCTTGACTCTTGGATTGGAGATTCTTCTTACTTGGATTGGTTTGCTTGCACTTTTGGGTCATCTATAGTGAGCTAGGACTGGATTATTTCCCCTTCTCCACCTAAAAGTTGTTCTCTCTTGGTGTATGGTCCTTTAGGAGATAGATGCATCAATGATTGCCCCTAATAGGTAAGTGATCTAACCCACTTTGTCATTTTGTATAGAGTAGTTTCCTACATTTGCTACATACTCTATGTTAGCTTAGTATTTTATGGACATGTTAGGTTAGCATATTGTATTTTAGTTCTTTATTTCATGTTACATGTTTTACTTCTTAGTACAGACTTTGCATGCTTATTTTATTCATTTTTACCCCCATAGTGTCGATACCTCCATAGGATTCCTTCCTCTTCTTCAACCTAGGGCCTTGGAAACCTTAGGTTTTCCTAGTGTAAGGGTTACTTCCCTTAGGGTATGTGATCATAGTGGTCCCTATACCCCCTTTAATTCTATCCATTTGTGTTTCGGTCTTAGTGTGTCCCTCACTCATTTCCTTGATACCCTAGTTGAATGGATGATAAGATTGTGTGGTGTCTTGACACATTTTTGGCATTCTTTATTCTTTGATTATTGGAGAAATCTTTACCATTCTTTATGTGATCAAACAAAGTGTTGTCGAGACGAACAACATACCTAATGTGGGGTAATGTTGGTTATCATAAAAATGGCTAAGTTTTGAAGTATATAGAGGCACACGCACGTGCGTAATGGCTACAGGAGAAACGCACGATGAGTTAGAAAGATGAGCATGACAAGGGGTTTGCATGCGGAAAATGGAACAAAGTGTGCGCAAGGATCTACAAGGAAGATAGAAGGACTTAGTCACTTTTTTTTTAGTATTGGGATAAATATAGACATGGAGTGTGTGACACACAAGGGGATTTTGTAGTAAAACAGAGTTTTTAGGAAAGAACTTGCAGTTCAAACTCACGCATGAGAGCCAATAATAGAATTAGATTTGGAGTTAATTATAGATAATCTATTATTAGATGTAGCTTGCATGCTTTTTTATCTATCCTTATAGCGGCACATGGCTATTTTTAGCATACAACCTATTTTGAGAGTGCATGGGTGGTGAAGGAAAGTCCCCACCCCTATATATATGTATTGATTTGCACATATTAGAGATTAGTGGGTATAACTAAATTGTAATGATTTATGTTGTTGGTATGATTTTGCGTGTATGATTATGTGATGATATTTATGATGCATTCAACTATTGGTTTGTCATGATTTAATATAATGGATCATTATGGATGGATATTGATTGTTGATGTCTCTATTCATGGTTATTATATGGTAAATCTGGTATTAATCCTTATTTGATCTATATCCTTTCCTTATTATGTGTGTTTCCAAATTGAGATCTGGCTATTATGATGAGATGTATACTTTGATTATGGTTATTGTGAACATGCATGTTAACATCTTGGTAAGACAGTAACAAAGAGGGACCTATTACCTTTGCATACTTCGGTGAGCACGCAGATCTCTTTGAGTGATGTACCATGGTCTAGGGTTTTGAGTGGGAAAATAAGACTACATTTTGGTTATGTTGTCGACCTCTTTTCAAACTTATTACCATTATGTTGCATGATGATGGCATATCGGTTGAATGTTGTATCCATTGAATATTTGGTAATTGATGGACAATATCAATTTACGTGAAGATATGGTTACGACCTGATTTCAATGCGCATGCATGGGTTTAAGAACATATTTATCATGAGCTTTATGATATGTTATTTTGTTTTTTTCAAATAAAGTTGAATGAGTGGTTATCTACATACACATCAAAGAAAAGTTGGAGTTACAGACCAAGGATTTGGATGTAGGAAGAGTATCAGGCTTTTTTTGATGTAGATGAACCTTGGACACGTGTTGTAGATCATTGGTGGGCTAGTATTGTGCACAATTATACTTTGGAGTAAGTTATGTCTATCTATTCTTGTCCGGAAGTTGCTTTGAGTTTAAATTTTTACATGATCCCGCAGAATCTTACATTCACGTTATTCCTTTGTTAATTAAGATCTTGATGGTGGTGTTGAGTTTAGAGCACCTACCTATGGCTATCTAAACATACCACCCCACACAGGGGTAGGAGTAGGTGGTGAAAGATGGTGTTCCTTGTGGTAGAAATGAAAAGAGATGAAAGGAGGTTTAAGTACAATGATGAGCATAGGAGAGGGAATTGGAAAAGTTACACAATATTGAGGAGTCTATGGAGTTGTGAAGGATGATGTCTTGTGAAGGATTTGAAGCTCATGTGGAAGACATGGAGCCAAAGCATCAAGATATCCCCCACTTAGGCAAGCACAATAGAGAATCCCTCCGCCTTCGATGAGAGCACATCCGATGAGGAAAGACTAAGGATTGCATGTGTGTATCTAATACCACTTGACAACCTAGCCCTTGTGCTTGGTGTTTGAGTTCTAAAAGTAACTATTGATAAACATGCAAGTGTAGGTAATCCAGTGGCTTCATGTAGATATCATTTCCTTTGAATATAGAAGTACATTAGGCAACTCATACATCTATGGCATCATAGGTGACAACATCTATGTTGTTTAGAGGACCCTCTTTGGAGGAGTATTTTCTAGCGCTTACTGTAGGCACCTAAAATTGGTTACTCAATTTAGTGTCCCTCCCATCCGTTTACTTGCCTAGGTAACTTGGGGCACGTTTACGTCACCAACTATCCCCTTGGGATATTATCCAATTTGCAATTTAATAGCTTACTCCAAATTTAATTCATCCCATCACATCTTATCTATGAGTGATTAAATATTAAATATTTGATTACGCTTTTCCCCATGCATCTTAATCACTTATCCACCCCAAATTTATTCTACCCATGCATTGCATCCATTTTTAATCTTCCCTAAGCGGGATATTTCCCGTGGTCGGGATAAGTCTTGTCTTTCTCGAATCGATCAATTTGGCCACCTAGGGAGTCTTCTCCGCGATCGGCGCCGACCCATATGGTCGGCGCCGATTTTCTAGGAAGCGGCGCCCGATTATAAAAGCAAGCCCGAGCTCGGTTCTAACGACCAAGAGACTACGGAAGAGAACGGAAGAGATTTCGACGAAAAAAGCGAACGAAGAGCGAAAGATACTGATTGAAGAAAGAGAGATCTTCTTAGATCAATTGTATCAAATTAGGGCAGATCCTGTCCAAATCAATCCCTGAGAGGAGCACCGTTACTCTGCCCCTGTCGTATCAGCGTCGCATCACCATCTATCATCTGGTGACCTGCTCCAGTGTCTCGCCAACTTCGACACATCCAAGGAGACCACATTCACCTTCCAATCCTCCAATCCTATCGCACTTTTGACGCTCCCGATTGTTGATCCCGCCTTGATTGACACTCGATCTTGTCGATCGGCCCGATCGAGTCTCGATCGCGCCCGATCATATCGATCGCGCCGATTAGACCCGAGTCGACGCCGATTTCTCTGCGAGACAGGTAAAGGTCACAGGTAACACAAATCCATGATATTATTTCCATGTTCCTGTTTTACGTACTTTGTCTACTGCTTCGGTTGCTTTATTACCGCAATCAGAAAATCTAGTCTTTATTTACATCCTTTATCATGTATGCTCCTTTTCTTTATTGAAAACGTGGGTGACATCCGCCAAGGAAGCCCATCGCTTCCCGGACCCGCTTCTGGGCGGTCCACCCATATATCTTCTAACGCCATCTTTTTCAAGCAAGCATCGGTGTTATGCGGAGTTACTCGGATCTATTGTGCAAATTGCTCGTGCGCCCGTCTTGTCTACATCGGCTTCCTCATCCGTCTACATCTTCATCAGTATCAATTTCATTGAGGTTTTTCTGGTTCTTGTGTTTAGTTTGGTGCATTAACTTGACAGGTAACAAACGCGAAATTCTTGATCTACGACTTCATCGGGGAAGAGTGTGGGTGTGTAGAACATTGGAAACACATCTGGAAGTACTACAACTTTGTAAACTATGGGAGTTCAGTTTAGTACTACGGTTGGGACACAAGGAAGTACATCCACTAGTTTGGCACCCATAGCTAGAGAGATCGGGAGGTGGTTCGAAGGATCAGGAGGCTCGGATCAAGTGGATTAGGTGGTTCTAGTGGTGGAGGAAATATTGGTGGGGGTTTTAGTTTTAGATTTGGTGGACAAGGTTTACACCCTCATCAACCACAACAGTGTTTTATGAGATGTCTCTTCACCTACTAGAATATAGGGGTATTGAATATGTTGTATAAAATGTGCACAAGTGAAAATTGCTATGGCACGCTAATGAAATCAACCGCTTCAAATAGAAAGGAAATTCAATTTGCTACTACTCTTCAAGGGCACGTGCATAGCTGGTACAGAAAGTATGAACCGCACCAGAATGTGGTGGATTATGATGCTTTGCATTCTATGTTTTTAGCCAAGTTCCATATCCTTTAGTTCAAGAAGAGTATCAACGTGCTTAAGGACATTAAACAGGGCTTATCAGAAAGTGTTCGGGAATATGACATGCATTTTAAGACTTTGTTATCAAATTTGTCTTATGACATACATCCTATTCAACATGCATAGTGGTTTGTTGGTGGATTGTTGACTCCATTTATAAGGGAACTATCTCATAAGACCTTTATGGACCGCCGCAATGCTTTGGAAGTAGCCCTACGTGTTGAGGAATTTGGGAGTGTGGACACTGGAGTAAGTCCATTTTTAAAAGCATGGATTGCAGCAATGGAAAAATAGCTAGAAAATATCTCTACTAATTCAGCTCATGAGACATGCACTAGGATATGGTGTATAGATTTTAAGGTTGAAGGACATACCAAGGACATTTTCCTCGTAATTTGATACATGTCATGTTGTTGGACTGTGATATTTGTCATTTGGACCATGGTACGCAGTAGATGTCCTCTTTTTCAAAGGCACGATCTGGAAGAATGTGTGTATGTATTGTAAGATTTGCAATACTCATACTCATGACATTGTTAACTACAAAGTGATTGATCATATACATGAATCCATTGAAATTGGTGTGCACCAAACTGGTGTAGCAAGTGGATCTAAGGAACAAGGAGAACAACATAATGAAGGGCGTAGTAATGGGGACAACAGGAATAGAGGCTTCGTGGTGGATATAGAGGTCAAGGTTGCGGTAGTGGAAGAGGAGGATTTCCTAGAGGAAATTGTTTTACTTGTGGATGTCCTGATCATTATCATCTCGAATTCCCTAAGAGTGTGGTTTTCTCATGGTGTTGAAAACAACATAAATTTGAATAATGTTCGGACTTATATGAGCATATGAGAAAACAACACAAGTAAGATAAGGGAGCAGCTATGATTAAGATACAACATGCGAGATGGAGATCAATGGATGTCGAAGGTTAGACTGAATTTTGAATTACAATCAGTGTTAGTTACCACACACACTAAGGTTACATGCACTCGTGAACCTCTGAGTATAAGCGAACTATAACAAAGCAAGAAGTGATTAATGCCAAGTACCATGATGTTGAACATCATAAAGAAGTTTACCTAGAGACTATGGACATTATCAGAATCTATAAGGAGAGATTCAAAGCTTGAAGGAGTAGGTGTGTGTAATAAAATTAGATAATAAATTTGAAATCCCACATAAGGATGTAGATTATTTGAAGGAGGTATGTTGAATGTTGCATCAAGAGAACATAATCCCTCTGTTAGGAGAGTGGTTGAGAGAAAAAGTATGGCACACAGTATGAAGCATGAAAGGTAGATACTTCATGTAAAAATCTACCCCCATAATCATGAGTATGATAAGGATATTACATTGAATGTATTCATAGATGGATGGATTCTTAGTAACATTCTGATAGATATAGGTATGGAAGTTAATGTACTTATGTTAGATGTTTGGAATCATATGGGAAGACCACCATTGCAGCCTTCTTTGAATGTGTTGTATATGGAAAATAGAACTAGGGATAATCCTATTGGGGTATTAAAAGATGTGACTATTATGATTCAGGGAGCCAATTTTACTGGGGACTTTGAAGTATTGGAGCTCACAGAAGCAGATAGTTTCCTACATTACTTGGGTGCCCCTAGTGTTATGCGAATAATGTAGATTTTCACTTTAACAAGGGGTACATTAGCTTTGAGAAAAAGGAAGAGTGCATTATTATACCATTAACAATTGTAAAATGATGCCTCATATATTAATCCTTTGAGTGAAGAATATTTTAATAGAATATGTGCGCATATAATCAAAGACCCTAAGGTAATTGAGCCATCTAAGGAAGGAGTAATATAGTGGGATGATGCTCATTCAGTTAGTGATACTACAAGTATTTATTGTGAAAACTGGGTGCATGGAGCTATAGGGTAGTTGGTCGAGAGGTCAAGAACACGATTACTTCCACGATTAGTCCGTACATGGTTAGGTGCTTAAGTTATAACCAGGTACCTCGATACACTAGTGAAGGAAACCCTGATGTATTTCTACATGCCATGAAGGCCCAATGGAAGGATGTTGGTGACAAAAGAAATATGTTGGTTTATGCTCTACACGGGATAACAACATGTTGTGGGTCTACACACAGAGACAACCTATTAGAATGGTGTAAGGTGAGAATCACTTTTTCTACTAGGTTTATAAGGAGTAATGTACCTTCATAGATATGTGAATTCCATGGGAAGTCCCTCTTTTGCACCACATCTGTAATGTGAGATACTTTAAACGAAGGGGCAAGAGGCCTTACCACCATCCCTCTGGGTACATAAGTTCTATACAACCCTCGGTGGCTACGCGTGTGCATGGTATGTCTATGCAGAATTGACATGGGAAATAGTTAATTGGCAAGAGATGACCTCAGGTATGATTCACACTTTTGATTACTTTTCTATTAAACCTTCGGTCAATGAAGCACTACAGATTATGAAGCACATTACTTTGGGAGATAGTGCGAAGGCTAAGGAACTTCTATTAGATATGTTTGGAGAGTTGGATTTAGAGGTGCGCCTTGACCTTAAAGAGATTGGGAAGAAGAAATGTTCCACGCATGGAAACAAATGAAAAGGGTAAACTAGTATGTGTAGTAGATGATGAGGATATTGAGGATAATAACCTAGATGTTAACCACATGATGGAACATGTGAAGTGATGGACACAACAGGTGAAAAGGCATGCACGTATCATGAGCCTATAAAAACAAATAATGTTAACATTAGGAGATGTATGTAGAACCTAATGAAGTGATTATTGGTGACTATTAGTCTAAGCAAGAGGTGGCAAAGATTATTGAGTTGTTGCATGACTTCTTAGAATTATTTCCACATGGCTATAATGATTTAAAATGATTTCATCACTCTTTAGGAAAGATGATGATCAAATTAAAAGAAGGCGTGCGCTCGATTAGGAAGAGACCTTATAGGAGGAATCTTAATTTGTCTCATTAAGGTTAAGGAAGAAATTTATAAGATGTTGAAATCTGGAATCATTGATCCCATTCTAGAGTCATAATGGGTTAGCCTGATGGTATTAAACATAAATAAAGATGGTAGGATAAAGATCTATGTGGACTACAGAGAGTTGAATGTTATTTGTGTCATTGACCCTTTTCCCATAGATTTTAATGAGATCTTGGAGGGTGTCGTAGGGCACAAGATTTACTCTTTTACTAATGGGTTTTCAGGATATCATCAAGTGTGCATAGCAAAGGAAGATCAGGAAAAGATAAATTTCACCATTAAATGGGGAAGTTTTGCATACAAAATTATGCCCTTTGGGTTGAAAAATACACCAATTGTGTTCTTGTGCATTGTGGTACAAGCATTTCAGGACTTCATTCATAAGTTTTTACAAGTATATCTAGATGATTGGACAATGTATGGTTTGGTTAAGGATCATTGTGACAATTTGAGGCTTATGTTTGAGAGGTGTAGGTAGTTGAGAATCTCTCTAGAATATTAAAAATGTATCTTTACGACACCTTTTGGCACTTTGATTGGGCATATTATTTGTAAGGAAGGCTTGTTGGTAGATCTAGCCAAGGTTGTTGTGATATTTGGATTGGAAGAACCACATAATCAAAGTGAAGTGCGTGGATTTCTTGGTCATACAGGGTATTACAGGAAATTAATTAAGGGCTATGCAAAGATTTTCATACCCCTATAGGAAATTTTGAAATCTAAAGGAAAATTCTATTGGGGTGAGGCGTAACAGAGGTGTTTGAAACACTAAAGGAATGGTTGACCATTGTACCTAGTTTACACTTTTCTTCATGGGACAAACTATTTCATGTTCATGTGGATACTTCTCATATGGAAATTGGCATAGTGTTAGCGCAACCAAGATAAGGAATTTTAGACCACCCTATTTGTTTTGCAAGTAGGAATTTTACACCAGCTGAAAATAACTATACTACTACTGAGCGCGAAGATTTTTCCATGATTTACACAATGCATAATTTCAAAAATAGTTATTGGTAACCCTATTTATCTTCTTCATAGATCATATGGCACTTAATTATTTGGTCAACAAGATTGTTTTACAAAGGCACATTTACATGTGGATACTACTATTCTAGGAGTTTTAGTTTACAATGATTGTAAAACCAAGAAAAAGTAACTCGGTGATCATTTGTCAAGGATCAATTCTGGTGAGGACATGTAGAGCATTGAGGACACAATATTGATGCAAAACTCTTTAGATTGAATCATGCGCCCACCAAGTTGAAAGATATTGCAATCTTTTTGTGCATTGGACATGTGCCTAAGGGAATGAATACATTAGAGAAGAAGCAACTTGCAATACGCACGGCACCTTACTAGTTGATAGGTGGAGACTTATACAAACTTGGTTGGGATGATTTTTGCACCGGTTTGTACTAGAACATGAGCATGAGGCAATAATGGGAGAAGCTCATGGTGGAATTACAAGAGGTCATTATGCAGAGATGTCACCGCACACAATATTTTGATGGTTGGATTATGGTGGGAAACTTTGTATAAGGATGTCAAGGAGTATGTCAAGGCATGTGATCATTTCGGCCTTGGGAATATTGGAACCAGATATGAGATGCCTTTGAGGTTGATTGTAAGTGTTGAACCATTTGAGAAATGGGAGATTGACTTTGGGACCCTATTTCCCCACCTATGTGTAAGACTAGTGCGCATTATATTATAAGTTATACAGACCTATCTAACAAGGTGGGCGTAAACAACACCTATAAAGGATTGCATGACAGCTATAAGCAACAAGATTTCTATGGGAAAACATTATCAAAGCATGAATGGATGTTTGTTAAGCTTAATAAGTGATAGAGGCAATCATTTTCTTTAATGATACCATCAAAATTATTTTGGATAAATTTATGTTGGTGCACCACAAGACAACACCCTATCACCCACAAGACAATGATACTACTAAAGCTTTCAACAAGATATTGGGACATAAGTTGACAAAAAAAATTGATGTTGTACTTTGGGCATATAGGACTACTTATAAGGGATTGAACAAAGCTACACCCTTTCAGCTTAGTGTTTGGCACGAAAGGCCGTATTTCTTGTGGAGTTCATGTTGTCATCCTTATGTATGCATGCACAGGTGGATTAGATGATGAACAATCTATTGAAGAGTGCATAGAAAAACCGATGTGGTTAAATTAGTGGTGCATTATTGCTCGGTGGATCCAGAAGATAGAAAAAGTGAGATAGAAGGCATGGCATGATAGACATATTTAGAATAAAGCATTTGAGGTGGGAAAGATGGTTCTTTTATATGATTCAAAGTTTACGCGTCACCCACCCAGGAAGTTGAAATTTCATTACTTGGGACCCTTTGTTGTAACAAAAATATTAGAATCATATGCTTGTTAGTTATAAGCGCTGGATGGCACTTTCTTTCCCGATTACTTCAATGGGAGTAGGTGAATCCCTACTATAAATAAGTCTTCTTGGTGTTTGTAATAAGGAAATATTTCCACTTAGATTAGATTTCCTTTTCATTCATTTCATTTATATGTGTTTCCTTTCATCATTATTATGCTTTGTCAATTTAGTTTAGTATTTTGTTGTAATAAGCTCACTTGTGCGACAAAGAGCTAATTACTATCTATTTGAGTTCATGTGTAGAGGACCATGCATACTTTTAGTGTGGGGTGGATTACAAGCAAGAGCACATAGAAGAGAAAAAAATTGATGATTACGGTGGCCTAAGAGCCAAAGAGTGTGCACGTCGATAATGATTTTGGTTACTAGAGAACATTGATAAGGTTTCATAAGAAGGATGGTGATAATAAGGACAATGCCTAGAGGAAAATCCATGTATGATCAGTGAGTGCACAATGTAACAGCACAAGGTACAAGTAACATGGGGAACTACTTGGTATAAGATGCAGAGGTTTATGTACTTCAGTGCATGGAGCACACATAAGGAGGTTTGTGGTAGTGGAAGTAGTTGGCATGCCTGAAGGTTAAAGTGGAACATGTGATGAACGTGTGTTGAACACGCGATGGAAGCATGATGAAAAATACATAAAAGGTAGGAAAAGTGGAAGAGATGAATTAAATGTACTAGTATGGTGGTAGTTGGCAAGCCATGAATGTGGGTAAAATTTGGAAACCAATAAATGAAGTGTCGGGGTAAAATCATTTTTACCTTACCTTGTTTATTCTTTCATGTGACCTAGGGTGAACTTGAGAGATTTATTGAGAAATCAAGTGTCGATTTAGAGAATCTATAACCAGGGTGTGAAAGAAGACATGACCAAGTGAAGAGTGAGTTCCATTAGAGGGAATCTTGTAGGTTAAAAAGGTGTGGCATGGAATCACAACTTCTCTCGGTTAGGGTTTCAAGAATTAGGGCATGGAATACAAAATTTGAACTAAGAAGTGTAGCATTGGTTGTGCAGAGATAGTATGTGGTAAGAATTTTATGGAACTAAGGGCGAGTAAGGCATAAGGTAATATTTTAAGTTTACACGATGGAGATGGCACCAAGGAAAGTAATGACCGCATCACCAAATAAGAAGGGCAAGGGTAAGGAGAAACCAATACCTGTAGATATCCAGGAAGAGTGGTATGCAGAAATGCAGTACCCCGATGGAGTGTTGATGGGGAAGGAGTGGGTATCACATGTGAGGAACATGGTCATGAGTGACTATAATCATCATATGGATCTGACGTCGTATGACAAAGTGTCGAACTTATTCAACCAAAAGAGGAGAGAACCCCAGACATATAAGCCCATGTATGATGAAAAAGGGAAGAGGTTATTGGAGAAGGAAGGGATATTACAGTTATATGATCTTTCATTCTTTGGGAAGCCTAAGATTCTATATCAATCATTGATGTCGTGTGTGTTCACGATGATTTTTTCTATTTCGCATGCAGGAGGATCTACCTTACATGTGCAATTGATTGAAAAATATATTGGTCTGATTGGTATGGGGTCACATTTGATGAGGACTTAGCGAATGATGCCGAGGTAAAGAAGACTACAGTAGAGTTTGAATACAAAAAGGGAGGGCATGCAATGGATATCATTAAACTTGATGATCTTGTCATGAGGATGGCCACTGCTTACTCACAAAGTTGAATGGACAAGAAAGGTGGACCCAAGTGAATAAATGTTGGCTGCATGTATGTAAGAAGATATCGAGGGGACGATATATAACATTGCCTCTTTTATAGCAGAAGAAATCATTGAAGTTGTGCAAGATGGAGATAAGATTATTTTTGGAAATGTTTTATTGGTGATAGTTTTCTTAGAGATTGGGGTGCCCGATGGGCCAAATGATAAAATATGGGAGTATCCCGAGGAATACCCATCTCCTACAAAGTGGTTTGCAAAGTATATCTGCGAGTCGGTCACACAAACATATAGAGCGCGGGAGGAAAAATGGTATAAGCGGATGCATGATGCATTCGGTGTTGAATGGTGCATTCCAAGCAAGTTACCTACCCCGGTGCATGTGGTTCCCGAGTTCACGGTATATCAACAATTTTGTATTGGGAGATTCACCTTGAACGATGGTACCAAGAGCTCATGGTGCAAACTTATGTTTTCTTTTACAATGTAGTACTTTCAGAGTCATGTTAACAGGTTCAAGGAAGCACACAAGTAAATAATTGATGTAGACAAAGTAGACAAGGAGCACCATGAAATTATTCAGACACTTGTCTACCCCAAAAAGAGTGCCTATGAGGAGAAGTATGTATCACAGAGAATTCCTCTGTATAAACCTCACATTACGTTGTCAATAGCTTTGGTAGATGCAGCAAAAATATATATATCTAAGGCCATAGGTTATAGATGGAGTGTTCATGGAAGATGATGTAACCATCCCTAAAGAACCCTCTACATGGAAGAAGGTTAAACAAAAGAAACAAGTGTGTGAAGAAACTCCCACCATCAGTGGAAGTGAAGGAGGAAGTAAAGATAAGACTCATGTTTCTAGCGCACCTATAGGGCAGACATCAACGACATAGGGAGGTGGAGCCAAGCACATATACGAGGAGGCATCCTACCAAAGGAAGATATCCGATAAAGAAGAAACAAATGGTATTACCTAGCTCGGACTCCGAGGACACGAGAGTCGGAAGGAAGAAGAGGTTGAAAGTGAGAAAGAACTGGTAGAAAAACTAAGCCCACATCTGTACACCATTGATGAATCAGATGCAGAGGACCAAAGCACACAATTTAAGGACACCCATGTTATATATTTGGATGAAGAATAAATTAGGGTACATGTCACTCGGGCCACGTAAGAGAAACTAGAGTCAACTCCAAAACATGGGGCTAGGCACACTCGACCCCGCTAAAGCATAAACTAGAAAAATAATTGCAAATATCATTGAGCATCTAGTGGAGCATGAAGTGGCACAAGGTGAAGAAAAAGGAGTGAAGAATGGACTGAGTCATTAAGCGTGGGCACATCTCTTGCAATAGGCTTTCTAAGGGTTTTCAAGGAAAGAATAGGAGGCCAAGGTACACCTTACAGGATCTAGTAATGCAATATGTTGACGACTCGAATAAGGTTTTTTGTGCTAGGTATCAGAGAATCATACCTCCGGATCAATTATTATTTCAGTCATTTTTCATTAAGGAGGAGGTGCTACCGCGCACCAGGAAGATGTTATCCTAGGTGCTTTAGTCACATATCGATGAGCCAGAGTTCGAGGTAAGTGCTCATTCATTAATAGATACCCGAGATGTGGTAACTTTGAGAGATACATATCTGATAGTTGATACCTAGCAGTTGTCAGATGAACAAGCATGCAATGCACTGAATACATTATTAGTGGAGGTTAGTGCTAATATTTTTATAAGAATAGAAAAATATGATTTATGCAGAGGGAGTTGGATGAGAAGAATAAAGAAATAAGAGAGAGATAGAGAAATAAAGGAGAAGGAGAAAATTATTGCGCATTTAAAATATGAATTGAGGAAAGAAAAAGGGTGGACAAGCGTGGCATATAAGAAGGTAGAGTGCATCATTGAGGTGATCTTACTTGCATGCCCAGATTTGGCCCCTCATGATGGAGCAATGTACGAGACAATGTTTCATTATGTCTGAGGATCTAACATGCATAATTACCACTCAACGGCCACCCTTGCATTGGAATCTACAAAAGAATTCTTGGCACGACAGAAGCAAAAAGAAAAGGAACAAATTAAAGCTGCCATAACAAAATATAATGAGTTAATCAAAGGAGTGAAGGCAACTCGCTAATGTTGTAGATTTTTTTATGATAACTGTGAAGATAGGGATCATGTAGTAGGACTACTTGTTGCCAAGGATGAAGTAGATCTAAAGAATTCCAAGTCAAGAACAAAGGGAACAGGGTGGAACATGAAATAATATTGGCTAAGGTTGAGAAAAAGAGGGAGGAAATTGATCTGTTAAGGGCCTTAATCAAAAATAAATTAAAATAACTTTACCCCCGAGTCACATGCAGGATGGATGCGTTAGTTGATATAGGGAAACAATTAGAGACTATGGTCAAAACATCAAGGCAAGGGGTGAGGAATTGAGTACTACAAAGGTTCTTAAAATTATGGGTGATGCCCTAATCAAAAAAGCACGAGTTGGAGGGATGGAAAACATTGGAAGCATTGGTGAATAAGGAATTCTCCTTCTTTTTTCCCACTAAATTGGATTATTTCATTCTTTGCACAAACCATGTTAACATTCTTTGAGTGATCAAGCAAAGTGTTGTCGAGGACGCACAACATACCTAGTGTGGGGTAATGTTGGGTATCAAAAAATGGATAAGTGTTGAAGTATATAGAGGCACGTGTGCACATGGAATGGCTACAAGAGAAACACGTGGATGAATAAGCAAGATGAGAATGCTTTGGATGACAAGGTTTACGCAAAGAAGATGGAACAAAGTGTGCACGAGGATCACTGCAGGAAGGCAAAGGACTTAGTCACTTTTTTGAGTATTAGGCTAAATATAGACATGGAGTGTGTGACACACAAGGGGATTTTGTAGTTAAGAAGAGTATATTTTTAGGAAGGAACTTACAGTTCAAACTCACGCATAGGAGCTAATAATAGGATTAGATCTAGAGTTAATTATAGATAATCTATTATTAGGTGAATCTTGCATGCTTCTTTAGTTATACTTGTAGTGACACATGGCTATTTTTAGCATACAACCTATTTTGAGAGTGCATGGGTGGTGAAGGGAAAGTCCCCACCCTTATATATATGTATTGATTTGCACGGATTAGAGATCAATGGGTATAACTGAATTGTAATAGATTTATGTTGTTGGTATGATTTTGCGTGCATGACTTTGTGATGGTATTTATGATGTATTCAGCTATTAGTTTGTCATGATTTAATACAATGGATCATTATGGATGGATATTGATTGTTGATGTCTCTATTCATGGTTATTATATGGTGAATCTGGTATTAATCCTTATGTGATCTATATGTTTTCCTTATTATGTGTGTTTCCAAATTGAGATCTGGTTATTATGATGAGATATATACTTTGATTATGGTTATTATGAACATGCATGCTAACACCTTGGTAAGATAGTAACAAAGAGGGACCTGGTACCTTTACGCACTTCGGGTGAGTGCTCGATTTGTCTGAGTGATGTATTAAGCACGTCTAGGGTTTTGAGTGGGAAAATAAGACTACATATCGCCAAAGTCCGCTTGACCAAAAGATGGAGTTTAGGGGTCAAAAAAATATGATTTTTAATCCAAATGATCCACCGAGTTTATTCCCACCATTTTCATGAGTTTATTCAACTTAAAATTTTATTTATGGTCCAAGGCTTCCAAAGCAGAGAATCGAGAACTAGAGGAACGGCGAATCGCTGTCCTCGTGTTCCACCAAAGTCTTCTTGATCAAAATATGGAGTTTCGAGGTCGAATATTATATGATTATGACTCAAAATTATCCACTAAGTTTATTTCCACTATTTTCATGAGTTTATTCAACTTAAAATTTTATTTATGGCCCAAGGCGGCCAAAGCAGAGAATCGAGAACTAGAGGAACGGCGGAACTATTCCTTGTGTTTCGTTGAAGTACACTTGACCAAAACATGGAGTTTTGGTGTCAAAAATTTATGATTTTGACTCTAAATGATCCAATAATTTCATTCCCAAATTTTTCATGAGCTGATTCAAATTAAAATTTGATTTATGGCCCAAGGCAGATAAAGCGGAGAACCAGAGAATCGGAGGAACGACAAAATTGTTCCTTGTGTTCCGCCAAAGTCCGCTTGACCAAAATATGAAGTTCCAAGGTCGAAAATTATATGATTTTGAATCCAAATTATCAAATTATTTCATTCCCAAAATTTTCATGAGCCAATTCTTCCCACATTTTTAATTTTACCCCTATTTTTTATTCTTCTCACGAGCGGTTCTAGAAGGTTTAATTGCCTTCGAAGATAAACTTGTAATTTTATCTAACTTATCACATGGACCATGTAGAGGGCCAGATTATATTAAAAAATTTTGTAATCAATTCCTAACCCTTTTTAACTCCCAAAATACTTATTTGAATCTTCATCAGATCGGGATCTTCACCGCACTTTATCGCCAATATCTCAAAATCCGAACGGCAGCGGAATCTCCGAAAACTTTTTAAAATGTGAATTAGGACTTATTATATTTTTTATGAGTATTTTTTCACTTTAAAAAAATACCTAAGGCTCCTAGAAAATCCAGAACAATATCACTAGCTTTTTCACTACTTTCATTTCCCTGCACCGTGTTATAAGTAGCCCGATGTTGCACAAATTGTTCCTAAAATAGTTTCACCTTACATAACTTCCCTAAACTACCTCTGATGATATCATAGCCCAATCACACACTTCTTGAGGCATTATCTCTTCTTGGTTCATCTCCATAGGGTGTTCATTAGGTGCCAAAGTCTTGAAAATATGCCTTTTTAGGCCTCAGGAGTAGTTCCTTCAAAGTGGATCAAAATGAATCCATGAATTACTTCCCACCAAATTACCTGCACATGAAACACACTTTAAAAATCTAGTTATCACATCCCTCTTGGCCATGATGGGGTTTACATAGTCAACAATTGGTCGGAGGGCAGGTTTACATTACTCGGTTCAGGGATTTTTGAGTGTGGGCTTAGTTGTCATGGAATTTTTTTCAATTTTTCATGCTAGACATTTAGCATGACAACATATGGATAAGATGAAGGTTATGTAGTATATAAATGGTATGCACTTGAACTTCCATGATGAGATCAACATGGTGCAATTATAGATCAAAGAGGAATCATATCCATATGCTTTCATGAGATGATGATAAGTTTGTGTGAAGATAACAAAAATATACACTAGGAAAGGGATAATACAGAGATGGGAAGGAGCACCTTGTGCTTAAGAAATGGAATGGAAAATATGTGAGCAATGTGTAAGTGTTATAGGAGATAGAAGAGAGTCTACTTTGGGGAGAGGAAGAGGTAGCACTTTGGGAGGGGAAGAGGTAGATCGTCGAAAAAACATACTTTATATGCAAAGAAAATGATCACCACACTTATGAATTCCTTGTGATTTGAGTGAAAGTGAAGGGAGAAAACAAGGGAATGGTGCACAATCCCTTTAAATCAACACAAATTCCATCAAAATGGTCATGTAGGTATAGGACCCTAAGGAAGGAGAGAGCCTACTCACTATGAGGAGATTATTCAAGGTTGCGACCTCTTCCTCGTGCACCCGACCTCCCGAGGTCATGCCGAGACAAAATTTGGTGAATGTTGAATGTGAATGGGTATAGATAAGCTAATCGGGTAATCTTATATCCTCAATACGCAATAATGGAATCTGCGAATCTAAGGCAAAGAAGGCCCTCCTAACCTAAATTGGTGTAATGGATCGTTCGACATAATAGTTGTTCGTAGAGGCTCCAAATAATGTCGAGTTCACGAGATCCTGTTTCTTTATTGGATGCATGGGAAGTGGCTTGTGGGAGCTTCGTATATATCTCCAGACAAGGTCATGAAAATGGTGATAGGAGGTTTAGTGGATTCGTAGTGAACTATGGGTGGTTTTCTAGTCTAGCCTAGAAAATATTAGATTGATTGGCTTCTATATTTAATACGGAGAACTGTGTGATGATATCTGGCGGGAGTGGTGAGGATCTAAATACTAGCATTCGTAAACCGGTGTCAATACTTAACCGATTTGCAGGCTTGTTGGGTTATAGGACTTGGGGATTACAATAGTGAGTTCATCGTTGTTATGGACCTGTTATGGTCATGTGAAGAATCAATCCATTCTTCCAACTATCCAAGAATCATACGCCTTTTCATACTCTATGTTTAGAACTAGAAGTTGTATAATTTTCTCGCAGTACCTAACAGTGTTCGAAACTTGAATGCGTAAGCTAGTATCTATGTCAATGAGGAGGTCTCCCAAGCATCAGGTTGTGGAACTAAAGGCTCCAACCAAATGCTTGTTCTCTTTCAAATCCTTTTACAGCTATTCGAGTATTTTATCAAGGCATTCTATAGTTAGGATGGTTTGACCAAAATGTGTATACCTTGTCGCCTTCGATATTTAACCCTCTCAATTGTTCACTAATTTCTTGTAGGTTTTTTTTTACTCGAAAGACTTGTATCCTAAGGTCTTGATCTATATTAGCTAATGTCATAGCTAGATTTGGTTGAGGCACTATTAGTTCAAATATATATTCTCTAGGCTCTCTAGGTCATATGATTGTCATATAAAGTGTTTCAATTTTTAACTAAAATTAATAAACCGATTACAAAAGATGTATTTACACTATGCAATAATTTTTCTATTTTTGTATTTTCGATGATGTATTTTAATTAGAGAGCAATACTCTAGTATATTTAGAAAGCTGGAACAACTAATCTAGTAATGTAATAAAAACAAACAAAGTAGCCTAGTGTGGCTATTTTTCACTGTGCGCTTGTGATTCTATCCTAAATATCTAAGCAATTAATTATTTTGAATTAAAAACTCTCTATCCTACCTTAGAAGTGAGGAATGAATCACGCTTCTCGTAAACTATCAATCCCCACTTCCTCTGTGATATCGAGAGTGAACTTTTGATTGAAATAAAAGAACTCACTACTCTATTTGATGTGTCAGAACTAGAAATTTGATAGCTCAAACCTAGCGTTTACGTAACAATGGTAAATCCAACAGTGTGTGATTTCATCCCATCAATTTGATCTCGCTCATTCCTTCGTATTCTCGTGAATCCGTAAAAGCATGTATATGATAGTATCAACGTAAGATGGTATTCAAACAATGGCATCTTTGGATAGAGACTGAATAAAATGCAAGTAGGAGAGGGATAGCGCAAGTGAACAGAGCTTGACTATGCAATTCCTAGTGGGATTTATTACAGAATACAACACAAGTGTACCGAGAGTTTTAGAATCTATCCTTGTGATAAAACAAAACATGTAACTTTAATGGATTCTAATCTGAAATGAAGTTATTCTATGCTAAACTGATTGTATGGAGCAGCAATGGAACAAGACTGAAACAAGAAGATTGAATGACTTCTAAACAACAAAGGAAAACTAATAATTGATGCAAAACATGAAGCTAGTAGAATTCTAAGCAAGAAATTCAAAGACTGAATAAGAGAATTGAGAAGGTGAGGGGCCATTTGTTTGAAAACAAGTTGGCTATTTATAACAAAAGCATTTACCAGAGGGTAAGTCCCAATTGAACTTTTTTACTATAAACAAAGGGAAAACACTATTACCAGGGAACCAAAAACATTAATGCAAGCCAAAGTGGTTGAAGAAAGTGGGTGAAATTGAAGATTTACATTTGACGTGATTGTCGGAAGAATCTGGAAAACACATACAAGACCACCGCCCATGCGGGCGGTGGGTGGTTACGACCGCCACCCCGTCTATCCGGGCAGCGCTTTCATCACTAAAGACTAAAATATAAGAAAACAGGGGGCAAAGGGAAAAACAAAGCATGCAGAGGCCGAGCAGGGAATGCGAGATACAAACGTATACTTGGTGAGCTTTTCTGGATCTTGAACAACTTGCAATGAGACCTATATCATCATAGGGGTATATGTAACATCGCTTCCAAAGGGCACAAGACTTCTACAATTTCATGTACGTACATATTTCCCCCTTAGAGAAGTGTCTTAGCCATGAAGAGGCATAAAACGGTGGATCTGAGTATTGCAATCCCAAAATGGGGAGTTAGGAGTTATACCTGACACGCCCGTGTGTTGGAAATTCACCATCCAAAGTCCCGCTATCTGCAAAACAAAAGGGGACTCAAGTGCAGATAGATAAAACAATTTGAGAAATAAGGCTAAATTGATATGAAAAGAGGACTTACCATCTACGCAGGGTTTAGAACTTACCTCCATCGACGCTCCGACCCTGTGAAAGACATTCAAAATCAATTTTAGAAAGCTATATATATATAATGAACTCATTTCACTATTCATTTACGTGGATTGATTTGATAGTTTTTGAGCTCTGGGACCCACGGTGATGGTTTTCGACGAGAGTATAGTCAAAACATTCGTGGTGAGATAGCGATCATGCCTCCGAGAGCGGAACATCGACCCGCGAAGTCTCAGGTTAGTTCTTCTCAATTTATTGTTTTTAAACCTAAAATGTAGAAATGATAAAATCTTTGTCTTGGGGGTATTTTTGAAAATACTAGTTTTAAATGTGTCTCTAGGGGGCACCCATATGGTAGGTTTTTACTTTAGCAAAAATGGTGCATTTGCTTGTTTTTGGGCACTTTTAGGTATTTGAGCCATTCGTGTTTGTGGGACAGGACTGCCGCCCCGTGTAGGTGGCGCTTATGGGACCGCTGCCTTAGAAGGTGGTGGTTACGGAACCACCGCTCCGCACAGTGGTGGTGGTTCGTGACAGTAAAGCCAAAATAATGTTTTAACTTAACTTATTTTTGCATTTTCAGCATTTTTACTTTTCTTAAAAGTCTTTCCAATTGGATTTTGATACTAACTTACTCCTTTTTTGTGTTTTTGGGTGTATGCAAAAGAAGGAGGAATACATTATATGGAGTCAAGAGAGGGAGTGTGATTGGCTCCCAAGCAGTGTTAGAGGCACTCACTCAAGCACAAGTGAGATAGACTTCAAAGGGTCGACATTTGGAGGATTGCACAGTCCCTCACATTGACTCCGTCACCACATACTATGTGACTTATTTTCATACTAGGATGCGGATCAAAACACCTTTCGACTGTCAGAGTTAGGGGTGAGTGGACCATCACCCTAGAGGATGTTTACTCTGATACTGGGGGTTCCGATCCTTGGGCGAGGCTGTCTCTTAAGATAGCAGATATCGAGATCTTAGGTGATTCAAAGGGACTACCTACATGGGGGATGTCGTTGTATTGATGGGATCGAAGAAGGGAGTGAGGATCCACTCCATTATTGAGTCATACATTCATGTGCTCTGCAAGGCCATCATGGGCATCCTTGCATCGAGACTGATTGGGGACAAGGGAGGGGACACCCTCTTATATTGTTAGGCCCCCATTATTGTACAAATTGAGGGCCATGGACATGTCTACGCTTGGGTAGTAGATATCCTTGGGACCACCTACCATGATTTGCAGGTGGTCCGACTACGTGGATAGTCACTGAGCCACCTGACTCTTGTTATGAGTTTGGTGTATGAGCATATCACTCCATATGGGAGAGGTGACTGTTACATTGATTGCTTGTCAGACTACCAGTTAGCTGGTAGACATGGTGGGGAAGTTAGAGATCCATCCCTTTGATAGAGTACCACAGACAGTTTGGCCTCCCTATATTGACATGTTTCCTCCAATGGGGCCATTGTATAGATCTATCTGTGAGGCTCGGGGAGGTCCTAGAGGCCGGGGTTGGACTATTGTTACTCCCGGTGTTCCCATTATGGCTAGGAGGGTAGTACGTGCTCAAGGGAGAGCCAGTGCTCCTCAGGCACCTTTACTTCAGATTTCCGCCGATCCCGGCCATAATAGCGATGAGACCATTGACGTGGACTCCAAGTCTAAGGAGTTCACTGGGGGAGAGACAGAGGAGGAGACAGAGGAGATGGAGATCAGTGAGATGGGTGGGAGGGATGATAGTGATCCCGAGTTTCATGATACTCGTGAGATCCTACGGGCCAAGAGGGCAGAGCAGAGCATAGAGAGGGTGACTCTGGTCTCAGAGGAGTTACTCTCTTAGGACTTAGGTAGACATGGTGAGTCCATTGCAGGCCATCACATTGCCCCAAACATGGGAGAGGGACACCACCGATGGGCAAAGATCAATAGCAGCGTGGATCCTAGAGATCCTTCTTGAGGCCCGGAGATTCAAGTGAGTTTCACTCTTCTCTTGACATTTGTTTTAGTTAGAATTGTCTTAGTCGTTATTAATTTTTGTTTTGTTTACTCTTGGTTTTATCTTTGATCATTTTCTAACTTGTTTTTCTCCTTTACTTACAAAGGATCACCGATGAGTGGCAAGACTTGATTTTCTGAGTATGTATAGATAACCTGTTTCTCCCCGCAGAAGACTCGTGCCGAGATATATGTAGATGTGGGGAGCCTTCAATAGCCGGTAGGCATA
Organism: Taxus wallichiana var. yunnanensis; assembly: GCA_018340775.1. NCBI lineage: Eukaryota > Viridiplantae > Streptophyta > Pinopsida > Cupressales > Taxaceae > Taxus > Taxus wallichiana. The sequence goes on from CM031236.1 coordinate 43,572,882, forward strand.
CTGATGTTTTTTCCTCTGTCTGGCATGTGGCGAAGATCATGACTTCTCTCCGCGCTGAGGTAGTTGGATATAGGACAGCCGAGCACTTGATGAGGAGGAGTCATTCTCATAGTGAGACGCAACATCGGGCCGTGACAAATGAGCCCTTAGTGCATTCATAGCGTCGGCATAGCCGAGTCCTAAACATGGTCATGCGCCTTCAGGATCCCATAGGGGTTGAGAGAGCCACTCTTGTAGTATTTTGTTAGATATTTATATGAGTGTTTTTGTACTTTTCGGGCTCATTGAGCATTTTGACCATGCCTAGTGCATGATGGCATTGTATATGAAACTTGATATATATATATATATATATATATATATATCTCTTTTGATCTAGACTCCTGTACCTAGAATTTCATGACTTGTTTCCACTAGATGTTTGAGAGTATTTGTTTTTATGTTTTTCAGTATGTATGCAATGGATGACAAATGATAACAAATGTTGAGTAGAATGGTTCTCTTTTTTATGCTTTTGTAATGTTGATATGCGATGATATAAACATATGGTGGCTTTGAAGTTTTGACCTCTTCGGGCAATGTTTGTAATTTCTTCTTATGTTGGCAAAACGTGATGAATGTAAAGTGATAAAGAGATGAACTTGCCCCAATCCCAATTCCACGCAACTAGTAAGATGCGAGGGCTCAACACCAAGAGTTAGGAAGGGCACAAGTTGTATGAGTTTGACTGAATGGAACGATGAGAGACAGACAAACCAGTAACAGAAACCAAACTTAGACCTACACACTTACCCTACTCAGAACTACCACCAAGCTTAGAAGGCCACTTACTTTCTAGTTTATCTAGACTTAGATTCATAAATGGCAACCTGGTTGACAAAATCTAGTTTTGAGGATTTGATCTTTTCTGGAGTTTGGACATTTGTTTTCTCTTAATATGATCTGATTTGTGCTTTTTGCATACCAAGATTTGTTAATTTGTGTGAATGGACCCCCCACACCCTGCCTCATGCTACTAGTAAGAAGCACGGGTTTGTCACCAAAGGAAAGATATAGGTAAGGGCACTCCTTTCCTTTCCCAACCTCACACCACCAATAAGAGATGTGGGCTTATCACCGAAGGTTGATGGGGCAAAGAAGTGTGTAAAATAAAATATTTTGTTTGCTTAGTGCTTTTGATTCCATTTGATTTTGACATTTCTGATCTATGACTTTGGGATATCCTTTCTTTAAAATAGACTTAAGAGGGATAGATGTGACACCAAGAAGCTTCTAGAATAGACCGTAGGTAAGGAAAACTTCACCTAGTAGAAAGAAAGAGCAAAACCAAGTATGCAGGCCTTGGTATGGTTTTCATCAATACTTGTCTGTCGAACTTGATGAGAAGATTTGAAAAGTAGTTGATGATGTATGAAGAGATGTGTTTTGAATGCTTTTGCCAATATTTTAAGAATTTTGCAAGAAATTTCTTAAGAGTAAGTTCTTGGACTACCATTTTTATGAAATGAGTGGACAAAATGAAACAAATTAAATGACGATGTAATGTAGGTAACTATAATGTACAAGTGGTGATTCTGATGTCTTATGCGTAAAACCGTTTAAGATGTAAGGAATTGACAGTTTCACTGAATTCCTCACCTTCTAGTGTGCACAAAAGATACACACCATTACCATAGTCCCTCATAACTCAAGATGGGCCCAACCACTTGGGTCGGAACTTCCTTCCTTCACCGGTTTTCCTATCGATCCGGATGTCTAGCCTTAGAACTAGATATCCCTCATATATTTCTCACTCATAGAATTTTTTGTTATACTGCTAGCACATCCGGTCAAAGATAGACTCTGTCTTTGTTGTTCGGCATTTAGCCTGGCCTCATCAAGGCTTTCCAATTGAGAGAGGTGTGCCTCCTATAAAATTCTTCATCCAAAATCCTTGTAATGAGATGCGAGACCGAGTAATTCAACCTCAAGTGGGAGAATTGCTTCTACTCGAATACCATGGAAAAAGGAGTTGCTCTTGTTGGTCTTCTTATCGAGGTTTTATGGGCCCACAAGGCTGGATATAGTTTTAAATGCCAATCTCGCTTGTTCTCCTTGATTGTTTTGAGGAGAATAGCCTTTAACATTTTATTTGTCGCTTTGGCTTGCCCATTGGCTTGAGGGTAGTAAAGAGAGGCCATGTGATGGTTTATTTTGAATTTGTTGCATAACTCACAGGACTTCGTCATTTTTAAAGGACGTGCCATTATCTGAGATAATGACTTGTGGGACACCATACTTGCAAATGATTTGGTTTAGAATGAATTTGGCAATTACCGAACCTAGTACGGTGGTGAGAGGCATGGCCTCCACCCATTTGGTAAAATATTCCGTGGCTGTAATTATAAAATTATGGCCATTGGTTGATGAGGGAGAGAATTTTCCTATCAAGTCCAGACCCCACGTGGAGAAGGGCCACGGGGTCGCTATTGGTTGTAGGGATTGTGTTGGCATGTGAATCTCGTGAGAGAATTCTTGGCATTTGTGGCACTTACATACAAATTCTACTGCATCATGTTCGAGAGTGGGCCAAAAATAGCCCATCCGATGTATTTTTTTGAGCAAAGGGCATGACCACCAAAGTGGCCTCCACATATCCCATCAGGGATTCATGAAGAATCTTTTTGGATTCTTCCGTGTCGACACATCTTAGAAGCATGTCGTCAAGGCTTTAGGATATAGTAATTATTCTAAAATAACATATTTAGCAATGATAATGTGTAACCACCTTCTTTGTTGTGATGTGGCACCTTCCGGGTATGTATGGTCTATGATAAGATTGATGATATCAGTGTCCCAAGGACATGTATAGATGGGGGGCCTGGTTTTGATGAAGTATACACACTCATCATGAAAGTCTAGATTTACCAGATCGCCTCCATCTAGTGGATTGTCATCCAACCAGTTTGTAATGATTTTTCCCTTAACGGATTTTTGGTTTACGAATGTCAACTCGAATTTGCCCATTAAGGTTATGAAATGTCCAACCTTTTTAGATAAAGACCTTGCATGAGAAATGTTCGTAAATGATATGTCTTTACAATGACCCGCTTTCTTGGTTTAACATGTAATGTCCTAAACGCTTTTGTTGCAAAGACTATGGCAAGGCATTCTCTCTCTGCTGCGTGTGTAACGTGTTTCATAATCGAGCAACGTTCGCTAATGAAATAGACCGCATGTTCTCATTTATCATTGTCTTCTTGAGCCAAAGATATAAAGCAGCGAGACATGAGTGGCTCATGAGTATAGGATCAAAGGGCGGTCTGGTTTAGGAGGCATTAGTGTGGGTGGAGACAATAAGAAGCATTTAACTACTTTGAAGGCCTCGTTGCATTCTTCAGTCCAATCAATGCTATAATCTTTCTTTAATAGATTGTTGATTGGATGAATGGAAAAACTTAAATCTGGGATGAACCTTGATTGCACCGAGTTTCCCAAGAAATGACCTGATTCCAGACTCATCCGATGGTGGGATCATTTCGAGAACAGCCCGTATTTTGGCTAGATCAACATCAATCCCTCGTGAAGATATAATATAGCCTAAAGTTTGCCTCCTGTCACACCAAACACGCACTTCTCTGGGTTTAATGTGATGCCATATTCAATTAATCATGAGAGGATGATACAGAGCACTTCTGGATGATCACAGCATTTCTTGGCCTTGGCCAACAAGTCATCCACATAGGATTCCACAATTTTATGGATAAGATCATGGAATATATATGTCATTGCCCACTAATACGTAGCACCGGTGTTTTTAAGACCAAATGGCATGACAACGTAGCAATAAGTTCCCTAGGGAGTTATGAATGTAGTTTTGGCTTGATCCTGTTCAAATATTTTAATCTAATTATACCCTGAGAACCCATCCATGAGGGACAACAGTTCAAATCCAATTGTTGCATCAACGATAACATCAATGGATGGTAATGGGAAGTCATCCTTGGGACAAGCTTTGTTAATATCCTGAAAATCTATGCAAATGCGTATCTTCCCATTCTTTTTTAGAACAAGGACGATATTAGATACCCATTGTGAATAGTCAACGGGTTTGATGAATCCCACTTGGAGAAGTTTTATTACTTCCTCTTTTACCATGAGAGCCACTTTTGGCTTCATTGGTCTTGACTTCTGTTTAATTGGTTTTGCATCTAGTTTAGTGACAAGATTATGTACCACGACATGTGGTGCAATGCCCGTCATTTCTTTATAGTTAAATGTGAAAGCCTTTTGATGTTCTTTGAGGATTTGGGTGTGTATTTCTATCTCCTCCGAGAGTTAACGAGGATCCTAACTTCAAAATTTTTGGTTCTTCCTTCGTTCCGATGTTTATGTCAATGGTTTCTTCTATCAAAGAAGCATTACCTTCTTTAAATTTAGGTGGGGCTAGAGGTAGTTCCAAGATTTCTCCATTTTCTATCTCGTAGATATCGAGATCCTTCTGTAGAGGAGACTCTACCATGGGATTTCCAAAATAGGAAGAGGAATGTGGTATTAGGGAAAGATCAACTATACAGTGAGCAAGGTGTAGCTCTGCATAGGCATTTAGATATTCGAGAGTGACTCTATCATCGTCAAAGTGATCCATGATAGAAAAATCATCCTCAGCTTCTCCATGAGTTAGGAGTGAGTTTTTTTATATTTTACGGACTAATGGTTCTATGACGGTGATACTCACTGAAATTTGTATTTTAACTCGTTGTTTGGAGTGAAATGGGAAGCTGAGGTTGCTATCGAGTCTACGAGAAGGTTCTACTCTCATGGGATTGCTTCAATTGATATGAAGTTAAATCCCTTGCTTAGATATAATACTTGCTATTTTATAGAGTTGTAAATGCTCAGCTCTAGTTTCATATACCTGAGAGACTTGGTTTATAACTAGTTGTGAGTTTTTTAGTACCCTAATGTTATCAAAACCCATTCTTTTAGCTAGGATGAGGCCAAGGAGAAGAGCTTCATACTCAGCCCGTTGTTTGTACATTCAAAGTTTAATTTAAAGGTGAAAGGTAGGATCTTTCCTCGGGTGAAGTAAAGATCACTCGCGCCCCGCATCCGAAGTGACATCTAGCTCCTTCGAAGTGGAGAGTCCAATACTTTCTTGGAAAAATGGATATTGGGATATCTATCGTATCTATTTCTTTTGCTTTGGCTACTTCTACCATAAAAACTTCATCTGATGGAAGATAAGCAATTCCTAGGGTGTATCCCATACCCATAGAATCAAATGGTAGGAGAATTGGTAAGTCTTTCTCTAGCAACTCGAAAAATTTTGTGATAGTCCCTAGTAACACTATTTTTATAACATTGGTCTCACTTTTGAGTACTGGAATGTCCTCGGCTAGATTTGTAATTTCCAACTCTGTGGCGGGTATCAACTTTTCTTTCAGTTTTGAATTAGTTGGTTTGACAAGCTGATTTTTGGGAGTTCAAACTCAGAGTGAACACCTGGTCTTTTCTTCAAATCAGCTAAATGTATATCGAAGGGTTTTGGGTCACCTTGTGCCACAAATATTTTCCCTAAGTGTAGAAATCTTATTTCTTGGAATAACGTGGAAGGGATTGCCTTCATGCAGTGTATCCATGGCCGACCGAGGATCATATTATAGTTGGTTTCCCAATCTATAATATAAAACTCGGTGAGGACCATCTTGGGTCCTAAAGTGACTGGTAAAACTATGGTTCCAATCGAAGTGGCCTTGAGGCTATCATATCCTCTTAGCGTATTTCACGTTGTGGAATAGTTTGTCTCTCCATATCCTAACTTTTGAAGAAAAGCAAAGGGGACTATATTAACTACTGCCCCATCATCAACCATTGCATGTTTAACATAATTATTGTAAACCCATACTTGTAAATGTAAAGTTGGGTCGCCTCTTCGTGTAATTTCAGCATCTGTTGGCATTTTGCTTATATCGAATATAAACTCAGTATCCCTATCTGGCTGACCCGGAGGATAAATCATAAAAATACATGGTTTACTTGTGTTTTCGGAGGAGGAGTGATGTTGATTAAATGACCAAGGCCTAATGCTTCTAAGAGGGCAGCCCTATGGGTAGGAGAGTTCTTTAACAAATCCAAAAAGGAGATGTGAGAGAAGGTTTTAGTTAAGTCATTAATTAAATCATAGGTGCCTATGGGTTTTACCAACGTTTGTTGACTATTGTTTGGTTCCAATGGATAACTTGGAGTAGGTTGAGAAGAATAATCCCATGTTCTTGTTATGGTTTCTATGGGTAGCTCGGTGTCTAACTCTACTAAACCAACTATCTTAGTTTGGGGTCGAGTTCCTAGTTGGGGTGCAACTGGTGGGTTTAATGAAGTTGAAGCTTCATGATCATTGTTTCCTATTACAGCACCCTTGTTTGTTCCGCTAGGATCTATCCTGTTATTGTTAGAATGGTTTGGGAGTGGATCATTAAAGATCTTAAGGGGTGCATTTTGAGGGGAAATTACCCCCGTATAAGTGTTTGCATGGATACTACATAATTTGCTAAAAACATATCTATAAAGAGTTATTTTTGATCTTCTGGCAAACATTGCATGAATTTATTATAGTCACGACAAGTCCTAGTATCGTGGCCTTGAATCTTGTGGAAGCCACAATACAAATTGGGATTATAATTTCGAGGTTGTTGATTTAAAACTTGTTGTGGCCCAAAATTCTGATAAGGTTGTTGGTTGTTAGAGTTAAAATTTTGAGGTTGTTGCCTTTGGTTTTGACTTTGATATCCAGTTGGGTTTTGATTTGGACCTTGTGTTTGGATTTGTCATTGTTGTCGTGGTGGACGATTAAAATCCACTTCATTGATTGTTGGAGTAAAATTGTTATTTCATTGATTATTAACAGGTGGTGAAATGTTTACAACATTTTCCCTTTTAACTTGGTCAGTTACCCCATCTGTTGTAACTTCACAGTTCTTGTTAAGGATCTTAGGTCCTTGATTAGCATTCCCGATATTAGGATAGGCTGCAGTGTTTTGATTGGGAGTGGTTAGTTTCCCATTTGTCCCATATGTCTTACGACCACTATCTATCACTGCTTGGTCGATTTGGAGAGCACTCTCAAGTACTTCATCGTAAGTTCTTAGTGGGAACTTCTGGACTTCTTCCTTTATCTCTCTATTCAGAGAATTAAGGAATAAATCACATAGTTCCATTTAATCCATGTTTGGAGCACTTGCTGATGAGTAGAGAACCATACGCCATCTTTGGATAAAATGAGCAGTGGATTCATTATGTTCTTGTTTAATATGCAAGAATTCCCTAATTCCTATTCTTAACAATTTGTTCATGTCAAAAGCTTTGATGAACTCTGACACGAGTTGTTTAAATGAGTGTATCAAGGCTTCAAGTATTCTATAATACCAATCAAGGGCAATACCCTCTAAGGTCTTAGGGAATATCTTAGCAACAACCCCGTCCCAAGGGAGTAACTCTCGTATGGCTGTGGCATAGGCCTTAATGTGTGCATTTGGATCACCTTCCCCTTTGTATTTGGGTAAATCGGGAAGAGGTCTTGGAAGCATAACACCTCATATGGTGAAGTCTAGGGGCTCTTTTAAATATTCTGAATAAGTCCCTACCGCATAGGCCTCACCATCGATGGCGCTTGTTGAGGGGGAGGTGGAATGGGTTGTTGATATGGCATAGCATATGTGTTTGTAGGGACATAAGGGAATCCCTGTGGTTGAACGAACATCCCGGAGAAGAGAACATGTCTCCTTGTGGTGAATTTGAATAAATGTTTAAGTAAGGAGGAGCATTGTTCTGGTACGGGTTGTTTGGTGCCAAGTCGAGAGTGTCATGTTTTCAACTAGAGTGGCATTTGAAAATGTGGTCCTAGTTGGTGTTTGTTGTGGGTAACTATAAGGATTTTGAGGAGGCATGCCTAACATGCCTATTCCTATAAGGAGGTCGACCTGACTGGGATGATGCGAGAGGGTTGGGTATTCCTACTTGCCCCAAATATGAATTTTGGTTTGCTTGAGCAAGTTCTAGCCCTCTAACCTTTTCAACTAAGGCTGAAATGACCTCTATTGGTGAAGACACTTTGTGTTTTTCCTTAATGGCGTTTGTTGTATACCTTGAGGTTGTAAAGGGGTATGATACCCTGCTATGAATTGATCGTTACCCTACCAAGCTTCACCGAGGGCATTTCCCATAGGTGGAGGAATGGGGGTGTTTTCTTGGAATAGGGTATCAGATTGTATTTACAAACTCCCTATAGGTGGATACATATTTTGGAAACATTGTTTGCTTTTAGCATAGCGTGCTAAGTACTCCTCATCCAAAAATGGGAGTGGATCTGATTGTCTATTGATCTATGGTCTGAACAAGACTCGAGGAGATGAAGTGGATTCTCTAGTAAATGTCATATTATTAGATCTTGATGGCTCTAGTTGTTGTGTTTGTGCAAGCTGATCAAACTCCTCGATTTGGAATGAATAACTAGAACTAGTTCGTGGGGGAGTTTGAGATGACAAGTAATTACTTGAATAGTTATCAGCCCATGCAGAAAGCAAGGGTGATGGTTGTCTATTTGTTTGATTATAGCTTGCTTCAAGACTTGAGAGAGGTCTACCATATGCGTCGTATCTTGACATATTCGGGGGTATATGAATACCCGCAGAATAATGGGAAAGAGTGAAGGTGGATGAGAGAAATGAAAAATAAAAGAGGAAGAATTGTTTGTTCACGTCGGGTTCACCAATTTTGTACGATGGAAAAGTGACATGTGAGCATGGGAATCTACAAGTACCTCTTCCTCGTACCCGACCTCCCGAGGTCATGCCGAGACAGCCGATGAATGTTGAATGTGAATGGATACAGACAAGCTAATCGGGTAATCTTATATCCTCAATACGTAATAATGGAATCTGTGAATCTAAGGCAAAGAAGGCCCTCCTAACCTAAATTGGTGTAATGGATCATTCGATATAATAGTTGTTTGGAGGCTCTAATCAATGGCGAGTTCTCACGGAGATCCTATTTCTTTGTTGGATGTGTGAGAAGTGGCTTATGGGAGCTTTGTATATATCTCTAGACAAGGTCATGAAAATGGTGATAGGAGGTTTAGTGGATTTGTAGTGAACTATGGGTGGTTTTCTAGTCTATCCCAGAAAATATTAGATTGATTGGCTTCTATATTTAATACAGAGAATTGTGTGATGATATCTGGTAGGAGTGGTGAGGATCTAAATACCAATGTTCGTAAACCAATGTCAATACTTAACTAATTTGTAGGCCCATTGGGTTGTAGGACTTGGGGATCGCAATCATGAATTTGTGGTTGCTTATGGACTGTTATGGTCATGTGAAGAATCAATCCCTTCTTCCAACTATCCAGTAATCATACACCTTTTCAGCCTCTATGTTTAGAACTAGAAGTTGTATAATTTTCTTAGAGTACCTAACAGGTGTTCTAGCAACTTGAATGCATAAGCTAGTATCTATGTCAATGAGGAGGTCTCTTGCGTCAGGTTGTGGAACTAAAGGATCGCAACCAAATGCTTGTTCTCTTTCAAATCCTTGTACAATCATTCGGGTATTTTATCAAGGCAATCTATAGTTAGGATGGTTTGACCAAAATTTGTATGCCTTGTCATCTTTGATATTTAACCATCTCAGTTGTTCACTAATTGCTTGTAGGTTTGTTGTTGCTCAAAAGACTTGTATCCTAAGGTCTTGATCTATATCAGCTAATGTCGTGGGTAGATTTGGTTGAGGCACTATTGGTTCAAATATATATTCTCTAGGCTCTCTAGGTCTTGTGATTGTCATACAAAGTGTTTCAATTTTTAACTAAAATTAATAAACTGATTACAAAAGATGTATTTACACTATGTAAGCATTTTTCTATTTTTGTATTTTCGATGACGTATTTTAACAAAATTAGAGAGCAGCTACTCTAGTATATTTAGAAAATGGAACAACTAATCTAGTAACAGAATAAAAACAAACAAAGTAGCCTGGTGTGGCTATTTGCATGTGCAGTTGTGATTTTATCCTAAATATCTAAGAAATTAATTATTTTGAATTGAAAACTCTCAATCCTACCTCAGAAGTGAGCAATGAATCATAGTTTCTCAAAACTATCAATCCCCACAGCTTCCTCGGCAATATCGAGAGTGAACTTTTGACCAAATAAAACAATTCACTACTCTATTTGATGTGTTGTAACTAGAACTTTGATAGCTCAAACCCGGCGTTTATAAACAAAGTGGTAAATCCAACAGTTGTGTGTGAATTAATCCCCTCAGTGTGATCTCCTCGTTCCTACATGTTCTCGTGAATCCAGAAAAGCATGTATATGATAGTATCAATAGAAGATGGTATTCGAACAATGGCAACTTTGGATATAGACCGAATACAATGCTAGTAGGAGAGGGATAGCGTCGGTGAACGAGCTTGACTATGTAATTCCTAGTGGGATTTATTGCAGAATAAAACACAAGTGTACCAAGAGTTTTAGAATCTATCCTTGTGACATAACAAAACCTACAACTTTAATGGATTCTAATCTGAAATGAAGTTATTCTATGCTAAATTGATTGTATGGATCGAAATGGAACAAGATCAAACAAGAAGATTGAATGACTTCTAAACAACAAAGGAAAACTAATAATTGATGCAAAAATGAAGCTAGTAGAATTCTAAGCAAGAAATTCAAAGACTAAATAAGAGAATCTAGAAGGTGAGGGGCCATTTTTTTGAAAACAAGCTAGCTATTTATAACAAAAGCATTTACCAAAGGGTAACTCCCAATTGAACTCTTTTACATAAACAAAGGAAAACACTATTACTAGGGAACCAAAACTATAATTCAAGCCAAAGTGGTTGAAGAAAGCGGTGAAATTGGATATTTACATTTGACGCAATCATCAAAAGAATCTAGAAAATGCGTACAGGATTGCCACCCTATGTATGGCGGCGGCATGGGACCGCCGCTGGTAGGCGGCGGTTTCGCCATCAAGACTAAAATGTAAGAAAACAGGGGGTAAAGGGAAAAACAAAGCATGCAGAGGCCGAGCGGGGCATGTGGGATACAAATGTATACTTGGCGAGCTTTTTGGATCCCGAACACCTTGCGAGGAGACCCGTATCATCATTGGGGTATATGTAACATCGTTCCGGTGGTGCAAGACCCTACAATTTTGGTACGTATAATATACCAACCAAACCTAATTCCTTACAAATTAAAATGGTTGGTGGAGGGCCAAGATGACATTATGTGGGAGAAATGCAAGATGGAGATGAAGATTGACATGTTTACAAATAAGGTTTTGTATGACATCTCGCAAATGGATGCATGTCATGTTTTACCATGAAGGTCAAGGAAATTTGATCAATAGATGATGTATGATGAAATGGTTAATTTAATACACATGAGGAAGGATGGGAAAAAAATTGTTCTAAGTTCCTTAAAGGAGGGGATGAGGTTTCACACCATAACTCTTTGGTCTTATGTAAAATAAGGAAAGTACTTTGGGATACAAAGAAGATAAAATGTAAAACAATGTCGAGAAATGACACACCGAGGGATGTGGGTTATGGAAAGGACCACTTGCACATCCAAGCAATGTTATTGTGCACAACAATGCCACACATAAGTTGTAGACACCCCAAAATCACATACTTGTTTCCAGTATTATCCTAGTTCACATCTTGTTATTCATCCCCTTATGATTGATTAATTTAATTAATTAATTCATGCACATTCACCTTTTGGGATTAATTAAATTAGTTCCTAACACAAGCTTAGCTAAGTTAATTAACATTTATTAAATAAATGGTTAATTAATTGTCTTACACTTTTGTAACAGAACTAATTAAATTAGTTACTTAATTGGAAAATACACATATTTTCCTAGTCAACTACCATTTAGACTCCACTTGGATTCCAATTCCCTATTCTAGTCAACTTCACTTCTAGAATCCTAGAAAGGTGGGGAAATGAAATTACACATATAACCACTTTTCCTTGAATAAAGTTCAAATGTCCATTGCCCCTTCAAATATGTAATTTCACAGACCAAGTCTACTTGTTATTCCAGGAAATTACAATTATTAACCCAAGATCACTCAAACTTTGATCTAAATTTCATGGCCTCACCCTAAGCTATAAATGACAAGTCATTCCTTTGTAAACTCATCCCTAGAAGCTTTGAGCAAATTGTAGCCAACTTCTACCAATTTGACATCTCGCATCCTTGTGTTTCGAAGTTCGTAGCATTTGCATTCATCCTTTGGAGAATTAATCAAGAACACCCACAATCATTCAAATATTAAGATTTTACAAGTCTAAGTGCTTCAAAATCTTCTTGAGGTTTGCAAGAAAGTTGTAATTGAGGTTTTCTCTATGTTTATTTGCTTACTTTTACTTGTCTATAGTTTTCATTGCTTACATTCTAGAAAGCCTTATGGGACTTACCCACATTTCATTCATCTCTATTTCGTATCTCATTATATTTTTAGTGCAGATTTTAATCTTTACTAACATTTGTGTAAAGCTAGTTTTATTTGGCTCACTTTTGTGTTTTGTTGTTTGATGTGTTTGCTAGTTTTTTTTTTTAGTCTAGTGATATTTACGCAAAGTTACAGTTTGTTGTATTTTTGAAATTAGGTTTATAAAATATCAAAAAATAAATAGGGGTTTTCCATCTAAACATAGAAGCATGCTTGGTTACAACTAAGTTGTTGATAAACTAAAAATGGGAATATTGGGGATATCCTATAGTTAATCTAATCTATAACGACTTGCAAATGCGGTAAATAAATTCAATAATCAAGTATAGAAATGACCTGTAACTAAGCAAAAGGAAATGCTAACCCTAATGTGCAAGAGAGAAGAAAAACTCAGTTGATTTGATGATCTTGTGGACTGTCACATAAATGATTGAGGAACAGAAACATGAATGAACATGCAGAAGTCCCGAAAAGGATATATCTCTAGGCTATCTAGCTAGACTAGAGTGTCTGGAGAGGGATTGGGGCACTTGGAGGCACTCCAGGTCTACAAAATGGTCACCTTGGTGTGTGTACAAGATCTGGAACCGAGTTTCACAGGGTTTGGAAGGTGGTCTCGAAACCCTCATTGTGTGTCACATCGATTCACAGTAGTTTACCGGATTTCGTTGATAATCCAAGATGTATAAAAGACCTGTAAAAGACCAAAAGAAGTATCAAAATCCTAAAAAAGAATATTACAAATGAAATGGTTGGACTGACCTCGCCTCCACAAAAATGGGTTTATTAACCGAGCATTGCACTACATTTCGTGAGCCAAATGTAGCTCTAGTGTGTGTGCATAATGTGCCCTAAGTGCTCTTATTTCGCTTACACTTTGTGAAGTAGCGAGTGATAACTAAATATACCAAATGTAATAGAATGTGTGCATAGAATAGAATAGAATCCCTCCCCTATGAAGTGTGATGCAGATGAACCATCCTTGTCCTTGTGATGGAGCTAATAGATGAAAATGATCTCCAAGTGGATGCAACTCTAGATAGATGATAGTAGTGACTAGTGTTTGGTCCCTCATTATGGTCTCATAACTTTATATTTATAGGGTTCTTTTGATCCAATTTTATAATTAACCCCGAAATGGTCAAACACCAAAAAGATAAGAAGCCGAAATGGCTAGAAAGAGTCCAAAAAGTGGTAGGAAAGATCAAAAAGGATCAAGGCGCCCATTAGTGCCCCCACAAGGCTAAAATAACAGAAGATGACCTAAACAGATTGGGCATATGGATGTAAAATTTTGAGAATGAAGAAATAAAATAAAACAAGATGGCCAAAAGACGGGGTTAATTATTATTTTCTTCACTCAAGAACCTTATAAATAGTAGTATGAAACCGGGATTAAATAATATCTAAAGTGCATGATTTTGTGACTACATTTTGCCCCCACTTTATGTTGGTTAGCAAAAAGCTCGAAGAATAAAAGTAGATAGAGATACATACATGATGTCCATGAAAATTGTAGTAGAAAACATGCCAATGGACTAGACAAAGTGTGGAATGACAAAATATAGCGGAGCATGGAAACCAAAGATGAAAATGCTCAAAAAGAACCTAGGGTGGAAACGTGTGCATAGTTGTTTATGTGTGTGATGTACTTGCATGGTTAGTATGGTGTATGATGTCATGAATTGTTGTTGTTTACATCGTCATTGTTGTTATTCTTTGTTTTTGCCCCCATTTGACTTCTTGTTTCTCATATGGTCGGACCTATAAGGAGAAAACGATCAAGTAGTCAAATATGTATGTATGTGTAAAAATGCAATGTAAAAGACGCATGTGAAAATGTGTAAATATAAAATACACAAATGAAAAGTGTAAATGGAACATGTGCACTTGATCCATGTCGAGAAAGAAAGTGTAGAATTATATCTTGTACTACGATTTTTTAGGAAATCTCACACCACCCTAGTCAAGAAGAGTAGTGAGAAAGTTGCATTATTATCCTTCCTATAATTGCTTCCCCGAATGTGTGTCACGAGATCTCTGTATGTCCCGGTTTTTAGGTGATCCGACGCCACCGGCCAAAGTAGTGTAGGGAGGCATGCACCCACCGTAACCTCCAAACCTGTAATTATTTCCCATAATGCTAAGGACAACCATGTCCTGTAAAATTTGTTGTGTATAGGGTTCATAGACTGGTCTGAACCCACTCATTATATATAATTGAACCGAACCGGTGTACAATCTATGTGTAGTGTATAGGAAAACCCTAAATGATGAACCACTCTTTTGGGGTGCATGTCACATCACTAATAGGAGAAATGCAGCCCCAAAAGAGGAACAACCGCATGTACATGAAAACTCTTGGTCAGCGGGGAACGGAATGTGCTTCGTAGAAACCAAGGCGCATGCAAATAAGAAGGCTATCCAAAGACAAGTGTTAGTATGAACAAGCATGCATATATAAAACAGTGTATAAGTTATGTAAATAGTGTAAAAATTACCAAGCAAAGTAGTAGTGTAAACACGCAAAGACAAGTAAGCCGCACAAAGCAGGTTGTAGAACAAGAGGCATCACTCACGATGTCGCAAGACATGCAAGGCCATCATGGCCACAAACAACAAACAAGTGTACACACCAAACATAGGGAAAGGCCCGCAAACAAGAGCAAATAATAGTAGACAATATAACAAACAAGTATGGAAGCAAATATCCCTGCATAACAAATGTTGCACATGAAACACCCATTAGCATGTTAGAAAGATAATGAGTATGTAAAAATCATGTATAACCATGTAATGTAAAGTGTTAGGTACAAAATGAAACAATAGCACCTAGAAGAATGAATGTGGATGCCCCCAGCAACTAGTGTAGGAAGGGTAGAAGGCGAGCATCCATCCTACGTGTAGGAACCCGTATCTCGTGATCATAACTATAAAAAGACGTAAATACACATGTGTGGATGATAGAGATAAATGACATACAAGTAAGCTAACTAGCATGTGTAATAAAGTGACCAATAGCAAGAAAAAGTAAGCAAGAGTAAAAGTAACTATAGTATGCAAAGATGATGTGGATGGATGGAATGGAATGTAAAATGGATTGATTGGAGTCACGTGCCCCATGAGTGAATGGAAATGTATGTAGTGAGGTTCATTTGGTTTTCCCCTTAGTAGTCAAGAATGAACCGTAAATGAGAGTGCGTCATTGAGAAATGGTCGAATAGTGTGTGTTGTATCTAGCGTGTTGTGATGAGTATGTATGCGTAATAGTGATGATATGTGACATATAGAAGAGATGTGAGGTAACCCGTAGTGCCCACTTCCCTTTGGCACCTTTTATTATTGATCATGATACTATAGACTATATGACGACATTTTAATAGTTTTAATTTAGTATGGTGTTAGATGTCAGATCCTAGATTATTGTTAAATTTGATTATATATAATGCATGATGATTGTTAGAGACACTCACATGTGAATGATGGTATACTATTGACATGGATGTTTAATGGAAGATATTCAGACATGTGATTTTGGAGATTATGAGTAAACCTAAAAAGGTAAAATTATTTGATGATGATATAGTTGTTTATATAAATTGTAAATGATTTCGTTGATTGCCTTGATGATTATTTTGATTCATATGTAGATGATTTCAATTTTATTATATATTTATTTTGAACATTCTGATATGGCCACGAGGCCGAAGGAGGTATTTGTGTTTTGCAGGTTTAAAATATCACAACAAAACATCGGGGATCGGAGACCAACCAAAATGGAATTCTAGGTGAATTCAACATGGTCACCATGGCAACTTGTTTTATTGTGTTGTGTGTTGTTTTGTTAGAGATTCCCATGGGGGAATCATCTTTATATGTGACCATGGGTTTGTGTATTTTATTAATGTGTTTCTTTTATTTATTGTTGTATGTATTTTATTAGTAATGTGTTCCTTCTTTTATTTAATTAAAATTGTGTTAGATTTATGTGAGAATCATTTGATTAAAATTTAAATAAATTAAATTGGGATATGGGAAAGTAATTATAAGAGTTGTTGGTTGTTTGTATTTAATTTGTAAGAGATGTGTAAGAGCTTGTGTAAGTCAGTTTTGGAGTATGAAATACTCCACCTCCATGAAAAATTCGAATTTGTCCTTGGGAGCTATTTTTGGAGGCTTGTGGGATAAGTAAAACTTGTCCCATGCCTCTAATTTTATGTTACCAACCATACTTATGGTTGGGGAAGTGATTGGTGACTTTTATAATGCATTTTATTCATCTTGTGCATGTTTTTAATTGCACTTTCTTACATTTCATTTATTTTGTTGTCCCTTGAGGTGTGGGCTCTTTTGAGTGTGCAAGTAACTTGTCATTTTTCACCCACCTCTTTATTGTGCTTGGGAGAATGAAATCTTGTCTTTTGTGTTTGAAATTGAGGATGTTTGAGGTGGCATCCTACATGGATCCACATCATCCTCTTCCTTCCCTCTTCTATATAATTCCAACTCTCTTCTTGTTTTGGGGTTGTTGAAACATTTGGTATGCAAGCTTGGGGCATTTTTCTTATGATTGGAGCTCTTACTTTGGAGAAGCTTTGGAAAAGATGGTTGCTTGGTTGTTGAATGATTTTTGCAAACTCCCTTGGGGCACATTTTTGCTGTTTGGAGCTCTTGTGGATTGTGGAGGAATTTGGAGATAACTTCTTACTTGAGATTGTTGTTTTGGACTGTGTTCTTGGCTTTGAGAGCTTGTTGTTGGAAACAAAAGCTACCATGGAAAGGTAGGTGTTTATTTCTTTCTTATTGCTATTATTTTCTTATTGTGTTGTGTGTATGGTGCATGCATTGTTTTATTTGTTGGCTGGTTGGGTAGACTACCTTAGGAATGGTGTAGGAGAAGGCTATGGGGAATTCTTGTGGGGGGCATAAGGGAAATGCCATGGGCATCAGAATTTTGTGGAGGGAGTTTTGGGTTTGGGATCCACCATGGAAAAGAAATAGCTTGCATTTCTTACTTGTGGGGGCATAAGGGAAAATTGTGGGGGCATAAGGAGGGGTTGGGAGGCATAAGGTTTATGGGATATGATATGTTATATTGGTGGTATGATTATAGGTGGATGCCCAATTCCCAATTGGGAGGCATAAGTAGCTTCCCCCATAGTCCTTGCTCCTTTGGCTTGCAAGATCAAGCCTGAGTTCTTACTTTGAAATGTTGTTGAATGCAGTTGTGAACTGTTGTTTGCTTTTGGTGTTGCATTGTGTTTTTAAAAAGAAATGTGTGTGTGAAAGAATGTTGTGTTGTGGAAGCCAATTTGTTGCCATGGTTGAATTGCATCTTTTATTGTATCTTGGTTAGGGCTCGGGGGCCAATGATGAAGGAAGGCTTCTCATTTAATTGATGTCTTGGTTGGGTGGAGAGCGTTGCCTTTCCCCCTCTTTTGTTGTGATCAACTTGGAGAAAAGAGAAAATGAGCATGTTGCTTGTTTTGAGCAAGAGGAATATACAGTTTGATAGTCCCTTCTTGTGAGCAAGTTTATTGAAATCCTTTCCCACTTTGAAGTGGATGATTTGTATAATTATTGTAAATGAGAAGATACTTGTATTGATGATGAAAGACTGAAATTGAAGTGAGAAATGTAAAGAGTTATATCCCATTCTCTTGTTTTGAAAAGGAATGTGAAAGAATGTTACATGTATTGTATATTGTATTTTGAAGTTAAAAGAAAGGAATAAGTTGTAAAGTTGTTAGAAATCAATAAAGGAATACTCTACTTTCTCAAACTCACATTGTTGCTTTGGAATTGAATTTCTATTGTAAATGTAATCTTTGTTTAATTGCAAGAAGAGGAAACACGTAGGTGGGAACTATATTGTATTGTTTCTCTTTAAAATATATTAAATTTGAAATCAGAACTTGTAATTTAACATGGAAATAAATTGTTTAGAATCAACTGAATGTGATGGATTAGTTTAGGAAGTAAATACCATACCTATATGATAAAAACAAATGAATAACTCCTTCAATGAAACTGATCTCTGGCATTGTGTATAATTTTTAAACTGGTAAAAGGAATGCAATCAAATTATACAGTCCAGACCTGCACTTGGTAATCAACTTTAAAATTTTACAAATTAGTATGCCAAGATGATAAGGAATTCAAATTGACAAAGGAAACTTAAGAAGATAAAGTGTACATTGCAAAAATTGAGCTTAATCTCTTCCTCAACCATATCCTGTCATTTGTTGGACAAATGCAATTTCAAATCAATTGAACAAATTAACTTTCCTAAAACACTCTAAACCCTCCCTAGATCAATCCTCCATGTCTGTTTGACATGTTGAGTGAAGGAGGAGACCGAATTTAATCAATTTGAAAAGTTTGAAAACTGCTAGTTCACTAATTATAGCCTGCAGATATTTTTTTTTCAAAATTAGCTATTAAAAACTTATCAAAAAGTAAAATTTATGCTTTCTATGCAAAGAGGGCATCGAGATATTTCCAAAAAGTCCTCATTTTCCCAAAAATGAGCTTTCTAGCTCAAGTTATGGCACTTTGAAGTTTTTGTGCCTTGGCGGGAAAATTTGGGAAAATTTTCCCTGGCGGGCCCGCAACCCAAAAATTTCCCATCATTTTGCCTTAGAAAAGTTTTGGGAAAAATTTGACTTGGGAAAATTTTCACTTTTTCCTCTACCACCGGCCCACAATTAGAGGGTGCCACGTGTCCTCTTGGGGCTACGGCAGAGGCACGGTTCCTTTTAACCCTTAGCCTTTTGAAAATTTTGGGGAAAATTTTCACTTTTACCCCGCCGGCCCATAACTAATGAGAAGGTGCCACGTGGCACCTTGGGGTGGCAACGGGGGGGAGGACCCTTTAATTTTTTGGTTTTTGGCCTTGGGAAAATTTTGATAAAATTCCCCACCCCCGCGACCCACCCCCACCTCAGGGCTTTTTTCTTCCGCAGCACGTGGACCCGCGCTCCCTTTCTCCCTTTTGCCCTCCATCATGCATAAAGCACTAAATCTCCATCCGCCACTCCGCCCCTCCTCATCTCTTCTCCTCATGGACAACCGTGGAGCGCCACGCATCCCTAGGTGGACTCACGGGCACGGGAGTGCTTTGTTTGGTTTTTTTTCCTCTTCTTCGGGCGAAATGCCTCTAAATCCCCCCCACTCTCGCCACCCTTCCCCCTTTCCCGCTTGAACCAGGCTCGACCACGTGTCCTGGGGACTCGCGAGGTGTGGGAGAAAATTGGAAATTTGTTCCGCAAGGAAAATTTCCTAAGCTACCCCGCAGCCCGCCAACCCATTGGAAGTGTTTCCCCTCCTCTTGACACGTGTCCCCTTGGGGAAAATTTGACCTAAAAACTCCACCCGCTCATATCTTGAGTTCTGTAAGGATTTAGGAGGACTTATTTATATCACCAGAAAGGTGAGAAAATTTCCTATCCATTGGGAATGGTTTAGGGAAATTTTGGAAGCATTAAGTATGAGAAAAATCAAGTTGAAACTCTGAGCCTGTTAGAGAGTGGGTATGGGAGTAAAATTGCTCCCTGAACCTAACTAAAACTTCTAGCCCTAAGTTTTGGACCTTGTGACCTCTGAGAATTGTTTATAAAAGAGAAGTTTGTTCTTACATATTTGAGTTGTTTCAAAATATCGTAGGGCAAAGTTGTGGCCTATGACAACTTTGGTTGTAGACACTCTCAATCAAGTTCTGGGAGTGGGTAAGTGAGACCTTACTCTATTGATTTTAAATATGTATTCCTTTCCTCACTATAATTAAATCCTGCTCTTGTCTTTGATCTAGTGGAAATTAAATACCTTGGGTATTTAATTGTTTTTGGGTCCCTTAACCCTAAAATTTCAATCAGGGAATATTTAGCTAAAATGTCAATGTAATCAGAAATTAAATTAATCCCTAGAGAGATTTGAGCTAGGGTGGACTGATTACACTTGTTGCTCTATAATGTGAAATTAGTAATTATTATAATGGGAAAAGTTATCAGTTGAATTTAACTATCTATTGAGACTTTGGTCATTAACTCCTAATAAAAAAAAATTATTCCATAATTTTCTAACTAAACCTAGGTTGTTCATGGGTCTCAAGTGGGTTGTTTTAACTAGGCATCACACTTGGTATCAAAGCAGTGGTTCAAAAGCTTGGGCCATTGGGCACACTAGAAAACTTGAGACATGAACTGTAAACCTAGCACACTTTTGAATCTAAGAAAACAAACTTGTTTGAAAATTGAAGAAAAGAAATAAGCATGAAGAAATATTACATTACTCTGTTCATTTGAACTGCCAAAATTAAAATGATAATAAAATAATAATAAGTTGTTTGAGTTGTTGTGCTTGCTTAGTGACATTTTGTCTAAACCCGGGGTAACTAAGAATGTTAGATTAAATTGAATTTGTGAACTTCTAGTATAATGGAAACTTGGTTCCCTTTTGAAAATGTGTTGTTTTACAAGCCCTAAAACTTGATTTAATTGTATGATGCATTAAGCCCTTTGTTGAGACCCTTCCTTATTGGAGTTGTTGGAATGATGAGTTGTAAGATGTGACCCTTGTGGTTGGATAGTAGTGGTTGTGTTCTGGGTCAGGAAGAGTTAATTAGAAGTTGTTTAGAGCTTCCTTCCTTGAGTGGTTAAGAAAGAGGGTCTGGTTGTCGTTTTCCTTGTTGTTACCCGTATGAGAGGGTGGACACTAAGTCTGGGTGTTGTCTAGGACCCAATCCTGTGTATGTGTTCTTGGAACTAACCTCGAGGCAGAGTACCCCTATTGGCGGCCATGAAAGGTCATGTGGAGTGAATGTGGTGTTAACTTTTGTGTTTTACTTTCGTAATCTTGTGTATTTTATCAAGGACCAACATCTTATTTTATGATTGGATTGAAGAAGCTCTGAGAATCTTTTATTTATTTATAATTCTTGCAAGAATTTTTCAAAACTTTGCAATGTGGCTACTTAGCCACTTTTATTGATTGCCAATATTTCTTGGACTTTATTTGATTGATGACTCGAGCTCATGATGTTGTTGGCTACTTGGCTAAACGTTACGTGGTTTCCTTCTTGCATGTTGTTGAGTTGGTTCTATGCTTCATGTATGGTGACAATTGTTGTATGGGGGTACACCCTGGTGTCTTGAAGGTCCTTTTAGGTGCTTAAAGTCATGCCTTGGTTATGGATGCACGGAACCTTGAGTGTGTCTAAGATCTTAGAGTGACCCTTTTTGTTGTTTGACCTTGCTAGAAAGAAAGTTTGTTGTGTAGTGTGGTCTAGAGGGCAGTCTGACAACGTAGTAGTGGTGATTCTATTTTCAATATGGTAGGAGCTTAACCCTCGTTGGAGTAGAAGTGTTAATTAATGGGCTTTAATATTTTGTTAGGATTGGATTGCCTCTTTGGTTGACTGTAAATGTTACTAGAAAAGTGGTTATTTTGATAGTGACTTTCATCGATGGCATGTTAAATTGTATCTTGGGTTCTTGGTTGTATTATAGAAAGTTTTGACTCATGGAATGTATGCATTTTGGTAATTATGGATAGATTTAAGCCTTTCAGCAGTGTGTTTATTTAAGTGTACTTGTTTTACTCTCTTGACTTATAAATAAGTTTACCCTTACCTTAAATTCCTTTACTATGAATAACATTCTATGACCTATTAATCTTTGGGTTACTTGGAAACACTTATGGATGCTTTGGGTCTTTTGGACCTTTCTCTTAGAGAAGTTGGTTGGGTAGATCTTAATAGTTAATCTCGATGATGCTTATATTGTACTTCCTCTTTTAAAAAAAATGTAACTCTTGGCTGTTAAGTTCATGATTTGGTAAATTATTTGGTTGCCCCATTGCATCTGATGCTTTTTGGTGTGGATGTGGTTCCTTGGAGTAAAGTTGCATTGTCATCTAGTTGCTTGGCTGGTGGTATCTTGTGAGGACATGAGAATTGATTGTTAAACCCAAATAGATTTGTAAAAGTAAGATTTTACCTCTTTTAATGAGCTTTCCTTGAAAATTTCTTTGTGAGACTTGCAGAGACCCACTAAGAATGTTTATTGATGCTTGAAATTATTCGGTGAAATTTTGAAATTTTGGTGTGATTCATGCCGGTTCATTGTTTCCTAGTTCTTATAGAAAATTAATAATGTGCTTTCTATGTTGAATGTCTCTTGATCCTTTAGAATTAAAAATGTGGTGTGTTGATTTGTATCTCCTTCCCATAAAAGTAATTTTGTGAGGTGTTTGAACCAGCATTCTCATCAAAGGTAGATTGATAAGACGACTCAACCAAAACACCATAAAACTATAATTAAGGAGATTTGACCTTGGAACTAACTGGAGCATAGAAAAGGGAAGTGATCCTTGTTATACCCTTGGTAGATTAATAGAAGAAATAAAAACCATGTAGAAGAATAGAAGGGAAATCTTGTCCATCCACCTTCCTTGCAAGTAAACTAAATGCTCTCTGCCTATACAAAATGGTGAGACATCATGCCCACCTTAGTGGTGCTCTTTATAACGTAAATTGATGATGTCATAATAGAAAGAAGTTTGTAACTAAGGAAGCATGAAAGGAATGTTCTTATCAAGCAAAGCTATAACTTTTGACTTAATAAGTTGATGTATAAAATGGGTAAAATTTATGTGTATTGAGTGTAATATATAGTTGAACTCATAGTTCTATCACCTACCTAAATTGTGAAACACCCGGTGGATAGTAATGTGTTCTAGTTGCTTATTACTTCTTGTCCATGGATGTATGTGCCTTCTTGTGGGAGTTTTGGGTCATCACACCCTTATCGTCCCATAGCTCGACGGATGTGAGTTGTGGTCCTTTTTGGATTGAGACTTATCTGTTGTTTGAGAAGCAACCTCCTTGCGTGTTATCTTGTCCTTGGAGACCTAAGTATTGTAATTTTAAGGCAACATATGTTAAGGATATAGAATAACTTGGGGAAGTCTTCTTTTCTTCATATTTTCTTGGGTCACCTTGTTGTTGAAGCCCTTCTTCCCATTAGGATGGAAAGTGCAAGATGATATTATTCACCTTTGGATTTGAATGGACCCCTTGTTACTTGCTCTTCTCCCTAGCAACCTTGAGTGGTCCTTGGTGTTACTTGTGCTCTCTTTATGGTTATTCCGAGCTTGAGTAGGAAATAAGAAAAATAATCCCCATTGTGCTTTAATGTATGGTGCTTGAATTGATATGTTAGTTGCTAGGGGAGATATAAATATATATATTTCTTTTGCTATATGGTTGACTTCTCTAGATTTGGTTGGTATGGTGTGTTCGATTCTTAAAACAAAGTGTTAAAAAAATCAGACTATAGGAAACCTTGTGGTCTTGAATTCACTTAGTATCGCCATGAAAAGTTAATTGTGCCCTCTCGAGTTATAGAAGTGCTTTCCTTGAATAGTTCCTTGATGGTAAATGCTTGTTGATTTAGGTGTCCTTGTTGGTTAACCTCATCTTATGTGATCTCAATTTGTGGGACCTTGAGTAGACTTGTTTCTCATACAAATTTGGTCATAGTTGATTTTTCTAGCCTTGTCTAAACAACGAACCTTGAAATCATGGCTTAGACATGTAGAAACCTTAACTTCTATGAATGTGGTATGTGTATCATGAGGAAACTGTGTGGTCATCTCAAGTTATGGAAATTCTCCCTGAAATTATCTTACTTGGTGGTTACTCTTATTAATCTTTTGGAACTCTTCATGTTATATTGTTATGTGTTGTATCTTGTTTAATAGTGTAAAGTTACTCCTTAGATTCATATGTTCATAGCTTGCATGCGTAAAGTTTAGAACTCATCCTTGCAATCTCCTTCTTCTTGTTAAATTATATTGGACCAAACTAGAGTTCTGTAGACCCACACTTGTTAAAGAAAACAATCCCATAATGGGGTGATCCTTTTTCTGTTGTAGTTATTCCTATCTCTCTTTCCTGTGACTTCCAGGAGGAAGTCGAGTCTAAGGGGAGGGGGATGTAGTGCCCACTTCCCTTTGGCACCTTTTATTACTGATCATGATACTATAGACTATATGACAGACATTTTAATAGTTTTGATTTAGTATGGTGTTAGATGTCAAATCCTAGATTATTGTTGAATCTGATTATATATAATGCATGATGATTATTAGAGACACTCACATGTGGATGATGATATACTATTGACATGGATGTTTAATGGAAGTTATTCAGACATGTGATTTTGGAGATTATGAATAAACCTAGAAAAGGAAAATTATTTGATGATGATATAGTTGTCGATATAAATTGTAAATGATTTCGTTGATTGCCTTGATGATTGTTGTGATTCATATGTATAGATGATTTTGTGATTTTATTATATATTCATTTTGGACGTTCTGATATGGCCATGAGGCCAAGGAGGTATTTGTGTTTTGCAGTTTAAAATATCACAACAAAACATCGGGAGATCGAGACCAACCAAAATGGAATTCTAGGTGAATTCAACACGGTCACCATGGCAACTTGTTTTATTGTGTTGTGTGTTGTTTGTTAGAGATTCCCATGGGGGAAATCATCTTTATATGTGACCATGGGTTTGTGTATTTTATTAATGTGTTTCTTTTATTTATTGTTGTATGTATTTTATTAGTAATGTGTTCCTTCTTTTATTTAATTAAAATTGTGTTAGATTTATGTGAGAATCATTTGATTAAAATTTAAATAAATTAAATTGGGATATGGGAAAGTAATTATAAGAGTTGTTGGTTGTTTGTATTTAATTTGTAAGAGATGTGTAAGAGCTTGTGTAAGTCAGTTTTGGAGTATGAAATACTCCACCTCCATGAAAAATTCGAATTTGTCCTTGGGAGCTATTTTTGGAGGCTTGTGGGACAAGTAAAACTTGTCCCATGCCTCTAAATTTATGTTACCAACCATACTTATGGTTGGGGAAGTGATTGGTGACTTTTATAATGCATTTTATTCATCTTGTGCATGTTTTTAATTGCACTTTCTTACATTTCATTTATTTTGTTGTCCCTTGAGGTGTGGGCTCTTTTGTGTGTGCAAGTAACTTGTCATTTTTCACCCACCTCTTTATTGTGCTTGGGAGAATGAAATCTTGTCTTTTGTGTTTGAAATTGAGGATGTTTGAGGTGGCATCCTACATGGATCCACATTATCCTCTTCCTTCCCTCTTCTATATAATTCAACTCTCTTCTTGTTTTGGGGTTGTTGAAACATTTGGTATGCAAGCTTGTGGCACATTTTTCTTATGATTGAGCTCTTAATTTTGAGAATCTTTGGAAAAGACACATTTCTTGGTTGTTGAATGATTTTGCAAACTCCCTTGGGGTGAATTTTTTTGTTTGGAGCTCTTGTGGATTGTGGAGGAATTTGGAGATAACTTCTTACTTGAGATTGTTGTTTTGGACTGTGTTCTTGGCTTTGAGAGCTTGTTGTTGGAAACAAAAGCTACCATGGAAAGGTAGGCATTTATTTCTTTCTTATTGTTGTTATTTTCTTATTGTGTTGTGTGTATGGTGCATGCATTGTTTTATTTGTTGGCTGGTTGGGTAGACTGCCTTAGGAATGGTGTAGGAGAAGGCTATGGGGAATTCTTGTGGGGGCATAAGGGAAATGCCATGGGCATCAGAATTTTGTGGAGGGAGTTTTGGGTTTGGGATCCACCATGGAAAATAAATAGCTTGCATTTCTTACTTGTGGGGGGGGGGGGCATAAGGGAAAATTTGTGGGGGCATAAGGAGGGGTTGGGAGGCATAAGGTTTATGGGATATGATATGTTATATTGGTGGTATGATTATAGGTGGATGCCCAATTCCCAATTGGGAGGCATAAGTAGCTTCCCCATAGTCCTTGCTCCTTTGGCTTGCAAGATCAAGCCTGAGTTCTGCTTTGAAATGTTGTTGAATGTAGTTGTGAACTGTTGTTTGCTTTTGGTGTTGCATTGTGTTTTTAAAAAAGAAATGTGTGTGTGAAAGAATGTTGTGTTGTGGAAGCCAGTTGTTGCCATGGTTGAATTACATCTTTTATTGTATCTTGGTTAGGGGCTCGGGGCCAATGATGAAGGAAGGCTTCTCTTTTCATTGGATGTCTTGGTTGGGTGGAGAGCTTTCCTTTCCCCCTCTTTTTGTGATCAACTTGGAGAAAAGAGAAAATGAGCATGTTGTTGTTTTGAGCAAGAGGAATATACAGTTTGATAGTCCCTTCTTGTGAGCAAGTTTATTGAAATCCTTTCCCACTTTGAAGTGGATGATTTGTATAATTATTGTAAATGAGAAGATACTTGTATTGATGATGAAAGATTGAAATTGAAGTGAGAAATGTAAAGAGTTATATCCCATTCTCTGTTTTGAAAAGGAATGTGAAAGAATGTTACATGTATTGTATATTGTATTTTGAAGTTAAAAGAAAGGAATAAGTTGTAAAGTTGTTGTTAGAAATCAATAAAGGAATACTCTACTTTCTCAAACTCACATTGTTGTTTTGGAATTGAATTTCTATTGTAAATGTAATCTTTGTTTAATTGCAAGAAGAGGAAACACGTAGGTGGGAACTATACTGTATTGTTTCTCTTTAAAATATATTAAATTTGAAATCAAACTTGTAATTTAACATGGAAATAAATTGTTTAGAATCAACTGAATGTGATGGATTAGTTTAGGAAGTAAATACCATACCTATATGATAAAAACGATGAATAAATCTTCAATGAAACCGATCTCTGGCATTGTGTGTATAATTTTTAAACTGGTAAAAGGAATGCAATCAAATTATACTAGTCCTGGACCTACACTTGGTAATCAACTTTAAAATGTTACAAATTAGTATGCCAAGATGATAAGGAATTCAAATTGACAAAGGAAACTTAAGAAGATAAAGTGTACATTGCAAAAATTGAGCTTAATCTCTTCCTCAACCATATCCTGTCATTTGTTGGACAAATACAATTTTGAATCAATTGAACAAATTAACTTTCCTAAAACACTCTAAACCCTCCCTAGATCAATCCTCCATGTCTGTTTGACATGTTGAGTGAAGGAGGAGACCAAATTTAATCAATTTGAAAAGTTTGAAACTTCCAGTTCACTAATTATAGCCTATAGATATTTTTTACAAAATTGAACCTCAAAAACTTATCAAAACATAAAATTTATGCTTTCTGTGCAAAAAGAGGGCATCGAGAGCTTTCCAAAAAGTCCTCGTTTGCCCAAAACTAAGCTTTCTAGCTCAAGTTATGGCACTTTGAAGTTTTTGTGCCTTGGCAGGAAAATTTGGGAAAATTTTCCTGACGAGCCCGCAACCCAAAAAATTTCCGTCATTTTGCCTTAGAAAAGTTTTGGGAAAATTTGACTTGGGAAAAATTTCACTTTTTCCTCCATTTGGGCCACAGCAATCAAAGGGCGCCACGTGTCCTCTTGGGGCTATAAGGAGGCGCGGCTTCCTTTTTAGCCCTTAATCTTTTGAAAATTTTGGGAAAATTTTCACGTTTGCCCCGCCATCCAGCCAATGAGAAGGTGCCACGTGGCACCTTGGGGTGGTAGCGGGGAGGGAGGACCCCTTTAATTTCTCTGGTTCTTGGCCTTGGGGAAAATTTTGATAAAATTCCCTACGGCCCCGCATCACCCGCCCCCACCTCGGGCTTTTTCTTCCGCAAGCGCGTGGGACCCGCGCATGCCCCTTTCTCCCTTTTGCCCTCCATTGGGTGCAAAGTGCTAAATCTCCCCACTGCTCTACACCCTCCTCCTCTCTCTTCTCCCCATGGCCAACTGTGGAGCGCCATGTGTCCCAGTGGACTCGCGGGCGTGCGGGGTGTTGTTTGGTTTTTTTTCGTCTTCTTTGGGGGAAATGCTTCTAAATTCCCCGTCGCTCCGCCAATTTCTCGCCCCTTTCCCGCTTGAACCAAGGCTCGACACATGTCCATCGAGGACCCACATGAGGCACGTGGAGAAAATTGGAAATTGCATCCATGCAATGGAAAAATTTCCAAGCCACCCCACGACCTCGCCAACCCGTTGGAGGTGTTTCGTCCCTCTCGACACATGTCCCCTTAGGGAAATTTGACCTAAAACTCCACCCGCTCATATCTTGAGATCTTTAAAGAGTTAGGAGGACTTCTTTATATCACCAGAAAGGTGAGAAAATTTCATATCCATTGGGAATGGTTTAGGAAAATTTTGGAAGTGTTAAGTATGAGAAAAATCAAGTTAAAACTGTGAGCCTATTAGAGAGTGGGTATGGGAGTTAAATTGCCCCCTGAACCTAACTGAAAATTCTAGCCCTAAGTTTTAGACCTTGTGACCTCTGAGAATTTTTAATAAAAGAGAAGTTTGTTCTTGTGGATTTGAGTTGTTCCAAATCCGTTAGGGGCAATTGTTGGCCTGACAACTGTTGTAGACTCTCAAACAAGTTCTGGGAGTGGGTAAGTGAGACCTTACTCTATTGATTTTAAATATGTATTCCTTTCCTCACTGTAATTAAATCTTGCTCTTGTCTTTGATCTAATGGAAATTAAATACCTTGGGTATTTAATTGTTTTGGGTCCCTTAACCCTAAAATTTCAATCAGGGAATATTTAGCTAAAATGTCAATGTAATCGAAATTAAATTAATCCCTAGAGAGATTTGAGCTAGGGTGGACCTATTGCACTTGTTGCTCTATAATGTGAAATTAGTAATTATTATAATGGGATAAGTTATCAGTTGAATTTAACTGTCTGTGAGACTTTGGTCGTTAACTCCTAAAAAAAAAAAATATTCCATAATTTTCTAACTAAACCTAGGTTGTTCATGGGTCTCAAGTGGGTTGTTTTAACCGGAATCACATAACCCTATAGCTAAATCATATTGTAGACACCTATAATTTAGCTCGAGTAATTTAAATGCTTGAATTGCGTTAATTATATCATTTCCCGCAAATTGACAACATATCGTCAATATCGCACATTTTCTCTATTATCGTCATTAATTAATTACATTATGTTAGTTAATTAACTCTTCTATCCAACAATAACGCCAATTAATGACCTTCCGTTAATCAACTCCCCTTTCTATCTCGATTAATTAATTATTTCTAATTAATTAAGCTCCTCTTTCTATCTAGGATTAATTAATTATTTATAATTAATTAAGCTCCCCTTCTATCTAGATTAATTAATTATTTCTAATCAATTAATATCCCTTTCTATCTAGATTAATTAATTATTCTAGATTAATTAATTATTCTTAATTAATTGATTCTCTCTTCTATTTAATCAATAAATCATCATTTATTTGATTAAAATTATCTCATAACATAAATCATACTAACTATTCCTCTAAAAATCTTTTATAAGTTTAGACACCTATTAATTAATCACTTTGGTTAATTAATAAACCCCCTCAATCACATGAGTCACTAGAGGACAAACTAAACTCTCCTAAGGTTGACTCAACCCTCCCTTAACCTACATTATCCACAACTAACCTAACCTCTCTAATATCCCACGTGTAAACGGACGTAGAGATTGTTTTATACATTTGGCTATATAAGGATCCCTCCTCCTACCTTTCTACTTACACATAAATGAGCATAGAGCCTAAGTTATAGTCATTTTATCATCTTAAAGCATTCTTCATTCATGCAGGAGCTAGCTATTTTCATTTCTTGCATTCATTCTTCCAAGTTTGAAGTCATATGAAAATATGTCAAATGGTCTTGTAGCCATGGATTGACAAGACTCCATTCTTGAAACCTTGGGATTCAAGCATACAATCAAACCCTTTGATTGCTAGGGATCTAAATAGGTTCATTTCATTAGCATTCAATTATAGATAGAGGTTAATTTTTTTAACATGTTAGTTTGAATCTCCATTTTATGTTCTAATGCAAATATGTTAATAGATTGGCTTTGCTTAAACTATAAGCATGATGGTATATTGATCTAGTTAGCATTGTATCAAAGTTATTAGGTGTTAGCTTTGATTTTTTTGCTTTGTTAACTAATTCATGTACACATTTGGCACGCCCGATGGGACAGATCCTTAGTCCCTTAGCATTGTAGTTCAAATTTTGTTGTTATTTCAATATTTGGCTAACCCTTAATATGCACATGTGTGAAATAATGTTAAAATTCTTATGATTTTGCTAACCTTGCATGTGTTGAGTCTTATTTAGAGGTTTAATTTTGATGGGTTATTGTCAATTTTGAGCTAACATGTTAAAATTTGGAGCTTTTTGAACTTTTTTACGTCATTGGGCCGTATTTTGACATCATCACTAGGTACAATTTTTTGTAGGGGTGTCGCAAGTACACAAAACCATGTGTAGGCATACAAACATGCATAGACATTAATCATGGCGTGCACACACACTTTGTTGTAGTATTGTACCTTGCTTCGTCATAAACCCGTCAAGCTAGAGCAGAGACACCTAAAAGTAGCACATACACCATTCTCGCAGTGCACACGCCGTATTTCTAGAATAGTGGCGCATGCACCCATTTTTTTTAGCGCAAGCATATTTCTCCAAAGCAAGTGTACACGCACTACCATAGCTTATTTTACCTTTTATTTCACTTCCCACGTGCAAGCATCTATCCGCTAGCGTAGGCACACCGATATAGGCACAGCATCTCTCGAGTAGCGTAGGCACTCTGCTGCACTCCACTAAGTTTACACAGAGGCGTGTAGGCACCATAACCCACGCATACACACCATAGCGTGTGTGCAAGTACCTCAGTCGAGACTTTCATATCAATTCCGTGTTTACAAAGGCTTGTGTCATTAAATACTAACATCATTATAGGTTTAATTTGATTAATTTTTATTTTAAGGTATGTTTACATGCTTTTGTTAAATTGTATTAAACTTGGATAAACCTTGCATGCTTAATCATAAGAGTAAGGTCGTGTATGCTCTTCCCTCGCGTCTTTTGGGGCGATCTTGGGAATCATAAATGATTTTTATCTCTTTCATTGCTTTGAAAAATGTTTAGAATGTCCAAATTGGGTCAAGATGTATGTATTTTGCATTTGAATTAAGTATTTTCCATTTGTTGGTTTCTTAATTAGATTTTGTGTCGCGTATGCTCTTCTCTTGTGTCCTAGGACGATCTTGAGAATCAAAATGGCATTTTTCCTCTTTATGCGTATGGAAAATTACTAATCCATTGTGCAGAACCAAAAACGCTTGTCAAAGAAAGGAGGAGTCAAGACAAAAAAAAACTACTAATACAGTTTTCATGCAGGTTGCCAAAAGGTGTTCAAGAAAACCACATTAAATTAAACAAGATAAAAACACACCACAAACATCACACTATATTTTCAGGTTTCAAAAAGGGTACGTCCCTATCCACTCAACTAGAACATAACCCTTTGGCATAACACCTTAAGCTATAACAATGGGGGTGGTTCTAGGAACCCTAAAGTAGTCCATGCAAAAGGGAACCTTGTGAATGAAACAGAAGTGCTCCACACAACCTACTTGACTAGTTTTACCATTTGTGAGATTTAGCATCAAAGTTATTTGTATCGCAACCCTAGTGAGAGTACACGATGGATGCATTTATTGCCCACTATACTTGAAGGGGGTAAAGTAAAGCCAAGATACTCTAAGAACTAGTCAATGTGAATTTTCTTAGCAAATCAAGCTCGCATATAGATAACTTGTGACACCTAGTTGAGTGAGCCACCTAGGAAGTTATCTTTGACCAAGAGCCAACTTTGACCATATCAAAACCAATTTGAGTTAAGAGCCATTATTCATCACGAAACATGTGAATCGTTACTTTTGTTTAGTTTTTCACTCGCCCTAAGGCGAGGTGAAACTCTGTCGAAGTGAGGCAAACATTTTTCACCCCCAATTGATATAATTACTTCACTTTTTTTGACACTTTGTTGATTAGAAAAAGAGTGACTACCCTTGTGTTGTTACTTGATTGTATTCACCACTTTTGTGTTTGTTTATGCTCATCCATGTTTGCGGCCGAGTTGTTAAACGTCTAAAATACATGGAAAATTTTTGATATCATTGGTAGCCTTTTTATCTTGACACCCAAGACAAGATCGTCAATCATAGTTAGGTTTGATCCATCATCTTGATTCTCCTTTAAACCATTATCTTGTTTATATCAAGTTGCTATAATTACGGTACTTACTTCTTGTTTCTTGTAAACTTGGCCTAAGTGTCTATACTATGACGTTACGCTATACACACTCTAACAATTCCTTGGTATACTCTAGCCTTAGTTTTATTTCAATCACTACCTCGATTTTGAAAAGTGTTGAGTGTTACCATTTGTGTGTGTTATATCAATATCATTTTGATATTAATACCTTACTTTTTCAAACGTTTGGTTAATATATCTTAGTGGTATTGTTGTGTCGCTCACAATCATAACTACCACTTTTTGAGATATAGGTCTTGATTGGATTCAAGCTCGCTTTTAGTATACTTTTTTTGGGGATCATATTAACTTTTTGTTATTACTTACACCTTGTTCATCTCTTTGAACTTGACATAAGTGGTGACATTTTGTTAATCATCTTAAGCACCAACTACCATTTGACTAATTGGTTTACCAACAACTTTGCATGATTGTGTCTCATTTGTCACATCGACTTATCCATTTTGGACAATCACTTTGATCCATTGATTCTTTATCATTCATTATTCTTTGGTCATTAATTTGGCTTTGTGTTTTGAACTTGCATGATTGTTCCTTGTGTTTATCCATCTTATAAACTCATTTCTAGGACAATCCTTTGGGTCTTTGATCCTCTTGATCTTTTGTTTTTGCCTAAGTTCATGATCATTTTTGAACACATCTTTCAAACCTTGGAAAAAAATTCCTATCAAGCAACTTTTGCATCAATCAAACATAGGAAATCTTTCCTTTATATCCTTTATGTTGCTAAAATTTTGATCAATCCTTTAACATTTACGCGTCCAAACCTTTGTTTCATTATTGTTGACGATTTATTTTATTTACAGATGAACTGTCGAGTCATAGAAACCATAGGTTGGTGAGACGTGCGCCCTAAGGTGACCTCCAGATTTTAAAGAAGTGGCTCTTCTCTATTTTTAGGAGTAGGTTTAGAAAAATATGTAAACTATTGAAATAAAAAGGGCGATGCACCAAATTTTTAAAAGAAATGACAGAATACCTGATATCTTTATCAAGAATAGTTAAAGGGCTAAACAACATGATCTACCACTCTGATAACGCAAAAACTAAGGAACTGAAACAAATAATAATAAACTAAACAAAGAAATTACAAGGGCATTAAGCACGGTGAATTTCCTGGCTCATTTATAACTACCTTTCATAAAAGAAACGAATGTTCAGAACATATGAAAATCCAATTTGCATAGAATAAGAACTCTTTATTCATATAGAGAAAGGGTACATAAGGCCCATAAAAGCACATATTACACTTCTCTTTTATGACAGAGGCTTGTTATTGCTAGATAAAACATACATGAACTCTCCGGTTTTCTTCTCCCTCTTTTTCTTGCTCAAAATTCCCCTCTCTCCTTTTTTTGTTGTATCTTGCCTCCTTTTATACGAAACATTTTTTCTATCACTTTCAGCTACCACCCTTTGCCTTCAATTTTGATAAGACCCCGCACTTATGCTTCGGCCCCTTCCCTAGTATTTTAAATGCAACGCTGCCACTGTCTTCCCTATTAATTTGGATATTTGACCTTCATGGTTTTGGAATAAATATTTCGTCCCTTTATAGAAATATGCACACCTACTTTCTTCTCGGTATTGCCACTAAGTCCCCTGTCTCGATTAGACTCCTCCTCTGCAGGCCACGTGGAGGTCTTGCGCTTGCTTAGGGTCCTCCTTCCTTTTAGGCTATATCAAATATGTATCAGACACACGTGGAGTGTCTCGTGCGAGTTTGAGAACCTACTTGAATGCTCGAAGTTGGGGATGTGCCTATGAGACATGTGGAAACCACCATGAGCATCTCATACTTAGTCATTACTAGTTTTTGATCAACCGAGAGCATCTAGAATCTGGGGACAAAATACTTAATCAAAAGAGTCACAACAAAATAATATAATCAATTATCTATCTTGATTCATCACGATGTATGTTTTCCTTAGCTTCCCTTTTGGAAAATCACACAAGCATCCCCATCTTTACGAAATGTCTAGTTGGTTGTCATTATGCTTCCCAAATCAACATGAAACCTTCTTCACTTTGAAGAAGTTTGATCATAAAATCTAGGTCTAGACCTTTGAACCCAACACACGCCAAAAATGACTGATTATCACAAGGTCCCTTATACATATGACAATAAGGAATCAAAGTTTCAGCGTTCACATCAAAAGACGCCCATCATGACCAAACCTCATTTTGTTCTCCGCGCCCCACCTTCATCTCATAGTTGGTGGTATGATTTGGACACTTCTGATCCAAATTATTATTTGGGTTCCCCCACTCTTCTTTTGATTCTAATCCAAACATTTCCTCTTCTTCTGAGGATTTCAATCCAAATATTTCCTCTGATTCTTCTAATGATTCGGATCCAAACTACTATTTAGATTCATCTCATTTGAATCCTAAGTTGTGATCCTCCCCTTCTTCAGGACCTCCTTCATCATACTTCTACTGTGATTTTTGAGTCCCCCCTTTCTTCACAGGACCTCCTTTATCATTCATCCAATTCGACTCCTAAGTCACGGTCCTCCCCTCCTTCGCAGGACCTTCTTTATCATTCATCTAATGTGATTCTTGATTCGCAATCCCCCTTCTTCACAAGACCTTTATAAAACATCTAATGTGATTCTTTAATCGCGGTCCTCCCCTTCTTCACAGGACCTCTTTTATCAGTCACCTCAACGAACTCTTCCTCCTTTGAAGATTCATGTGACTCAAAGTCCTTCTAGTCAATCATCTAAGTCAACTCCTACGTCGCAATCTACAGAATTTTGGATACGAATCCTCCTATTCTTCCTCCACGACGTCATCTTATAGGGAAACTATATGTACCCAAAATTGTAGGGTACTACAAAGCACCAAAACACAATTACATGTTCACCAATGATGATACAGGTCTCCTTGCAAGGTGTTCGGGGTCTGGAAAAGCTCTCATAGTATGCGTTAACATCCCACATGCCCCGCTTTAGCCCCGTATGTTTTATTTTCTCTTCTCCTCCTTTTCTTTGCATTTTGGTCTTTAGTGACAAAACCGCTGCCCTGCCAGGGCGGGCGCCTCGTCCGGAAAAGCTCTCACAAGATATGCGTTAACATCCCACATGCCCTACTTAGCACTTGCATGTTTTATTTTCTCTTCTCCCCTCCTTTTCTTTGCATTTTGGTCTTCAAGGACAAACCACCGCCCGCCTGGGCGGCGGTCTCGTGACCGTTGCCCAGTGCAGGCGGAGGTCCTGTAACCACCACCTTTCGCTCAGGCGGCGCCCTTCACGCATTTTCCGTAATATTCTTTTTAATACGATTCACGTAAATTTAAATGTTTACCGCTTTTTTCACCGCCTTTGCTTGTATTTATGATTCTGTTCCCTGGAATAGTGTTTTTGCATTGTTTATGGTTAAAGAGTTCAATTTGGTTTTCACCTTTGGGTAAATGGGAATTCTATAAATAGGTGGCTTGTGCTGCTCAAGAAATCTCCCCTCAAATTTGCCTCTCAATTTCTCATTTCAATAGCTTAGTCTTTCAATTTTGCTTAGGATTCATAGTTTTATTTGTTGCATGCATGGTTAGTGTTGTTTAGTTGTTAGGAAGCCACATAATCTTCTTGTGCTAGTGTTGTTACTATTTCATGTAATTCATTGGAATATGATAGTTTGATTTTCAGTAGGAAGCCATTAAAGTTATAGGTCTTGTTCGTCAAACAAGATAGTTTCAAGTTCTGAACATTTTATGTTGTATGACTCGCAATAAATCCCGCTAGGAATTGCATAAGCCAAGCTCTGTTCTCTTGCGCTGCCACTTTGTCCCAATACCTACTTTTGTTGATGCTAACATCACACGCTTTTCTAGATTCACGTGAGCACAAAGGAACGAAGAGATCACACTGAGGGGACAAAGCCACACACAACCGGATTCACCACTGTTATGCAAAATCCAGGTTCAAGCTTTCAAATTTCTAGTTAAAACATATCAAATAGAGTAGTCAATCATTTCATTTTAGTTAATCTCACTTTCGATATTGCCGGAAGCTGTGGGGATTGATAGTTTCTGAGAAACTATGATTCACTCCTCACTTCTGAGGTAGGATCGAGAGTCTTTCAAATAGATTAGATTAGTTATCTAGTTATTTAGAATAGATTTACAACTGCACAGGCAAGTAGCTATACTCGGCTGCTTTGTTTGTTTTAATTTCATTATTAGTTTAGTTGTCAATTTCTAGATATCTTAAATAGTTTCTCTTTCAAGATCGTTCAAATAGTTCATCAGAAAAACACAAAAATAAAGAAATTATATATGTTGTAAACATACTTTACATAGTTAATTTTACTTTGCTGCAGTTGGAATTATATCATTTCCTTTTGCATGACAATCACGGGACCTAGGGAGCCCAGAGAATACATGTTCGAGCCAATAGTGCCTCAGCCCAATCTCATTATGGAAATAACTGATATAGATCAGAATCTTAGAATCCAAGTCTTCCGAACAACAAAGAAACTTACAACAGATCGCTCACGCTTAAAAGGGTTAAACATAGAAGACGACCAAGCACACACGTTTTGGTAAAAACAGCCAAATTACAGATTACCCTAGATAAATATCCACATGACTATAGAAGGGCTTGAAAGAGAGCAAACATTCGGTTGTGACCCTTTGGTCCCATAGCTAGATGCAGGAGATATTTTCACTGACATAGACACTAGCTTAAGAATTTAAGTTGCCAGAACACCTATAAGGTACTCTAAGAAGATTGCACAACTTGCAGTTCTAAATATAGAGGCCGAAAAGGCATACGACTATTGGATATTAGGGATTAGATATTGATTCTACATATGACCATAAAGCAGTCCACAACAACCACGAATCTATAGTTGTGATCCACAAATCCCACAACCCAACGAGTCCACAGGTCAATCAGACGTAGATGTTGGCTTACGCACATTAGTATTTAGATCCACTCCACTTCCACCAACCATTATCACACAGTTATCCTTGTTAGATATAGCAGCTAATGAAGCTAAGGATTTCTGGACTAGACCGAGAATCGACCATAGAATCCACTGTACCCATCATCCATCTTATGACCCTGTCTGGAGATATACACGAAACAATCCCAGGTCATTTTCCCCATATCCCACAACCTATAGATCGGATCACGCCAGAGCTCGATATTGATTGGAGCCTTCGAGTAGTCATCCTCGCCGACCGATCTATCACGCCAGTTCAGGTTAGGAGGGCCTTCTTTGCCTTAGATTTGTAGATTCCATTAGTGTGCATCGAAGACATAAGATTTCCTAACTAGCTTGTCTGCATCCCACGTATAGTCCATCCCCACCGACTGTCTTGGCACGACCTCGGGAGGTTGGGTGTGAGGAAGAGTTACTTGTAGATTCCCATGCTTGCTTGTCACTTTTCCATCATACAAAAACCTATACCAACCAATTCTAAATCCACATCTTCTTCTACTCATGAGACATATAGCCTTAATTATACTTATTCTCTTGAGTCATCTTCTTCTATCAATCACCATCTAACATCTTCTAAGTCTTCCACACCAGTTGGACCTTTTTCTTCCAATCAAACCCCTGTGGTCGATAAACAACCCATACCAATTGATTTCTTTCATAATGAAGGAGTGATCATGGCCTTTATAGGGGCACAAAGATATCCTCTAACAAATTACGAGCAAGGATTATCTTTAGACTTCAATGCATCCATGTATTATGAGGAAAAGGTTGATTCCTTTTATCAAGAAACAAAGGAAGAGCCTCAGATCATGCAACTTGATCCTCCTCTTATTCTTCCATCTTCACATTCTTCATTACGTGATGAAACTCCTAGGTCTTGCATTGATCCATGGCCTATCTTCTCATCACCCAATCACTCTTTTCTATTATAATTCCTCAATCATAATCTCTTGTGGGGTCAATGCCAAATAGCCCTTCATCTTCGCTCTAGTGTGGGTCACCTTCTAGTATCCCTCCCTCTACTATTTGTGGGACATTTTTGAGTAGTTCATTATCTTCTATTCTTGGGGCACGTCTAATTAGCCCTTGTCTTGTATGTATGGGTCATCCCTGGAAGTCCATCATCTTCTATTCTTGGGCCACATCCTAAGTAGCCCTTCTTCTTTGTCCGTGGCTCACCTCCCGGTATGACCAAAACACCGAAGAACTCCAAAGTTCCCAACAACTCAAATGATTATAAAATTCAAAATCAAATGTGATTTCATAATGCACACCAACGTACTCCATCAAGTATGGTGAAAATTGTAGAAACCTATGGATAGGGAACTCAATCTCCCATATATAAAACCAATGTTTCAAAACAAATCACAATCATTTGTTGAGTGTGATCTCACCACGATCATCGAGATCGGGATAATATTACACTTGATAATCAAATACGCTTAGTCTCTAGTATCAAAGAAATCGTGAACATCTTTGTTGGATCCTATCACGCAAAGTGACATGTTTCATTCTGATAACCATAAAAAAATCAAAAAAATCATAAAATAGTTCAAAAATACAAAAAAAGAAAACATTAAAACATTACAAAAACAAAATCAAAGGTACAAATATCAAACATTGCAATCAGGTATTGTGTATAGATGGATGTTCTTTCTTCCCTTTCTTTCATATTCCTCTGCAAGTCATCCACCATTTTCATCCCTTCGATGTTATTGTGGTTAGCCTATTCACATGCATTTTGTGACATTTATCTCTATGGTATTTGTTTGACCTGGTCTTTTATCACCTTGGTAAATTAAAGAACAAATGACCTCTTAGAGATCCTATCACAATTCACATTTAATAAACTTGTTGCAAAGAAATTTTGGATATATTTGTTGACACTAGTCAATGTCGTCATCGCAATCACTTTCATATCCTTCCATCAAGCCATCAGTGGTTCTTAACCCCTTGTCAAACAAGAGAGCTGAAATAAGTTTTCAAAAGTAAAAGAATCAAAATCAATCAATCAAAAATCAAAATAAAATTGATATATAACTCTCTCTTGGGGTATTTCTAATAATATTTACCAGGGATATGGACGTATGACTCAAGAGAGAGCAATGTTGTGATTAAAATCAAATGCATCTTTGTCGGGATATGGATGTTTGGGGTAGCGAGCAATGTATGGCTCTCCTTCCACAATCCATTCACAAATCACCTTTCAAACTAAATCATTCCTACACATTGGCTAGTGTCTTCACTTATTGTCTATCAACTATTTCCTTCAAGAGGTAATTCATTTCCACGTGCACACATGGGATATCGATGAGTAAACATGATTAGTATGTTACCAAGTGTTACTTTTTAGACCTTGTTCAAACTCTTGTTTTAGTGCATGTCTTGTCTCATGATTTGTGCCTTAGGCTAATCACTTTTTCGTCGACTCCTTCTAAATATTTTCATAGCATCCTCTGTTCTTTGAAAATCATTTAAAACATCCATGTGTATCGAATGTCCTCTTTTCCATGTTTGCAGACACTTTTGTCCCCTTTTAATAAGATAATTTTCTACTTCCTTTCTCTCATGTGTTTATTGTCAGCTTACGCTGGGGGCATCTTTGTTCCCTCATGATTGAACCTATTTTATATTTGCCTTGATCCACCTTCCAAGCATGAATATTTTTCATGTGAATACTCCCACATAATTGTTGGGGAATTTTCGCATCTTCACTTTCTTGTGCATACTTGTGGCATTCTGCCCTTGTACATCCCATCTATCATTGGGGAATTCATGCTTCTTTGTCTTCCTGTACATAGTTTCGAAAACTTTCAAAATAAAAAAACATTCAAATATGTTTCTAAAAAATTAAAACAATAAAAATCATCCTACAAAACATCGCTTTTTGGTTCTCACCTATTTTTATGCACGACTCACGGATCATCTTGATCTACCTCCATCAACAAATTTGGTTTGCTTACTATGTCTGTACTTTGGGGCACAATGAGTTATTTGGTATTGTTTCATAGTGCACGATTACTTTTCATAGGACCCAAGTGTCCTCTGTTATTCCCCTTGCATGTATCCTTGCTTGGGGCACCATATTTTAACCCTTATCATTAATTCGCATAGGTCGAATCAAATCTTGATAACAAAAACATTACATTATGTTTCTTTGTTAGGTTAGCTTGTTTACTTTCTCGTATTGCATTACATTATGTATGTTGCAAGGAGTTAGGCATATTTTACTTTCTTGTATTGCATTACATTATGTTGCATGGAGTTAGTATTTTTAGCAATGGACAATTGTTCATATTATGGCTTTTCATGTCATTCTACACTTTTGTCGTATGCTTATATTTTTAATAAGGACCGATGACATAGATCTTTGGCAATATGATGACACTAAAGTTGTTTCAATACACTGGATGAAAGCTTGCTCTTTTCTTTCCATCTTCATTCCTCTTCTACAAAAGATTCTCCTATCAACATTATTTTTATAATTCACACCGGGGCATCCCGCCCCTACCCATTCTTCTATCCATTTCTCTCACCTTTTCGATCATCAATCACCTTCTTTCATCACCCCATCGACACTCGAGGGCATCTCTCACTTCTACTAATTTTTCTTCTACCCCTTCAAAATTTTATCTATCTACTATCTTTGAAGTGGCGTTATTTACACCACCCAAAAGAGGGGCAAATGTAGACACCTATAATTTAGCTTGAGCAATTTAAATACTTAAATTGCGCTAATTATACCCTTTCCCGCAAATTGACAACATATCATCAATATCACACATTTTCTCTAATATCATCGTTAATTAATTACATTACATTAGTTAATTAACTCTTTTATCCAACAACGACACCAATTAACGACCTTCCATTAATCAACTCCCCTTTCTATCTCGATTAATTAATTATTTATAATTAATTAAGCTCCCCTTTCTATCTAGATTAATTAATTATTTCTAATTAATTAAGCTCCCCTTTCTATCTAGATTAATTAATTATTTCTAATTAATTAATACCCATTTCTATCTAGATTAATTAATTCTCTCTTTTGTTTAATCAATAAAACATCATTTATTTGATTAAAATCCTCTCATAACATAAATCATATTAATTTTCCTCTAATTAGCTTCTATAAGCTTACCTCTACTTATTAATTAATCACCTTTGATTAATTAAAACATCCCCCAACTCCCATGACTTACTAATGACAAATTAAACTCTTCTAAATCAAGATTACATTTTATAAAGTAACTTTATCCATTCCTAATCTTGTTTTACATTTATCCCACATTCATCAAGTTCTAACCTTGCCTCTTTAGGCAAACCATATAAAGAACCCTCATTCTTACCTTTCTTCTTGCACCATGCTTTGAATAGTGAAAACTATAGTCGTTTTGATCTTGAGTCATTCTCCATTGTTGGAAATAGCTTCTCCATCTTGCATCCTTTCACTCAAAATTGAGTAATATGAAAGATCCAAAATGGCCTTGTAGCCATTTTTGGTGATATTTCATTCTCAATCCTTGAGATCAAGCAACAATCCACTTTGATTTCTTATGTTCTTCATAGGTTCATAGTTTAAGTTAGCAATCATAAAGAGTAAGAAATAGCTTAGCATGTAGTTTCATTTATGCATTAAAGAAGCATTTCCTTTAAGCTCTTATCTTGATGGTTCATTATTTAATTTGCATTTACTTTTGAAACTATGTAGATATTAGTTTCAATTTATAGCTTAGTTAATAATTCATGTACACACATATATCACGACAAAATGAATGTATGAGTGATGATTTAGCCCTACGCATATACCACTACAAGATGATAGAGTAGGAGTGATGATGTATCTTATAGTGTATGTCACTATAAGATGAATAGTAGGGAGTGGTGA
Source organism: Taxus wallichiana var. yunnanensis (assembly GCA_018340775.1). NCBI lineage: Eukaryota > Viridiplantae > Streptophyta > Pinopsida > Cupressales > Taxaceae > Taxus > Taxus wallichiana. The sequence goes on from CM031236.1 coordinate 43,615,388, forward strand.
TGTAGCCTAAAGCATATACCACTACAAGATGAATAGAGTAAGTGATGAGTTAGCCTATAACATGTGTCACTATCCTAGAAATGTCACATGATGAGAGGTTGAATGATAAACATGTGATGAATGTAAGGTCCATTTGATTTGTAAACCCTTAGTAGTCGAGTATGGATCGAGGAACTAAAGTGCGTCATAGGGTAGTGAGTGCAGCACGTAGAAGACAATGCAATATGCGTGATGATAATAGATGACCATGTGATGAGTAGAATGTGTAATGTAGAATGTAATGCAAGATGCAATGTATGATGTATAAGATGTAATGTATGATGTATAAGATGTAATGTACGATGTAGACTAATATGTATAAAGTGTGCACGATTTTAGTCTATAAAATGCTAGAGTCATAGACCCTGAAAGTGTTGTATATGTATGATGAAGACTAGTATGATATGTATGATGTATAGATATGAAAAAATTGAAATGATATGAACTAAATTTAGAATGTGTGAAATGCGATGTGTGGTGTTTATAGTGTAGTGTGTGGGGTTCATGTGTAGTAAGCCCTCAACAATTAAGTGTGAACCGAAGCACAAGAGTGTGTCATCGAGTAATGACGATGCTAAAATGTGTAATGAGTATGCCTATGTGAGAAGATTGATGTATGAGAATGTAAAGATGATAGATGCGCAAATGTGGCGATGGGTGGGGGATATGTATTAGATGTTATGCCCCCAAGTGTGTGCAATAAGATCATGTAAAGTCATCGAGAAGATCGTCATCCTCTGGGTCATAATCGAATGGATAAGAATTAGTAACTTGATAAGCAATAGTGTTTGGTTGATCACGTAATGAGCCATTGAGGTGCAAGTTGTACATACCCATGGCATATTCCTCATCGGTGAATGGAGGAAGTGGGAAACCATGTGCATACCAATGAGTAATATTTTGTGAATAGCCAAGAAAATAACTATTGCAGATAAAAACACGACCAAAGGGCATAGGAAATGAAATGTTTGTATGACTAGGATCTAATGTGCCCCCAATATAAGTAAGCCAAGATTCCCCTAATGTGAGTGGAGAAGAATGAGGGGTATGTGATAAGTATATTGTAAGATGAAATACATGCAAACCATAAGCGGCGGTAATATTGATAAATCCATAGTAGAGATGAGGATCATGAGCAGGAGGATGAAGGTCCTCAAAAGAGAAACCAAGCTAAGCTACTGACATCATGGGAACATATAGTGACATTGTGACGTAAGGTCAAATGGAATATGTTCCCAATATGAGTCATTCATGAAGAGGGTGTAAGTGAATGGTGGGTGTGATAATGTAGGTGGTACATGTGAGGGTGTAGGAGATAGAGCAACGTCCATAGGATGGACAGCCCCGATGTGGAATCATAACAGTAGTAGTAGTAGTAGGTGGCACGAAGAAAGCGCATCTATCACATAGATGGTACCATCAAGCGGTGATAATTGTGGGGGTTCTTTGATAGGTTGGACCTCATCTATAATATCAGTGCTTGGAATACAAAGATTAGTATTAGAGCCCCACTGTAATATTGGAATGGGTCGCGGTCACAAAAAAATCAGTCTAGTCATTTCTCTCATGTAAGAATTTTACATAATTATGGACAATAGAGGTGATAGCTTGAATGGCATGAAGCCATGGCCTACCAAGTAGACAGTTGTAAGAAATTGGGAAATCAACAACGAAAAGACAGTGTGGACAGTCTTAGGACCAACAGTGATAGGCAATGTAATGTGACCGAAACATGGACAGACATAACCATCATAAGCATGCAGTGAAACACTAGAGGGGGTAAAATCACAAGCGAAAAGACCCAAAGCTTCAAGGAATGACATAGGACACAAGTTAAGTTTAGATCCATTATCAATCAAAGTGTGCTTAATAGCTACATTATGAATACAACATATGATATGTAAAGGTGGGTCATTATCAAAAGTGTGAACATCAGCGAGAAGGTTAGATTTGAAAACTAGGTGTGAAGAGAATGCATCGGAAAATGCTTGATAAATCCGAATGGATGCATATCGGCATGGATGTAAGTAGTAGCAAGAAAGTGTTGGACTCTATGTAGCAATTCGGGGTTTGCAATCGGATAATCATTGATTAAGATACTCATGATGACCAAAACCTAGGGTGAAAAATAATGAATGAAGAACCTAAAAGCATGAATGATTGAGTCGTTCACCAAAATGATTAACTAAAATGGGAATATTGGGGATATCCTATAGTTAATCTAATCTAGAACGACATGTAAATGCAGTAAATTAATGCAATAAACAAGTAGAGAAATGACCCAAGAAACTAAGCAAAGGAAATGCTAACCCTAATGTGCAAGAGAGAAGAGGAAAGAACTCACTAATTTGATGATCTTGCAGGACTATGTCATAGAAATGACTGGAGGAACAGGGAATAGGAATGAACATGCAGAAGTCCCGAAAAATAATAGATTTGGACTATCTAGCTAGACTAGAGCACCTGGAGAGGAACTAGGGCACCTACGGGCGCTCCGGTCGTAGAATGGGCGCCAGTGCATGTAAAATATCTGGGCCGAGTTTCACATGTCCAGAGGGTGATTTAAAACCCTCACTATGTGTCACATCAAATTCGTTGTAGTTTGTCGATGTTGCTAATAATCCAAGATGTATAGAAGACCTGTAAAAGACCAAAAGAAGTATCAAAACCCTAAAAAAGAAGAATGTAAATGAATGGGTTGGATTGACCTCAGTTGCCACAACAATGGGCTTACTAATTGAGCGTTGCACTACATTTCAGACCCAAATGTAGTTCTAGTGTGTGTGCATAATGTGCCCTAGGTGCTCTTGTGTCAATCACACTTTGTGAAGTAGTGAGTAATAACTAAATGTATAAAATGTAATAAAATGTGTGCATGGAATAGAATAGAATCCCTCCCCTATGAAGTGTGATGCAGATGAACCAACCTTGTCCTTGTGATGGAGCTAATGGATGCAAATGATCTCCAAGTGGATGCAACTCTAGATGGATGATAGTAGTGACTAGTGTTTGGTCCCTCATTATGGTCTCATAACTTTATATTTATAGGGTTCTCTTGATCTAATTTTGTAATTAACCCCGAAATGGTCGACCACCAAAAGATAAGAAGTAAAACGGCTAGAAAGAGCCCAAAAAGTGGTAGGAAAGATCAAAAAGGATCGGGGCACCCATGGTGGGACCAAGGCACCCATGGGTGCCCCAATATTGGCATGGGCACCCCAAATCAGTCTAAAATAACAGAAAATGATCGAAATAGACTGGGCATATGGATGTAAATTTTCATGAATGATGAAATAAAATAAAACAAGATGGCCAAAAGATGGGGGTTGATTAGTACTTTCTTCACTTAATAGCCTTCTAAATAGTATTATAAAACAGGGATTAAATAATATCTAAATTGCATGATTTTTGACTACATTTGTCTATGTTAAATCTTAAGGAGTTTGGTTTACCTCTACTCACTACCAAGTTGCATTATTTGACTTCTACATTAAAAACATTCACCGAGCCCATTTGTTGCATTGAACTCCCTCACTACCAAGCTCACCTCATAGCTCCTTGCACCGCAATGCTTCCACCTTGCCTCCGAACTCAGCCTCGCTTCACCGTTGTCCCCACCGATTTCTCTTCCCACTTTATCTCATCAACTCCCCTACCCATCTCGACTTGGCGATCTACTCACCGAGTCTGAGCTCTCCTCACTATTCCAACACTAATCTATCGACCCCTTCAATTTCCCAACTCTCTAGCCTCTACTTAACTCTCATGTCAATTCTTCGTGAACCCATTCCCTTATCTCCCGTTGATTTTTATTCTCCAATAGATCTACACCGTGTTGTATCCATGTCCTCACCTCCTGAGCTGTCATCTCCTGCAGCCATGTCTCCAACATCTATTAAGCCCTTTCTGAGATGTTGTCTCCCGTAGCCCTATCTCCAACATCTATTGAGCCCTTTCTCGAGCTTCCATCAAGTGCCAGTATCCCTACCAATCCTCTACCCTCCATCCCCGAGAAGACCGCCCCAAACTCATTATGTTGTTCAACTTGTGTAATATCCTCGCGATCCCAAACCCAAACATATATATGTCTTCCTTACACAACCAAACATCCCCTCGTCTAAGCCATCAAGCTCTAACCACGCACCCGTAATCGACCTAAGTTGATCTGCTACTGACCCTAAGTCACATCTGCATTAAACCTACAACTAAATCGCTTGCCCCGAGAATCAAACGAGCAAAGCCAAAAATTTTCCCTTCCATTGCACATAAAACCTTTAGTTGTTTTAGGCTTTTCCTCATGTACATGCTTTGTAATTACGTTTACCTAAACTTAAGTTAAACTTTAGCCCATTTTATTTTATTCTAACTTTTTATTTCCCTTGTTTAATTAATTAATTAGCTTCTTTTTTAATTAATTGGGTCTTTTTAACAAATTAGGCCCCAATATGTACTAAATTAGAATTGCTAACTATGAAACTTTTAAATGCGCAGGGTTATTAGACATTTTTTGTCCCATTAATTTTCTTTTTGGAGGATTTTTGTAAAGGTAATTAATGCTTTTGTGATGTTGTTTTATATTACGTTTAGTAAATAATTTTTTTGTGAAACTAATCGCAATAAACTCCACGTGTATGCTCTTTTCTCATGCTTGTATAAGTGAACTTGAAAATCGAAACGTGAGTTATTTATTTATTTTTATTTTTTTCTCGTTTGTTTTCACTTTAGAAAACTTTGTAACTATTTGTTTGTAGGACCATCTCTAAAAAAGGTTATTACAACATTCAAACTACTAATTTTGGTTGTCTTTGTTGGCATGTGTATGCTTGTGTGTTTTCATTGATGTAAAAGGTCCATTAATGACAAAGGAGGATGTGATAGAGTTCCATGATGATGTCCTAGATGCTTGAGCAAGTGTGTGATGATGTGATACAATCAGCATGGTGTGCACAAGTGTGCATGAGTGGTAATAGTGCAAGTTGCTTGGTCTAGATAGCCTAAATAGGAGGCCTAGTCAGCATGATGGCTTGATATGATGGAATGAAGGCATGAGGTATCTTGATAAGCATGGTCAAGGCATGAAGAGCATGAGGATATTGTGTTGAAGCACTCATATAGGTTCAGAGGTTTATTGCAAGGTGAGAGAAGGGTTTATAGGTGTTCATCTAGACCTAGTTTAGGTGTTTGGTGGCCTAATGGAGTATGATCATGAGGTGTAGAAGTGTGTGGGCCCATAAGGGCATGCAGAGGTGTGAGACATGTTGTCTCAAGGATGTTAGGTCCTTTTTAAGAGCTTTGAAACAAAGGTATGGTGTTTTCCTTCTTTGTCTAGGTATGAACTAGACCTAATCTCATAACCTAGTTGGGAAAGTATTAGTGGTTGAGAAGATGCAGAGCTATTTATGATTTGGTGAGCAAGTGGAGAATTTGATAGAGGTTTTCTACAGTGCTGTGGGCAAAATTTCAAGGTCCTATGATGAATATTTTGGATGAGGTTTTGAGCAATATCGAGCTCCAAAGTGCATTTTCCAGCTCGATATGAAATGTTTTGTGTTGGTTGGCATGTGAAAATTTGCATGGGGACCTGAGCCATTCAGGGATTGATTTTGCATAGAGATAAGAAGGTTTCAGAGGTGGAATGAAGTAAAATAATGTCATGTGCTTTATGAACAATCATTAAGAAGCCAAGGAGGTCAAAAACCCTAGTTAAACCCTAGTTTACTAGCGATGGAGGAAATATTGATGGTGTGAGATTAGAATGGATTAAATCATCAAATGTGATTATTAGAGGATGAAGAGGACTCTCCCATTTTGGATGGTGGTGGTTTGAGGTCTTGATTGTAGGTGGTTTTGACTATAGGTGGATCCTACTCAAATCTACATGTTTCTAGGAAAGTTTGATTTGTTCTTAGGTTTGCCATTGGACCCTATGTCTAAATTTATGTTCTTAGTTGTATGGGATCTATGAGTGATTTCAAAGCTTGGTGAGGTCATTCGAAGGTTTGCACATGTCAAAATGAAAGACCGCTTTTGGGCCTAAAAGGGAAATTTTGCAATCTTAGAGATAGGTGGTGCTTGGGCACTTGTGGAATCATGATAATGATTGATGTCCTTAGGGTGTTGTACACATCCCATATGACATGATTAAATCCTTGGTTGAGTTCTGGGGATGAGATGAGGTGGCATGAAGAAAGTCACAAGTTGACCTAGTTTGACTGGTTCGGAGAGTAGTGCTTTGTTCGATGATTGGTCCGAAAGACCAATTTCTTGGCTTGGTTGATGATGTGTATCCATTAGTGAATGATGAAGGGTTAAATTTGATCTTATTTCATGCATTTATAGATCTTGAAAGTATCATCAAGGGTGTTAGAAGGTCAACTTTACAAAACGAGTTTTAAAGGCAGCATTTGTCTCTTGAAGATCAAAGAGGTTTAGATGACCCCGTGGGTTGAGTCGTGATGTATAAAGTGGTTAGTGTCTTTCCAATGAGTGGTTTCATTCCATGGTGGTTGAGGTGTTGGAGAGAAGCTAGGTCTTCATCTTTGAAGACTTGTCTGCTAGAGTGCCCAGCTTTAAGTAGGAAACAATCCTAATTGGTAGTGTTATGAGAAGAATGGATGATGATGAGAGGTTCCTGAGCTTGTGGGAGATTTTGAGAGGATGTCTTTAACATATGTGGAGCATTTGGAGGAATAATGGAGCTTCTTGGTGTGCTTGGAGTCCATGGAGTGCTTGGTGAAGGAGAAACTAGCCTTTTAGGCTTAGTTGTGCATTGGTATGTGTCTTGGTGCATTGCACGACCCATATGGGTATCTCATGTATGATTTTATATGAGTGTGTAGATGTAATTTGATGTCGGTATGATAGACCTCGGTGGTCATGTCTGATCTATTATGTTTGAAAGAAGATTCATGTATTTAAGTAGATGTATTTGGTCATTTGTGACAAGTTGTGTGAGAGGAAAAATGCGCGCCTAGAGAGAGTGTAATAGAGGTATGAGAGCATCAGAAAGATCTGAAGAGAGAGTATAAATTATTCATGACATTTGAGAAGCAAAGCAACAAGGGAAAGAGATCTAATCAGCCCATGAAGAAGCAAGATTGAGCAAAGTAGGAGAGAGTGTGTTTGAAGAGGGTTTTGAGAGAGTGGACTGAAATTGTGATCACTATCAGTTATAGTAGTAACATTACATCAGTGGTCTTCATCTCTAAGTGGTTGAGTTTTTTCCCTATCACCTTAGGGGTTGTATCCTCCTTACATGGTTGGTGCCTTGCTAAATAGGGTTTGGTGCTCCTTGTGGGATTGGTGTCTCACTAAACAAATTTTGTGTGATGTGTCATATCCATGCAAATCTTTTGGTTTGAGTAATATAATCAAAATTTTCAGTGGGTTTTCTTCCCCTTGAAGGTTTCCCACTTATATTTTGTTTCTAGTGTACTCTCTCATTCTTATGTGTGGTTGATCATGTTTAATGTGTTTTTAATGGTTAATGAATGTTTATGTGATGCTCTAAATGGTGTATGCAACTTAAAAGAATTAAGTAAAGGTTTTAATGGACTAATTCACCCTTCACCGTTCTTCCAACAATTGGTATCATATAAAGGTCCTTTTGAATAATTTTAGTCACTTGAAGGAGATCCTTTGAAGCACTAAAATAGCAAGTCTACAGAGTGGTACTTCTACAAGCAAATCTCCTTTGTCTGATGGATCAAACTATGCATTTTGGAGTATCAGGATGAGGACTCATATCATGTCCTTAGGGTTTGATATTTGGAAATTTTTGATAGATGGATATAATGTTCCTCAGACTCCTCCAAATATCATTGTAGATAAGAATCTTAGTAGTGAAAACTCCATTGCAATGAATGCAATCATGTGCGAACTAGCGAATCAAAACTTGTTAAGGTCATGCACTTTGTACATCAGCAAGGAAATAGGGGAGAAACTTCAAGTCATCTATGAAGGAGATTCCAAGGTAAGGATGGAAAAGCTCCAAAATTTCAGAAATCAATTTTAAGGCCTAAATATGAGAGAAGAAGAATCTATTGCTACATATCTACTCAGAGTTGATCAAGTTGTCAACTCCATGAGAGGTTTAGGTGAAGAAGTAAAAGAAGAGGTAGTGGTTCAAAAGGTGTTAATATCCATCACTCCCAAGTTTGATCCCAAGGTGTTTGTTATTGAGGAAGCTAAGGATTTGAAGGTCATGTTGATGGATGAGCTACATGGAATCTTGACTACATATGAAATGAGGATCACTGATTCTAAACCTATCAAAAAGGAGGTTGCTTTTAAAGCTAAGAATAAGTCAAAGGATAAGAAGACCAAGGATGATGATGTTACTCCTGAGATTGATGATGATGAACTAATTTCCATTTTTCTCGAAGACTAAAACCAAGGTCTGGTAAGTATAAAGGTAAATTTCCTTTTAAATGTTTCAATTGAGGAGAATTAGGTCATTTTTCCATTAAGTGTCCTCATAAGCTCAAGGATTAAAGTGATGAAGAGCATGACGAGGTTCATGAAAAAAGGAATCACATGTTTGACAAGGGAAAAAATAAGTTCAAGAGGTTTAAGAACAAGAAAAAGTCCAAAAAGATCTTCTATACAAAGAAAAGTTTTGTTCATATGAGGTAAGTAATTGTGATGTTACTTCTACCTTTGAATCCAAATTTAAGCATGAAGAGGTAGGTGATGAGGTCTTTTTCATGGCCAAGGATGTTATGAGGTCTATGAGTGATGGCTCCATATTGTTTGGTGAATCCATGCACTCTAAGGAAGAAGAGGAAGGAGATGACATAGAGACAGAGCTAATGTGTGTTCAAAAAGTGTTAAAGTATGCTAAGAAGAGTAAAAAAATTTGAGAACTCAAGTCAAAGAATATGAAGAAAAATTCATGAGCTATAAGAGAAGAATTGGTCTAAGACATGTAACCTAGATGAAACTGTCAAGAGGTTAGAAATATAGATGAGTTCCATGACCTTAAGTCTGTAATCCAAAGAAGAAGAATGTGTTAAGCTTGAAGAATAAATTATCCTTCTAAGGGGAGAGTTATTTGAGGTAGTTAATAGGGCAAGGAATTTCAGAAGTTTGAAAAGAGCTCCAAATATCTTGATGATAATTTGATCAATCGAGATCTGCTAGAGACATGACTAGTTTGGGGTTCAAGGATGACCTCAAAGGAAAAGAGGTGATGCAAGATGACAATGTTCCTAGCAAGGAGATTGAAGGTCCAAACACCAAAGAGGAGAAGAAGGAGAGAAACTTCAAAGACAATGTGAAGACAAAGTCAGAGGAAACCAAATGCATCAAGACATGAGAGATCCTTTAATGACTATTGTTATACTTGTAATGGCTTTAGACATAGAGCAAAGGAATGTAGGAGGTTTTTTAGAGATGATCACCCATGGAGGGATATTAGAGATGAGTAGACAAAGAATAGTATTTGCTATAATTTCCATGAGAACTGTCATATGCTAGCTAAGTACGCCTATATGAACCATCAAGTCGAATTGGAGGAATGAAGAACACAAGTGGCAAGAGTGAAGTTGTGTGCTTCAACTGCAATAGTGTTGGACATGTTGTTAGAGATTGTTTTGGTCCTTCAAGGAAATTCAAGAGATTTCAGACCCCTAGAATGTAGGAAAGGAGGCAAGGCAAGATGTGGGAGCCAAGAGAAAACAATGGTAATCTACCTAAGGCAGTTGTTGAAGCAAAAGAAGAAGGTTCTCATGTTGTATACCAAAAGAAAGAAGGAAAAGGTGAGTCATAGGTGTCTAAGAGGGCATGGGACCTCTTTAGTATGTTTTTCTAGACTCCTTATGTAGAAGTATGTCTCTACTAGGCTTCTTAAAGGCATTCACCATCCATATGAAGCATGGTGTCAATGGGGGGCGTGAATTATGTGAAGTATGATGGTGTAGCAGTGTATTCATGAAGTCAAGGTATGCTCATTGTGTTTTTGAAGGTCTTCAATATGTTTTGAGATGATTTAGGCACTGTCATGTTGCAAGTTTGTTGAATCCATGAAAAGGAGAGTCATTTTGTATGATGCCTTGATCAGACCATCAAAAGCAAGGTGTAATGGTGCATTCCAAGTATGAGTATGAGTTGATTGGGTCTATAATGGTGTGCTACATGTCTATGAAGGCTTCTTGAAGCAAGGGGAAATGTCAATGATCTTCAAACATGTGTGTTATGTGTTAAGAGGTATAGCTTAGTAGATTTGTTAGTTGTTTGCAAGTATGGTCATGCGGGAAGTTAGCCATATAACTCAACGAGTTGAGAATACTTGAAAAAAGGCTAAGAACACTGAAGGATTGTCTCAGGATTGTGAATTTGTGGATGATCCATCTCTAGTGCATATGCTTGAGGTAAGTGATCATATTTTTGTGGTTACTGATTAGTTATAGATAGTATGATCTCAAGGGGACCAATAAGGAGTTGTTTCATATTGTATATGGGATTCTATGGCTAGCAGAAGTTGGGTTAATTTGGTCTAAAGGACAATTTTAGGGCTCTCGGTCCTAAAGTTTCTAAAACATTCTCGAGTGGCATGATCAAGTCTCAGTGTGAGAGCATTTTCAGTGAGATAGGTTGAGATGGAGTCAAGATGATGAGATTGCTCGAGAATCAATATTTTTGGCTTGAGTGTATGCTATGAATACTTATGTTCGTGTGGAGCTATAGTGCTTAAATGATATCATGAAGCCAAATCGAGTTCAAGAAAGGAAAAATATGATTGTGAGCCTATTTGATGATTTTGGTTCATGTTTCCAACTAAGTGGTGATCTTAGTATGCTGAAAATGATGAATAACTATGAGCTACAAGTATGTACTTTGTCATTAATGTAAAAAGGGGGAGAAGAACTATGATGTTTTCCATCAATGACAAAGGGGGAGATTGTTGGCATGTGTATGCTTGAGTGTTGTCATTGATGTAAAGGTCCATTAATGACAAAAGAGGATGTGATAGGGTGTCATGATGATGTCCTAGATGCTTAATGTAATGTGTGATGATGTGATATGGTCAACATGGTCTGCACAAGTGTGCATGAGTGGTAATGGTGCAAGTTTCTTGGTCTAGATAGCCTATATAGGAGGCCTAGTCAACAATATGGCTTGATATGATGGAATGAAGGCATGAGGAAGATTGAGAAGCATGGTTAAGGCATGGAGAGCATGAGGAGAGTGTGTTAAAGCACTCATCTAAATTCAAATTTTTATTGCAAGGTGAGAGCAGGGGTTTGTAGGTGTTCATTGATGCAGCCTAGAATTCTCAGATAACACCTAGTCATGTTGGCACATCACTCAGCATAGGTTGAGCGCTCACCCGAAGCACGCCAAGGTACCAGGTCCCTCTTTAGGGTTGTTGTAGTAGGATGGTAGCATGGTGAAATGATAAGGACATATAGTTAGAAACTAATCCATCATTACACAGTTATACTCGAACCAGATCTATAAAAGCATGTATTTAAGTATAAATCATCAAGAAATCAATAACATGCAATGATAACACATATAAGACACTTTGGTTCGGCCAACATTCTTCATATATTAAACATGACAACAATACAGAGGCTTGATACAATAATAGTCATGTGCGCATGGATCTATTACAATTATCCAGTCTCATGCACTCATGAATCTCTAACCCTTCAACACCATCTATCAACTAGGTGATTCATCTAATATATATATATATATATATATATATATATAGGGTGGGGAACTTTCCCTTCACCGCTAACTATGCCAAAAATAGGTCGCACGCTAATAATAGCCACGTGCCGTTTACAATTATAGCCATACATGCAAGTATGTTATCTATAGATCACTTACAGTTAACTAGAGTGATGAATCTATTCTTGGATTACTTCCATGCAAGAGTGCTTCGATATGATCCTCGAAATATAGACAAAGTGTGGCGCACAAGTCTCGGCATCGCTTTGTGTGTTCCACACGCTAGCCTCTGAAAATAGACTTGATCTAAAAAATCAGCTAAGTCCCGAAAGTTTTGACTCTCACCTCTGCGCACGACGCCTTCCCATTCCTTCGCGCCTTCAATCCCATCTTGTTTTTCCGCGCAGACTCTATGTGTGAGTTCTGCTAAGTGTTTTATCTGATCAACATTACCCCACACTAATCTCATTGTCGCCCGACAATGGTGATGTCCACAACTAAGTAAAGAATAGTTGAAATACAGAATGTTGAATGAATCTTTACACAAAGAATAGAAAAGAATTAAAGAATCAAAGAATTATTCAGGCTTCAAGCTCCTCCGTTTCTTTCTGAAGTATCATCTCTGGATACTCCTCCTTTATGTTTGCTTCTAAGTTCTCCCACTCCGTTAATGCCTTTTCTGCTTTCTCTGGAACATCCACAATGATAGATTCCAGCTCATCTTGAGTTAGTTTTCCTTGCTCATTCTGGATTACAAGCATTATGCTTGACATAGATGTATGCATCCCTTCCAACACATCCATCTTCTGAGCAATGAGTTTTCCAAGTTCATCTAACCTCTCTTTATGCGGTGCATGTGTCTGGCCAATGCCTTGCGCTTCTGCTTTACCATAGTTAGTCATTCAACGCAGCCTAGTGTGTCATCCTTCATGGCCTTTTGCACCTCATTGTCTTCTACTAGTGTTTTTACCCTTATTAGCGCATCTGGAGTTGTGCATATCATTAAGGCATGATCGATTTCTTCAGCTCCTCTCGAGTGCTTGTAGTAGGCCCTCATATGTAGCAATCTTCCTTGCTACTACAGCCTGTGCTTTTTCTACCTCTTCTAGCTGGGTCCTTGGGCTACTCTGGTATATGCACCTTTTCATCCTCCAATACTAATTTTATCATTGTCTTTACGTAGTGCATCGTAGAAGGAAATTCTTTTGCACTGTGATTCCAAATGTGGGCATACCTTTAGTATATCATCTCCAATTTCCTCTGCCATACTAACAAAAGTCTCATATTTCCTTTTGCTCAGATCCCTCTCCTGCACTAAATGCGCTATTTCCACATTCTTCGCTTTTAGCTCCTCTGTCAACGCTTTAATTGTAGCAGATTTGTCAATGTTTCTTCTAGCTACCTTAGCAGATACTTTCACCAAGGCATTGCTTACCTGCTCATCTCATCATAACAGTTGGTTTAATTGTCATGTGTCGGGCTTCTGGTGCCTTCTTCAACCGTCTAGACACACATGATTCTTCACAGACATCAAAATCCGGTTCATCCATATGTGTATGCATCGACCATGAAAGTTGCTTTTGTGTTCATAATGTCACCTTGTTCTCATCCATAAGCGCCCATCTGAATAAATATTTTTACACGACGGTGCTCTGGAACCAAGCGCGAACAATCTTCTCTGGTCTTTTGCATACCCCATTGTTTGTACCCTTACATCCTCACTTGTCCGACGGGACCTTGGCCCTTTTGGAATGGCGGCATCAAGGTTAGGAATATTGGTTGTATCCTCATCCTTGCCTTGTGTAGCTTCTGATTACTCCCTTTCTTCCTCTCTGTTTAGTTTTTCCTCCTCCTCGTTCTGAGGCTCCTCTTTTTGCCCTATGATGGATTGGAGATGGAAGTGCTTTCTCCTCAAACTCTTCCACTTCTTCATCTAGCTTGAGCTTTCTTCTTCTCTTCTTCTCCTTAGGTTCCTTTACTGGTGAGAGTCGTGGTGACTTCCTTGTTGTTTGCTGGGCTTCTCCTTGCAACCTTGTGCACTTGAACACCTTTTTGAACCTTTGGTCGCTCTGTGCTACCTCGCATCTTCTTCTCTCAGTAAAGTTGTCACACACTCCTCCTATCCGCCAGATGGTTACTTCCTCCTACGCACCAAACCACCGCTATCCTCATGCTCTTCATCCTATTCCTCATCATCCTACGTGGGTTTAGAAGGCCTAGGTGCCGGGATGTTTTCCATAGTATGCTTCCCCTTTGGTGGTCCTGGGAACGCGAACTCCTTCTCTACATACTTATTATTTTCCATCTTTGGCTGAAGTTGAGATATATGAGCGCAACCCCGATATCCCCAACAACAAGTGTTTCTAGTTTGATATTCAAAATCTCTGAGATAATACTCTCGTTGTAAGCATTCTTCCTCGATATCCATACTTCTTTCGCAAGGTGTGGTATTCGCAATCCACCTTGTCTACATTAAATACTAACCTCCTTGTATCAGTGAACCGATGAATGGAAGCTTGAAAATACCGTGTTATGAACGCATACGGTAGTTTGCACCAGGGGCTCCATGATCCATCCACCATCGAAAACGCGCAATACAAAAGTGTTGGTAAACAAAAAACTAAGCCTGCTTCCCCAATACCGAGGGCAACTCCTTTGGTATGCGCCACTCCTCTTCAAAAGCCATGCGGAGCCTGTCATACCACATCTCTGCTCTCTCCTTTACCTCATCTGTCATAGACCCCTTGCATAGATACTTGCTAAATCTTTCAGCTGGAGACTTGTTATTCATGGGGTATTCCCATATATTTTCTTTCGGGCCATCCGGTACTCCAATCTCCATGAATACTAAAGAAAGTAAGACAAAACCAAAACTTATCTTACTTCCTGTGTGTGCTTCCTCTACTATTTGTTCTACAATAAAGCCGGAAATGTTGTAAATAACCCCTTCTGACATGCGCTTTGCCACATGCAACCACATTGAGTTTACTTGTGACCAACGATCTTGGTCATTCAATTTCGTAACCAGGTGCACTGCTGCTTTTACTACCGGACAATCATGTAATTTGTCTGTCCATTCCGCACGGTCCTTTCTAGTATCCCAAACTTTGTGTGTTTCTAATATGGCAACCTTGTCATTTAGGTCATTTTTGATGTCCTCACCCATCGCCTTTAACCTCATTTACCATGGTAATTAAAATGGGTGTTAGTCTTACCCTTCACCCTACAAAATAGAAGAAGTCCTCATGGACTCAGCTCATCAACCACCTGTATAATGGTGCATATTTCCCAAAGTATGGGAGCTCATATAATTGGTAAACACCAATCCTTTTCAATAACTTCTCCCCGCGTCATCATATATCGGCATCCCATCACCAGTTCGTTTGTCTGTTTCGGGAGTTAAGTAAATCATCCAACTTCTTCTGATTGTCCTTGGTTCGGTGGTTGTACTCGCTTATTTTGCTCTTTCATATGTGGGAATCCCATTCCTGGCCCATAATTACTTCTTTAGGGTACTACATCTCTAAAAATTACTCTCAGGAGTCATCTCTTCCTCCTCTTCCACTACTACCTTCTTCTTTCCTTTTGTTGTTGTTACTTCCTTCTTTGGAGCCATTCTTCCCTTTGTGTTGTGTTTCTACACCTTCTTCTAGTAACTCTTTAATGGTTTACTTCAAACCCTAACCCAATTCAATCGTGCCCTAAATTGTAATCGTGAAATCGTATGCCCTAGCTCTGCTATGTCAATCTTCATTCAAACCCTTCTCCTACGAGGATACAAGCTTCTCCAATACACGATCTACCTTTCACGCCTAGTTTCGCCCTCTTCGCACCTTGAATCACTTACTCAACTCTTCACACTTAGCTCTTCATCAAATTCTCGTAGTTGCAAGGGTAGAAATGAATTCACATCCCGTCCTTATATAGATTTTCAATTTTTGATGCATTAATTGCTCCTCCACCTACCAAATATTTCTCATTTATTGCTCAATTTTGTCATTTCGCGCAGTACATCTTCACACCACAACTATAACCTTCTAGCACGCCTTCCTACCTTCTGGTCACAAACTTCTCTTCAGTGCACGCTCTAGTGCCCGAGTACCTCGTCACTGCACCTTCTCCTAGTAGTTATCATGGCTGCCGCTTACCTCACGTTATACTTTTCCTTCATTCATCTCCATCCTTGGTTACTTTTGAGAAGAAATCCTTTGTAAATCACCTTTAGTAGCTTACTTCCTCAACATCCACAGCATTATACCTTCCAATCTTCATAGCATTATACCTGGAGTCACCAACAATCCACCCCATACTAAAAGTATGTGCAGTCCTCTACACATCAACATGCTTCATATTATAGTTAGCTTCATGCGCGCAAGCGCGCTTATTACACAAAAACAAGAACTAAATTGACAAAGCATAGTGACGATGAAAGAAACACATTAAGGAAATGCAAAAAGGGAAACCTAATCTATCTGGCAACACTGCCTTATTACAAACACCAAGAAGACTTATTTATAGTAGGGCTTCAACCTACTCCCGTTAAAGTAACCGGGCAGCCGTGTTCTGTCAATTGCTTCTAACTGGCAAGCACCTGACTCAAGTATGTGAGTTATAACATACAGCCCCAACCAATGCACCTTGAGCTTCCCTGGATGGTGTAAAAACTTAGAGTCATACAGAAGTACCATTTGTCTGACCGTAAGTTTCTTATCCCTGATATGCCTATCATGCCATGCTTTCTGGCGCGCTTTCTCTATTTCTGACTCCATCGTGATATGGCCCGGCGCTCATCCAATTGAACCATGTTCTCAATCCATTCTTCCAAAGCTTTGTCATCAAATAGACCTCTAGCGCGCACAATGCACAAAGAAGGTAACATAAATTCTATAGGAATAGCAGCTTCCACGCCAAACACCAATTGAAAAGGTATGGCTTTGTTCAATCTCTTATATGTTGTTCGGTAGGCCCAAAGAATAGCAGATACTTTTTCATCCCAATCTTTTCATCCCACATCACAAATCTTGGTCAATGTGTGGCTCAAAATCTTGTTGAAATCCTCAGCAGTTCCATTTGCCTAAGGGTGATAAGGTGTAGTCTTGTGGTGGGCAACCATAAACTCATCTAATAGAATTCGGATTGTCTCATTTAAAAAATGGGTGCCCCTATCACTGGTTAAACTTAAAGGACAGCCATACCTGGTAAGAACATTTTCCCATAAGAACCTTGCTGTTGTAGCCACTGTATAGTCCTTCGTAGGTGCTGCTTCGCCCATCTCGTAAGATAATCTGTATACAAGTAATGATATAGCGCGATCCAGTCCTACGCGCAACTGGTGAAATAGGCCCTACAAAGTCTATCGCCCATTTCTCAAAGGGTTCTAGCACTTGTAATTGGTCATAAAGGCATCTCATCCCTCTATCTTGGTCGACCTAGATGCTGACAATGGTCACATGCCTTACAATACTCCTTACAATCCTTATACAACGTTTCCCACCACAAACTAGCAAGTAGGATCTTTCGCGCTGTAGCATCACCTGCATAGTGGCCACCTACAATACCACCATGGGCTTCCTCCATTATATCCTTTCGTTCATGCTCTAATACACAACGGCATAACACCTCATCTCTGCCTAACTTGTATAAGTCACCACTGATTAACATGAATGGTGCCGCATGTATAGCAAGTTGCTTTTTCTCTAAGGACCTCATGCCTTCTGGTGTCATCCTTGTCCTTAGGAAGACAACAATGTCCTCTAATTTTGTTGGCACGCGTTGTAACCTATACAACTGCATCATGCATGGTCTCTTATATTGTTTGTGCTTCTTCACCTGATTGAACTCTAGACAAGTGATCCAGTCCATAATTACTTTTCCCTGGTTTTACCACAACTGTAAAGTCAAACTCTTGAAATAAGAGCATCCATCTACATATGCGCCCCTGTAAGACAGGCTTGTTCACCAAATACTTCAATGCCATATGATCTATATAAAACAAAAAAGGTGTGGCCAATAGATACTATCAAAACTTGTGCAAGGCATATATCATGGACAAAGCCTTGCGCTCATAGTGGTATAATTTTGTTCTGCAGGGGTCAACTTCCTACTAGCAAAACAAATGGGATGATCAACTATACCTTCTCCAAGTTGAGCTAAGACAGCACACCAATGGCCGTGCCAGAGGTGTCCACGTGAACATGAAAAGGTTTATCCCATGAAGGAAAGTGCAAGATAGGCGCGGTAGTAAGTTTCTTCTTCAATATCTCAAATGTGCGCTGCTGCGACTCCCCCAATAGAATGTACCTTTCCCCTTGAGTAATTCTTCCAAGGGTGTGACAACTTTGGCATACCCTTTTATAAACTTCCTGTAATACCCTGTATGACCCAAAAATCCGCGCACCTCACTCTGACTGGTAGGTGCTTTCAAGCCTAAAATGACCGCAACTTTAGCTGGATCGACCAACAACCCTTCCTTGTAGATTATGTGTCCTAAAAGTATGCCAAAGGGAGTAGCAAAGATGCACTTCTTGATATTCAACGAGATACTCAACTGTCTACATCTTTCAAACATTAAGCGCAGATTGTCACAATGATCCTTAATTAGCCCATAAATGGTCCAATCATCAAGATAGACCTGCAAGAAGTTGTGAATAAAATCCTTGAATGCTTGCACCACTATCCTTGAGAATACAACAGGTGCATTCTTCAATCCAAAGGGCATCATAGTATAGGCAAAGCTTCCCCATTCAGTAGTGAAGGTGGTCTTTTCTTGATCTTCCGGGTAATCCTAACCTGATGATACCCTGAGAACCCATCTGTAAATGAATATATCTCGCGCCCAACCACTCCTAATATTTCCTCTGTGAATGGCATAGGAAAGGATCTGTAACACATGCTTTGCATTCAACTCTCTATAATCAACACAAATTTGAATCCTACCATCCTTTTTGATACTTATTACCATAGGATTGACCCATTCTGACTCATCCAATGGTCGAATGATCCCAGATTTCAACATCTTGTCAACTTCCTCCTTTACTTTCTCGCACAAATTGGGATTCATTCGATAAGGTCTCTTCCTAACAGGCGCACACCTTCCTTAAGCTTTATCTTCATTTCTCCAAGTGATTTATGCCCGCCTTTAAGTTCATGGTATCCCCTTAGGAATAAGTCCTCATAGTCTCGAAGTAACTCTATGATCTTTGCCACTTCTGACTCGACCAAGAATCCCCAATGATCACTTCCTTAGATTCACTTTTGTGCCAATATTTACCTTTGTTGTCTTCATAGGTTCATGATATGTGCGTGTATCTACATCCACACTGGCTAACACTTCACGTGCTCCATGTGAATGATCAACTTCCAAGTGCTCAACTTCCTCATCATCAATTATGTAAACCAACTTCCCCTTGTCTTTTTCCAAAGAAGCGCACTCAAGTAGTATGGTATCATCTACTTCTTCCTCAAAACATGCCCCTGTCTCTGTCTCACCAAATAATTCCTGAATAAGTTCTTCCACTTTCCCACTGTCTCCCATGGTTAAGCGCTTGATAAAGCTTAAAGCCTTGTTCACTGGTGGTGTAGATGAGAAGAAGTCAAAAGTTTGGATCATCCCTGTAGTCAAATTCTGCCAATTTCCAGTGTCATGATGTAATTCAAGCATATACATACCAAGCACACGCGCAACCTTGTAGAGTAGAATAAAATTGATGCACCCAAAGTGAGGGCGGTAATGCTTCTGTCCTGTTGTCCAGAGTCTCTCACACTGCTTTGGATATGATGCTTTGAACAGGTTGATCACCATGATAAGGGCAAATCTTTGTAGGTGCATTACTTCTTGAAAACTTGGTTAATAAGGCGGTTCGAATCTCTCCCCATTCCAAGAGATTATCCATGTGAACCACCCACCAGCCGCAGCTGCTATCCCGCAAAGTATATGACAAAGATATCTCACCTTTTAATCTAGTCAACCCAATTTGCGTCCATGGCCTCGCAAGAATCCAGCTAGATCTTCGTATCCAATATATCGGGTATTGAGTGACCTATACATTGGACAGAGTGAAAACCCTTTTTGCAAGCAACCGTGCACTTAACTTTGCACCCCACCAGTTCATAAGTACCATGAGCCCAATTATCACAAGCAATACTGGTAGTATCACTAATTGATTGAGAATCTTCCCAATGAAGGATTCCTTCCTTAGATGGCTCATTGACCTCTGGGTCCCGAATAGCGCATATATAAATTCTGTTCAAGTCCTCTTCACTCAAAGGTTCCACATATGGTATGGATTTCCCATCTGTCAACGGTATTATGACCCTTTCCTCCTTGTTCTCGAAGCTGATATACCCCTTGTTAAACCTCAAATCAGCATTGTTTGCATAACACCAAGGGCACCCAAGCAAAGCTGGGAATTTATCTGCTTCATGAAGTGCTAACACTTCAAGTCTCCTATGAACTTGGCCCCAGTATAGCGATAGATGCATCCTTCAAAACTCCTATGGGAGTAGCTTTTGTTCTGTTTGCCATGAACAATACATTTGATGATCGCTGTAATGGAGGTATCCCCATTTGTACCCATGCATCTAATGTAAGTACATTCACTTCCGCACTTGTGTCAATCAAAATATTGGTCAACAATCAACCATCCACAATAGCATTCAAAGTGATCTCCTTGTCGTAGTCAATGCTATCAGGGGGCAGATTCACATGGAGTATTTGTCTTCAAGTCTCAGTTCCCGGGCGCGGAGTATTCCCCTTCAACCAATTTCCCAATAAAGGAATAATATTCTCCTAGTGCAACATCCTACATACCTCTCTGAAGTTATCAATATCAGACGGGGCCTTTTCTGTATCCTTATGCTCTAACGTCCGAGACTGCTCTTTCAAACACTGTATTTCACCATGAAGGCTTCTAAGGACCTACATAGTTTCATGATAGACTTCTTTCTGATGAGTTGGATCTGGATACCTAGCATGCAAAACCTCCTCCCTAGTGATTGTCGCCTTCATTGCAGCACCTCTTTCGCTCGTGTCGCCTCAACTTGTGTGGTTATCTTGATTGTTACTGCCTCGGGTTCTGGTGTTAACTTGGGCATCCATTGATTCTCTACCGCATGTTGGATTCTAACCATCCCTGCGCCTTTTTTTCTTGCTTGTGCTGCTTATTGAGATACTCATACAAGTCCAGACACTCTTCATAACTATGCCCCTTTCCACAAAATGAATAGGAAATATTCTGTGGGCATTCGCGCCTATAATGGTCAGGTGAGCCACATGTATAGCAAGTTCCTCGAGGGAATTCACCTCTTTCGCCGCCTCGGCCTCATCCTCCATATCCGCCTCGATATCCCGTCCTCTTCCACGACCTCCTTCAAATCTTCCGTCATTCTGTCATAGCGCTTGATTATAATCCCTATCCTGATGCTCATTCTTTCCTTTAGAACTATCGACCACACTCACATTGTCATACCCCAATATCAATGGCATCATGGATCTAGCCAATCAATCTATAATCTTTAGTATCATGGGTCATGGACCTACAAATTTTACAAAAAGAGAATACATTCTTCCTAATCGCGCATTATAGTAGGGGGCGGTGACTAGCATCATGATTCAAATGGAAAATCTCACAGTCTAACAAAGAATGAATGTACAGATCTGTGAGGGAAACTATCCTTGGTGTGGCCTTCCACTTCACAATCTATACACCAGATTCTTGAGCGCGTCTCATGAGCTAAGTTTGCTGATAATTTCTCTAACTATTTCGCCATAGCTGCTATCTAAGCCTCCAAGAATGGACTAACTCCAGTGTCAATACTCCCAACCGCCGCAAAGGCATGAGCGCTTCCAATGCTTCGCGCTGGCCTCGGTATAAGTCTTATGTGACAGTGCTCTTCGAAATGGAGTAATCAATCCCCGACAAACCATTGTGCATGCTGACTTGCATGTATGTCATAGGAGAGTTTGGATAGAAGTGTTTTAAAACGGGCATCATACTCACATACACTTTCAGTAGTGCCTTGCTTTATATCCTTAAGTGTGCTTATACTCTTCTAGCTCAAACTCTGGGATATGGAACTCTTTTAAGAAAGCATCTTTCAATGCTACATAATCAATACAAGTTTGATTGGGATCAAACTTCCTATACTAGTTGTGCGCACGCCTGTAACATAGTAGCAAATTGACTTGCCTTGCACTCAGAAGCCGTGATACCTTTCACGCGCCACAATATTTCACACATATGAATATGTTTAGTAGCATCCTCGATACCTCTGTACTCTGGGAGACGAAGAGACATCTCCATATAAATGTTCTGGGGTTGTTGCGGGCCTTGACCACCCGACCCAGAACCTCCTTGGTTTCCTCTACCTCCAAAACCACCCGAACCACTGAACTAGAACTTCCCATACCTCCCGATCCTCCTCCTGAAGTTGGAATAGGGCCCATAGATGCACTCCCCTGTGTCCCGACAATGGTACTATATTGGACCCCTACACTCTATGAAGTAGTCCCAGTTCCAGAGGTGAATCCCACACTCGATGCACTCATATTTTGTGCAGATGATGAGCCTGAAAACGTACCCCCAAAGAATAACGAAGTTGTCTGTGTTGTCATTGATGTACTTACTTTATGACTTGTTTCTGCTCTTTCACTTCCTAAATGAAAACTTTGTTTACCTGTTGTACTAGATACTGGAAAACCAAGCGCAAGGGCTAGGTCAGTAGGTTGGCTTAGATGCGCGCTCGCGCCTGAGCCATATCTGGCTTTGGCATGCTTCCATGTGAGGCCGAAGAGGGTTCTCTATCATGCTTTCCTAGATGGGGGAGTTCCTAATGCTCTAGCTCTTCTTCATCCTCATGAGCCTCAAATCCTTCACAAGCCATCTCTCTCCACAATGCCATCCATTCTACAACTTCTTGCTTCTTGCATAATTCCCTCTCGCACGCCTCATCATACTTCAGCTACCTCTCTTCCCTCTGTCGTGTTGCCGCTAGGTCTGCCATCTTTCACCAATCCTATTCCTGCCCCCGCGCATGGAGATTTTTAACTTGCCATGGGCTTATCTTCCAAGTTCAACGTTACCATCAGTATCTTGATTGCCAGTGGAATACCTTACAAATACATCCCTCTAGGATACCGTAGGAACTGGAACTCAGCTACCTCTGGGCACAAATAATTTGAAATTGAATACTCCAGAATATAGCTATTTAGAACACCGCAAAACCAGGTATCTACCGTGCGAGTCTAGATCAAGTCAAGCATCATATAGTGTTTGAAATTCCTCCTATGTCCAAACAAGTGTGTGATACCTCCAATTCCGCTTAGACGCATATGTAGTCAACCACTCGTATAATTCTATGGGAAAGATAGCAAAGAAGCTTTCGTACAAACTGTCATACAAATTCTGCTCTACCCAAGTGCGTGCGTTAAATCTAGATCTAGTGTTAAACCTTCGTGCGTATTCTTCCTCCAGATTGTGAATCCACTCTTCAACACTCGCCAAAGTTAGCCGGTATGTCTTCATCGCAAACCATCCTAAAAATAACTGAAAAAGAGGTCCCAAAGAATGGAACCAATGATGCAGCCTAGAATTCTCAGATAACACCTAGTCGCAAGATCGCACATCACTCAAAGATAGGCCGAGCGCTCACCCGGCACACCAAGGTACCAAGTCCCTCTTTAGGGTTATTGTAGCAAGATGGTAGCATGGTGAAACGATAAGGACATATAGTTAGAAACTAATCCATCATTACACAGTTATACCGAACCAGATCTATAAAGGCATGTATTTAAGTATAAATCATCAAGAAATCAATAACATGCAATGATAACACATATAAGACACTTTGGTTCGGCCAACATTCTTCATATATTAAACATGACAACAATATAGAGGCTTGATATAATAATAGTCATGCATGCATGGATCTCGTTATAATTATCCGGCCTCATGCACTTATGAATCTCTAACCCTTCAACACCCTCTATCAACTAGGGAATTCATCTAATATATATAGGGTTGGGAACTTGCCCTTCACCGCTAACTATGCCAAAAAAAGGTCGCACGCTAATAATAGCCACGCACCGCTTACAATTATAGCCATACATGTAAGTATGTTATCTATAGATCACTTACAGTTAACTAGAGTGATGAATCTATTCTTGGATTACTTCCATGCAAAAGTGCTTCGATATGATCCTTGAAATATAGACAAAGCGTGGCACGCAAGTCTCATAATCGCTTTGTGTGTTCTACACGCCAACCTCTGAAAATAGACTTGATCTACAAAATCGGCTAAGTCTCGAAAGTTTTGACTTTGCACCTCCGCGCACGACGCCTTCCTATTCCTTCACGCCTTCGATCCCATCCTATTTTTCCGCGCGGACTCTATGTGTGAGTTTTGCTAAGTGTTTTATCTGATCAACATTTATCTAGACCTAGTCTAGGTGTTTGGTGGCCTAATGGAGTATTATCATGAGGTGCGAAGTGTGTGGGCCCATGAGTGCATATAGAGGTGTGATGAATGTTGTCTCAAGGATGTCAACTCGTTTTTAATAGTTTTGAAGCAAAGGTATGGTGTTTTCCTTCTTTTTCTAGGTCTGGACTAAACCTAATATCATAACATAGTTGGGAAAGTCTTAGTGGTTGAGAAGATGCGAGAGATATTTATGAATTAGGTGAGCTTTGGAGAAGTTGAGAGAGGTTGTCCTGGTGTTGTGGGAAAATTTTCAGGGTCTAATGATGAAGATTTTGCAAGTTATGAGGTTTTGAGCAATACCAAGCTCAAGAGTGCATTTTCCAACTCGATATGAAATGTTGTGTTGGTTGGCATGTGCAAACCCTTGCATGGGGACCTGATCCATTCAAGGATGGTTTTTCATAGAGATACAAAGGTTTTAAAGGTGGAATGAATTAAAATATGGTTTAGTGTTTTATGAGCAATCATTAAGAAGCCAAGGAGGTCAAAACCCTGGTTAAAACCTAACTTACTAGCGATGGAGGAAATATTGATGGTGTGAGCTTAGAATGGATTGAATAATAAAATTTGATGATTTGAGGATGAAGACAACTCTCCCAACTTTCATATGGTGGTGTTTTGAGGTCTTGACTGTAGGTGGAGCCCACTCAAATCTACATGTTTTTAGGAAAGTTTGATTTGATCTTAGGTTTTCCATTTTACCCTATGTGTTTCACTTGTTTTCTTTCTGATTTGACAAAATAGATAAGGGTATGGGCCAAGGAGGAATACTTGTTGTGATGGTCGGTTTAAAGGTCGTTGTGCATGTTTTGACTTCTTGATCCAATGCTTGACTGTGAGAGCTTCCTTTTGGCTAGGAGGAACTACCTAAAATACAAAACAAGACCACAAAAGAGAGTTAAATGGTATATTATAGTGGACTCGCCTAGTGTATGTTATATCCGGGAAGTGTGATACTTCCTAGAAGGTCATCAATCCACTATTTATAAATCAATATAAAATAACTTAAACATGTAAATAAAAGAATCTAGTGCTAGCGTTCTGATTTGGGTGCCTCAGATTACTATCACGTCGATCCGATTAAATACTAAGGTGTTGTGTAGGTAAAGGTTTCAAGTCGGGTTGCGGGTAACGCAGTGGTCTGTGGGTCACAGATAAGGTCTTGGTAAAGTTGGGTAAGGTGTTTGGGTTGTTTTAGGTGGGGTAGGTTGGTTGCTGGTCTGAAGCAGTTTTATCAGACACAGAGACCGACGTTGGTCAGGGTGACCGATGTTGGTTTAGGTATGGCCGATACCGGTTTAGGGTGACTGATATTGGTCACTGGAAAGTGGTAGGGAGTCAAGTGGAGGGTGTTTGGGCTCTCTTTTGTCTTGGAATAGAGAGTTGGAAAGGTCTCTGTGGGGAGGGTGAGGTGACAGGTCCAAGATAGGTGTGGTAAGGTTTTGAGTGAGGTTTGGGGTAGGCTAAGGGTTGAGTTGTTAGGTTGGGTTGATAGTCACAGTGACCAATATCGATTAAGGAGACCTATGTCGGTATAAGGCGGACCGATCACGATTAGGGTTAACCGGTGTCGGTGACTGAGGGAAGCTGGAAGATGTTGTAGAACAAGTTTTGGGTCCTCTCTATGATTGCACAAAGATTTTGGAGGGTGTTTGTGAGGTCTACGTGAGGGAGGCGGTTTTGGGATAGGTTTTGTGAAGTTTATGTTGGGTGTGAGTGGGTGGTTGATAGAGAGAGATGAAGGATAGATCTAGGTAAGAATAATGAATGGATGAAGGCAAAGAGAGAATACAACTACAAGTGACAGAGGAGAAACCAACTTACTTGGAGTTTAGAAGGGTTCTAAATGCTCGTAGTGGTGGAGAGGTGGTTAAAGATGTTGGTGAAGGTTGATCTCTAGAATGGTGCTCAGTGCTATGACAATGCTTCCCGAAATGCTACCGTGAATGCAAATACCTTTGGATCAGTCTTGGTGTTGGCTATGGTTGTCTAGATGTGTGAAAGGGCTCTGGTTCTTGCTTGCATGCAAATCTCCTTTGTTCCAAAACTCGAGAATGTGGCCAACCTCTCAAACAAGGTTACCAAAATGAATATATGGTAATCGACGATAGTTTAGGGTGATTGGTGTCGAGTTTAGGGTTGACCGGCGTCGGTTAAGGCGGGAAATCCTAGGTTTACTAAAAATGTCAAATCTTGGCAATCTTTTGGGCCAGCTCTATCTATCCTCGCGGATCAAAACGGAATGTCACATTTTAATGAGCAGGAATGTGGTTAGAGGGAGAATAGGCATGTGATTTTAGGGTTGCACTAAGTCTTAGTTCATTAAGGTAGGTAGGACTAAGTCTTAGTTAGTTATGGTGAGTGAATATTGAGTCCTAATAAAAGGGAAACATGCTAAGAATAGGTTTATGATGAGGTGTCTAGGTGAGGTGGTGGGGTGAGGTGTCTAGGTGAGGTGGAAATTAGTTTAATTAGGGTAATTATATAATGAATAAAGTGAGGATGAGTATCACTTTAATTATAAATAATTAAACTAATATTAATGTGGGGTAAAAGGGTCATGGTTAGGTGAATATATTTGAGTTGGCTATTCAAAAAGGGACCAAGGGAGTGTGACCCAGTTTTGGTGTCTACACTATGTCTAAATTTATGTTCGAGTTGTGTGGGATATACGCTATATGTTTGGAGTGTTTTAAGAGATTGGTGAGGTCATTTGAAGGTTTTCACATGTCAAAATGACAAGACTAGTTTTAGGCCTAAAAGCGCAGCTTTTGTAGTCTTAGAGTTAGGTGGTGTTTGGGCACTTGTGGACTTGGTGATGATGGTTGATGGCATTGGGGGTGTTTTAAACATCCCATATGACATGATTAAATCCTTGGTTGATCTCTGGAGATGAGATGAGGTGGCATGAAGAAGGTCACAAGTTGACCTAGTTTGATTAGTTCAGGACAACAATGCTTTGGTCTAAAAATTGGTCTTAAAGACCAATATCTTGGATTGGTTGATAATGATTATCCATTAGAGAATGATGAGAGACAAAAATTTATACTATTCCATGCATTTATAGATCTTGAAAGTGTCAGTAAGGGTGTGAGAAGGTCAAGTTTGTAAAATAGGTTTCAGGCGCATTTGTTTCTGAAGGTCAAAGCGGTTTGCATGACTCTATGGGATGATTCATTATGTCTAAAGTGGTTAGAGACATTGATTAGGTCAGTGGCTTTCCAATGAGTGGTTACATTTCATGTTAGAGGTGTTGGAGAGAAGCTAGGTCTTCATCTTTGAAGATTGGTTTGTTGGAGTGCCCAGTTTGAGTAGGAAACAGATCCTACTTGGTAGTTTTATAAGAAGAATGGATGGTTCAGAGGTTATTGAGATTGTGGGATATGTTTAGAGGATGTATTTGACATATTTGGAGCCTTTGGAGGTATGATGAATTTTCTTGGTGCGCTTGGAGTCCGTGGAGTGCTCGGTGAAGGAGAAATTGGCCTTTTAGGCCTAGTTGTGCATTAGTGTGTGTCTTGATGCATTGCCGACCCATATGGGTCTTTCATATGATTTAATATGAGTGTATATATGTAATTTTATTTTGTTATGATTGACCTTAGTGTTCATGATTGACCTATTGTGTTTGAAATCAAGAGTCATGTATTTAAGTAGGTGTAATTGGTCATTTGTGACAAGTTGTGTGAGAGGAAAAAGTGTGAGCCTAGTAAGAGTGTAATAGAGGTATGAGAGCATCAGGAAAGAGCTGAGATAGAGTATGAATTGTTGAGGAGAGTTGAGAAGCAAAGTAGTAAGGAAAAGAGATCTAATCAGCCCATGAAGAAGAAATATTGAGCAAAGTAGGAGAGAGTGTGTTTGAAGAGGATTTTGAGAGAGTGGAGCTGAAATTGTGATCACTATCAGTTGTAGTAGAAACATTACATTAGTGGTCTTCATCTTCAGGTGGTTGAGTTGGTTATTGATCACCTTAGGGGGTTGTAGCCTCCTTACAGGGTTGGTGCCTTGCTAAATAGGGGTTGGTGCTCCTTGTGGGATTGGTGTCTCACTAAACAAATCTTGTGTGATGTGTCATATTCATGCAAGTATTTTGGTTTGAGTAATATAATCAAAATTTTCAGTGGATTTTCTTCCCCTTGAGGGTTTCCCACTTATATTTGGTGTCTTGTGTACTCTCTCATTCTTATGTATGGTTGATCATGTTTAATGTTCTCTTAATGGTTAATGAATGTTGATGTGATGCTCTAAATAGTGTATGCAACTTAAAGGAATTAAGTAAAGGATTTAATGGACTGATTCACCCTCCCTTAGCCCATTGTGCTTCTAATAACCTTGTTCGAAGACCTATTATGTTTGAAATCAATAGTCATGTATTTAAGTAGGTGTAATTGATCATTTGTGACAAGTTATATGAGAGGAAAAAGTGCGAGCCTAGCGAGAGTGTAATAGAGGTATGAGAGCATCGGAAAGAGCTAAGAGAGAGTATGAAGAGTTGAGGAGATTTGAGAAGCAAATCAATAAGGGAAATAAATGTAATCAGCACATGAAGAAGCAAGATTGAGCGAAGTAGGAGAAAGTGTGTTCGAAGAGGGTTTTGAGTGAGTGGAGCTGAAATTGTGATCACTACCATTTGTATTAGAAACATTACATTAGTGGTCTTTATCTTTAGGTGGTTGAGTTGGTTCTTGATCACCTTAGGAGGTTGTAGCCTCCTTACAAGGTTGATGCCTTGCTAAATAGGGGTTGGTGCTCCTTGTGAGATAGGTGTCTCACTAAATAAATCTTGTGTGATGTGTCATATTCATGCAAGTTTTTTGGTTTAAATGATATAATTAAAATTTTCAGTGGGTTTTCTTCCCCTTGAGGGTTTCCCACTTATATTTGGTGTCTTTTGTACTCTCTCATTCTTATGTATGATTGATCATGTTTAATGTGCTCTTAATGGTTAATGAATGTTGATGTGATGCTCTAAATGGTGTGTGCAACTTAAAAGAATTAAGTAAAGGGTTTAATGGACTGATTCGCCCTCCCTTAGTTCATTATGCTTCCAATGACCTTGTTCAAAGATCAAACAAACCACTTTATCACCTTTTTTAAATGTTATAAAGTTAACCTTAATTTAAACTTTTCGGAGTGGGGATTTTCCCTTATTCCGAATTGTAATTGTGGTAAGTGCATGGTCAAGAGCTAGAAATTCATTGTGAGGAATACCATAGGAACCCCAAAGTATTTGGAACCTTTAGTGAATTGGCTGAGGAAATGGGTACCCCTACCCAACTAACTAGTATGCATTTCTAAGAGGATAAAGTTACGAATATCCATAGTGGCGACCCCGGATTGATCTTTTGAGTAGAATGAAATCCGGCTTATCGTATCGGGGGTAAAGTAAATATGACAACTAGCAATAATACCACACTCGCTCGGATATACTTTGTCACACAGGGAGAGAACTTTATTCTAGGAAGCCACACCTTGACCAAGCCAATTTAAGGTAGAGGCCAACTTTCACTACATCACTATCATGTTTCTTTCATTTTAACAAGTTTGTGTTCTACTCTTGTCATCCACACTTTCTATCTCTCCACCTTATCACATTGCAATCGAACCTAAGTGTTGAATTGTGGACATTCGTATTATTGGGGTTTATAATATTAAGTGGGAAACTACTTATTATAAAACCTACCAAATGACCCAGGTCATCTTTTAAAGAGTGGATCATGACCACCCACCTTGTATATAATAAGGTGATCCTTTAGGGATTAGTTACACATGGTTGTAACATTGTATGCAAGCTATATGTGCGAGAAAATTTGTAAGTCTCATGAGCAAATGTGTGAAGCCAGTTCATAATTCCTTATTGAAAGAGTAACTACATGTGAAATAGTGGGAGTGCTAGGTAAAAGTATATTCTCAATAAAGATAAGTGATTTTTCAGTGGTTTTTTTACCTTCCATGGTTTTCCCACTTATATCTTATGTCATTATGTTAATTTACTTTATGTTCATGTTATTTACATTCTGTAATCTACAATATATAATTAGCTAAATCTATGGTTAATTTAACTACACATCATAATCTATAATCTTCGGAAATTTATTCTATGGATTTATTATTCATTAATTATACTTGTCATTGTTTTTGTAACATGGTATCGAGTTGGTGATTATGCGTGTGCATGATCAATCTAGATGCTTTTGATTTACAGGAGTGAAGAAGCTTGAAGTTTATTTTCAGATCTGCGAAACCGTAGTTGTTCCACCGTTGAATTCAAGCTAATTAGGTGAAAAACTCCAATTTTCACCCAAAAAAAAATATGAATATTGGTCATTTTGTTGATTAGGCCTTGTTTATACATTTTGTGTGCTAGATTTGTGTTTCGTGACTTTGTTCTTGGTCTTTCGTAGTTTAAATCCATCGTCTACAAGTTTTTTTAAGTTTTTCACGCTTTTTATAGCCGTTGTAGCTATTTTTGGCTATGGATTCAAAGTTTTCTTTAGATCCGGTTAGTTTGGTGCTTCTAGTCCGCCCCAACATTAAAAATATTTTTTTGCAAGTTATGTTATTGTGAAGCTTCAACCAATAAGATAAGTCTAGGTAGCATTGTTATGTCAGATATTTTAATAGATCTTTTCATTTTTGTGAAGCTTAAGCCAATCATTAAGCTCCATCTAGCTTCGTGTTGTCATTTTTTTCGTAGATATTTTTGTCTTTATAAAGCGTGAGCCAATAAGAGCATTCCACGCTCTTCGTGTTGTCAGACATGTGTTAGCTTGCCTATATCGCATGTGAAATCCTATCCAATAGAATTTCTCCAAGTCTCTTCATATTTCGCGTTGTCAGTATTTTGTTAGCTTCTTTTCTCGCTTGCAAAATTTGAGCCAATAGAATTTCTTCAAGTCTCTTCGCATTTTGCATTTGTCAGGTCTTTGTCGAAATTTCAAAAGCGAGCTATTAAGAAGGCTCCACATGTGTTCAATTTTTGCTTTGATCATTTAGGTTGCACTGCAAAGTGCAAACCAATAAAGAAATGCCATATACATTCATTTTTTTACACTTTGTCAATATTTGCTTAGTTTTCACAAGTGTCAAACTCTACCTAGCCTTCACGGTGTCAGTCTTTGTTTGTGTTTAGCCACCGAGATTGTGACACTGTCTTTTTTATTTTCGCTAGTTGTTCGGACCTGAAATATATTTTAATTTTGGCTCTTTTTGGGGACTTCAAGTCCGCCCAAAGCCATCTCTTAAAAGTTTGGTAAAATTTGCCAAGTGTCTTCTTTCAGTCGTTAGATTTTCACCAAGTGGCATCATTTGGTTAGTCTTTTTGTTGTTGTTTGTGCTTTCACATTATTACTTGGCCCCGAAAGGCAATCTATTTTGGTTAATTCTCATGACTTCACATCCATTGGGTTCATTTGTGTGGAAAGTTGTCGAAAGTTGTGCCCCTAGTTTTTAATTAGCTCCACGTGTTGCCTCTTGTTTTGGCCATGTGTTTATTTTATTTTCTGGCGCATAATTCTTTGTTTTTTCATCCCGTTTTTAATTATATTACGGACCCGATAAGTTGTCTATGTTAATTAAATTTTGGATACTTCATCCGTAGGGGATCTGCGGTAATTTTTAATTTTCTTTATACCACGGTTTTTAAATATTGTTTGTGTCGTAGTTTTCAAATTTTCTTCATACCGCAATTTTTCTTAAGGTTCTTTGTTTTGTTGGTTTTCTAAGTTTTTTTGTCTCGCGGATTTCAACATTTGTAAAGCTTAGATCTCTCTTTTTGTAGCCTTTTGTGGCTTCTCTTTTTCATTTTTAGCAAGTTGTGCGTTCATATTTCTGCTAAAAATTTTGTAGCTTGTCTGTTGTCTCTATTTGGCTCTCCTATAAAGAGTTGGTTTGTGTTTTAGATGTATTTGTCTTAATAATTGTCTCATGCATTTAAAATGACCGGTAATGCTAGTTTTTGTTAGAAAAATCTCGGTTATTAAATGGAACAATTACAGTATTTGGAGAGTAAGGTTAAAATCCTTTTCACCTTTAGAAAGCTATGGGATATTGTAAGTAGTCTGGAAAAATGATTCACCGAAAGACTTGCAAATCCAAAACCTTAACTCCTCTCAAAGATCGCATGAAGCTTTGTTCATCCTATTGCAAAGCATAAAAGATGGATTTTTAATGCGTATAGGTCATATGGATTCTCCCGGTGATGTCTGGAAGCAATTAGAGACTGTGCATGAAGGCAATCATCTGCAAGATAATCAAGTTAAGTTTAGAACTATTTACAACTCCGATGAAGAGGGATGAGAAAATAGTTAATTATGTAGCTAAAATTAAGAATATTAAAGCTTAGTTGGATGGATGTAATTGTGAATTGTTTCAGGATAAGCTTCTGCATTTTATCATTCAGATAAATATTCATGAAAAATTCAGAACTATATCTCCATTCTTAACTCTAAATATCAGAATGAGTCTGGTTTACCTGATTTGGACACTCTGTCCTCTCTTATGGTTTAAGAAGAACGTGTTATGAAAAATTTTGATTCTAAAGAGAATGTCACTCAGGCACTTCTCACTCAAGAATCAAAAAGTAAACATTCTAGATTCAAAATCAACTTTTAAAACTCCTAGTAAAGACAAGAAACCAAGAAATTTAAGAGTTAGTTTTGATGGTAATTCTGTCATTTTTGTGGAAAATTTGGCCATAAGAAAGAAGAATGTAAATTGAAAAAGAAGTCAAATTTTAGAAATAAAAATGGAATAAATCGATTAAAATGAAGAGAATAATCATAGAGTTGATGTAGTAACTCTATAAACTACATCTATCACCTCTAAATGAAAAATCATTTGTCTTATTTTCTTGTATGATTTGATTATCTGTTCAAATCAGTTATCTATCAAGTTTTATCTCACTATTTAAAGGTTTAGAATAAGATATTGAAGGTATTTTTTTATAAAACATTTGCTAACATGGTTAGTTGTTAAGCATATTGTTATAAAACTAGTGATTAACTTTTAAAGCTGGTTAAACATGAAATCATATGATTTATATTATGCTTATTATGATATTATGACTCTAACCATGTTGATGTTGTGTTGGATATACATTTGGATTTGTGTTCAATTGTTTTTGGGTGCAGGTGTCATCACTTGGAGCAGCGAAAGAGCCATGTGGCTAAAGAGGTTGTTGAAAGTGATACACATGGGAGCTAAAGGAAATATTCCTCTTCTATGTGAAGGCCGAATTGCTTTTGATAAAAAAAAAAATTAGTTCAACCTCGAGATCAAGTTGTGGATATCTTCACAAGGCCACTATATGTTGTGAAGTTTGGTAAGTTTTGTGCCTTATTGGGCCTATCAGAGTTGTCATTGAGGGTGAGTGTAAATGATAATGTCACCTCTTAACGGCCTTGAATGTTTCAGAATGGATACTCCCAAGACTATTTCTATGTTGTTTAAGTAAATTGTCATGTATGTGAAGTTTACTTGTAATTCCCAGTGAAGCATTAGTTATGGGTATGCCTTGTTTTATAAAAGGCTCCATAATCTGATATAAGTCTTCATCCTTAATCACTTTATCTTGAGAATTTGTAGATGTTCCTTTGTATTATGGTTTTTATGGAATCCTTGGAACATTATTTTGAACTACGAAAAATAGTGTCTCATGGCTTTTCTAAAACCTGCAATGCATTTATAGTTGTTCGCGGCTTGTATAAGTCCACGGGACATCGTGGTAGTGTCATTGCGGAGTTAAAACCCGCAGGACTCTCTGCTTTAGTCAACCGCGAACTACAAGCCCGCCGAACAATGTTTTTGGATGCTAGCCTAAATCACAAGTTGATTTATGGATTGTAATTCCTTTTGTACCAAAAGGTAACTTGACATAAGGAACAAATTTTAACATGTTTTTTCATGTTTCCCACTTAACATTAAGGGGAGTTTTGCGGTTTATAATATTAAGCAGGAAACGCTTATCATAAAACTCATCAAATGACATAGGTCGGCTTTTAAAGAGTGGATCATGACCACTCACCTTGTATATAACAAGGTGATCATGTAGGGATTGGTTACACATGGTTGTAACATTGTATGCGAGGTATATGTGTGAGAAGATTTGTAAGTCTCATAAGAAAATGTGTGTGACAGTTCATAATTCTTTATCGAAAGAGTAACTGCTTGTGAAATAGTGGGAGTGTTGGGTAAAATTATATTTGTTATCACCAAATTACATCACCCTCTAATTTGCTTACAAGTGAGTTGTTTGGGCAATCAATGTAATTTGGTAACATGGAATTGTCTCAAAGTGTGGGACTTTGCAGTTGAGACAAATCTCCAGAGAAATTTGGTTCTTATTCCTAAACTAATGTTAAAACTACTCCTAATGAAGGAAAAATATACTATCTACTCCTAACCTATGATTTCCAAGGGACCAGGGCGAGGGAGAGTGCATGAAAATGAACAAATCCTACACTAAAGAGGTGATAACACCAAAAGATGGGTGTGAAACATTCTGAAGAGAGGAAAATAGAATGAAATACAATTAAGAGAGGTTAGAAAAGATTTAACACAATCCCAAGCATGCACCCATTACTAAATCTCCAATAAACACAACAATATGAGCCTACAAGTGTTAGAGAACATGCACAAAATAGAACAACAATAATGGAGAGGCATGAAATTACAATAAAATTGAGAAAGGGTTAAAGAAGAAACCACAATACACATATTTATTGCTTCAAATAATGCACATACCCACTATATTTATAAAATAGAGGCATAAATACACTTGCAAAGTTTATATGGAGGTTTGCAGCTCAATGAAGTTGAGAAAACAATTTGATATATTCTCCCAAGCTCCCGTAATATCTCTTCCCCAAAATGAGAAGTGTTTGTAATATATAGAAGAATGTGAAAGAGAGAGAAAAAGAGAACTCAAAATTTTTCTCCCATCCACATACAAGATGCATTAAATTCCTAAAAAGGGGCATGGGCACTGTCAAGGCCATTCATTCATGATGTCTTGCTTGTTGGAGAAGAAATGGGCACCATACTTCATTAATTCTAGTGGTTGGGATGCTTGGAACTACACTTTTTGGAGCTGAGTACGTTTTCTTATTTTTCCCACATAACCTTACCAAAAATAATATTTTAGG
The DNA here is from genome assembly GCA_018340775.1 of Taxus wallichiana var. yunnanensis. Taxonomy (NCBI): domain Eukaryota; kingdom Viridiplantae; phylum Streptophyta; class Pinopsida; order Cupressales; family Taxaceae; genus Taxus; species Taxus wallichiana. Next base: position 43,650,727 of record CM031236.1, read on the forward strand.
TTTCCATAGCATAGAGTACGTCGAGACCTTTCCAACGATATATTTTTGTCAAATTTTGAGCATCGGATCAAAAGTTATGCTCATTTGAAAATTTGCATTAACCCGCACAAGAGATGGCAAAAATGCAAATTTGCAAAATGGGCCCTGTGGCTCAAAATTGCAAATCGCACCATTTGCAAAAATTGCAAAAGTGCATAAAATCTCCCCACATCGACACTCTGAATTGTAAAAATCTCCCCATGCCCGACACTACAGAACTGTAAAAAATCTTCCCATGCTCAATAGTGTAAAAGTGTGAAAAAAAATCCCAAAGCCCGAAATTTGAAAAAATATGAAGAGTTGGAAGGACTTGTTTTTATTTTTGGAAAGATGGAGAAATTTCCTATCCGATGAAGATGTTTTGGGATCCCCAAGTACTTAAAATACATGTAAAATAATAGTTGAAGCACTAAAGGGGGAAAAATGGTGTTAGTTGACCAAAATAAGCATGAACTTATTTTGAATAACAATTTGGTGACTCGTAGGGGCCATCTACCTGCTAGATGGGTCCGACTAGTGACTTGCGTACTTATCCATTAGGTATGGAATATTTGTAATGACCCCAAACCGATCTAGATTTGAAAATTTGTCACGAGGCTATCAAACATTGTCCAAGATTGTCACTGCTATTTGATTACCCCAATCTAATTCAAACTAATAACTTGTACCTCGGGTTGCTTGAAATGCTACTTGCTTGGACCTGGAACTTACTTTTGCTACTTGCATTTCCCAACTTCAATAAGAAAATATTAAGTTTAAGATGAGTGGAAAAAAATTGATCCTAAATTTTTTTTTCTTTATTTTTTTCCCACAAATCAATCCAAAAGGATGAAAAATGAATTGTTGTAACTATTCCCCAAATCTGATCTTGTTAAGTATGAAGCATAAACAAATTTATTTCTTGATAAGATGGAGCATTACGGAATTTTCAGAGACACAAGCTGATTTTGGGCACCATGGAACTCTATTAAAATTTGATTTTTCCTTCTCAATGGATTTTTCGGGACATGGTTGAAGGGATGGCCTTGTTCACACACTGGTTGGGTTGTTTGCAAATTCATAACATTGTTATCTATTACCACTCCACAAGATGCCCCAAAACTGGTTTTTTTGATTTGGTGGAGGTTATGAGGAACTTAGCTACTAATCCAAAGGAGCAAAGAATTAAAACGTTGAAATTTGTGCCATGTCCTAATTTAGTTTCTATGTGTTGGTGAGAAAATTTGTCGGGTGGACAAATCAGGTGTCTCCACCAATGTTCACGGGGCTACGTCCCTCTGCATTGAATGGTACAGCTCCCATTATTGAAAGTAAACTAATCCTAATCCTATCTAAATGTTGTGGGTGGCCAAATTGGTCGGGGATCACACAGGTCACTCCATTGAATTTGTGGAAAAGTGCTTATACAAGGGTACAAGGAGAAAATTACAACGATGAAGGGGAAAATGGAGAAATTATACAAGGAAGATTACTATCATGAGTAGATTGTAGAGCTCACACCCAAGAACTGAGTAGTTCGACCTTCAACAAGATCAATTATGTTTGCAAAGTGCATGAAAGAGAGAAATAGAGGAAAAACAAGAAAGGGAAATAGAAGAAGTGTAGCTTTTATTCCATGTGTAGTGATGAATACAAAGCTTCAACCAAGCTATCACAATGCTACATAGTAAGAGTTCTTCCAAAATATGGAATCCCTTGGAATGGAGAGGCCATCCCAATTTATAGCAATCTGAATTTTCCTTTCACCTCCCTCACATGACTCTTCATTTCCATATTCCACTTGTGACCTTTCATTTTCCATGAATTAAGTATTTCTCTTATAATTTCAAGAAAATACTTTTACAAATTTAAAATAGGTCACTTAAGTGAATAGGATGAAATACAATGATGACGCATAACAAAGAATTAGAATGGAGAGAGAAAGAAGAGAGGGAAAGAGAGGAAGAAGGAAGGAATGAAGGGAAAACACTCCTCATGATGAAATGCTTTGAATGCCTCGATGCAGTCATGAACTTTGAGTGAAGATTTCTGCCACTGGTGACCTTCTATACTGATGAAGATTGCTCCCTTAAATAAATTTGAATCATTTTCCCAATCTAGTGATGACCACAAACTTTATGATGCACAAACATCCTGGACCACAGAATGAGTGTTCAGAAACATTGTTATGAGGTTTACCGCTACAAGCTCGAGATGAAAACATACAATGCCCATGATGACCCTCCTTGAAACTTGGTTAATGAACTCCTTGACTCATTGAAATCATTTTAATCAACTCTCTTTGAATCACCCGGCTCCTTAAGTGACAAAGATGAATTCACATGATGTGCCTTGTGATGCCTTGTTTTGTAATATGAGATGATTGTTCCAAACCACGAAAAACCACCATCTCTTCATGATTGATTACACCTGAGAAACTAGACCAACCTGTGCACTTGAAATTCATGTTTCCTTGACACTTCTATGTATTTGGAAGGGAAAACTTACTATCTTTAGTAAGTGTCGAGTTTGCCTTTTTGGACCCCAAATGGTGATATTGACCTGAATGATTATCCTCAATGTCTCGTTGTGCCAAACTTGCCCTTTGAGAACAACTTATTATTTTTGGTAAGTACACATGGGGTAACTTACTATTTTTAGTAGGTGTCATAGTTAGCTTTTCCCAACCTCAATTGGCTATGGTAGCTTGAATTATTTCTTCTTATTGTGTTCCTCTCACCTTTTGGACCAACTGGCTATTTATAGTAGGGGCTTGTGGAACCACTTACTATTTTTAGTAAGTGTCAATTGCGAGCCGAGATGACCTTTTTGATGACTTTGCCTGCGATACTCCCTTTGTGTTCATCGTCTTCTTTATAGCCTCTTCAAATGGTGGATTACCCAAAGTAACATACCCCTATGTAGGAAGGCATGCTATTTTTAGTAAGTGCACCATGGATGTCAGATTGCAACAAAACAGGTCTTGAAAATCTAGGTTTTATTCTGGGGTTCCACGCTCCGAATTTTGAGTAATTCCTTCATCTTGAACAAGTGGGAAAATGATATTTTCATCGGCGGGGGAAGAATATTAAAAAAAAACATAGCCCTCCATATCCCTAAAAATAGGGACTTCATGGCATGAAAACTAGTTTATGTGAAACTATATTTTTCAACAATCCTTCCCTCCAATTTTTGCGTGATTTTGCCCACTAGAACCCTAAGAAGTGAAGAGGTAGCTTGTTATCTTTTTCATAGATTTTCTTCATGTGACAGGAATAACCCCGATAAAAACTCAGTCCTCCATATCCCTAAAAACTAAGGACTTCATGGCGCAAAAAGTAGTCCTCGCGAAACTAGATTTTTCAACGATCATTCCCTCCAATTTTTGTCTAATTTCACCCACTAGAACCCTAAGAAGTGCGAGACGTAGCTCGTTGATTTTTTCCACTACTGTGTCATGGTGGCCATTAATGGAGCTTGAAATTTTCAGGTCTGGTTTTTTTCTCCGTTCACAATGAAATCAATTCCATTGCAATAGGTTTTTGCTTCTTGTCTCACTGGTGAAATTTCTCTTCGATCCGGTTGTTGGTTTGATGGGAAATTGAGCTTTGTTCTTCGTGGAGCCGTGGAATTTATTTGTTGTGAGAATTCCTTATTGCGAACGAGAGGTTTGAATATGAGTTTTTAATGGCCTTTAAGAGAGAAGAAATCAGCAACATACGGTTTGTCAATCCGCACCGGTTTGTAAGATCTCTTTGATTTTCGGTTTCATGGCAATGAAGATTTTCAAACTTCTGCTTCTTCGTTCTTCATTTGATCAATATTTCTTCTGGGACCTGCATATTGTCATGGAGTGAATGATTTCTTTGTTTTGGCGAAGCTGGTTTGAGCTTTGGAAATGGTGGAGTGGTGGTGAGAAGTTGTAGAGAAAGTTACATAGCAAGTTGTGCACAGAGGAGTTAGAAGTTAGAAGCACAAGGGATTTTTAAAATTTTGAAATAAAGTTGAGATGGGAGATGGGCGCATTTTCATGTCCCTGATGTCCCTCACCTCAAAGGGATGTGAGGGACATCAAATTCCATGGTGAGCAAGGTGATGACACGTGGCGGAGATCCGACGATAGGGAATGAAGGCTTAAAAATCAACTTTAAAGCACTGAGGGGCTGGAAGCTGGTCATATGGGTGACTAAAAATCTTCCTTAGGGGCTAGGCACATTTTTCTATGTTTGATGTCCACGACCTCAAAGGTGTTGGTATCCAAATTTGTTCTCCTTTTCAATCTGAGCAGACACCATATATATGTCATGGAGCTTAAAGACATATTAGACCATGTTGTATGTCGTTGGTAGCCGTGGATATGGTCCAACTAACTCTCAAGTTTGTGGAGAAATGGATAGCACTCCAATAGGACTTGATCTTGTCCTAGCTATTTTAGGTTGTGCCTTACAACCAAGGTAAGAGGACCTATTTTGTAACCTTGTAATGGTGAAGGAGATGAATATGTCCTTCTCTTTGCTTGAAATTCTATGATGGAGACCTTGATGAAAACATGATCAACACCCTAGATCTGAACTCTCACGAGTTGTCACTTCTCAAAACATGGGTATGCTCTCAAAACAAGGTAAAGGTTACTAGAGACATTGGAGATCCTGATCTGTTATGCATACTTTTGCAAATGGATTTTGATCTTCTGTGGGTATACAAATGCAAATTAGGGGTAGTACATGATAGGATCTTTACTATTTAGATGATTTTTGGTGGGGGATTGACAAGACAAACTAGGATAGATCAGATCTTTGACAATCTCTACAATACTTGAAATAACTATCAGATAAAATGCTTCAAATAATCAGGACATTCTTTCAACCAGAAGAGGCATAAATGGAAGCCCAGGTAGCACTCTTCACACAATCTTTGAGAACTCACCACAAAAGCTTGAAGTAAAGAACTCAATTAAACACAAAAATCCATGATCAAACCATGCCTAAGGTACCCCAAAGGCTTACAAGAAATCTCTGCAATCAAGGAAGGTAAAGTGATTTTAAATTTTTTTATCTCCTTATCAGATGAAGGCTCTTCTGAACATGAGATTGCAAATGCCACTAAACTATCAACAAGAAATGGAGATTCTGTGTGATTTCTAAAGACTTTCAATGCAAGATTGCAACAAGAACAATGAAAACTATCCACAGGCATTTAAAAATGATAACAAACACCATATTGCCCAAAGAAAACATAGATTTAATTCAAAACTTGTTGGATTCAACAATAGGGGAGAGTTACATGAACAATCTTAGAGTTATGTGATGGCTATACACTTGTAACCAACTCACATACATGAATTTCCAACACATGAGACATTAACCTGGTTCTTTGATGGATTTCTCAGAAAATGAGCTTTCTCTCAGAATTTGCTCGTGATTTTCAACTCCCAACCCTTTACAATTTCTCCAAAATGCATTATATACCTCATGCCACATTAGAGTCTTCCTTCCCAAGCAAAGAATATGCTATGGGATCAAATTTGTTACAAAACCCTCATGATTTAAAGATAGTGACACCAAATAGAAAAACAACTCGCAGGTTGCCAGGTATGCATAAAAGTTAAATCATTACACAAATTTGGATCATTATCCACCCTAGGGGCACATTTTTTTATCATTCAGGCATGCAAGCATCTTTCATTCATCATTTTTTACCTTTTACCCTTTTAAACTACCTCTGCAACTTTTGATTTTGTCATTTCACGTGCTTGCTCGGGCTAGGGCAAAAATTTATTTCAAAAACACCATAGATCGAAGAATTAAGTCATGAAAATGATGCCAATGCTCTCAGAAGGCCAAGACGACCCAAAATCATATAAAATTTGATGAAATTTGATGAAGAAATCGTGATTCCAAGTTTCTGGAGCTCCCATGGCGGCCAAAATAGATGGATGCACAACGAATCGTTCATCTTACATCAACTTTTAATATCAGCCCTCCACATGGAAGATGAGATCCAAAAATAAGCTCAAAATTACCTTTTTAACCTTTGGATAAGGCGGGACATGTGGCCAAAAATGATTGGAAATCAATTCGGACTCATTTTTGACTTTTTGACATTTTTGAAAAATGGAAAAATTTGACCTTTTCCTCTACCCCTCCGCCTTTGAATTTTGGAGCTGACACATGGCATATGGTGGGTCCCTTTGAAATCACGCTTCAATTCTGCACATTTTGACCTTTTTTGGAAATTAGGAAAAAATTCACCTTTTGCCCCGTGGCCCGCACCTCCGATTTTTCCCTTGCCATGTGTCTCCTTGTGATTCGCTAGTGGGCCAATGCTTCAAATTTTGATTTTGAGCTCTTTTGGCAAAAGGGAAAAATTTCCTACCTACCTCCCATTGCCACCCCACCGCCCACCTTGCTCTATTGGACACGTGTCCACTCTCATTTGTGATCGCACGGTGCCATTCTTCATTTTACTCCCTTTAAGACAAGGGAAAATTTTCCACTTTGTCTCTCACCCGCCCCCGAGCCTCTCCTATCCCCACCACGTGGCGCTCTTCATTTGCTAGTGGATCCAAATCTTTCTTTCTTCTTTCAAACCTCTCTTACAAATTTTTTGAAAATTCACAAACTTCAATGTTGACCCACACCCCCCTTTAACCTTTTTAAAAGTTACACATGTCCACTCGTTATTGGCCACGAGCTTTGGGCCAAAAATTATTTTATCCTTTTTGCGAAAAAGGAAAAAATCCCATTTCCCTCGCCGTCTTTGCCGCCACGTGTCCCCTCTCGATTGGAGTGGAGCAAAATTGTTTTGAAACCTTATAAAATTAGAGCCAAAAAACTCTAAGTCCCCCCACGGCTGTACTTCCGTTTTGGCATTTTTAGGACACATGTCCTCTCCGATTGGATGCGATGCTTTCGGGCCAAAATTTGATTTTGAAAATTTTGCATAATGAAAGCAAAATTTCCTAAGGAAAGCCCGCCACCCGCCAATCCCCTAGCCAATCAAAATGTGCCACGTAGGCACTTCATTGCAAAAGGCGGAGCCATGGATCAAAATTTTCCTTTTGCCAAAATTTCAAAAAGGTCGATAAGTTAGAAATATTTCCCGACACCAATCGACCAAATAGGAACTCACCACGTTGTCATTACCTTGCGATGATGAATTTGATGGGCAAATGACACCCGTATGACCATCAAAATGTGAAAAATTCAAAGGATGCCCTAGAAATCAAATTTTTCAACAAGGATTGCAAATTTCTTGATTTTAAAACAACTGAATCATGTTTTGACATTATTTTTGACCTTGGGACCGGATTTTCAAATACAAACAAGTATGAATTGGTCAAATTTGATTTTTTGCATGATCTGGTAAAGGGAAAAACGACATAGCCCATGAAATTGGAAAAATTAGGGCACAGAAAAGGGCAAACTTGGATTTTTCTTTTAAACCAGGGCAAAACAACAAGTTTATGGGCACTTTTGAAGCATTTCAAACAGGGGGAGAAATTACAGTCACCAATTCAAAGGGCAAAACGTTTTGAGCAAAATTGGACATGAAAAATTAGGGAACACTATGTAAGCTCAAATGGCACCAACATTGGCTCTGGCTGGGATGGGCACTCCAAGTGAGTGCCACAACAAAAAACGTAGACAAGTGCCAAAATAATCCATTGGGCAAAGGAGTCAAGAGCCAAAATCACCAAAAACCAACTGAGAACCCGACAAAAATGGCTGCCACATAGCAAGGCAAACCACAAAACCAAAAAAACACCAAAAACAGAGCAAAAAACCAAACACTATACACTGTACAAGTTGTGCATACCTCAAATTTGGGGTTCAATCCAAGAAATGTTTCAAATGTCTGCCATTAACAGGCAGCTCTAGCAATTCCCCATCTAAATCCTTGAGAAAGAAGGTATGTTCACCAATTCTGATATTAATGGCATAAAGGCCCATCCATAATGCATCAAATTTGCCATGTTTGCCCTTGTCTTCATGCCTACTATCCCATAACAAGACTAGATCTCCAACATTGAAGGCTCTAGGAGTGACCTTCTTATCAAACAATCTCTTCAATTTTTCCCTAAATCTAATATGCCTTTGATGGGATGCTCTTCTCTCCTCATCAAGCTCAATAATCTGATTGATCCTTGATTCATATGGGCCAAGCTCTTGACCTTCCAACCGTTGGGAAAACTAAATGAAGATAATTGCAGTGCAAGGGTGAAACACCGAGTTCCATACACCAATTCAAATGGGATTTTACCAGTTGCTCTTTTAGGAGTTATTCTATCAGCCCAAACTGTAAACTTCAATTATTCTCCCCACTTTTTCTTGTTCATTTCCAAGGTTCTTCTAATGATCTTCAACAAGTTCTTATTACTGGACTCAGCTTGTCCATTCCTTGGGGTTATAGTTTGAAGAATAAGTCATATTGATTCCATATTCATTACACATTGCCATTAAAGGTTTAGCTCTAAAGCACATGGTATTATCAGCTACAATCTTGATTGGGACTCCAAATCTGCATATGATTTGATTCAACAAGAAGTCCATAACTATTTGGTGTGTTGCTTTCTTGGTGAGGATGGCCTCTACCCACTTTGTAAAATAATCAATGGCTACAAGAATCCACTTATGGCCAGCACTAGAAGGATTTGAAATCTTACCAATCAAGTCCATCCCCCATTACTTGAAAGGAGCTTCAATTGATACAGGTTGCAAAGGAAGGGAGCCTGAAGCTTTCAGCCTTCCAGAGAAGCGTTGGCAACTATCACATTTTCTAACTAGTTGGGTTGCATCTTTGAAAGAGAAGGCCACCAATAACCAACTCTCAAAATCTTATGTGTTGTTACTCTTCTAGCAAAGTGTCCTCCACAAACTCCCCCATGGAAATTAGCAAACTATTTTGGGAGCTTCATCTTCAGTTATGCATTTCAAGAGGACACCTTTAGGGTTCTTCCAAGCTAGCCCAAGGTCTGTAATGATATATTTTTGAGAATCCAACTTGAGGGCTCTTTTCTGATTTTTATTTAAATGATCAGGACAACAAAGGTGTCTAAGGTAAAAGATTACATCCTTGTACCACTCAGAATTTACCAACTTTGCAAGCACATCTACCCTTTCTTCCTCTAACTGATTCACTTCCACATTCTGCAAGTTGCTCTCAACCATGAGCTTAGCAAGACCCAAACCTCTTACCAACTTTGTGGTTTGGATGTCCATATCATACTCCTGTAGTTTGTTCACCCATCTACATCTTTTACTTGAGATCTCCATCTCTAATAAGATGTCCTTCATCATGGTGTGGGGAACATAAGCAACAACTTTTAAACTCAATATATAAGACATGAAAACTTTTGTTGCTTTCACCAAGGCAAATGCTTGTTTCTCCATGATTGTATACTTTAGCTCAACTACTTATAAAGCCTTACTAAAGAAGGCAATAGGTCTCTCAACCTCATTCTCATCCTTTTGCAACAAAAAAGAAGCAATGGTATACTCAGAAGCAAAGGAAAAGATTTGGAAAGGCCTCTTGTAGTTTGGGGCTACTAAAATAGGTGCATGTTTAAGTGCATCCTTAATTCCTTCAAAAGCTTGAATGGCAACCTCCTCCCATTTGATAACTTGGTCCTTCTTTAGCATGCTTGTGATTGGAAGAGTCAACTCAAAAAAGTTGGAAACAAACCTTCTAATAAAATTGATTTGGCCAAAGAAAGATTGGATGCCTTTCTTGGTTCTTGGGATAGGTACTTTGCTGATTGCTTCCACTCTCTCAAGGTCTATCATAACACCATCTTTTGACACAATGTGACCAAGCAGCTTGGCCTTTTGCACGCCAAAATGACACTTCTTTGGATTAAGAGAAATTCCATACTCCCTACATCTGATCAGCATCTTCTCCAAGTGCTGCAAATGATCACCTCTCTGCCTTGAAAATACAATCACATCATCTTGGTAAACTGCAATGAACTCATTGATGTAACCAGCAAAAGCAACATCCATTGCTCTTTGAAAAGTGGCACCAACATTCATCAAACCAAAGGGCATCCTAACAAAAACATATGTTCCCAAGGAGTAGTGAATGTTGTCTTAAGTCTTTCTGATTCTTTGACAACCACTTGATTGTATCCCGGAGAAACCATCCAAAGTAGAAAGCAATTCGACTCTGTCATAAGCTGCAACATATTTTCCATGTTTGGCAAGGGGTAGTTGTTCTTTATGGATGCTTTATTTAGATTTCTAAAATCCACACAAAAGTTTAATGTCTCTGTTCTTCTTTCTCGACTAGCACAAGGTTTGCAACCCAAGATGAATATCTAGTGGACAAATAATACCTCCATCTCTCAACTTCTTTAATTCCTCTTGCATTTTCATGGAGAGAAGTGGATTAATTGGCCTTTTCCTCTGTCTGAATGGTTTGGCATTTGTTTCAAGAGGAATCTCATGTTGAAACAAGTCTTCTCTATATGCTTTCAGCTCTGAATAGGACCAAGCAAGGCAGTCTTGATATTGTTTCAACAATTGGAGGTAGGATTGTTTTTCTTCCTTGTTAAAACTATTGCCCAACCAAACTTTTCTTGGTTTATCCTTCATTCCCAAGTCATGCTCTTCCACGTCCCTTGAGGCGAGACATGTTTCTATTGATGATGCAATCAGCATTGTTAAAATTTGACTCAAGTGCCACAAGACCTCTAGGAATGGTGTTTGTTCTCAATTGGATGATATCTTTTCCAAACAAAGTTTCTCTTCCTTCAGTCATACACACCATCGGTTCCCAATCAATATGATGATCTACAAACTCACATTGATTTTGCAAGAACCTTAGCACTTGAGAATCATCATCAAACACTTGCCAATGTTTCACATTATCAGGGACAGCTGCCCTAGTTATTACTTCAATGTTGTAATCACAATAAGGTGAAATGGTGCAATCTCCAAACCTAGAACCCAACACTGCCAACTTGTCAACAACAACATTGAGACCTCTGTCATGATACACAATGTTAAAGGAATCAAATATTTCAATTAGATCCCAAACTGCATGCTTATACTATTTCATACGCTGATTTTTTGTAGCATACAGTTTTCTTATTTGTTTGACAACCAACTTGAATCTCCTTTTGCAACAATATCTTTTACTCCATACTTCCATACAATTCTCAACCCCAACAACAATGCCACATACTCAAAAATGTTGTTAGTGCATTCAAAATTAAGTTTGAAGGAAAAAGCAAACTCTTCCAAACAAGGAGAAAATAGAACTATACCAGCACCATTTCCAAATTTGGAGCAAGCTCCATCAAATAGAAAGGTCCAAGGAGAACCTACCATAACAAGGCACTTTGATCGGTCCATCTTGTGTTCTTTTCCATCAACAAAACCAATGAAATTCTCAAGCATCTACATCAACAAACAACACTTCATAGAAGCATTGTTGTGATCTTCAATTAAGTGCAACATTTTCTTTTCACCATAAAGTTTGACAAGGCTGCCCTCAATGGGAATGGTGGCAAAAGACATCCATCCGAACACCGCCACCAACACTTACAGCCCATTTTCTTGACAAAAGCATACCCCATTTGGTAGGGCAGTCAACAATTACAACATCCAGTTTCAAATTCTTACCCGGATAGGCTACAAGTTGCACTACCAAACCCTTCACACAACCAACCACCGGCACTTCCTTGAATCCATGGCAGTACACTTCCCATAGGTAAGTTGTCACTTTGATATCCAACTCATTCATGACTTCTAGAGGCATGACATTACATGATGCACCGGAATCAAACATACAATTGTGAAGTAGCCTATCTTTTATGAGCAAAGTTGTGAAGAATGGATCAACATTCAGTTGGGAATCAACCAAAGATGTCCCCAAATATACCTCAGGTGTCTCTCCAAGATCTTCTACTGCTGGTGGTGTTTCAAAGTCAACAATGATCTGAGGTGGAGTTTCAACAACATTTACATTTTTCTTGGAGTAACCTTCTCTTCTTTCAATCCCAAGTACTCAAATGCTCTCTTCTTATGCTCAAGAATTCTAAGCAACTCAATGATTGGAACACTCACTTTAATTTGGCTCAATACTTGGGCTATGTCATAGGGGACACTCTTTGGTAGGACAACATTAGAAGGGTTACAAAAGATTCACTAAATGGCAATGGATTCTTGGCAGCTTGGGCATGATGAGGACTGTAATTTTTGCTTGGGACAACAGAGCTTTTAGCAAGTGTTTCTTTCCTAGGAGCTTCTTTTGGAATGCTTGTGAGCAAGGGTGTTTTAGGTTTGGCTTGAGGCCCAACTCCTTTAACAACTTTTCTTCTAGTGTTATAATCTTTCTCTTGAGCTACAACAACATTCATCAACAATTGTCTATCTTCCTCTGAAGGGATACCACCATCATACTTCTTAATCATCAAAGCTCTTAAGTATTCAAATTCATTGTTAGGAATTTCAAAAGCTTGCACTACATCAACTTCAAGAGCATGAGGGGGGAGAAAGACTTGTACCCATTTGATGCAATCCCAAAATGCAGCAACAGTTCTAGCACTTATTACTTCAGTAGATGTTGATCCTCCTTGTGAGCTTAAATAGCTGCCCATCCATGAAATATCATCATCATTGTTCCATCCTCATTATCAGCTTCATCAACATGTTGGTCCACTTCACATGGAGGATGAGGAAGAAAACATCTATCACACTAATCCATATCAGCAACCTCTTCAACAACAACAACCCTGGCAGTTAGAGGGTCAGGAACCAATCTACTTTCACGTGCTTGGGGTTGTCTATTTCCCCCCATAGGTCCTTTACCTCTATCATCTTGTCTTTGATCGCCCTAGGATGATTACCAAATCTATCTTGTGATTATTGCTTAGGTGACCTTGTGAAGTCTGCCCAATTCCTTTCTCAGCTCTTGCCAACTTGTATGAGATTTCTTTGATAGCCCCTACCAAAGTTTTCACAACCTCTTCTAAATCAGCACTTTGCTAGCTTGAGGTTTTTCAGGGGTTTATCAATTTTACACCATCTCTCTTGAGAGGTTTCCCAATAACCTTAATATTGTTTTCAATTTGAAGTGCCATGGTGAAAGCTTGTCTTAGATTGGTTGAGTTCTTATCTCTTAGGTAATAGGCTTCCTTCTTATCAAATGCATCTGCATATTTGATTAAACAAGATTCATCACAAGGCCTCAAACCAATAGGCAACCTTCTCAAAGTTTTGTTAAACCTTGTGTTGAAGTCATGGACTGATTCATTAGGGTTCTTCTTGATATTCTCAAACTCAGATAAAAGAAATCTAGGATCAGTCTTGTCACCATATTGCAACCTAAATGCATTTTTCATTTCAATCCATGAATCAACAGAATTATCAGGTAGAGCCTTATACCAATCCCTAGCATCTTCTTCTAGTGTATGAATGAACAACTTAATATACACATCTTCAAACTCTATCTCAAAATCTTCCATCATATTAACAAAGAGTTTGAGATGTTGATCACCTGTTATTGCATTGTTGCCTTGAAATTTTGGCAATCTATTTCTGACATCTTGTGGAATAAGCATTCGGGTAACCATCCATTCCTCTAAAATATATGGGACCAAAGGTGTTACCAACAAATGGAGGTCTAAGTTGAGCCATATTGTTTGATGTGGTGGGGGTGATCCGCAAGACTGCAGTATTCTCCTTCACTAGAAAGAGGCAAACAAATTTATGAGAGGATTTCTTGAATCGAAATCACTTGAAGAAGAGTGATAGTCAGTCTACCAAAGGCTAATCTCTCACCAATGGCTATATCTTTGCTGATGTCCGACCTTTAACCACTTTCCAAACTTTTCTCCCTTCCAACTCTAAATTTCTTGACTCTGAGAACAATTTCTTAGTAGAGTCTCTAAGGAAGAGAGATCTTCTTCCCTCCAGTTTTGCAGAGGTTAAGCAAAGACAAAAAAAATGATAAAGCTTAAGACACTTTGGTATTTTCAAGATCAAATTAGCATGGAGTCGCTACTAAGGAATTCACCTTAGTTGTGCAAGAATGCACTAAAATAATCTGTCAAATGCTTGCTAGTATTGAAAAACTTTGCAAAGCCTTATAGATCAGACCTTCTTCTTCTTAGATCAATCAATCATAATGCAACCAAAGTGTATGAACTGCTAGGAAATGGAAAAAGGGCAAACAAAACTTGAAACTCTTGTTTAAAACTTGCAGATCTGAAGCATAGAATGATGTTTTAACAATGTATCAAATCAAATACTTGAATACACAAATGGTCAAACTCTTCAAATACTTGAAAAACACAAAGAAATTCTAAGAATTCCCTGACAATGGCGCCACTCGTGTTGGTATCCAAATTTGTTCTCCTTTTCAGTCTGAGCAACACCATATATATGTCATGAAGCTTAAAGACATATTAGACCATGTTGTATGTCGTTGGTAGCCAGGGATATGGTCTAACTGGCACTCAGGTTTGTGGAGAAATGGATAGCACTCCAATAGGACTTGATCTTGTCCTAGTTGTTTTAGGTTGTGCCTTGCAACCAAGGTAAGAGGACCTATTTTGTAACCTTGTAATGGTGAAGGAGATGAATATGTCCTTCTCTTTGCTTGAAATTCTATGATGGAGACCTTGATGAAAACATGATCAACACCCCATATCTGAACTCTCATGAGTTGTCACTTCTCAAAACATGGGTATGCTCTCAAAACAAGGTAAAGGTTACTAGAGACATTGGAGATCCTGATCTGTTATGAATACCTTTGCAAATGGATTTTGATCTTCTGTGGGTATACAAATGCAAATCAGGGGTAGTACATGATAGGATCTTTACTATTTAGATGATTTTTGGTGGGGGATTGACAAGACAAACTAGGATAGATCAAATCTTTGACAATTTCCACAATACTTGAAATAACTATCGATAAAATGATTCAAATAATCAGGACAATCTTTCAACTAGAAGAGGCATAAATGGAAGCCCAGGCAGCACTCTTCACACAATCTTTGAGAACTCACCACAAAAGCTTGAAGTAAAGAACTCAATTAAACACAAAAATCCATGATCAAACCACGCCTAAGGTACCCCCAAAGGCTTACAAGAAATCTCTGCAATCAAGGAAGGTAAAGTGATTTTAAATTTGTTTATCTCCTTATCAGATGAAGGCTCTTCTGAACATGAGATTGCAAATGCCACTAAACTATCAACAAGAAATGGATATTTTGTGTGATTTCTAAAGACTTTCAATGCAAGATTGCAAAAGAATAATGAAAACTATCCTCGGCATTTAAAAATGATAACAAACACCATATTGCCCAAAGAAAACACAGATTTAATTCAAAACTTGTTGGATTCAACAATAGGGGAGAGTTACATGAACAATCTCAGAGTTGTGTGATGGCTATACACTTGTAACCAACTCACATACATGAATTTCCAACACATGAGACATTAACCTGGTTCTTTGATGGATTTCTCAAGAAAAATGAGCTTTCTCTCAGAATTTGCTCGTGATTTTCAACTCCCAACCCTTTACAAATTCTCCAAAAATGCATTATATACCTCATGCCACATTGGAGTCTTCCTTCCCAAGCAAAAATAATATGCTATGGGATCAAATTTGTTACAAAAATCCCTCATGATTTAAAGATAGTGACACCAAATAGAAAAACAACTCACAGGTTGCTAGGTATGCAAAAAGTTAAATCATTACACAAATTTGGATCATTATCCACCCCAGGGGCACATTTTTATCATTCAGGCATGCAAGCATCTTTCATTCATCATTTTTACCTTTTACCCTTTTAAACTACCTCTGCAACTTTTGATTTTGTCATTTCACATGCTTGCTCGGGCTGGGGCAAAAATTTACTTCAAAAACACCATAGATCGAAGAATTAAGTCATGAAAATGATGCCAATGCTCTCAAAAGGCCAAGATGACCCAAAATCATATAAAATTTGATGAAATTTGATGGAGAAATCATGATTCCAAGTTCCTAGAGCTCCCATGGCGGCCAAAATAGATGGATGCACAACAATCGTTGATCTTACATCAACTTTTAATATCAGCCCTCCACGTGGAAGATGAGATCCAAAAATAAGCTCAAAATTACCTTTTTAACCTTTGGATAAGGTGGGACACGTGGCCAAAAATGATTGGAAATCAATTTGGACTCATTTTTGACTTTTTGACATTTTTGAAAAAAATGGAAAAATTTGACCTTTTCCTCCGCCCCTCCGCCTTTAAATTTTGGAGTTGACACATGGCATATTGTGGGTCCCTTTAAAATTGCACTTCAATTCTATGCATTTTTACCTTTTTCGAAATTGGAAAAAAAATCACATTTTACCCCGCGGGCCCACACCTCCAATTTTTCCCTTGCCATGTGTCTCCTTGTGATTCGCTAGCGGGCGAGTGCTTCAAATTTTGATTTTGAGCTCTTTTGACAAAAGAGAAAAATTCCTTCCCCCCTCCGCCCGCCTTGCTTTGTTGGACACGTGTCCACCTCGTGATCGCACGGTGCCATTCTTCATTTTACTCCCTTTAAGACAAGGGAAAAATTTCCACTTTGTCTCCACGGGCCCGCGCCTCCGAAACTATCCCCGCCACGTGGTGCTCTTCTATTTGCTGTGGATCCAAATCTTTCTTTCTTCTTTCAAACCTCCCTTACAATTTTTTTGAAAATTCACAAACTTCAATGTTGACCCGCACCCCCTTTGACCTTTTTAAAAGTTACATGTGTCCACTCGTTATTGGCCACAGGCTTTCGGGCCAAAAAAATTATTTTAACCTTTTTGCGAAAAGGAAAAAATCCCCTTTTCCCTCCGCCGCCCGCCGACCTACTCTCGCTCTTGTTTTGCCATGTGTCCCCCTCTTATTGGAGCGGGACAAAATTATTTTTGAAACCTTATAAAATTAGAGCCAAAAAACTCTAAGTCCCCCTGCGGCCCGCACTTCCATTTTGGCATTTTTAGGACACGTGTCCTCTCGCGATTGGATGCGGGCTTTCGGACAAAATTTGATTTTGAAACTTTTGCATAATGAAACCAAAATTTCCTAAGGAAAGCCCGCCACCCGCCAATCCCCTAGCCAATCAAAATGTGCCACATAGGCACTTCATTGCAGAAGTGGAGCAGCCGCGGATCAAAATTTTCCTTTTTGCCAAAATTTCAAAAAAGGTCAGTTAAAATATTTCCCGACACCTCTCGGCCAAATAGGAACCCGCCACGTTGCCATTACCTTGCGATGATGAATTTGACGAGAAATGACACCCGTATGACCGTCAAAACGTGAAAAATTCAAAGGATGCCCTGGAAATCAAATTTTTCAACAAGGATTGAAAATTTCTTGATTTTAATACAACTAAATCGTGTTTTGACATTATTTTCAACCTTGGGACCGGATTTTCAAATACAAACAAGTATGAATTGGTCAAATTCAATTTTTTACGATCTGGTAAAGGGAAAATTGACACAGCCCGTGAAATTGGAAAAATTAGGGCACATAAAAGGGAAAACTTGGATTTTTCATTTAAACCAGGGAAAAACAACAAGTTTATGGGCACTTTTGAAGCATTTCAACCAGGGGAGAAATTGCAGGTCACCAATTCAAAGGGCAAAACGTTTTGAGCAAAATTGGACATGAAAAATTAGGGCACACTATGCAAGCTCAGAAATGGCACCAACAAAAGGGACATGGGACATCAAATTCCATGGTGCTCCTGGTGATGACACGTGGTAGCGATCGAACGGTTGAGGCTTTGAGCTCCCGCAAGCACTGGGGTCCGAACTGAACTAGCGATCCTAGAGGTTGCATGAGGGTCCAGAGGTCTTATGGGGGCTAGGCACATTTTCTAAGCTTGATGTCCTTGACCTTGAGGGACATGAGGGACACAAAATCCCACCAGCTCCTGGAGTTGACATGTGTCCTCCCAAAATTTGACTAACTCCCGAACTCGCTCCAAGAGGACAACTTGAAACGGTGATAACTTGAGCTCCTAATGGAATTTTTGATGAAATTTTATATGATCCTGACTAGAAATGGAATTTTGAATTCAATGGTGGGGGTCTCAGGTCTTTATTCCTCCATTGGATCCCTAAAAAAATTGAAGTTTTGATTTGGTACTCTACCTGTGCATGAGAAAACTTGCTTTGGACCATCAACGCACCAAAGTGTTGTGAAAAAACTAATTTCACCATCTTGTAGGGCTTATAATTATATTTCCAACTATGTTTTGTTTTTCTCCTAACTCCATTCGGAGCTTTAAAAATCCTTCCTTCGGGCTCGGTAGTTGTTTTGGCATGTGCACTGCCTAGGCCTATGAACCCTGATTTTGATCAAACTGCTCCAAACTCCCCAAATCTTCCTTGAATCTTCCAAAATCACTTCCATGATGTTTCTAGGCCTTCAATTCACCTCCATGTTTGATTTGGCTCCTCTGTTCCACTCCAGGGGTTTCTCTAGTCCTGGGAAGGCTAGTGATAGCCCTTCCCAACACTGCCCAGAGATAGCATTTTTAAGAACTCCTAAAATCACCTAGGGGGTTGATTTGAATTTCCTAAATCACCTAAGGGAATGAATTAACACCAATTTGGAGGTTACTGGACTAACTGGGTAGACTGGGATGCCTCGGAATAATAAAACATGAAAAAATGCTACTGGGTGTTGTTGTCATGCTTTGGGAATTATCAATTTCCCTATTGCACATTTGCATGACAACACTCTGCATTTAAACTTCCTTAAGATGGCAATTGTTACTTGCAACTCGATTTCCTTGCTACTGATATTTTCTTTGAAAACACGAGTGAACTATGCAAAAGAGACACTTGAAGTAATAGAGCATGTGCCCAAGGCACTTAGGGAAATGGAAATCTATTCTAAGAATAATCTGATGTGCACAAGCACTTGGAGGAATTAAAATTCTAAACTACTATGTACTGTTGGTACCTAGATTTAATCTCCTTCACAACTTGAGTTGTATCATGGATTTTACAAGACACTCAGAGGCAGATAAATGGTTTATATGTCGTTTTGTAGCCGGGAAGCAATTTATCTGACTTGTTAGCACTCAGGCTTTGAAGAAGTGGGTAGCACCTTGGAAGGATTTGATCTAATCCTCACTATTTTAGGTTGTGCCTATCAACCAAGGTAAGAGAACCTATATTGTAGCCTCTGTTTTGTGAAGGAGGTGAAAATATCCTTGTACTTGTGCAGATTGTATAGAGATGGCCTTGAGAAAACATGATCAATTTCCCATTATTCAAACTCAACAGAGTTGTCACTACTAAATGATGGAAATGCTTTCAAGAAAAGGCTAAGGCTACTAAAGACATCGTATGATCCTCATTTGCTTTTGCATTTTTGTAAATGGATTGTATTTATTTGTTGACACACAATACAATGTAGGGGTATTATAGGTAGGATGAGTTAATTTGAAATGAATTTTGGGGTGGGAGATATTCAGACAAGACTAACCAGAATTTGCCAACTTCTTTGAGGACCTTTGCAAAACTTGAAAGAATCAGATAACAGAAATGCTTCAAAGAGGTTAAGGTGTTCCTTCAACTAGGATATGTGCATCAAATGTAAGCCCAAATCTGCACTCTTGCACACAATCTCTGATGATTTATCACAAAAGCTTGAGTTAAATGAATCAAAAAGCATTTAGAAATTTCTATTCTATCAGACCTAAGGTACCCCCAAAGGTTTACAATCAAATCTATATCAAGGAAAGCAGAGTGAATTTAAATTTGTTTATCCCTTCATCAGATGAAATCTCTTCTGATTCTGGAATTGCAAATGCCACTAAGTTGTTACCAGAATTAGATCTGCATGATCAAAAGGAAATTCCAAACACCAGATTGCAATAGGAGCAAGAAACACAAATTGAAAACATTCTGAAAACATAAGTAAATGCAAATTTTACCAAGAGACAACACAAAATAATCCAGAATGGCCAAATTTATCAGCGGGGAATGTTATAAGAACAATCTCAGAGCTTGTTAGTGGCTATACATCTACAACCAACCTAACATGATACAAATTTGATGCAAAAAGGAATTAAAATGGTTCTCAGGTGGTTTCTCAGAGAATGGGCTTCTTCCCAGATTTTCCCATGAAAATTCTAAGTTTCTCTGACCATTTGCATGACAAATTCATGCAATATATAACTTTCACTCACTCACTCACTTTGCCCCTCAAATCTTCCCTCCAAAAGTGGAATATTCGAAGCACCTTTGCTTTGCAATATTTCTAGAAAATGACATTTAACAAACTCGCAAAAAGTTGCCAGTTGTTCTTTTAAAAGGTGAATCATCACAAAACTTTCATCATTCTTCAAAGTGGAAGCACGTTTTTCATTCCCCACGCATGTAGACCCCTTTCATTTCATCATTTCAACTTTTCCCTTCCCAATTTTTACTCTGCAACTTTGGATCTGGTAATTCACATTTTTCACGAACCAGAGTAAAAATTCATTTGAAAAATGCCTTGGATTCACAAATTAAACCCCAAATTGATTAATTCGGACCCTGTAGGCCAAGACGACACGAATTGGCAAAAAATCGATGAAGATTGATGCAAAAATGCATCTCCAAACTTCCTAGAGCTCAAATGGCGGCCAAATTGGTGAAATGCACAACTACCGTCGATATGTTCCTCAACTTCAAATTTGAGCCCTCCACGTGGCAGATCCGGGTAAAAGGCCTTGGGATGTCTTTTTACCTTTTTACTACTTTTGGAAAATTTACACAATTTCTTGATTTCCTTCGTTGCTCATTGATGAGATTTGGGCTCGACACGTGGCCCAATATGACTGGATACTGGAGTCGCGGCTCAATTTTACACATTTTGCATCTTTTACGGAAAAAGGAAAAAAATATTTTTCCTCCGTGGCTCTGCCCTCCCACAGGACACGTGTCCTCATATGATTGGTGAGGGTATCGCTTCTCATTTCATATTTTAATCATATTTCACGAAGGAAAATTTTTAACATTTCCTCAGCCCACACCTTCGCCGTTGACCGGGGAAAAACATTGACTATTTCCCTCGGGCCCTCGGGCTTTTTGATACTTTGAGTCATTTAAATACAAGAGGAAAAATTTCCAAGTTGCCCCCGATGGTCCAGCCTCCTTGCCTCTTTGACTTTTCAAACTGCCATGTGTCACCACGATGCACCTTGAGGCGGTCCCAAAAATTTAATACCTTGAACAAGCACGGGCTCGCCACGTGTCTTGTTCCTAAAGGCAAGATCTGTCTGAATGCTTGAAGTTTAGCGAGAAGGCACCATGTGTCATGCTTGAGGCAATCTCCTTTTGGCCGTTGAAAAGTCTAAGTAAAATGCAAAGTGAGTGGAGGCCTCCACGTGTCAGCCTAGTGCTTCTTTAGAATGAAACTCAAGGGTCGGTCCCGAACATGCGCGTTCCTCCACGTGTCTCCATGGCCCAACTTCAAGATGGCGCCCCAAAGCAAAGACCTTGAATGAGTGCAAACTCGCTTCACATGTCTGTTCCGCCAAATTGTATCCATTTGCATAAAACTTGTCTAAGTTCGGGCTGACGTGGAACCTCCACATGTCCACCCGGCCCTACTCCAGGCCAAACCAAAAGTAAATCTTGAAACGAGCGTTGTTCACCCACGGACAGATTTCTAAGTTGAGGATTTTTATAGAATTTTTGAAGTGTTTAGTCGAAGCCGCGTCTAACCAAAAGGTGCCACATCCCCTGTAGATGCAAGGATGCAAGTTTGACCGAGAGAAAACACCTGTCAAACCGTAAAATATAGAAACACGAGCATTTGAGCCTGAAAATGGATTTTTCTTCAAGGACAGAGAGTTTATAATGTTACAAGGCTCAAATACATTCCTTAGGGACATATCAACTCATTCTTGTTCAAGTATTTCAGGGCAAAAACGTCGAGAACACAAATTATTGTGCATAGAGGAACAGGAAAACGTGAATTTTGAAAGGATAGAGCACGGGGACTCAAAATACGAACTTTCCAGAGGAACAAAGAAACTAGGAGATAAATATGGACCCATACATGATCTTTGACCCAGGGCAAACTAAAAATGGCAACAAAGACCAACCAAGCACAACATGGGGAAGGATAAAATGACAGAGGCCGTAAATCAATAAATTTCCAAGGGCACAAATGGGGCGAGACAATTTTGAGCACCAACATGTATAAGGGTGAGAATTCTTCCTTCTAATAAATGATGCTTGAGATAGATTCCATTGTTATGGAATCAAGATTCCCAGATCTGACTGGAATGTGCGGTTCCTCACCATCCAACTTAGCGATCAAAAATCATTGTTACTCTCACACTCTGTGATCATATAGGGACCACTCCATATTGCATCAAATTTGGAATGTTTTCCCGGTTTTCCCGATCAACATCCCACTTCAGTACCAAGTCTCCTTCTTGGAAAGTCCTTGCTTTGGCCTTCTTGTCAAATGACCTCTTGATCAATGTTTGATCCTTCTCTATGGTTTACATTGCATGCTCTCTTAGCTCTTCTAACTCCATGAGTTTTGCGTACCTGACTTCCATGGGCTTAAACTCAACTAATTCCATTGTTTAAGTAGCTCCAATGTCGGTAATTCGAGTGATATGGGTAGCCTTGCTTCCTTTTCGTAGACTAGCTTGTATGGAGAGTTTCATGTTGACCTTTTTGGTGTGATTCTATCGGCCCACAAGGCTGATTTGAGCTTGGTATGTCAGGTTCTCTGGTTCTCATCTAGAGTCCTTCTTATGATCCTCAACAAGTTCTTATTCATGGATTCAACTTGCCCATTGCCTTGGGGGTAATAATTAGATGAAGTGTTGAGATATACTTCATTCCTAATAACCCACTCAGTGATCTTTGTATCGAAATGCCGGAGCGTTATATGATATAATAGTAGTAGGGACTCCAAACCTGGTTATTATCTCCTCATAGAAGTCCAAGATGTTAGACTCATTTACATCTCAGAGTGCCACTTACTTCGGTCCACTTCGTGAAATAGTTTGTAGCTGTTAGAATCCACTTGTGGCCTTGGCTTGAATTCAGATTGATGACCTTAATGAAGTCCAATCCCCATTGCATGAAAGGTTGATCTACTGAGATTGGATGCAATGACAACACTACTAGCTTTTCTTTTCCGGTGAAGAATGCACACTTTTTACACCTTTTAATCCATGCATAGCAATCACTAAATAGTGTGGGCCAATAATAACTAGCTTTCATGATATTGAGAGTTGTTACTCGTGGAGAAAAATGACCCCCGCATCTCCATCATGGAATTCATGTAGCACCTTCTCAATCTAATATTTTGGGACACACCTTAGGAGAACTCCATTCACATCCTTCTTAAACAAGATACCATCAATGAGAGCATATAGAATGGATTGTAATCTGAAGTATCTTCTCTTTTTTTTTGCTCAACTCGGAGGGCATAAACATGTTTGCTGAAGATAATGCACCATATCTTGAGTCCAACATGGAGTGGGTACACCATCAACTGGTTTTTCTTGATCATTTTGCAACACTAGGACAACTTCTTCTTCATTATTTAGTTCAACATGTGATTTGGAAGCTAGTTGCTCACATAAACCTTTGCCACAGACCAGCTTGGTTACCTTAATTTCAATATCATACTCCATCACACAGGTGATCTAACCTGCTCTTTTCTCATTTAAATCTTTGTTTAGAAGAAAGTCTTTTACCCCGCATGAGACACTAACAACTAAATTTTATTGTTTGAAACCAAGTGTCTAAACTTCTTCAAGCTTCTTATAACAGCGAGGACATGCTTTTCAATAAAAGAGTACCTCACCTCATAGTCTTCTAAGCTTTGAATGAAGAAAGCTATAGGCTGCTCTGAACCTTCTTTATTCAGTTGTACCAAGATGGCTGAAATTGTATCCGAACCACCGAAAGCATAGAGCATGAAGTCCTTTGAAAAATTTGGGTTTATGAGAGTTGGGGCCTGAGATAT
Source organism: Taxus wallichiana var. yunnanensis (assembly GCA_018340775.1). NCBI lineage: Eukaryota > Viridiplantae > Streptophyta > Pinopsida > Cupressales > Taxaceae > Taxus > Taxus wallichiana. Next base: position 43,674,720 of record CM031236.1, read on the forward strand.
GGCTTGTTTGATGGCCTCAAAACTATTTTTACCCTATATTGTCCACTTGAATGCCACACTCCTCTTTAACATCATAGTCAATGGTTTAACAAGAGAGGAAAAATCAAACACAAATCTGTAAACAAAGTTGATTCTTCCTAAGAAACTTTGGAGAGTCTTCTTGTGACTAGGCAAAGGAAGTGCCCGAATAGCTTCAACTCTTTTGAGATCAATGGTCAATCCTTCTTTCGAAACAATGTGACCCAATAGCTTTCCCTCATGTGCCAAGAATATGCATTTTTCATATTTAAAGACACTCCAAATCTCCTACATCTCTGGAATACTTGTCTGAGGTGAAAGAGGTGGTTTCTTTACATATTTGGAGAACATGGTGATATCATCTAGATAAACAAGCACCATCTTGTTAATCAACCCTTTGAATTCCATATCCATTGCTCTCTGGAATGTAGCTCTAGATTTGATAACCCAAATGGCATTTTCCTATAAGCATATGTGCCCCATTTGGTGGTGAAGGTCGTCTTGAATTGATCATCCTCTTTTACCATTATCTGATTATAACCTGAGTAGCCATCCAACAATGAAAACCTCTCCAAACCAGCTACTACTTGCAAGATTTGTTCCATTGAAGGAAGTGGATAATGGTCTTTGAGAGAAGCTCTATTTAAATCCTATAAATCTACACACAATCTGATTTCTTCGCTTCTTTTCTACACTAGCACCAAGTTTGCAACCCAACTTGAGTGCTTGATTGGAAAAATGATGTTTGCCTCTATGATTTTATTCAATTCTTTTCTCATAAGAGGTTCAATATGAGGATTCACCAACCTTTTCTTTTGTCTAATGGGCTTGGATTCCGGATCCATCTCGATGGTATGTTGTGCCAACCTTGGATGGAAACCTCTCAAGTCTTTATAATTCCAAACAAAGACATCCATAAATTCTTGACAAAGTTGGATGAAATCAGATTTTTCTTGTTGAGTACTTACCTTGCCAATTTGTAGCATCTTACCATCACCTACCAAAATAGATTCTGAGTCTTCACCCTTGACTTGAATGTTTTCTTTCTCTTTTTAGAATTGATCATTGGGATTGAAGATTGACTCCAAAGTCACAAGGCCTTTTGGGAGTTTGTTTGTCTTCATTGAACCACTTGATCACCATATTGTTGCTCTAGTTTGTCTTGATTTCTAGCGGAGAATTCAACTTCTTCTTGCAAGAAATTTATGATTTGTTGATCATTCTCAAATACTTGCCAACTAGTATTGTTATCTGGAACAACTGGCCTTATAGTATGTTTGCAGTCTCATTGTCTTTCCTCGGTATGGCCTCAATGTTGAATGCTTCAAAGTCCTCAATGAGGTCCCATACTCGGCTTTTGTAGCTCTTTATAAGATCATTCTTGGCAACGTTTAACTCTCTAACTTGATTTACAATCAACTTGCTATCTCCAAAACTTGCAAGTTATTAATACCTCTCTTTCTTGCCCAATGCAATATGTGGATCAATGCTTCATACTCAGTTGTGTTTTTAGAAAAGAAAATTGATAACAAAAAAATTGATTAGTATTTAATACCTTGAGGTGACACAAACATTGCTCCTCCTCTAGCACCTTTCCTACTCCTTGAACCATCAAAGAATAGTTGTCATACTCCATTATCATCCTTTTCATCTGATTTGGTGATCTATGGAGATGTGGATTTTCTTCATGCAAACAATAAATCCCAACTCAGCTTCTTCCATCTCCTTGTATGGATCAAAAACATGCCTCTTATTTTCCCATTCATCAAGAGTTAAGTCTAGAATGCCTCCAACCTTGGTATTCGTCTCTGGAGTGCTTGGGAAATATTCTTGATCAAAAGTTGAGAAATTTGCATTGATCGGGCTTGGTACATATGGCTCAATATGAAAGTTTACAATAGGTTCAGATATGATCGTAGCCTTAGCTCCATACCTTGTTCTAAACAACATATGTGACTAATCAGTAGACAAATAGCCTCCAATTTTAGTTGTGAAATCTCTTGACAAACACAGAGTGAATAGTGGTGGTAAGTCGAATAATCGATACATCTTGCAATATTGTGACATTGGGGCATGCATGCAATGTAAGGCTCAATCCTTTGATTACACCAACAATTGTCATTATTGTTTCATCTAATTGCACTACACCTTTAGAAATGACTTCATATTGAAGGCCCAGCTGATCAACTATTTGTTTGGGCATCACAATTTGCTTACTCCCGAATCAATCATACAATTGTGTACAAGATTGCTTCCAATGATTAGAGATATATAAAATGGAGGAGGCTTCATGTTTTTACCTTGTTGACCTCCTTGATTTCCTTCTTGTGGAGTTGCATTAGTGAGCACCTTCTCTTGATCTTTGGACAACCCATTTGATACCGACCAATTTTTTTGGGATGCTTACAACAAGTCTCTTTGGCCTAAAATAGCTAATGACTCCCACATTGAGATATTCATGTTTGTTTTCTTCATTTGTTCTATGATATTGAAAGGAGAAGAGTTATCCTTCTATTTTCTCTTGCTTTGCCCAACCTTCTCTTGCACATGAGCTGCTACAACTGGTACATGAGCTGGTCTAGAAGGTGGTTTGGGCTTATTATGCACATTTAGAGCTACACTTGGATTGTTAACTTCTTTGAGAGTGATAGGGGGCTGAGTAACACTTGGATTAGATGACTTAGCCCTTCCTCTAAATTCCTCTTCTTAGACCTTGTGTTAACTACCACACCTTGAGAAGGAGCCTGATTTATGCCACAAAAATCCTCAACTTGCCAATTCACAAGCGTAGTTTCACTTGGAGGTGTTTCTTGGGTAGTTTCCTACTATTGACTTTCTTCTTGATTTGTTTCTTGAGGCACACCAACCATTGTCATCATCAAAGCTTGGTTCAAACACCATTGAAACATGTTTCCTGATTGTGAGGTTGATTACATGGGAAGCACCATTCATATTCTTGTGCCATGTTATTTTGAATTGGAACCAAGGCTCTAGATGTAGAAGTAACATTAGGATTATAAGGCTGAAATGGTCTACTAGTAGGAGGTTGTCCTTGGTTCTGATTAGTAGCTTGGGTAGGTGGTCTGTTTGGATGATATGGGGATCTATTGGGTTGAGCTTGAGGCTGGTATGATCTAAAATTTTGATTTTTTGCCTCTTAATTGTCACCAATTCATTGCCTAAGTTTTGCAACTGCTTTATGACTTCTTGGAGCTCGTTTGAGGTGCTAGAAGAAGAAGTATAAGCTTCATTAGAATTCTGATTTTTGGGGGCAAGAATGGGAGCTAATGTAGGTGCTTGACTAGAACTTGGATTCCTAATTCCGGATAAAGAGGCATAGGTGGCCTAGGTGCAAGTTTATCGGCTTGGATCAAACAATTTTCAGCTCTAATAGCGATGTTATAAGTTGTGGGAAAATTTGTACCCTCATAGATTGTATCATCATGGCTATATCAAAATTTAAAGCTTTTAGGAAGTAGAGAAAAGCACCTTCAGCTTTCGGTCTCATGGTAATTGGAATCCTATCCCATGTCCTTTGAAATCTGAAATTGAAATCAACCATTTTCTTGTTTGGTGCTCTCTTGATTGTGGTTAATTGCTCCAATGAAGAGATAAGTTATCTGCCTTTTATCCAAATTGGTGCCAAAAGAGATTAGTGCACAATTGATCCCAATTATTAATTGATCCTGCTCCTAGGCTTCTGAACCATTATAAATATTTTCCTTTGAAAGAAGAAGCCAATAATTTGACTGCCACATCCATCTCATTAACCTCATGTATAACACAGACATTTATAATGTCTTGAATGTGATCAATTAGAGTTGTGTGATTTTCCCCAGTGAAGTATGGGATATTCTTCAATGCTGCAACTAGGATTGGGTTTTGTGCATTAAGGGCAAGTAGGTTGTTGCCCGTAAAGTTGAAAAAAGGATTTTGTGGTGGTGGTGGTTGTTGGTGAGCCATTCTAATTGGTCTAAGAACTCTAGTTGACTGAATAAATGGCCTGCGAGGTGGAGGTGTTGACAAGGTTCTGTTTGGTGGTGATGGTGATCTCTAAAATCTTCTTCCTCTCCTTCCTCTACCTGGAGATAGATGAAAAATATTTGAAAATACCTTCTTCTCTTGCTTTAGACCTTGTTTGAATTCTTCTCATGAACTTGACAAACTAGCAATGCTGAAACCACTAGATTTTTCCCTTTGGAGTCACCAGATGTGCTTGTTACAAAGCCTCAAAAGGTTGGAAATTACAACAAGAGCACACCAATCTCACTGCAATGAAATAAATACTTCTTTGTTGTCCCACCGGCGTCTTAGAACTATTTTCACCAAATTACAACACCCTTTGATTTGCTTGCAGTGAGTTGTCTAAGAAAATCGGTGTAAGCTGGGTAACATGGAATTGTCTCAAAGTGTGGGACTTTGCAGTTGAGATAACTCTCCAGAGAAATTTGGTTCTTCTTCCTAAACTAATGCTAAAACTACTCCTAATGAAGGGAAAATCTATTATCTACTCCTAACCTATAATTTCCAAGGGACCAGGAGAGGGAGAGAGCATGAAAATGAACAAATCCTACACTAAAGAGGTGATAACACCAAAAGAGGGGTGTGAAACATTTTGTTGAGGGAGGAAAATAAAATGAAATACAGTTGAGAGAGGTTAGACAAGATTTAACACAGTCCCAAGCATGCACCCATTACCAAATCTCCAATAAACACAACAATATGAACCTGCAAGTGTTAGAGAACATGCACAAAATAGAACAATAGTAATGGAGAGGCATGGAATTATAATAAAATTGAGAAAGGGTTAAAGAAGAAACCACAATACACATTTATTGCTTCAAATAATGCACAATCCACTATATTTGTAAAATAGAGGCATAGATACACTTGCAAAGTTTATATGGAGGTCTGTAGCTCAATGAAGTTGAGAAAACAATTTGACAAAGTCTCCCCAAGCTCCCAAAATATCTCTTCCCCAAAATGAGAATTGTTTACAATATATAGAAGAATGTGAAAGAGAGAAAAAGGAAACTCGAAATTTTTCTCCAACCCATAAACAAGATGCGTTAAATTCCTGAAAAGGGGCATGGGACATCCTATCAAGGTCATTCCTTCATGATGTCTTGTTTGTTGGAGAATAAATGGGCTCCATACTTCATTAATTATGGTGGTTGGAATGTCTGGAACTACACTTTATGGAGCTGAGTACGTTTTATTATTTTTTGCCCACATAACCTCACCAAAATTAATATTTCAAGTTTCCATGGCATAGAGGACATCGATACCTTTCCAATGATATAAAGTTTTTCAAATTTCGAGCATCGGATCAAAAATTATGCCCATTTGAAAATTTGCATTAATCCACACAAGAGATGGTGAAAATGCAAATTTGCAAAATGGGCCCTAGGGCCTGAAATTGCAAATTGCACCATTTGCAAAAATTGCAAAAGTACAAAAAATCTCCCTAGGCCCGACACTGCAAAACTGCAAAAAATCTCTCCGGGCCTAACAACTGCTGAGAACTACAAAAATCTCCCTAGGCCCGATAGTGTAAAAGTGTGAAAAAAATCCCAAAGTCCAAAATTTGAAAAATCAAGAGTTAGAAGGACTTCTTTATATTTTCGAAAGAGGAAGAAATTTCTATCTCGATGAAGATGTTTTGGGGTTCTCAAGTACTTAAAATACATGGAAAATAATATTTGAAGCACTAAAGGGGAAAAATGGTGTTAGTTCACCAAAATAAATATGAACTTATTTTGGACAACAATATTCTCAATAAAGATAAGTGATTTTTCAGTGGGTTTTTACCTTCCATGGTTTTCCCACTTACATCTTGTGTCACTGTGTTCATTTACTTTCTATTCATGTTATTTACATTATGTAATCTAATATATAATCACTAAATCTATGGTTAATTTAATTGCACATCATAATCTATAATCTTGAAAATTTATTTTGTGGATTTATAATTCGTTAATTATACTTCCCATTGTTTCCTAACATGTATCCAAACTTAAGCACAATCACCCTTCTATCTAATTCTTGACATTGTGATACTCATTTTATCACGGTCAAGCACCATCACGATCACCTTGATCTATCATCTTCCTAAGTCTTAAGTTTAACATTTACATTGTTGAACTTCAAGCATTCTACCATCTTACGTCATCAAATTTAACATTCACTTTGTTGAATTTTTAACATCCTCATTTTTCTTCCCTCCTCTCTTTTAAAGCATTCCCTTTGCTATAATTTGAGATCTTTAATCAATCACTTTCCCTTTGTCTCTTATCTTCACTTTCGTGAGATTTGGACCTTTTCATCATCATTTCTTCACTTCTTGTTTCAACATTCACATTGTCGTTATTTGAGTGCTCCCTTCCATTGTTTAGTCTCCTCTCTTAACACTCATTTTGTTAAGATTTGATCACCCTCATCATCTTTCTAAGTCTCTTCCTTCTTAACGCTAATCTTGTCAAGAGTCGAGCACATTCATCACATTTTCAAGTCTCTTCTCTTTTAACACCCATTTTGTTATGAGTTGAGCAAGTCAACCTCTTTCACCTCTTCCATCTTTACATTCATATCGTAAAGGGTCGAGGAACTTTTCAAACATTTTCATCTTTATTATCACTTGTTTTGTTAAGAGTCCTCTAATCTAACCTTTTAATTCCCTCTTCTACCTTAACACTACTCATTTTGTTAAGGGTTGAGAAGTCACACCCTTTCATTTCTCTTAACACTCATCTTGTTAAGAGTGGACCTTTTGAACCTTTTAGTCTCTCTTAACACTCATTTTGTTAAGAGTTGATCACCTCACCTTGTTAAGTCTCTTCTCTTTTAACATTCTTTTTATTAAAGAGTTGAGCACATCTAACCCCTTTTAGTCCCTTTTATCTTAACACTCATTTTGTTAAGAGTCGGAAATCGACTAATCTTTCCACCTCCTCTCTCTTTGCACTCATTTTTCTAAGGTCGAGATTTTAAACATTTTCCCCTTTCCCATCTTAGCATTCACTTTGTTAAGGGTTGAGTTTTCTATCACACCTCTTTTTGTTCCCCCCCTCACTTTCCAACATGGTGGGAACAATGCATCGCAATTATAGTCCCTTCATTTGAGACGAACATGAGTTCCATCTTAGTTCTGATGAAGAGGATGAAAACCAACTAGAAAATATTTCCTTCAAAGAACAAGAAGAAGTCGAAAACCTTTTACAACAAAATAAAGACCACTTTTTGCTTTGTCTCTTTGAAATGGGAGCAAAACTACCTCCAAATTTTGATAATGTCACTTTGAAAAACTTATGAAGATCAACCAAAAATCCAATCATACAACCTAATGAAGACACTACTCTGCGTAAAGTCAAACGTTAGTTTACACCCCTCGGAGAAAGTCTCTCTAGTGTTTTCCATAAATTAGCTTAGGCTAGAATGATGAAATATCCAATTACAAAACCCTTTGTTGAAGGGGAACCTAATCCATATTTTCATCGCATTGATGGCCACTCTACAGATAAATGTGTGTGACTCCGCCATTATGTCCAAGACTTACTTGACAATGAGTCACTGAAATATAAATTAACAAATGAAGCTATCAAAACTAAAGACATGTCAACTATTACAACTTCTAAAGAAGAGATGAACATTGTTGAAAATGCTTTATACATAATACAACTCAACGAGATCACAACAACAAGGGTCAAGTATCTCTAAATCAAAACCAATCCATCTCTTCTCTGGATTTTCTTTTGTTAGTCCAATCAAACTTTGAACATGTTTTGGACAACAACCTTCAAACATCAAACAAGAGCTTGAACTTGTTTCAAGACTCCTTTCCAACCCTTGATATTGTTTACCCATCCCTCATACATCAGGATCAACAATGTCACATCTCCATGGACCTCTTTCAGAATGATGAGGCCATCCAAGAATTTCTTGGGACTCGGGACCCTATTCCCTTATCGGACCACAAGAATGGCTTTGATATAAACTTTGACACCTTTGCTTACTTTGGCAAGAAATTCGAGTTCTCTAGTCCACCGTAAATCAAAAAGACAAATATCCTTTACAAATTCAAGACTCCTTTACAACCAATGATATAAACGAAGAATCTAAAGGCAAGGGTCTATCATCAAGCACCATTGAGCTTGATTCTATTATTTTAATTCTTATGCCTAACATCCCGATGCGAGATAGATATAAAAACAAGCATACATTCACTTTTTAAGATGGTTTCAAACATCAACTACACCTATTCTCTCGTAATTTGAGGATCTTATTAAGCCCAAAATGGCTTATAACTTGAAATTTTGCTTGATTTCACTTTAAGTGAGCCACATAAACACCTTGATCTAGTTTATCACCCCTCATACAGCCCGACTATTCATTCATCATCAACTAGTCCATTCTTTCATCAAACTCACTTGTACTTACCTTGATCATTCATCTCTTTAAGCTTCTCAACTAGCTCTTCTTCCCCAAACATGCAAATTTTGGATTTTTGCGTCTCCAAGGCTGCCTAGCTCATTTCAACATGTTACTCACTTTAAACAAGTGTTATACCACCAACAAATTGATTTCAAAAGACCTACATACCATTCTTTCACCTATTTTCTCAAACTAGCATTTTTGCTCCCCTTAAGACCATATATCATGCAAGCTTCATGTTGGTAGTATTCTAGAAGTACCCATCAAAATGTGTAAGCATATTCCATAACCCTTTACCATCAATGAGGTGTGCCCCAAATTTCAAAACTTGATTCACAATACTCTTCTTGCAATCACACTTTTCTCATTTCACCTTCTACTAGGCCTCTAGTCTTGGGACAATCTTAAATCCTTCATAAATTTTCTTGTAGGTGGATTCAAAACACAACCTAAGTGCTTTTGAGCAACTATTTAAGATTTTAAAAAGCATGCAAAGTTTCAGAATGAACTCAAAATATATACCCTAATTCCTTTGTAAATGTACCCTCTTGATTAGCCCTTTGATTGTGCATGTAAACCCTCCTATGGACTATCATAAAAATCTCCATTTCTAAGCAATGAAACCTTAAAATTCCACTTGAATCTCTTCAAGGATACCTTCAACATTATTCCTACCAATTTTTAGGATTTAAATCATCAATTTGAGTCCTCAAACTCCAAGCCCTAGCTAGGCACTTTGAGATAAGCTTCTCATAAACCCGAGGTATTAAGTTTCATTATAACTTCTTTAAGAATGTAATTCATGGCACAAGATTTTAACTAGAGGTCTGTACTAATGTGATTCAAGGCATGATATTACTAGTAGTGAGTGAAAAACACGTTTAAACCTCATTTACTTGGTTTCCTCCTTGGCTCGACTCAGTAGGTGCACATAGTCACAGATCCGCCTCCACATAAGATCATTGCATGCTACTGTGATTCATCATTTTGCATGTTTCTTAATTCCAAACATTGATGATAACAAATTCAACCCTTTTCCATGTGTGAACATAGTTTAAGAAGGACTCAACAACCATAGTCATAATCAAAACACCAACTACCTTGTTAAATTCAACCACATTGTCCCTACACAATTTAAGGCATCAAAGTCCATACTATAAACAAAGCATTTCAACTTAAATTCCCCTAACTCACGTGACTATAACCACCATAGAGATATAAGAACTAATATGAGAAGAAGAATCAACTATTCAAGATCAACAATTATCAAAATGTCTCCCAAAACAGAGCTTTCTCTGTATTAATGATTATTACAAAACTATAAGCTTTCCTCCATTCATCCACCCATCTCGGACCTCCACTCATATTCCTCTTACCTTCTTGAGATTACTTCCTCATTCCATCCCTCGAGGATTTTCTCTCTCACTCGCTCACATACTTTCATATGTATCAATTTTGTAACTCCTTGGTTTATAAGCGACTTTTGAGTTCCCATATACCTTTCATATGCCCTCACTACACCATGGTGTATTTTTACTCATTTCATAAACTTTAATCAATCCTATGACCTATGACACCCCATCTAGAAACTTCCTATTCTTATACAAGCTTTTATTTCCCTTTTACACTCACTATACACCATTTTTGCCTTTTTACAAGCTCTTACAAATTTGAATCCCTTTTTGGAGGGAAAATACAATAAGAGGAAAATTCAAATTTCCAAACCTCGTTACTTACTTGAAATGACTCACATGATCCTATTAATACCTCTAAGGATTTCCCATAACTCAGTTGACCCCATGAACAAGAAAGTTTGTATTTGAAGGTCTTATTGGTGATGCTCTTGCATCATACTCCCAAGGTGGATAAAGTATCTTTGTACTTGCTTGCATAGCCGAGTCTTCCTTATGTTTATTTGTATTTGGTCTTCTTTCCTTGCTCCCATTGTGCTTTCTTGCTTCATGTCCACCTGGGTCCCACACTTTGTCTTTTGTCCTTCCATTTGTTTTCACTTGGCTTTTCTTCTTCTCCATTTTCACCTTCACTTGCATCATCTTCATACTTCTACCCTTGGTACTGCACACACATCATTATAACAATGAAAATATAGTCTTTTGCATCTTCTAAGAAGATCCTCCATCTCTGTACATTTCATATCCACCTTGCATTCATTGCTTTCCTTGTTGAAATTTGCATTTTATTGATTCATTGTTTGCTTTCTCACGTTCTTCATCACTCCTAGTTGCCTCGTGGTTGTACCTCCTTCATCTTTGCTTCCATTTTGTTTATCTTGTGCATAAATCTCTATTTTCTCATCGACATTTTCCCTTCTCACCTTTCCGTCCAACTCATCTAACAAACTTTGCAAGAGATCATCAACATTATTCAAAAAAACTTTCGATCACCATGTTTATCATCTTCAAATGCACAACTAGAGTCTTCTTGAAAAAAATTAAGGAATTCACTCACATCATCCTCAATATCAAACAACAATTCATCAATATTGTTTACCTTGTATTTACCTTTTGTTTGCTTTTCTTGTTCAATCTACGAAATTTGCTTGTCCTCTTTGAGTTCTTCCTCTTCTTTCTTCATTTCATCCACTCTTTCATGCACTTGACTTGTACTCTTTCTTTGCCATATCATCTTTGGTTCCTTGTACTTTGTGTGTGCTCTTAAGAACTCTGGATTTATTTGTTTGTTTTGTTCATGTTCACTTGGATTTTCATTTGTTTGATTGGGCTTATCATTCTCTTTCTTTGTTGTTGCTTTGTTCATCCATTTAAGTCCTATGTAATGCTGTGATTCTTGATTGCATTTGAGAGATTTTCATGGCTCTTTTTATCATTCTTCTTCTTGTCAACCTTCTTCTTTTTCTTTTCCTCGTGTTTCATCTTTTCCTCTTCACTCTTGATCATCTTTGTTAACTAAAATCTCTGATTTCTTCTCTCGAATTTGCAGTATAGGCGGTTTATCTTCTTCTTCATCAAAACTCAAGTCCATGCTTTGGGCTCATCATCAATTATGTTAACTTCTCTATATTTTCTCTCAACTTTGCCATCTTTGTTTCCATCCATTCCTCTTTCTTCCTATGTTCTTCTTTCTTCTTGACTTCTCTTTCTTTCTTTCTCTCTATCTCTTCTTATTTGTTTTTGTGGCTAAACAACTTCACTAGTTCTCTTACCAACTCTTCTTGGTTCATCTTCTCTCTCTTTGACAAGTCTTTTGCACCTTGCCAATTCTCTCACACCTCACCTTGGCCTCACCAGGTCTTTTGGTGTCTTCTTTCTATCTTCTTTCACTTCTCTTCACTCCTCACTTGTCACTTCCTTCACTACACACACTCACACCACTTGTTAGCCACAAATCATTCATTCCAATCTTAAAAACAAATCACGATAAAGAGCCTTGCGCTGATACCAAAATGATGCGAGAGAGATATACAAATAACCATACATTTGCTTTTCAAGATAGTTTCAAACATCAACTACACCTACTCTCTCTGCAATTTGAGGATCTTATTAACCCCAAAATGGCTTATAGCCTCACGCTCACGATACCAAAATGATACAAAGAAATATAAGAACTAATATGAGAAGAAGAATCAACTATTCATGATTAGCAATCATCAAAATGTCTCCCAAAACTGAGCTTTCTTCATATTAATCGATTATTACAAAATTGTAAGCTTTCCTCCATTCATCCACCCATGTCGGACCTTCACTCCTCTTCCTCTTACTTTCTTGGAGGTTACTTCCTCATTCCATCCCTCGAGGATTGTCTCTCACACTCGCTCACATACTTTCATACATATCAATTTTGTAACTCCTTGGCTTATAACTCGACTTTTGAGTACCCATATACCTTACATATGCCCTCATTACACCATGGTGCATTTTTACTCATTTCATAAAATTTAATCACTCCTATGACCTATTACACCCCATCTAGACACTTCTTATTCTTATACAAGCTTTCATGTCCCTTTTACACTCACTATAGGCCATTTTTTCCTTTTAACAAGCTTTTACAAATTTGAATCCCTTTTTGGAAGGAAAATACAATAATAGGGAGAATTCAAATTTCTAAACCTCATTACTTGCTTGAAATGACTCACATGATCCTATTAAGACCTCTAAGGCTTTCCCACAACTCGATTGACAAAGTTTGTAATTGAAGTTCTTTTTGTGATGTTCTGCATCACACCCTTAGTCTTGTTGTAGAGACACGACAACCACGAGATTGGACACTTGCAACACTTTGCAACATTATGTTTCCATAGTACCTCAAACAATTAATCTTGTAGGCATCTCTTCACCAATGATCCCTACAAGTCAATTCATCTACATGTGTGCACTCTATGATGTGCATATACCCAGTGTATCCTTGTACAAACCTTTTCAAGCTTTAATTGTAAATATATCGTCAAACAAATTAATCCACTGCCTCAAAGGAGCAACATTGAATATTCACTCTACGGCCTATAAGGAGCCTCATATATACATCTAGAGATCAATCCTTCTTTCCTCACATTCTTCCACTCATGGGTGAATATGAATTTCAACATATTCTTTGCCTCGACAATCCTCCTCTAACATCACATAGGTCTTCCGATCCCATCGAAGACTTATCTAATCATACATCCATTGACTTGGATTTCGTGCCCAAGTCTCGTACTTCAGAACTTATCAAATATTTCGATTCTCTCCTTTGACTTGGAACCCGTCCACCTAAGTCTCGTACTTTAGGACTTATCGAATCTTTCAATTCTCTCATTTGACATGAAACCCATTTGCCCAAGTCTCATACTTTAGGACTTACTAAATTTTTTTATTCTCTCCTTTGACTTAGACCTTGTCTACCCAAGTCTCATAAATCATGACTACTTCAATCATGGATACATTGAAAATCCTCCTAACTACTTCTCGACTTGGAACTTGACTTCCCAAGTCTCGTACTTCAGGACTTATCGAATCTTTCGATCCCCTCCTTTGACTTGGATCTCGTCCACCCATGTTTCATAACTCAGGACTCCTTGAATATTTTGATTCACTTTGTTGACTTGGACCTCGTCTGCCCAGGTCTCGAAAATGAGGACCATTCCACTTTCATAAACATGCACCTCTCTCCCAATTAGTCCATTGCAAACCTTCATCCACGAAATTTCATAAATATTATAAAGCATAAAAAGAAAATAAAAATTTGTATCCAACCCCTCATTAAATCATTATTTGAACATCAAAAACATAGAAGCGAAAAAATCTTCCATGGGTACTCTCTCGCACTAAGGAGGCCGCTTATACGATTAACTCATCTAACAATTTTTTAATTGTTTCATCTATTAGCATATATCTTAATCATGACATCTTTATCTCTTCAATTTTTTCACCTACGCGACACATGTTAAGTTCCTACTTGGGCATTATGTGTCTCACCCTTGTTATTGTTTCTACCATTTTAGTTCTTTTTACCTATGGTTTTGTCTAAAAATTACTTGATGACCACTCCTTTCAAATAAGCTCTATCTTTTCCATAAAGCACTAACTTCACTACGTAGACCTTTTGACTATCCATCTTAGTCTATGGTGTTGAACCCTTGTGTCCTACTAGTCGCATGAGGCTGAGACTTGGGGGCAAAATGTTCCTTCCCAACAAGCACAATATCAATATACAAGGAAAAATCAATCTAAAATACAATATATATATATATATATATATATATATATATATATATATAATCATTACACCTTTCGTCCTTCACAGTCTTCGGTGATGAGCCCATACTTCTCACTAGTAGTATAAGACAAGGAATGGAGGAATGGAGGCATGTATCATTACTTACCTATGTTTTGTCTTTGGTGTTGAGACCTTGCTTCTTACTGGTGGCATGGGGAAAGATGTAGGGGGTCCTTTTAAAAATACGAACAAAATAAATCCTTTAGCAAATATGAATCAAAAGTACTTAATCAAAAACATCCCAAGAAGTTGTTTATGTTAAGAGAGACAACAATTCCTTCAACTAGATCTTGTCAATCAGTAGGCCATCTATGGATCTAATTCTAGTCAAAACCTATAAAGTGAAATCATTTTGGAATCGGTCATATAATCTTGACTAGAGATGAGTTACATTTTCCCGTATGGACCATTATTATACCTCGTGTCTTGGTATCCATCATATTCATTTTCATATCACTATTCTCCTAGTTATCACATCCTTCTTGGCTCTCGGTGGTGAGCCCTCACATCTTCCTAGTTGCATGGAGTCACGAGTGGAGTGAGATATCCTATCACTATATCATCTATATTTTGCCAATGGAATGAAATGCTTATAATTGTTTGAACACGAGTTTAGATAGTGCACCCTTTTACCGAGTCAAGTCAAAAAAATTCAAAATGTTCAAAAAAATAAATAAATATATTTCTCAAAAATACAAAATTATTCAAATACGTTTTCTTAAAAAAACAAAAACATTCAAATATGTTCCAAATTAAAAACATTCAAATATGTTCCAAATTAAAAAAACATTCAAGTATGTTTTAAAATATATACAAAAAAACATTCAAATGTTTTTTTCAAGAAATAAAAATATGCAAATATGTTTCAAAAACACAAAAACAATATATAATTGTTTCAAAATAAAACTAGCAAAAACAAAACACTCATAAAATGTTTGACCAAATTTCAGCAACTGAATAACACTTTTCAACAATTTTTCCATTTGACGGCGCTCCTCATGATCATTCCAAATCATCTTTTGATAATCACTTTTCTTGCCCGTAATGTATATCTATGGTCGAGGTAATCAATTACCCTTTCACAATATAACTTTGTTTGGGGCACACTTGAATTTCACATTTTAATCTAATACAGATCAAACTTCAATGGGATCCGACAAGAGTATTTTTGAGAGTATATAAACATCACTATGCTCTTCGGCCCGATCCAATCTTCTCGCATTCTAAGCTCCTCGAGGGCATTCATATCTATCTAATTCTTGAATGTGAGACACATTAAGAGTGTCATTAGACGTCATTATTACACATAGTGTTGTCATCTTGTCGCAATTTGTCAACATTGTGGTGATACTTTTGCTTTTGTTTGTTATTTTGTTGTACTTTGTCATTGTAGACCAATTGCAGTGAATTATTACCATCTTAGTTCACATATAACTTTGGTGTAGTTCCTTCATGTTCATATTGGGTTTGTTTGACATGTTTGTTTTATGCTTTCAACAACATTATTTATCCATAATAAATCAGGTGTAACAAACACGCCACTCCTCTTCTTTGCATCAATTTTTCTAAAAACTTTGTAAAACCATAAAAAAATCATATATTCAAAAATTCAAAAAAATTATAAAAATTCGAACAAACATTCAAAATCATCACAAAAATCCTACAATTGGAAAACCCATGAAGTTGATATTTGAACATTTCAACATAATCTTGATAAAGTCATACTTTTATCTACTACCCCAGTGATCGTTCCAAATTTTACGACTATCACTTTCTTCCCTTTGCATGTTAATAACTCTACTTGGGGCAAGTCAAATCAATTATTTTTGCTTCGAATATAACTTATCCCGAGAAAATTATGGCTCTCATTCTACCTCTCTGCCGATCCATAAGTTTAAAGCATGGAGGCAATTATCCTTTTCAACTTTCATATCACTCTTCAATGCGGATCCAACAAGAGTTTCATTAGGAGTATCTAAGCATCACTTCACTCTTCAGTCTAATCCTATCCCAATGCATTTCATAAGTTTAGTGCTTAGGGGCATTTAGATCTGCTTAATCATCATTATGGCACACATTAGGGGCATAGATAATTATCTTCTTTTTAAAATTGTGTTGCATTGTTGATGTTTTCTATTTGGACCAATTACACATTATGTTATCATCTTAGCTTTTTCATGGCCATGGTGCATACTTTTGTGACGTATATTGGGTATGTTTTCCTTTTTATATTTTCTTTGATGTGTGTGTTTGTTTATGCGCATCTTGGTTACCCATCATGATTATTTTCATAATCATGATGACAACTCTATTGTGCAACAACAAAAAAAGGTTTCTCTAAATTTCACTCTCTAAATGACGCTCATGCTACGAGCATGGTTCCTCCCATCCTTGTTAAAATTATTTATCTTCTTCCTATCAAGCGGTTGTCCATCGCTTTGTTGTGTCACCCATCCACTTGAGGGGGCATTCCCTTACCATCCTACTCGTTGGGGCATCTAAATGCTTTGCGAGGAAAATCCAAACATCCACCATTTTTCTTGTTTTCTGTTCATCGATCTGCATACGTCTACTATCTTTAAAATGCTATTACTTCATAATAACACTTTAAAGAGGGGCAAATGTAGACACCCCAAAATCACATACTTGTTTCTAGTATTATCCCAATTCACATCCTGTTATTCATCCCCTTATGATTGATTAATTAAATTAATTAATTCATGCACATTAAGCCTTTTGAGATTATTTAAACTAGTTCCTAACACCACCTTAGCTAAGTTAATTAACATTTATTGAATAAATGACTAATTAATTGTCTTGAACTTTGTAGCTAATTAAATTAGTTACTTAATTGGAAAATACACCTATTTTCCTAGTCAACTGCCACTTGAAATCCACTTAGACTCCATTTGGATTCCACTTCTCTATTCCAGTCAACTCCACTTCTAGAATCCTAGAAAGGTGGGGGCAATGAAATTGCACGTATAACCACCTTTCCTTGAATAAAGTCCAAATGTCCATTGCCCCTTCAAATCTGCAATTGCACAGACCAAGTCTACTTGTTATTCCAAGAAATTACAATTATTAACCTGAAGCTCACTCAAACTTTGATCCACTTTTCATGGCCTCACCCTCAACTATAAATGACATGCCATTCCTTTGTAAACTCATCCTTGGAAGCTTTGAGAAAATTGTAGCCAAATTCACCAATTTGGCATCCACATCCTTGTGTTTTGAAGCTCATAGCATTTGCATTCATCCTTTGGAGAATTAATCAAGAGCACCCACAATCATTCAAATCTTAAGATTTTACAAGTCCAAGTGTTTCACAAATCTTCTTGAGGTTTGCAAGAAAGCTACAATCGAGGTTTGCTCTGTGTTTATTTGTTTACTTCTGTTCGTCTATAGTTTTCATTGCTTACATAAACAAAAGAATGAAGTAATAGACAATGGATGTCCTAAATACGAGGATGATCTTTGTAGAAAATACATTTATCTTGGGGGTGAATCAATATTATTCAATTTTTATAATTTAAATTTGACATTCACAACAACATAATTACATTAAATATAATAGTTGCACAACACAATATTTATGTGGAAACCCTTTCGGAGAAAAACCACATAGAAAAGACTGCTTGGAGCTATTGTTCAAATCCAACCACAAAATTAATCATTTTACAAATGTTTGTAGGCACCAACCTCTCGGATACACCAAGCACCAACTTAGCTTGATTCATGAGCACTAACTCACCGTAGGTTGCCAATCCCCAATGTCGAGCACCAACTCGGCTTGATTTGTGAGCACCAACTCACTGGAGACACCATCCCGAAGATTGAGCACCAACTCAATAATGCAAAGATCCCCCACTGTAGTTGCTTTTTCAACCCGATGATGGCATTTAGATTATTCTTCACTTCTTCCTGTTGTTTTCATACACCCGTGTTTTACACTTTGCTTGTGCACTTCTTGCTCTTCGTTTTCTTGATAACTTGACATTCTAATCTGCTTGAGTTTGCTCTTCCTCTTTCTTCACAAATCCTCTTTATATATATATATATATATATATATATATATATATATATATATATATATATATATATATATATATTCATTAATTGCTCCTCTTCTCACTTTCCACCTTTTCTTTTCAAAATGGCATCATAATACCGTAAGAGATCACACTCGAATTCATTTATATATCATGTTCATTTCATGAACAAATGTGACTTTTCATGAGTAGGCATCCTTTTTTAATATTCATTATGAGTTGGATTTAGTAGACTTTAAAATTTGAATATTTGAAGTTCTTCAAGAATCCCACATACTTCCTTTGTTTTCTCTTGGTTCTACGACATTTCATGACCATCGCAGACATTATGGAGATTTTTCTTTGTTGCGTGGATATCCTCCTTCATACTACAACACATCCCGACTTCTGCGGCTTTCTTTTCATTGTGTGACATATATCCTTTATTGAGCGGTATTATTTTAAATCCGAAAACACTTCAATCTGAACCTTCAACACCCAAGGCACTACAACAACCCGCAATACACACAAATATCTCAGTAAACTCCACCAAACCCACAGAACACCATAGACACTGCGGACACAAAAACTCGTGGAACACTACAAAACCCGTGAAACACCTTGTAAAATAGTTTTTATTTGGCACACAACATGCATAATTCAAATTTAATAATCTTTTCATAAGAGGCACACATTTGTAAACATTAACGACAATATTTATAACATATGAGATACTTATCAACATTCCTTTGACATCGATGACAATATTTCCAGTAGATGCACACAAGGGCTGTCGGGAGAGAGGAAGGATATACCTTGTGCAGATAGAGGATGTCAACTTGAGAAGAGCAAGGGTAGGGGTATCGGGGCATAAAATTGGATTTAGCAGAGGAGGTTGGTCTTAGACCCAACCGAGTTCAATAACTAGAATGTGCGGGGCACTTGTTTCGCACAAAGGCATGTGAAAACCTCATAAGTAGGTCGGAAGGATGGTATTGCCACCTAAGTGTGCGAATACGACACCCACACATGTTCCCAACCGAGGTGTGTGATGTAACAACATTAAGATGTATGCACAATATTGCATCAACCAAAGACATGTTACGATGGGTGCTTGGAATTTTGAGAGATGGATTTTAAATAAAAAAGAACTTGAGCCCCAAATCGTGAGTGGTTCGGGTAGAGGTTGTATATGTGTGCACAAGTTAAGTGGAGAGTGTGCAAGTAGAGTAGATATGTCCCCTCTTGGGATTGGGAGATTTTACATTAGGTTGTCGACTATGAGAAAACATTCGGATGTGTGTAGGCATGTACAAATTGTAAATTTTGCATTTCTCTGAGGATCAATATAATGGGAGTTTATTTTATATGTTGCGCATTGTGTGAGATCGATTTGTAGGTTGTGTGATTTAAGACAATCCTTCATTGGACACTTTAAGCACGACTACATTAGTTCTCTTAGTATTTCATCATGGATTTCTTTGGATCATGTCCATTGTTAAACTCACTTTATTGAATGGTTTGACTATTAGTAGGATTTAGGGAGGAGCTATGACCTTTGGTGACCTGAAAATGATAGGTTCTACTATAGAGCCAACTATGTAACGAGGAATACATAAAAAGTAGAATGAGATTACATATTTTGATTCCTCTCATGAATGTATCCAGTCTAAATTGTATGCGAGAACTTATGGCCCCAATAAGTAACGACTTTTGAGCTCATAATCGGCTTTGTTGGTCGATGAATCAAAGACATTGTTGTCGACCATCAACCATAGATGCCACAACTAAACCCCAGGACCATAGACATCACTTTGCACTGTGCGTGAATAACAATCTAAAACTCATAAATTTCTAGTTTCACGTGTTTCCATACATCTTAGGAGTTTTAGAGCCATTGGTATTTGAAGGGACATCTCTAGAAGGCATAAAGGAAGGCTATTTTGGAGAAGAAAGACAATTTTTAGTGGGATTGTCTATCAAGATAGTCACATGAGAGATGATAAGGGAACTCAACGAGTGCTCGTAGAGAGTGAGGAATTGTACCGACCATCATCGAGACTATATTGTAATGTTTTCTTCTTCACAATTATACGGAGGGTGTGCATGTTGCATATTAATTAAGTAAATCAAACTTAGAACATGAATAAACTGTAGTATATGGTACAAATTATGAGTATATAGTGCATGTGAATGTGTTGAATGAGGTGAAAATCAAGTAAGGCCTACTTGGAGAAGGATGTCCTTCATTAGACCCTCTAACCTCGATGTGTATTTGAACAAAACTCAAACAATGTTTCAATTAAGTTTTTAATTAACCTATCATATTCATTTAGTGCAAACATATGTGATGCTTTGACATGGTCAACAATATTACCATGCATTGCATTCTTCCTTGAAAATGTAGTTGCCAATTCTCACCTTAATCATTATTTCTCCTTACAACTTTGTGTGTGTTATTTGATGTACTTCTTGATCACATTAAACAATAACAAAAATGAATAGATTATAAGTAAAAAAAAGGTTTAAGCATTTGAAGTTCATACCTACCTCCTTACAGAGACAATAATGGCATAACAAATCAAACATATATTACAAAGAACCGTGTCGAAACACTCATTTTTGTTAGTGGACTAATTATTCTAAGAGACACACCTTATAGAAAGTGAAAATTGCCTAAATCAAAACCCATTTTGCCTACAAGAAGTAACAATCAACTCCTAACTTTGTTCTTAACAAGTGAATCATACATCTCAGGCTAGATCTATCACCAATCCATGCCAAAACCTATTTCAATGGTGAACACTAACACATATAGAAGCTCAAATATATGTCCCATTTTAAAGCCATCCAAACTCGACATGACCCAAAAAAATTCGGCCAAAACACATATGAATAGAAAGCTTAGATCGTGAGCTATAGTTAGGGGCAAAGAAAATTTAAAAAAAACAATAAAATGCCATAGATCTAAGGCCCCAAAAAGGAAATGGAAACACAAAAAAGGGGTGAAGCAAAAGATTAGCAGAAACCTGGGGCACAAATGACAGCCGTCGATAAGAGATGATCGGAGTCAATCCGTGGCGAGGCATGCGGGTCAATCGCTTCCGTCCAATACACCCCGTCAGACGAACAACAGCCGTCGATTCCTCGCAACGAGTATACCCGTATCTACTTATCCCTCGCCCCCACCCATTCCGATCCAAGCAAAGAGATCACAGTGCCTGTGTGTTTGTCTCCGCATTTCTGCCATTGAAATCTTGTTCAACTGCGCGGTTTTAGATCTTTTTACCGCTGCAAAATTCGGTCCATTTTTGCATCAAATTGTGATTACAATCATTGTCTATTTTATCCATGGCGTCTACAGACCCTGCTCCAGATGCAGTGCCCGCGGAGGCTCCTGCCAATGAGGATCCCAAACCTACGGAAGAAAAGCCTGTCAAGGAGAAAAAGCCAAGGCTCCCAAGGAGAAGAAGCCTCGCGCTCCTAAAGGTTCCAAACCCCCGGCTGCACATCCTTCTTATGTTCAGGTATGAAATGTGTTCGCTTGCAGCCGTTTTAAAACTCTTTTAGGTTAGGGTTTCAGAGTACTGACATGCAATCTTTTGATTTTTTTGATGTTTTTTCAGATGATTACAGAGGCAATTACGGCGCTCAAGGAGCGCGGCGGCTCGAGCCCTATCGCAATTTCGAAATTCTTACTGGACAAGTATAAATCCGATCTGCCTGCAAATTTCAAGAAGCAGCTCGGATTGCAGCTGAAGAATTTGACGAAATCGGGAAAGCTGACGAAAGTGAAGGCCTCTTACAAGCTTTCGGCTCCCAAGCCCTCGGCAGTTGCCAAGCCTAAGAAGGCCGCCGTGGCTAAGAAGAAGACCGCTAAGCCCAAGGCAGCAGCCGCTAAGCCTGCTAAAGCTGCCAAGCCCGTTAAAGCCGCCAAGCCCAAGCCTGTGAAGAAAGCGGCTCCTGTCAAGCCCAAGCCTGTGAAGAAAGCGGCCCCCGCTAAGCCGCCTGTCGCTGCTCCCCGAAGAAGGAAGAGAAACCCGCTGCTGCTGCTCCCAAGAAGCCCGCTCCTGCCGCTAAGCCCAAGAAACCGGCCGCTAAGCCCAAGAAGGCTGCAACTCCAAAGAAGCCGGCGGCCCCTAAGCCGAAGCCTGCAAAGAAGGCTGCAACTCCCAAGAAGTCGGGCCGACCTGCAAAGAAGGCCAAGAAATGAAACTGAAATGTAGCGATTTGTTTTAGGCGTTTTTTTATGATTGTGTCTACGAAATGCAGCAGTTGCTCCAATGGCATGTACACTATTTTTATTTTTATTTTCTGAATTAGCAGGCCTCCGGTTGTTCTGCTGGTTAAAACTTTTTATGTTCATCAACTTTTAGATCTATTTAGCACAGTGTTGTTTTTAACGGAAAAAAGCCATTTTGAGGTGTCACATTTTCTGTTTCTAATGGACAATCCCTTCGTTATCTGGTTTGTCATGGGAATAAGATTTAAAATTTTTGTATAGTTTTCAACATAATTTGGTTCATGTTTGTTTTGTACATTTGGTCTAATACACCGTTTAAACAGGTCAATGATATCTAATATGGTCATGTATTAAGACACGTACTAAATTTTATTAGTGCCATCTAAAATGAAAATTAATTTAGATATCTTACATATATGTCAATTGGAACGGGTAATCATGGGTGAATTTTTTTACAACAATGTTTGGGTTGAGGCGCAATGTGTCCGATTGAATGATATATTTTCTCTATTCTAAGCGAAAGTTTTTTTATTTTATACATCAAATTTTTATATGGAATAAACAATATATTTATATTTAAAGATAGAGACACATTTATATCGAACATATTCTATTTAATAAAGGAGTTCATTTGTTAATGTTTAAATATCTTCAATGCTTTGGTGTGAAACTCGGTTTTGATAGTTTCTGGCTTGTGAAATTTGGTTTCAAATTTATATAGGGGTTGTCACTATTATGTTATATACTATTTGGTAAATTATGGTTGATGAAAACATGAGTTTGATGCATGTTTTTGTTATAAGTTTATGATGATTGAGTAAATGATATGAAATTGAAAAATGGTGCGTAGGCTTGGAATAAATTTGTGAATTTTAGACAATTATTTGGTGACTTAGTTTTTCTTTAAATTATGGTTAGGAGGAGTGTGAGATGTTGTAATGTTTTGTATGACAATTGGGTTGATTTAGAATTGGAGTTTTTTTAAGTAATTGTGTAATGCATTTAGTTGAGGGTTTCAATATTTGAGGAAGTACTTAATGGGGGAATATCCAAAAATGAGTGAAGTAGTTAATGGATGACATATAATTGTATAATTTGTATCTAACAAATATGGAAAATTGTTAATCACTAAGTGACATGTTTAATTAACACATGCACAAAATTTCCAGCCCTTTTAAAAGGGTATTTCAAATTTAATATTTTAATTAAATTTAAAAAGATTTTCCTCCAAATGAATATATGAAATAATATATGTATGTTAAATAAATGTTGATTTAACTATGTTGAAACATGTTGGTGTGTTGCCATTTGATTGCCTTGTAGGTGTAACTTAGGTATTACAACTATTGATTTTGCTCCTTCAATTAGCTTTTGGGATAGGTGCACAAGTTATAATTTAAGGGTTGATTCAATATTGAAAACATTTGATTATTTGAAATCTCTAAAATGATTTGAAAGATCCAAAATGTAAGTTACATTAAAAATTGAAAGAAAAGGGGGATTCATACACGAATGAATAATTGGAATTATAGAGGGTAATTAAATGCACAATATACTAAAATCTTTCTAAGAGAGAGAGGGATAGGGAGAGACACCAATAAAATTGTGGATATAGTATCTTGAATACACAACACCCAATTGTTGTAATAAAAGTACTAGGGGATTAATCATTTTTGACATGACAAACCCAATGTCATCATGCCATGTAAGATTTACTTTTTTAAAATTTTAATTGTTTGACCATTATCACTCATGATCAAATATGGGTCCCAATCAAAATATAGTGTAGCTAAAATTTATTATTTTAAATAAATTCAAAATATATTTTTCCTCCAATTCAACACTTAAAATTTTGTATGTAATTTAATTTTTTTGAACTATGTGTTGGTGAAAAATTAAGTTCCCACATTTTATAGAATTTATTTTGTGGCCCCCATAACATAGGGTGCACCACTAGTGGTGTCTCTCCCTAGTGTCATAAAGTGCCAAACCATCCCTTAAACTTGTTAGTGTGAGTTATTTTGCACATCACTTAGCTAGTCATCTTGTTTAGGTACTTAATAGGTTCAAGTGTCATAGGGGTAAAATGAGATAGCCATTTTTAGATTTTTTATTTGTTAGTGCATTATATGGGAGTTACTTCCCATTTTTGGAATGTAATTCTTCTCCACTTGAAAAATCATGCTTGTAGGCATTGGGGTTTACACAACACCCTCTATTGTAGCCTTTACCTTTCTCAAATCTATGAGATGGATTGAAATGTTGTGACCCTTCGCTAATCTTTGTATGCACATTCATGGTTTGATGCTTGCTCCTTCATGGGACCTTGTTATGTTGTCGGTGTCAATGCAGCACTTGGTCGATGCTTGTGTTATTTCGCATGCTCTTTGTGCTTTGCGTTTTGCATTTTCGTCATGGTATCAAAGTGCAAGCGTTGTAATGATTATTCCATTTGTGTTCTACTTGCATTGATTCAGTTTTCAATCACGTTTGTGGGTGCTTGTTCGTATTCGTGGTTTTTAGGTTTCTGATTTTGTATGCATGTTTTGGAGGTGTTTTTGAAAGTTTGGGGATATGAATTTCTTTGGTGTTGGTTTTGAGAGTTTTAGAAGTGTTAGAGTCGCCTTTAAGGGCCACCTTGGCCCTAGCTCTTTGAGTTGGGAATTGAGTTGACTTCCCTAACCCACCCTCTCTAACTCGCCTTGCATAGTTTTACAACTTGTCTCGCATTCGTGTCTTGGCTTTGCGTGTGTGCATTTTGCATCGATTTTTTGCTTTGGCCTTCGATTTGCTTGTGGTTTTTCTCGTTTTGCAACCTCCTTGCTTGTGCACTTGTGCTTGTCCTTGCGTTTGAACAGGCTCCTTGCTCCCGCTCGCGGTTTTGTGCTTTGTCACCATCGCCGCCTCAGTAACCTCTCCTTCGGCTCGACCTCTATCTCCGCGTGCTCATTGTGACTTGCCCTGGTTCGAAGCCTCTCGTTGTTTGTCGTGTGCATCGTGTTGGATACGTGTTGCCACTACGCTTGCCTTGTTACTGCATTGGTGTTGCATGCTTCGGTTGCTCCTCGTCTTTATGATTGTGTTCGGTCTTGACCTCGCCGAGTTCCCTACGACCAACTCTACGTTGATCCCTGCATCGAGTCACCTTGATTCCATTGCATCCTCGACGCGTGTTCTCGTTTGACTTGGCTGTTACGCTGACCGCCCCAACTCCAACGGATAACTCGGGTCAACGGTCATTGTGTCAACCGTGACATGGCACCGCCCACCTTGGCGTTCACTTCAACTTCTTGGCGCTTCCAATGGTGATTGCCACGACTTGTCGTTCAACGGATTGAGCCGGACTCGGCGACCCGCTTGTGTTGACTCGACGTGTTCAACGAGCCCCTAACTCGGCGCCTCGCCTTGACTCTCCTGTTCACCATGCTTTAGCCTTGATGCTCAACTTGCCGCACTCAACTCGTTACATAACCACCCGGCTCGCCGGCGAGCTTGCCGGGACTCGTCTACCAACTCGAGCTCCTCAAATCGCTTGCCTAGCTTGCCGAGCAACTCCACTCCAGCCGAAGTGCTGCCAGCGCACCCCTCTAGGTGTAGGGCCTTTCTAATCCCCTCCCCTTTGGATTTTTCCACATTTTTCCCTTTTTCAACATTGTTTAGGCAAGTAAGGGGAATTTAATTAAAAACTTCATCATTGTAAGGGGGCACATTTTTTTTTTCGGACCTCTGTATAGGGTTATTGGGCTTTTTGGGCCATTTTTCTGGCTCATTGCTTTATAGTGCTCGTCTTCGCATGCGGCTAGTGAGCGCATCTACCATAGCCTTAGAGTATGTGATCCTTCTTTTTGCGATGTGAGACGCCTTCTCTCACACCGAGAAGCGTTGTACCCTTATGTTCTTTGTATCTAAATTTCGCAGACCAAGAGGATCCCTGCATTTTGAAGCCCATTCGGAGTCGAATCTTCGCCAATGGAAAAGACTTAGCCAAATCACAAAGAAAACAATAGGCTCGCGGACGATGCCAAGTGTCCAACCGATGCAACTTCAAGAGTCAAAGGAGGGAATAAAGTCTCGGAATCCCGTGGGGTTTCCACGTGGAGCTAACTATAAAGGTCCCACCCGAAGGGGGTTTTGACATTATATGCAACAAGGTCCTTTACTTGCCCAAAGGAACAAAACGACATGCTCACGAGATGATGCCAAGTGTCGGCACAATGCATTCCCAAAACCCTGAGGAAAAGTAGAAATCTTAAGGATGCGCGGGCCTTCCACGTGGATCTTGTAACAAATGGACTCCAAGTTCGAAGCAGGTCATAAAGGTGACAAGCCATGTATCACGTATGAGTGATTATGAGACTTATCTAGCAAGTTTTAAATGCTCAAGATAGGAAGTAAAGGGTCATTTGGCTTGTCACTTTAGTAACAAAGTTAATGCATAGTCCCGTGTGAAGAGTGCTAACCTACAAATACTCAAGTTATTCACCTGCATTCAAAGGGTCGTTCCAATAGAATGAAAAACACGTGCGCTTGAATCATGAGCCTAGGAACCAATGCACAAAGAGATCGGAAGATCTGGTTATGTAATAAAGAGCCGAAGGGATGTTCCTCAAAAGGCGAGTCCATTTCAAAAGAGTTGGTTGCAGAGATAGTTAAAGATGCATTAAATAGGCATGCTCTTCTCTTGAAAGGGTAGATAATGGGAAAGCATGAGAAAGATCTCTAAAAATATGTTCCTGTCACTTTGCTCCATTTATCATATTTAAAAGTTGTTGGAAAGGAGTAAAGGATGGCTTCTTATCTCCTCCTATATATATTTGTAATCAACATTAAAAAAAAAGGAGAGATAATCGGAGAGTCGATCGGTTTTCTTCTTTGTCATAGTCCCTCTTCTGTAAAAGGCAAAGGCCTGGAGCTCTAGCCTTCTTCCTGGGTTTTGTAATAGCAATATTGCCTCTTTTCTATTGTAATATTGTGCACAATTTTTGGAGTAATATAATATGCCCTGTGGTGCATTTTTTCCATCCTTCGCATATCTTTGTTGTCTCTGATCGCCTTTATTTTCATATAGAAACTATGCATCTCTACAATGTTGTTACTATCTTTGAAGTTGTGCTTAAGTAGTTTGAGGTAGTGTTCTGTGATCTTCTCTGGCATGTGGTGCAATTTCGTCCACCCTTTTCATCGTTCACCATTTTCCCTTTTTCGACAGTTGCGTTCTCGATTGATTTCTTAGAAGGCTCGTTCGACGCATCGTCCCGTTAAAATTAAAGTTTTGTTTCACTTTTCTAACCCTCATCTCGCACTCAGAGAAGAACCAACTTCTTTAAAATCTGGAGGTCTCCTTAGGGCGCACGTCCCACTAACCTAAGGTTTCCCACGACTCTAACGGTCCATCCACCAAGGATGATCGTCAACAGTTTTTCTGGCATGCCGGTGGGACAACTCAAAGTGATATTTTATCATTGCATCAACTTGGTCTATTCTTGATAAAGTTCAAACTTTAATGAAGATAGTTGCGAGCACATCCAACGACTCCACATGGTCCGGAAAATCATTACAAAGGCTTGCAGACCTCCCTCTCATCCATTTCCACTCATCTTTCTTTCCATGTCTTCCATTTCTCTTCATCCTATGGAGTCGTGCAATCATGACTTCATTACCACCAAGGGATCGTCCCCTTCTCCATCTCCAAGCCACCCATTCCACCCTTCCCCTTTTTCGAGTAGTTATACCCCTCACACCAACAAACAATGGCTCCAAATCCAAAAGAAGAGGAGCATATGGTGAGAAGTGATACGAACTCAGGAGGTTCGTATCACAAGTTGAGCAATAGAGAAGCTGCAGACGTTGCCTTTGTTTGTCCTCCCCCAAAGTAGCGCCCTTGGGAGAAGTTTTTTCCAATGGGCTTCATATTGCAAGATGAAGCCACACATGATGGAGAATTTGTAGACTCAAAAACCATCATACAAAAGCGTAAAGATTTGACAGAGGAGGAAGAAGATGAGCTCGAGTGCTTATCAAATTTGGGGGATGCCTCGATGAAGAAGGGCTGTGGAAATAACAACCTTCGCCACTTCATCAACCCCATAACAAATGCAACCTTCGCTCACGGCAACTCCCCTGGGACTAGTCCAAGGGCTCTAGAGAAAAGTATCATTGAAATCTTTTTGCTTTTAATCAAAGATCCTGGATTCGCTGACAAAGTTTGCTAAAAACAAGGAGGGAAAGGATAAGGATGACACCCTTCAGAGAAGCCTGCAAGAAAGCCCCATTCCAAAAGATGCAATCCAGAACAATGGGCAGGAACAGAGAGTCAGACCGACTCCCACCAGAGAATGGTCCTCCTCAAGACCAAGGAAAACTTCAATACCAGTCATGCTCACTTCAGGGCATGAGGATAATTTTCAAGGCCCCGAGGGTCAGCTACAACACCTCCAACCAAAAGATGAACATCTCAAGGAGGTATTCATTCATTCGTTGATACCATGGGTGGAAGAGTGAAAGGTAATTTTTCACTCTTATTACAAGCCATATCTATAGCTAAATTAATTGTATGGCTGTGCTTTATAAGAAAGGAAGTTATTTTTCCCTGCCTATTTTGGGTTTTGTTTAGCTTTTACCAAACCAATTAGATTAGGAGTAGGAGTAGATTGCTTTCAACAAAATAAGTGCTTGTGCACACTCTGCATGACTCATTTGAGGCATGTATGTTTTGTCTTTTGTATAGGCCCGCGCTTATATTACTCCATTAAGAGGCACCAAATTCCATAAGAAGACTCCGGCTCGTAAGATAATTTGCAGTTGTCTGAGGTGGTTGCAAGCTTCACTTAGAACAAATGCAGAGCAACTAAAATTAGTCAGGGGATTATGTTGGCTGATTTTTTTTTTCAATTTTCTACTCTCACAAAAATAAATTACGAGTTTTTAATGAGAGTAGGAAGGCGTAAGGATCAACCAACAACTACGGAGGCTCCACAACATCCAAAAGTGTGACAAACCCAGGTTTGGAGTGGATTTAAGGCATAGTTTCTAGATCCAATTGATAGCGGGAGATTGTGGGTTCTTTCCATTTAGCAGGCTAATGGTCCTAGTGAGTCACTGCCGATCATATCTAAATTCTCAGTAACCGGGAGGATTCCTGCATTTTTTAAGCCCATTCGAGTCGAATCTTCGCCAATGGAAAAAACTTAGCCAAATCACAAAGAAAGCAACAAGCTCGTGGACGATGCCAAGTGTCCAACCGGTGCAACTTCAAGAGTCAAAAGAGGGAATAAAGTCTCAAATCCCGCGGGGTTTCCACGTGGAGCTAACTATAAAGGTCCCACCCGAAAGGGGGTTTGACATTATATGCAACAGGTCCTTTACTTGCCCAAAGGAACAAAATGGTGTGCTCACGACGATGCCAAGTGTCGGCACAACGCATTCCCAAAACCTTGAGGAAAAGTAGAAATCTTAAGGATGCGCGGGCCTTCCATGTGGATCTTGCAACAAATGGACTCTAGGTTCGAAGTAGGTCACAAAAGGTGACAAGCCATGTATCACGTATGAGTGATTATGAGACTTATTTGCAAGTTTTAAATGCTCAAGATCAGAAGTAAAGGGTCATTTGGCTTGTCACTTCAGTAACGAAGTTAATGCATAGTCCTGTGTGAAGAGTGCTAACTTGCGAATACTCAAGTTATTCACCTGCATTCAAAGGGTTGTTCAAATAGAATGACAAAACACGTGCCGCTTGAATCATGAGCCCGAGAACCAATGCACAAAGAGATCGAAGATCTGGTTATGTAATAAAGAGCCGAAGGGATGTTCCTCAAAAGGTGAGTCCATTTCAAAAGAGTTGGTTGCAGGATAGTTAAAGATGCATTAAATAGGCATGGCTCTCACTCTTTAGAAAGGGCAGATAATGGGAAAGCGTGAGAAAGATCTCTAAAAATATGTTCCTGTCACTTCGCTCCATTTATCATAATTAAAAGCTATTGGAAAGGAGTAAAGGATGGCTTCTTATCTCCTCCTCCTATATATATTGTAATCAACATACAAAAAAAAACACAGAGATAATCGAGAGAGTCAGTTGGTTTTCTTCTGTCTTAGTCCCTCTTTTGTAAAAGGTAGAGGCCTAGAGCTCTAGCCTTCTTCCTGGGTTTTGTAATAGCAATCTTGCCTCTTTTCTATTGTAATACTGTGCACAATTTTTGGAGTAATATAATATGTCCATGTGGTGCATTTTGTCCATCCTTCGCATATCTTTATTGTCTCTGATCGCCTTTATTTTCATATAGAAATTGTGCATCTCTACAATGTTGTTACTATCTTTGAAGTTGTGCTTAGTAGTTTGAGGTAGTGTTCTATGTGATCTTCTTTGGCCTGTGGTGTAATTTCGTCCACCCTTTTCAATCATTCACTATTTTCCCTTTTTCAGATAGTTACATTCTCGATTGATTTCTTAGAAGGCTTGTTTGGTGCATCACCCCCTTTAAAATTAAAGTTTCGTTTTGCTTTTCTAACCCTCATCTCTCACTGCAAAAAATAACCAACTTCTTTAAAAGCAAGATGTCTCCTTAGGGCACACATCCCACTAACCTAAGTTTTCCCACAACTCTGATGGTCCAATCCGCCAAGGACGATCATCAACAGCTGCTTTTTTCCTTTTTGTGCATGATTGTGTGTTGTTCTTCTCGCTTCCAATTAGGACTTATTGTGGCCTCCACTCTTGCATGACTCATCACCTACTGCATGATGAGTGGTCAATTGTCCAACGTTGCACGAATGCACCTTATTATAATCACACATTACTTATAAAGTGGTGCAAAAAGGGGGGGTTATTATTGTTCTCAATGCGTATTGCACGTAAACGCATTCTCGGTTGAGCCGATGTCTTTCCACCTTGCTTGTATCCACACACCCTCTTCTCGTGCACCTTGCACTTCTTGCTTCTATATCATGGAGGATGCTCTTTCTAGACTTGAGTTTCATAGGATCGCTTTACAACCTTTGCCACTTCTTCTTGGGAGAGATAACTACACATCATGGCGTGCTTCTATGGAACACTACTTTGCCTACGAGGGTCTTTCACACTTTCTACATGGGCCAATTCCTGCACCCACTGATTCGTCTCATCTTGAGGACTATCTCGACACATGCAACCATGTTGTTGGTCACTTGATGTTACATGTCACCAGACCTCTCCACTTTCATGTGGTAGACTCAGATCCTCCCACACCATCTGGAGAATATTTTAGTCCTTGTTTGGAGACCCTTCACATACTTGTTGTTGTTGTTGCTACTTATACATTTGTATCCTCTTATGTTTCATGTGATGACAGCCTTCATAACATAGGCTCGCTTGGTTCCATCTTTGATGATGATGATTGTGCTTATAGTTCTAATGACGAGAGTGCTACTGAGGACTCCTCTCCTCATTCTCTCACCTTTTCAGAGTATGTTGACACCCTTCTTATCTAATCAAATATCGAGCGCTCTCTTTCTCAACCTCATACATTCATTACATCTACCTCCTTTCCACTTCCAACATGTAAGGATTTTCCCACTCCTCTACCTTCATGTGATGATTCATACCATGGACATCGCTCTTCATTTGTTGAGCCCCCTTGGGACAAGTATCTCGCTAGACCTTCATCGTCTCTTCGCAGGCCTACTTGTGATGCAAGATAAGTTCTTTATCCTTATACGGTGTTTCGAGAGGAGTTCTTCATCTCCTTTGTTGGGAGTGCCCTTTCTGGGACTTTGATCACTTCCACTTTCTAGGAGATCATCATTGGTCCACCCTTGCTTGTGGACCCTCTTTCTGTTGTGGGGGTTGTTGCATTGCCTTTACTTCACTTCACTTGGACATCATTTTGGCATATGTTCCTCCTTCACACTCTGATAGTTATGCACTTGTGGCATTACCTTCGGTTCCTTGGCGCTCATTTGCTAGACCTATGTCACATTTCCTTGGAAGATTCAAAGTTTTTCTTCTTGTTGCCTTTGGTTTCTTAAGCGAAGTGGGCGGACTTCTAATACTCTAACTTTTGTCCTTCCTAAGGGCATGCACACAACTCGGTGTGGGTGGCTCTTCTTCGATCCTAGATGCAGAGGACCATGCCATCAACACTCTTTTTGGAGACTTTATAGAGCTACAAAGTTCAAATCCGTCCATGACATCTTCTGCATTCCTCTCATCTCCTTCTTTTCCTCTCTTCTTCTTCTTCTTCCAAAGAGATTTCCCTTTTATACATGGGTACCTTTTCAGGGGTCCTCATCTCGCGAGACTCATTTATGGCATCTTTCTTAGATTAGAGAGTTTTTTTCATCTCTTGTGGTGGATGTTTTTCCCATTGGGTTTTCCTCCATTGCTTGAGATCCTTGTTTTTCATGGGTGCCTCATCAGGATTTAGTGCCGAGACCCATTTCTCATTTCTGACTTGCCACCTCATCCTAAGTTATGATGAAGGGGGTGTTGGTGTGAGTCATTTTCCACATCACGTGGCGAGTCATCTCACTTAGGTGAGGTCATAGGTCTAGGTGTCACAAGGGTTATGATAGGTCATCATTAGATTCCTTACGTGTCAATGCATCATATGGGAGTTACTTCCCATTTAGGGAATATAACTCCCGAAGTAACTCCCTTCTTCACTTGAGAAGTCATGATTACGATCCACCGGGGTTACACAACACCCTCTATTTGTACCCCTTACATTTTTCAGATCTATGAGATGGATTGAGATGTTGTGACCCTTTGCTAATATTTTCATGCACATTCATGGTTGATGCTTGCTCCTTCATGCGACCTTGTCACACGGTCGGTGTGCAACCTTCGGTCCATGTTTACATTATCCCGCATGATCCTCGTCCTTCACATTTTCTCATTCTTCGTCAAAACCTACCAAAATGATTTGAGGAAGAGTGTTACAAGGATTCTAGTTGTCTCTTAAATCTTCCATCCATAGATTCACACCATTGTAAATAGATCTAGGTCATAAATGTGAAATTTATGCAAATTTGTAAGGAATGAAGTATTGTTATGCCCCAATTGTGAGTTATAATAGTGTTGATGTACAAAATGTGCAAGGTTAACATAAAATATGAAGCAATGTTCATGCCTGCACACCTTGCATTCTAGAAGTGCTTGTCATTATAAGATGTGCAAATGCAAAAGAAAGTGAAGTACTCATGCCCTCGTATTTTATGTTGAATTGTGAAATGTACCTAACCTTGTATCATAACCTTGTAAAATATTATATATATTGTTAGAAATGTGTGCCTAGGATGACATCATCTGCTTTTGGATAGTAATCCCTTCAAATATAGATGGTTTTGTTCTTGTAAATTTTTTTGCAAATGCTATTTGTTTGTCCTTGTATTGTGTATTTCACATTTTGTAAATTATCGAGTGTGCTTGAATTCCATTGATTGTTGTGTGATAACCTCATTTAATGCCCCCTCTTTTGAAGTGAGATGCTATGTACATTGCTCGCCTCAAAATAATTACAA
Source organism: Taxus wallichiana var. yunnanensis (assembly GCA_018340775.1). Lineage (NCBI taxonomy): Eukaryota > Viridiplantae > Streptophyta > Pinopsida > Cupressales > Taxaceae > Taxus > Taxus wallichiana. Next base: position 43,708,671 of record CM031236.1, read on the forward strand.
GTGTTATGAATATAGTCATTCTTTGATCACATACATATCTACACGTGGCCACCATTTAGAATTGGGCATTACAAAAGAGTGCATGGTAAAAACCATACCATAAATAAATAACATATATAACAAGCATATAAGTACAAAAATTGATGTTACATATACATTCATAGAAAAAGGCAAACCAAATACAAAGGACACAATAATGTTATACACACAATCAAGCATTACATAGTCACATAAACAAAGGAAACTAATGATGTAAATTAAAGTTACTTAAGTGTTGTGCACACACATAGAAGACGAATGACCACATACACAAGACAAATAAGAAAGTAAATACACAATTTTGAAAAATAAACGAGTTACTAATAGGAACATTGAACATGATATATTAGTCCTACACAATGTACATGTATTAGTCCCAAAAATCTAAATAGATAACATATACCACATTATATTATATGAGCATAATGATGATTGAATTAAAACTATGTAATGAAACAATAATGCCCAATAGTGTAAAAAATGTTATGGCCACTAGGTAAGAGAAGAGATCCAACATTGATAAACATTGTAGAGTCTTGTGAGTTTTACATCATGCTCATATACTTTGCGAAATACATGTACAAAGTATAAAATATGATATCTATAAAACCATATGACAAACAACATATGCAAAGTAAATAAGATAGCAGATTAACCTATGTTTAACTCACGATTTTGAATTCTTTTGAAATATTTAGATGTTTTTGGATTTGTTGTCATACAAATGTGTGAACAAGAAAATTCTCAATTTTCGAGCATGACAACCATACCATACCTGAATTTTTTTATCTAAAGATCATTCTGAGCCCTCCTTTCTATCACCCAAGCCCTAAGTCAGTCCCATCCTTTCTCTCTAAAATAGTCTCAAGTGTCATGTCAGTTTGTTCTTAGGTGATCTATGGGTATCCAGTCATTCCATGTTCTTCCCAAGTCAAATCTACCAAGACAAGCTTCTCAACAAGCTTGGGAAGGGTTGTTCTCAAGACTTCTCAAGGCCGAGTGTACACCCCTCAGAGTAGAACGAAGAGAAAAAACCCATCAAGAAGGAATAGTGGAGATCCAAGAACATTTTTCAATCAGTTTTGGAAGGTTCTAGGTTTTTTTCCAAGTTTTGGAGCAAGTTCAACAAAAGTGAGTCTTGGAGGTCTAAGCAGTGCACATGGCCAAAAAAGCTGCTGAGCTTTGGGAAGTGATTTTGGGAGCTCCAAAAGGAGTTAAGATTCAAACGAGATATCATCAGAAATTTAATTTAAATATCTACAAGATGGTTAAATAAAATTCTTCACAACACCTTGAACACTATGTCCCCACCAGTTTTTATCATGCACATCCTCGGGAGCCAGAACACAAATCCTAAATTTCAGGGGGTAAATAGTGGAATCAAGCTCTAAAAACCCAAAATTGGATTTATAAGGAAATTTATAGTCATTATAATATAAAATTTCATTAAAAACTCCACCGAAGCTCTGATATGATCCCGACAAGATGCCCCCAAAGGTAAATCTCCAACAGTTAGCTAATTTTTGGGTTGGAAATCCAACCAATGGGAGAGTGGTGCACTTTTTTGTACCAATTTCAAAAATATTTGGTGCAAGAGGTGAAATAAAATGCGCCCCTACCTCATTTGGACCCCTGACACTCCACATGACCACCGTTTAGCCTTTTATCTCAGGTTAAGCCCCCGGCTCCATTTCCCAGCCCTCGCTCCGTGTAATCACGCTCCGCCACTTGTCAAACCAAGGTGAGGGTGAATTTTTTGGGCCATGTGCACCAAATATTTGGGAAAATTGGGACACAAAACTCCCAACCCTCCCATTTAGTCCCTTGGTCCCCCATGTGACCCAGTCTTAGCCCCCAGGGAGAAGGTAGTCAAAACAAGTACTTGATCTTTGACGGAAGATTCCAAGAGCTTTATAAAGAGTTAGGAGGAAAAAAATACTCATTGGAAATATAAGAGAATAATATACAAGGTGGAATCATTAGAATTTTCATAAACCCTTGGTGTTTTTCATGGGATCTCATTCTTTGCAAGGACAAATGGCGGTCTTGATGAAAATGGGGTAATTTCAGGAAGTTTTAGGAAAAATAGAAGTATTATACCATCACCATTGTGTTAAAAAGGAATTTTCCATACAATTTAATATAAATAAGCGTATAGAAAGACATCCGGAGCTCAAGTTATGTGCACGACAAGTTTCTTCACAAGGTGAAGGAGTTAGCCATTTTTGGTGAAAATTTGGACCAATGGGAGAGTGGTGCACTTTTGTGCACCAAGTTCACCAAGGCCTTGGTGCACATGGTGAAATAAAATGTGTCACCCTTCCATTTAAGCCCCTGAACCCCAATGTGACCTCCTCTAAGCCCCTTTTTGCAATCTAAGCCCATGTACTCCATTACCTCCCTTTCCTTGTCCAACCAAATTCCGCCAAGTGGCCCAATCAAGATGGGGTGAAATTGTATGCACCAAGTGCACTAGCCTTGGCAAAATGGTGTAAGAAAATGCATCCCCCATCCCTCTTAATCCTTCAATCACCCATGCAACCCAAGCGGGTGTTTTAAATGCTTTTTCCTAGCCTCCCTCTCATTCTCAAATGCAAATAACTTCATTCTCCTCCATCACCACCTCTATGATATATGAATATTGAAGACTCCATTAATGGATTCCATGAATCATAGAAATAAAAAATGCAGTGAGCTACCTTTCCACTTCTCCGTAGTTCCAATGGGGAAAAATCGTGTAAAAATCGGTTGAAATGATCCTTGAAAAATCTAGTTTCATGTCAACTAGTTTTCGCGCCATGAAGTCCCTATTTTTCAGGGATATGGAGGAATTATTTTTCATAAGAATTCCACCATGTCACATGAATAACAATAGTGAAAAATACAGTGAGCTACCTCTTCACTTGTCTAGGTTCCAAGTGGTCGAAATCACGCAAAAATTGGAGGGAATGATCATTGAAAAATCTAGTTTTGCGTAAACTAGTTTTTGTGCCATGAAGTCCCTAATTTTTAGGGATATGGAGGGCTATGTTTTTATCATTATTATTCCCCACCAATGAAAATATCATTTCCCACTAGTTTAGATGAAGGAATTACCCAAAATTTGGAGTGTGGAACCCTAGAATAAAACCCATAATTTCAAGACCTGTTTTACTATAATCTGACACCCGCAGTGCACTTACTAAAAATAACATACAAGGCATGGATAAAAATATTAAGTGGTTAAATGACATGAATTCATGACATTCATGGTCCTCTAGACATGAAAGAAGCATCAGATCATGAAAACAAGGTCGCAGGATAATCCTATAACTCAATCAGATAAGTTAAAATCCCATCCAAGTCTTGAAAGCATCTTTTGAATCTCAGTTGGGGTGAGCCGGTGAGTTAGAAAGTTTAAAATTAGTTAGTTGGAGTAAGCTTAATGAGCTAAAGATTTTTGTCCATTAAGTATCAAAGACGGTCATCGTGAACAATTCATATGGTCACCGTAAGCTCACATCAAGGAATGTTTCAACAGTGTTCCTAAATACTTATGTGTCAGTCCGAGGTATATGTGCATCTTGCTAAAGATGGAGGTTGTGATCATCATCAACATGATCTTCATCAAATTCAGAGTTCCCCCCATTCATGCTTTGGAGCATTCTTCCCTTTCTCTTCTCTCATTTTTCCTCTTCTTGTCTACCCCCTTTCTAATTCTTCATTGTGCGTAATCATAATATTTTTTCTTATTCATTAAAGTGAATTTATATAGTTGAATTGTAAAACTCCCTTTGATTTATAAAAAGGGAACTTAATTTCCTAGATCCTAGGAAGGTTAAAATTCATGAGTTAAATGAGACAACGAAAGGTCATGTGGGGGTAGCCAAGAGTCACTTCTTGGTCTATATAACGTAATGACATACTCTTGCTTAAGGGTTTTTGATTTTGTACTCAAGAGAGAGGTCTATTGAGAAAGACAAGAGAGATAACATTCTTCCATTCTCCTTCACTATTTTCCTCCATTCCTTACATTGTACAACTTGGTAAAAATGCCAATCAAGAAAGGAATTGCTTCTTTTCATGACTTATGAATGTGTACAACTTTGTGTGTATGGTTTCCTCTAGTCGTTGGCATAATAAACTTTTTGTTTCTTTCTGATTAATTGTGAATTCGATTTTTCAAATCAACCACAGGCGAGAATGTAATCTTCTACTCGTAGAGTTGGTTTTCCTTATCTAATTTCCCACTCCTCTTTCCCCACATTTTAACAAATTCATCTCTTACACCTCATTGTAATAATTTTCCATAGGTACAATGGAGTGTACCTATTGGATCCCGGCCTCTTGGCTAACCACAAATTTCCCATTACCATCATTCACAATAAAGTGGAGCTGCACCACCTAAGCAGAGGGACCTAGAGTCCCAGAGACATTGGCGAGAAATCCACAAATTTAGCCCCCAAAAATTTTTTTCACGAAGAGTTTTTGGCACCCACCGTGGGGTAGAATTGGTAGCAATCTACACCTAAATACAATCACATGATCAAGAAAATAAAAATAAAAATCCAAAAAATCTAAAAAATAAAAAAATAAAAAAAAAATAAAAAAAAGATTTCATGGAAATCCATTGCTAAAGGCACACTGCTTGATTTTTGCGTGAGTTTTCACATTCCGCAGTGTCCTTTCATATTACCATTGTAAATTTTCCTCGTATATGGTGAAGGAAGATATACTCGGTTGAAGCGAGTCAAGAGGTGTTGTTGATTCTAATTTTGAGGCTTTGAAAAATCAGCAAGAATGAATCGAGAGATAATCTTATTTTTCTCAAACCTCATCCCCATCCGAGTCTTCAAAAGTTCACTGAAATACCATCCAAACTTCTGTTGATACTCCCCCTTCAAATTCTCCCATTTTTTAACCACCATTGAGCATTGAGTTCTAGAGGAAGAAGAAATTCCAGAAGAAGAATTCAAAGAATAATTTTTAGAAGCAAGAGCTGAAAAAAACATAAACAATAATGACAAATGGAAGAAGAAAGACCTCAACCCATTGTCCCATGGGGAAGAAATACAATTCCGCTTGCTCTTGAACCACCTCTTCATGATCTACCAACAGGTTCCCACAAGAACTTTCCAAATTTTAAAGGTGATGGCACACAACATCTTGAAGAACACATTGCCTCTTTCACCACATCATGTGGATTCTTGGAGTCACACATGAAGATGTTGCATAAGATTGTTTGTGGAATCTCTCCAAGAAAAGTAGTAGAGTGGTTCTACCTCTTGCCCACCAGATCAATCACTCGTTGGAATGATATCAAGTCCAAGTTTGAAGAAAGATTTAAATCTACCGAGGACTGTCATGATCTCCTTGTTCAATTGGCACAAATGAAGAAGGAAGCAAACAAAACTATGAGAGACTTCATGGCTCGTTTTGACGGTTGCTCCATGATACCTAAGAAGATTCACCATCTGAAAACAACGTCAAGAGGTTCTTCATAAACACTCAATCACCAAAGGTAGGATTTTTCTAAGAAGAGTTCAACCAAGGAAAATCATAGAAGCACAAAGGATGGCCATTGAACTTGATGACGATATCATCCTCTCTGGTAAGATCAAGAGTCCCTCAAATAGTAAATTCCAAATTCCTAAAGATGAGAGAAACAGATCCAATCTTGCAAAAACTTGGAAAATGAAATGGCATCACTAAAGAGGGAAATTTTTGAACGAATGTCTTCTCACGAACATAACAAAAATAAGATTGCAGGGCACCCCAAAGGATTTCCTTGGAGGCCCCACCCATCAATACAAGTTGTAGGAGTTAAGAAGATGAAGAAGAGATTGAACAATAAAATGAAGGTGGTAATTTCCTAGAGGTTGAAGAACTCATGAAAGATACACAAATCAGATTTTGTGAGTAATTTGGAGGTGATGAAGATGACAAAGAAGAAGCACCTAGTTTCTCATGTGTGGTATTCACTCGTTCTCAGTCTGAGAAAGGAGCATCTCCCTCCACCGCATGCGCAAAGAAAAAAAGGTTGAAGATCATCTGTGGTGACCTCGTAAAACAAAATAATCAGTCAGGATCTCCACTCCCACCTTGTATGGAGTCCACACTAGAAAAACCTGATCTGTAGCAAGCATAAGGTCACCCACTATTCCAAGTAAGTATTCCAATGTTTCTTCTAGTTCTAAATCTAAATCTACTCCTATAAAATGTAGTGCTTCAAAAATAATGTACCTTTCAAAATACCCTCCATTCCCCAAGCATCTACCTTATAAAATCTAGTGCTTCAAAAATTCCAAATGTACCTTTCAAAATACCCTCCATTCCCTAAGCATCTACCCCTACTTCCAAATCTATTCCAACTCCAAAATCAGTACCTTAATCCCCTTGTCCGCATCTTCTCCCATTGACTTTATAGAATATGTGAACAAAGCCAAGGTACAAATTAATGAAACTTGAATATTTGTGGACTCACCCCAAACAATTCAAGAGATTTTTCTGATATATCAAGAGTGGTAGTTTAACACCCAATGTTGTAACTCCTAGTTCTAAAGGAATACTACCAAACCCACATGTACCTCCATCATAGAACATGCTTGCTTTGAGTGCATCCAAGACCGATAAGGTTGATCCTTTCTATGTCTCCCTTCTCGTTGGAGAATATGTATTGAATAATTGCATCATATATTCTGAGCACCTATGACAATGTAATGCCTGTAAAGGTCACCAAGGATCTCAAACCCACCATGAATCCACTCAGGTCACTCTTATTACTCCATGGAGTCCAAATAAGTCCCACTTGTTGGGAAGGTCAAAGATGCACATGTGGCCCTTGCCAAATTTCCAAACAAGAAGGTTTCAATGATGATCTTGGTAGCAGATGTTTTAGATTCATTTGGAATGTTGCTAAGTAGGAGTTTTTATCAGAAATTGGGGGTAAGATCTAGATGAATTGGTCTTCCATAACCATCTCGAGTTAAGGGAGACATGGAAAATTTGCTTCTAGAAAAGAAGATGAGGTACATGGTGCAAAAAGCAAGAAATCTAGGAGCCAACATTTTGTACAAAAACAACAAGAGGATGAATATTTTTATAACAACTGAAGAGAAGGAAGAGGATATTCCTATATTGATAGGACCAAGCATTCCTTCTCAGAAGGGTGTGGACCTTGAAGAAGCATTGAGGAAGTTTGAGTTGCAAGAGGATAGACCCAATTTCCAGACGATGCAAACCATGAAGAAGAGGAAATGGTTCTTGGTGAATCTCAAATGGAGAAACCAACTCATATGCTTACCTAGGGGGAGGAGATATTCTCATTCCCATTTGGGGATGAAGATGATCTTGATCATGCCATCTATGGAGAGAAAAATTCAGCCTGTGATGAGCCCTCAAAAGGTTTGAAAGAACAATCTGTACAAGAACTACTAAGATCCGTGGAAGAAACAAAAGACCCTGAGCTCAGTCTCGAACTCCTGATGCAAGCCATGAATTTACAAGACAAGTGTGAATCTGATTTGGAAGCCTCAACCAATGTGAAGATTGGCCATGTTGAAATAAAGAAAAATAAGAAATCGATGTCTCTCTCGAGCCAATAATTGATGAATATAACGACAAAATAGAGGTATTTTCTTTCCCATTTGAAGAGGAAAACTCTTTCCATGATGAAGAAATTAAAGTAAGGAGTTTTGAGGCCCTTAAAGCCGAGACTCCCCATGACAAAGGAATGATAGAATGCAGCGAGTCCCGAGATGATGTAGTAATCCCTCTAAATAGTTTCCTTGAGCTTCAAAAAAATAATATCCTTTGAAGGCGTACAAAGATGAGTTGTAGGAAGTAACAAAGGAGAACTTTGTGCAAGAAATCTTGGATGTAATAGAAGGTGTGGAAGATCCCAAACTAATTCTCTCTCTTATCTCATGCTTATGGCCCTATAGGACAAGTATGAGGTTAATTTTGATCCTTTAGTTAATATTCAAGCACCTCATAGTGGAGTAGAGATAAAAGATAAGTGTGAGGTTTCTCATGAAAAGATGTCAATAAGCATAGATCTAGGAAAGAAAAGAACTCAAAATATTCAAGCAATTGGAATGAAAATCAGCCTTGGGGAAGCGATGGGATGCTCAATGAAGAATCAACTATGTGGATAAACACGGAATGCAACTGACACTATGAAACCGATTTCAAAGGGAATGAAGGCAATGGAATTTCTAAGCGAAGGCCTGAGCATCAAGAAGCTCATGTAGACTCACTCCTACCAAGTACACAGAAAATCATGAAAGCACCTTAGATTTCATAAATATTTAAGGAGAGGAAGTTACTTTCTCGAACTGGTTAATGGATTCATAGAACAAAATCACTCAATGTTTCCCACTTAGGGGTAACCTCTGAGAAGAGAAGAGCGCTACAGTGAAAGTGGGTCGTCCCCCGCCTTATACTATAGGTGATTTAGGTTTGTTTCCCCTTTCCTATTTATGTGTGTTTTTCCCTTTGTTGTGTGGTGTGTTTCCTTTCAGTTGTGTGTTTGTGTGTGTGTTTTCTCTTTCTAGCTATCTCTTGCAAGTTGTGTGTGTTTTGCAAGGCCCAATGGATAAGGCACTGGTCAATGTTATGGGTTGTATTGAGATTCTGGAGTTATCATGTGATGTCCTTACAACACTTGATCTATTACATGTTCCCAAGCTAGATCCAATGCAAATGTGTCAAGAAAATGTTTTTTCTTCGAGCAATAAAATTCTCAATTTTCGAAAGAAGACAACCATACCATCCTATCACCCTAATCCTCGAGTCAATACTATCCCTTCTCTCTGAAGTGGTTTGAAGTGTCATGTCAGTTTTTCTTAGGTGATCTATGGGTATCCAGTCATTCCATGTTCTTCCCAAGTCATGATCTACCAAGATAAGCTTCTCAACAAGCTTGGGAAGGGTTGTTCTCAAGACTTCTCAAGGCCATCAGTGTACACCCCTCGTAATAGAAAATAGTGAAAAAACACATCAAGAAGACATAAAGGAGATCCAAAACATTTTTCAATCATTTTTGGAAGTTTCGGGAAGTTTTTCAAGTTTTGGAGCAAGTTTAGCAAGAGTGAGTCTTGGAGGCCTAAGCAATGCACAAGGCCAAAAAAGCTACCGAGCTTTGGAAAGAGCTTCCGACAACTCCGAAAGGAGTTAAGAGTCAAACAAGATATCATCAGAAATGTAATTCAAATATATACAAGATGGTGGAATCAAATTCTTCACAAAACCTTGCGCACTATGTCCCCATCCAGTTTTATCATGCACAACCTTGGAGTTAGAACAAAAATCATGAATTTTAGGGGATAAATCATGGATTAAAGCTCTAAAAATCCCACCATTGGATTTATAAGGCTATTTACAGTCATGATAATCTAAAATTTCATCAAAAACTCCATCGGAAGCTCCAGATATGATCCCGACAAGATGTCCCTTAAGGTAAATCTCCAACAGTTAGCCATTTTTGGGTTGGAAATCCAACCAATGGGAGAGTGTCACACTTTTTTGTACTAAGTACCTCAAATATTTGGTGTAATAGGTGCAATAAAATCTTCCCTTACTTCATTTGGACCCCTGGACCCTCCACATGACCACTGCTTGACCTTTTCTCTCGGGTTAAGGCCCCCGGCTTCATTTCCTAGTCCTCACTCCGTGCAATCACGCTCTGCCACTTGTCAAGCTAGGGTGAGGGCGTGTTTTTTTATCCCATTTGCACTAAATATTTGGGATATTTTTGACAAAAAAATCTCCATCCATCCCATTTAGTCCCTTGGTCCTCGATGTAACCTAGTCTCACTTTCAGGGAGAAGGCAGTCAAAATAAGTACCTAACCTTCGGCGAAAAATTCCTAGAGCTCCGTAAGGATTTAGGAGGTAAAAAATACTCATTGGAAATATAAGATAATAATATACAAGGTGGAATCATCATATTTTTCATAAACCCTTGGCAATTTTTAAGGGAGCTCATTTTTGTAGGGACAACTAGTAGTCCTGATCAAAATGGGGTGATTTCAGAAGTTTCGGAAGAATAAAAGTATGATACCATCACAATTATGTTCAAAAGGAATTTTCCATGCAATTTCATATAGATAAGTGTGCAAAATGACGGCCGGAGCTCAATTTATGTGCTCGACAAGTTGCTTCACAAAGTGAAGGAGTTAGCCATTTTTTGGTAAAAATTTGGACAAATGGGAGAGTGGCACACTTTTGTGCACAAAGTGTAGGAGGTATTTGGTGCATATTGTGTAAGAAAATGTGCCACCCTTCCATTTAAGCTCTTGAACCCCAATGTGACCTCCTATAAGCCCCTTTTTCCAATCTAAGCCCATGTACTCCATTTCCTAGCCCCCGCTTTGTCCAACCAAATTCTGCCAAGTGGCCCAATTAGGATGGGGAAAATTTTATGCACCAAGTGTACCAAGCCTTGGTGTAGATGGTGCAATAAAATGCACCCCATCCCTCTTAATCCTTCAGTCACCCATGCGACCTAGGCAGGTGTTTTAAATGCTTTTTCCTAGCCTCCCTCTCATTCTCCTCCATCACCTTCATCACCATGTGATATCTAAATATTAAAGACTCCATTAATGGATTCCATGAATAGCAATAGAAAAAAACAAGTGAGCTACCTTCCCACTTCTCCAGGTTCCGGTGGGTGAAATCGTGCAAAAATTGGTGGAAATGATCCTTGAAAAATCTAGTTTCACGTCAACTAGTTTTTACGCCACAAAGTCCCTATTTTTAGGGCTATGGAGGATTGAGTTTTCATCAAAATTACACCCTACCACATGAAGAACAATAGTGAAAAATTAGAGAGATAAATCTTCACATCTCCAGTTCCAAGGTGGTGAAATCACGCGAAAATTGGAGGGAATAATCATTAAAAATCTAGTTTTGCCGTAAACTAGTTTTCACACCATGAAGTCCCTATTTGTAGGCATATGGAGGGATGTGTTTTTTTATCATTATTATGCCCCCACCAATGAAAATATATTTTTCCCATTGGTTCAATGAATTAATTACCCAAAATTTGGAGCGTGGAACTCCGAATAAAACCTATAATTTCAAGACCCATTTCGTTACAATCCAACACCCATAGTGCACTTACTAAAAATAGCATACAAGGCATGGATAAAAATAGTAAGTGGTTGAATGACATGAATTCATGACATTCATGGTCCTCTAGACATGAAAGAAGCATTAGATCATGAAAACAAGGTCGCGGGATGATCCTAGAACTCAATCAGAGAAGTTAAACTTCCATCCGAGTCTTGAAAGCATCTTCTGAATCTCAGTTGGGGTGAGCAGTGAGTTAGGCGAGCTAGATAGCTAGGAATTTTGAAATTATTTAGTTGGAGTAAGCTCAATGAGATAAATAAGTTGGTCAACCAAGTATCAAAGAGGTTCATCGTGAACAATTCATGTGGTCACCGTAAGCTCACATCAAGGAATCTTTCAACAATGTTTCTAAACACTTATGTGGAAATACAAGGTATATGTGCATCCTGTTAAATATTGAGGTTCTGATCATCATCAACAAGATCTTCATCAAAGTCAGATTTCCCCCCACTCATGCTTTGGAGCATTCTTCCCTTTCTCTTCTCTCATTCTTCCTCTTCTCATGTACCCCTTTCTAATTCTTCGTTATGTGTAATCATGATATTTTGTCTTATTTATTAAAGTGACTTTATATAGTTGAATTGTAAAGATCCCTTTGATTTATAAAAGGGAACTTAATTTCCTAGATCCTAGGAAGAAAAGTCACGAGTTAAATGAGAGAACGACATGTGGGGGTAGCAAAAGAGTCACTTCTTGGTCTATATAACGTAATGACATACTCTTGCTTAAGGGTTGTTGATTTTTACTCAAGAGAGAGATCTATTGAGAAAGACAAGAGAGATAATATTCTTCCCTTATCATTCAATATTTTCCACCATTCCTTGAATTATACAACTTGGTAAAAATGTCAATCAAGTAAGGAATTGCTTCTTTTCATGACTTATGAATGTGTACAACTTTGTGTGTATGGTTTCCTTTGGTCATTGACATAATAAAATACTTGTTTCTTTCTGATTAATTGTGAATGTGAACTTTCTAATCAAACCTGGCAAGAATCTTATTTTCTACTCGCAGAGTTAGTTTTCCTTATCTAATTTCCCACTTCCCTTTCCCCACATTTCCGTGAATTCATCTCTTACACCTCATTGTAAGCATTTTCCATGGGTACTATGGAGTGTACTTGTTGGATCCTTGACCTCTTGGCTAACCAAAAATTTCCCATTACTGACATTCACAATAAAATGGAACCGAACCACCCAAGCGAGGGGCCTAGAGTCCCGAGATGTTGGAGTGAAATCCACAAATTTGTCCCCAGAAAAGTTTCTCGCCAACAGGATTATTAGAATATTTGAAATTTTTTTGTGTATTTGGAATGCTATGTGTAATAATGGTTACCCTATGATAGGATCATGAGGGTGAGGAGAGAAAACATTTAGTGTGTGAGAAGGTGCATGCGAGATAGAGCTTGTATACACAACATGAGTAGATTCAATAGGTGTACACATACAAATTGATATTCTTATAGAAGAAAAAATAGGTAAATGAGTCTCATAAGGGATACCTTAAACTGTAAAAATTGATTGGCATAAGTGTATTGAACTCATTGATAAAATATATAAGGAATACCTTGAAGCATATAAATCCAAGGATATCCTAAAAGCATGTCACACCCTAAGAACATCAATAACCAAGAAAGGTTTAAGAATGGTAGTTGTCCCCACTTGAAGGGGAAGAATAATGTGTTTGATGGATTGATTAAGAAATTGTGCATTGAAATGGATATGTTCCTTAATACGACCCAAAGAAGTAAGAAATGTAAGAGTGCACATATTATATCTAGAACCACGATCAACCATAACATTGTGAATAGGCGGTCCATTAAAAAAACTCTAATATAAAGTTCATGTGAAGGTGTTAGGAAATTTAGGGGATAAATAATGTTACAAATTATAGATCCACCACATTTAATTTCCAAGACTTATAGTTTATGATATGCAATGATTAAAACATAGATTAAGATGTTTATATTACAGATTACAAAATGTAAACAACATGAAACAAAAATTAAATGAACACAATGACATAATATATAAGTGGGAAAACCATGAAAGGTAAAAACCACTGAAATCACTTATCTTTATTGAGAATTCAATTTCACTAAGCACTCCCACTATTTCCAAAGATCCACTTACAGTTACACCTTTAAGAAGGGATTACAAAATGTCTCATACATTTTCTCACGTGTTTTCACCATTCACATCATATATCTATAACCAGCTTGCACATATATCTCACATTCATATGTCACAGTAGATATTTCACTGTGTGCCCATATCCAATCTATAATGAGATTGTCTTGTTTTATACGAGGCGGGTGACCTGATTTGGGTCACTCTTACATTTAAAACACCAGAACAATAGTATCTTTGGATCTGCCATGCTTCTATTTTAAATATAAGCTATGAACCAAAAAAAGAGTCTTTAACGTGTTTCTAAACAAGCAGTTTCCCACTTAGTATTATAAACCCAACACCCCCCCTTAATGTTAAGTAGGGACACAAAAAAAGTTGCATTTCCATGTCATAAAATAAAGTTTTTTCCACATAACACATGCCAAGACACCTTTTGGTACAAAAGGAATTACAATCCATAAATCATCAAGCAATTTTAGAATAACATGCAACAAAACATTTGTTCTGCGGATTTTGTAAATCAGTGGTATACTACTTTAGTGCCGCAACTCAATTCTATAGTATTTAGTGAAATTAAACAAGTCATGAACCAAATGTAAGTTTTTATAAATTTTTCAGTTTTGTTGTGCACTACAACAATGTTGTGCGAATTTTTCAACTCCACGGTATTACCAAAGTGTCATGCAAATTTTACAACTATGCAAAGATGCGCTACTTTGTAGTGTTCTCAGTAGGTTTTACAAATTCATGGTACATTACCGCAATATGCCACATATTTAAGCAAGCCATGAACAAATAAAATTGTGCTTTGTGGGTTTTAGAAATGCCACGGTATACTTTGCTTTAGTGCTTTGTGTACTTCAAGATGCCGCAATACAAATCAAGTGTCCCATGGGTTTGTAAAAACCACGGACACCTTTGGAACAAACCTAATTCTCAAGATAAAGTAATTAAGGATGAATTCTTACATAATATCATGAAGTTTTTATACAAAAACCTCTCATATCTAATGCTTCACTGGGAATTACAAGTAAACTTCACATAACATGACAATTTACTCAAATAAAATGGAAATAGTCTAGGGAGTATCCAATTTGACACAATCAAGCCATTAAGAGATGGCATTGCATAAGAAAAAACATGCAACATGCTCTGAAGAAACCTATTTTTGGTACCCTACATCATTTTTCCACAATCCTCACAATTCCACTCAAAACATTAAAACCTATCTTATTATCCTAAACTATGACCTCACCCTAGTAAAATCACATTCTACCCCGTAAAACTTAATTACCTATCCTAAACCCCCTAACCACCTAAAACATATTATAACCCATCATAACCCTAACAATCCAATATCCCAACTCCCTAAAAACATTTTCAATCATTTCCACTCATATCCAATCCTGAAAACCTTATTTGGAAGTGGTTAAAACGACTTCCAAACAAATTTTCTCCACATTTTCCATATCGTTAGTGACCCTAACATAATCACCGGTGATTATAAAAGCAACATCAAACCTCCCGGTTAAGGATCTTGAGGCATTAAAACAAAAATTTGTTACTTTGGAGGATAAGAAAACATCATCATGATCATCTTGAGACCTTTCACATCCCCTGTCAAGCCTGTGGAAACTCTACAAACACTTTAAGGTTCCTACGACATTGTTTTCAAGTATTCATCAGCCAAAGTAGGTTTTTAACTTCTATTTCCACTTTTAGCTTATCATTACATCATACAAAAGACCATATCAATCCTTAGACCATTCACTTTGCACATATTTTCATTTTATCAAGAAACTGATATTTCACATAGTAATCGACAACAATTTATCAAAATGGCCAGTGATTCCCCTAAATCGCTAACGATCTCTGTCATTTAAGAATTTTGATCATATTTATGACATATGTTGTCACTATTAATATGTTTTATTTCTAATATTCATGTTTCCAAGATATGTCTCTTTGTAGATGATTGTACTACGTTAAGCACATCCAAATACAAACATATACAACCTTCCCATCATCTAAGATCCCCTCATTTGGGAGAAATTTGAAATCAAGTATGAACTCGGTATTTGTGCCATCAACTTGAAACCAAATGTTAATGAAATATAAGATCAACTTGAAGTCATATAAGAAGAATGGGATGGAGTTGAACACTTCTGGTTTGATTACTTCGAGGAGTTCAAGATTATTGTTTCTCTTGCTTGGGCTGCCTATCACGCAGAACAAGATCTCTCTATCTCTCTAAAATTCTAGCCATTCCTTTATTGTCAATTGTCTTATTATCATGATCACTTAATTGTAAAATGATTTCAAATCCTTTGAGGAAGCCCATTGGTTCATGGAATCAAATTTTGCTAAGTAACTCGTTATCTCCTTGCTTAATATCTATCTTGTTTAGCTTGGATTTTCATGTAGGTTCTCTCATTCATTGGAAGGAGGATTCTCTCGTGTCATTTGCATCCATTCATCTCGACATTGCAATCATCAATGTAAGTATTGTTAAACCCTATTCTTTTATGATTTTTTGGTGTTTTATCATATAAATTATGAACCGAGATTCACCATAAACATTTTGGCATGCTCGGTGGGACCGTGGTCCCTTTTTGCTTTGATTTAGTTTTTATATCTTCTTATTTTCATTCTTATTGAATCATTTAACTTTTGAACTCGGAGTGATTTGCTTTCGCTTCTTCAAAAATGCGTAAAAATAAAAAAATCAAAAATGAAATAAGCGAACACATGTACATTTATTTTCCTTCCAACATTGCACTTTTGTTTGATTTGTCTTTTTATCAAAAATTACAGTACTTCCCGATTGTTTGTGATTTGTGTGTGAGGAAATCAATGTAACCTACATAACATGGGATTATCCTGTAGTGTGGGACCTTGCAAGTAGGATAATCCTCTAGAGAAAGCCAACTTCTTCTCCTAACCTAGTGCCAACTTCTCCAAAGTGTAGAGAATGGAAAAATAATCTAATCCTACCCTAATGATTTCTAAGGAGACATGGATAAAAGGATGCATAAAAGTAAATATACTCTAAGGAAGGTGATGCACCAAGAAAGGGTGAGAAAATCCAAGTTAGTGAAAAATAGAGAAAACAAAGTAAGAGAGGGCATGTGAAGGCACCACAGTCCAAAACAGATTCAATTTCCTATATTCATAAAACACAACACGTTATAGATCCTGTGAAGAGATAGATATATGCACAATATACCTACAAACATAATGGAAGGAAAAAGATGCAATGTCATACAAGCTAGGGAAAAAATAGCCACAAAACATGAATTTTATTGCTAAAAACATGCACAATCCATTACAATATAGCACAAGGAAAAAATCCGTTACAAAATGCCAAAATTTGAGGCCATTAGCTAACAATAACTCAAACAATTTTGTGAGTTCCTTTGCAATACAGAAAGTATCCCTCAAAATGAGGTGTATTTTACAATATATTGGAAATTTGGGTCACCAATTGATAGGGTGCATCAAAGAGGTATGGGGAGCCATACAAATTATTACTTTTCTTACATAGGAAGTCATGGGTGCCATGCCTCATTAATTTTGGTTATTGATCTATCATTCCCAACCTACCTTCTCCCGACTGTGACTCATCCAACCATGTTGGCCATCCAACCCTACTAGGTTAGATGGAAATCCATCCTCATTAATGTACATACTCCTTTGAACAAACCGCCTGCGGCTCGCAAGATCTTCTATATATCTGGGTTGGAGGACCTGCTAACCAAGATATGTACAATTTGTGAGTAGGCCATCTAACCTCAATGTCATCCAACCTTGCAGTGAGACAACGTAAAAATACTAGGCTATACATTCTTTTTGTCGACCAACTTGGGAGTTGCCATCTTTACACCATGGGATTTAGTCATTTTTATGTCCTTAGAAAAAATAGTCTAATCCCATGCGCACCGACCTATCACCCAACAGGCGTTGGGGCTCACCCGAGGCATGCGCGGGTGTCAAGCCCCTCCTTTATGTGAGTTTTGTGAGAATACATCCCCTACTGACAGAATCTTAGATGCAAGAAGGGAAAGAACCATGCATTCATTCTAAGAGTCTTAGGATGATTTACTATAAAAATGCATTCATTTAGATAACAAGGAAAATATCAAACAGATAACATATATGATAATACAAAGAAAAGGCACTAGGGTTTATACCCATGAACAATGTATATATTTTAAAAGAAAGCCATATATTCATATTACTCTCTGTTCAATAACCTCATTACATTCCTTGAGGTCATTATAGACAAAATGTCTTAATGTAGATAAGACTTATACATTAGAATCCTAAACTATGCCTTCGAGATTAAAAATATATTCATAGACCCATCCCTCTATATATGCCATATCTCATCTGTTTCTCCTATTGAGCACCTTAACCCATATAATATACTACTATTTATGTAGATCTTTGCCTCTCTTCTTCTTCTCTATCTCTCTTGATGCCTATTGGGTTTTAAAATGGTACTTTATGAAAACCACAGTCAGGGGACATCAAGTCCTTCCTCTTTATGGGAGAGGTTCCCTTATTGAAAGCAAGTAGCAAATATTATATACAAATTTACAAATTTCATCTTAAGGTTGGACTTCTGACATCTTGAAATGATTTTTTTACCAAAATAGCTTATCAATACAAACAAATGGAAGAACTGAAGAAAGGAAAGAGTAGAATATAATAATACTTTTAGGAAATATAGATAGCAGAGTATAACCTTATACATACTGAGAAAAGGTGATACAAAACATAATCATTCTCATTCATAGCCTAGGATATCATTTCATAGACACAAAGTTCTAGAAATCATATCAATAAGAACACAAAGTTTCTTATTACAGAAGATAAATGATCCATAGATTTTAGGCAATCAAGAAGAGATAATAGATGAAGATAGAGAGAAAGGGGAAATTCTTCATATTGGTTGCTTTAGATTCTATTTACACTTCAAAAGTATCAGAGTCCAACATTTGCAATGAGCCAAGCTCTCACATTTATAGATGAAGTAAAAAGAGGAGAAGAAGAGAAGGAAGAAAATCTGATTTGGAAGCTCAACTACTAACCATCAATGCCCCTACAAATCCACCTACAATCTATCAAATCTAGTTCTGCATATCTTTGGCATGCTGAAGAAGGAAGGATGGGAGATCAGATCAACTATGATCTAGTTAGAGTAGTCGAATCACATATTAATGGCGTGAAAGAGGTTTTCTAGATTTTCACCCAAATCAAGACATCTAGTTGGTTCGCGCATCTTAAGATTTTGTCCCCTCTTTTTAATCTTGAAGTTAATCCAAATTGACACACGGCATCATCCACGAGCCTGCTCCATTTCCTTTGTATTCTACCTAAGTCCCTCCCATTGGTGGAGACATTCTGCCTGACCCAAGACACGTGGAGGGTGGCATAAGTTTGGAACTTCCCGAACTTTGCTTTTGAAAGAGCACCGATTGGATGCATGGAGGCTTCCATAGACTCTAGAATTTTCAACAACCGACTATGTCCCCTCTTGATTCTGACCACGTGGTGAGCTGGTGCTCATTTGGGGACCGCCTCGATTTTAACCTTGAATATGTGTCGAGCTGACACATGGAAGCTTCCTTTGGCCTGGGACACGTGGATGGCTGGCGCTAGTTCAGGGTCTCTCTTTGGGCCACACCTTTGAAGTTACACCGATGAGGCATGTGGAGAGTTTGCACTCACTTAGGATCCTATTTTGAACTTGGCCTTTGGAGGTGCACCATTGGGATGCATGGAGGCTGGTGCTAGCTCTTCATACTTAGCCGATTCAATGGTTGGCTTTATCTTTTCGAACTCTGACCACGTGGAGGGCCTGCACACATTTGGGGTCTCTGCTTTTATGCACCATACCAAAAGTGCATCGAAGAGACATGTGGCACCTTCCATAGTCCTTCTATACTTAGCCAATTTAGGCCTCGATTGAAATTGTGCCTTTCCATTTTGACGTTCGTTGTGGGCTTAACATTTGAATTTTTCCCTTTTGGAAACAAAACCAAAAATTTCCAAAGTGCCCCGATGACCCATCTCCCTACTTTGAATTTTGATTGTGGGATCAAGATTTGACTTTATCCCTTGGCATGAGCGGGGCCGCAGTTCACTTTATCACTTTACGTCTTTTATGGAAACAAATCCAAAATTCCTAAAGTGTCTTGACAACCTGCCTCTCCGCTTTGACTTTTAAATGGATTTTCAATAGATGGCTTCAGTGGAGTTGCGACTCATTTTTGTAACTTTACTCCTTTTGGAAATAAAGCCAAAATCTTCAAAAGGCTTCGACGACCTGCCTTCCCCCTTCGAACTTAAAAATGGCCATGTGCCCTTTTGCGGGCCTTAGGCATTCTTTTATACTTTTACGCCCTTTGTGCCATAATGCATCAAAACACGAAAAGGGCCTGCCTTTCGCCATAGCTCGATTTGACCAATCAAGATCCTTTGGGCCACGGGGCCAATTTGATACTTTGTAAAAATAACAAAAGTGACAAGTTCACCAAATAAACCCACCACGCCGCATCCAATTAGAGAGGTCCACGTATCCGTAGACATTGGAAAAGAAATTGACAGGAAGATACGCCCATCATTCATGACTGTGGAAAAATATAGAGAGGGGAAACTCCACCATTTACGCCTGAATAACAAATTGCTCCTTGTGGAAAGAAGAATTGTAAACAATACCAGGCTCGATGTGATCCATGGCCATAGAAAAAGGATTTGAAAATTTCATTCAAATGAAGGAAACAATTTTCAAGCATCCAGATGGGAAGACAAATTTTTTATCAAACCATGCAGATTGCAAGATTTTAAATTAACAGGGCAAGATTACAAATGAGCACCAATTTCTTCAAAGCATGAATTTTTCTATCTCTCTAGACTTCTCACTCTGCTCAAACATCTCTCAAAGGCACCAACTCAAAATTTTCAAAACTTGACTTGAAAAAATGAGGGGGATTTTGAGGGTGACAACAACTGGCTCTTTTTGGGGATGACTTGGCTTGGATAGAGGAACGAGGAAAGATCAAGAACCATAGAAAAACTTTGGGAAAGCATATCAGTGCCTTATCCATTGGGAAAATAGAGTCAAATGTGAAGCAATACATAAGACAACACACACATAAGGGAAACAAACCAAAAAGGAAAAACAAAACATAGAACACAAAAAGGAACAGAAAGGAAACAAGCCAAAACAAAGAAAGAAGAGGATATTTACAGGGGAAAGAAGAAAGATGTACAAAATTTACACAACTCTAGAGACAGGATGAGAAAAATAGGTACCTTTGTGGAACAACATAGTGAAAGTATGAGGCACCCGTGAATTGAAGATGAGTAGTTGGGCGTACCAAAATATCATGGGAACACTATGTGGCTTGAAAAGAAAAATTGAGGAAAGAAGACCATCCAGATAGTGATACTCCATACTAAAAACATTCAGTCCTTGTGAAGAACTAAATATCTTCTTGAGGCTCCTCTTATGTGGATGAATAGTGCCATACAAAGACTTGTACGACCCTCGACTACCTTCATACTGATTTCTAGCACATCACCAAACTCTGACAACTAGATCCATGAGAAAATCCAATCCCAATAGTGTCAACTCCCTGTTTTGATGGAATGATGCTAGCATATGAATGAAGATTGCAATTATCACCATGGCACATCTCATGAGAAACATAAAATTCCATTGAATTTTCCTTGTAACCATCTTCAAGAGGAATTTGGAAAAAGGTACTAGATGGTTTACCATTAGGTGTAATCTTGACCATGTTTCTGAAAAACATACCTGCTGTTTTTACAAAATCAGCACCTGATTCTAGAAGATCATGACTCTTAGGTACAAGTTGCATTGCTGATTTGTCTTCATGATTAGCAAGGAATTGAAATGCTATCAGACTAAGTAAAGATTTATCAACAACATCATCCTCTTCCTTTTTTTTGCATTCCGAAGGGTGAGTTGAGACAGGATTATCATAGTTGTGAAGAAAATATTCCAGGCATGGCTCTCCATTTTCTATTTGTTTCGAAGGACTGCAAAAAGGCTCATGTGTGCTCATCTCATCCATAAGATATAACAGGGGAACTAGTGATCTCATTAATTTATTTTTCTTTGGGCACATGCACTTGTTTATCTTTGAGAGAACTTAAAACAACAAGAGAATGGTCCATAATGATCTTCATCTCATTGTATTGAAATTCTCCAATCATAGGAGAGAGAGGAAATTTGTCCATTTCTTCTTTGATATCTTCTTCATTAGAGGGCACATACTCCCTAGGCAGAGTTTCACTTCCTTCAAAATATAACTGATTGAAGTTATCTTTAAGCCCCAAGAAAGAGAGAAAGTGTTGATCATCATTGAAAACCTGCCAGTTGCTTGCATTATCTGGCACACTAGGCCTATGAGTCATTTCAATAGTAAATTTCTCTTGAGAGAAATCTGGGTGAGGAATCAACAGAGATCCTGAGACAACTAGAGAATCAACTCTAGTATTCTTTTCTCTTGGCACAACTTCAATGGAGAAAGCATCAAGAAACTCGATAGAATCCTAGACAATATTTCTAAAATGTTTCAATCTCCTATCCTTGACTTGGTAAGGATCTCTGACCTATTTCACAATCAACTCTGCATTACCACAAGCATGAATATTCTTCACTCCCATTTCTTTCGCCATGTTCAACCCAAGGATGAGAGCCTTATACTCAGTCTGTATTGTTTGCATTTTCAAAATAAAGCTCGAACAAGAATGGATGAATCTTCCCTTCTGGAGAGATCAACACCACACCAGCTTTAGAGCCAGCTGAAGAACAACTTCCATCAAACTCCAGAGTCCAAATGCCATTGGGATCATGAATCACTCCCTTAGGAAGTTTTGCCTCATCTTCTGACATGATCATGTAGTTACCATGCCCTATATCTTCATAGAGTATTTGTGCTTTTGGATCATCAGTATTTTGCACAATATACTCAGTTTGCTTCTCTGGTAACAAATTTTTTATTTTTTCATTGACCGGGATCAAAGCATGCGACTAGTCCATCTAAATTTCACCTCCTACCTCCTTACAGAAATTTCTACTCAGCAACATACCATAGGAGGGGGGAATATCAGCTACTAAAATAGTGGCTTTGACTCTTTTCTCTGGAAAAGTAGTGAAGGCTACTTGTGCATATTTAATTCTCCCAACTAGAGGTACTTCTCTACTCTCCATGGAATAGCAGGAACCAAAGGTACGTGTTAGAGTCAGTGCAAAGCATGAGCTACTTTTACAGGCATTACATTGTCTGATGCCTCTGAGTCTATAACACAATTATTGAGTTTATGGCTAGCTATGAGGAGAGTCACATAGAATGGTTCAATTTTCTCATTAGGGAAGTGATTTGCAGACCACAAAAAGCTTGGTTGAGGTGAGGAAGATTCAAGAGGGAGTGGGAAAAATACCTTTAGAAGTATTGGATGAGGCTTTGGATTTGGAATTGACAAAGTTTACCATTTTAGCAAAGGCTTTTGGATGGGTTTGGTAAAACTCTACCTCTGAAATTTGGATTTTGGTCTTTTTGAGGTGATCAATAATATCAAAAGACCCGAGAGGTGGATGGGGCATCACTACTAGGAATAGGAGAAAATTTTGATTTATTAGTTTTAGGAGTTGAAGGAAAAGAAGTTTTGGAAATAGAAGTAGAAGGAGAAGGATTAGCATTACTCACCTCTTGTGTGGAGGTAGTGGGAATAGGAGCTCCTCTTCTTACAACCACTAGAATAGTTATAGGAAACTCCTTGGATTTCTTAGCAGGCTACATCACTTTTTCTTTTCTATTCATTTGCTCTTGAGTCATAACAACATATGACTCACTATTCATATCTACCACTCTTTCATCATATTCATCTTCATCATCCATACCTTCAGTGGTGAGGAAATGAGCTTGAGATCCACCAAGTTCCTCCTGTTCTTCATCAACCTCTTCTTCTGGGTCTTCATAGTCTTCATTAAAATCCTCATCATTAGGTTCTTGAAATTCACAAGTTGCATTGATTGGAACCTTGATAGGTGGGCCTTCAATAGCCAATTTATTCTAAGAAGGAGGTAATCGGTTCCTAGGCTGAAAATTCCTTCTTGGAATATCTTGATAAGGAGTATCTTTGAGCCAATTATCGTTTGATGGCAATGCGATCATTGCCAACTTCTACACTAACCGATCTGAATTGGCTTTAGGAGAGGAAGAGGAGGATGCTTTAGGATTGGAGGGTTCTCTTTTCAATTTACCAGACATGATCAGATCATCTTCAACACTAATAGCCAATCGTTGATCAACATCCAAAGTTGCAAGGTTAGCTCTTCTTAGTGCATAACTTACTTTAGGTAATTGGGCATTAAGGAAGAAGCACTTTTGGATTTGATCCATAAGATGAGTGTTCTCTGGAATTTTATGAATCAACTTGTTTAATTTAGCCACAAACTACCTCATGGGCTCGAATGGTTCCTTCTTGATATGAGAGATTTGAGCTAATAGAGCATGCACATCTTCAACAGGTTTGAAACGTTGCTCAAACTGAGTTGTCAAGGTGGTCCAATCAGTAATTGACCTAGCAGGAAGATGATAGAACCAATCAACAACATTATCCTGCAATGTTTCTACAAAGAGCCTGATAGAAATGTCTTCATGCTCAATCCCAAGAATCCCACATGCAACGCTGAAGGCTGCAATGTGTTCATCTGGGTGTACCTTCCCATCACCTCGAATTTAGGAAAACCTTTCCTACTACTCCTGGGTAACTCATGCAATGGTTGAGGAAGAGAAAGAGGCCCAATCCGTTGTCCCCAAGGTAGAGGTGCTGCCATCTGTGGGAAGATTGTTTGAAGGGGAACTGAAACACCAGCAAGTATCAGAGCAAGAAGATTAGGGCTGAGTTGTTCTAGAGGAATGCTATTCTTGGAATTTCTATCTTTAACAGGAGGTGTGCTTGTAGAATGAGTTCCTTTGTTCCTTCTTGCTAGAAGAAGAGAGAATTTTTGTTGCTCCAAAAGTTGAAAATGAGAATCTTCAACCCCGAGAGATTTCTTCCCACATGTATATTGTAGAGAGCTTCCTTGGACAAAAAAAAGATCTTGAAGTTGTTTAGAAAGGGATAAGTTGAAACGAAATCCTAAGCGGTGTCAACAAAAATGTTGGTGATATGTTTGAAACAAAATCCCAAGCGAGTTGCTTAAAAATGTTGGCGATATGTTTTAAAAAAAATCCCTAGTGGAGTTGCCAAAAACTGTTGGCGATATGTTTGAAACAAAATCCCAGTGGAGTCACCAAAAAAATATTGGGTTTTAAAATGGTACTTTATCAAAACCACAATCAGGGGAAAACAAGTCCCTCTTCTTTATGGGAGAGGTTCCCTTATTGAAAGCAAGTAGCAAAGCTTATATACAAATGTACAACTTTCATCTTAAGGCTGAACTTCTGACATCTTGAAATGCTTTTTTACCAAAATAGCTTATCAATACAAATGAATGGAAAAACTGAAGAAAGGAAAGAGCAGAATATAACAATACTTTCAGAAATATAGATAGGTTATACATACTAAGAAAAGGTGATACAGAACAAAATCATTCTCATTCATAGCATAAGATATCATTCCATAGACACAAAGTTCTAGAAATCATATCAATAAGAACACAAAGTTTCTTATTACAGAAGATAAATGATCCACAAATTTCAGGCAAACAAGAAGAGACAATAGATGAAGATAGAGAGAAAGGGGAAATTCTTCTATATTGATTGCTTTCGATTCTATTTACACTTCAAAAGTATCAAAGTCCAACATTTGCAATGAGCCAAGCTCTTACATTTATAGATGAAGCGAAAAGAGGAGAAGAAGAGAAGGAAGAAAATCTAATTTGGAAGCTCAACTACCAACCATCAATGCCCCTGTAAATCTACCTACAATCTATAAAATCTGGTTCTGCATGTCTTTGGTGTGCTAAAGAAGGAAGGATGGAAGATTATATCAAATCAGATCTAGTTGAAGTAGTCGATCACATATTAATGGCGTGAAAGAAGTTTTCTAGATTTTCACCCAAATCAAGACATCCAGTCAGTTCTCTATGTCATTTGGCATGTAATGACGTTGAGATATTTCCAAAAGTCCTTTCTTGTCCCAAATTTGAGCTTCAAGTTGAAAGACATGGTTGTCTAAAGGTGTGGGGTTGGGTGTTTAACACGGGCTTGCAATATGCGAAAGGGTCTATCCATACAGGGGCCATGTGGTGACCTCACACGTCTTAAGATTTTTCCCCTCTTTTTACTCTTGAAGTTACACCCAACCGACATGTGGTCTCATTCGCAGCTGCTCCATTTCCTTTGTATTCGCCTAAGTCCCTCCCATTGGCGGAGACATTCTGCTTGACTCGAGACACATGGAGGGTTGGCACACGTTTGGAATTACCCCTCAAACTTTACTTTTGAATGAGTGCCGATTGGATGTGTGGAGGCTTCCATAGACTCTGGACTTTTCATCGGTGCCGGCTCGTCCCCTCTTGATTCTGACCACTAGGCAAGCTGGCTCTCATTTGGGGACCACCTCCAAATTTTAACCTTGAAGATGCACCGAGCTGACGCGTGGAAGCTTCCTTCGGCTTGGGAGATGTGGAGGGTTGGTGCTAGTTTAGGGTCTCTCTTTGGGCTGCACCTTTGAAGTTGCGTTGATGAGGCATGTGGAGAGTCTGCACTCACTTAGGATCCTGTTTTGAACTTGGTCTTTGGAGGTGCACCATTGGGACACGTGGAGGATTGGCGCTAGCTCTTCATACTTAGCCGATTCAATGGCTAGCTTTGTCTTTTCAGACTTTGACCATGTGGAGGGCTTGCACACGTTGGGGTCTCCGCTTTTGTGCACCATACCAAAAGTGCACTGAAGAGACACGTGGCACCTTCTGTGGTCCTTCTATACTTAGCTGATTTGGGCTTCGATTGAAATTGTGCCTTTCTGCTTTTGCCTTTCAATGTGGAATTAAAATTTGGCTTTTTCCTTTTGGAAACAAAACCAAAAATTTCCAAAGTGCCCCAATGACTCGTCCCCCGCTTTGAATTTTTAACGCTGGCTCAAGATTTGACTTTATCCCTTGGCATGAGCAAGGCCGTGGTTCACTTTATCACTTTATGCCTTTTATGGAAACAAAGCCAAAATTCCTAAAGTGTCCCGACAACCCACCTCTCCACTTTGACTTTTCAACAAATATTCAATACATGGCTTCAGCAGAGTTGCGGTTCATTTTTGTAACTTTACTCCTTTTGGAAATAAATCCAAAATCTTCAAAAGGCTTCGACGACCTGCCTTTCCGCTTCGAACTTAAAAATGGCCATGTGCCCTTTTGCATGGCCTTAGGCATTCTTTTATACTTTTACGCCCTTTTTGCCATAATGCATCAAAACATGAAAAGGGCCCACCTTTCGCCATAGCTCGATTTGACCAATCAGGATCCTTTGGGCCATGGGGCCAATTTGATACTTTTGTAAAAATAACAAAAGTGACAAGTTCACCAAATAAACCCACCACGCCGCATCCAATCAGAGATGTCCACGTATCCGCGGATGTTAGAAAAGAAATTGACAGGGAAGATACGCCCATCATTCATAACTATGGAAAATTACAGAGAGGGAAAACTCCACCATTTACGCTTGAATAACAAATTACTCCTTGTGGAAAGAAGAATTGTAAAAATACTAGGCTTGATGTGATCCACGGCCATAGAAAAGGATTTGACAATTTCATTCAAATGAAAGAAACAATTTTCAAGCATCCAGAAGGGAAGACAAATTTTTTATCAAACCATGCAGACTACAAGATTTTAAATTAACAGGCGAGATTACAAATGAGCACCAATTTATTCAAAGCATGATTTTTCTATCTCTCTAGAATTCTCACTCTGCTCAAACATCTCTCAAAGGCACCAACTCAATTTTTTTGAAAACTTGACTTGAAAAATGAGGGGGATTTTGTGACAACAATGCCCTTTTCTCAAAGAACCAGCTTTTCCTTCTACCTGAGCATCTTTATATATAGATTTATCATCCATTGTCATGCCTTCTTAAAGTAATAGATCGGTTTCCAAGTGTCCATGTGGTCCTTCAATGGAGCATGATTCTTCCCATCCGAGCTCTCCACTTTCTACAATGATGTCTTTCTAGATCCTTCCATTGTATGGAATATTCCTTCCTTGACCATCGAGTTTCCAGGCTGGCACCTTATCCAGCTTAGGTCACACTTTTCTTGTGTTCTTCCTTAAACACCGAATATGGCTAAGTCTTGAAACCATTTCCTTTGCCTTACGCATGTGCCTTGGGTTCTGCTAAACCCTTCTAAAACCCTATCCTACGCACCTTTACCCTATGCGTCCTTCTTCATATAGGCCCCGCACACCCACACACCTTATTGTACTTAGCCAATATTATTCTCAGTGGACTCTAAGGTGAGTGGATGCCTCTCCATTTTGAGGATACAAGTCAAATCCTCTAGGCACTGCAAGGATGATTCATATTTTTTCTTAGGTGGTGCTAGGTTGGGATGCTTTAAGACAATAACATTTACAATCATTATGATTTTCTTGTGTAATTCACACACCCTCACCTTCTCCTCTTTCAATTCACACTTTAACCACGTGTTGATATGTTCTTCTTGTTTCAGGTCCTTACTTTTCTTGATAAGATCCTCCTCCTATTTCTGTAACTCTGCCTCAAGGAATCTCACCCTACCATTCCTCCCAAAAAGTATGGCCTCAACCTTAACGTCAAATTTTTTGAGTGCATTGAAGACTTTCCCATATAACAATTATTGAGCATTAACATAGGGGTTTATCCATTTTTCCTCCGGTATCTTCATTAACACCCCTTGGCTTACCTCAAACTCAGGTTCATCGACATGTGATTCAAACACCCAAGATAACATCTTCTTTGTTCGTGGGTATACACCTTCTACGTCAAATGAGGGCATGGCTAGGAGTTGTTCTGTTGACATGGTGATCTAGAAGGGAGCACATAGCATTTTTCTTAGATTGTTGATGTAACCCATTCCTTTCCCTTGTGCTGCCACCATTCTCTTCACTAGAAAGCTCACCGTTAGGTTGGGATCTCCACCCATGTTGCCATACTCCTTTCCAATGCTTTCTTCCTTAATCTCCTTCATCACTTCATCTCTGTTGTGCTCTAATTATCTTGCTCCATAAACATTTTGATGATGCATAAAACTTCTCTCTCTATGGCCTCCTCTATTTTATCCTTGGTGAGACTTGGGGTCCTTTGATATTTTTTGTTCACTTCTTTGCTCACCCCTTTGCCTTGAGCATCTGCTTCTTCCTCACCATTCTTCCCTTTGCTTCCTTCTTCTTCTGAATTATGTATATCATACACGGGATGATTCTAAACTTATTCATCCTCATCATCATCCCTCTCACCCCTGTAGGCCTCCAAGTCCTCCATTTCCTCTGATTCTACCTTCTTTGTCACCTTCTGTTTCTTCCTAACTGGTGATTCCAATATAGGAGATTCTTCCCTCTCTTTCTCTTCAGTGGGTGAATCCTTCCTTGGAGACTCTTCTCTTGTGAGGGGATCCTCTTGCTCTGGCACCTCTTCTTCTAGGGTCTTCTCCTTAACTGGGGACTTCTTCCTACATGTGTAAGTGCTTCTCTTAGTGCTTGTTTCCGGTGCGCCCACAGATTACATTGTCTACACACTTGGTGCCTTCTTCTCCTACACCTCTTCTCTCTCCCTCTTCTTTAGCATGGCCTTCTTTCTTCTTGTGGGGTATTCTAGAATGGAGATATCATTTTCTAGGTAGGTGCCCTTCTCAAACTTTGGCCTTATGCGTAGATATACCCTTGTTGTAGCCCTTTCGGTGATTGGCAATGTTATTGGTTTTATCATCTGCACTTCGTGGGAGACATATTTCTCCACATATGTGTGCTTATTTGGATATAAGAGCTTTTGGTGCAGCTTGCAGAGGTCTTGATCTACCTCACTAATGTCACACCTTAGTCGGCCTCCTTAAAATGGTTGACCCCCACTTGGAAGTATTGCGCAGGGAAAGAAAACAGTAGCTTGCACCATGGACTCTTAGTCCCATTTATTAAGGTGAATTAGACAATACAAAAATATGATATACAAAAACTCCACTTCCCCATTTATGATTGCAGAAACCGATCGGGTATCCTCCACTCTACCCCAAATACATCGTGCATCCATTTGTACCATTTTTCTAGGCGCGCCTTGTGAGCATCATCATGGTCTCACAAGTATATTTCTCAAACCTTTTCGTGGGCAAGGGATTTTCTTCTGGATACTCCCATATGAACTTCTCTAGCCCATCGGGCACTCCAATCTCTCGAGAAGATGATGGTGAGGATAATGTTGCTGAATAATATCTTCTCTCCTTCCTGTGCACTGCTAATGATCTCATCTATGCAATGTAGGTGGATAAGTTATAAATGGTTCCTTCAGAAATCTTCCGACATACATTCAACCATGCCTTGTTCACTTGTGTCCACCTTTCTTGATCATTCAGCTTGGTAACCAAGCACGTGACCATCCTCATAATAGGGTTGGGGATATCTATGATATCAAAATAATGTGAACCCTTTTTGTAGTCATAGGCCTCCACAGTTTCCTTGATGGCCTCCTTATCATCCAAGTCATCATCTATGGAGTCTCCTTCACAAATCAGGCCAGTGAACTTTGATATGAGTTGAGGAGTTATGCACATTTTGTGGCCTACAAAATAGAAGTGGTCTTCATGTATGCATGACATTAACCATTGGTATAACTACTTGGGATTTCCAAAATAGGGAAACTCATATAGTTGTAGTAACCCGACCTTCTCTAACTTCACCTTCACTTCATTACTATAGATCGACATTCCTTTTGGTGTCCTCTTGTTAGTTGGATGAACTAGTTCCAAATTCCATCTCTTTTTCTGTAGTGCTTGTGTGATGATTTTAGTCACTTATGACCATCTTCCTTAAGTGTGATTCCCACTCTTTCCCTAACAACACTCCATTTGGGTATTGCATTTCGCATACCACTCTTCATTGGAACTAGCGATGGCAGTGGTTTGTTTTCCTTTTCCCTTGCCCTTCTATTTCTTTGGCAAGATGGTTGCCTTCTTTGGTGCCATTCTACTTGTCGGGTTAAAAATTAAATTCCTCCTTGCTCTACTCTACTACTCTGCTCAACTCTAAGGCTCAACTCCGCGAAGAATCCTCCTACCTCCATGCCCTAGCTACCAAACCCTAACTAGGAAAACCCTTCCACAAGACGGAATACTCCAAAAGAACTCTCCCCACACCCGTACTCCTTCCACTCCGGTTCACAGATCAACCTAGTTGCACACTTAGATCTCTATGATTCTTCTTCCTTCGCAAAAATCTCTCTAGATGCCCTAGTTCACAAGATCTCTTCCACTTTGTAATCGTAAGGTAAAATAATGATTCACCCAACCTCATACTTATAGCTTTTTCCTCCTTTCTAGCAATAAATGTTATGCCACCTACTAACGTACTTAGCATTAAATGCATCTTTTTCCACTAAAGTCGACCTTAAGTGTCCTTACCCATGTGCCAATCCTGCACGAAAAACTCTTTACAACCTTCTCGACACACAAAAATCCTTATCGACCAAAGACTCTTATGCGCACGTCTACGGCACCAAGGCACCTCTTCTATCCTTTACCCAAATTTTCCCTCACCTACCTCATGTTGTTTATGCGCTTTTCCTTCTCTCGTAAGTGGTATTTGTAAAGCCACATCTTGTCGTAAACCATTCTCATCCATCGTTTTCCCACGTGATTTCTATCCTTTAACCGGGCCATTTAAATTTTACTGCCAACTTATACTTCACTTCGCACTACTCCACCCCACACTAAAATAGATGCACGTTCCTCTACGCATACACAACCTTTTGAAAATAATGTGGTTACCAAGGCATATAACAGTAAAAAAACAACGGAAAGGAACAAACGATGAGAAAGGTAAACACAAAGAAAAGAAAAAAATAGATAAAGGGAAATTCTAATCTAACTGGAAATACCGCTTATTTAAAAGCACAAGGAAGGCTTATTTATAGTAGGGCTTCAGCCTACTCCCATTGAAATGGCTAGGTAGATTTGTCCCATCCAAAGTGCTTATAACTGACATGCGCTTGAATCAATGATGTATGAGATGATGTAAGGGCCCAACTAATGGAATTTCAATTTCCCAGGATGGTGTAGAAACTTGGAATCATACAAAAACCATCTGCCCAACCTCAAACTTTTTATTCTTGATATGACAATCATGCCATGCCTTTTGTCTAGCCTTTTCAGTCTTCTGACTCCATCTAGCAAGTGACCACTTTTCATTTAACTGCATCAATTTCTCAATCCTTTCCTCGAGCACTTATTCATCATCTAAACCTCATGCGTGCATTATATGTAGTGATGGTAACATGAATTCAATGGGAAAAACAACCTCTACGCCAAACACCAATTGAAACGGTGTGGCCTTATTCAATCTTTTGTAGGTTGTCTTGTATTCCCATAGAATGGCTGATACTTTGTCATCCCAATCTTATCTTTCAACATCACAAATCTTGGTCAACGTGTGACTTAGTATCTTGTTAGATGCCTTAGTGGTTTCATTTTCCTGTGGATGATAAGGGTAGTCTTGTGATGGGGTACCATAAACTCTGCTAGTAAAATCTTGACCATCTCCTTGAGAAAATGTGTACCCCTATTGCTAGTCAAGCTCAAAGGACATCCATACCTACTAATTATGTTCTCCCATAAAAATCTAGCAGCTATTACTGCAGTGAAATCCTTTGTAAGCACTTCTTCTTCCCATCTTGTCAATTAATTAGTGCAAATAATGATATAGTGTGAACCAGTCCTTCATGCGATAGGTGAAATTGGCCCTACAAATTTGATTGCCCATTTTTCAAATGGTTTTGCACTGGCTATCGGCCTTAATGGAATTTCATCCCTCTTTCCAGGTTTTCCTAGGCACTGACAATGGTCGCAGGCCTTGCAAAATTCAATATAATCCTGGTAGATGGTTTCCCACCAGAGCCCTGCCATTAGAATCTTCCGCATGGTAGCATTTCCTGCATAGTGTCCTCTTGCAATCCCACCATGTGCTTCCTCTATAATTTCCATACACTCATGTTCCAATACGCATCGGCACAAAACCTCATCACGTCCTAAATTATATAGATCTCCACTAATCAACATGTAAGGTGTGACACGTATAGCCAATTACTTCCTCTCTAGATCCTTCATCCCTTCTGATGCTACACCTATTTTCAAGAATATTGCAATATATTCTAAGTCTGAGGGTGCATACCAAAACGTAAATAGTTGTGCATCCAACATGGTATCCTCAATACTTTGTGTGTCCTCTCCTGAGTCAATTCTCGATAAGTGGTTAGGTCCTAAATTACTTTTTCTTGGTTTTACAACCACTGTGAACTCAAACTCTTGAAATAATAGGACCCAATGACATATGTACCCTTTTAAAATTGGCTTATTTACCAAGTACTTCAGTGCCATGTGATTTGTGTAGAATATAAAAGGTTTTGCCAAAGAAATACTACCTAAACTTATGCAACATGTAGATAATTGATAATGCCTCGTGCTCAATAGTGGTATAATTCTATTCTGCTGGTGTCAACTTCCTACTTACAAAACACAAGGGGTGATCAACAATCCCCTCACTAGGCTGTGCTAGTACTGCTCCAATGGCTATTCACGAGGCATAAACATGCACATGGAAAGGCTTATCCCAAGAAGGAAAGCATAGTATGGGCACAATGACAAGTTTATCCTTCAAAGTGTCAAATGCCTTCTACTGTGCCTCTCCCTAATGAAAGGCACTCTTGTGCTTTAGCAATTCTTCCAAGGGCACGGTGATCTTGGAATATCCTTTGATGAACTTCTTGTAGTACCCCATATGCCCAAGAATTATGCACACTGCGCTTTGACTAGTAGGCTCCCCAATCCCACAATAATTACAAATTTGGTGAGATCCACTAATAAGCCTTCCTTACATATAATATGCCCCAACAAGGTTCCAAATGGAGTGGAAAGACACATTTCTTAATGTTGAGGGATATCTGAACTTCCAACATATCTCAAACATTAGCCTCAAATTGTCACAATGGTCTTTTACTAGCCCATACATCGTCTAGTCATCCAGGTAGACTTGAAGAAATTTATGGATGAAGTCCTAAAATGATTGTACCAAAATGCGTGAGAATACAACATGTGTATTTTTCAATCCAAAAGGCATGACCATATAGGCAAAAATTCCCCACTCAGTGGAGAAAGTTGTCTTTCTTTGGTCTTCCTTTACAATCCTAACTTGGTGATACCTTGAGAACTCATCCGTGAAAGAGTAGACCTTGCACCCAGCTACTCCCTCTAGAATTTCTTCAGTAAAGGGGGTTGGGAAAGTATCGATGACACATATTGCATTAAGGTCCCTGTAGTCAACACAAATCCTTTGACTTCTATCCTTCTTGATATTAATGACCATTGGCTTATCCACTCTGATTCCTCCACAACCTCAATGATGCCTAAAGTGATCATCTTATCTATTTCCTCCTTGACCCACATGTGCAAGTTTAGATTCATCCGATAAGGCCTCTTCCAAATTGGGTGCACACCTTCCTTCAACTTGATCCTCATATCCCCTAAGGAATGCTGGACACCTTTGAGTTCATGGTACCCATGTGGGAACAAATCCTAGAATTCATGTAACAGATAAATGATATTTGAAACTTCTTTCTCTAACCAATAGTCCCC
Source organism: Taxus wallichiana var. yunnanensis (assembly GCA_018340775.1). Classification (NCBI taxonomy): domain Eukaryota; kingdom Viridiplantae; phylum Streptophyta; class Pinopsida; order Cupressales; family Taxaceae; genus Taxus; species Taxus wallichiana. The sequence goes on from CM031236.1 coordinate 43,742,806, forward strand.
AATGATAGCTTCCTTAGGTTCTCGCATCTCACCAAAGTTAACCTTATTTGTTTTCAAGGGCTCACGGTAGGCACGTGCTCTCATCATCGCTATCTATGACTTCAAGTGTACTTATGGAATGGTTAGCATCCAAAATTTCCATCTCTTCACCATCTACTACATAGACCATCTTTCATTTTTCCTTTTCAATGCACGTGCACTCAAGCTGTATTTCTTCTGATTCTTCTTCATTGAGACACGTCTCCAAACAAGGTTCACCTAACAACTCCAGTAACCTATCTTCTGCCATAACACTATCTCCCATTGTAAGGTGCTTGACAACTTGCAACACCTTATCCAATGATGGCTTGGTACTTTGATACTCAAACACTTGAATGAGATCAACCGCTAACTCCTTGGAATTCCATATCCGACAACATATCTAAGAGTGAATATAACATGCACGCGCATGACACCATAGGGTGAATATAAATTATGTACCCATAAATAAGGTTATAAAGCTTTTGTGCCCTCTATCCAAGCCTTATCACATCTTTGGATATGGGAAGAGGCAGGTTCTTTGCCATGGTAGTCTTAGATAATAGTGGGCGCGTTGCTTTTGCAGAATCTTACAGAGAATGCGACTCTTACCTCACACCACTCTAGGAGACTCTCGTGATGAGTTACCCACAACATGCTGCAGTCTCGAGAAAGTTATAACTGAGCATACTTCTCCTTTCATCCTCATTTTTCCATTGAGCCTCCATTTCTCGTAAGAAATCATCAGGGCTTTCTCCTCTAGAGTAACTTGGTAGCTTCTTTCTTCCTAGGCACTTGAATGAGCGTGCCTTCATCACCCTTATTACAGATCCTCTTAATTGTTTTCCAATCAACTCATAAGTCCCATGCACCCAATTATCACATGATATGCTAGTTGTATCACTCATCAACTGAGCATATTCAAATTGGATAGCTCCTTCTGTAGGATGAATTATTTCAGGGTCTTTGATTGAGCGCACATAGATTCTGTCAAGGACTTCATCTCCTAAGGGCTTGATATAGGGTGCTAACTTACCATATGTTAAAGGAATGATCACACTTTATTCCTTGTTCTCAAAACTGATATACCCCTTATTAAACCACAGGTCAACATTGTTTTTATAACACTAGGGGCACCCAAGTAATGCTGGGAAATTATCTGCCTCGACGAGTGCCAAGACTTCAAAGTCCCTAGTGAACTTGGCCCCTTGAATAGTGATAACCACATCTTTCAAGACTCTAATGGGCATTGCCTTTGTCTTGTTTTCCATATACATCACATTCAAAGATGGTTGTAATGTGGGCCTTCCCATTTGATGCCATGCATCTAAGGTGAGAACATTAACCTCTGCTCCTGTGTCAATGAGGATATTTCTCAAAATCCACCCATCAACAATTGCATTTAATGTAATCTCTTTATCATAGTCAAGGTTGTGAGGAGGAAGGTTGGCATGTAGAACCTACCTTTTGTGCTCTCTCCCATGCATGGTACCTTCTCCCGTAACCATTATCCTAGCAAGGGAATGATATTCTCTTGCCTTAACATTTTACACACTTCCCTGACCTCATCCAGATCCTTCTGCGGAGCCTCAACATTATTCCTTTTCTCTAACTACCTTGAATGCTCCTTTAGACATTGGATCTCTCCTTGTAATCCCCGAATCACATCCATAGTCTCTTGGTACACTTCCTTTTGATGAGCAGGGTCCGGATACTTCCCATGTACCACTTCTTCCCTAACAACCAATTTTTACCTTGGCATCTCCCTTGCATGTGCAACCTCTGCTCACGTTGTCACTAGTACATGTTCTAATCTTGACTCATGCGCCACTCTTGGCATCCACTGTGGGTCAACATTATTTATACTTACCATCCCAATTCCTTTATCCATGTGGTGATATTGGCTCATGTGCTTAAAAAAATTAGGGCATTCCTTGTACTTATGTTTCTTTCCACACCATGAGCATTACAATAGATTAGGACACTTACGATTATAATGCTCTGTAGACCCAAAATTATAATAGGTTCTGTTGGTGTGAGTGATCCATGTGTCCTCCACTCACATATGGAGGGTCATCTCACATGGGTGATGTCATTAGGGTTAGGGCTTGTGTGTCATGCACTAGGGTTACTCAACACCCTATATGTATCCCTTCATTTGACATTTATGAGCATGCCAAGACACTCCACTGTCTTTTCTTGTATGTGCAAGCTTTGTTTTGTTATGCAAGCTCTTCCATTGATTGATCGATTCTTCCTTACGATTACATCGGAGCTACTTCGATTCCATCAGAGTGCAACTTCATCGTGGTGCATCATTTTTGATTTGATTCTTGTAGACTCTTTCATGGTATCAGAGCTGAGATCTGGTAAATGTGCACTCATTATTTTTTAGTTGCAATTACTCTTTCATGGTGTCGTTCTCTTACTCATGCAATATTTCTTTCGATTATTCATTTTTTTGGAATATTGATAATGTCATTAACAAGTTGTTCTTGGAAAGTGTGTTGGTTTGTTGTGTTCTTCGTGCATGTGTAGGTATTCCTGAAGCTTTCAGGGGTTTTACAGCTAAATTTAGCTGGCTGTAGCTAAATTTGGAGATTAGTTAAAATAGAGGTTTATTTTCTGGTTTTTTAATTTTTTATTAAACTCAAAATTTTTAGATCTTTGTTTTTGGTCTCTTCTTTGTGTTGCATGGTGGTTTTGCGAATATAGGTTTGAATCTTAGGTCGAAGGTTTTTTGGTGTTCTTCTCCACCAAGCTACCTTCCTCCCAACCGAGCTCATCCATTCAGCTCTCGCCACGAGCTCCTTTCAAACCAAGTTGGTTCAACATTTGTGGTTTGGAGTGGCTGGTTAAAAATTGAAGGATTTTTTTTCTCCCTGAGCTCCTTCCTTCACCACTAAGCTTCTTATCCCAACTGAACTCCCTCAACTCGCTTGAGCTCCCCCGAGCTCCTTCAAAGGTTAAGGCAGTTTTTTTTGTGTTTTTTGGCTTGGCCGAGTCATTTTCACCCGAACCGAGCCATGTCTTCTCTGCTCCGAGCTCCTACTTGCGAGTCGACCTATCCTGTGCTAAGCCATGTTCCTCTACCCCCGTGTGCATCCCTATCTCAAGCCAAGACGAGTCACCGTGTGCAGCCCCTGTTCCCTATGTGAGCTCCTCATGGCCAAATTTCCCTATGTGAGATCATCCGAGTGTTGCTCCTCTCTACATGCTCGACTGTCTTCTTTCCCGTCCATGTGTCGAGCCCATCCTCCCTTGGCCTACTCCTCCCATGTGGTCCCTTTCTCCACCGAGCTTCATCTTGCTTGGGGTTCTCCCACCTTAGGCTCCGCATACCCCGTCGCCGGCTGTCTCCACAACCGTGACCTACTGGAGCCTTCCACCGAGCTCACTCCTACCCGTTGCCCACCGATCCCTCCCAATGGCTTGACCCTTCACTCACCTTGGTCTCCTCCCTCGGGATATCTCTAACTCAGTCCACCGAGCCCACCCCAACCCCCCGTGCAGTCCCACCGAGCCCCTCTCCAATGGTCACCCCAACTCGGACCCACCCTCCTCATCTTGAACTGACGAGTGGAATTTTTATTTTCAAATTTTTGGTGGGTCTATCTTCTCAAAGGGGTGTTCCAATTTTTAGGGGGAAACTTTATTCAAAGGGAAGTATCAAATTTTATTTATTTTTAATTAGGGTTTAATTTATATTAGCTCTTAATTAAATTTTCATAATTAAATCTAGTTTTATTAATTACAAACCTAATTGATCTTATTGACGATAAAAAAATTGTTCTTTCAATAATGTTCATTGTCACCTTTTTAAGTCCAAATAGTTCTAAAATTAGCCAAATTGGGTGTTTCCAAATGATAAAATTTAGGCGTTATTATCAATTTTTTTACTAATCATGTGCTAAAGTGTGTAGTGACACCTTGAGCACGTTTTTGCCTTTCGAGTGCTTTTCCGACGTTTTGGCAATCATCTAGACCCTTCTTGTGTCCATTTTCTCATTGTATGTTACCCTTATTATTTCTTGCGACTAGTGAGTGCATCCTCCACAGTCTACAACAAGGGGGTATCCATTGTGATGTGAGATAATTTTTCTCACAACCAGGATTTGATTTTTCCCTTTTATGTTTTTGCAAGTTGTGCTTGTATACGGTGTCACTTTGCTGCGCTCCACAAAACACATTTGTGTTACCCTCTCTTGCACGTTATTATGCCGATCATGCGAGACAAGTTACCAACTATTTCTTGATGCATGCTCGGACTAGATTGTATCCAACACACTCAACTATAAATTGCCAAAAGTAGGGGGTTACTATACTTGTCCCCGGGTAGTTATATTTCACACAGACGTATTATCAGCCGAGTTTGACATCTCACATTTGTGCACCTTGCACTTTTGATTCCGCATCATGGAGGGTGCTCTTTCTAGACTTGAGCGTCGTAGGATTGCTTTACAGCCTCTGCCACTTCTTACTGGGAGAGAGAACTATTCAGCTTGGTGTGCTTCTATGGAACATTACTTTGCCTACAAGGGTCTTTCACACTTCTTGCTTGGGATAGTTCCTACACCCACTGATCATCATCATCTTATTGATTTTCTCAATAATGGTGACCATGTTTTTGGTCACATGATGATGCATGTCTCTTCATCTCACTTTGGATTCACGTGGCAGACTCAGATCCACCCCACCATGTCTGGAGCATTCTTCAGTCCCTCTATGGAGACCCTTCACATACTACCACCATTGTTGTTGCTTCTGATTATGTTGGCTCATCTATTTCCTCATGTGATGACAATTCCAATGACACAAACTCACTTGGTTCTACTTCTGATGATGAGGATTGTGCAACCGAGCTTCTAATGTTGAGAGTACTAGAGAGGACTCTTTTCCTCCTCTCACTATTTCAGAGAGTGTTGACACATCCCACATCTCATCAGATATTGAGTAGTCTCCTATACAGTATCATACAATCATCACACCAACCTCTCTTCCACCTTCAATGTTTGAGGCCCCTTTCACTCCTCTACCTTCATTAGATGACTCATACCTATCTGACATCGCTCTTCTATTTGTTGAGCCCCCTCATTAGGACGAGTATCTGCCTAACCTTAGTAGTCTTTTCATAGAGTACACTTGTGATGTACTATAGGTTCCTCATCCATCTATAGGTATTTGAGAGGAGTTAATCATCTTCATTATTGGGAGTTCCCATTTGGGACTCTTGCCACTTCCAATTTTCTCGAGACTTTCATTGATCCACCCTTGTTTGTGGATCCATTTTCTATTGTGGGGGATGTTTTATTTTCCCGCATAAGTTAGACATCCATTCTATAGGTGTTCACTCCTCATACTCGACGATTCTACACTTGTGACATTACCTTCGGTTCCTTTACACTCACTTACTAGACTTATGTCACACTTTTGTGGACCAGACTCAGAGTTATTTGTGCTTGCCTTTGGTTTACTTCATGGAGTGGGTAGACTTCCATCACATCTTTTCTATCCTTCCTAAGGGCAGACACACAGTTCGGTGTGGATGGCTCTTCTTCAGTCTAGAGGTAGAGGATCTCATCATCGACATTCTTCTAGGAGACTTCTTAGAGTTACAGAGTTCAGATCTGTCCATGACATCTTCTACATCCATCTCGTCTCCCTCTTCTTCTCTCTTCTTCATATTTTTGAGAGATTTCCCTTTTGTACATGGGTACCTTTTCAGGCTAGTCTATGGCTAGGACCCATCTTTGGCATCTTTCTTAGATTTGAGAGTGTTTTGTTCTCTTGTGGTGGATGTTTTTCCCATTGGGTTTTCCTTCATTTCTTGGGAATTATTTTGTGCATGGGTACCTCATTAGGCTTTGTACAGGACTCATTTCTCTTCTTCTTATTATTCTAGGAAGATGTTGTTTGTATATGGGCACCTTATCAGGCCTTTAGTTTTGGGCCCCATTGACACATCTTTTTAGTTGTTTAGGAGTGTTTTCTTGTTCTGTCTGACTCATCATTGCCACTACCCCAACTTCAATGAAGGGGGTGTTGGTGTGAGTGATCCATGTGTCCTCCACTCACATATGGAGGGTCATATCACATGGGTGATGGCATTAGTGTTAGGGCTTGTGTGTCATGCACTAGGGTTACCCCACACCCTATATGTATCCCTTCATTTGACATTTATGAGCATGCCAAGTCACTCCACTATCTTTTCTTGTATGTACAATGCTTTGTTCTGTTATGCAAGATCTTCCATTGATTGATTGATTATTCCTTGCGATTACACCGGAGCTACTTCTGTTCCATCAGAGTGCAACTTCATTGTGGTGCATCATTTCCGATTCGATTCTCACAGACTCTTTTAGGTTCCTTGTGGGAACTTACCTCTCCCTCCATTGTAGTTATTGCAACCATGAAATCCTTTGTGAAATCCTCTTCCATGCATTCCTCCATCAGTGTACCCTTCATAATGGTGATCGTTATCCTTGGAACTACTTGAAAGGATAGTTTGGTTCACACCAAGATCAATGGCACCATGAATCTATTCAATTAGCTTGCAATCCTTGGTATCATGGGCCATAGACATGAAGATCTTGCAATAGAAAAAAACATTCTTACCTATTGTGCGTTGTAGTAGAGGACATCTATTTGCATCATGATCCCCATGAAAAATCTCACGGTTTACCGCCATGGCACGTATCGAATTTTGAGGGAAACTATCCTTGGCATGCCCCTTCACTCCAAAATCTATGCACCAAAGACCACTACGAACCTCATGTATTTAATTTGTAGACAAATTATTGAATTGCTTATGCTTGGCCATTACAACAATTTGAGCTTCCAGAAAAGGGCTAACACCAGTATCAACGCTCCTAATAGCCTTAGCACGCATGGAAACTTCTAAGGCCTCATGTGGGTCTGTGAAAGTATTGTGTGACAAAGTGCCCTCCTAAACATCATTATCAATCCCCAAATAAACCATTGAGCATGTTGAGAGGGGTGTATGTCATATGATAGTTTTGAATCGTGCGTCATAATCCCACACACTCTCTTACATTCCTTGTTGGATTTCCTTTAGGGTGCTGATGATTTTTTTCTCAAACTCCAGGATATGGAACTCTACTAGGAAGGAATTCTTCAAAGTGGTGTAATCCCCCACCATCGATGTGGGTCATACTTCAGTACCATGCTATGCGCATTCCTTGCAACGTTATTACAAACTGACTTGCTTTTTGCTTCGAGGTAGTGATTCCCTTTACATGCCTAAAAAATTCACATTTTTGCACGTGTTTTTTGGCATCCTTAATGCCTTTGTAGTCTGGTAAGTGTAAATAAATCTCAAAGAATACTTGTGGAGGTGGCTACGGCCCTTGTCCTCATGATCCAGAACCTTGGTTCCCTCCAGTGTTTCCTCCACCACTAGATCCACTAGACCCACTAGGTCCTATCGCTCATGACCCACCAGATCCTCTAGATCTGCTAGATCAACCTTGTCCTCATGTAGCTGAAAAATGGCTTGAAGTGGTCACGCCTAGTATCCCCAATGTTTGACTAAATTACGCATTGATGGTTTGTGATATTTTCCCACTACTAGTTGTGTGTTCCGCACCACTTCTAGATGTGATACCCAAACCTTGTGTATTTGCACCTTGTCTGAAAATTCCTCCAAATATGGGAATGGTTTACACAACCATGGATGTTCCAAATGAGAAATTATATCTTCTAGGCATAGATCGGTTACTTCCACCAATACCAACTAGATTAAGAATACTTCTTCCTTCATCTAGAAAACCAAGCACCAGGGGTTGGTCACCAGATGGGTTTAGATGTGCACTGACGACTCTCCTTTGTCCATGGGATGAACTCTCATTAGAAGTTGAAGGGGCTTCTCTCCCATGCTTTCCAAGATGGGGTAACACAAACTACTTAGGTTCCATTTCCTCTGTGTGAACCTCAACTCCTTCCCACAATGTCTGCCTCCATAGATCCATCACACCTGTAACCTCATGTTGTCTAGCCATCTCCCTTTCATGAGATTCACTATACTTGAGTTGTCTCTCTTCCCCTTCCTTTTTAGCCACAATCTCTACCATCTTCCACGAACCTAGCTTGCTTTCCCAATGCTCAGAGAATCTTATCCGGCCATAAGAAATACCTCTAAAATTAGGATAATGATCAAGATCTTCATAGCCAAAGGGATAACACATAAAAATGATCCTATGGGCTCCCTCAGAAACTCAAACTTAGTAACCTCTGGGAAAGAATACATAGAAATGCCGTATTCTAGAGTATAACTGGTCAGGAATCCTTTCCACCAGTGATCAACAACACGCGTCCAAGTTAGATCTACATCCTGCAACCTTTGGTAATCATCTTGGGTCCATACACATGATCTATAGTACCAGCTTGATCTGATACATATGTTGAAATCCATTCATATAGTTCTACTTTGGAAAACAATAGAATAACATCGCATACAACTCATGGTAAATGTTCTCTTCTACTCATCTATGTGCATTGAAATCAAGTCCAATCTTGAATCTTTGAGCAAACTCGTCCTCCGTGCTCTTAAACCATGCTTCAATACTCTCCAAAGTCATACATTTTTTCATCACACATCTTAGGGACCAAGATGTATGCCATTTCTCATAAAAACTTTGAAAATAGGTCTTGGCAACGAAACCAAGATGTAGTCATTTTTATGTCCTTAGAAACAACAATCTAATCCCATGTGCACCGACCTATCACCCAAAGTGAGTGCTTTGGGAACTCACCCGAGGTACGCACAGGCATTGAGCCCCTCCTTTATGTGATTTTTGTGAGAATACATACCTTACTAACAAAAGGGTATATATACAAGAAGGGAAAGAACCATGCATTCATTCTAAGAGTCTTAGGATGAGTTACTATATAAATGCATCCATTTAGATAACAAGGAAAATAGCAAATGATAACGATCGATAATACAAAGAAAAGGCACTAGGGTTTGTACCCATGAACAATGTATATATTTTAAAAGAAATCCATTTATTCATATTACTCTCTGTTCAAGAACCACATTACATTCTGAAGGTCATTAAAGACCAAATGTCTTAATGCGAGATAAGACTTATACATCAAAATTATAAACTACACCTTCTAGATTATAAAGATGTTCATAGACCCATCCCTCTATATATGCCATATCTCCTCCTGTTCTCTAATGAGCAATTTAACCCATAGAATCTACCACTATTTCTACGATCTTTGCCTCTCTTCTTTTTCTCTATCTCTTTTGATATCTCTCTTGACACCCTTTTCTCAAAAAACCATTTTTTCCCTTCTACCCGAGCATCTCTATATATAGCTTTAACATCCACTATCATGCCTTCCTGAAGTAATAGATTGGCTGCCAAGTGTCCATGTGGTCTTTTAATGGAGCATGCTTCTTCCCATCCAAGCTCTCCACTTTACGTAATGATGTCTTTTCTCGGATCCTTCCATCGCATGGAATATTCCTTCCTTGACCATTGAGTTGTCATGCTTTGACACCTTATCCAGATCTAGTCATGCTTTTCTCGCATGCTTCCTTAAACACCAAATATGGCTAAGTCCCCTTTCCTTTGGCTTGTGCGCACATCTTAGGTTTTGCTAAACCCTTATAGAATCCTATCCCGCACACCTTTACCCTGCGCATCCTTCTTGATATAGACCTCGCGCGCCCACATGCCTTCTTGTACTTAGCCAATATTCTAAGGCCCAACATGGGCCATCCAACTAGGAAGATTGGATGGCCGTCATCTCTCGAACCATACAACCGATGGGGTTGGATGGCCGTTTAACCCTACACCATATAATGTGCCACCCAACCATCCTAATGGGTTGTCTAACTCTGTGACATCCAACATGGGGCTTGGATGATGTATAACCCTATGATGTCCAACCCAAGGGGGTTGGAAATTTTTCATCTTATTTGTATGCTTGATGACCCATCTAATTATGAGCTTGTCATCACCCTACCTCAATAGTTAGGTGATCAATCCTTCCAACTAAGCTATCTATCCATCTTAATCGACAAACCCAACCGACACACATGTTTGACCAACCCTAACATCCAACCTAGATGTACAACCCAAGATCCATCGACCCGGGCATCCAACCTAGGCATCCAACCAATATGTCCAACCTAGGCATCCAACCTAGGTGTATAACCTAGTGAAATTTCCCTAAAACTCAACAAATTTTACAATAATCCTGGTCACCAACTCCACCATTCGCCTTGATCCAAAACATGAGCTATCATAAATATTGCAAATAATTTCCCTTTTTCTATCAACTGCAAATGCTCCAACCTACTAAGTTATCCATTTTGTAGGGGTACAAAAATAGATAACGATTGGTGACTTGCAGGATGATCTTCTTGCTAGATCTGAAAGAAAAGTGACCTTAGAGTATCCATTGGGAATGGAGTCAACTTATTGCTAAAATGAGTCTACCACTTGAGGATTTATCCTTTAAAGTCTAGAGCACTAGTGGGGCCTTTAATTATAAAAGAAATCCTAGGTTGAGGACTAGTTGTTTCTTCACCAAACTTTTCCTAAACTAGAAAGTGCAAGAGCAACAAAGGCACAACTATGTACAAATATACAAAATCATACACATCCCAAATGGAACATGCAAAGAGTGCACAATAACTTATTACAAATCAAACCTAAACTAAAACAATGCAATGTGTTAAAAGCACTTGGAGGAATTACAAGCTCTAAATGTAAAAGGGTGAGAATCTCCTTTCAATAGTAGTGCTTGAGATAGATTCTGTTGACTGGAATCTACAATTCTTCTCCATCCAACTTGGATAGCTAGAAAGCATTGTTGTTTTTTTCATTTTGTGACCATGTAGGGGCCACTCCATATGGCATCAAATTTGGAATACCTTCTATATTTTTCCTTGTCTGTATCCCATTTTAGGACCAAGTCTCCCTCTTAGAAGTCTCTAGCCTTTTCCTTCTTATCAAATTTCACCTTAATTTGGGCCTCATCCTTCTCCATTTCTTACATAGCTTGATTTATGATCTCCTCAATCTCCATAAGCTCTACATACCTTACTTCCATGTGTTCAAATTCTGATAGTCCTAGCTACTTCAATAGTTCTAATGCAAGAAACTTGAAGGATATAAGCAACCTTGCCTCCCTCCCATAGAATAAACTGTAAGGAGAGTTCCTGTTGACCTTTTAGGAGTAATCCTATTATCCCACAAGGACGATTTAAACTTGGTGTGCCAAGAACTCAGTTCCTATCTAGAATCCTCCTTATAAGATTCTTGTTCATGGAATCAACTTTCCCATTACCTTGAGGGTAATAATTTGACAAGGTGCTTAAGTATATCCCATTTTGATTGTCCACTTTGTGATATTGGAATTAGGAATGCTAGAGAATTATTTGATATGATTGTGGCTGGGAATCCAAATCTTACAACAATCCCTTCATAAAAATCCAAGATTCTGGACTCATTTGCCTCCTTAAGTGCAACTACCTCCATCCACTTGGTGAAATAATCAGGCCATAAGGATCCATTTGTGACCCAAACTAGAATTTGGATTAATCACCCCAATAAAATCTAACCCCATTACATGAATGGTTTTGTAGACACCGAAATTGGGTCATACTTTCCTTAAAACCCCGTTAATTAAATTAACCATATCCTACCTATTCATATCCCCTAGGGCACATGTTAATTGAATTAATTATCTTAATTAATTTAATTAAATATCCTCACCCAACCACCTCACTCAATGACCTACCCAAACCTCGTTAATGACCCAAGATTGAGTCTAAACCTATCCTAACCAACTAGGAATTAGTCTAAACCTAGACTTAACGCCTATTAACAAACCTAAAATGACTCCTTATCTTTCCGTGATCCATCACTCAAGACTCGGAAGAAGGTTGGAGATCACACCAAAAGAGCAACAACATGGCTATTTTTGGCCAACCTAGATATTCTCGTATTGGTGATCTTGTGGTTATATCTCAACCGGCGTCGGTCACCTAACCATTACCGGTTAGCTTAAATACATTTCCAAAATCATTTTCCTAGGTGGGTCATTTGATTCAAAATCTCATACAAATAGAGAATTGGAGCACTTGAATTTCTTTAGCACTCAGGAAAAAGAAGAGACACACGAGCACTACCAACCTTAGTCACCATCCATCATCCTCTTTACAATCACAAATTCACAATAAAGAAGCATAGAGGTTTGAACTACCGTGACACGAATACAACGAATCTTCTCTCTGGATCTCTACTGTCACCGTCTTCATCACCTACGTTCTCCAATCCACTTTCAAGTAAGTATTCAACATCTCTACATTGAATCTCTAGTTTCCTTGTAGATTTATTTATTCATCTTTGTAGTCTATTTCTCTCCACACTCATAAACTTCCTTCCTTCCATCAACCCATCACCTGATCATACCTAGACCTTTTACCCATTTTTAACCTCTCCTCATCATCTTTGAGTCTTTAGAACCATTTTATGACCCCACCCTCACCATTTCCAACCTCTGTGTAATCACGGGAGTCTAAAAACCAATTCTAACAACTTTATGATAATTTCCCCTACCGACGCCGGTTAACCAACCAACATCGGTCATCTAGCCAACATCGGTTATTGTGTCTAGCAATATAGCTCAAACCAGCGAGCTAATACCCACTTCCCAATAGCCTAGAATCATTCCTAATCCTTACCAAACCTTACCCAGATCCTATACTAGACCTGCAACCCAACACTAGTCAACCAATCCTCCGTTTTGACCTTAAACAACCTTTTGAATGACCTTTCTTATTGTTTTATATGAGATACCTAAATCATTTCAATTTCAATAGGATATTTACTTCATGTATGATTTAACTAGCATTAATATTTTTATATAAAAGTGGATTGACAACCTATTCAGGAAGCATCACGCTTCCTAGATCTAGCTTCTGCTAGGCAGTCCACTCATTATTTTATTTAACTCTATTTGGTGGTATTGTTTTGCATTTATAGGTAGTTCCTCATAGCCAAAACAAAGCTCTCATAATTAAATTGGATCAAGAAATCGAACGCACACATAACCTCCATCCAACATTACAACATGTATTCCTCCTTGGCCTACTACCCTTATCTATTTCATTAATTTTCTAAGAATCCGGTGAAACATTTTGGCACGCCTGGTGGGACCCATCCAGGGTTCCTTGCATTTTTTCATTCTTAGGGAACCATTGTATGTTTGTTTCTTTTCAAAAGGAAGTTAACATTAAATTCTCTCCCTAGGAATCTTCTCTTTCTTCTACTTGTCTCAGTGACATTTGTATTTCGGGACTAAAACGAATCCTTATTTCTTTTCTTGCATTTGCATTAGTGAAAGTCATATCCTTTCCTATTCACTCTTTGTTTACATCGAATATCACATTTCGATTTGGGTTTTAAAATAATTGCATTTCATACTTCTATGTTTGCATTTTTAGCTCACATTAAAACTGAGGGCAACCTATACGTTGGAAGTCATGCCTAGCTGATGGTTGACATAATTGAATCATAGAGCACATTCTCTTCTCTCTTTTCCAAATTGCACAAAAATAAATTCACACATCTTCTTAAACAACACCTTACCTAGAAGAAGTTGTCAACGATCACACGATCAAAGGATTGATAGTGGGCACCCAGCTGGTTTCTCTGTCTAGTCATTATCTCAGAGAAAGGACTCCCCCGCCAAAAATTTACTTGAAACCACCCTTAGATCTTGCCTTTCATAGGACACCTTCTTTCCAACCAAAAAAATATGTTCTATTCACAATTCAAGTCTAAAATAACATAAGCTAAAACATAAAATTCACCCATAGGATTTCATGTTTTTCTTAGCTTTTTCTTGAGTTGTGTTTTGAGTTGTGAGGTCACGCATTCTCCATTTTATTCTTCCTTTCACACCCCACAATTATAGTTGGTGTATTTCAAATTTTTCTAGGTGTGTTAGGGTCCATTACTATCATACTCAGGTTTTACGGGTTGATAGTTTATCTGATCTAAGTAAAAAAATCAAATTATTCCATCTTTTCAAATTTCACAAAGTGACCGGCATTGGTCTAGTGTCCATCATCGATTTTATCGACCATAATCAGTTTACCTAATCATTGTCAGTTTCCATCTTTTTGGTCATTTTACTAAAAACAACACTCACCACATTTTTGTTCTTTTTGAGGTTCCTTAAAATCATCATCATACCTCTAATCTTTGAAATAACTATCAAATATTTATTTTGTCTCATTTTCATCGATGGTCACAACATTTAGCAAATTCTTGATTTCCCATAGCAACCAGATATTGGTCACCTAACCGTCATCGGTCACCCTCCTTCACCGTCATCAGTTAACCTAACCACCATCGGTTCCTGTGTTTTAATTTTTAATTAAAACGACTAGTTTCACCTCCCGGAACCTATTTTTCTCCATTTCTTCTATTTTTACGTATCATTTACGGAGAAAATATTACTAGGTCTACAATAACTCACATGGTTTTGACTCATGTAGACAAACAACCACCCTTGTGTTTCACATCATCCTTCATCCGCTTCGCCTAGCCCATCCCCACCTTCCATATTTTCACCTATGGATCCAACTCAACCCATTATCATTAGTACTAGTCACTATTGGGGTTAAACCATATAATAGTGTTACACAGATCTATAATCAGATAAATCATACAAGAAATGAATGCGAAATAACTTGAGAAGATAAAATACACAAGAGAAAGATTACACCAAATTTAATATGGTTTAACCAAAGTGTTGGCTACGTCCACCAAGAAATGACCAATATTATTATCCATTAGCTTTACGGAGGAAATACAATGAAGATATACTATCTTCCAACACCTCACAAGATGTTCAATGCTTTTGCCTCACTCAGCTACTTTATTTCTCACCAAAATACTTACATGTAAAATAATTGCTATTTATATTATCTTCTTGGTAGTTACCCTCATACAGTACATACATGCATATATATCTATTTTGGGTAACTTAACTTTTATTTTACAATCAATAAATCATCTTTAAAATAATTTATTTATTCTAATTTTTGTCAAAAACAAAATCGCATCACACAGTACCGAAATCACCGTTCTTTGACCAAAGATCGATCACTTCGACTGGATCGACCGATGCCGGTTACATACACTGATCCGACACCGATTACTATCGTAACTAATAACATGTAAAATCAAGTTTATTGTGAAGTAATTAAGATCCATTCTCAACAATATCCCATTTGGAGATCAATTCTTGCACTCTTGTCGTGCATCACCATCCTTGGTTCCTTTTCTTTGGCCCATTTCTTCCTCTTCAAGTCTTAAACTTGAAGAACAACAGAATGGAGTGAAGCTCCAACTTCTCCCATAACCAACGACTTCATTAGCATATTTGTAGGGTTGTCATCTATATGGATTTTATCTAACTTTAGTTGTCCATCCTCCAACACCTACCATATGAAGTGATACATCAACTGAATATGTTTTATTCTTGAATAAAATGCTTAGTTCTTTTCCGATGAATTGTGCTCGACTATCACTATATAATCTGCAATCCTCTTGCTCCTTACCCAACTCTTCCACGAACCTACTCATCCATATCATCTCCTTGCTAGCTTCTATAGCTTCACATATACTCGCCTATGTAGTAGACAAAGCTAAAACCTTTTCAACCTTGAAATCAAGTTAACTATAATTCCACCTATTGCGAAAATATATCCAAGGTGCTCCTCATGCCATCCAAATATCTATCCATATCTGAATCAACATAGCCACGTAAAGGAGTATCTGACCCTCCATATCATAACTCCATGCCAGATGTCCCTCTAAAATACCTAAGAATCCATTGGATTGATTTCCAATGTTCTTTACTTGGATTAGCCATAAACCTGCTCACAACTCCCACTGCTTGTGCAATGTCTAGTCTAGTACAAACCATGGCATACATAAGACTTCCTACTGCTGAAGCATAGGAAACATGTGCCATGTAATCAACCTCCTCATGTGATGAAGGACATTGATCTTTTCTCAATTTGAAATGTCCATCCATAGGTGTACCAATAGGTTTTGATCTTTGCATATTAAACCTTTCCAACACCTTATTAATATAAGCCTCCTGAGACAAATACAACTTCTTGTTTTTCCTGTCTCGGTGAATTTGCATGCCAAGGATTTTCTTTACAGCTCCCAAATCCTTCATTGAAAATGTGTGAGCTAACATTTATTTAAGTTTACTAATGTCCTGTATACTAGATCCTACAATCAACATATCATCCACATACAATAACAAAATAACATAGCTCCCATTTTCAATCCTTTTAAAATAAACACAATGGTCGATTCACATCTCATATAACCATGCTCATGCATAAAACTATCAAATCTCAAATAACATTACCTTGGAGCTTGCTTGAGTCCATATAGGCTCTTTTTCAATTTGCACACAAGTTTCTCCATACCCTTGACTTCATAATCAAATAGATCTGCATATAAATCTCTTCATTCAAATCACCATGAAGGAAATCCATCTTCACATCTAGTTTCTCTAAATGCAAATATTTTACTGCAACTAAGATTAATATAGTATGAATATAAGTCATCTTAACAACATGAGAAAATATTTCACCAAAGTCAATACCTGCTTTTTGTGTAAATCCCTTTACTACAAGCCTTGCCTTGTATCTTTTCTGTCCACCCTCTTCTTCCTTGATCCTATAAACCCACTTGTTCTATAATGTTCTCTTACCTACTGGAAACTTAACCAAATCCCAAGTCTGGTTCTATTCCAAGGATTCCATCTCCTCATCCATGCCATGCTCCCATTGGACATGGGTCTTATCCTACATTACTTCTTCAAAGCTCTCTAGTTCACCATTATCATTCAATAATAAATAAAATAGAGAAGGTGTAAATATTTCTAGAGGTTTACTTACCCTTTGTGACCTTCTCATAGGAGTTTGGGGTACCGGAGGCTCAATTTGGACCTCTTAGACATTTGTATCCAAATATGTCAGTGACCAATGTCGGTCACACTCAGAATCGACATTGGTTCATTAACCAATGCCGATTTGGATCTTCTATAACCGATACCGCTTTTGTTGATGATTCCGGTCGGGGTAAACCGACATCGGTTACTATGTAACCTTGTAGGTAATACTTTTAAATCTGAGAGTTCATTTTCATTCACAAAATTCTCAACTGGTTCATCCTTGGGTACCAAAATTTGATCCCTGTACATTCTCTTTTCATTCCATTCAACATCACGACTCCTAATAATTTTAGAATTCTCTAAATCCCAAAAATGGAAACCGAAATCACCAGATCCATAACCAATGAAAGTGCATCTCTTGGATTTTGCATCCAAATTTTTCCTATTTTCCTTATCAACATGCACAAAATCTTCTAAACCAAAAAATTTAAGAAAAGAAATATCTACCTCTTTTCTGGTCCAAGCTTCCTATGGTATTCCTCCATCTAGTGAACTTGAAGGCCCATGGTTAATCAAATAAACTGCTGTATTAACTTCTTCCACCAAAAACTCTAAGGGCAGTCCAAAATGTATTCTCATACTTCCAACACATTCTATGATTGTCTTGTTAATTCTTTCTGCAACACCATTCTCCTATGGTGTTCTTGGAACCATTCTTTATCTACATATCCCATTCACTAAACAATAATAATTGAAATCCTTGCTATAGTATTCACCACCATTGTCAGATCTAAGGAACTTTAACTTAGAATTTGATTCATTCTTAACAAGGGCTTTCCATATTTTAAAAGTATCAAAAACATCAGATTTACATTTAATACAATAAACCCATACCTTTCTTGTAGCATCATCAATGAAAGTAACATAATACTAGGATCCTCCATGAGAAGCTACCTAAGCTGGTCCCCACACATATGAGTGTACAAGCTCCAATTTTTGCTCCTTCTTAGTTACCCCAACTTTGAGAAATCTCACTCTCTTTTGCTTTCCAAAAACACAATGCTCACATAAATCAAGATCTAAATCTTTCAAATCTGATAACTTACCCTTAGCCTTTAAGATCTGCATTCCTTTTTGACTCATATGACCCAACCGATTATGCCACATGCATGCATCTGAATCTGAAGTAGATAATGTAGAAAAGGAATCAATAATATAGGTAGATAAATATAACGTTCCTACCTTCTTACCTCTTGCCACAACAAAAGCACCCTTGGTGACTTTCCAAGAGTCTCCTGTAAAAGTAACCATGCAACCAGATTCACCTAGTTTCCTTACAGAAATAAGATTCCTCCTGAGGCTTTACACATGTTTCACATATTTCAATACCCATGTGTTTCCATTCTATAGTTTTAGATGAACTTCCCTTTTACCAAGAATACTGCAAGGTTCATCATCACCCAAATAAACAAGTCCAAAATTTCTCTGGACATAATTTACAAAATAACCCTTATTAGGGGTTGCGTGGAAAGAAGCTCCTGAATCTAAAACTCATGATTCAATTCTATTATCTAAAGAAAGAATAAGAGTGTCTTACATTACCTCTCGATGAAGCAATATTTTCTTTTTTACCTTTGCTGGTTATTGGTTCTTTTTATCCTTTGACCAACAATCTTTCTTTACATGTCCTTTTTTCGACATTTCCAACAAGTAATTCCCTTACTTACGGATTTAGATCTACTATCCCTTGACTTTTATTTCCCATTACTCTTACTCTTAGATCTCTCCTTCGCCTTTGCCTCGCTTTCTACATACAAAGTATTTCCAGATGATGATTCCTCTATACTCTTCTTGTGAGTTTCTTCATTCAAGATTATACTAACCACATCATCAAACTTCAAAATATTATTAGCAAATGATGTATTACTAACAACCATTACCAAGTTATCCCAACTATCGAAACTAACATAAGAATACAAGTGCTTTTACTTCATCATCAAATGGTATAACAATCGATTTTAGCTAATTTACAATAGATCGAAATCATTCAAATGACTAGATGCAGATCCACCTTCATGCATCTTAGAACTAAATAGTTTCTTCATCAAATAAACTTTATTTGAAGCACTAAGTTTTTCATATAAATTAGCAAGATATTTCATTAACTCTACCGTAGAAGCCATACTGTAATATTAGAAGCCATGGATGCTTTTGCCAGGGCTCAATCTTATAGATCCTAAAGCATTTCTGTCAAGAATATTCATTATTCATCATAAATCTTTGTAGGTCTAGACTTCTCATTCAACAAGAAATATAAATCTCTTTGATACAAATAATCCTCAATCTGCATCTTCCATAATTGATAATTACGATTTATTGTTAAATTTCTCTACCTTTTATTTGTTTTCTTCTACCATTGTTGTAGCTCCCACTCAATCGTAAAACCCTCTATGAGTAATTATGTCAACACACAAAACCTCAAACAAATATCTAATACCAGTTGTTGGGGTTAAATGATATAATAGTGTTACACGATCTATAATCGAGATAAAGCATACAAGAATAGAATGTGGAAATAACTTGAGAAGATAAAATAAACAAGAGAAAGATTACACCAGATTTAATGTGGTTGACCCGGTTTGGGCTACGTCTACCAAGAAATGGAAAATATTATTATCCAAAGGCTTTACAGAGGAAATACAATCAAGATATACTATCTTCCAACACCTCACAAGATGTTCAATTCTTTTTCCTCTCTCACTACTCTTTTCTTTCTCACCAAAAAGACTTACATGCAAAACAATTGCTATTTATATTCTCTTCTTTTACTTACCCTCATACAATGCATAAATGCATATATATATATATATATATATATATATATATATATATATTCTGGGTAACTTAAATTTGCTTTTTTAATCAATAAATCATCTTTAAAATAATTGATTTATTCTAATTTTCGTCAAAAACAAAAATTATCGCGCATGTAACCATCATTGGTTACTTACCCGACCGGTGCTGCCACTTCCTAATTTGGATGACCAACACCGGTTACACCATGATGCGATTCTTGCCATCAAAAGCCAATAAAATTTAAAATCATGTTTATTGTGAAGTAATTAAGATCCATTCTCAACGGTGATGAGGAGTTTGCAAGACTCCTTGACCAAAACCCCACCGCCTTATAATACTATCTCACCCATTCATCCACTAGGGATTCATCAGGAAAGTTGGTATACTATATGCCCGTGTTCATCCCTCCTACCCTCATCCCCACTTCTACATCATCTACCACTAGCTCGATGTTACCTTCTTCCACCTTACCCCCTATGGTGTCCCAAGATGACCCCACATCGTCTATACCATTGCACCTACAACATCTATCACACCATTGACACCATTTTATCCCATGGTGTCAACTATTCCTTCATCAGCCACCTTGAGCATAGCCTCGTCTGAACCCACCACCTCATATATACCTATTGTATCACAGCCACCCATGGTGTCAGTAATTCATACTCCTTTTCAAAACCTCATCCTCTCCATCCCATAATCCTTACCTCCAATTACCATAAGAATCATTACATCTACCCCACCTACTTACACATATCACCAAAACCCTAATCTCTTCTATCACCTATTCAAGATATCTATCACTTGTATATGTTCTATAATGCCTCCAAACATGACTAGTACCTATGATGATTTCTACTTTAAAAAGGTACAAATGTTGACAGGTGATTTTGTCTTAAGACGATGTACTCTTATGACTTTGGAAATCATGTTTGTAGTAGAAAATGATTCATCTATTGAACATGTACATTCTGTCATATTTTTCCTAATTAAAATGAAGCAATTCATCTCTGTTATGCAGGATAAATTCACTGCACAGATTATGAATTTGAGTTTCAATTTTCATAATTTAAGAGGAATCAAACAACATTACCTTGGATCAATTCCATTGATCCAAGGTATGCTTCTAATTCGCATGTCTTGTTAACATGATGTCCAATTTGGACAAATGGGATAAGTTCTGGATCTAGAGTATGTGAGGGCTGTAAACGACCCTCTTCATAGGTCCCTGCTTCGTAATGGACCTAGTAATAGTTCTGGTTCCTCTTTTCTATTTTTTAGGATGATATGTCATTAGAGGGATTTGGACCTAATATAACTAAGTTTTAAAACTAATGACTCTATCCTAGGGGTTAAACCTAACCTAAGATTTTATGACTTATGCTAATTGGGAAGGAAAAAGGATTAGGAGGGACCTATACTTATACTATGGACCTACGTATGGACCTATGTTGTTTTCCTAAACTAATGTTAACCTAACTTAAAGTATGGATAACCTAAAGGGGGCTGTGGAACAACATGGACAATGGGTGGTTAGTGGCATCGGTTTCAAAATATTAAAAGGGATTTAATACAGTCTTATCTCTTCCTAGAGCCAACTTTGGTGTGAGCATTGGAAAGTTAGGGGAAAGATGAGTTGGCACCTCTATCGA
This sequence comes from Taxus wallichiana var. yunnanensis, assembly GCA_018340775.1. Taxonomy (NCBI): domain Eukaryota; kingdom Viridiplantae; phylum Streptophyta; class Pinopsida; order Cupressales; family Taxaceae; genus Taxus; species Taxus wallichiana. Next base: position 43,764,303 of record CM031236.1, read on the forward strand.
GTTTAGTTGCATGTAAAAATTTAAAGTTAAACATTGCTAAATGTGGATATGGTGGTGGCATGAAAAATGGAGGGAATTGATAGTCATTTACATTTAATGTTTTCAAACTTGGAAAAACTACTTAGGAAAATTTATGAGGGTTTTGCATGGTTGTTTTGGTCTTTCAGTTAATTCGAGCTCGAGCTCTACATGATGTTTTTTTAGTTCGTCGAATCTCCAGTTTCGACTCTTCCTTGATTGGTTATTTTTGCATTACATAGAGCTATTATTGGACTCTGTAAAATCTATAAAAGAAGATAGAGTATTGGAAGTTGGTTGACATTGTGTGGAGAAGAAGAGGCTATTGAAGTTCTACTTGGAAATATTCTACAATTGGTGAAGGAGAAGCTCTGTCGCTGCATGATAGGATCTATCCATTAAGTTGTTCTTCTTTTAATTAATTTATTTCATTAACAAAACTCTGCTCTCGGAAATAATCTGGATTTGATTTTTGATATGATATCTCTACTTGTGATTTTGTGATTGTTATTGTGTATGTTTTATCGACCCTATTGAAATAATGATATGGGTTTCAATTTTCTTGATTTGGTTTGTTGGATTATGCTTTAATCTTTCAACACGAGCTTGAGATGAAGTCGATTCTGTAGGTAATCTTGTTGAGTTGTGTAAATGTGGTAATAACTCAGTTTCTTAACGTGTGGAACTTGGTTAGAGTACCTTGTTTCACCGTTGGGAAAATATTCGGGTGTTAAACCATTAAATATCTCATATGTTGCTAGATATTTCTTGAATCCTTTTAGGGATTAAAATTTTGCAACTCTGGCTTTAGCATATTCTTTTTAGTTTTGATGGAAGGCTTTAAATTTTGAAGACATGTCTAAATTTTATCACTTTTATGGTTGTGATTCAGGTTTTGTTTTAACCTTCTTGTTTCAGTCATCTGTTCTTGTGAGTATTAAGGAAAGTTACATTGTTCTAGGTTTTGCTTGGCAAGGATTTTTTCATCTATTAAGCCTTGTTAGAGATTTTTCATTCATAAATGGAGGATCTGGAAAGAATAGATGTGTTAGCTCCTTGAAAGGAATTAATGCTTGTCAAGGTGTAATTTAAGAAAGTGAGTGTTATTTTGGAGTATTTGGGTAAACTGTGAGATCGAGGAAAATGTTGCTAAGGAAAATTGTCTTAGGTCTTGGCATACTATTTTTCTTTTCTGTTGTCAACTTGATTGTCCGACAATTTGATGACATTGTTTGATGTGTTTAGTTCATGATTCTTGACCTAGGGCCATTGAACTCGGTTTCAATTCATTTTGATTTTTGACAATATTATATTGATGAAAATAAAAGGTGTCTCTTGTTTAGTTAAATCACATTATATGTTTCCTTCCCCTTATGGATCTAAGTTAGGAGGACTAGGTAGACTTACTCTTCGGTTAATCCTCCTCCTTTCTACACTATGTCTGTTAGGAATTGGTTACTTGTTGTCTTGGGGATTTAGGTATTAACTTTACTTCATCCTCACTGATCATTGAAGGTAAATGAATGTTATGGTTCACCATTTCTTTCTTCTTCAGGATTGTTGTCATTCAATTTGATCCATGTTTAATCCTTTATTTGGGATTTTGGTTAAGGGTAGTAGAGACTAGAATTGTTTGTTTATGTTCTTGTTTATATCATGCTCTTTTTCTAATCATGCTTAGAAATTTGAGTAAATAATCTCTCTCTCTCTCCTTTGATTTTCCTTCTGTTTCAAACTTGATGAAGGAGCTGTCCAGTTTGGTCTACTTCGTAGTACCTTCTCTCGAGACTTGTTTGAAGAATTAAGTCCAGTTGTGATAGGAAAATATAGTTGAAGCAGAGGTTAATTGAAGGATTGTTGTGTTTGGTTGGAAGTATTATGAGAAAGCCTTTTTGTTTAGTGGAAAATATTTGAATGGTTGAATGTGTTGAAGCTGATTGTTAAACCCCTCCATTCTACTCTTTTGACTTAACATTGGTATTGATGTATCTCTTTGGGGATTGTGTGTTTAGTTCTAATTGCATGCCAATTTGATCTTACGCCATGTTGAGATCTGTTTAGTGCTGGACTTTAACTTAATTTGGATTCTAATTCTAAATTTGAGTTATAGGATTCTTAAATTAGAAACTCTTCCCTAGTTATGTTATTTGGACCATCCTAAACTTATTCCTATGTTTTGATTTGATCTTGGCATCTCAGATTCTAGGATGAATTTAGGTGAATAAAATTTTGAGATGGAAGTACTATTGTTCTATCTAATGTTGAACTATTCCTAAGAAATAGTTAGGATAGTTATCTTCTCATGTTAAATAGGTTTAATTGAGAAGTGAATCATGTAAAGTAATATATGAAAATCAAATTGGGATTTTGATGAAATAGTACTTATCGGATTATTGTTTTAATTCTTTTTATGTAAGACAATAGTATGAAAGTTGAAATTGTTTACATCATGACCTATTCTTACTTATGTTATGGTTTATCACTTTTTTCCTCTCTCTCTCTCATTTGTGAATAGTAACTCCTTTTGGTATGTCTTTCTATATTGCTTAAGACTGTTTCATAACAACAGATTTCTCTTTATGAAACAATTAGCTAAAAGCACATCATTTTAATGTTTAGTGCTTATCATGCTTAGTTTAATGAACTGACCCATGCTAACAATTTTGTAGATGGACTTTGTAAGTGATGAAAGGAGAAAATATTTATAGGAAGTTACATTTGTTTACCAAAGAGACTGGATCTTTTATGATGAAATATGGATCATTATTGAAATGTATTTATTGGAAAAGAAATTTGTACTTGTAATTGATCTTGTTATTGCTATTTGACATTAGAAATGTCTAAAGTGTTTGGACTTATAATGTATGAATCCCCTTGATGAATGAAAGATTTGTGGACTTTTTTGAACTTGATGTGTAATCTTTTTGGGTATTCTATGAATGGAAATGATAAGTGTTTCTCTAATTTTTCTATCATTAATATATCCTCTTGGGTTGTATTAAATTGAATAAAGGTCAAGGGTATTATATGTACTACCCTCTTTAATGAAATGCAACTTATTAAAGTTGACATTCGTGCATGGATATTCAACTAGATCACTATGTCTTCTTTACAACAAATGTTTGAGGGAAAATAAAACTATGATAATAACTTATAATATACTATGGGGTTATAAATAAACATGAACCCTTTATGAGAAAAAGGGAAGATAACTTCCTTGCAATGATTAATAGACTGTTTTAAGACCTCTTGGAAATAAATCTGAATGTATCTTTAGATAGTTGAAGGTGTGCTTTCTCATGATGAGTTCCTTAACTAGAATAGGAATGTAGAGAAAGGTAATTAAATGGGATTAGACTTCATTCCATTGAAGTCTAATATAAAAAGAACTTGTTATGAACTTATATAAGCCAGGGCTTGAGTAAGGGAGTAGGAAAACAACATTGTTGTGTGTGCTGAATCTGTTATGTAAAACATAAATCAAAATGTTATTGAAAAAAAACTTATGAAATGGTTAGGAAGTAGATGTATTTGCATACCCACTCCAATTGTAGTTTTAACTTGTAACCCTAATGGTTAATGAACTTAGTTGTTCAGCAGGGCTAATGTAATTAACCCTTAATAAGGAAAATTAATAAGTCATTAACTTCTTTCGAAGGTATGTTCATCCAGATGAGAAGAAATTAGTTGGATGTTGGTACACGCCAACCGCAGTGCAGATACCTTTGTGAAAACTTGGGTCTTCATAAGTATACCGTGTTCCTTTGACATGTTGTAAGACCCTTCAAAGTTTAATCATCTAGATCTCAGTATAAATTATGACTTGATCATAGTTCTACCCTAGATAGAGTTAGGGGCATGATCTAGTGTTGGGGTCAACTTATGATGACTTAGGATAACTAGACACATGTAATCGACTTAGGTCGATTGAGTATGTCTATGTACCCTTAGTCACCGCGAGACGTCCTCCACACTAGACTATGTTGCTAAGCTTAGCTAGGGTTAAACCTTGAACAAGTGGACTAACAAGAGTCTATGAAGAACATTCTAGATAACAGATCAAGTGGGGTAAAGGATGTATTCCATTTGTGAGTATGTCATCTAGGAATATAAACATGAACAATATGTTTAAAATATTTGGCCAAAGTATCACAAGATGCTAGTTACGTTGTCCTATGTCACCTAGTTTAAGAAGTGAGATTTCATATGAATATTAGTAAAAATATTTAGATAGGCCTCTTAAATGCAGACACTTAATACCCTAAAAATGGTAAAAGAACCAAGTATACATATTATTAAGTTAACATGAGAGATCGGTATGATATCGAGTCATGAAATGAGAGATCGTTGTTCTATCAAGTCATTACAACTGCATATGGTTTTCTATTATGAGATTGATTGGCTTGAAATATGCATTCTAAATTAAGTCAATTTAGAATAGAGAACATTATGTAATTTTTTTCCCTTGTTTCTAAAGTCTTAAAATGAGAATGTTACATCTTGGTATCGTGAGTGAAGGTTACAACTATTGGACCTATTGTGTTCATGATTTGATAAAATTTAAATTTTCTTGTTAATAGAAAATGGTTAGAATGAGAGGAAATGCTGCAAACAACCTACTGACCAGGTGTGGAAAAGAATCTAATACCCAAAACTTGATGAGATCCTTGCTGCCCTGTTGGACACAAGAGATCATTTAGTTGTACTTGAACAAAAAGTAATGGGAAATGAGGAGGAAGAAGATGTTGGTAATAACAATCAGCCACCTCCTATGGACAATGCCAATATTGGGAATTTGGGTGTTGATAACAATAATGCAGCCAATGCTAATGCAAATGCACCCAATCAACTTGAGAATAAAAAGGAAAGATTGGTAGATGAACTCACTAATGACATAAAAGGATAATTCCACCCAAGTTTGATGGAACTACACTAGGAGATGGAGCTGAGAACTGGCTTAGCGAAATGGAGAAGTACTTTGCAATAAGGAACTTCTCTGAGGAAACAAAAGCAATATGGGGAGCTTATCAACTTTCCCATGAGGCATCTTCTTGGTGGGACAACCATAAGGCTGAGTTAAACATTGATGAAACAAACATCACTTGGGATCAATTTAAAAATTATTTTAGGCAATGATGGCTGCCATAACTTTACTATGATCAGAAAATGACTGAATTTCAGAACTTAGCTCAAGGAAAGTTAACTATAATAGAGTACTAGGAGAGGTTTACTAAGCTCCTTAAGTACATACCTTAGTATCAAACTGATGAGAAATTTAGGATATAAAAATTCATTATGGGATTAAATCCCATTATAGGTGGTGAAGTGGATGTTCATAGCCCAACCACTATGGAAGGGGTTGTTGAAAAATCCATAAGGCAGGAGAAGAAATTGAAAGCAATCTTTGCCCATAAGGAAGAAATCAGAAAGAAAGTTCCAAATTCTTCTTCAACCCTTGCACCCAAAAAGGGACCATGGAAAAAGTTTAGTATGAAAAAAAAATTCATTACTGATAATAATAAGAAAACTGCAGCAAATAAACCTACTGCTAATGTACGAAACAACTTTGTCAAGAACAATAATAATAGATAGAAGTCCTATGAAGGTTAGAATGACAAATTTAAGGTTGGAAATAAATTTGAGCCTAAGAAAGGACCTGTAGGAGGCTTTTATAATTGTGGCAAGGATCATTGTGCCAATAAGTGTCCTCTAAGGAAGGATGACCGATATCAACAACATAAGATACATGTTGCATGCAACCGACAAATAGGTGAAAAACAAGTTACACTTATAGAAGTGCCAGGTAAGTTATTTGGTATACTTGTAACTATACTTTTTGATACTGGAGCTACTAAATGCTTTATTTATACTAAATTAGCTTCAAAATTAAAAAAGATTAGCTGGAAAAATGGATAAATCATGGAAATAATGATGTACACATAATTAGTATGTGTCTTTTTGGAGCAATCCTTGACTTGCCTAGTTTTTCCACCGAGGTTGATCTTTATGTTACTCCTTTGGGGTCTTATGATGGAATCACAGTGTTAATTGACAAGTTGAACATAAGGCAAAGGTTTATTGTTTTGAAAAACATATTAGTTTTCTGGATGACCTACGTAAAACAACAATGTAAATTTAGGGGTAAGACATGAGATTTCAGTTAGGAAATTATCACTATATGAACTTAAAAAGGTAAAAAAGGATGCACTTTATATACAATAATTTTTTTGAAACAACTAAATGGGATAGTGACTTCTTGAAAGATACCCATTGCTACGAAATTTCAATGATCTGTTTCTAGAAGAACTACCCACCAAATGAGAGTTTGATTTCACAAGTGAGATCAAGTTGGGAACTGAACCTATTTCCAAGGAACCGTATCGAAAGACTACCATTGGATTGGTAGAGCTTAGGGTACAATTAAGAACTGTTGTCTAAAGTTTTGATAAGACCAAGTGTCTCACCTTAGGGAGTACCAATAATTTTTGTGTAAAAGAAAGATGGAACACTTAGATTGTGCATTGATTATAGGATGTTAAACAAGACAACAATAAAAACAAATATCCACTTCCCATAATTGATGATCTGTTTGATTAGATGTGTGGTGCATTAGTGTATTCTAAGATAGATCTTTGATCTAGATATCATCATTTGAGAATCAAGGATTAAGATATTCATTAAAAAACTTTTAGAACAAGGTATGAACATCATGAATTCACAGTTTTACCATTTGGTTTGACGGATGCACTTGTAAACTTTATGAATTCAATGAATAATATTTTTCAAGAATACTTGGAATTTTTTTTTCTTGTATTCTTGGACGATATTCTCATATATTCTAAAAGCATTGATGAGCATCATGAGCATTTGAAGATAGTTCTAGAAATATTAAGAAAGATAAGGTTGTATGGTAAGTTGTCCAAATGTTCTTTCTATGAGACAAAAGTACACTATTTGGGACATGTCATAAGCAAGGATGGAATAGTTGTAGATCCCTAAAAATTGTTGTAATAACTGAGTGGCTTGGACCTAAGAATGTACATGAAGTTAGAAGATTCATGGGTCTTCTTGGTTACTATAGGAAGTTTGTTAAATACTTTTATAAGGTTGCTGCACCAATAAATTCATTACAGAAGAAAGATAAGAAATTTTTGTGGAATGAAAAATGTGAATATGCATTTAAGACTCTAAAGGATCAGTTAACATCTGCACCTATTTTGGCTATACTTGATCCTAATGGAGACTTTACTATAGTGACAGATGCATCCAGGGAAGGGCTTGGAGGTATTTTATTATAAAATGATCATGTTATAGCCTATACAATTAGAAAACTCAATTTACATGAATTGAACTATGCTCCCATGACCTAGAGCTTGCTTCCATTGTTCATGCACTTCAAGTATGGAGGAATTATCTTCTGGGTAGACCTTTTGAGCTAAAAAATGATCATCTGGGGTTGAAGTATATTTTCACTTAGCCAAATTTGAATGCAAGATAGTGAAGATGGTTAGAATTTCTATCTTAGTATGATTTTGACATAAGTTACTATCATCGCGTAAAATGCCATATCGATGGTAATTGTATAACCTTTAAGACCATTCAGGAAATGTTAGGTAATGGAAATCTCATCCTGGACAACCCGAACGCACTAGAAAATCAAAACTTACATATCTTCAAGAAGACATTCCCTAATCATACCCCGTCATCTAACCAAAGTGGTGAAACTTAAACCAATGACAACAATGTCCATGAATTCCATGCTATTTTCAAGTCATACCGACCCTTCCTCAATTTCCTCCTATCCCCTCCATCGAGGAGATTCTAGCACAAGCTCCTTTACCCACGGAGGAGCCTATTTCATCTACTCCTTCACCCACAGAGGAGTCCCCTTCATCTCCCCCTTCACCCATGGAGGAGACCACAATACCTGCCAATACCATTTCACCACCCACCTCGTAACCTAACGAACAACCTACGGTGTTAACTCTCCTACCCACGGAAGAGTCGCCCCGCTTTCCTCTCCACCGAAAGAGGAAAATACCTCATCCCAACTGTTATCTCCCCGCCCATAGGGTATCCTTTAGAAATTCCACTTCTTGTTGGGGAAAATTCCCCATTATCCTTCTAGGAACCCGTTGATCTACTCTTTGTTATGATTATGCCAATTATGGATAAATAAGCATACAATGAATAATGTAGAAAATGTAAAATAGAAAAGAATGCAATAAAACAGAGACACAAATTTAACGTGGTTCACCCAAAATGGGCTACGTCCACCAGAAACAACCAATCCTTTTATTCAGTCCATCAAAACTCTCTCTCACTGTGCTGTGACTAATACAATGAGCCTCATACATAATGACCCTTCAAAGATATTAGGGTTTTTTTAATCATTTCGGGGAAATATAGAAAAACCACACGTTAGATCTATGACCTAATAAGGAACAGTTTAGATTTCAAAATACATAAATACATATAAAATGTGGCTTACAGGGGTGCTGCCCCCAAACCCCCGCCCCATGGGCGTGCATTTGCCCCAGGACCCCCTGCCGGGGGCCATCCCCTAGAGACCCCGTAAGGGGGTGAAGACCCCCTTGTAACCCCCATCTCTATTAGGCTCCACAACCAACACTCTCGGCTCTCTTACCCACAGAGTCCAAACCCAACTAGTTCCCTATCTCACAGACATTTTATAGGGATTTCCACTAAACCAATGTCATCTCCTCTTCACAACAAGAGTGTTGTTTTCATGCCTGGCCGATCACTTGGATTACATTGATAATTCCATGCTTTGGGACGCCTTCGACTACCCTTTTTAACCCAAATGAAAATTTCACTTGTGGATACCTCCAATATCTATCCGAAGGTATTTCAAGCAACCAAGCCATCTTGACCATGCCTATTGTAACAACTTCTTCTTCATCACCCTCACCTACACCTAAAAATTTACCAACAACTAAACCCATTCATATGCCTAAGAACCTACCTACACCTACATCTTCCCCCACATCAAAACCCATCACTACCTTAGGTGTCATGCTAACATCAAGCCTTGTCCACCCACCCATCAAATTGGATTTAGCCATATCTTCCCAAACCCGCACAAAAACTAAAGAACCAACCTTCTAGGCCACAAAAACTAGTTTCACCTACTACGCCTTTGTCACCTTCACCCCTTCCATCTATCCTAGGGCCTCACCCATCTACCTTGGTTAAACAACCTCTTACACAAGGCAAATCAAAAGCACAACAACCCGCCTCTTCATCACAATCCTTTATTACACCCAACCTACTAGCACAACATACACCTTCACCATCACCCGCATCTTTCTTACCACCTATACCCCCACCACCTATAATAGCCTCATCACTACCTATGAGATTTCCTTCTCTTCAACCCATACCTTCCACCTTACCTCTACCAGAAACCTTTACCACACCTCCTTTATCACCTTGGCTAACTCGTCCTCTTCCACCATCCACTTTCCCTTCTACATCATGTACTCCTTCACCTTTACCCAAGAGGGTGCAACCAAAATTGAAAAACCCACTACCCTCCAAAGAGGTAGTTAAGCCTACAACACCTTCTATCGCTAGTTCATCTACTACACCTTTACCCAAGAAGGTGTTAGTGCAGGTTCACAAAGACCCCAAATGAATTATGGATCTACTTTTCTAAGGAAAACTCATCTGGTGTGAATGCACAACATTGAATCTTTTCCCCAAGTGTGGGACTTGTAAAAATGGGAAAAGAATCTCCAGATTAGAGGCTGGTTCCTCAACTCCTCTGATCAGATGTATTGATCAAATATTGCAGAGGTTTAAAACTCAAAATCCTACTCTAAATTCCAAGGGGACAGGGGTAGAGGATGTAAAAGAAATAAAACTAAGACTAATAAGGTGATACACCAAAGGAGTGGTGAACATTTACTTCTACAAATTGACACAGATTAAGAGAATGCAACAAAACATCATGCAAAAACTGATAAAAATGTAATGAAGATCAGAAATGAAGCAAACAACACAAGAAGAGGACTGAAACTCATTCACAGAGCTTGCATTGTCATTTTCAATATAAAAATACATGCATTACAATAGCAGAGAGGTAGAAAACATGTTGTAGTCCTGAAAGAGGTTTGATATTCCACAAAATCACTTTCTAGGGTGAAAGAGGGAGTCTGCAAAACATAAAAATGTCCCACTTACAAAATGAGCCAAATTTGGCTTTTAACAATGAAAATTCGAGCTCGAAAGGAGAAAACATGAGAAAGCATGAAAGGATGCTTCAACCACTAACAAAAATGCATTAAAACAGCATGGGCACCCTTAAAAGTTCATTCCCTGATGTTTTTGACCATGCTTTGGGAGAGAATGTGAGCCACACTTCATTACAAATGGTGGTTGAAAGGTCAGTTCTACTCTCCTTCCTGTGACAGAGGAATTTTTTGAATTTCTCTCTCTAAACCCTACCAAAACACAAAATTGAGCCCTCCATTGTGCAGATAATTTTACCAGCTTTCCAATGATACCAAGAATGTGAAAATCTGAGCTTTGGATCAAAAGTTATGCCCTTCTAAAGATTTAGGGCAAAACTAGGGCAAATTTGAATTGGCGGGCCGAAAATTTGAAAATTTCCCTCTTTTTTGACTTTGGGAAAATTTCCCCAAAAACTCCACCTCCCAAAGTTTTGACACCACATGGCATGTTTTGATTGGTCATGGGCCTTCCCTACCTTTATACGCCTTTCCTGGCCTTTGAAAATTTTTCCAAAATTCTTTGCCACTGAAGCTCCGATGCCATGTGTCACCCTCTGATTGGTTGGCGGGCCTTCGCTTCCAAATTTTCCATCACAAATGACCACTTCCCTAAATAGGACACATGGCACCTTCTAATTGGTGTGGTCTTGAACAAGCTCTTTCTCCTCTACGGGCCCACCTTAAGGTTTTCGCCAGCCACATGGACACGTGGCATGCTCTGATTGGCACGGGCCATTAGGGCGGGATTCCATTCAATTATTTTCCATATTTTGGTGAAAAGGAAAATTTCCTTCCACCCCTTTGCCTTTCAATGCTCCGAGGACATGTGGTAGGTTGTGATTCATTGGCGGGCCTTTGGGCCGAGATATCCCTTTGCGCCAACTTTGGAAATTTTCTAAACTTCCTCCTACCGCTCCGATGTCCGATGACCCCGAGGACACGTGGCCTCCTCCTATTAGCCGGTGGGCCAAATTTTTTTTCTTTGTGTGCCCCGCTAATATTTGGAAAAAATTCTAAGTTTCTCTTGCCAATCTGCCATTCCGCCACTGACGTGGCACATCCTGATTGGACCGCGGACCTCCCATGGGGAAAATTTCCCTCCAAAACTCCGCCAAGCCATAACTTGAAAAATACAAGGAGTTAGAAGGAAAAATTTACCATTATGGAAAGATGAGAATATGCTCTATCCAATGAAGCCATTTCTAGAAAGTTTTGAGTGCCTAGAAGATAAACATTTTTGACTGAGACACAAGGAAGGAATGAAGGGAGTTAGCTAAAAAATAAGCAAGGGGCTTATTTTGGATAACAATTTTGGCAACTCAGAGGGGTAATCTACCTACTGGATGAAGTTACTAGTTGCTTGAAGTAATCCATTGGGCATGGAGTCATAAAATTCTCTGCTTTGAACCCCAACTGATTAGAAAATTATAAGGAGGAAGATGAAAGAGTGGAACATCATTTGACCGGAACATGACCTACAAAACTGCATGTTGGGACAACAAGCTTGTGCCAAAGCACTTAGGGAAAGTAAAAACTAAGCTACAACAAAGCAATGTGCATAAGCACTTGGAGGAATGAAAATATAATCTAATATGTACAAGGTAGAGAGTTTCCCTCTAGTAGTAATGCTTTAGATGGATTCCATTAATTGGAATCAGAGTTCTTCACCATCCAATGTTGACAATTGGAAGGCATTACTGTTCTTACACTTTGTGACTATGTAGGGGCCACTCCAAATGGCATCAAACTTTGAATGCCTTCCTGGATTTTCTCGGTCTACATCCCATTTTAATACTAGGTCTCCAACTTGGAAGGTTCTAGCCTTAGCTTTCCTATCAAATGTCTTCTTGATCAAGGCTTGATCCTTCTCCATTGCTTGGGCTGCATGCTCTCTGATCTCTTGGAGCTCCATTAATTCTACATATCTTACCTCCATGAGTTAAAACTCCAACAATTACAATTGCTTCATGAGTTCCAATGTAGGCAACTCAAGCGACATGGGAAAAATTACCTCTCTTCCATAAACAAGCTTGAATGGAGAATTACCCGTGGATCTCTTGGGAGTGATCCTATCAGCCCATAAGGCTGATTTCAATTTAGTATGCCAAGTCTCGATTTTCATCAAGATTCATCTTGATGATCCTTAACAAATTCTTACTTTGGTAGACTCACTTGGCCATCACCTTAAGGGTAATAGCTTGATGAAGTGCTAAGGTAAATCCCATTTTTGACAGCCCACTCAAATACCCCTGACCCTATGAATGCCAATGAATTATCTCGATATTATAGTGGCGGTGTATACCAAATCTAGTTACTGTTAGAAATATCATAGTGCTCTCATTATTATATATTGTAATATTATTAATATGAGTTCTATTATAACTCATTATTAATAATATAGGTTTGTTATATTGTTTCAACAATATATTTTTGTTATACCCGTAATGATATTAATGGGTTGTTTTGTTGTGTGACTTCCTGGTTTGTAGGAGGTCAGTTTTCTATTTCCATGGCTATTTATTAGCCTTAGTATTGATTGTAATCAGGTTGAATATAGAATATCAAATCAATTTCTGTTATGTTTGAATCCTGCAATACCAAACATTGGTATCAGAGCAGCGTCATTCTTGAGCATAATGATTGATTAATGGATTGCCTCCTCGTTTGACCATCATGGGATTGAGTTATCTAATGCATTTTTTGACTGCGTTGTATTTAGCAATCGCAGTGTTCTATTAGCAGAGGCGTTCAAACTCCTTGGGAGGCTTGCAAGGGTGATCTTCCCCAGGCCAAGGTCTTCTCACAAGAGACATCTAAAGAAGCGAATTTGCAACCATTCGGAGGTGTTTATTGGTGAGCCGTGATCTATAGAAATGTTTTGAGAATAGCCTGCACAAAAAGATCCGTGAATATGTGTGGGCATTGTATTCAATTATAAATTCGTTGTCCAAAGCTAATCCGACGCATCAAAAATTTTGATAGCTCAATTCTCATTGTTAGGAGTATGAAATTCATTGATCTGTGAAAGAGATTGTATTTGCCTGCGTATTTAAAGTCGTCCACCAGAGATCTCATGTTGGAAGAAATGCAGAACATGTTTTTCAATCAAGAATAATTCTGTTCGTGATCTTTCACTCTGATATTGTTATCAACGTGTCAGTTGTGTGTGGATTTAATTTGGAGGCGTATATTCATAGAATCGATCAGCCCAATGCATGGATTTTAAACGTGGAAGCTTAGATTTCACATCTGCAAGGCACGTGGACTGATTTCTTTCAAATTCAAAGTGATAGTATTGCTAACGGCTTTCAAATTACATTGATTTCATTAATTCAACGTCTCTGCTAGACTCATTCGCTTCTAATTGTGACTATTGGAGTCTCTTAACTCTGTTATGTCATCGCATACACTGCCAGGTTATGTATATAAAAGCACGTGTCTTTATTAGCGTTTATATTTTAATGTGGTCTTTAGCTTTAGTTGAGCTTTAGTCAATTGCTTAGGTCGAATGGTCTAAAATAGTTGGGTCATGTCATTCTGTATTGAAAACAAAATCCATTGTCTAGTCATGTTGATATTGGTCGCATTTGTCAATGCATTAAAATGTGTCATATTGTGCATCAATTTTTCAAATTTTATTGTGATTATAAAGTTAGTATAGTCGGCCATGTTAGTGTCACGTTTATTACTTCTTTTCATCACCACTATTAAGTAATTATTAGAACTTTATTAAATTTTCAAAAATTGTGTTTAGGTGAATAATAGGTAGTAAATGTCATATATGTGATTTTAGTTTTTTTAATAGTCATTTTCTAAGTCTTATGTCATATAAAGTCATAAGTGTCATCTAGTCAAAATTGTGTCATTATTACCTTGTCTAATTATATCATTATCGAGTGTCTCGTCAACTGTTCATTGTGAGTCGGTGTAAAAAGTCGGTAAAAAAATAAATAAATAAAAGAAAATTGCCTTATGGACGCATTTTCGGTGTTACCCGACGTCCGACAAAATAAAGCGTTTCACATTGTGGGAGGGAAGAAAAGAATAAACTCAATGTGGAAACTAATGTACTTCATGATCACATCCGGCTGAGTTAGCAGCTTATTATTGGAGGATGGAGGCGGGAGGATAGTCGGCATCCTCGAGTTCATCACTACCTCGACGCCTCAAACTACTTTAGTGACATCTTTGTGTCTTGTGTGTTGAATAAGAATGATGAGCATCCCTGCTCCCGTGTGCAAGCGTGCAAAGGCTTGTGTGTCCCCCGTGATGATAAATTGTACCATTGATACTATTGCAGGAAGTGTTCTTGATCAAACTAATTTGATGGTTGATATGAATTGGTTGAATGATCCCAATTCATGTATTCATCTAATAGGTTGAACGGTCCCTGGATGATGTAGTTCCCACAGTCGGTGTTGAGGATCGAGACCATGTGCAAGCTACGGAGCGGCATGCTGCTTGGTTGAAGATGGTGTTTTCCCCATGTTCGCACTAAGGGGGGGAATGTTAGAAATATCATAGTGCTCTCATTATTATATATTGTAATATTATTAATATGAGTTATATTATAACTCATTATTAATAATATAGGTTTGTTATATTGTTTCAACAATATATTTTTGTTATACCCGTAATGATATTAACGGGTTGTTTTGTTGTGTGACTTCCTGGTTTGTAGGAGGTCAGTTTTCTATTTCCATGGCTATTTATTAGCCTTAGTATTGATTGTAATCAGGTTGAATATGGAATATCAAATAAATTTCTGTTATGTTTGAATCCTACAATACCAAACAGCTTACTATCCCTTCATAGAAGTCTAGAATGTTAGATTCATTCACTTCTTTGAGTGCCACCGCCTCGATCCATTTGGTGAAGTAATCTATGGCTGTTAGAATCCACCTGCGTGCCCTTGGCTTGAGTTTGGGTTAATAACTCCAATGAAGTCTAAACCCCATTGCATGAATGGCTGGTCAACCGAGATTGGGTGGAATGAAAGGACAGCTAATATTTCCTTGCCTGTGAAGAAAGCACAACTCTTGCACCTCTTGATGCATGCATAACAATCATTGAATACCTTGGGCCAATAATAAACAACCTTCATGATCTTAAGGGCTATCACTCTTGTAACAAAATGACCTTCGATGTCCCACCATGGAACTCTTCCAATGTTCTATTAATCTGATTTGTTCCAACACATCTCAATAGCACTCCATTTGCATCTTTCTTGAACAAAACACCATCAACAAGTGCATATGGGACAACCTGCAATCTGAAGTGTCTTCTCTTTGTTTTGTTCATCTTTGGAGGGCATAGACCTGTGTGTAGGAAGTGCATTATGTCTTGAGTCCAACAAGGAGTGAGGACACCATCATTCTCTTCTTGAACATTTCCTTGTTCTTTGTTGTTTTGCAGCACCAAAAAGACATCCTTTTTATTACATGCTTCCATTGATTTTCTTAAGACCAGCTGCTCACATAATCCTTTTCCTTGGACCAGCTTGGTGACCTTGATCTCAATGTCATACTCCATGACACGAGTAATCCACCCTGCACGTTTTTCATTTAAATATTTGTTGAGGAGGAAGTCTTTAACTCCCACATGAGAAACCAGCAGTTGAACCTTGTTGTTTGAAACTAGATGCTTGAATTTCTTCAAGCTCCTAATCACTGCAAGAACATGCTTCTCAATGAAAGAATATCTCACTTCATATTCCTCCAGGTTTTAGCTAAAGAAAGCTATTGGATGCTCTGCATTTTCTTTGCTCTGTTGTACTAAAATTGCAGAGATTGTATCATCACCTCAAAATGCATAAAGGGTGAAATCCTTGAAGAAATCAGGTTAATGAGGGTTGGATCTTGTGAGATAGCCTCTTTGATTGCCTCAAAACTTGCCTTGCCTTCTGCTGTCCATTTGAAAGCCTTTCTTTTCTTCAACATCATAGTTATTGGCTTGACAAGGGCTACAAAACCTGACACAAACCTCTCGAACAAAATTGATCCTTCCTAAGAAACTTTGGAGGGATTTCTTATGACTTGGTAATGGTAGGGATTTTATTACTTCAACCCTCTCTGGATCAATTACTAGTCCTTCTTTTTAAATGATATGGCCAAATAACTTTCCTTCATGAGCTAGAAAAATACATTTTTGGGATTCAAGGATACCCCAAATCTTCTACATCTTTGGAACACTTGTCTCAAATGAAAGAGATGATCTGCTATACTTTTAGAAAAAATAGTGATATCATCTAAGTATACCAACACTATCTTGTTGATCAATCCCTTGAATGCCATATCCATTGCCCTTTGGAAGGTAGCTCCAGCGTTGGATAGCCCAAATGGCATTTTTCTATATGCATAAGTTCCCCATTTGGTGGTGAAGGTTGTCTTAAACTAATCCTCTTCCTTTACCATGATCTGATTATACCCTGAATAGCCATCTAGCAATGAAAACCTCTCAGAGCTAGAAAAACTTGGAAAATCTGCTCCATAGAGGGGAGTGGGTAGTGATCCTTGAGGGATGCTCTATTCAAATCTCTGAAGTCTACACACAATCTGATTTCTCCACTCTTCTTTCTCGACGAACTAAGTTTGCTACCCAACTAGAATGCTTAATGGAAAATATGATACTTGCATCTGTTAACTTATTCAATTCCTTTTTCATGAGAGGCTCCATGTGTGGATTAATCAACCTTTTTTTTTCCTAATGGGTTTAGCACTTGGATCCAATTCAATTATATGTTGAGCTAGCTTGGGATTGAAACATTTCAAGTCCTCATAGCTCCAAGAAAATACATCAGGGAACTCTTGACAAAGTTGCATAAACTCATACCTTTCTTGCTCAGTTTCACTCTACCAACTTGAAGTGACTTGCCTTCTCGCTACCAAGATGGGCATTGAATCTTCTCCTTGAATTAGATATTTTTCTTCTCCTTCCTAAATTGATCATCGGGATTAAAAATGGACTCCAAGGTGACAAGTCCTTTTGGTAGTTTGTTGGTTCTCAGTTGTACTACCTAATCACCATACTGCTATTCTAATTTTTCTTGATTTTTAGCTGAGAACTCAACTTCTTCTTGCAAGAAATTGATGATTTGTTGATCATTTTCAAACACTTTCCAACTCACATTATTGTCTGGCACTGAGGGCCTTACAATCACATGAATTCTTGGCTATACTTTATCTTTCTTGATACTTTCAACAACATCAAAGGCTGCCCCAACCGCTGCAAGCTGTCTGCCAGCTTTTGGTTTTCCTTCCTAGGGATGGAATTTATGTTAAATCCCTCAAAATATTCAATGAGGTCCCACACCCTATTTTTGTAACATTTGAGCAGGTCATTTTTGGTAGCATGCTACCCTTTAACCTAATCAACAATCAGCTCACTGTCACCAAAAACTTGTAAGTTTTTGATACCTCTCTTGATTGACCAATGCAATCCTTGTATCAGAGCTTCATATTCAACAGTGTTGTTATAACATGCAAATTGAAATCTAAAAGTTGAATAATATTTAATGCCTTGAGGTGAAACAAGTGTTTCTCCCCTCCCACACCTTTTCTACTTCTTGATCCATCAAAAAATAGCTGCCATACCTCATTGTCATCCTTATGGTCTGGTTTGGTGATGCTAGGAATAGACTAATTTTCTTCATGTATGCAATAAAATCCTAGTTCAGATTCTTCTATTTCTTGGTAAGGGTCAAAAGCATGCACCTTGCTTGCCCATTCATCAAGAGTCAAATATGGGATGCTTCCAACTTTGGTGTCGACTTCATCTCATACTTGGATAATCTTCTTGATCAAATTCTGAATAGTTGGCATTGGTTTGGCTTGGAGTATGAGGCTCAATGTGAAAGTTTTCAATAGAATCAGACCTGATTATGGCCTTAGTCCCATATCTTGTTCTAAATAACATGTGTGACCAATCAATAGATAAGTACCCTCCAATTTTAGCTGTGAAATCCCTTGACAAACATAGGGCAAAAAGTGGTGGCAAATCTATCACCGACACATCTTGCAAAATGTAACATTGGGGCATGCATGCAAAGTAAGATTCAATCTTTAATCACTCCAACTGTTGTTTCTGTCCCATCCAGCTACACTACCCCTTTGGATATGACTTCATATTGGAGACCCAATCGATCAGCTATTTGCTTGGGCATTATAGAACCGCTTGCCCCAGAATCAATCATACAATTGTGTACTAACTTATCTCCTATGATCAATGAAACATAGAATGGAGGGGGCTTCAAAATTTTACCTTGCTATCCTCCAAGATTCCCTTCAGGCTAAGCAACATTTGTGAGTACCTTCTCTTGCATATGAACTTGCTGATTTGAAGTTGACCAATTCTTCATGGTAGCTTGTAGTAGATCTCTTTGGCCTGGGATGGATAGTGATTCCCACATAGATATATTCACATTTTTTCTTCATCTGATCAATGATGCTAAATGGGGATGAAACATATCTTTTCTGCCCTTGGTCTACACATTCTTTTCTTGCACATGGGTAGCAACAACTGGCATTTGAGTTGGTCTAGAAGGTGGCTTGGGCTGTCCTTACATGTTTGGAACTGCATTTTTCTTGCCAACACTTTGTGGAGTGATGGAAGGTTGTGGATCACTTGGATCCAAAGACTGCCCTTCACCAATATTCCTCTTCTTTGACCTTGTATTGGCTGCTACACTCTAAGACATTGCTTGATTCATACCACAAAAATCCTCATCGCCAATTCACTAGTGTAGTCTCATTCGAGAGCTGCATTTTGCTGGGATGTTCCTTGTTGTTGGTTTGCTTCCTAACTCACCTCACTCTCTATGCCAGTTGTTGTCACCATCAAAGCTTGGTTCAAAGCACCATTGAAGCACATAGACTGGTTATGATGTTCATTACATGGAAAGCACCAATCATACTCTTGTGCCATATTATTTTTCACCGACACTAAAGCTTTAGAGGCGGATGCAACATTGGGATTATAGGGCTAAAATGATTTATTGCAAGAAGGCCTAGCTTGATTTTGATTTGTAGTAGGATGGAGTGGTCTATTAGGCTGATATGGCTTCCTATTAGGATGATCTTGAGGCTGATAAAAAGGTCTAAAACTTTGGGTTTGCTTTGCCTCTTGAGTGTAACAACCTCATTGCCTAAGTTTTGTAACTATTTCATGACTTCTTGAAGTTCATTTGAGGCACTAGAGGATGAAGTAGAAGTTTCATTTGAAATCTGATTTCTAGGAGTGGGGATAGGAGCTATAGTAGGTGCTTGACTAGTGCTTGGATTTTCTAAATTTGGATACAAGGGCATGGGAGGCCTAGGAGCCAGTTTACCAGCTTGAATCAAACAATTCTCAGCCCTAATGGCAATGCTATAAGCTGCAGGTATAGTGGTACCTCCCATGGATTGAATTAACATAGAAATATTAGAATTTAAAGCTTTGAGATAGTATAGAAAATCACCTTCAACTGTTGGCCTTACTGCCACTAGAATTCTATCCCAAGTCCTTTGAAATCTGAAGTTGAAGTCTGTCAGCTGCTCATTGGGAGCTCTCTTGATGGTAGTCAGTTGTTCCAATAGAGATAAGTTATCTCCCTTCTCTCTAAACTGCTCATGGAGAGCTATGCATAACTGGTTCCAATTTTGGATAGAACTAGCCCCAAGGCTTCTAAACCATTGCAATGCTTTCCCTTTGAATGAAGATGCCATCAATTTTACGGAAATTTTCATCTCAACAATCTCATGGATTCCACAAACATTGCAATGTCTTTAACATGATCACCAGGGGTGGTTTGATTTTCTCCAGTGAAGTATGAAATGTTCTTCAATGCTGAAACCGGAACTGGATTTTGTGCATTTAGAGCAAGTGGACTGCTGCCAGTGAAGTTGACATAAGGGTTAGGTTGTGCCATTCTGATTGGCTTGAGAACCCTTGTTGATTGAGTGAAAGGTATAAAAGGTGGAGGAGTTGATAGAGTCCTATTTGGTGGAGATGGAGACCTTTGAATCTTCCTTCCTCTATGCCTTATTCTAGGAGATAGCTGCAGATACTCAGATAACCCTTCCTCTCTAGCTCTTGACCTTGTGTTGATTCTTCTCATGAATCTTTAGACTATGACTACTGAACCAGTCAATTCTTCCTCTTTGGAGCCACTAGATGTGCAGATCAAGGCTCTTTTCAAGCATGAATCTTACAATAAACACACATCAGATTTGTTACAATGAAGATGAAGACCTCTAAACTCCCACCAGGCATGCCAAAACTGTTAGTGCAGGTTCACAAAGACCCCCAAATGAGTTATGGATATGTTTTTCTGGTAAACTCATCTCGGTGTGAATGCACAACATTGAATCTTTTCCCCAAGTGTGGGACTTGTAAAAATGGGAAAATAATCTCCAAATTAGAGGCTGGTTCCTCAACTCCTCTGATCAGATGTATTGCTCGAATATTGCAGAGGGTTTAAAACTCAAAATCCTACTCTAAATTCTAAGGAACAGGGGTAGAGGATGCAAAAGAAATAAAACTAAGACTAATAAGGTGATACACCAAAGGAGTGGTGAACATTTACTTTTAAAAATTGATGCAGATTAAGAGAATGCAACAAAACATGATGCACAAACTGATAAAAATTTAATGAAGATTAGAAATAAAGCAAACAACACAAGAAGAGGACTGAAACTCATTCATAGAGCTTGCATTGTCATTTTCAATATCAAAAATACATGCATTACAATAGCAGAGAGGTAGAAAACATGTTGTAGTCTTGAAAGAGGTCTAAAATTCCACAAAATCACTTTCTAGGGTGAAAGAGGGAGTCTGCAAAACATAAAAATGTCCCACTTACAAAATGAGCCAAATCTGGCTTTTAACAATGAAAATTTGGGCCTAGGAAGGAGAAAACGTGGGAAATCATGAAAGGATGCTTCAACCACTAACAAAATTGCATTAAAACAACATGGGTACCCTCAAAAGTTCATTCCCGATGTTTTTGACCATGCTGGGAGAGAATGTGAGCCATACTTCATTAAAAATGGTGGTTAAAAGGTCGGGCCTGCTCTCCTTCCCGTGACAGAGGCATTTTTGAATTTCTCTCTCCAAACCCAACCAAAACACAAAATTGAGCCATCCATTGTGTAGATAATTTCACCATCTTTCCAATGATACCAAGAACGTGAAAATCTGAGCTCTGGATCAAAAGTTATGCCCTCCTGAAGATTTAGGGAAAAACTAGGGCAAATTTGAATTGGTGGGCCAAAAATTTGAAATTTTCCCTCTTTTTTGACTTTGGGAAAATTTCCCCAAAAAAATCCACCTCCTAAAGTTCGACACCACATGGCACATTTTGATTGGTCGTGGGCCTTCCCCTACCTTTATACACCTTTCTGGCCTTTGGAAAATTTTACAAAAATTCTTTGCCGGCCTGAAGCCGTGATGCCATGTGTCACCCTCTGATTGGTTGGCGGGCCTTCGCTTCCAAATTTTCCATCATGAATGACCACTTCCTTGAACATGAAATGTGGCACCTTCTAATTGGTGTGGGTCCGAACAAGCTCTTTCTCCTCTGCGGGCTTGCCTTAAGGTTTTTTCTAGACCACATGGACACGTGGCATGCTCTAATTGGTGCGGGCCATCGGGGTGGGCTTCTATTCAATTATTTTCCATATTTTGGTGAAAAGGAAAATTTCCCTTCTACCCTCCACCTCCCGATGCTCTAAGGACATGTGGCAGGTTGTGATTCGTTGGCGAGCCTTCGAGTCGAGATATCCCTTTACACCAACTTTGGAAATGTTTTCAACTTCCTCCCGCCGCTCCGATGTCCGACGACCCCGAGGACACGTGGCCTCCTCCTATTGGCCGGCGGGCCTCCAGGCTGAATTTTTTTTCTTTGTGTGCCCCACCAATATTTGGAAAAATTCTAAGTTTCCCTTACTAATCCACCATTTTGCCGCCGACGTGGCACATCCTGATTGGACCGCGGACCTCCCATGGGAAAATTTCCCTCCAAAACTCTGCCGAGCCATAACTTGAAAAATATAAGGAGTTAGAAGGAAAAATTTACCATTCTGGAAAGCTGAGAAGATGATTTATCCAATGAAGCCATTTCCAAAAAGTTTTGAGTGCTTGAAAGATAAAAATTTCTGACTGAGACACAAGGAAGGAAGGAATGAAGGGAGTTAGCCAAAAATAAGCAAGTGGCTTGTTTTGGATAACGTAAGGTACATCCCATGCCTAAAATAGTACCACCTACCAAACTAATGGTCAAACCTATCCTACTAAAAATTCCACCACCTGTACCACCTCTACCACCATAAGCACCCACACTTCAACCCAAACCCACACTCATGTCACACTATGATCCATTGATAGGGTCTTATGCCAACATTTTAGCCAACATTTTGGAGACCTCTGTCATCACATTACTGCCACTTAGACCTTATGACCCACTCAAACCAAAACCAGTAGGGTTTGATGATACCAAAATTTGTGCCTACCATCATGTGCCAGGACATGATATAGAAAATTTTAAGGCTCTAAAGACCGTTCTTCTCCAAATTTTCCTCCTGAACAAAACTTTGATGATGATGGTATTTTAAATGAGGACCCAATTCCACCTCCATCTATCACCACAAATCCTCACACACTACCTATTTTATGACTTGCATCACCACCTCTACAACCCTTTTATCCACCTCCAAAATTCAAGATCAATGTGGTCTGTATAAGAGAGATACCCAAAACCCCACCAAAATGTCAGTGCACCCTACTCATTTCACAAGGATCTTATCCCGCACTAGGTTTTTTTCCATCATGTCATTATAATTTTCATGACACACCTTCTCCATCCACATCTCTTTCTTAGATTAACATGATATAAGTTTCCACTCACGCTCAAAAATACAAAAAAGGAGAAAGTAACCAGTCCATCCACCAATCCCGTGCCCACTATACCATCTACATCCACACGAAAAATCACCATTCAGGGACCCACATACCCTAGTTATGATAGGGTCACCCATCGTATAATGATAAAACAATTACACCAATCCTGTTAAGAATCTCTTTGTCCGACCTCATCTAAACCTTTGAATCTCATCGACAGTCCTCATGGAAGTTTTGTAATTCATCGAGGGTTTACCCAATGACCCTATGCCTGTGACATCCATTATCACCCCTCACCATGTGGTCTCTCTCACACCCACTACCACTCATCAAGTAGCTGCCCTCGGTTTCTCGACGACAAGATTATACCTCTCCAAATGGATGATCCCGATCCCGCCCTTTTTATTTCCATATATATTGATAATATATGTGTTTAATGTGTTATGGTTGATATTAGTGTCAACATTAACATCATATCCTCCCATGTGTACAACCAAATGCACATCCCTTCTAATTACATGCATAATAACCCAGTTATGCTATGTTCACTCAATGATGCCATCACTTCCACCCTTGGCACCATCACTCTCCACATTTGTTTGGGCCCCCATACCATCTTAGAACTATTTTATGTCTTAGAGGGGAGTTCCAAAGTAAAAATTGTTACGTGGCTAACCTTGGATCCACGTCATGGGTTGTGTTCCTTCAACCTTACATCGATGTGTAAAATTTAAACATGAAGGACATAACTATACCATTCTAGCTTACCCTTCACCATTCAAAGCTCTGCAACATGCTTTGTACCAACCTAATGATGTCCTTGTACTAAGTAAGGCATCTACCAATGCTGCCACTTCTCCTTCACCCACAACCCCATCCACCGATGCTGCCACTACCTCTCCCACACCTAATTCCTCTATTCCCACTACCGTCATAGCTTTTGTAGCTGACCCATCTACTTCTCAACTAACCATTGCTTCGTATTCCCAATAACCTAGTGATTCATCCATTCTCGCTACCCACATTTCCACTACCGATCCCTTAGGAGGTGTTTTAAATGCCTCACACTAGGGTAATACCACCCGTATAACATCGACACATTCCTTACTCCTCAAGAGTATGGTAACCTTTACCAACATCCTTATTATGACCATCGCATAGTAAGGTCTTCCCCTCCAGATCCTCCCCACCTTTGCATCAAATTGACATATGGGGGACTTGATACTTCTATCTATCTACTTCGCCTAAGCCACCTTCCTAAACATGACCATTTTCATCTAACCTCCAATCTCTCACCAACCGTCACTTCACCCAAACTTTCCTTCACCACTATGCATGAAAGGCTTTGGCTTTGGGTTCTATGAATAAGGCCACCATACCATCATCCCGTACTACTCGTAAAAAAAAATACCACAGTGGAATTGGATTTTTGAACCATCTTCTAAGAAATCCCGCATCTAACTCATTGAGGACAAAAAACCTTCTTCACCCCATTTACCAACTTCACCACTTTCACCTATTGATCTCGAATGTTGGAGGTGGATAAAAAGGTTGTGGAGGTGGAGATGTAGGTGGATGAATAGGTAGTGGATGAAGATGTGTGGTGATTGGTGAAGTTGGAATATAGTCCTCTTCTAGAAGATCATCATCGTCAAAATTTTCTTCAGGAGGGCATAGTTGGAGAAGAATGGTTTTTAGAGCCTTAAAATTCTCTACATTATGTCCTGGCAATTGATGGTAGGCAAAAATTTAGTTTCATAAAACCCCTTTGGTTTGGGTTTTTACCGGGTTGTAAGGTCTAATTCACGGTAATGTGATGATCGAGGTATCTAAAAGGTTGGCTAAAATGTTAGCATAAGACCCTGCCAATGGATCACAGTGTGAAGTGAGTGTGGGTTTGGGTGAAGGTGTGGATGATTGTTGTGGAAGAGGTGCTATAGGAGGTGGAATAGGTTTGACCACCGGTTTAGTAGGTGGTATTGTCTTAGGTTTTGATGGTACCTACTTAGGTAAAGGTATGGTAGATGAACTAGTAATAGAAGGTGTGGTATGCTTAACTACCATTTTGGAGGGTAGTGGGTTCTTGTCCTTGGATTATACCTTCTTGGGTAAAGGTGAGGTAGGAGTACATGATGCAGAAGGGAAAGTGGATGGTGGCAGAGGATGAGTTAGCCACAATGATAATAGAGGTGTGGTAAAGGTTTCTCATAGAGGTCAGGTGGAAGGTATGGGTTGAAGAGAATAAATTTGAATAGGTAGTGATGGGGTTATGGTAGCTGGTGGGGGTTTAGGTGGTAAGAAAGTTGTAGGTGACGGCGAAGGTTGTCTTTGGCCGATTGGGTGTAATAAAGGATCGTGATGAAGAGGTAGGCTGCTGCATTTTTTATTTGCTTTGGGTAGGAGGTTGCTTGACCAGGGTAGATGGGTGAGGTTTGAGGATAAACGGAAGGGGTGAAGGTGACAGAGGCGTGGTGGGTGAAACTGGTGTATGTGGTCTTGAAATTTGGGTCTTATTTTTAGGTGGAGGAATTATTTTTCATGCGGGCTTGGGCAAATGTGGACAAGTCCAATTTGATGGGTAGATGGACAAGGCTTGATGTCATTATGACACCCAGGGTAGTGATAGGTCTAGAGATGGGAGAAGATTTAGGTGCAAGTAGGTTATTAGGAATAGGAATGGGTTTGGTTGTGGTTAAAGTTTTGGATGTAGGCAAGGGTGACGAAGAAGAAGTCATTTCAATAGGCATGGTCATGGTTGATTTGGTCGCTTGAAATACCTTTAGATAGATCGTGGAGGTATCAGTAAGTGACATCTAGCATTTGGGTTGAAAAGGGTAACCAAAGGCATCCCCAAAGCATGGAATTATCAACATAATCCAAGCAATTGGCTAGGTGTGAAAATGAAACTATTGTAAGAGGAGATGTAGTTGGTTTAGTGGCAATCCCTATAAAATATGTCCATGAGACAGGGAACTGGTTAGCCTCAAACTCTGTGGGTAAAAGAGTAGAGAGCAGATCAACAGATCCTAAAATGCTAATGGGGAATTATCCCCAATAGGAAGTGGCACATCTAAAGGATCCCCATGGGTAAGAGAGATGGTAGGTGGGGTGAGGTAGATTCTTCTTTCGATGGAGAAGAAAGTGATGATGATTCTCCCATGGGTAGGAGAGTTAATACCATTGATTGTTCGGTAGGTTGTGAGGTAGATGGTGAAACAACATCAATAGAAATTGTGGAATCCTCCATGGGTGAAGGGGAATCCTCTATGGGTAAAGGAGTAGATGAGGTAGGCTCCTCCATGGGTAGAGGAGCTCATGCTATAATCTCCTCAATAGAGAGGATAGGTGGAAATTGAGGAACGACTAGTATGACATCAAAAATAATGTGGACTTCACGGACATTGTTGTCGTTGGTTGAAGGTTCACCATTTTGATTAGATGATGGTGTATGGTTAGGAAATGGATTCTTAAATATATGTAAGTTTTTATTTTCTAGTACATTTGGGTTTTCCAAGATGAGATCTCCATTATCTAACATTTCCTGGACAATGTTTTTGAAGGTTATGCAATTACCATCACTATGACATTTGACATGATGATAGTTACAATATTCATGTTCCTTATACCATGCAAAGATAAGATGAGTTGGGTCAAAACCAGTATGTGGTTTTATAGGTGGAGGTGTAATGGCTCTAGACTTAATAATATTTTCTAAGACTAAATAATAGGGCTCTCTAATTGGAGTGTACTTTCGTTGTTCCCATCGTAACTAAAAATTTTGAACAAGAGAAAGATTGGAGGAAGGTTTTGATTGGTTAGATGGGTGAGATGGGACAGCTTTGAGAACTACTGCATTAATGATCCTTTGGATTTTGAATAATTGTTTTAGGGATTTGAAGATGAAGAGGCATCATTTGATTTGAATGCGGCATTTTTGTTTTGCAATTGAATTTTATTCTCTTCAATGACACGAATTTCCAATTTTTCATGCCATGGTAAATGCTTCGTCGAAGGTACGGAAGGTTTGTACTTGTAGAGTTGGTGAGATGTGCCTGAACAAGCTCTAGTGAAAAAATCTATAAGCTCAACTTGAGGTAACTGGAATGTTAATTAGTTGATAAGGCTTCACCAATGAGCAATGAAATCTACAATAGATTTGTTGTCGTACTATCATGTTGAGTATAGGTCAGTCATGGTGAATTTTTTGACGACATTGATTGAGAAATGGTCCAAGAATTCTTAAGCCACTTAGTTAAATGAGTAAATGGAATGTCTGGGTAAAACACTATACCAATCTAAGGTGGGTCCTATCAAGGACATGTGGAATGTCCATAGGAGTAAAACATAGTCATGGGTAATTAGATAACACCCATGTTTGAATGACTGCAAGTGTTGTTACAGTCCTCTTTATTGTTGAAACGACTGAACTTGGGAATTTACCAATGTATAGGGTATGGGAAAATGGGGATAGATGAATGAATAGGATCATTATAGATTTCATCATAAGTTAAGGAGTTACGAGATCCAGAAACTGATGCTTCTAATGTTTACATCTTTTCCATCATCATCCTAATGAGGTCATTGGTGGGTTGTGAGGAATGGGTGCCCCCCACAGTATAAGGGGGTTGAGGATGGATGTATGATGTGGATGACATCCTAGTATATGGGGGTGCCAAGTATGAGAAATGCGAAGGGGGAATAGATGTGGGCAAAAGATATCCCGAATAAACAACATACAAGATTGGGGGTTCTGGGTGATGCGTGTAAGCAGGTGGGGTAGTCATAACAAATCTTATGGCAATTGGGGGTAGGGACTGCGGGATGGAAAGGACAAGGTTTTGGAATGGGGTGTGGGTTTCCGACACCATGGGTGGTTGCGATGCAACATGTATATATGAGGTGACAGGTGTAGATGAGGCTATACTAAGGGTGGCTCAGGAAGGGATGGTTGAAACCATGAGTGAAATAAATGCCATAGGTGTAATAGTTATAATGGATGTGGGGTCCAGTTGAGACACCACAGGTTGTAAAGTTAATGAAAGTAACACCAAGCTAGTGGTAGCTGACGTGGAAGTGGGGGAATAGGTAGGAGGGATAGACACGGACATGCCATATACCAACTGTCTTGAGGAGTCCCGAGTGGATGAGTGAGCGAGATAGTATTGTCATTGGAATTCTAGTCAAGGAGTCTTGTGAACTCCTCATCGCTGGTACTAATGGTGATGGGATGAGTTGGATCCATAGGTAATAAGATAGAAGGTGGTGATGGGATAGGTAGGAGAGTATGAAGGATAACATAAAACACAAGGGCGTTGGATTAGATGCAAGTTAAAACCATGGGAAATAGCATAGACCAAGTAAAATGCTCTCTATAAATGACATAGAAAAACAAAAAAAATGGAGGAGAATAGATTATGGGAGGTGAAACTGGTCGGTGTTTTAATTAAAAATTAAAACAAAGGAACCAAAAATGATTAGGGAAACGATACCATTATTGTGGGAAATCAACAATTTTGTAAATGAGGAAAAAATTGATGAAAATGAAATAAAGAAGTTGTATTTGACTATGATTTTAAAATTATAGGGGTATGATGATGTCTTGAGAACTTCAAAAGAACAAAAGATGTGATGAATGCTATTTTTGGTAGAATGACCAAAAAGAGCTAGAAACTAACATCGTATAGGTAAACCAATGTCGATCGGATGTAAACAGATGAATGTTGCTTTGGACCGACACCGGTCATTGTGAAATTTGGAAAAGTGAATAAAAATTGATTTTTGTGAATTTAATAAGATGAAATATCAACCAAAAAAAGCGTGTATGATAATAATGGATCCTCGACACACCGAGAAATAGTCGAATACACCAACTATGATGGCAGAGTGTGAAAGGAAGAAGAAAATGAAGAATGTAACCTCACAACTCAAGAAAAAGCTAAGAAAAACATGCAATCCTATAAGTGAATTTTATGTTTTAGCTTATGCTATTTTAGATTGACTTTGTGAATCAGAACAATTTTTTTGGTTGGGAAGGTGTCCTAGGTTTGTTCGGTTATGTTTTGGCAGGGTGGTCCTTTCTCTGAGTTAATGAATTGATAGAGAAACCAACTAGGTGCTCACTGCCAATCCTCTGATCATGTGATCGTTGAAAACTTCTTCCAGGTAAGGTGTTGTTTAAGAAGATGTGTGAATTTTTATTTGTGTAGTTTGGAAAAGAGAGAGAGAAGAGAAAGTTCTCTACGATTTAATTATGTCAACCATTAGTTGGGCATGACTTCCAGTGTATAGGTTGCCCTTAGTTTTAATGTGAGATAAAAATGCAAGCATAGAAGTATGAAATGCAAGTATTTTAGAACCCAAATTGAAATGTGATATTTGATGTAAACAGAGAGTGAATAGGAAAGAGAATGAATTTCACTAATGCAAAAAAAGAAGAAAAATAAGGATTCTTTTTAGTCCCAAAATACAAATGTCACTTAGACAAATAGAAGAAAGAGAATATTCCTAGGGATAAAATTTAATGTTAACTTCCTTTTTAAAAAGAAACAAACATACAATAGTTCCCTAAGAATGAATGAATGCAAGGAACCCTAGATGGGTCCCACCGGGTGTGCCAAAATGTTTCACTAGATTCTTGAAAAATTAATGAAACAGATAGAGGGTGATAGGCCAAGGAGGAATACCTATTTGGTGTCGGTTGAAGGTTGTGTGCATGTTCTGATTTCCTGATCCAATGCTGATTGTGAGAGCTCCCTTTTGGCTAGGAGGAACTACATGTAAAATGCAAAACAATACCACTAGATAGAGTTAAATAAAATAACGAGTGGATTTCCTAGCAGAAGCTAGATCCGAGAAGTGTGATGCTTCCTGAATAGGCTGTCAATCCACTTTTATATAACAGTATTAATGCTATCTAAAATAAACATGAAATAACAATCTTATTGGAATTGAAATGATTTAGGTATCTCACGCAAAACATTAAACAAATAAGAAATGTTATATAAAAGGTGAATGAGGTCAAAACAGGTCGTGTGATGGATGGTATTGGGTTCTGCAATCTGGTATAGGATTTGGGTAAGATCTCGATAAATATTAGGATTGATTCTTAGCTATTAGGGAATGGGTATGAGCTCAATGGTCTAAGGTATGTTGCTGCATACGATGAATCGACATTGGTTGTGTGACCGATGCTGGTTTGGAAGGATGACTAAAGTTGGTTGGCTAACTGATGTCGGTAGGGGAAGTTAGTGAAAGGCTTTTAGAAATTGGTTTCCAAGCTCTCCGTGATGGCTCAAAGTATGTAAATAGTGAAGGTGAGGTCGTAAAATGGCCTTAGTGAATCAGTGATGACTAGGAGAGGGTGAAGATAGGTGGAAGGGATAGATATGGTAAGGTGATAGGTTGGTGGGAGGAAGGAGGTGTACGATGTACAAAAAAATAAATTACTGAGAGGAATGATGATCTTACTGAAAGAAAATAGAGATAATTGAAGAGATGTTAGGTACTTACTGAAGAATGGGTTTGGAGAGTGCAGGTGATGAAAACAATGATGAAAGAGATCCATAGAGTAGGGACATCATGTACGTGCCTCACCGCTTGAGCCTCTATTATTATCTATGTGAATCTATGATCATGAAGAAGGTGATGGATGTTGATGGTTGTTGGTAGTGCTCTTGGGTGCTTTCTTTTGCTTGAGTGCTTGAAATTCGAGTGCTCCAAGTCTCTATTCATGTGAGATCCTGAATCGAATGACCAACCTCAACAAAGGATTTTGGAAATGTATTTAACCTAACCAATGACGGTTAGGGACCGACGTCAGTTGAGATATAATCAACGTCGGTTAAGGCGGGAATATCTAGGTTGGCAAAAAATAGCTTGATTGTTGCTATTTTTGGCATGGTCTTCAATCTTCATCTGAGTCTTGAGTGATAGATCATAGAAGGATGAGTAATATTCCTCTTAGGTTTGTTAATAAGAGTTAAGTCTAGGTTTAGACTAAGTCCTAGTTGGTTAGGATAGGCTTAGACTTGGTCTTAGGTCATTAATGGGGTTTGAGTGGGTCATGGAGTGAGGTGGCTAGGTGAGGTGGTCAAGTGAGGATGTTAATTAAATTAATTAAGGTAATTAATTCAATTAATCATGTGCACTATGGGATATGAATAGGTAAGGTATGATTAATTTAATTAACGGGGTTATAAGGGTAGTATGACCTAATTTTGGTGTCTACAGGTAGTCTAAAATTGATCGTCCTTTTCAAATTTTGTGTCTATTACTTAATCTACATTTAGGAGTTTTAACATATCATCTAAAGTATGTGGAGTCAGTGAAAAGACTATAGAACCACTCCCATCTCTAACCTCCCTTCGTTCTGGGTTGTAATTCTCTACACAAGCCCATACCAATTTTAGGTACTAAGATGAGGCGAGAAATGTAGTTGCTAGGGAAATTCCACTTTCAATAACATTATTCATAATCTCACTCATGTCCATTATATGAAGCCTTTGGAGGAACTCAATCAAATCCAAATTACCAAGGTTTATGTCAGTTAGCTTGTCCAAGTCACAGATAAGGTGGGACGAGGTCCGGCTCCACTAATTGGATTGTTGGCTAGATTTTGTGCATAGCTAAAAACCTAGGCAATCATGAGAAAAATATCCCTCATTTACAAGTGAGGCTCCCATGTAATATTTTTATTAGTATGGTACATATGAAACTTTATAAATATTTGTGAGGGGTTTAATTTAATTACAAAGCTCATTAACCATAGCTAAGAAATTCTGAACAACTAAGCAATTGTTTGTGAAGTATTTTTAGAAGGGGGAAATAACAAAATTTGGGAAAGAAGAAAGGAAGATATGTAATTCAACCAATAGTTTATAGATTTAGTCTCATACACATAGATTAAATAAACAAGTAGA
Source organism: Taxus wallichiana var. yunnanensis (assembly GCA_018340775.1). Classification (NCBI taxonomy): domain Eukaryota; kingdom Viridiplantae; phylum Streptophyta; class Pinopsida; order Cupressales; family Taxaceae; genus Taxus; species Taxus wallichiana. The sequence continues at coordinate 43,796,368 of CM031236.1, forward strand.
TCTCACAATATTCAAAAGTAAAAGAAAGAAAAGCTTCTAATCTAAATCTCAAATAACACAAAGTTTATCTAAAGATCCACACAAAATTAGGAAGCAAATGCACCGTGGATACAAAATTATTTGGGAATCTGCCTTTATTCAATTCCTCATCTTTCAAAAAAATGACATCAAGGGCCCAAAGTTTGGAACTCAATAATGTTGATTAAAAATTGTGATCCTTTAACCCGTAGGCTCTTCCTCTATTTATAGTGCATAGAGGCAATTACAAATACAAATCTTTTTATGAATTACCACATGTGGAAGCTATGAAAAGCTGAAGTAGCTGGAAATATTCTTCATGGAACTCCTCTTTGAATGACATACATGATTTATAACTAAAAATAAAACCTTCTATTTTGCATATACTTACACATATTTCCAAGTAATTGATTTCTCCCAAAGAACTTAAAGCAACACCTTTCATAGCCAATTACCCAAGTTTTACAATTTTAATTGATTGCTCAATTGCTTTGTCGGAGAAAATAAGAGAAAGAAGAAGAAAGAGGAGAAGAAATTAGAAGAAAGCTACAATGCTCTCAATCTTGTTCTTCTTCCATACTCTACATGCTTGATCCAACTTGTATTGCATTAGCTTTCATTCACTTTAGCAATGAATGATCTAAATGATATCTCTGCCTTGAATTTGAGATGCTTTTTTCTCCCATATGTTGTTGAATCCTTTCCTTCGATTCTCACCAAATTGGATATGGAAGCAACTGACTGAGATTTACTTATGGGTGCTACCTCTGACCTATCTTCCCTCTTATCCTTGAAGCTTTTGTAGTTCTTTTCCAATACGTGCACTAAGACAAATTTTTTCGTAAAAAAAAATTAAAAAAATCACCCTTCATCATCCTTAAATCAACCTTTGTTTGAGATCTTCTTTTTTATTTCTACCAGAAGACCTTGTAAATATGAGAGTTGGATCTATTTGTGCAGAACCTGCAATTTCTCCTTCTAATTCTGAAGATATATTCAATGTATCTGACATTGAATTTTCCTTATTTTTGCCAATATGAGCACTAGTGAAGTATTCATGCAAATAATTTATTCAAGTATGCAGTCTATAGCATGAATATCTAATTTTTCACCGAGATATGATTATAAAGCCCGCTGCCCTCTATTTTTAGACTTTACTTACATGCCAAGCAAGCTAAAAATATTATTTAATTCCCCGTGCACTCACATCAACATGCAAGATAGCTAGAATAATAAAAAGAAATCCTTTCCAACCCTAGGTGCCAAAACTGGATGCTTCCCGACAATTAAAAGAAGTCAGCTTTTAGGCATTTAGCTATGCCAGAATGGGTTGCACTTTTTGGCTAGGAATTGTGTGAAAAATAAGAGGGCAAGGAAGTGGGAATTTTTATCCTTCCAAGCAGCTCCAAAATTCCCATTTGTACTTTAAGTGATTTATCTTTAATAATGGGAAAAATAACCTTCCAGGAAGGCTCCAAATTCCCACATGTTTGCTAGCACAAAAATTCCAATTGGCACTTAGAAATCATCCTTCCAAAAAATGTGACTTGCATGGAAGAAAGATTCTTTCCAAAAGTGTGACTTGCATGGGTGAATAAAACTTCTTTGGTGGGAATTTTTACCCTTCTAGAAACCCCAAAATTCCCATTTGTACTTTAAGTGATTTATATTTAATAATGGGAAAAAAAACCTTTAAGGAAGGCTCCAAATTCCCATCTTCCTACTAGCTTCAAAATTCCCATTTGCACCTTAAGTGATTTGAATTTAATAATGGGAAAAAACAACCTTCTAGGAAGGCTCCAAATTCCCACCTTCCTGCTGACACCAAAATTCCCATTGGAACTTAGATGACTTGACTTCCATCATGGGAATTTTTACCTTCCGAGCAGTCTCCAAATTCCCATTTGCACCTTAAGTGATTTGACTTTAATAATGGGAAAAAACAACCTTCTAGGAAGGCTCCAAATTCCCACCTTCCTGCTGACACCAAAATTCCCATTGGCACTTAGATGACTTGACTTCCATCATGGGAATTTTTACCTTCCAAATCAGTCTCCAAATTCTCACCTTCAAGGTAGTGCTAAAATTCCCACTTGTATGGAGAAGTCATCTTTCCCAAAAAGTGTGACTATTATGAAGAAAGATTCTTCGTAAAAAGTGCGACTTACATTAATTTTTCTTTTAAAGTTGCGTGAAAACTCATCAGCAACATTTTATTTCCATTTTTGGATTTTCGGTGAAGAAAACACAAGCATAGAATAAAATTTTCCATTTTTGGAAAGGGTCTGGGAAGATGTAGCAAGAAAAACTTGCAAGTGCCATAAATTTCACTATGTGGCTTTGTTTAGGTGTCATTTTTTCTAAAAGTGCATATTTTCTTGAGCTCTATACATTGGTGGCAGTATTTTTCTTATTTTCATAAAATCCATTATTGCACCTTTTTGGACCAAGCAACCTCTTGCAATCTCTAAAGGAATCCTGAGCTCTTATCACCTTTAGATAGATTAGTAATTAAAAATATTGGATAACTTTTCAAAACCCTAGGCCTGGGAAAAGGTATGGTAGGAAGAATGAATAGGCTACAGAAATAGAGAAAGACAAAAAGAAATAAAAACAAAACCTCGAAAGAAGTTGTGGGAAATTGCTTAAAATTTTTCTCCGATTAGTTGGTCTACAAAAATTCTTCCCCCTAGGTGAATGTTCTATGGTAATAATGATGGGGTGAAGTGCTTTATATAACCTAAATCCTCCAATTTTAGCTCAATCTATTTTTAAAATAACTTTATTTAGTTAATAAATAAATAAGTAAAATTCTTTCGTAAAAACTTGGCGAAGGGATATAGTGAGTTTTAACATGTGGGTACTTGGGGAATCGGGATTTTATGACTCTCTAGGGATACCTTAGATAAATGCAAACAACTACAAGCAAAAAAAACACAAAATGAACCGTTACTTGAAAAGAGCAAATTTGTTTTAAAAGGGGTAGTCCTAGATTTTAGGGTGAAATCTTGGGGACACCAGATTAGCTCCATCTGTGGACATCTTTACCTCTACCAAAATTAAAGGAGTTAAGATGATATCCTAGAATCTCTAGTTTTGTGTCTTGTCCATTGGGTTTGGGGTTAGGCCACAAAAACAAAACAAAAAAAGAAAAGAAAAGAAAACAACAAAAATTTATTTATATATAAACAAGTTTTACCCTATATCTTAGTTTCTGAACAACCTCAGATGCTGCCCATTGAAAGGAAGTGGTAACTCAATTCCATCTTGGTAGGCAAGGAATAAAGTATCCATTCTGGAAGCTCTCTTGATCATGAAGGGCCCTTTCTAGAGTGAATCATATTTTTGTGCATGCCCTTCGGTTCATGTCTCTTGTCCCACCAAAGTACCCAATCTCTGATCTCAAACTTCCTTTCTCTATCATTCTTTTCAAATACCTTGGACAAGTCCTTATCAACTTAATCTTGTGGTGGCTTATCCTTTCTTTTCTCTGTGGTAAGTAAGTCTTCATCAACTTCTTATGTTCCCAGATTTACCGGCTACATTTATAAGGAAGAACTATCACCATATTCTTCATTCTTCTCTAGGTACTGATCATGCTTGTTGAAAGTATCCACTAAGGAAACTAAAACCTTGGGGATTTTGTTACTTTTTGGTTGAATTATTCCACTACTATCATCATAACCTGGATCAATTTTACTTGTGACTATTTGTTGTGGTGGTGATTTACTACCTTCAACACACAACCTGTCAAAGTTGTCTTGTTTCACCCATGCAGATGTTTGTTTTTCATCATTGAAATTATGATACCATTTAACATTATTAGGGACTTTGGGGTGGTAGACCATCTCCACTTTATAGTTTCCTTTTCTAAATATGGATGGTGGTCTATCCGAATTCAATAGTGCAGTTGTGATTGCCAAAGAGTCTGCCTTGGAATTCTGATTTGTTGGAATGAAGTCGATAGAGAAGGATGCAAAATCAAGTGTGGCGAAAGTAGTCAATCTCTTTAGTGTCACAACTTATCTTTTTTGACTTGATTTTTCCCTCAAACTTGCTTTACTAGAAGTTCAACATATCCTCGGGATTTGAGGATTTGTACTCCTTTCTTTCTAGCTTGTTCCATTCCTAGCAGCAAGGATTCAAACTCCGCCGTGTTGTTGGTGTTCTCAAACATCAGCTTGTAGGAGTATGAGAATATCTCATGATCTGGAGATATTAATAGAATGCCAACTCTTGATCCAAAAGAGTAACAATTGCCTTTAAACTCCCGTGTGTCTAAAAGTTTTCCTCTTCTTCTATTGGCTCTAGCTCTGGTTGAATTTCTGCTCTGGAATGTCTTTATCCATTTCTAAGAAGTATATACCATGGTCAAATTCTATTACAACACTACCCATTGTTACAACGTGTGATTAGGAAGAACATATCTTGCTACTTTGTAAGATTTTTCACCCGAACTCACAATATTGAAGACTGTAAGTTGATTAATCAAATCCATGAGGCCATTTATATTAGTGTATGAAAAACAAGAGTTTCAAATAATCAGTAAAGGTAAAAGTGGGCACCATGACCATGATCACACTCAAGGGTGCTATGATCAGAAAAAAGGATACTTTAAAGGAGGTCATGGAAGAGGCCAAGGATATCGTGGTGGATTTAGGGTCCGAGGCCATAGTGGTGGACAAGGTGAGTTTCCTTGTGGAACATGTTATACGTGTGGATCTCCTAACCACTACAGACACAAATTTCCTTAGAATATTACTTGTTATTTTTGTGGAAAGAATCATAACTATGAAGAGTGCCCGGACTTATATGAGCATATTAGAAAGTAGTATAAACATGAGAAAAAGGGTGCAAAGATTGTTACAATATACCACACCATGGAAAACTAATGGATGCCAAAGTTGGCACCGGATCCTGAGGTAGTACCTATGAAAATTACTACATGCGCTGAAGTTGCGTGTGTCAAAGAAGTGTTGCAACAAAATCCTACCATTACTAGGGAGGAGGTCTTACATGCAAGATACCCAGATCCTACACATTAGAAGGAGGTTTATTAGGAAACCATGGAGGTACTCAGAAATATTCAGGGTGAAATACAATGTTTAAAGGAACAATCGTGGAAGTTGGAGCAAAAGAAGGTAGCAAAGACGGTCTAGTCAAATGTTGATGATCTGAAAGAGGTATGCAAGATGCTAAGCCAGAGAATATTATTCCATTACTAGGGAATTGGTTAAAGGGAAACACTCCACGTGTAGGTATTGAGAATGGATGATATATCCTGCATGCTAATCTCCCCCCTCATATCTTGGATTATGACAAAGAGATCACTCTGAATGCTACCGTGGATGGGTGGATTCTCGAGCAATATATTGAGTGACATAGGAACGTAAGTTATTGTGCTTTACTTTAGATGCATGGGTGCAAATGGGAAGACCTCCATTACATCCATCCTCTAATGTAGTGTTTATGGCAAATCAAACTAAGGCCACTTTAATAGGAGTTTTAATGGATGCATCCATTATTATACAAGGGGCCAAGTTCACTAGGGACTTTGAGGTTTTAGCACTTACAGATGCGAGATAACTTCCCATCTCTACTTGGGTGACCTTGGTGTCATGAAAATAATGTTGATCTATGATTCAAAAAGGAGTATATAAGTTTTGAGAACAATGAAGAATTATTTATTATCCCTTTGACATATGGGAAATATGCACCTTATGGTTCATTGAACCTTTGAGTGAAGAAGACCAACATAATTTATGTGTGCATCATTCAAAATCTTGAAGTAATTGAGCCATATAAAGAAGGAATCCTCCAATGGGATGATGCACAGTCCATTAGTGATACTACAAGTATTTCCTATGATAATTGGGTGCATGACACCTATGAGATAGTTGGGTACAAAGTAAGAAGCACATCTTCGCGAGGAGGCAGACCTCCTTGTATTAGGAGGATAAGTCAGAATTTTGTACCCAAGACACTCGGCAAAGGATACCCCGAGGTATTACTGTATGCCATGGAAGAACAGTGGAAGGATCAAGTGGACAAAAGAATATGTTAGTGTATACCCTGCGTGGGACAACAACACACTGGTGGATGGTTCACAGGGATAATCTCATAGAATGGAATGAAGTGAGAATTTCTCTAACAACCCAGTTTCTCAGAAATGCACCTACTCAAATCTACACATATCATGGTAATCATCCTATTCAACACCACGTTCAACAGTGTGAGAGACTCTAGATAGAGGGGCATGAAGATTGTCCACCTTTACTTTGGGTGCCCAAAATTTATTTCACTTTACGCGGTTGTGCGCATGCTTGGTATGTTTATGTGAAACTGTATAGGGAGACTGGAAATTGGCAAGACTTGACTGTAGGAATGATCCAAACTTTTGAATACTTCTCCACTAAACCTCTAGTGAAAGAGGCATCACGAGTTATGGGAGATAGTGCAAAGGTTGAAGAACTCATTCAAGAGTTATTTAGTGAGGTAGACCTAGGAGCACATTTTGATGAAGTAGATGAGACAAATGCCAAACTACTTGAGTGCGCTTGCCTTGAGAAGGAGAAAGGAAATATGGTCTACATAGTGGATGAGGAAGAAGTAGAATTTTGTTATGTAGATCATTCGAGGGTACACATGAGGTTTTAGAAAATGTGGATAAGAAGGCATGCATCTATCATGAACCTATGAAGACCAAGAAAGTGAAAAATGGTACAGATTTTGAACCTAAGGAGGCCATAATTGGAGACTATTGGTCTGATTCTGAAGTGGCTAAGATAATTGAGTTACTATGTGATTTCCAGGACTTATTTCCTAGGGGCTACCATGAGTTAAAGGGAGTGCATGAGTCTTTGGGTGAGATGAAGATTAAGTTAAAGGAAGGTGCACACCCGGTTAGGAAGAGACCTTACAGGATGAACCCTAACCTGCACATAAAAGTTAAAGAAGAAATTGACAAGATGTTGAAATATGGCATCATTAAGCCCCTAGAAGAATCAAAGTGGGTTAGCCTTATGATAATCAATATAAAGAAAGATGGTCAGATTAGGATTTGTGTGGACTACGGGAGCTGAATGCTGCATGTGTGATTGATCCTTTTCCTACACCTTTCACTAAGGAAATATTAGAAGGTGTTATAGGGCATAAAATTTACTCTTTTATAGATGGATTCTCTAGGTATCATCGGTAAGAATTTCAAAAGGAGGATCAAGAGAAGAAAAATTTCACCACTAAATGGGGAATTTTTGCATACATAGTGATGCCCTTTAGATTGAATAACGCACATGCAATATTTTCGTGCATTGTGGTTCAAACATTCTAGGATTTTATTCAAAAATTCTTACAGGTTTACTTGGATGATTGGACATATATGGGCTTGGCAAGGATCATTGTGACAATTTGAGATTAATGTTTGAGAGGTGCAAGATAGTTAAGCATCTCTTTAAACATCAAGAAGTGCATATTTGCTACACCTTTTAGAACTCTGCTAGGGCATATCATCTACAAGGAGGGTTTGTTAGTAGATCCAACCAAGGTTGTAGTTATCTTAGGCCTGAGGAGCCTACTAGTCAGAGTGAGGTGCATGGATTCTTGGGCCACATAGGGTATTATAGAAAATTTATCAAAGGATATGCTAAGATTGTCATGCCCTTGGAGGAGTTATTAAAAGGTAAAGGGACATTCTATTAGGGAGAACCATAACAATGCACATTTGAAGCATTGAAGGAGAGGATTACAATGGCACTTATTCTGCGCTTTCCGTCATGGAACTAAACTTTTCATATACATGTGAACACCTCTCGGCATGGCCATTTGTGCAATATTAGCTCATCCCGAGAATGTATTATAGATTATCCTTTCTGTTTTGATAGTAGAAAGTTAACTCCTATAGAACATAATTATATAACTAAAGGAGTGTAGGATGAGGGTCCGGAAGGAATACACGTGCACCAAATAATTGCACTTCACTAAGAAAGGAGTTGCAAGATAAGGCAAGTGAACTTTTAAGAAGCAATGTGCATGCATAAAAACTCAAGATTTGAAAATGGAGTGGAATAGAATGCTCTTGGATTGCCATGGACCAAAAAGAAGAGGAGTACAAATAGGGAGTAGATGTGTAACTCCCATGTAAGAGAATATTCCTCCATAATGGAGAAGAGGAGTTACTTTCCCAAATGGGAATGTAACTCCTATGACACACTTACACATATGACAGGTTCTGTCATAACTAAAATGACACCTAGATCCATGTCCACCTAAGTGAGATGACTCACATGGTGTAGGTGGAAATAATAATAAATAATTAAATAAAGTGATCAAAAACACCTACACCAACACCTCCCTTCATTGAAACTAGGATAGGGCAAGGTAAGTCAAAGAAGACAAATAAGAAATGGATCCCATCTATAAGACCGATGAGGTACCCATGCACAAAAGGTATCAAGTAGTGAGGGGAAAACCTAGTGGGAAAAACCTCAACTTACAAGAGATAGAAAACAAACTCTCCTAAAGTACTAAGAAGAAGGAGTCTATCCTACCTCCTAAGAAGATGATCCACTCACAAGCCACCCCTGTCTTTGAGTGAAGAGGAGGAAGAGGATCCACAAAGTGCCAAGGTGTTGTTCCAATCAAGGGAACAATACTCCGTGTGTGAGGTGGAAAATACAGCTGCTCCATGAAGAAGTGTAGATTTAGAAGTAGTGGCAATGAAGGAAGGTGGAATGCTTTGAACCTGTGAAGAAGTGTACCCAATTCCTGATGAGTCCTGAATCATAGTGCGTACTCTCTGAAGTGTCTGAAGTGGGCTAGAAGTGGGCGAGATCAAGAGAAAACTCCTCAATATGTGGAAAGTGATAAGTGGAAGGTGGAGGTGAGTCCCCATCATCATGGCATCAACTATGCTAGAAGAGATGTCCAAAACATCAGAAATGGGCTCAGAATTATCCTCAAGTCTAGTTGAGTTGAATGAAGAATAAAAAGGAGGAGCAAAGTGAGAGAATGAGTACAACCGAGTGTGATGGTCAGCTATACCAACTGCAACAATAACATCACTGTGGAGCTCCCTAACATAAACTGAGTCTAGAGTGAACTCAACTCGCATGCCCTGTCCAAGATGAGTGATCTGATAGACTGAAAGAAGGTTTGTTAAAAGTAAAGGGATACTTAAAAAATTATTAAAAGTACCACCACTTACTTCAACTGATCCTCTTCTAAAAACCTGTGTAGTGGTGTTGTCACCAAGCTGAATAGAGGACATGTCACATGGCTCAAGTGAATCAAACTCAATGTCTGATGATGCCATGTGATGAGTTGCACCCGAATCAATGATCCATGTAGGGGTAGGTGGCACAAATGTCACTAGAGCTCTTCCCTTTGGTTTCTCCTTGTTGGATTCTTTTACTTTTTCTTTCTCTTGTACTTTCTCTTTTTCACTCTCTTTTTCCTTAGAACTGTCGTGGGATGATGAAGGTGTTTTGAGAGAATCTGGGACTCCAATATTGTGCTTCTCAAGTAGATTAGTGAGGAGAGAAAATTTTTCTTCAAGAATTTTTCTTCATCATGCATGCCATGGCAGTATCCACATTTGATTCATTCTTTGGAATTTCGGGAGGTGGAAGAGGAGGTGGAAGAGTTATTTTGGGGTTTTCCTTCTTTTCATGATCCGGTTTCTTCTCCTTAGAAGCTCTTGGCTTTTCCTTTCCAGTAATGAGAGCATGGGATTTTATGGATTTTAAGCTGCCCATTTGAATCAATTTACTTTGTTCCCTGATCAAATCTGTAATAAACTCATCAAGAGAGGGCATAGACCAACTTTTTCCAAGTACCCTTTTTGTTGCATGGAAGGTGGAGACAAATACGGAGTATTCAGACCAAGTTTGGTAAGGACGGATAAAATGAGTTGAGATTCCTTTTTCTTTATTCCACAATCTTCTAACTACAATCTGAGTGATATGAATTTGGAGAAGAAGTCTTGAAGGGTGTCAAAATCATTGGGACTAAGGCTTATTAGGTTATTCTCAAGTTCATGTCCCCGCATTTCATCCTGTTTCCCAAAACATTTTTGGAGAGTCTCCAAAACTTCTTTGGGTGTGGTGGAAGAGGAAATGTGAAAACGCAGCTCTGAAGATACACACATGGTCATGAACCCAATGGCTTCATCACACTTATCAAGCCACTTTTCTCTGTCTCTTTCATCATCAGGTTCAACTTGCAGACCGGTGGCAATGCAGAATAATTTCTTTCCTTTTAAGGCAGTGTTCATAACATTCAACCATTCTTGATAGTTGAATGGGGTGAGCAAAGGAACACCATGATTATCCATGACAAAAAATAAATGTGCAAAAAGGAAAGACACCCCCAAAAAGTGGCACTTTATAACACAGTGTGTTTTACAAAACTAATATTCCCATCATGTAGATTGCAGAAAAACATCCAATTTTGACTAAAGAAGTGCTCAAAAAGGAGCAACGAGTCAAAAGTTATGGCTTAAAGAAATTCCCGCAACTGATTAAAAAAGCTAGTTAGCCCTGCAAAACATTAAAAAAGTGCCTGAAACACATTCAAAAGGTATCGTGTTTGTGCCCATTGGAAATGACATCAAATTTTAGAGGGGGTTTGTTTTGACTACGAGGGGGGATTAGCCTCCTGCCAACCCCGGACCTCACCCTCCGTCTTCGACACTCGAAGGAAGGGCCACCAATACAAGTAAAATGCCCAGATTTTTAAAAAAACCAATAATATGAAATGTTTTAATACCTTAAAACATTTAGAAAAGGTCTGATCTATTTTAAATTACCTTCAACCACTCCCGGCATTTAAAAATTCATTCAACTTGGTTTTTGTTGACCGAACCAAGTGGTAAAGTCGATGTGCTAGAGGATGAACAACGGTTTGTAACCAACCACGTGTTGCAGAGGTGCTTAAAAAAGGTCCAGTTCTCACGTAGAAAACTTCTAAGCAACCACGTGTTGAGGATGGCAGGTCAGACGTAGACCCCAACAATGCCAAAAACACCGAGCAGAGTTGTTGAGGCAGAAAACGGTCACTACAGAGGATCTTTTTCGAGTTGTTGGAGCTGGAGATGATCACGAATAGGTTGAGGTTGAACCGGGTGGAGCTGGGAATGTGTGCAGCAAGCTAGAGACAAAAGGCAGAGATTTCCGGCGAGCAGAGCAACCACAACTCACAAAGGCGCAGCTCAAAAAAACAAGTTCAATGGCAAGTTAAATGGAGTGGAAGGAGGACGCCCAATGTTCCAGTTTGTGGAGATATGGAGTGCAACAAGGAATAGAGGATCTGCAGCATCAAAGAAGAGCACATCTAAACAAGTTTTCTTTTTTTTTTAAAGAAAAATGTTTTACCCTTCAACGTTGAACCATTCAATACACAGAACTGAGTTTTGTTGTGCAAAAGAAGACATTGTATTCTTCCTTGGCTCTCCAACACAATAAGCTAGATAGACTTCTTCTTTGGCCCTGATCACACGTAAACCAACAAGAAACACACAAACAAACCACTAAAAAATAACCACAAGAATCTGAAATATGCAAGTAAAGCACAAGCAGAAGTAAAACTTACACAAGCAATTATACGGTGGAGCAACAATGGCGAGCAATGTCATTCTAGTCCCCAAGCTCTGATACCATGAAGGAGTGTAGGATGAGGGTCTAGAAGGAATACATGTGCACCAAACAGCTGCACTTCACCAAGAAGGAGTTGCAAGATAAAGCAAGCAAACTTTTGAGAAACAATGTGCATGCATGAGAGCTCAAGATTCAAAAATGGAGTGGAATGGAATGCTCTTGGATTGCCATGGACCAAAAAGAAGAGGAGTACAAATAGGGGAGTAAATGTGTAACTCCCATGTAAGAGAAGATTCCTCCATAATGGAGAAGAGGAGTTACTTTCCCAAATGGGAATGTAACTCCTATGACACACTTACACATATGACAGATTCTCATAACTAAAATGACACCTAGATCCATGTCCACCTAAGTGAGATGACTCACATGGTGTAGGTGGAAATAACAATAAATAATTAAATTAATGATCAAAAACACCTACACCAATAATAACTACAGAGCACGAGGCCTTGTCAATGATCTACGCACTGCATAAGTTTAGATAGTACTTCTTAAGAACACCTTTTATTTTCTATACAAATCACATGGCATTGAAATACTTAGTAAATAAGCTCGTTTTATAGGGGCACATATGCTGATGGGTTCTATTATTCCAAGAGTTTGATTTTATAGTCATGGTAAAGCAAAAAAAAAGTAATTATGGTCCAAACCACTTATCTAGAATTGAATCAGGAGAGGACGTGGAGACAATTAAAGATACAATGCCAGATGCATAGTTGTATAGGTTAAACTGCTGCACCCTCGGGGTGGAGGATATTGCTATCTTTTTACCACATGTATGACACCAGAAGGAATGAAAGCCTTGGAAAAGAAACAACTTGTAATTCATGCTTGCACCTTTTTTGTTTATCGCAGGTGACCTATACAAAATAACATGAGATTAAGTATTACGTCGGTGTGTCTTGGAGCATGAGCGCATGATAATCATGGAAGAGGCTCATGGCGGTATTACACGTGGAAACTATGTAGGTGATGCCACCATGTGCAAGACTCTACCCATTAGTTTATGGTGGGAAAACTTGTACAAGGATTGTAAGGAGTATTGTAACACGTATGATCACTATCAGCGCCTTGGAAAACCTAGGCAAAGAGATGAAATGCCTTTAAGGCCTATTAATAGTGCAGAGCTATTTGAAAAATGGGCAATAGACTTTGTGGGTCCTATTTCCTCAGCCGCACGTAGAACTAGATCATGCTACATCATCACTTGTATAAATTATCTTACAAGGTGGGAAGAAGAAACACCTACAAAGGATTGTAAAACGGCTACATCAACACAATTATTATGGGAAAATATTCTTACTAGGTATGGATGTTCTTTGAGTTTGAAAAGTGATAGGGGCATATATTTATTGAATAAGAAAATCAAGATATTTTTGGATGAATTTATGGTCATGCACCACAAGACCACACCCTATCACCCTCAAGAAAATGAGATCTACTAAGGCCTTCAACAAGATATTGAGCCAGACCTTGACAAAAATTTGTGATGTTGGAAGGAAAGATTGGGATGATAAAGTTTTTGTTGTACTTTGGGCATATAGAACAACCTACAAAAGGTTGAATAAGGCCACACCCTTTCAATTGGTGTTTGGCACAAAAGCAATTCTTCCCATAGAATTTATGTTACCTTCTTTACATATTGCACACACGGGAGGTCTAGTTGATGAGAAAGCATTGGAAGAAAGAATTGACAAATTAATATAGCTGGATGAGAGGTGTGCCATAACATGTTGGAGTCAGAAGTAGGAAAAGGCCAAATAGAAGGCATGACATGACAAACACATCAAGGAAAAGAAGCTAGAGGTTAGGCTGATGGTGCTTCTTTATGATTCAAAATTTCTTCGGCACCTAGGAAATCTTAAGGTGCATTGGTTGGGACCATATGTTATCACTCACATACTTGAATCACATGCTTACCAGCTTAGAGGCATTTGATGGAATGTGGTTACCTGATTAATTCAATGGGAGTAGCTAAAGCCCTATTCTAAATAAGCCTTCTTGGTGTTTTTAATAAGGCAATATTGCTATTTAGTATAGATTTCCCTTATTGTATTTCATTTAATGCGTTTCCTTCTTCATCGCTATGATTTGTCAATTTAGTTCAGTGTTTTTTGTAATAAGAGCATTTACGTGCTAGAAGCTGATCATAATATGAAGTGTTTTTATGTACAGAGGACCGTACATACCTTTGGTGTGGGGTGGTTTTCATTCAAACATGGGTACACATAAGAAAATACTGTTATGGGTGATTTCTCTTGTTAAAAAGTGTGGCTACTATGAAAAGGTGCTGCTAGAAAGAAAATTTCTCCTAAAGAAGACCATAGCTAGAAATGAATGAATGCACAATATAATGTGAGGTAAGTTGCAGCTGTAAAAAAACCACTAGAGGAAGGAACAATGGCGAGGTACTTTGGTGCATGGAAATGTGCAAAAGGAGGTTTGTAGCCAAAAGGTAGGAAGGCATGCTAGAAGGTTATAACTGTGACACATAGGTGTATCATGCGGAAATTGGGAAAATGATCAATTAATGAGAGGATCGATGGTAGGTAAAGGAGTAATAAATGCGATAAATTTTCCCAACTCTATATAAAGACATGATGTAGGTTCATTTCTACCTTTGTGATCATGAGTATTCAAGTGAGCTAGTTGTGACCAAATCGAGCAAAACGTGTCGAGGTGTAGAGAGCTGTGAAACTAGGTGAGGAGAGTATATTTGTGCACATAATTGGCTTACATCCCCATTCGAGAAGGGTTTGAGTGAAGTAAAAGCATGCAAAGAGAAGAAATAAAGTGCTAGGGTTGAGAAGGAGCTAGGGTACGTGGTTTCAAGCTAGGGCATGAGAGCTTGCTCAACAGAGAAAAATGTGCAAATTTGTCTTATCATGGCACCGAGGAAAGCACCTGGAGTAGGAACAAAGGGGAAGAAGAAGGTAGAAACCAAGGTCAAGGATGCTCTTGAAAGAAATTTTTCAAAAATGTAGTATCCAAAAGAAGTAATTATCAAATGAGATTGGGATTCCCATATCCGTAGGTGCAAGGTGTGTGACTACAAACATCACACCACCGAGAACAAGGAGGAATTGGATGCATTGCTGAATAGAAAGACCAACAAGTGAATGGTTGATGACATGTCAGTTTATGACGATGTTGGAGAGAAGTTATTGAAGAAGGTAGGGGTGTACCAGCTATATGAACTCCCTGTACTTTGGAAAACTAGAGAATCTATACCAGTGGATGATGAGCAAAGTCCATGAGGACTTCTTCTACTTTGTTGGGTAGTGGGTGAGGATCACAACGCCCTTAATTGCTATGTTGATAGGATTAAAGGGCACATGGATAGAGGTTAGTAGTGATCTAACTAATAAGGCAACTATCATGGCCACTAGCAAGGAGTTGGGATATATGAAGGGTCTGTATGGGATGGATATTTATAAGTTGAGGAAGTACCTTGTGATATAGGCAGTCGTGCACTTACTCACCAAATTGAATGATCAAGAAAGGTGGTCACAAGTGAACACCATGTGGCTACACATTGCTAAGAATATTTCATAAGGAGAAGTTTACAACTTAGCAGGATACATAGCAGATACAATTATTGAGGAAGTGTGCACATGTGAGAAGATAATTTTTGGCATTATCCTATTATCACTTGTGTTTATAGAAATTGAGTGCCCAATGGGCCAAACAACAAAATTTGGGAATTACCTCATGGAAAAGAAGTCCCTCATAGAGAGGTTTGAAAAGTATTTATGTGAAGGATCAATGAGTGGTTTGTTCAAGAAAAGGGTAGAGTTATGGTATGACCGACTTCACACAACCTTCGAGGAGGAATGGCATATTCCAAAGGAGCTACCCTCAATGGTGGGTAAGGCCATGTAATTCATAGTATATCAACATTTTTGCATCATACGGTTTGCAATGAAGGATAGGACATGGTTTCCTAGTGAAAACTACCATACACCTTCACAATGTGATTCTTCTAGGTAGTAGTACATAGGTTTACCGATGCATGCTGGTTAAGCTATAATGCGGACAAGGTAGACTGTGACTACCATACCTTAAGAAAAACTTATGTTTATCTAGGTCGATCTACCTACATTAAGAGGATTATTTATGATGTTATAAGTATGAAGCCAATAAGTTTGGCCATTAGGGATAGTGGGGCCACACTTATCTATCTCCAACTTAATCCTAGATTGGAAAAGGGCCAATACGTGGAGAATGAGTTCATGCTCCTAGGCCCACCTAAAGGCAAGCATACAGTTGAAAATGTGGCAGCTCCAAATCCTACCTCAACCTTAGAGGAAGATGAGGAAGGATAAATCAATGAGGATAGTGGAGGCTTAGACCACAGAGGTCAAGGCAACCCCTTACAAAGTAGAAAGTGAGTGTGTAGATACTCCTCCACAACAATAAGGAGAAGAGGAAGACTTGGATGTAAACACAGTCCATGAGGAATGCCAGTTCAAGAGGGTGTTTAGAAGAACTAGAACCCAAGGCACAGGGACATCCCAACCTTTACAAAGGTCACCTCAACTCTCCCCTAAAAAAGAAACACCCGAGAAAAATAAGAGAAGAAAGCTTAAGCTTAAAGATGACAAGGAGGAGGAGTTAGGGAGAGCGCGCCAAGAACCCCGGTTCAACCTAAAGATGTAGAAGAGCCCCGAGATGAGGAGATGAGAGATGATGAGGAAGGGGTGAAAGAAGTAGAGGAAGCTATGAATGAGCCACCCAACATGCCCATTACTACTCAGGAAGGAGAAGGGCCAACTCCAAACCCTAGCACCCGAATTCCTAAGGGGACAAGGACAAAAAGCGAGAGGACAAGTGAAACATATATTGTCCCTAATATGGGTTATGCTGAAGATGAGAAAAATCATTTCTGCCCATTTTCAGAGCACTGTGGGCCTGAAAGAGTTATATGGGTGGGAGCTGATGGATCTAAATATGGCTACTACACACACAAGGAAGCAACTATCCTGGTCCATGTAGACTCATATGGATGAACCATATTTTAATGTGTGCGAAGAGACATGTGTCTTACAGACAGTGAAGAAGGCTCCACAGAGCAAGCACATGACAATAAAACCTATTATAATGTCTGATGAGCAGGTCAACAATGCCTTGGTCAAGGTATCTACTGAGGTGGCACAAAGGAACATTGATAAGGCTTCCACCATTTGAGCGCTACTTGAAGATAAAAAGGATAAGGATGCAAAGATAAAGCGCTTAAAAGAAGAGAAGGAACAAGAAGAGGAAAATAATGAGGCCTTCATTAGCATGGCTGAGGAGCTTGGTGATCACATTCTTAAAACAAGGCCTCATCTAGAATCTTAGGTTCCTAAAAATTTCCTTCTGCTATGCATTATTTGCGCACTTTGGTCAATTTGGTATTAGATGATGGGCCAATTCAAATTCTTGCACCGAATGATTCTACAAATGAAGCAACAAGAGCATAGGATAAAATTTTTAGACAAGTTTCAACTTATGAGGCTTTGCTCTAAACCTTGAAAGATGAGATGAAGAAAGCCAACCAAGATCTCAATTTATGTGTGGTGCCAAATGCCATAATAAGTATTAGAACTATAGTAGAGGACAATGAAGTTCTAAAGGCAATGAAAGATGAAACACTTGGGTGCACATAAAGGTTAGCACTGGTAAAACAAAAGTGCAAGGCCCTTGTAGCAGCCCAAGATCGCACAAGGACAGAATTGATGAGATTGGGAAACTTATAGTGTAGAAGATGGATCTCATGGAAGGAATGTTGTCAGGTATGGCCAATGTTGTCCAGGTGCTACAAAATGAGAAAGATAATATCACTCAGACAAATTGGATGCCATAACTACCGATATTTTGGAAAAAACAAGGAACACACTAAGTGATTGGAAAACCTTGGAGGCTGAACTCAAAACTGAATATCCAGAGTTAATCCTTTGAGTCAAAGAAGAGGGTGCTATAGAGTAAACTTCATTATTTTGTACAATGTTTCATTCATTCTTTCATTACTTATTCTTTATTGTTGAGACATCAAAAATAATTCCCATTACCGGGATGAAAAATGTACTTAGTGTGGGGTAATGTTGAGAAGAAAGAATGTTTCTCTAAGGAGAAGACACATGAAGGATGCATGCATGGGAACAAGGTGTATTTGAAGGCATGAGAAGATAGAAAAGAAAACATGTGCCATAACACTTTGGGTCAGGACTTAGCCATTTTTTTGGATAAGGACTATTTTTGGAGATAACTTGTGAAGCACACACAAAGATGAAGACTTGTGTAGTATTTTGGCAACAAATGACAGATAAGCACTATGCATAGTTTAAGATAATAATAGGATTTCTACTTGGATTTAAGTATAGGAAATCTATTATTAGAGCACTTACATATTGTGCATACTATTGTAAAGGCGCATGGATATTATCAACATGTGACCTATTTTGAGAAGTGCATGGGTGGTGAAGGGCAAGTACCCACCCCTATAAATATGTATTGATTTACGTAGTTTAGTGTGGTGAATTATTATAGAGTTGTGCTACTAGTTTTGACACACACATGACTCATGGAGATATTGGTATAAGTGTAATAAGATTATGTGTTTTACAATATTTAATGCAATGGAGTATATTGGTTGGATAATGGCATTAGACATAACTAAATTTGGCTCTTATATGGTTAATCTTATCATAGTTATTGTTTAGTTCGTCTTTCATACAATCTAAGATCTAGATCTGGTTTATGCACTATGGGTTGTTTACTACTAATTATGAATCTGAATATGTTTAAACATCATCATGCTAAAATTTTGTACAAGCAACTCTAAAGAGGGACCTGGTGCCTTTGCGCGCTTCGAGTGAGCACTTAGCTTAGATTGAGTGATGTGCCAACACATCTATGTTGTTCACACTAAAATCTAGGCTGCATCAACCATCCGAGAGGTTGTTGGTATTGTCCTTGAAACCATCTAGATCATGAGCAAGATACATAGTGGCACATTGCGGTCTGAGCATGTTTTCCCCATGTTTGCACTAAGGGGGAATGTTAGGAAATCATTATATAATAGTGCTCCATTGTAATAGTTAGTTTATTTGTGAGGGTTGTTGAATATCTAGTTATATGATTTACGTGTATAGTGGTTGTTATAACCACACACGTAAATAGGTTTGGAGGTATATTGGGTGGTTGTGAGAACACCCATAGGATAGTGTGCTAGAGAGATTTGTGGAGTTTGTTCTCCTTGAATGTAGGATAAACTCCTATATATTTGTATATTACTACACTGAATAATAGTGTGAAACTATTATATTGTGTGTTTATTAATCTCTGTGTATTCAGTCTCAAGTAATATTTGCATGAGATAAATATTAGTATAAGCTCTTCCTAATACTATCAACGGGCAATTGCTCAAAATTTTTCTCGATTAGCAGGTCTGCAAAAATTCTTCCCCTAGGTGAATGTTATATGGTAATAATGATGGGGTGGAGTACTTTATATAACTTAAATCCTCCAATTTTAACTCAATCTATTTTTAAAATAACTTTATTTATTTAATAAATAAATAAATAAAATTCTTTCGATAAAACTGGGTGAAGGGATAGAGTGAGTTTAGCATGTGGGTACTCGGGAATTTGGATTTTATGACTCTCTAGGATACCTTAGAGTAATGCAAACAACTACAGGAAAAACAAACACAAAACGACCAATTACTTGAAGATGAGATTCCAACATCTCTAGTTTCATGTCTTGTCCATTGAGTTTGGGTTCGAAATCAAAAACTAAATAAAAGAAAGCAATTTTTTTTTTTAGTTATATACAAACAAGTTTTACCTTGTATCTCAATTTTTGAATAGCCTCAGATGCTACCCATTGAAAGGTAGTGGTAACTCAATTCCATCTTGCTAGGAAAGGAAGAAAGTATCTATTCTAGAAGCTCTCTTAATCATGAAGGCCCCTTTCTAGATTGAATCATATTTGTTGTGCATGCCCTTCGATTCATGTCTCTTGTCCCACCAAAGTACCTTGTCTTTGATCTCTAACTTCCTTTCTCCGGCATTTTTGTCAACTATCTTGGTAAATTCCATATTAACTTCATCTTGTGGTGGCTGATCCTTTCTTCTATATGTGGTGAGTAATTCTTCATCAACTTCCCGCATTCCCAGTTACCGGTTACATTTCGGGAAGAACTATCACTCTATTCTTTATTCTTCTTGAGATACTGATCATGTTTTTTGAAAGTATCCACTAAGGAAACTAAACCCTTGGGGATTTTGTTACCTTTTGTCGGATTATTCCACTACTATTATCATAACCTAGATCAAATTTTCCTGTGACTATTTGCTATGGTGGTGATTTACTACCTTTAACACATAACCTATCAAAGTTGTCTTGTTCTAGACATGCATATGTTTGTTTTTCATCATTAAAAGTCTACCATTATTTAACATTATCAAGGACTTTGGGGAAGTAGACCATCTCCACTTTATAGTTTCCTTATATGAATATGGACAGTGTTCTATCTAGATTCAATAGTGCAGTTGTGACTACCAAAGAGTCTGCCTTGGAATTATGATTTGTTAGAATGAAGTCGATAGAGAAGGATGCAAAATCGAGTGTGGCAGAAAACACTCTATCTCTCGTAGTGCCACAACTTATCTTTTTAACTTGATTTTTCCCTTGAACTTGCTTTAATAGAATTTCAACATCTCCATGGGATTTGAGCAACAGTACTCCTTTCTTTCTATCTTGTTCCATTCCTAGTGGTAAGGCTTCATACTACTGCCATTTTGTTGGTGTTCTCAAACATCATCTTGTAGGATTATGGGGATATCTCATGATCTAGAGATATTAATAGAACATCGACACACGATCCAAAAGAACAACAAATACCTTTAAATTTCAACATCTAAATGTTTTACTCTTCTTCTATTGGCTCTGGATTTGGTTTAAATTCTTGCTCTTAAATGTCTTTATCCATTTCCAAGAAGTATATACCATGGAAAGATTCCTGAAAAAAATATGAGATCTAGGATCTTCGATTTTGTAACAAGTACTTGGACTTCTTTTCTAGCCCTAGCTTCTAGCTTATTCCCTTGATAGGAATATGGGCATAGGACCAATCCATATTTACTTCTCATCCTAGCTCTTTGCAGAATATTTTGCTTAGAAACATCCCATAGGAGACATGAATATCTCATGACTAAGATTGTCATCTTTAATCTTTTTTTCAGAAAAGTTGTTAGAGAACAACTTGTGCATATTTGATTTGTCTGATTAAAGGGACTCTTGTCTCTCCATAGAATAACACCTTTTTATGGTATTTTTCAAGGTAATCCCAAGGGTATCTACAACTTTAGCAAGCATGAAATTTTCGAAGCACTGAATCTAGAATGTAATTGCTTAACTTGAAACCGTTAAGCAATAAGGAGACATAAAAAGGTTCGACTCTTTTAGAAGATGATGAGGGTTTAACAACTACAACATTGTTCTAGGGAGGAGTATCATTAGGTTTAGGAAAAATGCCTTTTGATGTATTTTATTTTCCTTTTGATTGTACATGTTGGACTAGCCTATTTAATTGCTTAGGAAAGAATCTCAAGTATTCAACTTCTAACATTTGAATCCTAGTTATCTTGACATGATCAACAATATAAAAGGAAGGAATAGATTCAGATACCTGAGATGCTTTCTATGATTGAGATGAAGAAATCACATTCTTATCTCTGGGAGCTAAATAAGAAGGTAAAGGTTTGACCCTTCTTTGTTTGTTAGCTAATGCCTCAACTTGGCGAGTTTTTGATCTTGTAAATACTGCATATATATGACCATGATCATTTTCAAGAAGCTCTTCATAGTCATGTTTAAATTTGTAGTTTAGGTAATTAATGCTGAAGTCTCTAATAGGACCTACAAAATCATCATTCTCAAATTGATCGAAGTGTCGATTCCTAGTCTTCTTCATTCATCTCCACGTTGTTTCTAGGAGAAGCTTCAATTGCTAATCTGTGGGAACCAACAATGTGGTTTCGTTTGTTATTGTTTAAATTTCGAGCAAGGGAAATGTTGTTTCCCTGAGCCATTTGAGCCATTTTTTTCTTCATATGTGACATCTCATTTGCTAAATTTGCAATAGTGAATCAAAAGTAATTGAACAGGATGGACTTTCACTCTAGAAGTATTGTTCTTTATCTTTCCAAACCATGATAAGGCCATCTTCAATTTTAACCGCCATGTTTTGAGCTACTAACAAGTCAGTAGGACATTCTCTTAGTAGTTGATAGCTTACTTCAGGAATTAAAGCATTGATGAAGAATAAATTTTGATTTTCGTCATTTAGAGAAACAGAAACAAGAATTTAGTACAGTAATCTTTGGAATTTTGCAATAAAATCCTGCATGTGCTCATGTGGCTCCTTCTTCAACTGAGTGAATTGAGTTATAAATGTACTAGAATCTTTCACTGCCTTGAAATTTTTTAGGAATGCATTTTTCATAGTATCCCAATTGGTTATGGTACTAGGAGGTAACCGGTAGAACCATTCTCTAGTAAAATCATGCAAAGTCTCTATGAAGATTTTGACAGATAAGTCTTCACGTTTGACTGCAAGCACTCCATAGGATATAAAGAACACATCCAAGTGGTCATTTGGATTTTGCTTTCTTTCTCCAAAGAATTTTGGAAAATTATTTGTCATCCCTTTAGGTAGATCATGCATTGGAGGAGTCGATTCGGAGGTCCAAAGGTCATACTCCATGGAATAAGTGTTGTAGGAGAAAGTGGCTGATTCTGCATCATGAAAGGAGCATGTCTTCTTTGAGAATAGACCTTGTGAATAATCCTAGCTACTAGATTGTGCTAGAAATGATCTAGATCTGGAGGATTTTTCACTCTTCTTTCTAGTGAAAGACTAGATCTATGGCTTTTAACTTGAGGAGAATGATTGAAATTGAATTGGTCATGTAATCTATAAAAATGACCAATCTTTCCTTGAACTCGCTAGACTATGTGAATGGGAATTATACCATAGTGAACTTATAATATAAAAGGGAACTGACAAGAAAAAGCTTTGGTCTGCTAATTTGTGTTGCTCCCTGTAGATTCACCAAAAACTATTAGCTAGATTTTCTGCATAGCTAAAAACCTAGGCAATCATGAGATAAATCTCCCTCATTTACCAGTGAGGCTCCCATGTAATATGTTTATCAACTTGGTCCATATGAAGATTTAATAACTATTTGTGGGGGTTTAATTTTAATTACAAATCTCATGAACCATAGCTAAGCAATTCTGCAGTAAGTAAGCAGACATTTGTGAAGTATTTTTAGAAGGGGGAAATAATGGAATTCAAGAAAGAAGAAAGGAAGATATTTAATTCAACTAATAGTTTATAGAGTTGGTATCATACACTTAGATTAAATAAACAAGTAGATCTCATAATATTCGAAGTAAAGGAAATAAAAGCTTCTAATCTAAATCTCGATAACACAAAGTTTATCTAAAGATCCACACAAAATTAGGAAGAAAATGCACCATGGACACAAAATTTGGAAATATTCCTTTATTTTATTCCCACCTTCACAAAAATGACATCAAGGGCTACAAAGAAAAGTCCGGAACTCAATAATTTTGATTAACAAATTGTGATCCTTTAACCCGCAGAGCTCTTCCTTTATTTATACTTTGCATAGAGGGAAATTACAAATAGGAAGCTTTCAATGAATTACCACATGTGGAAGCTATGAAAAAGGGAAGAAACGAAAGAATTCTTCATGGAATTATTATTTGCATGACGTGCATGATTTATAACTAAAAATAGAACCTTCTATTTTACATGTCCGCAACCTATTTCCAAGTAAAATTCTAGTATCTTTAAGTAACAACTTTTATATCTAATTACCTAAGTTTTACAATTTTAATTGATTGCTCAATTTCTTTGTTAGAGAAAATAAGAGAAAGAAGAAGAAAGAGGAGAAGAAATTAGAAGAAAGTTGCAACACTCCCAGTCTTGTTCTTCTTCCATACTCTACATGTTGATCCAACCTATATTGCACTTCTACTTCATTCACTTTAGTAATGAATGATTTGAATGATATCTCTACCTTAAATCTAAGATGTTTTTCTCCCATATGTTGTTGAATCATTTCCTTCGATTCTCACCAAACTGGATCTAGAAGCAGCTGACTGAGATTTACTTGCGGGTGCTACCTCTGACATGTCTTCCCTCTTATCCTTGAAGCTTTTGTAGTTCTTCTCTAGTACATGCACCAATGCAATGTTTACGATAAAAATTCAGACAAAACTGATCACCCTTCATTGTTCCTAAATCAACCTTTGTCTGAGATCTTTTTATTTATGCTAAGAAGACCTTGTAAATATGAGAGTTGGATCTATTTGTGTAGAACCTGCAATTTATCCTTCTGATTGTGAAGATATATTCAATGTATCTTACATTGACTTTGCCTTATTTTCACCAATATGAGCACTAGTGAAGTATTCTTGCAAATAATTTAGACAAGTATGTAGTCCATAGCATGAATATCTAATTTCTTCACCGATATCTAATTATAAATCCTGTTGCCCTCTATTTTTAGACTTTGCTTACAGCCAAGCAAGTGATGCGATCTAGAATTCAACAATACAAACCTAGGCACGTTGGCACATCACTCAACCTAGACTGAGCACTCACCCAAAGCACGCAAAGGTACCAGTCCCTCCTTAGGGTTGTTGTTACAGGATGTTAACATGATGAAGACTTTAATCATTCATATCTATAACTACTATATCTTTCAAATAGTGCATATTCATATCTAGATCTAGAGAATAACAATATTAAAAGATAACCATAATGAAATCAAGCATGCAATACTAAACTGTAACATGATAACACCTTGATTCAGTCCATAACCTCCATTATATTAATTACAATAACTACATAGAAGCTTCATTATAATAACAATGGTATACGTTCATGCACGTAATAGATTTAGTAGCATAATCTTACTATATCTCAGTTCTCACACATGTATGCTCTCTCTCTATCTCCATGTATATATCTATATATCTACTACACAATTTACTACATACTTATAAGGGTGGGGACTTGCCCTTCACCACTTATCTAATCCCAAAATAGGTCACATGCTATTATTAGCCACACACCATTACAAAAATAGCCACACATGCAAGTGCACTAATAATAGACTATTGTTAGTTAACGATAGTAGTAGATCTATTCTTAGCCTCGTATCCATCCAAAGTGCTTTGTATCTGATCCTCCAAAAATAGCCAATGCATGATGTGTAAGTCTCCAATCGGTTTGAGTTCTCCGCACGCTATCTCCAAAAATAGATCCTTGTCGTGAAAATGACTAAGTCCCAAAATTGTTTATATTCTTCTTGAACGATACTTTCCAATACTTCTACGCCTTTACATGCACTCTGCTTTCCCATGAAAACCTTCTATATTTCCTTTGCTAAGTTACAGAGTCTGACTGATCAACATTACCCCACACTAGTTTCATTGCTGCCCCGACAATGGTTATCTCCAAAACGAATCAAAGAATATGAATAGAAGAATAGAAATAATTTGGATAAATGAAATAATGCCTTCAACTTTTCGTATCTTCTTCTACAACCGGAATAATCAATTCTAGATATTCCTCTTTTATTTCCACCTCTAATGTTTTCTAGTCACTGAGCGCGGCCTCTACCTTCTCTAGAATATCCACTGCAATTGATTCTAACTCATCTCTTGCAATCTCTCCTTTTCATTCTATAATACCAACACTTGACATTGTCTTCTAAAATGGCCCTGGTCCTTATAACAGCCTGCACCGTAAAAATATTCGACTTGATCCACCTTCTTCAGCCTCCCGTAAGCTTTGAAGAAATCCCTCATATGATGCAATCTTCCGCATCATTGAAGCATTTTCTCACTCTGCTTCTTGTGTTGGATCCTTTGCACCGGCATGTGTAGAGGTTCATCTTCAAGCACTAAATCCACCAATGTACTTACATAATGCATCACTATGAAGGAAACGTCTTGGAAACTTTTTGCTCTAAGTGTGGCCTAGCCTTCACGGTATTATCACCAATTTCCTCTACCATGCTGATAAAGATTGTTTTATTCTTTTGTGCCAAGTATTTTTCCTATTTTAAGCGTGTTATCTCCTCATCCTTAGTCTTGATATCTTCTCTCAGTGCACTAATTATGAAAGCTTTATCCATACTTTTCTGTGCCACTACATGAGACTTTTACCAAAGCATTGCTTACTTTTTCATCAGACATAACAGTAGGCTTTATTGTTATGTGTCTTGCCTAAGGTGTATTTTTCAACCTCCTTGACATGCATGACTCCTCACACACATCAAAGTTTTGTTCATCCATGTGTGTGTGCATCGACCATGAAAATTACTTCCTTGTGTGCATCCATCTTCTCACCCATTAACTCCCAGCCATATAACTCATTTTGTGTCATTGTGCTCTGGAAATGGGTGCGGAAAATTTTACTGTGTCCTCGACGTAGCCCATGGCTAGTGGAATGTATTCCCCACTTGTTCTTTTTGATCTAGGCTACTTAGGAACTTGGGCTTCAAGATTTGGAACTTGTGTGGCTATGTCCTAAGCAGTCTCTATTGTTGTCTCATCTATCCCTTTTTCTTCCTCTTCTCCATCCTTCATTTCTTCATCTTTTTGTTCCTCTATGTTCTCCAGAGGTGTAGGAGAATTGGGTGCACTTTCCTTAGACTCTTATGCTTCCTCATTCAACTTCAATTTCCTTCTTCTCTTCTCGCTTTTTTCTCTCTCTGGAGAGAGTCAAGGTGACTTGCGTGATCTTGCTTGTGGAGTAGCACCTTGGGTCCTTGTTCTCCTAAACACTCTCTTGAATCGATGCTCTCCTTGGACTACATCCAGGTCCTCATCATCCCCTTCTTGTGGTTGCGGTGGTGTAGTTGCACACTCAACTTCATCCTTATTTGGAGGATGTCTTCTACCTCTATGTTCCAAACCACCACTATCCTCATGCTCCTCCTCTTCATCATCAACTTGAACTATTTCTATGGGCTTGGGTGCTGGAACATTTTCCATTGTATGCTTACCCTTTGGTGGCCCTGGGAGCGTAAACTCATTCTCCACATATTTTGTGTTCTCTAGCTTGGGTTTGAGTTGTAGGTACACAAGTGCTGCTCTGGTGTCCCCAACTTCCAAGATTATAGGTTTCATGTTTATAATATTTGAAATAAGTCTTTCAATGTATGCATTGCACCCTGGATATACATACTTCTTCCTTAGAGTGTGGTAGTCACAATCTACCTTGTCTGCATTGAAGGTTAAGCAGTGCGCATATGAAAACCGATGAACTGATGCTTGAAAATACCTTGTTATGAAGGCATACGATAGTTTGCACCATGGGCTCCAAGCCCCGTCCTTCATTACAAATCACGCAATGCAAAAATGTTGGTATATGGAAAATGAACTACCTTACCCACCATTAATGTAAATCCTTTGGTATGCACCACTCTTCCTTGAATGCTAAATAGAGTCTATTGTACCACATCTTCGCTCTCTACTTGAATGGTCCACTCATTAATCCATCACACAAGTACTTGCTAAACCTCTCCGCAGGTGACTTGTGTTCTGTGGGGTGCTCCCAAATCTTCTCCTTTGGCCCATTAGGCACCCTAATATCCATGAATACTAAGGATAATAATACATGCCAAACTTATTCTCATCACACATGTCCGCACTTCTTTAATGATTGTATTTGCTATGTGATCTGTAATGTTGTAGACCACTCCTTGAGACATCTTCTTGGCGACGTGCAACCACATTGTGTTTACCTATGACCACCTTCCTTGGTCATTCAACTTTGTCACAAGATGTGCAGCTTACCTGCACTACTAGGTACTTCTTCAACTTGTCAATGTCCATGCCGCATGAACCCTTGGTATACCCCAACTCCTTCCTCATCTCTAGGATTGTGGATTTATCAATTAAATCATTATCCAGATCCAACCCTGAGGCCCATAGTCCTGTCACCGTTTAAATCAAGGTAGCTATGATTCTTACCCTCCATCCAGAGAAATATAATAAGTCCTCATGGACTCGATCATCAACCATCGATACAAAGGCTCATACTTTCCAAAGTATGAAAACTTGTACAACCGGTAGACTCGCTCGCTTTGGAAATTTCTATCCCGTGTCATCATATATCGACATATCCTTTGCCGTGCACTTGTTTGTTTTCATGCTCAACAACACATTGAGCTCCTTCTTATTATCTGATGTCTGATGGTTGTAATAATTGATTTTACATTAGTGGATATGGGAATCCAATTCTTATCCCACAATCACGCCCTCTGGATATCTTATTTTTGAAAATTTTCTCTCGGAGTAATTTCTTTTACACTTCAATCTTATTCTTCCCTTTATCTCATGTTGTGGGTCCTTTCTTTGGTGCCATTTGAAAATATCTCTCTTTTCCTTCTTCTATAATCAAGAAAATCAAAACCCTAGTTGAAATCTCTATGCCCTAGTAGAAATCATGTGCCCTAGCTCATTTATAACACATTTTCTTTGCTCAAACCCTTATCCTATGGGAACACAAGATTCTTCTACGCATAATCCTTTTCTTCACATTTGGTTTCACACTATTCTCACCTCAACATGATTGCTTGATCATTCACACATAACCATTTTCAAATTCTCTTAATTGCAATGGTAAAAATGAACTCGCATCCCATCCTTCAATATAATTTCAAAAATTTAGTACATTGATTTCTCCTCCACCTAAAACAATCCTCTCATTAATTGAACATTTTCATTATTTCCACATGGTACATATTCACACCCAAGCTATAACCTTCTATCGTGCCCTCCTACCTTTCTACGGTAGACTTATCTTCAAGTGAACTTCTATGCGCCCGATTACCTCATCATTTTGCTTTCCACTAGTAGTCTTACCGACCTCTCCGCTTACCTCGCGTTATACTTGTTTCTTCATTCATATTTTTCTATGGTCCCCATATCTAGAAGCAATCTCTGTTTAGATTATTTCAATTCTCCAACCTTGAACAACACCCATACCAGTTTTGTTCCTTTCATGTGGACTTATTTTCAATAGTCTTGTACTTGGATATCAACAACTTACCCCACACTAAGGGTATGTGTAGTCCTCTGTGCATAAAAATTCTTCAAATAGTAATTAGCTTTTGGCACGTAAATGCGCTTATTACACAAAACACACCAAATAAATTGACAAAGCATAGCGACAAAGAAGGAAACACATTAAGGAAATGTAGAATTGGAAACCTAATCTAAATGCAACACCGCTTATTACAAACACCAAGAAGACTTATTTATAGTAGGGCTTCAGCCTACTCTTGTTGAAGTAACCGGGTAACCACATTCCATCAAGTTCCTCTAACTGAAAAGCACCAGTTTCAAGTATGTGAGTGATAACATATGGCCCCAACCAATGTACCTTGAGTTTTCCTGGATGGTGCAAAAACTTAGAATCATAAAGGAGCACCATCTTGTCCTATCTCAAGCTTTTATTCTTAATGTGCTGTCATGCCATGCTTTCTACATGGCCTTCTCTTATATTTGACTCCAACGTGATATGGCTCATCACTCATCCCACTTGATTAATTTCTCAATTTTTCTTCTAATGCTTGCTCATCGGAAGACCTCTAGCGTGTGCAATATGCAAAGAAGGTAACATAAATTCCATAGGAAGAATGACTTCTACACCAAACACTAACTGAAATGGTGTGGCTTTGTTCAACCTTTTATATGTTGTCCGATATGCCCAAAGTACTACGTGATACTTTATCACCCCAATCCTTTCATCCAACATCAAATTGTTTTGTCAATTTCTAGATCAAAATTTTATTGAAAGCCTCAATAGTTCTATTTAACCAAGGATGATAGGGTGTAGTCTTATGGCATGTAATTATGAATTCATCTAATAAAATTTTGATTATCTCATTAAGAAAATGTGTGCCTCTATCACTCGGTCAAAATTAAAGGAAATCCATACCTTGTAATAATATTTTCCCATAGACACCTAGTTGTTGTAGCCATTGTATAGTCCTTTGTAGGTGATGATTCTCGCCCAAATTATCGGATAGTCTGTGTAAGTTATGATGTAACACAATCCAGTTCTACGTGCAGCTAGTGAAATAGGACCCACAAAATCTATAGCCCATTTCTCAAATGGCTTTGTGCTACTAATAGGTCTCAGAGGCATTTCATCTCGTTGAACTGGTTTTCCAAGACGTTGACAATGATCACATGCCTTACAAAATTCCTTAAAATATTTATATAAGGTCTCCCACCATAATCTAGTGAGTAGAATCTTGCACATAGTGGCATCACCGACAAAGTGGCTACCTGCAATTCCACCATGAGAATCTATCATAATATTCATGTGCTCATGTTCCAATACAAAACAATGCAATACTTCATCTTGGCCTAATTTGTACAAGTCACCACTAATTAACATATAAGGAACTATGCATATAGCAAGTTGTTTCTTCTCCAAGGATTTCATTCCTTCTCGTGCCATCCATGTCTGCAGAAAGATAACGATGTCCTCTAATTCCGAGGGTGTGCATTGTAACCTATATAACTATGCATTTGTCATGGTATCCTCAATTTCCTATGCTTCTTATCCCGATCAGTATTCTTGATAGATGGTTTGGTCCAGATTACTTTTTCTCCCGGTTTTACCATAACCGTGAATTCAAATTCATGAATTAAGAGCATTCATTGACATATGCGCCCTTTAGAATGATCTTGTTTACCAAGTACTTCAATGACATCTGATCTCGTATAAAAGATGAATGGTGTAGCTAGTAGGTACTAGAGGAATTTATGTAGCGCATAGATCATTGAAAAAGCTTTGTGCTATGTAGTTGTGTAATTCTATTCTACAGGAGTTAGATTTCTACTAGAAAAATAGATAGGATGATCTACAATACCTTCTCTAGGTTGAGCTAACACCATGGCAAAGGTGTCAACATGTACATGAAATGGTTTGTCCCATGAAGGAAAACATAGAATAGGCACGGTAGTAAGTTTCTCTTTTAATGTCTTGAATGCACGCTATTACGCTTCTCCCGAGTAGAAAATATCTTTCCTTTCAATAGCTCTTCCAATGGTGCGGAAATTTTTACATATCATTTGATAAACTTCCCTGTAATATCCTCGTATGACCCAAAATCCATGCACCTCACTTTGAATGGTAGGCTCCCTTAGGTCTACAATGATTGCAACTTTGGCTGGATCAACCAACAAACCTTCCTTGTAGATTATGTGTCCTAACAAAGATCCCAAACGATGTAACAAATATACACTTCTTGATGTTTTAGGAGATAATAAATTGTCTACATCATTTAAACACCAAGCGCAGATTGTCACAATGATCCTTAATTAATCCATATACCATTAAATCATCCAAATAAACCTGTAAGAAGTTGTGAATAAATTCCTTGAATGCTTAAACAACTATGCGTGAAAATACATCGTGCACATTTTTCGGACAAAAAGGCATTACAATATAGGAAAAGCTACCCCATTCAAGTAATAAATGTAGTCTTTTCTTGATCCTCCCGGTAATCCTAACTTGATGATACCTAGAGAACCCGATGAGGCTAGAATATGCCCAATAAATGTACAAAAAATGATCTCATCATACTCTCCTTTTGATTAATTTTGAATTCATTTTGTGACTTTTGTTTGATATGATATGAGTTAGGATGTAATTTTCCATCTTTTGTTGATTATGATTCTAACATTTAAAATCTTTGTAATTCATAACAAAGTGTTTTGGAAACTTAGTTTTGTAATAAAGCAGGTCACAATCAGGTGGAAGAATGAAGTATGAAGTGGTCAACATGTTTTTCAGAGCATCTATTTCACTATAGCAGTTCCAAAACTTCTAAGCTAGTTCTGAACTCCATTACATAGTCATAGGCTTTATCACCTAGTTCTAGAATTATTGGAATTAGTTCTAGAACTCCTGCAGATATCTCCAGAACTCTCTCGGTAAACTTGGAATGATTTCCTTTAGTTCTGGAACTCTTCTAGAGTTCTGAAACTGATAAGAATCTATTCCAAATGGTTGGAAATTTGTCAAATCAATGATCTTATCAATTAGGAGCAGATTAGAAGACTTCTGACTCTCCATACTTACAAATCTAGGATAATTATCACATAGCTGTACATCCAACCATGTTCCAATTCAACATCTATTCTAGGCCCGATTCAGTTCCATCATGTCAGTGGAACAATTACGGCCATAAATGCACCCCTGGAAGAAGTATATACATATAGACCTACAGATAGATTAATATATATAGAGAAGATAGAGGAATATAGATATAGGATGAGATAGATATAGATTGATACACAGATCCAACAAGTTTTTGTAATGTAGAACATTTTATCAATAAAATAGCCATTCCTGTTTTGAGAGAAAATTAAGTTGTCAATCCTATTTCAAGGTGGAGCAAGGGCCCACTCCTCCAAGAACTAGGATCCTCATTTTTTTTGTATTTATATATTTTAAAGAAAATAGTTTAGATCTGTTAATTCTGTATCACTTTCAATTTAAAATCTGTTGTAGACTTGTCCCTACAGGTGTTCTAGATTAAGTTCTTATTTCTTTGCAATAATTTTCCAAGCATTCTCAATTATGTGTTTATTTATGTAATGTTTGTTTTCAGCAATCTATTTCATTTATGCAAAGTGTGTTTATTTCCAAGTAATTCATTTCTGCAAAGTGTGTTTACTTCAAAGGAAAAGTGTGTTTATTCATAGCAATTCATTTCTGTAAAGTGTGTTTACTTCCAACATGTTTTCATAGTTTGATTCCAATAAGGTTTTTAACCAAGAAGTCCTTAAGACATTGAAAATATCCCCCATAAAATACAAAATACCTACAATCAATTACTAGATTGCCAAGATTCCTCTTGTTGCATATAGCTTTAGACACACCCCTGGTTTGAATATGACATCAATAAAGAGTTGATTAAATGAAGGGAATAACGACACCCATCGAACCCATCTCAGAAGAAATAGATTTTGCACCTTACGCAACACCTTATAGTATTTCCTCAATGAATGGTGTAGGAAAGGGATTAGTTACACATGCAACATTCATCTCCTGTAGTAGTTACACATGCAACATTCATCTCCTTGTAGTCCACGCATATTATAATACATTCATATTTCTTGATACCGATCACCATTGGACTAACCCATTCTCGACTCATCAAGGGGTTTTATGATTCCCAGACTTCGACATCTTATCAATCTTTTCTTTGACCTTTTCACATAGGTTCGGCTTCATCCTATAGGGTCTCTTCCTAACCGGGAGCGTACACTCTTTAAGATTTATCTTCACCCTCCCTAACAATCATGCACACCTTTAAGTTCATGGTATCCCCTAGGAAATAAGTCCTGGTAATCCCTTAGTAACTCTATGATTTTTTCCACTTTAGAGTCGAACCAAAGTAGTCCCCAATTATGGCTTCCTTAGGCTCAAAGTATCTATTCCAATATACACCTTATTTGTCTTCATAGGTTCATGATAGGCATGCCTGGTCTTATTTCCTTTGTCCAACACCTCACGCCTACTTGTTGAATGATTTACATCTAAATTTTCTACTTCTTCATCATCAACTATGTAGACTATTTTGACTTTTTCTTTCTCAAGGCAAGCATATTGACGTAGTATGGCATTGACCTTTGTTTCTTCAAAAGACACGATCTCGAAGTTTTCTTCATCGAATAACTCTGAAGGATTTCTTTAGCATTGGTACTATATCCCATAGTTAAGTGCTTTGTGTCTTTTAGTTCTTCTTCCACCGGAGGCTTTGTAGAGAAGAAGTCAAATGTTAAGGCCATTCCCGCAATTAAATCCTACCAATTTCCAGGTCCTCTCTATGGAGTTATGCATATACATACTAAGCATGCACACATCCTCAGTAAGTGGAATGAAACTTGTGCATCCATAGTGAAAGTGGTAAAGCTTCTGCTCTTCCTGTCTAGAGTCTGTCACACTTCTAAATGTGGTGCTAAACATGTTGATTACCGTGATAAGTGTAGATTTGAGTAGGTGCATTACTCCTGAAGAACCTAGTAGCAAGAGCAATCCTAATTTCATTCCAACCTATAAGATTATCCTTTTATGTCACCCACCAGCATGTTGCTATTCCACGTAGTGTATATGCTAGAATATTTCTTCTTTCTAGCAGGTCCATCCACTTTTCTTTCATGGTGCCCAGGAATACCATAGGATATCCTTCTCTAGTGTAACAAGGTATTGAGTTGTTACCTATCCTCCTGACATAATGTGGTTTACTTCCTCTAGGAAATATGCTCTTTACTATGCGCCCTACCAACTCATAAGTGCTATGAGCCCAATTATCACAAGAAATACTTGTAGTATCACATATAGAGTGTCCATCCTCCCACTGAATTAGTCCTTCTTTGGTTGGCTCAAGTATCTCTCGGATATTGGATGACATGTACATAAATCCTATTCGAGATCTTCTTCACTTAAGGGCTCAACATAGAGTGCAAATTTTCTATCTATTAAAGGGATAATAAATCTTTCCTCCTTGTTTTCAAAATGATATTGCCCTTGTTGAACTGAAGATCAACAATATTTACATAACACCAAGGACACCCCAATAGGGTTGGGAAGATATTTGACTCTGCCAGTGATAAAACTTCAAAGTCTCCAGTGAACTTGGCCCCTTGTATGGTAATGGATGCATCTTTCAAAATTTTGATGGGAGTGGCCTTAGTTCTATTAGCCATGAACAATATATTAGAGGATGGCTGTAATGGGGGTTTCCCCATTTGTACCCATGCATCTAAGGTAATACCATTGACTTCCGCGCCTGTATCAATCAATATATTACTCAATAGTCACCCATCCACAACAACATCCAGAGTGATTTCCTTAACATAATCTAGGATATGGGGGGGAAGATTAACATGTTAGATCTTCCGTCAGGTCTCAATACTTGTGCGTAGAGTGTTTCCTTTTAACCAATCCCATAATAATGGAATGATATTTTCTTGGCTCAACATTTTACACACTTCCCTTAAGTCATCTATATTAGTTTGGACCATCTATGATACTTTCTTTTGCTCTATCTTCCGCGATCGATATTTTAAGTCTAAGCCAACTTGGAATCCCTAGGATTGGGCAGGTCAATCTTGGTATGCTCAAGGACATCAACAACCATGGACCGGTCAAAATAACCAGTATTCTTGGTCACAACCTAGATGGGGCCCTAGTAATTATGCTCAAGGGAAAACATATCCTAATCAGAATCAACAAGCCATAATGGGTGCCCTAGAAAAAAATTCACAAACTGAGAATGTAGTCCAAACATAAATACTAGCACAACTAGTAGCAAACCCAAGAAACAAACAAACAACTCCTATCTATGGAACAGAACCAGAAAAATTAGTTGATCTTAACACCATGGATTGTAAGGATATTCACACTAGATCTAGAAAAATAGTTGGCAGTCCACCTGTTATCATCACTGAAATGACAGAAGAAACTAAAACCCCTGGTTTGGTTTCCCCCAACAAAGATGAAAAAGAAAGAGATAAGGAACCAAAAAGAAACTCTACTGAAACTCCATTTCCAGAGAGGTTCAAAGAAGCTATAGAAATCAAGGAATCTGAATTGGTGCAGGAACTAAGGAGACTGAATATTGAAATACCACTACTACAAGAAATTAAGGACATTCCAGAATTGAACAAATTAATCAAAATGCTATGTTTGAAAAATCCTGGAAGAAAGAAGTAGTACCCCAGGACTATAAAAGTAGATGGGAAACTTGCTGATTTATTAGCAGGAAATCTCCTACTTCCCAAATATGGAGATCCTGGAAGCCCTGTTATTTCTATCTCTATAGGGAATAAAGATATACATAACATTTTGGTTGATTTGGGAGCAGCTATAAATGTAATGATAGTGGACACTCTGAAAACATTTCCATTAACATGTATACAACCTACTAACACCATATTGTAGATGGCAGATCAGTCTGTAGCAAAACCAAAAGGAGTTATTGAAGATGTGGCGGTTATGGTGGAGTCATGGGAGTATCTAGTTGACTTCCTTATATTGTGGCCAAAAGGTAAAACATTGGGTTATCCCATTATTTTGGGCAGACCGTGGTTAGCTACATTTTTTGCCTTAATTGATTGCAGGTCAGGTGATATGACTATTTCAAATGGTAAGAGTTCTAAGAAAATTTCATTATATCCCTCTGCACGACCTTTTAATGATAATCAAGAGAAATTATGGGTTGATAATCCTGATATTAATGAGCAAAAATTTCTTCATTGGCAATGATCACATTGCATGATCACTTACGAGAAATAGAAGATATGATTAACCCACCATTGAATGTACACCAATCATCCTTGGAGTAGTCAGGAATAGTTCTGGAACCTACAAAATTAGTTCGAACCTACAAAATCCATTTTGGAACCATCACAGTTAATTTTGGAACCACACCAATAGCAATTCCCTGCAAATTAAGATAATTTCACTCTAGAGGAATGAGATTTCTCTTGGGGAGAGGAAGAATTTGTAGCTTTAGCTTCACATATATCAGGAGATGATGAAGGATTCAACCTACAACAAGATAAGTATCATAATTCTTCTTACTATCCCTTGTCTAACATTTTGTGTCAAGGAACTTTTGGAGATGTTCTTATTATCCCAAATTCCCCCTTAAAATTTGGTCAAGACAACCCCGCACATAGAGAAAATATGAAGGAAACGACTCGAACCGCAAGCTCATATTCCAGGATGACAATCGAATTTGTAGAGGGGCTCGACTATGGAGTGGCAAAGGCCGAGAGGGAGTAAAATGACCCTATGCATAAATAAGGAGAAGAAACAAACTCACGCAAATCATGTCTTAAATATTTTTGACAGACTCGGGAAGGTCCAAAATTGACTAAGTATAGAGATCAAGTGGAAGCCTCCACATGTTCAAATGTCACTCCTCTAAAGATACATATCAAAAGGGTAGGCTTAAACAAGCGCCAAGCCTCCACGCGTCCCATTTCAAAAGGGGACAAGGTTAGGTTGAATAGTCAAAGTAATGAGGCAGACTAGAAGAGGAGGCCAAGTGTCGACACAATGCTAAATCAAGAGAAAAATAAAGGGGAAGTCCGGAAAGTATCTTCGACTCCATTAGTGTGGGATCCGATGGCTTCCACTACCCGGATATTGAGATTTTGGTCTACCATCTTCTCTCATATGAAAAAGGTGTGGGGAACCAGGCTTGATAGATCATGGGTAGGATTTGTAGGGGGCATTGTCAGCTAGTAGCTGAGCTTTGAATCAAGTCTCCCGCCTCTTTTCTTCTTCCCTCTTCGCTACATCTATAAAAGAAGGGTCGGGGCCCATTGTAAAGGGGTTGTTCATTCTTCTTCTCTGCCTCCCCTCTTCTTTTCTTCCCCAGGGTCGAAAATGGAGTTTGAACCTCCTTTCACGGCTCTGTAATGGCATTCTCTTGCCTCTTTCCCACTAACAATGTACTGTGTGAAATTTTGGAGCAATAAATTCTATTTTGTGATGCATCTATCCATCCTTTGCTTATTTTACTATCTCTCCTCACCTCTCCTTGTAGGGTTTATTGTGCATATTCTGATGTTCATTGTAGGTCATGGGAGCTGTGTTTAA
Source organism: Taxus wallichiana var. yunnanensis (assembly GCA_018340775.1). Classification (NCBI taxonomy): domain Eukaryota; kingdom Viridiplantae; phylum Streptophyta; class Pinopsida; order Cupressales; family Taxaceae; genus Taxus; species Taxus wallichiana. The sequence goes on from CM031236.1 coordinate 43,833,769, forward strand.
TGGGTTTTGAAGTGGTGTTCTTTGTGAAATCTATCTCTGGTCTATGGTGCATCTTGTCCACCCTCTCCTCTACTCACCTCTCTCCACTTTAGGCAGCTGAGATTGTGATCAACACTTCCCTTTTCTTGGTGCTATCACCTTTGTAGTGTAGGATTTCTTTATTTTCATGCTTTCTCTCTCTCCTGGTCCCTTGGAATTGTTAGATTAGGAGTAGATAGTCACATTTCCTTCCTTAGGAGTAGTTTAGCATTAGGATCAGGAAGAAGAAGCCAGCTTTCTCTCGAAGGGCCATCTCAAGTCCACAAGTTCCATAGCTTGAGAGATGGTCCCATGTTATGCAATCACACCAGATGAGTATGCCTTAGAAAAGTAGATCCATAACTCATTTGGGGTGCTTTGTGATTTTACGTTAACACGCTTTGGCACACTGGTTGGATAGGTTTGAAGCACCTTACCACTTCACTTCATCAGGATCGATGTGCTCTTGGTGAAGATTTCAGCCTTTGGAGGCACTTTCAAGCACATCTAGCGACTCCATCTGGTCAAAAACCCATTCTCTGAGTTGTAAACCTTTTCCATCCATTTCCACTCATTTTCATCCATTTTCTTCTTCCATCTCTTCCATTTTCTCCCGTTCCATGAGGTTGTGCAATCATGACTTCATTCCCTTCATGGAAATCACACTTATAGCAATACAGTCCACCTCCGATGTATTTCCCAACTCCTCCAAATCAACATTATGATCAGATCCAGAACTATTATGCTTACCCATATGAGTAGTGTCAAAACTAGTTTGACTATGAAGCTTATCAAGGACAAGGGGACACATATGATGGTGATAGTTATGTAGAGGATGTTGGTCTATTGGAGAAGATTTAAAAAATGGAGGCTGACATGGTTCAATTAAGGGAAACAACTCAAATGTGGCTTTCAAAATTGGTTACAGGGCACCTTGTCCATGGGAAGGCCCTTTTCCAAGACACTACAACCCTCAGGAGAAGCTTGAATTCATGGTTGAAGTGTTGCCTCAACTTACATAGTGGGTTGAGGAGATTGGGGCTTATGAGTTGGAGTCAAGACAACCTTGTCAATGGGTAAGTCAATCACCAGCTCCCTGTATTTCATTTTCTCTCCCTCAATCTTTATCATTTCAGTAGTATCAAGTTCCAAGCTTCCCATCTGCTGCCCCAAATGTTAATTCCTCTTCTCCATCTACTAGTCTTCCATCCCACCTCAGTTTCTCTTCCCTTTTCCCTTCCAAATCCAATTCCCCTCTACAAGAGCCAAAAGAAATGCCTTCCCCTCCACCACAAATAAGGAAAAAACTAGTGGAGACCCCACCCACCACTCCTCTTGCCTTCCCAAGTCCATGTTGGGAAGAGACTCAAAAACCAGCCAAGGAGAACATCAAACAGAGGAACCCAACAAAGAAGAAATGATAGAAAATATGAAGAGTTGGGCTACTAAATTTGAGTTTTCAAAGGTTCCCTTATTGGTTAAGCCTATGGAGGAGGCTGAGGTCAAACCGCAAGTGGTGGAAGCTCCAGCTACAACACACGTAGGAGAATAAGGAGCTACTCCTATTCCAAAAGAATAGGAGTACATTCTGGCTATGGAGGAGGACCATACAGTTTCAAAGGCTCCAAGTGCAGAGTAGGCCATAGAAGAACCTTCAGTTATTCCTCCCACTTCATCCCCTTTAAGCTATGATGTTGAGGAAGAGTTTGAGCTTTAAAACTTCATGTTTGAGGATAAAGGGAACCATAGTGAGTCAATTATAGATCGGGAGGACACCATGAAGGAAGTTGAGTGCCTACAACGGAGACAACAAGGAGGCAGATTACTGTCGACTTGGAGGATTGTCTTGAAGGAGATGAGCTCGAGGAGATCACATCATTTTTCCTCCATCTCCGGGGTGAAAATGGAGTTTGAACCTCCTTTCACGGCTCTATAATGGCATTCTCTTGCCTATTTCCCACTAATGATGTAATTGTGTGAACTTTTGGAGCAATAATTTTTTTTTGTGATGCATCTTTCCATGCTTTGCTTATTTTACTATCTCTCCTCACCTCTCATTGTTGTAGGGTTTACTATACATATTCGATGTTCGTTGCGAGTCCCGGGAGTTGTGTTTAATGGGTTTTGAAGTGGTGTTCTTTGTGAAATCTATATCTGGTCTATGGTGCATCTTGTCCACCCTCTCCTGTACTCACCTCTCTCCACTTCAAGTAGCTAAGATTGTGATCAACACTTCCCTTTTCTTGGTGCTATCACCTATGTAGTGTAGGATTTCTTTATTTTCATGCTCTCTCTCTCCTTGGTCCCTTGGAATTGTTAGATTAGGAGTAGATAGTCACATTTCCTTCCTTAGGAGTAGTTTAGCATTAGGATCAGGAAGAAGAAGCTGGCTTTCTCTGGAGGGCCATCTCAAGTCCACAAGTCCCACAGCTTGAGAGATGGTCCCATGTTATGCAATCACACCAGATGAGTCTACCTTAGAAAAGTAGATCCATAACTCATTTGGGGGTGCTGTGATTTTGTGTAAACAATTGCTACATATCATATGTTTTACGCCACATGCATGTCCACTAAATAATTTAATGGAACCCTTTCAACAAATCAGTTCATCATACACTGGAACCAAACATGTTGAAATTTAACCGGGTAAAACTTTGAATATTAATAGCTGGTTGAAGAATGATGAAGAAGCTAAACTATTTGATGTTCTAAAAGATCATACTAAAGTTTTTTCTTGGGATTACAAAGATATGAAAGGAATCCACCCAAGTATATGCAATCATCAAATCTATACTAAAAATATTAAACCGAGTTAGGTAACCTCGAGAGAAGGTTTAATCTAGCTTTAAGGGATATAGTCAAATAAGAAATTGAAAAACTATTACAAGTAGGTTTTATCTACCCTATCTCAGACAGCCAATGGGTGTATCCTCTTGTAATTATCCCTAAAAAGAATGGAAAATGGAGAATTTGTGTTGACTATAGGGAACTAAACAAAGCCACAATGAGAGATTATTTTCCCTTACCATTCATAGATCAAGTCTTAGACAACCTTTCAAGTAAACAATACTTTTCCTTCTTGGATGGCTTTAGTGGATACAAGCAAATCAGAGTTTCTATTGAGGATCAAGATAAAAATAGATGTACATGTCCATGGGGTACCTTTTCCTATAGGGTATTACCATTTGGATTATGCAATGCTCCAACAACCTTCCAAAGAGTTGTGTTAGCAATTTTTGTAGACCTAACAAATGATTGTGTAGAGGTATATATGGATGACTTCACTATGCATGGAGATACATTTGATGATGCCTTGAAAAATTTGGACAAAGTATTGACAAGATGTGAGCAACACAACTTGTCTCTTAGCCATGAAATTTTTTTGATGATGGTTGATGAAGGGATTGTATTAGGACACCATATTTCAAAAAGAGGAATTCAGGTTGATCAAAACAAAATTAGAATTATTTCAGACTTACTTGTTCCTCAAACCCCCACAAATATCAAGTCATTTTTAGGACATGTTGGGTACTATAGATGCTTTATCAAGGATTTTAGTAAAATTGCTTCCCCATGTTTAATTTGCTTACCAAGGACTGTGAATTTCTTTGGGATGAAAAGTGTCAACATGATTTTGAAGAAATTAAAGAGAAATTAATAATTGCCCCAATATTGAGAGGAACTAATTGGGAGAAACCTTTTCATATTCAAACAGATGCCTCAAATAATTCCATTGGTGCAATTTTGGGATAGAAAGATGAAGAAGGGAAAATTTATGCTATATATTACCTTAGCAAAAATATCACTCCCACTGAAAGAGATTACACCACCACTGAAAAATAATTTCTTGCTTTGATCTATGTAATTAATAAATTTAGACATTACATTACAGGTACAAAATATTTGTACATAAAAATCACTCAACAATTAAATATTTAATGAACAAACCAATGGTTAGATGTAGAATAATTATATGGTTATTGCTTTTACAAGAATTTGATATTACCATTGTGGACAATCCAGGTAAATCTAATGTGGTAGCTGATTTCTTGTCAAGACTAACCACGTATGGGAGCAAGATCTAGTCAAGGACAACTTTCCAGATGAACAATTATTTTTATTTCAGCTGATACACCTTGGTTTGCTGATATGGAAAATTATCTTGCAACAAGGAAGTTTCCTCCTTCTTTCACCAAGAAACAAATAAAGAAGTTAATCAAAACCAGTGCACAATTCAAATGGTTAAATGGAATGTTATTTAAGTGTGGTCCTGATTTGGTTTTACGTAGGTGTGTAAGAGAAGATGAAATATTTGACATCCTTTGGGCATGTCATGATGAACCAAGTGGAGGACACTATTCAATGAAAAGAACAACTCACAAGATACTTGGCACTAGTTATTATTGGCCATCTCTGTACAAATATGTGAAGAGATATATCAGGTGGTGTGATCCTTGTCAAAGGATGGGACAACCAACCTTTACCAATGAAATGCCTCTACAACCTCAAGTAGTGATTGAACCATTTGAGATATGGGGGTTAGATTTTGTTTGTCCCTTTAGTCCTTCACAAGGGAAGGAACATATTCTTGTGTGTATTGATTATGTGACAAAGTGGGTAGAAGTGCAGGCTTTAACAAATGCCACTGAAGAAGTAGTTTCTGATTTCCTTTGGCACATAATTATGGTAAAGTTTGGAGCACCAAGGAGCATAGTTTTAGACCAGGGACCACAATTTATATCTAATATGATCCAAGATTTCACAATGTATTATCAGATCAATCATAGGAAGTCATCTCCCTATCACCCATAATCAAATGGACAAGCTGAAGTAATGAACAAAGAATTGGAAAACATCCTTACCAAAATAGTTGAAGCAGGAAGAAGAGATTGGGTAAAGAGACTACCTGAAGCTGTCTAGGCTTACAATACAACTTGGAAAACTATGACATGGTTTTCACCATATGAGTTAGTCTATGGGAAAAATCCCTTGTTGCCTATTGAGTTTGAACTATAGACATTGAGGACAATAGTCAAGGTGGGTATTGAGTTGGATGCAACTCAAAAGGAGATAATCCTTCAACTCAATGAGTTGGATGAATTGAGGATGGAAGCACTTCAGCAGACAAAGATAATCCAAGATCAAAGGAAACAATGACATGATACACATATCAAGAAAAGGAAATTTAAAGTAGGGGACTGGGAATTATTGTTTGATTCTAAGTACCAACAATTCAAAGGCAAGCTGAGAACCAGATGGTTAGGACCCTATCAGATTGATCAGATATTTGACAATGGTTCTATTCAACTACTTCCCATTGATGGCAGCAGAAGAACACTCTTGGTCAATGGACATAGGCTAAAGCTTTATAGGAAGCCTCCTACTAAGGATGAATTCTTGAAGAAGATTGAAGCAAATAGAGAATTTGATCATATGGAAGAACCTAGTTCTTCCAAAATGATCAAATAATCAGATGAATAGATCCAGAATAAAGGGAAGAGAATGAAAACTAGTAAATGGTGTTCTCTTCCCCCCCAAAAAAAAGGGAAGAGAATGAAAACTAGTAAATGGCATTCTCTTCCAAAAAAAAAAATCTCTCAGAGATCAATTGAAAACTAGCAATGGCGGTTGATCTTCCCAAATAAATGGCTAATTCAAAATAAAAAAATATTTGGAATTCCAGTTGTTTTTCTAACCGTTTTCCTTTTGTTTCACTTTTTAGGAATGATGAGTCATCATGACAAAGGGATTACATCATCAAGGATGGTAATTATATCTTTAACTTATTAAAGGTTAGATTAAAAGTTCACATGTGTGATTAGATTTGATTTAAAAGTTGATATGATGAGTCATCTATTGTACATCATGATTAAAAGTGAGTAATCATGAGAAAGATATTAATGGAATAAATTGGCAGCATAGTTATAATGAGTTATCATTAGTGTGGAACCAAAAAAGTGAAAACTAAGTTGCAGAGAAACTTCAAAGAAGAAGTGAATTAGGTTTGCATTCTGCAGCTACAACATAGAAGTTCCGCAGCTAAGTACAATAATTCTGTAGCTAAATTCATCAGTTCCACAGCCAAGCAAAGAGTTCTTCAGCCAACCCACACAAGATTAAAGAAGAATGAATTTGAATCACCTCTGTATTATGGGGATTAAAAAGAAGTTAGAACCAAAGGATGATACCCAACTCATTGCAGATGAAGAAGTGACAACTATCTTTTATCAAGTAGGATGACTAGAATTTATAAGAAATTTTCCCAAATATAACACCGAATTGGTAAGATAATTCATTATAAATTTAGAGAAATCTAGGACAAAGGTTAGAAAATTTTTTTATTCCTTTTTCTGTGAATACAATAAGTAATGTATCTGGAGTGCCAATTGTGCATGTCCCAAACCTTGTCAGAGGGACATTAAAATACCTGGTTGAAACCTTGCTGAAAAGGGGGAAGTTGAACCCCAATATATTTACAACACGAAGAAAATCATAAAAGGGGTCAGAAGGGATAACTTTCCCAAACCCTTTGATAGAGTGGCATTTGGGTAGTCAAGTATTTAACTTGTGATGGTTAATTTGGGTCGGTAGGAAGAGAAGTTCTAAAGATCCTCATATACCTTAGATATGGAGCTACAAAACTAGAATATATAGTAAACCTTCCAGGGTTTCTTTTTGAATCCATCCATACAATGGCCCAAAGGTATTCCTGGGTGTGGGAACAATTAGACATCATGGGTTAGTGCATTTAGTGTGCCAACACCATTTCCTTTCGAAGAAAAATGGAGAGGAAATGTGGGAGAAATTTCTTAGCAAGTTTAAGCAGAGCCCTAATATTCTTAGGAGAGTAATAACAACTCCTTCGATCCTACAATTAATTTGGAAATGGATGCCACTACAGAGGAAAAGAAAGAACTAGGTGGAGAGGAAATACCAAAAAGAAGAAGATCTGAAAGAAGGACTAAAACTGTAGAACCAACTGTGCCTCTTGAAGAAATTCCTTCCTCTATAGTAGCTATAGGAGAGCCAATATTTGTCTCTGACAGTGATAGTTCACCGAGGCAAGAGCAAGAGGTGAAAATCAGAAGAAGCTCTAGGAGGAGACCCATTTCTGTACATTTTGAGGCTCCTCAAAGAAGGAAAATTCATAAAAAGTCTAAAGAAATTCTAAAGGAAATGAAAGATCAAGAAGGGCTAGAAAAGGAAGCTACTGATATTTTGGGCAGCATGGCCATGACTCCTCCTGGACCAAGCCAAATAGAGATAGAAAAATAAGATGAGAGATTTTAAGAACAAGTTCTTCAAGAATTGGGTGAACCAACAACATTGTCACATGAAGAAGAAGAGTTGGCATCTTGGAGACGAAAAGGGAAATTTCCTTTGGTAGAAGAAGAATGCTCAACTCCTAAGAAATTTTAGAGAAAGAAGAAAAATAATAGGTTAAACAGGCTCTATTTTTGTCCAGAGTAGAACTCATTATTAGAGAAAAGGATGAGGAGTTGAATTTTCTCAAACTTAAATTAGAACAAAGAGAAATGGTTATTGAGGAATTAACAACTCAGCTCACTAACAAGACTGAGGAATTGACAAGAGCTAAACAACAAATAATGGAGAAAGAGGAGGAATGTCAAAATTCTAGAAAACAAACTACTCACAATATCTACACAAACTGAATTAACTTATTGGCCACTTAGACAACTATGGGATGATACTTGTAGAGAACTCAGTGAAGCCAAGACATCCAATGAGGACTTGAAAAGAAAGATAGAAGAAGAGAAGAAAGCAAGAAAAGGATGGGAAGAAAAGTTTTACAAAGAAGAAAATGACAAATTTAAATATCTTGTGAAAATACAAATGGTTTGCATGATGAGTGAGAAATTGCTTGCATGCAGGAGACCTTCTCCTGCATATAGTGTGTTTTTGGAGGAATAATTCATTCATTGGCAGTTATCAAGGATAGCATGTGGTATTCCACATGAAATAAAATATGAAGCTAATTTCACAACAACCTATTCCTTAGCCAATGTAGAGCAGAAAAATATTCTCTGTGAATTCTATCTCTGTAATTTCATGTTGGAAAAGAACTCAGGTTTTATGATCAATTTGTATGTAGGGGAGATCCAGCTTAATGCATTTGTTTATGTTCTCCAAAATTATATTATATGGAAGAAAGGGGAGTCAAAGAATCTGTTAAATTCTAGTTCATCTGGTCTCTGTATGAGGATTCATTATGGTAAACCATTCACCTTTGATACACGTTTGGATCCCATGCATTCGATAAAAGGTTCAAGGAACCTTATCTTACCAATTCATGAGAGAATTATTAATTCCTTCACCTCTTATGAAGAGAAATTTTTGAAGATATTTACGAGGTATGTTTGAAAAGATGGGAATTTCTCATAGTGGCATTGAGAACAAGGAAAGTAATATCTCCCAAAAATTAATCTCAAGTTTGCATAGAACAAAAAGCCTTATGTACGATAATTCCTTAGCTCAATGAAAAACACAGAGGCATATGGATAAGAATGAGAACAATACCTCCACTCCTTCTCACCCCCATGTCACCATGGCAGAACAGATAACCACAAGATTCCACTGAATTTGATGCATGGCAGAGGAAAGTAGAAGTAGGAGAAGGGTATAATACATCTGAATTAAAGCATTGGGATATTTAGTATCATCCATTTGACCTAAGCAATCAAATGGAATGCAGAATATATAACCCCAAATTGGAAGAGTAAAGTTTGTAAACGGACTTACAAACAAGTAAGTATGGGGAAATGATGAGGCCATAATATCCCGATAAATGTGCAATAAATGATCTCATCTTACTCTCCTTTTGATTAAGTCTGACTTCATTTTGTGACTTTTGTTTAATATGATATGAGTTAGGATGTAATTTTCCATATATTTTTTTAATATGATTCTAACGTTTAAAATCTCTGTAATTCCTAACAAAGTGTTTTGGAAACTTAGATTTGTAATAAACCAGGTCGCAATCAAGCAAAAGAATGAATTATGAAGTGGTCAACATTTTTAAAGAGAATTTGTTTCACTCTGATAGAGTTACGTAACTTCTAAGCTAGTTCTCAAACTCCATTACATAGTCACAAGATTTATCACCTAGTTTCAGAACTTCTAGACTTAGTTCCGGAAACTCTAGTACTTAGTTCCATAATTATCGGAATTAGTTCCGAACTCCTACAGATAGCTCAAACTCTCTCGATTAAACCTGGAATGATTTCCTTTAGTTCCAAAACTCTTCTAAAGTTCTCGGAACCGATAAGAATCTATTCCAAATGGTCGGTGATTTGTCAAATCAATGATCCTATCAATCAGGAGTAGATTAGAAGACTTCTGACTCTCCATACTTGCAGATCCAGGATAATTATCACACGCATATACGTCCAACCATGTTTCAATTCAACGTTTATTTTGGGCTCGATTCGGTTCCATCATGTCGATGGAGCGATTCGACCATAAATGCACCCCTGGAAGAAGTATATACATATAGACCTGTAGATAGATTAATATATATAGAGAAGATAGAGGAATATAGATATATATATATATATATATATATATATATATATATAAGATGAGATAGATATAGATTGATACACATATCCAACAAGTTTTTGTAATGCAAAACATTTTATCAATAAAATAGCCATTCCTGTTTTGAGAGAAAATTAAGTTGTCAATCTTGTTTCAAGGCGGAGCAAGGGCCCACTCCTCCAAGAACCAGGATCCTCATTTTTTTGGTATTTATATTTTTAAAGCAAATAGTTTAGATATGTTAATTTTGTATCACTTTCAATTTAAAATCTGTTGTAGACTTGTCCCTGCAGGTGTTCTAGATTAAGTTCTTATTTCTTTGCAATCATTTTCCAAGCATTCTCAATTATGTGTTTATTTATGTAATGTTTGTTTTCAGCAATCTATTTCATTTATGCAAAGTGTGTTTACTTCCAAGGAAAAGTGTGTTTATTTATAGCAATTCATTTTTGTAAAGTGTGTTTACTTCCAACATGTTTTCATAGTTTGATTCCAATAAGGTTTTTAACTAAGAAGTCCTTAAGACATTGAAAATATCCCCCATAAAATACAAAATACCTATAATCAATTACTAGATTTCCAAGATTCCTCTTATTGCATATAGCTTTAGACACACCCCTAGTTTGAATATGACATCAACAAAGAGTTGATTAAATGAAGGGAATAACAACACCCATCCAAACCCATTTGTAAATGAATAGATTTTTCACCCTACAACACCTTCTAGTATTTACACAATGAATGGTGTAGGAAAGGGATCAGTTACACATGTAACATTCAGCTCTCTATAGTCCACACATATTCTAATCTATCCATCCTTCTTGATCTCGATCACCATTGGACTAACCCATTCGACTCATCAAGGGGTTTTATGATTCCATACTTCATCATCTTATCAATATCTTCTTTGAACTTTTTGTGCAAGTTGGGGTTCATCCTTTAGGGTCTCTTCCTAACTAGACGCGTACCCTCTTTAAGCTTTATCTTCATCCCCCCTAATGATTCATGCATGCCTTTAAGTTCATGGTACCCCCTAGAAATAATTCTGGTAATCCCTTAGTAACTCTATGATTTTTTCCACTTCGAGTCTAACTAATAGTCCCCAATTAGGGCTTCCTTAGGCTTAATATCTATTCCAATATTCACCTTCTTTGTCTTTATAGGTTCATGATAGGCATGCGTGGTCTAATTTGCACTATCCAACACCTCACACCTACTTGTTGAATGATTTACATCCAGTTTTATACTTCTTCGTCATCAACTATGTAGAGAATTTTTCCTTTCTATTTCTCGAGGCAAGCACAATGAAGTAGTATGGCATCAACCTCTATTTCTTTAAAAATACGTGCTCCTCGAGTTTCCTTCATCGAATAAATCCTGAAGGATTTCCTCGGCATTAGCACCATCTCCCATAGTTAAGCACTTTATGACTTTAAATGATTCTTGTATTGGAGGCTTTATAGAGAAGAAGTCAAACATCTGGGCCATTCCTGCAATTAAATCTTGCCAATTTCCAATCTCTTTATGGAGTTATGCATATACATACCAAGCACGCACACATCCTTGTAAAGTGGAATGAAACTTGTGCACCCATAGTGAAGGTGATAAAGCTTCCTGCCCTTCTATCTAGAGTCTCTCACACTTCTGAACGCAGTCTTGAACATGTTGATTACCGTGATAAGTGCAAATTTGATTAGGTGAATTTCTCCTAAAGAACTTAGTAGCAAGAGCAATCCTAATTTCATTCCAGCCTACAAGATTATCCTTGCGTGTCACCCAACAACATGTTGTTTTTCCACGTAGTGTATATGCTAGCATATTTCTTCTTCCCAGGGGGTCCATCCACTGTTCTTCCATGGTGCACAGGAATACCATAGGATATCCTTCTTTGGTGTAACAAGGTACTGAGTTGTTACCTATCCTCTTGACATAATGTGGTTTATTACCTCTAGGAAATATGCTCTCTACTTCGTGCCCTACCAACTCATAAGTTCTATGAGCCCAATTATCATAAAAAATACTTGTAGTATCACTTAGAGAGTGTGCATCCTCCCACCGAATTAGTACTTCTTTGGTTGGTTCAATTATCTCGGATCTCGGATGACACATACATAATCCTATTCGGATCTTCTTGATTAAGGGATAAACAAAGAGTGTATAGTTTCTACTATTAAAGGGATGATAACTCTTTCCTCCTTGTTTTAAAAATGATATAGCCCTTGTTGATCCGAAGATCACCATTATTTTCATAAGCAACAAGGATTTCCCAATAGAACTGGAAAGCTATTTGACTCTGCTAATGCTAAAACTTCAAAGTCTCTAGTGAAATTGGCCCCTTGTATGGTAATGGATACATCTTTCAAAACTCTTATGGGAGTGGCCTTAGTTCTATTAGCCATGAACAATATATTATAGGATGATTGTAATGGGGTCTCCCTATTTGTACCCATGCATCTAAGGTAAGACTATTGAATTCCTTGCCTGTATCAATCAATATATTACTTAATAGCCACCCATCCACAACAACATTCAAAGTGATTTCCTTGTCATAATCTAGGCTATGGGGGAGATTAGCATGCAAGATCTTTCCTACAGTCTCAATACATGTGCATAGAGTGTTTAATTTTAACCAATCCCATAATAATGGAATGATATTTTCATGGCTAAACATTTTAAACACTTCCCTTAAGTCATATATATCAGTTTGGACCGTCTTTGATACTTTATTTTACTCTATCTTCTGTGATGCTCTTTTAAGTCTTGTATCTCACTTTGAATATTCATGAGAACTTTCATGGTTTCCTAATAAACCTCCTTATGATAGGAAGGATTTGGTTACCATGCATGTAGAACCTCCTTCTTAGTGATGGTAGGATTCTTATGCAATGCTTATCTAGTGCTAGCCACCTCAACGTGGGTCATAATCTTCACTTGCAACTCTTTAAACTCTACCGCTAACTTGGGAATCCATTGATTTTCCACAATGCATTGTATCCTAACCATCCCCATGCCTTTTTTTTTCTTGTTTATGTTACTTACTAAGGTGCTCATATAATTTTGAGAACTCCTCGTAGCTATGGTTCTTTTCATAAAAAGAACATGTAATATTATGAGGACATTCACGCTTATAGTGGTAAGAAGAACCACGTGTATAACATGTTTCGTGAGGGAACTCACTTCTTCCACCACCATGGCCTCATCCTCCAAATCCACCATGGTATCCTCAACCTCTATCACAACCGACTTCAAAATGCCCTTCATTCCGATCATAACGTGCACGAGTGTGATCGCTATCCCGATGCTCGTTCTTAACCTTAGAGTTATTTTTAACTCCCCGTATGTTGTACACTAATATCTATAGTATCATGGATCTCGACCAATCGGTTGACAATATTTTGTGTCATGAGTCATAGACCTGCAGATTTTACAGTAGCTTAAAACTTTCTTCCTTATCACACATTATAATAATGGGTAGTGGTTAACATCATGGTTTAAATGACATATCTCATAATCCAGCCTAGCAACGAGAGTACTAATATGCGAGGACAACTATCCTTTATGTGACCTTCTACTTCACAATCTATACACCAAATCCCTGTGCGCGTCTCATGTGTTGAATTTATTGATAGTTTCTCTAACTATTTTGCCATAGCTACGATCTGTGCTTCTAAAAATGGGCTCACTCTAGTGTTTATGCTTCCAACTGCCTCAATGCATAAAGCTGCTTCAAGTGCTTCACATGGATCAGTGTATGTATTATGTGATAATGCCCTCCTAAAAGGTGTAATCAAGCCCCCAACAAACCATTGTGCATGTTGGCTTGCGTGTATGTCATAAGAAAGCTTAAATAACAATGTTTTAAACTATGCATCGTACTCTTTGACACTTTCGGTAGTGTCTTGCTTATCCTTGAGTGTACTTATACTCTTCTGCTCAAACTTAGGGATGTGAAACTCTTTAAGTAATGCATATTTTAAAGTTGTATAGTCTACGCATTCTGATTAGGGTCAAATTTTCTATACCAACTGTGCACACCATTGTAATGTAGTAGCAAATTGGCTTTCCCTACGCCCAAAATCTATGATTAATTTTGTGTGCCACAATATTTCACACATATACACATGTTCAACATCATATTATATGCCCCTTATACTCTAGAAGATGAAGAGACATCTCGAAGTAAATATTTTGGGGTTGGTGTGGACCTTTCCCACCTAATCCGGAACCTCCTATGTTTGCCCTTCCTCCGAACCACCAATCCTCCCGAACTAGAGCTACGATGCCTCATGATCCTGAACCTATAGTTGGGGTCGGACCAAAAGATGCAATTACTGTTTCCTAACAGAGAATGAATCAGACTGCCCAACATCATGAAGCATTACCACTCCCGAGAAGTTAGTCTAAACATCAATGTGCTTGTATTTTATGCGATGATTCACTCAAAAAAGTACTCTCATATAACAATGAAGCCTTTTGTACTACCATTACATGTGCCTCTTATAAGACTTACTCCTACTCTCCCACTACTTGAAATAGCTTACTGACTATTTGTTATATTAGATGCTAGAAAACCAAGTGCAAGGGCAAGGTTGCAAGGTGGATTCAGATGCACGCATGTGGCCCAAATAGTCTCTCTTGGCGTGCTTCTACATGAGGCCAAAGAGGGTTCCTATCATGTTTTCCCAAATGGGGAGTTTTGAGTCTCGGGTTCCACATCTTCTTTGTGAACTTCAACTCCTTCTTGAACTATCTTTTTCCATAACGAGATTTGCTCTACAACCTCCCAGCCGCTTCTTGATCTCCCTCTCATGCACCTCATTATACTTAAGCCACCTTTCCTCTCTCTATATTTCTGCTGCTAGGTCTACCATCTTTCACCAAACCTACTCCAACCCCCATGTATGGTGGGGTTTAGTTAGCCATTAGGTTACCCTCCAAATTTAAAGTTACCATCGGGATCTTGATTACCGGTGGAATTTCTTACAAGTAAGTTCCCCTTGGATATCATAAAAATGGAATTCAACTACTACGGACATGAATAAGTAGAAACCGACTACTCCAAGATATAACTGCTCAAAAAAACATGGAACCATGTATCCATTGCTCAATTCCAAATCACATTAGCATCATAAAGGGCCTAAAATTATTCCTACATCTAGACAAGTGCATGATACCTCAAATTCCACTTAGATGCGTAAGCAATTAGCCACTCATACAATTCTACTAGAAAGATAGAAAAAAATCTCTCATATAAACTGTCATATAGATTCTGTTCCACCCACACACGTGCATTAAAATCAGATACGATGTTAAACCACTGGGTGTATTCTTCTTCTAGATCATGTATTCACTCCTCAACACTTGCTAAGGTCAACTAATATGTTTTCATCGTAAACCATCCTAAAAACAACTAAAAAGAGGTCCGGCAATAGAACCAATGATGCAGCCTAGAATTCAGCAATACAAACCAGCATGGCACACATCACTCGGCCTGGGCGACCGAGCGCTCACCCAAAGCATGCAAAGGTACCAAGTCCCTCCTTAGGGTTACTATTTTTAGGATGTTAGCATGATGAAGACTTTAATCATTTAGATCTACAGCTACTATATCTTTCAAACAATGCATATTCATATCTAGATCTAGAGAATAACAATATTAAAAGATAACCATAATGAAATCAAGCATGCAATATTGAACTGTAACATGATAACACCTTGATTCAGTCCATAACCTCCATTATATTAATTGTAATAAGTACACAAAAGCTTCATTACAATAACAATGGTATACGCTCATGCACGTAACAAATTTAACAACATAATCTTACTATATCTCAGTTCTCACACATGTATGCTCTCTCTCTATCTTCATGTATATATCTATATATCTACTACACAATTTACTACATACTTATAAGGGTGGGGAATTTCCCTTCACCACTTATCTAATCCAAAAATAGGTCTTATGCTATTATTAGCCACACACTTTTACAAAAATAGCCACTCATGTGAGTGCGCTAACAATAGACTACTTGTTAGTTAACTCATAATAGTAGATCTATTCCCAGCCTATGTCCATGCAAAGTGCTTCGTAGCTAATCCTCCAAAAATAGCCAATGTGTGACGTGCAAGTCTCCAATTGGTGTGAGTTCTCCACATGGTATCTCCAAAAATAGATCCTTGTCGTGAAATCGGGTAAGTCCCAAAGTTGTTTCTATTCTTCATGTGCAATACTTTCGATACTTCCACATATTTTCATGCACTCTGCTTTCCCACGCAAACCTTACGTATTTCCTTCTCTAAGTGTCGAGTCCGGCTGATCAACACAAGCTAAAAATATTATTTATTTCCCCTATACACTCACATCAGCATGTAGATAGCTAGAATAATAAAAAGAAATCCTTTCCAACCTTAGGTGCCAAAAATGAATGCTTCACGAAAATTAAAAGAAGTCATCTTTTAGGCATTTAGCTATGCCAGAATGGGTCATAGTTTTTGGCTAGGAATTGTGTGAAAAATAAGAGGGCAAGGAAGTGGGATTTTTATCCTTGAAGTAGCTCCAAAATTCCCATTTGTACTTTAAGTGATTTATCTTTAATAATGGGAAAAACAACCTTCCAGAAGTCTCCAAATTCCCACCTTCCTGCTAGCACAAAATTCCCATTGGCACTTAGAAATCATCCTTCCAAAAAATGTGACTTGCATGGAAGAAAGCTTCTTTCCAAAAGTGCAACTTGCATGGGTGAATAAAACTTCTTTGGTGGGAATTTTTACCCTTCCAAGCAGCCCCAAAATTCCCATTTGTACTTTAAGTGATTTATCTTTAATAATGGGAAAAAACAACCTTCTAAGAAGGCTCCAAATTCCCACCTTCCTGCTAGCTCCAAAATTCCCATTTGCACCTTAAGTGATTTGACTTTAATAATGGGAAAAAATAACCTTCCAAGAAGGCTCCAAATTCCCACCTTCCTGCTGACACCAAAATTCCATTGGCACTTAGATGACTTGACTTCCATCATGGGAATTTTTTACCTTCCGGAAGCCTCCAAATTCCCACCTTCTAGGCAGCGCCAAAATTCCCACTTGCATGGAGAAGTCATCTTTCCCAAAAAGTGTGACTAGCATGAAGAAAGCTTCTTCCCAAAAAGTGTGACTTGTATTATGAAATTGCTCTTCCCAAAAAGTGTGACTTGCATGACTTCTGCTTTTAAAGTTGTGTGAAAACTCATCAACAACATTTTATTTCCATTTTTGGATTTTCGAGTGAAGAAAACACAAGCATAGAATAAAATTTTCCATTTTTGGAAAGGGTCTGAGAAGATGTAGCAACAAAAACTTGCAAGTGCCATAAATTTCACTCTATGGCTCTATTTTAGGTGTTGTTTTATCTAAAAGTGCATATTTTCTCAAGCTCTACACATTGGTGGTAGTATTTTTCTTATTTTCATAAAATCCATTATTGCACCTTTTTGGACCAAATAACCTCTTGCAATCTCCGAAGAAATCCTGAGCTCGATCACCTTTAGGCAGTTGTTAATTAATTTTTTTGATATATTTTCAAAACCCTAGGCCCGGGAAAAGGTCTTCTAGAAATAATGAATAGGTTACAAGAATTTTGAGATGGGAAATGAAGCAAGACAAAAAGAAATAAAAACAAAACCTAAAAAAGTCATGGGAAATTGCTCAAAAAAATTCTCGATTAGCTTGTCTGTAGAAATTTCTTTCCCTCGGGTGAATGTTCTATGGTAATAATGATGGGGTGAAGTGATTTATATAACCTAAATCCTCCAATTTTAGCTCAATCTATTTTTAAAAGAACTTTATTTATTTAATAAATAAATAAATAAAATTCTTTCGACATAAAACACAGTAAAGGGATAAAGTGAGTTTTAAGATGTGGGTACTTGGGGAATTTGGCTATTATGACTCTATGAGGATACCTTAGAGAAATTCAAACAACTACATGTAAAACAAACACAAAATGACCTGTTACTTGAAAAGAACATTTTTTTAAAAGGGTAGTCCCAGTTTGGGTGAAATCTCGGGGGACACCATTGGTTCCTTCAGTGGACATATTTACCTCTTTCAAAATGCAAGGAGTTAAGATGATATCCTAGCATCTTTGGTTTTATTTCTTGTCCATTGGGTTTGGGGTCATTCCATAAAAACAAAATAAAAGTTAAAGAAAAGAAAAGAAAACAACAAAAGTTTTATTTATATACAAACAAGTTTTACCTTGTATCTCAATTTCTTAACATCCTCATATGTTTCTGTTGAAAGCGGTGGTAACCCAATTTCATCTTGGTAGGTAAGGAAGAAAGTATCCATTCTAGCAGATCTCTTGATCATGAAGGGTCCTTTCCAAAGTGAATCAAATTTTTGTGCATGCCCTTCGGTTTATGTCTCTTGTCCCACTAGAGTACCTAGTCTCGACCTTGAACTTCCTTTCTTTGGCCTTCTTGTCAAATACCTTGGGAAAGTCCTTATCAACTTCATCTTTTGGTGGCTCATCCTTTCTTCTCTCTGTGGTGAGTAAGTCTTCATCAACTTCCTCTGTTCCTAGATTTATTGGCTGCATTTATGAGGAAGAACTATCACCATATTCTTTGTTCTTCTTTAGTATTGATCATGCTTGTCAAAAGTATCCACTAAGAAAACTAAACCCTTTTCATTTTTTTACCTTTTGGTTAGATTATTCTATTAATGTCATCATAACCTAGATCAATTTTTCCTATGACTGTTTTTTGTGGTGGTGATTTACTACCTTCAACACACAACCTGTCAAAGTTGTCTTGTTCCAGACATGTAGATGTTTATTTTCATCGGTGAAAGTATTCCATTATTTAACATTATCGGGGAATTTGGGATGGTAGACCATCTCCACTTTATATTTTCATTTTCTGAATATGGATGGTGGTCTATCTAGATTCAATAGTGTAGCTGTGACTGCCAAAGAGTTTGCCTTGGAATTCTGATTTATTGGAATGAAGTCGATAGAGAAGGATGCAAAATCGAGTGTGGCAGAAAGCACTCTATCTTTGTAGTACCACAATTTATATTTTTTGACTTGATTTTTCCCTTGAACTTGCTTTACTGAAATTTAGCATCTCCTTGGGCTTTGAGGAGTCATACTACTTTCTTTCTAGCTTTTTCTATTCCTAGCAATAAAGAAGGTTTCATACTCCACCATGTTGTTGGTGTTCTCGAACATCAACTTGTAGGAGTATGGGAATATCTCATAATATGGAGATATTAATAGAATGTCGGCACTGATCCAAAAGAACAACAAGTGCCTTTAAACTCCAACATCCAAAAATTTTCCTCTTCTTACTGTGACTTTAGCTCTGGTTTAAGTTTTGGCTCTTGAACGTCTTTATCCATTTCCAAGAAGTATATAGCATGGTCAAATTATTGAAAAATAATCTAAGATCTAGGATCTTCAGATTTTGTAATAGTGTACATGGACTTCTTTCCCGGCTCCAACTTATGGCTTATTCCCTTGATAGGAATATGGGCATAGGACCAATCCATCTTTACTTCTCCTCCCAGCTCTTTGTAGAAGTTTTTGCTTAGCAACATCCCGTAGGAGACATGAATATCTGCAGCTAAAATTGTCATATTTAATCTTTTGTTGGGAAAATTTGTCAGAATAACTTGTGCATATTTGATTTTTCTGATTAAAGGGACTTGTCTCTCCATGGAATAACACCTTTTTATGGTCTTTGTGAAGGTAAGACCAAGAGCATCTACAACTTTAGCTGGCATGACATTGTCAAAAGCACCCAAATCTAGAATGTAATTGCTTAACTTGAAACCATTAAGCAATAAGGAGACATAGAAAGGTTAGACTCTTTCAAAAGATGATGAGGGTTTAACAACTGCAACATTGTTTTGGGGAGGAGTATCCTTGGGTTTAGGAAAAATTCCTTTTGATGTATTGGATTTTCTTGGTGATTATACATATTTGACTAGCCTATTTAACTGCTTAGGAAAGGCTCTCAAGTATTCACTTTTGATATTTTAATCCTAGTTTTCTTGACATGATCAACAATGTCAAAGGAAGGAATAAATTCAAATACCTAAGCCATTTTATGTGATTGAGATGAAGAACTCACATTCTTATCTCTTGGAGCTAAAGAATAAGGTAAAGGGTTTCCCCTTATTTTTTTGTCAGCTAATTCCTTATCTTGACGAGTTTGTGATCTTGTAAATAATGCATATGTATAACCATGATCGTTTTCAAGAAGCTCTTCATAGTCATGTTCGATTTATAGTTTAGGTAATTAGTGTTGGAGTCTCCAAAGTAGGACTCACAAAATCATCATTCTTGAGCTGATAAGTGTTAACTTCCTCCTCTTCTTCATTCATCTCCATGTTGTTTTTAGGAGCAACTTCAATTGATAATCTTTTGGAACCAACAATGTGGTTACTCGTTATTATTGTCGTTGAAATTTTGAGCAAAGGCGGTGGTGTTTCCTGAGCCACTTGTTTCTTCATATGTGACATCTCATTAGCTAACTTTTACAATAGTGAATCAAAAGTATATAAGAATCATTAGATTCTATCTCATTCTAATATGGAGGGATTATAGGTTGTCCTTCCACCTTCTGATCAACATAATATTTTCTTATTGTATGTGGATCATCCACAATTCCTTCTGGGATAACTAATTTTGAAATCTATTATTTGTGAAAGGGTCATTCTGGAGAAATCCCTTAATTTGACCTCTTCTTCATCCCTACAATTCATCCAATAATCTTCAAAATGAGGCTCATGCTCAAAAGTATTTGCAATGTTGTTGAATACCCATCTGATGTCATAATTGGCCCTTGCCTCAAACTTTTCCATGTCAAACTTTTGCATTTCATCTTCAATCAACTTGGATTTTATGATGGAAGGGCATGAATACCTTCCAATTCTAATGGGGAATTTGATATTTGTCTTATGCCTTCTGAAATCAATTTGTGCACAGTGTTAACTAGCCTTGCCAATTCACATAAATCCAATTTATCATCTAAATATCTAGGCAATTTACAAGGTTTTCCCTCAAAACCACTAACCCTTATGTATGTGAATTTTTTATATTGAATGAAGTAACATCCATACTCCAAAATAAATTGTCTAGCATATTCATAAATTCTATACTATCCCCACTCTAGTTTGAAAATACAAATGATTGGGGCAAAGAAAACATCATTAACCAACCTCACATTTCCACTCTAATTGACCAGTTGCAGTTGAGGGAATATCTCATGCATTTGGCACTGCTTAAAATCCACACGTGGTAACAAACCCAGGAAACATCTATGCCCTACAACATTGTAAATTAAGTAGGTCATCATGTAGAATTCCAGCTTTGAAGTGTCACCCATCTCAATTTTCACTTTGCTAAGGTGACCATGTGGCCATGGAGTGCTTTTGCAATGAAATTAGCCCAAGAAAATGCTCCCCTTTCTCTCCAAAATGATCCACATGTAAGTAATCATCCACTCCTTGAATTCATTTGTGGTTTCCAACCCCACCATTTGACTCAATAACATAATGATATCTTTAACCTCTTCAACAAACTGTGCCCTAACTAGCCTTTTAGGGATTCTAGTTGTTGCCTTTTTTGTGAGGAGCCATTTTGTATTTATGATCTTGGCATAATCCTTTTTCTTTTCTTCATAATCCCGTAAAGCTAATTTGATACCAATGGTGATTGGATTTGTGATTATAGGCAATTTTAACATTATTCTAATGGCCGCAGGTGTCAATGTCAACACTTTGCATCCCCACTCCCATCTAATACTTCCCTCTTTTCAAGATCATAATTCATAGCACAATGCCACACCAATTATGGGAAATGAACCGATGGTGGGATAACACCAGCTAGAGAAATGTAGCTATCTTGAATTACCTTTAGGGACTCACTCTTATGGGGGCTATTCAGTCTCTGAAGAAAATCATTTAGATCAAGAACTCATCAGGTCCGTGTCTGTAATTTTGTCTAAATCACTCATGACCCTTGACGCAACCGAGAATGAAGATGGCATGGTATTCATCTTCAAAAACCCTAACTTTACTTAAAACTAACTTGCCAATGAAAGAGAAACATAGGAGTTTCTAAGTTCTTACCAATCAACCCACGAGTTCCTGAGCAGTTTAAATCCAAATCGACATCCTTTTCAGTCCTCTGGTTCCCAATTCAAGCTCCACAGTTAAACTCACGATAATTCTCAACAAAAATCACAAAAAGTAGCAATAAAATTCTAGAAAATTGATAATAAAAGATGAAAGCATTTGTAGACTTTAAAACATCCTTGATTTGCATAGCAACATTGATGGCGGAAGAAATAAATGCATTGTATCATAACCGTTCATTCTGTCGTTCTCAATTTTGAAAGTGAGTCGTCCATGTGGAAAGACTTTTGCTAACACAAGCTCGGGGAAATTTTTGTATTTTTGCAATGTTTTAAAACTTACACACTTTTGGCTACTTTGACCCACCCATCCACTTTTGAATTTCAACACGGGCTCGACACGTGGTCACATTTGGGTGATAGTGGAGCTACGGGCCTTTTTGTAATTTTATTCCTTTTCCAATTCAAAACCAAAAGTGTCGAGTGCTCTGACAACCCACATCCCCGATTTTTGCATGAAAGGAGCCACATGTCCTTTGTGGGTCTCAGAACCTTTTACACTTTTACACTTTTCTCCTTAGTGTGAAAAAATACAAATATGCATCGCTTCCTGCATCCACTCAATTTGTGACAAATGTACACCCTTGGATGCGAATTGAGAAATTGCTTGTGTCGCTTTATGATTGCAAATATTCAAAGAATATTCATTGGGTCATGGGGCTGATTTTACATTTTGTGAATGTGATAGAAAGTTACAAGTTTACAAATTAGACTTGCCATACCGCATTCAATTGGGAATTTCCATGTACCAACGGGTGATGGGACAAAAACAAAAGTAGAGACACAACCAAGGAGCATTTTACAATAGGTGATCTTTCGATTATGGACTTAAAACAAAATTGGTTTCCCACAAGAATTTTCAAAATAGTACACATCCAAACATGACCATCGACCAAGAAGAGGAGAGATGTTCTCAATGTACATGAAAATAAAAAGATCAGCTCACACCCCCAAGGAAAGGCAAAAATATGACAGATGATGAAAGAAAAACTTAAACCAATAACAACGAGATTAATTTGAGCACTAACAATGGCTCGACTCGGGATGTGCACTCCTTGCGATTGCATCAAGAGAAAAGCATAGTATAAAGAAAATTAGACCATGTGCCAAAATCCGTTGGGATATGGAGTCAAAACCAACGTCTGAGTTAAGTGATAACAACCCACTCTCCAAAAAAACATGCTTTGAGAAACCCAAGACAACCAGCCACCGAGACAAAAACCAAAAAGTGAAGAAAAACAAACATAAAAATTATACATTGTACAATAATGCGTACCTTGATTTGAGAGATCAATCAAGAAAGTATGCTCACCAATTTTGATGTCAATGGAGTAAGGACCCATCCATAATGCATCAAATTTTCCATGTTTTCCTTTGTCCTCATGTCTACTATCCCATAGTAACAAAAGATCCCATATACTGAAAACTCAAGGAGTTACCTTTTTATCAAATATTTTTTTCAGCTTTTCCTGAATTTCAAATGTCTCTAGTGGGACTCTCTTCTTTCTTCATCCAATTCAACAATTTGATTTATCCTTGCATCATACAGCTGACTTCTTGATCCTCAAGTTGTCGAATAAATTGGTAGGAAGATAGTTACATGTGTAGGGGAAGGAGGGCTTGAGTTCCATATACCAATTCAAAAGGAATTTTTCCAGTAGCTCTCTTAGTAGTGATTCTATCAGCCCAAACAAAAACTTCAATTGTTCACCCCATCTTCGTTTATTTATCTCTAATGTCCTCCTGATTATTTTCAACAAATTTTTATTGCTTGACTCAGCTTTTCCATTACCTTGGGGATTGTAATTAGATGCATATGTGAGATTTATTCCATACTCTTGACACATGGCCACCAAGGGTTTAGCTCGAAAACTCATAGCATTGTTAATAATTATTTTAGCAGGACTTCAAACCTATAAATTATGTGATTTAAGATAAAATCCATAACAATCTGGTGGGTTTCTTTCTTAGTAGGGATTGCCTCAACCCATTTGGTGAAGTAATCAGTAGCCACCAATATCCATTTGTGGCATGCACTTGAAGGATCTGAAATTTCCCCAATAAAGTCCATACCCCACTACTTAAAAGGGGCTTCAATTGATATTGGTTGTAAAGGGAGAGCTCCTAAAGCTTTCAATCTTCCTGAAAAATGTTGACAAATTTCACATTTTCTCACTAACAAAGTTGTATCTTTAAAAAGTGTGGGCCACTAATAACCAGCCCTTAAAATCTTGTGAGTAGTTACCCTTCTAGCAAAATTCCCCCACAAAATCCTCCATGAAAATATGCAATTAGTTTAGGGGCTTCATCTTCAATAATGCATCTTAGGAGAATCCCTTTAGGATTTTTCCATGCCAATCCATAATCAGTGATAATATATTTATGGGAAGCTAGCCTGAGTGCCCTCTTTTGATTTTTACTCAAATGTTCAAGAAATTCCAAATGTTTAAGATAAAACATGATGTCCTTGTACCATGTCGAATTGATCAATCTTTCATGGACATTCATATCTCCTTCCTCAACTTCATTTATCTCCATTACTTATAGGTTGCTCTCTACCATTAGCTTCACCAACCCTAAACCCCTAACTAACTTGGTGGTTTGAATATCCATGTCATACTCTTGTAATTTGTTTACCCATCGACATCTTTTACTTGAGATTTCCATTTCTGACAAGATGTCCTTGACCATAGTATGAGGAACATAGGTTGTGATCTTGGAACTCAAGATATATGGTCTGAAAAATTTTGTTGCTCTTACCAAAGAGAAGGCCTGCTTTTCCATGATAGTATATCTCAATTCTTCTCCTTGAAGTGCTTTACTAAAGAAATAAATTGGCCTTTCATTTCCTTCTTCATCCTTTTGCAATAGTACAAATGCAATAGTGTTTTCAGAAGCAAAAGAAAACATTTGAAAATATTTCTTGTAATTAGGAGTGACAAAATAGGGGCATTCTTCAATGCTTCCTTAATTCTAGTAAAATCTTGGACAACTTCTTCCTCCCATTTGATAATCTGATCCTTTTTTAGCATACTCGTGATAGGGATAGTCATTTCAAAAAAAATAAAAATAAATCTCCTAATGAAATTTATTTTTCCAAAAAGGATTGAATTCCTTTTTTGGTTTTAGGTATAGGAACTTTGCGATAGCTTCCACTCTTTCAGGATCAATCATGACCCCTTCTTTAGATACAATGTGTCCCAAAAACTTCACCTTTTGAACCCCAAAGTGGCATTTTTAGGATTTAGTGAAATGCCATATTCTCTGCACCTTAACAACATTTTCTCCAGATGTTGCAAGTGATCACTCCTTTTCCTTGAGAACACATCACATCATCCTAGTATACAACAATGAAATCATTTATGTATCCTAAGAATGCTACATCCATATATCTTTGAAATGTTTCTCTAGCATTCATCAGGCCAAATGGCATTCTCACATACACATAAGTACCCCATGGAGTGGTGAAAGTGGTTTTGATTCTTTCTGACTGTTTCACTACTACTTGGTTATATCCTAAGAATCCATCTAGAGTAGACAATAACTCAGAGCCAGTAACTAACTACAACATGTTATCCATATTGGGAAGGGGATAATTATCTTTGATTGATGCCTTATTCAAATTCCTAAAATCCACACACAACCTTATATCTCCATTCTTCTTTCAAACTGGTACTAGATTTTCCACCCATGAAGAATACCTTGTGGGTTGTATGATGCCTCCATCCCTTAACTTCTTTAATTCTTCTTGCATTTTGAGGGAAATAAGTGGATTGATTGGTCTTTGATTTTTCCTAAATGGTTTGGCATTAGCTTCTAATGGTATCTCATGTTGGAAAAGGTCTTCCCTATATGCCTTCAATTACAGAATATGACCATGCCAAGCAATCCTGGTACTTTTTCAACAATTGGACATATGATTGTTTTCTTCTGTACTCAGGTTACTACCTAGCCATATTTTTCTAGGTTTATCATTTGTCCCCAAGTTGTGTTCCTCAACATCTCTTGAAGTTGACATATGTCTATTAATAATGCGATCAACATTATCAAATTTTGACTCTAATGCAACCAATCCTCTTGGAATAGTATTGGTTTTTAATTGAATAATATCCTTACCAAATAAGGTCTCTTTACCCTCATTAACACAAACCATTGGCTCCTAGTCCACATTCTGATTTGTGAATTCTCCCTCACTTTGTAAAAACCTCTAGAACTTGAGCATCATCTTCAAAAACCTGCCAATGTTTGACGTTATCAGGACGACATGGTCTTGTGAATATTTCAATGTCATACTCACAATAAGGGGATATTGTGCAATTTTCAAATCTAGATCCCAATACTACCAATATTTTTGCTACAATATTCTACTTTCTTTCATGGTATACTATGTTGAAGGAATCAAACATTTCAATGAAATCCCAAACTACATGCTTATATTGTTTCATTCTTTGATTTTTGTTGCATACAATTTTCAAACTTGTTTGACTACCAGTTTTGAATCCCCTTTAACAATAATGTCCCTAATACCATACCTCTAAGAAATCCTTAAACCCAAAATTAGTGCCTCATATTCTGCAATATTGTTTGTGCATTCAAACTTGAGTTTGAAATTTTTTTGAATTCTTCCTTATTTGGAGATATCAAGACAACACCAACACCATTCCCAAATTTAGAAAAAGCTCCATCAAACATCAAAGTCCAAGGGGAACTAGGTTTCTCAGGATATTTACATTTGTCAATTTCATGCTCCTTAAAATCTGCATAACCAACAAAATTATCAACATCTACATCTGTATATAATACTTCATAAGAAGCATTGTTAGGATCTTTAATCAGATGTAACATCTTCTTTTCACCATATAATTTTACAAGGTTTCCTTCCACTAGTATGGTTGCATATGACATATCCATTTGTACACTTCCCCACACTAGCAACCCATTTCCTTGATAATAGCATTCCCCATTTGGTTGGGCAATCCACAATAACCACATTCATAGTTAAGGACTTGTCTGGTAAGATGCCAATTGCACTATTAACCCTTTAACATATCCAATCACCGAAACTTCCCTTGAATCCATAGTTGTGAACTTTCCAAAGGTTGTTGTTACTTTGATATTTAATTCATTCATTACCTCAAGAGGCATCACATTGCATGAAGCTCCTGAATCAAACATACAGTTGTACACCAACCTAGCTTGTGGTATTTACAGCTTCTAGAATGATAGGAGGAACATCCACACCATTCACATTATTTCCTTGGGTTGTTATCTCTTCTTTAAATCCCAAATACTCAAATGCCTATTTTCTATGCTCAGGGATTCTGAGCAATTCAACAATAGGCACAATAACTTTGATTTGACTCAAAATCTGGGCTATATCACATGGAACATATTTGGGTAAGGTAGTGTTGGGTGGGATATTTATGGTTCCTTCCGGTGGTATAAGAGTCTTTGCAATTTGGGCATGAGTTGGGGTACAAGTTTTATTTGGAACAATAGGGACTTTGTTAAGTGTATCCTTCTTAAGGGGTTCCTTTGGGATATTAGTGAGAAGTGGAGTTTTGGTTTAGCTTGAGGGCCTCCCCCTTTGACAACTCTACTTCTGGTATTATATTCCTTTTCCTGAGAAACTACTGCATTCATCAAAATTTTCCTATCTTCCTCAGAAGGGATTCCCCATCATATTTCTTAATCATTAAAGCTCTTAAATATTCAAAATCATGATTAGGTAAATCAAACGCTTGCACCATATCAATCTCAACACCATCATCATGAGGGAGAGGTAGTACTAGTGAATGCAATCCTGAAACCTTGAATAGTTATGGCACTTATTAACTTAGTTGAAGTAGCCCTCTGTTGTGAATTTTCAGGGCATTCCATCATACATACATCACCATAAGCTTCATCATCATTTTATTCTTCAACCTCCTTACTTAAATCACATGGGAATGTGGCAGAAACACTTATCAAACCAATCAATAACATGGGCCTCTTTTTTGTAGAAACCCTAGTAGTCAAAGGATCAGGGACCAATCTATTCTCTCTAAGTTATGGTTGTTTATTACCTGATCCCATGGGCCCCTTTCCTCTGTCATCTAATCTGTGATCACTCCTAGGATGATTTCCAAATCTATCTTGGCTTTGTGGTTTATGTTGACCCTGAGAACTCTGTCCTATTCCCTTTTCTACTCTAGCCAACTTGTAAGATATTTCTTTAACTTCCCGACCAAAGTCTTCACAACTTCCTCCAGATCAACTATTTTGTTTGACTGAAGTCTATAAAGATTAATCAATTTGAAACCCTCTCTTTTATGGGGTTTCCCCACTACCTTGATACTATTTTTGATTTGCAAGGCCACGGTGAAAGCTTGCCTTAATGTTCTAGGATTATTATCTCTTAAGTAATAGGTTTCCTTTTTGTCAAAAGCATCTGAATATTTGATTAAGAAAGAATCATCACTTGGCCTCAGAATTATGGGTAATATATTCAAAGTCTTATTTAATCTGGTATTAAAATCTTGGATAGACTCATTGGGATTCTTTTTTATATTCTCAAACTCAGAAAAAGGAACCTTGGGTCATTCTTATCCCCATATTGTAATCTGAAATCATTCTTCATCTCGGTCCATGAATCTATTGAATTATCTAGTAGATATTTATACCAATCACGTGCATCCTCTTCAAGAGTATGAATGAATAATTTTATATACATGTCCTCATATTAAATTTCAAAATCTTCCATCATATTAATGAAGAGTCTCAAATGTTGATCACCAGTGATGGCATTATTTCCTTAAAATTTAGGCAACCTATTTCTCACATCTTGAGGTACAACATTAGGATACCCAACCATTCCTCTAAAATTTATTGGTCCAAATGTATTGACAACAAAAGGAGGTCTAGGTGGAGGATGATCCATGTTGTTTTGGGAAGGTGATCCTATAGGAGGATTAAAATGGTGTGGGACAAGGGATATTTGGGACATATGTGTATGATCTTCAAAGTAAATATCCTCCAGTGACTTGGTTTCACAAACCACCCTATCAGTTTTAAGTGACAAAGAAAAGAAATGAGGAACACTTATCCCAGATACAAATGATGGCCCCTCACTAGCTGGAGTAATTAAATTTATATGAGGGCTACTCAACTCTAAATTATTTGAAGATATTGGACAATCCTCAACTATAGGTTGATCACTTTCCACAACTGGTACTTCTCTCTCACTTGACTCTTGATCCCCCAATGCTTTCCAGACTTGTCTTCCCTTTAGATTTGTTCTACCAAGCTCTGAAACAATCTTCTAGTAGGATATTTATTAAAGAAATACCTTCTTCCTTCCACTTTGTGAATATTAATGACAAAACTTACTTGACAAAGATTAAGACACTGGTAATTGCCAAAAATTTTAAACTAACACAGAGTCGCCACCAAGGATTTTCACCTTAGATATGCTAAAGCACTGTAAGTAATTTGTCAACTATCTATCAACACTCAATTTATACAAAGCTCAATGGATCTGATCATCCTTTGTCGATATTTATCAATATCCATACGATCTAGTGCAACATTTACTAAAACTAGAAAATATTGCACAACAAACTTCCTGATCTCATACAATTCTCAAAAATCTTAACAAAGGATAACATTTAAACAATGTATTTACATTCAAATCATATAAGAATCATTACCAGAGGTCGATGTGTGTATGTATTTGCACAAATAGTCCTCGACAATGACGCCAGATTGGTGTTGGTATCCAAATTGACTCTTCCTTTAAAATGAGCAACATCACAAGTTGATCAGGATGCTTAGAGGAAAAAAATCATAATATGAGTCATTTTGTATCTAGGTATGGATTTTAAATGACTCTTTATTACTCTGGCTTGGAAATGAGTGGATAACGCACTGTGTCTAAGGGTTTGACCTACCCTCACTACTTTAGGTTGTGCCTTCAACCAAGGTGAGAGGACCCATTTTGTAACTTGTGTTGGTGAATAATATCAATGGATTAAAAATATTTGACTCTCCCTTTACAATATTTGAAGGAGACCTTGAGAAAACATGGTCAATGCAACATAATATAACTCTCATGAGCTGTCACCCTAGAGAATGAAGATGTTTTCTAGACAAGGTCCAGGTTACTAAAGACAACGATAAAAACTGATTGCACCTACATATTTTGGTAAAGGATAGGAAAACTCAATGAATTTCTTCAACATTTATGGATATATAGTGCAAGCGGGGTGGTTCATGTAGGATTCATTACTTAATGTATAATTTGTTGTTGGGTAGGATAAAGTTGATTATACCAAATTCTTGAGAACTTTTAACAAATGTTGGAACATCTACAAAGAAAAATGACAAAATGCTTCAAGTAGTCAATGAACCTTCAACTAGAAGATGTGCATCCATGAAATCCCAAAGATACACGGTTTCACACATTATTCAAGGATTTAACACAAAATCTCATGTTAAAGACTTAATTAAACATTAGAAATCCCTGATTCATCACGCCTAAGATACACTCATAGACTAACAAACAATTTGTATCATCATAATGAAAGTAGAGTGAATTTAAATTATTTATTACATCATGAAATGAAATCTCTCTTCATGATGTAATTGTAAATGCCACAATACTATCACAAGGATAAGATCTTGTGTGATTCAGAGGAACTCCTAACATAAGATTGCAACAGAACATGGATAACTACTTGAAGATATCTCAAAATGAAAGTAGACAAAACTATGCTCATGATTAACATGATTTACTCAAGGTTCTTCAAATTGATCAACGCAAGGGAAAGTTTATTTACAATCTCAAATCTTGTCAATGGCTAGAAACTTGCAACCATCTTGACATGATCAAATTTTTAGACACACAGAAATAACAGTTTCTCAGATAAGTTCCTTGGGAAAATGGATTTTCTCAGCTTTCTCTCTTTTTCTTTTCTTTGAATAACTCTTAAAAAAATTAACCCCCTTTCTGGCATGATTATCTTTTTGATTTTATATCACCCCATTCACTTGCTAACCTTCAAATTTTTTCCCCAAAAGTACGAATATTCCAGGGAATATTTCCTTTTACAAAACTTGTTCTAGAACATGACATTTAAAATTTTTCCTTTAAACTGCCAGATGTACAAAATGCAAGTCTTTTCAATCGGTTCCACTTGTGCTCGACTGGGATATCAGTCATCATTTCTGGAAAATTACTTTAATCATTCTTTCCTAATATTGATTAGATAATCATTTCAAATAATCTCTGAACACTTCTAGATGACTCTGATATGACATATATCCACATTCACTTTTCAAGAATCCACCTTGGGTGCTACACACTCTATTTTATGTCTTCATATTCAAAGGTGTGAATGGATAGGGAGAATGTGTGCACTGGAAAAAAGTTCAACTTTTAGGACTTAGCTATTTTCACTCATAAAGGTCTATTTTTAGAGATGGCGTGCAGCACACAAATGAGGTAGAGACATGCATGCCACACATTGGCTATTTTTGGAGGATTGGATACGAAGCACTTTGCATGGACACAAGGGCCGGAAATAGATCTGCTACTATCGTCAGTTAGCTAGTAGTAGTCTATTGTTAGCGCACTTGCATGTGTGGCTAGTTTTGTAAAGGCGCGTGGCTAAGAATAGCATGTGACCTATTTTGGGAATAGATAAGCGGTGAAGGGAAAGTCCCCACCCTTATATATATGTAGTAAACTATGTAATAGAGAGATATACAGAGATATATATATAGATATATATATGTTGTTAAATATGTTACGTGCATACTATTATTGTAATGAAGCTTTTGTATACTTATTGCATTGAATATAATGGAGGATATTGGCTGAATCTAAGTGTTAGTTTTATGTGTATTTAATCTAGTATGTTTTTGATCTCATCATGGTTAGTACTTAATTATTCTTTTTCCTTAGATATAGATCTGGTATGCTCTGTAGAATGATGTGTTAGTAATAGAACTATATATGTTAAGTCTCCATCATGCTAACATCCTACTACAACAACCCTAAAGAGGGACCTAGTACCTTTGCATGCTTTGGTGAGCACTCAGTTTAGGCTGAGTGATGTGCCAACAGTGCATATAGGGTTTTATTGGGTTTGTTGTATCACTGAATTCTAGGCTGCATCATTGGTTCCATTTTCGGGACCTCTTTTTCAGTTGTTTTCAGGATGGTTCACAATGAAGACATACCGAGTTGACCTTAGCAAGTATTGAAGAATGGATACATGATCTGGAAGAAGAATACATGGTGGTTCAACACTTGGATCTGAGTTTAACACACACTTGGGTGGAACAAAATCTATATGATAATTTATATGAGAGATTTTTTGCTATCTTTCTAGTAGAATTATATGAGTGGCTGGTTTGCTTATGCATCTAAATGGAATTGGAGGTATCACGCACTTGTTTGGATGCATGAAGAATTCTAGGCCCTTTATGATGCTGATCTGATTTGGACTCGAGCTATGGATACATGGTTTCATGGTGTCTTGAATAATTATATCTTGGAATACTCAATTTCCACTTATTCATGTCCAGAGGTAGCTGAATTCCAGTTCTTATGACATCCACGGGGAGCTTACCTACAAGGCATTCCATTGGTGATCAAGATCCTAATGGTAACTTTGAATCTAGAGAGTAAATTGATGGCTAACTAAACCCCACCATGCATGGGGGGAACATGATTGGTGAAAGATGGCAGACCTAGTGGTAAAAAGGAAAAGAGAGGAAAGGTGGCTTAAGTATAATGAGGCACATGAGAGGGAGATAGAGAAGCAGTGTACCATTGCAGAAAGTATGGCATTTGAGGAGAGAGATGGCTCATGAAGGATTTGAAGCTCACATAGAAGACGTAGAGCTAGCATCAGAACTCCCCATCTTGGAAAGCATGACAGGGATCCCCTTGGCCTCACAATGAAGCACCAAAGAGAGACTACCTGGCCATGGGTGCACATCTGAATCCACCTAGTAACCTAGCCCTTGCACTTGGTTTTCCAGTATCTAGTATGACAAGTAATCAACAAGCAAGTGTGGGAAGTAAGAGAGAAAGTACATCAATGGCAGGGCGATGACTTCATTGTTATTTGGAGGTGTGTTTTTAGGTGCATCATCTGCATAGAATATGAGTGCACCGAATGTTGGATTCACTTCTGGAAGTGGAACTACTTCACAACCATAGGGGTTCAAGTATAGTACTACTATCGAAGCATAGGGAGTACGTCTATAAGACCTATTCCAGCTATAGGTTTGGGATCAAGAGGCATGGGAAGTTCTGGTTTAGGTGGATCTAGAGGTTCTGGAGGTAGGGGAAACACTGGAGGTTCTAGATCAGGTGGGAAAGGTCCACACCAACCCCAAAATATTTATATGGAAATGTCTCTTCATCTTCTAGAGTATAGGGGCATAGAAGATGTTGTTGAACATGTGCATATGTGTGAAATATTGTGGCACATAAAAGGAATCACAACTTCTGAGTGTAAGGCAAGCCAATTTGCTACTACGTTACAAGGGCACACACATAGTTGGTACAAAAAGTTTGACCCTGATCAGACTTGCATGGATTATGCAACATTGAAGGATGCATTCTTAAAAGAGTTTTATATCCCTGAATTTGAGTAGAAGAGTATAAGTGCACTCAAGGATATTAAGCAAGGCACTACTGAGAGTGTGCACGAGTATGATGCCCATTTTAAAATGCTTTTGTCTAAACTTTCCTATGATATTCATGCAAGCCAACATGCACAATGGTTTTTTGGGGGATTGATTACACCATTTAGGAGGGCATTTGTCACATAAGACATATACTGATCCATGCAGAGGCATTGGAAGCAGCCCTACGTGTTGAGGTAGTTGGGAGTATTGACACTGGCATTAGCCCATTCTTAGAGGCACAGATTATAGCTATGGAAAAATAACTAGAGAAATTATCGGTGAATTCAGCCCATGAAATGCACTCAGGAATTTGGTGTATAGATTGTGAAGTAGAGGGTCACACAAAGGATAGTTTTCCTCATAGAATAAGTACACTCATTGCTGATGGATTGTGAGATATGCCACTTAAACCATGATGCTAGCCACTACCCATTATTACAACATGTGATAAGGAAGAATGTTTCAAGCTACTTGTAAAATCTATAGGTCCATAACTCATGACACGAGGACTACCAATGATGATTGGATAGATCCATGATGCTATAGATATTGGTGTATGATAGATAGAGTTTTAGATAACTCTAAAGGAAAGAATGAGCATCAGACTGGAGCACAATCAAGCACTGCTATGATCGGAATGAGGGGCATTTTGAAGGTAGTCATGGCAGAGGTCGAGGATACCATGGTGGATTTGGAGGACGAGGCCGTGGTGGTGGAAGAAGTGAGTTTCCTCACGGAACATGTTATACATGTGGATCTCTTGACCACTATAGGCATGAATGTCCTCAAAATATTACATGTTCTTTTTACGGAAAGAACCATAGCTATGAAGAGTGCCCAGACTTATATGAGCATCTGAGTAAGCAACATAAACAAGAAAACAAAGGGCACAATGATGGTTAGGATACAACGTGTTGTGGACAATCAATGGATGCCCAAAATAGAAGTAGAGTCCGAGGCACTACAAGTGAGGATCACGACCCACATGCTGAGGCAAACATGTTCAGGGAGGCATTACAACAAAACCTACCATCACTAAAGATGAGGTTCTTCATGCACGGTACCCAGATCCTGCCTATCAGAAGGAGGTTTATCAGGATACCATGGAAGTTCTAAGGAATCTTCAGGGTGAGATACAATATTTAAAGGAGTAGAAGAAAGCATCAGAGATGGTCCAAACTGATATAGATGACTTGAGAGAAGTGTGCAAAATGTTGCGCCAGAGAACATCATTCCACTGTTAGGGAGTTGGTTAAAAGGGAACACTCCGCACAAGTACTGAGACCGATGATAGATCCTTGCATGAAAATATCCCTCCTCATAGCCTGGATTATGACAAGGAAATCACTCTAAATGTTGTTGTGGATGGGTGGTTGTTGAGTAATATACTGATTGATACAGGTGTGAAGTCAATGTTCTTACCTTGGATGCATGGGTACAAATGGGGAGACCCCCATTGAAGCCATCCTCTAATGTATTATTCATGGCTAATCGGACTAAGGCCACTCCCATAGGAGTTTTAAAGATGCATCCATTACCATACAAGGAGCCAAGTTCACTGGAGACTTTGAAGTTTTAGCTGGTAGAATCAGATAGCTTCCCAACTCTATTAGGGCATCCTTGGTGCTATATGAAATAATGTTGATCTTTGGTTCAACAAGGGCTATATCAGTTTTGAAAATAAAGAGGAAAGGGTCATTATCCCTTTAACATGATGGAAAGTCCACCCCTATGTTGAGCCCTTAAGTGAAGAAGATCTAAATAGGATTTATGTACGCACCATCCGAGATCCAGAGATGATTGAACCAACCAAAGAAGGACTAATTCAATGGGAGGATGCATAGTCTATTAGTGATACTACAAGTGTTGCTTGTGATAATTGGGCTCACAACACTTATGAGTTGGTAGGGTGTGAAGTAAAGAGATATTCCTCGAGGCACAAAACCATGTTATGTCAGGGAGGATAGGTAACAACTCGGTACCTTGTTACATAGAGAAGGGGATCCCATGGTATTCCTACGCACCATGGAAGAAAAATGGATAGACCCACTAGAGAGGAGAAATATGCTAGCATATACACTACGTGGGACAATAGCATGTTGGTGGGTGGTCCACAGGGATAATCTTGTCGAATGGGATGAAATTGGGATTGCTCTTACTACTAGGTTCTTTAGGAGCAATGCACCTACTCAAATATGTATTTATCATGGTGATCAACCTATTCAACACCATGTTCAAAAGTGTGAGAGACTCTAGATAGAAGGGCTAGGAAGCTTTACCACCTTCACTATGGGTGCACCGGTTTTATTCCACTTTACAAGGCTGCACGTGTTTGGTATGTATATGCAGAACTCCATAGAGAAACTAGAAATTGGCAGAATTTAATTGTAGGAATGACCCAGAACATTTGACTTCTTCTCTACAAAACCTCTGTAGAAGAAGCATTGAAAGTTATCAAGCACTGCTTAACTATGGGGGATAGTGCCAAGGCTGAAGAACTCCTTCAGAGTTATTAGATAAAGAGGACTCAGAGCGCATCTTGATAAAGAACCAGGGGCCGATGCAACATTACTTCAATGTGCTTTCCTTGAGAAAGAGAAAGGAAAAATGGTCTACCTAGTGGATGATGAAGAAGTAGATAATCTAGATGTAAACCATTCAACAGGAAGGCATGAGGTATTGGATAGTGTGGATAGGACCACGCGCACCTATCATGAACCTATGAAGACAAAGCGGGTGAATATTGGAATAGATACTGAGCCTAAGGAAGCCATAATTGGAGACTATTGGTCAAACTCTAAAGTGGAAAAAATCATAGAGTTACTAAGGGACTACCAGACCTATTTCCTAGGGGGTACCATGAACTTAAAGGCATGCATGAATCATTAGGGGAGATGAAGATAAATCTTAAAGAGGGTGCACCCTAGTTAGAAAGAGGCCTTACAGAATGAACCCCAATTTGCATGTGAAAAGGTCAAAGAAGAGATTGATAACATGTTGAAGTCTGGAATTATCAAGCCCCTTGATGAGTCAGAATGGGTTAGTCCAATGGTGATCAGTATCAAGAAGGATGGATGGATTAGAATATGTGTGGACTACAGGGAGCTGAATGTTGCATGTGTAATGATCCATTCCCTACACCATTTACTGAGGAAATACTAGAAGGAGTTGCAGGGCACGAAATCTATTCATTTATAGATGGGTTCTCTGGGTATCATCAGGTTAGGATTGCCAGAGGATCAAGAAAAGACTACATTTACTACTAATGGGGTAGCTTTTCACCTATATTGTAATGCCCTTCGGTCTGAAAAATGTGCCTATTGTATTTTCATGCATAGTTGTCCAAGCATTCAAGGAATTTATTCACAACTTCTTACAGTATATTTAGATGATTGGATGGTGTATGGATTAGTTAAGGACCACTGTGACAATCTGCACTTAATGTTTGAATGGTGTAGGTAGTTGAGTATCTCTTTGAACATCAAGAAGTGTATATTTTCTACACCATTTGGGATACTTTTAGGACACATAATCTGCAAGGAGGGTTTGTTGGTTGATCCAACAAAGGTTGCAGTCATTATAGGCCTAGGGAGCCTACCAATCAAAGTGAGGTGCATGGATTTTTGGGACATACAGATATTACAAAAATTTATCAAAGGCTATGCCAAAGTTGTCACACCCTTAGAAGAGTTACTTGAAAGGGAAAGGTACATTCTACTGGGGAGAACAACAACAACACATTTCGAGACATTAAAGGAGAAACTTACTACCATGCCTATTCTACATTTTCCTTCATGGGACAAACCATTTCATGTACATGTTGACACCTCTGGCATGGCCATTGGCATGGTGTTGGCTCAACCTAGAGAAGGTATTGTAGATCATCCTATCTATTTTTTTCTAGTAGAAAGCTGACTCCTATATAACAAAATTACACAACTACAGAGCAGTGAAAGCTTTGTCAATGATCTATGCATTGCATAAATTTTTCTAGTACCTACTAGCTACACCATTCATCTTTTATACAGATCACATGGCATTGAAGTATTTGGTAAATAAGCCTATTTTACAAGGGCACATATGTCGATGGGTGCTCTTATTTCAAGAGTTTGATTTCACAGTTGTGGTAAAACCAGAAAAAGTAATTCTGACCAGACCATTTATCAAGAATACAGTCAGGAGAAGAAGCACAAGCAATTGAGGATACCATGCCAGATGCACAATTATACAGGTTACAATGCACACCATCAGAACTAGAGGACATTGTTGTCTTTTACGCACAAGGATGGCACCAGAAGGAATGAAATCCTTGGAGAAGAAACAACTTGCTATACACGCTTGCACCTTATATGTTAATTAGTGGTGACTTGTACAAAATGGGCCGGATGAAGTATTGCACCATTGTGTGTATTGGAACATGAGCACATGGGCATTATGGAAGAAGCTCATGGTGGAATTGTAGGAGGCCACTATTAGCAGTGATGCCACAATGCACAAGATTCTACTCATTGGATTATGGTGGGAGACCCTCTATAAAGATTGTAAGGAATTTTGTAAGGCATGTGATCATTGTCAACATCTTGGAAGACCAGGTCAATGAGATGAAATGCCTCTGAGACCTATTGCTAGCGCAAAACCATTTGAGAAATGGGCTATAGATTTTGTGGGTCCTATTTCACCAGCTACGTGCAGAACTAGATCACACTACATTATAACTTGCACAAACTATCTAACAAGGTGGGAAGAAGCAACACCTACCAAGGACTGTACAATGGCTACAACAGCTTGGTTTCTATGGGAACATATTATTACAAGGTATGGATGTCCTTTGAGTTTGACCAGTGATAGGGGCACACATTTTCTTAATGAGACAATCAGAATTTTATTGGATGAGTTCATGATTGCACACCATAAGACTACACCCTATCATCCTCAGGAAAATGGAACTATTGAGGCTTTCAACAAAATTTTGGGCCACACATTGACAAAAATATGTGATATTGGAAGAAAGGATTGGGATGATAAAGTATCTACAGTACTTTGGGCATATAGAACAACATATAAAAGGTTGAACAAAGCCACACCATTTCAGTTAGTGTTTGGCGCAGAAAGTCATTCTTCCTATGGAATTTATGTTACCTTCTTTGTGTATTATGTGCATGCATGGAGGTCTAGCTGATGAGAAAGCTTTAGAAGAATGGATTGAAAAGATAATTCAACTAGATGAGTGATGAGCCATAGCACATTGGAGTTAGAAGCAAGAAAAGGCCAGGCAGAAAGCATGGCATGACAGAAACATAAGGGATAAGAAGTTTGAGATTGGACAAATGGTACTTCTCTATGACTCTAAGTTCTTGCACCATCTAGGAAAACTTAAGGTACATTGGTTGGGGCCATATGTTATCACTTACATCCTTGAAACAGTGCTTTCCAGTTAGAAGCACTTGATGGAACATGGCTACCCGTTACTTCAACGGGAGTAGGCTGAAGCCCTACTATAAATAAGTCTTCTTGGTGTTTGTAATAAGGTAGTATTTCCATTTAGATTAGGTTTTCAATTATGTATTTCCTTAATGTGTTTCCTTCTTTTTGTTATGCTTTTTCAATTTAGTTGGTGTGTTGTGAAATAAGCGTGCTTGCACGCATGAAGCTAATTACTACATGAAGCATGTTTATGCATGAGAGGACTACACATACTTTTAGTGTGGGGTGGTTGTCGATATCTAGGTACAAGATTGTGGGAATTGAAAGGTGAAAGGAATAAGCTGCTACTGGGTGCTCTTTCAATTCAAAGGATTGCCTCTAAAAAGTGACCAAAGATAGAGATGAATGAAGGGACAATATAACACGAGGTAAGCAAAGGCCATAACAACTACCAGTAGAAGGTGTAGTGATGAGGTACTCGGGTGCAAGGAAGCACACTTGAAGATAAGTCTGTGACCAAAGGGTAGGAAGGCACACTAGAAGGTTATAGCTGAGGGCGTGAAGATGTAATGCATGGAAAGGATGGAATTGGTCAATTAATGAGAGGATATTTGGTAGGTGAAGGAGCAATGAATGCATCAAAAATTTGAAAATCTATATAAGGATGGGATGAATTCATTTTTACCATTGTGATTAAGAGTATTTGAAAAGAGCCAAGTGTGAAGAGCCGAGTGATCGTAATTGAGGTGTGAGAGGTGTGTAACCAGTCATGTGATGAAGAGATCTGTGTGTAGAAAGAGCTTGTGTCCCCAGGTGGTAAAGGGTTTGAGCAAAGAAAGGTGACAAAGAGGAGTAAGGGCACATAATTTCACCTAGGGCATGTTGAATCAAGCTAGGGTTTGATTCACACATTGTAGAATTCAAGAGGTGAGGATCTACAAAGGATTGCAAGGTAGAAATGGCACCCAAGAAAGTAGTTGCAGCAGGAGTGAAGGGAAAGAAGAAGGTGGTCGAAGAAGAAGAGGAGATGGCTCCCGAAAGTAATTTTTCAGAAATGTAATATCCAGAGGGGGTTATCATAGGCTAGGAGTGGGATTCTCACATAAGAAGAAGCAAGGTGAGTGAGTACAATCACCATACCATAGAGAATAAGAAGGAGCTTGATGCCTTGTTGAACACAAAGACAAATAAACACACGGGTGGAAGACATGTCAGTGTATGATGATGCTTGGTGAGAAGCTCTTGAAAGAAGATTAGAGTTTACCAACTATATGAACTCCCTTACTTTGGAAATATGAGCCCTTGTACCAATGGCTCATGAGTAGAGTGCACAAATATTTTTTCTACTTTGTAGGACATGTAGAGCCAAAATTTCAGCCACACTCATCTCCATGGTAACAAGGTTGAAAGGCACAGAGAAGATTTGAAGATGATTTAATAGACAAGGCTGCAATATTGGAGACCAGAAAGGAGTTGGGGTACACAAAGGGTCCATGTGGCATGGACATTGATAAACTAAAGAAGTATCCAGTGGTGCAAGCAGCACACATCTTGTTACAAAGCTAAATGACTAGGAAAGGTGGTCACAAGTGAACACCATGTGGCTGCACATTGCCAAAAAGATGTCTGAAGGGGTAGTCTACAACATTTCATGGTATATTGTAGAAACTATCATTGAGGAAGTGCACACAGGAGGAAAGATCAGCTTTGGAGTTGTTTCTATTATCACTGGTGTTCATGGAGATCGAGTACCTGATGGACCAAAGGAGAAGATATGGGAGTATCCCATGGAGCACAAGTCACCTACAAAATGCTTCAAAAAGTACTTGTGTGAGGGATCCATGATGAAAAATAGTCAAGCAAAGGGCTGAGAAATGGTATGATAGGCTCCACATGGCCTTTGAAGAAGAATGGCATCCCCAAGACTTTCCTTCGGTGGTTGGAAAGGTAGTTTAGTTCATTGTATACCAGCATTTTTGTATAGCGTGGTTCACCATGAAAGATGGAGCATGGAGCCCTTGGTGTAAGTTACCATATGCCTTCACAACAAGGTACTTCAGTGTCATTAGTACACAGTTCTCAGATGCGGATGACTAACATTCAATGTGGATAAGGTAGATTGTGACTACCACACACTAAGGAAGAAATATGTGTATCCAGGGTGGGGTGCATATATTGAAAGGCTCATTTCAGATGTATTGAGCATTAAACCAATAAGTTTGGTTGTGGGAGATATTGGAGCAACATTGGTGTATCTTCAACTAAAGCCAAGATGGAGAATAACAAGTATGTGGAAGATGAGTTCACACTTCCAACACCACCAAAGGGAAAGCATACGATGGAGAACATCCCAGTGCCTAAGCCCACAAAGCCAATTGAAGTGGAGGATGAGGAGGATGAGCACGAGGATAGTGGTGGTTTGAGCATAGAGGTAGAAGACATCCTACAAACAAGGATGAAGCTGAGCGCACCCACTACACCACCTCAACCACAAGAGGGGGATGATGAGGACTTGGATGCAGTCCAAGGAGAGCACATATTTAAGTGGGTGTTTAGGAGAACAAGGACTCAAGGTGCTACTCCACAAATAGTGTGAAAATCACCCAGACTCTCTCCATAGAAAGAGACAACCATGAAAAAGGAGAAGGAAACTAAAGTTGAATGAGGAGGTGGAAGAGTCGAGGAAAAGTGCCTAATTCTCCTACACCTCTAGAGAATGTAGAATAGAAAGATGAAGAAATGAAGGAAGGGAAGAGGAGGAAAAAGGGAACAAATGAGATAGCTACAGAGATTACATGTAAGACATGGAAACACAAGTCCCAAATCTGGAAGCTCAAGTTCCTAAGTAGCCTTGGTCTAGAAGAACAAGTGGAGAGCACATTCCACTAGCCATGGGTTATGCAGAGGATGCAGGTAAAATTTTCCACACCCATTTCTAGAGCACACTATCACAAAAGGAATTATATGGCTGGGAATTAATGGATGAAGATATGGCTATAGTGCACACAAGGAAGTAGTTATCATGGTCCATGCACACACACATGGATGAGCCATAGATTTGATGTATGTGAGGAGTCATGCATATCAAGGAGGTTGAAAAAGACACCTCAGGCTAGACACATGACAATAAAGCCTATTGTCATGTCAGATGAATAGGTGAGCAATGCATTGGTGAAAGTCTCAACAGAGGTGGCGAGGTGGAATATGGACAAGGCTGCCACAATTAGGGTGCTTAGGGAAGAGATTAAAACTAAGGATGGGGAAATAACATGCCTAACGTAGGAGAGAGACTTAGCATAGAAAAAAAGAATGTTGTATTTATCAGCATCACAGAGGAAATTGGTGATAATGTCATAAGAGCTAGGCCACACTTGGA
The DNA here is from genome assembly GCA_018340775.1 of Taxus wallichiana var. yunnanensis. NCBI lineage: Eukaryota > Viridiplantae > Streptophyta > Pinopsida > Cupressales > Taxaceae > Taxus > Taxus wallichiana. Next base: position 43,876,009 of record CM031236.1, read on the forward strand.
GCCAAAGGTACCACAGACATTTCCTTCAGCAATACACTATGTAGGAAAGTTGGTGGACCTAGTGCTTGAAGATGAGCCTCTACACATGCCAACACCAAAGGATCCAACACAAGAGGTAGAATGAGAGAAGGCTTCAGTGATGCGGAAGATTACATCCTATGAAGGACTTGCAAGTGCTTTGAAAGAAGAATTGAAGAAAGTAGACCAAGCCTTGAACATCTACATAGCTCCAGAGGTGCTCATCAACATAAAAACCTTGGAGGAGAACAATGAGGTCCAGAAAAGTGATGAAGGATGAAACATTGGGCCACGCAGAAAATATTATCAATGGTTAAATAAAAGCATGAGGCCCTAGGAAAGCAAAGAACCACACAAGACTCAAATTGGAAGAGCTTGGGAAGCTCATTGCGTAGAAGATGGATTTACTAGAGGGGAGGATGACTGCAATGTCCAACATTGTGTTGGTCTTGCAAAATGAAAAAGGGGAGATTGAGGGATGAATTGGAGTCCATTGTTGTGGACATTCCAGAAAAAGTAGAGGAAGCACTCACTTGAGTGGCAGACCTTGGAGGCTGAAATAAAATAGAATATCCTGAATTAGTTGTTCAGGCTGAAGAAGAGACTATAGAGTAAAAATTCTTTCATTCTTTCATTCTTTCCATTCTTTCCATTCTTCTATTCTTTACTCAGTTTTTGGAGATGACCATTTTCGGGGTGATAATGAAATTAGTGTGGGGTAATGTTGATCAAAGAACACTTGACAAAAAAGCACACAAGAAGTCCACATGGGGAAGTGAGTCATATTCAAAGGCATGAATGGATAGGGAGAACACGTGCACATGGAACAAAAGTTCAGCTTTTAGGACTTAGCCATTTTTCACTCATAAAGGTCTATTTTTAGAGATGGCATGCAGAGCACACAAATGAGGTAGAGACGTGTGCACCACACATTGGCTATTTTTGGAGGATTGGATATGAAGCACTTTGCATGGACACAAGCTAGAAATAGATCTGCTACTGTCAGTTAGCTAGTAGTAGTCTATTGTTAGTGCACTTGCATGTGTGGCTAGTTTTGTAAAGGCACGTGGCTAAGAATAGCATGCGACCTATTTTGGGAATGGATAAGTGGTGAAGGGAAAGTCCCCACCCTTATATATGTAGTAAACTATGTAATAGAGATAGAGAGATACATAAGAGATATATATTGTTAAATCTATATGTTTTTGATCTCATCATGCATACTACTTATTCTATTGTAATGAAGCTTCTGTATACTTATTGCATTGAATATAATGGAGGATATTGGCTGAATCTAAGTGTTAGTTTTTGTGTGTATCTAAATCTAGTATGTTTTTGATCTCATCATGGTTAGTACTTAATTCTTTCTTTTCTTAGATATAGATTTCTCAGTATGCTGCTTGTAGAATGATTTCAGTGTGCTAGTAATAGAACTATATATATATGTTAAGATTTAAATCAAATATTTGATTTGAGTGGTCCTGATGAAGCCTTTGTTAGGGCCATGTTTGATGTAGAGTGTGTAGGTGATACCAGAGGACCCTTGACATATTGGAAAGTACGATTAACACTTCTTACAAGGATAATCAGATTAATCTTGTATTTGTAGCCTTTCAGGTTATGTATTTTCATCTTTTCAAATGGGAACACTTGAAATCTCCTAAAGATTTAAAGAGATATTGGTTCAAGAGACAACCTCAAGTATCTAGGAAAACTAGTTTTTAATGTCCCTTTTTATGCAATGAGGGATAATTAGAGACTGTGTCTTCACAACCAGTTTCAACACTAACAACATCTTCGGGTAAGAGAAAAGGTGAACCACAACCTCAAATTCCAATCATTATCTCAAATGGAGAAGAGGATCGATCATTATATGCTCATCATTCAAGGGCAACAATCTCCACCGATTAGGATAACAAGGAAGATTTACAATTCGGTCATCCACCCACTTAATGCATCGTGCTCCTTAGTCAGAGCATGATTTTTTTTGGGCCTCAACCCATTCCTTCTCCGAAAGACAATCCACCTCTCACAAGGAAATGGGAGGCTAGGTCAAGCTCAAGACCTCACAATCTACCCAGTCAACAACATGTAGTGCTTTCCCTTCCAATCACCCTGTGTCCCCTCTCAAACCGCTCCTAGCAAGTTGACCCTTCACAAGGGGAAAGGAAAATGACGTTCTTCACAGGTGGTTTGGATATTTTGGATTGGGTATCATCATAGTAGAAGAAAATCAAGCTCGAGAAAATCATGAGTCATCCTAGAATGACTTTGGAAGCATTGATGGACATGGGAATGTCCCGGGACTTGGTAGGGTTATTCATTTTTGTTCAGACAACACAAGGTTCAAGCGAGTTCATGCTGAGGAAAAATAAGCTTTTGAATAAGCTTCCCCTACTGGGAGGAAACTATGAAACAAGACTGAAAAATGTCTGAATATTGCTTTCCTTTCATTGTCTCTACTTTTGGCATGTGTATATATTTCTTTATCATGGGCAGGGGCCCCTATAGAACCCCATTTTGTTCCTTATTCAAAATGCAAGAAGCACAAAAATATCAATAGTTTACATGCTTATCCAAATGTATGTAAAATTTTATCTAAGTAAATATGACACTACTGCATTCTTCCACTTTACAATTGAAATAAGGGAACAATAAAGTTTAGAAAAACAATTACATCCCATGTAACAGAAGTATTTATTTTAAAGTATCAGTTTAAAGAAGGAATATGAAAAGAGAATACAACTTAAGGAACAACACCTAAGCATGTTCATCATCTTTTGTATCTGCATTCTTTTCTTCCTCAGCTTCCATTTTTGTATCTTGTTCCTTTGGCAACCTTGCTACATATGCATCATACCTTTGGAACAACTCATTTACCTCATCCTCATCTGGTCCCGTATGATGCTAGAAGATTAGTGTTTGCCTAGATATTGCATCAATGCAATGGCCCATTTTTTGTTTGTATTCCAGTGGTCTGGCTTTTAACTCTGTAATTTTGTTCTCAATCCTTCTCATCGTTTTAATGATTTCATAGGAGAAATCATTCTTCTAAATATTATTTTCAAAGGAATTAAGAAAAAGTCAATCTTCGATCCTCGTAGATCTTTTTGAATTTATCAACTACCATATCCTCTAACTTTAAGTCAATGGCATCAAGAGTGTCATCAACCCAATTTCTCTTGATTTCAAGCTTTTCCTTGATCCCATTCAAGGTTTCCACTCTAATCTTTGATAACTCTTCAATGGCATGCTGACTTCCTTTGACTGCTATTGGCACAATGTTTTCCTACTCAACTAATTCATCACTAAGTTAGGTTATGCGGTCTAGTTTGGGAAGAATTCCCTCAAAATAGAAAATCTCATTGTCACACTATTTAATTATCTCATCAATTTCATTGAGTTTGTTCTTGAGATCTTCATACTTTGATTTGGCTTTTGCAATTGCTTCCTTTCCCCTTTTGGTTAATTTTTCAATCCATGTGTCCACCGCTTTGGACCTTCTTAACAACTTTGTTTATCTTATCCATTCCCTCAAGGGTATCTATGGAGGCACTTGTCTGAGCTTGACTAGGTTTCCTAATCAACTACTGCAAACTAGAGCTTAGGGCTCTAACTTGTTCTTTTAACTACCTTTTCGTCATTCTATCTTCATCCACATTTTTTAAAAGGTCATTCACTACTTTAGATACCCCTTGTTTTAGTTGGTCTCTTGAGGGATTTCCTAAGGGAATGATTTGAACATTATAATCATTGGTTATTATATCTTCTCTAGTTTTTCCCTCAAAGGGGATTGTTATTTCTAAAGTCTTGGCTCTGATGAATTAGTGTGGGTTTTGGTGATAGTTCTAGCTCTTTTTAAGGCTCTTACTACCTTTGGAAAAGATAGAGTAGTAAGGTCAATAGCTTGAACAAGGAGGACCTCCTTTTCCTCATTCAAAATTAATTCACCAATCCACCTTTTTCCAAACTTGTTCCAACCTTTGCCTCTTGTGATTCTTGTTGGGGTTCCTTAGGAAAACCATCAATTGTTTGGATAGTCCTTGTTCATCCTGAGCCAGTGATTTTTCTTGTTCTTCATCATTTATTTCGATAACCACTTTACCACTCTTACCCTATGTTAATAATTCCTTTGAATGTTATTTTCCTTGGTCTGGAACCTGAGGTTGATCATTCTTCTCTTGATTTGTGTCGGCTGAGCTAGGGAGATTCCTTCCTTATTTCTCCCATTGATGCCATATTGGACCCAATTTCTCCTCCAACATTTTCTTGTACCAATGACTGGCTTGTAAGCTCTTCTCCCCTAAAAATTTGTTGAGTTGGCATCCTACCTTCCTCATGCTTTGATGATGCACCTAGTAATGACATGGTAGGTTGTTCTTCTGAAGCCAACTTCACGTTTCCAATGTATGTCCTTATCAATAATGATTTTCTCGCTAGCATTTGTAGCTTGTGCCACTTCTACTTTCTCTTCAAAAATAATTTTTCCTTCTTGAGAAAGTTCATCAGCTTCAGTGAATTTAGTAGAAATAGAAACAATCTCTTCTACTAACATCTTTGCATTAACATCTTCTCCGCCAAACAATTCTAGTTTATCTAATTCTGAAACCACTTGTCTTATAGAAGGAGCTTCTATTGCTTGGATTTTTCTTTACTAATTAATGGATGAGTATTTCTTTCCATTTCCTTACTTGTTTGGAGGTCATCTACCAGTGTCATCAATGGTTCACTCATAGATAATTTAAGTGCATCTAACATAGAAAATCCCTCACCAATATCAACATCAATCACATCAGCTTGGGTCTTTGCAAATTCATACAATGTTCCAAATGAAGGCATACTTATATCCTTAGTAAGCAGGGTCTCATATGTTTTCGTACTTGGATTTAAAAATTTTCCCGGGTCACTTGATCTTGAGTGCCTTTCATTGTTGTTTCCTCCACAAATAGAGGTGGGAATAGAGGCTCTGATTGTTCCACTTATGGCAGTGATGGAGCATGTTGTGCCTAATAAACATCACTCCTTTTAAACTCAAGAGGATTGATTACCACATCTCTATGCTTATGATTTTTGGGCATGTGGGCACCTACTCTCACCAAAATTGGTACATGAGAAACCTTGTGTTTCTTATGTGCCCTTTCAAACTTTTTTAGATCAAGTGCTTCTCTTTTCCTTCCTTATATGGCTTAGATTGAGTAAGACCACTTGTTATAGCTCCACTCATTAGTTTCTCAGTACTATGAGGTTTTGGTGAAACACCTAAGCAAACCACATGGGATGTTAAACCCTTCCCCTTTGCTTGGATTGGCATTGCAAAATTAATGGGGAATTTTCCATAGATTTTAAGAGCATGTCTTCAGTCTTTTGTCTGAGAACTGACATAGAGGTACCAGTCCCACTAGTGGTGAAGTCCACTCATCTATGAGTTCAGAAGTGGGCCTTTTTTAGGGAAACTAAGGGGCCTTTCCTCCCAAAGGATCCATTCTATCTGCTCCTTCCCTCAGGGGTGGAATATCATCACTCAAGTTTCCTAAACTCCTGAAGTTGTTTAAGATTATGGTATTCTAAATTGACAAGTCAATGTTCTTTTGGGTTAACCAATTCACAGTCCTCCTCATTACATCAGTTATCCTTATATAAGAATCATTAGATTCTGTCTCATTCCAATCTAGAGGGATTATAGGTTGTCCTTCCACCTTCTGATCAACATAATATTTTCTTATTGTATGTGGATCATCCACAATTCCTTCGGGATAACTACAATTTTGAAATCTATTATTTGTGAAAGGGTCATTATGGAGAAATCCCTTAATCTGACCTCTTCTTCATCCCTACAATTCATCCAATAATATTCAAAATGAGGCTCATGCTCAAAAGTATTTGCAATGTTGTTGAATACCCATCTAATGTCATAATTGGCCCTTGCCTCAAACTTTTCCATGTCAAACTTCTGCATTTCATGTCAAATTACAACATGGGGTATAAGAGAAAACACAAGAAGGGTACACAATACATTTACATAAAACTAGCACCCATGCAGAAATCTACATGCAACACACTCTTGGAACAAAGTGCTAACAAGATTGGATGTAGAGATGTGTGGACTTGGAGGAGGCCATGAATAGAATTCTAAACTCCATGAAGATATCTAAACCCAAAATCAATATATATTCCACCCTTCCATTCAAGAAGTCAACAAAGCAAACATTGAAACAAATACTAGAAGAAAATTTTAGCTTAGATGATACTACAAAGAAGAAGATACGTAGTGAAGCAATGGATGAATATAAGGCACAAATCATACAACCAAAAATCACAAAGAACCAACAATAGCGTTGAAAAAAATTGAGAGGTCATTAAAAACATTGGAGACATAAATTAAAAATGTGGCCACATACTATTATTTTGTCATGGGTTGGTCAGACTCACCCAACAAGAGAAAATAGAATTGGATAAGGTGAAAACAATGTTGAACAAAAATTTTGTAGAGTATGATGTCACTAAATACATAGATGGAAAGAAGATACAAAAATTAGTAGATGTAGCTGAGAAATACTATGTAAAGCAACAACAAAGGGCTGAGAAGATCATGGATATGGAGGAATACAATTCCACTATGGATAGAGCCCTCACAAGGATGTAACAAGAGCTTGCACAAAGCATAGAAGAGATATACCCTAATCCAAATAAATTAATCACCCATGGAATTAAGTCTCATAATTCAGGAGAATACTAAAATAAAAACATGGGTAGAAGAAATCAAAGAACACCTAGTGACATGGCATACATTTGAAGGAAAAATTACAATAAATTACTCGAAATACATTCTAGGCACAAATCTATGATAGAAGTGGTTGGAAATCCATCAGTGTCCTATAAATCTAGTTGAGTGAGGAACATGTCCCCACACCAAATGTTTAAGGTCCGGTAAGTTGATGCTTTGGTTTTCCAAGGGTGAACTAATAGCACAAAGGAGTTCAAGAAATAAGAAAATGACATCATCAGATGGCCCCAACAAAATTAAATAAGGTAGACAATGTTCATCATCACTTGGTTGTTTTGAATATGAGACAATTTTTGAAGTCTGGGGATGATTTTGATAGGGTTTTTCATCAATTGTGACTAAAGAATAAAGAAATTAAACACCATAGAAGTCTTAAAATCCATGGAACACTTGAACACCCTTAGAATTCTGAAAATCCATGGAACACTTGAACACCCTTAGAATTCTAAAAAGCAAATTACTAGAAAACTATAGATCATTGTATAATCCATCAACACTACCAAAATCTTCCAAAGAATTCAAATATATGTGGAATCCTAATAGAAGTCGCAAGAAGATCATAGCAAAACACAGACGGAGCCAACATAGTAGAAGAACCAAAAGAAGTGACTTTTGGAAAATTAGCATTTTAAGATACTTATTATAATTCAATGTAATAGATCATTATCCTATCTCAGCATCATATCATAGAGAGATAAGTAGTATAATAGACATACAATGAAAATGATAAGGAAAATAAGGTGAATAGAGAGAAGGGAAGAACAAATGATGTAGTAAGAGTGTGTGAGATGGATGTGAAATATATATGTAACAGTTATTTTGAATGAATAAAGAAAGAGATTTGGTGCAATGAAAAATATTAATTTTGTTATTTGAATTATTTACATTTTAGTTTACATATTATATTGAACTCTGGTACATCCTTAACAATAGGGAAAACTACTTAACCCTCACATCCGTGTTGATGCTTAAGGTCAACAAATAACATATTTTTCTACTCTTTACACACATGCATTCATGAGGTATATTGATCTTGATGCAAGACACACAGATTGTTATATGATAATAGGAGCTATCATGGTTCCTTACATTCTTCTCCTAGGGAATCCCTCCACACTATACAGGTGATATTATTTCATTATATTACATTTCTACTTCCACATTACACTTGATTACATATATTGTGTATATGTTATTTTTTGAACTAATAAGACTAACATGTGTCTTATGCGGCGTTGATACATCTTTCTTCATATGATCTCTTATCACTTATTGATATTTTCACTATTTGAAACTGTTAATTGTTAGACATCTTTGCTAGTTGCTTATGTTACTATTTGTCGATTCATTGTATGTGTCCCGAGTGCCTTAATTGTCTTGTGACACCGTGAATCTCTCATGTTTGTGGCTCTATGTATTTTTGTGTGGCATTCGTCTCTTGTTTATAGCCTAAGTGTCTTGATTTTCTTGTGACGCCATGGGTGCCCCATGTTTTTAGATGTATGCATTGATATGGATCTATTTTTCACGTTTATGCTTGTGTTTTCTCACTTAATTTTTATTTTGTCTTTAATCTAGTTCTATTACATTTGTGTTGTTATTCCTATTATCGGTCTTTTTGTTTTCACTATTGATATTTCTCTTATTGTTATTGTTATTTTTCTCTTTATGCATCATGGTTTCCACCATACACAACCCCCTTTTTGTAAGTACAAGTTCTCCAAAGATGGCCACCTCTTCAAAGATTCTACACTTTTCTATAGATTCTTAGACATACAAAGGTGCATGGGCACTCATCTTTTCTTTTGAGCTACCTACTCAAATAGTTTTTCAAATGCACGTGAAAAGAGAAGGCCTTCATCGGGGTATATTCTACACTTACATGAAGAATCACAGTCTCGAGATACAAGTTTCCATAGGGAAAAAGTACTCAAAAATAACTCCAAATATCAAATTAAGGTAGAAAATACATAGGGTCAAAATCATACATAATGGTCAAGACTGTATGGACAGATTCCGAGCACACCATACATTTTTTCCCTAGGGTAAAACACCATCTTTATCTACAATTTCAGGTTTTTAGCACAATCTCAAACTCAGATGACATAGTTCATATCAAATTATAGGGGACATGAAATATTTCACTCCTCCTCTTCAGTAATCAGTTCTAGTTACAAAATATAGGTGTTTTAGGGGCATGGGTCTCCTTCTCCATTGATATTTCAGCATATTACATACTCTTACTCAATAGTTCAGCACATGGGAAGAGCATGGGGAACTCATTCTCTTTATACCTTGTGTCTATACACTCATAAAATTGGGCATAGATCTATCTATAGTGGTGTAGTTTGTGGGGTTATGGAATGTATTGAAGTAGCTAAGCTCTTCATAGGTAGTATTTCCTCTCCTCAAATTAAAAGGGAAGATATTATAATTACTAAAAATTTGATACACAATCTTATCCGTTCACGAGGTGCATTGGTACCTCTTCTTTCTTTCTTTTAGTGTTGGTCTACATGCACTCAATACTCTGGTTTCTCCTCCAGCATAATTAGGGACTAATCACCCCAATATTTCAAAAAAAAAAAGAAAAAATCTAAATCTCCAACTACAAAAAGGAACATGAAGCTCTTCCCTTCACAAAACAAACAAGTGTACTCTTTCCATGTTTTACATCTCTTTATTTCTATTTATGCAAATGTTGGTCGCTCAAACATGCACCAAAGATCTCAAATCACGAAAGGGCCGAGGTGTTTGAGACCACAATGGAACCATCCCCAAGTTGTGGGACCTTGCGAGCTTGGGACAAATCTCCAGAGAAGGCCGGTTCCTCTATCTATTTCTATTGCTACTGCTACTCCTAGTGCTGAAAGGGGAAACTAAGCTAAGAATGCCAAGGGACTAGGGAAAGAAGGATAACTTTAGAAGTAGGTGATAGCACCAGAAAAGAGGGGTGAACACTATCTATTCTGAGTGAGAATGATAGGGAATGTGTGAAAGGAGGCTAGGCATGAGTAGCACAGTGAAATACACATTCACCAGATCGTTCTCATGGAACACAACTAAGTATGGAACTGTAGGGGACTTGAAATAGCACAACCAGCATACAACGTAAAAGAAAAGGCAAAAAGAAGGAATGAAAACATGTTAGGATAGAGAATAGTCACAAAACGATGCTTCTATTACTTCCGAAATGCACAGAGTATTCTGATGATGGAGGCCAATATCCATATGCAAGAGCCATACATAGAGGTCTATAACTCAAAATATAGAAAATATGGTGTCCTTAGCAAAATGCGTAAGGATCCAGAGTGTCCAACCCTTTACAATGAGCCCCGACCCTTCCTTTATAGATTCAACATAGAGGGAAGAAGGAGAGAGAGAAGCGAGAAAACTAATTGAAGCTCAACCACCATCGTCAATGCCTCCTATAAATCCACCCCAAATCTGTCATGTCTACATCAATTACTTGTTCGGTACCTCAAAGGAGGAGGAATGGCGGATCAGATCAAATATGATTTGGTTGTTGGGGGAAAATAGATCATGTATTAATGGCACGAAGATGTTTCTTCATTTTTTCCCCACCTAACCTCTCCAAAATTAAAGTTTCAGATCTCCATGGCATAGACGAGGTCGAGATCTTTCCAACGGTGCCGATTTTTAGATTTTGAGCACTGAGTCAAAAGATATGCTCATTTGAAATTTGAATCAGTCTCACAAAATGGCGAGAACTAGCTACCAAAACGGGCCCCCTTTTGAAACTAGACACATGGAGGGTTGGCACATGTTTGAGGGTAGCCTTTGTATTTCACTTTTGAAGTTGTGTCGGGCTGACACGTGGCTTCTTCCATGGCTCACTCAGTTTCTTCATGTTTTGGCTAAGTCTTTTGCTTGGCAGGGTCATATATTTGACCGGGGACATGCGAGCTGGCACTTGTTTGGAAACCCTCCCCTAATTTTTCTCTTGAATTAGCATCATGTTGACACTTGGCACCCTCCGTTGGCATGTCTCAATGCTTTGACTATTCAACCTTGACCTGTCCTTTTATGAAACCGGATGCGTGGAGGCTCTGCGCTCATTTAGAAACCCACTCAAGATTTTGCCTTTGAAGGAGCGTCGAGGTTGACACGTGGAATCTTCCATAGGCTCTTGGAATTTTCAATAGCCTCTCTTACCTTTTCGGGCCCTGAACACATGGTGATCTAGCACTCATTCTCCATACTTAGTCAATTTTGGGCCCACTTTGTCCCATTTTTCAACTTGGATTACATGGCGAGCCCGCGCTCATTTGGGCCTCCACTTTTGGATTTACCTTTGGAGATGCACCGAGCTGATGTGAAAGAAGGTGAACACACGGAATGTGGGTGTAAGGGAGAAGTGGAAGGAGAAAAGGAAAGGGGCACACAGGTAAACTGTGACCAAGGGAATGTGCTCAGTGATTTTGAGTGCACGTAATTCTTCGATGAATAAATTAGGGCCAAAATGTGTATGCAAGTTATCCAAATTGCTAGGAGAGCTATTTGGATAATAGTTTTGGTGACATTTGGGGCCATATTCCTACTAGATGAAAGAGATATATAACTGAAGCATCCATTGGGCATGGAGTCTACTTGTTCAATCATGAAAATGCCCCTGTAATCACTTCAAAATCATATCTGCACTTTGTTATAAATCTCACAACTACTGAGAGAAGCTCTGCATTCTGGAAGTAACAAAAGAGCGCGCGTGCAAGAAGCACATGAGAGGAAAGAACTATGTACAAAAAAACAATGTGCATGGAGCACACTTGGAGGAATTAAAATTACTTAAATATATATAATGAAGTAGAGGGTTTGAGATAGATCATGTTTACTTGGGATTTACAAGGTGCTTCCATCTGGATGAGGTAACTCAAAAGAGTTAGCTTCTTTGTAGGAACTGATGATGTATGGGCCACTCCAAAGTGCATGAAAATTTGAATGGTGTCCTGGCTTAGCTCTGTCAGCATCCCATTTTAGAACCAGTCCCCCAACTTTAAAATTTTGAGGTCTAGCCTTTACATTGAACCATTTCTTTGTTGCTTGCTAATGTTGTTCTATCTTGATCATGATAGAGTTTTTGAGTTCTTTAAGCTGAATCAGCTCCACCATTCTAATTTCTCTCTCGGTCTACGCCTTCAAATTTTAGCTACTAGGCAAGCACTAATGAATTTACTTCTAGTGTTAAAGGAAGGGCAGCCTCTTTGCCATAGAAAAGATTATAAGGCAAAGTTCCTATTACTTTTTTTATTGTGATTCTACTACCCAGGCGCGCATGCAAGACATTTGTATGCCACTTTGTCTTTGGCTGATGTTCATTGTGCACTTCATGATTCTGATCAAGTTCTTGTTTGTTGATTATGCCAGACCATTTCCCTAAGGGTAATAGTTGGAAGAGGTTTTCAGGTAAATGCCCAGACTTAGATCCTAATTAGTGATTTTAGCACCAAGGAAGGCCTTTGCATTATTAGAGATAATGGTTTGAGGAATGCCAAACCTTATGACTAAACCTTCAATAAATTCAAGGATGAGTTCCTCAGTTAATTCCTTAAGTGCGATGACTTCTTCGTCCATCTAGTGAAGTAATCTGAGTCATCAAAGCACCATTTATGTCCAATGCTTAAAGGTGGATTGATCATGCCTATGAAGTCAAGACCTCATTGCTCAAAATGTTGATCCGCTTGGATTGGTCGGAGGGGAAGCACTACCAATATTTTATTTCTTGCAAAGAAAGCACATTCCTTACATTTTTGACCCACCTATGTGCATCTGCAAACAAGGTAGGCCAAACGATTTCTACCATTATGATCTTTATTGTTGTAGTTTTGGCAAAGAAGTGTCCACCAGAGAATCCATCATGAAATTTTGCTAACAATTTTTTAGTTTGTGTGTCATTAATACATCTTAACAGTATCCCATCTAGATTCCTTTTCAAGAGAATTCCATCAATCAAAACATAAGGGATAGATTGCAACCTCATATGCCTTCTCTTTGCTTTGTTCAAACCGAGAGGGTACGCACCCTCGAAAAGGAATGTGACCATGTCCTTCATCCAGTCGTGCATGCCAAAATCTACGTTTTTCTCAATTTCTATGTGTGGGAGAGACTCATCCAGAAATAATGAAGCATCAACTTCATTATGCACATCCTCTCTGCAATGCTTTGCAGAGTGCACTACCTCTTACCAGTTTGTAGCCTTAATAGTCACATCATATTCCATGATTTTATTCACCCATCGTGTTCTCTTCTCATTGATCTTTGCTCCCATGATGAAGTCTATGATAGATGAGTGGGAGACTAACACCTTGATATGATTTGTGGCGAGCATACTTTTGAATTTCTTGAGCATGTGCATGATGGAAAATACCTACTTCTCCATGTGACTGTATTTCAATTCATAATCCTTTAGCATCTGGTTGTTTCTAGCCCTTGTTCGTTTTGTTTGTGTTAGGATAACAGCAATGCTTGCATCAACACCATAAGCATAAAGGATGAAATCCTTTGAGTAATCTATATTGATGAGTGTTGGTGCACAAGTAATCTCTTTCTTGATCTTGTTGAAGCTTTCTCTTCCTTTTTTTTCCATCTCAAGGTGATGTTCTTCTTGAGCATAAGGATGATGGGTCGAACCAGTCCCACAAAGTCGGGGATAAAACGTCTCACAAATTTAATTTTTCCAAGGAAGGACTATAGGGCCTTTTTGTGCGCCATTAGGGGAAAGGGCTAGGATGGCTGAAGCGTGCTTAGGATCAATCGTAATGTCATTCTTTGAAACCACATGGCCTAAGAGCTTTCCCTACGCCACCACAAAATTTCACTTCTTAGGGTTAAGAGATACCCCAAATTCTCTACATCTCTTAAATACCTTTTCCAAGTGTGCCATGTGATCCACGCTCTACTTTGAGAAGACAGTTATATCATCAAGGTAAACCAAGATGAACTCATTGATGTAACCTTTGAAGGTAATATCCATGGCACGCTGAAATGTTGTGCCCGCATTTGACATACCAAAGGGCATTTTCTGATATGCATATGTTCCCCACTTGGTTATAAATGTTGTTTTGAATTGATCCTCTTCCTTAACCAGGATCTGGTTGAAACCCAAATACCCATCTAGCATGGAAAACATCTCGCACACCAGCTATGGTCTGCAGAATCTGCTCCATTGAAGGTAAAGGATAATGATCCTTTAGAGATGCCTTATTCAAATCTCTGAAATCAACACAAAGTCTGATTTCACCATTTTTCTTATGCACTGGAACCAAATTCGCGACCCAGGTGGAATATTTGATGGGAAAGATAATCTTTTCCTCAATGAGTTTGGATAACTCCTTTCTCATGAGGGGCTCTATTTTTGGATTGATTGTATTTTACATCGATGGGTTTATTCCAAGATCAAGGTCAATGGAGTGTTGATTAATACTTGGATCAAAACCTTTGAGGTCTTCATACTCCCATGAGAAAATGTCACTGTATTTTTGACAGAGAGAGATGAAGGCCTATTTTTCTTCATGTGCACAAGTCTGCTGAGCAGCAGCTCCTTTCCGTGCACAATAGTAATGGAGGAGCAATCCTCTTGTGCGGCATTACATGTATATTTATTCACCCTTGAACTCATCATTAGGGCTGAACATTTTCTCTAAGGTGACTAGCACTTTAGGCAACTTATTTGTCTTTTGTTGTATTACTTGGTCACCATAGCTGTCATATAAGTCACTTGCATACTTGATGAAAATTCAGCTTCATTCTAGATAAACTAAACGATTTACATGTCACTATTGAACACTTGTCAGCTAGTGTTATTGTCTAGAATGGATGGTCTAATTACCATCTTGATGTGTTGAGTGTTTCCTTTGACAAAGTCCTCAAAGCGGGAGAAAAATGTGAACCCAGGTGCGACCATTTGGTGAGCTTCTTTGTTCATTCTGTGTGGAACTACCTGCATATTAAGGGCATCAAATATCTCAAGTAGGTCCCAAAATATATTTTTATAAGCTTTAAGAAGATTATTATTTATCTGGAATTTGTTGGTGACCTGGTGGATGATCAATTTTTGTCCCCAAAGATTTGCGGTGCTTTAATTTTCTTCTTTTTAGCAATGAGCAAGCCATGCACCAATGCTTCATATTCTGCCACATTGTTAGGGCATGCAAACTACAACCTATACATGAAGAATAATTTCTCATCCTCAGGAGAAATGAGAACCAATCCTGCTCTGTGTCATTCCTACTTTTGGATCCATCAAAGTACAACTTCCATAGACCAGTTTGAACTTTGTCTCCCATGTAGCGTCTTCTTCTAAAATTTAATAAGTACCAAGCCCAATTTCATAGGCTTCCAGGTTCTTCAACATAGGGATAGAATTTGTGATTTTTTTCCACCCATTCATCAAGTACTAGGTCTGGAATAGAGGGTGGAAGAGATTGCTCTTCAAGAACTGAAACTTTTTCTTCTTGGATAAGACAATTGGCTTGGAGAGGGGATGGGACATATAGCTCTACATGATAAGAAAATATAGGTTCAACTTATATGGTAAACCGGTACCATACCTTGTCTTGAGTAACATATGAGACCAATCGAATACAAGTAAACACCCACCTTGGTAGTAAATTCTCTTGATAGACATAGGGAAAATAGAGGAGGTAGGTCAATGATTAAAACATCTTGAGTAATTATCGAGGCTTGGACATGCATGGAGGGTTAACTCAAGATCCCTGATGAATCCTAAGGTAGTTATAATTGAGTCATCAAGTTGTATGACTCCTTTGGATAAAGGGCTATATTTTAGACCTAAGACATCAGTTATCTTCTTAGGAATAACATGAAGTACTAGCGCCTAAGTCAATCATGTAGCTATGTACTAGGTGTTTACCTATAATCAAGGACATGTAGAAGGGTGGGGTTTTAACAAATTTACTTACTTGTTTCTCCTCTTCTTGGTAGATTCTCATAGAAGCACATGGTTTCTGCATAACCGGTTCAGTGCGCATGAGTTATGCTAGAGCTTCATGCAATAGATCCTGCTAAGATGGAATGGTCAGGGCATCCCACATTGTGACGTTTATGTTTGTTCTCTTCATTTGGTCAACAATGTTGAATGGAAACCCCCCCATCTTGTGCATTTGGGGAACAACATCCCTTCTTGACTATTTAGGCACGAAGCCTTAATTTTAGTTGGGGTAGAAGCTTGGCCTACCAAATGAGAGGCACGTGTTGTTTCAAATGGAGCTTTACGAGGGGCCTCCTGCATAGGGATTTGAGTGCTTTTACTACATGATGCCTTATCTGATTCTTTCTTCTTCTAAGGAATTTCTTGTGTTGTCGGGGATTATAACTGCGCGCCCCGACTCTAACATTCTTTTCTTATATCTTGTGTTGTTCGCAACTTGGGTGCATAGTCCGTTTGTATCTTTTGTAACTTAGTTGATTGTGTAGAAGTCCTCCACATCAAATAACATCAACTTGGACTCTGGGGGAACTTCTAGTTCTTCTGGATTATCTGCTTCATGGGTGCTTGTTGAGGGCTCACAAGATGAAGCATTCTAGATCATAAAGGGTTGGTCGTACACAACATTAGCATAATGATACTGAATATGAGGCATTTTGTAAGGGAAGCACCACTCTGACTCTTGTGCCAAGTTGTTCTAAACTAGAACGAGCACTCGAATCATGGCTTTGAGGTCTTTGGAAGAGAAGTAGTGGGAGGAACAACTTACAAGGGTAGATGTGCATTAGGTTGTCATCTATCATTTTGTTGATTGGGTGCATATCTTTGATTTCCATATTGATTCCGTTAGGGCTGATTGCCTTGGCCATGCACCTGATTGGAATTGCCTCTATACGCTTGCACTTACTACTTTTCTAATGATATGACCTTGTTTGATAAATTTATGATCAAGGCCTTCAATTCTTCATCTTCCTTTTGTTATGATGGAGAATAGGATGTTGAGGCAACCGGTTGTGCACTTTTCTCAAGGATAGGAATAGGGGCCACGAAGGTTGGGGCACCTATGAAATTTCTAGGAACTAGGGCATGGGCGGTCTAGGAGCCAATTTCTCCGCTTTGAATGAGACTATTTTCTGCCCTTATTGCAATGCTATAAGTAGCTGGTAAGGTCCTACCTCCCATAGATTGAATCATAACTGAAATGTCACTTTGTTGAGCACCTTCAGATAATAAAGAAAAGCATGTTGGGTTGTAGGTCTTACCACAAGAGGAATTTTTTCCCAAGTCTTCTGAAATCTGATGTTGAAATCAATCATCTTCTCATTAGGCACCCTCTTTGTTGTTGTTAGTTGGTCCACCAAAGATAGGTATTTGACTTGTCTTAAAAATAATTGCATAGAGTTGTTCCCGACTCATCCCGAGTGCTATTAGATCCAAGTCTCAAGCCTCTATACCATCCGAAGTGCATTACTTTTTA
Organism: Taxus wallichiana var. yunnanensis; assembly: GCA_018340775.1. Taxonomy (NCBI): domain Eukaryota; kingdom Viridiplantae; phylum Streptophyta; class Pinopsida; order Cupressales; family Taxaceae; genus Taxus; species Taxus wallichiana. Next base: position 43,893,253 of record CM031236.1, read on the forward strand.
AAGAGGTTGCAAACAACCTACATACTACATCATTATGTGTGATTAGATAGAGTGAACACACATTTGCCACATCTTGGATATGCTCCTAAGGGGTGACTTGATTCTCACCAGTAAAGTAAGGAATACTCTTGAGCATGCCATTTAGCATATCATGTTGTACGAGATAAGAGTATTGGACTCCCTCCATCAAAGTTTGTAAAGCTTCTTAATGGAGGAGGTTGTTGATGCACCATTGCAGGGTGCATAGGTTGCGTGTTTTGAGGAGGAGTTGAATGGGCACAGTACTGTGAGATAGAGATGCACATGTGGGATTTCTGGAATGAACTCTTCTTGGGGATAGCTGGAGGTATTCAAAAGAATCTTCAGCTGTTGCACTTCTTCTTGTGTGCACTCTTCTCATGAAAGGCACTCAGGACTACTGAAATAGAGATCTTAAAATGTTGGGAGTCGCTAGATGTGTTGAAATGAGCCTCTAAAGGCTGAAACACTAAGTTCACACACCAGAACTTAGAGATGAAATTTGAGCTTTCAATGTTGGTCCCACCGGGTGTGCCAAAAACTATTGGTCACTCAAACGTACACCCGCGTCTCGGATCTCAAAAAGGGTCGAGGTGTTTGAGACCACAATGGAACCATCCCCAAGTTGTGGGACCTTGCGAGCTTGGGACGGATCTCCAGAGAAGGTTGGTTCCTCTATCTATTTCTATTGCTACTACTACTCCTAGTGCTGAAAGGGGAAACTAAGCTAATAATTCCAAGGGACGAGGAAAGATAAATAACATGAAGTAAACTACACTAAAAGGCAATAACACCGAAAAAGAGAGTGAACACTATCTGCATTACAGTGAGAATGATAGGGAATGCATGAAAGGAGGCTAGGCATGAGTAGCAAAGTGAAATATGCATTCACTAGATTGTTCTCATGGAACACAACTATGTATGGAACTATGAGGACTTGAAATATCATAACCAAAGACATACAACGTAAAAGAAAAGGCAAGAAGAAGGAATGAAAACATGTTAGGATAGAGAATATTCACAAAATGATGCTTCTATTACTTCCATAAATGCACAAAGATGATATAATGATGGAGGTTTGTTATCCACATGCAAGAGCCATGCATAGAGGTCTCGAACTCAAAATACAAAAATATGGTTTCCTTAGCAAAATGAGTAAGGATCCAGAGTGTCCAACCCTTTACAATGAGCCCCGACCCTTCCTTTATAGATTCAGCACAAAGGGAAGAAGGAGAGAGAGAAGCGAGAAAAATAATTTGAAGCTCAACCACCATCGTCAATGCCTCCTACAAATCTACCCCAAATATGTCGTGTCTACATCAATTACTTGTTCGGTGCCTCGAAGGAGGAGGAACGACAGATTAGATCAAATCGATCTAGTTGTTGGGGTCAAATAGATCCTGTATTAATGGCACGAAGATGTTTCTAAATTTTTCCCTACCTAACCTCTCCAAAATTAAAGTTTCAGATCTTCATGGCATAGTCGAGGATGAGATATTTCCAACGGTGCTAGATTTTTAGATTTCGAGCACTGAGTCAAAATATATGCTCATTTTAAATTTGAATTATGTTAGTACAAAATGGTGGGAACCAACTACCAAAACGGCACCCTTTTGAAACCGGACACGTGGAGTGTTGGTGCATGTTTGAGGGAAGCCTTTGTATTTTTCTTTTGAAGTTGTGTTGGGCTGACATGTGGTTTCTTCCGCGGCTCGCTCAGTTTCTTCATGTTTTGGCTAAGTCTTTTGCTTGACGGGGTCATATATCTGACCGGGGACATGTGGCAGCCTGGCGCTTGTTTGGAAACCCTCCCCAAATTTTTCTCTTGAATTAGTGTTATGCTGAGACTTGGCACCCTCCACTAGCCTATCTCAATGCTTTAACTATTCAACCCCAACCCGACCTTTTATGAAACCGGATGCATGGAGGCTCCACACTCATTTAGAAACCTACTCAAGATTTTTCCTTTAAAGGAGCATCGAGTTGACACGTGGAATCTTCCCATGATTTCTTAGACTTTTCAATGGTCTCTCTTACCTTTTCAGACCCTGAACATGTGGCGAGTTGGCGCTCATTCTCCATACTTAGTCAATTTTGGGCCCACTCTGTCCCATTTTTCAACTTGGATTACGTGGCGAGCCCATGCTCATTTGGGCCTCCACTTTTGGATTTACCTTTGGAGATGCACCGAGCTAACGTGAAATAAGGTGAACACATGGAATGTGAGCACAAGGGAGAAGTGGAAGGAGAAAAGGAAAGGGGCGCACAGGTAAACTGTAACCAAGGGAATGTGCCAAGTGATTTTGAGCGCACGCAATTCTTCGATGAATAACTTAGGGCTAGAATGTGTATGCAAGTTATCCAAATTTCTAGGAGAGCTATTTGGATAACAAGAAGTTCAAATTATAAAGTTACTATTGAGTTACATTTCAATTTTTTACTATGAAATTGACTACACTTTGTGTTGCACGTTTCATCGTGGAGCATGCCAACACCAACACATCTGGACAACAAAAAAATCGAGAAAATAATGTATGTCTACACACTCAAATATCATTTTCTTTAAGCATATAGATTTCATTTCATACTTAAAGGGGGAAAATGTAGACACTTTCAGTTGGCAATTTACCCCTTTTACACTACTTATTTACATTGTGTTTCTTAGCTAAGACAAACACCTATATCATATCTCCACTCGAGTTCACGTTTCCTTCCCTATCCTAGCTTTCTCATCTTCATATACCCATGTGTCAACAAAATTTGAATATTACTACACAATACTAATGTTAAAAATCTATGTTCCATGATGCACCTCTCGATTTTCCAAAAGCGTACAATTAGGTCAAGATTTATAGTACGGTTCGACCAACCTATATGATCCAAAGGTGTCCAAGATTGTATCGAATAGCAAGACTAGATTATACATCTTGACCATACCGTATGGTCTTGCACCAAGATATTCTCATATCATAGTTCAACAATGAAGATTTTCTAGGCTCTGCACTTCCAATTTGTCTTCTCATAATCTTCTTGTATTGTTGTGTATAGCTAATTCTCTCTCTCTCTCTCTCTATATATATATATATATATAGTATTTTTATTTTGTATTCATTTATTCAAGTAACCAATACGTTATTCTAATTTTATACAATTAATGTCGAAAGTTAATTTATCGAATAGCTCTAGTCTCCAAACCTTCTTTATGTTGTCACAAAATCACTGCACCCTATGAATGGCTAGGATGTGAATAGGACGTTCGGTGTGATTGGGACACATGGGATCACCTCTCAAGTTGTGGGACTTGGGCTCGAGGTGAACCTCTAGAGAAGGCCAGCTTCCTCTTCCTAAACTAAGTGTTGTACTACTCTAGTGTAACAAAAATGATTATCTAATCCTACGCTAACATTTTCATGGGGTTTTAGGTTAAGAGATTTACATAAATGAAACTATACTAGGGATGGTGATGCACCAAATAAAGGGTGTCTTCAGATTCGGGAAGGGTTAATTTGAAGAGGGTGTGTGCACCACGGTCAAATTCACCTCTACGACTTAGAGACTGCAGTGCAAGATACCACAAACTAAGAGACACGCGTTCCCTTTGTTAAACTTTATCGGATCGAGAAATATACCAGTTTCCAGGTGAAGAAGGATGAACTCAAGAAGGGTGAATGGACACCACAACTCAAGCCGCATGTAATACTCCACCACTCGATAAGCACAGAACTCCAGAACTCCGCATAGAAACTTAAACTTGCATAGTGTACTGCAAGTACGAGAAAGGCACAAAGAAGCATAAAAGGATGAAAGGACCGAGATTAGTCACAAAACACACACTTTTATTGCTTCAATAACATGCACAATGCATCATACATTCAGAAGAGGCAATAGTTGCCATTACAGTCTTGAAGAGGAGGCTTGAAATTTCTCTCAACACACAAGAACAACTTGCAGAAGAGAGTGGATTCTTGAAAAGTATACACTCGCCTGAGATATCTAACTTGTCCAACTTGTCTAAACTATTGGAACCCTTTGAAATGAGATTCCAACTTACATTTATAGAATAATATGTGAGAAAGAAGAGGAAAGGTCATAATTACATTCCTAAATTGAAGGCCCATGATGTATTTATTGCAGTTAGTTGAACCACCTGAGAAGGTTCCATCATGGGTCATTAATTGCCTGATGACCTAGTCTTCTCAATTAATTAAAAGAATATTTAAATAAAATATTTAAATAATAATAATAAATATTATTATTAAAATATTTAAATAAAAATATTAATTTAATTAACATAATGTTGGGACCCCCCCGTTGACCCGTTTGACTTGAAGAGGAGGGGGGTCCATGTGGATAGAGTCTGCACAAATCTCAACTTGGTGAGCTTCGAATCCTCTAACTCGGTGTTGCAATTGATTTTGAACCCCACACCAACTCTTTCCTCATCTTGGAAATCGAGCTCTTTTGCATTGAGTCCTTCGAATGGTGAGCTATCAAACTCGTTTCTTATCATTTTCCTCTGTTAACTCGAAGCCATTTATGCATTCCACGTTCAAACTTCATGAAACATCACCACGAGCTCCCTGTGAAGTCACCGAGCTCTTCATCCAGCAAACGATCTTACCTTTCCTGGGCTCAAACTCACTTGAATGTCGTGCTTAACCCAACATTTCTAAAAAGAATGGTTTTACCACAATGCTCATGGTTCTTCCTTATCATATAACACTTGCAGTAAGAATGTTTTAGCTTGGCCATAATAAGCACAATTGTACCTTCCAAACGATGAGAAAATGCCATTACCAATAAAGACCTAATGCTACCATGATGATGACCCAGGCTCATGCCCATAACATGTCGATAGACACCCTTAAGACTGATTTTTTGGCCAAAAAGCCCTTCGGTATTCTGGTAGTGCACTCGAAATCTCGATTCCAATCAACAATTATGCCACTATTGGGATCTTAGTATGGCATAGGTAGCTGTGAGCTAAACCATATACTCATTTTTCCGAAAACTAAAAAGATCCTTTATGTTACAATTTGCAACACATAAAATAAGCCCTTCAAAAATACATTGAACAACCTGGGCAACCAAAAGGACCTTGGAAAAATGTATAGGTAACACCATATGAATTCTTCCTTAGTCATGGATCAAAGTGATAGAAATAAGCTAGATAAAATCAGCTTGAAATTTGTTATCCCGTAAAATTGACAAGGGCAATTTTACCGATAACCATACCAAAATTTTGTTCTGATCCCTCGTTAGGGATCCCTTGCGTTGAAACATTATAAAATCCCTTCAAAATCTAGTTTTTCGAACTTGTCTTTTGAGCCTTTTTTGGCTCGGCGCATGAAATTGCTTTGTAACACTAACTTTTGGTGCGCCCCCTTTAAAACCTTTGGCGCATGATTTTCAATGTTAACACAACTTTCGGTGCGCCAAAGTGTGTTGAGCCTTCCCTGCGTGCGCCAAGACGCATGCGCCATTGTGTTGGCACAACGTTTGTTGCGCCACTTTTTGGTGCGCCAAAGGGTGCACATAATCTTATTGCAACACAATGTTTTGGTGCGCCAAAGGGTGCACATAACTTCGTGTCGACATAGCGTTTGGTGCGCCAAAGGCGCGCTTAATTTCCTGCTGTCAAATATTTTCATGCGCCAAAGGGCGCACGCTTTTCCCTGTCGACAGCAACTCTCATGCGCCCTTTAAAAAGTGGGTGGCGCATTAATGACTGGTTCACCTATATATATGTGTTTGCGCGCCCAAATGTCATTTTCACTTTTCGCTGAGCACGTGATTTTTCTGAGCCTGTCAGCCCCTGCCTCGTCGTTTTCAACGTGTTGTGGACCCGTTCTCGAGCTTTTGCTATTTATCCAGGTAAGAGTTTCTTCTCCCTCTTGTGTGTTTTGCGTTCTTGTTTCTTGGTGTGCTTGTGGTCTGGTTGTGGTTTAGCAGTATTGAAATATCAAATGTTGAGCTAGCCCTCCCCTGTGCTGTCTTTCCTTATTTTTTCCTCCCACCCCTCTTTCCAGATCTGCTGGTAGAGGGTGTTAGTTTGAAAGCTTGGTCTGATAACCCCTTTTGGCTTAAAACATTATATCTTCCAAAGCAATCTTGGAAACGAAAGAAAGGAAAAGGGGCTGAACCATGTGAAAACTCTGTTTTTCCCTTGGGCGCACCAGCGCGTCCTGCAACATCATAAACAGTTGCGCCCCCATGGCGCATCTGTCCCCCTTGCAACATGGCCAAAACCCGCGCCAATGGCGCACCCATTTTGCCTGCCACATCATGAACTTCTGCGCCCTCAAGGCGCGCCTCTTTCACATGTTGCAAGTGCTACACTTGCGCCCCTTTGGCGCACAATCCTTCACTGCTGCATCACCTTCCCATGCGCCAATGGCGCACCCGGCATCTATGCAACACAAGTTCTATCTGCGCCAAGTATAAAGTCGTAAAAGCGCAGGCGCATCCCTCCTTACAGTAACATTTGTGTTGTGCAAACCCTCCGTGCGCCGCGCCATATTTCCTTTGGCGCATGAAAAGTTCCTGTTACACACTTTTCCCATGCGCCAAAGGGCGCACCAAATCACAATGTAACATGAAAAGCCCATGCGCCTTTGGCGCATCCTGTCTCCATGCAACACGATGTTCCCATGCGCCCTTTACTAAAATGCACTCTGCAGTATGCATGCGCCATGCGCCTTTGGCGCCAGTTTAACCTTTGCAACAGCCCTTTCCCGTGCGCCCTGCCTATTTAGCCCTGTAAGCTGCATTTTCCTGCGCCCTAAACCTAAAAATCTCTAACTCTTTCTTACATTAACATTCCATGGAAGATCAAATGGCTAATTCAACTTTTTGATTGGGTCTCGCTTCTTCTTCATGCGAGATCAGCGAGATAAACTTAGAAGAACATATGTCTACATCGAAAGCAAGAGAACCACCAAATTGAAAGGAAGGCTAAGCTTTGAGGAAGAGATGAAGTATAAATATCAAAGGGTCAGAATGCCCGAGTCACGGGCCGAATGCGGCATGGATGTCGAGACTCGGGGTGGGGCATATCGACATGGAGGAATTCTCAGGCCGAACTCGAGAAAGTTACAAGGAGTCCATGGATGGACAAATTGATAGGCAGTGCCCTGCACTTCACCGGAGGAATCCCGTCAGTGCTGTCAACAATGAATTTATGATGGTGGTTGCCCAGTGTTACAACAAAGACACAAGATGTGTCGAAAACAGTAAGGGCGAGGTAGTCATTAACCTCACTGCCCGTCATTTTGAGATCATACTCGGCATCCCTCACCACCGGCACTTTGTGGCCATTAGCCAAGCAGAGTGCATCAAGGCCTGGGAAGATAATGAAGACCAATGCATGCAACTAATGAACGAAGTGTATCTGAAAAACAAGAAGGTAGTAACCCGGTGGCCCCAGATCATCCACCGCAGTGACTTTTCAGAAGAGCTCAGAGTTACCATCACCTTCCTAAGCAGGATCTTTGGGCTTTCTGACGCCCATTACTTCCATAAATGGATGTTGCGCTACTTGGAAACAATGAACAAGAATTTGCCTGATCAGCGCTTTTGCTGGGGGGAAATTATAAGTAGCACCATCTCCGAGCAGCTACAACAATTCAGCACAATGGGAGTATTCCATATGAACTCCTACGTGGTCTACGCGGCAGCGTCAGAGAGGGATTATCCAGGCCTAACACAGAGTGGAGTTTGGCCTCAGGTCAAAATATACGAGTATTATCCAGAATTAAGGTTGGAGAATAGCATCTCCCAGTTCACAAAAGTTAACGATGTGTTTTTCTATCACATCATCAGCCTCTACTGAGGCCAAATATGACTCATAGTCGTACAACCAAAAACATAGTGGCAGCCACGGAGAAATGGGGAGCTCTGTTCACCCAATTTCCTACATTCACCTATCTCGAGGGCTGCCAACTTTTTAGGGGGAGCCAACCGGGCTACAAGCATTAGCAGGCCCATATCGGAAGAGTTGGAACATGCTGAAGTGCGCAAGACGAGGCCTTCCAACAAATGTTAACTGTTCAGTCAAAGATCTGGTCAAGTTCGGCGTCTTCGGCCATCCAAGGGCCCTCAACAAAATCATGTCCACTCTGGACTATCGGGTGGATCAGCTAGAATTTATTCTAGAAAAGATTGACAAAGTAAAGGAAGAGGCCCTGGATGCGATGCATCAAATGGAGCGAATTGTTCTCAACATGTCGCCAGGGTTGCTCACTCCTTCCTTTACCTTAAGGTCAGCTGATGAAACCATCACGGATCTTCAGGAGATCGCTTCTCAAGGAACGGGGCCAGAGGTCACATTTGACACTGAATCTATCAACAACCTGCTGGCCTGTAGGGACTTCGTCGGGTTCCTCATTGAGGCGGAGAAGGACTTTTCCAAACTCCTGGAAAAGCTCATAGATGAGTGGGAGACTTGTGAGGCAATAAGTGATAGGCACAAGGATCCTTCTCAGGATCAACTTGGGCCAATAATTAACAAGTTTTTGGAATACCGCGCTCAGTTCCATATCTCATCACCTGAGCAGCATCAAAAGCAGGCTACCCCCTTTCGGCCGCAGGATGATGATGACGAGTAGCTTCTTCTTCTTCTTCTTCTTCTTCTTCTTCTTCTCTCTTCTCTCCGACTTTCTTGTTGAAATGTCTAAAGTATGTTGGCACAAATGATGACATCATCCATGTTGCGTCATGGGATGATGTCATCCATCAAGTGTAAAAAAGTCAACATGACTTTTAGATATTTTGTAAATATCTTTGTAAATAGTTGTTGGCTCCTTTTTGCCTTCTTTTCTCCTCTTCTTCTATAAATACCCCAACACTTGTTGTGTTGAGGGATGGATGAATATCTTTCAGATGAGAAATAGGAGTAAGGAGAAAAGACTTTGAGCTTTTTGTAACAGAACAAATTAGTAATACAATATTTAGACTTTGTGCTGAATACCTGTGTTATATACATTAGATCTTTCTTATGTTAGATCTGTGTATTTATTCTGTTGGATCTGCTTCTATTTTATTGTCATTTATTTATCATCAGTATTGCTTTGTTTATTTATGCAAGTAGGTTTGGCTCTGTTTACTACCAACCCAAAAACATAAATCTTCTGACCTTTCTGCTTTGGAATTCATTTCTTTTCTCCCTTCAGACCTGTTCCTTCTTCCTCCTCTCTTTCATTCCTTTCTCTTCGCAGCCGGAAATAAACCTCTTTGGGATGAGATCCCAAACCCCGAAGGCGAGAATGTGAGACTTGCAGATTCTTGCTTTGGTAGAATAGCAATAAACCAGTTTCACTTTGCTAACTCAAGAGGGGCTATGCCACACATGCTGTTGGCTCCTTTATCCATAGATGCACGCGCGATGATTTTCGGACCAACAAAATTATAGTATAATCATCCATTGTTAAAACAAGCTTCTCGAACCTGGTAAAAGAATATTTTTATTATCTGATTGGACGTACATAATGGAAGGGTATAAATATTGCTTCTACCCTCAGAGTTTCTCAAAGAGACCATTTACGAGTAACAAGGATGTAGCATGCAAAACGGCCAACCAGGTATTTCAGAGTTGACCTTCACATTCAATTCATTTTTAGGAGAAGCAATGCTGAGCAATATGAATCGTTTCATTCTGCACGGTAATAAACTTCCATCTCCTGACTCGGGAAAATTTTATGAAGCCTTGAATGACGTGACTCTAATCCATCGTACACGCGCGGTGAATATTTGTTTCATGTAATCCTTTGAAGCGCTAAAAATGGCTTCTACTTCTCTCTGCAACATGCCTGTGCATCGAATGCATGGGATTTTCCGACCACGACCATCACCCCGATGCTCGGAACTATACTTCTGAGGAGGAGAGAGAAGGTTGTGGCATCTAGGAGAAGTATGGCATAGGTGGTGATCGATCAGGTCGGACATCTATTTGTTGCATTTGGTGAAATAGTATCAACGTTTCATGAGGAAACGCGTGTCTTCTGTAAGCTGTAATTATGGTATTCCATGAGAAGGCGTCTCTTTCATGTGAAAGCATATTCCTGGAAATGCAAGTCCGCAATAGTTGAAGATATGTAGACGGGTTTACAGGGATATGCTATGCGTGGTAAGCAGAATGTGTGGAGCCTGAAACTTCAACTGTCTCATTCCCACGTTCCCCGACTTACCTTCCGAGTGACTCGCACAAAGACTCGGATCCTGTTTAAACAACCCGTGCGGAATTCTGATGTTGGATTGCCATCGTCAAATCTCCATGCTTGGTAGTTTGATCAGATTTCTCCCCTACGCGGAGTGAACAACATGGTTTTCCATCCCAAAATTTCCACTTGGCGGTGCTGCTCCGAATCTCCCCCGCGTGGAATTTCTTCCTTGGCTTGCCATCCACGAAAACCCACTTGGCATTGCTCACCTTATTTCCCACGTCCGGGATTGGAGTGCGGGGTTTTGTTATCATTTGGTCATATCTCATTTTCCCATGCGCAGAGATGGCCACTCGACTTCCATGATCTTTCCGCTCGGCGTGAGGAGACATCATTTTCTCGGTTTGAGGAAACATTTCTCGGTCAAACATTTCAGATAGCTTGTAAGGTGTGATAATCCCGACAAAATCCTTTATGCTCGCCAACTTAATGACTCTTTGAAGATGCTCATATAATTGCAAAGAAAATTATGCTCCATGAATATTCTGATATGAAACAGTTCCACCTCTATGAGATCCACTTCCATGAGTTACATCACAAAACAAGTAAGATCTCGATAGAGAATCTTTGTAATAAATTTCATCAAGTCTCTTGGTAACACTCTCACTGTCACTTAATCAATTTTCATAAAAATATCTTGAAGGAAAATCCCGAATTTGAGGATGCATTCGATGCTGATCAAATAACAACATAGTTGGACAACCTACTTGCTCAAAAAAGCTTCTACTATATTGCAACATGCCTGTGCATCAAATGCTCGGCCGCTTTTGAGCGTAGAACTTAAATTCTCCTAGGAAAGTGCATCGTGAGGAAGTAATTGGCTATCACTAGCAGCTACGGGGAGATTCTTGCTTATCTCGAGAAATGAGTGGCCTCCAGAAGAGTTGATTTCGAGTAGGCTACTCCGGGGTGATCCCAAGAGCCGTTGGTGTCCTGATCACCATGTTTTAATTGCATCCGACCACGAAATGATCGTTTTGTAAAATCTTCCATCATGTAGTAGAAGAGTCCCATTGAGATAAATTTTTCAGTTGAGTTGTCTCGCCTTTTCATTTTGGAAAATCTCTTCCATGGAAGAAGCACCCTAGACCAAATCTTGAGAAGCTCAACACATGTCTCCAAAATGAGTCATTAAATGAGTCGAATTCATATTCCAACAAGGAAGCATCAATCTCTCCATGTTGATTAAGACTTTAGTCGAGCTCAAACATTTCTCTACCTCAATGAGCCAACCATCGAAACATCCTCTCGCTCCCTATCGAGACTCTTTTATGACAAGCCAAAGTTGACATGAGCTAATTTACATTTCCTACTCATGAACTCGTCAACTAAGGCTTGTGATCGAGTTATGACTACGAGTTAGACAAGGCACGAACTCCTTTGATGACTCGTCTCTTTATTCCCGATTTGACAACTTTTTGCCTTTGATCGACTAGGCGAGATAAGCTATCAAACTCCTCGATGACTTATTTTTAAAAAATTATTGCGATCTCACTAATGACCGAAGTGGGTCTCTGGACCATTTTCTTGATTTGATAGTAATAAGGCCCTGTTTTCCAATTTTTCCATGTGCGTAAAATTGGATAACATTTTTGGCGACCTCTCGGGGATGATTGCCTGCTAAGCATGATTCCAGTAGCCTTAAGTCATCCATTGGGCATGGAGTCTGTGTTGGAATCCTGAAAGTAGTATGATTTTCTTTGACACATCCCAGAATCTCCTTGAGCATTGCCGATATCCTAGACCTCCCTGGAATGCTAAGAATGAAGTATACTGAATCTGTTGAATGCTTGACATCCATGGAACACTGCAAAAATTTGAATGAAGCAAATTTTGAACTCTTATGGAAACCTTGAACCTTTCCTCTCCTTGACACCTTCCAATGATGAAACAAAGTGCGAAGACACAAAAACACAACAACACAAAACAACAACACACAACAATGTGCATAAGCACTTGGAGGAAAACACCTAATTTAACTGTACAAGGGGTGGAATGCTTCTCAAAAACAAGCTTTGAGATGTATCCCATTCACGTGAATGGGCAGTTCTTCTCCATTGAGCCTAGATAGATGAAATGAATTTGCCTCTTTGCAACTTGTGATGATATATGGCCCACTCCAGAGAGCGTCAAACTTGGCATGCCTACCTGGTTTGGCCCTGTCTTCATCCCATTTGAGAACTAAATCTCCCTCTTGAAAATGCACACGGATGCCTTCTTGTCAAAAGATTTCTTAACTTGAGCCTGATGCTGCTCCAAATTTTCATAGCCTTGTCTCGTACTTCCTCTAACTCCATGAGTTCAGCAAACCTTACTGTCAGAGGATCACTCTCTATAACTTCAAGTTGATGAGCTAACTCCAAAGAAGGTAACTCCAATGAGAGTGGGAGTTTTGCCTCTCTTCCATATACAAGAATGAAAGGAGAATTTCCGATGGCCCTTTTAGGTGTGATCCGATCTGCCCATAAGGTAGTCTTAAGTTGTGTATGCCAAGTCCTCTTGTTAGTCTCCATTGTGCGCTTAATAATCCTTATGAGGTTTTTGTTGCTAGACTCAACCAATCCATTTCCTTGAGGATAGTAATTGGACAAATTTTGAGGTATACCCCATTTTTAACAACCCATTCACTCAATTTCATACCAAGAAAAGCTAGCGTATTGTCTGAAATGACTGTAAACGGAACACCGAACCTCGTCATTATACCCTCCAAAAAATATAGAACTACCTTTTCATTGCTCTCTTTTAATGCTACCACCTCTGTCCATCGAGTAAAATAGTTTGTTGCGGTAAGGACCCACTTATGTCCATCATTGGATGGAGGATTAATCATTCTGATGAAGTCCAACCCCCATTGAACAAAGGGTTGATCCACTTGAATTGGATGTAATGGAAGAGCTGCCAGCTTCTGCTTACTTGTGAAAAGGCACATTCCTTACATTTCCTTACCCAGAGATGGGCATCCTTGAATAAATTTGGCCAATAGTAGCTAGCTCGCATGATCTTGGTAGTTGTTGTTCATGTGGAATAATGTCCTCCAGATAGGCCATTATGAAATTCTTCTAGTATCTTACTTACTTTTTCGGTCCTATGCACCGAAGGAGGATGCCATTCAAATCTTTTCGAAAGAGAATGCTATCTACCAAAACATATGGGATAGATTGAAGACGGAAAGTTCATCTTTGGTTTTTATCCATGTTTGCGGGTATGCTCCTGAGAAGATGAAATTCTTCATTTTGGATAACCAGTTAGCTTGATCAACATTCTCATCAGTATTTAGGAGTGTCACATCCTCATTACTTTTTGATTCCATGTCTGTTGCAAGTTGCTGACATAAACCCTTACCTCTGACAAGTTTAGTGACTTTGATATGCACGTCATACTCCATTACCTTCGTGATCCATCCAGCATGCTTTTCGTTCATTTCTTTGTTCAGCAAAAACTCCTTGACACCTGGATGAGACACCATCAGATGAATCTTGTTGTTGGACAACATGTGCTTGAATTTCTTCAAAGCTCGAATAACCGCAAAGACTTGCTTTTCAATGAATGAGTATTTGAACTCATAGTCTTTGAGGGATTGACTGAAGAAAGTGATTGGTTGCTCCATCAGGTTGTTGTTTTGTTGGGTGAGGATCCCTGAAATGCTCTCTTGACCTGCAAAAGCATAAAGGATAAAATCTTTGTCAAACCTGGGGTTCACAAGCGTGGGAGCTTGAGAAATGGCTGTTTTGATGGCTTCAAAGCTTTCTCATCCTTCCTTTGTCCATGAGAATGGCATGTTTTTCTTTAGCATGGCTATCAGTGGTTTAGCCAATGTCACGAATTGAGGGATGAATCTCCGCACGAAATTTATGGTTCCCAGAAAACTCTGGAGGCCCTTCTTGTGACTTGGGAGAGATAAGGACATAATTGAATGAATCCTGGCTGGATCGATTGATAATCCTTCTGCTGAAACCACATGCCCCAACAATTTTCCCTCATGCACTGTGAAAATACATTTCTTGGGGTTAAGTGAAACCCCAAATTCCCTACACCTTTGGAAAACTTTCCTTAGATGCGTGATGTGATCTTCTACATGCTTAGAGTATACAGTTATATCATCAAGGTAAACTAAAATAATATCATTGATTAGTCCCTTAAATGCCATGTCCATGGCTCTTTGGAAAGTAGCCCGGCATTGGACAATCCGAATGGCATTTTATTGTAGGCATACGTGCCCCACTTGGTAGTGAAAGCCATTTTGAATTGGTCGGATTCTTGGACTAGGATTTGATTGTAACCTGAATATCCATCGAGAAAGAAAATCTTTGAGCTCCTACCACCGTTTGAAGGATCTACTCCATTGATGGAAGAGGATAATGGTCTTTTAATGATGCACGATTCAAATCCCTAAAATCTACGCATAACCGAGATCTCTCCGTTCTTCTTCCTCACGGGCACCAAATTGGCTACCCATGAGGAATGCTTGATGGGAAAAATTATACAGGCCTCGATGAGCTTGGTTAGCTCCTTTCTCATTAGTGGCTCAATTTTGGGATTAATTGGTCTCTGTTTACGGCAGCGGCTTAGCATTAGGATCCAGTTTGATGGTATGTTGTGCTAGACCTGGATCAAAACCACGCAGATCTTTATAGCTCCATGCAAAGATGTCATGATACTCTTGAAAATTTTTGATGAAAGCTTCTTTCTCTTCAGAAGTACACACTTTTCCGATCTTAAGAAATTTTTCATTTGATACTTCAACTTCCTCAAAATATTCTTCTCTGACCACCATGTTAGGGCTTTGTCTTGTGGCTTGGTCATCTGAATTGAAAATGGATTCCAAAGTGACTAAACCTTTTGGTAACTTGTTGCTTTTCAATTGAATAATTTGCTCACCATATGACTCCTGCAACTTATCTTGATTCTTTGTAGCAAACTCCGCCTCTTCTTGTAGGAAGAGGACAATTTGTTTGTCACTATCAAACACTTGCCAACTACTCACATTATCAGGGACTGCTGGTCGAACCACCATTTTAACAAATTGCTGCCCTTCTTTCATGATATCAACTGGTATGTTGTATTGTGAACCAATTGTAGCAAGCCTATCTGCATCTTGATTTTGATCTCTAGGGATTGCATGGATTCCAAAAGCTTTGAAATCTTCAATCAGGTCCCAGACTCGATTCTTATATGATCTTAAAAGATCATTTTTGGATGCACTACATGCCAAAACTTGATGAACAACTAACTCACTATCTCTAAAAATAGTCAGGGCCTTGATTCCCTTCCTTTGGGCTAGCTGAATTCCTTGCACAAGAGCCTCGTATTCAGCAACATTGTTAGTGCAACTGAACTACAACTTGGAAAGATGAGAAGTACTTATCTCCCTCTGGAGAAATTAACATAACACCAGCACCTATCCATTCTTACTTCTTGAGCCATCGAAGAACAATTGCCACAGTCCTTTAGAATCACTTGGTGTTTTGACAAGTTGTGGTATGATCATATCTTCTTCATGGATACAATAAGTACCTAATCCTGTTTCTTCCAAGACCAGCAAACCAACTTCTTCTTCTGCCAATACATCAGCGTAGGGATCGTATTGATGATCTCTACTTACTTCATCCAGCAAAGTATCAGGAACTTCTTCAACAAGGGTGGTTGGTTCATGATCGGCATCTTCCTCTTCGGATCGCCGATGGTGTAATTTCCATTTATGGGACTAGCAGTGTAGGGTTCTACATGATTATGGAAGATTGGTTCTGCCCTTATAGTTACTTTGGTTCCGTATCGAGTCCTAAGAATCATATGTGACCAATCGGCTGATAGGTAACCGCCCATCTTGGCAGTGAAATCCCGTGATAGGCAGATGGCAAAGAGAGGAGGGAGATCAATGACTGATATGTCTTGGGTGAATGACAAACTTGGGCATGCATGAATGGTAAGTTGAAGTCCTTTGATAACCCCAATAGTCTTAACAGTTGTGCCATCCAGCTGAACAACCCCTCTTGTAACTGGCGCATATTGTATGCCTAGTACATCTGTAATTTGTTTCGGCATGACAGAGCTACTGGCACCAGAATCGATCATGCAATTATGTACCAGGTGGTCGCCAATGATCAGGGAAATGTAGAATGGCGGTGGTTTGTTTGCCGTAGGAATGATTTTCCCTTCCAGTTGACACAAATTTGTAGCATTTGTCACTCCATGGCTTGGTGATCCGCTGGTTGTACTAAAACTATTCAGAGCTTCTCGCAACAAGTTTCTTTGGGAAGGGATCGAGAGTGCATCCCACATGGTAACGCTCAGATTGGTTTTCTTCATTTGTTCTACTATGTTTTGAGGGAATTTCTCCAACTTTGATGACACTTTTTTGGGCATTGGGGTCCTCCTTTGGAAAATGTTTGTTGGGTACCGTGATGCCTGGAGAACCATCTTTCCCTGCGGTGTGGCTTAGCTGGTGTTTCTGGTGATTTCTTTCCCATTTTTATCAACTTCCATTTGTAACCTAGGTTGAGAAGTGGATGCTAGATCAGCTTCAAGAGGTTGAGGCTCCATTGCTCTTTTCTTGGAACGAGTGTTTACTACCACTGATGAAGAATCTATATTCAATCCATAAAAATCTTCTACTTGCCAGTTTAGCAAAGTGGATTCTTCAGGTGCCTGCGGTTGATCTGCTGCTTCTTGTGTAGATGAATTGTTTGTTAACTCTGAAGGGGAAGATACACTTTGAACCATAAGGGCCTAGCTAAGAACCCCATTGGGACAAAGATTTTGATTGTGAGGTTGAGAGCAAGGATAACACCATTCGTAGTCTTGAACTAGATTATTTTGAATAGGTACTATAGCTCTAGATGAGCTAGCTGCAAGAGGGTTACGAAAGTTCAAGGGCCTGACATTTGCAACTTGACTTGTAGTTTGATTTCGAGGCTGATTGTTTCCTTGAAAAGGAGGACGGTTAGCTTGATACTACTGATTTTGTGGCTGATACGGACGATTGTATTGAAATTGTTGCCTTTTGAGTGCAACGAGCTCATTTCAAAAAAATTTAGTAGTGACTTGACTTCAAATAGGTCATTTGAAGAGGTAGGGGAGATTGATATGGTTGCTTGGAGTCTACTAGAATAGGAGCAATGATAGGCTGATGATTCGTAAGATCTGGAGAAAAGGGCATTGGTGGTCATGGAGCTATCTTTCCAGCCTGAATCAAAGAATTCTCTGCACTTATGGCAACTTCATAAGCATCAGGAAGTGTAGTCCCTCCCATGGACTGGATCATAACTGCTACATCACTATTCAAGGCTCACAAATAGTACAAGAATGCATTATGTGCAAAAGGCTTTACGAGCACTGGAATCCTATTCCAAGTCCTATGGAATCGGAAGTTGAAATCACTCATGTATTCTTGGGAAGCTCTCTTTATGGTAGTAAGTTGTTCCAAAAGTGATAGGTGATCACTTTTGTCTTCAAATTGTTTACATAGCTTTTCTCCCAACTCGTCCCAAGTGGTTATAGTGCCAACACCTAACCCATGAAACCATTGAAGCACTTTTCCCTTGAAAGAGGTAGCAAGAAGTCTAACTGCAACGTTGTCTTCGGTGATATTATGTACTGCACAGATGCTGGCTACATCAAAGATATGCTCCACTGGAGTAACGTGAGTTTCCCCATGTAGAAGGGTAAACTTTTGAGTGCCGCAATAGGTATTGGGTCACGTTGAGCCAACATAAGAGGACTGCTTGCATTGAAAGGGGGAAAAACTTGGTTCCTCGCCATAGCAACGAAAGGTTGATTGTTCCTGGGTGGAGGAAATCTTCCGTAAGGAGGAGTTGAATGACCCCTACTAGGTAAATCTGCAACTGGGGATGTGGAAATGCCTCTTCTTCTTCTCTTTGGAGGAGACAAGGAAAGTTCGATATGCTGATACTTTCCTTTCTTTGAAGAAGCTCTTGTATGAATTCTTCACATAAGTTCTTGCTCTTGAGATTTGGAATCCAGAGATATAGAGTCGCCAGGTACTTTGACTTGTGTAAGTGAGAAGAGAAGTACCAACTCTCTCCACCAGGGCACCGTTGCAAATGAGCACCTCTGAAAGATGGAACTCTAACCACCGTGATGTCCCACCGTCATTGTCCAAATCACTGCACCCTCCGAATGGCCAGGATGTGAATAGGACGTTCGGTGTGATTGGGACACATGGGATCACCTCTCAAGCTGTGGGACTTGGGCTCGAGGTGAACCTCCGGAGAAGGCCGGCTTCCTCTTCCTAAACTAAGTGTTGTACTACTCCTAGTGTAACAAAAATGATTATCTAGTCCTATGCTAACATTTTCATGGGGTTTTAGGGAAAGAGATTTACAAAAATGAAACTATACTAGGGATGGTGATGCACTAGAATAAAGGGTGTCTTCAGACTCAGGAAGGGTTAATTTGAAGAGGGTGTGTGCACCACAGGTCAACTTCACCTCACTGCAAACTTAGAGAGGGCAAGCACGGATACCACAAACTAAGAGACACGCGTTCCCTTTGTTAAACTTTATCAGACTAAGAAATATACAAGTTTCCCAGTGAAGAAGGATGAACTCAAGAAGGGTGAACAGACACCACAACTCAACTACATGCAATACTTCACCACTCGATAAGCACAGAACTCCAAGAACCTGTAATAGAACTTAAACTTGCACAATGTACCTGCAAGTATGAGAAAGGCACAAAGAAGCACAAAAGGATGAAAGGACCGAGATTAGTCACAAAACACACACTTTTATTGCTTCAATAACATGCACAATGCATCATACATTCAGAAGAGGCAATAGTTTCCATTACAATCTTGAAGAGGAGGCTTGAAAGTTCTCTCAACACACAAGAACAACTTGCGAGAGAGAGGATTCTTGAAAAGTATACACTTGCCTGAGATATCTAACTATCCAACTTGTCTGAACTGTTGGAACCCTTTGAAATGAGCTTCCAACTTACATTTATAGAAGAATATGTGAGAAAGAAGAGGAAAGGTCATAATTACATTCCTAAATTGAAGGCCCATGATGTATTTATTGCAGTTAGTTGAACCACCTGAGAAGGTTCCATCATGGGTCATTAATTGCCTGATGACCTAGTCTTCTCAATTAATTAAAAGAATATTTAAATAAAATATTTAAATAATAATAATAAATATTATTATTAAAATATTTAAATAAAAATATTAATTTAATTAACATAATGTTGGGACCCCCCCGTTGACCCGTTTGACTTGAAGAGGAGGGGGGTCCATGTGGATAGAGTCTGCACAAATCTCAACTCGGTGAGTTTCGAATCCTCTAACTCGGTGTTGCAATCGATTTTGAACCCCACACTATCTCTTTCCTTGCTTTGGTAATCGCGCTCTTTTGCATTGAGTCCTTCGAATGGTGAGCTATCAAACTCGATTCTTATCATTTTCCTCTGTTAACTCGAGGCCATTTATGCATTCCTCATTCAAACTTCATGAAACATCACCACGAGCTCACTGCAAAGTCACCGAGCTCTTCATCCAACAAACGATCTTACCTTTCTAGGCTCAAACTCACTTGAATACCGAGCTTAACCCAATATTTCTAAAAAGAATGGTTTTACCACAATGCTCAGGATTCTTCCTCATCATATAACACTTGTAGTAAGAATGTTTTGGCTTTGCCATAATAAGCACAATTTGTACCTTCCAAACGATGAGAAAATGCCATTATCAATAAAGACCTAATACTGCCATGATGATGACCCAGGCTCATGCCCATAACATGTCGATAGACACCCTTGAGACTGATTTTTGGTCAAAGAACCCTTCGGTATTTTGGCAGTGCATTCGCAATCTCAGCTCCAATTAACAATTATTCCACTATTGGGATCTTAGTATGGCATAGGTAGCTGTGAGCTACACAATATACTCATTTTTCTAGAAACTAAAAAGATCCTTTATGTTACAATCTGCAACACATAAAAGAAGCCCTTCAAAAAATACATTGAACAACTAGGGCAACCAAGAGGACCTTGGAAAAATGTATAGGTAACAACCATATGAATTCTTCCTTAGTCGTGGATCAAAGCTAATAGAAATAAAGCTAGATAAAATTAGCTTGAAACTACAGTATAATCGTCCATTTGTTAAAAACAAGTTTCTCTGAACCTGGTAAAGGAATACTTTTATTGTCTGATTGGACGTACATAATGGAAGGGTATAAATATTGCCTATTGCCCTCAGAGTTTCTCAAAGAGACCATTTACAAGTAACAAGGATGTAGCATACAAAACGGCCAACCAGGTATTTCAGAGTTGACCTTCACATTCAATTCATTTCAAGGAGAAAAAATGCTGAGCAATATGAATCGTTTCATTCTGCACCGTAATAAACCTTCATCTCCTGATTCAGGGAAATTTTATGAAGCCTTGAACAGCGTGACTCCAATCCATCGTACACGGCAGTGAATATTTGTTTCCTGCAGCTGCCATAGATCCGAGTTCAGAATAAGGATAAGCCACAGTTGGAAAACACCTTGTTGGAAGTGTTCAAAAAAAAAAAACTTCTACTTTTTATGCAACATGCTGCTTGCCTCTTGCGTGGGAGTTTGTCTCATGACCACCAAACCATCAGAGCCCGAACGTCTATAGAATCATTCGCTTCACGGCTCCTCGATGTATGTTCATACCTCGCTTCAAAAGCTCTTATTGTGGCACATGTGCTATTAAGTATCTTTGGCAAAGGCGAATCGATCGTGCGGACATCTCTGTTTGTTGCATTCGGTGAAACAATATCGACACCTCGTGAGGAAACCCATGTTTTCTGTAAGCTGCAATTATGGTATTCCATGAGAAGGCGTCTCTTTCTTGTGAGCTTGAAACATACTTTTTCCAACGTCGGCCCATCTTCAACCATCTCGCCATCATCCTCCCTTATCGCTTGGAGGATTACTCACTGCCCAATTTGTAACTGCCACTTTAATTCTCCTGGTGACTCGCACAATGACTTGGACCACTCTAGGCTACACGGAATTCTCATGATGGATATCCATCGTAATATTTCCCATGCTTGGCAGTTTGATCTGATTTCTCCCATTCACGGAAGTTTGATCATGGTTTACCAAACCAATATTTCCACTTGGCGGTGCTTGCCTGAATCTCCCCACATGGAATTTCTTCTTTGGCTTGCCATCCACGAAAACCCACTTGGCATTCCAGCTCCGAATCCCCACATAACGGCTCGGCCAAATTAATCCACGGGCCCCGGCCTCAGCTTCGCCACACAACCTTGGCAAGATAGTAAAATATTTCCCATGCGCGGGATTACCTACTCGGTCTGCCATGATCGTGCTCCCGATTTTTTCTCCTGCCGAGTTTTCCTTCATCAGATTTGAGGATAACATTAAACTCTCAGTGCAAACATTTCAGCTGTAGCTTGTAAGGTGTGATAATTTCAACAGAAACCTTTATGCTTGCCAACCTAGTGACTCGTTGAAGATGCTCATATAATTGCAAAGCAAATTGTGCCTCATGAATATTCTGATATGAAACAGTTCCACCTCTATGAGATTCGCTTCCATGAGTTGCATCGTAAAACAAGTAAGGTCTCGATAGAGAATCTTTGTAATAAATTTCATCAAGTCTCCCGGTAACACTCTTACTGTCACTTAATCGATTTTCATAAAAATATCTTGAAGGAAAATCCCAAATTTGAGGATGCATTCGATGTTGAATAGATAAAAACATCGTTGGACGACCTGCTTGCTGGAAGTGCTCAAAAGAACTTCTGCTATACTGCAACATGTCAACTGCCTGTTCACCAAATGCTCGGCCGAGGAAGGTCTGAACAATGTCAGCGAAAATATATATACTGTATTCACTAATACCCTGGCCCGGCATTCTTGCTACCTCTGTGAGCTTACCATTGTAAAATTATTTTGAGTAGGCCTCCCAGTTTTGCATTAATCAATGAGCCCTGGAATTGTATCCTAGAAACCATCTTTAATGCATCCACACGAAACGAGTTGCCTTGAATTATCCATCATGCTTGATGAGTCCCATTGATAGGGCTCCATCACGTATCTCTATTTACGCAATGATCTCCATTCATTTTATGGCACTCTTGATGCCTTGGCTTGCATTTGAATCACCCTAGCTCTGCAGAATGTGTCCTAAAAGAAGCTCAACACATGATCTCCAAAATGAACGAGTCACGAAGATGAGTCGAACTCCTTATCTCTGCCTTCGCTTCCACCTGTGTTTGAACCTTTCCAATTCATTGAGACTTTATTGATAGCTCGAACTTTGACTCTCCCTGACTCGGCTTTAACTTCCGCCTGCATCGATCTCTACCGAGATCCTTATAGAGTTCCCTTCATTCATCAATTTTCAATGAGCTATATTTTGCATTAACAAGACCTCATCGAGCTCTTACAACTGAGAGTCTCTATCGAGATGACTATCAATTTGACACCGGGTTCTCTATCAACTCGACCCCGAACTCTTTACTGAGTTGAGATCAACTGGGTGCCTTTTGATACTAGGTGATCTCTCATATGTAATTTAAGAATTATTTTTAATTATTGCATCTCGATAATAACCGAAGGTGGGTTCTTGGGACTATTTTTTCATTTTGAATGTTAACACCTAGTCGCGTTGGCACATCACTCAAATAGGGAGCACTCACTCAAAGCATGCCAAGGTACCAGGTCCCTCTTTAGGGTTATTATAGCAAGATGGTAGCATGGTGAAGTGATAAGGACATATAGTTAGAAACTAATCCATCATTACATAATTATACCGAACCAGATCTATAAAGGCATGCATTTAAGTATAAATCATCAAGAAATCAATAGCATGTAATGATAACACATATAAGACACTTTGGTTCAGCCAATATTCTTCATATATTAAACATGACAACAATATAGAGGCTTGATACAATAATAGTCATGCACGCATGGATCTGTTACAATTATCCAGTCTCATGCACTCATGAATCTCTAACCCTTCAACACGGTATATCAACTAGGTGATTCATCTAATATATATAGGGTGGGGAACTTTCCCTTCACCACTAACTATGCCAAAAATAGGTCACACGCTAATAATAGCCACGTGTCATTTACAATTATAGCCATACATGCAAGTATGCTATCTATAGATCACTTATAGTTAACTAGAGTGATGAATCTATTCTTGGATTACTTCCATGCAAGAGTGCTTCGATATGATCCTCGAAATATAGACAAAGCATGGTGCGTAAGTCTCGGCATCGCTTTGTGTGTTCCACACACTAGCCTCTGAAAATAGACTTGATCTAAAAAATCAGCTAAGTCCCAAAGTTTGACTCTGCACCTCCGCACACGATGCCTTCCTATTCCTTCACGCCTTCGATCCCATCCTATTTTTCCGCGGACTCTGTGTGTGAGTTATGCTAAGTGTTTTATCTAATCAACATTACCCCACACTAATCTCATTGTCACCCGACAATGGTGATGTCCACAACTGAGTAAAGAATAGTTGAAATACAGAATGTTGAATGAATCTTACACAAAGAATAGAAAAGAATTAAAGAATCAAAGAATTATTCAGGCTTCAAGCTCCTCTGTTTCTTTCTGAAGTATCATCTCTGGATACTCCTCCTTTATGTCTGCTTCTAAGTTCTCCCACTCTATTAATGCCTTTTCTACTTTCTCTGGAACATCCACAATGATAGATTCTAGCTCATCCTGAGTTAGTTTTCCTTGCTCATTTTGTATTACAAGCATTATGCTTGACATAGATGTATGCATCCCTTCCAGCACATCCATCTTCTGAGCAATGAGTTTTCCAAGTTCATCTAACCTCTCTTTATGTGGTGCCTATGCCATGGCCAATGCCTCACACTTCTACTTTACCATAGTTAGTCATTCAGTGCAATGGGCCTAGTGTGTCATCCTTCATGGCCTTTTGCACCTCATTGTCTTCTGCTAGTGTTTTTACCCTTATTAGCGCATCTGGAGTTGTGCATATCATTAAGGCATGATCGAATTTCTTCAGCTCCTCTCGGAGTGCTTGTAGTAGGCCCTCATATGTAGCAATCTTCCTTGCTACTGTACAGCCTGTGCTTTTTCTACCTCTTCTGTTGGGTCCTTGGGCTGCTCTGGTATACATGCACCTTTTCATCCTCCAATACTAATTTTATCATTGTTTTTACGTAGTGCATCACAGAAGGAAATTCTTTTGGTACTGTGATTCCAAATGTAGGCGTACCTTTAGTATATCATCTCCAATTTCCTCCACCATACTAACAAAAGTCTCATATTTCATTTTGCTTAGATCCCTCTCCTGTACTAAACGCAGCTATTTCCACATCCTTTTCTTTTAGCTCCTCTGTCAGCACTTTAATTGTAGCATATTTGTCAATGTTTCTTCTAGCTACCTCAATAGATACTTTCACCAAGGCATTGCTTACCTGCTCATCCATCATAATAGTTGGTTTAATTGTCATGTGTTGGACTTCTGGTGCCTTCTTCAACCATCTAGATGCACATGATTCTTCACAGACATCAAAATCTGGTTCATCCATATGCGTATGCATCGACCATGAAAGTTTCTTTCATGTTTATAATGTCACCTTGTTCTCATCCATAAGCACCCATCCGAATAAATATTTTTGCGCGATGGTGCTCTGGAACCGAGCATGAACAATATCTCCTAGTCCTCTGCATACCCCATTATTTGTACCCTTACATCCTCACTTGTCCGATGGGACCTTGGCCCTTTTGGAATGGCGGCATCAAGGTTAGGAATATTGGTTGTATCCTCATCCTTGCCTTGTGTAGCTTCTGATTTCTCCCTTTCTTCCTCTCCATTCAGTTTTTCTCCTCCTCGTTCTGAGGCTCCTCTTCTACCCTATGATGGATTGGAGATGGAAGCACTTTCTCCTCAGACTCTTCCACTTCTTCATCTAGCTTGAGCTTTCTTCTTCTCTTCTTCTCCTCAGGTTCCTTTACCGGTGAGAGTCACGGTGACTTCCTTGTTGTCTGCTTGGGCTTCTCCTTGCGACCTTGTGCACTTGAACACCTTTCTAAACCTTTGGTCACCTGCCTGCTACCTCAGTATTTTCTTCTCCTTGTGAAGCCATCACGCGCTCCTCCTCCTGTCCGCCAGATGGTTACTTCCTCCTGCGCACCAAACCACCACTATCCTCATGCTCTTCATCCTCTTCCTCATCATCCTGCATGGGTTTAGAAGGCCTAGGTGCTTCGGGATGTTTTCCATAGTATGCTTCCCCTTTGGTGGTCCTAGGAGTGTGAACTCATTCTCTACATACTTATTATTTTCCATCTTTGGTTTAAGTTGGAGATATATGAGTGTGGCCCCGATATCCCCAATAGCAAGTGTTTCTGGTTTGATATTCAAAATCTCTGAGATAATACTCTCGTTGTAAGCATTCTTCCCCGGATATCCATACTTCTTTCACAAGGTGTGGTATTCATAATCCACCTTGTCTGCATTAAATACTAACCTCCTTGTATCAGTGAACCGATGAACAGAAGCTTGAAAATACCACGCTTTGTGAACACATATGGTAGTTTGCACTAGGGGCTCCATGATCCATCCACCATCGAAAAACATGCAATACAAAAGTGTTGGTAAATAGCAAACTGAGCCTACTTCCCCAATACCGAGGGCAACTCCTTTGGTATGCACCACTCCTCTTCAAAATTCACGCGAGCTGTCATACCACATCTCTCGCTCTCTCCTTTACCTATCTATCATAGACCCCTTGCATAGATACTTGCTGAATCTTTCAGCTGGAGACTTTTTATTCATGGGGTATTCCCATATATTTTCTTTCGGGCCATCCGGTACTCCAATCTCCATGAATACTAAAGAAAGTAAGACAAAACCAAAACTTATCTTACTTCTTGTGCACGCTTCCTCTACTATTTGTTCTATAATAAAGCTAGCAATGTTGTAAATAACCCCTTCTGACATGCACTTTGCCACATGCAGCCACATTGAGTTTACTTGTGACCAATGATCTTGGTCATTCAATTTCATAACTAGGTGTGCTACTTTTACTACTGGACAATCATGTAATTTGTCTATGTCCATTCCATGTGGTCCTTTCTGGTATCCCAACACTTTGTGTGTTTCCAATATGGCAACCTTGTCAGTTAGGTCATTTTTGATGTCCTCACCATCACCTTTAAACCTGTTACCATGGTAATTAAAATGGGTGTTAGTCTTACCCTTCACCTGCAAAAAATAGAAGAAGTCCTCATGGACTCGGCTCATCAACCACCTATATAATGGTGCATATTTCCTGAAGTATGGGAGCTCATATAATTGGTAAACACCAATCCTTTTCAATAACTTCTCCCCTGCGTCATCATATATCGGCATCCCATCACCAGTTCACCTGTCCATTCGGGAGTTAAGTAAATCATCCAACTTCTTTTGATTGTCCTTGGTTCAATGGTTGTACTCACTTATTTTGCTCTTTCGTATGTGGGAATCCCATTCCTGGCCCACAATTACTTCTTCAGGGTATTGCATCTCTGAAAAATTACTCTCAGGAGTCATCTCTTCCTCCTCTTCCACTACTACCTTCTTCTTTCCTTTTACTACTTTGCTTCCTTCTTTGGAGCCATTCTTCCCTTTGTGTTGTGTTTCTACACCTTCTTCTGTAACTCTTTAATGGTTTACTTCAAACCCTAACCCAATTCAATCATGCCCTAAATTGTAATCATGAAATCACATGCCCTAGCTCTGCTCTATCAATCTGCTTCGTTCAAACCCTTCTCCTACGGGGATACAAGCTTCTCCAATACATAGATCTACCTTTCACGCTTGGTTTCACCCTCTTCACACCTTGAATCACTTACTCAACTCTTCACACTTAGCTCTTCGTCGAATTCTCATAGTTGCAAGGGTAGAAATGAATTCGCATCCCATCCTTATATAGATTTTCAATTTTTGATGCATTAATTACTCCTCCACCTACCAAATATTTCTCATTTATTGCTCAATTTTTCATTTCCATGTGGTACATCTTCACGCCATAGCTATAACCTTCTAGCGCGCCTTCCTACCTTCTGGTCATAGACTTCTCTTTAGTGCATGCTCTCTAGCACCTGAGTACCTCATCACTACACCTTCTCCTGGTAGTTATCATGGCTGCCGCTTACCTCGCGTTATACTTTTCCTTCATTCATCTCCATCCTTGGTTACTTTTGAGAAGCAATCCTTTGTAAATCACCTTTAGCAGCTTACTTCCTCAACATCCGCAACATTATACCTTCCAATCTTCACAACATTATACCTAGGAGTCACCAACAATCCACCCCATACTAAAAGTATGTGTAGTCCTCTGTGCATCAACATGCTTCATATTGTAGTTAGCTTCATGCGCAAAGCACGCTTATTACACAAAAACAAGAACTAAATTGACAAAGCATAGCAATGATGAAAGAAACACATTAAGGAAATGTAGAAAGGAAACCTAATCTATCTAGCAACACTACCTTATTACAAACACCAAGAAGACTTATTTATAGTAGGGCTTCAACCTACTCCCGTTAAAGTAACCGGGCAGCCATGTTTCATCAATTGCTTCTAACTGGAAAGCACCTGACTCAAGTATGTGAGTTATAACATATGGCCCCAACCAATGCACCTTGAGCTTCCCTGGATGGTGCAAAAACTTAGAGTCATACAGAAGTACCATTTGTCTAACCGCAAGTTTCTTATCCCTGATATGCCTATCATGCCATGCTTTGGCGCACTTTCTCCTATTTCTGACTCCATCGTGCTATGGCCCGACACTCATCCAGTTGAACCATGTTCTCAATCCGTTCTTCCAAATCTTTCTCATCAGCTAGACCTCTAGCATGTGCAATGCACAAAGAAGGTAACATAAATTCTATAGGAAGAACAACTTCCACACCAAACACCAACTGAAAAGGTGTGGCTTTGTTCAATCTCTTATATGTTGTTCGGTAGGCCCAAAGAATAGCAGATACTTTTTCATCCCAATCTTTTCATCCCACATCACAAATCTTGGTCAATGTGTGGCTCAAAATCTTGTTGAAAGCCTCAATGCAGTTCCATTTTCCTGAGGGTGATAGGGTGTAGTCTTGTGGTGGGCAACCATAAACTCATCTAACAGAATTCAGATTGTCTCATTTAAAAAATGGGTGCCCCTATCACTGGTTAAACTTAAAGGACAACCATACCTAGTAAGAACATTTTCCCATAAGAACCTTCTTTTGTAGTCATTTGTACAGTCCTTTGTAGTGTTGCTTCTTCGCCCATCTCGTAAGATAATCTGTATAAGTAATGATATAGCGCGATCCAGTCCTACGCGCAGCTTGGTGAAATAGGCCCTACAAAGTCTATCACCCATTTCTCAAAGGGTTCTACACTTGTAATTGGTCATAAAGGCATCTCATCCCTCTATCCTGGTCGACCTAGACACTGACAATGGTCACATGCCTTACAATACTCCTTACAATCCTTATACAACATTTCCCACCACAAACCAACAAGTAGGATCTTTCACGCTTGTAGCATCACCTGCATAGTGGCCACCTGCAATACCACCATGGGCTTCCTCCATTATATCCTTTCGTTCATGCTCTAATACACAACAGCGTAACACCTCATCTCTGCCTAACTTGTATAAGTCACCACTGATTAACATGAATGGTGTCGCATGTATAGCAAGTTGCTTTTTCTCCAAGGACCTCATGCCTTCTAGTGCCATCCCCATCCTTAGGAAGAAACAATGTCCTCTAATTCCATTGGCATGCATTGTAACCTATACAACTATGCATCAGGCATGGTCTCTTCTATTGTTTGTGCTTCTTCACCTGATTGAACTCTAGACAAGTGATCCGGTCTAGAATTACTTTTCCCTAGTTTTACCACAACTGTAAAGTCAAACTCTTGAAATAAGAGTATCCATCTACATATGCACCCCTATAAGATGGATTGTTCACCAAATACTTCAATGCCATATGATCTTGTATAAAACACAAAAGGTGTGGCCAATAAATACTATCAAATTTGTGCAAGGCATATATCATGGACAAAGCCTCGTGCTCTGTAGTGGTATAATTTTGTTCTACAAGGGTCAACTTCCTACTAGCAAAAAAAATGGGATGATCAACTATACCTTCTCCAGGTTGAGCTAAGACAACACCAATGGCCATGCCAGAGGCGTCCATGTGAACATGAAAAGGTTTATCCCATGAAGGAAAGCATGCAAAGATAGGCATGGTAGTAAGTTTCTTCTTTAGTATCTCAAACATGCATTGTTACGACTCCCCCAATAGAATGTACCTTTCCCCTTGAGTAATTCTTCCAAGGGTGCGGCAAATTTGGCATACCCTTTTATAAACTTCCTGTAATACCTTGTATGACCCAAAAATCCACGCACCTCACTCTGACTAGTGGGTGCTTTCAAGCCTAAAATGACTACAACTTTAGTTGGATCGACCAACAACCCTTCCTTACAGATTATGTGTCCTAAAAGTATGCCAAAGGGAGTAGCAAAGATGCACTTCTTGATATTCAATGAGATACTCAACTATCTACATCTTTCAAACATTAAGCGCAGATTGTCACAATGATCCTTAATTAGCCCATAATGGTCCAATCATCAAGATAGACCTGCAAGAAGTTGTGAATAAAATCCTTGAATGCTTGCACCACTATCCTTGAGAATACAACAGGTGCATTCTTCAATCCAAAGGGCATCACAGTATAGGCAAAGCTTCCCCATTCAGTAGTGAAGGTGGTCTTTTCTTGATCTTCTGGGGCAATCCTAACCTGATGATACCCTAAGAACCCATCTATAAATGAATATATCTCACGCCCAACCACTCCTAATATTTCCTCTTGTGAATGGCGTAGGGAAAGGATCTGTAACACATGTTGCATTCAACTCTCTATAATCAACACAAATTTGAATCCTACCATCCTTTTTGATACTTATCACCATAGGACTGACCCATTCTGACTCATCCAATGGTCGAATGATCCCAGATTTCAACATCTTGTCAATTTCCTCCTTTACTTTCTCACACAAATTGGGATTCATTCGATAAGGTCTCTTCCTAACAGGTGTGCACCTTCCTTAAGCTTTATCTTCATTTCTCCAAGTGATTTATGCACACCTTTAAGTTCATGGTATCCTCTTGGGAATAAGTCCTCATAGTCTCAAAGTAACTCTATGATCTTTGCCACTTCTAACTCTGACCAATAATCCCCAATTATCACTTCCTTAGGTTCAACTTCTATGCCAATATTTACCTTTGTTGTCTTCATAGGTTCATGATATGCATGTGTATCTACATCTGCACTATCTAACACCTCACGTGCTCCATGTGAATGATCAACTTCCAAGTGCTCAACTTCCTCATCATCAATTATGTAAACCAACTTCCCCTTGTCTTTTTCCAGAGAAGCGTGCTCAAGTAGTATGGTATCATCTACTTCTTCCTCAAAACATGCCCCTGTCTCTGTCTCACCAAATAATTCCTGAATAAGTTCTTCCACTTTCCCACTATCTCCCATGGTTAAGTGCTTGATAAAGCTTAAAGCCTTGTTCACTGGTGGTGTAGATGAGAAGAATTCAAAATTTTGGATCATCCCTATAGTCAAATTCTGCCAATTTCTAGTGTCGCGATGTAATTCAACATATACATACCAAGCACATGCACAACCTTATAGAGTAGAATAAAACCGATGCACCCAAAGTGAGGGTGGTAATGCTTCCTGTCCTGTTGTCCAGAGTCTCTCACACTACTAGATATGATGCTGAATAGGTTGATCACCATGATAAGGGAAAATATTTGTAGGTGCATTACTTCTTGAAAACCTGGTTGATAAGGCGGTCCCAATCTCTCCCCATTCCAAGAGATTATCCCTGTGAACCACCCACCAACACACTGTTGTCCCATGTAAAGTATATGACAACATATCTTGTCTTTTAATCTGGTCAGCCTAGTTTTCCTCCATGGCCTGCAAGAATCCAGCCAGATCTTCGGATCTAGTATATCGGGTACTGAGCGACCTATACATTGGACAGAGCAAAAACCCTTTTTGCAAGCAACCACATGCTTAACTTCACGCCCCACCAGTTCATAAGTACCATGAGCCCAATTATCACAAGCAATACTGGTAGTATCATTGATTGACTGAGAATCTTCCCAATGAAGGATTCCTTCCTTAGATGGCTCATTGACCTCTGGGTCCCGAATAACGCGTATATAAATTTTGTTCAAGTCCTCTTCACTCAAAGGTTCCACATATGGTATGGATTTCCCATCTATCAATGGTATTATGACCCTTTCCTCCTTGTTCTCAAAGCTGATATACCCCTTGTTAAACCTCAAATCAGCATTGTTTGCATAACACCAAGGGCGCCCAAGAAAAGCTGGGAAGCTATCTACTTCCGCAAGTGCTAACACTTTGAAGTCTCCTATGAACTTGGCCCCTTGTATAGTGATAGATGCATCCTTCAAAACTCCTATGGGAGTAGCTTTTGTTCTATTTTCCATGAACAATACATTAGATGATGGCTGCAATGGAGGTCTCCCCATTTATACCCATGCATCCAATGTAAGTACATTCACTTCCACACCTGTGTCAATCAAAATATTGCTCAACAACCAACCATCACAACAATATTTAAAGTGATCTCCTAGTCATAGTCAATGCTATTGGGGGAGATTTGCATGGAGTATTTGTCTTCTAGTCTCAGTTCCCATGCACGAGTATTCCCCTTCAACCAATTTCCCAATAAAGGAATAATATTCTCCTGGCACAACATTCTACATACCTCTCTGATGTCATCAATATCAGATGGGGCCTTTTCTATCCTTATGCTCCAACTTCTGAGACTACTCTTTCAAACATTGTATTTCACCTTGAAGGCTTCTAAGGACCTCCATAGTTTCTTGATAGACTTCTTTCTGATGAGTTGGATCTGGATACCTAGCATGCAAAACCTCCTCCCTAGTGATTGTCGAAGCTTCTGTTGCAATACCTCTTTCATGTGTGCCACCTCAGCTCATGTGGTTATCTTGACTATTACTACCTCGGGTTCTGGTGTTAACTTGGGCATCCACTGATTCTCTACCACACACTAGATTCTAACCATCCATGTGCCTTTGTTTTCTTGCTTGTGCTGCTTATTGAGATGCTCATACAAGTCCAAACACTCTTCATAACTATGCCCCTTTCCACAAAATGAACAGGAAAATTATGCTGCAGGAATTCATGCCTATAATGGTCAGGTGAGCTGCATGTATAGAAATTTCCTCAAGGGAATTCACCTCTTCCCCCTCCTCAGCCTCATCTTCCATAACTGCCTTGATATCCTTGTCCTCTTCCATGACCTCCTTCAAATCTTCCGTCATTCCTGTCATAGCATGCTTGATTATAATCCCTATCTTGATGCTCATTCTTTCCTTTAGAACTATCAGCCACACTCACCTGTCGCACCCCAATATCAATGACATCATGGATCTGGCCAATCAATCTATAATCTTCAGTATCATGGGTTGTGGACCTACAAATTTTACAAAAAGAGGATACATTCTTCCTGATCATGCATTGTAGTAAGGGGTAGTGACTAGCATCATGATTCAAATGGAAAATCTCACAGTCTAATAGTAGTGAATGTACAGATCTGTGAGGGAAACTATCCTTGGTGTGGCCTTCCACTTCATAATTTGTACACTAGATTCCTGAGCGCGTCTCATGAGCTGAGTTTGCTGATAATTTCTCTAACTATTTTGCCATAGCTGTTATCTGAGCCTCCAAGAATGGACTAACTCCAGTGTCAATACTCCCAACTGCCTCAGTGCATAGAGTTGCTTCTAATGCTTCACATGGGTCGGTATAAGTCTTATGTGATATTTCTCTTCGAAATGGAGTAATCAATCCCCTAACAAACCATTGTGCATGCTTGACTTGCATGTATATCATAGGAGAGTTTAGATATAAGTGTTTTAAAATGGGCATCATACTCATGTACACTTTCAGTAGTGCCTTGCTTTATATCCTTAAGTGTGCTTATACTCTTCTACTCAAACTCTAGGATATGGAACTCTTTTAAGAAAGCATCTTTCAATGCTACATAATCAATACAAGTTTGATTGGGATCAAACTTCTTATACCAGCTGTGCACGCGTGCCTGTAACTTAGTAGCAAATCAACTTTCCTTACACTCAGAAGTCGTGATACCTTTCACATGCCATAATATTTCATACATATGAATATGTTCAAGCAAAGCATCCTTAATACCTCTCGTACTCTGGAAGACGAAGAGACATCTCCATATAAATGTTCTGGGGTTGATGCGGGCCTTGACCACTCGACCCAGAACCTCTTTGGTTTTCTCTACCTCTAAAACTACCCAAACCACCGGAACTAGAACTGCCCATACCTCCCGATCCTCCTCCTGAAGTTGTAATAGGGCCTGTAGATGCACTCACTTGTGTCCCGACAATGGTACTATACTGGACCCCTACATTCTGTGAAGTAGTCCCAGTTCTAGAGGTGAATCCCACATTCATGCACTCATATTCATTGTGCATGTAGATGAGATGACGATCCATCCTAAAAATGTACCCTCAAATAATAACAAAGTTGTTTGTCTTTGTTATTGATGTACGTGTTGTCGAATTGTTTCTTCTCTTTCACTTCCTAAATGAAAACTTTGTTTACCTATTTTACTAGATAGTTTGAAAAACCAAGTGCAAGGGCTAGGTCAGTAGGTTGGCTTAGATGCGTGTATGTAGCCCATGTCATATCTGCTAGCATGCTTCCGTGAGGCCGAAGAGGGTTCTCTATCATGTTTTCCTAAACGGGGAGTTTCGATGCTCTAGCTCTTATTCATCCTCATGAGCCTCAAATCCTCCAAAGTATGTCTTCATCATGAACCATCTTGAAAACAACTAAAAAGAGGTCCCAAAAATGGAACTAATGATGCAACCTAGAATTCTCAGATAACACCTAGTCACACTGACACATCACTCAACATAGGCTGAGTGCTCACCCGAAGCACGCCAAGGTACCAGTTCCTCTTTAGGGTTGTTGTAGCAGGATGGTAGCATGGTGAAGCGATAAGGACATATAGTTAGAAACTAATCCATCATTACATAGTTATACCAAACCAGATCTATAAAGGCATGCATTTAAGTATAAATCATCAAGAAATCAATAGCATGCAATGATAACACATATAAGACACTTTGGTTTGGCCAATATTCTTCATATATTAAACATGACAACAATACAAGGCTTGATACAATAATAGTCATGCATGCATGGATCTGTTACAATTATCCAATCTCATGCACTCATGAATCTCTAACCCTTCAACATGGTATATCAACTAGGTGATTCATCTAATATATATAGGGTGGGAACTTTCCCTTCACCACTAACTATGCCAAAAATAGGTCACATGCTAATAATAGCCACGTGCCATTTACAATTATAGCCATACATGCAAGTATGCTATATATAGATCACTTACAGTTAACTAGAGTGATGAATCTATTCTTGGATTACTTCCATGCAAGAGTGCTTTGATATGATCCTCGAAATATAGACAAAGCGTGGCACGTAAGTCTTGGCATCGCTTTGTGTGTTCCGCACGCCAGCCTCTAAAAATAGACTTGATCTACAAAATCGGCTAAGTCCCAAAAGTCTGACTCTGCACCTCCATGTGTAACACCTTCCTATTCCTTCACACCTTCGATCCCATCCTGTTTTTCCATGTGGACTCTGTGTGTGAGTTCTATTAAGTGTTTTATCGATCAACAATGCAACTTGTTAAGTTGACATACATGGATGTTCTTTTATATAACATGTATGGCTCACTAAATGGTGTTAATGAAAGTATAACTTAACTATCATGAAGTGTGAAATGAAAAAGGGTATAATAAACCCCAACACTTAAACAAGAAAGAGGAAGGTTCATCACCTCTTGAGCAATACCTCCATAGGTTTTAAACAAATGTATGGTACATAAGATCGTTAATAAATCTAACTTCATCTCTATGAAGTCTACTATAATGGAACCTATTTTGGATCTTAAACACACCATGAATGGTTGAGTTGTACTAAGTAAATCATATGATGGATGTTGTTTCTATTTTCAATTAACTAAATGTTAAGCAAAAAGTTAATGAACATAAAATTAATCCTAAGTTTATGAGTTTCGTATTACATTAACAACTCAATTAGGGATGACAAACTTAAGGGTTGTTGGAATTAGGGTTAAGCAGGGTGGTTGTAATTTGAATCTTAATTAAGAAATAAATGGGTGTAAATGACCTCTTCTCGAGATGTGTACATCAAGATGGGTAGTTATGTCGAGATGTTGGCACACGCCAATTGTAAGACTATACCTTCATGAAGGATAGGGTCTTCACGAGGATACAGTGTTGCAATTGACATGTTACAAAACCCCTCAACATTGGTTCATTTAGATCTACTCAAACCTGGACTTGATCTTATTTTATCTCTAGGTCATATTAGGAATGTGATTTAGTACAAAAAGTGATTCATGATGACTTAGGATAACTAGACACACCCAATTGACTTAGGTTGATTGAGTATGTCTATATACCCTTAGTCATCACGAATGGGTTCCTATACTAAATCATGTTGCTAACCAGATCTAGGGTCAAACCTTAAACAAGTGAACTAGATAGAAGTCAGTAAGACCATTCTAGCTAACAGAGGAGTGGGGTGAAGGACGTATTCTATTAGATGAGTATGCCATCTAGGAATATTAACATGAATAGTATGTTGGAAATATTTGGCCAAAGTATCGCAAGCTATTGGTTATGTTTTCCTATGTCACCTAGTTTAAGAAATGAGATTTCAAATGAATATTGGTAACAAACATTTAGATAGGTTTCTTAAATAGAACACTCAATACCTAGAATAGGGTAAGAGAACCAAGTATACTTAGTATACATGTAGTATTCAATACTTTAAGTTAACATGAGAGATTGGTTGGAAAAATAAGTCATGAAATGAG
Source organism: Taxus wallichiana var. yunnanensis (assembly GCA_018340775.1). Classification (NCBI taxonomy): domain Eukaryota; kingdom Viridiplantae; phylum Streptophyta; class Pinopsida; order Cupressales; family Taxaceae; genus Taxus; species Taxus wallichiana. Next base: position 43,929,520 of record CM031236.1, read on the forward strand.
AGATTAGTAGTTCACCGAGTCATTTATAGCTGCATATGGTTATTTATTATGAGATTGATTGGCATGGAATGTGTGTTCTAAATTATGATTATTTAGAACAGAGAACATTATGCAAAAAAAATTCCTTTATTTCTAAAGTCTTAAAATGGGAATGTTACATCTTGGTATCAGAGCTGAAGGTTGTAGCTCTTGGACCTATTGTGTCCATAATCTAATAAAACTTAAATTTTCTTGTTAACAAAAATGGTTAGAATAAGAGGAAATGTTACAAACAACCCACCACCTGTGGAGAAGCGTAAAACTACCCAAAAACTCGATGAGATCCTTGTTGCCATATTAGACACAAGAGATCATTTGGTTGTACTTGAACAACAAGTAATGGGAAATGAGGAGGAAGAATATGTTGGTAATAACAATCAGCCACCTCCTGTGGACAATGCCAATTTGGGGAATTTAGGTGTTGATAACAATAATGTAAACATACATGATCAACCGAAAATAAAAAGGCAAGGTGTGAAATAAACTCACTAATGATATCAAAAGGATAAGTCCACCTAAGTTTGATGGCACCACATTAGGAGATGGAGCTGAAAATTGGATCGCATGAAGTGGAGAATTACTTTGCATAAGGAATTTCTCATAGGAAACAAAGGCAATATGGGGAGCATATCAACTATTCCATTAAGAATCTTCATGGTGGGATAGCCATAAGGCTGAGTTGAACATTGATGAAACAAATATTACTTGGGATCAATTTAAAAGCTATTTTAGGCAATGTTGGCTGCCACAACTTTACTATGATTAGAAAATGACTAAATTTCATAACTTAGCCCAAGGAAAATTAATTGTAACAGAGTACTGGGAATGGTTTACCAAACTCCTTAAGTATGTACCTCAGTATCAAACTGATGAGAAGTTCAGGATATGGAAATTTATCATGGGACTAATCCCATTATAGGGGGAGAGGTGGATGTTCACAGCCCAACCACTATGGAAGGGGTTGTTGAAAAAGCCATAAGGTAGGAATAGAAATTAAAGGCAATTTCTACTCATAAGGAGGAATTTAGAAAGAAAGTTCCAAACTCCTCTTCATCATCTCTTACACTTAAGAAAGGACCATGGAAGAAGTTTGGTATGAAAAATAATTTTACAACAGATAATAATAAGAAAACAACAAATAATCATGCTGCTAATGTACGAAATAACTTTGCCAAGAACAATAATAACATGGAAGTCCTATGGAGGTCGAATGGTAACTTTAAGGCTAGAAATAAATTTGAATCTAAAAAGTGACTTATATGAGGCTGTTACAATTGTGGCAAGGATCATTACGTAAATCAATGTCCTTTGAAAAGGATGACCATAATCAACAACACAAGATACATGCTGCAGTAGCTGACAAACAGGCTGAAAAGCAAGTCACACCCATAGAGGTTTCGGGTAAGTTATTTGGCATACTTGTAACTATTCTTTTCGATACTGGAGCTACTAAATGTTTTATTTCTAGTAAATTAACATCAAAATTAACAAGAAAAGATGGAAAAATGGATAAAACATGGGTTGTACATTATGGAAATAATGTTGTTCATATAGTTAGTATGTGTCTTTTTGGGGAAGTCCTTGATTTACCTAGTTTTTCCATAGAAGTTGATCTTTATGTTGCTCCTTTGGGGTCTTATGATGTAATCATAGGTGTTAATTGGTTAGCTAAGCATAAAGAAAAAGTTGACTATTTTGAAAAACATATTAGTTGTTTAGATGACTTGTAGAAAATAGCAGACATTTAGGGTGTAAATGTGAAATTTTTGTTAGGAAGTTATTAGCTATGCAACTTAAAAAGGCCAAAAATAAGGGTTGTACCTTATATGCAGTAAAAAAATATGAATCTACTAAGGAAAACAATGATTTCTTATAACGTTATCCACTATTACAAAAATTCAGTGATGTGTTTTGGGAAGAATTACTTCTCCCACCCAAACAGGAATTTGCATTCGAATTGAAATCAAACCTAGAATTAAGCCTATTTCTATGGCACCTTATAGGATGAATACTATTGAATTAGTAGAGCTTAAGGCCCGGTTTCACAAACTTTTATCAAAGGGTTTGATTAGACCGAGTGTCTTACCTTGGGAGCATCGGTCATTTTTGTGAAAAAAGAAAAATGGTACACTTAGATTATGTATCGATTATGTCATGGGTCTTGTTAAACTATAGGAATTTTTACAAAAGGATCATGTCATAGAATTACAAAAGTAGAAAACTCAAGTTACATGAGCTGAATTATGCTCCACATGATCTAAGATAGATCTTTGCCATTGTTCATGCACTTCAAGTTAAGGAGGCATTATTTGCTCAAAACCTTTTAACTAAAAATTGATCATCTTGGGCTGAAGTATATTTTTACTTAGCCAAATCTAAATTCAAGACAACAAAGATGGTTAGAGTTTTTATCTTAATATGATTTTAAAATAAGTTACATTAAAGAAAACTTGGAAAATAGGGTAGTGATGCTCTAAGTATTCTAGGAAGCACATTTATGCTCTTATAATGTTGAGAACACAATTTAAGGATGAGGTAAAAGGAAGTGTTATAGAATCTTTCTATGATACTTATTTTAAACATGTAAAAAGGAACACTTTTAGATCCCTCTAAAATGTGAGATATAAGGGTTTTCACTTTGATAATGAAGGAATCTTGCATGGTTTGAAAATATGGTATACATACCTTTAGGAAATGATTTAAGAAATAAATTATTAGTTGAATTTCACAATTCACCTTTCTCTAGACACCTGGTATTACAAAGATGCTTGTGATATAAAAAATAATATTTAAAACTTTGAAAGGATGAAAATCAGGACCTATTGAGTTTGTGACACCAATGCTTTACTGAATGTGCATGAGTTAAAGTCTGAACATATGCATTTAGCTAGTTTATTGTATCCTCACAACATACCATAGTAAAAATGGAAAGTGATAAGCATGGATTTTGTGCAAGGGATTACTATGTAAAGAAATAAACATGATGTTATTTTAGTTGTTGTTGATAAACTAACAAAGGTAGCACATTTTATTATTGGTAATCTTAAGTATGATTCACCTATTTTAGCAAAAAAATTTGTACATGAGAACATGTTTTGATTACATGGAGTACTTGAATTAGTCATATTTGATAGAGATCCAATGATGACTTCAAGATTTTGGCAAAACTTAATGCAACTCTAGGAACTAAGCTGAATTTCAGTTCTCGTATCATCCGAAACGGATGGGACATAAGTTACAAAAGAGTTAATCAAGTTTTAGAGGATATGTTGATGCAAATGTATTGCATTATCAACAAAGATAAATGGGAAGAGTACCTTTAAGGATTAGTTGAGTTTGCATAAAAATAACACATATCACACCTCTCTAAATATGGCACCTTTGTAGATCATTATATGGAAGGAAATGTAGAACCCTTGATAGTTGGGACATCATTAAAGATAGAGAGGTGGTTGGACCTAAAATCCTTACGAAAGATTCAAAGAAGCAATGGATAGGAAGAAGAGTTATGCTTTGACTTGAATCGGGTTGATAGGAAATTTGAACTTGGTGAGAAGTTCTTTCTTGAATGTTAAAGTTAAACCAAAAAAGAGTTCTATAAATTTTGGCAAGGCTACCAACTTATCACCTCGTTATGTGGGACCCTTTGAAATTGTTAAAGTAATAAACCCCGTAGCTTATCATTTAACATTACCTCCTACTTTTTCATGAATGCATGATGTTTTACATATTTCTTTGCTTAAGAAATACATTTCAGATTTATCACACATGTTAAATTGGAATTCCTTGCAGGTCCAAGACCTAGGAATAATCATGGTTAAACCTATACAAGTGTTGGAAACTCACTAGTTGCACTTAAGAAATCATGAAATAAGACAATGTAAGGTCCAGTGGGATCAGTTTAACAAAGAAAGTGCACCATAAAATAAAGATATCTGAAAGATCCAAGCTTTAATATTTCTTTGAACAAGATTGATTCTATTGACTGATGAGTTTAAGCTTTTATTCTTTTTATGTTAATAAATATTAACCAAGTTTTAAAGGATATTTCATATTTAAAATAAAACTAAATGTAAATGCTGATTTTGGAATTCTAAAACCTAGTTTTGTTTGGAACATATGAAAGGTAATAAAATAATTTGATTTGTCCTTGATGTAAATTGTGTAACCAAGTAAATCATCAGGACAATGATTCTTTTAGGAGGGAAGTATGTAACATCTTTGAAAAACTGATTAAAATTTTTCCTCTTTACATTAAATTGATATGTGATTTTTCCTAAGAATGTGTATTCTTTCGATTGTTTAAAATCATGCTTGACTGATGGGTAAATTATTCTATTCTTGGATTCATTTTCTTAAAAAAATGTTATTTCTTAAAGGAATCCATTAGGTTATAACCTCGTTATGTAATGTTGTTTGCAAATTTATCTATCTCTATATAGCAAAAGCATTACCTCTCAATTCCATTGATCACAAATGCATAATTCTTCTTATCTGATCTGTATGAAAAACCAACATTCATAAATTAAAGGAAGTAAGGGACTGAGTCCTTAAATGTACACAATTTTATTGATCTTTCTTGGAGGTCCTTGCTCTGCATTCTGCTATAAATAGTGTGCTTAGATCTTCTTGTTAATCTCTTAGGATGCTTAATGGCGTAAAAAGGATAGAGGTCTACTTCAAGACTATAAAAGGTAAAACCTAAGTCCTAGATCTTTAATATCTATCCTAACAGATTCTAACCTAAGGTAAATTAGACCTACCTTAGATCTATGTCTACACTAATCCTATTGCATCCTAATCTAAGTTGTATGTTATATAAGTGTGGGATTTGGAAATAACCTAAGATAATGATAGGTTTATTTCTAACCTATTACCTAATACTAAATTACTATGTGGTATGGCTTAATCTATGATGGCTTGTTACCTATGGCAATATTAAAATGACCTAAGGTGAATACTTTCTATCTAACCTAAGGTCGGATCCTAAACTAATGTTTATTTAACCTAAACTAATGTAAGGATGGAAGGGGACCTAAGGGGTCACATGGAAAGTGTAAGGTGGTGGCGATGCAGTTTCTAAGTCATTTATGTGATTTGATTTTGAATTTAAAAATTGTGGTACTATCAGTTTTGGTAGAGGCATGGAAATTAGAGGGAATCCTAGTTGGCATCATCACTAGAGTTAAGTGATGCATGCTATTGTTGAAATTGGACTCACTAACTTTAGATGGCGGTGGCGTGGAGATATAGGTGGGAAAGTGGAGTTTAATGGCATTAATGATCATCGGTTTTGGAAAACAAACCACCTTAGAAACCATGCGAGTGGATTTCTTGGGGGTTGTTTGGTCTTTCATGCATTTTAATTTTTTCTCTGCATGGAGATATCTAGTTCTTTGAACCAATAGTTTTGTTTTCAATTTGTTTCTATTTTTAGCTCCTTTGGACTATTTTGATCCAATGGAGGTATAAGAGGCATATGAGAAATAAGTTTTGGTTTTTGACTTCATTTGGAGAAGAAGGAATTGTGGAGGCTTAGCTGAAATCTTCTTCGAATCAACAAAAGCACTATCAGGCATGATAGGCTCTATCCATTAAGTTGTTCTAATTTTCTCTAAAATGTCTTCATTAAAACAACTCTGCTCTCATGAAATAAATGGGTTTTTATTTTGTTATGGTTACCATGCAATCTTGCTTGAAAATTCTTTGTATTTCTTCTAAAGAATCTCTACTTGATAAAGTAGGAAATGGGTTGTTTTCCTATTTATTTAATGGTGAATCACACCTTAAATCTGGTTGTGACTTGAGTAATGTTGAACATGTGTGAATCTTGCTTGTCTGCTTGAAAGGGGTTTATGGAAATATAATGTTTCTTTAAGTTTTGAACTGGGTTTGTTTGTTTTGGTTGTTAGAAGGTAAAAGAATATCCTTCTCTGTCACATATTTGTTTTGTTGAAGTTTTGTTACTCCTGTTGGAACTGTATTAATATGGATACTTTGATTTAGAGTTGTGTGAACTCAAATTTGTATAGAAAATAGTAAATGAGTGACTTCTTCTTGAACTTACTATATAAAATTCTCATTTCTTCGAATCCGGTATTTGATGGAAGCTGGGTTGATAATGGGTGTTTGGATTTTCTATTTTTATGGATTCAACTTGTATGGAAACAAGAATGAATGTTTTATTAATCCTCTTATCTTTTTAGTTAAAAATGAGTTGCTTGAATTAAGTTCTTTTATGGAAACTATGTGATAATTGTTTCTTGGACACTTAGATTTTGAAGTTATCTTGTTGAGAATATTTGTGTGTGAAGTCTTCTCTTTCTAAACTTATATGTATTGGGTCTTTCTTTAAGTCTTTGGAAGACTGAACTAAAGGTTAATAGATGAAGTCCTATTTGGTTGAGGATATTTTGAGAGTTGGCTTTGTCTGAGTCAATATTTGGGTTATTCACGTAGCTCTTTTGAGCTTGCTAGATGTCGATCTTGTTGTCTACTCCACTTTTGAGTTAGATGTTGTTGATTAAACATACTTGTTCCTGATCTGGGTTAACCTCTTAAGTAACTTACTAGAGTAAACTTGTTAAATCCTTCCTGTTGTGGTATCGTGAAGCTTTAAGGAATGTATATTCATATTTTTGGTTGACATTTTGTGATCTGGAACTAACCAAATTGGTTCTGAATAAAGGGTTTTCTAGACTCTTCAATTTCTTTGATCTCTGAGTAAGATTGGAAGGAATAATACCTTGTCGACTTAGTAGAGGTGTGCAGTTGAACCTGTCCATAGAAATGTAATGAAAAGATATTTTATCATCTCTATTGATAGCTTGTGCACTTGTAGCTAAGCCATGTCATCTTGTGTTGCACCTTCTTTGAAATTGAATCACGATGGATCTTTCTTTGTCCATTCATAAGATGTATTTCCCTCACCTCTATGAGGATTCGAATGTGAGTCTTTCTCACCAATTTTTGCACTATCATCTTGAAGGAATGGAAATACTATGGTTCCTTTGACTAAAACTTTGATGATTTAGAATGACTGTTGAAGGTTGTTAATTCCCTATAAGTTGTTTAGCAATTCTTGTTATTACATCTCTTTCTTGATGAGGATAGTAATACTATTACTACTTTTTCTTCATGTTGGGTGAACCTTATTTAGAAAACCTCGACTTGCATTTTTCAGTATGATTCAGTTTAACAAATTTTCGGTGCATGATTTCTACATTTAAAATAGTTTAAGGATGTTATGATTGGGTTTGTACCAATCCTTTTACGACCATCTTTTCTTATGAAGGAATGTTGGAATCCTCCTCTAATCATGTCGATTGACTCCTTTCTCTTTTATTCTCTGAGGTAAAGATTCATCGCTGCCTCCTTTGGAAACTGTAAGAGATTATGTGTTGTATTCTCTTTTCTGAGTTGTGAAATGATATTCGGATTAACCGAATTAGAAGGGAAGTTCTAATTTTTATCTCATTTCATCCTTCCCTCTTTTGTGTAATTTATTATATATAGATTGGATCGGTCTATTGCATTACTTTTAGAATGCATCGAGTAGTTGTTGATACTTCTCTCTTATTCACTTGATTTGTATTGAAGGAATTAACGTTGTTTTGGATCATTAATGTTATATGCCTTTTATTGAGGAATATTTTCCTAATTCTAATGTGTGGCCTAACTTGAGAGCTTAGGTTATATCATGGACTATGAATTTGGGTATAGCATCTGAAATGAGAATCTCTTATTTTTATGTTGTAGATGATTCATCCTAAAACCTTTCAAGAAGCTAGAATTTTCTTGGTTGTAGATGTCTTTTTATGGAATTTTGTAATGTTGAGTTTTTGGTTCCTACTTCATAAAGTAACTCTATGTTTGGAAAATAGTGAGTTAGTTTTTGTATTACTAATTCAGATTGAATTATGTAAGAAATAAGTAGTAAGTACTTTTATTTGATGTAGATAAGTAATTTGGTTGAAATATTACTTATCTAATATAATGTTGTAAAGTGTTGATTATATCATGATATTTTCTTAATGTTATTTTAGGCTGATCAATTTTCTTCTTTTATGGTTGTTATTACTTATGATTTATCTGTTTGCTTGGCTTTACTATTTCATAAAAGTAGAGTTGGTTTTATGAAACAGTTAGTTGAAAGCACATCATTTTAATGCTTAGTGCTTATCATGCTCAGTTCAATGAACTGACCCGTGCTAGCAATTTTTGTAGATGGACTTTGTAAGTGATAAAGGAAGGCAATAACTTATATGATGTATTGGTTGCTTAAATTCTAGATCTTTTATAGAGAAATCTGATTCATTATTGAAATGTACTAAAAGAAGAAAAGTTGTATTCTTTAATGATCTTGATGTTGGTTGACATGAAATATGTCTGAAATTCATGGTCTTGTAAAATATGTATTTTACCATGATGAATTGAAAAATATTTGGAGTTACTTAAACTTGTTATGTCATTTCTCTTGTGCATTATATGAAGGAAATTTGTAATCTTATCTTCGTTGTTTCCATTCTTACCTGATTTGATCCTTATTTCTGTTGATCATTAAATGAGTTGGAGGGATGGGATTTAATTACAATATCCCTTAAATTGAATGCAACTTGTTAAGTTGGCATGCATGGATGTTCTTTTATCTAATCTGTATGGTTCACTAAATGATGTTAATGAAAGTATAACTTAACTATCATGAAGTGTGAAATGAAAAATGGTATAATAAACCCCAACACTTAAACAAGAAAGAGGAAGGTTCATCACCTCTTGAGAAATACCTCCATAGGTTTTAAACAAATGTATGGTACATAAGATTGTTAATAAATCTGACTTCATCTCTATGAAGTCTACTATAATGGAACCTTTGTTTTGGATCTTAAACACACCATGAATGGTTGAGTTGTACTAAGTAAATCATATGATGGATGTTGTTTTTGTTTTCATTAACTGAATGAATAAAAAAATGTTAATGAACATAAAAGTAATCCTAAGTTTATGAAGTTCTATATTACATTAACAACTCAATTAGGGATGACAAACTTAAGGGTTGTTGGAATTAGGGTTAAGCAGGGTTGCTGTAATTTGAATCTTAATTAAGATATAAATGGGTAAAAATGACCTCTTCTCGAGGTGTGTACATCAAGATGGGTAGTTCTGTTAGATGTTGGCACATGCCAACTACAAGACTATACCTTCGTGAAGGCTAGGGTCTTCATGAGGATACAATGTTGCAGATTGACATGTTGTAACACCCCTCAACATTGGTTCATCTAGATCTACTCAAACTTGGACTTGATCTTAGTTTCTCTCTAGGTCAGATTAGGAATGTGATTTAGTACAGAAAGTGATTCATGATGACTTAGGATAACTAGACACACCCAATTGAATTAGGTCGATTGAGTATGTCTATATACCCTTAGTCATCACGAATGGGTTCCTATACTAAATCATGTTGCTAACCAGATCTAGGGTCAAACCTTGAACAAGTGAACTGATAGAAGTTAGTAAAGACCATTCTAGATAACAAATGAGTGGGGTGAAGGACATATTCCATTAGATGAGTATGTCATCTAGGAATAGTAACATGAATAGTATGTTGGAAATCTTTGGCCAAAGTATCGCAAGTTGTTGGTTACGTTGTCCTATGTCACCTAGTTTAAGAAATGAGATTTTAGATGAATATTGGTAACAAACATTTAGATAGGTTTCTTAAATAGAACACTCAATACCTAGAACAGGGTAAGAGAACCAGGTATACTTAGTATACATGTAGTATTCAATACTTTAAGTTAACATGAGAGATCGGTTGGAAAACCGAGTCATGAAATGAGAGATTGGTAGTTCACCGAGTCATTTACAGCTACATATGGTTATCTATTATGATATTGATTGGCATGGAATGTGTGTACTAAATTACAATTATTTAGAACAGAGAACATTATGTTAAAAAAAAATCTCTTATTTCTAAAGTCTTAAAATTGAAATGTTAAAAACAAGGGTAAAATTCCTTTCAAATGTTTTTCTTGTGGTAAAGTAGGTCATTTTTCTGCTAAATGTCCTCATAGACATGATAAGAAAGGAAATGATGATCATGATAGTGATCATGAGAAGAAAAATCATAAGTATGATAAAAAGAAAAAAGGGTTCAAGAAGGGTGATTTTGAGACGGAGGGTAAGAAGAGTTTCTATATCAAGGAATATACTTATTCCTCTAAAGAAATTAGTGAAGCTAATGGATATGATCCTAAGATTTAATTTGATCACAAATATATAGGTGATGAGGTTATTTTCATGACAAAGGAAGCCATGATATCCTTTAGTGGAGGTTCTACCCTGTGGGGTGACCTTACACATGATTCTTGCAAGGTGAATGAAGGAGATGATGATTGTTTGAGGCTTGATTTTGTATATGTCCAATCAAAGCTGGAGCATACTTAAAATAACAATAATAAATTGATTTCTCAAGTTAAGTAATATAAGGCAAATATTTCAGAACTTTAAGGGAAACTTTGGGCTATCACTGAAAATCTTGATGAAAATGTGAGAAAGATAGAAATGTAAATGAGTAACATGACTCTTAGTTTACAATATAAGGAAGAAGAAGTGATCACCCTTAATAAATAAATATTAGATGTTCTAAATAAGGTGAAATAATAGCATAAATTTTAAGAGAGTTCCAAGGCTCTTGATGATGTCTTGAGAAATCAGAAAGATGCGGTGAAAAAGCTAGTTTAGGCTTCGAATATGAAGTCAAGGACAATAAGGTGAAGTAACAAGACTTGGTTTCATGAAAATATATAGGTGAATCAAGCACCAAGGAAGGAAATAAGGTGCCACTCATCAAGGAAAGTGAGAAGACCAAGTCTATTAGGAAACCTAATGCCTCAAGGTATGAAAGAACTTTCAATGGATATTTTTATACTTGTAATGGTTTTGATCATAGGTCAAAAGAATGTAGAAATCCTACTAGGGATGCTCATCCATGGAGAGAGACAGTAGGAGTGAGAAAGATAAGAATTTGATATGGATTAATGGATTTTTATTTTGATTTTGTTTTACGAGGACACTTAGTATGATGTGTCTTGTTTTTGGATGGGGGTAGATTCATAGACGTTGTATGGTATTGAGACATTGTAGGGAAATTGTGAGGTTGGTAAGATATAGGATTGATATAATTAGATGATGGATCAGATCCCAAAATAGAAGAGGAGGGATTGATAGTATATGAATGTGTGACAAAATGTTGAGATAAAGGATGAGGTCCTAGGATCCATGGTAAAGGTGAAATTGTAGAATTGAAATATTTAAAGTCTGTGAGAGAGGATGGGGTCCCAAAATGGATGGAAAGTTTGAGACATTAGATGATGTGTAATTTGGCTTTGTAATTTTTATTTTAGGTAAAGGAGGGGGTTTTACAATATATGATGAGGATGAGACAGTGGGTGTGATAGGTTTTGATTCTATAACATTTATGTTAGATAGAGGAGAGGGATTCACGTCAAGTGACGAGGGTGAGGTCATAAGTTTGATGGTATTTTATTTAGGAAAAGGTTCTAGGATAGATGGAAAGTGAGGAGCTATAGATAGGATTGGGTCTAATTCAGATGAGGGAGGTGTTGTTTCTAGACATAATTATGGTGGATTATGTAAGCTTTCTAATTCTTTGATCGGTTTATAGGATAATTAGATGTCATGATCTTCGATTATAGATTCCTCCTCAGTAACAAATTCCAACATGGAATATAAAGGTTGTGAGGAGGTAATAGATGATTTTAAAATGGACACAGGTAATGCCGATGTGTGAGGATCATCAAAAAGAGGATCCAAGGGTTCTAGGCCTTCAAGTGGAGGTGCTAGTGATGAAGGGGTCTCCTCATGGGGAAAAACATATGTAATAGTGTTGATGGTATGACTTAAAGGATATAAAATATCTATATGGAATGATTCTATCAAAGGGGTTATATCGGGAAGACTAGTAAAGTCATCGTATGTGGTAGTTTCATCTAAATTATAGGAAAACTTAAGAGAATAAGATGAAATGTTTGTAGGTTGAGGATTGAGATGGCCTTCTTTGAGGGCTTCATTTTATAATTTATTCACCTTGGAAAAGGCTTCATCGAAGGTCCGAAATGCATGGATCTGAAGAGTGGATGATATCTGATGAAAACATGATTGAGAAAACAACTCAATTAGTTCTAATTGCGGCAGTGGAAAGGAAAATTTATTAATAGTGTTTTTCCATCTAGTGACAAAATCTCCAAGGGATTCATTTTCATATTTTTTGATAGTAGAAAGGTAAGAAATGGTGATTTTTTGAGTAACGTTTATAAAAATTGATTAAGGAATAACATAGCTAATTGTGTGAAAGAGACCAAAGAATGTCGAGGAAGGGAATTATACCAATCCAAGGCAAGTCCTACCAGTGACATGGGAAAGGTTCTGAGAAGAATATCTTGATCATGGATAATGAGATAACATGAGTTTCTAAAGGATAGTATGTGTTGTTGTGGGTCCTCTTGGCCATAGAAAAAAGTAAATTCAAGTGATTCCCAATGGAGGATAGGACTTATATAATACTAATGGGTGGATGGGTTCATTACAAACCTGATCATAAGTGAGGACGTGTTTGGATCCCTTGGTAGCAGATTCTAAATTGTCTAATCTATTTGAAAAGTCTTGCAAAGGATCATTTGTGGGAGTAGATGTGAAGGAAGTATTAATAAGAGGATGTGATTGATTTGGATGATGAGGATTGAAGGTAGGATGATTTTTTTGTGGATCAGTTTGATGTGGAGTTTGGTAAGGGGTAGCTTGAGAAGATATTGTTTGTAAAGTGGGTTGTGATAAAGGGATGTGGGGAGATGTGGAAAAATATTGAGTATGTTGTTGTTGGATGAGAGGGATTGATTGAGATTGAGTAGGGATATTTGTATGGGTTTGGGATGTCTAGGATACCAAAAACAAGATTGAAGTAGAGATGGATTGATTAGATGAAGGATAGGGAATATTAAGATTCTAATGTAATTGTGATGAAGGAGAGGTTGTGGAAAAGACTGTTTGATTGGACAAGGGCTGGGAAGTGATAGTTTGGAAATAGCTTGGTTGTAAAGAATAATCATAAGTTTGTTGAAAGGGATTATTGTATGATTTTTAGATGGGCTGAAGGGTAGAAGTTCCATAAGGGACATAGGATGGTCTAGATGACTCTGGAAACATGCCAGAGCTAAATGAAGTTAAATAAGATGTAGTAGGTTGATAAGACTAATAAGGACTAGATTCTATATAGGGAATGTTTTGATATTGATAAAAGATGATGCATAATGATTATAAGGATATATAGATATAGAGGATTGATCCATTTTAAACAATAATCAACTGAAAATGATACAAAAAAAATGCTAAAAGAGCTTTAAATATAACAGACAAGTCAAGCAGAAGAATTTTAATTATCTTGATTTAATTAAAAAGAATGAAATGTGTAAAATGGCTAATAGGGTCCTAGGAAATGGGAAGCTATGGATGGTTTTAGGTATGTTTAAGGCGAGTCATCGATATACCTAATATATGTGAGGACCAACTTTGTATTGTTTCTGATACGTGCATGGTTTTGGGGCCAACCCCCTCACTTCATGGTCTCGCAAAAATAAGGGTATCGGGTGCTTAACCGATATATACTAACAGATAGATGATTATACTCAGCCAGAACACCAAGTCAGCTTCTCCTTTTGGGGATCAAATCCAAGTAGGTATCCACCTGGGTAGGATTTTTTTAAAATTTGTTTTTTTTAAGTGGTTTGGTTGTGTGTGGGGGAAAGAAAAGTGAATACAATGGCTCTCCTAATTAATTTTATGTGAAACAAGAAGAATGAAAAGTTTTTTTTAGATCCCAAAATGAAGTGTTGATTTCGATTACGATAATTAGACAAAATGTAATACTGAAAACAATAAGGAAGGTGATAGAACTTACCATCAAATTATCCTTTTCTTTTTATTTTAGAAAATTTTAAAGCAAGCAATCCCAACAATCTAGTAAATGAGATTTCCAAAGATAATACCCTATAAACAGGTTAGGAAAAAAAAGCAAGCAAAAAGCAGCAGATAGGAAGAAAAAATCAAATTGTTAGGCTTTGAAAAACACCTAGAGAAATCACTAGCGATTTTCCCAATCGTAGGAAATTTAGCCAATCATGGTGATTATTACATAGAGAACTAGAAAATAAAAGAATTGCTATTTTAATGAAAGAAGGAAACAAAACTGAGGGATACGTCCCACCGGGCATGTCAAAATGTTAAGAATAAATTTTACCTCTTTAAATTAACCTAATAAGTAAGAGAATAAAACTTACCTAACCTCAATATGGCAAGGTTTAGTGATACCCACGGACATGGATGAATGATTGTTGATAGTTTCGCTTCATATATGAAAAAATTTTAGCTCCTCTCCTGTAAGGAAACTTGTACTCAAGGACACTAAACAACATGATATTAGACAGATATATGGCAGATTTCTTGGAAAAGGCTAGACCCAAAAGATCGAAGGACTTCCTCACAAGGGTGTCAATCTGTGTTCAAGAAGTTAATGTGATAATGATAAACAAATAAATAAAAAGAAATGATTTAAGTTATTAAATGATGAATTATTAAGACAATGATGTGAATGAAATGCACTTACCTAATTCAACTGACTAATAAGACTTAAAATATGATATTACTAGATATGAGAAGGTTGTGGATGATGGTTTTGTTGATGGTGAAGCTCTGGATCTGATGAAAAACCAACCTCTGATGTTTTGATGATAACTTGAGAACTATAGCTCCGTTTTACAAACCAAAAATGTGTCGGAAAGCCAACTTCAAGAAATTTCCATTGTTATAGAGAATTACTTGTAATTTATATGAATCACTGATAATTCAGCCAATCTTTGGATATTTTGTTACAGTAGGTTTAGAACTATTGGAGATCACTATAAAAATTACAGCTTTGCTTCCTGAGTCCATGTTTTTTCACGTTTTTTCAAGCTATAGGTTGTGAGAAATTCAAGAAGTGTCCTCAGGAACTGAACATATACCAAATTGAGCTCTAGGATATGTTGATAATTAGAATTTGTGGATTGAATTTTGGGGATCCCGTAGTTACAGTTGAATGATGATTGGTTGGTTTTGATAGGCCCAAGAACAATCCTCAAACTTGCTTGATGATTAGAAATGACCAAGCGAGGTGATATCATGTTGATGTGGATACAAGTACAATAGCAATAGACTCTGATTAAAAACTCAGGTTTGAGAGTATGAGAAGATGATCCCAAAAAGGGACTGCAAATTGGGTTTAAATAATCCCTAGTGATTTAACAAATCGTCGGATTTCAGAGTTCTTCTTGAGTTTATTTTGGAAAAAAATCCCAATTTGAGTAATTTGTTTATTTAAATGAAGGGAGTGTGTTAGAAAAATGATTATACGTGTTGGAAATATTGTTAAATCATTGAGAGATTATAGATTTCATTTTGATTTTATTTATTTTGGGTTTGTAAGTGGTTATACGGGTATGGGAATGTTATTAAATAGTTAAGAGGTTATGTATTTCATTTTTGGATTTTTCTAATATAATTTGCACGTGATTTTGGGTGGAGAATGGTTAAGGAGGTTGAAAAATAGGCTAGATATGATTTGATTCTGATTTAGTTTGATTTAGATATGATTTATTTAGATTAGATATAATTTAATTTTGATTGATTTTAGGAAGATTCCAAGTGGTTGAATAGGATAGATATGATTTAATTTAGATTTAGTTAGATATGATTTAATTTATATTTATTTTTTATTTATGTTTAGTTTTAAGAAGATTCTAGGTGATTAAGTAGGATTTATCAATCGTACGAAAGGATAATCTTTTAATTAAATAATAATGGATTTAGGATATAAGATGATGATTTAATTAAATAAGGATATATTGGATTAATTAGAAAAAGGTGAGAGATATGGTGTATAACTTAGGATAAATGATTTTTATAATGTAGTGTGATTAAGTGGTGCATTAAATGTATGATTTTCATAAGAATAATATGATGTGGTGAGTGTATGGATTTGTGTAAGAAATAATGGTATAACGAAGAAATGAGTGTGTGAATTTTAGTGTACACATATATGTATTGTTTTCATTAAATAACATAGAGGTAATCTCATAATCTAACAAGCCATTAATAATGCAAATATGCAATATTCATTCTTAAGTATATCATACTTACTCACTTTATAATACATAATATAATTGCACATAAGTTATTTCATCATGTAGACAATTAAGGTAAAGAAAACTTTCATTAACCTTTTGATGTAAATCAATACTTAATCAAATAGAGACCACATCTTAATCATTTCTTTTCAATTTCAAATCAGATATAAACAAATTAGGCTTTTACGCCTCTTAATCAAATAAATAGTACAACGGTATTTCACTTAATTACAAAATCACTATGCAATACAATGCATCTTTATCAATCAAATTGAACAAGTAAATTATTTCAACTTCATTCACATTTCAGACTTAAAGTACTCCATCTACAAAATGTTAGAAATGGTCATTTTGAAATAACTAACATGATAAGACCTATTTCCCCCTTAATAGTTTATGTCATTTATTATTTACATAAATGAAATGTTGTAATCATCTAAATTAAATAAAGTCTTACATGGATTCATATCTTTTTTTATTGGAGGTAAAAAAATGGTTGAGGGGACCCTAACCCATATAAAGTATTACCAGATCATCACAAAGAGGCCAATGGATTTACCATTGAATCCAAATCAAAATCTAAAAGCATCATGAACCAAACAACTAAGAGAAACCACCACAAAACCAAGAAGTAAAATAACTAACAACAGAGAGACATAAGAACTAACAACAAAAAACTAATGAACTAACAACAGAAAACCATTATCCCATGTTTCTTCATCATTATTTTATCAGCTCCCCCATTGTATTCATACAACCATTCCATTCTTTGACAAGGGAGGCAATAGTAGATTTCCAATACTTGTAGTTAGGCTCAGGAATCTCCACTTTGGGGCCTTTTCCTTCTTTTTCTTTTTCCTTTGCAAGTTCCATAGAATGAATCATCTCTGCTAAGAGTTTGAGGTGGTGGATGGTGCTTTTAACATTGAGGAGATGGACATCATGAATCTGTAGAATGATTTCTTTCATCTTCAACATTTCCTTTTCCATCTCCAAGCTTCTTTCATTAGCATTTTTGAGTTGTTCACTAAGAACAATAGAAGATAAATTTTCCACTTTTTCTGTTAGTTCCCTTAGGTCCATGGACACCATATTGATCTTATGTCTATTAATATCAGTATCTAACCTACAATTCTCAAATTCCCGCATGAAGGCATGTGATTTGACAAGAATCCTGGGCGGTAAACAATTCCTTTTGGGTAGTTTTAAGAGCATGCAGGCTTTCAATGGCCTCCTCCGAGTTCTTTGAATGCTTGCCTTCAGAAGTATCTAGAGCTTTCTCACTCTCCATCTCATCACTTCTTTCCCCTTCAACTACATCTTTATCCTTACTGGAAACATAATGGGTCAAGTTTCCTTCTTGGTTCCCTTTGAGTCTAAGATAACCTCCACTTCCTCAACCGTCTTTGGTGCCTCCTCCACCCTGCTTCATTTCTTGACTCCACCTTAACTCGGGTTAGATATGGATTCAAATTTTAATTGTACATCTCAAGATAATACTTTACATACCCATTACTATTCACTTCCCTAGAATCTTCTTACACACAAAATATAATCATTTAACCTAAATTTGTTCATTTATGACTTATAACAGAGAGGACAATAGTTATATTGGTACTAATTACTTCTCATAATCAATTTACAAACATAAGAACAATATTCACTTGATACTTTACAAACTACTTATCATATACAAGTATCAAATAGTGATTAATATTCCAATTAAATACATACACCAACAATATCAAATGACATTAATCACTCGATAGAATGTAAGCATCAAACCTTTTTAAACACTCAATGATATGTAAGTATCAAATAATAATTATCTCTCAATAATAACCATTTGATTATGTTAGCGAGAGGATTCACCTATCAACGAGTAAATATATCATATAGATACCCTTAAGATTTCTTATTACCATATCTTCATACGTCTCATATAATATAATAGTCTAGTTTTTAGGATTGAGTTATAGTCAACAATACTATTTTATAATGCCAAGTCTATAAAGGAAAACTTTTTGACTCGCCATGACCATTTCCTCATGGTATATACTAATATAGCATATCAATAATTACTTGTATAGAGTGCACGAAGTTCGACAAGAACAAGGTAGTTTTTTTACCTTAACATCCATGAAGTACCCAATCATCAAATGATTTACCCAACTAATATTAGATTCAAATTTCATAGAAGGCTCCCACATGCCCTTTTAAAAGGTCTGATAAGAAGGCAATATGATAGTTTAGACATTATATCCTTTAGAGCTTAATCAAGTTCAAAGGTAATACAATGTTATGGCTAAAATAGGTGACTCCATATCACTACAACCAACTAGCACTTCAAACGTGAGCCCATAATAGCTGGAATAAGAAAATACAATTATTACCTAACAACAAGTCGAAGCATATTGACTATGGCTTGCTATCACTAAAAACACCCCAATAAGAAACATGATTCAAATATGCAATAATAGGTAACTACCCATTCCACATATTCATTTACCATTTCTCCCATGGTTTACACAAAACCAATTCAATATCCGATATTGAATCGAAGATGTGATACAAATGCATATATTTATATATGTCAACGTGTTTCACCATAAAGTGGAGATAAAAAAATAATATGTAAGGGCAAGGATGAGTACCTTTGATTATTTGAAGGTGTTATGAGTGTGTAGAATGTTGTCCAAGCTGATTGTAGAGAGCTTCCCTTTGGCTAGGAGGAACGACCTGAAATAGAACATAAGACCACAAAATAGAATTAAAACTAACAATTGGTGGATTGCCTAGCAAAAAAGCTAAATTTTGGGAAGCAAGAGGAGCTTCCTAGAATGATGTCAATCCACTTTTTAAAATAATTTATATTTTGATAAGAACATGAAATAAAGAGATCTACTTTAGTTGTATAGTTTAGGTATTCTACAAAAAATAGAGTGAATCAAATCTAGTTTAATAAATGCATGCAAGACAAAAACCAAAGAGGGTATTGTATGGTCAAATGTTTATGGGTGTGAAAGAGGTTGTAAAAGATGTCTGGTCAAGTTTTGGTGAGATTTTGGGCTATTGTGAAACAAATTATGAACTCACTAGTTTGGGAAGTATCACCAATCACGAGAGACCGATATCGGTTAGGTGAACAATGTCGATCTTGGTAAATGACCAATGTTGGTTGGATGACCGATGTCGATATGGGAAATTAGGTAGAAATATTAAAAATGGGTTGATGAGATATTTATGTGATTGCATAGATAGTTGGAAAGGTTTGGGTGAATTTGTGGGATTTTTAAGAAGACTTGAGGTGATAAAATGGGAGTTTGGGCAAGGTATGAAGGTTATGTGGGAAAATGGTCGAGAGGAGCCTTTGTAGGAGATATCTAGGTATGAGAAGTGATGGAATGAAATAGAAAAAAGTAAATAAATAATATACTAAAACTAATGACAAAGTAGAGATATACTTACTTGTGAAGTGGAGATGAATGGAAGGAGGTTGTGGTGGCTGCATGAAAAGTTGGTCCCAAACACATGGAGCAACCACAGAGGGCATGGTACTTCCACAGTGAGTGCACTCGATCTCTAGATCAAACTATTGATGAATGGTGTGGTGTTTGAATGCTATAGGGGTCTTTGGTATGTCGCAAAATAACTAAAATTCTTGAGAGTCAGTATGCAAGGTCGTAAGAGCTAAAAACCATAGTTTCATAACCTAAACAAAGAGTTTGGAAATATTATTTAAGGTAACCGATGATAGTTAGGTAACTAACACCGAAACTGATGTATAAATGATGTCGATTAGAGATAAAAGTTCATATTTGCTAAAAATAACCCGATTCTTCCTAAATTTGGCGTGATTGATATTTTGGTTCCGGGTCATAAGTGTCGAATGGTGCTAAATGGAATGGGAGGGTAGTTAAAGGGATACTAGGCCATTAAGATTAGGTTTGGAATAACTCCTAGTTGGTTAGGGAGAGTGGGGACCTAGTCTAGGCTAATTAAGGACCTTGGACTAGGTCTAGGGTGAGGTGGAAAGATGAGGTTAGGCGATTTGGAAATTAGTTTAATTAATGTAATTAAATTAATTGTGAGGTGGGGCAAGGATTAATTTAACTATGGGTAATTAAATTAATTAAAATGTGTGTAAGTGGGAATGGTGATGAGGTAGTATTGAATTATTTAATCGAAGGGGGTTTAAAGGATCATGACCCAATTTTGGGTGTCTACATTTTCCCTTTTTTCCTGTATCTTGTATTGATAAGTGACACTGAAAAAAATAGGAGTGGTTGCCCCAGGTATGGGTGGAGGTGATCCCCCTCAAATTAGGAATTGATGAAGTAACTTGAAGAATCGGTGATGGGTTTGATAAAGTGGTAAGTGGTGGAAAATGAGGTAAGGTGTGGGTATAGGAAATGGTAATATCGGTATGGGTAATATATGGGGGAATTTAAACTCACACGCACTTATAGAATGTGACAAGGCACTAGGTCAAAGAGATCACAAAATCTACATCATCAAAGGTAAATAGGTTTATCCAAAAAGGTTGATGTGGTCCAAGTATCCAAGGTATAGCATATGATCCTAAAACACAATGAGGCTAGAGTACGGGAATAGGAATTAGGTGGGTTCCAAAGCACCAAAATTTTGGTCTAGTTAAGATAAAAATAGTGACATTAGGCAAGGAAAGGTTAATAGGATAAAAAACATGAGTAACGTCATCACAAAGTATAGTGAGTAGGTGAATTCAAGTGTTAAATAGGAAAGTTCGGTGTAGGTAAATAGGTAAGGTCGTAGGTAAGGCCGAGGTATAGGAAAAATATGCCCTGAGGTACACTGAGGTTGGGGATAGATAATAAGGCTATTAGGTGAGCTTGTAGTGTTGGGGTAAGGCTGTGGTTGCAAGAAAATGGACTCTTACATCCAAATTTTGGGAAAATGAGGTATAATTTGGTTAGGCAGGGTGATTGATGTAGATTGAGGTTGAACATATTCTAGGTAAGGGTAGCTAATTCCAGTTTCTAGGGCATGATACCAAAATTATCGATTGATTTGGGGTTAACAGTACAAAAATAATGTTAAAAATGACTCATTTGTGTATTTTATGTTTTGAAAATGACAAAGAGGCTATGTTTTGTGCTTATGACTTAGAAGAAAATGACAGGGTTGTTTTCTAGGTTAATTTTAAGGGATGCATTATAGGGATAGGTGACTGCATTACTGATTTACAACTTATGCGAGCACGCACAGAATAGGTGGCCACCTTCCAGGATAAGTGTATGGATTATAGGGCAGGTGGCATAGTAGTGCGGGTTCTGGATCCAAAATCCACTTTGGAAGGAGATAGGGGACAAGTTTCCACGCTTGCGGACATATGTGATAAGGTTACGAGAAATAGGCAACCATATTACGGTCTCAATTCACATAGGCTCAAGCAAGGGATGGGAGGTTACAAGCACATATTGCTATACTACATGAACAAGTTTTCACTTTACATGGCTAGTTGGCACATGCTCGAGCATAAACACATGTACCGACAATGAGAAGGTCCCATGGTATAGGCATAGGCACCGAGAAATGGTCCCTTTTTTACAGATAGTGGGACATGGACCAGCGATACAGTACATGGTCCACAAGTAGGTTCCAGAGATAAGACACTACCTCAGGTGATTTCCATGGCCAATTAAAGAGATGATGTGTCATAGGCTAGTTATTATCATGACTGGTTGATAGAGAGTGGTATCACTTATACTATATATGGCGAGTATAGAGAACAATAGGCAATGAGTGCAAGGACCATCTAAAGGAATCGTAGTTCCAACATCTTAGAGAGCCATTGGTCTAATAGGTAGGACAAGTGGGATGTTTCTAGTTCAGGGTGAAAGATGCCAAGTGAGGGTACTTGAGAGAGAAACATAGATGTCGGCCTCTCATAGAGATGATGAAGATGACATAGTTATTTTGTATCTTGATTTTCTATATATATATATATATATATATATATATATATATATATTTGCGTGCGTAAAAAGATGCAAGATGAATATGAGATTTTGAGATACTTGTATTTATATTTGTATATTTAGTGTATTGATATATAACTATTTTTATGTATAGATGGATGATGATATTTATAGATGACACATTTGATTTTATTCCCATTGTATTGTTATCATGGAAAATAGATATTTAGGCATGGTTTAGTGTAATTTCCAATTTATTGATGCTATGGAAATGTATATTTTAGGTATAGTTTGGTTTAATTTCCAAGTTATTGATGTTATGGAAACTAGATGTAGGCATGGTGTGGTTATGGTTTAATTTCCATTTTATTGATGTCATGGAAACTAGGTATGTAGGCATGGTTGAGTTGATATTTGTAATGAAATGAGATGATGTTATTTTGATTTCCAAGTTATTGTTCTCATGGAAACTAGGTATGTAGGCTTGGTTTGAGTAATGATGTATGTTTTAATTTCATTTCCATTTTATTGATGTCATGGAAACTTAGATGATTAGGCATGGTTTGGTTTAATTTCCAAGTTATTGATATTATGGAAACTTAGATGTGTTAGGAATGGTTTGGGTGATTATTTATGTTTTAATTTCATTTCTATTTTATTGATGTCATGAAAATTTAGATGATTAGGCATGGTTTGGTTTAATTTCTAAGTTAGTGATATTATAGAAACTTAGATGTGTTAGGCATGGTTTAGGTGATGATTTATGTTTTAATTGTTTGAGTTAACTTCCAAGTTATTTTTTTTTCTGGAAACTAAGTAAGTTTTTGTTTGATTAGGGAAATGATGAGGGGGGAAAGAGTGGCCAAGCTAACCTCCAAGGGACCCATGCCCTCAGAGTGTTACCTACATAGACTCTGCGAAAGGGACCTCATGCCGATGTAGTTATCCCATAAGATAGGAAGAATAATATGGTTGTAGGTAAGTTAGTGGGTGTAGGTAGGGTATATTGGGTTAGGTCAAATGGGAAAGGTAAATTATGTTAGATTGTGGTGAAGATGATTGGGTAAGGTAGGATTGGTAAGGTATAATGTGTTTAAGTTGATGAGGTAGGTAAGTTAAAGATGTTATTTTATTTGAATTCTCAAAGGTACACAATTGGTATAGGTGATTGAGATAGGTATAGATGAGACAAGAAGAGAACCCAAATATTAGATATCGAAGGCCTTGTCATGTATTGAAGAATCAATAAGTAAGCAAAGGGGTGAACCAAAAGAGAGATGAAATGCTCCATAAGTGGAAAGGACCATAATGGACATACCAAAGATAGGATTATGAACATAAGCCCCTAGAGGCATTGCATGATTAAAAGTTCCAAGGGTGAAAGAAGTTACATGATCATGAAGTGTCACATATGCGCCACATCCCTTGAATAAGTAAAAGAAAATAAAAGAAGATAAATTGGAATGGTTTGTTTTAACATAACCTTATTGTGGGAAAACATTCATGTTGGGACCTGAAATATTGTGTAAGTGCCAAAGGGCACATGTGTACAAGACTAGTGAGAAGAAGGGTGTTCATGGGAAAGCGCATATGAGAAACAAGTTTAAGAAGGGTTTAAGTGAAACCAAGGCATGCAGAGGAGGCAGAGTATGGGTTTAAAGGACTTAGCCATATTTGGCATTCTAGAGGAACTTGAGGAAAATTTGAGGACCTAACTAGGTGTGATGATTAGATAAGGTACTAGACTAGAACCTTGGAGGTCAAGAAAGGATATTCCCCATAGGAATATTCCCATAATACATCATTATAGAGAGTGGAGGGTTTGCAAAGGGATAATAATTCACCAATGAAGGACCACATCGACACTTGGCATGTAATCTATTTAGGAGAGAAGGCATGGTGGTGGGTGTTGATCCTATAAAAAGAGATGCTTGGGCTAGAGACAGATAGACAAGAGGGACGAAGAGATATAAAAATATAGAATACAAGAGATGGTGAGAGACAAAGAGAATGCATAGAGAATAAGAAGAATATTAACTTAGTGTTAAGGGTTGTGAGGGATACCATAAGCCTCTATATGGCACTAGGATTTATAAAAAGGGTTAAAATGGGAAAAGTATAGTTAGGGTCTCATATCAGAGATGCTTGATAGGAGTTGAGTCTCTGTCATTTAATATGTATGGTCTGAGATGACCCTTTTGACTATAATATGGATACCAAAACTATCTTAAATCAATATATATGGTTTTGTTCTACATATTTTGTTTAAGGGTATAAACCCTCGTGCTATATGACTTATCATGGCTCAAGATCCAGTCTATTATGCTTCTTACAATGTTATTTAGCTTTTGTGATGCATTAATGTTAGATCTGTTAGTTGCATCTTCTACCTCTTTAAATAAGTGAATGTACTTATACTTCTGCAAATCATCCTCCATTAATGGTGGAACCATCTCACAAAGCTCACATAAAGGATGGCTCAGTGCTCGCACATGCCTTGGGTGAGCACCCAATGCCACCGTTGGGTAATAGGCCGATGCGCTTGGGGTTAGTAAAGGTATTAATTGTAAATAAATGACTACATCTTGGTTCCCTTGTTGGGATATTTTTCAAATATGTTGTGATAATGGTGCATGATAACATAATGCTTGACCTTGGACAATGTCGAAGCATGGCTTTAAATCATGGAGGATGAGTTTTCTTAGAGATTTAGTACTGGAAAAAGTTTGATACACATAAATGGGTAGAAGAACATCTGTATCATGATTTGTATGAGACCTTTTGTTATTTTCCAATGTATTTGTATGAATGGATTTCAATGTATACATCTAGATCAATTTGGTGCTATAAACCTCGTGTATGGACCCAAAATAAGTATAAGTGGCTGCATGAGGTTGGTATATCTTGGACACATCATGTTGATCATTGGTGGAGTAGAGTGTTGATGAGTTACACCTTGGAGTACACAATTTCTACATATTTTGTCCAAATATTTCTGATTTTGACTTCTGAGGGAACTAGGGGATTGTTCTTGCGTTCTATCCATTTAGTTATAAAGATCTTGATCATTATACTAGGTTTTAAATTATTTCCTATGGATGGATAACCTTGTTCGAGCATTGGGAGAGGAAGCTAGGGTGGAGGAAGATGGAAAACCTTGCAGCTAAAAAGGAGAGGGAAGAGAGACGAGTCAAGTATAATGAAGCTCATGAGAGTGAGTTAGATATACAATACAAAGTTACATGAGTGATGGATTTATGGATGCATATGTTGTGGGAGGGAATTGAGGTTCACGTAGAGGATGTGGAGCATGAGCAATCTATGCTATAACTATTTAGATTGTGGTGTGCACCTTCGACTTAGAAGATATAGTTATGTTTCTCAAAACGAGTATGGAACCATAGGGAATGAAGAATTTGGAAAGGAAGTAGTTAGCCATACACATTGTGCCCTACATGTTAATTGGTGGAGACTTATACAAGCTAGGTTGCAATGAGGTTTTGCACCGGTGCATGTTAGAGCATGAACGTGTTGTAATCATGGAGGAAGAATATGGTGGAATTGTAGGAGGACAATATGCAGGGAATGAAACCGTGCATAATATCCTTCTCGGCATGGATTTGGTGGGAAAAATCTACCTAGATTGTATTGACTTTTGTAAGGCACATGACCATTGCCATCACCTTGGAAAACCAAGAATAAGAGATGAGATGCCCTTGAGACCAATAGCTAGAAAGAAACCATTTGAGAATTGAGCGATTAATTTTGTAGGACCGATTTCACCTCCTGCATGAAGGAATGGTTTGTGCTATATTATTATATGCAATGATTATCTTACTGAAACCTACAAGGTATTGCACAATGATAAAAAAATCTAGGTTCTTGTGGGAAAATATAATCAGCAAATATGGGTGTCTCATTGAGTTTAACAAGTGATAAGGGTACTCATTTCTTGAATGAGACAGTTAGAATCTTATTTTCAAAATTCATGGTATCCCACCACAATACTACCCCTATCATCCACAAGCTAATGGAACCACTGAGGCATTTAAGAAGATACTGAGTCACATGCTGATCAAAATTTGTGATGTGGTAAGATATGATTGGGATGATAAAGTTTATGTTGTGTTATGGTCATACCAGACTACTTATAAAAGACTGAACAAGGCCACACCTTTTCAATTAGTGTTTGGTACAGAAGTGGTGTTACCTATTGAATTCATATTACCATCACTATGTATAGGGGCGCAGGAGGGTTAGATGATGAAAAATCACTTGAGGAGAGGATTGCTAAGTTAATGCAGTTAGATGAAAGGCATGATATTACTCGTCGAGTCGGAAAATAGAAAAATATAAGAAAAATACATTACATGATAGAAACATCAAGAATAAAAATTTTGAGGTTAGGAAGATGGTTCTATTGTATGATTATAAGTTATTGCGCCATCTTGGGAAATTCAAATACCATTGGATGGGCCCATACATTGTATCTTATATACTTGATTCACACGTGTTATAGTTATAAGCCTTGGATGGAACACAATTACTGACCATTTCAATGGGAGTAGGCTAAATCCCTACTATAAACAAATCTTCTTGTGTTTGTAAATAAGGAAGTATTTCCATTTAGCATAGAATTTTTCTCCTTAATGCATTTCTTTTATTTTGTTTCCCTTTCTCGTTGTTTGTTCCCTTTATTTTGTTTTTGTGTGCATGTTTTGTGCTTAGTAGCTACTTACAATTTCAGAATTTTTCTATGCACATAGGACCGCACATATATTTTTGTGTGGGGTGAAGTGATGTGATAAGCACTTGAAGCTAGTATTGGAAGTTATGTTTCAATGGCCCATTAAAGGATCAAAAGTGTGTAGTTTGGAAGAGTGTATGTGGAAAAGGTGAACATGAGGAGTCTGGTGTCAAGAAGGCTTTACAAAAATAATGTATAAGGGTGAAAAGTGCAGGAACAACATGAGGTAGGCGATGTCAAAATTTGGGTAAGGACAGAAGAAGTGCCTTTAGTGGTGCAAGTGCGTGCGTAAGGATCTTTGGTTAGTAAATATTTTTGCATGCCAAAAGGTTGTAGAATTTTTTTGTGCGGGATTGGGCACGAGGGTAAAAGTGTTGAAGGTTGGATTTAGAATAAAAAATTGCCTTTATTGTAAAGGTACATTGGTAGGTGGCATGGCATTTATTACAAAAAAAAAAGCAAAAGCTATAAGTAGAAGGTCGTGGTACATTATTGTTTACCTTGCATTTGTGATATCGAAGAGCTCTTGTAAATTAGGGCATCCTTGAAGAAATTTTTGTGAAAAAGGGTTGTGAATATTTGAGTGCATAGCTAGTTTGATCAATGAACCAGAGTGGAAAAATAGTACATGCACGTGAGGGAGAAGGTTGTAGAAGTTTTCAAATCCCACAAGTGAATACGTCATCTTGTGGAAAGAAGGGTTTTCTAGGTTAGGGTTCCACAACTAGGGCACAAGATTGAAGGGATTTTCGTGAAGGGGTAGAGCTGCAGAGTTGAGAAAATCTAAGATCAGGAGAAAGAAATAACTTTTAGTGACCCAACAGAGAACAAACACCAAGGAAAGAAGAAAATGTTTCACCAAAGAAAGGCAAGGGTAATGAGAAACAAGTTATTTCCACCAGCTTAAATAAGGAATGGTACATGAAGATGCAATACATAGATGACATATTGCTTGGAAAATAATGGGTGTCTAATGTTAGAAATATGGTCGTAAGTGACTATAACCATTGAGCGATGAGCACTACAGAGAATGAGATGGTATTGGAACTAGTTCACCCTATAGACAAAAGGACACCAGATGGAATTCTTATCTACGATGATGAGGTAAAGGTGAATATGGAGAAGGTTAGGTTATTGCAACTCTATGAGTTGCCCTATTTTGGAAAGCCTAAGTGACTGTACCAGTGGTTAATGTCGTGCATACATGAAGATCATTTCTACTTCACGGACCTAGGATGCAGATAACTTCCCAAATGATTTCCAAATTTACAGGTCTTACATGCAAGGAGAATATTTTGATGATGACTTGGACGATAAGGAGGCCATCAAAAATATTATTGAAGCCTATGAATATAAGAAGGGGTTATGATACTTCGACATCTCTACGATTTCGACCTGTAATGAGGATGGCCACATGCTTGGTCACAAAACTAAATGGGTAGGAGATATGGACACAAATCAACAAGGCTTGGTTGAATGTTTGTCATAAGATTTCGAGAGGGAGTATCTATAACCTCTTGGTGTTCATAGCAGAAGAAATCATCAATGCTACATGCGATGGAGAAAAGATCATGTTTGGTAATGTCATCCTTACCATCATATTTTTAGAGATTGGAGTTCTTGATGGGCCAGATAAATTTGTTTGGGAGTACCTAGATGAGAACCCTTCCCCTACAAAAATATTTGATAAGTACACTTGTGACACCATGATGGCTGCCCACAAGGTGCGCCTAGAAAAATGGTATAAGCGGATGCGTGACACATTTGGTGCAGAGTGGAGAATACCTGAGCAGTTACCTATTTTACTACAAGGTGAGGCTGAATTTACCATATACCAACATTTTTGTATTGGCAGGTTTAATCGAAAGATGGTGCCAAAGGTCCCTAGTGCAAATTGCCATTCTCCTTCATAGCACAATACTTCTAAGATGGAGTCAATAGATTCAAAGAGGCAAAGAAGATAAGTTTTGACCTCATCACGGTAGACCAGGATTACTACAAGCTGTGCAAGACATTGATATATCCAAAGAAGCGTTCCTAGGTGGAGAAGTATGTCTCCCATAACGTACATATGTTGAATCCAAGAAAAATTTCTTGTTGCTAGAATAACTGAACAAGGGTATACTTGCACATAAGGCCAAAGTATGAGAAGGGTGCTTACATTGAAAATGATGTCTCTATCCTAGAAGACCCCACCATAAGGAAGAAATCCTCACCAATAAAAAGGGGAGAGAGAAGGACCCTAAGAAAAAAGCACCAAGTACATAGATGGTGTGATCAGTAGGCACATAGGAGTTGAACACAAATACAAACACCTATGCACGAAGGAAGAAGTACACCATATAAGAGAGAGAGAGAGAGAGAGAGAGAGAGAGAAGACACTTGGGGAAGAGGCATCGTAGAAAGAGAAGCCCCCTGAAAATAAAAGTCACTAGAAAGAAAGGAGTCACCTAGGGAAGAAGAAAAAGAAGAGTCTCTTATATTGGAATCACCAGTTAGGAAGAATCAAAGAGTAACAAAAGGTAGAATTGGAACAAACAACGAGCATGGAGGTTGATAAGGGTGATGAAGATGATGGAGAGAATAGTGAGGGTCATGACCATCCTGTATGATGTACATGAGTAAGAAGAAGAGGGAAATTAAGATAAGGATGAGGATGAAGGAGGCACTCACGAAAAGAGGGGAATTGAGGAATTCAACATGAAAGATCAAAGGACTCCAATCCTAACCAAGGAGCAGATAGAGGATGTCACGGAAAATGGAGGTATCTAGCATCATAAAAGACTTGGTGGATCAAGAGGTGGAGTACATCATTGAATAAGTACTCAAGGAGATGGAGGGAAGAGTAAGTTTAGAAAAGGAGTATGGAAGCAAGGGTGGAGATCCTAGCCTAGTAATAAGTTTCCATAAGGTAGCACACATAGAAGGAAATGGTATGGTAGTAGTGCAAGAATAAGGGATGACCTACATCAATGATCCAAATAAGGTACTACACATGCATTTCCAAAGTACCATGCCTTCAAACAAAATCCTTGCATGGTCATGTTTCAATGAAGATGGTTTGTACCAGCACACAAGGAAGATGTTATCTTGGGATTTTGAGTCCCATGTTGATGAGTCCAAATTCAAGGTCAACCATGAGGCATTGATGAAGATACCGATATCAAGGAGTAAAATCTTTGGTGAATTCTCAATAACTATTAGATGAGAAATTTTTAATGCTCTCAACAAATTTTTGGTGGAGGTTGAGGTGAGGCTCTTTGAAAGAAGAGAAAGAGTAAGGGTCTTGGAGGGAGATCTTGAAAAGAAAAATGAAGAGATCATTAAAAAGGACAAGAAGTTAAAGCAGGAGTATATGATCAATGTAAAATTAAGGCATGAATTAAGGGAGGAGAAGGTAAATGTGCATAAGATCCAAAAGAAGATAGAAACTATTTCAAACACCATAATCTTGAAGCACTCAAACCTAGCCCCTCCCGAGAAAAAATACGAGTCAACCATGAAATGCTTGGAATACTTGACCCACATCCTCACCATGGAGAGGTGGCCACTCACATTGGAATCAATAGAAGAGGCATTGGTGCGCCGAAGGAGGAAGAAAAAATGAATATTAGGGAGATAGTTACTTGGTATTCTGAGCTCCTTGCAGTTGTAAAGATCGTCACGCAAATGGTGAGGCATGTTTATGACAATTGTGCTAACAAAGATAGGGTAGAAAGCATATTGGTTGCTACACATGAGGTGGATCTGAAGGAGTTTCAAGAGAAGAAAAAAAAGGAAATAGGGCAAAGTGGGATAATATCCTAGCCAAGGTTGAGAAAATTTAGAAGCAATCAAAACCTTGTGGGGTTCGATTAAGAATCATCTTAAGGAGCTATATCCCCAAGTCACTCACAGAATGGACATGTTGGATGATCTTAGCAAGCAGCTAGAAGGAATTGTAGATACACTGAATGCTAAGAGTGATGAATTGAGTTTTGATGAGGTGATCTCTCTAGTGGGTGACCTACTTCAACATGCGTAGGGTGAGGTGGATGCCTAGGAAAATATTGAAGCAACAATAAAGAAGGAATTCCCACTCCTCCTACAACAATAGCAGATTATTCCATTCTTTCATTCTTTATTCAAATTGTCCCTGTTCCACTATTCTTTATTCTTTGAAAAATAAGGATGTTTTTTAGGAAGGAGAAAAACATTAGTGTGGGTGATGTTGGGCCTTAAAATATTGGCTAAGTGCGAAAGGGCATGCACACGCAGGACCAGTGAGAAGAAGGTCACTCATGGGAAATCCCCTAGGACAAAGGGGTTTAAGAAGGGTTTAAGTGAAACCACAATGTGCAGGGGAGGCAGAACATGGGTTTGAAGGACTTAGCCATATTTGGCATTCTAGAGGAACTTGAGGAAAAATGTGAGGAAATAACTAAGAATGATGAGTGGATAAGGTGCCATCCTGGAACCCTGGAGCTCAAGAAAAGGATATTCCCCATAGGGAATATTCCTAAAAGACATCATTACAGTGAAGGATTTGCAAAGGGATAAGAATTCACTAATAGAGGACCACATTGACACTTGGCATGTGATATGTTCGGAGAGAGAAGGCATGGTGTTGGGTGTTGATAATATAAAACACGGTGCTTGTCCTGAGAGAGATAGACAAGAGGGACGAAGAGATAGAAAAAGAAAGAATACAAGAGATGGTGTGAGACAAAGAGAATGCATAGAGAATAAGAAGCGAGTAAAAAGTATTGTAGTAATACTAGGGTTTAGAGAACTTAGTGTTAAGGGTAGTGAGGGATTTCATATAACTTTGTATGGCACTAGGATCTTTAACAAGGGTTAAAACAGAAAATTATAGTTAGGGTATTGTTTTCACCAAATCACTGCACCCTCCGAATGGAAAAAATGTGAACAGGACATTCGGTGTGATTGGGAAACATGGGATCAAATCTCAAGCTATGGGACTTGGGTTTGAGGTGAACCTCTGGAGAAGGCTGGCTTCCTCTTCCTAAACTAAGTGTTGTACTACTCCTAGTGTAATAAAATGGCTATCTAGTCATATGCTAACATTTTCATGGGTTTTAGGGAAAGAGATTTGTAGAAATGATACTATACTAGGGATGGTGATGCACCAAATAAAGGGTGTTTCTGAATCGGAAGGGTTAATTTGTAGAGGGTGTGCGCACCACAGTTAACTTCACCTACTCATGTAATCTTAGAGAGGGTACAAAATACCACATACTAGGAAGCACATGTTCCCTTTGTAAAACTCAATCGGAAAATAAGTTATCAATTTTCTAGTGAAGAAGAATGAACTTGAGAAGGGTGAAAAATCACCACAACTTAACTACATGCAATGCTCCACCACTCCATAAACATAGAAATCCAAGAACCTATAATCAAACGTGAACTTGCATAAAGATACCCGCAAGAATGAGAAAAGGCACAACGAAGTATAGAAGGATGAAAGGACTAAGATCAGTAAAAAAACACACTTTTATTTCTTCAATAATGTGCACAATGCATCATACATTCAAAAGAGGAAATAGTTTCCATTATAGTCTTGAAGAGGAGGCTTGAAAGTTCTCTCAACACACAAGGACAACTTGCAGAAGAGAGAGGAATCTTGAAAATTTTCACTTGCCTAAGATGTCTAACTTTCTAACCTATTTGACCTGTTGGAACCCTTTGGAATGAGCTTCCAACTTACATTTATAGAAGAATATGTGAGAGAGAAGAGGAAAGGTCATAATTACATTCCTAAATTGAAGGTACATGATGGTTCATTTATTATAGTTGGTTGAACCACTTTGAGAAGCTTCCATCATGTGCCATTAATTCCTAGTTGACCTAATCTTCTCAATTAATTAAAAGAATATTTAAATAAAATATTTAAATAATAATAATAAATATTATTATTAAAATATTTAAATAAAAATATTAAATTAATTACTATTAATGTGGGACTCACATTGACTAGTTTGACATGAGGAGGGGAAAATTATGAGGAAAAGGCCAAAAGACCAACTCAGTGGTTAGCTCACTAAGATAACTCACCAAGTTGGGATTGTACTACTCCACCCTTCATCACCACAAATGAGGTCAATTTAGATCGATTCCTCCACTGACTCTACATGAGCCCACTTTGATAACCCTCTGTGTATTGAAAATCGAGCTCCATGTTCAATGACTCACTACAATGCATTTCCCTATTCACCAAGCTCATTTGTCACCGTCATGACCGATCTCCCCATGTCAAGCTCCCGCCTTTAGAATTTTTGAGTGGCTCGAGTAAGTTTAAAATCTCTTGTGAATTTACCAAGATTTCTCTCGTGTCCTTCATGTCATGGCCGAAACGAGCTCCTCATCACATCGCAACCAAGACAATGAAATCTATGCAAACTCCCCTTATCTATGCATGAACTCTCACGAGTTAGGATTCCAGTTACTCATCATCGACTCGAAGGTGAAGACCAATCCATCTCTACATTCCTTCACTAAACTCAATCACACCCTTTGAACTTTCCACCGAGATCCTCTTTTTGAAGCTGAGATTATCACCTCCACCCCTCATTACCCATTGAATCATCAAGTGAGTTGATTCACCTAGATGAGCTCCTTTTACTTCTTCCACATTCCGTCTACTAACTTCTATTACCGATATCAAATGAAATCCCTCTTGTGATGTGATTTCAACTTGTGAAAGGAATGAGCTCTTTATTTCACCTTACTCACAGACTAGCTCACCATTGATGCATTAAGCTCCAAAATGAGATTTGTCTTTTTCTCCATGATTGAGCCAAGCTCCTCCTTCACTTGACGCATATTATAAATCAACGAGCCAAGCTTCCATCCATCATGCATTGATTGAGCACTGAGATCAACACCAAGTTATGTAAAATTGTTCTCATGAACTTGCCATCCGATTAACCCTAACTCGACCTTGCCTCTGAATGACTCATCCATGTGTATGAAAGTATCTCCAACATGCTACACAATTAATTTCTCACCCTAACTTTCTCAAAATAGATTTCTTCCAGACCCAACCACCCTTCATCACCACAAATTTTGAGTCACACTCCTCCATTAACTTGCCCCAACAAGCTTGGTACGGAATCCCATAATATAGAGTCGACTCAGCTCAGGATAAGTTTTCAACATGTTCGGTGCATAGCTCAGTTGGAAGCTTAAAGGAATACGATGAAGTGGCTCTCCATGGAATGAGCAAGTAAGAAGCATCACACATAGGAAGATGAATCTCCTCCATAGTAAAGGAATATGTCGTGACCTTCATGTGCATGATTTTCACTATAGCTCATGCGGGCTAGGGTGGAAGTGCTTTGATATGGAATCATGGTGGAATGGACCAAGAAAACACATGAGAGATTAGAACCATGACTTATGCAAGTAACAAGGGCCAAACCCTAATCAGTGGGAGATTGTGAGATTAACTTGAAGATATTTCCAAATGGCTCGGGTGGCGAGTTATAATCTGGGATTATTTGACTCAACGTGTGACACTTTGAAATCATGTCGTAATCACCTTGGTCCCATACCGCAACCCTATAATCATTTCCTCATCCCTCACACATTTTAATTTAATTACTTTAATTAAATTATTTTAATTAAGTTAATGACCTTTTACCCACACACATATTAATTTAATTATTTACATTAAATTAATTCACTAACCTCATACACCTATTTAATATAATTGCCTTTATTAAATACACCTCATCTAACCACCCCCATCATTTGACCCATTAACCTAAACCCTAAACCAATGTCCTAAATAAAACCTAACATTACACGCATCCCCTCACCACAGATTTAAAAGCCTTCTAAGGTCGGTTTTCATCTCGAGAAAGGAAGAGACCCTTATCAAATGGCGAAACAACTTCCTAGGAAAATTTTGAACAACCCGAGATATCTTGCCGAAACCGATGTCGGTTTCCCTAAATTGACACCGGTTATATACGGAATGGACCAAATGGCCTATTTAGCCCCATCTACAGCTTTGTAATATGGGTATGGTTTTGTTAGAAAACTTCTGATCTCGAGTTCGATCTCTTTAGATGCGACAATAGAACGAAGATTGATTTGTGATCAACAAAGGCAACCAAATACACTGAGCACAACAATGGAAACTTTCTTCTAGCATTCTCCAACGCAAAAACTTCTTCATTATTCTTCAGACCTATACCTCATAGAAGAGTAAGTATCCTCCTTCCATCTATTTCATTTTCTTATCATCATCTGTAGTATTTGTGGTAAAGGAACCTAGTCTTTTACTCTCTCCATTTATAGCCACCTTCCATACCCACTCATCCTAATACTTGGCCCAATTGCCCATTTTGACCTCCTCAGTAATCTCAGACCTTCACAACATATCTGCACCCCCTCTGTGATCAATTCCCATCTTGCTACCCACTCCACTTTTTTCCCCAAAAATTCAAAAACTCGTGACCGTGTGACTCCACCACCCCCAGATTTAACTCGTCGGTTCATTTCTAACCATCACTGGTTACGCCAAACCGTAATGTCGCCACAATCAAACCCTCATCACTCTTTGTGTCATCCGATCTCTCGCCAAATAACAACCTGTTTTGACCTATACCTACCCGAACACCTATTTGACCTTCAGATCTGTGTCTAACCTAGTCTGTTAGCTCAAATTCACCTATAACCAACCTACTTGACCTCTGGATCTCTTTCTAGCCTAGCCTATTAGATTAGATCTAGCCTATTTCATTTTGCATGAGATGCCTAAATCATATTAAACTACAGTAGGACAATATTTACTTGATTTCAGCATTGAATTGTTTTAAATAGTGGACTGTCAGCCATTTAGGAAGTATCACACTTCTCAAATATAGCACATGCTAGGAAGTCCATTGCATATATCACTTAACTCTCTTTTGTGGTCTTGTTTTGGTTCTTATACAGGTAGTTCCTCCTAGCCAAAAGGAAGGTCTCACAATCACTTCGATTTAGAATTCAAATACACATGCACACAACCTTCAACCGTCTCAAACTAGGTATTCCTCTTACCACCCTTACCTTATCTATTTCATCAAGTACTTCTTAGAAAACTAATAAATCAGGTGAAACATGACGTTCGAAAAAATTAGCTCGCCTCACGTAGCTCTTCATCCCTATGAGCTTGACTTGGTGTTGTAACTTTGAACTCACCTAGTTCTCGATATCTCATTTTTCACCAAAGTACCGAGCTTTAACCTTGAGCCAGCTACATCAAGTGACATCTCACCAAGTATAACCCTCTACCTTGACCAGGTCTCCCATGTTACACATTTAACGGTCCATCTACCACTCCAATGTTCTCAAATAACTCCGGCCTAGCTAGCTCGACACTTGACTTAGACCTCCTATGGCCACTTCGATTTGGGTGGTAACTTTCTGGT
The DNA here is from genome assembly GCA_018340775.1 of Taxus wallichiana var. yunnanensis. Classification (NCBI taxonomy): domain Eukaryota; kingdom Viridiplantae; phylum Streptophyta; class Pinopsida; order Cupressales; family Taxaceae; genus Taxus; species Taxus wallichiana. Next base: position 43,965,920 of record CM031236.1, read on the forward strand.
AAACCTAGCATGTCATTTTGTGTGGCTCGGGGATGAATCCTAGTATTTCCCTAAGATTTTTCCACCATTATCTCCTTACACTTGGGATCATGGCGTTAATTTTTTCATGCCAAATTTGGCATGGCCTTTACACCATGAAATATCAAAGTGGGGAATCCAGATTTTGAAACCATTTTTCCCACGTATCAATTAGCAACTTGGCTCTTGATGTCCACTTCTCCACCATGGCCATAGGCCCCAAAATTCCCACATGTATGACACCTTTTATTGACTACCCCTAATCTCCACCATGGCCATGTTGGCTCGAACTCCCAATGGTAGGCTTATGAGTCAAAATGAGCCGGTTTACAACTCAGATTTTATATCTATGACTTCCAGTGTGCACATTTAGCTCCATGAGCCTGATCTTTCCTCATAGCCACCTTATAACTCATTATGATGAATTCGTCTGATTCATGCATTCCATGTTGACCTTTGCGAGCTTGCTCAACCAACTCTCTATGAGCTCCTCCTTCATGTCATCGAGTGTTTGAATGACGATTTTCCAAATGAGTTGGTCTCAGCTTCATTATGTCTTCTTCGAACCTCCTTGTGTGCGAGCTCAACATTCTCTATCACCATGATTCATTCTTAAGAGGTTCCTATTTAAATTATTCAACCCCGATGCCAATCGAACCCGACTCACTCTTAAGTTTTGAACTACTCCCTTGCCTATTTTTTGAGCTTGTCATTCATTCATTATGTCCGAATGCTAACATGACTTTACTCTTGTGAAACCAAAACCAACTTGCTCACTTCCATGAGCTACTTCTTTAACATTCATAGCTCAGACTTACATCATATACTCTTGAATACACCAATTCATTTTACGATCTCTCTTCATACCACTCTACCACCTATATGAGTTGTTTCCTACCAGCTCCATATTGAGTTCATTGTTAGGTTGTCATGAGCTCATCATAAATGCCACCATGCGGAGTTCTCCTAAGCTTGGCCATGACTTGGTCTTAGGATCTTGTTTCCTCCGTGTGATCACCGGCTCGCCCTATATATATGAACTTAAACATACCTTGGTTGTGACTCTACACATAAGCTTTTCTTCCTCATATGAGATTCTAGTGAGCTTGTCTCACCATCACATGACCCCGCCCAAGGTCTTCCTCTATATTGGGTTAGTGTTGATTCCTTGGCTTGAACTCAAGTTCATAACCATTCTATTGAGTTGAAACCATTTGGTTCACCCAAATCATGTAAGAATTCTTCCCCCATTTGAAGTGTCATTGTTAGGCTTTGACCATTAACTCCCCAAGCCACCCTATTAACTCATAAATCATCCTTAGCTCACCGAGCTACTCGTCGAGCTATTTCTAGCTCAATGTCATGTTACTCTTTAAATTTGACCATGTCCCAATTTTTGATATTCTAGGTCTTTTTCTTAAAATCAAAGAGTTATGGAAATGTAAAAAAACCTTTTAAACATAAATTATAACTGTTGATGATTACTTGTTTGTGTTTAACGAATGTGGGCCCGCCAAGGGATAAGTTTTTACTTTGAGCAAACTTGAAACCTTTAAGACCCGAAATGAATAAGAATAGTTCGAGATGACTCTGAGACCACCTGGGACAACATACAGGTTTCATGAACATAAAATTTTGATTGAAATGTCTCGACATACCTCATGAAGGATTTTTTTAGCCTTAGGTCCTAATAGGCTCTTCGTTGTCCAATTTTATCCAAAAGGGCGAAATTGACAACATTTTTGGTGACCTCTCGAGGATGATTGCACTAAGCATGATTCCAAAGAGCCTTAAGTCATCCATTGGGCATGGAGTCAAATTTTGGAATCTTGAAAGTGATTTGATCTTCTATGATATATCCCAGAGTCTCATTTGTATTATTGATCTTGAACTCTATGGAATGATAAGCATGAAGTATATTGAACCTGATGAACACTTGGTATCTAGGGAATATTTTGGAACTTTGAATGAAGCAAATGTTGAATTAGGGATATCATGAAACTCTTATTGAAAATTTAATCCTTCCTTGAAAAAATCCCACCATCAACACATTGTGCAAGAGAAACAACAACACACAATGAAAATGAAAACCATACATGCTTCAAGTAAAACATGTAGGGTGTGCAATGCACTTATTATACTGAAAGAAAACCTATTCCTACTCTATGCTAACTGGTGGCACATGTGAGTTAAACAAAACCTACAACTGGCTATACAAAATAGCTTCCTTTCCTCACAATGGATTGCCATGAAGATTATTTGACAATGGACATGGCTGAAAATGAGAGTGAAAAACTAAAACAAGCCCAATTCTCCACTTGGTCCACCGAGGTATCAAATGGAAAGAGAAATAATTCCTCTTTTAGTTTCTCTACATTTGTCCTATAGAGGCATTGCAATCGAATCCTCGAAATTGTGAAACTCATCCTCACATTCTAAAATGAATGTGACTGGTTCTAGCTTCTCCTCTAGATTCAATGAAGCCAAATACCTGATGGGACATGGTCGCATCCTTTGAATTTTCCTGCTACCCCAAGATTCAAATTTGATAATGAAGTCCTGCAGACATTCCTTGGATAAATGGTGTTGAAGTGATGTCCTCTTCGTACCCATTTTCCTCCTTGGAAACAAGGAGTTCTTCTCGCAACATGCAACTCCTTTGGATTGTTTGTAGTTTCCAATGTTGAACCACTGCAAATGTTTAAAATGTGTTTCTCATCTAAAAGTCCTCCTCCTTTGATTGACCTTCACTATCAATCTCCTCATTCAACATAAAACCTTCCTTCATCACTGGTTCATCAACTACGTTAGATTCCCCAATTGAGAGCAAGAAATTCTCAATGACATCATCTCCATCAAATTCTAAATCTGACTTAGTCTTTCCCATGTGCTCCTCTTTGCCTTCATTCATCGAGCCGCATGGAAGATTCAATTCCTCCACATCTGACAAATAGCTTGTTTTTCCATTCTCCACTGTGGAAAATATTTAACTTCATCCACCATGGTATTCTTCGGATTGGAATTTTGTTTTTCCTGATTTTCCTCATCCTCAAACATGAAATTAGAAAGATCAAATTCATCTAGGAGATCAAAGTTTTGTAAGAATGAAGAAAGGGAAGGATTTGAAAACCTCTGCATGGTCTCATCTACATTAATGATTGTTGAATCTACCTTAGTCTCATGAAACTCCTTGTGGCTGATTGTAACATCTAATGATGACCTTGAAAGATACTACCACCTTCCAGAAGTGTTCTAAGTTCTTGACATGCATGGAAATTAGGATCATTGCACTCACTAGAACTACCTTGTACACTTGAGAGTTTTTCTTCTTTGACTTGCACATGCTCTTCTCCTGGCAGATTTGGAGTTGGCTCTTTCTCTTCTACAACTAGTTTTACCAATGGTGGTAATTTGATCTCCTCTGAAGATATGGAGCCAATATGAATGTTGCATTCTGAATAGGTAGATTGTTGGTCTTCATCGTTCAGCTTTGGATTTTTTTGGTACAAAACTAGTTTGTTCCACTTGTTCTTGAACCTCAACTTTTGCATGAGGTTTAGTCAGGAATGAATTTTTCTTGATGTTAATTTTTGTAGCCCATTCCTTCAAATTCTCTAGCATGCTCTCCTTTTCTATTCTCCTCAACCATATACTCCTCCCTTTCACTCATTTCTTGAAGATGCTCCTCCCAAAATGGATTTGGGACTACAAGATGAGGGATGAATTGGGATTCAACTGATTTACTCACCATTTGAGGAAGTGGAAGAGATTCAACTTCTTGTCTTGGTGGCCTTCATAGAAAAGAAGGAACTTTAGAAGAATGAGGCATGGAAGATTCATGATGGAATGGAGGAATAGAAGATGAAGTATTGAATTCCACCACAAGGGTAGCAACTAGAAGGTTAGGATCATGTGCTTCAAGTTGAAACTGCATGGATGGAGACATGGAAAGAGGGTTATAAGGTGGTAATGCAGGGACCTCCCATTGACAGGATTGACTAACATTATTTTGTGAAGTCCCTCTTCTTGATCCATTCTCCAACTTGAGGCATTGTCTTGATTATGAATTGAAGCTTTTGTTAAAGATAAAGCTCACATGGTATAGGGCCAGTCCATGGGTATGGAATGATGAAGCCAATCTAGGCTTCCTTTATCATTTCATTGGTACTTATTTTCCCATGTCATGCTCCAACTCTCAAACCTTCTTCTATAAGTGGTCTTCTTCAAGTGTGGAATAGATCCTAGAATTTACATGTCATTGTTCTTCAATATCCCCCTAGTTTTGTGGATAACCGAATTGATTTGCATCTTGCTCATGTGGACATGCATGCTCAAACTAATATTCATAATGAAATTGGTCTAGAGGTGGATTATAATAGCCTAAAGATGGAAAGAATTGCCTCTACTACAAGTGGTAATCCCAATGTGGAAATGAATCCATGATGGCACCACTTCATGAATGAAAAGATGTTAAAGAAAACTAGATGGAAATGGGTGAAACTGAAAGTTTACAACACAGAGAGTAGGTCACTTTGACCAATGGAGTCACCAGTTGTGCTTGGGTATGCCTCATAAGGCTGAAATTTCACTAAGAGCACAACAACTTAATGAAATGAAGTAATGCTGCAATGGGTGATTTTGAAATGTCTCTTCCTTGGAGGAGACAAGGAAAGTTCGATATGTTGATGATTTACTTGCCTTGAAGAAGATATTTTATGAATTCTTTGCATAAGTAATGCACTGATATTTGAAGTCCAGAGATATAGATTTGTTAGGTACTTTGACTTGTGTAAGTGAGAAGAGAAGTACCAACTCTGTCCCATTGAGTGTGCCAAACATGTTGTCGCCAAATCACTGCACCCTCCGAATGGCCAAAACGTGAAAAGAATGTTTGGTGTGATTGGGACACATGGGATCACTTCTCAAGCTGTGGGACTTGGGATCGAGGTGAACCTCTAGAGAAGGCCGGCTTCCTCTTCCTAAACTAAGTGTTGTACTACTCCTAGTGTAATAAAATGGCTATCTAGTCCTATGCTAACATTTTCATGGGTTTGAGGGAAAGATATTTGTAGAAATGAAACTATACTAGAGCTGGTGATGTAACAAATAAAGGGTGTTGTCAGACTTAGGAAGGGTTAATTTGAAGAGGGTGTGTGCACCACAAGTCAACTTCACCTACTGTAACTTAGAGAGGGTACAAAATACCACATACTAGGAAGCACATGTTCCCTTTGTTAAAATCGATTAGAAAAACAAGTTATTAGTCTTCTAGTGAAGAAGGATGAACTTGAGAAGGGTGAACAAGCACCACAACTCAACTGCATGCAATGCTCCACCACTCGATAAGCATAGAACTCCAAGAACCTGTAATAGAAACGTGAACTTGCACAGTGTACCTAGCAAGCATGAGAAAAGGCACAAAGAAGTATAGAAGGATGAAAGGACTAAGATTATTCAAAAACACACACTTTTATTGCTTCAATAACATGCACAATGCATCATACATTTAGAAGAGGCAATAGTTTCCATTACAATCTTGAAGAAGAGGCTTGAAATTTCTCTCAACACACAAGGACAACTTGCAGAAGAGAGAGGACTCTTGAAAATTGCACTTGCCTAAGATGTCTAAATTTCCAACCTATCTGACTTGTTGGAACCCCTTGGAATGAGCTTCCAACTTACATTTATAGAAGAATATGTGAGAGATAAGAGGAAAGGTCATAATTACATTCCTAAATTTAAGGTACATGATGGTTCATTTATTACAATTGGTTGAACCACTTTAAGAAGCTTCCATCATGTGTCATTAATGCCCAGTTGACCTAATCTTATCAATTAATTAAAAGAATATTTAAATAAAAATTTAAATAATAATAATAAATATTATTATTAAAATATTTAAATAAAAATATTAAATTAATTACTATTAATGTGGGACCCACGTTGACTAGTTTGACTTGAGGAGGGGAAAATTATGAGGAAAAGACCAAAAGACCAACTCGGTGGTTGGCTCACCGAGCTAACTCACAAATTTGGTCTCATACTTGCTCCACCCTTCATTACCGCAAATGAGTTCACTTTGGATCGATAATTCTACCGACTTTGCATGAGCCCACTTCGAGTACCCTCCGTGTAAAAAGTCAAGCTCTATGTTCAACCGATCACCGCAACACTTTTCCCTTTTCACTGAGCTCATTTGTCACCATCATGACTGATCTCCCTGTGTTAAGCTCCTCTCCTCGTTACTTGCCATGTGGCTTGGGTAAGTTATAAATATCTTGTGAGCCTGTCAATATTTCTCTATGTCCTTCATGATATGGCTGAAATGAGCTCCTCATCACATCAAACCAAGCCAATGAACTCTATGTCGAGCTCCTCTTATCTATGCATTGACTCTCACAAGTTAGGCTTTGATTTACTCCACAAGTTACTCATCGCTTGAGTCGAGAGCGAAGAAGACCGGCGATCTCTACATTCCTTTACTAAGCTCACTTACACCCTTTGAACTTTTCACCGAGCTCCTCTGTTTAAAGCCAAGATTATCAGCCTCCACTCCTCGTTACCTGTTAATCATCAAGCAAGATGATTCACCCAAATGAGCTTCTTTTACTTCTTCCATGTTCCGTCTACTGACTTCTATTACCGAGATCGAATGAACTCCCTCTTGCGACGTGATTTCAACTTGTGGAAGGAATGAACTCTTTCTTTCACCTTACTTGTAGAACAACTCACCACCGATGTATCTAGCCCCAAAATGAGATTTTTCTTTTACTCCACAATAGCACCAAGTTCCTCCTTCACCTCATGCATCTACCGACTCAATGAGTTGACCTTCCCTCCTGTCGTGCATTAAATGAGCACCGAGATCAACACTCGAGTTCTATGAACTTGTTGCCATGAACTTGCCATCCGGTTAACCCTAACTTGACCTTTCCTTTGAATGACTCATCCGTGTGTGTGAAAGTATCTCCAACATGCTACGCAATGACTCACTCACCCCATATTTCTCATAACAACTTTTTCCCAACACAACCACCCTTCATCACATTAAATGTTGAGTCGATCTCCTCCATTAGATCTCCCAAGTAATCTTGGTGTGGAATCCCAAAACATAGAGTCGACTCAACTTGGGATAAGTTTTCAACATGTTTGGTGCATAGCTCAGTTGGAATCTTAAGGGAATATGATGAAGTGGCTCTCCATGGAATGAGCAAGTAAGAAGCATCATGCATAGGTAGATGAATCTCCCGCATAGTAAAGGAATATGTCATGACATTCGTGTGCATGATTTTCACTATAGCTCATGCAGCTAGGGTGGAAGTTCTTTGATATGGAATCATAGTGGAATGGACCAAGAAAACACATGAGAGATCGTAACCATGACTTATGCAAGTAAGAAGGGCCAAACCCCGATCGGTGGGAGATTGTGAGATTAACTTGAAGATATTTCCAAATGGCCTGGGTGGCAAGTTATAATCTAGTTGGCTTGTTTGACTTGATGTTCAAATGAATTAGCTCACATCGCAGAGCTCTTCATCCCTTTGAGCTTGACTTGGTCTTATAACTTTGAACTCACCTAGTTCCCAATATCCTATTTTCACCAAAGTATCAATCTTTAACCTTTAACCAGATGCATTGAGTGACTTCTCAATCCAGTATAACCCTCTATCTTGACCAGGTATCCCACATTACACATTTACCGGTCCATTAACTTCTCCAACATGCTCAAACAACTCCTGCCCAGCTTAGCTTGACACTTGACTCGAGACCTCCTATGACCACTCTGATTTGGGTGGTAACTTGCTAGTAAACCTAGCATCTCATTTTACATGGCTTGGGGATGAATCCTGGTCTTTCCCTAAGATATTTCCACCATTGGATCCTTGAGCTTGGGATCCCGACATGTATTTCATCATGCCAAACTTGGCACGGCCTTTACACCATGAAAAACTGTAGTGGGGAATCTGAAGTTTTGAAACCATTCTACCCACATATCAATTGGCAACTTAGCTCTTGATGTCCACTTCTCCACCATGGCTGCATGCCTTAAAACTCCCCCATGCATGACACCTTGTCCTAACCACCCCAAATCTCCACCATATCCATGTTGTCACGATCTCTCAATGGTAGGCTCATGAGTTAAAATGATCCGGTTTACAACTTGGCTTTTATATCTATGATTGTTGGTGTGCACGTTTAGCTCCACGAGCCTGATCTTTCCTCGTAGCCACCCTGTAACTCATTGGGTCAAGTTCCTTTGAGTCATGTGTTCCATGTTGTCCTTCGTGATATTTCTCAACCAACTCTCCATGAACTCCTCCTTCATGTTGTTGAGCGTTCGAATGATGATTTTCCAAATGACTTGGTCTCGCATTTTGTTGTGTCTTCTACGAACTTCCTTGTGTGCGAGCTCAACATTCTCTATCACCATGATTTTTCTTAAGAGATTCCCGCATAAATTATTCAACCCTTGAAGGTGAGCCAACCCCGACTCACTCTTAATTTTTGAGCTACTCCCTTTCCTATTTTTTGAGATTGTCATTCATTCATTAAGTCCGAACGATAACGCAGATTTACTCTTGTGAAACCAAAATCGAATTTCTCACTTCCATGAGCTACTTCCTTAACATTCATAGATTGGACTTACATCATATACTCTTGAATACACCAAGTCATTTGACGAGCTCTCTTCATACCACTCTACCACCTATACAAATTGTTCTCCACCAACTCCATATCAAGCTCATCGCTAGGTTGTCATGAGCTCATCCTAAATGCCACCATGTGGAGCTCTCCTAATCTTGGCCACGACTTGGTCTTACGATCTTGTTTCCTCCGTGTGATCACTGGCTCGACCCTATATATATGACCTTGAACATACCTCGGTCATGACTCTACACATAATATTTTCTTCCTCATATGAGACTCCAGTGAGCTCGGATCACCATCACATGACCCTTCCCAAGCTCATCCTCTACATTGGCTTGACATTGATTCCCTTGGCTTGAACTCGAGTTCATCACCATTCTTCGAGATGAACTCATTTGGTTCACCCAAATCATGTAAGAATTCTACCTTCGGTTGAAGTTTCATTGCTAGGCTTTGACCATTAACTCCCCAAGCTAACCTATCAACTCATAACTCATCCTTAGCTCGCCAAGCTACTCGGTGAGATATTTCTAGCTCAATGTCATGTTACTCTTTAAATCTGACCCTATCCCAATTTTTGATATTCTAGGTCTTTTTCTTGAAATCAGAGAGTTATGGAAACATAACAAAACCTTTTAAACATAAATTATCAACTTTGATGATTACTTGTTTGTGTTGAACGAATGTGGGCCCGCCAAGGGCTAATTTTTTACTCTGAGCAAACTTGAAACCTTTGAGACCCGAAATGAACAAGAAAGTTTGATATGATTCTGAGACCACCTAGGACAGCATAAAGGTTTCCTAAATGTAAAATTTTGACCGGAATGTCTGGAATACCTCATGAAGGATTTTTCAACCTTAGGTCCTAATAGGCTCTCTGTTGTCTAATTTTTTCTAAAAGGGAAAAAATTGACAACAACTATCATATTAGAGATGATGATAGGAGTTGAGTCTCTTTCATTTAATCTGTATGGTCTAAGATGACCCTTTTGACTATAATATGGCTACCAAAACTATATTAAAGTAGTATATATATGGGTTTGTTCTGTATATTTTGTTTAAGGGTGTAAACCCTTGTGTTATATTACTTATCATGGCTTAGATCTAGTCTATTATCCTTCTTATAATGTTATTTAGATTTTGTGATGTTTTAATATTAGACATGTTAGTTACATCTTCTACCTCTTCAAATAATTGAATGTAATTCTACTTTTGCAAAGCATCCTACATTAATTAGGGAATTGTCTCACAAATCTCACATAAAGGAGGGGCTCAACACTGTGTGTGTCTCGGTGAGCACATAGCACCCATCGGGTGATAGGCCAATGCACTTGGGGTTAATAAAGGTATTAAGGGTAAATAAATGACTAAAATGCCCCATCTGCAAGATACCCAAAACTAGAATAGGAAAGTCCATGACTAAAAGTTTTTATTTTTTTTATTTGTTCTTCTCTTTTTTATTTTTGCATGTATAAATTGATCAATGTGGGAATTCTATGTGGGATAAATAAGTTCTCCTTGAGGTCTTTGTGCAACCCGATCAATGCGAGAAGCTCCATAATTATTTTTAATTTTTCTTTGACATATTAGTCTTCTTTTTGGATAGACTAAGTATAGTAGGTAGCTGGGTTTTTATAGTTTTCCTTCGAGGAGCATGCTACTTAGAGCAAAAATAGAGAAGTAAAGATGTCATTTTGAGTGAATCATCTATTTGCAAGAGGTTTTACTCAAGGAGTGAAATTTTTAGTATCTCATATATATATATGTATGTATGTATGTATGTATGTATGTATGTATGTATATGTATATGTATTATTTTTGGACTTTAGGTCATGGACAAGACTATAAAAGGATTATAAGCCTCTTGTATGTAGGAAAAAACATAACATGAAAGAGGTTAGCTATGCAAGATAGTTTTTCAAGTGACGAACAACCATGGGATTCCATCCTGAAAATGAAGAAAAGTATCCATGAGAATCATGCTATGAGTAGAGTTAGGTACTCACATTGAAGACAAGGATGAATGGTGACGGATAATCACCCAATTATTGTTTAGTTGTTGGTCCTAAAAAAGGTAGGTGGAGGTAGAGGTTCTCTCAAGGGATGATCGCATGTGTGACATAGGGTGATATAGTACTTTATTCAACAAGAGAACGATCAAAGATATAAGGCATTAAGGGGGCTCAGTTCAGGTTTACCTTCAAGAGAAGATAAATTATAAGCACATGATCCATAGGTATGAGTGACTATATAAGGTCCAATAAAATTACTATAAAATTTTCCTCGTTTAATTTTCTCATCTTTGGATACATGTTTATTTTCCTTCGTGACAAGGTCGCTGATCTTGAAAGTTCATTCATAGATGCATTTTTCATAGGCACGCTTGATGCATTTTTGATAGATTTTAAGGTGGTCTAGAGAGTTTAAATGACATTCATCTAGTAACTCAAGTTGTGCCAAACATTCTTTGTGGAAATCATCATCATTGAGCATATCTTTAAGTGAGATATAAAGAGATGTAATTTGGACTTTGAGAGGTAGGATGACCTTTTACCATAGACTAAAGAGAAGGGTGTGGAAAATGTTGAGGTGTGAATGCTAGTGTGATAACCCCATAAGGTGAAAGGAATATGTGCGTACCAATCCTTACGAGTATCAATCAACCACTTTCATAAGAAATTTGTTGATATTTTTGTTAGTTTATTCAACTTGTCTATTTATTTTACGATAATAGGGTGAAGAAAAACTAAGTTGAATATCTAAAGTGTTGCATATTTTGTGTAGGGTTTTTTTTTGTTGTTTTCCCGAACACCAAAGTGAAAAATGATGTGATGGTTGATGAATTCACATATTTTCTTAGACTTGATAGAAATTAGAGGGACGGATTCTACCCATTTAGTGTAGTATTTTGTTGTTGTGATGATCCATTGATGACTTTGAGAAGAATGAGGGTTAATCTCTTCGATGATATCCAAACCCCATTGAGAGAGGCCAAAAGTATTTAGCGACTTGTAAGGCATGACTAGGGGTTTGATGAAGATTAACATGTTGATGAAATTCCACACATTATTTTACATAGTCACAACATTCTTATTTTAGGGTTGGCCAAGTAATAGTCGAGGTGAAGGATGTGTTTAGCCGATGAGGGCCACTTTGAAATGTCCACCAAAAATACCATAATGGATTTATTTAATGGTGTACGTAATTTCAGAACTTTTAAGGCATCGAAGGAGGATATCATCAAAGCCACGTTTGTAGAGAAGACCCCCCATGATGACATAACTAGAGAAACTTTTTAGGAAGGTTCCTTGTCCATTGCAAGTAAGATCCAAAGGAAGAATGGAAAGGGAAAGCTATTAAAAAAAAATCTTATACCAAATGTCGCATGGGTTGGTTTCAATTATTCCCCCAAAGTTAAAATCTCAGAATAGATAAGAGGTTGAATGCAACCTCAGTATTGTGATAAAGATTTTTGAGTCCAAAGGTGAAGCGGGTATTTGAGAAGAAATACAAGCCATGGTGTGCATGAAATCTTGAGTGGATCGTGGAGTGGCTTAAAGTTCGTAATGATCAAAGGTAGTTAAAAGCATGTTGATGTGATGTTTGTACTTTTGAAGCACTACATTACGACACTAGTATAGACCATTGACCTAGTTTACAACTAGTTGAGAATCACCAAATACCTTAATGGATTTAACATCTAGGGTGATGGAAGTTTGAAGACCCAAGACAAGTGTTTCATACTTGGTAATGTTGTTAGTGCAGTCAAAGTCTATTTTGAAGGATAAAGGCATAGGCTCACCATCAAGAGGAATGAGAATGAAACCCGCACCTCCTCCACACTAACATTTGGATCCATCAAAGACTAAGGTCATTTGATATATGATATCATCTAGGGAAAGTGTAACAATGGATTCATCAGAAAATCAAAGTTAGAAGATTGATTTCTAGAAAGAGAAGCGTATACAAGCTGATCTGAAATGGTTTTTCCCTTAACAAACTTTTGATGAATGAATTCTAGGCCTATTTCTACGTGGAGCATGAGCCAAAGCATGACATCATTGGCGTTGTAAGGCTTAGCATACATGTAATGTATGGCATCGGTGTTGGTAATGATGAAAGTTTTGTGGTTAAGTAAGTAGGGGTGAAGTTTGGTGGTGACAAAGACTAGGGCTACGAAAAAAAAATTAGCATGAGTATTTCAAGTCTCATAATCTAAAAGAGTACGATTATGTAATAAACCATTTTCTCCCTGTGTTGCTCATCATGATGAACAAGCATGGCACCCAAGGAATGGTCAGTGGTAGAAATGTAGAGGTAAAAGGGTTTTTCATCCTTTGGTGAGATGAGCACAGGTGGCTGAAGAAGATATTCCTTTAATACTTCAAAGGATTTGTGGAACTCATCCTCCTAATTTAAGGAAACATACTTTTTAATAAGATGATGAAAAGGGTGAAAATGGTTGGAAAGTTTGAAAATAGAGTGTCGAATGGATTGCAATTCTCTTTACAAACTATGAAGTTATTGAAGGTTAGTAGGTTACGGCATCTCAAGAATAACCTTGATTTTTGTGGGATTGAATTTGATACCTTGCAAAGAGACAATGAAACCAAGGATTTTTCTAGAGAGAACGATAAAATGCACTTCTTTGGTTGAAGGAGAACATAGTATTTGATGAGGCAATCAAAGATGACTTTAAGAATTGCGATGTGTTTGGCATGATGCTTAAACTTGGAAAAAGGTCTTTGACATAATCTTCCAATATGCTATGCATGATGTCATGGAAGATATAGGTCATAATGCGTTGATAGGTTGCACCAACATTTTTAAGGCCAAAGGGAATGACACACTAACAGAAGGTCTCCCAAGGGGTGATGAAGGTGGTTTTGTGTTGATATTCCAGCAGACGAGTAATATTTGATTATAACCCAAGAATCCTTCCATAAGAGATAACCTCTCATGGCTAGCTATAAGATCAATGAGTTGGTCGATGCTAAGCACAGGAAATTCATCCTTAGGGCATGCAAGATTAAGGTCACGGAAGTCCATATAGTTTCTTTTTTGATAGGAAAATGTTAGAAATCCATTGTGGATAGTCAATGTGTATAATGAAATAAATAGAAAGAATGCACCAAAGTTCTTCTTTTACAAGAAGAGCAATGCGTGGGTGCATTTTTCACAAATTCTACCTCATAGGTTTGGTGTTGGGGATAGCTACAATATTGTGGACCATGATATTAGGGTCAATACTAGGAATATTGGTGTAAGACCAAGCAAAAACGTTGTTGTGATCTTGTAGGAAAGAGGTAAAAGCTCCATGTTCGGTAGAATCTAAAGATTTGCCTATATTTAGAATTTGAGGGTCATACTAAGTGTAAATTTTGATCTCTATGGTTGATTCATTTAGTATGGTTTGTATCTCAGAAGGTAACAACTAGTGAATGTAAGAATCCTTCGATCCTAGATAGGTGAGAATGGAATCATCATCCTGACATTGAATGAAATTTATAGAAGGTGTGTCATCATCAATCATGTCAGGATAAAGGAAAGGAAGGGAAGAGGGAGACTCTCTATCATGTTGATAGGTCAAAGGTCCCAAAGAAATGGTGTTCACAAAAAAAAAGTTAGGAGGGATAGATTATGGATCCATGGAATTTGTGGGTGAAGGTGGTGTGGTAGGTGAGTGAGGTGGGGAAGGTTTATCTTCCTCGATGAGGTCAATCTAGTCCTTTTAGAAGAGGTTCCTCAGAAAATTCAAGATTGTTGTGGTTTTCATGTTTTTGGATGGTGTAGGGTATGACTGTGTGATGACCCTACTCATAAAGACCAAAGACAAAGCCTTCCAGCACATCAATGAAGAAAAGTGTGGGTAAAGTGGCGATTGGTGAGGTATTGGAAGTCAATGAGAATGGTCGGGTTTGGGTAGGTGGTTCAGGAGTATATGAAGAAGCATCAAGTCCCCCATACGTCAAGTTGGTGTGAAGGTGGGGGAGAACCATATGGAAAACCTCTCCTACATGATGATCATAACGTGGATGTTAGTGAATATTTCTATACTCAAGAGGAGTAAGGAAATTTTCAATGTTGTAGAGGTGATTCTCCCCATGGTAAGGTGATGAAAACACCTACCAAGGGATCGAGGTAGGTATTTTGGTAGTAGGGATGGATGAGTCACTCAAGTCCGAGAAGAAGTAGCCTTAGTTTTTGGTGAAATAGGTGGGTTGGTAGATGATCTAGCCATGAAGCTATGGGAACAATGGGGATAGATGGGTTAGCTATGGAAGATGAAATGACAAAAGTAGTGAATGAGGTAGTGGATGAAGAGGAAGAAGCAATGGTGGTACATGCCTTAACTAGTATAAGGACATCATTAGGTCGATAAAGCATGTTACAGGTATTAAATGGTGAGGGATTTTCTTAAATGGTGTAGGAGTGCCCTTCATGTTCAAATTTTAAACAATCGGTGTAAGGTTGAAGGTACACAACCCATGACACAAATCCAAAGTCATCTAATCAACATATTATATTAGAACTTTCCTCAAGGAAATAAAGAGTTCGAGAATGGTACGAGGACCCATAAAAATGTGAAGGATGATGGTGCTAAGGGTAGAAGTCATGACATCATTGAAATAATGTAGTATAACTAGGTTTTTATGCATGTAGTTGGTAGGTATGCACATTTGTGCATACACATGGGAAGAAATGATATTAATTTTGGCACCACCATCAATCATAATGCATCAAACACATGTATCATTGATGTAGGAAGAAATGAAGAGGGATGGATCATGATCATTGGATTGTAGAGGAACAATATATTCTTCATGAGAAACTAAATGCGGGAACTTGATGAAAGGTAATGGGGCAGAAAGATGGAGGTGGCATGGTAAGAACAGGCCACATGATGAGGGTGATGATGGAGGTAATGGGTGTAGGGTCATTGGGTGGAACCTCAATAGATTGCAAGACCTCCATGAGGGTGAGAGATGAGACTCGAGGTTTGAATCAAGTCATACAAAGACATCTTCAAAGGAGAATGGTGAATTTGTTTGATCATGGTACAATGTGTGACTCCATCGAAATAGGATAAGCCCCACTGCGGATGGTTACCTTGGGGTAGGTGTAGATGGAATGGTGGGTAGAGGTATACCATATGGGTTACCATTATTCTCTTTTCCTTTTTCATTTTGTGATCGAGTGGAAACTCAAACCATATTGATTTCAAGATCGAGGAGGAAAAGAGGGTTATGGAGGTGGAGGTGAAGGCATTGAATAGATATAGGATTAGGTTGTGTGGTATGCAAAGGGGGATATAATTTTCCTCTAAAATTTCATCATCCTCCAAGAGACCCTCTTATTTCCAAATTTTAATGAGAATATTTTTGAGGGCCTTACACTCTTGAACATCATGCTCTAGGTAGTGATGATATGCACAGATTTTGGTATCGTCAAACCCTACTGGTTTAGGTTTGAGTGTGTCATAAGGCCTAAGAGGTGGTAGTGTAATAGCGGAAGTTTCTAACAACCAAGAGAGGATGTTAGCATAATACCCTACCCATGGATCACAATGAGAAGTGAGAATGTGTTTGGATGAAGGTTTGGGTGATTTTTTTGGAAGAGGTGTTACTGGATGTGGAGTTTAGGGTTGAGTCACTTTAACTACCTTTTTGGTAGGTACTGTGGTTTTTGGCTTGGGTTTCACCTTCTTGGGTAACATTTTTGGGGTAGTAGTGTGTGAATAAGAAGGGGATGTAAAATATGTAGGCATGTGTAAGAGTTAACCAAAGTGATAATGGTGAGTGTGTAAGAGATGGTAGAGGGTAATAAAGTTGTAGGTTAAAGAGAAGGTAAAGGCATGGGTAATGGAGAATTATGGGTGGAATAAAATATCGAGGTGAGGGTATATGTTGTTTCACTTTAGGTTTACCTTGAGGATGTGATTACTTGACCAAGGTCGATGGATGTGGGCCTAAGATTGATGGAAGAGGCCAAGGTGAAATATGAGGCATGGAAGAAACTAGGGTATGAGGCCTAAGAGGTTAGGTCATCCTCTTAGGTGTGGAATAGACTTGGTGGTAGTTTGTGAAGAGGTGGTCAAATCTATCTTCACAAGGGGATGGACTAGACTAGATATCAGCGGGCCCCTAATGTAGTGGTAGGTTTAGGTGTAGGTGAAGGTTTGGGTGTAAATGGAGGTTTGGGTGTAGGTGAAGGTTGGGATGAAGGTGAGGCTGATGAAGAAGAGGATAATATGACCATATCATGTGACATATTTGTCTTGAATATTTTAGGATAAATCATCAAAGTATCAGGAGACAACATATTCATTGGGTTACCACTGGGAGTCAAAGATGCCCCTAGAGTGTGGAGTAGTCGACATACTCTAAGCGATCACCAAATGAGAGAATGACATAGAAGAAGAGGAAGATGATGATGCCTTGGTAGTAATCCCTGTGAAGAATTCCGAGGTCTGTGAGATAGGGAAGTTTTTGGCTTCTAACTCGGTAGGTAGAAGTGATTGTAGAAGGTTGACATGACATTTTAAGGTTGTTGGGAATTGATGCAAATGGGAAGAGAATATTAAATTGAATCCTATATGGGTTGATGAGGGGGTAAGGTAGGTGTTTATACTCTTCTTTAGGTAGAGAAGAGGATAAGGTAGGGTTTTTCCAGGTAGAAGGATGGGTAGTGTGGGATTCTCCAAAATTAGAGGGATAAGTGGGGTAAGCTTCTATGTAGATAAAGGAGTAGGTGAGGTGGGATGCTCATTAGGTAAAATTGGTAGTAAGGTCAACTCTCCTCATGGGTAGAGGAGTAGGTGAGGAGTAGGCTCCTCTATGGGTAGAGGATCTCATGTAATAATTTCCTCAATAGATGGTATGGGAGGAAACTGAGTAGAAGGGATAGGGAAGTACTATGTCAAAGACGACATGAACTTTGTGGGAATGGGTATCATTGTTAGAAGTCTTAGTAACATGGTTTGATGAGGAATTTTGGTTTGGAAAAGGTTTCTTAAATATATGAAGGTTTTTTTTTCATGTGCGTTAGGGTTTCAGGATGAGATCTCCATTATCTAACATTTCATGACAATATTCTTAAATGTTTTATAATTTCCATCACTATGTCCTCTAATGCAATGATAGTTACAATAATCATTCTCCTTATACCATGTGGGTATAGAACGGGAAGGGTCAAAACTAGAATGTGGTTTTACAAGTGGTAGGTGATGGCTCCCACTTTTAACAAATTTTCCAACACATAAGAGTAAGGTTCTCCTATGGGGTATATCTTTGTTGTTCATACTTATACTAGAAATTCTAAACAAGGGAAACATTAGAAGGAGGTTTTGGGTTGTTTGATGGATGATATGGGCCATATTTCAGGACCACCACGATTGGCGGATCCCTTTTCTTTAGAATGAGTATTTTTAGTTTAGAAGAAGAAGAGGAGTCATTCAATTTAAAAGGAGCACTCTTGTTATGAAATTTTAGTTTCTTCTCTTAGATAGCATGAATTTCTAACTTCCGAGAGCCATAGTGAAAGCCTTATCAAATGTCTAGAATGTTTATATCTAAAGAGTTGCTGAGATTTTACTTACACAAGCCCTAGTGAACAACTCTATCATCTCGGTTTGTGGAATTTGAAATACATGCTGATTAATAAGACCCTTCTTGCATGTGAAAAAAATTCAATGATAGAATCATCATCGTATTGATGAATAGAGTATAAATCATTCATGGATACCTTCTTGGAGATATTTATGGAGAAGTGATCAAGGAAAATCTAGGCTAACTGATTAAAGGAAAAGATTGAGTGCTTAGGTAAAGCACTATACAAATCCAGAGCAGGTCCTGTCAAGGACATGGGAAAATTCCTAAGGAGCAAGGCATCATCATGAGAAATTAGATAACAAACATGTTTCAAATGATCACAAATGTTGTTGTGTATCTTCCTTACTATTAAATTGATTGAACTTAGGCATCTCCCAATGTGCGGGATAAGGATGAATGGGTATAGATGGATGAATAGGCTCATTATAGATTTCATCGTAAGTTAAGGTATTGCGAGAGTCTGAAAACAAATAATTTGAGGGTATAATCTTATCCATCATCATATTTATAAGATCATTTGTAGGATTCGATTGAGGGATGCCCCATGTTATAAGGGGGTGGATGAGGTAGATAAGTCATAGACAACACACCAATGTATGGTGGTGTCGAATAAGAAAAATGCGATGGGGGTATGTAAGAGGGAATAGATGAAGAAGGCATATACCCTAAATAAGAATCAAAGGTGACAAGTGGTTGTTGAGGAAGGGAATAGGTGGGAGAGGTTGTGTGGAGACCCTCGTAGTAATAGGTGGAAGATTCTAGGGTATGGAAAGGACTAGGTTATGGAAGGGGGTATGAGAATCCGACACCAAAGGTGGTTGGGAGGAAATGGGTACATGAGATGTTGATGATGTGGGTATCCCTACACTAAGAGCTATAGATGATGGTGTGGCATATGTTGAAGGGGTGATAGACATGTCGAAGGTGTGATAGATGTCATAGGTGTGATAGATATCAAATATGTGGGGATGATTTCATAAACGATAGGTAAAGGTGAAAGGTGGAAGATAAACACTACCCTAGTATTAGTTGATGGAGAAGTGGGGCGAGAGAGGAGGAATGGAGACATGTATCCCATATATGAGTTATCCAGATGATTTGTCAATGGGTGGAAGAATGGGCGAGGTAATACTGTAAGGCTACGGTATTGTGATGGAGTTTTTGAAACTCCTCGTCACCTACTGGGTATAGAGATATAAGAAGTGGGGTCCATGGGTGAAGAAATAGAAGATGGTGAAGGGATAAGAGGTAGTGGTTGAAAAAAATCATGAAAAAATAGGGTGTTGGCTTGCTTGATGAGTCAAAACCATGTGAATGGTGGCAAGGTATGTAGTTTGAGTTATGAAAATGATACAGAACACAGAAACAAAAGATGGAAAAATATGGAAAATGAAATTAGGTTGTTGTTTCTGATAAAACTAAAAACATAGAAATCAAGGTAACGTGCGGTTAGGTAACCAATGCACTGGACCATTACTTACTAAAGATAATCAAAAGAATTAGAAATTTGGAGATGAAAGGGGTAAAATAGATGAAACTGGACTCTGTTAATGGTGATAGAGACTCGAAAAAGAGTATAGTAAATGAATCGCGGAACAAAAAATGTATGAATATGAATTGAACATTGTTTTGGAAAAAATGATAAAAAACATTAAGAAAATGATGTCAATCGCCAAAATGATGTAGATATGATGACTAAACTGATGATGTTAGTTTCTCGACCGATGTTGGTTACTTGTGAATTTTGATAAAATGATAATTTTTTGAATTTAAGGTGAATTAAGTCAAAATAAAAACCAACTCAGAAGTTGAGTATGGAAATAAGATGTCCTATCACACTCTAGAAAGAACCAGAATACACCAATTATGATTATGGAGTGTGAAAGAGAAGAAAAAGTGGAGAATCATTCTCTCAACTCAAAATGCAATTCAAACAAGAAAAACTAGTAAAACACGTAAATCCTAGGTATCAGATTTTAGTGTTAAGTGGCTTATGCCTTTTTAACTAATTGTGAATGAAATAGAGTTTTTGGATAACGAAGGTGCCCTATAAGAAATATATGGCTGGTTTTAGGTTATTTTTGGATAAAGAGGCCCGATATACCTTTCGGTATGTGTGATTCAAACTCTGATATGAAAAACTGACGAAACAGGTGGTGCCCACCATCAACGGGTTATTAAATCCTTGATGGCTTCTTCCTGGAAAGTGAGTGTTTAAGAAATGTGTAAATTATTTAAGTGGTTTTTCCTTAGAGTGTGTGTAAAAATTTGAGCTATGCTTAATCCAAATCCAATCACCAAGTGTTCATAACCTCCACAAAGTGTGATTGCTAATTAAATCTATGTGATCTAATGCAACAATCGAAGGATGAAATGCACAGATTTAAACCCAAATCAAAAATGATATTCGATGTAGCAAAATTAGAATAATAAGAGGAATTCTCTTTCACTAAATGGATTACAAAAGAAAATAATAAGTTTTCTTTTTAAGCACCAAAGAACAAATTTCTTTTAGACAAATAGAAAGAAATGAAGATTTCTAGGGAGATATTTAGTATGAAATTTTTAGAAAATAAAAAAACACACAAATGTATCCTATATGAATAATGTAATGAACCCAAAAGAGTGGCTCATTGGGCATGCCAAAATGTTTAACCAAAGTAGAGACAAAACAAATAATAGGTAAGGGCGAGGAGGAGTACTTGTGATTAGTCAAAGAAGGTGTTACGCTTGTGTAGAATGTTGTCCAAGATGATAGTAGATATATCCCCTTTGGCTAAGAGGAGGAATGACCTGAAATAGAACACAAGACCACAAAAGAGAATTAAAACTAACAATTTGTGGACTTCCTAGCAAAATCTAGATCTAGGAAGTGAGGATCTTCCTAGAAGGATGTCAATCCACTTTTTAAAATAATTTAAATTTTGATAAGAACATGAAATACTATATCTACTTTAGTTTTATAGTTTAGATATCCTACACAAATAGAGTGAATCAAATCTAGTCTAATAAATGCATGCAAGACTAAATCCAAAAAGGTAGTGTGGTCAAGTTTTGTGGGTGTGATAGAGGTTGTAAATGAGGTCTAGTCAATGTTTGGTGAGATTTTGGCTTGTTGGGAAATAATTATGAACTCATTGGTTTAAGAATTATTACAAGTCACGAGACCGAGTATCGGTTAGGTGATCAATGTTAGCACTAGTAAAATACCGAAGCCGTTTGGGTGACCGGTGTCGGTAGGGGAAATTAGATAGAAATATTAAAAATGGGTTGATGGGAGCTCTCTGTGATTGCATAGAGAGTTGGAAAATTTTGGGTGAGGTTATGGGATTTTTAAGAAGACTCAAAGGTGATAAAATGGGAGTTTGGGAAAGGTATGAAGGTTTTGTGGGAAAATGGTCAGACGGAGGTGTTGTAGGAGAGATTCGGGTATGAGAAGTGATGGAATGAAATAGATAACAAGTAAATAACTAATCTACTGAAACCAATGACAAAGTAGAGATATACTTACTTGTGAAGCGGAGATGAATGACATGTGGTTGTGGTGGCTACGAAGAAGGTGGTCCTAAATTCATGCAACAAGAGCATGAGGGCACATTGCTTCCCTATGAGTGCTCTAGAGATCTGGATCAAACTATTGATGAATGGTGTGGTGTCTGAATGCTATAAGGGCATTTTGTATATCACAAGATCATTGAAAAGCTTGAGAGTCGGATGTAAGGTCATAAGAGATAGAAAACTATATTTTCAAAACCTAAACAAAGAGTTGGGAAATCTTATTTAAGGTAAGCAACACTAGTTAGGTAACAAGCATCGATGAGGTATAATCTGACATCAATTAGGAGAAAAGGTCATATTTGCTAAATATATCCTAATTCTTCCTAAATTTGGCGTGAATGAGATTTTGGTTTTGGGTCACAAGTGTGGAATGGTTCTAAATTAAATGGGAGAGTAGATAAAGGGATAATATTCCATTAATATTAGGGTTTGAATAAGTCCTAGTTGGTTAGGGAGAGTGGGGACTTGGTCTAGGCTAATTAATGAGCTTGGAATAGGTCTAGGGTGAGGTGGAAAGATGAGGTGGCTAGGTGAGGTGGAAATTAGTTTAATTAAGGTAATTAAATTAATTGTGAGGTGGGGTGAGGATTAATTTAATTATGGGTAGTTAAATTAATTAAAATGTGTGCAAGTGGGCATGGTGATGGGGTAGTATTAAATTAATTAATCGAAGGGGTTTAAAGGATCGCAACCTAATTTTGGGTGTCTACACAACAACAACACTGTACCCTTCTGTGGTTTTTACAAAAATACAATCTAAGATAACCTCCGAGGGTTTACAGAGATCATAGAAGAAGAAAAAATAGAGTGAAATGATATAAACCAAAGTTATCCATA
The DNA here is from genome assembly GCA_018340775.1 of Taxus wallichiana var. yunnanensis. NCBI lineage: Eukaryota > Viridiplantae > Streptophyta > Pinopsida > Cupressales > Taxaceae > Taxus > Taxus wallichiana. The sequence goes on from CM031236.1 coordinate 43,988,593, forward strand.
CTCAAATCAAGGATTAAATTTAACACATATGTATAGATATATACACGAAACCCAAAATTTTTGGGTATTTCTTATATAACACAAGCCACAAACATAAAAAATACATAACAAAAGATCTAAAAATGGATAATGGTAAGAAACCCAAGATCATTGGTATTAGTAAACCACCAACAACAAGAATTCGAAACTAACTATGCATATATCGATTGTCAACCATACAAGTGACAATCATTAAATATTTGAAAATTGCCATGGAATCCATTCAACCCCAAATCGAGTAATGAAACCAAAAATGATAACAACTAGAAGACAAACAATTAAACACAATTCATTTCCACAAAACGAATAAAGGCAGATATTTTATCTATGGAAATAATAAAAGGAGTAAACCATTAAGAGAGGGAAAGATATCTCATCATGCATGAAATCGATAGCCCACTTCTTCTTCTCCTTTCTCCTTCGATTTTGATCTCGCTTTACATCCAAAGATCAAAAATCAAATACACAAAAGATTGAAAACCTCCAGAATTTACATCTTATTTAATAAACCAAGCTATTAATACTTTCCCAATTTTTTCTCAACTCCTAGATACAAATTACATGCAACAAATCGTTGAAACAATCAGCTAACATGATGAAAGGGGATATGTCATTCATGCAGAGCTTCATATCTCAATACCATCGAATGAAACAAAAAAACCAAAAACAACTCCAAGTTTCCCTAACTACCTTTTGCATGCCCCAAAATCCATGGGTGAATAATAAATGACATTAATGCATCAAGATTATCAGTGTAATTTTTCCCTCCAATTTTAATCGATTATATTTTTCCATTTAAATTTAGCAACTCCTTTTTTGACTTACAATGCAATCTCACCGATGTTAGCTAACTAACAAATAGCTAATCCTTTAATAACTCTATCCCCTACTGAAGTGATCGGTGGTGCCTCTTAAAGGATAATTAATGTTGATCAAATAGTACAAAATGTGAAGGGGGTGAGTTTCCATTAGGCCCTTTCTCATAAGCTAAAATAAATAATTCAAATATCCTTATACCTTACTTAGAAACCCTTCAATAATTATTCTTCAATATTTATAACATTACCTTCAATGGTATTCACATTAGACCCCCTTAATGTGACTTAACCTTAACTTGGTTGTTTAAATCAAGCATTTTGATAAACACAATTATATTACCATAGTGTGAGAAATTATATTTTATTCCTTAATCATATAATTCAATCCCAAAGTAATATTAGTATGGTCCTCATTACATTTCTCACTTAGACCCATTCTCATACTATTGTAGGTATTCAATTGAAGTTACATGAATCGTCGATGTAACAACATGATGCAAGTGTTATAGTGATGTAGGCTAGAACTTAATAACTATCATCCAAGTTTATTAATATAGTTTCATCGTAAAGGCATTCATATCATTAGAGAAATTCTTCCATAGTAGGATCCTAATTCATTATCTATATCATTCAATAATATGCCATGAGGTCAATATAAGACCTATCAACTTGATATCTATAAACGTTAGAAAATAGAGCATAATTACAATAAGACATCATAATAGTTATCCATAATGTGATATAAATTTGATTATGTTTATTTCAAATACAAGTGAAATAATACCTTGATCATGAATTTTACATGTACATCAAGCACTAAAAATACCAGTTAATGAATTATCCCTTCAAAACCACAACTAAATTTGTGGGGTGTGACATCAAGAGGAATAATACGATGATATGCTACAATTGCAATGAGGTTGGTAATATTTTTAGGGACTAATCCCATGGTTTCTCAAGTAAAAATTAAAGAGTTAAAGGACCTAGAGTGCAAGGAGGTGACTTTTAAAGGCCTAGAATGCACAATAACAATCAAGGAAGAGTGTGATAACCTAGAAGAGATCATGGTGTTTCACCAAGAGTAGATATTGATTGAAGGAAAGGGATAATTTAATTTTTATATCATAAGAAAACTAATGAAATATTTATAAAATTTTCTAAGAGGGCACGTGACATCTTCAAGACTTTATTTTAGGTCTTATTGGTGTTCATATGCCTCTACTATCCTTCTTAGAGGTGTATTAGTCCATAGGAAACATTAGAGTAAGGGGGATATGTCCAAGTGAAATTATATTTCCACAATGATGTCAAGGTAATTCATTCAATGTCTCCAAGCATGTTCTTTTGGTGTAAAATGTTTGGTCATGTTGTGATTATCAAAGATCTATTCTTGTTTCCATTAAAGTATGAGCATCTATGTGATTGAGGTATGTGTTTGTAGTATCATGATGTAAAGTCAATCTAAGATAAATCAGTAGGAGTAAGAGTTGTGTTTTTGTGTCTCTTAATTGGTTTTTTTGTCATGATAATCATACATCTAGTCTTCTTTGGTAGCTATCACAATTGTCAATTGTATATGGTATATGGTGTCTCAAGAAGTGTATTCTATGTCATAAATGATGTACTATGAGGTTTTCATAAGATTCAAATTAATGATTCATATGGGACTAAAGGTTTATTGTGTATGATATATTATGTAGATATCTCAAAGAGTATGTTAATATGTGAAGATTCTCTTTGTGATTTCAAGTAATTCAATGGTGTGTCATAGTCATGTAGGGAAGTTTGAGTCCTATTGTTCTAAGTTATCTACCAGTATGGAGTTCCTATCATGATTTAAAGTTCTCTAATGTCTTGAAAAGGATAGTTGAAGATGTGATCATTCATCAAGTTGATGACTTGATCAGACCAACATGACAAGCAGGGTATGTATAAGTATTCTTGAAGGTTGTCAATGCTAGCTAAGGTGGATATAGGTAAGAAAATCATATTTTTGTCTTTAACTCATGACACAAGTTGATAAGAGTGATAGAATATGTTTCTATAATGGTATTAGTCAATATTAAGTTCATAAGAGAAAAACTATGCATTTTACAAACCTCTCTCGCCTTACGACTAGGATTTGGTAGTGCCTGTTGAGCGGATAGATGAAACATTGAGTTTAAAGGTCTAAATGGTGGTCTCCAAGGATAAATTCTTGTAAAAATATTCTAAATTAAGTTTAATTCAATATACAGGTGATCTCAGACCTTGAATTTACTTAATTTATTGGTAATCTCGATAAAGTATAGTTTAACAAAGTGAATGTGCTAAGAAAACCTAATTGAGGAGATGTAACTTGCAAACTAGGTGTGTTTTTCTTGAAATGTGAATTCAAGGTTCTTGGAGGAGATTAAATGGAAAAAGGGTATCTAATTTAGGTAATCTTTCACTATAAAAGTATCTACATAAAAATTTATTGATATTCCATTCAAAATCAAGGCTAATAGACCGTGAATGTGTAATTTGATGATGAGAAAAAGGTACAATGAGTTTTTATGATTCTCAGAGTTTGTATGACATATATGAGATTGTGAAGTCTATTAATGGTCTCTATATAATAAAAAAGGGAAAATAATGGTTTTTTTATATCTTATGTAACCTTGTGGGCTTCAAAGTAATGGTTGAACTATCACAACCATGTGTGTTTCTATATGGTGTTCCCCAAGTCTTCCAAATGGTTGTTCATGAGTATAAGGAATTTAAGATGATGTTATGATTTTGAGATGATTGATCCTCATGATCTATCTCACTCAAATGTGGAGGTCACGGTGAAGGTAGGTGTGAGACCCTTCATGTCTAAGATGAAGAAGAAATGAATGCTATAGGTACAATGTATATAGATCAAAGGAAGAGCATGTGACATCATCAAATAAGAGGTGATTATAAATGTTCTTGGGCTAATCCAATTACTCTTGAAAGGATGACTTGAAGGTGACAAGGTATTTGGGTACCAAGGTGTTAAAATAAATAAGTTTAAGGTAAATACGAACCTATAAATAATGAATAAGATTTTATAGGTGAATGGTATGAGAATGAGGTAGTGTATGTGTCCTTCATAGTTAAAAATGATCCTTATGCACTTGTTAGTCATTCTAAGAAATGTTCAAATAATATGAACGCTCAATATTGGTCATGAAGGTAGAATGTAAGATCTAAAAACTTCATTTAATGCTATTGTGATGTTTGAAGAATGAATAAGGACCTACATACCTATAGGTGATGGTTGAAAATAGTGAAATATCCTCTTGTAGATGCATAGTGTTCTTGTTGATTTTCAAAGTTTGTTAAGCAGTTTGTTTGTGGTGGATTACTTGTCTTTCTCATCAATTATGCTTGGGTAAAAAGGTAAATTCAAGTACTTTTATTGGTTTGATATGATAATGTATAGATGCCAGTAGTATGCTATAGGTGGGATAGAGGTGCATAAGTTCCTACTAAGACAAGGGGAGCATGACATCCTCTTCTTGAAGGTGGAAATGTTGTTCTCAAGGAATTTGAGGTATGTTATGAAGTCTTTCTTCCAAGAATAAGTGATTTGTGCTTATGAATGCATTGTATCTTCCCAATATGATTGTTAAGGATTAAAGGAAAGGTTTAAGACCTGGATCAAGTGTTTGAGCCATAGATTTAGCTTGTGAGGAAGATAAGTTACTTAATTTTTTTGTCTAATAGATATTATGGTATTGATTATAGGGGATTATTAGTATGTTATGTCTTTGTGTGAATGTTTTTCTAGAACATGTCAAAGATGGGTCAAAAGCTACTTGAATGGTTACTTCATGGTTCTCGATCCTACAGAGGTAAGAAGATCAAGAGATGGTTATGACAAGTCTTGTTAATACCTTGACTAGTTAAGATTTTCCCAAAAATGAAGGAAATGGTAGCATGATTTGTCCTCATTCATCATTTTTAGCATGATTATGGATTGTATGTATCAAGTACAAGTCAGTTAGGTTGGCCTCATGATGTGAAAAACAAAGTTTGGAGGTAAAATGACAACATTTTGCATAACTTGAAGATGGATGATGGTGTAATTGCTCCTAGAAAGAGGTAAGATGTCACTTTATTCATGTTTATTGGCATTTTCAAGGGTCACATGTGCTTTTCCTAGGGGAGTTATGTGTTTTAATGCTAGAAATAATGCCAAAATTAGTATTGAGAGAACTTTTCTTGATTTTGAGCTTGTTCAAACCTTTGGTTAATGTTTCTAAAAAGTGCAACTCTATGAAGCTAAGGAATATGAATAACATGTAGGTATAGGTATGACTTTGTCATTAATGTAAAAAGGGGAGAAGTTTAGGTGGTTTTCCATAAATGAAAAAGGGCGAGATTGTTGGCATGTTGTTGCATAAGTGTTGTCATTAAAGTAAAACCTCAATAATAACAAAGTGGATGATGGATTAGGGTTATAACATGTTGAGGATGATGATTCCATGATGATTCAAAGGTATTCATGGTTGTGTTTCACCAATAAGTTGTGTACGTATGAGAAAAACATATAGGGTAAGGGTGAGGGGGAATACCTTTGAATGAAGGTGGAAGGTAGAGTGCACACATTCGATTTCCGATCCAATGTTGATTGCGAGAAATTCATTTTTTCTAGGAGAAAATACATGTGAATGCAAAAAGACCACAAGAGGAATATTAAACAATATATGTCAAGTGACCTGTCTAGTGTGTGCTAGATCCGGCAAGTGTGATACTTCCTAGATGGTTGTTAATCCACCGTTTAATACAATTCAATATAAGAAATAACATAAGTATACAACATCCTACTATAGTTGATATGATTTAGGTACCTCATTTAAATATAATAATAAAAATTAAATTTAACAGTAAGGTTATGATCATATTTGGAGGTGGGGTAGGTAGCCAAGGTGATTGGGACAGTTAGGATTAGGTTTTGGGTGGTTTTGGGTTATTTGGGTGAAGGTTGTTAGGTTGTTGTTATAGGTAGGTGTTAGTGCAAAATCACAAAGACCCCGGATACGATCGATTTCTAGGTTGATCACTCTAGCATCCAAAGCAGATTACATAACATTGAAACCTTTCTCCAAGTGTGGGACTTGCGAAATGAGAAAGGAATCTCCAGAGAAGGCTGGTTCCTGCTCCTAAACTACACCGCCACAAGCTATTCCAAAGCAGCAAGCTAATCTAAACCTAATCTAACCATGCCAGGAGATAGAGAGAGAGAGAAAAGGGAAAAACAACAAAATCCTACACTAAAACGGTGATACACCAGAGAAGGAGAATGTTGAACATCTATCAAAACTACCATGGAATAAGGAGAGGTGAGCAATGGGAAGGATGGACAGACACACATCACAGCCCAAGGATAGATTTCACACGAAAATGTCCCAAAACTCCATGAACACAAATTTCCGGACCTACAATGAACATTAGAACATGCAAAAATACCTGCAATGAAGAGAGGCAATAAGAGAAACAAGCAAAGAATGAGCAAGGTTGGATAGAAACATCACAAAACACATTTTTGTTGATTCGAAGTTTGCATGTGAACATCATTTCAATAGTAAAAGGCAAAAATGCCATTACAGAGCAAGGGAGGAGGTTTGAACTCCATTTTCAACCCTAGAGAAGAAAAGAAGGGAGGGAAGAGCTGAAAAGATGAACAATTTGTAATCTATCCCTCCAAAATGAGCCAAATCTAGCTTTTACATTGCATGGGTCGAGCCCAGGAGAGAGAAACGCGGAAAACGTGCAAGCCGTCCAACCATTGACCAAAACGCATCCTTCATTAAAATTAGTGGTTGAAACATCACTTCTGGCCATGCTAAAGAAGAATGCAACCCATTTGCATTAAAAAATGTTGTTGAAATGTCAGTTTTGGCCATGTTGAAGAAGAATGCGACCCATGTGCATTAAAACTAGTTATTGAAACGCGTCGATTCGCCATTACCACGCGTCGAGAGGTGTTATTTAATTTTCTCTCTCCAAACTGAACCAAAATTCAAGATTGACCCTAGAATCATGTAGAGAATTTCATCAGCTTTCCATTGATATAAAGAATGTGCAAATCTGAGCTCTGGATCGAAAGTTATGGCAGTCTGAAGATTTAGGGCAAAAATGGGCCAAAACGGATTTTAAATTTTTTCCCGCTCTTGCCACTTGATGACACGTGTCGAGCCTCGTTCGCCGAGCAATTCTCTCTCCTCCACCTTTCCATGGGATTTCCTTTGAAATTTCGACCTTTTTAACTCTTTGGAAAATTTTCCATTTTTTCCCCGTGCCCCGCCACTTGGGACACGTGGCACGCTTTGGTTGGTTGACAAGGGTACGGGGCATCTTTTACCTTTTAGTCTTTTGGCCCAAGACTTTGTCAAATTTTTCTAAGTCTTTCCCTGGCTCCGAACTTCCCCTACCTTAGGACACGTGGCGTTTCCCGATTCATTGGCGGCTTTTCCAGTCTTGGCGTCCCGCACGTCCCTTTGGCCCGGCTGTCCCAAACCGTCTGGGACAAATTTCTCCGATCCGCCCAACTCGGGCTTCCCTGTCCCTCTTTGCGGTGAAGACACGTGGCAAGATTTCATTGGCTGTTGGCTCCTCGGCTTTTCATGTCCCGTCGTCCCTTTGGCCCGACTCGTCCTGGATGAAAGTTCCTGCTTTGGGCTGATCTGGGCGGTTCGCGTCCTCCGCGTACCTTTGTTCCAACTGTCCCTGCATCGGCCCGAGAGACAAATTCTTCCAAACCGCCCGAAATGGACTGCCTTTTCTCTTGGCCGCTTCACCTTTTCACATCCTTCGTGTCCTCACGGCCCGATGTCCCTTTTTGCGGACACTTTGGCGCCTTTCGGCTAATCGTGCTTTTACATCCCAACTGCCTCAAGGACCGCCCGGACCATGACTTAGCCTATTTTCATGATTTTTTCTGCCCCAAGCTTGTTTTTTGCAACTTTTCACCCTTTTTAGAACTTTCTCTTTTCTTCTTGGACAGGAGACTTAGAAGGAAGCCGAGGGGGCCCTAGAAACATGATTTTTTCCGTGAATCAATCTACTTTCCTGGGACTGAATAATCTGATGCATGTTATCAAAATTACCCTGGGGGGGAATTTTGGATAACAGCTTTAGTGAGCCAACGGGGTCATCTCGCCTACTAGATGAATGATCGGTGCTCAAGCAATTAGTTGGGCATGGAGTCATGAGTTGTAACTGCAACCGATCTCGAACTTTAAAACCTCCTCCGAACCACTTGGAAACCCACTTTGAAATGGAGTTGTTCTCACCAAGAATGCCATTGAAATGGATTGTGCAAGATTAAAAATAAGACCACAAAACTATGTACAGGCTGAAAATCATACATGCTACAAATGGAACATGCAGTGTGTGTACAAGCACTTCTTCTACTTGAATTTAAACCTACCTACTCTACTCTAACTAGAAGCAAAGGCAAGCTAAACAAACCCTACAATTGGTTGTGAGAAATAGCTTCCCTTTCTCAAAAGTGGCAGCCATGTAATTGATTTGGAGTTGATCATGGCATGTACGATGAGTGGAAAATCAACAAGAAGCTGGTCTTCTACCCAAATCATCAAGGTATCAGCTGAAGGAAAATTCAATACCTCTTTTAGTTGCTCTGCATTTGGATTAGAGAGGTATGACAGTTGATCCTTGGTACTTTGTAGCTCATCCTCATGCTTAGAAGCAAGCATGACCGGTTGTGGCTTCTCCTTTGGCTCCAATGAAGCCAAATACCTGATTGGGCAAGGTCTGATCCGTTTGATATGCCCATAGCTCTGATTTTCAACTCCAAAAATGGAGTCTTCTTGTAGACCTTGAATGGATGGTGTGGAAGAAATGGTGAAATTCCTCTGTCCTTTCTCTTTCTCCAATGAAGAACATGAAAGATTAAAATCTTCCAATCTTGGTTCCAAAGAGCTGCTATAAGATGCAGGCTGCTGAAAATGAATGCTCTCCTTCATGACAGCAGACACTTAAGTGTTTAGAATGTGGATGATGAAAGAGAGAATGGTGGAAACTCAACTAGCTCTTCTCCATCAAAACAGTCCTCCAAATCTAACGAGATAAACCGCTTCATGGCTGTCCTCTTTGCAAATGCTCCACTTCCTCCATGGTGTCTTCTTGATCTGTAACTTGATCACCATGGTTTCTTTCACCCTCCAACATTGAGTTTGAGAGATCAAACTCCTCTTTAGTACTAGAACTTGAGAGAGGTGAAGTAGAAAGAAGAACTGAAGGTTCTCCTGTAGCCTGCTTTGTGCTCAAAGCCCTTGGATCTGCACTTTTATCCTCCACAACTAGAATGTGCTCCTCTTCTTTTGGATCTAGAGCAGCTTCTCCTTTCTCTACTACTTGAAGACAATCTTGCTCTTGATTGAACTCTTCCTCCAGTATGAAGTTTGTCAAGTCAAACTCTTCAATCTGCTGCTCTACAGGACAAGTTGGGACTGCAAGATCTTCTTTCTCTCTGCGCAACAAAATCAGTCCCGACCACCATTTTTCTCCAACTCCCATCTCTTCCGAAGGCTTAACCATCAAGGGGATCTTTGTCATCCCAAATTTGGCAGCCCAAACCCTCAAGTTGTCTGTCATTTCTTTTCTTCTTGGCTCTTCCTCTTGCTGTCCTTGATGACTGATTTTTGTAATTTCTTCTTCCCCACATGGAATTGGGAATGCAAGAGGAGGGATGGGTTGTAACTCAATTGATTTGGCAATTTTTTGTGGTGGTGGAGGTAGAAACTCTTGTTTCCTTGGAGGAGGGGGTATTTCTGTTAGCTCTTGTGGAGGGGATGATTGTTTGGAAGGAAAAAGGAAAGAAGAATTGAGGTGTGGTGGAAGACTGAGAGGTGGAGACATGGGATCAACATTTGGGACAGCAGATGGAGAGTTTAAAACTTGACACTGCTGAGATAAAACAGATTGGGAAAGAGGAAAAAGAAAGGCATGAGATGGCGTGCTTACCCGTTGACAAGGTTGCTGAATACTCCTCTCATACACCTCTATTTCTTCAATCCACTTTGCAAGCAATGGCAGCGTTGCAATCATGAAGTCAAGCTTCTCTCGAGGGTTGTAATTCCTTGGAAGAGGTCCCACCCATGGATAGGGTGATCCACAACCGATTCCAAATGCTTTCATTTGTGCTTGAGCCCTAAACTCGCACCATCTTTACCTCTATCTTTTGTATTTTCTCCAATGAGACTAGCATCTTGCATCCGATGGTCTTCATTGCATGTGTACCCTTGCTCTTGAAAGCTCCATAGCCAAACTAATTTTGGCATTGCTGCTCATATGGGTACGCATACGATCTTGAATCTACTCAAAATGCTGATTTGGAGGATTTGTAAAACATGTTGGAGGTGTGATAAACTGCTGTTGTTGAAAATGTGAATTCCATGATGGAAATGAAGTCATGATTGCACAACTTCATGGAATGGAAAAGAATGAAAGAGATGGAAAGAAAGGATGGATGGGAATGGATGAAAAATAGGTCTGCAACTTCAGAAATGGGTTGCTGATCAGATGGAGTCACCAGATGTGTTTGCAAGTGCCTCCAAAGGCTGAAATCTTCACAGGAACACACCAACCTGCAAAAGATGAAGTGGAAGACCTCTAAGGTCCCACCGGCGTGCCAAAACTGTTAGTGCAAAATCATAAGCACCCCGATACTCGATCAGATTTCTAGGTTGATCACTCTAGCATCCAAAGCAGATTGCATAACATTGAAACCTTTCTCCAAGTGTGGGACTTGCAGAAATGAGAAAGGAATCTCCAGAGAAGGTTGGTTCCTGCTCCTAAACTACCTACCACAAGCTATTCCAGTGCAGGCAAGCTAATCTAAACCTAATCTAACCATGCCAAGGAGACAGAGAGAGAGAGAAAAGGGAAAAATAACAAAAGCCTACACTAAAACGGTGATACACCAGAGAAGGAGAATGTTGAACATCTATCAAAACTATCATGGAACAAGGAGAGGTGAGCAATGGGAAGGATGGACAGACACATCACAAGCCCAAGGATAGATTTCACACAGAAAATGTCCCAAAACTCCATGAACACAGCTCCAGACCTGCAATGAACATTAGAACATGCACAAATACCTGCAATGAAGAGAGGCAAGAAGAGAAACAAGAAAAGAATGAGCAAGGATGGACAGAAACATCACAAAACATGTTTTTGTTGATTCAGAAGTTTACACAGAACATCATTTCAATAGTAAAAGGCAAAAACACCATTACAGAGCAAGGGAGGAGGTTCGAACTCCATTTTCAACCCTAGAGAAGAAAAGAAGGGAGGGCAGAGCTGAAAAGATGAACAACTTGTAATCTATCCCTCCAAAATGAGCCAAATCTAGCTTTTACATTGCATGGGTCGAGCCTAGGAGAGAGAAACGTGGGAAAATGTGCAAGCCGTCCAACCATTGACCAAAATGCATTCTTCATTAAAATCGGTGGTTGAAACATCACTTCTAGCCATGCTGAAGAAGAATGCAACCCATGTGCATTAAAATAGGTTGTTGAAACATCAGTTCTGGCCATGCTGAAGAAGAATGCGACCCATGTGCATTAAACTCGGTTGTTGAAATGTCGGGCCTCCTGCCATTACCATGGGTCAAAGGTGTTATTTAATTTTCTCTCTCCAAACTAAACCAAAATGCAATATTGACCCTGGAATCGTGTAGAGAATTTCATCAGCTTTCCATTGATATAAAGAACGTGCAAATCTGAGCTCTGGATCAAAAGTTATGGCGGTCTGAAGATTTAGGGCAAAAATGGATTTTAAATTTTTTCCCACGCTCTACCACTGGATGACACGTGTCAAGCACTCGGTTCACCGAGCAATTCTCTCTCCTCCACCTTTCTATAGGCTTTCCTTTGAAATTTCGACATTTTTAACTCTTTGGAAAAATTTTCATTTTTTCCCCCGTGCCCCGCCACTTGGGACACGTGGCACGCTTTGGTTGGTTGACAGGGGTACGGGGCATCTTTTACCTTTTAGTCTTTTGGCCCAAGACTTTGTCAAATTTTTCTAAGTCTTTCCCTGGCTCCAAACTTCACCCGCCTTAGGACACGTGGCATTTCCTGATTCGTTGGCGGCTTTTCCGGGTCTTGGCGTCCCACGCGTCCCTTTAGCCCCGCTGTCCTAAACTGTCTGGGACAAATTTCTCCGATCCACCCGACTCGGGCTTCCCTGTCCCTCTTTGCGGTGAAGACACGTGGCAAGATTTCATTGGCTCTCGGCTCCTCCGGCTTTTCACGTCTCACGCGTCCCTTTGGCCTGGCTGTCCGGATGAAAGTTCCTGCTTCGGCCGATCCGGCGGTTCGCGTCCTCCGCGTACCTTTGTTCATTCCAACCGTCCTGCATGCAGGACAAATTCTTCCAAACCGCTCGAAATGGACTGCTTTTCTCTCGATCGCTTCGCTTTTCGCGTCCTTTGCATCCTCATGGCCCGATGTCCCTTTGCTATGCGAACCGCCTGGCGGCCTTTCGGCCGATTCGTGCTTTTACGTCCCAACTGTCCCAAGGACTGCCTGGACCAAGACTTAGCCAATTTTCATGATTTTTTCTGCCCCAAGCTTATTTTTTGCAACTTTTTCACCCTTTTTTAGAACTTGCTCTTTTCTTCTTGGATAGGAGAGTTAGAAGGAAGCCGAGGGGGCCCCAGAAACATGATTTTTTGCCTTTAATCAATCTACTTGCCTGGGACTGAATAATCTGATGTATGTTATCAAAATTACCTTAGGGGGAATTTTGTGCTAATAGTAGGATTACCAGATACGAGACCGATGTCATTCTCGGTATGACCGATGCTACTTGAGAGTAAATTGATGACATTTAGGTTAATCGAAATCGGTAAGGTTGGGCTAATAGAAACTCAATAAAGTTTAGTTTTGATGATTCTCTCGTGATTACACGAGAGAATAGACAGAAGAATGGTGAGGTTAATGATAGTACTAGGAATACTCGGAGATTTTGGAGTCGATATGGAGAACTAGGAGGTTGTATGTGGTTAGGTGGAGGGATTGATAGGAAGACAAGAGGTGATGAGATGCAAACGAGACTGGACTCCCAAATAGAGATAAAAAAATATGATCTAAATAAATATGGAAAGATACAGATCTAAATGCACTTACTTGTACTTGCAGAACTTGCTTGCTAGTTGAATGGAGGTGATGGTTGATCTCGTGGAACTGGTTGTTAGTTCCATAGGGTGTGCTTCTCAAAATGTTACCATGTGATGTTTAACCTTCAAATAAATCTTGGTTTTGGTTCGGATGTCGGACGTGTAAGAGTGCTCTAGTGCTTGTTTGCATGTAGATATTTCTTCTCAAAAACTCAAATAATTCTTCCAACCTCTAGAACAAGGTTCCCAAAGTGAATATATGGTAACCGATGATGTTTTAAGATGACCGACGTCAATTTCGAGTTGACCAACGTTGGTTAAGGCGGGATATCCTAGGTTGCCAAAAATAGCAAATCTTGGCTATCTTTTGGCCAGTTCTATCTATTGTTATGGATCCCAAATGCCATTTTCCGCGTAAGTGGAAAGGCTATTAGAGAAATAATAGGCATGTAGTGTTAGGGTTAGACCAAGTCTCAATTAGTTATGGTAAGTAGATATTGAGTCCTAGTTAAAAGGAAACATGCTAAGAATAGGTCCATGATGAGGTGTCTAGGTGATGTGGTGGGGTGAGGTGTCTAGGTGAGGTGGAAATTAGTTCAATTAAGGTAATTAAATAATGAATATTATGAGAATGGACATTAATTTAATTGTAGGTAATTAAATTAATATACATGTAGGGTAAAGGGGAGTGTGACCCAAATTTGGTGTCTATATTTTTCCTCTTTTTATCACGTAGCTTGTATTGGTAAGCAACGTTGACAAAAATAAGAAGTGATTTCCCCATGTGTGGGTGAAGGTGACCCCCCTCAAACCAAGAATTGATGAGGTGTTATACATAATCAGGTGAGTGGTTCGATAAATGTGTATTTGGTGGAAGTAAAGGTAGGTGGGGAAGGGTATGAGTACTAGGGGAAATGGTGATGGTCTACTCGGAAAATAAGTGATAGGCCAGGGTCAAATTTGGAATGGATAATGGTTAAATCAAGTAATATGTAATATGCCGTGGTCAAATTAGGTCATGGGTTATGAAAATCAAACCCACACACAAATATAGATTGCAACATGGTACCAGGTTGAAGAGCTTGAAACTCTACATCGTCCAAGGTCGATAGGTTTATCCAAAAAGGGTGAATTGATTTAGGTATTCAAGGAATAGGATATGGTCCTGAAACACAACATATATTAGGTGCATGAATGTTTAGATATGTTCTGCGTACACCAAGGTTTAGTTAGGATAAACAACACAACAAAAGGCAAGGCATGGTCATTAGGGTAAACAACATGGGTAACAACATCACAAGGTATACCGAGTACATAGGGTCAATAGTCACACAAAGTCGGTCAGTCCGTAAATAGGTCATGGCATGGGTAAGGCCAAGGTATAGGTAAATAAAATATCCTGATATGTAATGAAGGAACTGTAGACGTAGTTTGGGATTGTAGGTAGGGTGCACTAAGTGTGGGTGAGGTCAAAGGGTATTGGTTGATGAGGAGTTGAGGCCAAAATGAGAAAAATGGGGTAAAAATGGGAGTAACAGTGTAACCGATGCGAGTTAGAAAGTAATGTTGGAACATAATGATTAAATTGGTCTAGACAACCCTTAATGTATATGGGTCCATCACTAATATATAGGTTAATATTTAATAATATGAAATATTTATATTTCTATTATTAAATATGCTAACTTAGGTATATACTTTAAGTTAAATATTTAATATCATGAAATGATTAGATTTCTAATATTAAATATTATAAACCTAGGTGTATGTGTCAACCATTTTAGGTTGAAAAGGTGGGTTGGGAGACATACCCGATCACCTTATATAAAAAGTATTTTAGATCCTCATTTGATATATTCAGAAATATATCAAAGGTGTGAAAATCAAATGATTTGGTTTTACCCTTGGTAACCCTTGATAAATAGGTTTTCAAAGGAGGAGGTGATCTTACTAGATGTAAAATAAGTTCTCTCAAGTAAAAGGTTATTTTTAAAGTGATTTTTACCCTATTGGAGTTTTCCACTATAAATATTGTCACTGTGTTATTTATTTCTGTAAGTATTTATTTATTTATCTATGTTATGTTTTAATGTTTATTTAAATATTTATTGTAACATTATATAATATGTAAGTTGATTAAATCCGTATTTATTAGAATCCTAAAATTCTAACATGGTAATAGAGTGAGATAAATTAAATAAATTAAGATCAAATGTTTTGTATTTTATTTATTTAATTTATATGGGTTTTTTCAACCAATCCGAAAAGGTATTTAAAATTATTTGGTCTCTTTTTTTTTCCAATTTATTTTGGCACTACATTTGTGCAATTAAACTCTTGGTAAAAATTTTATGGTTTTTAATTTTAAATCCCTAATTTTTTTTTTTTTTTTTGGGGGAGATGTAATATGATGTGATTCTTATTTTCATTTACATTTTGTAAATTATATGGAATTAATGTTTGTTTGGAGATTGATGTGTGCATAGGTGAAAATGACTTCAAATATTTACTGCGTGAAAATCACATACAAAAATGAAATAATTTATTACTATATGAAATAATTTTTATTTTTTCTATAA
This sequence comes from Taxus wallichiana var. yunnanensis, assembly GCA_018340775.1. NCBI lineage: Eukaryota > Viridiplantae > Streptophyta > Pinopsida > Cupressales > Taxaceae > Taxus > Taxus wallichiana. The sequence goes on from CM031236.1 coordinate 44,004,171, forward strand.
TTTCGATGTTTGCAGTTAAATATTTGAAGCTAAATCCATACCCGTGTTTTTGGACCCCTCTAAAAAAATTTGATTTGAAAAACTATAGTTTATAGTTAATCTATAACTATATTTTTAAATTAAAAATATATAGAATAAGGTTTATATAATAACTTATATAAACATCATATTAAAATTGATATAGTTTTGGAAAAAATATATATATTAAAAGCCTTAAACCATATTAAAATTACATGGGATTGGGGGAAGAGTCAATGCAGACCATATTTTAAGCCTAAGTTTAAATCATATTATATATATATATATATATATATATATATATATATATATATATATATATATATATATATATATAATTAGTTTAAACCGCTTAAAATATAAATTTTATTAGATTTGGTCTATATATGTTTTTAAAAAAAAACCTAAGTGTTTACTTTTTTTTAGTAAGGGGGCCATGTTTATTGCTTGGCCATGAAGGGATTATTTTTTAAATCTTAATACTTATTAAATAAAACCTAACATGTGTCCCTAACCATTTATATTATCCATATAAGGGGGTGACCCCATTCATTTATATCTTATAGTTTATAAAAACTATATAAATAAACCTATTTAAAGGTTTTCTTTTATATAAGAGTGTGAGTTGAAAATAAAATAAGATAATATCTCGTATATAAATGTGGAATTCTCAAATGGATAATTTTTTTTTAAAAAAGCTAGTTTATTGGTGGCCCATGTGAAGTGTGGTAAATATTTATTAAAATATTGGTAGTTATAGTCACATAAAAGTTTTAAAGTATTTACCTTGCAGGAGTTTTATAAAATAGTTTACAATCTTTGCATATTTTTAAATGTGTGCAAGGTAAAATTAAGAGTAAATGGAGTAAGGAGACAAGGTCCATGAAAATAGGTATTTTAATTTATCTCATTGATCGGGTGAAATTACTTGTCTCATTTGTAAAATATGCAAGTTAATCTATACTCTCATAAATCTACTTGCACTTGGTAAAATTATTTTAACCTAGTCTATGTCCTTTAAACCCCTTTAATAAGGGTTATGTGTTTTTTATTAAAAAAATATACTATAGTTTATAATTTTTATGAACTATATGTTGTTTTTTATTTACATTCTATAATTTATAAACCTCTTTTAAAATATATATATATTTACATTATAAATTATAATAGGTTATTATAATGTATTAAAATATAACCTCTCTAATATTATAAAGAAGAAGAAATTATGGAATTTCACATTTTGGAAATACACAACAAGTTTTTGGCTTTATTAAATTTGAGATCAAATGACCATCATGGTAGACCAAACATAAGACAGTATGATGGTCATTTAGACATCAAATTTAAGCTTGTAAGTTCTAGGAAACTTTCATCAGTATTAAAATTGATGGTCAAATGACCATCACGATAGACCAAAAAATAAGCCATTATGATGGTCATTTAGATGTCAAATTTAAGCTAGTTGGATCTTTGTCTATATTAATTTTTTTAGAAATTTGAAGTTGTTATACATTCTTAGGGGTCTCTTCTTCACTTCTATATGGTCGAAATATTTTTTATATAAATTTGGAGTATAATACAGAGCCCTTTATATTGCAGGTTATTATTTTGATCATGAGAAGTTAATTAGTATGCATTGTAATGATAGAATTAGTTATGATTAAATAGTTTATTTAGATCTATAAAATTTAGATCTGATTCTATTAAAAGTGTTGTTTTTAGTATCGATAAATATGTATCTAACTCTATGGTACATTGTATATTATAATGGGGTGTGTTTTACAAGTTTATGAAAACAATGGTGTCTAGCTATTTCTATCTTGACAAAACCCAGATCTTGAATGAAACTAACTACAACATTTGGGTCAATACAAAATTTATGGTGAGGAACTTACTGGACAATTGTTTTTGGATCTGAGGTTTCTCACACTAGTCGTCAAGAAACTATAGATAACATGAATACATTCTTGTAATGAATGCAGGAGGCTCTTTCTATGATTCTATACAATGTGAACGATGAGTACCTTATACACATTGATAATATCGAACATCTGAAAGAGGTATGGACACAACTAGAATCCATGCATAAAGGATACTTGGTATATCAAGGATAGTAATGAGAGTACAATAGCTGAAAGAATTTAAATAAATGGTCTGTATATTTTTGATAATTTCTCTTCGCATCTTGTTTTATATCTCAAAGTTTGAATAATTCAAAACTATGACATGAAAGGTTAGGAAATGTTAATTATCGAAGCTTATATGAAATGTCTATATATAATCTAGTGAAATGTTTACATGTGTTGTCTTCTTCTCTTGAAGTTACTTCATTAAATACTTTAAATAATATTTTTATTCTGATTTAGTAAATGGTAATGATGATGTTTTGATGTTATAGATGTTTCTGAAATTCTTATCTTTCTAGATAAGAAATTAAATTGGGCTTAATCTATGTTAAAAATTTTAAATCCTTTTATCCTTAGGAAAATGACCACAAGCCATCATATGTATTATGCATTAATTACCTTGTATGAACCTAATCCGCAAAGTATTATAGGGTCTAGGTGGATATACAAAGCAAAATATAATGTTGATGGTAGTATTAAAAATATAAAGCTAGACTTGTTCTTTAGAGGTTTCACTCAAAAGCCTAGTATTAATTATGTTGAGACATTTCCTGTAGCTAAAATGAGTACGGTTAGGGCCTTATTTGTAATCGCTGCTCAATCTGGGTGGAAAATCCACCAAATGGATAATAAAAATTATTTTTGAATTACGATTTAAAAGAAAGACTTTATATGTTTCAACCAAAAGGATTTGAAGAAATTTGTAAAGAAAACTATGTTTATAAGTTGAGAAATCTTTGTATGGTTTACAACAAGCTCTTAGATCTTGGTATGCAAAAATGTTTCCTTATTTAAATTGTTATGTTTTGTTAATTGTTCTTCTAACAATGATATATTCATTAAGTAATAAGGCTCACATATTATCATTATATGTATATATGTTAATGATTTGCTTATGTCTGGTGACAATTTTGATTTAATTCATAGGATTAAAGAGAAATTGAAGAAGTACTTGAAAATAAATGAGTTAGGTCTTTCACATCATGTTATTTATATGAATGTATATCATTCTATTATTATTTTCAAAACACAATGTGTAGCTATTGCATTGAAAAAGTTTTATATGATTGATTGTAAACCACTTTCTACTTTAATGGAAGTTCGAATAAATATTGATTCTAAATCTGCATATGAAAAAGGTTGATTCTATTTTATATACATTGTTAGTTCATAGTTTGATTTATCTAACTATAAATAGATAAGATATTTCCTATACAGTAGGAATTACTTCAAGGTTTATGCAAGAACCTTTTTAGAGATCATTGAAATCTTGCAAAAGAATTTTTAGATATTTGAAAGGAACAATCAATTATGGGTTGCATTATACTAAGAATTAAAATGCTATCTTATATGGATTTTATGATTCTAACCATACTGATGTTGTGTTATAAAATATATTGGATATATGTTCAAGTTTTTGGTGTAGGAACCATTACTTGGAACAACAAATATAATCAACAATCTCCATTTCTTCTACTGAGGTAGAGAAGTACAATGGAAGAAGTAAAGAAGCCATGTGGCTGCAACGACTGTTGGTAGAGATACACATGGAAGCTAAAGGAAGTATTTCTCTTCTATGTGGTGGTCAGAGTTATATTACTCTTGATTAAGAATCCAGTTCAACATCAGAGGATGAAGAACATTGAGATACATATACGCTTCACCCGTGAGAAGGTGCAAAGTGATGAGATAAATCTCAAGTTCATGTTGACTAAGAAGCGGAGTTCTTGACATCTTCATAAAGTCCCTAAGTCTTGCAAAGTTTTTTCACTTTCGTGAAAACCTTGGATTGTCATAGTTTCCTTTGAGGGGGAGTGTGCATGACAATGTCACCTCTAATGGAACTTGGTTTTTGTAACAAGACCTTTGTGCATTTGTAAAATACCATCGGAAAGTGTAAAAATACCTTGAGTAAGTGTAAAAAGACCTTCGGGCATGTATACCTCGGATTATTTTTAGAAAGAAGTGTAGAAATATCTTAAAGGCATTCTTGATAAACTCTTTAGTGCTATTGAGTTTACTCTTGGTAAACATCCAAGTCTGAAGCATATTGTTAAGGAGGTCCTTAGTTCTAAAAGGCCACTATATGCTTGGGTTCAATAACCTTTATGAGAACATGTGAGAACATATAAAACTCACAAATCATACTTAGCCATTAATCATGGGATGATCTTTGGGATTTCAAATCCTTTTGTACCAAATGCTAAATTGAGTATGATGAAGGTGTTATAATTCCTTCATTTGATATCTAGCCTAAAAATTTATGGTTTAAGGATTGTAAATCCTATAGTGTATCACGGGAAGGTAATCTATTGGCATATGTTATGTTATCCCACTTAACACTAAGAGGGAGTGTTGGAACATAATGATTAAGTGGTCTCGACCAACCTTTAATGTATATGGGTCCATCACTAATATATACGTTAATATTAAATAATATGAAATATTTATATTTCTATTATTAAATATGCTAACCTAGGTATATACTTTAGGCTAAATATTTAATATTATGAAATGATTAGATTTATAATATTAAATATTATAAACCTAGGTGTATGTGTCAACCATTTTAGGTTGAAAAGGTGGGTCAGGAGACATACCCGATCACCTTAAATAAAAAGGACTTTAGATCTTCATTTGATATATTCGGAAATATATCAAAGGTGTACAAATCAAATGATTTGGTTTTACCCTTGGTAAATAGGGTTTCAAAGGAGGAGGTGATCTTACTGGATGTAAAATAAGTTCTCTGAAGTAAAAGGTTATTTTCAAAGTGGTTTTTACCCTATTGGGGTTTTCCACTATAAATATTATGTCACATATGTTATTTATTTCCTGTAAGTATTTCTTTATTTACTTATGTTATGTTGTAATGTTTATTTAAATATTTATTGTGACATTATATAATATGTAAGTTGATTAAATTAATGTTTATTAAAATCCTCAAATTCTAATAGTAATTGGCGTCGGTTTAGTATGACCTACGTTGGTCAAGCCGGGTAGGGTTTATAAAAAGAAAAAAATATTTTACGGATTCATTTTAACTTGTTTCTTTATGGGAAAATAATAGAGCGATGAGGTAAAAGTTGGAAAGCGATGGGACAAGACAAATATCTAAGTTGGCGAGCCTCATAGTGGGTGATTGGCATTCAGTAAGTAGGTCCATGAGATCAATTGGGCCATTTGATCGGTTTTGAGGTGACGAGCGGATTTGGTGATGGTAGGGGTGGGAGAAGGTTTGGGTGGACCATCGATGTAGTGTTTAGACATACCACCACGCTAATGGCACTGAGGTGAGGTAGGATTCAATCTTCTTATGTCATTTGGATTAAAAATAATGTTCCAAAATTGGTTGGGTAAAAGGGGGTTTAGGTGGAAAATGAATTTGTATGTGTAGCTAAAAATGAATGAAATGAGGGAGGGGGTCCTAAATAGTGTAAATAGGAGTGGGAATGAAGGTAGGGTATGTTTGGGTAGGGTAGATTAGGTGTTTTAGGATGTTTGTGAGAAAATATTGATAGGTGGGGGTTTTCAGTTTTTTAGGGGAAGGAAAGTAGTCAAGGGAGGGCTAAGGGAAGGTGTATGTAGGGAAAATATGGGAAAAGGGGTGTTTGGGCGATGGTGGGGGTTGCAAGTAGAATAAGGGAGAATAGGTGTAACAATATACTAAGAAAAAGGGGTAGTTAGCAGGGTTGTGATTTGGGTTGGGTGTGGTGGGAAATAGTTATGTCATGTAATAGGTGTGTTGGGTAAAAGGTATGTTGGGTATGGTCAAGGATGAACAATGTTGTGGTTTGTTGGATGTAAGCTAGGGACCAACTATGGATGAGGGATAGAGTACCACCTCTTTTGCTAGTGAATACGTTCGAGCGTGACCATGGAGGAATGGAGGCACATGAGGGATGTCGGCTGATTGGGATCGACGCTATACGAATATAGTTGGATATTTGAGTTTGATGGTCACATTTATCGATAGATGGGATTCAACGATCAATACATTCTGACTACTGATGGGTGATATTACTTTCACCTTGGAGGATGTATACAAGATCTGGTGGCTACCTATAGTCAGAGAATAGGTTTATTCTATTTCATCAGAGGAATCAGAGGAGCTGATAGTGGCGGTGTTTGGAGAGGCTATAACAGAGTTGAGGTACCATAGTGTGAGATTAAGCTATGGGGATATGCACGTGGCCCATCCTCGGGAGATGAGGTTGGTTGTCTTGATCATGGAGGTAGTGTTTTGCTTTGCATTACTAGATGTGGAGGGTGGTAGATTTCCACAAGCACTTGATGGGGGTTATCCATAACATGATGGAGGGTAGTACCTATTTTTCTTGGGCACCAATATTCTTGGTGCGATTATACAGAGTTCTAAGCCCATGGGAGGCTACGGATGTTTAGTTTGTGTTTTATATTTCTTCTTTACTATTGGGCATATGATCACCTTTGTATGTGTGCATCCATTTGGTTTGTCTCGATTTGATGCATTTGATATGGGCTTGGTCCAAGTTGGATACGAGCATTGGGTACCTATTAGGGGAGAGCATATTGGTGCTAGGGATGTACATGATGTAACATATTACGGTGTTTGTTGAAGGGATTTTCGGGGTTGAAATCATTTTGAGGCCATATGTTGGATTCCTTCATACAAGCACATGGCCATGGAGTTGAATGAGCTACAAATACTCGAGATAGATAGAGGGAAATTGTGCGAGTGAGCATGAAATGATACCCATCGACGAGGGTTAGATGGATTTTGAGCTGCCCTAGGATGTGCCTCCACCATTCCAATAGTACATGAGAGACGGTGTGGAGAGGCCTAAGCCTCTACCATAGGCGATGGCACCGACAGGGTAGGAGGAGCGGTGGTGGACCGACAGTTGATGACACCAAGGTTACGAGATAGATGTAGCGGTGGTGGGCAACACAACTATGAGCAGCACCACCGAGGCCAAGGCATCCTAACTTAGCCATCATTATGGCTCAGAGGGACACATTATAGGGGCATATGGCTACCATTTTGACATAGCTGGGAAGAGTGCACAGGAAGCTGACATGATCGAGGCATAGGTTTCCATGTTATAGGCACAGGTGGTAGCCCTATAAGCTCAGGTTGCATAGGGGCAGGTGCCCACATAGGGTGGGGATGGTGATGGGGAATAGGTAGCCACCTTATAGGCATAAGTAGCAGGTCTGCAAGGTCAGTTGGCCAATGTACATGATCGAGATAGTGGCCCTACAAGCCCATGTCACATCACATGCACCCTCACAGGCCCGGGGACACGGTCCCATATTACAGGAAGTAGTGGGATATGGTCACATGGTACATGGAGGAGGGAAAAGTTCACAGTACAAGGGCCAAGGCCATTATTAGTAGGAAAGAGCTCATAAGTTGTTGCGATACCTATGACACCACCACATACAGTGTCGATGGTGAGATTTAGGGATTCCCTAAATGAGGCCAGATACTATCAGGATCACTTGACTACTACTAGGATATATGTCCCCTCCTATGTAGAGTACAGGGCATAGTAGGCCTCGAGTGAGAGGACGAGATCTCACATACATCATGTAGAGAGTACATGGGGCCGACAAGCCTAGAGACAGGGTCGGGGTGAGGCCACTAGTGCATAGAGGCGTGACCCAACTATAGGCCAGGCTGAAGTTGGACCGAGACCCATGGAGGGTGGAGAGATGCTGACAAGGTGTTAGGATGGAGGAGAGGAGGAGGAGACAGATGAGATCAACCTGGACATCAGATGGGACAATGATTGATGTCTTTGTACATCATCATTTTGATTATTTTTTGATATATATCGGCCCATGTACCAATGATAGTGAGGCTGTACATGAGAGTTTTTGAGATTTTGGAGATTTTTTAACGTAATCCCGCCTACGTGTCGAATATGGTGAGGCTGTATATGTGATTTTTGAGATACTTATATTAATTTGTATTAGTGTATATTTGATGGATACACAAACTTTCATAGATATTTATTGGATGGATGATGTACTTGTGTTTTGAAATTTCTATTGTTATTTGTATATGGATGGAAACTAGGTGGATTAGGCATGGTGGAGTTAGGTTGGTTAGGCATGGTTGAGTTAGGTCAGGTAGGCATGTTGGAGTTAGGTCATTTAGGCATGGTTAAGTTAGGTCATGTTCAGTATGCTTTGAAGTCTTATTTTTAATTTTGATTTAATTTCCGGTCATTGGTAACATGGGAAATAAATTATGAGTTATATATATGTTATGGTGTAAATTTCTGAATTCTTTGACATCATGGAAATGTGAAATGATTGATTGGATGTTTTATGATGTGATAACATAGTAGATATGTATGTATGGTAAGTTTCAAGTGTTTTAAAAATGGAAATTAATTATGGTAGAATGTTAATAGAAATTATATGGGGTAAATGGTTTAGGGTAAGAGTAGGCTGAGTTAACCTCTAAGGGCCCCATGCCCTAGAAGTGTTTCCTACATAGCCCCAATGAAAAGGGGCCTCAGGACGATGTAGTTCTCCCATAAGCTAGGGAATAATATGATGAGGTAGAGGAATGGGTTGGTAGATTTCAGGCATGATTGATTCTAGGTCATAGGCATGGTTGAGTTAGGTCACTTAGGCATGGTTGAGTCTTGGTTTTAGGCATGGTTGAGTTTAGGTGAAAGAGGAAGTCTTTTAAAATGTAGGTGTCGATGGTCTAGTCCTGTATAGGGTAATCAATAAGTAGTGGAGAAATTGAATGGTAAGAGGTGGTAAAAGAGTCACCTAATTGATAAGAACCCTAATGAGTCTATCATACCAAATATTGGCTTATGAATGTGAGATCCTAAAGGTGTTGCATAATGGACTATTCTAAGGGTGAAGAAAGTCACATGATCACAAAATGTCATAGTTGTGGCAAGTCCCTTGAGTAGATATAAAATTAGGGTGAAAAGGAAATGAGGTGAAAATGGGTGGTTTAGCGTAACTTAGTGTACGACAACATGTTTACCTAACAAGAAACCCATGATCAAAAATAGGCAAGTCCATGATGAAAAAGTTATCATTTTCTTTTTTGTTTTCATTTTTGATAAACTGATCGATGTGGGAAGTCTATATGGGATGATTATATTATCTCCTTGAGGTCTTTGTGAAGCTGATCAATGTGGGAAGCTTCTAAATATTTTATTTTATTGTTACAATGACTTTATATAGTTGTCCTTCAAGGGAGTAGTCTATTTATAGCGGCGAGATAGAGAGAAGAGATGTCCCTTTTAAGGGATTCATCTCATTACTAGAATTTTGACTCAAGGAGTTACATCCCATTTTTCTTTTAGACATTTAAGTCATGGTCCATACTATAAAGGAAGATTAGGTTCTTGTTTAAAAGACAAAGCCGTAGCACACAGAGAGGTTAACTATGAAAGAGATGGTTTCAAGTGATGAATGACCATGGGATTCCATTTTGAAAAAGATGAAAAGCATCCATGAGAACCATGTCATGAGTAGAGTTTTGGTACTCAAATTAAAGATAAGGATGAAAGGTGGTGGGTAATTACATGATTCTTGTTTAGTCGTTGATCCTCAAAATAGGTAACATGGAAGGTGAATAGTACTCAAGGGATGAGAAATTAATAGACAAAAGGTGATATAGGGTTGTATTTCAATAATAAAATGGTCTAAGATGCAAGGCATTAAAGGGCTCAGGTTTGGGTTTACCTTCGAGTGAAGATAAAAGATAAGCACCTGATCCATAAGTATGAGTGACAATATAGGGTCCAAGCTAATTAGGAGAAAATTTACCCCGTTTAATTTTCTCTTCTTTGGTTACATGTTGATTTTGATTCGGAAAAGGTCACCGATTTGGAAGGTTTGTTCATGGACACGCTTATCATAGGCACATTTGATACATTTTTGGTAGATTTGGAGATGATCAAGAGCATTGAGACGAAGTTCATCTAACAACTCAAGTTGTGTTAAATGGTCCTGGATAAAGTCATCATTGTTGAGTATGTCTTGTAGTGATATGTGAAGAGATGGAATTTGGACTCCGAGAGGTAAGACAGCCCCCTAGTACCGTAGACTAGAGAGAAAGGTGTGGCTACATCCGAAGTGTGAATACTAGTGCCATAAGCCCACAAGGCAAAAGAAATGTGTGTATACCAATACTTCCTAGTATCGTTAACTACTTTCATAATAATTTTGTTCAAGGTTTTATTGGTTGACGAGAAACTAAGTTGAATGCCAAAAGCATCGCAAATATTTTGTAGGGTTTTTTTAAATTTCTCATCATTATTGGTGATGAGGTGGTGAGAGACACCAAAGCAACAAATGATGTGATGGTTGATGAATTTACAAATTTTCTCAAATTTTGTAGAAATGAGGGGGATGGATTATACCCATTTAGTGTAGTATTCATTAAAGGTTATAATCCATTGATGGTATTGTGAAGAATGAGGATTGATCTCTCCAAAAAGATCCAAACGCCATTGAGAGAAAGGCCAAAGGTCTCGTGCGACTGTAAGGCATGACTAGGAATGTGATGAAGATTAGCATGTTGCTGGAATTTCACACAACATTTGATATAGTCACAATAGTCATGGTTTAGGTTTGACAAATTATATCCTAGGTGAAGAATCCGTTTAGTGACAGCTAAGCCTCTAAAGTGACCTCCACAAATTCTCACATGAGAACTTCCTTTATAGTATATGGAATTTCAGATCTTGTAAAGAATCATAAGAGAATATCGTCAAGTCGCATTTAAAAATAATAACACCCATGATGACATAGCGAGATACATCTTTAAGTAAGATGTTTTTTCCATTACGAGTGAGATCGGAAGGCAAAATGGAAAGGGAAAGGTAGTCTACAAACTACTTATACCAAAGGTCATGTGTGTCAAGTGCAACGGTTCTAACGAAGTTGACCTCTTGAGATAAATAAGAGGGTGATTGTAACCTTTGTATTGTGAAAAATATTTTAGATTCGTAAGACAAAGCGGGTATCCGAGAAGCCATGCGAGCCATAATATCCAAAAATTTATTAGTATAATGTGGGGTGGTTTGAAGTTCATAACGGTCAAAGGTAGTCAAAAGTATGTCACCATGATATTTGTGCTTTTGTATTATTTCATTACGACACTAATATATACCATTGACTTGGTTTACAACTAGTTAGGAAACACCAAATATATTATTTTATTTAACATCTAGGGTGATTGCGGTTTGAAGGCCTAATATGAGTGCTTCATTTTTGGTGATGTTGTTAGTGAAATAAAAATATAGTTTGAAATATAAAGGCATAGGTTCACCATCAAGAAGAATGAGGATAACACCAAGAGCCGTCTCCATGCGACATTTGGAACCATCAAAGAATAAGGTCATCTGGTAAGTGTTATCATCCAAAGAGAGGACAACAATGGATTCATCCAGAAAATCAAAGTTAGAGGGATGATCTCCAGAAAGAGGTGTGTCTACTAGTTGGTCAGCAATGGTTTGGCCCTTGATAGATTTTTGGTGGATGAATTCAAGTTCTAGGTCTAGAATAAGCATGAGCCAACATGCAACACATTGATGTTGTTAGGGTTTGGCATACATGTAATGTAGGGGATCAATGTTAGTGTTGAAATTTTTTTTTTGATTGAGTAGGTAATGAAAAAGTTTAGTGGCGACAAAAACTAAGGCTAAGAAAATATTTTCAGCATGGGTATACCTAGTTTCGTAGTCCAAAAGGGTACGACTTATGTAATAAACCACTTTCTCTCTGTGTTGCTCATCATGATGAGCGAGCATGACACCTAAGGAATGGTCAATAGTAGAAATGTATAGGTAAAAGGGTTGGTCATATTTAGGGGGAATGAGCACTAGTGGTTGAAGAAGGTATTTTTAAGGTGTCAAAGGCTTTGTGGCATTCATCATCCCATTTGAAGGAGACATCATTTTTAAGGAGATGATGAAATGGTTGACAACGGTTGAAAAGTTGTCAAATAAACCGACAGATAGGATTGTAACTTACCTTGCAAACTTCAAATTTGACGGAGATTAGTAGGCGGAAGAATTTTGAGAATAACATTTACTTTAGCAGGATCTACTTCTATGCCACACAAAGAAATGATGAAACCAAGGATCTTTCCTAAAAGCACCGTGAAGACACACTTATTAGGTTGAAGGTGAACAAAATACTTGATGAGGCGGTCAAAGATGACTTTAAGGACTGTTAGGTGTTCAACCCAATGTTTGGATTTGGCAAGAAGGTCATCTACGTAATCTTCCAATATGCGATGCATTATGTCATGAAAGATATAATTCATGGCTCGCTGATATGTAGAACCAATATTTTTAAGGCCAAAAGGCATGACTCGATAGCAAAAGGTCCCCAAGGAGTGATGAAGGCATTTTTGTGTTGATCTTCTAGAGCGAGTAATATTTGATTATAACCCAAGAAACCATCCATGAGTGATAACATCTCATGGCCGGCGATGAGATCAACCAATTGGTCAATTCCTGGTAGAGGAAAGTCATCTTTGGGGCAAGCTAATTTGAGGTCACAAAAATCCATACAAATTCATGGTCCCCTATCACCTTTGTGACAGAATGAATGATATTAGAAATCCATTGGGGATAGTCAATGGGTAGAATGAAGGAAACCAAGAGAAGGTACTCAAGTTCTTTGATAAGAAGGAAATGTGAGGATGCATTTTCTCGTAGCTTTTGTTTTACGGGTTTGGCATCATGAATGGTTACAATATTGTGGACCATAATGTTTGGGTCAATACCGAGCATATCAATATAAGACCAAGAAAAATCATTGCTATGGTCTTGGAGGAAATAAGTAAAAGCTTCCTATTTAGTAGCATCTAAAGATTGTCCTATATTTAGAATGTGTGGGTCGTCTTGAGTGTTAATGTTGATTTTGATGGTCGATTCATTCAACATGGTTTGCATCTTAGAAGGTAATGACCAGTGAATATAAGAATCTTCCACACCAAGGTAGGTGAGGATAGACTCATCGTCCTGACATTGAATGATGTTAATAGAATGTGTATTGTCATCGATCATGTCGGGATACGGAAGGAAAAGAATAAGGATCCTTGCCATCGCGTTGATAAGTCATAGGTCCCATGGAAATATTTTTCACAAAAAAATAGTTAGGAGGAATAGATTCGGGATCGATGGAATTTGTGGGTGAAGGTGGTGACGTTGGTGAATGGGGTGGAGAATATTTTCTTCCTCGATGAGGTCAATACGTGCCTTCTTGGAAGATGGTGTGGTAAAGCCAATGCCACTACAATCTTTGTGTTTATGGGTAGTACATGGAATGATTGTATCATGACCTTGTTCATAAAAACCAAAGCCAAATCCTTTCCATGTAAATTGGTGAAGGAAAGTGTGGGTGAAGCGGTTGTTAGTGAGGGATTGGAGGTCAGATGAAAATGGTCATGTTTTGGATGGAGGTTCAGGTGAATAAGTGGCATTATCAATTCCCCATACTTTAAGTTAGTATGAAGGTAGGGAGGACCATAAGGGAAAATATTTCCTATACGATAGTCATAACGAGGGTGTTGGCACAGGTTTCCATACTCTTGCGGAGTGAGGAATGTGTTGATAGTATAGAGGTGGTACTCCTCCATAGTGAGGCATTGAAAAACACCTTCTAAGGGATCAGTAGTAGATATACAGGTAACAGGGATAGATGAACTACTAGATGATTGGGTAGGAGGAGTATCAGTTGGTTAGGAAGTAGATGGGCTAGCTGCATAGGCTACGGAAATAGTAGAAATAGAACAGTTAGGTGTGGGAGAAGTGGTGGTAGTATTGGTGGATTACGTCATGGGTGAAGGATAAGTGGGGGTAGTGATAGATACCTTGACTGGTACAAGGACATCATTAGGTCGGTACAACATGTTACAATTTTTGAATGGTGATGGATCAGCTGGGATGATATAGTTATGCCCTTCATGTTTGAATTTTACACAATGGTGTAAAGTTGAAGGGACACAACCCATGATGCGAATCCAAGGTCTGAGAAATAGGTTATACTGGAACTTTTTCTCTAAGCTGTAGAATAATTTTGGGATAGTACGAGGGCCTACACGAACGTGAAGAATAATGGTGCCAAGGGTGGAGGTGATGGCATCATTGAAGGAGCACAACATAACTAGGTTATTATGGATACAATTTGAAGGGATGCACATTTGATTGTACATGTGGGAGGAGATGATGTTAATGTTAGAACGATCATTGATCACGATGCATTGTACATGTATGTTATTGATATAGACAAAAATGAAAAGGACAGATTAGGGTCACCCGACTAGAGCGGTACAATCTCTTCATCAAAAAAAAGCGAGGGTGGAAACTTGATGAGTGGGCATGGGGGTAGAAGAAAGATATGATTTGGTAAGCGAGGCCATGTGGTGAGGGGTGATAATGGAGGCCACTAGTGTGGGGTAATTGGGTAAAACTTTTATGGATTGCAAAACCTTCATAAGGGCTTGTCTATGAGATTCGAGAAGTTTGGATGAGATCGTCTAAAGAAATTTTTAAAGGGGATTGGTGTAATTATTTTATCATGGTACGATGGGTGAACCTATCGAGATAGGGTATGTGGGTCCTCGAATGATGATTTTGGGCACGGTGTAGGTGGTATATTGGGCACGGGGTTGGTTGATGGGCTATTTGCTTTTTCTTTTTCTTTTTCCTTTTGGGCATGGGTGGTAACTTGGACCATGTTAATTTGAGTGGATGTGGTAGATGGATAAGGTGTGGCATGAGTAGTGTAACAAAATGATGGAAAAAAACCTAATGGGGGGGGAAGAGCCTTGTGAAATGAGTAGGGCACACTAGCATTTCGGTGGTGGTTTGGCTAACTATATCATACAAACCATGTTGATCTCAAGTTTTGGAGGTGGAAAAAGGGTTTTGGGGGTGGAGATGTATTTATTTGAATAAGCAAGGGATGATGATTTGTGGTGACAGGAAAAGGTGGAACATGATCCTATCAAGAAGGTCATCGTCGTCAAAATTTTGTTCAAGAGGAAAAAGTTGGAGAAGAATAATTTTTAGAGCCTTATAATTTTCTACATCATGTCTTGGCACATGATGATAGGAAAAAATATTGGTTTTTCATGAAACCCTTTTGGTTTGGGTTTAAGAGGGTTGTAAGGTCGAAGCAGTGGTAATGTGATGATGGAAGTCTCTAAGAGGTTAGTTAGAATGTTGGCATAGGACCCTGCCAATGGATCACAATGGGAAGTGAGTGTGGGTTTGGGTAAAGGTGCGGATGATTGTGAGGGAAGAGGCATTATAGAAGATGTCATGGGTTGGACCACTGGCTTGGTAGGTGGTATTGTCTTAGGATTTGATGGCATCCGCTTAGGTAAAGGTGTGGTAGAAGAGCTAGTAATGGAAGGTTTTGTTGGTTTAACTACCTCATTGGAGGGTAGTGGGTTCTTGTCTTTGGAGTGCACCTTCTTTGGTAAAGGTGACACGGGAGTACATGATGCGAAGGAAAGAGATAGTGGAAGAGGACATGTTACCCATGGGGAAAATATTGTCATGGTGGAAGTGGTTAGTAAAGGTCATTTGGGTGGATGGTATGGGTTGAAGTAGTATAGGAAAAGTTGGGGTTATAGTAATCTACTGGAGGTATAGGTGGTAAGAAATGTACAGGTGAGGGAAAGGGTGTATTTCGTGTGGGTAAATGAGGTGTAACGAAGAATTGTGATGAAGCAAGAAGTTACTTCACTTTTGACTAGCCTTGGATAGGATCTTGTTTGGCTAGGGTTGATGGATGAGGCCCTAGGATGGAAGGAAGGGGTGAAGGTGACAAAGGTGTGGTAGGTGAGACTTGTGTATGTGGCCTAGAAGGTTGG
Organism: Taxus wallichiana var. yunnanensis; assembly: GCA_018340775.1. Taxonomy (NCBI): domain Eukaryota; kingdom Viridiplantae; phylum Streptophyta; class Pinopsida; order Cupressales; family Taxaceae; genus Taxus; species Taxus wallichiana. Next base: position 44,020,176 of record CM031236.1, read on the forward strand.
TTCTTCCTTTCGGTGGAAGAATAATTTTTGTGCGGGTTTGGGAAGACATGGCTAAGTCCAATTTGACAGTGGATGGGTAAGGCTTGATGTCGACATGACACCCAAGGTAGTGATGGGTCTAGATATGGAAAAATATATAGGTGTGGGTAGGTTCTTAGGCATTGGAATGGTTTTAGTCATGGGTAAAGGTTCAGATGTAGGTAGAGGTGATGAAGAAGAAGCCATTATGATAGGCATGGTCAAGGTTGATCTAGTTGCTGGAAATACCTTTGGATAGATCGTGGAGGTATCCTCGGAAAAATTTTCATTTGAGTGAAAAAGGGGATTCGAATATGTCTCTAGAGCATGAAATTATCAACGTAATCCAAGTGATCACTATATGTGAAAGTGGGACTACGTAGGAGGATATGTAGCTATTTTGGTGGCAATACCTATAAAATATGTGTGTGAAACATGGAATCGATTAGTTGAAGACTCGTGGGTAAAAGAGTTTAGATCAGTCAACAAGCTCCTATGATGCCGAGGGAGAATTGTCCCCACAGGTAGTGGCATATTTGAAAAATATCCCATGGGTAGAAGAGAGTGGGGTGGTGTAGACTTCTCCTTTGGTAGAGGAGAAGGCAATGATGATTCTCCTATGGATGGGAGAGTTAATATTGTTGACTATTTGGTAGGTTGTGAGGTAGATGGTGAAATGGCATCAAAAGAAAACATGGGTTCCTCTATGGGTGAAGGAAGAGATGAAGGGGACTCCTATGAGGGTGAAGGAGTGGAAGAGGTATGCTCCTCTATGGGTAGAGGAGCTCATGCCAAAATTTCCTCGATAGACAAAATAGGTGGAATTTGAGGAATGACCGGTATGATATCAAAAACTGCATGGACTTCACGGACATCATCGTTGTTGTTGAAGGTTCACTATTTTTATTAGATGATGGTTTATGGTTAGGGAATGACTTCTTAAATATGTGTAAATTTTTATTTTCTCGGCATGTTTAGGTTGTCCACAATAAGATTTCCATTATCTATAATCTCTGGAAAATGTTCTTAAAATTTATGTAATTACATCACTATGACCTTTGACATGATGATAATTATAGTAGTCATGTTCCTTATACAATCCGGGCATAGGATGAGAGGGATCAAAACTAGTATAAGGTGTTATTGGGGAAGCTCAGTAATGTCTCCAGCTTTAAGAAGCTTTTCCAAGATTGAAGAATAGGGATCTCCAATTAAAGTGTACTTCTACTTTTCTGCCGGGCTGAAAGGTCCGAACAGGGAAAGATTGGAAGAATGTTTGGCTTGATTAGAGGGATAAGATGGACCAGCTTTGAGAACTACCACGTTGGAAGATCCTTTGGCTTTTAAATAATTATTTTGGGGTTTTGAAGATGAAGAAGAATCATTTGATTTGAACAGGGAATTCTTGTTTTGTAATTGGATTTTCTTTTCTTCAATGGCATGAATTTCTAGCTTTCGTGCCATGGTGAATGCTTTATCAAAGGTACGAAAGGTTTTTACCTACAGAGTTGGTGAGATGTGTCTAGCACAAGCTCTAGTGAACAACTCAATAATTTCTTCTTGAGGAAAATGAAACGTCAATTGGTTGAAAAGACTTCACCAAAGAGTAATGAAATCAGTAATAGATTCATCATCATCTTGTCATGTCGAATATAGGTTGGTCATGGTGACTTTTTTACAACATTGATTGAGAAGTGGTCCAAGAATGCTTGAGCCACTTGGTTAAAGGAGTAGATGGAATGTCTAGGGAAACTATTGTACTAATCTAAGGCAGGTCCTATTAGGGACATGTGGAATGTTCTGTAGAAGCAAAAACATCGTCATGGGAAATTAGGTAGCACTCATGTTTGAATGAACGCAAGTGTTATTGTAGGTCTTCTTTATTGTTGAACCAGTTGAACTTGGGCATTTCCCAATGTAAGGGGTATGATTGAATAGGAATTGATGGATGAATATGATCATTAAATATTTCGTCATAGGTTAAGGAGCTACGAGAGCTGAAACCGATGCTTCTAATGTCTACATCTTTCCATCATCATCCTAATGAGGTCATTGGTGGGTTTTGAGGAATCAACGCTTCCTGTAGTAAAGGGGATTGATGATGGGTGTATGATGTGGATGGCATCCCAAAGATACATGAGGGTGATGAATATTAAAAATATGAAGGGTGGATAGATACAGTAGAATGTACCCCAAATAAGTGATGAGGCCATAAATTACCATTATTTTTCCTTCCAATTTACCTTTAGAAGTGGATTTAAATGTAATATAGGAACTTATAGATTGATTAAGATAGAGTATAGCATATATATCTTGTTCATTCTTTATAAATATTTTGTTATCTATCTTGTTAACTAATTCTACCGATTATTTGGGAAAAGATGCAAAGTCTTGTGTATGCAGAGCCATAAAGGAAAGATAATGCTAGTATTGGGAAAAGTGGAATTGATCACAAACAATACATTTAAAATCAAATATTATTCCATATTCAGATTCCTCTCGAAAAATTACACAAATTCAAAAATAGAATCATCTCAATCCAAGGTCACATGAAAAAGTTAGTTGTTTTAAGTTAGTTGTGGACCTCGCAGAGTTAGTTCTCAAACTCACAAAGTTAGTTCTGGAACTTGCGGGTTTGGTTCCTAACTTGTAGGTTTAGTTCCAAACTTGTATCAATTAAATGATAGTTAGTTTGGGAACTTTTAATTCATGGACAAATCAGATTTAGTTCTCGAACTTATAGATTTAGTTCTGGAACTTGCATAAAAGGAATGACAACTTTAGTTCCTGAACTTGCATCAACGAAATGACAGTTTTTGAGGGATTGTGAAAAATCAAAGATTCCAATGGGAAATCTGAGAGAGGTTTTTGTTCATAGAAATTTTTTTAACAAAAAAATTATTCAGATTTGCTACAGGTTTTACCAATAAAGAGAGATCTAACTTTTAGTGAGCTGCAGTTTGAGGAAAAGTGTATCAGATGAGCACTAAAAGTTCCATAAACAGAAACAAAAAAGTCAAATAAAAAATATGAGAGAGGTTTTGTTCATAGAAATTTATTTTAAAAACCTCATTCAAATTTCTTACAGGTTTTACCAATGAAGAGAGATCTAACTTTTAGTGAGCTGTAGTTCAAGGAAAAATGTATCAGATTTGAGCACTAAAAGTTCCATAAACAGAAACAAAAAAGTCAAATGGAAAATTTGAGAGAGGTTTTTGTTCATAGAAATGTTTTTAACAAAAAAATCATTCATATTTGTTACAGGTTTTACCAATAAAGAGAGATCTAACTTTTAGTGAGTTGTAGTCCAGGAAACATGTATCAGATGAGCACTAAAATTTCCATAAATAGAAAACAAAAAATTCAAATGGAAAATCTGAGAGAGGTTTTGTTCATAGAAATGTTTTTAACAAAAACCTCATTCAGATTTACTATAGGTTTTACCAATAAAAATAAATCTAACTTTTAGTGAACTGTAGTCCGAGGAAAAAGCATATCAGACAAGCGTCAAAAGTTCCACAATCAAAAACAACAAAGTCAAATGGAAAATCTGGGAAAGGTATTTGGTCAAAATCATATTTTAAGGAAAAAATATTTCCAATAATGTATAAGAATAAAATCATTATGATTCTTATTACCAAAAAGCAAGGAGAAGATTTGGGAGCAAATCTTTCTAAAATAAGCAAGATAAGATTTGACTTCAATAATATATCTCTCTCCATATTTTGTGGAGATGGAGATCTTAGTTGTTATGATTGGAATAAAGATAAGATCAGATTGTATTTCCTAAAATAAGGAGTTGGTTGGATGCATGAATTATAAATGCAACCTTCCACACTGAGATATGTAATTTTTCTTTCTCCCAAGAAATAAAGATTTGTTCTTTCCTCTCAAATATTTTGTAGTTTTAAAATCAGAAGTATGATTTAAATCCTCTTCCAAGAAATGAGCTGGCCACTCATTTCAAGGAAGATGGATTTATGTATTTATGTTTATGTTTATTTATTTGTTTGTAATTCATTTTTTTGTATTGTTTTTATTTTTGTATTGTGAAAATTCAGTCTGTTGTGAACCTGCAGGTGTTTCATTTAATTATGTTTATTTCCAATTCAAGAAATTTTAATTTATGCAAGTGTTTTTATATTCCTGCAAGTTTGATTTCCTTCATGCAAGTGTGATTTATATTATGCAAAATTTATTTCTGTAAGGGTGGCTTTCATTTGGCTTTCAATTTTATGCAAGTGTGATTTATTTTATGCAAGTTTGGTTTGTGTTTAAAGGAGTTACTTTCCAAGATCTTCTTCTCTTAATGCATACAGCCATTGGACACCAGCCCTGGATTGACATTATTAATGGTGAGGATTGATGACCCTCATCATTTTGGCGCCGATGTTGGGGACACGGTGTTATTAGGAGATTATGTGAGAATACCTGGAAGAATTTGGTAAGTAGTTTCTTTAGAATTTTATTTCCTGTAAATAGATTAAATTTCATTTCTACAATTAGGAATATTAGATTGTAAATATCTCCCCACAAACTAAATCATGTATAAGAAAAATAACTGTGATGTTTGATCAAAAAAGTATAATGGTATGAACAAAGAATTCAGATCTGAAAATGGTAGAATATGATATTGAATGTGGAAGTAGATCTAGTTGATGAAATATCATATGTCATTCTTGATAACCACCACCATTTCCCCTTGTATCAACTAACACTCAGTGATCTTATTACACATAACCTTAGTAAAAATTGGCTTATCTAGTTTGTAATAATGAAGTGGTAGCATTTCTAGTTAACTCCATCCATATTCAAGGATTTCATTAGAGCCAAAATAAAAACTCACTCATCCAAATTAATTTTCATCCCATAATAAAATTCAATCCCTAAACCATATCCATTAGAAAAATTTGTTTTCATGTCTTTCAATTTCTTTATTTTTGTATATGCTTATATAACATTAAGAAGCAATTATTGTGAATATCAAGAAAAAAAAATTACATACTAACATCTGATGACTAGATCTATAAGAATTTCTAGAGTTGTTTTTGATACCAGCATGTAGATTTTGGAGCACCAACAATATCAACTAAGGAGCATGTAGATTTTGGAGGGACCCACAGATACCTCCACTCTCTCTTTTAACAACTCTCCATCTCTTGAGATCACTAGTCCAAGCTTTGAAGATTACTATGGTGATTCTGATAATGCACAATTCAAGTTGGGCTTTGAAGACCTAGAAATTGTCTACACAATTTTTGGAATCTTCTTGGAGTTACCAAGTATGTAAAAATATTTTTATGAGATCTCAGACATTGCTTCTTATTTTACACAAGTTGTACTTTGATGAATATAGTATGATGATGGATCAAATTTTTCTCTAATCCTTCTCATGCTATCATCTCAACAAAAAAAAAAAAAAAATAAAAACGAAATAAAAAATATTTGATTGGAAAACCAGCTTGTTGGCCAATCAAAGGAAAAAATAAAAATAAAAAAATCAAAAATATTTGATTGGAAAACCAGCTTGTTGGCCAATCAAAGGTAAAAAAATACTTTGATTAGAAAACTATCTTGTTGTCCAATCAAGGGAAAAAAGAAGGCAACTCTTCTTCAAAGGAAATCAACAGTTACTGGTGGCTTTCTTCTCGACACTATTTGACCATGTTACCAATAGGATGAAAAAAATAACTAGAGGTATGATCAAGTTATTTTTTCTACTATTTTATTTTTAAGCTTTCTTGTAAGTTTTTTTATCACAACTAGATTCACTTTTAAAGATTTCCAAGGAAGGCAAGATAAAATCCATATCTCCCCTACTTATATGAAAAATATGTGCACCTCATTGCAATCAAAATTTTGGAGTCTAATTTATGGGTAGTCATAAATAAACAACATGCATGAGGACATGCATGAGCTTAGGTGTCGGAGAGATGAGATCCAGACAAGAACCTATTGTAAAAGAAATAAATCAAAAACACTAGAAGGAGATCCACACAAGAACCTGCTTTGTAAAATAAAAGAGATCAAAAGCGAGAAGAAGGAGATCCGCATAAGAACCTATTGTAAAAGAAAGAAATCATAAGTAGTTGAAGGAGATCAACATAAAAACATGTTGTAAAAGAAAAGAATATCAAAAGAAACAAGAGATCCACACAAGAACATGTTGTAAAAAAGAAAGAAATCAAAAATCAAAAGAAAGGAGATCCATAAGAAAGTGTCCTCAATATGGAAAATAATCTAAGAAGAGATAATAATGTAATGCATGAGGACATGCATAATATTAAGTGTGGCGAAAAGCTGAGGCCATAAATTGGCCATAAATTACCATTATTTTTTCCTTCCAAGTTACCTTTGGAAGTGGATTTAAATGTAATCTACGAACTTATAGTTTCCTTAAGATAGAGTATAAGATATTTATCTTGTTCATTCTTTAGAAATATTTTTTTATCTATCTTGTTGACTAATCCTATTGATTATTTGGGAAAATATGCAAAGTCTTGTGTATGCAGGCCATAAAGGAAAGATAATGCTAGTATTGGGAAAAGTGGAATTGATCATGAATAATACATTTAAAATCAAATATTATTTCATATTCAGATTCCTCTCGAAAAATTATGCAAGTTCAAAAATAGAATCATCTCAATCCGAGGTCGCATGCAAAAGTTATAGCTATTTTAAGTTAGTTACGGAACTCGCAGAGTTAGTTGTGGAACTCACATAGTTAGTTGCGGAACTCACATAGTTAGTTCCAGAACTCATGAGTTTAGTTCCAAAACTTGCAAGTTTAGTTCCAGAACTTGTATCAATTAAATGACAGTTAGTTCCAAAACTTTCAATTCATGGACAAATCAAATTTAATTTCGGAACTTGCATATTTAGTTTTGGAACTTGCATAAAAGGAATGACAACTTTAGTTCCGGAACTTGCATTAAAAAAATGATAGTTTTTGAGGGATTATAAAAACTCAGAGATTCCAATGGAAAATATGAGAGAGGTTTTTGTTCATAGAAATGTTTTTAACAAAAACCTCATTAAAATTTGCTACAAGTTTTACCAATAAAGAGATATCTAACTTTTAGTGAGCTACAGTAAGAGGAAAAGTGTATCAGACGAGCACTAAAAGTTCCATAAATAGAAAAAAAAGTCAAATGGAAAATTTGAGAGAGGTTTTTGTTCATAGAAATTTATTTTAAAAAAACCTCATTCATATTTGTTACAGGTTTTACCAATGATGAGAGATCTAACATTTAGTGAGATGCAGTCTAAGGAAAAGTGTATCAGACGAGCACTAAAATTTCCATAAACAGAAACAAAAAAGTCAAATGTAAAACCTGAGAGAGGTTTTTGTTCATAGAAATATTTTTAACAAAAACCTCATTCATATTTGTTACAAGTTTTACCAATGAAGAGAGATCTAACTTTTAGTGAGTTGTAGTCCGAGGAAACATGTATCAGACGAGCACTAAAAGTTCCATAAACAAAACAAAAAATTCAAATGGAAAATATGAGAGAGGTTTTGTTCATAGAATTTTTTAACAAAAACCTCATTCAGATTTGCTACAGTTTTACCAATAAAAATAAATCTAACTTTTAGTGAACTGTAGTATGAAGAAAAACATATCGATAAGCGTCAAAAGTTCCACAATAAAAACAACAAAGTCAAATGGAAAGTTTGGGAAAGGTATTTGGTCAAAATCATATTTTGAGGAAAAAAATACTTCTAATAATATAGAAGAATAAAACCATTATGATTCTTATTACCAAAAATCAAGGAGTTGGGAGCAAATCTTCCTAAAATAAGCAAGATAAGATTTGACTTCAATAATATAATTTTCTTCATATTTGTGAAGATGGAGATCTTAGGTGTTAGGATTGGAATAAAGATAAGATCAAATTGTATTTCCTAAAATAAGGAGTTGGTTGGATGCATGAATTATAAATGCAACCTTCCACACTGAGATATGTAATTTTTCTTTCTCCTAAGAAATAAAGATCTGTTCTTTCCTCTCAAATATTCTATATTTTTAAAATCAAAGTATGATTTAAATCCTCTTCCAAGAAATGAGCTAGACACTCATTTCAAGAAAGATGGATCTATGTATTTATATTTATGTTTATTCATTTGTCTGTAATTCATTTTGTTGTATTGTTTTTATTTTTGTATTGTGAAAATTTAGTTTGTTGTGAACCTGTAGGTGTTTCGTTTAATTATGTTTATTTCAATTCAAGAAATTTCAATTTATGCAAATGTGTTTAAATTTATGCAAGTGTGTTTACATTCCTGCAATTTTGTTTTCCTTCATGCAAGTGTGATTTATTTTATGCAAACTTTATTTCTGTAAGTGTGCCTTTATTTCTGCAAGTGTGGCTTTCAATTTCTACAAGTGTGATTTATTTTATGTAAGTTTAGTTTGTGTTTAAAGGAGTTACTTTCTAAGATCTTCTTCTCTTAATGCATATAGCCATTAAACACCAGCCCTGGATTGACATTATTAATGGCGAGGATTGACGACCCTCATTAATAAGTGATAGAAAAGATTGAGGATTGTTGGTAATGTGTGTAAATAGGTGGGGTGGTCGAGTGAATCTTGTGGTAATGAGTGGTAAAGACGAGGGATGGAAAGAACTGGGTTTTGGAGTGGGGTGTGGGTTTCTAAAACTAGAGGTGGTTATGATGTAATTGGTATATATGAGGAAAAGGGGTCAGATGGGGACATGTTCAAGGTGATTGGTGAAGTAACGGTTAACACCACGAGTGCAATAAACATCGTTGGGGTAGTAGTTATAGGAGAGGTGGGGCCTAATTGCGAGACCACAAGGGGTAATGTGGACTAGGGAAGCACCGAGTGGAGGTAGATGGCGCGGAAGTAGGGGTGAGGACAGGAGGAATAGATACATGTATTTTGTATACTAGTTGTCGTGAGGAGTCTCGGGTAGATGAGTGGGCAAGATACTATTATAATGTTACAGGATTATGATCAAGGAGTCTTTGTGAACTCCTCGTCGATGGCGAGAAATGGTGATAGGCTGAGTTGGATCCACAGGAAACAGGATGGAAGGTGGTGATGGGATAGGTGGGAGTGGCTGAAGACTAAAGTGAAATATAAGGGCATTAGCTTGGTTGCGAGTCAACACCATGTGAATTAGCGTTGACCTGGTGAAACCATATTTTGCAGATGACACGAAAAGCATCGAAATGGGAAAGAATAGATACTAGTAGGTAGACTTGGTCAATGTTTCAATTAAGAATTAAAATAGGAAACCAACGCTGGTTAAGATGACCGATGATGGTTGAGGGGGACTGATGATGGTTACAGTAACCGATACCTTACTATGGGAAAACACCAGTTTGAGAAAAAGGAGAAGAATTGATGAAAAATGAAATGGGGAAATTGTACTTGACAGTGATATCAAAATGTTGGGAATATGATGATGTCCAGATGACTTTAAATAGAACAGAGAAGGTGATGAAATCCCTTTTTGGGTAAAATAACCAAAAGAGTTGGTAACCGACACCGGTCAGGTAAACCGACGATGGTCACCGGGAATTGATGATGGTCTTTGAATGACACTTTAGTTTACTATGAAATCTGAAGAAGTGAAGAAAAATGGATTTCATGAATTAATTTTGATGAAGAAACAACCCGAAAGACTTGGGGATTATAATATGAGGCCTCGACACACTAAAAATAGTCAAAATACTCCAACTATGATGGGGAGTGCAAAAGGAAGAAGAAAATGAAGAAACGTAATCCTCACAACTCAAAACACAATTTAGGAAGAAATCTAAGAAAAACACGTAATCCTACAAGTGGATTTTATGTTACTTTATCTTATTCTATTTGAGACTGACTTGCGAACTTAGAAAAAAATTTGGTTAGGAAGGTGTCCTATCAAGAGGTAATCTAAAAGGTGAGGTTTCAAGTTATGTTTTGGTAGTAGCGGTCCTTTCTCATAGATAATTACTTGGACAGAGAAACCAATTGGGCACCCACTACCAATCCTTTGATCGTGTGATCGTTGACAACTTCTTCCGTAAGGTGTTGTTTAAGAAGATGTGTAAATTCAAATTTGTGTAGTTTGGAAAAGAGAGAGAAGAGAGAAATGTGATTTCTATGGTTTAATTGTGTCAACCATCAGCTAGACATGACTTCCAGCATATAGGTTGTCCTAAGTTTTAAATGTGAACTAATAATGCAGCATACACAGATGAAATGTAACAAGTTTTATAACCCAAATTGACAATTAAATTTGATGAAGCAAAGGATGAATAGGAGAGGGGATGATTTTCACTAACGTATAAATAAATAAGAATGATTCTTTTTAAATGCACCAAAAGAAATGTTTCATTTAGAGCAATTAGAGAGAAGGGCAAATTACCAGAGAAGAAGATTTAGTGAATAACAATTTAGAAAGGAAACACACAAGATGTAACATATATGAATAGAAAGAAACCCATAGATGATGGTCCCAATGGGTGTGCTAAAATATTTTTTTGATAATTTGCGTATGTATGAGCAAAAACTATAGGGTGGGGGTGAGGAGGAATACCTGAATGAAGGTGGAAGGTAGAGTGCACACGTTACGATTTCATGATCTAGTGCTGATTGTGAGAACTTCCTTTTGCTAAGAGGAAATACCCGTGAATGGAAAATAAGACCACAACAGAATATTAAATAATTTATGTCATGGACTACCTAGTGTGTGCTAGATCCGGGAATTGTGATACTTCCTAGATGGTTGTCAATCCCTGTTTAATACAATTCAATTCAAGAAATAACATAACTAGACAACATCATACTATAGTTGATATGATTTAGGTACCTCATTTAAATACAATAAGAAAATTTAATCTAAAAGGTAAGGTTATAGTAGATCCGAAGGTGGGGCAAGTAGCTAAGGTGACTAGGACAGTCGGGATTAGGTTTTGGGTAGTTTTGGGTTATTTGAGTGAAGGTTGTTAGGTTGTTGTTATAGGTAGGATTACCAAATACAAAGATAGATGTCCATCTAGTATGACCAATTCCAGTTGAGAGGAAATAGATGATAGTTTAGGTTAACTAACATTGGTAGCATCGGGTGATAGAAACTCAATAAAGTTTGGTTTTGATGATTCTCTATGATTGCATAGAGAATAGATAGATAATGGTGAGGTTGATGACAGTGTTGGGAATACTCAGAGATGTTTGGAGTCAGGTATGGAGAGCTAGGAGGTTTTAGGTGATTAGGTGGAGGGATTGACAGGAAGGTGAGAGGTGATGAGATGCAAAGGAGACTAGGAATCCCAAATAGAGATAAAGAAACTGATCTAAATAAATATGGAAATATGTAGATGTAAATGCATTTACTTGTAATTTTCAGGCCCCGTGGTTGGATGGAGGTGATGGTTGATTCGTGGAACTAGTGGTCATTGCTGCGATTGTGCTTCCTAGAAGATTATTGTGAATGTTTAACCTTTAGATCAATCTTGGCACTGGTTCAAGATGTCTGGACGTGCAAGAGTGCTCTGGTGCTTGCTTGCATGTAGATATTTCTTCTCCAAAACTTGAATAATTCTTCCAACCTCTGGAACAAGGTTCAAAAAGTGAATATATGGTGATTGACGATGGTTTAGGGTGACCGGTGTCATTTTTGGTTGACCGGCATCAGTTAAGGTGGGATATCCTAGGTTGCCAAAACAACAGATTTGGCTATCTTTTGGCCAATTTTGTCCATTGTTGTGGATCCAAAATGGAATTTTTCACATAAGTAAGTGGACATTTTGTTATAGAAATAATATTCATGTAGTGTTAGGGTTAGACCAAGTCTCAGTTAGTTATGGTAAGTAGAGATTGAGTCCTACTTAGAAGGAAACATGTTAATAATAGGTTCATGCTTGAGGTGTCTAGGTGATGTGATGGGGTGAGATGTCTAGGTGAGGTGGAAATTAGTTCAATTAAGGTAATTAAATAATGAATATTGTGAGAATGGGCATTAATTTAATTTTAGGTAATTAAATTAATATACATGTGGGGTAAAGGGGGAGTGTGAAGTGAAGGAAAAGTAGTAACCCCCACAATTGTAGAAAGAGGATCCAAAAGAAGAGGTGGATCAATGATGGTATATGAAAAAGTGGAAGTGATAAGAGTCCTATAAGGGGAACTCCCAAAAATTATATGAAGGAATCTTCTGAAACACTTGTAGAAGGATGAGAAACTCCTTGTACTACATCACAAGTAGGCATTACGAAGATATGATGAAGGTATGGAAGATACTCATCCCGAAAGGGTGGCTCAACAAACAAAAGAGTGATGTCTGATAGGTATGAATCATCAATTCATGAAGGAGGAGGAGTGGAAAGGGCCTCACATAGTGGAATTGGAAAGGAGGTAGATGTAATTATGGTATGAGGCTAGAAGAAAGACTTCCTGATGTATAATGGGAAGGGAGGAGTGTCAACATTCTCTGGAAGGTGGTGAGAGAAGGAGAGGAGTCCTCAGTAGTTCTCTTGTCATCAAAAATAGAAGAAAAATCCTCATCATCAGAGATAGAAACAAAAGATTCTATGTCAGAATCATCATCACATGAAGAAGGAGAGGAGTCAATTGTACCAAATATATGTCAAACAATCTCTAAAGGGTCTCCAAATAAGAACATAAGAATGCTCTAAATAGTGTGAGGAAAATTTGAGTGTGCCGCATGAAGGAAGAGAGGCTTAGATACATGTAACATTAACCAAAAACATGGACACATGTGTTGATGTAGTATTCAAGATGATAAGGATCAGTGGGTGTAGGAACTTTCCCATACATAAGGGGATTAAGGCCCTCTTGAGTAAAGTAGCGTTCTATACAAGCATGCCATAATTTTTAATTCTCTTTACCAAGAATAAGTGGTGGAGGCTGAGAATAAATGCCATGATTCTTAATTATAAAGATTCCCTATACCTCCTAAACTTACTCATTATTTTCCATTTGAGTTTCAAACGCCATTTGAATTCATGTGTAAATTATAGGCTTGAAAAAGAAAAAGTGAATGTAACCAAAGGGATATGATCAATTATTCATACATATAGATAGTGTATATGTTATAGAAATCAACAACATTTAGAGCTTGATCATCATCAAGGCAGAGTATGGACCATCATTATTTCTTCTTGAACAATTAGGAGTTTATCTTGTCATGGAGATGCTTCAACCTGTGAATAGATAAACATTTCATGGAGTAATGAGTAGAATATTTATTGTTTTCACATCTTAGAGAGTATAATTTACTTAGATTTTAGATCAACCACACACATCAAGATAACATGGCAACACAAAACTTCTTCATGATTCATGTACTTAAGACAAGATAAACACTCTTTTCCTATGTTGCATCTTCATTGTTATGACATGTTATCAAAATTATTATCAAAAATGAATTTATAGGCATTGTTTCAAGATGGAAGAAGACATTTTCAGAGCTTCAAAATGCATATATTAATTGATATCATGCTAAGAAGGTCATACTTTCTTGTTCTTTAGGAATTGTGCATATATAGGGTTTTAAGTTTCAAATCCTATTTAGTCATTTGAAATATTCCAACAAATCAATATTCATTCTTATGTCGGTGCATGTGAAAATTAAGTCCATCACGGGTTCCTTCACTCATCTCATCATTTATTTTGCATAAGGAGATGGAATGTCTTCATGATTTTAGGTCATTAGCACCTATCATATTGAATGTTACCAAAAATCAAACCCAGTCATAATAATTTGCTGTTATATTAATGAAAAACTATGCTCAAAGTGTATAAGACACATTTTTGAAAAGTGCTCAAATTTTAATAACTTTCCATACTAAGAAAAATCATCATTTCAAGGAATGTAGGCATAAAAACAAGCAAGTGCAGGACTATACAAGACTAGTTCTTAAGCCCCTATAGGGAAGTGTTGTTTTGAAGGAATCTTGCTCATTAGCTCTTCACATACCTAACTCCCCATTTCATCTACATTTCACCGAGAATATTTTCAATATGTTCACTTCATTTTATTGGATTTAAAAGGGAAAAGTCTATTTTTCATACTTAAGAACACAATCCATTTTGAGTGTCTTCATTTTGAGTATCTTGATTTGACTATTTTGGCCTTATAGTGATTTTACACCACTTATATTTATTTGGTCATTATATTGGTTTGAAAAAACTATTTTGAGCTCATATATCCTTATTTGAGTCATATGGCTTATGGACACAATTACTTTACCTCAACATGTTCACCTAGATCAAGAACTAGTACTTATCAAGACTTTCTCTATAAAGATGTGACAGAGAAAGACATACCTTGTTCAATTATTCACCAAGAATCCTCTAAACAAATCTATATTCAATAGGAAAATGACTCAGATAAGCATCCATGACAAAATTTTCAACTTGAAGCTCTTTACATCAAACAACATACCCAAAACTTGCAAGAACTCGAGACACACCTATAAAGTACAATCCACCTTGAGGAACAAAAAACCCAAAATTTTGACTTAGAGGAATTATTATACACTCCTTAGGGGTTTCCATAACTTTCAAACATGAATTGATGGCTTAAAAATTCATTTCTTGTCAATCGATTCGGAAGGAGATTTGAAGAGATAACAACATTGTTAGTAAAATGGATGGAAATTTTTTGTTTCTTATCCAATTGCCCTCAAACATTTTACAAAATTTCATTCTTGGAGTTATCTCCAAAATTTCCTTCTATAATTTATCGGAATAAGGCTTGATAACTTTTTTTGAGTGCTAAGAAGACAAGGTTGTCAAATTACATTATTCAAGAACCCGTTTTGGTACAACTTGAATAACTTCAAATTTTCATGAAATTTGACCCAAAGAACCACAAAAAATAAATATACATTCTCCATAGCTTGGTTACTCATAAATGAGCATGTAATATCTAAACCAATCTCACTTGTCCATGACTTCATTTTTAGTTCTCAAAGGTGGTTTTAGTGAAAACTTGAAATTTTCCTCTAAAAGCTACAGTAAGCCCTATATATGCTCATACATGCTCTAAGAAGTGTTGCTAGGCTTGTACTAGCCTAATTTCAGCTCTCACACCTCATTAAGCTCTAGAACTAGGCCTAAATGAGAAATTTCCAACCGTGAATTGCATCACATGACATGGTGCACACCCTATAAGCTCTTAAACATTATAGAAACATCATTTATTTATTGTGGAACACCTAAGCCAAGCACCCCATCCATCTCCATACCTCCAATGGGCACCAACCATACTGACCAAACTTGCAACACCATAAAACCATCATGAATTCACTCTACAAACACTAACAACCATTGAGAAAGTACCACCAATAAACCTTTATGTCCCCGACCGGGAATCACTTCACCATCAAAACCTTTTTCCATTAGTGCCACTTGAAATCAATGAAAATACCAATGCACCAAGGTTCAACAATTTTCTCCTTTTTCATTAATGGTAACAAACTCATAATCTTTAATGGAAAACAATCACACCAAAACCTTTAGAGAATTCATATCTAGTTTTTGATAGCACTCTCTCCCATTTGACATCTATGACAAAGGTTCATACATCCAACAACATGATCAACATGTAAATAATCATTGATAAGGAATAACCTTTCCTTAAGAATATCCCCCTTGGAGTATACATGTTACATTTTCATCCATGGATTGAAAATATATATAGCTCGCTTCACAAATCAACCTCACTACTTCCTTGAACCTATTTTCTTCAACCTCATACTATACACTTATTTTCCCATGATTTTCTTTGGTATTCACAACTTGTACCTTGAACAAGTGAGCTAACTCCCCACTGTAAAAATTCTTTCATATTATATACTCATGCCAATCTCGTGATTCTTGAAATGATGACATCCTTATATCTCAATATAGTTCTTGTTTCAACTTCAGGTTCTCAAAACTAGCCTTCATTTCTTCACATTTAGATTTTTTGACTAATTTAGGTCCTAGATCCCTAAGCAAGACATTTAGTGCACTTTGGCCTAACTTTTGTCACCCTAAGAATCTCAAAAATTACATGAAATTCTCTATTTCTTCTCCCCCTAAGCTTGTACCATATCCATTTACCTTATTATGCATGGATTAGGATCAATACCTTGTCCTTGAAACATGTAGGAGGGTCTCCATTATTTCCTTTGTCTTGAGATGTCTTTTCATTATTAAGAGCTCCCTTTATGTGTGATAATGACTCTCTTAGATGTTCACCTTTCTCCCTTGATTAAGATATTTTCATACCTCATTTATTTTTTTCATCTTCTTGATCATTTAGCATACTTGATCATGAATAAAACAGATGTTCTTTCTCCCGCATGACTTCAACCCAAAGTATGTATTTGTTTTAGAATTATAAACACTTTTAAAGTACCTTATAATGAGATTTTTTCAAACTCACAATATCTATATTCATTTTAGTATCCATATCTTAGGTTTATTGGCATTGTGGTTCCTTTTCCATATCATATACCAAAGTGTAAGATGACACCGTAATATCTCAACCGCATTCAATATTCTTTCTTTTGAGATCCTTCAAGTTTAAATCTACATATACAGCTTGTAGCCTTAGAAATCTAAGTTTTCTTCATGATTTTTTGCAAAGTGAGTCTCTTGATGAAATTTTATGTTTTGTGGATATACATTATCCCTTATCTCCTAGTGTACTAATCATGCAACAAGTTCTTATGCCAATGATGAGAATTTTTTAATTTTCTTTCTCAATTAGGTCTTCCAACTGTGCAAATTAAGACTAGTACAAATATCTAGGGATGCGCACCTCAAAAATTATTGAAACCAAGTTTTTATCTCTTAAGATCATCCATAGGTGATATTCTACCATTTTCATCATTTTCATCCACATGAACTCATTTTATCTCATTTCACAATAAACCCCTAGCCTAGGATTTGAAGACAAACAAAGAGAGTGAAAATTTAATTTCTTGCCTCTATATGGTTTCGATACTTAATTATCTTCCCGATACATTGTCATAGTTCTTCTCAACCTTCAAAATAAAATTTTTCTCTTGATTATTTATTAACTTGGTCAACTCAACTAACTTTGATGAAAACTTATAACAACTTTGTAATAGTTGCCATTCAACAACCCGATAACTTAATCAACATTCCTAATATTCCTTTTTATCTTTTCTCTTCATGATGGAGATATTTTTAACATGACATGAGTAATATTTATACTCCTTCTCTTATTGACACTTTACTTAAGATTACCTATTGGAATATCACTCATAGACAACTTCTTTCAACACTTTGTGAAAACATGACAACCGCACACATACTCTTCTAAAAACCAAAACACCAAAATTAAACACACCCATAATTTGTGATAGATCATGACACACTATTTATGACATGGTAATTTTACACCAGCATGACTCTTGTGTCTTGTCACTATGAATTTCTGTAATTAGGGATAAATTGACTATTATGAGGACAATCATGACAAGGTATTCATAGACCTGAAACCTTAGCTAGACAAGATAATAAAAACCTTGAAAATTTATAAATAAGTTTGTAGAAACTTTTCAATAGTTTTTACTCTCTTAAATTCCTCTCTTGCATGACAGAACCCGAGAAAGATGACACAACCAAGACTCAATCTTAGCAACATAAAGGAATATAACATAGACCTTAAACTCTTGACAATCTGAGACTCACTTGTTAGCCTTATGCACACTCAAAAATATATACATACTAAATATATCTAATATCATACCTTAAAATATATATACCAAGTATGGAAACTTGGTCCTTAATATGGGTGAACAACCTTTACTTTTAGAAATTCTTCACAGATCAAAGATTGCATATAGGCTTTGAGAAAAGAACTAACAAACATACCTTGGTTTGTGTACTCAAGCTTATCAAGCTTAATAATTGGTTTAGTAGATACAAGATGACCAAATGATTTCACAACATCATTGTGATCCCTTCAAATGAAACAAAGTAATGGGCCTATTGTAACTCAAAGAAGAAATTTATTCAAAACTAGGTGTAAAACTAAGGGTAAATGTTGTGATGTGATTATAGATGGTGGAAGCACTAAAATTTAGTTTCTTATGAGATGGTAGAGAATTTGGGTCTGAAAACAACAATGCATCATAATCCTTATCAAGTATCTTGGATGCAGAAAGGTCATCATGTCTTGGTTAGGGAACAATGCCAAATAGAATTTTAGATTGGGAGATATAAGGACAAAGTATTGTGTGATTTGGTACCTATGGATGTATGTCATGTGTTATTGGGTAAGCCATGATAATATGATAGAAAAGAATTGTATGATGGTAAGAAATATACTTATACTATTGTAAAAAATAGAGAGAAACATACTCTTTTTCCCATAACAGGTGAACAAGAGCCACAAAAAGGGTTTGTTATGATGATGTCAGCCAAAAATTGTTGATGGAGACTAATAAGTATGCAAGGAGACACTCCTAAGGTATTTTAATCCTTATATGTATTATTTATAAATTTATTTTGATGATGATGGTGCAAGTATAAAGGTAAAAGAATGTTTTCAGTTTTATGGAAGCCCAAGAAATCTTGAGAAGGTAGAATCCCTTGAGATTCTTGAGAACAAGGAGGATAAAAATAAGGAAATGTCAAGTCCAAGGCATAGAGAAAATGTCTTGGAAGAGGACATAGATATGTTTATACATCCTTATGTTAGCAAGGATGGTATGGTCCGTAAAAGTCACTTAAGAAGGAAGGCCAAGAGAAGACCAAGGAAGATATGAGAATATTGAAACATGTAGTAGTAGAAGAAGATAAAAATAAGGTATGTGAAGAGATTAAGAAGGCCTCAAGACAAGGGAGTTCAAGAGAGAAGAATATGGTATAGTGCGAAAGAAAGAGATGAAAGAAGGACTAAAGAAGGACATGATAAACCGATTATTGACTTGAAAGATGGAATATTGGATGATGAATCAGTTGGTGTAATTGATGGAGATGATAAAAGGAGTATGGAAGAGAAATATATAGTAAACATGTTGTATGAAGGAAAATATGAAGATGAAGGATAGATTGAAGGATTTAGAAGTAATCGATGGAGCTCAAACTTGCACCTATCTCGGATCGGGTAGAATCGAGTCATTGAGGTAACAATGGGAATGTCTCCAAGTTGTGGGACCTTGTGCGCTTGAGATAGACCTCGAAAACACTGGTTCCTCTACCTATTTCTACTATTGCTTTACTCCTAATGCAAAAATAGAAATTCTAAGCTAAACATGCCAAGGGACAAGTGATAGAACTATATGCAAAAGGAAAATCTAAACTAAGAAGGTGATAGCACCAGAAAGAAGGGGGATGAACATGATCGAATTTAAGTGAAAATGATGGAAAATGTGCAGAGCAAGGCTAGACATGCGTAACACGAACCGAACACAACCCGCATAATTGTTTCCATAAAACTTAGTTAGAAAAGGAGATAAAAGGGATGTGATACGGAAAAAAACACACAATGTAAAAGAAAGGCAAGAAAGAATAATAAACACATGTTAAGGTAGAAGGTAGCCATGAAACAATGCTTTTATTACTTCTAGAAAATGCACAGTCAATTACAATGAGGCCGATATCCACATGCGAAGACT
Source organism: Taxus wallichiana var. yunnanensis (assembly GCA_018340775.1). NCBI lineage: Eukaryota > Viridiplantae > Streptophyta > Pinopsida > Cupressales > Taxaceae > Taxus > Taxus wallichiana. The sequence goes on from CM031236.1 coordinate 44,039,815, forward strand.
AGATATAAAGGTCTGTAGCCCAAAATGTAAGGAAATGCCTATACAACTAAAATAACTCAACCCTTTACAATGAGAAATGCTCTTACTTTTATAGATGAAGTAATAAGAGAAGAAGAGGAGGAGGGAAAATCTGATTTAAATCTTCAACCAGCAATGAATGCCTAAAAATCCACCTGCAAATATGTCAAATATGCTTCCCCATGTCTATTTGGCATGTAGGAAAAGGAAGGAGGTGAGATATGAATCAAACTAGGTGGTTGGAGTGATTAGATCCTATATTAATGGTGTGAGAGATGTTTCCCATCTTCTCACCTACCTATTCCTACCAATATTTAAACTTGAGTGATCTAAAGTGTAGCCCATGTCAACAACCGCTTTGTCATTTTCAGCCATGTGTCAAGCCTTAGTTGATCAGAATATTTGGTGTCATATTGGAACAATTTGATAGGTGGCATGTGATACACTCAATGTCTAACATATGCCACATAGCATAAATATGGGCACAGGGAGAAGGAACAAAAAATGCACGCGGACGAAAGTAAGGATAGGGCATGCAAAAATAATATGTGCAGTAGAAATGGATACATATTTATAGGAGATAATTATGCAATCAATGCATGAGCATCCAAAGGTGATGTTCGATAGTAGGAAAGGGGGCATGCAAGAATTCCAGGGACTTAACTAATTTGGGAATTACATCTATGGCATGCACGAAGGATGAATAAGATTTTGAGAGGAAGATGAGTGCACCAGGAGTGCACACAAGAGGAGTGAAAGAAGATAAAGGAAGGGAAAGAAAGAATTTGGAAGGTGTGGAGAAAATTGAGAGCACGAGAGAGTGCACAAGGGACTGTAGCTAAGAAATACGTCTATGAATCCATCAAAGTGTGCACAACCTGTAATGTTGAATCTTAGATTTAGAATGTGATTATAAGTTGCCAAAATAACTAGGGGAATTATTTTGGAAAACAATTTTGTGACATTTGAGGCCATTTTCCTGCTAGATAAATGAGATCAAGTATCTAGAGCATCCATTGGATATGGATTTTTCTTAGAAACATGAAATTCTAATCTGTAACTTTGAAAAATCCACCCTTGAAGTCACTTTGAAGCATTTATAAACTCTCTTTAAATCCTCAGAAACTGGTGAAACTATTGGAAGATAACCGACATCTTGAAGTATTTCTCATACAAAGGAGCATCTAAGAAGAAACAACTATTTACTTAAGAGAACAATGTGCATACAACGCACTTGGAGGAATTAAAACTACTCTAATTATATACAATGATACGAAAGACTTAATGAGGGTTTGAGATAAATCCCATTGATCGAGATTGCTAGCGTACCTCAAACAAGATGAGATAACTTAAAAAATTTAACCTACTTGTATGAAGTTGTGATTTATGGGCCACTCCAAAGTGCATAAATCTTTGAATGGCACTCTGGTTTGGCTCTATCGGCATCCCATTTTAAGACTAAGTCCCTAACTTTGAAAGCTTGAGGCCCGACCTTTTATCAAACCATTTCTTTGTTGATTGCTGATGTTTTCCTAGCTTGATCATGGCAGAGTTCCTTGATGCTTAAATTTTAACCAAATCTACCATTCTTATTTCTCTCTGGTATGTGCCCTCAAAGTCCAATTGTTGGGTGATCTCTAATGAAGGAAACTTAACAGATAAACAAAGTCGATTCCTTTCCATAAACAAGTTTATAAGGAGAATTAAATATTTCCTTCTTCATCCTAATTATGTCTAACCCCACTTGCATGAGACCTTTTTATGCCATTGTATCTAGTTGATATTCATTTTATGCTTCATGATTCTAATCAAGTTCTTATTTTTTTACTCTGCCAAGCCATTTCCCGAGGGTATTAGTTGGAAGAGGTCTTCAAGTAGATTCGTTGGCTTAGCACCCAATCAAAAATTTCAGTACCAAGGAAGGCCTTTGAATTATCTCGACATAATGGTTTGAGGAATTCCAAACCTTGTTATGATGTCCTTGAGAAAGTAAAGGATGACTAGCTCGGTTGATTCCTTGAGCACGATAACTTCATTCCATCATGTGAAGTAATATGTAGTTGTTATCACCCACTAGTGCCTAGCGCTTGAAGGAAGATTGATCATTCCTATGAATCCAAGACCCCATTTTGAAAAAGTTTGATCCACTTGGATTGGTCTCGAGGGGAAGCACTCGCCAATTTCTTCTTTCCTACATAGAACGTGCATTCTTTGTATTTTTGACCCACCTATGCACATCCACAAACAAGGTAGGCCAAAATATCATGCCTTGATTATTTTCATTGTTTTTGCCTTGGTAGATAAGTGCCTTCTAGAGAATACATCATGAAATTGTGTTAACACTTTATCAATTTGCATGCCATCAATGCACCTTAGTAGCATGCCATGAATATTTATTTTGAAAAGGGTGCCATCAGAAAACACATATGGAATAGATTGCAGCCTCAAATTTCACATATTTTCTTTTTTAAAACTAGAAATATACATTACGAGGAATGGAATGTGATCACATCCTTCATCTAGCTACATGTGTTAGGATTTACCCTATGTTCAAACTTCACGTGTGAGAGATATTCATCTAGAAATAATGAAGTCTCCTAATCATTTTCTCGTGTCCTCAACAATCTACTTGTAAAGCATGTTGCCTCTAACCAACTTTGTGTATTTGATAGTCACACCATACTCCATGATTTTGGTTACCCACCTTGCTCTTTTCTCCTGATTTCTGCCCCCATGATGAAGTCTCTCACTTTTGAGTACGAAACTAGCACCTTGATATGATTTATGGCAAGCATACTTTTGAATTTTTAAGCACGTGCATGATGGAAAATATTTGTTTCTCTGTATGACTATATTTTAACTTGTATTCCTTTAGTGTTTGACTGAATAAATCCATTGGATTCTCTAATACTTATTTATTTTCTTATGTCAAGATAGTAGCAACACTTGCATCTGCTCCATAAGCATAAAAGACAAAATCATTGTAATAATCTAGATTAATGAGTGTTGGCCCACAAGAAATTTCTCATTTGATCTTTTTGAAGCTCTATTTTCCTTCCGATATCCACCTAGAGTGTGTGTCCTTTTTAACATCAGGGTGATGGGCCTAACTAGTCTTGGAAAGTTAGGGATAATACGCTTAACAAAGTTGAATTTTCCTAGTAAATATTACAAGGATTTCTTGTGCGATGGTTAGGAGAGAGAAAGGATAGTAGAAAAATGCTCAAGATAAATAACATGACCATCCTTAGAGACCATATGGCCTAAAATATTTCTCTACACCATAGAAAAGTTTCACTTCTTGGGGTTAAGATATACCCTAAATTCTTTGCATCTCTCAAAGAATCTCTCTAGGTGCGCCATATGATCCTCACTTTGCTTTGAGAAGACATTAATGCCATCTAGGTAAACCAAGTGAACTTATTAATATAACCTTTAAAGTCAATTTCTATGGTGTCTTTGAAAGGTTGTGCCTACATTTGATGAACAAAGGGAATTTTCTAATATGCATATGTTATCTATTTGGTTGTAAGTGTTGTTTTGAACTGATCCTATTCCTTGACCAGAATTTGATTAAAACCATAATACCCATCCAACATGGAAAACCTCTGTGCTCCATCTAATGTCTATAGAATCTTCTCCATGGAAGGTAAAGGATAATGATCCTTAAGGGATGCCTTATTTAAATCTTTGAAGTCAATGTATATTCTAATTTCACCATTCTTCTTATGCACTGAAACCAGATTCATGAACCAAGTAGAATACTTTATTGGAAATATTATTTTCACCTCAATGAGTTTAGATAGATATTTTCTCATGAGGGGTTTCATCCTTGGATTGACTGGCCTTTTATTTTTTTATGGAATTGATACTAGGATTAAGGTCAATGGAGTGTTGAGTGAAACTTGGATCAAATTATTTGATGTCTAAATACTCTCATGATAATATATCATTGTACTTTTGACACAAATCGATGAAGCCTTTTTTTTCATCATATGCACAAGCTTTACTCAATAGTAAATCCTTTTCGTATGCGTAATTGTAACAAGGGAACAATCTTCTTGCATTGTGCGCATATTATTTTCTTCACCCTTTAACTTATCATCAAGGCCAAAAATTTGTTCTAAGGTGACCAAATCTGTAGGAAGCTTATTTGTCTTGAGTTGAATCACTTGGTCACCATAGTTTTCATGCAAATCAGTTTGCATTCTTGAAGAAAATTCAACTTCATTTTTGAATTGGACAATTTTTGCATCACTATAAAACACTTTCTAGTTGGTGTTGTTGTCTGGAATAGGTGGTCTTATCACCATTTTGATGTGTTGCATGTTTCCTTTGATAAAATCCTCCATAGTATAAAACTACAAACCAAGAAAAACCATATGATCTACTTCTTTGTTCATTTACTTTGGTATCACCTCTGATTCATAGCATCAAATATCTCAAGAAGTTCCCAAACTTTATGCTTATAAGATTTAAGAATCTTATTATTTGTAGTGCACTTGTTTGTGATGTGATGGATGACCAATTTTGTGTCTCTAAAGATCTACAGTTCCTTAATCCTTTTCTTTTCAACAATAGAGAGATGATGCACTAGTGCTTCATACTCTGCCACCTTGTTGGAGCATAAACCGCAACCTATGTGTGAAGAATAATTTCTCATCCTTGGGAGAAATGAGAACAACTCCTGCACCTATTCCATATCTGATTCTAGAGCCATGTAGTATCCTTTACATCTAATCCTTATTTTAACCCTAAGCACAATGACTTGTCACCCAAGTGTTGGGAACTCACCGGATGCGCACGCGGCCGGCCATTGAGCCCCTCTTTTATGTCGCTTCACGAGAATGTTCCACTATTAATGGAGGAAAGGTTTGTAGAGAAAGAACACATGAATTTAATCTAATACAAAGGTAGTAGATCTAGTTATATACATAAATTCTCCATGAGATAAGCATAAGCATCACAAAAAGATAACGGAAATAGATTTGAACCATGAATAACATGAAAGCACACTAGTGTTTAGTCCATAGACATAAATATACAAAAAGAGATCCATATATTGATTAAATCCATTTATAATAGCCATATTATATAAAATGAGGTCATCTTAGACCATAAGCATCATGAAATAAAATTCCATCCCTAAAAATCTACTTTAAATAGAGATCCTAGCTATGCTTTCCCATTATATTCCTTGTTCGCACTGAGCGCATACATTTATGCTTAGTGACAACATTCTTGTAGCACTTCATTTCCTCTCTTGATCTCCTCTCTATTTTTTATTTTGGGCCCAATAAATCCTTTAAATAGAATCTGGATTCACCGCCATAGTTTCTTCCATGATAAGATCACATGCTAAGTGGAAATGTGGTCCTCCATGATCGATCGAGTGCTTATGCCAACTTGCAAAGGCATCCAATAACTGTAATGATCCTCTTGGGAATATTCCATAGGTGGAATATTATTTTCTTGACCTCCAAGGCTACAAGATGACACCTTATCCATTCATCATGCCTACTTGGTCCCTCATGTGTTTCTCCTACGATACCACCTTCAAAATGTGGCTAAGTCCCTAAACCTTCTTCTGCGGTTCTATGCACCAACTTCTTCTCCCGCACGCTTTTCCTTGAGTTCCTTCTTACTCACTTGCCTTGTGTACGTGCACTCCTTATGCCTTGTGAATTATTTAATTTAGGGCCCAACATTACCTCACACTACGCATGTTATCCATCCTTGGAAACACTCTTCTCTTTCACCAAAGAATAAAGAATAGGAGAGATGAAATAATCTACAATTGAATAAAGAAATGGAAGAATAGAGGGATCCTGCTAGTGATGTATGATGAGTGGGACGTCTTTCTTCTGGATGCTTCAATTTTATCCCAAAATTTATCTCACCCTACACATGTTGAAGTAAATCACCCACCAACATGCTAACCTTGTCAAAACTTAGCTCATTTCCCTTATCCTTCAACGTATCTCTAATGTTTTCCATCTTCTTGTTAAGGTCACCCAATGCGTCCATCCTACAAGTGACTTGGGGTATAATTCCTTTAGTTTATTTTTAATCAAAACCTCAAGGTTTTGATTACCTATGACTTATTCTCAACCTCTTCCAAGATCTTATCTCACTCCACCCTATTTCCTTTTTTTCTCTTGAAACTCCTTTAGATCCGTTTTATGAGTAATAACCAATATGCTTGCTACTCTATCTCTATCACCACATTTTTCATACAAAAATCTCTAGCCATTTGTGTCACGGTCATTAATGAGGCAAGGATCTTGGAGTACCAAGTTATTGTCTCCCCAATCTTCAAATTTTATTCTTCCTTCTAGCATGCCATCACCTCTTCTACCAACTCTAATGCAAGTGGTTGCCTTTCCATGGTGAGTATGCACGTCAAGTCTTCCAAGCAATACATGGTCAATCGGGTACTTATGCTCAAGGGGTTAGATCCAGGTGCTTTAATATAATGGCATTCGAAATAACCTCTATCTTTTTGTAAAATTCACACACCTTTTCCTTTTCATCCCTCATCTCATGCCTTAATTATGCACTAATCAATTCCTTCTATTTTATCTCCCTATCCCTCTTAATGATATCCTCATTCTTTTTCTCAAGCTCCTCCTCCAAGAATCTTATTATATCATTTCTACCAAAAATTCTTGCTTCCACCTCCATCGGCACTTTTTTGAGCATGTTGCAAACTTACTCATCCAACGACTATTTGGGAATTCACCAGAGGGTTTATTCCCTTGGCATCCGGTGTCCTCATCAACACATAACTATTAACATCAAACTTGGGCTCATCGACATGGGACTCAAATGCCCAAGATAGAATTTTCCTTGTGTGTGGGTACGCACCCTCTTCATTAAAAGAAGACCAAGCAAGGAGTTGGCCTATGGGAAATGAGATTTTGAAACACATAAACAAAGACCTTGTTTGGATCAATAATATAATTCATGGCATGTCCTTGTGCTGATACTACACCCTTTCCACCTATGTGCACTACCTTGGAGAAACTTACTGCCGAGGATGGGATCTCCATCCATTTTATTTTTCCCTGCACTCGCACTCTTTTCTACTTCCTTTAGCACTTCATCGACGTTTCGATCCACCTCACGCTCCACTAACTATTGTATAATACCCACCACCTCCTTCTCTACTATGTCATCTATATATTCTCTGGTCGTGGGGTCGGGGAGGTCTTCTAAGAATGCATGTATACTTCCTCACTTCCTTTTTCTCATGGGCACCCTCCCATCCCCATTCTTCTCTTCATCTCTTTCTTCATCAAAATTGTGTATATTGTAAATAAGAGGACTCTTACCTTCTTTGAACTCTTCATCTTCTTCCTCAGAGTCATCACCCTTCATGCTCTTTGTCTCCTTAGAGTTTGAGCCTTGCACCACTTTCTACTTCTTCTTCTCCGGTGAATCCTCTAACACAAGGGACTCTTATTTTTCTAGTAACTCTTCCCTCTCAGAAACTCCTTTGCAATGGACTTCTTCCTACGAGTGTAAGTGCTCGTGCCCATGTCGATTATTATGACCCAACAAAGTTGAACCATATGTGTGCTCGACACATTTTCTATCAGAGTCTCCTCTTGTTCCCTCTTTTTTATTACCACTTTCTTCCTCCCAATGGGGTCTTCTAGGATAGATACATCATCCTCAACATAAGCACCCTTTTTGAATTTGGGCCTTAGATGTACATACACCCTTGTTTCTATTCTCCCTGCAATAGGCAATGTCACCGGTTTCAACATATGTATGTCATAAGAGACATACTTCTCGACATAAGTGTGATTCTTGGGATACACCAACGTTCGGTGCAGCTCATAGTAATCCCGATCTACTATACTTAGATCAAATCTAAGTTTCTTCACTCCTTAAACCGATTACTATGCTATGAAATTACTATGTCAGAAAAGAAGGGAAACTTAAACCAAGGGATATTTGTGCCATCATTCAAAGTAAACCTGCCAATACAAAAGTACCGATAAGTAGAAAACTTAGCCTCTCTATCCACTAATGTCTGCAATTGTTCAAGAATTCTCCACTCTACCCTAAATGTGTCACGAATTCATTTGTACCACTTATCCAACCACAACTTATGAGCAACCATCATCATTTCACAAGTGTAGGATTAAAATATTTTAACAAGGGAAGGGTCCTCATCTAGGTACTCCCAAAATATTTATCCAAAGCATCGAAACCGCAATGCAATTTTGAAAACAAAATGGTGAGAAGTATGTTACCGTACATAATATTTTCTTTTCACACGTGACATCTAAGATCTCCTTTGTGATAAAGTCTAAAAGGTTGTAGACTTCTCCCTCCGATCTTGCGAAAAACATTTAGCCAACTCTTGTTTACCTGTGTCCACCTCTCTTTCCCATTCAAATTTGTTACCAAGTGTGTAACCATCTTCATGATAGGGTCGGTGATCATGGAGATATCAAAATAGCACAAACCCTTCTTGTACTCATATGTCGCAACTGCCTTCTTAATGGCCTCCTTGTCACACAAGTATTCATCTAGCGATTCTCTTTCTCGAGATAATGCCAGTGTACTTGGAAATCAACTAAGGATTTATGCACATTCTTTGTCCTACGAAATAAAAGTGATCCTCATGCATGCGCGACATCAACCATTGGTATAACCTTTCAGGCTTTCCAAAATAGGGAAGATCATAGATCTACAATAGTCCATCCTTCTTTAACTTGGTTTGCACCTCGTTGTCATACACAAGTTTTCCATCCTATGTCCTCCTTCCCATGGGGTGAACCAAATCCAATGTCATTTTCTTTTTTAGTGGTGTTTTTCTAATGGTTGCAATCACTCATGAATGTATTGCATATGTGATATAACCATTCCTTCCCTAATAGTATGCCATCTAGGTATTTCATCTCTACGTAACACTCTTCATTAAAACTAGTCAAAATGGCTAGTTTTGCTTTTTTCTCTTTCCGCCCTTCATCAGTGAAACATTAGATCCCTTCCTTGGTGCCATTTTTTATCTTTCAGTCCTTGTGAGATCTTCTTTCCTTCTTGTCCTAAATATTCTCAATATTTTGGCTTCACTCCTCGTGAAAACTCCAAATCCCATGCCCTAGCTCTACAAACCATAAATTGGAAATATCTCCTCCCATAAGACAACGTAACACCCATGGGAATCCTCCAAACACACTTCTTCGCCCATGCCCGTGTACTCCCTTTCCACTCTTGTTCACAAATCTATTGAATCTTATGTTATGCACATAAATCTCCACAAATTTTTCTTCACAAGGATTCCCTAGTTTGCAAGATCTCTTCAACACAAACGTAAGGTAAAAGAATAACTCACCCAACCTTCTATTTATAGCTTTTTATTTATCCCACATGAAATTCAATGCCACCTACCAATGTATGAACATATTAAAGTCTTATTTTTCCAATGACATCCCTCCACATGTTTTGTCCAGTGCTTTCCCTCTGTGTGCAAAATCACACAAAAATTTCCACAACCTTCTTGTGTGCAAAACTTATTTGATATAAAAATCACTTGCACGCACCCCGCATACCTAAGTATGTTAACCTCTGCATCATTTACCAAGTTCTTGTCTTTGCTTACCTCATGTTTCTCTGCACTTATATCCTTGTGTGTGCTACCCTAAAATCCTTTTGACACCATTCTTCTATCATGAACACTTTTGTTACGCACCTTCCTCCATCCTACGCACCTTTGACTTCACAACCTAGGCCACCATCCAACATTGCTCTCAATACTTACTCGCCTTTTCCAAAGTTCTCTTTTTCACTCCACCCCACACTAAATAGATGTGTGTTTCTCTACACATAATTTTTTTTCAAAAATTAATTGGCCATTGACGCACAAACATGCCCACAACAAACCAAACAAAAGACAAAGAAAAACGATGAATAAGGAAAATACAAATAAAGGAAAAAATGTATTAAGGGAAATCCTAAGCTAAATGGCAATACTTGGCTTATTTACAAACACATCGAAGACTTATTTATAATATGGCTTGAACCCACTTCCATTAAAATGACCAGTAACATTGTTCCATCCAATTCTTGTAACTTGCAAGTTCTTGAATCAAGTATATGAGATATCACATATGGACCCAACCAATGTACTTTAAGCTTCCTTGGGTGGTGCAAAAACTTAGAATCATATAGAAGGACCATCTTCCCAAACTCAAACTTTTTGTTCTTGATGTGCCTATCATGCCTTCTACCTAGATTTTTCCATTTTTAAAATCCATCAAGAAATGAATCGCCTTTCATCCAACTCCATAAGCTTATTAATGAGATCCTCTAATGCATATTCATCAGCTAAACCTCCTACAAACATAATACGCAATGATGGTAACATGAATTCAATAGGTAACACAACCTCCATGCCAAACACCAATTGAAAAATTATGGCCTTGTTTAGTCTTTTATAGGTAGTCCAATATGAACATAACACGACTAAATTTTTTTCATCCCAATCCCTTCTACCAACATTAGAAATATTCGTTAATGTGTGCCTCAAAATTTTATTAAAGGCCTCAACAAATCCCATTATCTTGTGGGTGATAAGGGGTATTCTTGTGATGGGTCACCATGAACTCAGCCAACAAGATTCAAACAATCTCATTTAGAAAATGAGTACCCATATCACTCATTAAACTTAGTAGTCATCCATACTTGCTAATTATATTCTCCCAAAAGAATCTAGCTGATGTTACGGCTGTGAAATCCTTCATAAGCACCACTTCTACCCAACGCGTAAGATAATATATGAATGTAATGATATAGCGTGAACCTTTCCTTCGTGTGGATAGGGTAATAGAGCCTACAAAGCCAATTTACCATTTTTCGAATGGCTCTGCACTGGCGATAGGCCTTAATGGCATCTCATCTCTCTTCCCTAGTTTACCAAGGTACTAACAATGGTCACAGGACTTATAATACTCAATGCAATCCTTGTAAATTGTTTCCCACCACAGCCAACTAAAAAGATCTTGTGTGTGGTCACATTCCTTGCATATAGTGTCCTCCTAAAATTCCACCATGAGCCTCTTCCATGATTACAAGTGCACTCATACCCTAGCATGCATCGACGTAAAATATCATCACTACCTAGCTTGTATAAGTCTCTACCAATTAACATATAATGTGTGGCACGTATGGCTATCTTCTTCCTTTCTAATTCCTTCATCCCTTCTGGTGCCCCACCAATTCGTAGGAACAATGTAATTCTCTTCAAGTCGATGGCATGCATGGTATCCTGAATAACTATGCATTTGGCATCATATCCTAAATGCTTTGTGCATCCTCACCTGAGGTGATCCTTGACAAATGATTAGGTCCCAAATTACTTTTCCCTAGTTTCACCATAACTGTAAACTCGAACTCATTAAACAATAGGACCCACTAGCATATGTGCCCTTGCAAAATAGGTTTTTTCACTAAGTACTTTAATTCCATGTGGTTCATATAGAAAATAAAAGGTGTTACCAATAAGTACTACCTGAATTTTTGCAACACATAGATCATTGACAATGCCTCACACTCCATTGTGGTATAATTTTGTTTTGTTGGGGTAATCTTCCTACTAGAAAAAAATGGGATGGTCAACTATTGCCTCTCTAGGTTTTTCTAAGACCACTCCAATCTCCATCTTGGATGTGGCAACATGCACATGAAACAATTTATCCCAAGAGGAAAAGTGTAAAATGGGTGTGGTGGTAAGCTTTTCTTTCAACATGTAAAATGCTTCCTACTCCACCTCTCCCCAATAGAACTTACTTTTATGTTTCAATAGCTCTTCCATGGGTGTAGAAATCTAGGAATATCCTTGACAAATTTCTTATAGTACCTTTTATGTCCTAGGAACCCATGCATCATGATTTGACTAGCAGTGCCTTTAATCCCACTATAACAACCACTTTTACAGGTCCACCAAGAATCCTTCTTTAAAAATAATGTGTCCCAATAATGTGCCAAAAGGAGTGGAAAAAACACACTTATTAATATTGAAGGAGATGCTCAACTACCTGCATCTCTCAAACATCAACCATATATTATCACAATGGTATTTTACTAATTCGTAAACCATCCAATCATCTAGGTAGACTTGAAGAAACTTGTGAATGAAGTCCTGAAATGCTTGAACCATAATGCACGAAAACAAAACAAGCATTTTCTTCAATCCAAAATGCATTACTGTATAGGAAAAAATTCCCCATTTAGTGGAGAAAGTTGTTTTCTCATGGTCTTCCTTCACAATTCTCACCTGGTGATAACCCGAGAATCCATCGATAAAAGAATAGATCTCTTTCCCAGTTACACCTTCTAGAATCTCTTCAGTAATGGTGTTAGGAAAGGGTCTATGACACATGCAACATTAAGATCCCTATAGTCTACACATATCCTTATTCTCCCATCCTTTTTTATATTTATGACTATCAAAGCCACCCATTCCTATTCTTCAATAACTTCTATGTTCCTAAATGCTATCATCTTATCAATCTCCTCCTTAACTTTGAAGTGTATATTTGGATTCATATTGTAAGTTCTCTTCCCAATTGGGTGCACACAATCCTTTAACTTGATCCTCATTTCTCTTAATGAGGGTTTAAATCCTTTAATTTCATAGTACCCATGTAGAAACAAATCCTAAAAATCATGCATAAGTTCAATAATATTTGAGACCTCCTAGTCCATCTAATAGTCACCAATTATAGCTTCTTTTGGTTTAGCCTCCATACCTATGTTAACCTTCTTCATTTTCAAGGGTTTATGGTAGGCATGTGCTTTCTCATCTCCTTATCCAGATTACGTGTGTCCCTTCTAAATGCTCAACATGAAAATTCTCCATCTCCTCACCATACACCAGGTACACTAACTTACCTTGCTATTTCTTTATGTAGGTGTTCTCAAGTTGTACTTCATATGCCTCTTTCTCTTCAAAGAATCACACCCCTAACTTGGGTTCACCTATAAGCTCCAAGATTCAGTCCAAGACCATTGCAAAATCTCCCAACATAAGCCGTTTGACCACCCATAGTTTCTCATTCACTTTGATTTCTTAAGGGGTTGGTACTCAAAGGTTTAGATGATATCCGTCGTCATCTCCTACCAATTCCTTATCTGAAAACATAATTCTAAATAGATATACTAGATGTGTGCACACCGTATAAGGTGGAGTAAAACTTATGTACCCATAGAGAAGGGGGTAAAGCTTCTATGCCTCCCATCCAAGTCTAAACACTCACAAACATGGCATGAGGTGGGTCCCTTTCCATCATAGTCAAAAATTTGAGATAATGCATTACTTCAGAGAAACCTAACAAAGAGCACAATTCTCACTTCATGCCATTCTAGAAGATTATCTTGATGCATTTCCCACTATCGTGTGGTCGTTCCGCACAAAGTATAGGTAAGCATATTCCTTATCTCCACTTGACACTTCCACTGGGTCTCCATTTCATGTAGAAAGACATCATGGCTTGCTTCCCCATTGTACCATGGAAATTTCCTTCCTCTCAATCACCTAACTGAGCACCTTTTGACAACTCGAGTCTCAGTATCCTTTAGATGCCTCCCAACCAACTCGTATGTCTCATACACTTAGTTTTCACAAAAATGCTGGTTTTATCACTTATGGATTGTGCATCATCCCATTTAATGACCCCTTCCTTTGATGGATGAAAAAACTCTAGGTCCCTGATGGTGTACAAATATATCTTGTTTAATTCTTCTTCACCCAATAGCTCCACATACGTTGCAGATCATTCATCATTAGTGGAATGACCACATATTATTACTTGTTCTTAAAAATTATGTAGCCCTTATTAAAATGTAGGTCAACATTGTTTGCATAACACCAAGGGTGCCCGAGTAATGCTAAGAAACTATCAACCTCAATGAGCTCTAGAACCTCAAAGCCCTGAGAAAACTTTTCCCCTTCGGTAGTTATGGATGCATCTTTCAACACCCCTAGAGGCATGGCATTTGTCTTGTTATCCATGTACAACACATTCGAAGATGGCTGCAATGGGGGCCTTCCCATTTGATTCCATGCATCTAGAGTAAGGACATTAACCTTTGCACTGTGTCAATCAATATATTACTCAGGAGCCACCCATCAACAACTACATTCAATGTGATCTTCTTGTCATAATAATTTCTATGAGGGGGTAGGTTAGCATGTAAGACTTGTCTCTCACACCCTCCTCTAGTGTGTGGTACCTTTTCTTGCATCCATTCTCCCAATAGAGGAATAATGTTCTCCGGCAAAACATCTAACACACTTCCTTAACCTCATACATCTCCTACTTTGGAACCTCAATGCTATTCTTCTACTCTAATTGGCATGATTTCTCCTTAAAAATCCTAATCACTTCCATGGTTTCTTGGTACACCTCCTTCTGGTGGTTAGGATTAGGATATTTCCCATGTATCACTCTTCTCTTATGATAAGGGGCCTTTGATTTGGTTCCTCTCGGGAATGTACATCCTCATCTTGTGTAGTGACCAAAACAAGCTTTAGCTAGTTTTTAAGCACTACCCTCGGCATCCATTAGTGGGTCGGTCCTCTTTACACTCACCATCCCCACACCTTTTCCTTCTTATGATTCTTTCTCATGTGGTCATATAACTCTGGGAACTCTTCATACTTGTGCTTCTTCCCACACCATGAGCACTACAACAAATCATGATACTCACACTTGTAGCGTTCGTTCCAATCCACAACGGTTATAATACGTCCCACGGGAAAGTCACTTCTTCCTCCGTGACCATTATGACCTATAAAACCTCCTCAAAATATCTTCCTCTACCTCCTCCATCTGTGTTCCCTTCATACCGATAATCTTCATCCTTAGAACTTCTCTCAATACTAGTTTGGCGCACATCGAGATCAATGAAATCATGCATTTGGTCTATCAATCTACAATCCTTGGTGTCATGAGTAGTAGAGGTACAAATATTGTAATAGAAAGACACATTATTATGGATTGTGTGCTATAAAAATGGGCATCTTCTTGCATCATGATCTCCATGGAAAATATCACAATCTAATAACATGGCGCACATTGAATTTTTTGGGAAACTATCCTTTGTATGTCCTTCTACTTCACAATCCATAAACCATATTCCACTGCGATTCTCATGAGCCGAGTTTGTAGAAAAATTTTCTAGTTTTTTTGTCATGGCAATAATCTATGCTTCAAGAAATGGGAAAACTCTCATATCAATGCATCCCACTACCTCAACACACAAGGAAGCCTCTAAGGCTTCACGCAGTCCATGAAATATTTGTGTGAAAGGGCTCTCCCAAGGGCATGATCAAGACCCCAATGAACCATTGTACAAGTTGGGATAGATGGATATAATATGATAATTTTGATAGGAGAGTCTTAAAACATGCGTCATAATCCCACACATTCGCCCCCATACCTTGTTATATTTCCTTCAACGCGTTGATGCTCTTTTTTTTGAACTCAAGAATGTGAAAATATGTCAATAATTCATCATGCAACGCAATATAATCCACCACCGCTATATGGGGTTATCCTTTTGTACAAACTATGCACGTGCCCTCGCAACGTAGTTACAAACTAACTTTCCTTACTCTCTAGGGCATTGATTACCTTTGAACGCCATATCAACTCACATTTTTGCACATGCTCTGCAACATCTTCCATAGCCTTATAATTGGGTAAGTGGAGTGACATCTCGTAAAACACATGTTGATGGTGTTATGGGCCTTATCCACCAGATCTAAAACCTTGAACTCCTCCAAAATTTCCTCCACCACCAACACCATTAGATCCACTAGCTTTTATCCCTCTAGATCCTCCTCATGTGGTTGGTAAGGAGACTAACACAATTTCACTCTTCATTCCCACCATCGTGCTAAACTAAGCGTTGGTAGTCTGTGATACCGAACCACTCCCATATGTGTTTCATGTACCACTTACAAACGTGATACTAAAACCTTGTGAACCCACACCATGCCAAAATGATGTACTAGATAAGATACCTCTAAACATCGAAATGTCTGCATGCGCCCATAGATGGGTGTAAGGTAAAATGATATCTACCTGAATCTATTTTCTCACTAACACTAACTAAACTAGAAGTACTTGTCTCAGATACTAGAAAACTAAGCACCAGGGTTTGGTCACTAAGTGGGATAAGATGCATGCCTATGGATATCCTTTCTCCATATGATGAGATCTCACTAGAATTCAAGGGGGTTTCTCTCCCATGCTTGCTAATATGGGGTATACAAACTACCCAGTGTCTTGTACCCTCTGTGCTAACCTCAAATCCTTCTCACAACATTTGTTTCCATAGGTCCATCACATCGAAACTTCACATTGTCTTGTCAATTCCATTTCTTGAGCTTCATTATACATGATCTACCTCTCCTCTCTCTCTCTCGCTCCACCGTAAGGTCCGCCATCTCCACCACACCACCTTTGCATTCCCTATGCATAGCGAGAGTTTAGCCACATAGGAAAAATATTCCAAACTCAAAGTAATAATTAGGATCTTGATGAATAATGGAAAAGCACGCAAGAAATACCCTTTGGGTTCTCATAAGAACTTTATCTCGAAACCTCTAGATAAGAATAAGTTTAGATTGCATATTCCAACATCTAACTAGTCAACACACCTTTCCACCAAAGATCAATAACAAGAGTCCAAGTTAGATCAGCGTATGCAACTACCGATATTATTCCTATGTCCAAAAATGAGGTCTATAGTACCAAAACCTCCTTGATACATATGCTTGAGATCCATTCATACAAATATACTAGGAAATAGCAGAAGAATGTCTCATAAATATCGTGATACGGTTCTCCTCCACCCATTTACATGCATCAAACTCGGATCCAAAGGTCTTGAACCTATGAGAAAACTCATCCTCCATGTTTTTAAGCTAGTTCTCAACATTTTCCAAGGTAAAAGGCTCCATCATCACACATCTTTCTCACCACATCTTTAAAATAGGTCCCGCAATGGAACCAAAATTTAGTCTCCTTTACCTCTAATCCTTCTTTTAACCCCAAGCGCACCGGCCTATCACCTAATTGTTAGGAACTTACCTAAGGCACACGCAAGTTCTAAGCCCCTCCTTTATGTGAGATTGACGATAATTTTCTGCCATTAATGAAGGAAAGGTTTGCAAAATAAGAAAACATGCATTTAATCTAATACAGAGGTAGTAGATCTAGTTCTATGCATAAATGCTCCATGAAATAAGCATAAGCATCACAACAACATAATGGAAATAGATATGAACCATGAATAACATGAAAAATAATAGTGTTTAGTCCATAGACACAAATATACAAAATAGAGCTCCATATATTGATAAAATCCATTTACAAAGGGCTATATTACATCAAACAGGGTCATCGTGGATCATAAGAATAATGAAATAACATTCCATCCCTACAAAACTACTCGAACATAGATCCTAGCTATGCTTTCCCATTACAACCCTTGTTCAAACCCATGCACATACATTTATGCTTAGTGATAGCATTCTTGCAGTAATTTGTTTCCTCTCTTACTCTCCTCTCTCGTGTTTATTTCCGGCCCAGAAATCCTTAAAATAGAATCTAGATTCACTGTAATATTTTCTCCCTTAATCAGATCGCATGCCAAGTGGAAATGTGGTCCTCCATGATCGATCAAGTGCTTATGATATCTTGTAAAGGCCTCCACTAACTGTAATGATCCTCCTGGGAATATTCCCTATATGGAATATTCTTTTCTTAACCTCCAAGGCTCCAGGCTAGCACCTTATCCATTCATCACACTTACTCGGGCCTTCACGTGTTTCTCCTATGATACCACATTTGAAATTTGGTTAAGTCCCCAAACCCTTTTCTTCTTCCGCACGCCAACCTCTTCTCCCACACTTTTACTTAAGTGCCTTCTTACTCACTTTCCTTGTATGGGCGTGTTCCTTCTTCCTTGGGACTTAGTCAATTTAGGGCCCAACAAGCCATCAAAGTACAACTTCCATAGACTAGAATTTTCTTCATTCTACTTTAGTGTGAGTAATAACATAACTTCTTCTTCAAGGATGCAATAAGTACCAAGACAAGTTTCAATTGCTTCAAGTTCTATAACATATGGATCAAATGTGTGGTGCCTTTATCCCCACTTATCTATCACTAAATATGGTACAATAGGTGAAAGAATAGGTTGCTCTTTAGAAATTAAAACTTGTTCTTCTTGGATTAAGAAATTATATTATAGAGGAGATGGGTCATATGAATTGACATGATAGGAAAATATTGGCTAATCTTGTATGGTAAATTGGGTACCATACCTTGTCTTGAGTAACATATGGGACCAATCAGAAGACAAGTAACCACCCACTTTAGCAGTAAAATATCTTAATAGATATAAGGGAAAAAAAAAAGGAGGTAGGTCAATGATTGACATATCTTGAGTTATTGTGAGGCTTGGACATGCATGGAGGGTTAACTCAAGATCCTTGATGACTCCTAAAGTGGTGACAATTGAGCCATAAAGTTACAGACTCCTTTAGACAAAGGGTTTTACTTAAGACCTAAGACATCAACAATTTTATTAGGCATGACAAAAGTACTAGCACTTGAGTCAATCATACAATTGTGAATAAGGTGTTTACCTATGATCAAGGACATATAAAAGGGTAGGGTTTTGAAAACCTTACTCACTTGCTTCTACTTGATAGATATTGATAGTAGCACATGATTTTTGGATAGTATGATCAGCGCGTGAAAGTTGGGCCAAATCTTCATGCAATATTTCATGCTGAGGTGGAATGGTTGGGGCATCCCACATTGTGACATTCACATTTTTTCTTCATTTGGTCCACAATTTTAAATGGAAGGCCTTGACTTGTGCATTTGGGGAACAGTAGATTCTTTTCTTGATTTTTAAGGTGCATAGGTAGGGGCTTTAACTTATGTATAGGCTTGACCTACCAAAGGAGGGTCACACACTACTTATATTGGGGAATTTTTGGAACCTCTCATACAGAATTTATATCACATTATTGTTTGATACCTTAGTTGTAGCTCTTTACTTTTGAGGATCAACCTATGTCGAAGGAACTGAAGGTTGTGCACCGGACCCAATTATTATTTTCTTGTACCTTGTGTTATCAGAAAATTGAGCTTGTGGTCTATTTGTGTCATTTGTATCTTGATTAATTACACATAATTATTTGGCACCAAAGAACATAAGGTTGAAATCAGGAGGAACTTTTGATTTTTCTTGACTCTCAGGATCATTTGTGCTTGTCGAAGGTTCACAGTTAGAAGCATCATGAATTATGTAAGCCTGCATGCACAAAAGATTGGAATTGTGATTCTTACTATGAGGCATATTCCAAGGAAAGAACCATCCTAATTCCTGTGCTAGATTGTTTTGTACTTGGGACTAGCATTTGACTTACATTAGGTGCTTTGGAAGAGACTTTGTAGGAGGAATAAATTACAATGGAAGGTGCGCCTTAGCATGTCATCTATAATTTTTCTTGTTCTTACCATATCTCTTATTTGCATATTGATTTATGAAGGGTTGATGGCTCTAGTTATACCCTTGATTAGAACTAGTTTTGAAGGTTTGCTCCTGCTACTTCTCTAAAGATATAACTTTATTGGAAAATTTTATAATCAAGGATTTCATTTCTTCATCTTTATTTTTTTACATAAGAGAAAAGGATGTGGATGCAGCAGTTGAGTTATCTACTCGAAATAGGGGCAACATAAGGCTAGGGCGCATGAGGAATTTTTGTAAATAAGGGTGGGGGTAGCCTAGGAGCTAACTTTCCTACCTGAACAAGACTATTTTCTACCCTTATTGTAATGTTGTAAGCAACAGGTAAGGTCCTACCCCTTATGGATTGAATCATGACTAAAATATCACTATTCAAATCCGTAAGATAATACAAGAAATCATGGTGGGTTGTAGGCCTTACCACCTAATGGGATTTAATCCCAAGTCTTCTCGGAATTTGATATTAAAATCAGTCATTTTCTCATTGGCACTATTTTTTTTTCAGTTTCTCCACTATGGAAAGGTGATTTGACTTATCTTTAAAATAGTTAAAAGATTTGTTCCAAGCTCATCCCATTTGGCAATAAATGTAAGTATTAGGCTTATGACCCACTAAAGAGCTATTCTTTTGAGTAAATCCATGAGAATCCTAGTCTTTTACATCATCATACGTGATCAAGTATACGAGAGAAAACATTGGCTACATCCCGGATGTGTTCAATTTGGGTGACTTGATTCTCATCAGTGAACTATGGAATATTCTTGAGTGATGTTGCTAACATATTATGTTGTGCACTAAGAATGAGAGGAATTCCTCCAAAGAATTTGTTAAATTTCCTTGGAGGTGGTACATGAGTTGTCATGACAGGATACATAGGTGGTCTACCAAGAGGTGAAGTTAAAAGTGCACGATGCATGGGAGTTGGAGATGTGTGTGCGCAGAGATCTACTACGTGTTCTCCTTAGAGAAATCGGGAGGTATCCAAAGGACTCTTTAGTTGTTGCACTCTTTCCGGTATGCATTCTTCTCATGAAAGGTGTGTGGAATGCTAAAAATAGTAGACTTCATTGTTAGGATTCATTAGGTGTGTTAAAACAAGACTCTAGAGGCTAAATAATCACTAAGTCACACACCGAACTTTTTAATGATGAATTTTAAGTTTTCAATGTTGGTTCCACCAGCGTATAAGAAATTTTTGAGCTCAAACTTGCACCCATCTCGATGAGGTTGAATTGAGTAATTGAGGCAATAATGGGACTATCTCTAATTTGTGGGACCTTGTGCTATTGAATTAAACTTCGGAGAAGGATGGTTCCTCTACCTATTTCTCTGCACATACTACTACTCCTAATGTGAAAATGGAAATTCTAAACTAAACATGTCAAGGACCAGGATATTAGAATATGTAGAAGGGAAAGATAAACTAAGAAGGTGATAACACCAGAAAGAAGGGGGTTGAACACGATCAAATTTGAGTGAAAAGAATGGAAAATGTGCATATCAATGCTAGACACACGTAACATAAATAGAGATGTAACAGACATGAGAAGGCATAACAAACACACAGACAGTAAAATAAAGGAAAGAAAGAAGAATAAAAATAACTTAAGGCAGAAGGTAGCCACAAAACAATGCTTCTATTACTTCTAGAAAATGCATAGTTGATTACAATAGCGTATGAGGCTGATATCCACATGCGAAGACCAGATCTAAATTTTTGTAACCCAAAATGCAAGGCAATGCCTATAAAACTAGAAAGAATCCAAAACTTTTTAATGAGCAATGATCTTACATTTATAGATGAATCAATGAGAGAAGAAGAGGAAAAGGAGGGAAAATATGATTTGAATCTTCAACCACCAACAACCAATAATGAATGTGTGCAAATCCACCTGTAAATCTATCAAATGCACTTCCCCATGTTTGTTTGACATATAGGAGAAGGAAGGAGGTGAGATATAAATCAAATCAGGTGGTTAGAAAAATCAGATCTTGTATTAATGGTGTGAGAGATGTTTTCCATCTTCTCACCTACCTATTCCTGCAAATATTTAAACTTGAGTGATCTGGAGTGTATCCCACCTCAACAACCGCTTTGTCATTTTCTGCATGTGTGATGCCTTTGTTAATTGTAAGGATTCAACACCCTATTGGTGTGATTTGATAGGTGGCATGTGATACACTCAATTTCTGACATATGCCACATAATATAGATATGGGTGTAGAAGAAGGAATGGAAATACACATGGATGAAAGAAAGGATAAGGTGCGCATAATTAATGCACATGATAGAAATGGATACATACTTGTAGGAGACAATTATGTAGGTTGGGAGGGAGCATAAAAGGTGATGTGTGTTAGTAGGAAAGGGGTGTGTGAGAATTCTAGGGAATTAACTAATTTTGGAAATAATTCTAAGGCACATATAAAGGTTGCATAAGTTGATGGGAGGAAGATGAGTTTGCAGGAGTGCACACAAGAGGAGTGAAAAATATAAATTAAGGGGAATAAATAATGTGGAAGGTTTAGAGTAAATGGAGAGCATGAGAGAGCACGCGAGGGACTACAACCAAGAACTACACCAAGGAAGCCATCAAAATGCACACAACCCGCAATGTTAAATCTTAGAGCCGAATGTGATTATAAGTTGCCAAAATAATTAGGGGTTTATTTTAGACAACAATAACCTTAAGAAGGTCAAACACCACCAAAAGAGTGGTCTAAAGCAGAGGTCATCCATGTAGGTCAATCAAGCTCTATGTTTTCAAATTAATAATAGGTGTGAATATGTTTTTGTAGGTGAATGATAAGTGAATAAGCAAGCTCAAGCTAGAGAAAAAGTTAGAGAAAGTGTAATGTAATCCCATGAAGATATACACCATGAACATGTCAAAAAGACTTATGGGTTAGCTGAAATTGAAGAATATCATAAAGAGATGAGTAAGGTTAGTTGGCATAAAGGAAGGGTGGAAAATCTAATGTTTTATGATAGGGAAAGGTTATTACTCCAAAAGAGTTACATGAACATTAAGGAATGAAGAAAATTTAGTCAACATCAAGACAAGAAGCCTAAAATAACATGGAATTTTATATAGCAGATGTTTAGTTTATACACAAGGTCAAGAAGGATCATGAAGAGAATCTATGAATAAAGATGAGAAGGAGCAGGTCATGAATAAGGTAGAAGAGGAATTCAAGCCTCCTATTTCTCAATCTAACATTTCTTTGATATTTTATTGTGAGGGTATAAGTAATTTGAATGAATATGTGCATATTGTTATAAGAATCACAAAGGAGATAGATGGAAGGAACAACCTAAAGACAATCAGTATAGGAGAGAGAACTCAAATGAAGACAATAAATAGTCCTATAAGCACCTTCTTTCTCAAGTACATGATCATTCATAAGGCTAAAAATATTTTAGAATAAATTATGCATTTGATCAAGAAAAATTATGCATGGTATGCAATCAATGACCTCCTCAAGAGGATCATCTTCAACTAGAATAACATAAAGAAAAATAAAATAAGCTTAATAAGTAAGTTTGTGGGCAATTTTTCTCTTTCCCTTAGGAGTATGTGTAGGAGAATCTCTCCTAGAATCATTATTTGGTGTCTCATGAAATTTTTCGGCTTGATAAGGATCTAAGATTCTTTAGAGAGGTCTAATAACTCATTTCATTATGGTTAGTGGAGTTCAAGTGTTCAAAAATTCAAACTTTGAAGTATCTCACCTTTTTGTAATTTGAATTTATAAGGTGTTTGTGAAGCCATTTTTTCTTGTTAGCATATAGGTTGGAGTATTAGATGTTTTAGGGTCGATATTAAAGTTTAAGTTGTCTCATGAAGGACTCCTAAGGAGTATATGAGCACAATGATGTGTTAAAAGTGCAAAAAAATGCCTTTCCTATGTTTAGAGGTCATAATATGAAAGTAAAGTTAGTTATATTTTAGTTTTTATTATTGAAAGTGAGTAGAAATCTCAAGAAACAGTTAATTAGGAAAAAAATCCTCATGTGAAAAAGTCCCGAGGATAAGAATGTAAGAGGAAATTTGTAATGACATACTGATTTTGAGAGAAGAACTCTATTTTTCGATGAAAAATATGGCAATCTAGTTTGTGTTGATCAACACTTTGGCAAGTATTTTTTAATGTTATTAATTAATTTATGTGTAGACAATTTGGAAATGGTTACGAAAAGTCTACTTATAGGATTGTAAGCATCTATTGAAGGTTTAACTTGACCTAGTCATTAAAGACCTTAGAAGGTAGAGAGCTCTATTTCGTAAGTTCAAGATTATTAGTTTGACTTTGTTAATAAGAATTTGGAAAAGATTTTTATGGATAGGTATTTTTTTATGTACTCAAGATCTTGGAAGGTTGATTCAAATATATGTATGGGTATGTTAATCCTATAATGGGAGGTGAGGACATTGTTTTTGTTTTGAAGTATTTTGCATGTAAGAAACCCCGGTTGCCTCGTTGGAGTAGGTTGGAAATGGAAGATCCTTGGTGGAATTCAAATTTTCTTGAACTTTAATAACAAAATATATAGTAGGAAGGATCAATCACACAACTATTTCTGAAGTTTTATGCCTATAAAATAATTTTCTTGCATTTTATTAGAGTTTGAAACATCGCAGTTCATAGTAAACCCTCCATAGGGTTTGAGATTAATTTTTATTAAACGCCCTTAATGGTGTTGTAAAGACTTTAAATTTTCAAGATTATTTTGTGACATATTCTAATCACATATTTAATTGGTTTTATGGTATAATCATTCATCACATTTTTACAAAATGTGACAAAATTGTTATAGGCATGTAGGGTGACAAAGGAGACATAATCCCAAGAAGACAAGAAGGAGGAAAAGAGGTTTTCACTAGGGGTTTATATTTGGAACTTTATAAACAAATAAAACAAGATAATAGGTATTGGTAAATGATTTTTTTGGTTATAAACTTTCGATATCAAAATTTAGAGAAATAAAATGCCTCCAGAGGGAATACTAGAGACAAGGTTGACTAGTGAAGAAGAAGGTAATGAAAAAGTGAGTTAGCAATGGAGTAGGTATATGAAATTGATCACACACCTTAAGGAGGAAAATGGGTGCCAATTTTTTTTTTTGATTTTTACCTATATGTTTGTATTTTGTTCCAACCACAAACTCACTAAAGGAATTTGACTTGAGAAACTAGGAGGACAATTTTAGATCGATAAGTTAGTTTGTAGCTCTTTATTATTTTGAATTAATTAGTTGGTTGTTATTACATGAAGAAGATCCTAAGAATAGGGTAAGTTGATAGCACAAGAAATTCTAGACCTTAAACCAATAAAATTTTCATATTTGAAGGGTTTTTAACTTGTGAAACTAAGCCATTTTGTAAGTGTTGGACAATTTTGTTTTATTTGAATAAAATTAACCTTTTAGATGAGTTGAATTGTGTTGGTGTTCTTTATCACACCACTATAATGTTCATATAATATTATTTATTCTACTCTCACCATATTCCCAAATATTTAAAATGTCTAAGCAACATTACGAGCTTTGTAGAATAGTCTTTTCTCCTCTCCCATAAAATCCTCAAATGGGGAAGGAATCAAAGTACACGGGTACTTCATAGTCTAAATCCTTCCTATTCTATAATATCTCCCATGGAAAAACACTGGGACTGATCATCCCTAATCCTATGAAATCTTCATAAGAAAATTACAACTCTCTAAGCCATAGAAATAATGAGATCTTCTCCCTCCACAAAATTAATAGGTGTATTCCTTACATTTTTCACATCTCCTTAAATATTATTTTTGCAATGTTCAAAGTTAAAATTTATCATCTATATTCTGAGTTAAAGTTTAATTTATACCATAAACATTGAATACACTTTTTATTACAGGTTTCATCATGGAGTGTGTCAACACTAACACATTATGAAGTCCCTCCGATTTAAGGAAAATGTGTGTTCACACTTATATTTTTCCTTTAAGAATGCAATTTTTAATTACACAATTAAAGGGGGATGTAGACAATAAAATTTGGTAACTTGTCCTTTTGCAATACCAAGTGTGACCATGTATCCTTACTAAGAAAAATTATCACATTTAGAATCTAATCTCATCATCTCTCTAATAATTCATAATTGTATTATCTTTACACTTTGTTCACCAATAATTTTAGGAATATTATTTAATCGATAATCATAAAACACCTAACATTCATGCTACAATTTTTATTTTATATTTTCATCCCTCTGCTCTTAAAATGTAAGAAAGGGTCAAAATGTAGGGTTGGTCTTGGCCAAAATTTACATCCCACTCCTTGAAATCACCGATTTTTATTTTAATTTAAAATCATTATTTGGTTCATTTCATCTTCCTAGGGTTAGCATTAATAGAATATTTCACATATCGAGGCTATATAAACAATTCATTATCACTTTATAACTCACTTAGAATTGCCATATTGCAAATATCATTCCAAGATCACTTAAAGGGTTCCTAAATCTTCCTAAATTAGTTTCACATAATTTATAGTATCGCCTACTATAATTTTTAAGTACTCAACTAGGTCAAAGAGTCTAGCTTCATCCATCTATAAGCATGCATCGATCATAGATTCATATATTAGAAAGAGTAAAGTCACTCCAAGAATTACACAAGAGTATCAATAGAAAAGGGTTAGGTCAGATATCTTAGGTGCACCACAAATCACTATTACCATGAAGGGTACATATTATAATATACAATTAGCCCGCTATTTTTGTGTCAAGAGATATGAGGGCACCCCTAAGGGTTAATTAGCCATACACACTGCTGCATAAGCACCTGTGGAGAACTACAAGAGGCTCAATTTTCTCAACAATGATATGTATTGTAACACTTGGATTGGTTCAACATCTAGGATTCTAACTTTCAAAATGGGTGGTCCATCCTCAAATACAAACATACCCATATTTTATCCAATGGTTTTTTAATTCTCTTATGAATGGTTTTGTACGCTATTAGGGTTTAAAATTTGTTATAGGTTATCATATGTCATTCTAAAGTTGTGTGAGAAAATGAGACATATAATGAGCATCAGTTATAGAAAAGTGAAGCACACATAAAGTTGTATACCTAGACTATCTCATTTTCCAAAACCATATGAATTCGGTATGGACTATATAGTTCCAATCTAGACCATATAGAATTTATACAGTCATGCACCTACTTAGTTTCCATATCTAGGAGCTTACATCTACTGTATGGGAAGGTTCCCCTCAACCCTCTTTTAACTACTATCAAAAAATATTTATGATAATGCTAGTTTAGATAATATCATCTAGGAAGGGCATTGATTTTCATTATGATATGTGACTTCCCGAGCCTTTTTAAAAGTAAGAGGGGGTTATAGTTTTTATTTTCCAAGTATGGGCATGATATTTGCATTTCTAAGAAGGTCATCTTCTACACTAAAATAATGCACTACGAATGATGGAGACAGAGAGAGAATGAGGATCATGTGGGATAACACACACATCAACCAAGTTGCACTCAAATGATAGTATGACGAATTTTCATGAGGAAGTAAGAATTCATCCATGAAATGTGCATGAAAATAAAAGGTTCTATTATTCTCAAAGATATGAAAAATGAGTACAAATACGAGTTATGTGTAACTCCTAATACATGAAAATCATACCTCTAAAATTGGATAAGAGGAGTTACATTCCTAAAAAGGAAAGTAATTCTTGTATGACACACTGACACACACCGACACATATATCTTGAAATATGGCATACCCCCTAATACACCTAAGACATATGACCTCAGCTAAGTGATATGACTCGCCATATGATGTGGACAAAAGATGAAAAGGTAAGTACACACACCAACAATGAATAATTAATATTTATTGGAGGAGTATGATGAAAATTATCGTCTTTGAATTTTGAGTTGGTTTTTATTTCTATGATTTCTAAAAACTATATCATAGTGTTCTTTAAAAAATATCCTTGAAGTATGATCCTTTCCTCTATTTTACATCATCTCTATAATAACATTTTCCTTTTTAAAATCATGGAACCAATTTGCATCCCTCTCATAATAATTTTATTATAATAATATGAAAGATAATCTTGGTTGTAGTGTGGTAGTCAACACACACTTTAAGGTTATTGGTGTATTTAATAGGAATGGCAGGGAATATTTGATCATAACCATATATTCTTATTTTCTCTATACTCACCAAGAAAATACATACACATAATCCCAATGGGTTTACACTAAGTAAACACATCCACAAAAAACACTAAAAATTTAATTGGCATGTTAATAATAAAATTTAGATTTTCCTAAATATATTCACAATGACCAAGAATGTCGACCATACAAACATAATAATAAATTCTAGGTTTGATTTTATAAGAGGTATGCATGTCATTGAAGAAATTGCAGTCCTCATCTACTAAATATACACCATCACATGTTAAAAAAATAAAATTGAAGCATACATAGTGAGGGTATGTTCCAAAGTGCTTCATTACATAAATTAATGTGATATCATCTTTGAAAAATAATTTTTGTGCATATCCTATATTCATGGCATTCCATGAGATGACATATCTTTCAATAATTTTTTCAAATAATTTACATTCCTTGCATTCCACATTTTCCATACATATATAATATGGAACTTACAACTAAATTTGAAAAAAATATAATTTCCATTATGTTGTAATGGATTTCCATGTCCTATTATAAGGGTCACATTTTGACACAATATGGTAGGATGTTATAAAAGGTTATAGTGTATAGATTACCCATGATGTAGGAGCATCTAGGTTCATGCACAATCCCGCATAAACCAAAAGCACTTAGTTTTTCAAATAAAATTTTGTGTAATGTCAATTATTTATCCTGCACCACTCTTGAGCAAGCTAAAAATTATTTCCTTGCTTTAGACTTATTTTGGATGCCTTGCAAAATGCAAAAGCCACAAAATATTTTAGAATCAACATAATACTCCAAAATCTAGATAATATTATGAAATTCATAAAATACTCCAAAATCTAGACACACTTTATATATATAGTGTTAAAATGTCGAATTTGGGGTCAATTTTGTTGTAATATTTTTTATTTTATTTTTAAAGGCATATACGGTGTCAAAGAAGATGCAATAATATTGTCTTAAATTTTGTGAAAATATGACATAATTTGCGTCACTTTCACGTCATATTTGTGTCACATTACTTTTAATCATGCAACCTGATTTTTCCTATTTAATCCCAAGTGGATATCATTTTCACTATACTTATAATTTTCAATCTTGTAAACAAGGAGAAGGAACCTAAACAACCATTGTTTTTCCTACGTAAAATGAAAGGTAAGTTAATTTTATTATTTATTTGAAATTTCATTTTTATGTAAATAATTGATATCAAGTTCAAGTAAGTTATTGATTTTATTTCAATTCTAATCAAACAAATTATAAAAAAATATTTGGGCTCGTAGTAATTTTAATACCCTTAAAACAATAGTCTAATCCTATGTGCATCAGATCACCTATCACCCAAGCGAGGCACTTGGCGCTCACCGAGGCACGCATGGGTGTCAAGCCCTCCTTTATGTGAGTTGTGTGAGAATACATCATTTATGAAAAATTTAGATGCAGGAAAGAAAATAACTATGCATTTATTCTCGAGAACTTATAATGAGTTATTCTACCAATGCATCCATTCGGATAAAAAAGGGAAGTATCAAAATAGAATATAGAATTGATTCATAACACAAAGGAAATGCACTAGGATTTATGCTCATGAACAACATATATTCTTTAGAACAGAACCTTATATTCATGTTAACTATTTCAATAACCACATTACATTCATTAAGGCCATAACAGACCAATATAACAATGTAGATCAGAGTCATGCATCAGAACCTAAACTATGCTTTCCACATTACAAAAACTGGTTACAGACCCATCCCTCTAAATATGCCATCACTCCTATAATTCTCCTAATTCCAATCCAAAGAATCCTTCATTATTCCTATAGATATTTTCTGTCCAGGTGTTATATGATGCCACTCTTGGTGTGTGTCTCTTCTACCCAAGAATCTCTATATATAGCTTTAGTCTCCACCACCATGCCTTCCTGAGATAACAAATCGGTTGCCAAGTGTCCATGTGGTCCTCCAATGGAGCATGCTTCCTTTGATCTGAGCTCTCCACTCTTTGCAATGATGTCTTTCTAGATCCTTCCATCACATGCATGGAATATTCCTTTCTTGACCATACAACTGCCAAGCTAGCACCTTATCCACTTTGCATGCTAGACGGGTCACGCTTTTCTCATGTGCTTCATGGAACATTAAATATGGCTAAGTCACAAAACTCCTTTTTCCTTACGCACATGTCATGGGTTCTTCTAAACCCTTATAAAACCTTGTCTTATGTGCCTTCACCCCGCACACACTTCTTAAAATAGATCTTGCGCACCCATGCACCTTCTTGTACTAGGCCAATATTTTGGGGCCCAACATCACCCTACACTACGCCTGTTCTCCATCCTCGGAAACAATTATCTTGAATGAATAAAGAATGATGGGTTTTGAATAGTGATAAAAATAATGAATGAATGAAGAATTGGGAGAAAGAATGGGGAAATGAAAGAGAAAAAATCTTATTTTTAAGGAGGAGAAGGAAATCCTTCCCTATTTCTTCCTCTAGCTTAGCCTAGGCATCAACCTCACTCTACACATGCTAACAGAGGTCTCGACTAGGGTTATCACCTCCTCAAAACTTATTTCCTCCCCTTTAGCACTCATTATCTCAATAATACTCTCCAATTTTTTGCCCAAGTCATCAAGTGTGTCCATCCTACGGGTGATCTGGGGTATAATTCCTTTAGCTGGATTTTGATTGAGCCTCACAAGGTCTCGATAGCTTCTAACTTCTTCTCTACCTCATCCAAGATTTTATCCCTTTCTTATTTTTTCCCTTATTCTTCTCTTGAAACTCCTTGAGTTCTGCTTCATGTGTAGTGACTAGGATGCTTGTCACTCTATCTCTATCAACGACAATTGTCATATGCAGCTTTAACAACTTGTGTGGTGGCCTTTACCTCTACAAGGAGTTTGGTATATCGAGAAATGATCTCAACAACCTTCAGACTTCTCTTCTCTCTCTTGGCATGCCAATGCTTCTTTTGTGGTCTCTAAGGCAAGTGGTCACCTTTCCATTGTGAGGATGCGAGTCAAATCCTCCAAACACTACAAGGTTGATTCATATTTTTTTCTCAGCGGCACTAGGTATGGATATTTTAAGAAAATGACATCCGTAATCATCTCCACCTTATTAGAGACTTCGTACACCTTTAATTTCTCTTCCTTTAATTTGTGCCTTAACCGCTTACATTTGATAAACTCTTCTTTCTTTAAGTCCTTGATATTCTCAACGAGATCCTACTTTTTCTTCTCCAATTCCTCCTCCAGAATCTCACTCTATCATTTATTCCAAACAGTCTGGACCAATCTCAATCGAATATTTGTTGGCTGCATTGTAGACCTACTCATTTTACAATTGTTGATCATTCACGAAGGGATTTACTCTTTTCATCTCTAGCACCTTCATCACCAATCTATGACTTACTTCAAACTCAGGTTCATCCACGTGGGATTCAAATGCCCAAGAAAACATCTTTATGGTTAGTGGATATGTGCCTTCTTCTTCAAACAAAGTCATAACCAGGAGTTGTTATGTTGGTATGGTGCTCTGGAAGCACGTGCGTATCACCTTGCTTGGATCATTAATGTATCCCATCACTTTCTATTGTGTTGCCATTACGTCCTTCCTTCCTGTTCACGTGGCCTTTGGGAAGCTTAACGCCAAATTGGGATTCCCACCCATGCTGTCATATTCTTTCCCAACGTTCTCTTCTTCCATTTCCTTCAAAATTTCATCTACACTCCACTCTAACTCCTGCTCCACCAAGTCCTTAATGATGCCCGCTACTTCTCTTTCCATGGATTTTTCCACTTGTTCCTTGGTGAGGCTTAGGGTTCTCTAATTTTGGTGCTTACTTCTTCACTCACCCCCTTTCCTTGATCATCTGCTTCCTCCTCTTCATTATTCTCTTCATCTTCCTCCTCCTCAGAGTCATGTACACTATATATTAGATGGTCTTGACCTCCCTCAGGCTTGTCATCATCCCTATCACTAATGTAGGCTTCTAGGCTCTCTGTTTCCTCTAAGTCTGCCTTTTCTGCCACCTTCTGCTTCTTCCTAACTAGTGATTCCAGTATAGGATATTCTTCCTTCTCTTTCTCCTTAATAGGAAATGTCTTCCTTGGTGATTCTTCATGTGTGAGGGAACTTCATGCTCTAACACCTCTTCTTCTAGGGTCTTTTCCTTGACCAGGGACTTTTTCCAAGTACACGTAAGTGCTAGGCTTAGTGTTTGTTTCCGTGCACTCACAGATTATGTTGTTTACACACTTGGTGCCTTATTCTCCTATACCTCTTCTCTTTCCCTCTTCTTCAAAGTGGAATTTTTCCTCCCTATGGGGTCTTCTAGAATGGAGAAATCACTCTCCAAATAGGTTCCTTTCTCAAACTTAGGCCTTATGCATAGATATACCTCGCCGTATCCTTTCCAGGTGATTGGCAATGTTATCACTTCATCATCTATACCTCATGCGAGACATACTTCTCCATGTATTCACATTTCTTAGGTTATAATAACCTTCGGCACAACTCACGGTGGTCATGGTATACCTCACTAAGGTCTAACCTTATCCTTTTTTCCTCCTTGAACCGGTTGACTCCTGCTTTGCACAATGGACTCTTAGTCTCATCTCACAATGTAAACATGCCATCGCCATTAATAATGTCAATCTGGGTTGGTGTCCAAAATTTGTATACATTAAGAGAAGAAGATCATGGAAAGCAGCTCCCTTAAACACAATCCAAACTTGTATAAATTAAAAGCACACATACGGAAATGTAATGCACACTTGACAGAAATTAAAACACACTTGCATAAATGAAATCACACTTGCAAGAATAAAAACACTTGCATAAATTGAAATCACACTTGCAAGAATAAAACACACTTGCATAAATTGAAATTGTTGAATTGAAAATAAAGGAAAGAGGAAAAGACACCTGCAGGTTCACAAAAGAAATTACATAACATAAAAAATAGAAATTTACAACAAAAGGAAAACTGCAGAAATAAAGAAATAAACATTAACACATTGATCCATCTTCCTTGGAATGAGTGGCCAGATCATTCCTTGGAAGAGGATTTAATTCATACTTTTAATTCAGAACTTGCAGAAAAACTTTACTTCCAAAGATTGGAAAGAAAGAATAAATCTTGATTACTTGGGGAAAAGAATTACATATCTCAGTGTGGAAGGTTGCATTTATAATTCATGCATCCAACCAACTCCTTATTTTAGGAAATACAATCTAATCTTATCTTTATTCCAATCCTAACAACTAATATCTCCATCTCCACAAAATACGAAGAGAGATATATTATTGAAGTCAAATCTTATCTTGCTTATTTTAGGAAGATTTGCTCCCAAATCTTCTCCTTGCTTTTCAAGAATAAGAATCATAATGATTTTATTCCTCTATATTATTGGAAGGAGTATTTCCTCAAAATATGATTTTGACCAAATACCTTTTTGGATTTTCCATTTGACTTTGTTGTTTTTACTTTGGAACTTTTGACGCTTGTCCGATACGCTTTTTCCTTGGACTGCGGTTCATTGAAAGTTAGATTTGTCTTCATTGGTAAAACTGTTGCAAATTTGAATAATATTTTTGTTAAATACACTATTATGAACAAAAACTCTCTCATATTTTCCATTGGATTCTCTGATCTTTCACAATTCCTCAAAAACTGTCAAAATCTGCTTAGTTCCGGAACTAAGCCTACGAGTTCGGAACTAACTTTGTGAGTTCCAAACTAACTCGTGTGTTCCAAACTAAGCCTGCAAAACTTAAAACAACTATAAATTTTGCATATGATCTCGGATTGAGATGATTATTTTTTTGAACTTGCATAATTTTTTGAGAGGAATCTAAATATGAAATCAGATTTGAGTTTAGATATACCATCCATGATCAATTCCACTTTTCTCAATACTAGCATTATCTTTCCTTTATGGCCTACATACATAAGACATTGCATATTTTCCCAAATAATCAATAGGATTAGTCAAAAAATAGATAACAAAATATTTCTAAAGAATGAACAAGATATATATCCTATATTTTATCTTAAGCAAACTATAAGTTCCTAGATTACATTTAAATCCACTTTCAAAGGTAACCTAGAAGGACAAAATAATGGTAATTTATGGCCAATTTATGGCCTCATCATTGCCCCACACTTAATCTTATGCATGTCCTCATGCATTATATTATTATCTCCTCTTCTTAGAGTCTTCTCTGCATTGAGCTTATGCATGTATGCATTCCATATATAGTTCAAAGACAAGTTCTTGTGGATCTCTTTCTATTGTTTTTAATTTCCTTTCTTTTGCAGCAAGTTCTTGTGTGGATCTCCTTCTGCTATTTTTTATTTTCTTTCTTGTAATAATAGAGGTTCTTGTG
Source organism: Taxus wallichiana var. yunnanensis (assembly GCA_018340775.1). NCBI lineage: Eukaryota > Viridiplantae > Streptophyta > Pinopsida > Cupressales > Taxaceae > Taxus > Taxus wallichiana. Next base: position 44,074,023 of record CM031236.1, read on the forward strand.
TGGATCTCCTTCTACTATTTTTTATTTTATTTCTTGTACAATAGGTTCTTGTGTGGATCTCCTTCTTTGTTTTTGATTTTATTTCTTGTACAACAGGTTCTTGTGTGGATCTCCTTCTGCTGTTTTGATTTTCTTTCTTTTGCAGTAGGTTCTTGTGTGAAGATCCTTCTATTACTTTTGATTTCCTTTCCTATACAATAAGTTCTTGTGTGGATATCCTTCTATTTATTTTGATTTCCTTTCTTGTACAACAAGTTCTTGTGTGGAGATCCTTCTATTGCTTTTGATTTACTTTCTTATACAATAGGTTCTTGTATGGATCTCCTTCTATTGTGTCTCATATTTAAAATCAAAATGCATACCTTGTGCTTCTCCTTCTCTCCTGCACTTAAGCTCATGCATGTTTTTTATTCATGGCTGCCCATAAATTAGACTCTAAAAGTTTGATTGCAAAGAGGTGCACATATTTTTCATATAAGTAGGGGAGATATGAATTTTATCTTGTCTTCCTTGGGGATCTTAAAAGTGGATCTAGCTGTAATAAAAAATACTTACAATAAATCTTAAAAATAAAATAGTAGAACAAAATAACTTGATCATACCTCTAGTTGTCCCTGTCATCCTATTGTTAACATGGTCAAATAGTGTCGAGAAAGAAGCCACCAGGTAACAATTGATTACTTTTGAAGAAGAGCCACCCTTTTTTTCTTTGATTGGCCAGCAAGATGGTTTTCCAATCAAAGTTTTTTTGGTCTTTGATTGGCCAGTAAGCTAGTTTTCCAATCACAGCTTTTGATTTTGATTTTTTAAATTTTTTAAATTTTTTTTATTTTTTCATTTGATTTGCCAATAAGCTAGTTTTCCAATCAAAGGTTTTTTTAATTTTTGCTGAGATGATAGCATGAGAAGGATTAGAGAAAAAATTGATTCATCATCATACTATATTCATCAAAGTACAACTTGTGTAAAATAAGAAGCAATGTCTGAGATCTCATAAAAACCTCTTTGCATGTTTGGTAACTCCAAAAAGATTCCAAAAATTATGTACACAATTTTTTAGGTCTTCAAAGCCCAACTTGAATTGTGCAATATCAGAATCACCATAGTAATCTTCAAAGCCTAGACTAGTGATCTCAGGAGATGGAGAGTTGTTAAAAGAGAAAGTGAAGGTATCTATGGGTCCCTCCAAAATCTACATGCTCCTTGGTTGATATTGTTGGTGCTCCAAAATTTGCATGCTAATATCAAGAACAACTCTAGAAATTCCTATAGATCTAGTCCTTAGATGTTAGTATGCAAAAAATTCTTTCCTTGATATTCACAATAATTACTTCTTAACGTTATACAAGCATATACAAAAATGAAGAAATTGAAAGACATGAAAACAATTTTTTCTAATGGATCTGGTTCAAGGATTGAATTTTATTATGGGATGAAAAACTGATTTGGATGGGTGGATTTATTATGAGTGGGTTTTTATTTGGCTCTAATGAAATCCCTAAATATAGATGGAGTTAATTAGAAATGCTACCACTTCATTATTACAAACCGGATAAGCCGCTTTTTACTAAGGTTATGTGTAATCGATCATTGAGATGTTAGTTGATACAAGGAAAATGGTGGTGGTTATCAAGAATGACATATGATATTTCATTAACTAGATCTACTTTTAGATTCAATATCATATTCTACCATTTCTAGATCTGAATTCTTTGTTCATACCATTATACCTTCTTGATCAAACATCTCACCATTTTATTATACGAAGAGTTAGTTTATGGGGAGATAAATATTTACAATCTAATATTCCTAATTGCAGAAATAAAATTTTAATCTACTTGCAGGAAATAAAAGTCTAAAGAAACTACTTACCAAATGCTTCCTGTCACAAAATTTTCTAAAAGGTATTCTACTGTCACTAGAATATTCTTTTAGAGAACTCAATGTCCTAATAATATTGTGTTCCCAAATATGTGCAAAAATGATGAGGGTCATCAATCCTCACCATTAATAATGTCAATTTGGGTTGGTGTCCAAAGGATGTATGTATTAAGAGAAGAATATCTTGGAAATCAGCTCCCTTAAACACAATCCAAACTTGCATAAATTGAAAGCACACATGTGAAAATTTAATGCACACTTGTAGAAATTGAAACACACTTACATAAATGAAATCACACTTGTAGGAATAAAACACACTTGCATAAATTGAAATCACACTTGTAGGAATAAAACACACTTGCATAAATTGAAATTTTTGAATTGAAAATAAAGGAAAGAGGAAAAGACACCGCAGGTTCATAAAAGAAATTACATAACATAAAAAAGGAAATTTACAATAAAAGGAAAACTCTAGAAATAAACATTAACACATTGATCCATCTTCCTTGGAATGAGTGGCCAGCTCATTCCTTGGAAGAGGATTTAATTCATACTTTTAATTTAGAACTTGCAGAAAAACTTTACTTCCAAAGATTGGAAAGAAAAAATAGATCTTGATTACTTGGGGAAAAGAATTATATATCTCAAGTGTGGAAGGTTGCATTTATAATTCATGCATCCAATGAATTCTTTATTTTAGGAAATACAATCTAATCTTGTCTCTATTACAATCCTAACAACTAAGATCTCCATCTCCATAAAATATGGAGAGATATATATTATTGAAGTCAAATCTTATCTTGCTTATTTTAGGAAGATTTTCTCCCAAATCTTCTCCTTGATTTTTGGTAACAAGAATCATAATGATTTTATTCCTCTACATTATTGGAAGGAGAATTTCCCTCAAAATATAATTTTGACCAAATACCTTTCTTTGATTTTCCATTTGACTTTACTATTTTTGACTGTGGAACTTTTGACGCTTGTCTGATACGCTTTTTCCTTGGACTCGAGTTCACTGAAAGTTATATTTTTCTTCATTGGTAAATCTTGTTGCAAATTTGAATGAGTTTTTTGTTAAAAATATTGCTATAAACAAAAACCTCTGTCATATTTTCTGTTTGTTTTTGTTTCAGTTTATGGAACTTTTAGCACTCGTCTGATACACTTTTCCTTAGACTACATATCACTAAAAGTTAGATCTATCTTCATTGGTAAAACCTGTAGCAAATATGAATGAGGTTTTTGTTAAACACATTTCTATGAATAAAAACTCTCTCAGATTTTTCATTTGAATTTTTTTTTCTATTTATGGAACTTTTAGTTGTTGTCTAATACACTTTTCCTCGATTGTAGCTCACTAAAAGTTAGATCCCTCCTTATTGGTATAAATGATGTTTTTGTTAAACACATCGCTATGAACAAAAACTTCTCTCATATTTTCCATTGGATTCTCTGATCTTTCATAATTCCTTAAAATCGTCAAAATTTTCTTAGTTCCGGAACTAAGCCTGCAAGTTCTGGAACTAACTCGTGAGTTCAAAACTAACTCGTGAGTTTCGAGAACTAAGCATGTGAACTTAAAACAACTATAAATTTTGCATATGATCTCGGATTGAGATGATTCTTTTTTTGAACTTGCAAGATTTTATGTGAGAAATATGAATATGAAACCAAATTTGAGTTTAGATATACCATCCATGATTAATTCCACTTTTCTCAATACTAGCATTATATTTCCTTTATGGCCTGCATATATAAGACATTTCATATTTTCCCAAATAATCAATAGGATTAGTCAACAAAATCGATAAAAAAATATTTCTAAAGAATGAACAAGATATATATCCTATATTTTATCTTAAGAAAACTATAAGTTCCTAGATTACATTTAAATCCACTTTCAAAAGTAACTCCGGAAGGACAAAATAATGGTAATTTATGGCGCATCATCCACCCAAGAGTGTGGGAAAATACTCGTGAATCCTCTACTCTACCCAAAATTTGTTGTGCATTCACTTGTACCACTTTTCTAGGTGTGCCTTGTGAGCGACCATGATGGTCTCACATGTATAGTTCTCGAACCTTTTCACGGGTGAGGGATTGTCTTTGGATACTCCCATACAAACTTCTCTGGCCCATCGGGCACTCCAATCTTCGAGAAGAATATGGTGAGGAGAATGTTGCCGAATAATATCTCTTCTCCTTCCTGCATGCTACTTATGATGTCATCTGTAATAAAGAAGGATAAGTTATAGATGGTCCCTTCTGAGATCTTCTAGCAAACATTTAACCATTCCTTGTTTACTTGCATCCATATTTATTGATCATTAAGCTTGGTGACTAAGCATGTAGCCATCCTCATAATTAGGTCAGGGATTTTTACGATGTCAAAGTACCATGAACCCTTTTTGTAGTCATAAGCCTCCACAGTTTCCTTAATGGCATCCTTATCATCCAAGTCGTCATCTATGGATTCTCCTTCACAATTCAAGCTAGTGAACTTTGATATAAGTTGAGGGGTTATGCACATCTTGTAGCCTGCAAAATAAAAGTGGTCGTCATGTACTTGGGCTTACCAAAATAAGGAAACTCATATAGTTGCAACAACCCTACCTTCTCCAACTTTACCTTTACTTCATCATTATATATTGGCATTCCATCTAGTGTCCTCTTGTTAGTTGGATGAACCAATTCTAACACCATTTATTTCTCAGTAGTGCTCATGCGATGGTTGTAATCTCTCATGGCCATTTTTCTCAAGTGTGACACCCACTCTTTCCCCAGCAATACTCCATTTGGGTACTACATTTTTGCATACCATTCTTCATTGGAGCTAACGATGACAGCGGTTTTCTTTCCTTTTCCCTTGCCCTTCTATTTCTTTGGTGAAATAGTCACCTTCTTTGGTGCCATGTTTTCTTGTTGGGTTATAACCTAAACCCATTCTTCTTGATCTGATCTACTACTCTACTCCACTCCAAGGCTCCACTCTACGAAGAATCCTCCTTCCATTCCCTAGCTTCCAAACCCTAAATAGGAGCAACTTCTTCCAAAGGATATCATATTCTAAAAATACCTCTCCCCATGCTCATGTACTCTTTCCACTCTAGTTTGTAGATCAAACCTAGTCACAAAATTTATAAATATTCTTCCTTCGCACAAATCTCTCCAGATTCCCTAGTTTGCAATAGCTCTAACTTCAAAAAAACAAGGTAAATAATAACACACCCGACTACATACTTCTAGTTTTTTCTCATCTCTATCAATAAATTCTATACCACCTACTGAAATACTTAGCATTAAATGTGGATTTTCCACTAGGCCAATCTTAAGTGCCGTTACCCATGCACCCAATATTTTGTGAAGAACCCTCTACAACCTTCTCCGCATGCAAAAATTCAATCTAATCAAGACTCTTACACGTGCTTCGTAGCACCCAAGGCACTTCTTTTGTCCTTTAACTAATTTTTTTCCCTCACCTACCTCATGTTGTTCTGGGCTCTTCATTCTTTGTATGTGGTCTTTGTTATATCCTTCTTGACACCATAATTCATTATCCACCATTTCCCCATGCACTTTCTCAATCTTATGTGCTTCCTTCTACTAGGCCACTCACTTTTACTATTGGCTTATACTTTACTTTACACTACTCCACCCCACACTAAAACAAATGTGTGGTCCTCTACGCATACACAACCTTAGAAAATAATGTGGTTAATGACACACAAGGCAAAAAACAACACAAATGGAAAGGAACAAACAATGAGAAAGGGAAACACAAGAAAATAAAATCATGCATAAAGGGAAATCCTAAACTAACTGGCAATACTACCTTATTTACAAACACAAGGAAGGCTTATTTATAGTAGGGCTTTAGCCTACTCCCATTGAAATGGCCAGGTAACTTTGTCCCATCTAGCGCTTGTAACTGACATGTGCCTAAACCAAGGATGTACGAGATGATATAAGGGCCCAACCAATGGAATTTCAACTTCCCAGGATGGGGAAGATACTTGGAATCATACAATAGAACCATCTATCCAACCTCAAATTATTTGTTCTTGAGATGACGATCATGTCAAGCCTTTTGTCTTTCCTTTTTGTATTCTCGAATCCACCTAGCAAGTGATATCCTCTCATTTAACCGCATCAACTTATCGATACTTTCTTTGAGTGCTAGTTCATCATCCAATCCTCCTATGTGCATTATACGCAATAATGGTAACATGAATTCAACTAGAAAAATAGCCTCCACATTAAATACCAAATAAAACGGTGTTTCCTTGTTCATTCTTTTGTAGGTTCTCTTGTATGCCCATAGAATGGCTGATACTTTGTCATCCCAATCTTGTCTTCGACATCACGAGATATCAGTCAATGTGTGAATTATTAGTTTATTAAATGCCTCGTATGTTCTATTTTCCTGTGGATGATAGGGGGTAGTCTTGTGATGGGCCACCATAAATTTTGCTAGTAGAATCTTGATCGTTTCATTGAGAAAATGTGTACCCCTATCACTAGTCAAGCTCAAAGGACATCCATACCTATTGATTATGTTCTCCCATAAAAATATAGTAGTTATCACTACAGTGTAATCCTTTATAGGTGTTACCTCTACCCATCTTATCAAGTAATCAGTGCAAGTAATGATGTAGCATGAACCAGTCCTTTGCGCGGCTAGAGAAATTGGCCCTACAAAGTCGATTGCCCATTTTTCAAATGGTTCAACACTGGATATTGGTTGCAAAGGTATTTCGTCCCTCTTTCTAGTTTTTCCATGGTTCTCGCAATAGTCACAAGCCTTCCAAAAATGAATACAATCCTAGCGGCTTGGTTTCCCACCAAATCCCTTCCATTAGAATTGTTCATGTGGTAGTGTTTCCTACATAGTGTCCTCCTGCAATCCCACCATGCACTTCCTCCATAATTTCCATGTGCTCATGTTCCAATATGCATCGAAGCAGAACCTCATCACATCCTAACTTATACAGATATCCACTAATCAACATGTAGAGAGCGTCATGTATTACTAATCGTTTTCTCTCCAAAGCCTTCTTCCCATCTAGCACCACACTAATTTTTAATAATATAATGATATCTTCTTGAGTCCGAGGTTGCACACCATAACCTAAATAGTTGTGTGTCTGGCATGGTATCCTCAATGCTTTGTGTGTCATCCCTTGAGTGAATCCTTAAAAAGTGGTCAGGATCTGAATTACTCTTCCCTAGTTTTACAACCACCCTAAACTCAAACTCTTGAAATAATAAGACCCAACGACATATGCACCCTTGCAAAATGGGATTGTTCACCAAGTATTTCAATGCCATGTGGTTTGTATAGAATATAAAAGGCATTGCCACAATGTATTTTCTAAACTTGTGTAGTGCGTAGATCATTGACAGTGCCTTGCACTCACTAGTGGTGTAATTTTGTTTTGTTGGTGTCAACTTCCTACTTGCAAAACAAAAGGGTGATCAACAATCCCCTCACTAGGTTGTGCTATTACTTCTCCCATGGATGTTCCTGAGGCATCAAAATGCACATGGAAAGGCTTATCCCAAGAAGGAAAGCATAGTATGGGCATAGTGACGAGTTTATCCTTAAAATTGTCAAATGGATTTTGTTGCGCCTCTCCCCAATGAAATGAACTCTTGTGTTTTATAAATTCTTCCAAGGGCGATGTAGTCATTTTTATGACCCCTCAAAGAAAAAGGAAATCCCATGCGTGTCATCCTATCACCTAGCGGGTGCTTGGTGCTCACCCGAGGCATACACAGGCACCGAGTCCCTCCTTTATGTGAGTTGTGTGAGAATGCATTATTTATGACAAAAACTTAAGTGAATAGATTGGAAAGGAACCATACATTCATCTTAGAGCTTAGAACAGCTTCTAGACCAATGTGTTCATTCATATAAGAAAAGCATTATAGAACATAGATCTGAATCATAATATAAAATAAATGCACAAGGGTTTACACCCACTCATATGAAATGAATATATATAACCGATCCATATAGATGTAAGTAGAACTAGAACCACACATATATTCATATTAAGCATGTTGATAACCACATTACATTAACTAGGGAAATCATAGATCCATATGATAGTGCAGACCAATGTCATGCATCGAACTAGACTTAGGCCCTTGATAGTACAAATAAAAATTGTTCAAACCCATCCCCTTGATACAAAATACTACTACAGATCCTATAAACCCAGCCTATGGAAATCTCATAGTATTCTTATATGGATTCACCTCTCTTCAATTCTTGCCTCCATCTCTCTTTTTTTTCTTCTACAAGGTGCTCATATATATAGCCTTATCAAGCACTGTTGTGCCTTTCTAAAGTTGTAGATCACTTGCCATGTGTCCAAGTGGTCTTCCATGGGAGCATGCTTCTTCAAATGTGAGCTCTCCATTATTTTCCATGATGACCTTCTAGAATATTCTATCACAATTTATATTCCTTTCATGGGCATGAAGTTTCCAGGCTGACACCTTATCCACTTCACATGGGCGGTCAGGTCATGTTTTCCTCGTGTTCACCCAATATGCCAAATATGGCTAAGTCCCAAGATATTTTCTCTTCTTGCGTGTGCCGCCATCGGTTATAACAAAACCCTCCTAAAACCATTTCCTACGCACTTTCTCCTTACGTGTCCTTCTTCAAATAGGCCTTGTGCACCCACGCACCTTCTTGTACTTAGCCAATATTTTAGGGGCCCAACATCACCCCACACTATGCCTATTATCTGCCCTCGGGAACATATTATCAAAGAATAAAGAATAATTGTCCTTGAATAGTTTGGAGAAAGAATAAAAGAATCAAGAATTCTAGGGAAGAATGACAAAATGGGGAAACTATGATTATTTCTACAAGAGGAGAAGGAAATCCTTCATCAAGTCTACCTCTAACTTATTTAAGGTATTGACCTCGCTCTATGCCTGTTGACATAGGTCACCAACTAAGGTGCTCACATCTTCAAAGCTTAGCCCTTCTCCTTAGGTATTCATCATTTCCACAATCCCCTCTAACTATTTTCCCAAATCCTCAAGCGTGTCCATCCTTCGAGTGATCTAGGGATACAACTCTTTCAGCTAGTTTTTGATTGAGCCTGCAAGGTCTCAATAGCCTCTGATTTCTTCTCAACCTTAGCTAGAATTTTGTCACGTTCCTCCCTATTCCCCTTGTTCTTCTCCTGAACTCCTTGAGCTTTACTTCATGGGTGGCAATTAAAATGCTCACCACTCTATCTCTATCGGTGCATTTTTCATAAGAGGCCTTAGTAACTTTGACAGAGGCCTTCACATCTGCAAGGAATTTATTATACTAGCAAAAATTTCAACAACCTTAATCTTATCCTCATTTTATTTACACGCTGATGCCTCCTCTACAGACTCCAAGGCTAGTGGTCATCTTTCCATTGTGAGGATGTGGGTCAAGTCCTCTAGACACTCCAAGGTGGATCCATACTTTTGCATTGGTGGCATTAGATCTAGATGCTTCAAGAAAATGGCATCTGTGATCATCTCGATTTCTTGTAGACCTCACACACCCTTTCCTTCTCTTCTTTCAACTCACACTTTAGTTTTTACTGATTATATCCTCCCACTTTAAGTCCTTGGTTCTTTTCTCTATCTATTCTTCCTTCTTCTCCAGTTTTCCTCTAGGAACTTCACTCTATCATTCCTTCTGAAGATTCTGGCCTCTACTTCCACCGAAACCTTGTTCATCGTGTTTCATATTTTTTCATCTCGATAGCCGAGAGTTTACCAAGGGGTTGTCACCTTTTGAATTTGGTACCTTTATTATTCCCCTTGGCTTAGTTTGAATTATGGTTCGTCGATGTGGGACTCAAATTCCCAAGAAAGCATTTTCCTCATCTGAGGGTATGCACCTTCCTCATCAAATGATGTCATAGCTAAGAGTTTCAACATTGTTATGGTGATTTGAATGCGTGCTCACAAAACTTTATTAGATCATCAATATAGCCCATCCTATGAACTTGTGATGCCTCTACACTTTTTCTCCCTATGTACGCAGCCTTAAGAAAGCTCATGGAAAAATTTGGATCTCCTCTCATGCTGTCATATTCCTTTTCTATGCTTTCCTCCTCTGCTTCCTTCATTACTAGATATGAGTTGTGTTCCATCTCTTTCTCTACTAGGTCTTCAATTATCTTGGCTACTTATTTCTCTGTGGCCTTGTCTATCTATTCCTTAGTGAGGCTTGGGGTCCTCTGTTATTTTGTAACTTCCTCACTTACCCCATTGTCCTGAGTATCCTCTTCTACCTTATCATTCTTCCTCTTGAAAAAGATGTACTCATTCTCTTCTTTCTTTCCTTCCTCCTCTGAGTCATAAACCTCATAGATAGGATGGTCCTCACCTCTTGGTTCATCTTCATCTTCATCATCTCTCTTGCCTCTATAGGCCTCCAAGATCTTTGTATCCTCCAAATAATTTTCTTCTGTCACCTTCTACTTCTTCCTAGTAGGAGATTCTGCTTCCTTCTCCTCTTCCTCTAGTGAATTCATCTAGGTGATGGGTTCTCCATGCTCCAATGCTTCTTCCTTTGGAGTATTTTCTTTTATCGAGGACTTCTTGCTCCATGCATAAGTATCTTGGGATTAACACTTATCTCTAACACACTTACTGTGGTGTAGCCTAATCACTTAGTGATTCTGCGCACCTCATCTCTTTCCCTCATATTTGGTGCAGGATTCTTTCTTCATGTGGGGTCCTCGGGGATGGATACATCATTTTCCAAGTATGTTCCCTTTTCAATTTTTTTCCCGATGTGAAGGATATCCTTCTTTGTATCCATTCCGGAATTGGCAATGTCACTAGTTTCATCATATGTATCTCATGGGAGACATATCTCTCCATGTATGTGCACTTCTTAGGGTAAAATAACTTTCTACACAGATCCCTATGGTCTTGATCCACCTCAATAAGATCCAACATTAGTATCTTGGCCTCCTTGAATTTGTTCCCCCCTCTTGGAAGTATTTCTCGGTGAAGGAGAAGGGAATATTGCACCATGGGCTCATTTTTTCATCTGCCAACATAAATATGTCAATGCAGAAGTGTTGATATATCATGAATTATTCTTCTCCTTACATGAGTGCGAGTAACTTCTTTGGAATCCTCCATTCTACCCCAAACGTGTCCCTCATGCACTTGTACCATTTCTCTAAACACTCCTTGTGAGTGGCTGTCATGGTCTCACAAGTATATTTTGTGAACCATTTCGCGGGTGAGGGATCCTATTCTAGTACTCCCAAACAAACATTTTCGGCCCATCGGGCACTCCAATCTCTAAGAAAACAATTGTGAGGAGGACATTTCCAAATAGTATCTTCTCACCTTCTTGCACATTGTTAATGATTTCATCCGCAATGAAAGAGGAAAAGTTGTAGATGGTCCCCTCAGATATTTTCCGCACACATTCAGCCATGCCTTGTTCACTTGATTCCATCTCTCTTGGTCATTGAGCTTGGTTACCAAGTGCACAACCATCCTCATCATGGGGTTTGGGATCTTTGTGATGTCAAAGTATCGTGATCCTTTCTTATAGTCATTTGCAGCAACTATTTCCTTGATGGCATCCTTTTTCTTGGGTCATCATCAATGTTATCCCCTTCACAGATAAGGCCTGTGAATTTGGAAATTAACTGGGGAGTTATGCACATATTGTGCCCTCGTGAAATAAAAATGGTCTTCATGAATACACGTCATTATCCACTAGTAGAGGCACTCAGGTTTTCCAAGTAAGGTAATTCATAAAGTTGTAGTAACCTTGCCTTCTCTAATTTAACCTTTACTTTGTCACTATATATGGGCATGCCTTTTGGTGTCCTCTTGTTTGTTGGGCGAACCAACTCCAAAGCCATTTCTTTTTCTATCATGTTGGTGCAGTGATTATAGTCACTTACAGACATCTTCCACAAATGAGATTCCCATTATTTTCCTAGCAATACCCCATCTGGGTATTGCATCTCCACGTACCATTCTTCATTTGTGCTTGCGACGACAACCATTTGCTTCCCCTTACCCTTTCCCTTCTGCTTCTTAGGTGAGATGGTTGCTTTCTTTGGTGTCATTCTTCTGGTTAGGTTATCACTTCAAGCATATTTTCCTTTCTCTGCTCTACCACTTTATCCAACCCTAATGCACAACCTTGTGAAGAAATCCTCCTACACCATGCCCTAGCCACCAAACCCTAACTGGAACAATTCTTCCACAAGACGACACTTCAATAACTTCCTTCTCAACAACTTCCTCCACACCTATGTACTCCTTTCCTACTAGTTTACGGATCTTCTCTAGTCACGTCCTCTCAGATATCTTAAATTTTTCTTTGCACAGATCACCTTTGGATGCCCTAGTTCACGAGAGCTCTTTTCTCTTTGTAAATGCAAGGTAAATAATGAAGTTCCCGACTTCTTATTTATATATTTTCCTTCTTTTCAGCATTAAATGCTATTTTACCTACCACCGTACTTAGTATAAATGTGACTTTTTCCACCAAGATGACCTTATGCGCCTTCATTCACGTGTGCCATCTTGTGTGAAAAATTCTACAACCTTTTGGTGTGTAAACAATCCATCCTGATAGAAGACTCTTACACACGTGTTAACAGTGTCGAAGGCACTTCTTCTTCCCTTCACCTGATTTTTGCTCTTGCCTACCTCATGTTATTTCTACGCTTCTTCCTCTATATGTGGTTTCTCTGAAGTCTTATCCTGACACCAACATTTTTCATCCACCTCTTCTTCCATGTGCTTCCTTCATCCTTGTGCACTTTGTATCCATCAACCGGGAAATTCACCGCAACTTCTACTTTCAGTTCAACTTGTATTATGGGCCTATACTTCGCATTACTCCACCCCACACTAAAATATACATGCGATCCTTTGTGAATGCACAACCTTCAAAAATTAATGTGTTTAGCAGCACCCAAGGTGTAAAACAAACAATAGAATAAACAACGAGAAAGGGAAACACAAGAAAGGAAAATTGCATAAAGGGAAACTTATACTAAATGGAAAAACTGCCTTATTACAAACACCAAGAAGACTTATTTATAGTAGGGCTTCAACCTAATCCCATTGAAATGGCCTGGTAATCTCATTCCATCCAGCACTCTCAAATAACATGTGCTTGAATTAAGGATGTCTGAGATGATATAGGGGCCTAACCAATGGACTTTCATATTTATAAGATGGTGTAAAAACTTAGAATCATATAATAATACCATCTTCCCAACCTCAAATTCTCTATTTCTGATGTGGCAATCATGCCATGCTTTTTGTTTAGCCTTTTCACTTGCACCTCCTCCATAATAACTAGGTGCTCATGTTCTAGAATGTACCAACACAAGACTTTATCATGTCCTAGTTTGTACAAATCACCACTAACCAACATGTAGGGTGCGGCGCGTATGGCTAACTTCTTCCTCTCTAATAATTTCATCCTTTTTGGTGTCATACCTATTTTGAGGAACACCGCAATATACTCTAAGTATAAGGCGCGTGTTGTAGACTAAATAGCTACACATATGACATGGTTTCCTCAATACTTTGTGCATCCTCTCTTGAGTCAATTCTAGACAAGTGATTGGGCCTATAATTACTCTTTCCTGGCTTGAAAACCACTGTGAACTCAAATTCTTGGAATAACAGGACCCATCGACATATGTTCCCTTGCATAACGAGCTTGTTTACCAAGTATTTTAATGCCATGTTGTTTGTGTAAAATGCAGATGGTGTCACCATTAGATATTACCTAAACTTGTGTAGCACGTAGATAATAGATAGTGCTTTACGCTCGATGTAGTGGTGTAATTTTGTTCTGCTTGTGTTAACTTTCTTCTTGCAAAGCACAAAGGATGGTCAACAATCCCTTCACTAAATTGTGTTAATACTGCTCTAATGGCTGTACGAGGCATCCACATGAACATGGAAAGGTTTATCCCAAATAGGGAAACAAAGAATGGGTGTTATGATAAGTCTATCCTTCGAGTGTCGAATTCCTCTCGCTACACCTCTCCCCAAAAAATTCACTCTTGTGTCTAAGTAATTCCTCCAAGGGCACGGCGATCTTGGCATATCCCTTGATGAAATTCCTATAGTAACCCATATACCCAAGGAATCCATGCACGACACTTTGGCTAGTAGGCTCCCTTAAACCCCGATGGCTGCAACCTTGGCGGGATCTACTAGTAAGCCCTCCTTACATATGATATGTCCCAATAAGGTTTCAAATGGGGTAGCAAAGACACACTTCTTGATGTTGAGGGATATCCTCAATTGTCGACACCTTTCAAACATTAGTCTTAAGTTATCACAATGGTTCTTGACTAGTCAAGAACCATTGTGATAACTTAAGAATAATGTTTGAAAGGTGTCAAAAATAGACCTAAAGAAATTTATGGATGAAGTCTTAAAATGCTTGCACTACAATGTGCGAGAACACCGTAGGTGCATTCTTCAATCCAAAAGGCATGATCGTATAGGAAAAACTTTCCCATTCAGTGGTGAAAGTTATATTTCTTTGGTCTTCCTTTGCAATCCATACTTGGTGGTACCTTGAGAACCCATCTGTGAAGGATTAGGCTTCGCTCCTGGCCACTCCCTCTAATTTTTTTCAGTAAATGGGGTAGGGAAGGGATCAATGACACATACTACATTCAGGTCCCTGTAGTCAACAAGTATCCTTATCCTTCCACCCTTTTGATGTTGATGATCATCGAGATTATCCTTTCGACTCTTCCATAGCTTCGATGATACCTAACGCTATCATTTTTTCAATCTCCTCCTTGACCCATACGCATAAATTTGGATTCATCCAGTATGGCCTTTTTGGATTGGGCACACACCTTCCTTTAGTTTTATCTTCATCTCCCCTAAGGAATGGTGGATGCCTTTGAGTTCATGATACCCATGAGGGAATAAATCTTGGAATTTGCGTAATAGATCAATGATCTTTAAGACCTCCTTTTCCGACCAATAGTCTCCAATGATTGCTTCCTTGGGTTCTACCTTTGACCCAATGTTAAATTTATTTGTTTTTAAGGGCTCATGGTAAGCGCACATCCTTTCATCAACACTATCTATAACATCACACATACCTACAAAGTGGTTAATATCTAGACTCTCCATTTCCTCTCCATCTATGACATAAACCATCTTTCCTTTTTCCTTTTCTATGCAGGCTTACTCAAACTACATCTCCTCTGACTCGTCCTCATCAAAACATGCCTCTAAATTGGTCTCACCTAAAAATCTTGTATCCTATCTTCCGCCATGACACTATCACCCATTGTAAGGTGCTTGATCAATTGTAATTCCTTATCCACTAATGGCTTTGTGCTCTGATATTCAAAAGCTTGGATGAGATCATTTGTCAGCTCCTACCAATTTCCTATCTAGCGGTGAGTTTTTGAATGGATATACCATGCATGTGCACAACTTGGTAATGTGGAATATAACTTATGTACCCATAATTATGGTGGAAAATCTTCTACACCTCCTATCCATGCCTTCTCACATGCTTGGATATGAAATGAAGTGGTCTCTTTACCATGGTAGTATTTAATGACCGTGGGTGCATTGCTCTGGAAAACCTTACAGAGAATGTGATTCTTACCTCACGCCACTCCAAGAGTCTCTCTCGATGTGTATCCCACCAACGTTCTTCAGTCTCGAGTAGGCTATAACTGAGCATCCCTCTTCTCTCGTCCTCATTTTTCCATTGAGCTTCCATGTCATGTAAGAAAATTTCAGGGTATGCCCCTCTAGAGTAACTTGGTAACTTCTTTCCTCCTAGGTGCTTGAGTGAGTGCACCTTGGTCACTTTTGTTATAGACCCCCTCACTTCCACCCAATTAACTCATAAGTCTCGTGCACCCAATTTTCACATGCCATGCTTGTGGTATCACTCACAGACTGGGCATCCTCAAATTGGATAACTCCTTCTGTAGGGTGAATTATCTTTGAGTCTCTGATGGAGCACACATAAATTCTATCAAGGACCTCTTCTCCCAAAGGTTCAGTGTAAGGCGTCGACTTCCCATCCGTCAAAGGGATGATGACCCATTCTTCCTTGTTCTCAAAATTGATATATCCTTTGTTGAACCTCAGGTCAACATTGTTCTTATAACACCATGGGTGACCAAGTAATCTTTGGGAAATTGTCTTTCAGGTAAGTGCCAAGACTTCAAGTCTCTAGTAAAATTCTCCCCCTAAATGGTAATCATTGCATCCTTTAATGCTCCAATGGGCATTGCCTTAGTTTTTTTGCCATATACATCATATTTGAAGATGGATGCAATGCAAACCCTCCCATTTGATACCAAGCATCCAATGTAAGAACATTGACTTATGCTCCCATGTCAAGAAATATGTTTCTTAGACGCCAACCATCCACAACTACATTTAGTGTGATTTATTTTTCATAGTCAAGGCTATGAGGAGGTAGGTTTGCATTCAATACCTTCCTTTCATGCTCCACTTTGATGCATGGCATCTTCTCCCATAGCCATTCTCCTAGTAAGGGAATAATATTCTCTTACCTTAACATTTTGCCACTTCTTGACCTCATCCAGTCCTTACATGAGCCTCAACATTCCTTCTTTTCTCATGTTGCCTAGAATACTCTTTTAGACACTTTGGATTTATCCTCCGCAAACTCCAAATGACATCCATTATCTCTTGATATATTTATTTCGATGGGTAGGGTCCGGATACTTCCCATGCACTAATTATTCCTTTGAGACTAGAGTCTTTTTCCTTGGTACTTCTTCGGCACACATAACCTTTACTTGTGTTGTCACCAGAATAGGTTCTAACCTTGACTCATGTGCCACTCTAGGAATCCACTATGTGTCAGACTTCTTTATAATCACCATTCCAACGCCCTTTTCCTTCCAATGCTTTGCTAGCTCATATGCTTAAACAACTCAGGGCACTCCTCATACTTATGCTTTTTCCCACACCATGAGTACTATAATAAATCTATACTCTCACACTGTAATGTTCTCAGATCCACAGGTTATAGTAGGTTCCTCATGGGAACTCACTTCTTCCTCCTCCATGGTTACTATGACCACAAAATCCTCTGTGAGAACCTCTTCCACGCACCCCTCCATCTGCACGTCCTTCATAATGGTGATCATCTTCTTTAGAACCACTGGCAAGGTTGGTCTAGCACACACCATGATCAATGGCCTCATGGATCTGGTTAATAAGCCTATAATCCTTAGTATCATGGGTCGTAGAGGTACAGATCTTACAATAGAAAGACACATTCTTCCGAATTACGCACTACAACAAGGGGCATCTACTCACATCATGGTCCCCGTGACAAATTTCACAATCCCATCTTTGTTATGGCGCATCTTGACTTCTAGGGGCAGCTATCCTTGGCATGCCCTCTACTTCACAATCCATGCACCAAAGACCACTATGAGTCTCATGTGTAGATTTTGTAAATAGATTCTCTAAATGTTTGGCCATGGTAGTGATTTGAGCCTCTAGAAAAGGGCTTACACCAATATCAACACTCCTAACTACTTCGATGTAAGGTAACCTCTAGAGCTTTGCGTGGGTTAGTAATTTTTTGGCACAATGCCCTCCTAAATGGAGTGATCAACCCTCCAAAAATCATTGAGCATGTTATGAAGGGTGAATGTCATATGACAATTTTGATAGGAGAGTCTTAAATCGTGCATTATACTCCCGTACACTCTTTTCCATTCCTGCTAGATCCCTTAAAGTGTTGATGCTCTTCTCGTTTGAAATCTAGTATATGGAACTCGATAGGAAGACATTTTTCAATGCGGTGTAGTCTATCACCATCTGATAAGGGTCATACTTCATATACCGGCTATGTGCACATCCTTACAACATTGTTGCAAACTGACTTTCCTTCCACTTTGGGTTAGTGATCCCCTTCGCGCGCCATAGCAATTCACATTTGTGCACATGCTCCGCAACATCCTCTATACCCTGGTAAT
The DNA here is from genome assembly GCA_018340775.1 of Taxus wallichiana var. yunnanensis. Taxonomy (NCBI): domain Eukaryota; kingdom Viridiplantae; phylum Streptophyta; class Pinopsida; order Cupressales; family Taxaceae; genus Taxus; species Taxus wallichiana. Next base: position 44,091,935 of record CM031236.1, read on the forward strand.
TTAGAAAATGTAAAGACATTTCTAAGAACACCTGAGGAGGTGGCTGAGGCCCTTGTCTTCTTGATCCAAATCCTTGGTTTGCTCCAATGTTCCCTCCACTGCATCCATTGGATCCACTAAGTCTTGTGCCTCCGGATCCACCATCTCAACCTCCGGATCCTCCTATAGCTGGTAATGGGCACAAGCGGCCACACCTAGTGTCCCTAATGTCCCACCGACTTGTGTGCCAATGGTCTATGATATTTATCCACTACTGTATGTATCCCGTGCCACTCCCATATGCGTTGCCTAAACCTTGCATAGTTGTACTCTGCCCAAAAATTCCTCCAAACACTAGAATGATATGTGCAGCCATGGACATCCCAAATGAAAAATTATACCTCCTAGGCACCGATCAGTCACTCCCATCAATACCAACTGGGTTATTAATACTCCTTTGATTTGGAAAACTAAGCACCAGGGGTTGGTCACCAGGTGGGTTCAGATGTGCGCCGACTGACTCCCCTTTCTCCATGCAATGAACTCTCATCAAAATTTGAAGGGGTCTCTCTCTTGTACTTGCCAAGATGGGGTAACATAGACTACTCAGGCTCTATGTACTCTATGTGAACTTCAACACCCTCCCACAACGTCTGCCTCCATAGATCCATCACACTTATAACCTCATGTTGTCTAGTCATCTCCCTTTCATGAGCTTCACTATACTTGAGTCATCTCTCCTCCCTTTCCTTTTTATCCATAATGTCCACCATCTTCCTCCACCCTAGCTTCCTCACCTAGTGCTCAGAGTATCTTAGTCGGCCATGGGGAATTCTTCTAAACTCAAAGTAATGACCAAGATCTTCATAGCCAGAGGAATAACACTCAAAAATGACCCTCTAGGCTCCCTCAAAAACTCAAACTCAGCAACTTCTAGGAAAGAATACGTCAAAATGGCATATTCTAAAATGTAACTAGCTAACACTCCCTTCCACCAGTGATCAACAACACGTGTCCAAGTTAGATTTGCATCCTGCAGCCTTTGATAGTCATCTTGGGTCCATACGCATGATCTATAGAACCAACTTGATCTAGATGTGTATGTCAAGATCCATTCATATAGCTCTACTAGGAAGTAGAAAAATAATGTCTCATACAACTCATGGTATAGGTTCTCTTCTACCCATCCATGTGCATTGAACTCAGGTCTAGTGCTGAATATTTGAGAAAACTCATCCTCCATGCTCTTGAACCATGTTTCAACACTTTCTAGAGTCATGCACTCTATCATTACACATCACAAAGATAAAGATGCATGTCATTTCTCACAACTTTGAAAAGAGGTCCCGAAAATGGAACCACTCTCAAAGAACAAGGAAATCCCATGCATGTCGGCCTATCACCTAGCGGGCACTGGGATCTTACCCGAGGCATGCGTGGGAGCTGAGTCCCTCCTTTATGTGAGTTTTGTGAGAATTCATTATTTACAACAAAAATTAAGTGAATATATTGGAAAGGAACCATACATTCATCTTAGAGCTCAAAATATCTTTTAGACCAATGTGTTCATTCATATAAGAAAAGCATTACAAAACATAGATCTGAATCATAATATAAAATAAATGCGAAGGTTTTACACCCACTCATATGAAATGAATATATATAACCGATCCATACAGATGTAAGTAGAACTGGAACCACACATATATTCATATTAAGCATGTTGATAACCACATTACATTAATTGGGGCAATCATAGATCCATATGATAGTGCAGACCAATGTCATGCATCGAACTAGACTTAGGCCCTTCATAGTACAAAGAAAAATTGTTCAAACCCATCCCCTTGATACAACATACTCCTATAGATCCTCTAAACCCAGCCTATGGAGCTCTCATAGTATTCCTACATGGCTTTGCCTCTCTTCAATTCTCACCTCTTCATCTCTCTTTTTTTCTTCTACCAAGTGCTCATATATATAGCCTTATCAAGCACTGTCATGCCTTTCTAAAGTTGTAGATTACTTGCCATGTGTCCAGGTGGTCCTCCATGGGAGCATACTTCTTTAGATGCAAGCTTTCCATCCTTTTCCATAACAAACTTTTGGAATCTTCTATCATAAGGTATATTCCTTCCATGGGCACCAAGTTGCTAGGCTAACACCTTATCCACTTCACATGCACAGTCGGGTCATACTTTCCTTGTGTTCAACCCAATATGCCAAATATGGCTAAGTCCCAAGATCTTTACTCTACTTACGTGCATGCCACTGGTTCTACCAAAACCCTCCTAAAACCCTGTCTTGTGCACTTTCTCCTTGCGCACCCTTCTTCAAATAGGCCTTGTGCACCCACGTGCCTTCTTGTACTTAGCCAATATTTTAGGGGCCCAACAGTACGACGATCTTGGTATAACCCTTGATGAATTTCCTTTGGTACCCCATATGTCCAAGGAATCTACGCAATGTTCTTTAACTAGTAGGCTCCCCCAATCCAACAATAACTATAACTTTGTCAGATCCACCAAAGTAGGCCTTCCTTACATATAATGCTTTCCCAAACGGGTTCCAAATAGAGTAGAAAAACACATTTCTTAATGTTGAGGGATATCCTCAATCGCTGACATCTCTCAAACATCTACCTCAAATTGTCACAATGGCCTTTTACCAGCCCATACACATCCCAATCATCTAGGAAGACTTAAAGAAATTTTTGGATGAAGTCTCAAAATGTTTATACCACGATGCATGAGAACACAATAGGTGCATTCTTTAATCCAAAAGGCATAATCAAGTAGGAAAAAAATCCTCATTCATGGAAAAAGTTGTCTTTCTCTAGTCTTCCTTTGCAATCCTGACTTAGTGATACCATAAGAACCCATCCGTGAAAGAGTAAACCTCGCGCTCGGCTACTCGCTCCAAAATTTCTTGATGAAAGGGGGTTTGGGAAAGAATTGATGACACATATTGCATTCATGTCCCTATAGTACACGTAGATCCTTATTCTTCCATACTTCTTGATACTTATGACCATTGAGCTTATCCATTATGATTCCTCAATGGCCTCAAAATGTTTTGATGTTATCATTTTGTTTATCTCCTCCTTAACCTTTATGCGCAAGTTATAATTCATCTAGTAAGATATCTTCTCGAATCAGATGCAAACCTTCCTTCAACTTGATTCTCATCTCCCCCAAGGAATGGTTGACACCTTTGAGTTCATGGTACCCGCATGAGAGAAAATCCTGGAACTCGCGCAACAGACCAATGATCTTTGAAACCTCTTTCTCTGATAAATAATCCCCAATGATAGGTTCCTTAGGTTCCATCTCTGTCCCAATGTTAACCTTATTTTTTGATCGGGGTTGTCAATCCTAGCCATTAATAATGTCAATCTAGGTTGGTGTCCGAAGGTCAGTATGCATTAAGAGAAGAAGATCTTAGAAAGCAACTCCCTTAAACACAATCCAAACTTGCATAAATTGAAAGCATACATGTGGAAATTTAAATGCACACTTGCAGAGATGTAAACACACTTGCATAAAGGAAATCACATTTGCAATAATAAAACACACTTGCATAAATTAAAAATTTTGAATTGAAATAAGCAAAATTAAATTAAACACCCGCAGTTTACAATGATCAACGTTACAATACAACGAGAAGAGCAACAAAACAAGATGATAATTATAGAAAAATAAATAAACACATTATTACAAAATATAAACACAAATATACAGATCCATCTTCCTTAGAAGAGGATTTAAACCATGCTTCGAGATCTTAACTCAAAACTGCAAAATATTAGAGAGAAAAGAACATATTCATTTCTTGGTAGTAAAACATTACATATCTGAGTGTGGAAGGTTGCATTTATAATTTATGCGTCCAACCAACTCCTTATTTTGGGAGATACAATATTATCTTATCTTTATTCTAATCCTAACAACTAAGATCTCCATCTCCACAAAATATGGAGAGAGATATATTATTGGAGTCAAAGTCTTATCTCACTTATTTTAGGAAGATTTGCTCCCAAATATTCTCCTTTCTTTTCGGTAATAAGAATCATAATGATTTTATTCTTCTACATTATTGGAATGAGGATTTTTCTCAAAATATGATTTTGACCAAATACCTTTCTTAGATTTCCATTTGACTTTGTTGTTTTGATTTGTGGAACTTTTGACACTTATGCGATATGCTTTTTCCTTGACCGTAATTCAATAAAAGTTAGATATATCTTCATTGGTAAATCATATTGGAAATCTGAATGAGGTTTTTATTAAACATATTGCTATGAACAAAAACCTCTATCATATTTTTTTTGTTTCTCGTTGACGAACTTTTAGCGCTCATTTGATACACTTTTCCTCGATCGCAGCTCATTAAAAGTTAGATCTATCTTCATGGGTAAAACCTATTGCAAATATGAATGAGGTTTTTGTTAAACACATTACTATGAAAAAAACCCTCTCTCGAGTTTCGTTTGACTTTTTGTTTCTTTTTATGGAACTTTTAGCGCTCTTCGATACATTTTTCCTTAGATTATAGATCACTAAACATTATATATCTCTTCATTTGTAAAACCTGTAACAAATATGAATGAGGTTTTTGTTGAATGCATTTCTATGAACAAGAACTTCTCTCATATTTTCCATTTGAATTTTCCATTTCTATTTATAGAACTTTTAGTGCTCATCGGATAAATTTTTTCCTCGGACTACAGCTCACTAAAAGTTAGATTTCTCTTCATTGGTAAAACCTATAGCAAATCTGAATGAGGTTTATGTTAAAAACATTTCTATGAACAAAAACCTCTCTCATATTTTCCATTTGACTCTCTGATTATTCACAGTCCCCATTTGATGTAAGTTCGGAACTAAATCTATGAGTTCTAGAACTAACTCTGTGAGTTTTGGAACTAACTCGTGAGTTTCGGAACTAACTATGCAAGTTTTAGAACTAACTCTATGAGTTTCAGAACTAAATCTACGAGTTCAAGCTAACTTAAAATAACTATAACTTTTTGCATACGATCTCGATTGAGATGATTTATGTTTTGAACTTGCATAATTTTTTGAGAGGAATCTGAATATGAAATCAAATTTGATTTTAGATATACCATCCATGATCAATTCCACTTTTCTCAATACTAGCATTATCTTTCCTTTATAGCTTGCATACACAAGACTTTTCATCTTTTCCTAAATAATCAATAGGATTAGTCAACTAAGTAGATAACAAAATATTTCTAAAGAATGAACAAGATATATATATATATATATATATATATATATATATATATATATATATATATATATATATATATATATATATATATATATATATATATATATATATCTTATATTCTATTTTAAGCAAACTATAAGTTCCTACATTACATTTAAATACAATTTCAAAGGTAGCTTGGAAGGACAAAATAATGGTAATTTATGGCCAATTTATGGCCTCATCATTGCCCCACACTTAATATTATGCATGTCCTCATGCATTATATTATTATATCCTCTTCTTAGAGTCTTCTCCACATTGAGCTTATGCATGTATGCATTCCATATATAGTTCAAAGATAGGTTCTTGTGGATCTCCTTCTGTTGTTTTTAATTTCCTTTCTTTTACAACAGGTTCTTGTGTGGATCTCCTTCTGTTGTTTTTTATTTTCTTTCTTGTACAATAGGTTCTTGTGTGGATCTCCTTCTGCTATTTTTTATTTTCTTTCTTGTACAATAGGTTCTTATGTGGATCTCCTTCTTACATTGTTTTTATTTTCTTTCTTGTGTAGCAGGTTCTTGTGTGGATATCCTTTTGTTGTTTTTTATTTTTCTTTCTTATACAACAAGTTCTTGTGTGGATATCCTTTTTTCTTTTGATCTCATTTCTTTTGCAACAAGTTCTTGTGTGGAGCTCTTTCTACTGATTTTGATCTCCTTTCTTTTACAACAGGTTCTTGTGTGGATATCCTTCTGCTACTTTTGATTTTGTTTCTTCTACAATAGGTTCTTGTGTAGATATCTTTTTGTTATTTTTTAGTTTCTTTCTTGTATAACAAGTTGTTGTGTGGATCTCCTTCTGTTGTTTTTTATTTTGTTTCTTGTATAGCAAATTATTGTGTGGATCTTCTTCTACTGCTTTTTTGGTATCCTTTCTTTTACAATGATTCTTGTGTGGAGCTCCTTCGATACTTTTGATCTCCTTTATTTTACAATAGGTTCTTGTGTGGATATCCTTCTGTTGTTTTTTATTTTCTTTCTTTTACAGTAGGTTCTTGTGTGGATATCCTTATGATGCTTTTGATTTTCTTTCTTTTATAGTAGGTTCTTGTGTGGATCTCCTTCTATTGCTTTTGATTTTATTTCTTTTACAACGGTTCTTATGTGGATATCCTTCTACTACTTTTGATTTCCTTTCTTGTACATCAGGTTCTTGTGTGGATATCCTTCTGTTGTGTCTCATATCTAAAATCAAAATGCATACCTCGTGCTTCTCCTTATCTCCCACACTTAAGCTCATGCATGTTGTTTATTCATGGCTGCCCATAAATTAGACTCTAAAATTTTGATTGCAAAGAGGTGCACATATTTTTCATATAAGTAGGGGAGATATGAATTTTATCTTGCCTTCCTTGGAGATCTTAAAATTGGATCTAGTTGTAATAAAAACTTACAAGAAAACTTAAAAATAAAATAGTAGAACAAAATAACTTGATCATACATCTAGTTATCCTTATCATCCTATTGTTAACATGGTCAAATAGTGTCGAGAAGAAAGCCACCAAGTAACAATTGATTTCTTTTGAAGAAGATTCATCTTTTGTTTTTTGTCTTTAATTGGCTAGCAAGTTGGTTTTCCAATCAAATAAAAAAATTTCTTTTTTTTCCTTTGATTGGCCAGCAAGTTGGTTTTCCAATCAAAGTTTTTTTATTTTTATTTTTTCCTTTGATTGGCCAACAAGCTAATTTTCCAATCAAAGTTATTTTTTTCTTTAATTGGCCAACAAGCTAGTTTTTCAATCAAAACTTTTTTATTTTTTTAATTTTTTTAATTTTTAATTTTTTTTGCTGAAATGATAGCATGAGAAGGATTAGAGAAAATTTTTATCCATCATCAAAGTATAACTTGTGTAAAATAGGAAGAAATTTCTTATATCTCATAAAAACCTTTTTGCATACTTGGTAATTATAAGAATATTTCCAAAAATTGTGTAGACAATTTCTAGGTCTTCAAAGCCCAACTTGAATTGGAATCACCATAGTAATCTTCAAAGCCCAAACTAGTGATCTTAGGAGATGAATTGTGTTATGTATTTGTGGGTCCCTTCAAACGATCCTTGGTTGATATTGTTGGTGCGTAAAAATCTACATGATGGTACCAAGAACAACTTTGGAAATTCATGTAGATGTTAGCATGAAAAAGAATATTTTCCTTGATATTCACAATAATTACTTCTTCATGTTATACAAGCATATACAAAAATGAAGAAATTGAAAGATATGAAAACAAATTTTTCTAATGGATATGGTTCAGGATTGAATTTTATTATGGGATGAAAAACTAATTTGGATGGGTGGATTTATTATGAGTGAGTTTTTATTTTAGCTCTAATGAAATCCTTGAATATGGATGGAGTTAATTAGAAATGCTACCACTTCATTATTACAAACTAGATAAGTTATTTTTTGACTAAGGTTATGTGTAATAAGATCACTGAGCTATTAGTTGATACAAGGGGAAATGGTGGTGGTTATCAAGAATGGCATATGATATTTCATCAACTGGATCTACTTCTAGATTCAATATCATATTCTACCATTTCCAGATCTAAATTCTTTGTTCATACCATTATACCTTCTTGATCAAACATCACAGTCATTTTCTTATACACAGAGTTAGTTTTGGGGGATAAATATTTACAATCTAATATTCCTAATTACAGAAATGAAATTTTAATCTATTTACAGGAAATAAAAGTCTAAACAAACTACTTACCAAATACTTCCTGTCACAGAATTTGCTAAAAGGTATTGTAATGTTACTAGAATATTCTTTTAGAGAACTATTAATCTCATAATAACACTATGTTCCCTAACAACGGTGTAAAAATTATGAGGGTCGTCAATCCTTGCCATTAATAATGTCAATCCAGGTTGGTATCCGAAGGTTGTATGCATTAAAAGAAGAATATCTTGGAAAGCAGCTCCCTTAAACACAATCCAAAATTGCATAAATTGAAAGCACACATGCGGAAATTTAAATGCACACTTTCAAAATGTAAACACACTTTCATAAATGAAATCACATTTATAGGAATAAAACAAACTTGCATAAATTGAAATTGCTGAATTGGAAATAAGAAAAATTAAATGAAACACCTGCAGGTTTACAATAGACTGAATGTTACAATACAAAGAGAAGAACAACACAACAAGATGATAATTACAGAAAAATAAATAAACAAAAATATTAAAAAATAAAATCACAAATATATACATCCATCTTCCTTAAAAGGAGTGGCCAGCTCATTCCTTAGAAGAGGATTTAAACTATGCTTCAAGATCTTAACTCAAAACTACAAAATATTAGAGAGAAAAGAATAGATTCATTTCTTGGTAGTAAAACATTACTTTTTTTTTTTTTTTTTGGATTGAGGGTAAATTGAGGGTGTTTGAAAGGACCCACATCCTTGTACAATTGAAGATTTTTCTTGAGAGGAACCACAACTTGGTTACAATGAAGGGGACCACTATTTAGGAACCCAATTGGAGCAACCATGAAGCCATCTTGAAGATGCAAAGTGACCAAGAAAAATGGCCGCATGAGTGGGACAAATATCATTGAATGGAATGAGATGAATAGCCACCAGCGTCGAGTAGTAGAGGAGAAGCCACCAGATCACCAAAGCAAGTGGAAAAACCACCAAAGGTGTGATGAGTGAGAGCATCAATAGTGAGCAAAGCGACCACCAAAGATCGCTGAGCGAGATGAGAAGCAAGCGTCGATAGTGAGAGGAGCAACCACCAGTGTTAGTAGTGAGAGGAAAGCCACCAGGCGTCAAGAATGAGGAGTAACCACCGGTGTCGGCATGAGTGAGTAGAGAAGCGCCTCCCGGTGACAAAACCACCTTTGAGGAGGATCATGTCTCGGGGATTTGAACTGGGTGGGCAAGTGGGCAAGCACACAACCATGTGACTTGACCACACCACTCCCACCCCATCGGAAGTAGTAAAACATTATATATCTGAGTGTGGAAGGTTGCATTTATAATTTATGCATCCAACCAACTCCTTATTTTAGGAGATACAATCTGATCTTATCTTTATTCTAATCCTAACAACTAAGATCTCCATCTCCACAAAATATGGAGAGAGATATATTATTGGAGTCAAAGTCTTATCTCACTTATTTTAGGAAGACTTGCTCCCAAACTTTCAAGAATAAGAATCATAATGATTTTATTCTTATACATTATTGGAAGGAGGGGTTTTCTTAAAATATGATTTTTACCAAATACCTTTCTCAGATTTTCCATTTGATTTTGTTGTTTTTTACTATGGAACTTTTGATGCTTGTCTAATACGTTTTTTCCTCGGACTATAGTTCACTAAAATTTAGATCTATCTTCATTGGTAAAGCCTATTGAAAATATGAATGATTTTTTTTAAACACATTTCTATGAACAAAAACCTCTCTCATATTTTCCATTTGACTTTTCTATTTCTGTTCATGGAACTTTTAGCGCTCATCTGATACATTTTTCTTCGGACTGCAACTCACTAAAAGTTAGATTTATCTTCATTGGTAAAACCTATTGAAAATATGAATGATTTTTTTGTTAAATACATTGCTATTAACAAAAACCTCTCTCAAATTTTCCATTTGACTTTTCGTTTCATTATGGAACTTTTAGCACTCGTCTGATACACTTTTCCTTGGACTGCAGCTCACTAAAATTTAAATCTCTCTTCATTGGTAAAACTTGTAACAAATCTGAATGAGGTTTTTGTTAAATATATTTCTATGAACAAAAATATCTCTTAGATTTTCCATTTGACTTTTTCTATTTCTGTTTATGGAACTTTAGTGCTCGTCGAATACACTTTTTCCTCAGACTGCAACTCACTAAAAGTTAGATTTATCTTCATTGGTAAAAAATGTAGCAAATTTGAATGAGTTTTATGTTAAACACATTTCTATGAACAAAAACCTCTCTCATATTTTCCATTTTACTCTCTGATTATTCATAGTCCCCATTTGATGCAAGTTCCAGAACTAAATCTGCGAATTCGAACTAACTCTGCAAGTTTCGAACTAACTCTATGAGTTCCGAACTAAATATGTGAGTTCCAGAGCTAACTTAAAATAGATATAAATTTTACATACGATCTTAGATTGAGATGATTCTTTTTTTGAACTTTCATAATGTTTCGAGAGGAATCTGAATATAAAATCAATTTTGAGTATAGATATACCATACATGATCAATTCCACATTTCCCAATACTAGCATTATCTTTCCTTCATGGTTTGTATACACAAGACTTTGCATCTTTTCTCAAATAATGAATAGGACCAGTCAACAAAATAGATAAGAGAATATTTCTAAATAATGAACAAGATATATATCTTATATTCTATCTTAAGCAAACTATAAGTTCCTAGATTAGATTTAAATCCACTTTCAAAGGCAACTTGGAAGGACAAAATATTGGTAATTTATGGCCTCATCATTTGTCTTTGAGGTATCATGGTAGGCACATGCTCATTCATTAACACTATCCATGACTTCACGCATACCTTCGAATGGTTTACATCCAAACTTTCCATTTCCTCGCCATCTACTACATAGACCATTTTTCCTTTTTCCTTTCCCATACATGTGTGCTCAAACTATATTTATTTTGATTCCTCTTCATCAAAACACATCTCTAAACTAGGTTCAATATGCAACTCTAGTATCCTATCTTCCTCCATGATGTTATCTCCCATTGTAAGGTGCTTGAAAACTTGCAATGTCTTATCCATTGATGGCTTGGTACTTCAATAATTAAATGCTCTAATGAGATCAGTCGTTAATGCCTGCTAATTCCCTGTATGATGGCGTGTCTCTGAGTGGATATACCATGCGTGTGCACAACCTTGTAAAGTGGAATACAATTTATGCACCCATAATGAAGGTGGTAAAGCTTTTGTGCTTCCCATCCAGGCCTTCTCACAAGCTTGGATATGGAACAAGGTGAGTTCTTTGCCATGGTAGTCTTTGATAACAGTGGGCATGTTGCTTCTATAGAACCTTACAGAAAATGTGACTCTTACCTCGTGCCACTTTAGGAGACTCTCACGATGTGTTTCCCACCAATGTGTTGCATTCTGAGTAAGTTATAACTGAGCATTCCCCTTCTCTCTTCCTCATTATTCCACTGAGCCTCCATTTCTCACAAGAAAACTTCAGGGTATGCTCCTCCAGAGTAACTTGATAACTTCTTCCCTCCCAAGCACTTGATTGAGTGCACTTTTATCACCCTTATTACAAATCCTCTCAATTGTTTCCCAACCAGCTCATAAGTCTTTTGCATCTAATTTTCAAATGTTATACTAGTTTTATCACTCATCAATGAGCATATTCAAATTAGATGAATCCTTCGTAGGATTAATTACCTCGGGATCTCGATGGAGCATACATAGATTCTATCAAGTAATTCTTCTCCCAAGGGCTTAGTATAGGGCACTGATTTCCCATATGTTAAAGGGATAATCACCCTTTCTTCCTTATTTTCAAAACTGATATACCCCTTATTCTAAACCATAGGTCGGCATTATTCTTATAATACCATGAGTGCCTAAGTAATGTTGGGAAATTATCTTCCTCGGTGAGCACCAAGACTTCAAAGTTCCTAGTGAACTTGGCCCCTTAAATAGTGATAACTGCATCTTTCAAGACTCCAATGGGCATTGCCTTTGTCTTGTTCTCCCTATACAACACATTCAAAGATGACTGTAATGTGGGTCTTCTCATTTGATGTCATGCATTCAATGTAAGAACATTGACCTCCGCTCCCATGTCGGTGAGGATATTTCTTAGAAGCTACCCATCAACAACTACATTTAATGTAATTTCTTTATCATATTCAAGGCTATGAGGAGGAAGGTTTACATGTAAAACTTGTCTTTTGCGCTCTTATCTATTGTGTGGAACCTTCTTCCGTAGCCATTTTCCTAGAAAGGTAATAATATACTCTTTCCTTAACAATTTACATACTTCAGGTGACCTCATCCAAATCCTTCTCATGAGCCTCAACATTCTTCCTTTTCTCTAACTCGCCTTGACTATTCCTTTATACATTGGACCCCCCCTTGCAAACTCTGAATCACATCCATAGTCTCTTGATACACTTCCTTCTAACGAGTAGGGTATGGATACTTCCCATGTACCAATTCTTCCCTAATAAGCATTTTATGTATTGGCATCTCCTCGGCACGTGCGGCCTCCGCTCACATCATCACTAGTATAGGTTCTAATCCTAACTCACGCACCACTCTCGGCATCCACTATGGGTTGGCATTATTTAAAATCACCATCCTAGTGCCTTTTTCTTTTTAGTGTTGTTAGATCATGTGATTAAACAACCCTCCTCGTACTTATGTTTCTTTCTACACCATGAGCACTACAATAGATCAGGACACTCACGCTTATAATGCTCTATAGACCCAAAGTTATAATAGGTTCCTCACGGGAACTCACTTCTTCTTTTGTGGCTACTATGACCACAAAATCCTCTGTGAAAACCTCTTCCACGTGCTCGTCCATCTACCTTCCCTTTATAGTGACAATAATCATCCTTGGAACTACTTATAAGGATGTTTTGGCACACATCAAGATCAATAGCATCATAAATCTAGTCAATCATTCTGAAATCCTTGGTATCATGTGTCATAGAGGTATAGATCTTACAGTAATAGGACACATTCTTACAAATCATGTGTTGCGGTAGAGGACATCTACTTGTGTCATGGTCCTCATGGAAAATATCACAGTCTATCACCATTGCACGTACCTATTTCCAAGGGAAACTATCCTTTACATGCCCTTCCACTTCACAGTCTATGCACCAAAGCCCACTACGAACCTCGTGTGTTGAATTTGTAGACAACTCCAACTTCTTGTCCATTGTAGCAATTTGAGCCTCCAAAAAAGGGCTAACACTAGTATCAACACTCCCAATAGCCTCAGTGTGCAAGGAAGCTTCCAAGGCCTCACGCGGGTCATGAAAGTCTTGTGTGATAGTTCCCTTCTAAACGATGTTATCAATCCTCCAAAAAACCATTAAGCATGTTGAGAAGGGTGAATGTCATAGGATAGTTTTGACAAGAGAGTCTTGAACCGCACATCTTATTCCCACACATTCTCTACCATTCCTTACTAGATTTCCTTCAGAGCATTGATTCTCTTTTGCTCAAATTCAGGGATATGGAATTCTGCTAGGAAGGTATTCTTCAACGTTGTGTAATCTACCATCATTTGATGCGGGTCATACTTTCTATACCTCTGTGTGTGCGCGCCATTGCAACGTCATTGCAAATTGACTTGATTTTCACTCGGGGTAGTGATTCCCTTTGTACACCATATCAATTCACCTTTATGCACATGTTCTACAACATCATATACCCTTATAGTCTGGTAAGTGTAAAGACATCTCAAAAAATACTTGTGGAGGTGGCTGAGGCCCTTGTCCACCCGACCTGACCCTTTATTTCCTCCCGTGTTTCCTCCACCACCAAATCCACCAATTCCTTTTCCTCCTGACCCACTAGATCCTCTAGATCCACTAGGTCCACCAATTCCTCCAGCCTCTATACCACCAGATCCACCTCCTGTAGCTAGGAAATGGCCTAAATTGGTCACGCCTAGTGTTCCCAACGTCCCACTGAACTGTGCACTGATGGTTTATGATATTGTCCCGCTGAAATTTTTGTGTCCCACACTTTGCTTCTGATGTGACACCCAAACCTTGTGTATTTTCACCTTGTCTAAAAATTCCTCCAAATACGGGAATGGTTTGCGCAACCATGGATGTCCCAAATGAGAAATTATATCTCCTAGACACAGATTGGTTACTCCCACTGATACCAACTAGATTAACAATACTTTTCCTTTGATCTAGAAATCCAAGCACCAATGGTTGGTCACCGTGGGTTTAGATGTGCACCGATGGATATTTTTCTCCATGTGAAGAAATATCATCACAAGCTGAAGGGTCTTCTCTCCCACGCTTGCTAAGACGGGGTAGCATAAACTGCTCATTTTCCACATCCTCTGCATGAACCTAAACTCCTTCCCATAATGTGAGCCTCCATAGATCCATCATACCCTGTAACCTTGCTTTTTCTAGCCATCTCCCTTTCACGAGATTCACTATACTTAAGTCATCTCTCTTAACTTTTCTTTTCAGCTTCTGATGTTTGTCATCTTTCACCACCCTAGCTTCCTCTCCCAAAGACTCAAAGAAGCTTATCCAACTATAGGGAATGCCTCTAAACTTAGGGTGATGATCAAGATCTTCATAGTCAAAGGGATAACACGTAAAAATGATCCTCTGGGCTCCTCGAAACTCAAACTCGGTAATCTCTAGGCAAGAATACGTAGAAATGACATATTCTAGAGTATAACTAGTCATCACTCCTTTACACCGGTGATCGATAAGCATGCATCCAAGTCATATCTACATATTATAGCCACCGGTAATCATCTTGGGTCCATTCGCGTGATCTACAATACCGGATCTACCGGTCTTTGAATCTTTGACAAAACTCATCCTCCATGCTCTTGAACCATGCTTCAACACTTTCCAAGGTCAGACATTTTGTCATCACGCATCACAGGGACCAAGATATATGCCATTTCTCACAACTTTGAAAAGAGGTCCCGATAATGGAACCAAGATGTAGTCATATTTATACCCTTAGAACAACAGTCTAATCTAATGCGCGTCGGCCTATCACCTAGCGGGTTATGGGTGCTCACCTAAGGCATGCATGGGTGTTGAGCCCCTCCTTTATATGATTTGTATGAGAATACATCATTTATGACATATTTAGATGCATGAAGGAAAAGAAATATGCATTCATTTTGAGAACTTAGGATGAGCTATTCTACTAATGCATCCATTCAGATAACAAAAGAGAAGTATCAAACAAAATACATAATTGATTCATAACACAAAGGAAATGCACTAGGGTTTATGCTCATGAACAACATGTATTCTTTGGAATAGAACTTTATATTCATGTTAACCAATTCAATAACCAAATTACATTCATTAAGAACATAACAGACCAATGTAACAATGTAGATCAGAGTCATGCATTAGGAACCTAACCTATGCTTTCCACACTACAAAAAACCATTACAAACCCATCCCTCTAAATATTCCATCACTCCTACAGTTCTCATAATCCTAATCTAAAGGATATTTCATTATTCCTGCAGAGCTTCGCCTATCTAGCATTATATGATTCCATTTTTGGTGTGTGTCTCTTCTACCCAAGCACCTCTATATATAGCTTTAGTCTCCACTGCTATGCCTTCCTGAGATAACAAATCAGTTGCCAAATGTCCATGTGGACCTCTAATGGATCATGCTTCCTTTGATCCGAGCTCTCCACTCTTTTCAATGATGTATTTCTATATCCTTACATTGCATGCATGGAATATTCCTTTCTTGACCATGCAAATGCTAAGTGGCACCTTATCCACTCTACATGCTATATAAGTCACGCTTATCTCATGTGCTTTGCCCTAGAATGTCAAATGTGTCTAAGTCACAAAACTCATTTTTGCCTTACGTGTGTGCCTTGGGTTCTGCTAAACCCTTCTAAAACCATGTCATGTGTACCTTCACCCCACGTGCCCTTCTTTAAATAGGTCTCGTGTGCCCACACACCTTCTTGTAGTTAGCCAATATTCGAGAGGCCCAACAGAACCACATATTATTGAGTAATTTTTTAATAAAATAAATTTAAAAATTGGATTCCATGACACGTCCAAATATCCTAGAGTTTGTTTTTCAAATAGTTTTTCTTTTTTGTATGCAAACATTATACTTCGATAGATGTCTATACCCTAAACTAAAACTCCCATTTTTACAAGGGCTTCAAGTATGTAAAAAAATGGTGGAGACTAGCTTTACACCGACTTCATCGAACTTGTGAAAAACTTATAATTTCATTGAACCTTATTCTCATATAACATGAACTCCAACTTTATCCATTATTTTTACATGGGAAGTTTTTGATGTCATTTTGTATTATATATACTTAACATAAAATTAATCTAGATAATTATTCATCAATTTAAATATGTTAAAATGATGATTAAGACATTAGGTTACAAGAAAAATAAATGTGGGTTCCTTTTTCAGATTGGCTCAAAATAGATTTCTCAAGATGAAATATGGGTATTTGCACTACTTTCATATGTGATATAATTTCATGAAAATAATGATCATCCCATGTCGATTAAAATCAATATCGTGGTATTCTAAAACTCCCTAGATACTTAGAATGAGCACAAGTTCAACCAAGGTGAAAAATCCCTTAATGCTAAAATGTAAAACTCAAAAATACTTCTAATCATAACAAGGAAGTAAAGAAAAATCCACCTAGGGCACAATTCCGCACACGTGCGTGTACATGCACACGCACATGCACACACACTCTCTCTCTCTCTCTCTCTCTCTCTCTCTCTCTCTCTCTCTCTCTCTCTCTCTCTCACACACACACACACACACACACACACACACACACACACACACCTAGAACTACATTAGGTCTGAAATGTAGTGCACTTACACAATGAACCACCAACGTTATGGAACTCTATAGAACCCAATTTTTTTACATCACACAAAAACTTGTCTTCAATGTAGAAACTTAGGGATACAATCCATTGTAATGGGGAAGCTAATAAATTATACCAATTGGTTCTTTTCTTCTCATACCTACACTCATCTAGAAACAAAGAAAATACATCCACATGACCACCTCAAATTTAATTACATTTTAGATTATAAATTTTAGAGCTTCCTCAAGATATCCAAGATGGCTAAAAAGGTTAACCATGCATAAAAAATGATTCATTGTGGGTGTAAATCAATTAAAAATGGTCATGCCATTGAAGTATTCATAGTCCTCATCCACTCAACTTGCATGGTTACATGCACATAAACACAATAAAAGTATATATTGTCAAGGTGTATTTTAGAGTGCTTCATAAATTCAAAGAGTTTGAAATCATCCTTGCAAAACCACTTTGTGAATATAATGTAACCGTTTGATTCTTTGACCGTAAAAATCCTTGAGGAATTTAGTTAAACATTTAATTTTCCTTATGTATGCTTCCTTATTTTAGATATATGTCCATTACAACATTTCTAACTATTAAATATGAAAAAATGCACTTTCAAATGTTTTCTAGTGAATCTCAATAATAGGTTTCCAAGTGGCATTGAAGTCAAAGTAAATTGTATAACACACATCTTTCCAATTATTCATTAAACAGACAATTCCAATTCTAATTTCAATGTCAAACACACAACATGATACAAATAGGGTGGGTTGAAGTATGCACTTATCATTCTCTTTTCAATACAAAACCCCTTACAAACCTTCTACATATATGTAGCTCTTGCAAAACCGATACTCCCCTTTAGAAGGAAATTACAATTTTTCCAACATAAAAGAGAGGAAATACAAAAGGATTCTCACCTAGTGTTGAGATAGTAGATTTATTTACATTTTACAACAATACACATGCCTTTAGTATGCTTCCACATTGTACATATATTTCTACTTGAGACCTTTTCTTATCTCAAAATGAAAATATGAAAAGTTGTTAGAGATTCAAAAGCACTGAGAGTGGGGGTGAATCAATGCAAATTAAATTTTCACCTTACAAATGTTGATTCAATTTCTTAATAAGTGCAACAATAGATCATAAGCATTAAAATAAGCACATGCAAGATAGAAGAACATTGAACACATAATTTATAGTGGGAAACCCTTTTGGGAGAAAACCCCGCTCAAAACCACGACTTTGTTAGGAACACAAATCCCAAATATTACACTTTGGTTTGTGTTGAACACCCACTCAACCTGTGAAGCACCCACTTCATAACTTCAAGGACCCACTCGAAGATTTTTTTGAGCACCCACTCAGCGAATTTAGCAAACACCAAATTGCAAGGAGAACCAACCCCTAATTTAATCATCTACAACTGATATTTTGTAGGAACCTACCCACAAGGAGGTTGTAACCCCCGAGAATGATAAGCTACAACTTAGACTTGATTTACATACAATTTTTGATCATCTAGTTACAAAAATTTCTTACACAATGGATTATGATCACTTTTCTCGTATATATCTTTGTTCTTTCTGTAATTCTTCTCTTACTGCTCATCTAATTCTATCTCTCTTGCACATTCAATCTGCTTCTTTGATGTTCTTCTCATATGATTCTTCAATACTTCATTTGTCTACTCTCCTCTTTCCTTTCTCTTTTCTTTTTATCACTCTTTCTCAGCTCGATTGCATCGTCTTCTCACTTGAGAAACTTCCTTCTATTGCTCATTCAACTCTTGTGCATTATTTCATTTCGATCCACTCTAAAAAATTCTTAGATTCATCTCTATATTTCCCATTGACCCATTTCAATCTCTTCGATTATAGATTTGTGCACCCTTTCCTACTTTTTCACATGAAAATCTTGTTCACTATATGAATACAACAGATTCCATATTTTTGTCTTTCTTTATTCGGATTGATTTCACATTTTTCTATGAAATCACTAGAAAATATTTATTAGTCAATAGCTAAAAATATATTTCTCATCTTTCTATGATTTCTATCGTGATCAAGATGAGCAAGCTGTTTTTAATCTTTGATATTTAATTTTTCCTTGAAATCAAGAATCCCATAGAGAACTGTAACTGTATTTCCATAAATTCAATGAGCATTAAATGTACATAGCCATAGCTGTATATTTCTTCATTCTTCATGGAGCTCAATTCGTATGCTCAACCGCAATCACTAGAAAATTGAATCACCATCGATTTTGGAGAAAAAAATCTCACTTGTCCATGTTTAACTCCATTTGATTTTCCTCAAGCCTTGTCCAGTTCATATTTTCTCAATCCATGGCTTTTATAAGCTTCTTTGAAATTTTATTTGTATCACAATATTTTTCTTGTATATGCGGATTTTCTCCTTTCTTCGTGGATTTTTAGTCATTTGCAACTTTTCTTTACTTCTCACAAATTTTACCATGTTATGTGTCTTACCACCTTATTCATTTCCTTCCCACGACTTTTTCCCATGTCCATGGATATTTTATTTTATGTGTGAATTCGATAGTTTCCTATAGATATCTCCATTTCTTTGCGCCTTTTAAAGTTCTCCACATATTTTATAGTTCTTTGTGGATTCCTCTCGAACTTATCTTACTTCCTCGGTTTTACCATCACCCATCCTTGGTTGTGTGAATCTTCCTTCAAATTAGTGGATTCATATTTCTTATCCATAGCTCGTATTTTGGCTTCTTTTTTCTTTGTGGCTTCATTCCTTTACTCGTGGCCTTCACTAAGCATCTGCAACTTCTTCAAGATTTTTACGGCCTCCCGCAGAATTTGGTGGTTATTTCCTTATGTTTTCGGCTTGTACAAAAACTAATTAAGTCCCTTAGAACTTATCCTTGATCATCCTAAAGCCTCTATGAGCTGACACTACCAATCAACCTTCATCTTTCTTACTTTCTCACTTTACCAATTAATCCTTTTTGCCATCAATGCCACTTGACATCAAATACTTTTGCCATCAATATAAATTGACATCAATGACAACACATATGACAAATGACAAAGGTCCAACAAACTCCCACTTTGTTATTAATGGAAACACCACAACACTTCAATACCACAGAAACCTACAAATTTTTGATGGAAAAATATACTTGCATACCTGGTTTCTAAAAACACTTTGTAACTCTCCCTTGGTGGATTTTTGTTTTCAGCTTCTCTCCCCTTTTGTTATTACTAGTTGGTTTCTGACTTGAGATTTTCTCCCCCTTTGACAATAATGAAAAAGGGATATCTATGCCACCTAAAGATGAAAATGTAGGAAATAAACATAATGTGGGTTCCTACCTCAAGAAGCTCCCCCTTTGCACATGCTTCTGATCCATATGTCCTGATTTTCTTGAGGTAAAGCTCCCCTGAGATGATGCATACTTTGATAAAATTGAGCTAGAAAACTAGCTCCCCTATCACAAATATTGTTTGACACTGTTTAGGAGTTGATATTACATGAGAATGTTTCCTCACCTTGTCTTTACATCTTCTAGTTATTGGTGGGATCAGGAATGTGACCCCCAATTCATTCCTTAAGTGCTCAAAAGTATCCTTTGGTAGTGGCTTGGTCATAATATTTGCAAGTTATTCTTTTGTGCTCACATATTCTAGACTGATTTTCTTGTCATTCACTTGTTCCCTCAAGAAATGATATCTAATTGGAATATGTTTGGTCTTTGAGTGGAACACAGGGTTCTTAGAGACACTTATTGCACTTGTGCTATCACAAAACAAGGGAATTGGACTATTATATTTTACCTTGTAATCCTCCAATGTCTACTTCATCCAAAAACTTGAGTGTAGCACATTGTGGCAGCTATATATTCTACTTCACATGTTGAGAGTGCCACTGATGATTTCTTCTTTCTTAGCCAAGAGACTAAACAATTTCCAACAAAGAATGCTCCACTACTTGGTACTCTTCCTGTCATCAACACTTCCTACCCAATCAACATTTGTATAAGCTCTTATGCTGAAGTCATTACTTTTGGGGTACCAAAGTCCATATTCAAGTGTTCCCATGAGGTATCTCAAAATTCTCTTGACCACCTTGAAGTGTGTCTCCCTTGGATCTTCTTGAAATCTTCTAACTAGACCCACCACTTGCATAATGTCATGTCTTGATGTTGTGGAGTAAAGTAGACTTCTTATCATCGATCTATATAGAGTTTTGTCTACTTTTGGTGAGTTGTCTTCTCTGCTCAGCTTGCATCCAATTTCCATTGGTGTTCCTATAGGTATGTAATCTTCCATCCTGAACCTTTTCAACATTTATTTAATATACTTGGTTTGGGATATGAAGATACCTTGATCTGATTGATTGATTTGTAAGCCCAAAAAGAAAGAAAGGTCTCCTAGCATGGACATTTCAAATTATTATTTCATTATATCAGCAAATTCATATGTCATTTTTTCATAATCTCCTCCAAAAATGATATCATCCACATACACAATGACTATAAGTAGATGATCTCCTTCTTCCTTGATGTAGATATTACTGTCAGCAACACCTTTTTTAAACATTTATCTCGTGAGGTATGAATCCAATCGGTTGTACCAAGCTCTAGGGGCTTGTTTCATTCCATATAAATCCTTTTCTATCTTGCACATAGTCTTTATCTTCATTTAGTGAAAATATGTCAGGTTGTTCAATATATACCTCTTCATTCAGAAAACCATTAAGGAAGGTTGATTTCACATCCATCTAGAACACTCTAGATTTTCTTGTAAGTCGTGTAAGTCGGAAAAGTCTTATTGCTTCCATCCTTACCACTTTGGTACATATTTTTCATCGAATTCAATCCCTTACATTTGTGCATATCCTTTTCATACAAGTCTGGCCTTGTTTCTTGTTACTTATCCTTTCTCATTCAACTTATTTTTGAAAACCCATTTAGTTCTAATCACATTTTTTCTCGTGATCTTGGTACTACATCCTAGATTTCATTCTTTTCAATCTGATCAAGTTCTTCATTCATTGGACTCACCTAATGTTGATCCTTACTCACTTCTGCAATGATTTTGGGTTTTATCATGGATAGGAGTGTTATATATTCATGGTTTTTTTGTTGTGTTAATTTTCTTCTTGTTAGAATTTAACCTTCTTTGTTTCCAATGATTTGATTCGTTGGATGATATATTTTGACTTACCTAGAGGGTGCCTTAGTGTTTGGTCTTTCTTCCTCTTCATCTGCTTCTTCTCGCGGACTGTCCATATCTTCATCATCTTCTTGTTCTTCATGATTGTCTCGCACTGAGTGCTAGACTTGGGAGACTCATCTACCTTAACATTTTTGCTTTCAACAACTTTATGCAACCTTTTGTTATAACACCTATAAGCTACACTAACTACTCAGTATCTAAGGAATATGCCTTCATCACACCTAGAGTCAAATTTTCCCAAGTTGTCTTCATCTCTTTTGATGTAGCATTTTCTTCTAAAAACTCTTATGTGTTTTACATTTGCAGGCATGTTCTTCCACAGTTTGTAAGGTGTCTTATCACTATTTACTCTTAATTGAGATCTATTTAAAATGTACACCACAGTTTATACTACTTCAATCCAATATCTATTTAGTGTTTTGTATTCGTCGCATGGTTATCACCATTTATTTCATAATACTATTCTTCCTTTCAACAACTAAATTTTGTTGAGGTGTTCTGGTGGCTAAGAATTGTCTTCTAATTCCCTATTCTTCACAAAACTCATTGAATTCATTAGAACATAATTCTTCACCTCTATATAATCTTAGGAATTTGATCTTTTTGTTCTTCTCATTCTCTACCAATGACTTGATTTTCTTTAATCTATTTGAGGCTCCAAATTTTTCTTTAAACGCATTACCCAAGTCATTCTAGTGTAATCATCTATTAACAACATGAAATACACTTCACCTTGTATACTTTCAGTTCTAGTGGGATCACATAGATCTCAGTATTATCAACTCCGCAGGTCTGCTATAAAGTATTCCTTCGAACTTGAATGATCTTCTTGTTTTTTTACCATGTATGCATGCTTTGCAAAGTGTATCTGTTGGTTTTACAATTTTTGGCATATGTTTTACACACCCTTTAGCACTAAGTTTTACCAAATTCTCAAATCTCACGTGTCCAAGTCTTCTGTGCCATAGCCAGTTGTGATCAACCTTACTTGTGAAACATTTTTCATTGTTTATTTCATTTAGCACATACATGTTGTTCTTTGTCCTTTTGGATTTTGTAACTTTCTTTCCTATTTTTCCATTTATAATATCACAACCTTTGTCATGAAAGATCAGATTGTATCCCCTTTTGCACATTTGACTTACACTTAACAAATTTTTCTTGAGACCTTCAACATATAGAACATTTTCAGTTATGGTCTTTCCATTATCTAGACTCAAGGTTCCTTTTCCAACTATGTTGGATGAGTTGTTATCACCAAATCTCACAACACCTGATGCATTGTTTGACAAAGAAATGAAATTAATTTTGTCAACTATCATATGGTTAGAGCAGCCATTATCCAGATTAAAAAATTTATCTTCATTTTGCACATGAAATGTGGTTTGTACTATTGAGCAAGACTCTTTTCTCTTATTTTCATCTTTCTTTACAACATACACCCATTTATTTTTGTAGGAGGTTCTTGTTTACTTGTTGATGCCTCATTTATTTTCTTGTAATAGTTGTAGTGGACATCATTATAGTTTTTTCTGGTGTAAGATGGGCCAAATTTTTTTATAGCCTCTAGAGAATTTTCTACACTTAGCAACCTTATGTCCAAACTGATTACATGAATAACAATAACCATAGAAATAATGTGTGTACCTCATTGCATAGGTGATTCTAGGAGCAATGTAGTCCTTCTCTTGGCATATTTTCTGAAATATTTATTTACAATAGAAGATGTGCTTGGAGTTGATGTAGTCTTGTTTTCTTTATTCTTTTTAATCTTTTTTTTCCTTACTTTATTCCTAGAAACCAATCATAGACTTATCATTTGTATCACGTTGACAGCTTAGCATACCAGTCAAAACACTTGGACTCTTCTCTAGTTTATCATACATAATAAGCTTGCTACCCATTTTTTCCATCTCAATTTTTAGTCACTCCAGTTCTAAGTTCATTTTTTTGCATTCATCCTCCTTTGATTTGTAATAGTTCTAGATATTTTCCGATGAGTCTCAATCTCTTTTATTTCATTATCCTTTTATTATTCTTTTAGATATTTTCTTTCCTCAAAGATACAAATTCTTTATTCATAATATTTTAATGTGCATCTCATCTTTTGATTCTTTCTACTGCATAGTTTTAATTCTTCAAGAGCCCGTACTAATTCAGCTTCAATATTTACTTTAGCTTCTTCTCCATCAAAGCCTTCAAAATCAACTGTATTATTTCCTTTGGAGTTACATTCTTCAAATGCATCCATGGCCATAAACATACATGCAAACTGATCTTCATCATTTTAATTTTTAGAGATGTCTGAGTTTCTTGAATCAGATTCACTTGATTCTTCTTTTGAATAAAAGTTCCTCTTGTTCTTAAAGAACTTCTTTCTTTTTTATTTTTATATCTAGTTTCTCTCTTGTTGGTTTTATCATTTTCCTCTTCATGTTCAGACTGAGATTCTTTATTTTTATTTGGGCATCTAACAGTAAAATGACCTGCTTGACCACATGTGAAAAATTTGAAAGGGAGTTTTCCTTTATACTTACTTGAACCTATTATAAGTATTCTTACAAACATCACTTCAATATTTACATCATCTATTTCATTCTTTGAGTCCTGGTTCTTCTTCTTATTTTTCTTCTTCTTTCTTAGACTAGGTTTCTTTCTTGACCTTGAATGCTACTTATTTCTTGGTGGTCTTGGATCCAATAGTCCTCATCTCATATGCTGAAAGAGTGCTCTGTAATTCATCCATTGTGAGATTCTTCATGTCATTGGTTTATTCTATACCTAAAACCTTTGCATCATACTTTCCAAAAAAGATCTCGAATATTTTGGACTATGAGAGATTCTTATAGTTTCTCACCTAGGCCTTTGATCATGTTGATGAATTCATCTATTCTCTACATGTAGGCCACTATGCTTTCATCATCCTTCATCTTTATATTCTCGAACTAAGATCTATAGGTTTATAATTTTTTCTAACTTGACCTTTTCATCTCCTTCATAAATACTCTAAAGTTTGGTCCAAATTTCCTTTGTTGTTATGTAGTTCATAACTTTTACAAAATGTGTTTCATTCAAGCCGTATAGAATAGCATTCACTAATCTTGAGTTGCATTCATATTCTACTTTGTCTATTGAATAAGTGATTGGCGTGGTTGGAGGATTGTATCCTTTCTCTACACATTCCCATATATCAAACCCAAGTGACATCAGATATGATTTCATCCTTATTACATAGAATGCATAGTTCATTCCAATGAAAAGAGGTGATCTAGATAGTGATAAACCACCTTGTGCCTAATTTTCTGCCATGCTTGTGAAAATAGGATCTCCTTGAAGATGTTAATATTTTGATATAAGGACTCGTTCTTATACCAATTATTAGAGATTCACAAACATTGATGGGGGTGAATCAATGCAGATTAAATTTTCACCTTAAAAATGTTGATTCAAAATTTCTTAATAAGTGTAGCAATAGATCATAAGCATTAAAATAAGCACATGCAAGATAGAAGAACACTAAACACATAATTTATAGTGGGAAACCCTTTCAGGAGAAAAAACCACTTGAAACCATGGCTTTATTAGGAACACCAATTCCAAATCTTACACTAGTTTTGGTTGAGCACCCACTCAACCTGTGAAGCACCCACTTCACAACTTCAAACACCCACTCGAAGATTTTTTGAGCACCCACTCAACGAATTTAGCAAGCACCAACTTGCAAGGAGAACTAACCCCTAATTTAATTAGCTAAAATTGACCTTTTACATGAACCTACCCATGAGGAGGTTATAACCCCTTGAGAATTATAAGCTACAACTTAGACTTGATTTACATACAAATATTGATCGTTTAGTTACAAAAATTTCTTACGCAATGAATTATGATCAATTTTTTTTATCTGTCTATTTTTTTACTGTCACTCTCTTCTTCTCATCTAATTAGATATCTTTTTCTCACTCAATCTACTTATTTGATGTTCTTCTCATATGATTCTTCAATACTTCATTTTTCTACCCCCTCTTTCCTTTCTCTTTTCTTTCTATCACTCTTTCTCATCTTGATTGCATCATCTTCTCACTTAAGAAACTTCCTTCTATCTCTCTTTTAGATCTTGTGCATTATTTCATTTTTGAGCCACTAATTTTTTTATTCGATTCGTCTCTCTATTGACCATTGACCCATTACATATCTTTAATTAGAGATTCGTGCACACTTTCCTACTTTGTTTCTTGAAAATCTAGTTCATTAAATGAATACATCAAACTCAATATTTTGTTCTTTCTATATTCTTCTTGATTCGCCATAAAATATTTATTATCCAATACCTAAAAATATATTTATCATCTTTCTATAATTTCCAACATGATCAAGATGAGAAAGATGTTTTTATTCTTTAATATTTTTTCTAACTAGAAATCAGAATCCCATAAAGAACTACAATTTTATTTCCAAAAAGTCAATGAGCATTAAATGTAGATAGTTGGAACTATATATTTCTTCATTCTTCATGGAGCTCAAGTCATATGCTCAGACATAATCACTAGACAATCAAATCACCATCAATTTTGGAGAAAAATTCTCACTTGTCCATGTTTAACTTCATTTGATTGTCCTCAAGCCCTATCCAATTCATATTTTCAAAATCTATGACTTTTATAAGCTTCTTTGACATTTTATTTGCATCATGGCATTTTTCTTTTATCTACGGATTTTCTCCTTTCTTGGTGGCTTTTTAGTCATCTAGAAATTTTATTTACTTCTCATGGCTTTTACCATGTTATGTGGCTTACCACCTTTTTGTTGCCTTCCCAGCTTTGTCCCATGTCCACGGATATTTTCTTTTATGTGTGACATCTATAGTTTCCAGTGGCTATATCTAGTCCTTCACGTCTTTTATAGTTCTCTGCGGCTTTTATAGTTCTTTGTGGCTTCCTCCAAACTTCCCTTACTTCTATGGTTTTTCCTTCTATCCATCGTTTCTTGCATGGCTTTGCCTTAACATTAGCACTTCATCTTTCTTATCTCATGCGGCTCTTCCTTTCTTCTTCTTTTTGCTTTATGGATTCATTCCTTTACCCACGGCCTTCACTAAGCTTCCACGACTTCTTCAAGAGTTTTGCGGCATCCTCTAGAGTTTGAAAGCTACTTCTAGACTTTGACAAATATTTCCTTATGTTCATGGCTTGCACAAAAACTAATTAAGTCCCTTAGAACTTATCTTTGATCATCCTAAAGCCTCTGTGAGCTGACACTACCAATCAACCTTCATCTTTCTTACTTGCTCACTTTACCAATTAATCATTTTTTCCATCAATGTCATTTGACATCAAATACTTATCAACCTTCATCTTTTTTACTTGCTCACTTTACCAATTAATCATTTTTTCCATCAATGTCATTTGACATAAAATACTTATGCCTTCAATACAACTTGACATCTATGACAACACATATGAAAAATAAAAAAGGTCCAACATAGAAGGAAATTACAATTGTTCCAACATAAAAGAGAGGAAATACAAAAGGATTCTCACCTAGTGTTGAGATAGTAGATTTATTTACATTTTACAACAATACACATGCCTTTAGTATGCTTCCACATTGTACATACATTTCTACTAGAGAACTTGTCTTATCTCAAAATGGAAATATGAAATTTGTAACCTAGAAATTTTATTAATATATTATTATAGAACTTTTATCTATCAAATAGATATAACAAACAACAATTGACAAAAATTCACTTCATCACATTCCTTTTAGTCATTTTTTTCAATACTCCTTATGCCTTGTTAATATTTCCACATTATATATATATATATATATATATTGCAAGTTTTACATCTAATAATAGTCCCTTCTCTATGATATGCATACCATGTTTGAATACCGAACTTGATGAAACTTGGTAATAATTTCATATTTATGTCAAAATTACAAAATATAGAAAATTGAAGACAAATTAGGAAAAATAGTGAACATTACATAAATATGTAAACCAAAAATATTTGGATTTTTTTGCAAAATAATGATATTATTGTAATTTTCTTATTAGTATTCAGTTTTAGCTAATATTTGTAAAATAATGAAATTATCGTTATTGTTACATATATGTTAGCCTCTAAAAATTCAATTTTCTCTTCACCACATCTAAAATCATCTACACACTCATATGTAAACAATATGAAAATTGTGGGAAATTATAAAGACAATATGAATTTGACATAGGACAATTTGGGAAAAATGTGTTGAAGAGGAAGAGATTGAAAGTAGTTTCACTGATGCACAAAGAAACAATATGTTGTCAACAATTGTGGCTAATTTGAATACAAAAGGGGATATCATATTACACCTTATAGGTAAGATATCAAATATGGTTAGGAACTTATTACTAAGGTGAAATATCTATATGATTTTCCCAATTGGCGACGTTATGGGGATTGGATCATGAATAAGAGCTACATGATACAAACTTATACTATTTCTAATGTAGGTCTTGGGATATTCACTTCAAAAAAATTAATGTTGGGTCTACTACTCAATGTTTAACTAGTATACTAATATTACATTTTATGGCCCAATGTATCATTTTACATATTGGACTCATGTGGTGAGCTATAAATTCAGTATGTCCATATATGGAATGTTTTGTAAAGCAAAAAAAATATGATAAAATTCATATAGCCTTGGAGAAAACTCGTCGTATACATGATCATATGTACATTAATGGACACCCTTATGCATTTAAAAATATTGTTGGTTTCATAATTAGTAACCACAGGTGTTCACATCTTGTATCTTCAAATTTTTAATTTACTGAGTCTACCAATGAAAAATAATATGAAATGAAAGGGCCAATATTACCTCTTTATGTCATGGTGGAAGCAATAAAAAATCAAATTTGGTGAAGAGATTCTAATTAACTATAGTTTTAAAGGAAAAGAAACACCAACAAGATTGAGAAAAATGTTTAAATCAATGAATGATGTATAATTATTGTTTATTTGAAACCCAAGTTTTGTCATAATTGAATTTCTTGTACTATTTTAAAAAATCTAATGTTATGTTTTTTATGTTATGTAAAATTTTATTTTTTTGTACTATATGATTTCATAAAAATTGTAGAATTTGATGATATTTTGTCTAATATAATTTTGATGAAAAGATGAATTTAAGTTTTTTGAAAAAAACATTGTGTTTTGGGACTTCACTAACTTTACATTCAAATGAAAATCTTACTCCATTCCTGCACCACCATCACTTCACCTCCAGATTCACTTCCATAATCACCTTCAGCGTCACCTCCATCATCACTAAATATTTCATTACAAAACCTCGTAGAAGATCCATTAGAATGGATGACAATGTTCAACCATCTATCCCTAGTCCTTTGAGACATTCCTTTGCAGGGTGTTCATTTGTACCTTCTACACCACCTATATTTTTAGATCCTTTACAACAATGTACCCCTAGACTAGGAAAATCATGGTATGAGTTTTGTAAATAAATTAAGGAAGGAATACCACCACCTCCACCTCAAATGAAATTAATTTCCTTGTAATATTATTCTATAAAATGAAGGATAAATTTGTTGGATATTCATTGTGTTAGTTGTTACCCACAAGTTGTACGTCAAATATTAATTTTCGTCAAATATTAATTTATAATGATATATATATATATATATATATATATATATATATATATATATATATATATATATATATATACCTCTGTGTGTGTGTGTGTGTGTCCTATTTTTTTCCTACTTTGAATATAATATGTTGTGCTTGCTTTAACAAGTTGAGTAGTTTCCACAAGAGCATGATGGTTGCATTGACTATGGTATCCTTCTTAGATTGGTTATCTCTCTTAAAATAGTACACTTTGCATGATTAAAATAGGTATTGAAATTTGACATGTAACATTATCCAGTTAAAGATATTTTCTCTCTTTTAACACTTTTTCTTAAGAGTAGTAAGTGGATAATTTGATTATTAATGTTATCGAGTTCTTTAAAAATAATTGTGATATCAAGCTTAGCATAAATGGAGGAAAATTTTATAGCATGACAAAATGATATCTTTTTTATTGATGGTAAAAGAGGTTTAAGGGGTCCCTTCCCCATATATTATCAAAAACCCCAAGATTGGAAAAAATCTAAAACTCACCAGGACCAATAGGACAAAAACTACAAAGAGAATAAAATTGTTATAGTAACCACAACCAAACAAACATCATAACCTAGAAAAACTAATGACACCCAAAACCAACCAAACTAGCAACCAATAGCAATGAAACCGATGGAACGAGAAACAACTTAACTACCATTGTTTCTTTCTTTCACTTCCAGATATTTGAGTAAAATGGTCCACTCCTTAGCCAAATTATCAATAGTGATCCATAATATGTCAAAATCCAAATCATTCACACCTATTTTTATTTTATTAGAAGGATCCCCACTCTTAACTTGTTTCTAGACATGAACAAGTTGTGCCATGATATGGAGATGCTAAATGGTGGACTTGATGTGAAGGATGATCTAGTTTCTTATTTGTTTCAATTTATCTTTCAACCTGTCCACCTCCTTCTCAAGAATCGTACACCTACTAAGAACCATATCCATATTACCATCATTCATAATGGTGACCACACTGTAAATTTATCTCTCATCATATGCCAATCCTTTAGCATGAAATGCAACATAATTTTATTCAAGTTAATATCATTTTTTATTTAACCCAAATCAAGGGACTACTTATGAAAATTAACCTTGGAACACTTTGGACATGCTCAACCCTAGCAAAAAGATGAAATGATCTTATTTTAACCATGTACCTTAAGTTGGTGGAGGCCCTAAAAATCCTCCTCTCCAATATGAGGCTCTAACCTTTGTTCCTCCAAATAAGAGGAATAAGACTTACTTTGGTCTTCAGTGTGAAAGATATACCCCGATGAGCAAGAGAGAAAGAATCCTTTAATAAAAGAACATGAAACTTATTGGATTTGGTAAGGTCCATGGATCCCATTTTGACAAACACCATAATCAAGCCCTGATGGATAGGAACCTGAACCTTTCCCTTCTTGAACTAGTCTATGGTAGCACACAAATACCTTAAGATGAAGTATGGGAAGTTAAAACCCTTCCCATGATGAATAAAATTCAAAATTGGAATGTGATAAGAATAAAGGGTTTTATGTCTACCCTCTAGCATAAGGTATTGAATAATATTGAAGAAAATGTCACTATACATCTTGGGAAGAGAGTCTCTAAGAAACCAAAAAAAATTGAAGTAATATTTTCCTTACCTCTTACAAAAGAGTTTTTAATTAGATAAGGTAAAAATGGAATCGTCTCCCAAAGGCCTTACAAAAGGAGGAATAAGTAACAACAAGAAAGAAAGAAATAGAAAAAGTCCTCAAAAGGAGTTAAACATGCTTAACTCGATAAAGAAGAACAAGACTTAAACCAAAAAGGACAAAGAGAAGAACAGAGAAAAGAAACCAGCCTTAAGACATTTATCTGTAGAAGCTTGCCAAAATTCTACCAACATTCTAGAATAACCCAACTAATTTTTAGGAAAAACATCACTATTTCCAGCAAGAATTTCTTTTTTCACAACACCATCGTACCATTTTCATTCATATCTTCCTCCATCTCATCCTTAGACTATAGATACGTAAATTGAAATTTCTCCTTTTAGTGCCTTCCTCAATCCCTTCCATCCTATCACTCAACTCTTTGACCTAAAGCTCTATCTCCAAAATCTTATGTTCAGACTTCACCTGGGACGAGAATATTTTCTTAGAAACATTAATGACATTAAAAATGGTTTCCTTTGACCAACATTGGTTTCCTCCATCGCCTAAAGTACCCCCTCTAAATACTACACCTTTCTGCTACACTCCTCGAAGCCCTTAAAATTTCCATCATAACCCCTCTTTCTCGATGTGCTCGCTTCACCATGACCTTCCTCACTCTTATCCTTATCAGGATCCTCCCCCACATTTTTACATTTTCCAGCCTTCATCTTAGTAAGGCATTTAGTAAGAGTAAGATCATCCTCCTCCACCTTATATTTTGGGGAAGAGTTTAGAATAGGTTCCCATTTTCAAACATCAGGAGATTGATCCCTTCATGCAAAGGCATCTCGACCTTCTCCTACTGGAATGCCATCAGAGAATTTTTCATTGACATAAATAGGAAGAAAGGAATGCTCACCATGACCTTATGACAAAACATATTCAAAAGGGTCATATGATGAGTATATATTTTTTGGTATTTACCTTCTAGAGTGATATACTTCATGATTTGAAGGCACACTTCTCTCCATATTCCCGGAATACATGACCTAGCTATACCATTAGTAAAGAAAGAAAACCTTTCCTTTCCCACAAAGAACAGCTTGATTTCATGCTCTCTGTGGGTTCTATCCTTAAAAATTTTGATCTCTTCCATTTTCATCTTTGTTGCAAGGGAAATGGTGGTCTCTAAAACCTCAATTTCCATACCTCTAACCTTAAAATTTCCCTCTTTCCAAGATCTACCAAATTCCTTTGACAGGGAAGGGTCGTGACCATGTAATTTAGCAATGAAATTACTGAAACCCCCAATCTTAAGCTTGTTCCATAAAAATTGATTAAAAACCTCAATATTCGCTAGTCGGTTCAACCCGAATTCTATCACCACCCATCTTCATAAAACCAAACCTCCCTTATTACAAACACTTCTCAAATTCAGACCCCCTTTCACGCCAACAAAACCCAAGAAATAGATCCTTTTATGTAAGTTGTCACAGTACCTGAGGTACCTACATTCACTTGTGCCAACATCATCAAACTTAGTGCCCTCTATCTCTAATAATGACTTCATTAATGTATGGGGAAAATCATCTCCTTTACACTAGATCTTATAATCATGACTATGAACTCCATAATTTTCCATCTTATCCGCACACTTATTTCCTTTCTACAAAGTGTGATTAAAAGAAACCTTTACAAAACATTTTAAAGTTTCCTTAACATTATTGAGCACATTTCTTAAGGGCCAATTAATGGATCCATTATTGTTAAGAGAATCAATAATGACGAGGGAATCACCCTCGATCTGGATGTCGTTGAAACCTTTTTCTTTGGCAAAAAAAAAACCCCAAAGAAGAGATCTAGCTTCGCCATATTGCTTGTTTGACCCCCTAAAAGCCCAGCATAAAGAAACAACCATTCACCTTCACTATTTCTTAAAATTCCTCCTCCCCCTGCTTGACCCGATTCCCTTTAGACGCCCCATCAAAATTTATCTTAACAACATTTTTCTCATGCCTGTTTCAAATGGAGTTCTTTCTAGGTTTGTGTAATTCCACTAGTCCAAGGATGAAATTATCAAGAACTTTATGCTCCCCTTTCGGGCATGGTTTCTTAGCATTACATTTAAAGAGTAAGATATTTTCCTTGATGTCCACTTTGGAATATTTCTTTTAACTCTCAAGAGAAGAGATTTCTGGTCCCGGAAGATACAATCATTCCTAGCCTTCCATAATCCCCAAAAATGTGAGGGAGGGAAATATTCCAGGCCCAAACCAAGATGGAAAATCTAAAGGGACTCTCCCATTGAAAACAATAGTCCTCAATAGTCAAAGGAAAAATCCATTAGATATTTAACAAATCCAGAATAGAAGCAAAACTTCTTGGGAGAAGGAACAATGAAGGAGAAGATGATTGACATTTTCCTCCTCTTTCCTACAAAGAGAGCATCTATTGGGTAGCTTCATTCCCATTTCCTAAGATTATCCATAGTCGAATTCTATTTTAGAAAGCCAACCAATAAAATATATTAACCTTAGGGATAAGATCCTTCACCCAGAGCCTACCCCAATAGTCTTTTTGAAGACCATCCTTAAAATTTAACATATAGGCTGATTTTACTGAGAAATTTCTAGAATCTTCCTCTTTCCATTTAATGGAGTCCTCCTTGGTCTAAAAAATGGGGATATGGAAATCCCTTAATTTCTTATTGAGAACCCAAAAGGGTTGGATATCTCCATCAAAATCTAGAGGAGGAATAATGGTTTCCCACCTGACAATTTCCTCCTGAATCCAAGTCTCTTATCCAGAATTTTCCCCTTTCCTCATAGAACTGAGCAACCCTTTTCTAGATTGTTAGGTTTTCTAAGGGAAAATCCTCAATCCAACTATCATACCAGAAAGTAATTCTATTACCTTTTCCTATCTCCCACAAGGTTCCCTTGGTTAAAATTTCACCTCTTAGAAAAGAGTTAACCTCCTCTGAGCGCTCTTTTTTTATTTGAAAATATATATTTTTTCCTTCCTAAGACTAGATATGGAGGCAATAGTTTCAATAGATAATTGGAGAGATATACCATGAATAGAAACCAAGCCCCATTTCCACATCTTTGCATGACTTCAGGCTTGTCCAAATTAAATGCTAAAATTTTCCTCATATCCATTGAAAATCTTGAAAAGGGGCATATACCAACTTTCTCAAAAGAATCCCAATATTGCAGCTTGATATTTTTAATCCCCACATGTTTAGTGTGCACTAGGTCTCCACCCATAATTAGAGTGAATTATAGAAGCCAAAGAGACAAGATAGATATAATAATAATGATAAACCAATTAGGCTTCCCTCTTATCAGGTGATAAAATAATGAATCCTTCTCCCAAGTGTGAGAATTAAAATCCCAAATGTCATTATTGAGCTTCAAATCATAAATTTTCCTAAGGGATAAGACATCCACCTTAAAATAATTAGACACTTTATTCTCATGGCTAAGGCCAAACCTTAACCTTTCATAATTATTGATAACAATGGTCTCCTTCCAACTACAATACTATGAAACAAACCTTTTCAACATGATGACCATAATAAGGGAACAAGGAAAAAATTAGGAATCGATAAGGGGGCCACCCTTATTATTCCTAAACCCATTATCTTGTTTAGTGATTATATCCCTCAAAGGAGGTTCATGAAACAAATCATTCTCCATAACACTCATACCATCCACTGAGACACCTATGTTAACAAACATATCTACCACATAATTTCCTTCTCTAAAGGTGTGGTTGAAGGAAATATTGTCAAAACCCAAAGATAACCTCTTGATTCCCTCAATGGAGCCCCTAATTGAGATGGAAGTAGCACTTAATTTTATAATGTTGTTAATAATATTTAAATAATCTCCCTCCACCACCAAATTCCTAAAATTTCTATCCATGACAATTTTAACCCCCAATAGGTAGTTGCGCTTCAGCAACATGGTTAGTATGAATGCCTAAATTACAAGAATAGCCAAGAATAAAATAACCATTATGGTCTCTAAAAACCCTGCCAATACCAATTTTCCTAGGATTCCCCTTGGTAGCCCCATCAAATTTAAACTTGATCCAGCCTTGCAAAGGACTCTTCCACACAATTAAATCCCTAGGATTAGATATAGAATCCTTCTTATTATCTAGGAAAAACCCTAGTTTCTAGATACATTTCCTTCATGATCTAAACATGATTTATTACTATCTTAAAGCATAGAAAAATTATAAATAACCACATTGCTATATATAATATCCATTCTTTCCACTTTATCATGTTTTTCTTTGAAGATTCTTCTGTTTCTTTCCTTCCAAATTTATCAATAAAAATGCAAGAGAGAAAAGGTCCACAAGTTCTTCAAACCTAGACATCTAAAGGGATAACACCTTTGATTCCGAACCAATTTCAAAGAGGCAAGGAAAAACCAACTAGTTTCAAAGAGGGAAATAAGGGAACCCGTAATAGCCATCGATACAATACAAGAAAGAAAGATATGAGAAACATTTGCCTCCTTCTCATAAAGAGAACACATGTTAACCATATGAAAACCTATTTTGATGAGATTTTCTACGCTTAATATTTTGTTGTGGAGAACTAACCACTAGAAAACATTAATTTTAGGGATAACATATTTAATCTAAAAATTTCCCAGTTGAAGTTCACATATGATATTTCTTCAAAAAAACATATTGTAAGAACTTTTACACTAAAGATACCACTCTCTTCTTTAAACCATTTTTTTAAATCTTGTTCCCCAGTCTAATCATCACCATCCAAGACAAAATATTTTTAAGGTTTTCCAAGTTGTTGTGATACTCATCAAAATATATTTTAACCCAACACTTGAAGGGATCCACATCATTGAAATAATATTTAATAAGGTGACTATACTTACTAACAACGACTTATAAGTTAGGAAAAATATCTTGTTGTGGAGAATCACATAGTCATTTATCTTTCCAAAATTGGCTCTACTCCCATTCTGAATTTTCCACTTACAACCATTTGATAAAGTTTATTTTTACCAATTTGTAGCTTTAGGAAAGGAGAACCATCAAAAAGAGGGAGGAAACACCAGTCATTAACTCTAGCAACAACCTAATAATTATTTTGGATAATATTAGTCCGATATACTATTCTCTTTCTTTGAGACACCAAGCCATCTTAGAGAGTAAAGCCTTATTCATGTTTTCCTAATATCTCACCCCAAACCCCAAAATTCTTATGTTTTTAGATTTGATCCCAAGCCATGAGGGGAATTATCGATTTACTCTCCAGTCCACTCCATAAGAATATTTTATGAATGCTTTCTAGTTTAGAAGCCATAAAAGAAAGAAATCTAAAAATAGGCATTATATAAACAAAAAAACTTTGTAAAGATATTTTTAGTAATGTAATATTACTATCCCAAGATAGGAGATACCCTTTCTACCCAGCCAAGATATCGATACAATGATCAAGAAAATAATTCCAATCAATATTATGTGGTTTCCTAATACCAATCAACAAACCTAAATATTTGGAAGGAAAATTTTTGATCTCATAATCCAAAATATGATCTATTTTATTACATCTCTTATCTGGGATATTCAAAAATAAAACCAAACTTTTCCCATAGTTAAATGTTTTATTAGAAACCTCTTCATAATCCTGAATAATTTATTTAAAAACTCTAGCTTCTAGTACTGATGCTTCCCAACTAGAATTGTATCATCCACAAAAAATTTGTGGACCACTTTATCATGGTTGATTACTTTGTCATGAATTTTCCTTTCCAAAGTAGTAAATTGAAATACTCTACTAAGATATTCGGCCATAAGAATAAATAAGAAGGGAGAAATGAGGTCACCGTACTTACCCAAAATTATAAGGTATTGTACTATCAAAACAACGTGACATGTGCCCCAATGATGATACAAGTCTCCTCGCAAGGTGTTCGGGATCCGGAAAATCTCTCCGAGTGTGTGTTAACATCCTGCATGCCCTGCTTAGCCCCCGCGTGCTTTATTTTTCCCTTTTCCCCTCTTTTCTTAGCCTTTTTCTCTTTAGTGATGAAACCGCCACCCTGCCTGGGCGGCGGTCTCATGACCGCCACCCCGCTCAGGGCGCGGTGCCTACGCATTTTCCAGAAAGCTCTTTTAAAATGACTCACGTAAATTCAATGTTTTACCATCTTTCTTTCACCGCCATAAGCTTGCATTTATGATTCTGGTTCCCTGGAATAGTGTTTTGCCATTGTTTATAGTTTAAGAGTTCTATTTGGCTTTTACCTTGGGTAAATGCAAATGCTATAAATAGTTGGCTTGTGCTCAAGAAAATGGCCCCTCAAAATTTTCCTCTGATTTCTCTTTGCAATAGATTTAGTTTTCATTTTGCTTAGAGTTCTTAGTTTCTTTCATTGCATGCTTAGTTAGCATTGTTTTACTGTTAGTAAGCCACATATCCATCTTGTGCAAGCACTGCTATTATTTCATCCAATCCATTGGAGTAGAATAGCTTAGGAAGCCATTAAAGTGCAGGTTTTGTTCTTCAAACATGATAGTTTCAGGTTCTAGATGCTTTATGTTGCATGACTCGTAATAGATCCCGCTAGGAATTACATAAGCCAAGCTCTGTACTCTTGCGCTATCCCTCTCCTACTCGCATTGTATTCAGTCTGTGTCTTGAGCTACCTTTGTCCCAATATCTACTTCTGTTGATGCTAGCATTACACGCTTTTCTGGATCCATGTGAACACGAAGGAACGAGGAGATCACACTAAGGGGACAAGATCACACACACCATCGATTCACCACCGTGCGTAATCCAGGTTCTAGCTTTCAAAGTTCTAGTTAGAATCATATCAAATAGAGTAGTTAATTTCTTTATTTCAGTTAATTCTACTCTCGATATTGCCAGGGAAGCATGGGGATTGATAGTTTCTGAGAAACTATGATTCACTCCTCACTTCTGAGGTAGGATCGAGAGTCTTGCAAATAGATTAGATAAGCTATTTTATTATTTAGAATAGATCTACAAATTACACAGACAGATAGCTACACTTGGTTATTTTGTTTGTTTTAAATTGTTATTTTAGCTGTTAATTCTAGATATTTTAAATAGCTACTTTCTTAAATTCGTAAAGCTCGTCAGAAAACACAAAAAAATAGAGAATTCATATATACTATAGATATACTTCACATAGTTAAATTTCATTTTATTGTAGTTCGTTTTACATTGTTTCTTTTGTATGACAATCACGGGACCTAGAGAGCCCAGGGAATACGTATTCGAGCCAATCGTGCCTCAGCCCAATCTCATCATAGCGATAACTGATATAGATCAAAATCTTAGGATCCAAGTCTTCCGAACAATGGTAAGCTTGCAACAAATCAATTCCCAATTGAGTAGATTAAACATAGAAGATGACCAAGCGCACATGTTTTGGTCGAATCAACCAAACTACAAATTACCCTAGGTAACATCCATATGACTGTAGAAGGGTTTGAAAGAGAACAAACCTTTGGTTGTGATCCTTTGGTCCCATAGCCAGATGCAAGAGACACTCTTCTAGATATAGATACCAGCCTAAGAATCTAGGTTGCACGAATGCCTGTAAGATATTCTGAGAAAATCACACAGTTATTGATCCTAAATATAGAAGCTGAGAAAGCATACGATTCCTGGATACTAGGGATTAGGACTTGATTTAACACATAACCGTAACAGGTCCACAACAACTAAGGATCTACGGTTGTGACCCACAAATCCCGCAACCCAACAAATCCATAGGAGAATTAGACATAGACATTGGCCTACGCACACTAGTATTCCGGTTTACCCCACTTCCACCAATCATCATTGAACAATTATCCTTGCTAGACACAACAGCTAACAGAGCTAGGGAATTCTCGGACTAGGCCGAGAATTGCCCATAGAATTAACTATATCCATCATTCATTTCATGACCCCCGTCCAGAGACGTACATGAAGCTATCCTGGAACATTTTCCACGTATTCCACAACCTATAGATTGAATCATGCCGAGCTCGATATTGATTGGAGCCTTTGAGCGGTCATCCCTTGCACGACCAATCTATCACACCAGTTCAAGTTAGGAGGTCCTTCTTTGCCTTAGACTCACAAATTCCACTACTGCGTATTGAAGACATTAGATTGCCTAACTAGTTTATCTGCATCTCACATATATTCCATACCCACTAGCTGTCTCGGCACGACCTCGGGAGGTCGGGTGCGAGGAAGAGTCACTTGTAGATTCCCATGCTCACATGTCACTTTTCCATCGTACAAAATTGGTGAACTGACG
The DNA here is from genome assembly GCA_018340775.1 of Taxus wallichiana var. yunnanensis. NCBI lineage: Eukaryota > Viridiplantae > Streptophyta > Pinopsida > Cupressales > Taxaceae > Taxus > Taxus wallichiana. The sequence goes on from CM031236.1 coordinate 44,131,628, forward strand.
TGAAACTTACAATTGTTTCACCTTCTATACCTCATTAGCCTTCACATCAGCTTCACCTATAAAATTGGTGAACCCGACATGAAACTTACAATTGTTTCACCTTCTATACCTCATTAGCCTTCACATCAGCTTCACCTACAAAAATTGGTGAACCCGACGTAAACTTTCTTACTTTCTAGTTTGGAGTCATATTGTTACGTGTCCTTCCAAGTTAGTATACTTTTCATCTTTTCCGCCTCATTGGCTTTCACCATCACCTTCACTCCCTCCCATTATTCTACGGGTATTCATATACCCCCCGAATATGTTGGGATTCAATGCATATGGCAGACCCCTCTTGGGTCTTGAGGCATACTACGCCCAACAAAATAGGCAATCATCACCCTCACTCTCAGTATGGGGTGAAAACTACTCAACTAACCAGTTGTCAACACAAACTCTGAGAATCAGATATAACTCATCATTTCAAACTGAGGAGTTAGATCAGCTCACTCAAACACAACAAATAGAGCCTTCAGGCTCGAATAACATGACGTTCACCGAGAATCTGGTTCATCTCCTCAGATGCTACTTAGACCACAAATTAGTAGACAATCAGACTCATACCGAGGTTTAGACGATGAATATTCGGTACGTTATGCTAGGAACGACCAATGTTCTCGAAGTATGTATCCACCTATAGGAGGTTTACAAACACAACCCGAGGTCTCTTTTCAAGAAAATACCTCTATGCCACTGCATATAGGAAATACCCTTGGAGAAACTTGGCAAGATAGTGATCAGTTCATAGTGGGGTATCACGTGCCTATACAAAACCATGGTATACAACAAATGCCACTACGGAAAAACACCGTGACTTCACCAAATGAAGTCATTTCAACTCTAATAGAAAAGGTTAGAGGGTTAGAACTTGCCCAAGCAAGTCAAAATTTGCAATTCATGCAAGCAGGAAGTTCCAATCCTCCACACCATCCTAGCCAAGTAGATCTCCTCACAGGAGTAGGCACATTAGGCATGACTCCTCAGTATTCACAACAAACGCCAACTAGACCCACCATCTCTAACACTGTTCCTCCCGGTCTAGTACAGAACAATCCATTCCTGGATAGTACCCCGTCATACTTAAACATGTACTCCAAATCACCACAAGGGGATATGTTCTCCTCTCCTGGCATGTTTTCTCAAACACAGGGGCTTCCTTATGCCCCTGCCAATGCATACGCTGCACCATATCAACAACCCATTCCACCGCTGCTCCCTCAACAGGCACCATCAATGGTCAAAAATATGCGATAGGGACTTACTCAGAATATTTGAAAGAGCCCTTGGATTTCACCATACGAAGCATCATGCTTCCAAGACCTCTCCCGATTTTCCCAAATACAAAGGTGAGGGAGATCCAAATGCACATATCAAAGCTTACGCTACGGCCATTCGAGAACTACTCCCATGGGATGGGGTTGTTGCTAAAATATTCCCAAAAACCTTGGAAGGCATCGCTCTCGATTGGTATTATAGAATACCTGAGGCTTCCATACATTCATTCAAATAACTCGTGTCAGAGTTCATCAAGGCCTTTGACATGAACAAATTATTAAGAATAGGAATCAGGGAGTTCTTACACATCAAACAAGAACACAACAAATCACGCCCATTTAATCCAAAGGTGACATACAATTCTTTATTCTTCGGCAAGTGCTCCAAACATGGATCAAATGGAACTATGTGATTTATTCCTTCATTCTCTTAGCAGAGAAGTGAAGGAAGAAGTCCAGAATTTCCCATTAAGAACTTATGATGAAGTACTTGAGAGTGCTCTTCGAATAGATCAAGTGGCAATTGACACGGGTAGAAAAAATATGGAGCAAATGGGAGGTTAATCACCCCAACCCGAACACCACTACCACGAACGTCAATCAAGGACCTAAAATCCTTACCAAAAATCAAGGTGTAACAACAGATGAGTAATCGACCAGCCTAAAAAGATAAATGTTGTCAATATTCCATCACAAATAAACAACCAACGAAATAACAACTTTACCCCGACAATCAATACAGTGGATTTTAATCTTCCACAAAAACAACAACAACAGTGAAATCCCATACAGGGTCCAAGCTAAAATTCAACTAGGTACCAAAACCAAAATTCAAACCAAAGACAACAAACGTAAAATTTTAATAGACAACGGTTTGATCAAAATTTTGGGCCACAATACACATCAAACCAACAAATTAGGAATTACAATCCTAATTCATAGTGGTTTCCACAAAATTCAAGGCCATGACACTAGAATGTGCCATGACTATAATAAATTCATACAACACTTGTCAAATGAACAAAGACAACTTTTCATGGATATGTTCTTGGCAGATCCTATGTCACCAACATCAAATACCTTTTCAGGGGCAGTTTCCCCTCAAAACGCACCCCTGAAGATCTTTAATGATCCACTCCCAAATCATGATAACAACAGGCTAAATCTAACTGGGATGAACAAGGGTGTAATGACAGGAAACAATGATCATGAAGCCTCAACCTCGCTAAATCCATTAGTTGTGCCACAACTAGGAAGTCAGCCACGACCTAAGGTAGTCGGTTTAGTGGAGTTAGACGCTGAACTACCCATCGAAGCTATAACAAGGATGCGAGAGTATTTCTCTCAGCCAAGTCCAAGCCACCTGCCAGAGGCAGATGACATCCAACAAGTCATAGTAAAACCTGTGGGTGCCTATGATTTGATTAACGACCTAACAAAAACCTTCTCACACATTTCATTCTTAGACTTACTAAAGAACTCTCCTGCTCACAGGGCTGCTCTTTTAGAAGCATTAGGTTTAGGTCATTTAATTAACATCACTCCACCTCCTGAAACATAGGTAAATCATGTGGACTTTGATGTTCATCCTCCAGGGCAGGCGGATAGGGACGTCGAATTCATATTTGAGATAAACAAAATGCCGACAGATGTTGAGATCGCACGCCGAGGTGATCCAGCCCTACATTTGCAAGTATGGGTTTATAACAACTATGTAAAGCGTGTAATGATAGATGATGGGGCAGAGGTTAACATAGTCCCCTTCTCTTTCCTTCAAAAGTTAGGGTATGGAGAAACCAATTGTTCCACAACTTGAAATACACTAAGGGGCTATGATAGCCTTAAAGCCACCTCGATTGGAACTATAATATTACCGGTCACCTTAGGACCCAAAACTATCTTGACTGAGTTTTATATTATAGATCGGAAACTAACTATAATATGATCCTTGGCCGACCATGGATACACCGCATGAAGGCAATCCCTTCTACACTATTTCAAGAAGTAAGGTTTTTACATTTAGGAAAGATATTCATGGCCAAAGGTGATCCAAAACCATTTGATGTACACCTAGCTAACTTAAATAAAATACCAGGCGTGCACTCGGAGTTTGAACTCCTAACAAACCAACTTAATAAACCTACCGACGCAAAAACAAAAGAAAAGTTGGTACCTACGACAGATCTTGAAACTATGAGCCTAGCCAAAGCAACCCCAACCCCCAAAGATGAGGCTAACACTGTAGAAATAGTATCATTAGGAACTACTACAAAAATCGTTGAATTGCTAGAAAAGGATCTACCAATATTCTTACCATTCGATTCAGTAGGCATAGGATATTCCCTAGGTGTTGGTTCTCTTCCAGCAGAGGATCTTTGCATGGTGGAAGTAGAATGCGCAAACACAACAAATGTCCCAACATCTATACTCCCAGCTAAATATTGGACACTCCATTTTGATGGAGCTAGATGTCATTACGGAGCGGGGGTATAATCTTTACTTCCCCTGAAGGAAAAGTCTTACCTTTTTCCTTTAAACTAAATTTTGAGTGCACAAACAACGGCACTGAGTACAAAGCCCTCCTCCTTGGCCTCATCTTAGCTAAGAGAATCGGTGTTGATAACATCAGAGTCTTAGGAGACTCACAATTAGTAGCAAATCAAGTCTCTGAGATATATGAAACCAAAGCCGAGCACTTACAGCTTTACAAACAAGTCTGTATTAGATTTAAGCAAGGAGTTTGACTTCATATCAATTGAAGCAATCCCGCGAGAGAAAAATCTTCTCGCTGATTCAATAGCAACTTCAGCATCACGTTTTACCCCAAGCAATGAGTTAGAGGATACCCATTTCATGGTATCCCTTCGTGATGAACCATTGATAAAAACAATGACAAATTCCCTTTTAAACGGAAATGAATCTACTATCCTAGACCACGTTGATAGTGATATGGCCACTCTGAATTACTTAAACACCTATGCAGCACTACATCTCTCCTATCATATGATAGATTTGTCCTTAATCCCACATTCGTCTTCCTACTTCGGAAATCCCATGATGGATCTTCCCTCACAAATGGAACCTAGCATATGCACAGTAGAAAATGGGGATGATTTGGATTTACCTCCAGCGCCACCTGAGTTTGAAGAAGGTAACACCTCTCTAATCAAAGAAACGATTGATATTAACATCAGAACAGAAGATGAACCAAGGATATTGAAACTAGGATCCTCGTTAACCCCAGAGGAAGTAGAAATACACACTCAGATCCTCAAAGAACATTAGAAGGTGTTTGCATTTAATTATAAGGAAATGATAGGAGTTGCACCCCATTGTAGTGCACAACCTCGTCACTAAATTAGATGCAAAACCAATTAAACAAAAATCAAGACCCATTAAAACCAAGGTAGCTCTCATGGTGAAAGAGGAGGTAATAAAACTCCTCCAAGTAGGATTCATCGAGCCAATCGATTACTCCCAATGGGTATCTAATATCGTTCCCATTCTCAAGAAGAATGGGAAGATACGCATCTGCATATATTTCTGAGACATCAACAAAGTGTGTCCTAAAGATGACTTCCTGTTGCCATCCATTGATGTCATTGTTGATGCAATAGCTAGGTTTGAACTTTTGTCTCTCATGGATGGATTCTTGAGATACAACCAAATCAGAATATCTGAACAAGATCAAGCTAAAACCACATTTATAACTCCTTGGGGAACCTATTACTACGCTGTTATGCCATTTAGTCTCAAGAATGCTGGTACTACATATTAGCGAGCTATGACATATATATTCCATGATCTAATTCATAAAATCATGGAATCCTACGTAGATAACTTGTTGGCTAAGGCCAAGAAGCGTTGTGACCATCCGGAAGTACTCCGTGTTATTCTCTCACGTCTGATAGAATACGAAGTCACGCTAAATCCAGAAAAATGTGTCTTTGGTGTAACAGGAGGGAGGCTCCTAGGTTACATCATATCGTCATGAGGGATAGATGTTGACCCAACCAAAATTCAGGCTGTCCTCGAAATGGTCCCACCTTCGGATGAATCTAGAATCAGGTCATTTCTCGGAAAGCTGGGTGTAATCCGAAGATTCATCCTGGACTTAAGTTTCACCATTCATCCAATCAACAATTTACTCAAGAAAGACTATAGCATTGATTGGACTGAAGATTGCAATGAAGCTTTCAATGCAGTTAAGCATTTCTTGTTGTCACCACCTACGCTAATGCCACCTAAACTAGACCACCCGTTAATTTTATATTCACGAGCTACCAGTGTCTCGCTAGCCTATATGCTGGCTCAAGAAGATGATGGCAAGAGAGAACGTGTGATTTATTTCATTAGCCGAATGTTGCTCGACTATGAAACACGTTATACACAAGCAGAACGAGAATGCCTCGCCATAGTCTTTGCAACCAAATGCTTAAGACACTATATGCTGAATCAAGAAACAAGGGTCATGGTAAAAATGGACCATTTGTAAACTTTTCTCACACAAGGGTCCTTATCTAAGAAGGCTGGACGTTTTATAACCTTAATGGGAGAATTCGAATTAACATTTGTAAATCAGAAATCAGTTAAGGGACAAATCATCGTAGATTGGTTAGCTGATAACCCATTAGATGGAGGTGATCTAGTAGATCTAGATTTTCCAGATGAGTACGTATACTACATCGAAACCTGGCCCTCTATCTCTGAGTGTCCCTGGTACACTGATATCATTAATTATATCATGGACCATACGTATCCAGAAGGGGCTACACCTGTAACAAAGAAGGTAGTTACGTATTATCGTAGCTAAATACATCATTATAGAGCAAGTGCTCTATCGGAAAGCGTTCAATGGAATGCTTCTAAGATGTGTCAACGCAGAAGAGTCCAAGAAGATTCTCCACGAATCTCACAGTGGAATGTGTGGAGGCCACTTCGGTGGCCATGCAACCGCTCACAAAATACATCGAATGGGCTATTTCTGGCCCACTCTAGAACACGATGCAGTAGAGTTTGTATGTAGGTGTCATAAGTGCCAAGAGTTCTCCCATGAGATCCACATGTCGGCACAAGCTTTACAACCAATCGCTACTCCATGGCCTTTTTCTACATGGGGCCTAAATTTAATAGGAAATTTTCTCCCTCATCCACAGATGGCCATAATTTTATAATCATGGCCACCGAATATTTTACCAAATGGGTAGAGGCTATGCCTCTTACTACTGTACCTGGTTCTGTAATCGCCAAGTTCATTTTGAACCAAATCATTTGTAGGTATGGTATCCCGCAAGTCATTATTTTAGATAATGAGACTTCTTTTAAGAATGATGAAGTTCGCAAATTGTGTAATAAATTTAAAATAAGCCATCATACGGATTCCTTGTATTATCCACAAGCCAACGGACAGATGAAGCGACGAATAAAACACTAAAAGCCATTCTCCTTAAAACGGTGAAAGAAAACAAACGAGATTGGCACTTGAAGTTATATCCGGCCTTATGGGCCCACCGAACCTCAATAAGAACACCAACGGGAGCAACTCCTTTCTCACTAGTATTCGGGCAGGGCGGTTCTCCCACTTGAGGTTGAGATACCGGTCTCCACATTTCATTACAAGGATTCTGGATGAAGACGCTTACAGAGAAGCACGCCTTTCCCAACTAGAAAGCCTAGATGAAACTAGGTTAGATCTTTGAACAATGACACGACAGAGTCTATGCCGACCGGATGTACCGGCGATAACAAGAAATTCTATGAACGTGACATATATGAAGGTGATCTAGTTCTAAGGCTAGACAACTGGATTGACAAGAAGACCGGCGAAGGAAGGAAATTCCGGCCTAAATGGTTGGGCCCATACCGAGTCATGAAGGACTATGGAAATAGTGCATACCTCTTATGTATGCTAGAAGGTGAGGAATTTGGTGAAACGGTCAATTCCTGCACCTCAAGTGGTTCTACGCATAAGAAACTAGCACTACTTATATATATATATCTACATTACATCTTCATATAGATTAGGATCATATTGTCCGCTTGTTTCATACACAAATTGTGATCAAGGAATCTATTCTCAAAGCAATTCATTACAAACTCATGATGTTGTTGGCATAAAATCTTTAAATCATACCTCTCCATTTTTCATGATATCATCAAATTATCTCGGAATCATTTTATCAAATAAAGCTAGACATGACAAAGTCTTAACGGTAACCATACCAAGATCTGCAAGTTTATTCTCACTTTTGGTTTCTTCTTAGGGTAGGTGTCTTGCCTATGGTCTGTTCTAGAAGCTTCATGGTGTCACATCTATCCCATATGTATATCTCTTTGGAAATAAATACATACTGACATTTTACTCAAATAAACAAGTCAAACATTGATCAAACAGAAAATTTTAATTTTACACATTTCCTTGCCCCACCAACCTTTGGTGATGAGCTTGCGTCTCTTACTAGTGACGTAGGGTTGGGAAAGGATGGAAATGCCCTTACTCGCCTATGCTTTGCCCACGGTGATAAACCCACGCTTCTTACTAGTAGCATGGGGCAAAGTGTAGGGGGTCCTCTTGACAAATAAATGCAAAAGGTCATACACAAACAATTCAAACCTTGAAGCTTTGAGTCAAAAACAAATGAATCAGATGTTCAAAATTCCAAGAGAATTAAAATCCTAAAAACCTATATTTTGTCTACTATGTGGCCATCTACGGGTCTAAGTTTGGATAAACCGCAAAGCAAGTTGCATCCAAAACTATGAAGTCACTCGAGTGGAGTGGACTTGTGGTGTCCTAATTTGGTTCCGCCAAAGCTTTGTCTATCTTCCATCACTATCATTTCACTACACCTCATAACTTGCACCCTTCCCAACTCTTGGTGATAAGCCCTCGCATCTTACTAGTTGCGTGGAGTTGGGGGTAGGGGCAGGTTTATCTGTTCATCATACCGGTTTATTTTCATCACTTTGCCAAAACAAATATGAAGTATCCAAAATTGCTTACAGAAACTAAGATTCAAAATCACATTATATCTACATCATCATATATCAGCATCATGAAATACAAAAAAGGAAAGTAAAACACTTGCATCATTTGTTCACCATTGCATACATTCTAAAAAAAAACATACATCATAGTATACATAAGGAAACTGGAAATAGAAAGTGAGCCATGAATGCCAAGAGTTTGATCCAGAACAAATATGCATATATATAAATGATCAACGTTTATGTACAATGCCATCATGCACTAGGCATGGTCAAAATGCTCAAAGAGCCCGAGATATACAAAAGAATGTATCATACAAAAACTACGAGAGCCAAGTGGCTTCTCAATCCCTACGAGACCCCTCTGAAGGCGCACGCCCACGCCTAGGACTCCGGCTACACCGGCGCTCTGAGTGCACAGAGGGCTCAGGATCCCGAGGGGCAGCCACGGTCTCACCACGAGAATGGCTCCTCATCAGGCACTCGGCCGTCCTATACCCCGCTAACTCTGTGCGGAGAGTCGATACCATCCTGGCCACATGCCAGACTGGGGCGAAGACATCAGTATGTCTACCGGCTGCTGAAGGCTCCCCAGCGTCCATGGACAGCTCTGCACGGGTCCTCTCCATGGGGATCATCAGGGTATCAGTGCATACCCTGCGAATCAAATCTTGCCACTCATCGATGGTCTCTACAAACAAAGGAGAAAACAAATTAGAAACCAAACAAGAAATTAGACATATAAGATATCAACTAAGGAGATCCTAACTAAAAACAAACATTAGAAGGGAGAGAGGGTAACTTACTCGGATCACCAGGCCTCCAAGATGGATCTATGGGATTAGCACCTGCCACGGATGTCACTACCGACTGAGGGGCTGCTCCTGTGCTGGAGCAACATAGTGCCCCGCAACAGACTCATCCTCCCCATGGCCCTGGGAGAGTGGCTCCTCTAAAACCAGAGTCACCCTCTCTACACTCTGCTCGGCCCTCTCTGCCTGCATGATATCCTGGGTGTCATGCCACTCAGGATCACTGTCCTCGGTCTCCTCCTCTATCTCTCCCCCATAAACTCCTCAGACTTGGATTCTATGTCAATGGGGTCATCGTTGCTATGGGCAGGACCCGCAGCAATCTGAAGCAAGGGTGCCCGAGGCGCACCGTCTCTCCCTCTAGCACATACTATCCTCCTGGCTGTAATAGGAACGCCAGGAGTAACCACTATCCAACCCCGGCCTCTAGGCCCCCCTCTGGCCTCTCGGACTGATCTGTATACTGGCGCTACTCGGGGGAAGCATACCCATGTATGGTAGGCCAAACTGCTGAGGAACTCGGCCAAAGGGGTGCATCTCCACTCACCCCACTCTATCAATAAGCTTCCTTGTGGTGGAGCAAGAGATCAAAGTAAGAGCCTCCTCACCCCATATGCCTGCCATAGTCTGATATGGTGTGGCCTCCATGTCGGCAGTGGTCAGGGAAGCAACTAGCTGATGAGGTGCTCGGAGCACCGACATGTCTGTCCATCTAGCTGCCCTCACAGCTCCGAGATCTGCCACCTCTACACCTCTGCCGTAGGGGATGAAGTGCTCATAGACCCAACTCATGACTAGGGTCGGGTGGCTCAAAGACTGCCCCTGTAAACAAACCACCCTATATAAGTCATGGTAGGTGGTCCCAAGAATGTCTACTCCCTAGGCATATATCCGACTGTGCCCCTCTATCTATGCAATAATGGGGGACCAGCAGTATAATAAAGTGTCTCCTCCCTTGTCCCCGATCAGTCTCGAGGCAAGGATCCCCATGATGGCCTGAGCGAAGTAAGGGGATGGGAAAAGTAGGAATGGATCGAACTCTAACCCCCTTCTTCGACCCCATGGAGATGACTGCATCTCCCATATATGTAGCCCACTGTGCAATCTGTGCCCATGAACCTGCTGTCTCTAGGGTGAGTCGTCTCCCAATGATTGGGACCCCCAGAATGTGATAGACATCCTCCAATGTAATAGTCCACTCACCACGGACCCCTGGCAATCGGAAGGTGTTCCGATCTGCATCCCAGTATGAGAACAAGTCACAAAGGATGTGACTAGATGGTGTAACATGGGGCACGCGTGAAATGTGTAGTATCCCAGCCCGCTGAAGAGTGTCCTCCTCATCCTGTGAGAGGGCATCTAGTACCCCAGGAGCCAATCACACTCCCTCTCTCTACTCCACCAGATATACTCCTCTCTCACCTGCATACACCCAAAAACACACAAAACAGAGCAAGTTAGCATCCGAGTAACACTGGAAAAATCACGAAAACACGTAGAGATGCTAGAAAAGAAAAAATAATTTCAAACAGATGATCCTTTTGCATTCTGTGCAAAACCGCCGCCCTGAGCAGAGAGGCGGTTTTGTAACCGCCACCCGAATAGGGCGGCGGTCATGTAACCGCCACCCTGGACAGGGCAGCGGTCATGGTCCAAAACCCACGCGGGTTTTTAAACTTAAAAATCCTAAAAAGTGCAAAAATGACCATTTTACCTAAAAACAAAGCCTACCCAGTAGGCGCCCCCCCTAGGTGGACCTTTTAACACTAACATTTTCAAAAATTACCCCCCCATGACAAAATATTTAGCATTTCAAATTTAAGGGGGTAAAAAGGATAAACTGAAGAAAACTAACCTGTGATCTCACGGGTCGATGTTCCGCACATGGAGGCATGATCGCTATCTCGTCACGGATGTTTCGACTCTACTCACGCAAGAAACCGTCACCGTGGGTCCCAGAGCTCAAAATCAATCAAATCAACTCGCGCAAATGAATAGGAAAATGGGCCCACTTTCATATATATAGCACCCTGATTCGTTTTAAATGACTTTTCATAGGTTTGGAGCACCGATGGAGGTAAGTTCCTATCCCCGCACAAATGGTATGTTCTCATTCCCTATTATTTTAGCGTTTATTTTTCAAACTATTGTGTCTATCTGCACTTGAGTTCTCTTTTCGTTTTGTAGGTAGTGGGAATTTTGGACGGCGTCATTTCAACACACGGATGTATCAGGTATAACTTCTAACTTCCCATTTCGGGACCGCCATACTCGGACCCACCATTTTACGCCTCTTCATGGCTAAAACACTTCTCCGAGGGGGCAATATGTACGTACCCAAAATTGTAAGGTACTATACTATTAGAACAACGTGACATGTGCCCCAATGATGATACAGGTCTCCTCGCAAGGTGTTCGATTCGAAAAGCTATCCGAGTGTGTGTTAACATCCCGCATGCCCCGCTTAGCCCCCGCGTGCTTTATTTTCCCTTTTCCCCTCTTTTCTTGGCCTTTTTCTCTTCAGTGATGAAACCACCACCCTGCCTGGGCGGCGGTCTCGTGACCGCCGCCCTGAATAGGGCGACGGTCCTATAACCACCGCCCTGCTTAGGGTGGCGGTCCTTTACATGTTTTCCAGAAAGCTCTTTTAACACGACTCACGTAAATTCAACATTTTACCAGCTTTCTTTCACCGCCATAAGCTTGCATTTATGATTCTGGTTCCCTGGAATAGTGTTTTTCCATTGTTTATAGTTTAAGAGTTCTATTTGGTTTTTACATTGGGTAAATGAAAATGATATAAATAGTTGGCTTGTGCTCAAGTAAATGGCCCCTCAAAATTTTCCTCTTATTTCTCTTTGCAATAGATTTAGTATTCATTTTGCTTAGAGTTCTTAGTTTCTTTCATTGCATGCTTAGTTAGCATTGTTTTAATGTTAGTAAGCCACATATCCATCTTGTGGAAGCACTGCTATTATTTCATCCAATCCATTGGAGTAGAATAGCTTAGGAAGCCATTAAAGCTGCAGGTTTTGTTCTTCAAACATGATAGTTTCGGTTACGGATGCTTTATGTTGCATGACTCGTAATAGATCCCGCTAGGAATTACATAAGCCAAGCTCTGTACTCTTGCGCTATCCCTCTCCTACTCGCATTGTATTCGGTCTTTGTCTTGAGCTACCTTTGTCCCAATATCTACTTACATTGATGCTAGCATTACATGCTTTTACGGATCCACGTGAACATGAAGGAGCAGGAGATCACACTTTGAGGGACAAGATCACACACACCATCGATTCACCACTGCTCTATAGAATCCGGTTCTAGCTTTCAAAGTTCTAGTTAGAATCATATCAAATAGAGTAGTTAATTGATTTATTTCGAGTTAATTCTACTCGATATTGCCAGGGAAGTCAGGGGATTGATAGTTTCGAGAAACCTGTGATTCACTCCTCACTTCGAGGGTAGGATCGAGAGTCTTGCAAATATATTAGATAAGCTATTTTATTGTTTAGAATAGATCTACAAATTACACGAGACAGATAGCTACACTCGGTTATTTTGTTTGTTTTAAATTGTTAATTTAACTTTATCAATTCTAGATATTTTAAATAGTTGCTTTCTTAAATTCGTAAAGCTCATCAGAAAACACAAAAAAATAGAGAAGTCATATATACTATAGATATACTTCACATAGTTAAAATTCATTTTACTGTAGTTCATTTTGCATTGTTTCTTTTGTATGACAATCACGGGACATAGAGAGCCCAAGGAATACGTATTCAATCCAATCGTGCCTCACCCAATCTCATCACAAATGATAACGATATAGATCAAAATCTTAGGATCCAAGTCTTCGAACAACAAGTAAGCTTGCAAAAAATCAATTCCCAGTTGAGTGGATTAAACATAGAAGATGACCAAGTGCACACGTTTTGGTTGAAGCAACCAAACTACAGATTACCCTAGGTAACATCCATATGACTGTAGAAGGGTTTGAAAGAGAACAAACCTTTGGTTGTGATCCTTTGGTCCCACAGCCAGATGCAGGAGACACTCTTCTAGATATAGATACCAGCCTAAGAATCCAGGTTGCACGAACGCCTGTAAGATATTATGAGAAAATCACACAGTTATTGATCCTAAATATAGAAGCTGAGAAAGCATATGATTACTGGATACTAGGGATTAGGACTTGATTTAACGCATGACCATAACAGGTCCACAACAACTAAGAATCTACGGTTGTGACCCACAAATCCCATAGCCCAACGAATCCATAGGAGAATTAGACATAGACACTGGCCTATGCACACTAGTATTCCGGTCTCTACCCCACTTCCACCTATCATCATCAAACAATTATCCTTGCTAGACACAACAGCTAACAGAGCTAGGGAATTCTGGACTAGGCCAGAGAATCACCCATAGAAGTAACTATATCCATCATTCATTTCATGACCCTGTCCGGAGACATACACGAAACTATCCCGGGTCATTTTCCATGTATTCCACAACCTATAGATCGAATCATGCCAGAGCTCGATATTGATTGGAGCCTTCGAGCAGTCATCCTTGCTGACCGATCTATCACACCAGTTCAAGTTAGGAGGGCCTTCTTTGCCTTAGACTCGTAAATTCCGCTAGTGCGTATTGAAGACATTAGATTGCCTAACTAGTTTATCTGCATCTCACATATATTCCATACCCACCGGCTGTCTCGGCACGACCTCGGGAGGTTGGGTGCGAGGAAGAGTCACTTGTAGATTCCCATGCTCGCATGTCACTTTTCTGTTGTACAGTCACCCTGCCTCAACCCCCTAGAGCTAGGAAGAAACCACATGGAGTGTTATTAATCAATAATAGAGACCTAGCGGTGGAGATGCACATCTATATTAGACTACAGAATTGGGATTCAAAGCCAAAACTTTCAATAACTTAATCTAAAAACCCAAGAAACCCTATCATATAATTTTTCTATATCCAATTTTATCAACATGGCCTCCTTATTACTTTTATTTATAGGGTGTAAAGTTTTGAATCATTACAATTCTATCTTGAATTTTCCAACCCATAACAAATCCACCTTGTTGTTATGAGATCAACGTAGGGAAGAGAATTTGAAGTTGAAGAGCCTAAATCCTAGTACACATATTATATATGTAATTACAAAGGAAAATTTGTTTGAAATTTGTGAAATCCATTGCATTATGAGTTTTAGGAATTAAGGAAAGGAAAGTACAATTAAGATCCTTCAACATCTTTTTATTTTTCAAAAATTCATGAATGACACGAAAAACATCCTCTTTGACACAGTCTCAAAAAACTTGGGAAAGGAATGTCGGGAAACCATAAGGGAACATAGCTTTATCTAGGTTCATAGTCTTAACAATGTACTCAATCTCTTCCATGGAGGGAATTTTAACCAACATTAAATTATCTTCACAAGATACCAAGTTAGGAATGGAATTTAGGAAGAGATCTTATTTACCAGAATTAAAACCAAATTGGATGGATAGAATATTTCTAAAGAAGTTAACAACTTCCTTTTATATATCCTTGGTTTCTTACAAATAAGAATTCCCTACCCCTTTAATTATGACAATCTTGTTGGAGAAGCTATGCTTGAGGGCGAAAATGTGAAATAATTTCATGTTGTTGTCCCCTTCTTTTAACCATGTGATATAAGACTTTTGCTTCCAAAGGTCTCTTCTTTAGCTAAGATGTTGTGGTAATAAGAAAGGATCTCCTTTTCCTTCAATTGTGAGTCAAAAATCCTATCTAAATCTTCCTTTTCCATATAATCTTGAAGAGAGAAAAGATCCTTCTCTAAATTATTTTTGGATATGAAGATATTCCCAAAGTTTTTCTTATTCCACCCCTTATAATTCATTTTTACATTAGCTAATTTCTTTGAAAACATAAAAAGAACATACCCATAAATTTTGATGTTCCACCACTCCTTGACCAAATCCTTTATACATTCATACTACAACCACATATCAAATCTAAAGGGAATCCTTATTCTTTCAAATTATTTGACAGAGAATAGAATAGGACTGTGATCAGATCCTATATGATGGAGGGTGGACATGAAGATATCCTTCTTTAACCATTTATAGGAGGTCAAAACCCTATCTAACCTTACTTAAATAATTTGATCTCCCAGCCTTCTATTAGACCACATATACTTGCTACCTTTTAAGTCAATATCCATGAGGTTGTTAGAATAAATTAAGAGTTGCAAATCCTCCATACTTTCATCAAGCTCCATAATACCTTCCTTTTTTTCCCCTGGAATTAGGGGTGTGTTAAAATCTCCCACAATTATCTAATCAGTTCCTCAATGATTTTGGAAGTCAAACAAGCTGGTTCCAAAGATAACTCCTTTCCACTTTATTGTTTGGAGCATAAACATTAGAAAGGACCCAAGAGGAATTTTTCATTAAGTCTTTCATAAGAATAGCTTAATGATTGTCTCTCCTTAATAAATTGATGCCCTTAAAACAAGAAGGATACCAGACCATATCCAAACCTCTTGACACCCCTTTAGAACTTACATCTGAAGCTTCAAACTTGTTCCAAATTCTATCCTTAATCAAAATAAATTGCTTTATATTCATTTTAGTTTCTTGGATATCTCAAATATCCATCCTATACTTCAATCTCATATCTTTGAGTAACCTACACTTGGTGGGATTATTAAAACCCTTAACATTACAAGATATCACATTCATTTAGAAACTACATGTTTATATCTTCTAAAGCTTGTCACATCTAATTTGGACTACTTCCCATCATCAATTTACCTCTATATGTTATTCTTCCTAGCATCTTATTCATTAGTTCTACCGAACCTAATTTGTTCTTTGGAGAAGTGAAATTCACAAGATTTTTTCTAGCATATTTATAGGATGCACTTTTTTGATGGAGTAATCATTCCTTCCTCTTTAGGACTAGAAACCAAACTTTCAAGATTGAGTGTAGAAATAAATTTATCCTCCACCTCTGTCCTTTCAACACCAATTCCAAAATATATGTTGTTAAAATTGGCGTTCCTTTCAACCGGGATTAAAAATTTGATTCTTTTTTCATCAATTTTATCATTAAATTTAAGGAGACCTAATTCGAGACACATAATCCAAACTTTCACATGTTGGGATGCTAGCAAAAGGTAAACCAATCAGACAAGAGCCTTCCAAAACAAATTTTTATTTCAAGGTGGGATATTTAATTAAAAATATTTTCTCTTAGCCAAAGGAGTATTATGTAGCAAGGATCCAACTTCCTAAAAACTAGTGACTTTTCATCTTGAACATGCACTTTAGTAGATTGAAAATGTTGGTCAAAGAAGGATTTTGGTTTATTTTTTAATCTTAATTCAATTAACCATTCTTCATCTATAGTAATCATGATGCTATAACATATTAAACCATCACCCAAAGTGTTGTAAGAAAGGCTTTTGAGTCCTAATTAGCACCATTTTCAGAAATGGTCACACCCTTGTTTAGAATCAATATACTTTCAATCTTCTTGGGCTGATTAGGAACAGTAATTCCTTTACCCTTATCCTCCCCCTTACCAGATTTGGGAACTTCCTTAAAGGACTGATAATTTAAATTTATAATGCTACTAGTAGTGCCCCCACCCTTCAATCTTCAAAACTTCACATAATAGATTTAAAATTTGATATTTTGTGGCTAGCTTCCAAGTTTAGATCTAAGAGTAATGTTATGTGGGACCAAAGCCCCAATAAGAGATTTGATATAGAAATAAGCATAGATAAACCTTGTCTTGTTAAGAGTGGAATTTCTGATAGACACAAATGTTCCAAGATAGGTGGTTATCCCTTTAATTACATCAAGATCCCACATTTCTAGAGGTATCCCAAGTAACCTTTCCCATATTGAAAATTCTATGATATTTTCTTTTTTAGGATTGAATTTGGGAGACCATTTTCTCAAAAAAATAACCATTTTTCCCAAAACCAGGGTCCTTCCACAAAAATCCTTGGAGGGTCTTCAACATTATTGAAGTTAAACAGAAAGAAAACATTTAGGAGTAACCTCCGAGATATCATTTTTGTTTCCATTTTTGGAGAGACCACGCACGGATAAAGTCAATTATTGGTCACTCTCCAACCATCTTTCCAATCAAATCATTTTCCATTTTACTAGTAGTTTGATCCACAATACAATCTGGAACATCCAAGAGGATACTTGAGGAATCCTTATTAGGATGTAGGATAAGACTCTTACCTTGTTTAGATCCATTTTTCAAGATACCAGCCCACGTGAAAGAAGCCTTGGATACCCCACCCATTACATTCATCTCTTGGAAAATACCTCACTTTGTCTCTCTACAGAAGAATCTATTTGTTATCCTTTTATTTCTCATCCGCATTTGAAATCTTACCTCCCTCTCCTTTTTTTGCTTCCTCCATGAGTTGTTCAATAATTTTACAATCTAGTTATATGTTTAATTATATTCCTCATGATAAAATTATATCATTGGAAAATTGAAAATGTACTATTATTCATTCTGAAATAATCTCAATATAAATAACATTAGAAAGTATTTAACTAAAACTTATCCTTAGAGAAAAATACTCCTCTAAGAAGAATATACAATAAATGGGATGGAGGTATACCCTTATTTTCCATAGTTGTATGTTAGTATGCCCCATTCATTGGTAGTTAGGGTCAAATATAGTAAATGTATCTGAATTTTGAATATGATAGCTTTTAATATTTTGTGCCATAGGTCGAGCATTCTAAAAAACTAGGGGAGAGGGAGTAGGAAATAAAAGGATGTAACAGGGGATGTAAGATAGGGGCCCTCCTCTCTATATATTGTCTCATCTGCCAAGGTAGATAGGGTAGATATATAATATCTATCCCTCTTTGAAGCCACCCCATACCATCCACCATACTTCACCCCCACCCCCATATAGATATAAGGGTGGGATTTTCATGAGGAGGTGCAGACGAAAGCTTGAGGTTGCATTCTTCACCAAAAGTAAATGGGGCTCCAAACTTATATATTTATTGAAGCCCTATATAGAGTATAGGTAATTGTTATTATATTAGTTATGGTATGCATGAGGGAGCTAGGTAGAAAATCTACAACATCCATCACCCATTATATAGAGGGGCTACAACATGTAGAAAGAGGTAGACAACCTACCCTCCCTCTTTACTATACTCCATAAACACCTTCCAAAACCTCCTTCTCCTACCCATATATATTTCTCTATGGATGACCCTCTTTCTCTAAAATTACATTCCTTTCCATCCTCACATGATTCATTCCATGCTTCAACCCCTTCCTTCCTTCTATGTTTCATTTCATAAATTTTTTCCCATATGACATATATTTATGTTATTTCCTGAACAAGGTAATGAGTTCTATCACACTTTCACTAGCAGAGACAATGAGGCCATGGGACAAACTAAACAAACTTGAAGGAATACTCACACCCCTATTATTATACTAGACCATTATTTTCTAGTCATAAGGAATATACATACATACATACATACATACATATATGGGTTAGGATTTTAATGTTATGCCCATTATATTGCCCCCTCTTTATATTCATAGATATGTGCTCATTATTATCTCTATTTATCAAAGGAATCGAAGAAATAGGGGGCAGGCAAATTATACATACATATATGTGTATGTATGTATGTATGTATGTATGTATGTATGTATGTATACTCTCCTCTACCTATATATAGTTATCTAGTTGATTTTCATACATACATATTACACTCGTGCTCACCCAATATATAGATAGTGGTCATCCCAAGCATAAAGAATCTCGTATGAACCTATCTTGTTTGAGGGTTTATATCAATAAATACATCCCCACTATATATACTTAGGACTCTTCCCTCTCATCCTTTGAATATCAAGGTAGGGTGGAGAAAGAGAGGGAGAGAAAATGTAGTGATTCTCCCTTATATATATAGTGTAAGGGTCATGTCATATTCTCATGTTCCCAAGATAAATTTTTTTATCTAAACTCTATATAGCCTTCACATAATAGATATGTATGGATCTTTTCACATAGTATATTATCTCTAGGCTTCCCTATTTTCTGCAACAAACCCTAGATAGATAGATATAAGGGGAGACTCGACCTAACCATAAAAGGGGGAATATGTAGGCTCTTATAGTCTATAGGGGTTGGGGTATAGTTATTAGTTTTTGTTTTTATTTTTACAAATATTAGGGATGACACAAATGTCACACGCATTTTTTCCACATTTGTACCAAACCCACCCCTAACTTCAAAAAAATCATAAGTGGGATGCCAAAAGGTAATGTCACTTTATTTCATTTCATTTTGACAATAACAAAAGGAAATAAGATTGTGAAAATGGAGAGGAGTGTTAGGAAATACATAGTGCTCCATGGTAATTAGTTACCGTATAGTCAAAGAATACTTACGGTTATATGATTATATCATATATTGTTGTATATAACAATATTAGTTCACATATTGTTTGGTTATACCCGTAACTCATTTAAATGGGTTATAGTTTGTTATTTGTTATTATTGCTTCCTATTTTATAGGAAGTTGTTTTCCTATATCTATGGCTATATAATAGCCCTCCATATATTGTAAAAATATAGCACCATTAATAAGAAGATAATCTTTTTTCTATGAAAATTACTTGTACCTATCATTTGGCATCGAGAGAAGGTTGATATTTAGCATATATGTAAGGGATGTCTAACAAATATAAAGGGAAATAAAACATTTTCTTTCTCCTATACATATAACATGTTTTTTGGTTGTAGGATGGAGTATTGGAATCAAATAACCTAATTGCTACCATCTCTATGTCACTATTGTAAGCCCATCACATGGACATGATTTATTGGGTAATGTTTTATGTCATTTAGAAAAGATTTGGCCATATTCCACTACATGCACATTAATCTTGTTATTATATGTTTTTTCATGTACATTATATCCTCATCTATCATGATGATTGGAAATCTTCGTTACGCCATATCATTTTCAGTTACTCTCATCACCATTTAATTCTACTAGCATTTAAAACACCATAAGTCCCACATATTACAATAAAGATATAATTTACAGGTCTAGTTTTCATTATTTGGTTCTATGGTTTTTGACTATTCTAAGTTGGATTTCCAAAATCATTCCATTTGGAATACTATTAAATTGGTATTGATTTGGATCTCAATACATTTTTGTTCTGCACCTCCAATCCATCTTTATGAATCGAGATTCAATGTATGCAACGGGATAGCTCACCTGACATAGTGAAACCACTCCGAGCTGGACACGGGTATTTCTCCAAATGGTTTTGTCTTATCTACTCTGCATTGGATGCTACAGTCCCGCAATTCCAAAGATAAAGACATGAGTCTGTTTAATGTGTATCACCATTCAGATCTGCGTCCACGTTTTTCTTGCATTCTGCACAATGCATATAGACACATATTAATCTCTCCACATGTTCAAAGGATGGTGTAATCTAAGCACTCCATGTGTTTATTATCCACTCGGCTAGTTTGATGTTTATTAATTGTTTTTTAATATAGTGTTGTTTCTAGAAATGGTCTTTAGTTTGGTTTGTAACAAATCTTTGTGTCCCATCCTTAATAAAACCATGTATGAGTGTTTTTTTAAGGTTTATTTGTGATTTTTGTCAAGTCAATTCATATGGTGTATTTCTTGTCTATATATTTTTGTCTCATAATTATGTTTAAAGTTTCTCTAGCATTGTTATAAAAATAAATATTTAATTATTATTTTTTGTTAAGAGTCTTGTGCCACCATTATAATATTATCAAGTACATTTAGTCATTGAATCATTGAGTGTCAAGTGGTCTAGTTTAAATATTTGTTTCATCGTTAAAATTGTAAGTCTGCCCTCTATAGTTTTTTAATGTTTATATAAAGCTTTTAAGTCAATGTATAATCATCTTGTCATTGTAAAATTTGTGTCCCATAGAAAATGTTATTGTAAGTATCATTTTGTTAAAATTCATTTGTAGTTGAGTCCTCTTGTCTAAGTCAAACGAGTCATATTCAAAGTTGTGATTTGTCGTTAAAATATTGTGTCATTGTAAAAGTCTGTAAAATAAAAATATTGCCTTACATGACACATTTTTAGTGTTACCTGATATCCAAGGAAATAAAATGTTTCACATTGTGGAAGGGAAGAAAAGAATAAGCTCAATGTGGAAAAAAATGTGCTTCATATCCAAATCTAGCTAAGTTAGCAACACATACACTAAAGGAAGGAGGCACGAAGGATGGAGATCAATAAACGGCCTCTCATCACCACCAACGATGGGGCCATACCAAGCTATGGTGACAATGTGTTTATGATTTTTCTTTCAATATTTGATTTCCATTGTGCTTCTTTTTCAGAGTTCCAGCTTTACGGTGTGCTTGATTTGATTGTGTCAGATGATTTTAGAGTTTTGATTTGTGTGAATAAGTGGAAAGTTCACATTGAGGGGGGAACATGGTCTCAATGTTCCATTTCCTTTTATTCATTTTTCATATTTGTATTTAGTGAGTAGTAATTTCCTACATAATTCCTTGATGTGAAAATATAGTGGAAAATATGAAAGCACAAGGAAAAGCAGCATCATGATATTTGGGTTGTTGGTTGTCTTGTAAAACCATCTGTATGTTTTGGGTTGTTGATTGTCCTATAAAACCATTTGTATTCTTTGGGTTGTTGGATTTCTGTAAAACCATCTGTATGTTTTGGGTCATTGGTTGTCTTGTAAAATCATCCTTGCAGTTTGTTAGCTATCCTTGGAAAACCATCCTTATTGAGGTTGTTGGTTGTCCTGAAAAACCATCTAGATCATGAGCATGCACGAGCCACAAGATGCGAAGGAAGTGTGATTTTTTTTCTCCCATTTTCACACTAAGGGTGTGAATGTTAGGAAATACATAGTGTTCTGTGGTAATTAGTTACAGTATAGTCAAATAATACTCACGGTTATATGAGTATATCATATATTGTTGTACATAACAATATTAGTTTACATATTGTTTGGTTATGCCCGTAACTCATTTAAATAGGTTATAGTTTGTTATTTATTTATTATTTCTTCCTATTTTATAAGAAGTTATTTTCCTATATCTATGACCATATAATAGCCCTCCATATATTGTAAAAATATAACACCAAATTAATAAGAAGATAATATTTTTGTTGTGTAAATTACTTGTACCCATTAAGGAGATGAGAACTCTAGTGGAATAAAAATAAAGGATATCAAGAAGGGAGATGAAAAATTAAAATAAACAGAGAAAGGAAGATGAGAAAATAATAAAGACAACATAGAAAAATGGGGCACCAACAAACTTGGAGAAAAACTAAAACCTTCAAGGAAATAAAACCCTCCACTAGAAGAAGAAGAGTATGTGACAAATCCCAAATTACATGTATGTAGATTTTCATTTAAATTTGATAAAAAAAAAAAAGTATGTGAATTGTAGGAAGTAAAATGTAAATATTAAGAGAGATTATGTAAACCCTATAATATATTTGAAAGAAAATTATGTAAATCCTAAATAAATTCTAAAACCCTAGGATAAATTATGTAAACCATATAGAATATTGTGTAAACCCTAGGATAAATTGTGTAAAGTATAGATAATATTGTGTAAACCCTAATGTACATTGTGTAAACCCTAGGGAAAATTGTAATCACAACAAATATTCTATCCTAAATCATGTCATAATATAATATTTGGTCACACAATGTTTTTAAGTGGAATATAAATAAATATGGTTAGGGTTAGAAAGATGTCACATTTTGTGATGTTTTTAGTTGTGAAAATGATATATAATTGTGATAATAGGATGTTAAGATTTTGTTAAATGTTCCTATAACTTATAGGGACCTAAAGATAAGCTCCAAAAATAATATGGTGTGTTAGACAATATCTCTTAGAGATGTTTTCCTAGGGCGTATGATTATGTACTTACACAAACAACTAGGATACATAACACTAATCCAAAGAGATCTCCTAGCAGTTGTGTGTGAGAATGTGGACAAACAATGTAAATTGGAAATCCTTAATAAAGCCTTCAACACTTGGAAATGAACTCTACAAGAATATAAGTCATTAAATTGTATACTACATTTAATGACATATTTTTCATGACTAAGGCGTACATATTTCCTCACTCAATGCATTCTATAATTTTGATTTTTATATTAGAGAGGACACACCCTATTCGAGAAAGACATTAAATGCCTTCACTTGTGGCAGCTCTAAATATTGGGTTCGGAAGAATAAAACATAGGTGAGGATTTAGATAAAACCCATGTACCACATTGACATTCATCTACCTCTATGCACCCACCACGAGTTTTACTTTTATAGTATGTTTTGTAATTTAATAAAAAACATATTTTAAATTATAATAATACATCTTCATAATGACATATCTATTACTTATAAATACTTATAAGATCCCTCTAACAAATACTACCACATTTGTATGAGTGGATGTCCCTCAACCTCTAGGGACTTGACACAGAGGTATATATTTATAATTGATTTTTAATTACAAAATTATTTAATTTCACGAACATTATAATACCACTTGTGTATCATAGGTCTACTTCCCATATAGACCGATGGGAGGATGAAAATGGTGGAATGAGCACATATCCTTTGTTTGCTCTTAGGGTGTCCTCTTTACAAAAGTATAAATTTCATTTATTTGTTAATATATTAAATTTCTCTTAATTGAACAATTATAATACGACTTGATTATGATAGGTCTACATCCCATATCAACCAACATGAGGATGATGATAGTCATAGGATGAGGGAGTCATCTGCATGGAGGTATAAAGTATTCATTTATTATTTAAAGTGATTTTAATTAATTATTTTATAATGAGCCATAATTTTTGTAGATCCTCATTAGAGGTGGGTCCTGTTGATGCAAAATCACAGCACCCCTGGACGCACATCAGGCTTCTAGGTTGATGTTCAGGCATCCAGTGTGATTGCACAACATGGAAACCTCTCTCCAAGCGTGGGACTTGTGAAACCGAGAGAGGAATCTCCAGAGAAGGCTGGTTCCTGCTCCTAAACTACCTGCCACAAGCTATTCCAGTGCAGGCAAGCTAATCTAATCCTAATCTAACCATGCCAAGGAGACAGAGAGAGAGAGAAAGGAAAAACAGCAAAAGCCTACACTAAAACGGTGATACACCAGAGAAGGAGAATGTTGGACATCTATCAAAACTGCCATGGGACAAAGAGAGGTGAGCAATGGGAAGGATGGACAGATGCATCACAGGCCCAAGGATAGATTTCACACAGAAAGTGTCCCAAAACTCCATGAACACAGCTCCAGATCTGCAGTGAACGTTCAAACATGCACGCAGATACTCTGCAATGAAGAGAGGCAAGAAGAAAACAAGCAAAAATGAGAAAGGATGGACAGATGCATCACAAAACACGTTTTGTTGCTTCAGAAGTTTGCACAGAACATCATTCCATTAGTAAAAGGCAAAAAACGCCATTACAGAGCAGGGAGGAGGTTCGAACTCCATTTTCAACCCTAGAGAAGAAAAGAAGGGAGGGCAGAGCAGAAAAGATGAACAACCTTTTGGAAAGAAGCCCCTCCTTACAATTTATAGGAAGAATGAGAGAGAAAAGAGAGAGGAATTCGAAATCTGCCCCAACCACCTCCAGACTGCATTTAAAACATATCATAATGGTGGTAGGTGAGAACCCCAGCGAACCCAAAAGTGGCGAACTGTATTTTTAATTTTTAAGAATTTGTTCTCACCCAATTAAAGATATCCAGTCGTAGTTGGATAGAGGACCTCGTAAGCTTTCCAAAAAGTCCAACCTTGCATGAATCCGAGCTCCCAGTCAAAAGTTATGGCCATCTGAATATCTGCACCAGGGTCTGCTTCCTGTCAGCGCTCAAAATGTTGCACCTCCTGAAGGTGCGCCATAGGCGCATCCGTGTGTGTGTCGACATCCCTTTATGTGCGCCAAGGGTGCAAATTTTCCATTGTCGACACTCTGTGTCGTGCGCCACTTCTGTGCGCCTTGGGCGCACCGTTTTCCCTGTCGACATCCATTGTCGTGCGCCGCTTCTGTGTGCCTTGGGCGCACCATTTTCCCTGTCGACATCCATTGTCGTGCGCCACTTCTGTGCGCCTTGGGTGCACCGTTTTCCCTATCGACATCCATTGTCGTGTGCCACTTCTATGCACCTTGGGTGCGCACCATTTTCCCTGTCGACATCCATTGTCGTGCGCCACTTCTGTGTGCCTTGGGCGCACCGTTTTCCCTGTCGACATCCATTGTCGTGCGCCACTTCTGTGCGCCTTGGGAATGTCAGGGATTTGATCTTCTTTGATTTCTATATTCTTCTGTTGTCTGTATTTACCCGGGGGGGAAATATATACAACAGTCCCTCATCCTCATTAGCAATGAAAATTTTTAAAAGTGAGAACAGATGAGTTTAGTGACCACCTATTTTTCTCATTTTCATTTTCAGTTGTATCATGATTTTTATCTTTGTGAGATATATTGCTACTATGTTCTACTATTTTGATGTGACATTGCTACATGGTATGGTTATTTGCTAGCACTAGGATGTTAACTCTATCTAACAGTTATCAATGGGAATATGATGCCAATGTTATTGATCATTTATATGTATTGAGATGATGTTATGATTAGATTTGATCATGATATCTTATTGTCTATTGGATTCATACTTTGGATATATGGTTGTAAATTTTCTTACTAATTTCGATGATTCACTATACTTTGATGTGTTGCTTTAGTTTTTATAATCGTGTATGGATGATTATTATGATGCATATATATGTTATCATATTTTTGACTATTTTGTGTGGTTATGTATGATTTTTCCTTGAGTGTGTTACCCATTTTTGCCTCCTAGGAAAAAATGGATAACGAGGGTCTACAGGAAAAAATGGTCAAAGTTGGTGTATAAAATTTTCTGTCTTTCTATTATACCTCCATGATGGCTTAGAACTAAGGAAATTCCATGAATTCCATGATGTTAAGAAATAAGGTTGAAAGCATTCAAGAATGGTCCATATGAGGGGGCTCGAGGTGAGCTTGCACAATGTATAAGGAGAGCGACCTTCAATATAGCTCGGTTGAGCTAAATGGATGTGAGGTTAATTATTTTGTCATCTCGATGAGCTCATGGAGGCCACAAATGAGCTATTCAGTGTTGACCTCTTCAGATACAATGTTGGCATGTATGTGAGGGAGTACCAAGTTCCAAACATAGCTCAGGTAAATTCAATGTGGCCGAGTCAATAAGTAACTTGATCACCAAGATTAAGGCTAATTAGATTAGCCACAGGACCAAGATGTAGTCCTACGGTGAGGAGGGAATAGCTTGAGTTCATATGAGTTGGCATCTAAGGTTGATTGAGTGACTCACTTGAATAAATTGGTAGCTTGTCAATAGGTGAGCTCACGAGAAAGGTATAATTCAATATCACATCGAACTTGGTGAGCTAAGTAAGGAGCTCATCATGGTAACATTATAGGTGACAAATTGGTAGTGGAATGTGCAACTTAGTCAAGGCTGGAATACACAGTGCAAATGAATAGATCACCATTTTGAATAACTTGGTGTCACGTAAGTGGTAGGCTTGTGCTCATAGAGAATGAGGCATTCTGAATGGAATTCGAGGCTCGGTTAAGCTATGTCAATGAGAAAATAAATGACCAACTCAATAACAAGGTCAACTCGGCCAATGTATTTACTGAGAATATGTATGAAGGACCTTGGGAGCGTGAATCACCATAGGGCTAGGTCCGTCATACAAAGGACACAAAATCAAATACATTGGTAAACTTGGGATCGATCTTATAAAGCATGACTCACCTTGTGGTTAAGAATGAGCTCGTATTTATCTTGAAGTTTCTCGATCAAGGTTAAGCAACAAATAGCATTAAAATTAGCATGACCAAGCTTTGATGCCAAATTAAATGGGACATGCACGAAGGAGATGAAAATAACACACAAGCATGAGCTTTCAAAACCGGAAAGGTCATGAGTACCAGCAAATGGTGGGATAATCAAAATGTAAAGAGAAATTTGTGGGGTTAACTCATGAGGGAGCCTAATTCATATACATCAAACTCATAGGCATAACATGTAGATCCATGTTGATGTGAAGGCGAGGTGAAGTGGGAGAAACATGAGCTCGCCAAATGTGAAACACATAACGTAGAATGTCTTGACTAGGCTATTTCAGCTCCAGATCGATGGGGAAATGAAACTTGTAGGATTAGGGATTGCAAGGGGATTTTATGAGGCTCGTGAAAATTCAAACTAAACCCAGGGTAACTCAGATCATTGTGAGGATCACAAAAATGGCTCATTACTCATCGGTGGATGAATGATGGTGAATCTTGAAATTGTAGGACGAAGAGCCAATTTAGTTCAACGGCTTGGTAAGTGAGTCACATTGCAGGGAATGTTTGTTCTATTTCCCTATAGAGTTGGCCTACCGACACCTAGATTCCACATTTAAATCATTGGTGGGAGTTCCAGGAAAGGTAGCCATACAAAGAAATCGTCAATGGAAAAATGGCCTTGAAATTCCATATTACCCCTTTTGGACTTACGTGTTATAAATGTCATGTCGAGGTTGTAAAAATAGCAAGGAGATTCTACAATGTTGGCCAACCGATGCCTAGTTTTCCATGTCAAGGAGTCAAAGCTTGGGAAAGAAACAAGGTGAATCGCAATTCTTTCTCTGAGTCAAGTGGGAAACAAGTGGTCTCTAAATTAGAAGTGAGTCATGTGTAACATGGTGCGAGAAGATGTGGACGAGCTTGCATCCTTATTCAATGCATGATCATGCCAAGATTCATGGCGGAGGAAGCTTGTCATGGGAAGTTGCACGTTGGAAGACCATTCCTTGAGGATTCATTAAGGAAATTTAAAACCTCCACGTAACTATCTTGATCAATACATGCAAAGTGTTGAGATTCGCGAGGGGACCGAGTCAAATGATGAGATGCTCAACCAATATCAAAAGGATAGAACAACATTCATTTGGCTCTTGGGACGAAGAGTGATCTATATGATCATTAAAGGAGACTTGGTCAACGTGCCTGTGGAACTTGGAGGGTGATTGATGAGCTGTCAAGGAGGAGCTCATTTCAATGAGATGTCAAGGATGGAGTCAACATTCACATCCATGCATGGTGGTCACAAATAAAGAGTGGAACATGCTGATTTGTTTGGTGCCAGTTTGAGGGAGATTAATTCACACAAACCATGAAGAGGTGAGATGAGTCTACCGGTGGAATGAAATGAGGAACCCGCCATGTTTGGTCGAGCCATCCACCACAAGCTAAATCAGTCAAAAGTATATAATATTTTATTAAAATATTTTAATAAAATAATATTTTTTTTATTAAAATATTTTATTAAAAATATTATTTTTTAATAAAAGATGGATTAAATTCAATTTGTTTTTTGAATTATGAAGTAGTGGTGGAATGTTCTTAGATATGTAATTAATTATGTGAAAGCCATTATGTGCTATTATTGGGCCCACTTTCTCCATCCCTTCTCTTCAACTAAAGTTTCTATAAATGTAAGTTAAAATCACATTCCAAAGGGTTAGAAAATTAGATGGTTGGACATTTTTCAGTATTCCTCTCTCTTCTAGCAAGCTAGTCTATTGTGGATTGTGGGGACTTTCAAGCCTCTTTTCCAACATTGTAATGGCAAATTTTTCCTCTTCCTCATGTAATGATGCATTGTGCACGTGATTGAAGTAATAAAATTGTGTTTTGTGACTAATTATTGGTCCTTTCATCATTCTAGCTACTTCTTTGTGCCTTTCTCGTGTATGCAGGTATATTGTGCAACTTCAAGTTTCCATTGTAGGTTTTGGGAGTTCTGTGCTTATCTAGGAGTGAATATTTTTATGTGGTTGATGATGACGGTTATCAATCCTCACCATTAATAACGTCAATCTAGGGTTGGTGTCTGATAGTTGTATGCATTAAGAGAAGAAGATCTTGGAAAGCAACTCCTTTAAACACAAACCAAACTTGCATAAACTAAATCACACTTGCATGAAGGAAATAAAACTTGCAATTATTTTAACACACTTGTATAAATTTAAACACACTTGCATAAATTGAAATCGCTTGAATTGGAAATAAACATAATTAAACAAAACACCTCCAGGTTCACAACAAACTGAATTTTCACAATACAAAAATAAAAACAATACTAAAAATGAATTACATAAAAATGAATAAACATAAACATAAATACACGACTCATCTTCCTTGAAATGAGTGGACAAATCATTTCTTGGAAGAGGATTTAAATCCTAATTCTAATTTTAAAACTACGAATATTTGAGAGGGAAAAACATATCTTTATTTCTTGGGAGAAAGAAAATTACATATCTCAAAGTGGAAGGTTGCATTTATAATTCATGCATCTAACCAACTCCTTATTTTAGGAAATACAATCTGATCTTATCTTTATTCCAATTTTAACAACTAAGATCTCCATCTCCACAAAATATGGAGAGAGATATATTATTGAAGTCAAATCTTATCTTGCTTATTTTAGGAAGATTTTCTCCCAAATCTTCTCCTTGCTTTTCGGTAACAAGAATCATAATGATTTTATTACTATACATTATTGGAAGGATTATTTTCCTCAAAATATTATTTTGACCAAATACATTTCTCAGATTTTCCATTTGACTTTGTTGTTTTTGATTGTGGAACTTTTGACGCTTATCGATACACTTTTCCTGACCAGCTCACTAAAAGTTATATTTCTCTTGATTGGTAAAATCTGTAGAAAATATGAATGAGATTTTTGTTAAAAACATTTCTATGAACAAAAACCTCTCTCATATTTTTCATTTGAATTTTCTATTTCATTTATGGAACTTTTAGTGCTCGTCTGATACACGTTTCCTCAAACTACAACTCACTAAAAGTTAGATCTCTCTTCATTGGTAAAACCTGTAAAAATATGAATGATATTTTTGTTAAAAACATATATATGAACAAAAAACTCTCTCATATTTTATATTTTACTTTTTTGTTTCTGTTTATAGAACTTTTAGTGCTCATTTGATACACTTTTCCTCAAACTGCAACTCACTAAAATTTAGATCTCTCTTCATTGGTAAAACATGTAGCAAATCTGAATGAGGTTTTTGTTAAAAACATTTCTATGAACAAAAACCTCTCTCATATTTTCCATTTGACTTTTTATGTTTTTATTTATGGAACTTTTAGTGCTCGTCTGATACACTTTTCCTCGACTACAACTCACTAAAAGTTAGATCTCTCTTCATTGGTAAAACTCTGTAGCAAATATGAATGAGGTTTTTATTAAACACATTGCTATGAACAAAAAAATCTCTCATATTTCCCATTGGAATCTATGAGTTTTCACAATCCCTCAAAACCATCATTTCGTTGATGTAAGTTCCAGAACTAAAGTTGACATTCCTTTTATGCAAGTTCGGGACTAAATCTGCAAGTTCCAAAACTAAATCTGATTTGTCTATGAATTGAAAGTTCTAGAACTATTCATTTAATTGATACAAGTTCTAGAACTAAACCTGCGAGTTCCAAAACTAAACTTGCAAGTTCCAAAACTAATTCTGTGAGTTCTGAACTAACTCTGCGAGTTCCGCAGCTAACTTAAAACAACTATAACTTTTGCATGTGACCTCGGATTGAGATGATTATTTTTTTGAACTTGCATAATTTTTTGAGAGAAATCTGAATATGAAATCAGATTTGATTTTAAATTTATTTTTCATGATAAATTCCACTTTTCCCAATACTAGCATTATCTTTCCTTTATGGCCTGCATACACAAGACTTTGCATCTTTTCCCAAATAATCAATAAGATTAGTCAAAAAGATAGATAACAAAATATTTCTAAATAATGAACAAGATATATATTCTATAATTTATCTTAAGCAAACTATAAGTTCCTAGATTACATTTAAATCCACTTCCAAAGGTAACTTGGAAGGACAAAATAATGGTAATTTATGGCCAATTTATGGCCTCATCAGCTTGAGTTGTGGTGCTTATTCATCCTTCTCATTTTCATCTTCCTTCACTGTAAAACCAAAAACTTGTCTAGAAACACCCTTTCTTGGTACATCACCACTTCTAGTATAGTTTTTATTTCTTGCAAATCTCTCCCCCTTACCCCCATGAAAATGTTAGCATAGGTATAGTTAGTAGTTTTATTGCATTAGAATTAATAGGAAGAAGAAGTCAGCCTTCTCTGGAGGTTCTCCTTGATCCCAAGTCCCACAACTTGAGATGTGATCCCATGTTACCCAATCACATCGAACATCCTACTCACATTTTGGCCATTCGGGGTGCAATGATTTGCGATAACAGATTGTACATGTGACAACTATTTATCCATGAGATAAATGTGGGACTTAGGATACACACTCTAACTAACACAACAAGATTTGAGTTGCTAATTTTTATTTTTATTTTATGATTTTGGTAATTTATTCATCTTATTTAATTCTTGGCTTATATTTGGACTCTCACCCCTATGTGTTGTATATTACATCTCCTAATAAGGTTAAATATGTTCACCTATTGTTATATTTTCTTATTGTTCAAACTTAACCCTCTCTTGTTTAATGTTTGATCTAATGCTTAATGTTACCTTGTTTTTGGCTTTTGGCATTTTTTGTATTTGGGGTGTTTTTCTTAATCTAAGGAAGGATCATAGCACCTAATATTGGATTATGTGAGATTAATTTCTCCTCCTAAATTCTAAATCTTTCCCAAACTTGTATTTGGGAAATATGTGTCATTTAGGAGGAGTATATTGCAAGAAAATGACCTCATTTTCCAAGAGGTTGTAGATCCTAACCCTTTGGGTGGGTGGGCTCTTTTCAAGGTAAATGAAGCCTATTGGACCAATTTTCATTCATTAAATCACCATTTTCTTAACGATTTTTTAAATGAGGGAATGTTTTGGAATTTGGGGGATTCTAATGAGTGCATGGCATTTAATTCTTCCTTTTTCCAATTTTGATTTTTGATTGCACTTTGGAGGGTTATTATTGGATGAAGTTCTGATTGAGGGTTAAACTTGTCACCCTACCATTGGTTTGAATTGTGGTCTCTTTCTCTTCTTAATCCCTCATGTTGAGAGGAAGGGTGTTCTTTGGTTTCACATTTTATGGTTATTACATTTGGGGAGAGCTTTGGGAGCAAGAAAGGGACTTGATGGAAATGCTTGGAAATCAAATTTTGTTTTGGATTGCAAGGTAGGATCTTGCTCTTATTTGATCCTTTATTTTGAATTTGAACCTTTACATGTCTAAATGTTATTTGAAAACAATGGAATTATGGTGTTAATCTTATGGTTTTTCTTATAATCCATCCACCCTTGAGGGGTGTGGATTTTGGAGTTTGTTTGGGAAGAGGGAGGAATCCCTTCCATCCTCACTTTCAATGCTTGTTGGTCAAGCTTGAAAGGTTCTTGTTTCACCCCCTACATTTGGTTTGTAGGTAGGGGTTGATTTCCATTTGGTTTGGAAATCACCCCTATCTCCATTCAAGGAAACTTGAAGTTTGAAAATCCTTAATGGAGAGGGGTATGGAGTGATAAGGGGTGTATAATGGAGTGATAAGGGGTGGAATTATATGGAGAGATAAGTAGATATTTGGTGCTAATTTTGGAGGCTTTTTAGTTATCATATTTGGGATTTACTTCATCCCTAATTCCCATGTTAAGAAGTTTGGTGCTTTTCATTTTGTTTTGTTATTGTATTTTGGCTTTGTTTGAACGTGTTTAAAACTTGATTGTGTGAATGAAATCCTTCGCCTTAGTGTTGGTTAGAGCTATGCATACCTCTTTCCCATGGGTTTGGAGGGATGCTAGTATACTCTCTTTGTTTCCATGGAGTCATGTGATGATTTCATTTGGTTGGGTGTTCAATGAATCTTTTTTATGGTTTTTTGTGAGTTTCTTTGAGTTTATTTGGATCATGGAGTGAAGCTATTTTTGGGAGAAATTTCTAGGTCTTCTTATTACTTGAAAGTTAGTTATTTTGGAAAAAAATTCCGTGTTGTCTCCAATTTTATGGAGGGATTGTAACTTGCAATTTAAATATTTTTTCCTTTATTTTTTAAAATAATTTTTAAGGAATGTAACTTCAAGTCTATATTGTTACAATTTTGAAATGATTGCTTGAAAAACTTATAAATTTTTGTATTATGTTGTTTAAGATTGTATTCATTTTTCTGTTAGAAAAGTATTTTTCACCTTGTTTATAAATGATATAAGTTGTAATAATTCATTTTTTCTCTCTTTAAACCTTTCATTTTTTAAAATTAAAATGAAAGAAATCATTTTAAGGAAAGCAAATAAATTTATAATGGTTTTATGGTAATTTTGGAATGAATTAGTCTCTTTTCTTCTCATAACAGAAATTTGAATTTATTTCACTTAAACTTTCTTTCAAAGGAATTGAGAAAATATTTGCATACTTATGAATTAGAAACTCATAACGATATTGTTTATATTGATAAAATTCTGAAAGTGAATCACTTGAGTTCATTTTACATATTGTTGTTTTCATAAAATAATTTATTTATTTTTCAATAAGAAAGAGGTAGTTGTGTGAAGTTTGTTTTGAGTTTAATAATAATTGTTTTTTCACACTTAGCTCCTTATGTTTTCATCTTTACATATTGATATTATTAGATTGTGTATAATTTTATTCATACTTCTTTTAGCTAAAAATGTCTTAAGACTATTTCTTATTGAAATATTCATTTTGTACTTTCCCATAAATTTGATAGTTGTGTTGTATTGAAATTTACTTGCTTACAATACATGTTTATCATATGCATGTGTGTGTGTGTGTGTGTTTTTATTGTTGGCCATTGTGTCTTAGGTTGTCATTGATATAAAATTCCATTGATGGCAAAGGGAGTCAAGAGTATTAGATGAGTTTCCATGAAGTGTAATTCATAGTTCATCAAAGGTTGATTGATTGTGACTAGTTTTGGTGAGTTATTGTGTTGTTTAAGAATGATTATAGTTGTGTGTTCCAAAGTTAGTTTAAGGTCTTCATGAGGTCATACCTAGTCCAAGAGGTTTTAATGTGTCTAAATGAGGTATTATGGTCAATTCATGGATTTTCATGGTTGATTCAGGTCATTTTAGGCATGTTCCTAGACCTAAAGTACGTGGTTTTGTATTGAGGCATGATATTTGGAGAAGGAAAGTCATGTAAAATCACGGGAAGTTTGTTTTTTCACGTCATATGACATGTATGAGGAGTTTCGGGTCAGTTCTTAGTTGTTTCATGGTCCTTGGAAAATAAGAAGGTGACAAAAAAGCAAGATAGCATAGGTAAGTCACCGTGGCATGAGAGTTTTAGAAATATTTGAGAATTTAAGATACTTTGGTCAGTTAGAGGAGGTATTCATGGTATTTTGGGCCAAATTTTAGGTCTATATGAAGATAGTTTCTCAAGTTATGTTTATTTTGGAAAACGAGTTTTGAAAAAGGAAAAACTAGCTCAAATTGGCAAATTTTTATGTTCAAATGCTCTCATAAAATTTTCATGGGACCTTGTGGATTTGGGGGATATTTTTACATTGATTATATATTTTTTTGGAAAAATAATGATTTGGATTGACCATCATACATTCATGAACAATCGTTAAGAAGTTAAGTTGGTCAAAACCCTAGCTAAAACCCTCATAGCATAATGACTTGGAAGAAGTGAATTGTTTGATGTCCAAATTAAGTTGGTAGTATAATTTTTATATAGGAT
Organism: Taxus wallichiana var. yunnanensis; assembly: GCA_018340775.1. Classification (NCBI taxonomy): domain Eukaryota; kingdom Viridiplantae; phylum Streptophyta; class Pinopsida; order Cupressales; family Taxaceae; genus Taxus; species Taxus wallichiana. The sequence goes on from CM031236.1 coordinate 44,166,632, forward strand.
TATTCAAATATAATTTTTTTGGTGGTTTGGTATTCCAACTATTTCAGAAAGAGAGGGAGAGAGATAGAGAGAGAGAAAAAAAAACCTAAATTTGTGGAAATTTACGGTTTATGGGCTAGGATGGAAGCTTCAAGATGAAAATTGAACTATTCTAGAATCACTAGGAGTTTTTATAGATATACATTAAAATATTCAAGCAGGTTTCTTGAATAATTTTGAGTTACAGTCCTCAAAGTAAGCCTACCAATTTTTGCATTAAAGGTCTAAAAGCTACTCTTTTGGTGTGAGAAGTGTTTGATTAATTTGCATGATGGAGCATGGTTATTTGGTCTCGTATATAAATTATACACACGATATGATGTGTTAGAGAATTTTTTTTTTTAGATAAGGTGGTTTCATGTTGAAACCCTAGTGGCATAATTAGCCTTATTAGGTCTCTTAAGAAGCAGTGAAGGAACATGTGTGTTGGATTAGATTTCTCCATGTGAGCTATGCATGTCAATACATGATGATGTTTTTAGGTATCCCCTGATTTTTTACATGATTTGGTTTGCATTATAAGTGAATTTGAAGGTGTTTGTTATTGTTTCTCTTAATATTGGTTCTTAAGTTTAGTTTTCCAGGTTTGAGCATTTTCAAAGATTTTCTTGGTTGGAGGCATTTCACTAAGATTTGGATTCTAAATTGAGTTGTTCTAGATACTATATTCATATACATTTACAATGGTATATTAATTTATTCATGATGATGTGTTTTTCTATGTGACATTGGTTGTTCTTTAGGACTAAATTTTGAGTGCTTGAAGACCTAGTTGTTTTTTCTTGCTCCTTGGTGTGTTTATCGGTGGAGATGGATGTTTAAGTGATTATTTTTCTTTTGGTGATTATGAGGATATTTGAATGATTTTTTGGAGATTTTTGAGCCTTGAAAAATATTTTTGAATACCTTGGAGTTATTGGTGCATTCATTGGTGCTTAAGAAGCTTGTTTTAGCCTTTTCAAGTGTCTTGTTGCTTAGTGGAGATGTCTTGACCTTGGTGACCTACTTGGGTAATTTGAGTTTCTTTATATGATGTTATTTTTATTTTTTTGATTTATTTTGGATGACATACCATTTTTTTCATGACCAACCTATGAGTGTTTTGAGCTAGAGTTGAGTATATAAATTAGTGTATTTAGTCATTTATGACTTGTTGTGCCTATGGGGATGTGAAAGAGACAAAATAACAAGAAGAGAAGTGTAGAGGGGTTATTAAAAGAGACTAGAAGATTAATTAATACCAGAAGAATATTGAGAATCAGATTTGTAAGGGTGATTATCTTATTTAGCCCATGAAGAAGAGAGATTGAGTGAGTTAGGAGAATGTTTGTTTTGAGGAGGGTTTTGTGTGTTTAGATTTGAAATTGGATCACTATAATTTTTGTGAGAAACAAATTATCAATGATAATCCATTTATATGTGGTTGAGTTGGTACATGATCACCGTAGGGGTCATATCCTCCTTGTATAGTTAGTTCCCTACTAAAATAGGGGTTAGTGCTCCTTGTGGGGTTGGTACCTCACTAAATAAATCTTGCATGTGTATTATTCATGAAATTTATTTGTTTTGCATATAATAAGAAAAGGCTTTAGTGTGTTTTCTTCTACTTAAGAATTTCCCATGTATATTTGGTGTCTTGTGTTCACTCTCTTATCTCATGATCTTGTGAATAGTTAATGCACATCTAATAATCTCACATGTAGTTATGTATGTTGAATGGAAAAATTCAATGATGAATGTATGGTTTGGTAAATGAAGTAAAATTGTTGGATGAATGATTCACCCCATGGCTCTCATTCAATATTCTTCTAACAATTGGTATCAGATCTAGGTCCTTGTAAATCAAGTTTAAAATATTGAAGGAGATCCTAGAAGAAAAATGGGAAAATCAACTAATCATGGAGGATAAAGTATGAAATTGTTGAGTCTTTGGTTTCTGGAATGCAATAACAAATCATTGATATGGAAGAAGAGAATGACCAATCTATAAAGGAGGTTAAATCACAAGTTAAGAGTTTGCATGAATCCTTAAAGGTCAAATAAGATGTTTTCCTTAAGTATGAAAAAAATTGATATCCCTTAAAGCATACTTAGAAGAATCATTAAACATATTGAATATATATGATGGTTAGAGAAGATTTATGAAGCTGTTGATGGGATCTTAGAGAATTAAAGAGATGTTAGTGACAAGACAAGCCTAGGTTTCAAAGAAGCACATGTGGAGGATGATGAAAAAGTTGGACTAAGCACTTAAGCGGATGAGAAGGAGACAAATAAAATTGATTCAATAAGTTCTAACCATGTTAGAAAACCTAATGTTAGGAGTTATGATGCTTATTTTAATGGATATTTTTATTCATGTAATGATTTTGGTCATAGAGCTAGAAATTTCAAAATATATTCTACGAATGGTGAAAGTCTCTTCAATGGTGAATGCTACTCATGTTGTGAGTATGGTCATAAAGTTAAGGATTGTGGTTGGAATATAAGTGTATATAATTCAAGAGGAATAAATAATTTTATTTGTTACAACTATCATAGACTATGTCATATAGAAATATTGTGCCAAAGAAAAAGATGTTCATCAAGATGTCCCAAAAGTGAATCCTAGCTAAGACAAGGAATCAAAAAGGTATAATCATAAATAAACAGTCATGGAAGTTAAGAAATCAAATCATGAATATCAAGCTAAGAATGATGTTTCAAAGGAAGAGGTGCACAACATGAAGTCTAATCTAATAATTTTTGTCAAAGAAGGGCCTAATTCAAACAAGGAGGAAGACAAGTTAATCAAGATTAAATCAGATCAAGGAGGTATGTTTTATTTAGTGGAATAACCAAGGGATGAGGAAATCCATATGTTCCTAATAGGTATTCAGTCTCCAGTACATGAAAAGTTGAGAAGACTAGGTATTTGGGATACTTCAAGAGTCATAAGGTATGGAAAGTGATATATCCATGAAGTCTATGTTTAGGAGTCCTTATTTTTGGTAAGTGTCTTAGTTTGTAAAAATTAATCATGATTAAGGCATGTATAGGTATGCATATTCCATGGTGGTATAAGGTCAAGAGGAAGTGTCTTCTCTACATGAATCAGTAATACTTTTTGTGGCCATGGTGGCATCGGAAGTTGTTGGTCCTTTTGGTCGAGTGTTTTGGATCAAAGGATATGTAATTGGGCTTGTGAGTTGAAACTTGAGCATATTTTTGGTATATGTCTTGAATTTATTTGTTTCTATTGTTAATATCATCATAAGAAGTATGTAAGGTCATCATAAGTGATGTAAAATCATGAAATTTGGTCGATCATGAAGAAAGTCTAAGTCTTGTGTCTAAATGTCTTTAATTTTTTTGTGTCCTTGAACATGAAGTAGTCCAAAAGTGAAATACTCTATTATGTTGAGGTATGTCTGATATGATTAGTCTATCAATACTTTAAAGGAATCAAGAGTGTGAGCTAAGTCTCATCCATCAAATAATCTCAAATAAATAGTTTTTAACATTCATATTGCTCTTTGTAGATGTCTAAAATTTCTCAAATACCTAGAAGGTATGTATATATTGAGACAAGTTTAAATGATGCAAAATATGGCCAATATACAATCAGACATATGTTTTTGGATGATTTATAGTTAAATTTAAACATATTATTAATGGTTGTATTATCCTGTAAAGTCCGAGTTCGTGAAAGGTCAAATGTTATCTTGGGTATTGCTTCGATGGTCTTCAATTAGCTTAAGATATGCTTAAGGTGTGTATATGTTCCTATATGTTAAGTCACAGTCTTGAACTATGAGTGAAGAGTATCAAAATTTTGAAGACTAAGTTATGCTCTTATTGTCTTGAATATGAGGATTGAATGAAGTAAAGTTGTCTAAGATATAGGTACAGGTAGACCGCATAGATCATGAAGAGATGACAATGATCCAAAAATAGGTGTCTAAGGATGTAAGCAAGTTTGTTAGGTATAAATGTAAATGTTTACAAGTATATTGGAGAAGGGGAGATTATTAAAGCTCTTTTAGTTGGTTTGGAGACTAAGAAGGTAGAGAGTATTGAAGGATTGTCTCAAGACTATGATGATTATTTCAACCCATTTTTATGACTCTTGATCAAGTTTTGTGCTTGTTTATTTTCCTTATTAGTTAGATTTTGATGATATAAAGACAAGGGGTGCACCGAAATGGTCATTCATATGTTGTGTATGATCCTCGAGCATTGAGAAATCATTTTGGACTGAAAAGATGTTTTAGGGCTCATGATCCTAAAGATGGTTATGATAGTGTTGAAGGAGTATTTTTGTTTTTAAGTATGGTTCAGTCCTAGATGGTGATTTATAATAGAGTTGAAGCCAAATTATGAGGTATTAGTTTAAGGGGAGCTTCTTTTGTTACTCATATCAGGTCCATGGATGTGATACTTCTATTATTGAAGTTAAAAAGAGAAATTAAAAGCCAAGGAGGATCTAATGAAACATGTAAGTCATTGTTTTCATTGTGTCTTGTTGTAGTTTTCATTTTGATTCATCATTGTATCCTTTTTGATATATTTCAAAGGGGAAAGAAACATCAAAACATGAAAATGAGTTCTTGTAGGTGTTTGGTCTTGTTGGTTGTCATAAATGTTTCTGAATGTGGTTTGCTATTAATGAAAAAGGGGGATATTATTTTCCATTGTGTCTTAGGTTGTCATTGATGTAAAATTCCATTAATGGAAAAGGGATTCAAGAGTGGCAGATGAGTTTCCATGAGGTGTAATTCATAGTTCCTTCCGAGGGTTGATTGGTAGTGATTAGTTTTGGTGATTTTTTATGTTATCTAGGCATGATTCTAGCTTGCATGGTCATGGCATGAGTGTTCCAAAAAAATTCAAGGTCTTCATGAGGTCATATATGGTCCAAGACATGTTAATGTGTCTGAATGAGGCATCATGGTTAGTTCATGGGTTGTCATAGTTAGTCGTCAGTCATTTTAAGTCTATTCCTAGACTTAGAACATGTGTTTTGGTATGGAGGCATGATATTTTGAGTAGGAAATTCATGTACAAGCATGGTAAATTTTTATGCGAAATTCATATGAAATGTATAAGGAGTTTCAAAGTTAGTTCTCAGTTATTTCATGTTGTTTCATGGTCCTTGGGAAGAAATAAGGTGAAGACAAGGAAGGATCACATAGGTAAATCATTGTGGCTAGACATTTTCAGACATATTTAAGCATGGATGATACTGAGGTAAGTTATAAGAGGTATTCATGGTGCTTCAAGCCAAATTTTATATTGGTATGAAGATATTTTCTCAAGTTATGTTGATTTTTACAAAATTGAGTTTTGAAGAAGGAAAAACTAACTCGAATTAGAAACTTGTTATGCTCACCTACTCTCATATACTTTTCATTTGACATTGTGTCATTAGGGGATGTTTTTATATTGATTCTATAGTTTTTCCAAAAATAATGAGGTGGATTGATCATCAAACATTTATGAACAATCGTTAATAAGTTAAAGTTGGTCAAAACCCTAGCTAAAACACTCATAGCATAGTGACTTGGAAGAAGTAAATTTTTGATCTCAAAATTAATTTGGCATGATAAATATATGCATAAAGGCTATAAAGGATTCCTCAGAGATCATTTTTGTGGTGGTTTAAAGTTCTAGCTATTTCAGGAAGAGATAAAAACCTAGTTTTGTGGAAATTTGTAGCTTCCGGGCTAAGATGGAAGCTTCAGGGATGTAAAGTGAATTTTTCCAGAATCCTTATGAGTTTTCTAGGAAGCCATAAAAATACTTAGGTAGTTTTCTTGAAAAACACTTGAGTTACAGGTCCTCAAATTTAGCCTACCAATTTTGGCCTAGAAGGGCTAAAAGATAGTCTTTTGGTTTGAGATGTTTTTGATTGATTTGTATGATGGAGCATAATTAGTTGGTCTTGGATAACATGTACACACCTGATATTATGTTTTGAGTAATTTTGTTTAGTCATATGAGGTGGTTTCATGTTAAAACTCTAGTTGCCTAATTAGCCAAATTAGGTCTCTCAAGAAGCAGTGAAGGAACAAGTGTGTTGGATTAGATTTCTCCATATGAGCTATGTATATCACTTATCAATGATGTTTTTTAGGTATCCCTTGATGTGTTCCATTTTTTTCATCTTGGAAGTGGCTTTGAAGTTGTTTTTGCATGTTTATCTCAAGATTGGTTCTTGAGTCCATATTTCTTGTTTCAATCAGTTTTAGGGATTGGATTGGTTGGAGGTCTTCCACTAAGATTTGGATGATAAAGTGCGTTGTTCCAAAAAATAAATTTAGATACCATTTCAATGGTATATGAATTGATTCATGATGATTTTTTTCTATGTGAAGTTGGTCATTCTACATGATTGAATTCTAGGTACTTGAAGACCTAGTTATTATTACTTACTCTTTGGCATGTTTCATGGTCAAGATGGATGTTTTAGTGTTTCTTGTTCTCAACGGTGATGATCAGAGATACCTCTGACTTGTGTGGAGATTTTGGAGCCTTGTTGGACCCATAAATTAACTAAGTACCTAAGGCGATAAGGTTTATGGTGTGCGAAGAAGAAGGATGCAAGGCACACACGAAAGTAGTTTTAAGGATGCACGAAGGCTCGCGCCCAAGAAGGATGGATTCAGGACTTAGTGGGTTTTGGAAAACAGGAAAAGATGCATTTAGGGAATGGATGGAAAAGTGACTAAATACAATCATAGATTATCTATGAAGACTTATAGCTCAAGAAAAGGATATTCCAGGGCATCAATATGGTTATCATGAAAGGATAAGGAGTCAAGTTTGTTATGGATTAGATGACACTTACATGCTAAGGGATACTTGATTGAGGAAACACATGATGACATTTGGCATGTTCTTGGGTAGTGGTAGGGCAAATCATGAAATATTTTTCAATCCTTCTCTTGTAATGATGAGTGGTTAGAAGAGATTCCTTCGAGTTCCTCTTTATGGATGGTCTTGCATGACATTAGAGGGAGAGTGTGAGAGCGAGAGAGAGAGATACAAATAGTGAATATGTGTAATATGTGATTGTAAGCTCTATAATGAAGCAATAATAGAGAGCATGTTAAAGCTCTATTGATGTAATATCTCCATCCATGGAACTCTTTTGATGTACTATTGGCTACTATAATTTGATGAATGAATATAATGGAATGGTTCTGAACATTTGTGTGATGGATCTTGATCTGTGCATTTTCTTTTATGTTCATGGGCATAATACCAATGTTCTTAATGCTAATCATGATTTAGTTCTACTTCTATTATAGTATGATCATGTTATTCCATGTTCTAGTGCATTAGACTAGGATTTAGTTCTTAATCTTGATTCCAAGAATGGGTGTGTTCATTCTCTTGTTTGTGCAAACATCCCCTTATTAAGGGAGAAATTCTCATGAATCTCACATGAAAGGGGGCTCTTGTGCCTACGCATGCCTTGGGTGAGCTTCCAGACCATTCTGGATGATGTGTTGATGCATTTGGGGTTTGATTGGTGAAGCAAGAGGTAAATAGAGACTACATTTTGGTTCCGTTACCAGGACCTCTTTTTGAAGATGTTGTGAGAATGATGTGTGATGATGATTGTCGAACTTGGATAGTGTCGAGACTTGGCTTAAAAGCATGGAGGATGATTTTTCTTAGAGTTTAATATTGGATTTGAGTTTGATGCATGAAAATGGGTGGAGGAGAACTTGTATCATGAACTCTATGAGACATTCTTTTGTTATTTCCCAATAGAGTTGTATGAATGGACTCTCAACATATGCATCAAGGAAAATTTGGTACTATAGACCTCATGTTTGGACCCAGGAGGAATATCAACAATTGTATGATGCTGATTTGACCTAGACCCATGTTATTGATCATTGGTGGAGTAGAGTGCTAACTAGTTATACCTTGGAATAAAACTATTTCTACATATTATTTCCCAAAGATTGCTTGAGTTTGAATTCTTAAGGGATCCTAGAGGATTGTTCTTATATGTTATTCCATTAGCTATCAAGATCTTGGTCATTATGTTGAGTTTGGAAGCCTTTCTCATGGATAGGCTAAACTCCCACTAGGCATGAGGTGTAGAAGCTAGTGTGGTATGGTGAGAGGATGGCGGAACTTGCGGTGGAAATGAAGAGAGAGGAGAGGTGGCTCAAGTATAATGAATCTCGGAGAGGGAGTTGGTAAGATAATGTGAAGTTTATGAGTGATGGATTTATGAGGCAAGACATTATGGAAGGATTTGAGGTTCACGCAGTGAGGATGTGGAACCCGAGTAGTCTCAAGCTACCCCATCTTTAAAAGTGGGGAAGAGAAATATCCCCTCGATTATGGAGAGATCTTGTCATATGAAGAAAGGAGGAGATCCATAGGCATGCATCTTAACCCATATGGTGACTAGACCCTTGCACTTAGTTTTCTAGTTCTTGAGATAAGTTTTGATAATCTAGTTGGTATCAATATTGGTAGTCAAACAACACCTAGGAGGTATAATTTTTCATTTGGTACATCTATGGCTACATAGTCATTTCCTGTGTTTGGGGGTATTTTTTTGGAAAAACATTTGGGCAAGGTGTGGGATCACAAGGTTTGAGTATCACATCTAGGAGCGGCACGAGAAACACATATGGGAGTGGTTTTGTATCATAGACTATTGCCATGTAGTTTAGCACAATAGTGGGATCATAGGGCATAGCGGAATTAGGCCCTTACCTATGTTAGGAGGAGGATCTAGTGGATATAGAGGAGTTGGAACTAGTGGATCTAGTGGATCTAGTGGTCTAGTGGTGGATGAAACATCAGAGGGAAATCAAGGTCCTGGCTCTAGCGGACAAGGTCCACAACACCATCAACAAGTGTTTTATGAGATGTCACTCCACTTACCTAATTACAAGGGTGTTGAGGATGTCAGTAGAACATGTACACAAGTGTGAGTTACTATGGCCACATAAGGGAATCACTACCCTAGAGTGGAAATCAAGTTAATTTGTAACCATGTTGTAAGGATGCACACATATCTGGTACAAGAAGTATGACCCACACTAGACAGTGGTGGATTACATTGCACTACGTAATGCCTTTTTGGTAGAGTTCCACATACCTGAGTTTGAATAGAAAAGTATCGAATGTTGAAGGATATTCAACAAGGAATGGTAGAGAGTGTGTGGAGTATGACACACATTTCAAGACTCTCCTATCTAAGTTATCTTATGACATTCACCCTTCACAACATGCTCAATGGTTTTTCAAGGACTTAATCACACCATTCAAGAGCACTTTCACAAAATACTTTCATAGATCCACGTGAGGCCTTGGAGGATGCCTTTCATGCTGCCGAGGTAGTAGGAAGTGTTGATATAGGAATTAGTCCTTTCCTAGAAGCCCAAATTGTTATAATGGAAAAGCAACTAGAGAAATTATCTATGAAATTCGACTCATGAGCCTCACAACGGGGTTATGGTGTATGGATTGTGAAGTAGAGGGTCATACAAAGGATTTTCTGTGAAAGGTCAGTTCACGCCATAATGGTGGACTATGAGATTTTCCATGGAGATCATGATGCAAGTAGGTGTCCACTACTGTAGTGCGTGATCTATAAGAATGTGTCTTGTTATTGCAAAATCTACACCTCTACTACTCATGACACCAAGGATTGTAGATTGATTGACCAAATACATGATGCCATTGATATTGGTGTGCACAGACTAGTATTACAATAAGTTCCAAGGATGAGGTTGTCATTATGAAGGGTATGTGGATGGAGGGAGTCATGGAAGAGGCTTTTGGAGGATTTAGAGGCCATGGAAATCACGGAGGTGGAAGAAGTGAGTACCCATGTGGAACTTGTTACAACTATGGGTCTACAAAGCACTATAAGTGCACGAATGTCCCGACCTACTATAATGCTCTTAGTGTGGGAAGAAGCACAAGTATGAAGAGTTCCTAAAATTTTTTGAACACATGAGCCAAAAAAAAGTAGAAGGAAAAAGGTGCCAGGATGGTAAGCATGAAGAAATTGACTCACAGTGGATGCCAAGGGTGGCATGAGTTAGAGTTAGAACCTATACTTGGTGACAACATGAGCTAAGGCTACGCATGCCAAGGAAGTACCAAAGTAGATACCACTGTCACAAGAGAAGAGGTGGTGCATGGGAAGTATCCAGACCCTTCTCATCAGAAGGAAGTTTATCAGGAGACCATGGATGTGATTCAAGCCTACAAGGAGAGATCCAGTGCCTAAAGGAGAAGTCACGGTAGTTAGAAAAAATAAGAGTGTTGAGGCTCCAAAAAAGGATCTAGATGACATCAAGGAGGTATGTAAGATGTTGAGGAAAGAAAATATCATCCCTCTATTAGGATAATGGATATGGGAGAAATTACCACTATAGAGGAGAGCAGTGAGTGGAAAGTCTTGCATGCTAACCTTCCCCACACAACATTGACTATGATAAGGAGATTACCTTGAATGTCATGGTTTGATGGATGGCTCCTAAGTAATATTATAATTGACATAAGCGTGGAAGTTAATGTTCTCACCTTAGATGCATGGAATCAAATGGGAAGGCCCCATTACAACCATCTTCAAATGTGTTATATATGGCTAACAAGACAAAGGTGATGCCCATTGGTGTTTTAAAGGATGTTGTTATCACTATCCAAGGGGTGAAATTCACTTGGAGACTTTGAATTCTTGGTGCTTATTGAGGAGGACAACTTCCCAAACATTACTTGGGCACCCCTAGTGCTATAAGAACAATGTTGACTTACATTTCAATAAGGGATATATAAGTTTTGAGAACAAGGAGGAACGTGTTATCATCCCTTTGATAGATGGAAATTCAATGCCCTATACTAAACCCTTGGGAGAAGGAGACCTAGATAGAATCTATGTGCACACTATCAGAGACCCTTGAGGTTGTGCATCCAACAGAAGGAGTTATTCAGTGGGAAGACACTCAATCTGTAAGTGATACCACTAGTGTGGCATGTGAAATTGGGTACACAAGACATATGAGTTAGTCAAGGTAGTTAAGAGGCTCTATGATGAGAGTAACAAAGGCACTTAGTCAGGTGCACATCTTGGAGGAAAATAGTTACCAAGTTACACTAGGGGAGCCAACCCTAATGTTTTCTTGTGAGCAATGGAGACCCAATGGAGATGTGAGATCGAAAGGAGAAGTATGCTTAGCTATAATTTATCAGAGACCACAACACATTGGTGGGAGACCCATCATGATAACCTTCTAGAGTGGTATGAGGTGAGAATCATGTTCTCCTCCAAAGCAATGCACCTACTACTATACAAGACTATCATGGGAAGGAACCCACCTTGTTTCATGTCCAGCATGTGAGAAGGCCTAGATGGAAGGCATGGAATCCTTTCCTCCATCTTTATGGGTGCATAAGCATTTACTCCACCTTACAAGGCTACACATGTGCATGGTACATTCACTCAGAGCTACGTCATCGAGAGAAACTGGGGAGTTGATAGATGACTTGATTCAAACCTTTGAGTATCAAGTATAAAGCCATCGTGCATGAGGCACTACAGTTGTTAAGTGCACCTAACTATGGGGGATAGTGCCATGGTGGAGGATAGAATACTATATTTTTGGGAGAACCTGACTTGGAAGTGCACTTTGATGAGGAAGATCCATAGGAAATACAACTTGAGCGTGCTTGCATGGAAAAAGAGAAAGGAAAGTTGGTCTATGTGATCAATGGTGAAGAAGTGGAGAACTTGGATGTTAACCATATTGTGGGTATATGTGAGGTAATGGATAGTGTTGATGAGCAAGTGTGCACCTACCATGAACCCCTAAAAACTAAGAAGGTTAACATTGGCTCGGATGCGAAACCTAAGGAGGCTACTATTGGGGATTACTAGTCAGAAAGGGAGGTTTCAAAGATTATTGATCTATTGCATGAATTTCAGATTTTTTCCACGCATGGTACCATGAGCTTAAGGGAGTTCACCACTCTTTAGGAGAGATGTGATCAAACTAAAGGAGGGTGTGCACCCAATTCGGAAGAGACCTTACCGAATGAATCCAAATCTGCATGTCATTAGGTCAAGGAGGAGATTGACAAGATGATCACATCAGGCATCATTGAGGTTGTTGAGGAATCAAAATGGATAAGTCCAATGGTCATCAACATTAAGAAGGATGGGAGGATAAGGATTTGTGTGATTATAGGGATTTGAATGTGGTATGTTTCATTGACCCTTTTCCAACCCCCTTCACTAAGGAGATCCTGGAAGGAGTAGTCAAGCGTGAGATCTATTCTTTCACAGATGGATTCTCAAGATATCATCAAGTTAGAATTACAAAGGAGGACCAAGAAAAGACAACTTCACCACTGAATGGGGAAGTTTTTCCTACATGGTCATGCCTTTTGGACTAAAGAACATGCTGTTGTGTTTTTGCACATTGTGGTTCAAGCATTTCGGACTTCATCCATAAGTTTCTTCAAGTCTACCTTGATGATTAGATGGTTTATGGACTAGTAAAAGACCATTGTGACAATCATGGTTGATGTTTGAGAGATGTCGAAGTTGAGTATATCTCTCAACATTAAGAAATGTGTTTTCACTACTCCTTTTGGAACCCTGTTGGGGCATATCATATGTAAGGAAGGCTTGTTAGTGGATCCTGCCAAAGTTTCCATTATTGTGGGATTGGGGGAACCTACCAAGCCAGAGTGTGGTATGGATTCCTTGGGCATACGGGGTACTACTAGAAATTTATTAAGGGATATGCCAAGATCATCACACTGTCATTGGAGGGATTGCTGAAGCACAAAAGTATGTTTCATTAGGGAGAGGCACAACAGATGGCATTTGATACATTAAAGAATAGGATTATCATCTGCCCATATTATGCTTTCTATCTTGGGACAAGCCATTCCATGTACATGTTGATGCTTCAGGATGGAAATTGGAGTAGTATTATCACATCCTAGTGAGGGGACTATTGATCACCCTCTTTTTTTAAAATAGAAGTTGACTCCAGTAGAGCAAACTATACTACTACCGAGCGCGAGGCATTTTCAATGATCTACGTGCTGCATAAATTTAGGTAGTATCTACTGGAAACACCCTTTATATTCTACACAACCACATGGCATTGAAGTAATTGATGAAATAAGCCCATTTTACAAGGGTACATATATAGGTGGGTCCTATTATTTCAAGAGTTTGAGTTTACGGTTGTTGTGAAACTAGGTAAGAGTAATTTGGGACCTGACCATTTATCAAGGATTGACTCAGAGAGGACACACAGAGCATTGAGGATACAATGCCAGATGTACAACTATTTATATTTCAGTGCATGCCCTTTGACTTAGAGGATATTGTTGTGTTTCTCAAAATGGGTGTGGCATTGCCGAGGGAATGAAGACTTTGAAAGAAAATAGTTAGCTATACGTGTCACACCCTACATGTTAATTGGTGGAGACTTATACAAGTTAGGTCATGATGAGATCTTGTTGTTGTGTGCTAGAGCATGAGTGCATTGCAATCATGGAGGAAGCACATGGTGGAATTATAGGAGGACACTATGTAGGAAATGCCACCATGTGGAAGATTCTACTAGCAGGTCTTTGGTGGGAAACAATTTACCAAGATTGTATCAAGTTTTACAAGGCCTGTGATCATTTCTAGCTTGGTAAGCCAGAAGAAGAGATGAAATGCCTTTGAGGCTATAGCTAGTGAAACCATTTGAGAAGTGGGTGGTTGACTTTGTAGGCCCTATTTCACCTACCACGTGAAGGACTGGTTCATGCTATATAATTACTTGTACTGATTACTTAACACGGGGGGAGGAAGTGCCTATGAAATATTACATGGAAACCACAACAACAAGATTCCTATGGGAAAATATAATCAACAGTATGGGTGCCCTTTGAGTTTGACTAGTGACAGGGGTACACATTTTTTGAATGAGACAATTAGGATTTTGTTGGCAGAGTTCATGGTGGCTCATCACAAGACTACTCCTTACCACCCTCAGGTTAATGGGACAACCGAGGCATTCAACAAGATACTAAGTCACATGTTGACCAATATTTTTGATGTTGGGAGACAAGATTGGGATGAAAAGTCTCATCCATATTATGGGCGTATAGAAAACCTACAAGAGATTGAACAAATCCACACCATTTCAATTGGTGTTTGGCAAAAAGTTATTTTTCCAAAGTAGAATTTATGCTACCCTCTCTACGTATTACATGTGCAGAGGATTGGCCATGAACAAGCATTACAAGAGCACATGGATAAGTTAATGCAGTTGGATGAAAGGCGGTCACTTGCTAGATGGAGTCAGAAGACTGAGAAGGCAAGACAAAAATCATGGCATGATCATCACATTAAGAATAAAAAATTTGAGGTTGGGTAGATGGTTTTACTTTATGATTCTAAGTTTTTGTGCCATCTTGGGAAACTCAAATCCATTGGTTAGGGCTGTATATTATATCTTACATCCTTGATTCAGGCAGTGCATGCATTGCAAGCACTAGATGGGACAAGGTTTTCAAGTTATTTCAATGGGAGTAGGTTAAAGCCCTACTATAAATAAGGCTTATATGTGTCTATAAATAAGGCAATATTTCCAATTAGATTAGGTTTCCTTTAATGCTTTTCCCTTTATTTGTTTCCTTTTCATCATTTTTTGTGTTGTGTTGCATTGGTGCGCCAATAGCTAATTACATTATAAGTGATTCTATGTGTAGAGGACCACACATACATTTTTTGTGGGGTGGATTGGAAGATATGTTTGGATATGTTTGAAAATTATTTCAACAATGGGTTGTTGGGAATGATTAGTGTAATGGTAGAAGAATGGGTGGTATGGTGGTTAAGGTGTTTGAATTCATGTGGTTATAAAGGTGTGTTGAGAAAATTTTAAAGACCATGTAGAAGAGAAAAGATCACACAGTATAACATAAGGTAGGAAGCACCTTGGGAACTACTTGGTGGACAACACAAAGGTTATGTACTTTGGCATGGTAACATGCACAAAGGAGGTCTGTGGCAATGAAGTAGTGTTGGAGTGCCAAAGGTTATAACTATGACACACAAAGGGAAAGTCATGAAAGTTGAGTTAAGTGAAATAAAGTGCTTTATTAAAAAGAGACGTTAAGACACGTGGTCGAGGAACTTTAAGGCATTGAAAAAGTATAAATAGAAGGGTAAAGGTAGCCATTTTGACTACTTTTCCTTAACAAATTTTGTGCTCCCAACTTGAAGTGCGATGAGGGTTTTGCAAAGAAGAGTGAGGTACTTGTCATGAACCAATGAAATTGTGTGAGTTGTGGCATAATCTTGTGGCATAACAAGAGGGAAAAGGAGACAACATAGATCAGGAAGGGGTTGCATGAGGGAGAAGTGTGAAAGTCATCGAGGTTCAAGTAGATGAAGGAGAAGTTCAAAGCACCTAGGGCATGAAAGAAAGAAGAAGAAAGGAGATGACACCCAAGAAATATTGAACAAAGAGACTGATGGTGGAAAAGGAAGAACCCATGGATATTTACTCAAAATACAATACTCCTAGAGGGTTAATTAAGGCTGAGAAGTGGAGTTCAAAGTTGTACAAGTGCAAAATCAAGTGAGTATAACCATAGAACAAGTGACAATAAGAAGCTGATGTAGGTGGATCTAGTTTCAGACACTCCAACAGTAGATGATCTCTAGAAACCCTAAGGTTGATGACTCGGTACAATAAGAATTACATAAGACTAGAGTCTTGCAGCTATGTGAGTTAGATTCTTTGCAAAACCCACCTCGTTGTTCAGTGGTTGATGTCACGGGTACACAAGGACTTCTTCTACTTTGCGGGAAGGAGGATGAGGATTACAAGCCACTTGATTAGGATAGTTATAGGCTTGTGGAACACCAAAAAGACATGGCACTTGACTTGTGTGCCACTACAAAGATTGAGGAGCTAGCAAAGAAATTGAACTATGAGAAAGGAGGAAGGGCTCAAGTGATTACGGATCTCCTAGACCCAACATTGAGATTCACCTCCCACTCATTAGTTGACAAATTGGGTGCATCAGAGAGGTGGACAAACATCAATAGGAGATTCTTGTATGTGGCCTACAGAGTGTCAAAAAGGGCACATTATAATTTTAGAGTTTATCGCAAATGACATTATTGAAGAAGCAACAAGTGTAAAATGAGGCAGGAGTGAAAAAATCACATGGGGATCCATACTTATATTGATCATATTCTAGGAGATTGGTGTCCCAGATGGGCCAAATGGGAACATATGGGTTCACCCACCGATGCACTCATCCCCTATAGTATAATTTATGAAGTTCACTTGTGATGGGACCATCTCGAGCACCTACAAGGCTCGATGAACATGTGGTATGAATGGTTGTGAGGCATTTGAGAATGAGTGGCACATCCCCATGAACTACTACAAAATTTTTAGGGGATCAAGTTAAGTTTTACAATTACACAACACTTTTTCTTGGAAAAGTTTATGATGGCCAAGGGAGAGATGGGGCCATGGTGTAAGCTCCCCTTCACATTTACTACTAAATATATGAAGTGTGCATCAACCAATAAAATACATGCACAAGATCTATTTTTTGATGTAGACAAAGTGGATGTTGATGTCCATACCTTACATGTGACATACAAGTATGGCACTCAACCGACCTATGTCGAGGTTTTGGAGCCATATTTTCTAGACTTGCACCCATAAGTCAATGTCACCATCAAGGGTTATCCATCGGGTGTTTGTACAACTTATGCCCCCAAAACATAAGGGGGATTGAAGTGGAGGTTATAAACTCCCCTTTCCAAATCCATGGGAGGTGTCAATCCCACCCATGAAAGTGGTACATTTCAAGGAGAGGAAGAAGAAGAAGAAAAAGTGAAAGGAAAGTTAGACACTTCCCGGAAGAGGAAGTATTACACACACACAATGGTAGCAAGGGAACTAACACTTCACAACAAGGTGGTGCACTAAGGCTTCACTACCAGAGCACAGGAGGAGAAGTAGGAGGAAGAGACAGAAGAGAAGAAGTAAAAGACACATGATGCATCGAGCTCCACGTGACAGGCTCAGAAGAAGGAGAGGAGGAGGACCCACCACCTTCAAGGTGGAGTTGGAAGCAGAGCTTGAAGAATATGAGAGAGCTGAAGCTAAAGCCATGGATGTGGGAAAGGCATGTGAAAAAGAGGAGCATTCTACAAGACTTGAGAAGATTCCAGCATGCGAGGCCTCCCCAACACAAACTACACCCAAGGGAAAGAGATAAAGGGGACTCCTTTACTATAAAGGAGGATAAAGGATTCACCCCGGGATCAAAGAAGAAACGAAAAAAAGTGTAAGGCAATAAGGAAGAAGTGACACCCATGTCTCCCACATATGGAATTTATGGATGACCCCAAAAGGTATTACACGCAAGGTTTTAGGCCACCATCCCACCGAAAAAAATACATGGTTGGGATCTGATGGATCAAGAAGGGGGTGTGCCTAGGACCAAAAAAATGCTAAGTTGGAACATGCATTGCCACTCCAAAGAGCCTAAATTTGAGGTCAATGATCACGTGATCGAGACCATTCACTTGAAGAAGAAGGGAGGAGAGGTGTATAAGGTGGTGGATCCTAGCCACCTAATGGATGAGCAAGCATGCAACATGCTTCAAAATATGTCCTCGGAGGTGATTCAACGCAACTTAGATGCAAGGGCCACTGTTCAAACCCTAGTCATGGGAAATAAGGACAAGGAAAAGGAGATAGAATAGATTACACTAGTAGACTAAGGGGAAACATGCATGAATGAAGGAGGATTATAACTAAGTTGGTGCCCTCATCAAGAGCATTTTGGACAATGTCTGGTGTTGGTGGGTTAGGCCAGATGGATTATGGGGATGAGATGGAGTATCTCGAAGACCTTGTGGGGATGTTTCTCACAAACATCAAGGATGGTGTGGGGCCCATAGCTATAGAGCTCACCAAGGAGAAAGAAGAAAAAAAGTCGTCGTTAAATCTTGGATCACTAAGTTGGAGGACTTTCTCACTCAACTCAAAAAGTCAAACATACTGGCAGATAAGGACTTCAATAGCTATAGAAAGTGTGAGCCCATCATTGACACGTGAGTGATAAAAGAGGATCCCACCCTCAAGGATTTATAGGAGATGATCCCACCAACAAGGTTGAGCATGCATAGTTTATTTTTGCTAACACCACAACTCAAAAAGATAAGATAAAAACAAAGCACGAGAAGATGGATTTTAGGATTAGTAACTCTGGGATTCCATCACTAAGCGGATGGATGAGTTTGAAGGTATTTGCATGGAGTTGGTGGTAGCCATTAATGTGCTCAAGGGGAAGGTGGAGGAAGTCACCCCGAGACAAGTGTTCCACGTCATAGAGAAGCATCAGGAAGGTTTTAGTAGAATTAAAGGCTTGGGAGAAGTTAAGGACAAAATAGACATAGAGTTCCTAAACTCCTCCAATTGCTCACGTAGTGGGTTGACCACACAACATATTCTCCCATTCTTCCATTCTTTATTCAGATTATTTCAATTCCACTATTCTTTTTTCTTTAGAGAAGCATTTTTTACCTTAGCAAATTTTTGGTCGTTAAGATTTTGATTTGGAAACACAAAGATTTCAAGGTGGTAATCAGATTAGTGTGGGGTGATGTTAGACCCCTAAATTAACTAAGTACCTAAGGCATGAAGGTTTGTGGCACGCAAAAGTAGGGTGTAAAGGCATTCACAAAAGTAGATTTTGGGATGTGTGAGGGCTCGCACCTAGGCAAGATGGATTCAGGACTTAATTGGTTTTGGAAAATAGGTAAAGATGTGTTTAGGGAATGGATGGAAAAGTGACTAGATATAGTTATGGATAAGCTATGAGACTTGTAGCTCAAGAAAAGGATATTCTAGGGCATCAATATGGTTATCATGAAAGGATAAGGAGCCAAGTTTTTATGGATTAGCTGGCACTTGCATGCTAAGGGATACTCGATTGAGGAAACGCATGATGACATTTGCATGTTCTTGGGTAGTGGTAGGGCAATCATGAAAGATTCCTTTAGGCCTTCTCTTGTAATGATGAGCGGTTAGAAGATATTCCTTCAAGTTCCTCTTTATGGATGGTCTTGCATGACATTAGAGGGAGAGTGTGAGCGAGAGAGAGAGATATACAACTAGTGAAGATGTGTAATATGTGATTTTAAGCTCTGTAATGAAGAAATAATAGAGATCATGTTAAAGCTCTGTTGATGTAATATCTCCATCCATGGAACTCTTTTGATGTACTATTGGCTATTGTAATTTGATGAATGAATATAATGAATGGTTATGAACATCTGTGTGATGGATCTTGATCTGTGCATTTTCTTTTATGTTCATGGGCATAATATCAATGTTCTTAATGCTAATCATGATTTAGTTCTACTTCTATTGTAGTATGATCATGTTATTTTGTGTTTTGGTGCATTAGACTAGGATTTAGTTCTTAATCTTGATTCCAAGAATGGGTGTGTTCATTCTCTATTTTTGCAAACATCCCCTTATTAAGGGAGAACATTCTCATGAAGCTCACATGAAAGAGGGTTTTGGCACCTGTACTTGAGTGAGCTTCTAGACTAATCTGGATGATTTGATGGTGTGTTTTGGGTTTGATTGGTGAAGTAAGAGGTAAACAGAGTCTACAAGCCTTGACAAATATTTTTTAATACCTTAGAGATGTACTTGTTTTAGTGCATTCATTTGTGCTTAGGAATCTATTTTTAGCATTTGGAGGTGTCTTGGACCTTGGTGCATATTGGAGATTTATTCATCCCTTCTTACCTACTTCGGTCATTTGAGTTGATTTATATATTGTTATGTTTTTGAGTTGGGATGACTGACCTATTTGGTCATGACCAAACTATGGGTGTTTTTAAGTAGTGTTGGGTATATAAACTAGATAATTTAGTCATTTGTGACTTATTGTGCCTATGGGGATGTGAGTGAGCCAAAGGAGGAAGAAGAGAAGTGTAGAGGGGTTATGAAAACATCATAGAAGAGTAATGAAGAACTGAATAAGATTGAATATCAGATGTACAAGGGAAATTGACCTATTCATTCCATTAAGAAGAGAGATTGAGTGAGATAGGAGAGTGTTTTTCTAAAGAAGGTTTGGTGTGTTTGGATCCAAACTTGGATCACTATTAGTTGTGTTATAATCATATTATCAATGATAATCTATTTATAAGTTGTTGAGTTGGTGATTTATCATCTTAGGGGTTGTAGCCTCCTTGTAGGGTTGGTGCCCTACAAAACTAGGGGTTAGTGCTCCTTGTGGGGTTGGTGCCTCACTAAAGAAACATTACATGATGTGTAATATTAATGCAATTCCTTTATTTTTTGTAATATAAGAAGATTTTTTTATGGGTTTTCTTCCCCTTGATGGTTTCCCACATATATTTGGTGTCTTGTGTTCACTCTCTTGTCTCGTGATCTTGTGAATGGTTAATTCACATCTAATAATCTCACATGTGGTTATGTATGTTGAATGGACAACTTGAATGATGAATGTATGGTTTGGTAAATGAAGTAAAAAAATTGTATGACTAATTCACCCCTCTAAGTTAATTTTCTTCTAGCATATATATATATATATATATATATATATATATATATATATTCTCCTTTTAAAATTCATTGATAACCTTCTTATAATAGATTGTATATTACCTAATCTTTTAAAAACCTATTGAGATCATGTTGTTGTTGAAATAAAACTAACATCCATATAATAATGCACTTGGGGATCTATTTACTTCCACATTTAAACAAACATATATATATAACGTATTAAGTTACAAGAATAAATGTAAATTTGTTTTAAATATATATTTTTGAGATGGGTAGGGTGGGACATATTTGGATCTTGCACTGAATGGGGTGCAACAATGAGACTATGAGTGACCTACTCCTGATTGGATTAAGGGGTACGAGAATGCACTCTCTCCCCCTCTAGAAAAAAACATTGATATACCCTCTCATCTTGTTCGTAGTAATTATAAACATTGAGTGCAAGGGGACCTCAAAATGAACCTCTATATGAATCATGATATAATGATATTAATGGATATTTGGGAAATGTATGTATTTTAATATGTTTTAATGAGATATAATAATTCATCATTGTACTAGTTTAATTTTTTTAATATATTTTATATTTCATTTTTAGTGATTTCTATTATTTTGTTTTATTTGTTTTACAAAAATAATAGTTGACCATACATGAAAATTGATTCATTCATATTGTCATCTAGAGTGGCTGCAAATGTCTAATGCCTACCAAATTTTCTCTCTCTTCTAAGATCGATTGGCTCATCCGATCATTTTAATATTACATATGCTACATTTGATACTTGATTTTTTTATATTTTAATCACTTATTGCCACGATTATCATCATATGGTATATGAAATTATTATTTTGATAGGGCACTATTGAGACACTATTTGATATTCATGATTTTGGAAATTTCATGTTGATTAGAGATGATGGTATTATGATGTTGAGATTTGATAGATTATGTTTCTATATGGATTTTAATGATGATATTGATCATGATTTAGATATTGTTGATATTGGATCATGTTTTTATGCATCGTTGATAGATAGATGTGGTGTAATCTTATTCAACTGATATAGTATAGTTGATTTTCATAATGATTTATATTGATATTTTATCATGTCGAGCAGATTTGAGGTTTTCCTTGAGTGTGTAGGATTGCAGGTTACACCACTTGGTGAACATGGGACTCAGTGGTAGCACTATCAAAGATGCCTAAGCTATATTCCTCGAGCCCTTTTTCTCACCTTGTTGTATTTTTACCGTTATTTTTATTTAGAGGATTTGGTTGATCATTATATTTAATTTGTATTAAGTCATTTTGTTACCCTCTCACCCTTGATCACCATGGTAAAATTAATTTTACTTTATTGATCACTTAATTGGCTTTGGTTTGTGCTAATGTGGTAATTTGTGATAATTTGATTTATGGGGTGTTTTATTTGTCTTATAAATGTTTAGGGATGCTTTGGGATTTAATAATATTTTTGGGGACCATTTCTAAACTTATTCATCTCACTCGACTCTCAAATCCCGAATTTGATCAAAAAGGGCATATTTGAAGGCATATATGTAAAGGTAAGGGTCTCCCTTATCTTAAAAATGGTCCCTGAGACCTAAACCATGGGTGGGGAAAGCTTTTGTAAAACCAAAAATCCTTTTCCTCACTCCACCCTCTCACAAGTCACCATCAAATCCTTATCCTCTTGTCTTACATGGGTGACCTTAGGATTGTGTTGTGGGCTTTGGGGGCTAGTTTGGATTTTTGTCCCCTTGCATTTATTATTTAGAGGGAACTTGTAAAATGACATGGGTGACTTGGATGGATTTATTAGTTGGAAGGGTGACACATGTCACCCTCCCATGGGTTTGTGATTTTGATAGTTTTTCTATATCTTCCTTAATTTTGGATGTTTAGGGGCATTTTTCTTTTGGAACTTGGGAGAGGAGTTTTTGGAGGATTTTCTTTGGGAGCTAGTGGAGTCAAGAGCTTGGAGATTTTTTTCTTGTGCTTGGATATTGAGGTAGGTCTCACTTATTTTTTCATCTTGGATTATTAATTTATGTGTATGAGTGTGTTTTTGAAAGTGTTTATGTTGGTTAAAAATTTGAGTTTAGTTTGGGTTTGTGGGTTCTTGTTTTCTTCTCATTTGGTTGGATTTTTTTGGGAACGAGAGGGTGTCCTTGTTATCATGAATTCTTAGGGAATCCATTAATTTTATTTGATGCTACCTTCCTTGGGGGAAGTAGGAAAAATTTCCATTTGGTTTGGAAATCTCCTCCTATCCTTACCAAGGAAGCTTACAAGGCTTGAAAATCCTTGGTAAGGAGGAGAAATGGAGGAATAAGGGTGGAGGATGATGATGGATTCTTGGAGATAAATTTTTGATGTTTTTCTTTGGTTCTATAATTATTTATACCTTGGAATTTTTGGTGATCCCTCTCCCCTCTTCCCATTTCCATTCCTTTTCTTGTTTTCTTGTGAATTAGATTTTGATGTTGGAAGTTGTCTTTCTTTCCTTATTCATACTTATTTGAGTTTATGTGAATACTTTTTAACTTGGAATCTTTGTGTATCATGTTACCCCTTTTTCCCATGGGATTGAGTAAGGCTATCATGCTCTCTCTTTGGATAGAATGCATGTAATGATACCTGTAGGTTGGAAGGTTAGTCCGGCATTCAACTTGTGGTATTTTGGAGCTTGGCTAAAGTGGAGTTAGAGCTATTTTTAATACATTTTTGAGGTTGTTTCATTTGGGAAATGCTCAAAATTGAGCATGTTGTTCCCACTTTAGTGGGAGGTTTTTTATCCTTACATTTTAGTATATTTGTATTCTTGTTTAGTGGGAGTTTTGGGATGGTTTTATCTCTTGTTGAGAATGATGTAAAGGTTGGTTATGGGATTGGGAGGTTGGTTTACTATTTGCATTATAATGAATCTTGGGAGTTGAATGTGAATATTGAACTCTTAATAAATTTCTTATTTATGTTTATTTCATGATTTTTTTCTTGTAATGGGAAGAAGGATTATACTCTTGTTTGCCTCATTTTTATTTCAAATATTGTTCCATATTATTTTGAGATTTGAAAACAAACAATGGGGTTTGCTTATTAAATGGGTTGAGTTTTAGTATCAAAATGTAATGTGGTATTGGATCTATATAATGGGAAAAGGTTGTTTTGAAAATTTGTTTTTGGAATGTCCTTATAAATGATTAAAAATATAATTCATCTCTCTAAGTCATTGGAAGGTTTTAAATGTTTTTATGATGGTTGAAAATAAATAATTATTTTCTTGATATCTCTTAAAATTTATTGTAACAATATAGTAATAAAAATATAAACCATATTCATGCTTTGGAAAAAAATGGTTTAGTAGTGATTTGCATGATTGTTTGATCTCATAACTACTTTATTTGTGTGTGTGTGTGAGAGAGAGAGAGAGATACATTCTCATGGAATAGAATATGATATGGATTTCATCTAAAAAATATGCATTTCATCATATTTATATTCATATAAATTATTGATTTTGCAAGGCATTGCCTTGTCTTTTCACCGCCTCTCGTGTGCGTGCATGTGTGTGTGTTGTGTGTGTGTGTGTGTGTGTGTGTGTGTGTGTGTGTGTACACACACACACACACACACACACACACACACACACATACATATATATACACATATACATGTATGTATATAGATATGTATATATATGTATATGTATATAGATATGTGTATATATATACACATATTCATATACACACACACACACACACACACACACACACACACATATTCAAATATGTGTGTGTGTGTGAATGATATTTAACTTAGATCAATTTATCTCCTATCTTATCTAATTATTAAATGGTTCTAGCAAATAAGATATGAAGATTTACCCATTTGTGTGTGTGTGTAGTACATTATCATGGACTAGAATATGATATGGATTTCATCTAAATAAATATGCATTTCATCATATTTATATTCATATAAATTATTGATTTTGCAAGGCAATGCCTTGTCTTTTCACTACCTCTCATGTGTGTGTGTGTGTGTGTGTGCGTGCGTGCGCGCGCGCGTGTGTTGTGTGTGTGTGTGTGTGTGTGTGTGTGTGTGTGTGTGTGTGTGTGTGTGTGTGTGTGTGTGTGTGTGTGTGAGAGAGAGAGAGAGAGAGAGGGGATAATATATAATGGCTTTGGGACTAGCCTCCAAAAAAAAATTGTATACTCATCTTTCACATGTCTACATTTATTTATAGATCTATATCTATCTATAAATATATAAATAACCAAATTTATACCTATCACACCTATGAGGTCGCAACTCCCCTCTTAGGGCCTGAAAAATACCATCATCTCCCGCTCAAATTTTATATATATATAATGGATAACCAAGTTGCCTTTTTCACCCTAAACATAAAAAACAAAAACAAAAACTAGGATTCTAAACCTATACACCCCCATTTACACATTTATGATTTGCCCATCCTCTTGATTTTTGTATATATATATATATGTATGTATGTATGTATATAACCAATAAAAATGTGAAACACTTGCAAAGAAGGGAATAGAAAAAAAAAACAAATAGATTTTGGATTTCTTCCCTTACTTTTACAAAATAAATAAAATAAAACATATCACATACATAGAAAATAAATTAGATCCATGATCTTGGTGGCGAGATTCATTTAAATCCATGTTCTCCATTCTCCTCCTTTCTTCCTACAAAACAAATATGTGCAAATTAAATAAACTAAAACAAAAAGAAAGAGATATAAGGAAATAAAATGGAGGATTAGGGTTTAAAGGAATACCTAAGATCCATGGTTAGAATTAAAACAAATCCAATGGCCCAGATTTAATCCTAACACCTTATGATTTGGGGGAATGTTTAAATGTGTATATGGGAAATTAATTAATTAAACTTGGAATGTTATAAATGTTATAATTTTTTAAAATAATAACTTAAGTTATAAATAATATGGCATGGGTTCATTTGGATGGCCCAAATGGAACCCATGCCTATATCAAAATCAAATTATTATTGTAATAATTATTATTATCATTATCTTATTTAAATTAAAACTCTTAGTAAAACCTTTTATTAACGGAAAGTATTATATGAACACATTAAAATATATCGATGTGATTTTATATGTAACCCTAGTAGGGTTAACGGGAACACGAAAGGTGAATATTTATAATGAGATAATTTAATGACTTAAAAATCTTAAGTAGTCCTACAATTTTCTTCGACCTCGAATAATAGTACTTTTGGTTAAAATTATAATGAAATAATAACATCAAATTTATTATCGTATTGGTTTAATGAAAATGTAACATTATTAAATTGGTTTCATGAATCGTTATTAAACAAAAAAAAATTGCTTCCGTAATAGGTTTTATTTTGGGTTGTTTAATAATATTTTATTGGTTAAATTTTTGGGGCATTATAATTGGTATCAAAGATCGGTTCCAATAACTTGACATACTAGAAATGATCAAATGTTAAAAACTAAGTTTGTTTTGGTTTGGTTAGGTTTCCAATTTAGTAAATATATTTCCACTTGAACTTTTTCTTTTCCCTACTACTTTGACATAATCTTGCCATGAGGCACTTGATTGCCAAACATCTAAGATAACTACTTTGGAGCATTTTTCCTACTTACGAATGTGTTTTGTGATTTATTAAAAAATTAGATGAGAATTTTTGAGAAATGTAACCACCAGTGGTGATTGAGACACAAATTTCGATCACTTTCTCTATTTTAGAATACTATGTAAAAGTTAGGAAAAGCAGTTCAAAAAGAGTGTGTAAAATGGATTTTGAACTTCCGTAACGGAGGTTTTTAGGTTTATATTGTTCTCTAGTGACATGGGATGTCACAAAACATTAAAACAAAATTTATAGGATCATTTGATTATTTAGTTGAAGTTTTTTTGAGCCTAGGTGATTGTTTTGTTTTATGGGACAACAATAAAAACTAAGAAATTCATTTTGATTTGGAATCGTGGTTTAGGGATCCATGGTAAGAAACTGAACTATACCACTTCTAACCTCTATTATTTATCTGTATCAATTTGTTTCAACAATTTCATTTGAGAAAATGGATTTGGAAGCTAGTTTTTCAAAATTTATTTGGAGGCCTCTAGTCATTCTGCCACAAAAACAAACTAGCCAATCATTATAATTAGCCCCGAAAAGGAGGTCATAGTTTGAGCCCTAGTTATCATAATTCTATCCTGCTAATTGAATTATATTATCTATGTCTAGTATAATAGATGATAGTTGATAGAATAATTTTTCATGTTTTAGACTCATGTTTTTCAAAACCTATTTCGTAGTTACTTTCACTAAAACTGTTGAAATGCAATAACAAAACCTTAATAGTTGGCCCTGGAGAGGTGTTTCCAATTCAAGATCTATTCACTACTTCTTAGTTTTGAATGTATCTTTGGATTCCCATTTTAATATATAATTGTTTAGGTGTGTTTTTTCCCATTTGGTTATTCATTAATTGTTTTGACAACCCTCTTTCTAGCCAATGCTACTATATCGAAAAATGGGAAAACTGAATCATAGGATAAACATATCAATTTATATTGCACATATAATCCTCAATATTATTCATGTATTTATTTCTCTTCTTATATCTATTCTTAACCCATCTAATCTTGTCTTCCTTCTTCTTTAGGTCATTCACATCCCCATTGGCACAACTAGTCACAAATGACTCATTACACTTGCTTATATACACAACACAAGCTCAAAAAAACCCTAGGTTGGCCATGAAAAATTATGTAAGTCATCCCAACTCAAAAAATAATAATAACATCATATAAATCAACTCAAATGACCCAAGTAGGTTAGCAGGGGTCAAGACATCTCCAACAAGCACAAGGATACCCAAAATCCCAAAATGCACTCTCTAAGCTCTATCAAATGCTAAAGCACCTCCAAGGTCTTATAAAAAAATTTTCATGGCTCAATTAGCTCAATAATAGGTCGCAATAATCATAAAAAATATCAGTAACCACTAAAATATCCATCTCCACCATGAAACACTCAAAGGAGCAAGCTATTCCAACTAGGTCTTCAAGCACCCAAAATTCAGAGTCTTGAAGAAAGACCAACTTCAAAAAGTAAAAATCATAATCATGAATAAATTCATATACCATTATAAATTTATCTAAAAATAATTTCCATAACAACTCAATTTCTCATCCAAATCATAGTGGAAGAGCTCTAACCAAGCCAATCTCTAAAACTGATATAAACTAGCAAATAGGGCTCAAGAATCGGTCTTGAGAAAAAAGCTTCAATCACCTCCAAATTCACCTCCAAGCTTAACCAAAGCATGCAACATACTTAAACATGTTTTATAAGAACTTAGAAATATCTATTAAACATGAAACAACTCATAAAAACCAACAAGCTTCATAAACCCACTTGAGCCTATGCTCAATCAAGCACCCTCAAACTTCACCTTCAAAGAACAGTCATAATTTTATCATCCCTTAGAAAAACTCAAGTTTGATATGTCATTGGAAATATCTTGGAACCATGATCATGAAATATAAAAACAAGTCTTAACTCCACATATAGCTCCTAAAAACCCATTTTAATCGGATATTGCTCCCAACTTTCCTAAAAGCTTGCTTAAAAGTAGGTCTTCATAAATATGTGACACTTTGAACTTTAGACTCTCAACCATGATTTGAAACTATCATGGAAATTTGTACCAACATGTACAAGCACTAATAATTATATCTTATGTGGATAAATCTAACCAAGCACACATGCTCCTTCACATATTATCAAGAAGCCAACTAGGGATTTTTAGGACATTAGGTATTCAACTTAAAACACTTAACTATATCAAACAAATAGATTTAACACATAATATTAGGTTCCTACATGATATTCATGATGACAAACCACAACTAAAATATGCAAAATGATCAAAATCATCTCAAACCAAAAGACTAGCATTTTTTTATCCCACTTTCTACTCAAATGCAAAACCTACTTTTCACTTGGGACATTTAGCTGTGGATTGCAAGAATGGGAAGAAACATGCAAGTAGACACACTTCTTGGTGGAAGAATGCAGATCCAAGTTTGTTGGTTGTTGACAGTCATTCAGATTCTGAGTCTGAAGATGGATCTATGAATGAGGAGGTTTTGGTTTCAGTGGAGGAGGAGGCTCCCCCTTTTCTACCCCTATAGAGAAGGCTCCTTGTGAGGTTGGGACTTCACCTTCTCCTATTGGTATTCAGTCGAGACAACAATAATACTAAAATTGGCATGCTAGTTCACACTTTTGAAAATGTAAATCGATCCCCGTGATTGGTTGGTCTACTGTGAGCAGAAGAAAGAAAGGGAACAATGAATCCCTTAAGATGCATCTTAGATCCCATGGGAAGGGGTCCTAGGGATGAGCTTTCTCATTTGTGTTCTGTTGTTATTTTGTACTGTTTTTATCGTTTTCCTTTACTTTCTACGCTGCTGGTAGAGGCAGCTTTGTACATTCCTCATTGATAAATATTTTTCTCCTTATTATATAGGGTAGGGCCCCTTAACCCTCTTTTACCCATAATAAAAAAAGACTAGCATTTTAGCCCTTAAGGCCAAAATCGATAAGGTCACTTTCATCACCTATATCTTTCATTTTATCCACTATTCCTACCTAAATATTTTCATGATAATTTATATAACCTCTCAAGTATTCTAGAGCAATTCACTTTTCATCTTGGAATTTCCATCTCATGCATGAAACTGTAAAACCCATAAAACTAAGGGTTTTCTCTCTCTTCCCAAAACATCTAGAACACCAAACCTATGCCAACATGATCTCAAAAAATTCTCTACACCCCCCGAGTCATCAAACCATCTTTCCCAATCCATTTAGATCCAAAACAATTCATCTCTCTTTGTTCGTTATGCTATAAAGATTTTAGCTAGGGTTTTGATCAACTTAACTTCTTTACAATTTTTCATAAGACTCTAATGATAAAATCACCTCATTATTTTTCAAAACACTATTAGCTCAATGAAAATAATCCCCAAAACCTTTGGGTACCATGAAAAGTGTGTTTGAGTGGGTGAGCATCTGAAGTTCACAATTCGAGTTTATTTCTCCTTTTCCAAAACTTGGTTTTTACAAAATGACATATCTTGCACAAATCTCATCACTTTTACCTAAAACTTGTCATGAATCATCATGAAAACATCCTCTAACTGAAAAAACTTTCCATCTTTCTCAATTAGGCATGAAACTCTCTAGCCACATTGACTTAATTGTACCATTATACCTTGTATTCTCCTTCTTGCTTCCCAAGGACCATGAAACATCAATAAAACTCGAGAACAGACCTGAAACTCCTTATAAACATCATACAAAATATCACCATACTCCTACCATGCTTCAAAAAAATTGTCTACTCCAAAATCATACCTCCATACTAAACCACATGTTCTATATTTAGGAATAGGTCTAGAATGACCTAACTCAACCATGAAAAATCATCAAATGGCCATGATGACCACATAAAGACACTTGGAAACCTTTGAAACACCATGCCAACATTTTTTACCTTGTGAATACTTCATACCAGCTTAGGAGATCATAAACCATGACCATGTACACGGACCATGCTCAAGAACACCATAGGACTTCACCAAAATAGGTCACTACCAATCAACTTTCATGTTTGACCTTGACTTATACCTCATAAAGACTCATATGACATCTATATACCATTTTCCATTGATTTATTTTACATCAATGACATTACCTAGACACAATGGCCAACAATATCCCCTTTTGTCATTTTTGGTAACCACCTTATGAAATATTGATGGAAACCAAAAAGACTAAACATCCATGTTTTTGAGCCTACTCTCCCCCTTTGACATTTACGATAAAGGAACAATGAAAATTATACATGGAAAAAGATAACACACAATGGAAACAATGCTCAATAAACACTTACTTACTTGACTTGACTCCCCCTTGGACTATACCCGTTATTGTCTTCACGAGCAACAATAAGATCCATGGACCTATTAAGAGAAATAAAATATATCCCACTACAGTAATATTCTCCATATTTTTCTCCAATTCATGTTATTTATTTATTCTATGTCTTTATCATACTCGATAACACTAACTTTTCCTTCAAAAGAAAAACATCATTTATGACTAAGAGTCTTAAAGCACATCTTCATCCCAAAATGTCAAACTTATCCATGTAATATAAGCCATCATATAGTATGAAACCACTCCTTATTGCTCCTCTTGAAAATATGTCATCAAACTCTAACTGATAATTTATAATGAGTGCACATATCTTGAGAAAAAGTCATGAAAAATGGATCAAAGATATGATCCTCACTTGAAACACTTATTTAGTGTTTTCTTCCCTTAGTTCATTCCTAATTTCTTCAAATTCTATATATTAACTTCACATGCCTACAAGAATCCTATATAGTCCTTCTTGTGTCACCTTGACACATATTCATGGATTCCAACTTTACTATTACCTTCTCTCATAATCAAACTATACCTTTATCAACACCTTTTAGTTTTGATATCCATCCATGTAGACATACCCAGTAGCTCATTGTTGTAGAGATTCAACGCCTACTATCCTTCTATTTTCATCACAAATGTGACTCAAAATTCCTTCAACTAGCCTCAACCTTCAAGATGCATGATCATGTGTGTGACTCTATAATGAAAAAACTTCCTCCCATGGGTCGAACACCTTCTCAAACCTTCCAACATGGCTTATTTTCAACTTTCCCTTATTGACAATACAAACCTCATTCACTAGGCTTAGGACGCATCCTCATATACTTCATAAAACGCGTCAACTCCTTATTCTATCATGAGAATCACATAAAATAAATATAATTTATAATAATTCTTTATGCGGGACTAATACAAATAGAATCAAACACCACTTATGGTCAACATATGCATAGTATCTAGACTTCAATATGATGATGGAACATTTGATCAACTTCAACCTTTTTGGTGTATGTAAAAAGCTACATGAAATAAATGCAAAAACTCATACCTTACATTGTTCTTCTTTGGAATATAGACCTCATTATTTCCTTCTCTCGTCATGTTACTGATATCCTAAATGTATAGAACTCGGATAAATCAATACATTGCCCCCTTGCTACATACCTTTTATGACCTATCTGCATAAACCAATCTCACACCATGACATCATACATGATTTAGAACATTCTTCTTCACAAATTGTCTAGGATCTATAACTCACTTAGAAAAGTCTTCATAGCATACTCATCTTATCTAGATTCAAGCCTTTTGGTTCTTTATACATCAAGGCGAGTCATCTTTTTGAAACATCAAGCCTTCTTCTAATTATATACACAATTTTGAAAACCTTGAAATATCATATGCAGTCATAGAACCTTCATCATTATTGTTCTGGTCTAATACAAATATAAAGAGTGTCTTTCAAACAACACAAACCTCTCCTTCTCTCGTATACTTGGACTTATGATGATGACTCAAGTACCTCAACTGAAAATTCATATCTCTACATTGTCTTGATTGTGCATACCTACTTTTCTATTGACACTAACTCATATTATGGACTCCATAGATCCTCAACTAACCTTACTCTTTGATTCTTCACATACATCTTCAAACTCATAGACCCATCTCCCCAGGGTTAGTGTATATCTTTTAAGAAAACTAAGGCTTCAATTATGTTGTCTCTTTTCAATCTCAAAGTACACACACGTTCACTTTGATGCATCCTTGGAAAATCTTTGGAAATCAAGACTTCTTCATAGGTGATAAATTTGACTCACAACAAAGTATATACCAAACAATGACACCTTTTTTACTCATACCAACATGACATGACTTACCATAATGACTCTTCAACACTTAGACCATATACTCAACCCTTTATACTCCATTTTTAGTAATGATGACAATTATTTGGATTTTAACCGAATAATGATACTTTTGAGCTACTTCACAATAGGACGGAGCTTGTACCACATATTCTTTGGCATATAAACACTTGTTAGGCCATCAAAACATATATTCATGTTTTTTAAGATATTCATAAACTCCTTCAATAATATCTTGTTATAGATGTTTTAACTAAGCCATCATGAACTTTTAACAAGAACTATATCTTCCATAGCTCCATCGATATTTCCTCAAATGTTCATTCTTCATAATTATTGACATGTACCAGTCAAAATTGTCCATGATTTTTTCAATCCTTCAAATCTTGGTGCAAACATATTATACCATAAAAACCAAGATCCACTATGACCAATCAAATGGTACAGCCCCGTTTCATCAATCACACACAGAGATAATCAAATTTTGAACTTATTCATATGAAAATATGGGACCTTCAAGATGTTCTTCAAACATTTTGGAAGGAGATGCATGATAATAACTTACACGAATTAAGTGATCACATTCGTATACCTTTGTGACTAGGACATGATGAAATTATACCCATCATGACATGATTTCAAGATTCAAACTAAATATAACTTGTAGACCTCAATGACACACCATAACATAGATTACTCATACAATTGATCAATATAGAACTAATGAAAACATGGCTACAAAGACTCACTCTAGTCATTATTTCACCCTCGATACATATTTCTAACCCCAAGCACATCGGCCCATCATCCAAAGCATATGTTGGGTGCTCACTCGATGTAGGCACGAGTGTCGAGCCCCTCCTTTATGTGAGCTTTGTAAGAGATTTTATCCATTAATGGAGGATTATTTGCAGAAACAGAAGTACATTCATATACTTTGAAAGGAAGAATATATAACTAACGAGATCTACACATTAATGCATCAAAAAGCTAAATAACATTGTCAAAAGTACAATAAACCAGATCTAATTCATGATAAGCCATATAACATGAGGGTTTACACCTATAAGCAAGTTGTATACAATAGATCCATATATATTTATTTAACAAAGTTCTAGTAGACATATTACATTCAAAAGGGTCATCTCAGACCATATACATCAAATTACGAGCCTCAACTCCTACAAACCTATATGATCGAGTTCCTAACTATGATTTTCCCCATTCTATCCCTTGTTACAGATCCCAATACCCATACATATGCTTAATGGTATCCCTTACAACCCTCTAGCACTAAGTACTCTAAACCCTAGCACCATGAACTCCAAACCCTTAGTATTTCCTAACATTTTTGTAGCACTTCGTTACTCTCCTTATCTTTCTCTGCTCTCTATGAATTCTCTTTAAATTCCCTTTGTGTCTCTCTATGTGTCTTTTCTTATCCCAAGAACCTCTTCAAATAGTATCATCAACCACCGCCATAACTTCTCTTCTAAGAAGATCGTGTGTCAAGTGTTGATGCGGTCCTCCATTGGTGAATGTTTATCCTCTTTACAAACCTTCCACTAACCGTGATGATATCTATAGGAATATACCCTATGTGGGATATCATTTTCTTGACCTCCAAGGTTCTAGTACATTACCTTATTCAATCATCATGCCTAGTCAATTCGTCACATTTTTCCTCAAGTGAGTCCATGATGCAAAATACATCTAAGTCCTTTAAACCCTTATTTTTCCTCCTACACATGCCTTGGTTTCACCTAAACCCTTCTTAAACCTATTTTTCATGTGAGCTTTTCCCTAATCACCCTTATATCTATTGATCCCGCATGTGTGTGTCTTTTGGTAATTAGCCAATATTTTCGGTCCAACATCACCCCATACTACTTGTGTTCTCTGTCCTTGGAAACATTATACTTCCTCAAAGAATAAAGAATATATGTATGGAAACATTTAAATAATGGAAGAATAGAAGAATGTGTTATTGTTGCATGAGGAGTGGGAACTCCTTCTTTACAGATGCCTCAATCTTCTCCCATGCATCTACTTCTCCTTGCACCTACTAAAGTAGGTCACCCACTAATGTGCTTACTTCATCAAAACTAAGTTCCTCACTCTTATCTTTCAGTGTATCTATAATGCTTTCCAACTGCTTGCTAAAATTGCCTAGTGCATCCATCCTGCGAGTGACTTAGGGGTACAATTCCTTTAGCTTATTCTTAATCAAACCCCGCAAGGTTTCAATTGCTTCTAACTTCTTCAAATTCAGCCAATATCTTATCACACTCTACCCTATTTCATTTGTTCTTCTTCTAAAATTCTTTTATATCCACCTCATGTGTAACAACCAATATTCTTGCTACCACTTCTTTGTTTGTTAGCACGCTTTTCATACATGGCTTTAGCCATTTGTGCAGAATTATTTACTATGACAAGGATCTTGGAGTACTGAGTCACTATCTCCCCAATCCTTCTCTTCTCCTCCTCCTTTATCATGTCATCACCTCCTCTATTGACTATAATGTGAGTGGTGACCTTTTCATGGTGAGGATGTAGGTTAAGTCTTCCAAGAAGTGCATTTTTGACTTGTATTTCTTCCCGAGGTAGGGCCAGGTCTAGGTGCTTCAATATTATGGCATCTGAAATGACCTCTATATTCTTATGGATTTCTCACACCTTTACCTTTTCATCCCTTAGCTCACACCTTAACTGTGCACTAATTAATTCCTTTTGTTTTATCTCTTTGTCCCACTCAATGATCTCCTCATTCTTTTTCTCAAGCTCTTCCTCCAAGACCCTTATCCTGTCATTTCTACCAAAGAGTATTACCTCCACCTCCACTGATACTTTGTTGAGCGCGTTGAAACTTTCTCATCAAACAGTTTTTGGGAATTTACCAAAGGGTTTACTCCCTTGGAATCTGGTATCTTCATCAATGCATCTCAATTTACCTTGAACTTGAGTTCATCAATGTGGGACTCGAATCCAAAGATAGAATTTTTGTTGTGTACGCACCTTCTTCATCAAAAGAAGACCAAGAAAGGAGTTGGTTTGTGGGCACGGTACTTTGGAAGCACGTGCAAGTACCTTGTTCGGATCATTAATGTAAGTCATTTCTTTTTCCTGTGCCACTATTATGCCCTTTCCACCTGTGTGTGTTACCTTTGGGAAGCTTACTACTAAGTTGGGGTCTCCACCCATGCTTCCATACTCCTTTCCCACACTCGCACTTTCCTCCATTTCCTTCAGCACTTCCTTGATGCTTCACTTGACTTCGTGTTCCACCAACTATTGGATAATCCCTACCACTTCCCTCTCTATGGTATTATCCATCTACTCCTAGGTAGGGGTCTTCTGATCCTTCATGCTTACTTCCTCTCTCCCCCTTTTTCATGAGTGCATCCTTCGTTCTCATAGTTATCTTCATTTCCTTCTTCCTCTGACTCATGTACATCGTACGGGATGATTCCCGAGCCTCGTAGCACTCTTCATCATCTTCATTGCCATTTTCAACCTCCATGATTTTTGTTTCACCGAGTTTGAACCTTTTTTCACCCTCTATTTCTTCCTTATTGGTGATTCTAGTTCAGAGGACTTCTCTTCTTCTTCTTTCTCGGGAAACTCTCCCTTTACCAATGAATCTTCCTTCTAAGGAAACTCTTCCTTATGTGGTGATTCCTCCTTATGTAGTGACTCTTTTCTCATAGGAGGATTCTTCCGGTGGACGTAAGTACTTGTTCCCACGTCCCGACTCTTGTGTCCCTACTATCTCGAACTATATACGCACTTTCGAGCCTTTTTCTCAAGATCCTCTCCTCTATCTCTTTTCCTTTGCATAGCCTTCTTCCATGCGGTGGGGTCCTCAGGAATGGAGACATCATCTTCAACATAAGCTCCCTTTTCATACTTAGGCCTTATACACAAATACACCCTCATTATTTTCCTCCCTACAATAGGTAATGTTACTAGTTTTAACATGTGCATGTCATGAGAGATATACTTCTCCACATAGGCATGCTTCTTGGGGTATATTAGTTTCCTACAAAGTTTACTGGTAGTCTTGATCCACTACACTCAGATCAAATATGAGTTTCTTTGCCTCTTTGAAACGATTGACCCCAGCCTAGAAGTATTGCATTGTGAAGGAGAAAGGAAATTTACACCAAGGAATCTTGGTGCCATCTACCAAAGTAAATATGTCGATGAAAAAATGTTGGTATATGAGGAACTCAACCTCTCCTCCTTGTAATAAAGAGGGTACTTGCTTGGGTATTCTCCATTCATCCCCGAACAAGTTGTGTATCTCGCTTATACAAATTTTCCAGAGTGCCTTATGAGTGGCCATCATGGTGTCATGTGTATACTATTCAAACCTATTAGCGGGAGGGGTTCTCATCTGGTATTATTAAACAAAATTATCGGCCCATCAGAAATCCAATCTCGAAAAGATAATGGTGAGGAGGAAATTACCAAAAATTATCTTCTCTCTGTCGTGTGTGGCATCAATGATCTCCTCTACAATGAAATATAAGAGGTTATAGATGGTTCCATCCGAGATCTTGTGTTACACATTCAACCAAGCCTTGTTGATCTATTTCTATCTCTCCTACACATTCAGCTTTGTAACTAAATGTGTGGCCATGCTCATCACCGGTCAAGATTAATTGTAGAAATGTTGAAGTAACGTGAACCCTTCTTGTAGTCATAAGCCTCAACAGTCTTCTTAATGGCTTCCTTGTCTTCTAAGTCATCATCTAATGATTCTCCTTCATAGATAAGGCCGATGAAATTAGAAATTAGCTAGGGGGTTATGCGCATCCTCTAACCTAGAAAATAGAAGTGTTCTCCATGCATGTGTGATATCAACCATTGGTATAGTCACTCAGGCTTGCCAAAATAGGGTGACTCGTAGAGTTGCAACAACCCACCTCCTCCATTTTCACCTTTACCTCATCTTCATAGATGGGCATTCCAAATGGTATCCTCTTTTCTATAGGGAGAACCAGGTTCTAGTGCCATTTCATTCTCTATGGTGCTTTTTCAATGGTTTTAATCACTTTGAAAATCATCTTCCTAATGTGAGACACCCATTCTTTACTAAGTAATATGCCATCCAGTACTATATTTATTCGTAACATTCTTCGTTAAACCGGTAGAAATGGATGGTTTTCTCTTGCCATTTCCCTTCTTAGGTGAAAAATTTTCTACTTTCCTTGGTGTAATTCCTTTTTCGGTCCTTAAAACTTCTTCCTCTTTCCTGGTCCTACCTCTTCTCAACTTCACAAAATTTACTCCTTTGTGAAAATTTCTTCAAACCCTATGCCCTAGCTATGCAAATCTAACATGGAAAAACTATTTTTCCACATGATGACGTAACACCCATGGGACTCTTCCACACAACCCTCTCTTCTTATGCCCATGTACTCCTTTCCACTCTAGTTCACTAATCAAACTATCTATGCACACAAATCTTCATAACTCTTCTCAAACCTTCTTCACAAGGATGCCCTAGTTCATGAGAGCTCTTTGATAACTTAAAATGCAAGGTAGGAAATAACACATCCCCGATCTTATATTTATAAATTTTCTCTTATCCGCAATAAATTCCATGATACCTATTAATGTACTTTTGCAATAAAGGATACTTTTTTCCAATGCCAACCTTCCGTGTTTTTCCTCCATGCTCAATCCTACGTGAACACTTTCACAACCTTCTAGCATACAACTCCCTTGACCATATAATTATTTGTGCTTTCTCCCACGCCAAACTCAATTCTTCCTCTATGTCTTAGAACAAGTTCTTTCCGATACCTACCTCATGTTGCTCATTTGATGTTTACCCTTACACATGGTTTTTCAAATCCTTTGACACGATCCTTCCCTTATGTTCACCTTTTCCATGCGCGATCTTCTAATACATGTGTTTTTTATTTTTCAACCCGGGCCATCCACAACCATAGCTTCCAAGATGTGTCCCATTACTCCACCTCACACAAAAATATATAAGTGGTCATCTCGTGCATAAAAATGTTTTGAAAATAATAAGTGGCTACTAGTGCACAAATGCGCACAAAACAAAGCAATAAGAAAGGGAAATACAAAGAAAGGAAACTGCATCAAATCAAAACCTAGGCTAACTGGTAATACTGCCTTATTTACAACCACAAAGAAGACTTATTTATAGTAGGGATTCAGCCTACTCCCATTGAAATGTCCTTATAATTGTGTTCCATCCAACGCTTTAGAATCGGTAAGTTCCCGAATCAAGTATATAGAATATAATGTACGGGCCCATCCAATGGACTTTGAATTTCCTAGGATGGCGTAGAAACTTGGAATTATATAGTAAAACCATCTACCCAACCTAAAACTATTTATTCTTTATGTATCTATCAGGTCATGTCTTCTACCTAGATTTTTCTATTTTCTAACTCCAGCGAGTAATAGCCCCTTCTCATCTAACTGCATCAACTTATCAATCCTCTCCTTAAGCACTTTTTCATCATCTAACCCTCCTGCATGCACTATATGCAGCGATGGTAACATGAATTCAATAGGTAACACATCTTCTCATGCCCAAACACCAATTGAAAAGGTGTGGCCTTGTTCAGTCTCTTATAAGTAGTCCGATATGACCATAACACAATAGAAACTTTATCATCCCAATCCTTTCTTCCTACATCACAAATCTTGGTTAACACATGATTCATAATTTTTTTAAATGCCTCAGTAGTTTCATTATCTTGTGGGTGATAAGGGGTAGTCTTGTGGTGGGATACCATGAATTCTACCAATAAGATTCTAACTATCTCATTTAAGAAATGAGTACCCCTATTACTTGTTACGCTCAGTGGGCATTCATATCTTTTGATTATATTTTCCCACAAGAAACTAACACTTGTTACTATTGTGCAATCCCTTTTAGGTACAACATCTTCCCACCTTGTAAGGTAATTTGTGCATGTAATGATATAGTATGAACTTTTCCTTCGTGCAAATGGGGAAATAGGGCCTACGAAGTCAATTTCCCACTTCTCAAATGGTTATGCACTTGTAATCAATCTTAATGGAATTTCATCTCTTTTCCCTAGTTTACCAAGGTGTTGGAAATGGTCACAAGCCTTGCAATACTCGATACAATCTTTATAAACCATTTCCCACCAAAATCCTACTAGAAGGATCTTACGTGTGGTTGCATTCCCTACATAGTTTCCTCCTGCAATTCCACCATGTGCTTCATCAATGATTACAATGTGCTTATGCTCTAACACACACCGGCATAAAACCTCATTGCATCCTAGATTATATAATTCTCCACCAATTAGCATGTAGGGCATGACACGCATGGCTAAATGATTCCTTTCCAAAGTCTTCATTCCCTCTGACACCGCACCTGTTTTGAGAAACAGAACAATATATTCCAAGTAAGAGGGAGTGCATCGTAATCTAAATAGTTGTGCATCTAGCATTGTATCCTCAATGCTCTGTGTGTCCTCCCCTAAGTAAATCCTTGATAAATGGTCAAGCCCCAAATTACTCTTACTTGGTTTTACAACAACCGTAAGCTCAAACTCTTGAAATAGTAGCACCCACCGGCATATGTACCCTTGTAGAATGGGATTGTTTACCAAGTAATTCAATGCCATGTGGTCCATGTAGAATATAAAGGGTGTTGTCAATAAATACTACCTAAATTTGTGCAGAGCGTGGATTATTTAAAATAACTTGTGCTAAGTAGTAGTATAGTTTTCATTCTATTGGGGTTAGCTTCCTAATATTAAATCACAAGGGGTGGTAAACAATTCCCTCTCTAGGTTGTGCTAATATTTCTCCAATCGCCATCCCTGAATCATCAACATGTATATAGAATGGCTTATCCCAAGAGAGAAAGTGTAATATGGGTGCAGTGATAAGCCTATTCTTCAATGTATCAAATTCCATTTGTTGCAC
This sequence comes from Taxus wallichiana var. yunnanensis, assembly GCA_018340775.1. Classification (NCBI taxonomy): domain Eukaryota; kingdom Viridiplantae; phylum Streptophyta; class Pinopsida; order Cupressales; family Taxaceae; genus Taxus; species Taxus wallichiana. The sequence continues at coordinate 44,207,147 of CM031236.1, forward strand.
CTCTCCCCAATGAAATGTACTTTTACGCTTCAAAAAATTTTCCAATGGCACAGAGATCTTGGCATAGCCCTTAATAAATTTCCAGTAATACCTCATATGCCCAAGGAATCCACACATGATGCTCTAGCTAGTAGGCTCCCCCAATCCCATAATAATGGTAACTTTGGCAGGATCCACTAACAAACCTTCTTTACATATGATATGTCCCAATAGGGTGCCAAATGGAGTAGAAAAAACATTTCTTAATGTTGAGGGATATCCTCAACTACCGACATCTCTCAAACATCAGCCTCGATTGTCACAATGGTCCCTCACTAATCCATATATTGTCCAGTCATCTAGGTAGACTTGTAGAAACTTGTGGATGAATTCATGAATCACAATGCATGAAAACACAACAGGAACATTCTTTAGTCCAAAGGGCATGATCTTATAGGTAAAAATTCCCCATTCAGCAGTGAAAGTTTTCTTTTCTTGGTCCTCCTTTGTAATTCTAACCTAGTGATATCATTAGAATCCATCTGTGAAAGAATAGATTTCGTGCCCAGCTACTCCTTTAAGGATCTCCTCGGTGAAGGGGGTTGGAAAAGGGTCAATGACACATACCGCATTCAAATCTCGATAATCAATGCAAATCCTTATCCTTCCATCCTTCTTAATACTAATGACCATTAGAATTATACATTCTGATTCTTCAATAGCCTCAATGATTCCTGATGTGATCCTCTTGTCAATATCCTCCTTGACTTTAACACATAGATTTGGTCTCATTCAATGAGGTATCTTCCAAATTGGGTGTGCTCCCTCATTTAGGTTGATCCACATCTCCCCTAAAGAGTGGTGAACTCCCTTAAGCTCATGGTACCCACATGGAAATAAATCTTGAAACTCACACAATAGATCAATGCTGTTCAAAACCTCCTTCTCTCGACCAGCAATCCTTGATATTAGCCTCCTTAGGTTCCGTATCCAAGCCAATGTTAACCTTTGTAGTTTTCAAGGGTCCATGGTGTGCGCGCACTTTCTCATTAGCATTGTACATTACTTCATGCATACTAATATTATGGTTAACATCAAATTTTTCCACCTCTTCACCATCGATCACATAGAACAACTTTCCTTTCTTTTTTTCTATGCATGCATGCCCAAGCTATATCTCCTCCGATTATTCCTCATTAAAGTGTGCTTCTAATCCAGTTTTTCCAATAATTCCAGTATTCTATCCTCGGTCATGGAACTATATCCCATAGTTACGCATTTGATAACCTGTAACACCTCATCTACCAATGGCTTAGTACTCCAATATTCAAAAGCTTGAAGGAGATCAGCCATCAACTCCTACCAGCTTTACGTCCGACAACACATCTCTCGAGTGAATGTACCATATGCGCACACAACCTTATAAGGTGCAGTAAAGATTATGTACATAAAAAGATGGAGGAAATACTTTTGTACCTTCTATCCAGTGCCTTCTCACATACTTGGACATGAAATGAGGTGGGTTCCTTCCCATGATAGTCTTGTATAGAAATAGGTGCATTGTTTCATACAAAATAATAGAGAACATGATTCTCACCTCATGCCACTCAGGAAGGTTATCGTGATGGGTCACCCACCAACGTGCTATGATCCCGAGCAAGGTATAGCTAAGCATCCTTATCCTTTTGATCTCACATCTCTATTAGGTCTCCATTTCTTGCGGGAAAAATCAAGGTCGTCTCCCCTTATATAACTTGGAAAATTCTTTGTTACTCTCTTCACAAAACCTCTTAACTACCTTCCAACTAACTCGTATGTCCCATGCACCCAATTCTCACATGCCACACTATTTTTATCACTTATATATTGATCGTCCTCCCACTAAATAACCCCTCCATTGGATGCACAATGTCGGGTTCTCGATAGTGCACACATATATTCTCGTCTATATATCCTTCTCCCAAGTGTTTAATATAGGGTGTTAACTTTCCATATGTCAACGATATGATAACATGTTCCTCTTTATTCTCAAAACTTATATACCCTTTATTGAAATGTAAGTCAACATTGTTCTTATAGCACCAAGGGAACCCAAGTAACACTAGAAATTTATCCGCATTAGCAAGTGCCAAGAATTCAAAGTCTCCAGTGCATTTCACCCATTGGATAATGATAGCAGCATCCTTCAAAACTCTAATGGGCATTTCCTTCATTTTTTTGCCATATACAACACATTTGAAGATGGTTGTAATGGGGGCCTTCCCATTTGATTCCATGTGTCCAAGGTGAGAACATTAACTTCTACACCCGTGTCAATTAGGATATTACTTAGGATCCATCCATCAACCATGACATTCAGGGTAATTTCCTTATCATAGTCAATGTTATGAGGAGGTAGATTAGCATGTAAAACCTACCTTTCATGCATTCTAGTTATGGACACCTACTTGCATCATGATCTCTCTAGAAAATATCACAGTCTACCATTATGGCACGTACTGATCTCTGAGGAAAATTTTCCTTTGTATGCCCATCTACCTCACAATTTGTGCACCATAGGCCACTGCAAGTCTCATGTGTCAAGTTCGTAGATAACTTCTCCAATTACTTTTCCATGGAAACAATCTAAGCTTTAATAAAAGGACTAACATCGGTATCCATGCTTCCCATATCCTCAACGTGCAAGGCAGCTGCAAGGCCTCACATGGGTCTGTGAAAGTCTTATGTGACAACGCTCTCCTAAAGGGCATTATTAATCCTCCAAAAAACCATTGAGCATGCTAAGAAGGATGAATATCATAAGATAATTTTGACAAGAGAGTCTTAAAGTGTGCATCATACTCATGCACACTCTTTTCCATACCTTGTTGAATCTCCTTCAACACGCTAATGCTCTTTTGTTCAAACTCAGGAATATGGAATTCAACTAAGAAGGCATTACACAATGTAGTATAATCTACTAGTGTCTGGTGAGGGTCATACTTCCGATACCAACTATGCACATATCCTTGCAACATCGTTACATAATAACTTTCCTTCCATTCGGGGTTGTGATCTCCTTCACACGCCATATCAAATTACATTTGTGTAGATGATCTACAACATCCTCAACACCTTTTTAACCTTACAGATGTAAAGACATTTCAATAACACTTGTTGAGGTGGTTGAGGCCCTTGTCCACCTGATCCGGAACTTGGATACCCCCGGTGTTTCCTCTACCACCAAATCCACTAGATCCACCAACGCATATTCCTCCTAACCCAATAGATCCTCTAGATCTACCAAGTCCACCAGATCCACTAGTTCCTATTCCACCTAACCCACCAGATCCACCTCCCGTAGCTGGAAATGGTCCTATAATGGTCATGCCTTATGTCCCCACTTTCATGCTAAACTACACACCAACAGAATTTGATATTGTACCACTACTATATGTGTGTCATGTGTCTCTTCCAGACATGATACCCAAGCTTTGTGTACCTATAATTTGTCCAAATTTTGTACCAGACAATATACCTCTGAACACAAAAAATGATTATGTAGCCATGGATGTACCAAATTAAAAATTATACCTCCTAAGTGTTGATCAGTTACTTCCACCAATACCAACTGGGTTAGTAATACTTATCTCTAGATTTGGAAGACTAAGTACCAAGGGTTGGTCACTAGGTGGACTCATATGTGCACTGATAGATCTTCTCTTTTCTTCATATAACAAGCTCTCTCCGTAAGGCGAGGGGTTTCCTTCCATGATTTCCAAGATGGAGTGGCTCAAGTTCCACATCCTCTGTGTGAACCTCAAATCATTCCCAACACTCCTCCATAAATCCATCACTCCTACACTTCACACCATCTTGAAATATCCCTCTCTTGAGCTTCATTATACTTGATCCTCCTCTCCTCTCTCTCCATTTCTTCCGCAATGTCCTCCATCCTTCTACCACACCATCTTCCATGACTTGCACCTAATAGGAATTTATCCAACCATGGGAAAATATTCCAAACTCAAAGTAATGACCAGGATCTTGATAGCCAATGGAATAGCATGCAAGAACAATCCTCTAGGATCCCTCAAGAACTCAAACTCAACAATCTCCGGAAAGAATACATAGAAATAGCGTATTCCAAGGTATAACTAGTTAGCACTCTACTCCACTAGTGATCAACAACACGGGTCCATGTCATATTGGCATCATGTAACTGTTGATATTCCTCCTAGGTCTAAACATGAGGTCTATAGTACCAACTCGTCCTTGATGCATATGTTGATATCCATTCATACAACTCTAGTGGGAAACAACAAAAAATGCATCATAGAGTTCGTGATACAGGTTATCCTCTACCCATTTTTGTGCATAAAACTCAAATCCAATACTAAACCTCTGAGAAAACACATCCTCCATGTTTTTGAGCCACATTTTGACACTATCCAAGGTCAAGTGCTTCGTCATCACACATTTCTCTCACAATAGCTTCAAAAGAGGTCCCGGTAATGGAACCAAGATGTAGTCATTATTTTATCCTCAATACTTCTTTCTGACCCCAAGCGCATCAACCTATCATCCAGATATGCTAGGAACTCACCCGAGGCATGTGTGGGTGTGGAGCCCCTCCTTTATATGAGATTTGCAAGAGATTCCTTCCATTAAGGAGGATAATTTGTTCATCTACTTTGAAAGGAAAAATATATAACTAACAAATCTACACATTAATGCATCACAAAAGCTAAATAACATTGTAAGAAGTACAAGAAACCAGATCTAAGTCATGATAAGCCATATAACATGAGGGTTTACACCCGTAAGAAATTTGTACAAAATAGATCCATGTATATTGATTTAACAAAGTTCTGGTAGCCATATTACATTCAAAAGGGTCATCTCAGACCATATACATCAAATGACAGAGACTCAACCCTGCAAACCTATATGATCAAATATCCTAACTATGATTTTCCCCATTTTATCCCTTATTACAGATCCTAGTACCTATACATATGCTTACAACCCTCTATCACTAAGTACTCTAAACCCTATCACCATTAATTCCAAACCCTTAACATTTCCTAACATTTCTGCAGCACTTTGTTACTCTCCTTCTCTTTCTATGCTTTCTCGATGTATTCCTCTGTGTCTCTATGTGTCTATTCATGTACCAAACACCTCTTTAAATAGGATCATCAACCACCGCCATGACTTCTCTTCTGAGAAGATCACGTTCCAAGTGTTGATGTGGTCCTCCATTGGTGAATGTTTATCCTCTTTACAAACCTTTCACTAACAGTAATGATGTCTTTGGGAATATTCCCTGCGTGGAATATCCTTTTCTTGACCTCCAAGGTTCCAGGCTGACACCTTATCCACTCATCATGCCTAGTCGGGTCCTCACATTTTTCCTCAAATGACTTCATGATGCCAAATATGGCTAAGTCCTTCAAACCCTTGTTCTACCTCCTGCGCACACCCCAGATTTCACTCAAACCCTTCTTAAACCCTTTTTGTGTGCTTTTCCCTAAGCACCCTTCTATCTACTGATCCTACACGTACACACCTCTTGGTACTTAACCAATATTTTAGGGTCCAAAACACACCATAACACGATTACTCATACACTTTGGATCAACATGGAACTTATGAAAACATCATTGTAAAGAATCACTCTTTACAAATCATTGTTGACAGTCTCATACCTCTGTCGAAACTTGTATAGGACAGTAATGATACTTTTAGATGATTCAAGGACACATACAAGACTAATATTACTTTCATATCACCTGCATCAAGACCTAAGAACAAGAATTTATGACACACCACCTTGTAACATCATGATATACTTGACATTATACTTTAAAATCTATACCATGAAACACACAGATTTCACAAAGACTTTTAAGATATAAAAAAGAGACCAATTCCTATATTTTATAGACATAAATCTCTTGCTTGGATGCGAAATCTTCAAAGTAACAATATGAAAGATAATACTTGATGATCTACATACTTGGACACCTAGCGGGAACTCATAAACATAGACCTCATGGATAGATCAAACCCCATACCTTATGACTCTTGAAGTATGCCAAATACCTAGTTTTCTCAACTTGTCATGTACAAGAGACTAGATAGTTTTTAGGCACATATGAATTTCCTCAAATATTACTTCTTCAACCAAAGAAAACATACCTCATTGATTTGATTTTGTCTTGATGAAATTTTCTTCTATCTTGATATAATTACAACCCTCTATGAAAAACTTCATTGAACTATACTTCATGTTGTGCACCTCTTCCTTTGAAGCATTATTTTTAGCTTTATTTTTATGATTAGATTCTTTGATTGGCATGATTGTTTCTTTAGGATCATACCTTTTGATGAACATACTCTTTCTTTGACACAATCTTACTATATGATCCGATCTATGACAGTTACAACAAATAACATCCTTCTTTCATCTTAACTCATATACACTTACATTCCAACCATAATCCCTAGCTTTATGACCATACTCACAACATGAGTAGCATTCACTTGTCAAGAGACTATCACCATTCCTAGAAAATTTTATTTTCCAAATTCTAGCTCTATGACCAAAATCATGACAAATATAGCAATAACCATTGAAAGAAATACCATACATAGCAACATTAGGTTGTCTAAAATGGTTAGAACTTCTTGAATCAATCTTGTTTGTCTCCTTCTTGACTTCTTGAGAACTTGGTTCAAATTTTTCATCATTTTCCACTTGCTTCCATTTAAAACATAGGCCTTGTTGGAAGCACAATGGACTGAGAGGGGGGTGAATAAATCTTTAAAAACTTTAAATTCATTTACCATCACATGCATTCATCATTTCATTCATCCATTTAACATCCATAAACATATGAGAACATTAGATGTGTGATAAGAATTGAAACAAAGAAGAAGACACATGAACACCATATATAAGTGGGAAACCCTAGAGGGGAAGAAAACACACTGAATTTTTTTTTATATTACACAAATCAAAGATATTTCAGAAGCACTAACTTCGTAAGGAGGACTGACCCATATTTTAGTAGAGACCAACCATACAACAAGCACCGACCCCTAATTTAGTGAAGTACCCAATCCAAAAGAAGGCTACAAACCCCTAATATGATCAATAAAAAATAAACCATTTGAAGATGAAGATATCTAAAAAAAAATTCTGCCACAACTAATGGATATAGAAAATTCAGCTCGCATTCTTTTTTCAAACCCTCATTCCTTCAACTCGATATATCTCTCACTTCTTGGACTTGTCTTGACTTAAATCTCTTGCATACATTATCTTTAAATCTCCTCAAAAATTTATAATTTCATATTATCTAATTTCATTCCCTTTATCATCTTTCAAACCCTCACCTAGGTTACATTTTCACTATATGCTCAACTAACTCAAAATGAATTTAAACACTCACTTAAATATGTTTATCTTCTTTTAAAATATATATAAATTTAGTTTCCATAATTTATTTAGACCAATAAAACTTAAAAATTCCAACATATTCATAAAAATTCATATTATACCCATATAGGTAGGCCATTCCCAAATGCACCAAACAAGCACAAAATTAACTCAAAACCCCATACCCTAGATGAACAAAAACCACAAACACTATAAACATGATTTTTAAAGCTTAAAAAATCCTCATACATTCTAATATGGCATATTAAAATCATCCATGGTTTTACATAAGATTTAACCAATAAAATTTCACGTAACTCTATCAAGAAGGCTTATATCCTTCTTAAATCGATTGTTTACAAGACCTTGTATTCACCTTTGTGCCTCAAGACCACTAAAAACATATCAACTATGGAATGTAACCACTTATTGGAATCCTCTAGACCTTTATATCACATCCATGAATTATAAATCTCATGAAACATCTATATGTGGAAAACACACTCACTTTCCTCTTCATTGAATTGAGCTTCCCAGAAAAAGTTGTTTTACAATATCAACTATGTACCTTTTCTGTCACTTCCAAGACCTCAAAAGGCATTCACTAGGAACAAAATTCATAAATCCTCACTTTAAAATAGATATTAATCATCAACCAATCCAAAACATGCCTCGTCTACCTCAATATTTCAGCCTGAGAAATCTTGTCCTGAAAAATCAACAACCTTCTTCCTTACAAACTAAGCTTGAAAACCCATCAAATATAATCATCATGAGACAAACCATATATAATTTTAAATACCTCTAAATATTATTTCCATAACATCTTACATTTTCTTCCAAATCCAAGTGGAATTCCTTCAACCAAGTCCATCTCTACAATCGCTGCTCTTTTAAGCTTCGAGGACTCAAAAACTAAGCTTGATCTCAACTTGATCCATCACCTCAAAACTCACTTATAAGATAAACCAAAGCATATAAAAACCATTATAAATGTTTTCTAAGCACTCTTCAACCTTCAAAAATCATGAATAACTCATAACAATTATCTTACCTCATGAAGCTACTTGATACCCTATTAGACCAAACATTCTCAATATTTAAACCTCAAAGAACAAGTCATAACTTCTTCATACCATATAAAATAAAATTATATATCATTAGAAATATCTCTAAACTAGGATCACAACACAACTTGAATCAATTTCTAACTCTACCAGTAGCTTCTACAATTCCACTTTTACATCAAGTTGATCCAAACTACCCCCAAAACCAGTCTTCATAAACAGGCACAATTTTCCCTTTATGACCTCAACCATGATATGAATCTATCATTAACATCTAGTAAAACTCCTAGATTAAAAAAAAAAAATTCAATGTATTTCTCACCTTCTTTGGATAACTTATTTTTAAACTAAACTTTTTCATAAACTTACATTTTTAGGTGGGGCCCACATACATTCACATAATCTAATACACATTTATAGAAACCTAAAGAAGTCATCTATAACCTCAAATAATAAATTTGATAAAACCAATCAAAAAGGTTCAAGTACACACATTTTTCTAAGTCGTTTTGAGCTAGGGTTTCAAAGCAACATATCTTCTTAACGATCGTTCATAAAAACATGACAATAAAACCACCTAATTATTTTTCTAAAATATTCATATCTAACCTAAAAATATATTCCAAATATCTCAGTTCCCTATGCAAAGTCAAAATCTCATAAAGAGCATCGGAAGGTCAACTTTTGCTTCAAAGTCACACTCTGGAAAACCCGATTTTAGCAAAAATTCATATCTTGAAAATCCTTCATCATTTTAACCTGAAAATTGTCATGAAGCATCGTGGAAAAATTATATAACTATCCATACTCACCACATAGATCAATTATTCTTGGAACTCTCCAATAAATCTCATTTACCCATGCAATCTTGCATGTTTCCACCTTATTTCTTCCCAAGGACCTCATACAAGCACCAAACCTCTTACAGACTTATTAACACTTATAACACATCATACTAACCATGATGTACCTCATGAAAACCTTAAACTCACTTGGAATAACTTGAACTATGACTTTACACATTGAACCATGCACCATGACCTAATAAACACACCAAACTTGGTCACTACCAATCAACCTTCATGTTATACACTTTGAATAACACCTCATGGAGACTCATATAACATCATAAAACCATTTTCCATCAATGGAATTAACATCAATGAAAAAACTAATACACAATGGTAAAAATCCCCATTTTTCATTGATGAAAACCACCTTCAAAAACATTGATGGCAACCAACAAGACCAACACACCTACTAGACCTCATTTCCATTTTTTTATGCTTCTCTCCCCCTTTGACATCTATGAAAAAGGCTATTATGATGACACAACATGATAAATGACAACGTAATACTAGACACAATGGAAACAATACACAAAGAAAACTTACTTGCACCAGTAGCTCCCCTAGGATTGTATTCTCTTTTCTAACCTTAACAAAGAAGCTATGAATATTGAATGGACCTGATATGAACCTCGAAAAGCTCCCCCGATAATATACTCTTTATAATTTTCTTAAAACTATTTTTACATCATTGTCTATCCTTTTTCATACTTGAAACACTAAACCTTGTCTCCAATATTGCCATATCCTCTTTTAGGACGATTTTCCTTAAATAACTTCTTCAAAGGCATCTTAGACCAACTTCTACCATCCATGAGTGTCCATAAACAACATGAATCCACTCCTCATATCTCCCACTAGAATCATAAAACTTAAATCTCACTAAATAATGTAAAAATTTGAACTCATATCCTCATTTAATGTCACAAATATGGATAATTCCTAATGTCACTATCCTAAAACAAATATTCAATGATAATCTACCTCTTCCCATGCCAAGACTAGTTTGAGCTTATAGCAAGCTCCCCTAGAACTTATGCATGTAAATATTCAAAAACACTATCAAATAGCCCTAAATGTTATCTTAACAACTTATTTTAAGGTTAAATATGAACTCCCCTGTCTTGAAAATATTTTCAAACATGTACCTTACCTTTTTCAAAATTTTATGGACTTGACAACCTTCACATCAACCGACATACTCACTAAGACTTCTTCCATGATTCAACTTTACATTTTGGTCCTAATATCCCTTTCTAACTTCCTTATTATTTAAATATATTGTGTTTGAAAAATCTACAGACCTACATTTTCCCATTCATTGTCATGTATCACTATTACACATTTATGAATAAACTCATAAATATATGTTAAGACCGAGATTAATTTGTTAACCTCAATTACCTCATTCTGATTTGTAACTCTTTGAGTGGACTTGACATACATACCTCATGATATAAGTCACACCTTATTACATCTTCAAGCACATTTTTAATCAAGCTCAACATTTTACTTAGATCATTATATCTTAGATCATGTAAACATGATCTTCACATCTCTTGTATTAATTTACAAATTATATCCATAGATCTTACTAACAAAATTGTTCTCCTTCACTTGAGAAGAAACAAACATGACTAAAACATATCTCATAAGAGTCCATCTCAAACTTAATGTCTTCATACCTGTAGGTTTTGTACTTACCTTCTAGAAACCATGCACTTTCACTTCAAACATGTAGCTTAATCATAGTGAAAATTTGTTTTAATCCTCCTTTGTTTTGAAAAATAACTTCATCAAGGAAAACTTAGAATTATTTAGAGACCAACAAGATCTCAAATTCATATGAGTTATTCCTAGCTTCCGTGAATGCTTCAAAGACACTAAACATGCCCCAAAAACACTACATAATTTGTTTTAGGCCATGTACCTCAACTTGATGACCTAATAAAACTCAACCCATATTATAACCTTTAATACACTTGTGTCATATTTAGTACTGTGAAGTATGAATCTCTTTGAAACAATTGGGAGCATGCCTACAACAATCATTAATCATGATACTAATTTCACACACCCGAATGACCTCCATATACCGTAGCATTCTTGTGATCCCTCTTCATTGGCATATCATTCTCATACTAATGGAGGACTTAGATACAAACTCACAACCTCAACTTATTCATATAATTTTTCTCAAAATTGATTCTTCACCTCAAACTTGTGATACCTTACATTCAACCTTGTGGATTCCTTCTTTTTATTTGGATGAATTCTACATTTCTCCAACTCGTGAACCTACATCATATTTTCAGGTTCTTTTTCAATAAATTGATAAATACCTCATAACCATACATAGAATTCACACTTATTCAAGATTTAATTTTCATACAATGCATTATCCACCTATGTTTTACCCTTATCATGTGCATTCTCTTTCATTTAGGCTCAAAAACACTAGTACATATTCAATTTTTCCTTCTTAATACTATAGTAGACCATCAATAGATCCTTACCCATTTCAATTGTAGGTGATGATAAGTTGAGATACACACATCTAAACATTACTTATTCATTAGACCTCATATGTATTGTATCTTCTCATGATCATGACAGTCATCAAAGACCACTCTCGGCCTATACCTTCAACATTTTCACCATTTCACTAATCTAATCCTAGAAACAACATTGTGCCATGTATCCTTATCCTGTCAAGATTCAAGATTGTATTTTAGGACTTCAAATGCCTCGCCAATTATATCAACTCCTACAAGAGTTTATTTCTAAGCACATCAACCTATTATGGTCTTTCCCTTTAAGGATCTATTTCAATTCACATATATCAAAGGTTTATAGCATATAACTGTTGATGCAAAATCACACCTGGATGTTGATCAGGTTTCTAGGTTGATCACTCTAGCATCCAGTGTGATTGCACAACATTGAATCCTTTCTTTGAGTGTGGGACTTGTGAAAATGAGAAAGGAATCTCCAGAGAAGGCTGGTTCCTCTTCCTAAACTACTCCGCCAAGCTATTCCAGTGCTGAGTGCAAGCTAATCTAATCCTAATATAACTATGCCAAGGAGATAGAGAGAGAGAGAGAAAAGGGAAAAATAGAGCCTACACTAAAATGGTGATACACCAGAGAAGGAAAATGTTGAACATCTATCAAAACTACCATGGAACAAGGAGAGGTGAGCAATGGGAAGGATGGACAGATGCATCACAGGCCCAAGGATAGATTTCACACAGAAAATGTCCCAAAACTCCATGAACACAGCTCCAGACCTGTAATGAACATTAGAACATGCACAAATACCTACAATGAAGAGAGGCAAGAAGAGAACAAGCAAAAGAACGAGCAAGGATGGACAGATGCATCACAAAACACATTTTTGTTGCTCCAGAAGTTTGCACAGAACATCATTTCAATAGTAAAAGGCAAAAACACCATTACAGAGTAGGGGAGGAGGTTCAAACTCCATTTTCAACCCTAGAGAAGAAAATAAGGGAGGGCAGAGCTGAAAAGATGAACCACCTTTTAAAAAATGAGCCAAATCTGGCTTTTTACAATGCATGGGTCGAGCCCAGGAGAGAGAAACATGGGAAAATGTGGGAGCAATCACACCATTGACCAAAATGCATTCTTCATTAAAATTGGTGGTTAAAACATCACTTCTGGCCATGCTGAAGAAGAATGCAACCCATGTGCATTAAAACTGGTTGTTGAAACGTCAGTTCTAGCCATTACCATGCGTCAGATATGTTTCTTGATTTTCTCTCTCCAAACTGAACCAAAATGCAAGATTGACCCTAGAATCATGTAGATAATTTCACCATCTTTCCATTGATATAAGGAACGTGAAAATCCAAGCTCTGGATCAAAAGATATGATCGTTTGAAGACTTAGGGCAAAAACGGCCCAAAAATGGATCGGCAGGAAAACACTTGAATTTTTCCCGCGCATTGCCACTTGGATGACAAGTGTCAGGTGCTGATTGGATGATAAATTCTCTCTCCTTCCCTTTCTGTGGGTTTTCCTTTGAAAATTTTGAATTTTTATAACTTTGGAAAATTTTCCATTTTTTCCCACGCCCCGCCACTGGGACATGTGGCGTGATCTCGGCGGAGGACAAGGGCGAGGGGTCATCCTTGTATTTTAATTTTTTGGCCCAAGACTTTTGTCAAATTTTCCTAAGTCTTTCCTTGGCTCCAAACTCCCCCACCTTAGGACATGTGTCCTCGTGTCTATTAGCTCAGTCGACCCTTCAAACCTTGCCCTATGAAATTTTTGGCCAAAAACACTTAGCCAATTTCCATCAAGCGCTTCCCCTCATGACACGTGGCACGTTCGATTCATTGGTGGCTCTTTCAGATTTTCGCGTCCCACGCCCACGCGTCCCTCGCATACTTTTGGCCCAGATGTCCCAAACCGTCTGGGACAAATTTCTCCGAACCGCCCGATTCGGGCTTCCTTGTTCCTGCTTGCGGCGAAGACATGTGGCAAGATTCCATTCGCTCTCGGCTCCTTCGGCTTTTCGCGTCCCATGCGTACTTTTGGCCCGGATGTCCCAAACGAAAGTCCTCTGTTTTGGCTGAACTGGCTGGTTCACGTCCTCCGCGTACTTTTGTCCCAACTGTCCTGGACTGCCTGGGACAAATCTCTCCGAACCGCCTGAAATGGACTGACTTGCGCCAAACTGGCCGATCCGCGTCCCGCGCGTACTTTTGGTCCAACTGTCCCAGACCGCGCGAAACAAGACTTAGGAAATTTTCTTCATTTTTTCGGCTGGCTCGAATTTTCGTGCCTCGCGTGTCCCGATGTCCCAATCGTGTCCGGATGCTACGCAGACCACCTGGCGGCTTTTCAACCGATTCGCACCCCAACGTCCCAACTGTCCCAAGTGCTTCCTGGGCTAGGACTTAGCCGATTTTCTCTGTATTTCGGCACCAAGCTTGGCTTTTGCAATTTTTTCACATTTTTAAAACTTGCTGGGTTTTCTTCTTGGACAGGAGAGTTAGAAAGAAGCCGAGGGGACCCCAAAAACATGATTTTGGGCCTTAATCAATCTATTGCCCTGGGACAAAATAATTTGATGCATGTTATCAAAGTTACCCTGGGGGGTGAATTTTGGATAATAGTTTTAGTGACTCAACGGGGTCATCTACCTGCTAGATGAAGAATGGCCAATGCTCAAGCATCCATTGGACATGGAGTCATGATTTGTAACCTGTAAATTGATCTGAACTTTGAAAACCTCCCTCTGAGCCATTTGGAAACCCACTGAAATGGAGTTGTTCTCACCAAAATGCCACTGAAATGGATTGTGCAAGAGCAAAACCAGCACCACAAAAACTATGTACAGAACTGAAAATCATACATTCTCCAAATGGAACATGCAGAGTGTGCACAAGCACTTCTTCTGTTGAAAGCAAACCTACCTACTCTATTCTAACTGGAAGCAAAGGAAATCTAAACAAACCCTGCAATTGGTTGTGAGAAATAGCTTCCCTTTCTCAAAAGTGGCAGCCATGCAATTGATTTGGAGCTGATCATGGTTGTTAGGATGAGTTGAAAATCAACAAGAAGCTGGTCTTCCACCCAAATCATCAAGGTATCACCAAGGCAAATCCAATACCTCTTTTAGTTGCTCTACATTTGGATTGAAGAGGTATGACAAATGATCCTTGAACTTTGCAGCTCATCCTCATGCTTAGAAGCAAGCATGACTGTAGTTGTGGCTTCTCCTTTGGCTCCAATGAAGCCAAATACCCGATTGGGCAAGGTCTCGATCCATTTGATATGCCCATAGCTCTGATTTTCAACTCCAAAAGTGGAGTCTTCTTGTAGACCTTCTTGAATGGATGGTGTGGAAGAAATGGTGAAATTCCTCTGTCCTTTCTCTTCCTCTAATGAAGAACATGAAAGATTAAAATCTTCCAATCTTGGTTCCAAAGAGTCATTTATAAGATGCAGTCTGCTGCAAATGAATGTTCTCCTTCATGACGCAGCAGACTCAAGTGTTTGAATGTGGATGATGAAAGAGAGAATGGTGGAAACTCAACCGGCTCTTCTTCATCAAAATAGTCCAAATATGACAGATAAACTACCTCATGGCTGTCCTACGCAAATGCTCCCCTTCCTTCATGGTGTCTTCTTTATCTCAGAACTTGACCACCATGGTTTCTTTCACCCTCCAACATTGAGTTTGAGAGATCAAACTCTTCTTCAATACTAGAACTTGAGAGAGGTGAAGTAGAAAGAAGAACTGAAGGTTCTTCTGTAGCCTACTTTGTGCTCAAAGCCCTTGGATCTGCAATTTTCTCCTCCACAACTAGAATGTGCTCCTCTTCTTTTGGATCTGGAGTAGCTTCTCCTTTCTCTACTACTTGAAGACAATCTTGCTCTTGATAGAAATCTTCCTCTAGCATGAATTTTGTCAAGTCAAACTCTTCAATCTGCTGCTCTAGAGGACAAGTTGGGACTGCAAGATCTTCTTCTGAGCTTTCTTCCTTTATGGCTGATTGTGCAACTTGAATTGAATCAGCATTCCCTTCAAATAGAGTGCCAACATGGACACTACTTTCTGAGCAAACTGACTGCTGATCTGCTTCTTCTTTTTCTCTTCTTCTACTGCCACAAAATCAGTCTTAACCACCATTTGTTCAACCTTAGCCTCTTCTATAGGTTTAACCATCAAGGGGATCTTTGTCATCCCAAATTTGGCAGCCCAAACCCTCAAGTTGTCTGTCATTTCTTTTCTATTGGGCTCCTCTTCTTGTTGTCCTTCATGGCCGATTTTTACAATTTCTTCTTCCCCACATGGAATTGGGAATGCAAGAGGAGGGATGGGTTGTAACTCAATTGATTTGGCAATTTTTTGTGGTGGTAGAGGAGATGAAACCTCTTGTTTCTTTGGGGAGAGTGTATTTCTTTTAGCTCTTGTGGAGGGGATGACTGTTTGGAAGGAAAAAGGAAAGAAGAATTGAGGTGTGGTGGAAGACTGAGAGGTGGAGACATGGGATCAACATTTGGGACAACAGATGATGTTGCTTGAGTAATGGGAAGAGAAAAACCAGATGATGGTGTAGAACTTACCCATTGACAAGGTTGTTCAACAACAAGTGTATAGGCCTCTATTTCTGCTGTCCATTGTGCAAGTTGGGGCAGCATCTTCATCATGAAGTCCAGCTTCTCCTGAGGGCTGAAGTGTCTTGGAAAAGGGCCTCCCCATGGACAAGGAGTCCTGCAACCAATTCTGAAAGCTCTCATTTGAGTTGTTGCTCTGGACTGCACCATCTTTACCTCCATCTTTTGGATTTTCTCCAACAGACCAGCATCTTGCATCTGATTGTCTTCATTATATGCATACTCTTGCTCTTGGAAAGCTCCATAGCCAAACTGATTTTGGCATTGCTGCTCATATGGGTATGCATGCTGATTTTGAATTTGTTCAAAATGCTGATTTGGAGGATTTAAAAAACATGTTGGAGGTGGGAAACATTGCTGCTGTTGTAAATGTGAGTTCCATGATGGAAATGAAGTCATGATTGCACAACTTCATGGAATGGAAAAGAATGAAAGGGATGGAAAGAAGGATGGATGAAAATGGATGAAAAATAGGTCTAAGAACTTCATAAATGGGTTGCTGATCGATGGATTCGCTAGATGTGTTTGCAAATGCCTCCAAAGGCTGAAATCTTCACAGGAACACACCAACCTGCAAAGATAAAGTGGAAGACCTCTAAGGTCTCCCACCGGGCGTGCCAAAACTATTGATGCAAAATCACAAAGACCCCGGATGTTGATTAGGTTTCTAGGTTGATCACTCTAGCATCCAGGTGTGATTGCACAACATTGAATCCTTTCTTTGAGTGTGGGACTTGTGAAAATGAGAAAGGAATCTCCACAGAAGGCTGGTTCCTCTTCCTAAACTACCTGCCACAAGCTATTCCAAAGACAGCAAGCTAATCTAATCCTAATCTAACCATGCCAAGGAGATAGAGAGAGAGAGAGAGAAAAAGGGGAAAACAGAGCCTCCACTAAAATGGTGATACACCGTAGAAGGAAAATGTTGAACATCTATCAAAACTTCCATGAACAAGGAGAGGTGAGCAATGGGAAGAATGGATAGATGAATCACAGCCCAAGGATAGATTTCACACAGAAAATGTCCCAAAACTCCATGAACACAGCTCCAGACCTGTAATGAACATTAGAACATGCACAAATACCTACAATGAAGAGAGGCAAGAAGAGAACAAGCAAAAGAACGAGCAAGGATGGACAGATGCATCACAAAACACGTTTTTGTTGCTCCAGAAGTTTACACAGAACATCATTTCAATAGTAAAAGGAAAAAATGCCATTACAGAGTAGGGGAGGAGGTTCGAACTCCATTTTCAACCCTAGAGAAGAAAAGAAGGAGGGCAGAGCTGAAAAGATGAACCACCTTTTAAAAAATGAGCCAAATCTGGCTTTTTACAATGCATGGGTCGAGCCCAGAGAGAGAAACTTAGGAAAACGTGCAAGAAATCCAACCATTGACCAAAATGCATTCTTCATTAAAATTGTGGTTGAAACATCACTTCTGGCCATGCTGAAGAAGAATGCAACTCATGTGCATTAAAACCGGTTGTTGAAAAGTCAGTTCTAGCCATTACCACGCGTCTGATACATTTCTTGATTTTCTCTCTCCAAATTGAACCAAAATGAAAGATTGACCCTAGAATCATGTAGATAATTTCACCATCTTTCCATTGATATAAGGAACGTGAAAATCTGAGCTCTGGATCAAAAGATATGATCGTTTGAAGACTTAGGGCAAAAACGGCCCAAAACGGATCGGCGGGAAAACACTTGAATTTTTCCCACGCACTGCCACTGGATGACACGTGTCGGGCGCTGATTGGATGAGCAATTCTCTCTCCTTCCCTTTCCACGGGTTTTCCTTTGAAAATTTTGACTTTTTATAACTTTGGAAAATTTTCCATTTTTTCCCCGCGCCCCGCCACTTGGGACACGTGGCGTGATCTGGTTGGAGGACAGGGGCGCGGGGTCATCCTTGTCTTTTAATTTTTTGGCCCAAGACTTTTGTCAAATTTTCCTAAGTCTTTCCCGGCTCTGAACTCCCCACCTTAGGACACGTGTCCTGTGTCTATTAGCTCTGGGCCGACCCTTCAAACCTTGCCCTTTGAAATTTTTTGGCCAAAAAACACTTAGCCAATTTCCATTGTGCTTCCCCTTGTGACACGTGGCACGTTCTGATTCGTTGGCAGCTCTTTCAGCTTTTCACGTCCCATGCATCCCTCACATACTTTTGGCTCGGATGTCCCAAACCGTCTGGGACAAATTTCTCTGAACCGCCCGATTCGGCTTCCTTGTTCCTGTTTGCGGCGAAGACACGTGGCAAGATTCCATTCACTCTCGGCTCCTTCGGCTTTTCACGTCCCACGCATACTTTTGGCCCAGATGTCCCAAACAAAAGTCCTCTGTTTCGGCCAAACTGGCCGGTTCACATCCTCCACGTACTTTTGTCCCAACCATGTCCTAGATCACTCGGGATAAATCTCTCCGAACCGCCCGAAATGGATTGACTTGCGCCAAATCGGCCGATTCACGTCCCGCGCGTACTTTTGGTCCAGCTATCCCAGACCGCATGAAACAAGACTTAGGAAATTTTCTTCATTTTTTCAGCTGGTTCGGCTTTTCGCGCTCCGTGCATCCCAATGTCCCAACTATCTCGGATGCTACGCAGACACTTCAACAGCGCTTTTCGCCACCGTCGCACCCCAACGTCCCAATTGTCCCAAGTGTTGCCTGGGCTAGGACTTAGCCGATTTTCTTTGTATTTTGGTACCAAGCTTGGATTTTGCAATTTTTTCACATTTTTAAAACTTGTTGGGTTTTCTTCTTAGACAGGAGAGTTAGAAAGAAGCCGAGGGGACCCCAAAAACATGATTTTGGGCCTTAATCAATCTATTGCAGGGACGAGAATAATCGATGCATGTTATCAAAGTTACCCTGGGGGTGAATTTTGGATAACAATAACTTCACACCTTTTTACTTGGCCTTATAAATCTAAAATGGGTCTAACATTATCCTCCAAGTTCCTTCTTGGCTGGAATTGTATCATACCTTCATGTTATATTTTAAATGAGAATAGTCGTGACCTATACCATTGATATTTAAGCTTTACATCTTCCTTTGAATATGATCTAACCATTTTTATTTAAATGTTATCAACATAATTGTATATTATGATTTCATAGTGCACATCCATCTACATCAAACCCTTGATACATCATATAGAAGTGACCTTTTGAGCAGAGCCCAACACAAACACAAAATTTCACAGACTTCTTGAGATTTTACCCAATACAATAGCACAAATTCATGGTATTCAAGTCATATTTAAAACACTATAGAAAACAAGGACTCATGAAAACATGACTACAATGACTTATTCTTTGTAAATTCATTATTTGATAGCTTTAAACTTGTATCGACCTCCTCCATAACGAAATGACACATCTAATTAAATTCAAATACACATACCAGATTTATAAGACTCTTTTAATAGATTACCATCATCATGGCTCCTTCAAACTCCACATTGACATGGTTATATAGATCAAGACATCTTAACTCTTGAGTTTAGCATGACACCACATACTTATATACAAATTCTTGGAGTTAACCCTAACTTCATGAATGAAATACGCTTTCTTCCTACTTGAGACACTTGGATATTTGATAAATTCTTCCAAAACACTAAAAGGACTATACATTATGTACTCAAGGATACCTTGCATACTTTGAACCACTTTTATATTTTGACTTAGACCATAGACACAACTTCTAATGATGACACAAACTCTTTTTGACACTTCACAAATCTACATAGACAACTTTGAATCTCACATACCTCTTGATATATGGAAACTTAAAAAATATTGATCAACTTCTTGAGACTAAACATATATAGTACTTTACACCTTTGCACTCATATGTATTAGGTGACACTTTTGACTCATTTGAATGGATCATGACATAATCCTTTAGACTTTATAATCTTGTAGAACCTTGATACACAAAGAAATCAAACCTCGACTCATGGATGGCCTTATAATGAACTTTGAAACAAACTCTCAGACCTACAAATCAAGAATAACCTTTTTACACCCTTTACTTAATACTCTTGAACATCAAGACTCAGCCATGACATTCTAAATAATAGTTCCTTTAACCAAGGCTATACTTGAAAACATGACTCAGTAACACACTTTGGACCAACTATGAAAATAAAATATTTCATGACTACTAAACATATCACCTAACAAAAACACTATAGTCAATGATCTACTCCTGAACTCAAACACCTACTAATGACAAGGACTTAAAAACTACATGAATAATTCACTCATCATACCTTATTACTCTTGAAGTGTCTCAAATTCCTAGCATATTTAAATTCTCATGTATATAATAATGAGAGGTTGTTAGAAACATATGCACTTCTTCACCCTTTGATTCGAGTTCTTGGTCTCACTTCCATAGATAGGATTTTTTCAACCTTGACCACCTTTTCCTCATTCACCTTGACTGGATCAGACTCTTCTTTGACTAATTCAGGCATCTATACTTCCTTAAAAACCTTCTTCACTTGGTTTGATGATTCATGAGAGAAAAAAATTGTAATATGACCCTTAAGATCACACTTGTGATAAATAACTTCTTGCATATCTCTTGACTGATGACTTGTGTGATCTTTTCCATTGCTCTAAGGGTACACACAACTAAGTAACTTCCTACAGTCCCTTTCTCTATTAACAAAATCATTGCATGTATAACTATAACCATGAAATTTTTCATATGTAATTACATTCAACTCTCTCGATGATATTAGGTCTTAAATAGACCTTATTGGAATGAAAATCTTCATTTTCACCTCCTTTAGAACTAGGGCCAGCTTCTTGATCTTCTATTTTAGGCTTTTCAATTCCTTTGATCATTAAGGTTTACAAGTCTTCCTTGAGATTAACATACTCTTCTTATTTGGCCTTGAATGCAACTGTCATACCTTTGATTTTAGACTTCAAAAGAAACTCTCCTTTCTATAAAATGCTAAATCTACTTGTAGATCCATCACCACTTCTTTGAGATCATCTTGACTATGCATACAAACATCACAGGGATTTTTTCAATCTTTCACATTCCTCTTCCTTTGAAATCAAATCTAAAATAGCCTTCTCTAACTGACTCTTGAGACATTTGATGGTTTATTCATCCTTATTAGCCATGGCTCTCAACTCTTGATTCTCTTTCTTTATTTTCTTAGCCATCTTGTGCTTCTAGGATCTCCTTCAAGATGTTATACTTGCTTCAAAAGGACCTTACTATGATACCAATTGTTGGAAGAATAATGGATTGAGAGCGGTAGGTCAATCAAGTACTAGAAAACTTTCAATTCATTTACCATCACATACATTCATCATTTAATTCATTCATTTAACATTCATAACCACATGAGCACATTAGGTGTATGCTAAGCATTCACAAGATCTTGAAATAAAGAAGAAGACACATGCACACCATATTTAAGTGGTAAACCATCAACAGGAAGAAAACCCACCGAAACTCTACTTATATTACATAAAGCAAAGTTATTTAGTGAAGCACCAACTTCACAAGAAGAAACAACCCCTAATTTATTTAAGTACCCACTCCACAAGGATGATACAACCCCTAATTGATCAAGAACCAACTCGGTCATCTCGAATATTAAGATATCTAAAAAAATTTTCTACAAAACCGATGAAGATCACAAATTTAACTCACACACTTTGTTCAAACCCTCATTCCTTCAACTCGTTATATATCTCACTTCTTGGAATTATTTTGGCTTCAAAATCTTGCATACATGCTCTCTAAATATCCTACATTTTTTTCACTTCATCTTACCTAATTTCATTCCCTTGATCATCTTTCAAACCCTCACCTAAGTCACATTTTCTTGATATTCTCAACTAACTCAAAAATGAACTCTAACACTCACTTAAATATGATTCTCTTCTTTCAAAACTAAATAAATTTGGTTTCCCTCCTTTATTTTGACAAATAAAACTTAAAAACATCCCAACACATTCATAAAAACATTCATATTACCCATGTAGGTCGGTCATGCCCAAATACACCAAACAAGCATAAAACTAGCTCAAAACCCCATCACTTGGATGAGAAAGAATAAAAAACACCATAACCATGCTTTTTCAAGATTCAAAATTCCTCATAAATGTGTAATATAACATATAAATCATCCATTTTCATACATAATCTTGCACAAATAAAATTTCACATAACTCTATCAAGACGGCTCATATCCTTCTTAAATCAGTTATTTCCATGACCATGTCTTCACATTTGGGCCTCAAGATCACTCAATAACATCTCAACTATGAAATGTAGACACTCATTGGAATCCTCAGGACCCATGACCTATTTATCACATACATGCATTCTAGAGCTCATTAAACATCCATATGTGAAAACCACACTCACTTTCCTCTTCACAAAATTGAGCTGCCTGAATGTTATTTTACAATCTCAATTTGTTTACACCCTTTTGTTCACTTAAAATACCTCAAAAGGTCTTAAATAGGAAAAAAATTGTGAATATTCACTTTAAAACTTATATCAACTGGATCAAAAAATCAAAAGCATGTCTCATCTACCTCAATCTTTTAGCCTGAGAAATCTTGTCCTAACTGAGTGTGATGACCAATAAAATATCATCATCATGAGAAAAACCATAAATAATTTTAAATCCCTATGAATCCTCTTTCTAGAACATCTTACACTTCATTCCAACTCCTAGTGGAAAGCCTTTAACTAGGTCCATCTCTCCAGCTATTTTTTTAAGCTTTTAGGACTCAAGAACTAATCATGATCTCAACTTTCTCCATCACCTCAAAACTCAATTTGAAGATTAACCAAATAATTAAACACCTTTATACATGTTTTCTAATAACTCATAAACCTTCAACAAGAATGAATAACTCATAACAATCATCTTATCTCATGAAGCTACTTGAGACCCTACTAGACCAAGCATCCTCCGATTTGACCCTCAAAGAATAGGTCATAACTTCTTCATACCATATCAAAAACACAATTTTATATATAATTGGAAATATCTCTGAACTAGTATCACAACACAACTTGAATCAAGTTTTAACTCCACATGTAGCTCATGTAATTCTACTTTTACCACAAGTTTCTCCAAACTACCCCAAAACCTAGTCTTCATAAATAGGGCACACTTTGCCCTTTAGGACATCAAACATGATCTGAAACTCTCATGTACATATATTAAAACTCTTTGGATAAAAATAATTTCAATTTATTTCTCACCTTCTTTAGATAAATTCTTATCAAACTAAACTTCTTCGACACTTACACTTTTAGGTGGGGCCCACATATAGTCACATGTTCTAATATACCTTTCTAGAAACCCAGAGGAGTCCTCTACAACCTCCAATCATCACTTTTGAAAAACTAATAAACATAGGTTCATGTTAATAATTTATTGTTCATAGTGTGAACATATGGTTTGAATATTAGTATTATTTAATATTTAAATAATATGTGAGTGTGCACAATTAGTTGTCATGCACAACTCATAGAGATAGGAGTGTGTGAGAGTATCTTGGGATTGGGAGTAAGACTAGGGATTAGAGGAGAAATATGGGGATAAGATGATGAGACTTGACTCCATGATTATAGGAGCAAGCAATTGTATAAAATTCCCTCCACTAATCAATAGAAATTGCTCCATTATTCTCTATATTTTATTTGTTTCTGTGTTTTCTCTATTTTCATGTGTTGATCTAAAATTATTGTTGCTTAAATTCATTATCAAATCTAGAGTTTTGATATCATCTGGTATCAGAGCAGGCTAGGACAAGTTATGAGAGTCATTATAGGACAAAACCACAACCTCTAAGATGTAAATTTGAGAGTTTTGAAGCTTTCGTCACCATTTTCTAGAATATGATCTTACAAAAAGAAAATGACTAGTAAATCATGTTTTTCTCAAAAAATAGATTCTGAATATTTTGATTTTTTTTTAGTTTGAATATATGTATTTTATTGCTCTACAATTAAAATTTTAGAATAACCCAGTTTCTGGTTTAAGAGAAAATGTGAAATAGATTATGACGTCTGAAGCAATTTCTAAAATCCGGGACCACAATTCACATGAATGTTGCATAATTCTTTATTGTTTAAGTTGTTCTATTGTTGTAATTTTTTAGGGTGTTATTCAAAAAGTAATTATTGATTAATTTTTTTTGAATTTTATTATGTCTATCCAAGTTGAGTGTTATGGTAAAGTGATAGTTTAGTGAGTCATTGTAAAAGTATATTATAAAATAAAAAAATTCTCACTTGTCAAAAATTGGATGCATTTTTGCTTGTACGCGACATCCATAGTGAGGGGGTGCATTATCGGTTGAAACCGACACCCAATAGAATTGTAAAATGATCCTCAAAGACAAATTCACCTGAGTTAGCAGCATCACCATGGAGGTTGGAGGCAACAGAGGAAGGAGGCATTTTAGCGACCTCTCGTCAGACACCATTAATGAGGCTGCAATATTGTTTTGGTGGCCATATTTTTTCAGTTGTGTTTGGTGTGTTTAATTTCAGCATCTTTAGTAGTAAATAAATAACAAATTATTTATTCCTATTCACTCTTATAATAAGTGAGATCCTGCGTGAGTGATATTTCTTTTAGTTTCCCTTGAATGTAAGGATGGGGTGGGGAAATGTGTACGCTGATATGAAAGTGGTTAGTGGTCCACTAGAAAACCAATTTGAGAGTTTGTGAATCTCTTAGAAAATCACATACAAAGTGGTTAATGGTTCCACTATAAAACCTATTGGATTTGATGGTACTCTTTGAAAACCATCATATTGTAGAACATGAGCAGGTACTAGACAGAACTCACCCATGTTCACACTAAGGGGGTGAATGTTAGGAATTTAGTGTTCATAGTGTGAACATATGGTTTTAATATTAGTATTATTTAAATAATATGTGAGTGTGCACAATTAGTTGTCATGAACAACTCATAGAGATAGGATTTTTGTGAGTTTTTGGGATAATAAGTAAGACTAGGGATTAGAGGATAAATATGGGGATAAGATGGTGAGACTTGACTCTATGATTATAGGAGCAAGCAATTGTATAAAATGCCCTCCATTAATCAATAGAAATTTCTCTATTATTCTCTATATTTTATTTATTTTTGTGTTTTCTCTATTTTTATTTGTTGATCTAAAATTATTATTGCTTAAATTCATTATCAAATCTAGAGTTTTGATAGCAGTTCATTACATACCTTTTTTCTCCAATTCATTTTGAGCTAGGGTTTCAAAGAAACATATCTTCTTAACGATCATTCATTAAAATGTGACTATAAAACCACCTAATTATTTTTGGAAAATCTTCATATATGACCTAAAAATGTATTCCAAATATTTTAGATCCCCGTGAAAATTACACATCTCACAATGAGCATCAGAAGGTCAACTTTTTCCTCAAAATCACACTCTAGAAAACCCGGATTCAAAGCAAAATTTCATATCTTGAAAATCCTTAAGAATTTTGACCTAAAAATTTTCATGAAGCATCATGAAAACATGCTATAACTATCAATATTCACCAAATAATTCAATTATTTATGTAACTCTCTAACCAATCTCATTTACCCATGTAATCTTGCTTGTTTCCACCTTCTTGCTTCCCAAGGATCTCATACAAGAGCTAGACCTCTTACATACTTATTAACACCTATGACACATCATACTAACCATGATGAACCTCATGTCAACCTTCAAATCACTTGGGATAACTTAAATTATGACTTTTCACATTGAACCATATGCCAAGACCTCATTTAACAAACCAAACTTGGTCACTACCATTCAACCTTCATGTTAGACACTGAATGACACCTCATGAAGACTCATATAACATCATGACACCATTTTCCATCAATGGACTTGAAATAAATAAAAACACTAACACCCAATAGCCAACAGGCTTGTATTATTACTAGCTACCCTTTAACTCTCCAATATATCATTAAGATATTCAGAGCTCTTTTCAGTCTCTCATACATCTTCAATCTACTATAATCACCTTCTAAATGAGATTCCAAAGATCTAAACTTATCTTCATATCTCACAAAATCTTATACTTTATCATTTAGGGATCTTGACATACTCTCAACTGTGATTCCAAATCTTTGAGGGCTTTACTATGCTCTACTTCCATATCACTAATTTGTTATTGCATTCCCAAAACTAAGGAATCTACAATCTCATGCTTTCTCCTCCAAACATTAGCGGATTTTCCCACAAAGGCTTCTACAATATCCTTTAAGCAATAAGACTTGCTTCACAAGAAACTATCTATGATAATAATTGTTAGAAGCATAGTGACTAGGAGAGGGGGAATCATTCGTACAAAAAGTTTACTTCATTTACCAATCCATCCATTCATCATGCATAACCATGTGAGTGTATTAAGATGTGCAACATTCAATCATAAGAGCATGAAACAAGATACACAACACATGAACACCATATATAATTGGGAAAATCTCAGGGGGGAAAAAAACACTAAAATTTTTCTTATATTATTAAAAAAAAATGAATTTAGTGAAGCACCAATTTCATAAGGAACACTAACCCCTAGTTTAGGAGGGAACCAACCCTACAAGGAGCACTAACCCCTAGTTTAATGAGTCATGAACCCTTAAAGGAGGATACAAACCCATTATGTGATAAAACACAAACTAAACCATGTGGAAATGAATTACCACTTATTATATGTTACTTACACAACTGATATTGATCCAAGTTCAGCTCACACAACCTTCAAACCCTCATCAAAACAAATACTCTTCTAACCCACTCATTCTCTCTTCTTCATGGGTTGAATATATCAATTTATATTGAAAATTTTATCCTAAATATTATTTAGGTATTTATCAATCTTATTATCTCTATTCTTAACCCATAAAATCTCTTCTTCATTCTTCTCTAGGTTGCTCACATCCCCATTGGCACAACTATTCATAAATTACTCATTACACTTGCTTATATACACAACACAAGCTCAAAACATCCCTAGGTCAGCCATAACCAAATAGGTTGGTCATTCCAACTCAAAAACATAATAATAACATCATATAAATTAACTCAAACTACCCAAGTAGGTCGGTATGGGTCAAGACATCTCAAACAAGCCCAAAATGCACTCTCCAAGCTCTAACAAATGTTCAAGAACATCTAAGGTATTATAACATCATTTTCATGGCTCCATCAGCTGCAAAAAAATTAGGAATAGGTATTTAACATCATAAAAATATCAAGAACTAAAACATCCATATTCATCATGAAACACTCCAAGGAGCAAGTTATTCCAACTAGGTCTTCAAGCACCCAAACTTTAGTCTTAAATAATGACCAAATTAAAATGAAAAAACTCATCATCATGACTTAATTAATATACCAATTTAAATTTATCTTAATATAATTTCCATAAAAACTCACTTTGTCATCAAACTCATAGTAGACTACCTCTAACCAAGCCAATATTTGAAACTACTTCAAACTACCAAACAAGACTCAAGAACCTTTCTTGAGAAAACAAGCTTCAATCACATATAAATTCACCTCTAAGCTCAAAAAATCATGGATAAAACTTATAAATGTTTTCTAATCACTAATAAATCTCTAGAAAACATGAAACAACTTAGACCAACCAAAAATCCTCATAAACCCACTTGAGACCATGCTCAACCAAGCACCCTCAAAATTTACCTTCAAAGAATAGGCCATAACTTTCTCATCCCTTATAAAACTCACATGTGATATTTTATTGAAAATATCTTGGAACCAGAATCATAAAAAAAATTAAAACCAAGTATTATATCCACTTATAGCTCTTACAAAACTACTTTGATCATAGACTACTCCAAACTTCCCTAAAACTACCTAAAAATAGTCTTCATAAATATGGAACACTTTACACTTTAAAGGCTCAACCATGATCTAAAACTATCATGGAAATTTTTACTAACATGTACAAGAACTAAGAAGCATAGATCATGTGGAGAAATCTAACCAAACACACATGTTCCTTCACATCTTCTCAAGAAGCCAACTACTGATTTTTAGGCTATTAAGTATTTAACTTAAAAACACTTCACCATATCAAAATAAAATATTTAACACATAATATAATTTTCCTACATGTTATTCATGATGAAAACCACAACTACAATATGCAAAATGATCAAACTCATCTCAAACCAAGAGACTAGCATTTTAGCCCTTAAGGCCAAAATCGGTAGGGTCACTTTGAGAACATATGTCTTTCATTTTATCCACCATACCTACCTAAATATTTTCATGATCATTTATAGAAAATATCAAGGATTATGGGAAAATTCACTTTTCATCCTGGAACTTCCATATCAGCCATGAAACTACAAAAACCCACAAAACTAGGGTTTTTATCTCTCTTCCCAAAATAGTTGGAACACAAAACCTATGCCAAAATGATCTCAGAAAAATTTTATATACTCTTGAATCATAAAAATATTTCCCAATCCATTTGGATTTGAAACAATTCATCTTTCTCTTGCAGCTTGTGCTTTGAGGGTTTTAAGTAGGGTTTTCACCAACTTAACTTCTTAACAATTGTTCATAAAAACCTGGTGATCAATTTACCTCATTATTTTTTAAAAACGCTCTTAGCTAAATGAAAAACATCCCCCAAAACTTTTGGTTCCCATACAAAGTGTGTGTGAGTGGTTGAGCATCTGAAGTTCTCAATTTGAGCTAATTTCTCCTTCTCCAAAACTTGGTTTTACCAAAAATCCCATATCTTACACAAATCTCTTCACTTTAACCTAAAACTTGGCATAGAGCATCATGAAAAAATCATCTAACTGAAAAAACTCACCACCTTTCTCAAATAGGAATGAAAATCTCCGTAAATAGTGACTTGTGTTATTATGTCTTTTCTTCTCCTTCTTACTTACCAAGGACCATGAAACATCATCAAAGCTCTAAGAATTGACTTGAAACTCCTCATACACATAATATAAAACACCATAATTCTCCTATCATGATTCAACAATACTAATCTAGTCCAAAATTCATGCCTTTATGTTAAACCACATGTTCTAGGTCTAGGAATAGGCCTAGAATGACTGACTCAACCATGACAAATCATGAACTAATCATAATGAACACATGCAGACACTTGGACACCTTTGAGACATCATACCAACCTTTTTTGACCTCATGAATACTTCATACCAACTTGGGAGAGCACAAACCATTACCATGTACACAAGACGATGCTCAAGAACACCATAACACTTCACCAAAATAGGTCACTACCAATCAACCTTCATGTTTTACCTTGAATTACACCTCATGGATACTCATATGACATCTACATACCATTTTCCATTAATGGATTTTACATAAATGATAATACCTAGACACAATAGTCAGCATTTTTTATCCATTATTTGGTTCTTCATGTGAATGTAATGCAAATAATAGAAAGTTCCAATTATCTCACAAATTGGATATGCCTTTGGCTACTTGACTCTTAGGATACTTTTGTATAATATTTCAATCACCTTGGAGGACTCTTATTAACTTATTATTAGATAAATGGTTTAACCCCTTATTGCGAGGACTAAAAATGATGATTATCTATTCATTCCACCTACCTTGGGTAATGACATCCTTTGTTATCAATATAAACCCTAGTTAAGAAATGTGAATTTGGAGTTGAATCGAGAGTTATGTTGTTTTGGGGTCCTCTTGAAACATGGCCCCATTATTTTTACCACTCAATAGGGTGGAAAAATTGAAGTTTTTTGTTTGAAAATGGACATCCCTTTCAACCTAATGGGTCAATGGTGACCTAAGTAATTTCTAAGTTAAAATAACATAGGTTACGAATATTGAAAAGAGTTAGGATATACCTTTACTCAAGAATAAAACGTGATTTTTGTCCACTTGACCTCTTAGGGAAGGTGTGATTAGACCCTAATATAATCCCATCTAAGTTATACTTTGGTAATTAATGTAGTATCTAGATAGGTTTTGGAAACCTTATTTTTGTTTACATTGTATTCCTAGCTCATTCATGTTTTCTCTTGGCTATAGTGTTAAAGGAACTGTAATTCTAGTAAACTTTGCATATATCTTGTTGAGCTCAAAAATTAATTATTTTTTGTTTCAATGAGTGATACTGGCCTAATTAGGGTGTATAAAGTGAGGAAATTGGATTTTCATGGTGGAAACTTTGATAAAATTGTAAACTATAACAAATTAAACTATTCTTTATTGGTTTTCTAAAGAAAATTTTGAACCTTAATTGTGATGTCCTAGAAAATGGTTCAAGCTATGGAACCCTGAAACTAAACTAGAAAATTAATCCTAACTTTATGGTTGGCTAGATATTACACATACAAAAAATTGGATATTTATTTGTGTGAACGTAAAAATAATTTCCAAATCAATTCATCACCCTTATATTATGTCTGGTATTATGTGAACCTTCCTCCTTGACCCCTTAGGGAATTATTACAAATGTTAGGACCAATTTGGAGAGTCTTGTAAACACTTTTCCATCTATTAAAGTTAATTACAAGCTATGGAATAAATACTCTCATAAATTTGGAAAATTATCTCTCTTCTTGTGTAATGTTTGTGATGATATTGGATGGTTTTCATGAGTGGGTTCATGGATATAAAGTGTGCATAACTTGTTAACCATTTTGAGACAAAAATAATTGTTCCCTTGCTCACCCAACATTAGTTCCTTAAAGTGACTTTTATGCTTTGAACATCCACATACATGAAACCATGTAGGAATTTAGATGATAATGTTAATAAATTTCTTGTAAGTTATAGTCTTCCTTAATTAACTTTCTCTTAATGAGAGATACACTTAAGGCATGACCAAGTTAGAATTGGTGGGACATGTTTGTTGTGACTAACAACTACATGGTACGACATGATACCTTTGAGAGGTCATATCCCTACCTCTTATTATGACTACTAAGAGGAATTCTAATTATATGGGAGGGGGATGTAGTGCCCACTAGTTTTTCTCTCTTCCTATGATTTGTTGGCTCATCTGATCAGTTTGATATTGCATATGAGACATTTGATAC
This sequence comes from Taxus wallichiana var. yunnanensis, assembly GCA_018340775.1. Lineage (NCBI taxonomy): Eukaryota > Viridiplantae > Streptophyta > Pinopsida > Cupressales > Taxaceae > Taxus > Taxus wallichiana. Next base: position 44,238,749 of record CM031236.1, read on the forward strand.
TTGATTTTGTTAGATTTTGATTATTTATTACTATAATTATCATCATATGGTATATGAAATTATTATTTTGATAGGGCACTATTTGATAATCAAGATTTTGTAAATTTCATGTTGATTAGAGATGACGGTATTATGATGTTGAGATTTGATAGATTATGTTTCTATATGGACTTTATTGATGATCTTGATCATGATTTATATATTGTTTATATTGGATCATGTTTTTATGCATCGTTGATAGATAGATGTGGTGTTACCTTATTCATATGATATAGTATAGTTGATTTTCATAAGGATTTATATTGATATTTTATCATGTTGAGAATATTTGAGGTTTTCCTTGAGTGTGTAGGATTGCATGTTACATCGTTTGGTAAACATGGGACTCGGTGGTAGCACTATCAAAAATGTCAAAGTCATCTTTCCCGAGCCCTTTTCTCACCTTGTTGTATTTTGGTCATTATTTATATTTGGAGGATTTGGTTTATCATTGTATTTAATTTGTATTAATTCATTTTATTACCCTCTTACCCTTTAGAACATGGTAAAATTAATTTTAATTTTTTGCTCACTTAATTGAATTTTATTAGTGCTAATGTGGTCATTTGTGATGATTTGATTTTTAGGCTACTTTATTTTTCTTAAACATGTTTAGGATTCCTTGGGATTTAGTAATCATTTTTATTGGGACCATTTCTTAGCTTATTTTTATCACTCAACTTTAAAATCCCGAATTTGATCAAAAAGGGCATTTTTGAAGGCATATATGTAAAGGCAAGGGTCTCTATTACCTTAAAATGGTCCTTGGTACCTAACCCATGGGTGGGGGAAGATTTTTGTGAACCCAAAAATCCTTTTTCTCACTCCACCCTCTCACAAGTCATTATCAAATCCTTCTCCTCTTGTCTTACATGGGTGACCTTGGGATTATGTTGTGGGATATAGGGGCTATATTGGATTATTTCCCCTCTATTTATTATTTGGAGGGAACTTGAAAGTGACATGGGTGACTTGGATAGATTGTTTAGTTGGAAGAGTGACACATGTCACCCTCCCGTGGCTTTTTGATTTTGGGAGTTTTGCTATATCTCCCTTAATTTTGGATGTTTGTGGGGATTTTTCTTTTGGACTTGGGAGAGGAGTCTTTGAAGTATTTTTTTGGGAGCTAATGGAGTTAAGAGCTTGGAGCTTTTTGTCTTGTGCTTGGAGATTGAGGTGTGTCTCACTTATTTTGTTTTCTTGGTTTAGTAATTAATGTGCCTGTGTGTGATTTTTGAAAGTGTTTATGTTGGTTAAAAATTTGAGTTTGGTTTGGGTTTGTGGGTTCTTATTTTCTTATCGTTTGGTTGTATTTCATTTGTTGGTTTTCAAAATGAGAGGGGATTCTTTTTATCATCGCTTCTTGGGAAGCCATGAATTTTATCAGTATACTCCTTTCCTTAGGGAAGTAGGAGGAAATCCCATTTGGTGTGTTAATCTCCTCATATCCTTATCAAGGAATCTTACAAGGCATGAAAATCCTTGGTAAGTAGGAGAAATAGAGGAATAAGGGTGGAGGATGATGATGAATTCGTAGAGATAAATTTTGGAGGTTGTTTTTGGCTCTATCAATATTTATACCTTGAAATTTTTGTGATCCCTTTCCCTATTCCCATTTCCATTCATTTTCTTGTTTTCTTGTGAATTGGAGTTTGATATTGGAAGTTTTCTTTCTTTCCTTGTTCATCCTCATTTTGAGAAGGGAAAATTTTAGTGAATGATATTCATAATTTGGCTATTTTTGTATATTGTGAAAGCCCCATTTGGCTATTTTAACACCATATGAATAACCAATATCTGCCAAAAATAATCGCAAATTTTTTTATTTCATACTCACATAGCCATATAAATTTTAATATCAATATATTTTTCTTAATGGATCACCTTTAAATCGATGGGCAAGGATTTTAAAACATGTTTGGATCACTGTGAATTCTATGGGCCCTTGGATCATAATCACCAATGTTTTAGATGGAAAATTTGAAATTTGATTAAAATGGCCACGTGTGTGTGTGTGTGTGTGTGTGTGTGTGTGTGTGTGTGTGAGAGAGAGAGAGAGAGAGATAAATAGAGAGTATAGGTATGTTTATATGTGTGATTGTTAATATGATCAAATATATTAAAGGAACCAATTAAAGTAATCATATATTTAATTAAAGGATTATCTAAGCTTAAAATTATAATATGAATTATACTCTATGTGATTTTCTTTAAGGAATTCCTGGGACCATTTAATCCATAAAAATGTATTGTTTGCATCCTAGTTTGAATTGGTTTATCTAATAGTCATTTGGAGCCTTGACAATGGAGGCCTTTAAATTTTTGTTTAAGAACTATCCCATATTTTCCATGGAGTGAAAATCATGTGTATATATAGAAAAAAATCTCTTATTATATTTGAGTAAAGGATTCACGGACACATTTTGGAAACGAATTGAAAAGTTTCAAAGTAAATAAAGACTAAGGCATAAGAATTTAGAGCCAAAATAACATGGGATGTTAACACATTGTAAAGAGGTCAGTGGATGTGATATAATTTTATTAGGATTTACAATGAAGGCTTGAAATATTATAGTTATACCTGAAATGGCATGAAATCATTACATGTGGCTAATGGATCAACGATTAAGGTTTAATCTTGGGAAGGATTGGGGAAAATGGGTCCAAATTTCATAACTCAATAATTTACTTTTTTAAAGTAAGGAATGCATATATTGAACTACATACCATCAATAGAATAGACAAATGATATCTAACATGAAGATGATAATTGAAATTTTCTAAAATATGTTTTAAAATTAGAACAATAGTTAAGATTCACATTTACATTTGTAACCATTTTTTATTATTTTTCCCATTTTCACCATAATCGGATAGCCATTTTTGTAAGATTCACCATCCCAATGAATCTTACTTCAGCAATATTTTCCACCCTTTCTATAAGTTTTTTTCCTTGGGTTCCTTAAAATTTTCATTGGTTTTGAGTATTCTTGAATACTTGTTAACTTGGAATCTTTGAGTAGCATGTTACCTATCTTTCCCATGGGCTTAGGGGAGGCTAGAATGCTCTCTCATTGGAGAGAAGGCATGTAATGATCTCTATAGGTTGGGAGGTAAATCAGGCCTTCAACTTGTGGTTTTTGGATCTTGACTAAAATGGAGTTAGAACATGTTTAAGACAATTTTTTTGGTTGTTTCATTTACGAAATTCTCGCAATTTGAGAAAGTTGTTCCCACTTTAGTGGGAGGGATTTTATCCTTGCATTTTAGTATATTCACATTCTTGTTTAGTGGAATTTTTGGGATGGTTTTATCTCTTGATGAGAATGATGTAAAGGTTGTTCATGGATTTGGGAGGTTGGTTTACTATTTGCATTATAATGAATCTTGGTAGTTTAATGTGAATATTGAACTCTTAGGCAAGTTCTTAGTTATGTACCTTTCTTGATTTGTTTCTTGTAATGAGATGAAGGATTAGACTCTTGTTTACCTCTTTTTTTATTTCAAATATAGTTCCATATAAAACAAAAAAGGGGGTGTTTTCTCATTATATTGGTTGAGTTTTAGTATCAAAATGTAATGTGTTATTAGATGTTGATAATGGGAAAAGATTGTTTTTAAAATTGGTCTTTCGAATGTATTTATGGATAGTTAAAAATATAATGCATCTCTAAGTAATAACTGGAAGGTTTTAAATGTTTTCATGACGGTTGAAGAGAAATAATTATTTTCTTGATATCTCTTAAAATTGATTTTAATGTTATAGTAATCAAAATATGAATTTTATTCGAGATTTTGAAATCAAAAATGGTTTAGTTGTGATTTATATGATTGTTTGATCTCACTACTTTCTTTACATGTGTGTGTGTGTGTGCAAATCTCTCTCTCTCTCTCTCTCTCTCTCTCTCTCTCTCTCTCTCTCTCTCTCTCTCTCTCTCTCTCTCTCTCTCTCTCTCTCTCTCTCTCTCTCTCTCTCTCTCTCTCTCTCTCTCTCTCTCTCTCTCTCTCTCTCTCTCTCTCTCTCTCTCTCTCTCTCTCTCTCTCTCTCTCTCTCTCTCTCTCTCTCTCTCTCTCTCTCTCTCTCTCTCTCTCTCTCTCTCTCTCTCTCTCTCTCTCTCTCTCTCTCTCTCTCTCTCTCTCTCTCTCTCTCTCTCTCTCTCTCTCTCTCTCTCTCTCTCTCTCTCTCTCTCTCTCTCTCTCTCTCTCTCTCTCTCTCTCTCTCTCTCTCTCTCTCTCTCTCTCTCTCTCTCTCTCTCTCTCTCTCTCGTGTGTGTGTATACATAGTAGACTTCATTTAAATAAATATTCATTTTATGAGATTTATATTCATATAAATTATTAATTTTACAAGGCAATGTCTTGTCTTGTAACTACCTCTCATGTGTGTGTGTGTGTGTGTGTGTGTGTGTGTGTGTGTGTGTGCTTGAGACTGGTTGCCCCACTTTTTTTTTGTTTGTGTACTCATCTTTCATAGGTCTACATATATATATATATATATATATATATATATATATATATATATATATATATAACCATATTTATGCCTATCACGCCTATGAGGTTGTGGTCGCCCTCTTAGGGTATGAAATATACCATGGCTTCCCCTATATATAATGGATAACAAGGTCACAATTTTCACCCTAGAAAAATAAATAAATCAAAAACTAGGATTCTAAACCCTACCTACCCCTATTTGCACATATGGGCTTTTCCCATTCTATGGATTTTCTGTAAAATTTATATATAAAACAAATCAAAAGTTGAAACCCTTGCAAAAAAGGGAATTTATAAAAAAACTAGAAAATATATTTGGGCTTTCTTCCCTTTTTTGCAAAATAAATAAAAGAAAACATATCACAGACATAGAAAAGAGATTGGATCCATGAGCTTGGTGGAGGAGCTCCATTTAAATCCATGGTCTCCATTCTCCTCCTTCCTTCCTACAAAACAAACCTGTGCAAATGAAATAAACTAAAATAAAGAGAAAGATATATAAGGAAATAAAATGGAGGATTAGGGTTTATAGGAATACCTAAGATCTATGGTTAGAATTAAAACAAATCCAATTTCCCATATTTAATCCAAACAACTTATGATTTGGGGGAATGTTTAAATGTGTGTATGGGAAATTAATTAATTGTACTTGGTATGATCTAAATGCTATTTTTTTTTCCATTATAATGTAAGTTATAAATATTATGACATGGGTTCATTTAGATGGCCCAAATGGAACCCATGCTCATATCGTAATCAAATTATTATTATTATTATTATCTTATTTAAATTGAAACTATTGGTAAAACCTTTATTAGAAAAAAATTATTACACGAACACATTATAATATATTGGTTTGATTTTATATGTAACCATAGTAGGGTTAACGGGAACACAAAAGGTGGATTTTTATAATGATATGATTTAACGAGTTAAAAATCTTAAGTGATCATACAATTTTTTTGACCTCGGCATAATAGTACTTCTAGTTAAAATTATAATGAAATAATAACATAAAATCTATTGTTGTATTAGTTTAATGACAAATGTAACATTATTAAATTGGTTTAACAAATCATTGTTAAAGAAAACTGTCACTTTTGTAATGTGTTGTTACAGGTAAAAATTTATAGTGTTTTTTTGGGTTAAAATTTGAGGCACAACAAAATCCCACTTGAGATATTGAGAAGTCGAGTTGATGTAACTTTCGTTGAGATTCGGAGGACCCACTTTAACCCAAATCTAATTGGGAAATTTACATCATAAGGTTTTAGGAGAATAAACAAGAATTTGAGAATAATTACATTACGTAAATAGCTTTATTAATAAAATAGTATATAATTGTAAAAAAAAATTATACTTAAATTTCCGGGTTCACTACTAAGGAAACATGGATGATGAGAGGAGACGTCTTCAACCTCCTGAAATAGAGAAAGATGGTTGGTTTAGTTTGTGTCACAAGTGGTTAGTAGATAAAACTAATAGGGATGCATCTTAGTTAATAAAATAAATTATGTATGTTGACATTTTCACGGTAAAAAGACTATTTATAGCATTGCACTATGTTTTATAAACACATTTTTTTAATGTGATATTTTATGTTATCTATTTTCCATTCACGTCTTATAAAATACGATATGGTCTATGATCAGAATGCAATGGTAATTATATAACATTGTGATCGAATAAAAATTTAAAACATATTACAATTGATGTAGATATTAAAAGTAATGTTCTCAAGGGTATGAAGCCAAAATCCAAAAAAAGATTGTTGGTGACTCATCGTTTGGGCCAAAAAAATTTAGGAGAGGATTTTAATAAAAATTTTAAGTTCTATATAAGTTATTTATAGAGCTATGTTGTTTTGTTTTCATATTTTTAAAATAAAAATTGCAATATATGTAATTTTATCATATACTTATATCCACAGAAAAGCATTATAAGAAGTACACAACAAAGAAAGTGTTTGGTTTTAAAATATTTAGGATGGAACACAAAATCATTTAATCAATGGGCCCAATATAATTAGTTTGTACTAGTAAGACATGTAGTGTTCAATTTTTGTACATGTAAACTATAAATTAAAATTAAACACTTTTAAAATTTTATCAAGGTAAAACACATTGGAAGGATGAAGAGGATTTAGAGAAGGATGAGAATGATGAGGAAGATGAAGAGAATCCCGAGGAGAAATATGAAGAGGATGATGAGGATGATAAGGAGGATCAAGTTTAGGAAGAGCAAGAATATTGTGAGGATCAGGGGGAGGATGATGAGACTAATCATTGGGATATTTAGGATGTATTTTTACATCATTTTATTTTGTAATTTAGAAGGGACCCTTAATACTCCATCAAAATTTTATAATCCTAGTGTGCAGATTCACTAACACATCAAGGTTTTGGTGTAATGGATTGTTACATTTGGTATCAAATTGACCACCCGTGTTTTGAGTCTCAAACGGGTGGCTACACTAGTATTACAAAGTGTGTTGGTTCCCATTTTGAGCTTTCAAGTAAACCTTTTTCTCCTCATACATTCTTGGTATACTTTATTTTTTCATTATGCCACATTTTATAATCTACTAGTTCTTGAAGTGTTCCCTATGGCCTTCAACTTCATATCTATAGATAATTGTTTCATCTATAAGTTTGTCACATCGTTTTAAACTAACATCTTAAAATTTTATGTGTTTTATGAAATATTCATGATTTCCTTGTTTCGAAGAAGTGGATGAGACCATGGTGGTTCCTATGATATGTTTAAACCTTCAAAGAGAGGCTTCTTGCCTTTACAAAGTTTCCTTATGCAAATTTCTAGGTTTGCATTTTGTGCACAAGTGTGAAGTGCAAATCTATCTTAGCAACTGATTGGCTGAATATTCATAGAATATGGGAGTTCAATGCCCTTAAAATAGTTTTACACTTTTTTCGTGTAAAGTTACAATTTGCAATTAGATGTCTATAACCCGCAAAATAGAATATTTGGTGTATCTTCATGCCTTCGATCCATTTTAAAAAGTTTGTAACTTATGCAATGTGTAATTCAATACCCAACACTCAAAGCAGAGAGGAATATTCTATGGATCTTAAAATGGTGGGTGGGTGTAATTTACACGCTTTCACTTTTAAATTTCACATATTATGAAAACATGCAAGATGTGTCCTAGGGCTTTATGCTTGATAGAAGGGCATGTGGTGTTTTATCAGAACATCTTGACCTCGGGCATCCCATGTAATTTTTCATTTACATTTTTGCAGCTTTATGTTAAAATGTAAAGTGTGTCTCGAGTTCGATGGCCGATGGAGGACACGTGGCATATTTTTCAGTTTATCTTGAGATGGGGAATCCTACAAATCCTTGTACTTAGCATTTTTACAGATTGCTGCAAAATGTAAAATGTGTCCTCATCCCCAATCCCCTAGATCTGCATGTGTGGAAGGCTGCGTTTAAACTTAGATTATAAATCTACAGCCACGATTGTGCTTGATCACTTAAAGCTTCCACCATTAATGAGATTCATGTGAAGAACTATATGTTTAATTTTTGACTAAGTATCTCACTCTACTATCATATTTCAATGAGATCGAGCATTTTCTGAGCCCTAGAAAGTGAACCAAAGCTATCAAATTTGAGAATGAGTTGAAGAGATTAATATTGAGAAATAATTAGCATATTTTTCACTTATTTAGTTTGAAAATGGTGGTTTTATTCACGTATGCAAGAGTAATTTCCAAGGCCTAGTACTTATATGTTTTCTTTGTTCCAAGGGTTTTGTGTGAGTTTGAATATGAATTATCTTTCATACATATTGGTTATTGTTCCTTGTATATCAAAGCCATGTTTTCCACCGTGAATTTCACCATGAAAACCCGGTTGGGTGATATCCACATTACTTCCAATATAACAAGTATCATAGATGAAGTAACTGATAAAAATTTAGAGAACACAAATTTAGTTTATTTTCTCCAAAAGCTTCATGCTCCCAACTGAAATGAATTAAAGGAATCTATTGATGTAATGGCATTTCTATGGCCTCCTCTTTTCCTCCTCCATTAAATGCCCTGAAATGGTATGGGCATGTGCAGAGAAGTACAACCCTGAAACCATGGAATTAATGGATGGAGCAGTACCAAATTTATTTCATTAGCACATGAAACATTCCAAATAGTACTAGGGTTTCCTATAATGGAAGAGGTGGCGGAAATCACCATTGATTCATCTAAACAAATATGGATTAACCATCATTATATATTCTCTAATATCATGAACAATCATTGGTTGCAAAAGGATAGGATTTCTTCTACAAGGATTCCTAAGAAATTGAATCAGTTGGATTTCATTAAGGAGGTTGAGGACATCATTACCCTATTGAGTAGTGTATGCATACTAAAATAACTAAACAAATTGAATAAAACTAACACCAAGTAGCTTGAAAGCAAGTTAATCTAATAAGAACATCAAGATAAGTTATTAAAGGAATTAGCTACTCTAATGCATATACATGAATGAAATCATCTAATGTTAACCATTCCTACTCTTGTAATGTATGATTACTACTAAGCATGAGCCTCTTAGATCATGTGAAATAAAATTTATGTCTTCTTCTCCAAAGAGAGGAAATGATATCACCAATAAATGGATATAAGGCCATACTTATATCTTCCTTTACTACTCAAAAATGAGAGAATGGATGTAAAGATGAAGTATCTATTCCAATAATTGATAAGGCTCTTATCATAAGCTTGTAGAAATGAGAAAGGTTCAATACCAAGGTGTAGTTGTGAAAGGAAGTAGGAGGGTCCTTTATATAGCTTTCCAATTCAGAGAATCTTGCAAACTAGTGAATGTGGGATAAAGGATAAAGTAGATTTAGAAGAAACAAGATTGATTAGAGGGAATTGATTAGAATTAGAAACTCGTGGGAGTTTGAGATGATTTAATTAATCAACTAGGAATAATTAATAGGACAAAATAGGCTTAAAAGCTATTTGGAGTGTATTTAGAGGAAAATAGGTAGGATTTAGATGATTTGAAAGGGGGATTTAACCAATAAGAGGATTTATTGATTAAATACAAGGTTATAAAGGCTTAATTAACTAATAATAGTTAATTAGCTGATTCAAAGAAGATTATAATTAACAAAGTGTCGTTAATTGGCATTCGAATGGGGTAAAGACTAGTTAATTAACGAAGTATCATTAATTGATTAAAATGGAGGGAAATGTTAGTTAATTAGTGGGAAATCACTAATTATAATGGAAATGATGGGAAAGAGGGTAATTAGTGCAATCTTATTATTAAAACTGTAAGCAGATTTTAGTTGTCTAAATTTTCCCTATTTGGGGTGGCATAAGTGATGCCACTTCAAATATAGTAGATAGTCACAAATCAATTAAATTTTGAAGGGATAGAATAAAAATTATTATAATGAAGGATGCCCCCTCGAGTGTCGATGGGGTGATGAAAGAGGTCGATTGACTATAAAAAGATGAAGGAAATGGATAGAAGAAACAAGGAGGGGGAGGGGGGATAAATATAATCCCTATTGCCCCAGGTGTTGTTGAAGAAGAAAATGATAATGAAGAAGAATGAAGATGAAGAGAATGGAAATAGATTTCATCCAACTTAGCTCAAGAGAAACTTTGTTTCATCATTTTGCTTTATGATCTACGTCATCGACCCTTTATTATATATAAGCATACAAAAAGTGTAAAATAACATGAAAATATATAATACTAGCATTTGTACATTGTTAAAACACTAACTCCAAGTGACATATGTAAATTAATGCAATATGAGAAAGTAAACAAGCTAACCTGACAGAAAACAAGTAAAAACACACATAGTCAAAAAAAAAAATGTTGAAGATAGCTGCACCAATGTTTTTATTATCGAGCTTCAGTTCCCAAATGTTCGAGTTAACGAAAAGGGTTAAAAATGACACCCCAAGAAAGGATACATGTGAGGTGAATAAATGGAGGACACATGGGTCCTATGAAAAAGAAATCATGTGCTATGAAATGGAGATCCGAGATGAGCTACGAGTCATTTACGAGAACAATTGAGGACCAAAGAAATATGTTTTGTAGGACAAATTTTGATGTTTGAGGACAATGTGTCTGATAAATGCTTCAGCTACGTGCATGCTTTTTACCAATTTTTGAAAAAAATTGAAATTTTACATTTTTTTGGATTTTTTAATGATTTTACCAATTTGTTGGATTTTTTAATGATTTTACCAATTTGTTGGATTTTTAATGATTTTACCAATTTTTTTAAATTTTTGAATTCTTATGAAGAAAATGATGTAGAAGAATGACGATGTTGTGGTATGTTGCCAAAAATAGTTGGGAATCAAAAACATGCCCCATGTAGAAGACAAGGTTGTCATGAAGCAAAAATATTCCCAAGCACAACGAAAATGCTTGAAAAATGATTATTAAATAAAAATAATCATCATGACGAGAAGTTTGTGCATGGTAGGAAGAACATAGAAAGATAGCATTAGTCATCTATCCCTAAGAAGGCAAGAAAAATGAGTATTAGGTCAAAATGGGTATAAATAGCAATTTGGGAGGGATGAAATCCATCGCAACCATTATTGTTATTAGACCCTTTTGAGATTTGGAAATATTTTAGCTCGATCTTGCAAATAAATGGCTCAATTCATAACCATAAACACCATGTTGATAGAGTTCGAGAGTTCGGAGACCTTATACGGATGCTACATTGGTACATAAAACAAAAATAATAATTTTTAAGTGCATTCATTACGTTTTAGGGCTAGGGGAAATTCATGGGTTTGCACTAGCATAAACCCTAGGGCATGGTAGCGAAGTTAGGGTCATGTGCTAGCACAAAGGGGTACACGCTAGTGTGAATACTAAGACTAGCATAAAACTAGAGTTTAGGAAATTCAAGCATGCATTGGTAAAAATGAGTGAGTGAGAGGGAGAATGCACATGTTAGTGCAAACTTGTGCTAGTGCAAAGATGAGTGATTGATCATAAAAAGGCACCTACTAGTGTAAGAAGGCTTGTGCTAGTGTGCATAACTTAGGCCTTAGAAAAATTTAGAAGAAATTTGAAGATTTTTAGAAGAACTTAGGGATGAATAGAAGAATGTTGAAGCAATTAGAACATATTAGGTAGATGTTTGTGAGTAGAAATGATGTTAATCATGTGCTTTATGTAATCTTGAAGGTGAGATTACGTAATTTGGAGGTGCATGAGAGGCATGGGTGCCTTCAAGATAATGAGAATATTTTTCACACTTAAAGCATATTTTCTAACTATGATATTAGAGGCTATAGGCCTTGCCTATATTGCATGATGCCCCAAATTATGTTGGATCACTCCTCTTGACTACCCTAGCACGAGAGGTGGAGGAGCAAGAGATATACTTTCATATTTCTATCTACCGAGAGAACCGTGACTCTAGAGGATGTATGGTGAATCTTCAAAGTTCCTATTTGTGGCATTTTGGTGACATATGATGGGGATCGTGACCAAATCCAAGCATGCATTTGGAACATGTTTTTACGACAGATATACCTTAGAAGGGTTTCTCCTTTATATATTTTTAGGATTGATAGATTGCATGGATACTCATATACTTGATGGCTCTTGTAACACCAACTTTTGGTGCACCCCCTTTAAAGCCTTTGGCGCATATTTTTCAGTGTCAACACGCCTTTTGGTGCACCTTGTATGTTGAGTCTTCTCTGCGTGCGCCAAGGCGCATGCGCCTTCATGTTAGCACAACTTTTGTTGCGCCACTTTTCGGTGCGCCAAAGGGCACACATAATCTCATGACAACACAACTTTTGGTGCGCCAAAGGCGCGCTTAGTTTCATGCTGGCAAATGCTTTGGTGTGCCAAAGGGCGCATACTTTCCTATGTCGACAGTAATTTTCATGCGCCCTTTATAAAGTTGGTGGCGCATTTATGACTAGCTCACATATATATATGCATTTGCGCGCCCACAAATGTCATTATCACCAGACACAAAGCACGTGATTTCTTTTCTCTGAGCTTGTCAGCCCCTGCCTTGTCATTTTCAGCACGTTGTGGACCCGTTTGCAAGATTCTCACTATTTATCCGGGTAAGTGTTCTTGTCTCTTCCATGTGATTTGCTTTCTGGTTCTTTGTGCTTGCTGGTTTGGTTTTTGAAATGCATGTGTTGAGCTAGCCCTCCCCGTGCTTTGTCTTTCCTTATTTTCCTCCCCCTCTTTCCAGATCTGCTGGTAGAGGATGTTATCCTGAAACAATGGTTTGTAACCCTTCTAGTTTAAACCATTTCATTACCCAAGTAACCTTTCAAAAGAGGGAGAAAGAGGATCTGAACCATGTAAAGACCCCTCTGAGGGTGATTAAGTTCACTGTTTTCCTTCGGCGCATCTGTCACCCCTGCAACATAACTAAAATCCGCGCCAATGGCGCACCCATCTTGCCTGCTACATCATAAACTTCTGCGCCCTCAAGGCGCGCCTCCTCCATATGCTGCAAACACTAGTCTTGTGCCCTCTATGGCGCACCAAGCTTCCTTGTTGCATCACATAAATCCGCCCCTATGGCGCACCCAGCATCTGTGCAACATCAGCTTCATTCGCGCTAAGTACAAGGCTTTGAAGGCGCAGGCATCCCTCCTTACAGTAACATTCATGTTGTGTAAACCCTCCGTGCGCCGCGCCATGTTCCCTTTGGCGCACGAAAAGTTCTGTTACACAAACCATACATGCGCCAAAGGGCGCACCAAATCCCAATGCAACATGAAAAATCTATGCGCCTTTGGCGCATCCTGTCTCCATGCAACACGATGTTTTCATGCGCCCTTTTGTAAAATGCACCCTGCAGTTTTCATGCGCCATGCGCCTTTGGCGCCAGTTTAACCCTTGCAACACCCTTTCCCCATGCGCCTTACCTATTTAGCCCTGTAAGCTGCAGTTTTCATGCGCCATGCGCCCTGAGCCTCAAAATAACTAACTCTTTCTTCTGTTAAACACTTCAATGGAAAATCAAATGACTGATACAACCTTTCTGCGTTGGGTCTCGCTTCTTCTTCATGCAGATCAGCAAATAAACTTGGAAGAACATATGTCAACATCCAGCAAAAGACCTACCAAATCCAAAGGAAAGGCCAAGCTTACAGAAGAAGAGATGAAATATAAATATCAAAGGGTCAGAATGCCCGATTCCCAGGCCGAGTGTAGCCTGGACGTCAGAGACTCAGAATTGGGACATATTGATATGGAGGAATTCTGGGCTAGAACTCAGAAAGTCACAAGGAGTCCATGGATGGACAAGCGATGGCGTGCCACTGCCTGCACTTCGCCGGTGGAATCCCAGTCAGCGCCATCAACAATGAATTCTTGATGGTGATTGCCCAATGTTACAACAAAGACACAAGGTGTGTCGTAAACAGCAAGGGCGAGGTAGTCATTGACCTCACTGCCCATCACTTTGAGATAATACTCGGCATACCTCACCACCGGCACTTTGTGGCCGTCAGTCAAGCAGATTGCATTAAGGCCTGGGATGACAATGCAGATCAGTGTATGCAACTAATGAATGAGGTTTACTTGAAAAACAAAAAGGTAGTAACCCGGTGGCCCCAAATCATCCACCGCAGCGACTTCTCAGAGGAGCTCAGTGACACCATTACGTTCCTGAGCAGGGTCTTCGGGCTTTCTGACGCCCATTATTTCCATAAATGGATGTTGCGGTACTTAGAGACCATGAACAAGAATATGCACGATCGGCGCTTTTCTTTGGGGAGAAATTATAAGCGGCACAATCTACGAGCGGCTACTGACAATTTAGCACAACGGGGACATTCCATATGAACTCCTACGTGGTCTACGCTGCAGCATCAGAGAGGGACTATCCAGGCTTGACGCGGAGTGGAGTTTGGCCTCAGGTCAAGATATACGAGTACTACCCGGAATTGAGGCTGGAGAATAGCATCTCCCAATTTACAAAAATTAACGATGTGTTTTTCTATCACATCATCTACTATTGAGGCCGAATATGACTTATGGTCATGACCAAAAGCATAGTAGCAGCCAGCGAGAAATGGGGGCCTGTTCACCCGATTCCCACATTCACCTATCTAAGGGCTGCCAACTTTTTAGGAGAGCCAACCGGGCTACCGAGGTATCTTGGACCTAAAGCGATTCTGCTTTGGGTGTCAGGCGGCTGATCACATACCACGAGAAATGCACGAAAAGAAAGAAGGGTGGAACTCCTTTCCCCCTCACAGTGGGCCGATATACATGCTCTACCCACCACAAGGCGAAGGAAATGTTCGCAGAGCTGGAGTTACTCAATTTAAGACATGATTTCCCAGCCAGGCCTACCTTCGACCCAAGGAGCTATCTGCCAAGGGCGAAACTTGATCCAATCCACGTCCCTCAGATCGAGGACATTTACATTGACGTCATCCATGAGGTGGAGCTCAGGAGAAAGGATCATTCTCACCTAGCATTGGCAGAAATCATCCAATACGGGATAGCCATTGTCCCCAAAGGCTTCCAAACTACGGAAGATGAAATAGACAAGGTATATACTGACACAGATGGGGACAATTGGCCCTTTCCGGCCATTGATAGAACTAAGGCCCCTCAGACAATTGAGGAGAGGGTCAAGGAGACTCTGCGTAGGACAGAGCATTGGTGCGGATGAACGGACTAATCTACCTTGGGGTTGATTTCACAACCTCCCCATTGGGTAACGCACCTCCACGATCAAAAAGTAGCCTAAAGGCAAGGGCAAAGGCGTAGAAGGTGAATCCAGCACCATTCAGGAAGAAGCCCCTGAGAGTCCTCCTTCCGCGGCACCCGAGCAGGTAATAACTCTGGTCACACCAGAGAAAGAAGCAGAAGAGGATATTCCCATTGGCCCATCCACTCAGGATGTCGGCATTGCTACAACAACTGAGGTCCCTTCTATCCTTTCTTCTTCTCTTCCTTCCCCTCCTCGAGCGACTCAAGCGACCATCCCTTTGGTCGTGTCTTCTGTTCCTTCTTCTACTGTTTCCCCCGCTTCTTCGTCTATCTTCTCTTCCCTCGCTGATCTATCCTCCTCCATTTCTTCCCTCATCTCCGAGCTCCCTTCCCTTCCTATGTCTTCCGCAGCTGCAGTTTCCCTTCCTTCCGTGGGCACTTCTTCGGCTATTCTCTCAATGCCGCCACCACGTGTCTCCACGTTTTTCCCCTCTACTACTGCAGCTGCCCCCTCCTCTGTTTCCGGTCCTTCTACCATGGGTCCAGCTTGGATCTCTCGGCTAAGTCGGTCGAGAGAGGAAAGTTCCCATCGCTCAGATGGACTTTTCCGTGATCCCATCTAAGGGGGCGAAGAAGAAGAAGAAAGCACATCACGCACTTCTCTCAAAGTGTTGTAGGGGAGAGAGTTATGGAAATCGCATACCCCAATCCCCTCAAAGAGAAAAAGGATCTGTCTCTGACAGATTTTACTGTGACCCAAGTCACAATGGGGACATCTTCCGAAAGTCTTCAGGGGGAGGCTCTTTCTGCAGTTGACGCCCTCTGCAAGAAGCTTAAAGAGATAAAGGAAGAGAAAAGGCAACTGAAGGAGCAAAACAAATATCTGCTCCAAGCCTTACAGAAGATGGGTAGTGCGCCTCCCACAACTGCCGAGACTTCTGAGCTTCTCAGCCAGGAGAAAATTAATGAGTATGCCAAGATCGGCGAGCAGGGTATGGCCGTTTCCGCTTGGAGGAGCCAAATCCTCAAAGACAGCTGAAAAAGTGATCGCCGAGTTCTCTGACTTGTACCTGAACATCAGTAAGGTGAATAAAGAGCTCCAAGCGTTAGCAGGGCCCATATCAGAAGAGTTGGAACATGCCAGACTGCAACACGAGACCTTCCAACAAATGTTTGACTGTTCAGTCGAAGATCTGGTCAAGTTCGGCGTTTTCGGCCATCGAGGGCCCTCAGCAAAATCATGTCCACTCGGACTACCGGGTGGATCAGCTAGAATTTATTCTAGAAAAGATTGATAAAGTCAAGGAAGAAGCCACTGGATGCGATGCACCAAATGGAGCAGATTGTTCTTAATATGTCGCGGGGTTACTTACTCCTTCCTTCACTTTAAGGAAAGGCTGATGAAACCACCGGATCTTGAGGAGATCGCTTCTCGAGAGCGGGGCGGAGGTCACATTTGACACGAGAATCTCAACAATCAACAACTGCTGGCTTAGGGACTTCATCGGGTTCCTCATTGAGGTGAAAAGGACTATTCCAAACTCCCAGAGAAGCTCATAGATGAGCGGGAGACTTGTGAGGTGATTAGTGAGCGGCACAAGGATCCTTCCCAGGATCAACTAGGGCCAATAATCAACAAGTTCATGGAATACCGCTCTCAGTTCCATATCTCGTCACCTGAGCAGCAACAAAAGCCGTCCACCCCCTTTCGGCCGCAGGATGACGATGATGAGTAGCTTCTTCTTCTTCTTCTTCTTCTTCTTCTTCTTCTTCTTTTCTTCTTCGTCTTTCTTTTTGGAAATATCTGGAGTATGTTGATACAAATGATGACATCATCCATGTTGCATCATGGGATGATGTCATCCATCAAGTTGTAAAAAGTCAACATGACTTTTAGATATTTTGTAAATATCTTTGTAAATAGTTGTTGGCTCCTTTTTGGCCTTCTTTTCTCTCCTTCTTCTATATATACCCCAATACTTGTTGTATTGTGGGATGGATGAATATCTTTCAGATGAAAAATAGAAGTGAAGAAAAAAGACTTTGAGCTTTCTTATGTAAAGAAAGAAAATAATACAAATATTGAGACTTTGTCTTTGAATAGTTTGTGTTATGCATCGAGACCTTTCTTATGTTAGATCTGTATGTGTTTATTCTGTTAGATTCATATCTACTTTTTGTCATTTATTCATCATCAGTATTGCTTTGTTTGTTTATGCAAGTAGGTTTGGCTCTGTTTACTACCAATCCCAAAACATAAATCTTCTGACCTTTCTGCTTTGGAATTCATTTCTTTTCTTCCTTCGGACCTGCTCTTTCTTCATCCCCTCTTCCTTTCCTTTCTTTTCGCAGTCGGAAACACCCCTCTGGGATGAGATCCCAAACCCCCGAAGGCAGAATCTGTGAGACTTGCATAGATTCCTGCTAGTAGAATAGCAATAAACCGAGTTTCGCTTTCTTTGACTCAAGAGGGCTATGCCTGCACTGCTGTTGGCTCGTCTATCCATAGATCTGTCCAAGCGACAGATTTTCGGACCAACAGTTTTTGGCGACTCTACTGGGGAACGAACAGATCTATCAGATCTATGATAGTGATAGGATAGAAAATCAGAAAAAATCAGAAAAATCACTATCTGTTTGCAAATCTGAACTTTTTGTTAAAAATCCAAAAATTTGCAAAAGTGCTCTGAATTGAAAATTTTCTTCTGAGATCCATAGATCTGGCCTAGTTACAAATCTTTAGTTCGCTGAGTTTTTATAAAAATCAGTATTTTGCCGTAGATCTGAATTTTTGACTGTTTGCTAAAAGTTTGAAACCCTCTGAAAAAAGTCAAAATTAGATCCGAAAATCAGCTTGCTATTCTTCTCTGTCATTTTATCCTCGTTGTTATTTGTCATTAACCGCAATCGGTTTTCTAAAAAGGATAGTTTTTAAATATTTAGAAAAGTATTTGCTGCTGGTTTTTGACAGAAAAACCAGAAAATCAGCAAGTACAGCCAAAAAGAAATTTCAAATCTGCGCCATAACGTTGCAGATCTGGAAGGTACACTGGCGGGTGAACCTTTTACGCGCAGCAGGAGAGCCCGTGGAGAAGCTGATCCTACTTTCGATCTGCTTCAAAGGCATAATTTCAGCATAACACCGGCACGCTTTTCAGCGCTAAGCTCGGCTGACCGGTCATCCAGGAGTGTCTCGCCTTCACGAAGGAAGAATCTTTCGCAAGGGGCATCCACATCCCTTTGTAGTGCCTTGCTGCTCAGTGGAACCATGCTTCCAGCCCGTGTTCTTTTCCAGCCTTTCAAATGGCGGTACCATGGGGAAATGCTATGGGTCCCTTGGCTTTACCACATCCAGTTCATGCGCTCCCTCACGGAAACCGAAAGAATTTTCCCAAATTCGACGGGAGCGGAAATCAAAGTACAGATTCCCACATATCTGCATTCATCATGTCATGCAGTATTTTGGATGTAACTCATGAAGATGTGTCGGTTCACCTTTTTAAAAACTCTACAGGACTGCGGTGAATGGTTTCAGCATTTACCAGCCGGATCTATTACCAGTTGGGCCACCTTGCGGGATGCTTTTGAAGATAGGTACAAACCTTCAGAAGATGCATTTGCATTATTATCACGGATCACTCACCTGAAGAAAGAGGCAAATGAGACCATGCGCGATTTTATCACCCGGTTCAATGCACTAATCAACCGTGTCCCTGTTGCCATGCTTCCAACACCGGAGAATCAAAAGTGTTTCTTCGTAAATGCTATGAGCTCAAAAGTTAGTTTCTTGCTCCTTGAGCGAGTTGCCACCTTGATTCTCACCCAAGCCGCTGCCATTCGCATAGAAGATAATTTGATAATATCTGGCGAATTGAAAAAGGAATCAACCAAGCCTAAATCTTTGGGCCCTTCGCCCACTACTTCGTCTGATCCAGCCTTTCAAAAGATGGCAAATGACTTGCTTGCATTAAAGAAGCAGTTGGCCCAGGCCTCCCCCAGTTCCTCATACTGGGATATTCCACGGAGGAATTTCGTTCCTAACAATGTTTCACAAAGGCCGCGCTTACCCACAACCACTCCGCGGTTGGCACTTGAGGCTCCTCCGGTCAACGCTCTGGCCGAAATCGAAGAAGAAGAGCAGTATTATGAAGAACCTTCGTCTCAGGGCGAAGATGATCAAGATGTCGGTGAACCGACTGGCGACTCTACTATCGGGTATATGGAATTTGATGAGGAAGAATCTGATGAAGAGGAAGGTACCCAAGGGGATATGCAAGCGGACAGTCATATGCTGTTTTTACTCGCTCACAAGGAAAAGAAGCGGAAGTTGCTGCCCATGTCCAGCAGGAGAAGGCCGTGTCAAACGCGCCTCCGATCATTGCTAAAAGAGGTAATCCTCTTCCTACTCAACTCCCTGGCAAATCTTTTACAAGGAAATCCTTTCCCCCCATCTCTCCTCCAAATCAGTCCTCTCACGTTCCTACCAAGACCAGTAATCCTATTCCATCATCGCGAAGTGAGGGACTCATTCCTTCACCAACGCAACCCTTGGCCGCATTTGATATCATAGATCATGCAAAAAAGACCAAGATCCAAATGTCTGAAGCTGAGTACCTTCAGTCAAATCCCGAACAACTTGTAAGATTGACCAAATATATTCAAAGTCAAGCTGTTGTATCTAATCAGGTTTCCCCAAAAGGAATCCTTTCCACTCCCCCTGAATCCCACATAAATGTTGCTTCAACATCGGCATCAGGCAAAGATAGAGCCTTTCTATCTCTCCCTCCTAATCAATGGACACAAGTTGAGTAACTGCATAATTGATTCGGGGCTTCTGATAACGTCATGCCGGCAAAAGTCACCCATGCTTTGGGCCTCACTCTTACCAAGCCTTTTGGCAGATGTTATTCCTTGGAAACCAAGCAGGTTCCGTTGATTGGCCAAATCAAAGACGCGCAATTTGCATTTGCGGCATTCCCTGATAAGAGGGTAAAGATGACCGTCCTTGTTGCTGACATTCCGGCAGCCTATGGAATTTTGCTGGGAAGAAGTTTTTGCAGCGAAGTTGGTGGGGAAATTCATATGGACTGGTCTAAAGCTAGAATTCCCGTCAAAGGCGTAATGCAGACTTTGGAGCCGGAATCACAAAAAAAGTACTTGGTTACTAGCTCTGAGGACCCCAAAGCTCAAATCCTTTTTGAATCATCAGGGATGGGGAACTATTTCTTGTCTACTGAGTCCGATAAAATGGTTGTCCTCGTTCAAGAAGGAGATCTTAACAAGATCTGGACCTTGCAGTTCGATGGCAGCTGTGCAACCAGTGGATGTGGCGCCGGAGCCGTGCTAATATCTCCCGAGGAAGAAGTCATTCCTCTCTCTTTCAAGTTGCAGTTTTTTAACACAAATAATACTGCTGAGTATGAATCTTTGTTACTTGGCATGCAAGCCGCAAAAGAAAGAGGGATTAAAAATCTAAAAGTACAAGGTGATGCAGAGTTGGTTGTAAACCAAGTCAAGAGGATTTACAAGTGAAGAATGAAAGGCTCAGGCATTACCGTAATGCGGTGTGGGACAACATTGAAGAGTTTGATGCTTTTTCGATTGAATCCATTCCAAGAGCCCAAAATGACATGGCCGATTCATTGGCTGTTTCAGCATCCCTCATGCTTCCTCACCCAGGTTTGAAAACAAACAAATACACCATTGAGGTGGTTTTCCACCCGAGCGTGCCAGACAATTCTCAGCATTGGCAGGTGTTCAACGATGATAATCAACTCATTGCCTTTCTAGAAAAGGTGGAAAATTTTAAAGAATTGCACTTTGAAGGATCTACTTCCACTTGCCGTGAATCAGTCACCAATCAAGGCGATGAATCTGAAGGGAATGCGATGGCATATGTCAGCTCAAAGGAAATAAAATCCCAAAGGGCCTGGTTTCTCTGGAGCGGTTGTTCGACAGGCATGACCGTTTTGTGAAAAAGAAGAGGCGAGATGACCCTGACTCATCCCCAGAAACCGAACCGGTCAATATAGGTTCGATAGAGCACCCATAATTTGTGAACATTGGCAAATGTTGCACGCCTGAGGAGAAACGGAAATTTGTCAAGTTCTTTGAAAAAAATATATGGACGTGTTGGCATGGTCTATGCCGATCTAAAGTCTTTTAAGCGAAGGGCGTTCAGCATGACATCCGTTGAAGAAGATGTCAAAGCCTTTCGCCAGAAGCAGAGCACTATAATCCTAAGATCTCGGGGACTATCCAGGCCGAAATTCAAAAGATGTTGGATGCGAGAATCATCTTTCCTATCCATCACAGTACTTGGGTAGCAAATATTGTGCCAGTGTGCAAGAAAAATGGTGAGATACGCATATGCGTAGACTTTCGCAATTTGAATCAGGCTTCCTTGAAAGACAACTACCCACTTCCGATAATGGATCAAGTTACTGCAAGCGATGGCTGGATCGAGATCTTGTCCATGCTTGATGGTTTTTCAGGCTATAATCAGATTGAAGTTTCACCTGAAGATCAATTTAAAACAGCATTCACTACTCCCTGGGGTACATTTGCCTACAGCAGGATGCCTTTTGGCCTAACTAATGCTGGCGCCACTTTTCAGTGGGCCATGGATTTCGCATTCAAAGGTATGATGGGGAAAGTCATTGTGGTTTATTTAGATGACTTAACCGTGTTCTCTAAACAACGAAATGATCATTGTGATCATTTGGAGCAAGTATTGGCCAGGTGCCGAGAACATGGGATTTCCCTAAATCCAAAAAAGTCTGTTTTTGGAGTCACGGAAGGAAAGTTGCTAGGGCATGTGGTTAGCAAAGAAGGAACAAAGATAGATACCGAAAGAGTTAAGGCTATTCAAAGCCTTACTCTGCCTCTGAAGCAAGGCTAGTGTTCATTCTTTCTTCGGAAAGGTGAACTTTCTCAGGCGTTTTGTTCCTGACTTTGCTGAGAAGACTCGTCACATATTGAACATGATGAAGGGGTCACCAACTTTCAGATGGAGCGAAGAGGGGAAAAGGTCATTTGAAGAAATAAAAGCTTCCGTTGCTCATGCACCGATCTGGTATGTCCCGATTTCTCCAAGACTTCATCATGTATAGTTACGCATCTGAGCATACTGTGTCCAATATTGATGCAAAAGAATTCGGAGGACGTCGAATCTCCGATTGCGTTCATGAGTTCTCCCCTCAAGCCTCACGAACTAAAAATGACTCAATTGGAAAAGCATGCCTTTGCCGTTGTCAAAGCAGTGAAGAATTTCAGGTATTACATTCTAAACTCGCATACGGTGGTGTTGGTCCCTGACACGGCGGTGAAATCAATTCTAACTCAGCAGGAGTTAGGAAGCTTGCGAGGAAATTGGATCGCAAAGGTCCAGGAGTATGACCTGGATATTAAACCAACCAAGCTGGTGAGGGCGAGGGCACATGTGTCGACTTATGGCTGAAAACAAAGATTCAGAAAACCCTGATGAAAGGGGTGACTACACCGATGAAGCACAGGACCGGCTGGAAAAACCCGATTCGCTGCCTCTGGTCCTATTTGTTGCGACTAGTGATGAATGGTATTCCAATATCACTTTCTTCCTCACCTACGGCGAATGCCCAATGCACCTAACTACAAAGGAGAAGCGCACTATAAAGCTCAGAGCAGCTAAATATGTCATCTGGGATGACGGTTTATATAAACGTGGGATAGATGGCATCTTTTTGCGATGTGTTGACAAACCTCAGCAGGTAAAACTACTGGAAAGTTTTCACAATTCAGCCTGTGGGGGCATTTCTCTTCCTCAGTGATGCACACACACAAGATCATTCGAGCCAGTACTATTGGCGACGCTCTCTTCGATATCTGACCACACAGGGTGGCAAAGTGTGAACCTTGCCAGCAATTCGTCGGCAAGCCCAAGTTGGCTGCTTTTCCCCTTAGGCCTGTCATTATCAACGAACCATTCAGGCAATGGGGAATTGATTTTATTGGTGCACTCAATCCTCAATCGAGTGCGGACATAGCTATGTCCTTACACATGGATTACTTCACCAGTGGGTGGAAGCCATACACATCAAGCATGCCACTTCTGAGGTGGTTTGCAATTTCATTAAAGAAAATATCATTGTCAGGTTTGGCGTTCCAAACAAAATCGTTGCTGATAATGCTTCTAACTTCTCCTCACGGGAAGTTATTAGTTTTTGCTATGAATATGGGATAACTTTGGCTCATGCCTCAGATTATTACCCCCAGGGAAATGGTCAGGCAGAATCCAGCAACAAGAACTTGGTGACCATCATACGGAAGTTAGTGGATGAGAATCAGCGGATGTGGCACAAGTCTTTGTACGACGCTTTGTGGGCCGATCGTATTACTCCCAAGAGGTCTCTCGGCATGTCACCTTTTCAAGTGTTATATGGCACTGATGCCGAGCTTCCCATTTCTGCGGAACTTCCTGCTCTGCGCTTGGCACGAGCCATTGAAGATGAAACTTTCCAGAATTCTCTAGAAAAGAGGATCATGTATCTGGCAGAACTTGAAGAAAAGAGAGTAAGGGTGGTCGACAGGATCACCGAACATCAGAATCAAGTTAAGAGATTATTCGATAAAAAGGCAAAGAAGAGGGATTTTCAAGTGGGAGATCTCGTCCTTTTGTGGGACAAGCGAAGAGAGCCAAAGGGCATGCACGGAAAGTTTGATTCCCTGTGGAGAGGGCCCTTCAAGATCAAGCAGCTCAATGGAGAGAATAGCTTCTATCTCTCATATCTGGATGGAACCGAGCTCCAGCTTCC
Organism: Taxus wallichiana var. yunnanensis; assembly: GCA_018340775.1. NCBI lineage: Eukaryota > Viridiplantae > Streptophyta > Pinopsida > Cupressales > Taxaceae > Taxus > Taxus wallichiana. Next base: position 44,262,801 of record CM031236.1, read on the forward strand.
TTATAGCGGGCAACATCTAAAAATTTTCAAGAAGTAGAGCTTGCTCTCTTCTTTGTCAGATTTTTTTTGTGTGTTTTGTTTTTTTCGTCGTGTGTTTGCTTTCGGTTTGTTGTGTGTTCCTTTTGCTCTCCCTCCGGTCGCCCTTGTTTTTGACTCTGTTACCCAATGGATAGGCACATAAGATCTGGGATTCTCTACCCCCGAGTTTGCTCAGGGATAGTCCCCAGAAAGAGCCAGCTGTTATCCCGTAAAATTGACAAGGGCAATTTTACCGATAACCATACCTGAAAATTTTGTTTCGATCCCTCGTTAGGGATCCCTTGCGTTCGAAACGTTGCAAAATCCCTTCCCGGGAAATCTGGTTTTTCGAACTTAGTCTTTTTGGTCTTTTTTGGCTGGGCGCATGGAATGACTATGTAACACCAACTTTTGGTGTGCCCCCTTTAAAGCCTTTGGCGCATATTTTTCAGTGTCAACACACCTTTTGGTGCGCCTTGTATGTTGAGTCTTCTCTGCGTGCGCCAAGGCGCATGCGCCTTCATGTTAGCACAACTTTTGTTGCGCCACTTTTCGGTGCGCCAAAGGGCGCACATAATCTCATGACAACACAACTTTTGGTGCGCCAAAGGCGCGCTTAGTTTCATGCTGGCAAATGCTTTGGTGCGCCAAAGGGCGCATACTTTCCTATGTCGACAGTAATTTTCATGCGCCCTTTATAAAGTTGGTGGCGCATTTATGACTAGCTCACATATATATATATGCATTTGCGCGCCCACAAATGTCATTATCACCGACACAAAAACACGTGATTTCTGTTCTCTGAGCCTGTCATTTTGCCTCCCTGTCGTTTTTCAGCACGTTGTGGACCCGTTTGCAAGATTCTCACTATTTATCCGGGTAAGTGTTCTTGTCTCTTCCATGTGATTTGCTTTCTGGTTCTTTGTGCTTGCTGGTTTGGTTTTTGAAATGCATGTGTTGAGCTAGCCCTCCCCCCGTGCTGTCTTTCCTTATTTTCCTCCCCCTCTTTCCAGATCTGCTGGTAGAGGATGTTATCCTGAAACAATGGTTTGTAACCCTTCTAGTTTAAACCATTTCATTACCCAAGTAACCTTTCAAAAGAGGAGAAAGAGGATCTGAACCATGTAAAAACCCCTCTGAGGGTGATTAAGTTCACTGTTTTCCTTCGGCGCATCTGTCACCCCCATGACATGAATAACTAAATCCACGCGCATGATGGCGCACCCATCTTACCTGCTCTTTACATCATAAACTTCTGCGCCCTCAAGGCGCGCCTCCTCCATATGCTGCAAACACTAGTCTTGCGCCCTCTATGGCGCACCAAGCTTCCTTGTTGCATCACATAAATCCGCGCCTATGGCGCACCCAGCATCTGTGCAACATCAGCTTTATTCGCGCTAAGTACAAGGCTTTGAAGGCGCAGGCGCATCCCTCCTTACAGTAACATTCATGTTGTGCAAACCCTCCGTGTGCCGCGCCATGTTCCCTTTGGCGCACGAAAAATTCTTGTTACACAAACCATACATGCGCCAAAGGGCACCAAATCCCAATGCAACATGAAAAATCTATGCGCCTTTGGCGCATCCTGTCTCCGTGCAACACGATGTTTTCATGCGCCCTTTTGTAAAATGCACCTGCGGTTTCATGCGCCATGCGCCTTTGGCGCCGTTTTTAACCCTTGCAACACCCTTTCCCCATGCGCCTTACCTATTTAGCCCTGTAAGCTGCAGTTTTCATGCGCCATGCACCCTGAGCCTCAAAATAACTAACTCTTTCTTTTGTTAAACACTTCAATGGAAAATCAAATGACTGATACAACCTTTCTGCGTTGGGTCTCGCTTCTTCTTCATGCAGATCAGCAAATAAACTTGGAAGAACATATGTCAACATCCAGCAAAAGACCTACCAAATCCAAAGGAAAGGCCAAACTTACAGAAGAAGAGATGAAATATAAATATCAAAGGGTCAGAATGCCCGATTCCCAGGCCGAGTGTAGCCTGGACGTCAGAGACTCAGAATTGGGACATATTGATATGGAGGAATTCTGGGCTAGAACTCAGAAAGTCACAAGGAGTCCATGGATGGACAAGCGATGGCGGTGCCACACTTCACCGGTGGAATCCCAGTCAGCGCCGTCAACAATGAATTCTTGATGGTGATTGCCCAATGTTACAACAAAGACACAAGGTGTGTCGTAAACAACAAGGGCGAGGTAGTCATTGACCTCACTGCCCATCACTTTGAGATAATACTCGGCATACCTCACCACCGGCACTTTGTGGCCGTCGATCAAGCGGTTGCATTAAGGCACAGGATGACAATGCAGATCAGTGTATGCAACTAATGAATGAGGTTTACTTGAAAAACAAAAAGGTAGTAACCCGGTGGCCCCAAATCATCCACCGCAGCGACTTCTCAGAGGAGCTCAGTGACACCATTACGTTCTGAGCAGGGTCTTCGGGCTTTCTGACGCCCATTATTTCCATAAATGGATGTTTGCGGTACTTAGAGACCATGAACAAGAATATGCACGATCGGCGCTTTTCTTTGGGGAGAAATTATAAGCGGCACAATCTACGGCGGCTACAACAATTTAGCACAACGGGGGACATTCCATATGAACTCCTACGTGGTCTGCTGCTGCGGCACATCGAGAGAGGGACTATCCGGGCTTGACGCGGAGTGGAGTTTGGCCTCGAGTCAAGATATCACAGTACTACCCGGAATTGAGGTGGAGAATAGCATCTCCCATTCACAAAAATTAACGATGTGTTTTTCTATCACATCATCATCTGCTATTGAGGCCGAATATGACTTATGGTCGCACGACCAAAAGCATAGTAGCAGCCACTGAGAAATGGGGGCCTGTTCACCCAGTTTCCCACATTCACCTATCTAAGGGCTGCCACTTTTTAGGAGAGCCAACCAGGCTACCGAGGTATGCTGGACCTAAACTGATTCTGCTGGAGCTGTCAAGGCAGCTGATCACATACCACGAGAAATGCCTGAAAAGAAAGAAGGGTGGAACTCCTTTCCCCCTCACAGTGGGCCGATATACATGCTCTACCCACCACAAGGCGAAGGAAATGTTCGCAGAGCTGGAGTTACTCAATTTAAGACATGATTTCCCAGCCAGGCCTACCTTCGACCCAAGGAGCTGTCTGCCAAGGGTGAAACTTGATCCAATCCACGTCCCTCAGATCGAGGACATTTACATTGACGTCATCCATGAGGTGGAGCTCAGGAGAAAGGATCATTCTCGCCTAGCATTGGCAGAAATCATCCAATACGGGATAGCCATTGTCCCCAAAGGCTTCCAAACTACGGAAGATGAAATAGACAAGGTATATACTGACACAGATGGGGACAATTGGCCCTTTCCGGCCATTGATAGAACTAAGGCCCCTCAGACAATTGAGGAGAGGGTCAAGGAGACTCTGCGTAGGACAGAGCATTGGTGCGTATGAATGGACTAATCTACCTTGGGGTTGATTTCACAACCTCCCCATTGGGCAACGCACCTCCACGATCCAAAAAGTAGCCTAAAGGCAAGGGCAAAGGCGTAGAAGGTGAATCCAGCACCATTCAGGAAGAAGCCCCTGAGAGTCCTCCTTCCGCGGCACCCGAGCAGGTAATAACTCTGGTCACACCAGAGAAAGAAGCAGAAGAGGATATTCCCATTGGCCCATCCACTCAGGATGTCGGCATTGCTACAACAACTGAGGTCCCTTCTATCCTTTCTTCTTCTCTTCCTTCCCCTCCTCGAGCGACTCAAGCGACCATCCCTTTGGTCGTGTCTCTCCCCCTTCTTCTCTGTTTCCCCGACTTCTTCGTCTATCTTCTCTTCCCTCGCTGATCTGTCCTCCTCCATTTCTTCCCTCATCTCAGAGCTCCCTTCCCTTCCTATGTCTTCCCAGCTGCTGGTTTCCCTTCCTTAGTGGGCACTTCTTGGCTATTCTCTCAATGCCGCCGCCACCACGTGTCTCCACGTTTTCCCCTACTCTGCAGCTGCCCCCTCCTCTGTTTCCGGTCCTTCTACCATGGGTCCAGCTTGGATCTCTCAGCAGCTAAGTCAGAAAAAGAGGAAAGTTCCCATCGCTCCGATGGACTTTTCCGTGATCCCATCTAAGGGGAAAGAAGCAGAAGCCTGTCACGCGCTTCTCTCAAAGTGTTGTAGGAGAGAGAGTTATGGAAATCGCATACCCCAATCCCCTCAAAGAGAAAAAGGATCATCTCCATAGCAGTTTTCTTGTGACCCAAGTCACAATGGGGACATCTTCCGAAAGTCTTCGAGGAGGCTCTTTCTGCAGTTGACGCCCTCTGCAAGAAGCTTAAAGAGATAAAGGAAGAGAAAAGGCAACTGAAGGAGCAAAACAAATATCTGCTCCAAGCCTTACAGAAGATGGGTAGTGCGCCTCCCACAACTGCCGCCGAGACTTCTGAGCTTCTCAGCCAGGAGAAAATTAATGAGTATGCCAAGATCGGCGAGCAGGGTATGGCCGTTTCCGCTTGGAGGAGCCAAATCCTCAAAGACAGTGAAAAAGTGATCGCCGAGTTCTCCGACTTGTACAGAACATCGGTAAGGTGAATAAAGAGCTCCAAGCGTTAGCGGGGCCCATATCGAAGAGAGTGGAACATGCTAGACTGCAGCACGAGACCTTCCACAAATGTTCATTTGTTGATCGAAGATCTGGTCAAGTTCGGCGTTTTCGGCCATCCAAGGGCCCTCAACAAAATCATGTCCACTCTGGACTACCGGGTGGATCAGCTAGAATTTATTCTAGAAAAGATTGATAAAGTCAAGGAAGAAGCCACGGATGCGATGCACCAAATGGAGCAGTTGTTCTTAATATGTCGCGGGGTTACTTACTCCTTCCTTCACTTTAAGGAAAGGCTGATGAAACCACCGGATCTTGAGGAGATCGCTTCTCAAGGAATGGGCCAGAGGTCACATTTGACACAGAATCTATCAACAACCTGCTGGCCTGTAGGGACTTCATCGGGTTCCTCATTGAGGCGGAAAAGGACTATTCCAAACTCCCAGAGAAGCTCATAGATGAGCGGGAGACTTGTGAGGTGATTAGTGAGCGGCACAAGGATCCTTCCCAGGATCAACTAGGGCCAATAATCAACAAGTTCATGGAATACCGCTCTCAGTTCCATATCTCGTCACCTGAGCAGCAACAAAAGCCGTCCACCCCCTTTCGGCCGCAGGATGACGATGATGAGTAGCTGCTTCTTCTTCTTCTTCTTCTTCTTCTTCTTCTTCTTCTTTCTCTTCTTTGTCTTTCTTTTTGGAAATATCTGGAGTATGTTGATACAAATGATGACATCATCCATGTTGCATCATGGGATGATGTCATCCATCAAGTTGTAAAAAGTCAACATGACTTTTAGATATTTTGTAAATATCTTTGTAAATAGTTGTTGGCTCCTTTTTGGCCTTCTTTTCTCTCCTTCTTCTATATATACCCCAATACTTGTTGTATTGTGGGATGGATGAATATCTTTCAGATGAAAAATAGAAGTGAAGAAAAAAGACTTTGAGCTTTCTTGTAACAGAAGAAAACAGTAATACAAATATTGAGACTTTGTGCTGAATAGCTGTGTTATGCATCAGACCTTTCTTATGTTAGATCTGTATGTGTTTATTCTGTTAGATTCATATCTACTTTTTTGTCATTTATTCATCATCAGTATTGCTTTGTTTGTTTATGCAAGTAGGTTTGGCTCTGTTTACTACCAATCCCAAAACATAAATCTTCTGACCTTTCTGCTTTGGAATTCATTTCTTTTCTTCCTTCGGACCTGCTCTTTCTTCATCCAAACCTGTTGGCTCGTCTATCCATAGATCTGTCCAAGTGATGATTTTCGGACCAACATATTCGAGTCATATTTTAGGGTGGTACCATTTTTACTAAGTGCAAAAATGTTAGGCCATATACATGGTATACTAGGAGATGATATGTGGTAGACATGGAGGACACATGAGACATTTGATTTCGGGTCATGTATTAGAAAGTGGTGATCATGAGATTTTTTTGGGTGTCGTCTCACAACTATAGGTGACAGACCCCAAGACCATGAAAAATATGAGCCTTGGTATGTTACAATGATACCTCTCGCATATTATGATCACGTCCATTATGATAGAGGTAGGAATATTTGTAGTAACATAGGGTTTAAAGGGTAAAGGCTTGAGAGATCGTGCTAGATTAGGACAACTCCGAGGTCGAGGCTGAGTTATGGACCTAGGGCTAAGGTCCACAAATACATGTACAAGTATAGTTTTCATCCCAACAAGCTCCTCCATAGGTCTACCACAGGGTCCTCCCCATAACATCCTCCACATCGTGCATAGGTATAGGTACAATAGGTGCCCATTATACAAATGATTCCCATATAGGGTTTACAAGTACATGCATAACAAGTTTTGGTTATATAATTTTAGGTATAACATGTGCCCTTTATATAGTTTCCATCCTCACTGCCTCAAGTAGTGAGCCTACATACTACAGTAGGTAGGGTTGGTGGAGATGGAAGTGAAGGATAGGAATCATCCACAAGAGTACCACAGAAAACAATTCCCTGATATAGGCTTGTTCCAAGAGCAAGAGGGCCATCGGTGGCCATATTATAGGTACAGAGAGGACCATAGGTATGAGGTGGAGCAATATAGCATGTATTATGGTACAGTCCCTACATATAAAGTTTGATCGATGACTACAGAGGGACCAAGCAAGAGTCGAGAGGGTACATTGGGAAGTTAGGAGGACCGAGCTACAGAAAATGTCACTAGATTAATAGGAGAGCCTAATTCTCTCCACCAATAAGCCATAGCAAGAGGAGATAGAGATTTACCGTGTGATTTTTCCTCGGCTATAGGTGAGGTGGCCTATTACAAAGCTCTCTACTATAGAGTAGCACTAGAGGGATAGAGGGTTATTCCATATAGTTAGATTGCAGGAAGTTGTTGTAGATCTCATATACCATCTAGGTATACCATATCTATACATATTTCTCCACCATATCATATGGCCCCACCATAGCATATGTTAGGTAGTATTGGTGTCTGTGAGATTTGGGGTTGATTATCTTATTATACATGTATTTTTTTATGTATTCCTCAAGATGAAGGCACGATTTTGTCATGATATATATATATATGTATGTATGTATTATTTTTATTATGCCTTGAGATGAAGGCATGTTGTTGATCCATGCTCATGATGGTGTATTTTTTATCTGATGTACATCAATACAATTTTATATAATTGACATTTGATATGGATATATGATGATGATGGACTTTGTTAGTTATTTCATTTTGTGTTTTATGAGATAGCATGTTTATCCCATGTTTTTATCATGGTATATGATGGGGGGATAAAAATAATCCATGTTACCCCAATTTTATGATATTATATGATGTTATCCTAGCATACATGTTCAATTTTCATTTATATGATGGTGTAGCTTAGCATTTATTGATATGTGATGATAGATGATAGATGATAGATGATAGATGATAGATGATAGACGATAGACGATAGATAGATGATAGATTATAGATGATAGATGATAGACAATAGACAATAGACAATAGACTATAGATGATAGATGATAGACGATAGACGATAGATGATAGATGATATGGATGATGAAATTATAATAAAGTGTACAAGAAAACAAAAACAAGTAAAAGAACAAGTTAGTCAAAACTAGCATAACAACACAACTATGTACAAGTATGCAAAATAGAACTAATCTAATGAACTTCACAACAGATTAAAGAAAAATTTAATCTAAGTAAGCAAAGAACCAATGAATCCTATAAAATCATACAACACGAAAAATCAAGCCAACAAAACTATGTACAAACAAACAACTAAGTAAGTAAATACTCCTTTGTATTTTAGGACAGTTTTGAAACATTTTACGTTGTTTATGTATTTTCTCAATACAAGTGTTTTTTTAGTTTTATATGAAACATATTTGAATGTTTTGAGATGTTTTACCAAACATATCTAAATGTTTTTGAAAAAAATTCTGAAAATTTATGCAAATGTTTAGATTTTTTCGAACAGTTTTCCAAATCTATGTGCAAGAAAATGAAGAAACATGGATGCCCCTAGTGATAGATGGGAATGTACAAGCTCAAACGTCATGCATATGTGCAAGAAAGTGAAGATGAGAAAATTCCACTAGTGTGAGACAATAATGTAAAAAGTAAGCGCTTCACATATATGAGTAGGATTAGTGGATCAAGGTCACAAAGGATAGGTTCAAAAGTATCTCAAACACATGCAAAAACTAGAATAGGATAAATCCACCGTGTTCCTACATATTAGATTCTTGTGAACAATGAACCCTCTGATGGCACCGAAACCGGTTTTCACCAAAGGACTTGTCCAAAGTACCACAATTGCATGGTTTTCACACTTGGATGGATTAATTTCTCTTTACTTTTTATTTCCTTTTCTAATTTTTATACTCTTTTTATTTTCTTGATATTTGAAGGACCTCATGCTCAGGCATAGAATCATTTGAGATGCATGGCATTCATTGGCTCTTTCAGCTCATCACCATCAAAATCGGAAAGTTTATATACTCCTAAACCAAACATAGCAACCACAACATATGATCCTAACCATTTAGGCTCAAACTTTCCTTTTTTTCTTTATCTTTGGTGGTATTAAACTAATTTTCCTTTAAGACAAGGTCTCCTACCTCGAACTGGTGAGGTAAGATTATTTTTTTGGTAGCCTTGATTAATACATGTTTAGGTGATCTAGTGCATGAATTCATTTATCATCCTATTTGTCTAAATATTCTGACAAAGATATGCTCAAAGAAGGTATCTTGATCTCAAGGGGTAGGATGGCTTCTATGTTGAAAACTAAGGAATATGGAGTAGCACTAGTAAGGGTGTGGATGGATGTTTGATATGCCCAGAGGGTAGGATGAATCTATAAATTCCAATTACAACCAATCTTGTTAACCATATTTTCCATAATATAAACAAGATTTTTATTTGAGGCTTTAGTCTGTCCATTACCTTGAGGGTAATAGGGGGTTGAGTACTTTATCCAAATTTAAAAACATTGGCACAATGCAAATTCACGGTTTTATTCTTGAAATACTTTCCATAATCAGTGACAATAGCATAGGGAATACCGTGCATCGATAAATGAGGTGATTCATGATGAACTTTGAAATCTATGCATCAAACATAGGTAAGAGGAACAACCTCTACCCACTTTTTGAAATACTTAGTGGCAATAATAATGAACATGTGGCCATTAAATGAAGTAGGGGTAATCTTTCCAATGAGATCGAGTCCCCACTTTTAAAAGGGTCATGACGCGTTGTGATTGGATGTAAAGAGTGTGTTTGGGCATGTATCGTGTTTTACGTACTTTTTACACACAAAAAATTATTAACATACGGATAGCAGTCATTTTCCATGGTAGGCCAATAATATCCTACTCTCAACATTTTTTTAGCCAGAACCATACCACTTGTATAGGCCTCACAAATGCCTTCATGTACCTCTTTGATAGCTATAATAGATTCATATAAACTAAGGAAACACAAAAATTCCTATCATAGCCTCTATGATAGATCGTTCTCCCTAAGTAGGGTGTAGAGGGATATGCGCTAGATAACATTTTGTTTGTCAAAATGGGAAATATCTAGAGGGAAGGTTCCATCATGAAGGTAATTATAAATGTCATTATACCAAGGGATAAGGGACCAAAAACTTCACATACCAAACAAGACTCTAGCATGTCATATGTTGGTGTCATTAAATGCTCTACTAATAAAGGAATGTAATTTTTTCCAAGTGGGATACATAGTCAATATCCCATTATAGCCATAGCATATGTTGCGTGATTGATTCTCGACCCCTTGGTATTTTCTCAAACATGATCTATACAAATAATTCCTTCAAAGTATCAACCATTTTCTTATAAGGAATGAGCTTCTCATCCTTAAATTTTTACTCATCATTTACTTGTTTGATGATTAACATAGAATCACCAATTACATTGACCTGCCTAATATCCTAGCGTATAGCTATTTTCAACCCTATAATGAGAGCTTCATATTCCACTATATTGTTTGTACATGGAAAACCAATCCTGAATGCTTGTGGAATCAAATCTCCTATGGGAGTGATGAGAAAAACTCCTACTCCTGAACCATGGAAAGTAAAGGATCCATCAAAATATATTTGCCATGTAATGGAATCCTCAAGATACATCATATAAGCATCTGGAAGTTCCATACTCAATGGTTCAGTTCCTGGAAAAGGGCTTCAGCTAATTTATCCACCAAGACATGCCCTTTGACTAAATTTTAATTGATGTACTCTATATAAAATTCACTAAGTATTATGATCTAATTTTCTATCCTTCCCGTAAGTGCAATTTAGATAGTAAGTATTTCAAAGGTTGATTCTAGAAATGATCTTGGTCTTATTATTTAGAAAATAATGATGAAGTTTTTGAAAAGAAAAAATGACGGCCAAGAAAGCCTTTTCAATCTATGGATAGTTGAGCTCGTAAGCGATCAACATGTGACTAAGGTAATAGATGGATTTTTATTTTTGATTGATATCGATCCAAAATCATGCCAATTACAAATTGAGTGGTAGATATGTATAGCAATAAAGGTTGTCTTGAAGTATGCGGCATCGAACAGGGGGTTTAGACAGATATTATTTAAGAAAATTAAATTCTTACTATTGTTTTAAACCCCAATGAAAATCAACATCTTTCTTTAGAAGATGTGTGAATGAATGACACTTTTCTGTGAGTTGGGAGATAAATATTTTGATAGCTTGAATCTTCCCTGTAAATTTTGCAATTGTTTGATGTTCTTAGGAGGAGGCATTTTTGTTATAGCTTTGAGACCTTTATAGGGTCTACCTCAATTCCTCTCCTTGAAACAATAAATCCTAATAATTTTCCTGATAGCATGCCAAAGACACATTTCTTCGATTCACCCAATCCTTATCTTCTCTAAGAAGTGAAAGATACACCACAAGATCATTGGATGGTCTTCTCTAGTCCTGGATTTACCCAAGATGTCATCCACATAATCTTCCATTATATCATTTATCATATCATGAAATATTACAGTCATATCCCTTTGATAGGTTGCACCTGCATTCTTGAGGCCAAAGGGCATGACTTGATAACATAAATGTCCCCAAGGGGTAGTAAAAATTTTCTTGTGTTGATATTCCTTTACAATTTTAATTTGATTATATCCTAAAAAACCATCCATGAGTGATAGCATTTCATAACCAGTAGTTGAATCGACAATCATGTCGATGTTATGAAGAGGAAAATCATCCTTAGGACACACTTTATTAATATCTTTGAAATATGTACAGATCCTGATACCAATGGGTTTCTTTTTTATAGGTACTATATTAGAAATCCATTCTAGAATAATCAATAGGCTTGATGAATCCTACCACTACTATTTTTCCAAATCTTCTTTTACTAATATGGAAACATGAGGATGAATCCTTTTGATATTTTTCTTGATGGGATTTGCTTCTTCTATGCACAACTAGGTTATGCACTACTAATGAGGGATCTAACCCTGGCATGTCCATATAGGACCAAGAAAATATATTTGAAAATTCATGCAAAAGCATGACAAAGGTCTTATGTTCTTGTGCTGAGAGTGAAGCTCCCAACTTAACCATTCTAGGTTGTTCCTTTGTTCCAATGTTCACATCTATGGTCTCCTCCACTAGCAATTTGGATTCTTCCTCCATATGCGTAGGATCGGGGGGATTGAGATCTTCATCTAAGGGTGTCTTAATGATATTTTTACCATTAGAGTGGTCACTTTTTATGTCCATATTTGTTTTGATTTGTTAGTCTGCAAGTTCCTCAAATATTTTTTCATTGTGTGACTTGGACTTATTATTTTTACAAGGATTTTATGAGGATATATTTCCCTTTCTTTTCTTTAAAATTTTTGACCACATATTTCAGCCTCTTCCCCAAAGTATGCATATGCATCCAAGTTTATGAAGAATAATTTGTTGTGTTCACCCACTAGAATATTGTCATGGAGACCAAAAACTCATGAAATTTTTTGTCATTCTCAAATAAGTTGATTGGTACATGTTATTTTTGGTCCCATTAACAAGGGAAGCATGTATAAGATTTAATTCAAGAATGATAGGTGATATGGTTAAGATAGTGTGTCATAAAATAGGTTTGTGGAGGTAAGGTACTCATAAAGGCTACACCAGAATCTATTTCACTTTCCTAATCATACAAACTATATTCATGCTCAAAATAGGTTGCTTCAACCTATGGAGGATGGTACCCATACGGTCGGATACCAATACTATATTTATCAAATTTATGATGGGGTGTTTAAAGAGGTTCCTACATACCTTACTCATTTATGTTGCATCCATATCCTTTGTATCCCATAATATAAATCATTTTATTTGGGATAGCATACTTCGGTGATTGATAACATGGATCAATCTTATCATCAGGTAATCGGGACATGGAATTTTCTAACATATTTTCATCTGCTAAAAGATCCCCAAGAAGAAAATTTTCAATGTTACAATGCTCTTGGGATCATTGATATTTATGGTAAGGCCTATCATACGCTCTATGTGATAGGGGGAGGTTTGAAATTGAAATGGATTGTTGGAGGTCATATTCTCCACATCCATTTGCAATAACTTTCACCTCCCATGAAGCAAATGAATAGCTCAATGTAGAAGCACCATACTTATGATAACACAAGGTATCTAGATCAATTTGGGAGGAAAGAGCCTTTGATTGAACTTGAACGACCATTTCTATAGAAGGAAATTCAAATGTGGTGGGAAAATAACCCGACAATGCTCTGCAATGAGAAAAGGGTTGAGGATCCCCCTGAATGGTAATATTCTGTCCTTCATGGTATAACTTTAGACACTGATGGTACGTGGAAGGCATGACCTACATGGCATGAATCCATGGGTGACCAAGGAGCATGTTGTAAGGAAGTTCCAAGTCCAAAACATGGAACTTGGTATCATGAGTAGTAGGCCCCACTTCCATAGGAAAAGTGACCATGCCAGCTTGATTTCTACTCTTCATTATCATAGGCCTTGATGGTGATGACTTTAGTTCTAAATCAGCATCATTGTGGCCCATATGTCAACCAGTTTTAGAGTACAAATATTTAGGCCTAATCCGCCATCCATAAGCACCCTTTTTATCTTCTTATGATTGACAATGACTTTAATATGTAAGGGTAGATTATGTGTAGGATCCTCTTCAGGAATATCTTGATGGCTAAATGTTATGTGCTTGATAGGAGTAATCTACACAACCAATTCTTGGAAGCATGTATGATCAATATCAACTGAAAATCCTAACCCCTGTAGCATTTTGCAAAGGATTTCTTTGTGAACATTAGATATTTTAAGAAGATCTAAGATCAAAATCTTAGCAATGGTTCTTCTCAAGTTGTTATAAAACATCATAATGACTATCCTGAGGGGTAGGCAAAGGAGGTTCTGGGATAATGAGGTGAGCATGTCACATTTCCATGGTACACTCTCTCGCTTTAATATTAATAGTGTTGATATGTTCAATAGGTGGGTTAACACAACCAATTAGAGAATCAAAAGGATTATTAGTTTTGGCAACATAGTTGGTACTCTTGTTCGGGAAGACTGACCTTGATCCAAATTTTTCTCCCTTTATTATGCTTAGGGAAAGGTTCCTTATAAATTCCCAAGTTCTTATTGGAAGACTTGTTAGGTCTTGGGGAATCCATTTCTACCTCTCTGTTATCGATTAGATCTTGTATGAAGTGTTTTAATTTTAAATATTTATCAGTATTTGTGACCCTTAACATGATGAAACCTGCAATATTCATTTTCTTGGAACCATGTTGGTTTCAGCTCATCATCTCCAAAAGGTATAGTGTTTTGGAATTTAACCATGTTCACCACATCTAATTGTTTTAATATAGACAATCAAGAATTTAATAAATGGATGAATGCATGACGTTTAAAATTAGGTGCATCAGTTCCTTTAGTAATATTCAAAGGATCACTATTTTGAACTACCTACATATGTTTAGAATCAGTTATGCCATCACCTATGACATTTTTATTCTTATTTGGAAAGAACTTTGGTTTATCTGTAGGCTTTGATTTGTGGTTATCTCTTGAAAAGGGTTTTAAGGTCCCTTTGGCTAATAATTATTTCTTGATTTGGCTACCTTTTTCTATAACCTCCTCAAAGGTGTTTCCACAATGCATTTGCAAGTGGAAAACAATCTTAGGGTGTAGATTAGGCACAAAAATGCTAACAATTTGTTTCTATGGTATGGAGCAAGGGAAGCGACTAGCTAACCCTCGCCATATTTGTAAGAAACTAGCAAAGTTTTCATTATTTTGTTGTTTTGTATTACATAAATCTATCATGGTGACATCATTTTCCATATTAAAGGAAAAGTGACATACAAATTTTTCTACTAATTCTAGCCATGTAAAGATTGACCCCTTAGGTATGTGTAAGAACCATTCGAGTTCTTATCCCCTAGAATTCGTGGGAAGAGGCGAATGAGATAATTATCACTATATGTGACCTCTTGACATGCCATAAATAATTCTTTGACATGGTCTTGTGGATCACCTTTACCTTTATATTTATCGAATTTTGGACAATCAAAGTGACGAGGGAAAGGTGTTCTCAACATAGCTCTATCAAACGGGTATGGGCATAACTCTTCAAATTGATACTTATTGTTATGTCCCACATTTCCTTCTTGTAAATAAGTGAGGGTGTTCTTCATAGATAACCATTCCTAGTCAAATATTTGACCATACGTAGGTGAAGCAGGCATATATACACAGTTAAGTCTAGATGTTTCACCACCTTTATTATCTATGTATAATTCTTGATACGCCTCTTTATGTTTTTCTTGACATGGAGTTTTGGTATAAAACTCATGATATGAAGCTCTAGTTTTTTCTTGTCTTGGAGTATTCGTAGGCTCTTTTTTGACATGTGAAGATAAACTCGCCAATTGACGAGTAAGAGCTTGTATTTGTTGTTCTATTATAACCTCTTATTTTTACATCTCTTCATGATTCTCATGAGGAGGGGTTGTTCATGATTAACATGATCCTCATAATCCTCACAATGAATCTTAACGATAGGGATGTGATGACCACCATTATTTTGAGAAGGAATTTCTTCCTCATTTTGTTGGCCAAAAGTAGAAGCATGTCTTGGGTTTAGGATTTCATCAACATTGCAAAGAGAATGCTTTAATTCTTCCTCTCCATGAACCATGTTTGTGGGGTAGAATCAAATTTGGGTGGTAGTTTAGCCCCTAATTCTATGACATGCATAAGGATTTCATTCCTATTTTGGAATAGTAAAGTTATCCATGTGGGTGGGATCAAATTCAAATTCATTTCGAGGATAATTCCCCTCATCACCACTATGGTCAACCATGTTGTTATCTTCAAAAAGAGGGTTTAAATTTTCATTAAAAAAGGGTTTGACCCTAACCTTCGATGCCCCATTCTTGTAATAGGAGGCATATGGAATAGTTTCACTAAGGTTGATTAAAATGGACCCTAGGAAAAACTAAACAACATAATGATGTCAAATCGTCATAAATAATGTCAAATAATGAATGGAAAAATTCCAAAGAAAAAGGAAATATAAATTAAGGATTCTAAAGAATAAATAGTGACCCCATATAGGGAACCATATAGTAAGAATTATCTAGGACAAATCAAGCAAGTACAAGACCAAGATCCAATCACAAGAATAACTACTCCCTATGTTCTCAAAGATAGGTTTTGTGTAATAAATGACAACACAATATCAATACTTGGATAAAGTTCTAAATAAACGAGGTTCAAGTACTAAGATGGTGTTGACATGATTTCCAAACAAGGTATACTTAAACAAGTTTAAACACCCACAAAGTCCAAGTCTTGAAAATGGAAGTTACAAATGTGAGAAACACAACAACACAATTTGGACATGTTAATCAATATTTGTAAAAAAGAAATATATTAGTATCAAAATGATGTTGACATAATGCGAATAATGTAATGATAATAATTTTCAAAACTCAAGGTAATTTTGGAATTAAAAGAATTTCCAAGTATATCAAGAAGTTGATAGTTATGCGAGCAGTGTAACAATACAATTTAGAGACTTAAATCAAGTTTCACAAAGGAAATAAGATGTAAGTATCAAAATTGTATCAATATGATGTGAGCAACATAACAAATCAAGAGGAAGTCAATGATGAGACAACCTAACTATAATGAAAGAGTCTTGATGTGGGTATCAAGACAAGGGCCTACCAAAACATGAAGACATACCAACACACTTTCAACACTTACATTCCAATTGTGACATGGTCATGTAAGTAGAATAAAAAAGTGGTGGACATGATTATTTCTGGCGGTACCACATATATATGCTCTTCTTTTGTCCCAAATGGGAAACAAGAAAACAAAGGAGTAAACCAAATGGTGCTAAAAATAATTAGCATAACTTTGGCAGAACTTCACCTTATCTTATGACAAGGTAGAAACTAAGACAAAGTGATGTTTTGTAATTTTCATGATGAATAAAATGTTTCTCAAACTTCAATGAACTCCCCCCTTGTTCAACTAACAAAGTTTTGACTCAAGAAGTTTTTTTCTTTGTGAGAGCTCTTTAGAACACGATGGATAAAGTCAAGTTGGCCCCAATGCCAAATGGTTTCCTAAGCTTTTATTCTCAACACTCACTAATTCTTTCCTAGAAGAGGTATGAATTTCTAGTAAAGTAGACAATGGAACATTAATCCACAATCAAATTAGTGAATGAGGCCTCATATGGGAAACATGAAGCTTTCTCACATGGGTTTCAACTAGTCAAGTGGGTAGCGGGGAACTTCCCATTTTTTTGCACTCCGCTTATCTCAAGGTGTGGACTACTTTTGGGTTCCTTTGGTAATCCTCATAATCATTTTTATGGCTTATGCCAATATATTTCCCACATTTTAAAGTGGACGAGCCATAGCTCTTAACCAAACCTAAAAATACAAAGTGTTTTGAATAGTGGTGGGTTTTTTAATCTTTGATTAAAAATATGGTGTAGACACCATCGACACTTGCAACGCATGCGTAGTTAGTATTTATTTAAATCCTCTTTTCTTTGACAAGTAAATATGGTCCTTCCTCAAAGATTAGTAATTTTTCAAGAAAATCACAATATTTAGAGGAGGATCAAAGGTTGTTTCGATTCTCAATATCATCCAAATATGTAAGAAAATAGCATACACAACAATTAACTCAACTATATAGCAAAGAAAAACTTGAAATCAAAGAACCATGTAAATTCTTGATAAATTGTTAATTCCCTCAAGAAAAATGAAATATTAAGTTTCTAACTAACCAAATGTTAAATAAAAAGACTAAATATGCTTTTGATTCTCAAGATCATCCCAGGACATAAGAGAAGAGCATACACAAACTTTATCTTAACTCAAGTAAATCATGGAAGCATAACATTCACTAAAACTTGACAACATGTTAGAAATTTGATTTAAAATGTAAAAACTTGCATAACTGAGTTAGAAAACCTATAAAACAACAGAAAAGTGCCAAAGATCGAGTCTAGAAACATCAAAAACCAAGATAAAAATTGACACAGAGCACTAGCTAGCAAGCGTATATAGTAGTAGAGCACGTGAATTTTGATAGTAGCGCAAGGATAATGAAACTAGCATATGGCATCTCATGCTAAAGTAGGGGTAGTGGAAAAAGCATAATTCTCGTGATAGAACTACAAAATAATGTAGTGCTAGCATAGGAAGAGAGTCAATAGTACAAGATTAAGAGTGGTAACGCAATCCTAACATAGAGTAGAAGAATTCAAGCCACTAGTAACGTATGCCGAGAGGCACTAGCGCAATCCTAACAATCACTAGCACAATTTTGACAAATGATAGCACACTATTTTTAGTAGTAGCACAATATTTAAAAATGGTAGTGCAAGGGTTCTTCCAGCTAGCACAAGGCACCCGTGAAACATCAAAACACAGATTTGACAAGAATAATGCCAAAAATCTTTTCCAATTAACTTCAATTTCGGAGATTCCTCACCTCCTTTATTCCTACAAAGATCACTAAACCCAAATAGACTTAACTAATCTAGTTTAAAAACTCAAGATTTATCCATAAATTCTAAAAATAGGGTTAGTAACCAAATTGAAATTAAACTACAAAAACTTTAAATTAATGGAAAGGACAATGGAGTAGGTCCCACTAAGTGTGCCAAATGTATGCATACTAAACTAACTAAACTAATTGAATGAAACTAACACCAAGTATCTTCAAAACAAAGTTAATCTAATAAGAACATCAAGATAAAATCTTAAAGGAATTAGCTATTCTAATGCATAAACATGAATGAAATCATCTAATGCTAACCATTCCTACTCTTGTAATGTATGATTACTACTAAGCATGAACCTCTTTAGATCATGAGAAATCAAATTTGTGTGTTTATCTCCAAAGAGAGGAAAGGATCTCACCAAGAAATGGCTACAAGGCCATACTTAGATCTTCCTTTACTACTCAACAATGAGAGAATGGATGCAAAGATGAAGTAGCTATTCCAATAATGGAGAAGGCTCTTATCATAAGCTTATAGAAATGATAAAGGTGTAATAACAAGGTGTAGTTGTGAAAGGATGTAGGAGGGTCATTTATATAGCTTTCTAATTTGGGAGAAGCTTGTAAACTATAGCATGTGTGATAAAGTAGATTTAGAAGAAATAAGCTTGATTAGTTAGAATTGATTAGAATTAGCAACTCATGGGAGTTGGAGATGATTTAATTAATCAACTAGGATTAATTAATAGGCCAAAATAAGCTTAGAAATCTATTTGGAGTGGATTTAGAGGAAAATAGGTAGGATTGAGATGATTTGAAAGGGGGATTTAACCAATAAGAGGGTTTATTGATTAAATACAAGGTTATAAAGGCTTAATTAACTAATAATAGTTAATTTATTTATTTGAAGAGGATTATAACTAACAATAATTGGAATTCGAATGGGATAAAGACTAGTTAATTAATAAAAATGGAGGGAAACATTAGTTGATTAGCGAGAAAACCCTAATTATGATGGAAATGATGGGAAAGAGGGTAATTAATGAAATATTAGTATTAAAATTGTGTAAGTGGATTTTAGGTGCCTAAAAGTAGAATGGTAGGTTTGATTTCGTTGTATTAATTCCAAGAGTGGAAATTTAGGTATATACATCTTATCCTCATTTACAAAGAGAAAGTTTTTAGACTCGAACTCATTAGTAAGTCCATCCATGATCGGTTTATTAAGATGAATATGAAATTTTTAGGAAGGATATAAATAGAAACTTAAATTTTACATGACATCATATCTTGTGTATGATGTAACATATCATATGTCCCTTACTATAATCCCAAGGATGAAATATTTCTAAAACTTCACATTCTATGATGTATACCCTCAGCTAAACTTGGAAAAGCATAGATCCAACTTCAGAGATCTCATGATTCTTTCTTTGCACCCATTATTTGCTTTGTCGGGACAAAATGGGAATAATATAGAATATATGTTGAAGCAAGGAAAGTGATCAGTGATTTTGGTTGTTATTTCATGCAATTTATGTTTTTATGTACATAAGAATGAGTGATGTTGGCTCCCAAAAATGTACCCCCAAAGTGGAAAGGTGGATCTAAGGTGGAGAGTCGAACGATGAGGGGACACTCGTGGGGTTTTTCATTTTGTATTCATGGGTGAGGTCTCCCTCTTGTCACCTACCCACCCTTCCCGAGGGGAGGTGATGGGGAGGCACCCAAACAAAGGGTGTGGTTGTGGTCCCCACTACTTTTGACTATGCCCAAGTCAATGTGAGAGGAACTGGGAGTGCAGCCATGAAAGTATGGAGGTTAGGGCACGGAGTTAGATTGGTACTTTAGAAACACCAAGAAGGTAAAATCGGGGTCAGGTGCAGCCACTAAATGTAATTCTCACTCGATGGAGTGGTCACAAAGCATTTCAAACACTCGAGGACCCAATGTGGACCACATAGGGAAGGTAAACATCTAGACCAAAATCCTATGTCTCAAAATAGTGATGATAAAATTAATAACAAAGGACTTTGATTTGGATACTAAAACAACATGCTTATGTTGATTTTATGCCATGTTCTTTAGGTGGGTCATGGTTCTATTACAGAGTTATGTGAGTTTCAAATGGGGATGAAGGCAAATTCTACATAGTGGAAAAGAAAAGAAAGGGGAGAGGATTCACGAGGGAGAATAATGATAAGAAAGAGAACCAATAGCCCAACCATGGTCTGTCCTCATCTCAACATGGATGCAAGAGAAGAAAGATAATGAATCCAGTGAAAAATAAAATTACATGCAGGGAGAGCTCCAGGAAAATCAATCTTTAAACTCCTTATAATCTAGCTCAATACACCTAAGGAAATATTTTCATATGTGAAATCATGCTTGAATGGTCTAGATTAAGGGACCCCCAATAAATTACCAATTATACCCCCAAATTCTACTCAGTCCATAGGGATATTTTTATAGGTCTAAGAAATAAAGGTTTTTAGGTACCCCCAGAAAACAAGAGATGCTTACAACTTTCCTAGATGAGATCTGAGTGAGCACAGGATATGTTCAAAGTCTGAACACATTCATGACCCACAAATAATTTTAACAAAATACATTTCATTCCCACCTAACATTATTTTGAGCAAAAGAAAATAAAATATCACGATTCCAGAAAATTCATTAGATACAACCATTAAACATAGGAAAAGGAAAGGGAAACATGTATTAATGCTTCTCAAAATCATTATGATTGTACAATATGCAATCATCTTAACAAAAATTCCTATTAATCTTGGTTTTCACAGAGAAAACATTCATCACAATAAGTTCTCGCTCCATGGTTTGTTATGCCACTTTGAACTCTCACCAAAATTTTCTTCCCCAACCTCCCCACTAATTTTCCATTCCCTTCTATAGAGAAAATCCCTCCTTCCTTTCTAAAAACCCCATTTCTCTCCATATATAAAAATTCATGTCATCTTCTTAGGGTTTCAAATCATATTCCTCTAATATCCAGACTAATCTGTCATTATTTTTAACTTCCTTGGGCTGTCATGAAAACATAAACTATTATTATCAAATGGCCACCTGTTGCGCCAATTACCATCAGATCATGTGTACGTACTTTGATGACATAGGCAGCTATTTTCTAGATCATATCACATTAATCATTATAATTTTCCAAATGTGTAAAATCATGATGTGGCCAGAAAATTTAATGTGATGAGACATTCTTAAATTTTGCATGGGTGGTTAATTATTCTCCAGATGACACACTCCTCATAAGTAATATTATTTTCATTTAAATTTCACACCTACCAAGAAATAAAAAAATTATCCGGCATTAATAATAGAATGATTTTTCTTTGCCGTGTCAATGCCACCACCATACCTATTTAAGCGCTTTATCCAATCCTTTCCTTCGTCACCTATCTAGTACTAAGTTCTCTCAGAGATTTTCTTGAACCATTTTCTTTCGTACAACTAAATATGCTCAAAATTCCTATCGAATGGCTCCACCTTAACTCACTACAAATATTCAAGGGGAGTAGTTGGCCCATATAGGCCAATTTTTAAACTAAAAGAGCCCAATGAGGCCCTAATCTGCAAATTTTTTAACATTTTAAATGCCAAGGAAAATTCCCATGATTTCCTTCATCATCCTACCTATGTTTTGTCCTTTATAAATCATGTGGCCAAAATGTGTCCCTCTTTTCCTTTCTTTCAAACTTTTCACTTTCACCTCATTCACCTAGAGTTTTAGATAACTCTTGAGGACCTAAGGAATCACTGGTCTCACCACTGCCCGCATGTCCATGAAAACCACTGGCATATGACGAAATCTTACTACACTCCCTCCCTTCTGGAGATAATGCTCCAATTTTCTACTCAACACCCAAGGGACAAAGATGAAGGACCCTCATTAGGCAAGAATGCCAATGGATTGGAGGAGCAGGTTGGCTGCTTTGGAGTTTACCATGGAAGAGGTTCAATTCATGGTTGGTTTTCGATAGTCTCTTATCATAATGTTTGTGCCCTTCCTAGTGTCTCAGCTAGTGGAGTCACTTCCTCTTCGAGGATCAACCGACCCTAGGTCAGCCCCGCATCAAATTACGATGGACTCACTTTTCCATAATGGTAAAAAAATCCTAAGTGGAAGAGGGAGCTATTAGACATCCCGAATGGATTGAGAATCATCATTTTTGCACCGCATGAAAAAGGGATTTCCAAGGGCTTGGCATGGGCCATTCAATTTTTTGTTTTGTACCAAGGCTCATGATGACTTCATTAGGTACTCGAGACCAAAGATCTCGAATGGCGTTCCTTGCATGCTTGATGAGATGGAGACTGAACTTACTACCACCATGAAAACTCACCCATAATATGTATTTAGTTGTATTATTTTGTTTGAACAATATTATATAGTGAAGGGTGGGGCCCCATAAATAGAATCCCCATTTTGTTACTTATAAACTTTGCCTTGGATTTTCCTTTTGTGCATGTGTAGCTATCATTCATTCAAACATCCTCTTGCATTTTATATTTTCTCTTTTCGATCAATAAGAACACATTCAAATAAGTTTTTAATTATTTTTCATGTTTCAATATATCGCGCTTAACTACACATATCATGGGAAAGAGAAAATCTCATAACTACTATGCTCATCCATACAAGTTGTGCACCATCAAGACTTCATTTCTTATCAATTTCACATGGATAGGCCAGGTCTGGGATAAATCTTTTCACAAGTGAACCAAGCCCCGAAGTGTAAATTATTCAAAATGAACAATCAAAGGCATCGTCTCGGGAACCGGGGAAATTTTGACCCCTAAACTATCTCTCGGGGATATCAAGCCTCCGCACACCAGTAAAAACACATTTTTATGCTTGCATTCTTACCAAGCATACCCAAGATCCCATTTTCACATTACCCAATCAGCTTACAAAAATAGCCCCATACTAATCCATCTTTTTCAAAAAAATCTACTTCATAATCCAAAAATGGCCAAACACAGGCAGACTTATTTTAGTACCAACATCGGCTCCTACTTGGGGATGGACTCCCCCTGTGGGTGTCCAAAGAATACCAAAATTAGAAGATTAGTTACATATCCATTGGGATACAAATGCAACAAATGATTTCCACAACCAAAAGTCACCAACAAGAGAGCAACATAACAACAAACAAAAACCAACAAACCCACTAGAAAGACAAAGAAAACCACTATACACCGTACAAGTGAGCCACCAGGGTTCAAAGACCCGAAATTATCCATCATAGTCCACTAGATCTCATAAAATACGCCCGTGTCTTATCCACACACATAGGTTACTATACCATCCTTAAAAATTAATGATCACAATCCCTTCAACTTAAACATTGATCATCAACCAATTGTCATCATCTAAGAACTCCTCATTGTGCATGAAAGAGATTAAGTCCTCATTCAATTCCATAATTTTGCTCTTCCTCCAAGGGTGCCTTGGTCATACGTAGATTCCTCTCCATAGCACACCATAAAATACATCAAATCAATGATCTACATGTGTTCCCCAAGGAGTTTGATGAACTTATCCTTCTCCAAAGTAGATAAGTCCCTAGCCATCCAAATTTTTCTGAACCCAACATATATGTCCATATAATGATCAACACATACACACATGTCTTCATCTGCCATACCTGCGATTGAAGAAGAGATGTTTTTCTCTTTACATTTCTCCCAACATGTGGGGGTGGTACTAAACCCTTCAGACATCTCAATATCAACATCCTCTATGATTAAAAGCAAATTACTAACCTTATGGCATTCATTTACTAGTACTATACCATTGGTGTGTAAGTGACTCTCCTTTTTAATCAAGGTCATGAAAACATCCTCATAATAGTGTGAGGAAGCCAAATTATCATCACTCAAATTCTCCGGTTGGCCTTTTGAAAATCATGTAATAGTCCGAGATGTCTCTCATGTTTTACTTGTTGTATTAAGAAACATACATTTGTCTTCCATCGAGAGGATAGCTCCATTATATTTAGAAATCATTCCATTCATTATCAACACAATATCACAATCAAAATAAATCTCACTTATGTATGAAACAAATGCATCTAGATCTCTAGTTAACTCCCTACATACCCTGATTTGATATCCCAAAACTCACTAGTTGTACGGGAAAGTATGAGGTTAGTAGAAGACATGTTTCCATACCTCTTCAAGGATCCATAGAATAGATATTTTCCTCGCCTTAATCTTATTTTTTCCAATTCAAACTCATTGTCTCCAACACAAGGAGTATTGGAATTAAAGCACTCATTACAACAGATACAAGCATAATCAATCTGATCACCATGATTAATACAATCATCCATCAACATCTCAATAATTGGCACTTATCCCGTCATGGTGTTTTCTTCACTTCAAAACCCATGAACCTTCATCCTTCTTCCAGATATAGGTCATTTTCATCACATTAATGAAATAAAAAAGTAGGATCATCACTTAAATGCTCGTAAAATGAGGTTACCATTTCTTCCCATGAATGAATAGAGCTCCGAGGAAAAGAATTAAACCATCTCCTAACATCTCCTTGTAGTGTTTGTGAAAATAAACTCATAAAAACATCTTCATATTCCACCTGATACTTGTGCATTTTCTTTTCAAACCTGACAAGATGTTGTTTCACATAATCACTACCATATCCTAGAAATATGGGCATTGTAAACCTGATCCCAATTGGGATCTAATGAGGGTACCCATATATCTTCTTAAAATTCAAAGATCTAAATAAAATTGTCCTGAAAGGTGCCTTAGAAGGAAAAAAACCCTCACTATTCTCACCAATATCCATGGGATGCTTCACAAGGAACTAAATTCTTACAAGTATATTACCATATCAGACACAAAGCCCATATGACACAAATGGTAGCCATAATATAGGATTGAAAAAGGAAACATATTCAATAAAAACTTATCAAAATGAAAATACATTGGCCTATTACAATCATATGGACAACAGAGTCACCACCAGATAATAATCTCTCTGGAAAAGAATCACATGATATCGTAACAAAAATAACAAATCATCGCACAATTCAAGATATTATGACAAATAACCTAAGATCATCAAAATAAGAAATGAAATAAGTACCATAACATTTGATTCCTCGAAATAGCAGGCTGAAAGGTGTTGGCTCCCGAAAATGTAGCCCCTGGAGGGTAAAGGGGGCTTTGAGATGGAGAGACGGGGCAATGAGGGAGACCTACGGGGTTCATCATTTTGTATTCGGGGTGAGGTATCCCTCGATCTTCGTCCCACCCTTCCCAAGGGGAGGTGATGGGGAGGCACTCAAACAAAGGGTGTGGTTGTGGTCCCCGCTTATTTTGACTGTGCCCAAGTCAAGTTGAGAGGACCCAGGAGTGCGGTCATGAAAGTACAAAGCAGGTTAGGGCACATAGTCATATCGGTACTCAAAACACCAAAAAGGGGAAACCAAGGCCGATGCAGCCACTACATGCAATTCTCACTCGATGGAGTGGTCATGAAGCATTGTAAACAACCAAGGACCTGATGCAGCCTCGAAGGGCAAGTAAACGTCTCAACCAAAATCCTATGTCCCAAAAAAGTGATGATCAAATTAATAATAAAGGACTTTGATTCGGATAATAAAACAACATGGTTATGTCATGTTTATGATTTGTTATTTAGGTGGTTTATGGTTCTGTTATAGATTTATGTAAGTTTTAAATGGGGATGAAGGGAATTTCTATAGAGAGGAAAATAAAAGAAAGGGGAGAGGAGTCATGAGGGAGAATAATGATAAACAAGAGAACCAATAGCTTTGACCATGGTCTATCTCGCATGTATGAGTGCATTATTTGACTTGTTTATATCATCTATGTGATTATTGATTTGTCATTAAACATGATTAATTAGTGCATGGGGATGCTTTATATAGTTATATCCTAGTAAGTTCAATGCATTTCTCTTGTTTTGTTTCATGCAACTTGTTAACCGTAGAACCTCCCACTAATCACCTCTGTGAGTGAAATGTGGTGACATGTGTAGGATAATAGTGGAAATTTACTGCCAATGCTAGGAATTGTAATCAAGGAGTCTCGAGTCTGGAGCCATCATGCAGTCATGGAAGACTTTTTCCATTGACAACCTATAAACATGGATCTTGTTTTTAGCAGTTCCATAGGATTTAATGAACTTTAATAGGGTTTTTAGTGGAAGAACTCAGTGCCTACAATTTTGGCATGATGTGTAACCAACTATGTCTATATAGACATCTCCTTGAAGAACAATTTAGTAGTTAGTTGATGTTGGTAATCTGTAATATAGTTTATAATAGTTAGTATCTATTTTCCAGTTATGTACTGAGTATGTTATGGAAATTTTCTAAATCAATATATTAGATGTTGTTTTGAATATCCTATGGTGTTGATATTACCTCCATCCCAAGGAAGAGAAAGGTCCCACTTCTAGAGGCTTTTACATTTATGCATGCTCATGGTTTCTGATAAGTTACAATTTGAATGTAATTACTTATTTCCTTTAAATTTCAATTCTAAGTGTGTCATTTCAATTCTACAATTTCAATTCAGAGTGTGTGTTATTTGAATTCTATTATATTGATTTGGTGTGTGCATTTCAATTCCAGAAAAGTATTTCCATTAAATGCATTTCATTACAGTAATGTTGTTTCAGTAGTTTAGCATTACATTTCTATAGATTAGCAAAGACAGAGAGAAACATAACAACCAAAACCCCCAAAAGGAACCACAAAAATTGAGTTGCATAAAGCTTCATTTTTGTTGGCAAGGAAATTTTTCGAGTGGAAAAATTTATGAATTCCTTGCCAATGCTCTGGGAATCTAATACCCTCTACTTAATCAAAAGCTTGCCATCTATGCATGTGTGAGAAATCGTGGATTTTTGTGGTGGCCTTTTGGTGGGATCCAACAAGGGCACTCCACTCGACCCTGCAGACAATGCTTGCATGATTATCTAAAAGGGGGAATTTGTTATGAAGGTGGGAAAGGAAGTGAGAAAAGAGGTAGGAGAACTAATGTTGTAGATAGAAAATCGTATTCCTGCATGCACTATTTAGAAACTTCAACACATGCATTCGTGAGAAGAAAAAATTCTAAAAATAACAACAAGACAAAATAGAATTCATCAATCACAAAGTATCAATAAACCCCTTAATCAAAAAAAGAAAGAAACTCCTTCTTCTTGTATTGATTTTTAAACACAAGTTGTATATGGTTCGAATATAAGAAATTTGAGAGTGGAGGGAAGTAGAAGAAAAATGGCTATTTCCTTTGCTTTCTCTAGGTACAATGCACTCTCGAGTCTACAAGATCAATCACCAACCCTTTACAATGGCATGAAGAAACCATTAAATATCTTGCAAGAAATGATTACAACTTCTTCTTTGTTAGCAAGAAATGGTTTACAATATTTTCAATCATTCGCGTCCATTCATATTCTTGATTCGCGAAGAAACACCAATGGTGAGAAAAACTAGACTTTTCATAATGCAACCATTACACTTGTTTTGTAACTTTGAATTTGAACCGTTCATCTTGCCTTTGAAACTTTAAACTAGATTCGTCCACGTGGGATAAATTTACTGGAGCGGGTGTGGAGGATGCCTTTTGCATTTTGTGACTTTATAGAGATTTGGCATTTTTTACATTTTTGGTCCGCCCTTCTCGCTTTTGATATAAGCCTGACACGTGGCTTCACTTGATTGGTGAAGGAATCACAGCTCGCTTTATGAATTTTAGCCCTTTTTAAAAAAGGCTCAAAAACACAAATTGCTTCGTTGGTCCACCTTCCCACTTTGACCTTCAATGCAGCTCAACATTTGACTTTTTCCTCATAGATTGATCAAGGTCAGGGGTCACTTTATGAATTTTAGCCCTTTTTACAAATAGGCTCAAAAACACAAATTACTCCACCGGTCCGCCTCCCTACTTTGACCTTTGGTGTGGGCTTAATATTTTAATTTTGCCTTGCCATGGGTAGGGCTGCGGGTCACTTTTTAACTTTAAGCTTCTTTAATGAAAAAAAGGCTCAAATTCACAAATCTCCCGACAAATGACCCACTTCCCCGTCCCCAATTTCTATTTGGGCTTAATATTTAACTTTCTCCCTTTTGTTTAGTCGGGTTGTATATCTGACCCTAGACATGTGGAGAGCTAGCGCTCATTTAGAACTTTCCTTTGGATTTTTCCTTTGAAGTTGCACTAGGCTGACATGTGGAGAGCTCCACCGGTTCTTTTATACTTAGTCAATTCGGGCTTACTTCCCACTTGACTTATGTTGACCTCTAGACACGTGGAGAACTAGGTACTCATTTGAAGATTGGCCCTTTGGTTTCATTACTGAAATTGTGTCATTGAGGCACATGGAGGCTTCCACTGACCCGCTCATACTTAGTCAATTTAAGCAATCGGCTCTGTCCCCTTTTTTGACTTGGGACATGTGGAGGATTGGCACAAGTTTGAGAACTACCCCTAGCTTCAACCCTTGAAATTGTGCTAATGAAGCACGTGGTGCCGTCCGACTGAACCTTCCATACTTAGCCAATTTGGGCTTGTTTTGTCTTCATTTTGGACCCTGGACACGTGGAAATCCTACACTTATTTGTAGATTGTCCCTTGATCCCTACCCTTAGATTTTCGTCGTTTGGACATGTGGAGGCTTCCGCTATTTCTTGAAACATGGCCATGCCACATCCAATCAGAGATATCCACATACTACTCGTGGATGTTGGGGAAAAAATTAAGGGGAAGATATGCCCGTCATTCCCGACCGCAGAAAAAAAAAAACAAAAGAGGAAAAACTCCACCCATACACTGTTTTTCAAATTTCTTTCACGAACCAAGGAATTGAAAACAATACAAGGTTCGATGATCCATAGCCATAGAAAGATTTACAATTTCATTCAAATGAGGAAAACAATAAAATTTTCACACGTCCAAACAAGAAAATGGAAAATTTATCAAACCGAGCAGACTGGAGAGTTTAAACAACTTCATAACATGGATTTCTCTATCTTTTTAGACTTCCAACTTTAATTGAACACTTCTGGAGGCATGAGCTCAAAATTTTTG
This sequence comes from Taxus wallichiana var. yunnanensis, assembly GCA_018340775.1. Taxonomy (NCBI): domain Eukaryota; kingdom Viridiplantae; phylum Streptophyta; class Pinopsida; order Cupressales; family Taxaceae; genus Taxus; species Taxus wallichiana. The sequence goes on from CM031236.1 coordinate 44,292,130, forward strand.
AATTTGAATTAAAAATGAGGGGGATTTTGAGGGCAACAACAGTTGGCTCTAGCTTGGGGACATGACATGGACTAAGCATAGTGAAGACATGACATGGGAATCCAAAATCTCAATCTCTAGACCTTGTAATTTGTTGACTAGTGCCTTATCCATTGGGCCTTACAGAGTCATGTACAAATTTGAGAAAGAAATATCAGAAGAAGGAAACACACAAGCACACAACAGAAGGAAACACATGACACACAATAGAAGGGGAAACAAAACCACACAACGGAAAGGGAAACACACCTATGGTACAAGGTGGGGGAACAACCCGCTTTCACTGATGATACAATTTCAAGTATTTCCCACTCGAGGAAATTCTAGTGGTGTTCCATCCAAATATGAGAGAAGAAAAGCATTCTCACCGCAAGCTTCATGAATCTGGAATGGGCCGAGCCATAATGAATCAAACTTTCCATGGCTACCTTTTGGTTCTCTTCTCTTATCCCATAGCAAGATGAAGTCTCCAACTTTGAATTCTCTTGCCTTGGCCTTCTTATCAAAAATCTTCTTTACTTTCAATTGGTTCTCCTTAATGTGATCCACCACTTGGAGTCTATTTTCTTCTAGCTTCTCAAGAAAGAGGATCCTCTTATCAATGGAATCCTTGTACTGACCATCTTCTATTGCCTGTAGTAGCTTGAGAGCTAGCATCTCAATCGTGAGAGGAATTTATGCTTCAAATCCATACAATAGTTGGAATGGTGACATACCTATTGCCTTCTTGGGAGTGATCCTATCCACCCACAATGTGTTGTACAACCTTTTGTGCCAATTCCTTTTATTCTCGTTTACAATATTATAGACAATGGTCATAATGTTCTTGTTGCTTGATTCAGCCTATCTATTTCCTTATAGATAGTAGTCGAAGAATGAGATAGGGAGATTTTTTGGATATAGAAAAACTCACCACCTCTCTTGAAGAGAAATTAGTAGAATTATCTACAACAATCTTCTGTGGCACTCTGAAATGGACTATGATATTCTCCTTGATGAAGTTACATATTGTTTCAGTGTTGGCTTGTTTAGATGGAATGGCTTCCACCCATTTTGTGAAGTAATTTGTTGTTGTGAGTACATAGGTGTGCCCCACACTTGAGTGAGGGTTCAGAACACCAATGAAGTCCAGCCCCACTATTGAAATGGTTCTTCAATAACCACAAGCCTGAGTGGTAATGCAGTGAGTTGTGGTCTTCCGATGAACTGTTGGCATGCTTTGCATTTAGAAACCCAATCTTAAGTGTCTACAAATATGGTGGTCTAATAATACCTTCCTCAGAGGATCTTGTGTTAAGTCACCATTGCTAAAAAATGTCCACCACATGTTTGGTCATGGTATGCTTTATGCAACTTTTCTTGTTGATCTTTATCTACGCACCTGAGGAAACAACCATCTAGGCCTCTTTTGTAAAGCACATGATTCCATATTACAAATTTAGTTTCCTTTATCTTGAGTGTTCTCCTTTGCTTGTAATCAATATGGGAAGGGAATTCTCCATAAGTCAAGTAATAGGAAATATCAGCATACCACTCATTAGTAGTGGTGACAAAGAGAACCTATGGGTTGTCTTCTGAACAAGTTGAGCAAGCATAGTTTTCTTCGCCATGTTAAACTTTGAGTGTTTCATCTTTAGAAATCAACTTGCACAATCCATTTCCCTTACCAGATTAGAGGGTTGAATCTCTAAGTCATATTCTTGAGTCTTTGCAATCCAATTTCCTCTTTTAGCTCCAGGATCTTGTTGTGTCAAGATGGACTTGATTGCACTGCTAGAGGACCATCACCACTGTATGGGAATTGAGGATTTAAAACCTGAAGTTTTTATAGGCTTGACCACTACACATGCATGCTTCTCCAATTGGTTGTATTTTAGCTCATGATTTTTCAAAGGAAAACTCATGAAAGTAATAGGTGCTTCCACGCCTTCATCATTTTTCTAAATGAGAATGGTAGAGAGTGTATGTTCGATGCATAACAATACATGATGAATTATTTGTTAAAATCATGAGATACAAGATTCGGAGCCTTGGCAATGGATTTTCTTTGAATGTTACCTTCCCTTCATTATTCTATTTGAATTTTACTTGTGTTTTCATCATGGAAGTGATGTGCTTCGTCAATGAGTGAACTTAGGCACAAAACAACGAAGAAAGTTCACCTTTTCAAGAATGAATGAGCTCCTTTCTTGCTTATGGGCAGGGCTAATGCTTGAATGGATCCAATCCTCTCATGATCAATGTGTGCTCCATGTTTATACAAAATTTTCCCCAATAACTTACCTTCTGTGACTCCAAAATGCACTTTTTTGGATTTAGTGATATGACATGTTTCTTACACCTTTCAAGTACTGCTCCAAGTGATAGATATGATCTCCCTCTTATTTGAAAATATTGTAAGATCATCAAGATATATGACAATAAAATGCTTTAGATATTTGAAGGCCAAATCCATCACCCTTTCAAATGTAGCTTTTGCATTGATTAGGCCAAAAGGCATTTTACTGTAGGCAGGCAAAAGTGCCCCAAGGTGTTGTAAAGGTTGTCTTGGTGTGGTCCTCCTCTACCACTTTGATTTGATTATATCCTGAGAATCCATCAAGTAATGAAATAATTTCAGATCCAATGAATGCTTGCAGGATATGGTCCATGATAGGAAGAGGATAATTGTCCTTTAGTGATGCTTGGTTTAGGTTGCAAAATCATACACATATCCTTATTTCATCATTCTTATTCTCGCACTGGCAATGTTAGCCACCCACATTGAATGGTGGATGGGAAATATGATCCTTACATTAAGCATCTTTGTTACCTCCTCCTTGATGGTATCAACAATCTTTGGGTTGTACAGCCTTTGTTTCTACCTGAAGGGCTTAACACCCTGCTTTAAAGGAATTGAGTGATGCATTTCCTTTGGCTTGGAAGGATTTGAGTTCATCATAAGAGTAGGCCAAGACATCTGAGTATTTCTTGAGTAATGCAACAAACCTTCTTTTTCTTCAGGTGAGAAACATTTTCCAATATTGACCATCCTTGGCTCCTTCGGGTACCAATTTTTTCTTTATCAAAATCAGTGGGCACCAAGAAGATTGATTTTCTTTCTCTTGAATGAATCTGTCATGTTTGTCAAAGAGGTCTTCTAAAGAGACTAGGCCTTTGGGAATTTTGTTCCCTTTCAATTTTATTACTCCCTCATCATCAATCCCTTCAATTCCTTATTTCTCTTCTTTGGGGACTGCTTCTCGGTGTGGATTTTCACCTCCTTCGAAGAAGAGATTATTGAAATTATCCCTTTGCTCTAAAAAGGCTAGAATTTGGTTATCATCATTGAAGACTTGCCAATGATTTGCATTGTCTGGTACACTAGGCCTGAATACCATTTCAATGGTCACTTTGTCTTTACCAAAAGAAGGATGAGGTGTCACTAGGGAAGATGACACTACAAGAGAATCAGCCTTTTCATTATGTTCCCTTGGAATAGCTTCAATGGAAAATGCATCAAAATATTCAATGCAGTCCCACACTCTGTTTTTGTAATGCCAAAGTCTTGGATTCTTCACCTAATATTGTTGGTGGACCTGCTTTACTACAACCTCTACATCACCTCAGCATCTCAGTTTCTTGATTCCCATGTCCTCTACTGCACTCATGCCTAAGAGTAGTGCTTCATACTCTGCAATGTTATTTGTATTATCAAATTGTAGTTTATAGGCAAATGGGTAAAACTCATTGGAAGGAGAGTACAATACTACACCAGCTCCCGAGCCTGCACTAGAATGACTACCATCAAATTCCATTTTCCAAATTCAATCTTCCTCTTCCTCCATGAAAATTGGTAAGTTATCCTCTTTTTCTGATGTGAGGAATTAGTTTCCTAGCCCACAATCTTGAAAGAGAATGTTTGCTTTTGGACCATCAATTTCATACTATGAACTTCATCTTTCTTATCGGCAGAATTATTCATTTCACCTTTTACTAGGATAGTTACATATGACCAATCCATTTTTATTTCTCCACCCAGGTCTCGCAAAAACTCCTACTCAATAGCATACCAAAGGATGTTGGGATGTCTGCTACCAAGTATGGTTAGGAGCACCTTCTTGTCTGGAAAATCAGCTAGTGCTACCTGTGCATCTTTGATTCTTCCTACCAATGGCACTTGTTTGGATTCCATTGAGTAGTAGGTTCCATTTACCTGGGTCAAGGTGAGGCCTAGAGCATTTGTAACTTTGGCTGGCATCACATTGTCTGAGGCTCCAGAATCTATGATACAATTATTTAGTTGGAAGCCTTTAATGAGGAGTGACAGGTAGAAAGGTTCAACCCTATTGGTTTTGGAGGAACTGAGGGCTAGCATGTTTTGGGAAGGTGGTTTGGATGGTGTGGGTAGTAAGCCTTTAGAATTAGGACTCAAGGATACAGGGTTACCACCATGAACTGCATTAATGAACCTGTCAAATTGGGCAAGGTGTGTTTGTAGGTATTCTATTTCTGAGAGCTAGACTTTGGTTTTTCTTGCATGTTCCACAAAGTCAAATGGGGTTATGGTGAGTGAGGAAGAGGTTCTAGAAATGGAGGAAGATTTACATGATTGAGGTTTTTCTACTTTCAGGTGTTGAATTCTCCTTTTTGGGTGTAGAAATTGGCTTGGAAGGGGGTGAGGGTGTAGCTTTTGATTGAACCTTATATTTTTTTGCAAGAACAACATTTAAAGGAGAATTTTTCTTAGCAACTTTTGAGTTGGGAGAAGAATTAGATGACTTACTTGGCATAGTAGCATGATCCCTGACAACCAGTGAGTCTGGTTTTTCTTTGGCCAACTCCATAGAAGGTGGTAATGGTGATCCTCTACTGATGATTTTATTTTGTGTGACCTTTGGAGGAGAATATTCTTTATTCTTCTTATCCTTTACTATAACCGTTGAGGATGAAGCACCTTTCCTGGATTTTGCACAAGTGAAAATAGCACATGAGAAACTTGGAGATTCTTCATCATCCTCATCTTCATCATCAACGTACTCAATTAGGCCATTGTGCATATCAACTTCCTTAACCTCAAGATAGTTTTCATAGTCTTCCATATTTTCTTCTTCATTTTCATCAATTTCTACTTCCTCCTCCAGCTCTTTAGTGTCACAGATGGCATTGACTAGTGGTGCTTTAAGAGAAAGATGACAAGGAGGTGGAGCAATCCTTGGCCTATCTAGAGGGTTTGGTTTCTTTGAAGCATTCTGCATTGTGATCTGAGATAGCTTCTTCTTCAAGGAAACCAAGTCATTTGCCATTTTTTGGAACATCGATCTGTGGTGACAGAGTTTGAATTCTGACCCTTTTGCTTTCCATTAGGGCCTTTCACCTTTCGAGAAGGATTAGATCATCATCGGTTTCTATTACATAGTCTTGGGCTTCCCTCAATGTTCTTGGTTGGGCTCTTCTGAGGAAGAAACCTACTTCTGATGGAAAAGCACTGATGAAAAACCTCTTCAAATTATTTTCAAGAGGCACCACATCTTCAGGGATCCTTCTTATCACTCTATCATATCTTTCTTCAAGTCCCTCATTGACTCGAGGTTTCTTTCTTAATTTGTACCAATTAAACCAAAAGATCCTAATAATATTATGTGCTCTTAAACATGTGTTCAAATGCACTTCTTATATCCCCACAACATGTGACAGACTGGGGTAGCATGTAGAAGCATTCGGCAGCTTTCTCTTGAAGTGACTCCACAAAGAGTTAGACTAGACACATCTTCATCCTCAATGCCCAACACACCACAAGCAGTGATAAATTCTGCTACATGCTCTTCAGGGAGTTCGAACCATCCCCTCTTAATTTTGGGAATTTTTTTCTCGAGCTTCTCGGTAGCTCATGGAGTGGTAGAGCAAGAGCCAATAGACCGGTGTTTCCTCCCCATGGTACATTAGGCCTACATGCCTCACGATCACATTCATGCTCATGATCATGATCACGATCCCCCATTCTATTTCTATTTCTAGCTTCCAACCTTGCTAAGGCTACGGCTTCGCTACTCTTTCATCTGCCTCGGCTTGAAGTCTCTCGATTTCTTCGAGTTGAGCTCTTATTTCTTCTTTATCTCTCACCTCTCTTTCTCTAGCTTCTTCTTTGGTCTCCACGTCAGTGAAGTCTACAAGGTTCTCATTGATGTATGGAAATTCACCGTCCAAAGGATTGGCAACACTCAAGTTCCCAACGTGACCGGTTTCTTGAAAAGGAAGCCTCTGGATTCTGAGTAGCTCTTGTCTCCTTTGAAGTTCCTCAAAAATGGGATTAGTTTGTCCTCCTTGTCTCTGTTGTTGGGTGTATCTTCTATCTGCCAGCTTGAAAATCTATGCTCTTCTTTGTGGTGCTGGAATTTTTCTTTGCCTCTCCAATTCAGCAATGCGTTCTTCTTCAAGGTCCAAAATTCTCGTGGTAATGAAGTAGTGATTGGCACTTTGTCTATTATGCCAGATAGCTTCCCTCAAATCTAAAGCAACATCTTCTTGGATGTGGAAGAGAAATTTGGTTCTTTCAACATGAGGGTTTCCCAAAATAGCCATGATTTTAATCCATTTGGCTCATATAGCCATTCAAATTCCAAAAAATTCTCTTTTTGAATTTTGAATTTTCTAACTTTGTGGTCACATTCAGGTGCATCTGCACTAAATTTGCCCCACAATGGGTGCCAAAAATTGTTGGTGAGGAAATTTGTTAGGTGGACAGATTTGTGAATTCCTTTCCAATGTTATGGGAATCTAAGTCCCTCTACTTAACCACTACAGTTTCTATGTATACATGCGTGAGAAAGCATGGATTTCTGTGGTGGCCTTTCAGCCGGGGATCCAACATGGGAACTCCACTGACCCGATGGAAAATTCTCATAGTTATCTACAAGGGGGAATTTGCTATGAAGGTGGGAAAGGGAGTGAGAAAAGAGGTAGGAGAACTAATGTTGTAGGTAGAAAATCATATTCCTACACGCACTAGTTAGAAACTTCAACACATGCATTCGTGAGAAGAAACAACTCTACAAATAACAAGACCAAATAGAATTCATCGATCACAAAGTATCAAGAAACCCCTTAGTCAAAGAAAGCAAGAAACTCCTTCTATTGATTGTTTAAACACAAGTTGTACATGGTGTCGGAATAGAAGAAATTTGAGAGTGGAGGGAAGTAGAAGAAAAATGGCTATTTCCTTTGCTTTCTCTAGGTACAATGCACTCTCGAGTCTACAAGATCAATCGCCAACCCTTTACAATGGCGTGAAGAAGCCATTAAATATCTTGCAAGAAATGGTTACAAATTCTTCTTTATTAGCAAGAAATGGTTTACAATCTTTTCAATCATTCGTGTCCATTCAGATTCTTGATTTGTGAAGAAACACCAATGGCGAGAAAAACTAGACTTTTCATAATGCAATCGTTACACTCATTTTGTAACTTTTAATTTGAACCACTCATCTTGATTTTGAAACTTTAAACCAGAGTTGTCCACGTGGGAGAAATTTACTAGAGCGGCGTGGAGGATGCCTTTTGCATTTTGTGACTTTATAGAGATTTAGCATTTTTTACATTTTTGGTCCACCCTTCTGCTTTTGATATAAGTCTGACATGTGGCTTCACTTGATTGGCAAAGGAATCGTAACTCACTTTTTGAATTTTAGCCCTTTTTACAAAAAGGCTCAAAAACATAAATTTCTCTACTGGTTTACCTCCCTACTTTAACCTTCAATGCGGGCTCAACATTTGACTTTTTCCTCATAGCATGATCGGGGTTGCGGGTCACTTTATGAATTTTATCCCTTTTTACAAAAAGGCTCAAAAACACAAATTACTCTGTCGGCCTACTTCCCCACTTTGACCTTTGATGCAGGCTTAATATTTGACTTTTTCCTTGGCATGGGTGGGGCTATGGGTCACTTTTTAACTTTAAGCCCCTTTAATGAAAACAAGGCTCAAATTCTCAAATCTCCCCGATGGCCCACTTCCCCACCTTGACTTTCTATTCAGGATTAATATTTGACTTTCTCCCTTTTGTTTGGTAGGGCCATATATCTGACCCTAGACACGTGGAGAGTTAGCACTCATTTGGAACCTACCTTTGGATTTTTCCTTTGAAGTTACATCAGGCTGACACGTGGAGAGCTCCACCGGTTCTTTTATACTTAGCCAATTTGGGCTTACTTCCCACTTGACTTATGTTGACCTCTAGACATGTGGAGAATTGGTGCTCATTTGAATATTGGCCCTTTGGTTTCATTATTGAAATTGTGCCATTGAGGCATGTGGAGGCTTCCACCGACCCGCTCATACTTAGTCAATTTAAGCAATCGGCTCTGTCCCCTTTTTTGGACCTGGGACACATGGAGGATTGGTGCAAGTTTGAGAACTACCCTAGCTTCAACCCTTGAAATTACGTCGATGAAGCACATGGTGTCATCCACTGAACCTTCCATACTTAGCCAATTTGGGCTTGTTTTGTCTTCATTTTGGACCTTAGACACGTGGAAAGCCTGCACTTATTTGTGGACTATCCCTTGGGCCCTACCCTTAGAGTTGCATCATTTGGACATGTGGAGGCTTCTGTTGTTGCTTGAAACATGGCCATGCCACATCTAATCAGATATATCCACGTCTTACTCTTTTGATATTGGGGAAAAAAATTAACAGGGAAGATATGCCCGTCATTCCCGATTGTAGGAAGAAACAAACAAAATAGGAAAAACTCCACCCGTACACCCGATTTTCAAATTTCTTTCATGAACCAAGGAATTGGAAACAATACAAGGTTCGATGATCCATGGCCATAGAAAGATTTACAATTTCATTCAAATGAGTACAACAATAAAATTTTCACGCATCCAAACAGAAAACTGAAAATTTATCCAAACGAGTAGAATGGAGAGTTTAAACAACTTCAAAGCATGAAGTTCTCTATCTTTTCAGACTTCCAACTTTACTTTAACACTTATGGAGGGTGTGAGCTCAAAAATTTTGAATTTACTTTTAAAATGAGGGGGCATTTGATGGCAACAACAATTTCATATAGCCTTGGACACAGAGTCAAGGTTTTATAACGACGCTAGCGGAAGAATTTATTAGTTAAATGATTGTATAATACAACAACCCATCATTTTTGGCACCATTTTTGGGGACACCATAAGCACAACACACTATTTTATTCACTTTACATGTTATGGGTGTTAATGAAGTTAATATATGCAACTAGTAGAATTCATATGCCTTGTTTACATAACCAACCTTGATGCACAAGCCACAGGACATTCAAGGGAGATTTATACCACATAATATCCAAAGAATATCTCCAAATAGAGTACAAGTAGGGAACACTGAAAGTGACACTGAATCTAATACAATGCCTAGAATCCCTTCTAAACATTCTACATCATCCTATTTAGAACCAAAATAACCTTCAGAAATGGGAGACAATGGGAATAATGAGAACCAACCCTTGGGTAGAACCTTTACCTATCCCATTTTCTTAGATGAAGATGAGGATGCACCTATGAAAAATATCTCACCATCCATCCTCCCTATCTTCCAAGGAATGTCTACAGAAGACCCAGTTAGTTCTTGTTTGAATTCAAAGTTCTTTTCCAAACATATGACTACAGAATAGACAATCAAAAACTCAAACTATTTCCTTCCACCCTCAAAGACTCTGTTATGAGGTGGTTCATGGGATTGTCCCCTAACTCCATTCATTCTTGGGAGAACATGGAGACATCTTTTTGGACAAATATCAAGACTACTTTGTAGGGGAAGAGATATGAAAGAAGAGTTCTTCCAAATAAAGCAAAAGGAAGATGAAAATCTAGAAGATTATCTAGATAGATTTCTCTTTCTCCATCGAGGAGTGGTTATGAGTTACATGTAGAAATCACTAAGATAGTTTTCCTTAAAGGACTTGATGAGGAAACCAAGGATTCCCTCCATCTTATGGGAGGAGGTGATGTGCACAAAATTAGCATGGAAGATATCACTGAGCTATGCAGAAGTTACTCTAGAACATGAGGAGGTATAAGGAAAAGAAAAACATCCAAGACTGCCCTAGGTACCTCAGAACTTCTAGAGGAAATGGCTAACATGAAAACAGACATCTTGTCGTAATTAACATCAACCATAGATGGGTTGAAATCCAAGACCAGTGTTGCAAAAGAACCTCTAGACATATACTTCCCTAAATGTAGGAAGAGACATCCTTTGAGAGAGTGTCCTTTGGATGTCACGACATGTGTTTGATCTGTGATGTCACTGATCACGATACTAACCATTGCACTTTCTTACCTCAGTTGAAATAAATATTGAATGTCGTGTCTCAAGAAAATGTAGAGGTAAACTTTGTTCAAAGGCCAAATAATCAGGTTGTGTATGCCCCTAGACCTACTCAGAACCCTTGGATGATGTCATGGCCTAGTCAGGCTCCTCAGCCTACTTGGGGACAACCTGAGTGGACACCACCAAACTGGATGGTTTACCCACATCCACCACCATGGATGACTCCCTATAATCAATAGGGTTAGACACCACCAGCCAATGCAAATCCATGGAAAAACCAACAATGGCACCTCAACAAAATTCTAATCAACAAAGGAGGTTCCAGAAACCACAACAAGATTTAATGGCCCCACCACAAAACTATCAAAAAAACAAGAAAGCAACACAAACTCAACTTCCACCAACCTGTAGCAAACCCTAAAAATCAACAGATAACTTCAATTAATGAAGTATGATAGAGTGATACAATGCATGTTAATACTATCAATAATATGTGACTAAGGTCTAGGAGAACAATGAATAATCCTCCTATTGTTATCATAGAAATACCTAAGGAAAATGAAGAAATTGAACATGTTCCACAAATGCAAGCCACTAGGAATGGTCAAGGAAAAGATAAGAATGCACATGTAGCTCCTTTTCTAGAACGATTACAGGAAACTTGAACTGCAGAAGAAACAACACTAGTTCAAGAGTTGAAAAAGATGAACATTGAGGTCCCACTTCTGAGAGAAATAAGGGACATTCCTAAATTAAACCAGACCATTAGAGACCAATGTATAAAGACACCAGGAAGAAAGAATAAATACCCAAAAATGGTCAAAGTGGAAGGGAATCTAGTTGATCTTGTTGTTGGATCCTAGGAGTTCGGTCATTACTATTTTTTTTAAATGGTCACTCAATATCTAAATTTTTGTGGATCTTGGTGTTTCCATCAATGTTATAACAACATATATGTTCAATTTGTTGTCTTTAACAAGATTGCAGCCAACCAATATCATTCTTCAATTGGTAGATCAATCTATTGTTGTACCAAATGGAGTGATTGAGGATGTAATGGTCACGGTTGAATCCTGGAGTATCCCATTGATTTTATGGTCTTATAGCCTAAATCTCGAAGTTGGGATATCCAAATCATCTTAGGAAGGCCTTGGTTGGCTACTGTTGTTGCATATATTGATTGTAGGTTAGGAAAAATGACCATTTTAAATGGGTGAAAATCAAAGAATATTTCATTGTATCCTCCTGCACCATATGTGGATGTTTGTGAACATGTATGGGTAGATTATTTAGATACTAATCATTTGATTTCTTCTTATCTAGCCACCATTGCAGTGAAAAATCACATGGAAGAAATTGTTGAGTCATACACAATGTCTAATGAAGAGGACATTGTGGCTATGGAAATTGGAACTGAGGCTACAGAACCATCTATTCTAAACACATCATATAATATTACCTTGGTAAGTGACATTTCCAATGAAAATTGTAAAGAAACCTATGCTTATCATGAGGAATGTGCAGTCACTGATTTCTATTGTCCTTTAACCAAGGTTATGTCTCTTGAAAATATGACTATTTTGCACATGCTTCAGCCTCATGTTTTTCCCTTGAATTCTTTAATTTTTGATGCAGAGCTCGCTATTTTGAAAGATACCAAGCAAGTGATTGTTGACATAGGAAAAGAGCTGACCATTGGTAATAACTTAGAGGCCAACCAAGAGACTAGGGTTGTAGAAATCTTGAGGAAGCATTCCCAAGATTTTTCTTGGGATTATACTTGATATGAAAGGGATCCATCCAAGAATTTGCACTCACCATATCTACACCGAGGATGTTAAACATGTGAGACAACCACAATGAAGAATTAATCTAGCACTTAGACATAGTCAAAAACGAGATAGAAAAATTGTTGAAGGTAGGATTCATCTATCCTATATCTGATAGTCAGTGGGTATCACCACTAGTTATAGTTCCCAAGAAAAATGGTAAATGGATAATCTATGTAGACTATAGGGAACTTAATAAATCCACCAAGAAATACTACTTTCCCCTGCCCTTTATTGATCAGGTTCTAGACAATCTTGTAGGTAAGAAATATTTCTCCTTCTTGGATGGGTTTAGTGGGTATAACCAAATTAGTATTGCACCTACTTGATCAAGATAAAACCACCTTCACTTATCCTGGGGTACATTTGCATATAGATTCCTACCATTTGGGCTTTGTAATGCACCTGCTACTTTTCGAGAGTAGTTTTGGCCATTTTTGCAGATCTTACAAATGACTGTGTTGAAGTTTACATGGATGAATTCACTTGTCCATGGTTCCACTTTTGATGAATCTCTGAACAATATTGAAAAAGTATTAACTAGATGTGAGCAACACCAAATTTCCTTGAGTCATGAAAAATGTCTGATTATGGTTGATCAAGGAATTGTCTTAGGTCATCATATTTCTACCAAAGGAATACAGGTCGACCCCAAAAAGATTGAAGTAATTACTCAACTACCTATGCCAAAAAATTAGACTGACATCAAGAGTTTCCTTGGACATGCAGGGTATTATAGGTAGTTCATCAAAGACTTTAGTAAAATTTTTGCACCTATGTTTTATTTGTTGACAAAATATTGTGTTTTTAATGGTCTCCTTAATGTCAATAGGCTTTCAAGATTATAAAAGAGAAGCTAACCATGGATCCAGTCTTGAAAGGACTCGACTGGGGGCAGCCTTTCCATATTCACACCTATGTGTCTAATATATCAATGGAATATATTCTTGGATTAAAATGATGAAGAAGATCATATGTATGCCATTTATTTTATTAGCAAGAATCTGACCCCTACAGAGAGAAACTACACCACTATGGAAAAAGAATTTTTAGTTGTTGTTTACTCTCTGAATAAATTCAAACATTATATTACTGGATACAAAATCTTTGTTTATACTGACCATTCAGCCATAAGGTATTTGATGAATAAACTAGTAGTGGGGGAAGATTATCATATGGTTACTCTTGTTGCAAGAATTTAACTTAACAATTATTGATAAGCTAGGAAATACTAACGTTGTTGTTGATTTCCTTTCAAGATTGAATGTTTCAGAGAAGTAGTCCAGGATCATTTTCCAAATGAAAACTTATTTTCAATATCAACTCAGCCTCCATGGTTTTGATCTTGTGAATTACCTAACTACAGGGAAGTTTCCAACTTACTTTACCAATAAGGAACAAAAGATATTAGTTAAAAATAGCTCAACATATAAATGGTGTAACAAAATTTTATTTAAATGTTTTCCTGATATGGTTCTTCGTAGGTGTGTTCATGAGGATGAAGTATATGACATACTGAGAGCTTGTCATGATGATCCTAGAGGAGGAAATTACTCGAAAAGAGGAAAATTCACAAGGTCCTTAGAGCTGGGTATTACTGGCCTTCTCTTCACAAGTCTATCAAGAAGTACGTGTGGTAGTGTGATGCATGTCAAAGAATGGGAAATCCTACATTATCCATGGAAATGCCTACATTATCCATGGAGATGCCTACATTATCCATGGAAATGCCTCTCAATCCTCAGTTGGTCTTAGGACCATTTGAGAAGTGGGGTATTGATTTCGTTAGACCTTTTGATCCCCCATCCTTTGGGAAAGAGTACATGTTGGTGTGCACTAATTATGTCACAAAGTGGGCTGAGGTTCAAGCATTGGCATCTGCCAATGAAGATGTTGTAGCTAAATTTTTATACAATAGGGTTATGTTGAGATTTGGCACCCCTAGAGCTATTGTATCTAATCAAGGACCTCAATTTGTGTCTAACATGATTGAGGCTTTCTGAGGATCTACCAAATCAAGCATCAAAATTCATCACCATATCACCCCCAATCCAATGGGCAGGTAGAAGTTACAAACAGAGAGTTGGAGAATATTTTAACCAAAGTTGTCAATGTAGATAGAAAAACTAGGTACCAAAACTCCCAAAAGTGGTTTGGGCCTACAATACAACCTAGAAGACCACTACTAGTTTCTCCCCATATGAACTAGTGTATGGGAAGAAGCCACTATTACCCATTGATTTTGAATTGCAAACTTGGAGGAAAATAATGGAAGTTGGCATCAATTTGGATGAAGCACAACGTGAGAGAGTAATGCAACTGAACGAGTTGGATGAAATGAGGATGGAGGCACATCAACAAACTAAGATTCTTCAACATCAAAGAAAATATTGGCATGATGCTCGTATCAAATATAGGAAGTTCAATGAGGGAGATTGGGTCTTACTTTTTGACTCAAAGTATCAACAGTTCAAAGGAAAGTTGAGGACAAGATGGTTGGGACCATACCAGATCAAACAAGTGTATCTCGTGATATTGTTTCCAATTGATGGAGACAAAAACTCTTCTTGTGAATGGACATAGATTAAGGATGTATCAGTGTCCTCTGGATAAATAAACCTTCAACAAAGATATGTTTTTATGTGAGGAAATGGATTTAGTGGAGGATCTTGGCTCTTCCCATCATGAGTAGTCATTTTTAAATTTGAATAAAGAAATATGATCATGCTTTCGATCTTATTTCCCTTAGATTGTAGTTGTTTTGTTTGTTTCATGCTTTCAATAAAGGTGGGCATGTCTATTGTTAGAATGTACACTACTCACATTTTCTCTATGAGTGTAGGATGTGGAAATCTATGGATATCGAGAAGTTGAGCTAGCAAGGGTAAGTGCATTTTACTTCACTACGGATATTAACTTTTGAAGCACTCCCCCATCACATTTACTTAGCATGATTAAATCAATACATAATTTTTAATGCATTTATTGGGAATATCATTCAAAATCTTGTGATGTGGAGTGGGGTGTAATGAATCATAATTAGCAATGATACCACATGTGTCAAATTTCTAAGAAAAGGACGGGATGTTTTATAAGAAGGAAAGGTGGCATTATTATTCAATATGATGGGGTGTGTGTCATACCATGCATTAAAACTTCCCATGCATACTTGGTCCTGTCAACTTTTCACGCCGCCAATTTTGCACCAACCTAAGGAAATTAAAATATTGTGGTATATTTCAAATTTTCACTCACCAAACACTTCATGCCATTTCTTTGTGAGTTCAAACACAACATCATTCTTCTACACAACTGTCTAAATTCATCTATACTATGGGGCAGAAGAAGAAATATGAACCAAACTCTCTAGACCCACTGCTTGAATGCTACAATTTCCTAGGTATTTTATGATGCTGGATGGCTAGAATTTATTAGGAAATTTGAGGGCTTCGATGAAAATTTAGTTGATGAGTTTCTGATAAATTTTGAAGCCACCTACTCGCGAATTGGGGGAAAAAGAGTAGAAATAAGTAGTCAAGTTATTTTTAACCTATCTAGTTTACCAGAATTTGGTCTCAAGGTTATGACAAATGCTCCTCTTAAAGACCTAATTCCCTATTTCATGAGGATGATGAAGCTCTTCTAGAAGTAATCCTCACTTCATATGGTACTCAGAAGGGGATTAAGTGGGAAATTTTTCCTAGTATTTGGAAGGAAGTTTCTAAATGGGTCAACAGTACTTTATCTATGATGGAAAACCATCTGTGCTTGGAGGGGATTCGTTGAAGATTTTAATTCATTTGAAGAAAGGCCACATAAACCTTACACTCAAGGTAAATTTACCTGAATATTTAGTTGATGCAGTCATTAAAGTGGGATAGAAATATAAAAATGGAGGTGGTAGGGATGCATTGAAACACCCAGGGCTTATTCAATTGATCTGTTCACATCAGGTTTTCTACAGACCCAAGAGAAGGATCGAACAAATAAGTGCAGGGGAGAGTTCCAAACAAAAGAAAATCAAGAAGGGACCATCTCCCATTATTTGACCTAAGCTTGATTTGGATCCTCGCCCTTCACAAGAGACTATGGAAGAACCTAGTAGTCAAGATAGTCCATCTTCTATGCCACAAAATTCTAAGGGTAAAATAACTTTACCAATTCCTTCTTCTATTTCGTTGAGGCCAAGAAGGTCTTGTACTTTACAGAGACCTGAAGTTTCCCAACCAGTAAGTTTTTCATGAAGATTCTACTCCCATTGTGGAGGAGAAGGAAGAGGTCTGGTACCTCAACTATCCCTGATGAACAATCTAAGGATGATATATTCACAACAACTATCCCTGCAACATAGAGTCTAGATATTTCTATAGCACCGAAACCAAGTCAAGAGCTCTGAAACTACCTTCAAAGACTAGATATACATACCCCAATGCCAGAATCTGTGCAATGGATATTAGTGGCTAGGAATCACATGGAGATGATGTACTAAGGTGTTATCTAGATGAAATTTCCTTCCTAAAGGAAAAGTTAAAAGGTATGCAAGAAACCAACTTATCTTTGCAAACTGCATTTACACAGAGAACTGTAGAAAAAGTGAGGGAAATTACTTGCTTTGAAGGTAGAGGTTAGCAGTCTCAAGAGACAAAGAGATATAGGCCTTAAAGTATGGGATGATTTAAATCATTATCTCTTCAGAATAAAGCATTAAAAAAGGAAAATAAAAAGTTAAAAGAGGAGATTGAGGCCAGTGCAAATGAGAAGAAGAAGTTAGAATCTATTTTATACTTTGTTTTTCTATTGGTATTTTATGATGTTGGTTGGGTAGAATTTATTAGGAAATTTGAGGTCTTAGATGAAAATTTAGTTGATGAGTTTCTAATGTTTTTCCCATTTTCCCATGGTTTTATAATTTATACTTTATACTTTCACATTTTTCTAATGAGTTTCTATTTTATACTTTCATATGGTTTTACGGAAGTTTCGGCTAACTCTTGAGGACTTGAGGAATCACCGGTCTCACCATTGTCCATGTGTCCATGAAAATTACTGGCATATGATGAAATATTCCTACACTCACTCCCTTCTAGAGAAAACACTCTAGTTTTATACTCAACACCCGGGAAAATGATCAAGGCTCATCATCAGTGATCATGCCGGTGGATTAAAGGAGTGGTTGGTTGTTTTGGAGTCTATCATGGAAGAGGTACAAGACATGGTTGGCTTTGTAGATGGTATCTTCTCATAATGTTTGTGTCTTTCTGGTGTCTTAGCTTGTGGAGTCATACCCACATCCGACACTCGCTTGACTAGAGGTCGGCCCCCAAATCAAATTACAGAAGTGGACTCACTTTTCCCGAATGGGAAAACACTCTGAGTGGAAAAGGAAGCTAGTGGAAATTCTGAATGGGCCAAGAATGATCATTGATGCATTACATGAAAAGGGGATTTCCAAGGGCTTGGTAAGGGCCATTCAATTTGCATTTGGTTACGAGGCTCATGACGATTTCATCAAGTGTTGAGACCAACTTTTAAAGGGTGTTACCTATATGCCTGATGGGATGGATACTTGAACTTACTACCACCATGCAAATGCACCCATAATATGTATTTATTTGTATTATTTTTTTCAAACAATATTATATAGTGAAGGTTTGGGGCCCCATAAATAGAATCCCCATTTTGTTACTTGTAATATTTTCCTCAAATTTTCCTTATGTATATGTATATCTATGATTCATTTGAACACCCTCTTACATTTTTTGTTTTCTTTTTCTATCAATAGGAACACCTTCAAAGCATATTTTCAATTATTTTTCATGTTTCAATATATCGCACTTAACTACACATCTACTCATTCATATAAGTTTTGCATCATCAAACCTTCATTTCTTATTGATTTCATGTGGATAGGTCGGTTCTTGTACAAATATTTTCATAAGTGAATCGGGCCCTAGAGTGTAACTTATTTAAAATGACCAATCAAAGACATTGTCTCGAGAACTGGGGAAAGGTTTCCCCTAAACCATCTCCGAGGATATCAATCCTCTAGGCTCTAGGGTAAAAACACATTTATTACACTTGCATTCTTACCAATCATATCTCGAGATCCCGGTTTCACATTACCCAATCATCTTATGAAAATTATCCACATACTTGATCCGTATTTTAAAAACAAATCTACTTTATAACCCAAAAATGGCCAAACATGGGGAAAACTTATTTGGGTACCAACAAGTGGTTTCAAGGCACTCCATATATGTTTCCTAGGTACTTGGATGATAAGTGGGAACTTATTGAATTTTCTAAACAACTTGTTGTTGTGTGTAAGTTGATTACAATGAAGTACAAAATAAACATAAAGCTCCCAATTACTATTGGGAGGTATACATGCTCCATTATTGTTAAATTCATGCTTCTATATGGAGAAATGAATAGGATGGTTATGGAAAATATCCAACCAATTCCCAACTATGGTATCATATGGATAATACATGTAGTCCTAGAGAGCCCACGTGAGCATGAGCCTCATTATGAGGACTTTTGGATGGATTGCAAGGATGAGGAGGAGGTCAGACTTAGATATTTCTCTAGGATGACCTTGGCACAAATAATTTATTACAAATTTATTATTCCACAAGGCCTTGTGGATGATGACCAAATAGTAAGAAGGTTTTATGTTAATACAAACTTGGTTTCACAACCTATTAAACTACTTAATTTAAACAAGGTAGAGTCCACACAACTACATGACATAATTTTTATGTTATGAAGATAACTTTGAATATTCTTATGCAAAAGGGAATTGATTTATCACTTCAAAACAATGTGGTGCTAAAGGAATATAGGGCTACGGAGATTCTCAAGGAGGATCTTCCTCTTTTGAAATAAGGTGCAGCTAGCATGGATCCTTTAAAAGGAAAGCTACCTCAAGTCTAGTCTAAGAGACCTATTTCTATGATGTTTGAGGAATGGAGTGAAGAAAAAATAAAGAAAGGTACTTCAGTGTCTCATTTAACACAAAAATTAAAATAAATGTTGATGAGTACTATGAAGGATGTACCCATCACCTAGGTAATTCCATTGTATTCTAAGCCCCCACATGCATCAAAACCTAGGACATGTACTTGCATATCCTCAAGGACCCTAAAAAAGGGGGAAATAATGAGGGGATCTCTCCCACAAATAAAATTAATACTTGGATCAATAATGTGATCCATGTATAAGAAAGGAGGTGAGGAAGAGCCTAGCCTTAGGAATTTTATAATAACTAATAAGGCTAGAGTTGAAACCCCTATAGTAGGAGTTACAAGTGCAACTATCATTGGAAATATTGCATCTCCTAAGGTACATGAGCAAGAGGTTTAAATACCCTAGGTGGTTGATACCACTCATTGCATAGAAACACAAGTAACTAATATTATATAATTAACTCAAGATAAACCAACTATGGAAGTTGATGTTATTGACATTGGAGAGCAAGAGGCAAACAAAATTCAGGAATTTTTTGATTTTTGTAAGGCCTTACAAAAAAATGATTTGACCTCCATTTACTTGGAAACTAACAGGTGAAAGTCCCATAAATGCAAGTTTATGGGAAGATTGAATATTCCAAGGTAACTCAAAAACCTACAATTGAGGTACCTATAGTTGAAGTGTCTTCAATAGATATAGGTTCAATGGAAGTACCCTTCACAGAGTCAATTTAATCTTAAAAGGAACATCCTCAAATTGAGACAAAAATTTCTAACCATGAAGGGAAAGTTACCATAGATGATCCTATTGATAAGGCATTAGAAGTGGTTGAGAGAGTATTGTAAACTCATGAATTTTTCAAGGAACAAGAAGAGAATAAGGCACGAGAAGAATTTCAAAAGTGAGCTCATGTAGTAGCTCCACTTAAGGATCTTAAAGCTAATGATGAAGAATTTGGACTAGTTGATACAAGTATCATACATCCCGAACCTAAGAAATTATAAAAAGAGATGGAGGTGTCACAATCGAGAGGTTCCTATTCTTGATGCTACTACCTCTACCTCAAAATATATTGTGGTTGTCCCTAACACCTCTCGAAAATACCCCAAATTTAAAAGGAAGTAAATACCCCAGCAATAGAGTGGTTGGGAACTACCCTCCCAAAAAGAGAAAATGTGAAAATCCAGTTGAATGTTGTCATCTTAGAAAGTTTTGTTTCATCTAGGAAGCTAAGAGCCCAAAAGAAAGCAAGGATATTGTCAAAGAAATTTGTGGGTCCCCAAGGGGAAAGGTCCATAGAAATTGCAACTCCCAAGGGAGATATACTAAAAAGTGATGCCACCCCTACATATTACTAAGTTACACATATAACTTTGGGGAATCCCACCACTGAGATATTGAAACATGAAGCTTTAGTAGCCATAGGAGGTATCTTCTAGAAAATTTATAAAGATAAAGAGACCAAGAAATAGTTAAAATAGAAAGTTGATATCTTATCAACCTATATAAAAGTGTCTACAACCCCTATTAAGGTCCAAGAAATCATTGTTGTTATAAATCCATAATCATTAGTGGCTAGATATTATTCAAAGAGCATAATAGGTGCTACCAAGAAATGGGAAGAAGAGTTGATAAGGAACATAAATAAATCCATCGAAGCACTATGGAGTGCTATAAACAAGTTTCTAATCAAATGGATGCTTCCAAAGAGAAAATTGAAAAATGTCATGATGAAATAGAGTATTAGGATGGGTTATTACCCAAACTTGAGGAAATAACTGATCTAGATGATCAATTGGTTGAGGATGAGGGCATTGTGCCCCCATATTGTAGAGGAAAACAACATATGTATGTAAATTCCATCAAACTAAGGACAAATACTTTGGGAGGATGCATCAACAAAGTTTAGAAATTATGTTGATGATTTATAAATTATGTTGATTATTTAGGTTCTAATCTTAAAAATATGATGTAAATGATGATTTAGAAATTATATTGATGATTTAGATTCTAAACTTGAAAATATGATGTCAATTCTGGATACACACACCTGGAAGGTATAGATTTAGAGAGTCTAATAGAAATTCTTCAACAACATGTTAGGGGGAATTGGACTCTTCTTCTTCAGGTTTTAATTATACTTCAATTCAAAAATTCATTCATTTAGAAGCAAGTATAAATAAATTGGCCAAGAGGGTAAAGAAAAGGAAGGCCATTTCTCTTGAATTTGATAATGTTTTTTCAGACCAAGAACTTGTCGTTATTTTCCATGTTGGTCCAGATGATGAACCCATCATCAACATGTTCAAAAGATTGGATGCTTACAAATAATTACTGGAAGAGTGGAAGAAGGGGGATATAATTAACTTGGATCCTACTTAGTATTTCACTCCATTTTATATTCTTTTATTATTTAATTCCACTCCATTCTTAGTGTTATTTCAAAAAAAGACAATATTCCCAATTATTGCATGAACAATAGATTCATGGGAAAATACACAAATAAATGATTACATAAAGGTGAAATTTTTCCTATAAATCCCACATGAAGGATGACATTACAGTACAAGACAAAAGTGGTTAATTGGAAAAATGAATATCATGTGCATTTCCATGTTTCTAATCATGAAGTGGAACCTCTCCATCTTGACACGTCAAAATGGAATATTTACAAGAGGAGCCTCTCCTTTTACTTTAGCAGGTTCAACATCCTTTTCCCCACATTTTCTCTTCTCATTTGGTTTTGGGGAATTTCGGTATATTCCCTTGGGGAAAATATTGTATAAGAATGGGGGAATGTCCTCATTCTAGGGGTTGGTGATTTTGTGGATATAATCAAGTTGTTAATTTGTCTACATCTAGGTTTTCATCTCTAAGTAGTGTTAAAGATATAATTCCTAAGGTTGTAATGCTAAGGTGGTTACATTATACAACTATTAGCATACATTGTGGGCATCCATTCTATGTCTCCTTGTTAAAACCAATATGAATAGAACAATTTATTTTGATTCGGTATGGTTTTATTGTGTATGTGAATATTTGATCAATGGAATATATCTCTCATTGCAATATTATGTTTGTTACATCCATGAATACACAGGATTAAATTATAGTTATTATATTTCTTTTGTCACTGTTTAAATATTATGTTGTAGTGTTTACATTGTAATATTTTGGTCCAGTTTGAAAACCGTTGTTGTACTATTACTTTAGAGTAATTTATGTCATCCTTTGAGTGTATATTAGGCATATTAAGTGGAGGAAATGAATATTTTATTAGAATTATTACTCAAGTGTCTATGCTAATTCTTTTTAAGAGTGTGTGGTAACATTTGCATGAATTGAGGTATCAATGAATGTAAATGCCCCTTTGAAGGTTATGTTATCTTGATTGTATTTTCTCTACATTCTAAAATTTAGTAGGATGTCATGGAACTTATTGGCATGTTGTTATTATGAATCAACCATCATCCACCCCCTTTTTTTCCTAACTAAAATATCATATCATCCTACCCCTAGAAACACATTAAAGTATGTATATCATGCATGTGTTTGTTTTAAAATTGCATTACCCTTGTCCATTATGAATGAATTTTCCTTGATTCGAGAAGATTAACATTCCAAACATCATTAAGATCCATTTCATTTATTTTTTACGTAGAGATAATTTTTTTGAATCATTTTTATCTTTCTTCAGTAATTTGTATCTAATGCACTAAGCATGTGTGGTATTTTTGTGACAACTATTGCGAGTAGATATTACATCCATGGCTATGCTTAGCTTAGATTTACTCACCAAAAATTTGAAGGAGATTGAATTACAATATCCCTCCCTCATTCAAGTTACCCTTGGGTTCTCTCACCCTGGTCCAGGAAGAGCCAAAAGTAGTAGGATTTAACCATCCCCTTTGTGAGGTGCCTCCTAGTCATTTCCAAGACCTAGTTATAAGAGAATGTTAGACATATCCCTGGATTCAAATGATATATCCTTCAAATCTATCATTATTAAAGACATTTTCTCTCAAAATTATTGTCAAGTCACTATGGCGTAATATTGGGAGCCAACATAGTGTTCACCTAGGGATCGTATAGGATTGGATGTGGTCCCGCTTATGGGCAAAATCTAGCCCAAGATCTGGTCTATGGAGCGTGTTGGGATGTTATAACCCTAGTGTGTAGATTCACTAATGCCTCGAGATTTTGGTGTAATGGTGCATTACACGAAATTACATTTTTATATATTATTATAAATCACATTTTGAATTGAAACAATGTCTTCTTTTATTATTAATAATAATATTTGGATACTTTACAAATTATTAGGTATAATTTCTCAATGATAATACAATGTAAATAATATTTTAGTATCTAATGTTTAATAGTTATAAATAAGAAAAATGCAATATAATTATTCGTAATTATACCATTTGTAATTATGATTGATTATACTTAATTTTTCATTAAAAATAAATAAATTATACAAAAATTTTGCATCATATTTGCTCCACCCTTCATTGTTATTGTTTTAGGCCTTAAGCCGATTTGACATGGTGCAAAGTAAACACGGTTTTGATAAGAACAAAATGGGTGCAAAAGTGGCCCAAACGCAATGTAACTAAGATTGTCTAGTCACGTCATGTTTGTGTCACTTTTTCACCACACAAATTTACATGTATTCTTTCCATAAACTTGCAAGAAAATGCCCAAAAAGTTAAATTTCCAACACAAAATGATCTAAAATGTGGCACTATTTACACAATGTGTGTAAAAGTGACAATACTAAAAAAGTAGCACAACTTTATAGATGTTAATAAATATTGTGGAAGTCATGTAAATCTTACTCATGTTGTGTACAATCCTATATATAGCAACATAACACTAGTGAATTTCATGTAAGCTTACTCGATGTTGCGAAGCCTACATGAAGCTACAAAGTAATACAAGACTCATTAATGATTGTCCAAGCTACCAATTCATATTTTTTGGATTTTTTTTCATTGATGCCTAAGGTATGATATTTTTCGGTATTGTTTAAGCGAGACATTGATTTCAAAAGAGGTATGAGACATGAAGGTTGATTGGTAGTGTCATGTCAAGTTGAATGTCTTGATGATATTGCATGGTGTTTCATGGGCTCTTTACCAATATAGTGAATTTTCAGAGTGTGGTAGTGTCTTGCAAAGGTATGGATGATGTTATTGAGGTGTCATAAGGTGTGGAGAAGGTTTTTACATATTTTCAAGGATGACCAAGTGATGAGAAGGTTAGGTTTAGTAAAACAAACATGTTCAAGAGGCCTAGTTAACATGTATGGTGTGATATGATGGATCACAAGTATTTATCAGCTATGTGAGCTTGGTGAGAGCATGGGGATCATTATTATGAGGCGTTAAGACACTCATGGGTGAATAATAGTGTTGTTTCGGTGTTAGACTTAGTTTTTAGGTATATTCCTAAACCTACTTCTTGAGAAAGTATACCCGATGAGGTGGAGTCAAAAAAATTTAGTGTATTTGAGAAAATGTGAGAATTGGAGAATATGTATGAGGTTGATACATAGGTGTGGCCTAGATTTCAGGTGTTATTTTTCAAGATTAAGCAAGATATGTCATTTTTACTCCTACTGAATTTCTAGAAGTGAGATTTTGAGCTCGTGTTGGACCCTTTGATGATGTTTGGCACGTGCATACTCTATATGGTGGTCCAATATATTCATGGTAGTTGGATAAGGGTCATATATTGAGTTTTTTGGCATTATTTTTTGTTTGAGGATCATATTTTTATGAACAATTGTTAAGAAGGAAAACTAGTTTTAAACCCTCTTAAAACATTAGGTCTATAGGATCAGTAAGAACTTGATGGTAAATTTCCATAATTGATTTTTATATAAGTATGATGATTTTATTTTGTATATAATTCCTCCAACATTCTTCGAGTATAAGTTAGGTGTTGTGGTTGTGTGTGGATCCCACTCAAAAATGTAAGTTTATGAAGATTTTTAGTTTACTCCAAAGTTTTCCATAGTACCTATTAACTAATTTGGTTTAGATGAATTATGGGAATAGCTATAAATTTCTAAGGTTATTTGATATCATTTTTTTCCTTTACGAGGTTTATACAAGCTTATTTTTGCAAGACTGGTTTTGGGGCAGTTTTGGGAAGTTTCAAGTGACCTAGTTACTGAAGTATTTTGGTGGCTCTTGATCGATTTGTGGCATGGTTTGGATTTAGTGATGAGCCTAAGGTCATGATAATTTCATTGATATATACCACTTATAGATTTTAGGATATTTGATGGTGTTTTGGGCTTCATCTTTGAGGATTGTTCTTGTAGGTCTTAGACCTAGTGAGGTTAGTCACTCTTTTTAGTGGTTTCATTACATTAAATGATGGTTCTAAGTTTTTTTAATATTGGCAAATAGTTTTTTGAAAGGGACTATACCCTTGAATACAAAATAAGGCCTATAAGCCGGAATAAGAGAGAGGAGCAGAGTAGGTGAAGCACGCGATTCAAGAGTTACAATAAATTCCACGTAGCCGAAACAACTTGACTACAGAGAAGACTTAACAGCAAAACAACGGCAAAAAAACAGCAAGACGACAGCCAAGAAACAGTAATATTAACAAAAATGATGGTTCTAAGTTGTTCAAGATTGCCGAGGAATTATGAGGACTTATAAAATATTTATAAGTGGTTTTGAAAAAATTTGTAGGTGTTAGTTTCTCAAGATCACTCACTTGCAAGTTGGCGATTTAGTATTTGAATCCTTTTTGTGTCCTAATGATTGTTTTTAGTTGATTTATGTCATTTCTAACCTATATGGTCCATTTTAGGATGTATTTAGGATGTTTTTATGATTTTTAATTTAGTTTTCCTTATGAATTCCAACCTATATGTTTTAGGTTCTTAAGTTGTGTATAAAAGCAAAGTTGTAAATCTCATTTGAGCTAGTGGTGTGAGGGATGAAAAGTGTGGCCTAAAGGGAAGAATAAGAAGAATAAGGATGTATTTTTACCATCATAAGAGGGAAAATATAATGTTATTATATTTTAAAATTTGATCAAATATGGGTGAGCTAGGTCGGATGATCTAATCAAATTGAGGAAGAAGACTATGAGTAAGGAAAGCTAGAGAATAGTTTTGATAGAGATAAAAGGAGAGTGAGATTCATTGTGTCATCATCAGTTATAGAAAAAAATAGAGGTGACAAACACATCATGTGTCTTTGGTTTGTGTTGAGTTACCTTGGGGTCTGTTTATCCTTTTATGGTTGGTGTTATACTAAAATCGGGGTTGGTGTTCTTTGTGGGCTTGGTGCCTCACTAAACCTAGGGGTTGGTGCTCCTAATTGATTTGGTGCTTGAATAAATTTGAAATATAGTGATAATAAATTTTTGTTTCAGTGTATTTTCTTCCCCTTGATGGTTTCCCACTTACATATGGTGTTCATGTGTTCTTGTGCTCTCACGATGTATGCTCATGTGTTTGTTTAATCATTACTTAATATATATGTTGATGAATATGTTGAATGGTTGATGGATGTTGGAAATGAATTCCTTTTCATGGTCAAAGGTTTAGACACAAAATTATGCACTTTACACATAATTTAGCCTAGTCTTATACTATTATTTATCGGGTTCTCAAGTGTATAAAGTACTAATTAATCTCACCTTTTGGCCATATCTATTTTATATTTTATTTCATAGTTCCCATGTATTTTCTAGCACTTATCCATCTATTTCACAACTACCCCGTCATTCTAGCCCAAAATCAGGGTGCCGCAGCCTATATAGGGGTGCCTCGGGCTGCCCCAGTCCCACTTTGGGCACACCGATCTATGCACATACTTTCCCACTTCTTTTTGGGGGATTTATAACCATTATTGTCTTTATCTTTTTCTCATTCGACCTTGTCGGGATTAATTACGAAATTAATCTTAAGAGCCCTATAAATATAAACTTATAAGACCATAATGAGGGTCTTAGGTCATAGCATTACACACTACTATCACTCCATCTAGATTTGCATCCATTACATCACTTGCATCCACATAGTTCCATGCATCAAGGCTAGGAGATCTACATCACACACACTACATAGGGGAGGGATTCTATTCTATTCCATGCACACATGATATTTACATTTTCTATAGTTACTATTACTCACTACTTCACAAAGTGTGACCGTGCACGAGAGCACTGGTGTACGACATGCACGCACGCACGCACGCGCACGCACACACACACACACACACACTAGAACTACATCGCGCGCGTGCACACACACACACACACACACACACACACACACACACACACACACAAAAACTACATCCGGGTCTAAAATGTAGTGTAATGCTCAATGATAAGACCACAATTTTGGTGGCTAAGGTTAGTCCGACCCATTCATTTGCATATTTTATTTTTCTAGGGTTTGATACTTCTCTTTGCATTGTAGGTCACTTTCCACTCACCCGGCGGATCTAGCACAATAGAGAGGAATTACTTGAAGACACCTTGCAACCATATCAAACTTAGGTTTTGAACATTTATAGTGTTTAGAGCACCCAAATTGTAGACCAGGGTGCCTCGAGGTGCCTCGGTACACTCCAAGGCACCCCAGTCATCTCTTATCCTCAAGATTTTTCCTTTGCAGGGTCCCTGAGTGTTCATCTGCACTTCCTGATTTCATTTCCATATCTGCGATAGTCACTACCAATCAGCTAAGCTATTTCTCTTCCTTCTCTTGCACATTTAGGGTTTTATTTCACTTAGAGTAATTAATTACATTTGTTCTTTACTGTTTTAGTCTTTTATTACAACGTTTTAGTCCTCCTAATTAGATTAACTAGGGTTATTATTTCCCTGTACATAGTTCTATTTTAGTTAATCATTTTGGTGAACCCGACGTCTCCTTCTAACACCTTCTAGGGATTTTCATTCTACCACCATATCATCTCCTTATCCATTCATGGTACAATCTTCGTATCCTACCTATTAAGCTATTAAGATCACTAATGTCATTATTATTGCCATTGACTTCATGCATGTGCGTACTCAATACCCTCCTCACTTTTTCACTCCTACATCCGACCCTTCCATCAATTTCGTTGTTACCCGCCACACTTGAATTACACCACCACTTTCTCCACCCATTTTTCTCGCATCCACCCATCATGCCTTTTACTCCATTAGTCACTTTCAAAGGTTATGATATTATTGACCAGCTCAAGAATACACCCACTAAAATATCACTTTACGACTTATTGCATAATGCACTAGATTTTTGGACCACACTAGAGGCTACCCTTTGCGTTGTTCACATCGAATGTGACCACTCTACTAAAGCTTTCACCTATCTCATTCAGTCTCTTTTTAGTTTTCCTTGTTTTATCTCTTTTACGAATGACAACATATCACTCGTTGCCAAACATAATTCTTGTGCCCCATTACTCATTACCACTATCGCTATCACTACTTGTATCAAGCATGTCCTCATTAACAGTGAGTCCTCTATTAACCTTTATCCACATTCTCTCTTACAATAATTAGGTATTGATGATAGCCTCATCTCTCATAACTCCACCCTCATCCGTGGTTACGATTCATCCACTCGCACATGTCTCGGCACTATATCTCTCCATATTCGCGTTGGACCTAAAAATTATTAGGGAATTCTACATAATCAATGCTTCTTTTCAATTTAATCTCCTCTTAGGCAGACCTTGGATCCACTCCATGCAATTTGTGCCCTCCACCGTACATCAATGTGTCAAATTCCTCCATGATGGTTATGAACATACTATCACCGCTGACCCAGAGCCATTCAAATATTGTTGCATTGATCCTGCCACTTCCATGTATATCCCACCACCTTATACCATTTTATATGCTAACCTAGATAAATATGATGTTGGTCAATCTAGTACACCCACCTCCAATACCCCTGACATCACTTCTCCTCCCATTACTACTCACACTTCGACTATCCTTTCGCCCACTATATTTGTCCTTGTCATCAGTACTCCCCACGCACCATATTCTACTTCTACTCCCACGCCACCTAATGTCCTTGATAGTGCTACCCAAATTGATGACACACATAATGACGTTTCCACCAAATCTGATGATGAAGTTGATGTTATAGACATCACTGACGAGTCACTACAACAACTGGATTTCACCCCTCTCGGTGTGGCAAATTCTTATTTTGATGAAACATTTATCTCTCGATGGCCCCAAAGGAATAGCGTTTCAAAAATCTCCATCCACTAATGTTATGGTACTATATAAAGGATTTGTTAATAGTTTTATGTTGTTTCCTCTTCTTCTCCACCCGAGGTAGTTTTGCAACCCCTTTCACTTGCACCTTATATATCAATCAGACATTTTGGGAACATGTTCCTCTCAACCTCGCTAGCTCGATACTATCAATACACGTTATTTCTTACCCGGGTTTGGCATGAAACTTAATGAAATATTTTCACCACTCCATTCACCCCACCTTTATCACGGTTATTTCCATCTTACTGCATCTTATGGCTTACGGGTTTTTCACCTAACAATATTTGTTGCACATACGCCCATGGATTTTCATTTACACTTGGATGATCTTGGCTTTGACTATATTGGCGGCATGCTAGACCCAATTCATTATTTTCTTTCATTCCCCATGCCTTTTGGCACTATTTCCATTACTAATGATTCTTCTCCTCCAAATGTACATAACATTTCACGTTTTTTGTGCTCATGGCTGCCCACCGATTGCTTTTACAAATGAATAATATGGGATGAATGCTTATCTCCTTCATCATAATGCCTCTTTATATGATCTTCCACTTTCTATCACCTACCAAGTTTCCAACTCAGCTCCTTTTGATTTCGATCAAGACAATGATGATTTTCATGACGATGTTTCCTAGTCACCTTTATCACACTATCACTAGGGGGCATCATCACTACCTATTCTCCCTTTCCCCATATTAGCATAACTACATATCCCCTCTTTTCCTTTTCTTTGTTCATTCCTCTCTATATAGGCATGCTTCTTACACATCATAGCACCCTCATTACCCAATGATGCACTCTTGTGCTTTGGTTCACACTAATTGAGGGATTACCATTATACTAAACCTAACACACTACATGCTAGGTTATACACATTTCCATACATACCCTACATCCTACATTATCCTACACATACCTCATTTATTAGTCATTTATACACCATCTATATCATGCACGCTACACTATTTTTCACATCATCTACATCTATTTTTGCATCTCTTCCTTACATTCTACATTTACGCTAGGTCACATTATATATGGGTCTAGCTTTACCTATCATCACTACATATTCTATCTACACCTATATCTGCATCTTACATTACATAGCACATCTATCCATCATATACATTCCAAATACTACACTAGATTCCATTGTATATGGGTCTAGTTCCATCTATCATCCTTTCATATTCTATTTTTATATACGTTCCATACATTACACACTCTACATAGCTTACATTTCATTGTTTACACCGTGCCTTTACACCTCGTAATTACCCTATGATTGTATGTTTTTAGGATGATTTGCAGCTAAAACAAGTGTTTTGCAAGTTGACAAAAATTAGATAATGTGAGAGCAAGGGTTTGATGAATTTTGAGTGATTATGGAGATTTTTGTGAAGATTAGTCACCTAGGGTTTGAGTGAAGAAGTGTGATCTAAATATTTGATCTCCATCAGTTGTGGCAATAACAAATCAAAGATATACACATCGAAGGTGATTAAGTGTGTGTTTAATCATCTTGGGGGTTGTGGATTTGGTGCTTCACAAAATTAGGGGTTGGTTCTCCTTGTAGGGTTGGTGCTCTACTAAACAATGGGTTGGTACCTCACTAAATTTGAAACATATCTATATAATATTGTGTTTCAATGGATTTTATTCCCCTTAAGGGTTTCCCACTTAAATATTGTGTTCTTGTAGTGTTCTTATGTTTACATGATTTCATGCATTATTGATATTTTATGGTTTGCACACATTAAAAGTTGAATAAGTGGTTATTGTGGTTGTTTGAATATGGTAATATGAAGTTTAAGATCTAAATTTAATCTAAAAAAATTATAAGGATTGATTCACCCCCTCTCAGTCCATTGTGCTTCTAACAATTGGTATCAGAGTATGTCCTTTTGCAAAAGTTTGATAGCTTGAAAGGAGATCCTTGAAGCATAAAATGGCAGGAAGCATTGTGGTTAGAAAGCCACTAATGTTGGATGGGGTGAAATATACTTTTGGAGGTTGAGAATGAAGACCTATATCATGGCTCTAGGGTATGATGTTTGGAATAAAATTGTAAGAGGTTATAATGCTCCTACTTCCTCTACACTTACTGATGAGGAAAACAAGGACTACACCAAAAAATCAAAGGCCTTCAATGTTATCTTAGGTGGTCTTGGAGAATCTAAAATGGGAAAGGTGATGCATTGCAAGAATGCAAAGGAGGCATGGGAAAAACTCCAAGTACTCTATGAAGGAGACTCAAAGGTAAGAATTTCTAAGCTTCAAAATTTTAGAAATCAGTTTGAATCTCTTAAGATGAATGATGATGAGAACATTTCATCATATTTCCTTAGAGTTGATAAGATAGTTAACAGTATGAAAGGGTTAGGAGAAGATCTAAAAGAGAAAGTTATTGTTCAAAAGGTGCTAATATCTTTGACTCCCAAGTTTGATTCTAAATTTTCAGCTATAGAAGAAGCTAAGGATCTTACTAAGTTGAACATGGATGAGTTACATGGTAATTTTACTACTTATGAGATGAGAATAGGTGATCAAAAATCAGCCATGAAGGAAATTTATTTCAAATCTGAAATGAAGTCAAATTACAAGGAGGTAATGAAGGTTATCACCACTCTATAAATTGAAGATGAAGAGTTATTTACTTTGTTGACTACAAGAATGAAGCAAGGTTCTAGTAAGTATAAAGGTAAACTTCCATCTAAATGATTTACTTTTGGAGGAGTAGGTCATTTTAATGTTAAGTGTCCTCATAGCCATTAGAAATAAAATGATGATGACGAAGGACAAGAAGAAGAATCCAAGAAGAAGAACTACAAGTTTGGAAAAGGTAAGATAGTTTTTAAGAATCCTAAATACAAAAGAGAGAAAAGAAGTTTTTATTCAAATCATGATGATGATGTTTTAGATGCTAGTAGTGGTGTATCAGATTATGAATCTAAAAATGAGTATGAAATCTTAGGTAATGAATCTCTATTCATGACTAAAAAAATCTAGGAGATCTTTAGGTGAGGGTTCCTCTCTTTTAGCTGATTTCATTTCTGGTTATGGTAACTAAACTGATAATAAATTTGAAGAAAACATAGATGATCTTGAAAATATAAAAAGGGAACTTGAGCAAGCTGAAAAAGAAAATAAAAAAATGACCTTACATATTAAGGAATATGAAAATTAGTTTCATAAGATGGATGAGCAATATGTGATTGATTCCACTAAGCTAATTGAGGAAAACCAAGTGTTGGAAGACAAGGTAAATTTTCTTGTCTCTAATCTGTAGGATAAAGATAATATGTGCACCAAGTATGAGAAATAAAAAAAGAATTTTTAAGGGCTCAGCTGCTAGAAATTAGTAAGAAGACTATGTCCTTGCAAAATTTTGAAAATAGTACTAAAGATCTAGATGACCTACTTAGAAAACAAAGGGCTACAGATGATAGGACTGGTTTGGGCTTCAAACAAGAGTCTAAGGATAAAGAAGTTCAACTAAAATCTGGTATGACAAGCAAGGAATTAGATAAAATCATTGTGGAAGAGGAAAGGAAGGTGAATCCTATCAAGAAAAATGAAAGACCAAGGTTCATTAGAAAGCCCCAAGCTTCAAGGTATGAAATAACTTTCAATGGTCATTGTTTTACTTGTAATACTTTTGGTCATAGATATAAAGAATGTAGAAGATATCCTAGAGATGATCACCCTTGGAAAGTGATCTGGAGGATTTTTAGTTGTTGGAGTTTTCCTAAACCATGACCACACTATAGAGTGTTCCAATACCTTTCCAATGGTATGCATGATTTCAGAAATGGAGTCCATATGTATATTTTATCACCATCAAAAATAAGGTCCTAAACGAGTTCAACACGGGTCAACAATTGGACCAACAGTGAGGTGACACATGGCACTAGGAAAGAAGGAAAAAGGTTGTTCGATATGGTTTCTATCCTTCGTCTTCGACTCGTGTTTTGGCTTGGTGAAATACGAGGCTCACTTTTTGTAATGGAAGCGATCTCGACCACCGTGAGAGCTATATTGTGTTCACCGACGTGGTGGGCCCTCAAGCCACCACGTGGCTTGCCACCACGAGATCAATTTTGCATTACAGGTCATTGAGCTTGAAATTTCTATTGCATCTCTAAGATCTATTATTTTTAGCTCAGTGGGGTGATCAACTCCCCACTAAGTTGATCTTTGTTATCTTCACATTGCTCATACGAATCGATTTTATACCACAATGTTCGGGATTTATATTATCCAATTCAACATTGTTTGGGCTTATGTCTATATTGGTTAGGATTTATTTTATCCCATTAAGCTCGATAGATATACCTTCATAGCTCGGCACCCTTACTACTTGGGTGCAGTGATCAAACAACTCCAAACGAATTAGCCTTTATATAGGCAATCAAACCACAATCTCGGTGGTATTCAACCAAATAACCAACCAATCCACACATCTCAACATCTACATAGCTCGATGTATGAACAACTCACCACGTATATGTGGCCAAACCAAAGTGAGAATGGCATGGCCGAAACCATGTAATATTATGTTTGGTGGTTTATATTTAAACCATGACCCCTCTGTTCACGTCGAGAATGTGGGACTAACCCCACGGTATATGCAAAGTGGCTCAACGCAAAAAACATTGAGGTGGGATTCGAATCCCCAACCTCTTAGTCCTAAGACTAATCCACCAACCATCTCACCCAAAGGGCTTGACAGGTATATAATGATCTCACTTGTATTTAAATATCTTTGAGATAGGTTATGTGGAGACCCAAATAGAGCAGCAGACTTCGAGCTCGATTTGATGCACTTCTAGTCCGAATTAGGACTTGGTGTAAAAATGAAAGTTGCTCAAAATTTCCTCTAAATTCTAGAAATGTAAACCATTTTCATGGAGGTGTTGTACATAATCCTCAATTTATAGTTGAATTCACATTTCAGTGTGTTGTGATTGATAATTAGACCGAGGTGCATGTATTAAAAGGAATTAATCAATTTTGGGGTAATTGGACCAATAATTTGATGTTGAGTTCATAGTATCTAGAAATTTGAAAAGTAAAATAAAATTAAGTACCATTTTTAGATCAAGTTTAGTATCAGAGTTGGTTATAGCTCAATATTTTTCTTCTAGTTTTAATTTGATTAATAGTGATTGCTTCATTGTTGCAGGTTGATTTTAGTGGTTGAACAGGTATAGATGCACTATGTAGAGTTGTAGATGTGTCAGATGAGGCATCGGGTTGATAATTGATGGAAACTTCATCCAACAAACCATCCATGAATGGTAAGACAAGTTGGATTCAAGGTAAAAGAAGTTTTGAACCACAATTTTTAAATCAACCTCTATCCATTGTTGAATCACTTATGAGTTCGTTTAGTTTTGATATGGAGAATGTAGGCTCATGTGAGTTGGATAGACTTATTTTTGCAATGCAGTATTTGTTGAAAAGCTTGCAAATTTTTAGAGTAATTTGTGGATTTCCACAAAGGTATGTTGAAGGATGTATTCACAAGTGTTTTTAATTACTTTGAAATTGGAAATTGGGGTCACCTATAAGAGGATCTGGGAGACAGGTTTAAAATGCTCAAATTTAACTTTTAATTTTTAAGGATGACAATATACCACTTTCTATTTTTATCGTAGTTTATGCAGTTTCAGTGGGCATGTGGTGAATGATGTCTATTTTTGGAATGCATTTTTAAGTATTGTTGTTAAATTTCATTGTGCAAGTCTGTGACACTAGTTTGATTTTGTAGGTAATATACAAATCCATTGTGTCTTCATAGGGTAATTGCACATTCATGAATACCCTTAATTTTAGGGCATGTATTTGTAACTACCCCATGTAGTTACAATTGAAGTGTACATTATTTACACTAACAAACTGGTGTGCAAGTATGCCTTCTAATCATTTACAGCATTGATTAGTTCACCGTTTTGGGTAAGAACAATTATAATTTGATCTATCCTTTTACAGATTCGGTATGTATGGATAGAATTTGCAAATTCACGTTGATTCAAATTTTGACTATAGCCATTTTTGGGTGTTGATGGTTTAATTATTTTCAATAGTGAATATTTATAGTTGTAATTAGCATAATCACAAGTGTCATTTGAACACTAGCTTTTGTTATAGATGGGTGTTATTATCTGACTTATTATTTGTGATGGCATTATAATGTTTTGGGTAGATTCACGTGGATTTAGTTTTGTGACTATAGCTATTTTGGCGTTGATGGTCTAACTATATTGGATAGTGAATATTTGCATTTTTACAGTTTCAGATAGACAATGGACACTAGCCTAATTAGGGGCAGTTTAGATGTCTTGTATTGATCTATGTTATGGAATTGTAACTTAAGTAATTGGTTGTATCACAAAGTGATAGTTGAACACTAGCTTAATTGGGTGTTATTATCTGGTCAATTGTTTGTGATGGCATTACGGGGATTTGAGAGTTCACAATTATGTGCAGTTGTGATGTTACGATGTATCGATTAGACACTAGCTTTCTATTGCAAAATGGGTGTTATTATCTGATTGGTTTTTGTGGGTAGGTAATCAAATATTTGCATTTGATTAACCTATAATGATTTTTTGGGTTCATGTATGTGTTTTTGCAATTGCAGGAAGACTTAACATGTTGATGGGTTGATACACAACTTTTTGTGGATAAAAAGCATTCCTGGTTAGGAGTGATCCAGAGGATTTTTTAGGTGTTAGAGTTTTCCTAAACCTCCTAAACCATGACCACACTTGAATATTTTTCTGAGGCCTTTCTAACAATATGTAGAACTTCATAAACAGTCAGTATGCATATTTTATCACCGGTCAAAGATGAGGTCCTAAATGGGTCAACAGGTCAACAAATGGACCAATAACAAGGTGACACGTGGCAATAGGCAAGAAGGAAAAAAAAGGTTGTTCGATATTGTTTCAGGCCTCCGGTCTTCGAATCATGTTGTGGCTTGGTGGAACAAGAGGCTCAAATTTTGTAACTGAAGGGAGCCCAACTGCCATGAGAGCTATATTGCATTCGCCGATGTGGTGGGCCCTCAAGCCACCACGTGGCTTGCCACCACGAGATCAATTTTACATTGCAAGTCATTGAGCTCGGAATTTCTATTACAGCTCGACGAGTTATTATTTTTAGCTCGAGGGTTTGATCAACTCCCCATTGAGTTGATCTTTGGTATCTCCACATTGCTCGTATGGGTTGAGTTTATACCACAATGTTTGGGATTTATATTATCCAATTCAACATTATGCGGCTTATTTCTATATTGGTTGGGATTTATTTTATCCCATTAAACTTGGTGGATATACCTTAACATCTCGGCACCCTTACTACTTGGGTGCGAGAGATCAAACAACTCCAAATGAATTAGGATTTATATAGGTAGTCAAACCATAAGCTTGGTGGTATTCAACCAAATAACCAACCAATCCACACAATGTAACATCTACATAGCTCGATGCATACATAGCTCACCATGTATATGTGACCAAATCAAAGGGATAATGGCATGGGTGAGGCCACATAATATTATTTTTGTGGTTTATATTTAAACCATGATTCCTCTGTTCATCACGAGAATGTGGGACTAACCCCACGGTATATGCAAAGCGACACAGGTGCAAAACATTGAGGTGGGATTCGAACCTCGAGATCTTAGTGCTAATATTAATTCACCAACCATATTTCTCAAATGGCTCAGAAAATTATACAATGAGCTCACTTTTATTTAAAGAGCTCACGAGACGGGGTATGTGGAGACCCAAACAGAGCAGCAAACTTCAAGCTCATATTTGAGGCACTTCTGGTCCAAATTAGGACTTGGTGTAAAAATGAAAGTTGCTCATAATTTCCTCTAGTTTCCATAAATGTAAACCTTTTCCATATAGGTGTTGTAAATTTCAATTTTTAGGTGTTTTTCTGACACATTTTCATAAAAAACTCATTGGGAAGCAACTTTGTAGGAGCCACGGATCATTCTTGGGAAAGTTTCTGCTATTTTTCATAGTTCCTTGAGTCTTTGATCAGCTCATTTGCAGGTATAAATATATAATATTCATTTTTAATGGTTTATTTTACTTCATTGGATGTTGAATAAATTGAATAGAATCCGAAGACATAGCCTTTGGGTGAACTTCGTTATCAATCTCGTGTTGTGGATTTGATTTCAGTTTGTGGATGTTTAATTCTGTTGTGAATGAAGATTTTGATCAAATAAAAATAAATAAATTGTATTTTATGTATTTGACTAAGCAATCATCATTACAAATGGGAAAATGGACTTAATATTTACATTTCAATATCCATAATCCACAATTTATAGTTGAATGCACATTTCAGTGTTATAATTGATAATCAGATTGAGGTGTATGTATTAAAAGGAATTAATCAATTTTGGGATAATTGGACAAATAATTTTATGTTGAGTTTCCTATTATCTAGAAATTGGAAAAGTAATAAAAAAATAAGTACCATTTTCAGATCAGAGAGACAATATGAGTGAATTTTTTAAGAGGATTGTATGCTATAATTGTAATAAGTAAGGACACATAACTAGGCATTGTTTACATAATAGACCTAGCCAAAGTGAAGTTTTTAAAAGGAATAACTCAATTTTTTTCCACTTCTTTAATGAGATTGGTCATGTGGCAAGAGTATGTTTTCATTTAAAACAAGACAAGATGAATCAAAGACCTAGAGTATATGAGAAAAACTTCCAAATTGCTAGAATGCAAGGTAACACCTATAAAAGAGCATGGGAGCCAAGAAAGGACAATGTTATCTCAAAAATATAATTGACACTGAGAAGAGAGTTGTATCTTAGAATTCAGAGCATGAAAGGGAAGATGGAAGTATTTGTAGGTGTCAAAGAAGGCTTGGGACATCTTCAAGACCTTATTTTAGGTCTCTATGGATCATGTATACCTTCACTATGTTTCTTGAAGGTATACCATTTCAAATGAAGCATATAGGTGAGGGGGAGATATTTGTGTCATGTGTGTCATCACTTCAGAGTCAAGGTATGAGTGTTATTGCCCCTCTCATTCTTGTTTTGAGTCATAATATTGGTTTTTGTGAAAATTGTTTTACATACCTGAGTTGATGTTGTAAGTGGCTTATATGGTCTATTTGTGAGTTTAGATGTTGTGAAATTATTCCATGATGATTCTCATATGGTATAAAATCATTTTTATATATTTATATAAGCATATAATAGTTTTTATTGGTCTTGGTTTCATATTCAAGTAACTTGAGCACTTGTGTAGATTGTATCACCCATCTGTCATTGTCTTATGTGTCTTGTCTATGTCATGAGTTGTTTTTTTGAGGTATTTATGCACTATAAATTTTTATCATGGATGTTTCCCTATGTCTATCAATTTTATGGAGGACCATGTATTTTCTTATTATTGACAACATGTAGTTGTTTGTGTTATCGATTAAGTTGTTAGTCTTATCATCTTGTGTCTAGTCTATGTCATTGACCTTGGATGTCTAAGTCTGATTCAAAGGTTGAATGTGTGGGGTCTTGAACCCTAGAGTTTGATTTAAGGTGTAATAAAAGATATAAATTACACCTAATAAATGGAGATCT
The DNA here is from genome assembly GCA_018340775.1 of Taxus wallichiana var. yunnanensis. Classification (NCBI taxonomy): domain Eukaryota; kingdom Viridiplantae; phylum Streptophyta; class Pinopsida; order Cupressales; family Taxaceae; genus Taxus; species Taxus wallichiana. Next base: position 44,331,186 of record CM031236.1, read on the forward strand.
CAGATAGTGATACTTTGAGACACTAATACATCAAGTAAATTTAGATTCGGGTTTTTCTATAAGCAAGAAATGAAAGTCACGGTATGGATCATGGTTCTTCGTGAATTATGTATGTTGGATGAGGTGTTATTTATGATATAATATGTTTATAAAAGGATATTTTTGCTAGTATGAAGAATATAAGAGGCATTTTTGCAAGAATTTCTAGTTCACTGTTTCTTGTTTTGTGTTTGCACAAATTCATTCAAGCAATATATAAGGATACTTAAGTTTGAGTGCTCAAATTAAAAATGTTGAATTGAAATTTTGTACCTTTCATGAAGACACATATATCCAGAGGATGTGTGAATTTGGGACACTAGGTATGAGTATATCTCCAGATATGAATGACATAGTGTTTTACTTCATTAGCACAATAATGAGGGTTTTCTCTTAAAAAACCTACCTCCAAGTCTTCTCATGATTTGTCAAGAATCTCAAGATGTCTTATTAGTAGGGGGTGTTCTCAATAACATGTAAGGTATGGCATATGGTTTGGAATGGATAAGAATAATTTTAAGTGGCATCTTCACCATATTTCTTGAAAATTTTGTTTCTACAGTAAAGTAGCATTGATGATTTCTCCTTGAAGAAAATGAAATTTTGCTCCTTCATTTGTTGAAGTAGTCTTGACTCTAAAATGCACATTGAACTACTTCAAGACATGTTAGAATGAATTTATTGGTGGTCTCAGCTAATTGTACTCTTGCATAGGTCAAAATGTCACTTCTTGGAGAAAATGTCCATTTACATGTCAATAGGCAGAGTGTATTGTTTTAAAAGGTATGAAGAGTGGTCTAAGGTCTAGTCTCGTGGTGAAAGATATGTTTTGTCCATATATTCATTCTTATTTTCAAGTGATGGTGCATGAATAAAACCTTATTAGATGTCAAATATGGAATAAATTGTGTTTTGTCTCCAAAACTACCACCGATAGGTTTGTAGGTGATCATAGTTAGATTTGTGACTATGATGGTGATTATTAATGTTGTTACAATATCTATAGATAGAATATTAATGTTAGAATTGTATGGGAAGTTATTATGAGTTGAAATTATCATTTTTGGCCAATTTTTTTATTCTTGTCTCCATAAGAAGACTGATTTTAAGCTATAGTGTACCGTGGATCAAAGGATTGTTTAGTAAATGATTGTATTAGTGTTAAAAGACAGGGGGATTTTGGTTGTGTTCTTAATGTAAGGTGGTATAGTAGTCAAAGAGCATTGAGGACTACTTTATTTCCTTCTAGATGGAGTTGAATTGGTGATTTGATGTTGATTATCTACTAACATTAGTGAAGTTCTCGCTTTAAGCAAGAAAAATTGTAGCTCAAGGTGTATGCAAGATAATCATGGCAAGGGGAGTATTCTCTTGTTCAACTAAGGGAGTGATATTTTTTTTCTCTAGATAATTGAAGAAGATAAAGTGATGTTTTCTTCCTTTCTCATGCTTGAAAAGGTATGATATTATTTATCTTAGCTGGAAATGACCATAAATGATTGAAATTTTGCTTTAGAGACTGCACAAGTTGTAAGAGTGATTTTAAGGTATGATAGTGGTGCTTATAGCTCTAATTTATGCCTAGAAGATAGAATTTAAAGCATTTAGCTCAGGGGGAGAAATATTTAGTTGAGTAAATGCATGTTTTACCTATAGAAGCATGTTAAAATTTGTCAAAATTACATTGAATTGGATTTTTAGGGAATTTGGTGGCTTGAGTTGTATGAAGAGAAAATTTATGCAAAATTAGGCCTAGAAGTGATACATTCTTATCTAGAATGATGAAGTAATGAAGTGGCATGGTTTGGTACATTCATTATTGGCATGTGTTGTAATGTTTATGGTTCAGCTATAGTGTTTCCTTAGAGGCCAAAATAGGGTATAAGGTGAAATTTGTTGTTTTTACATGCCAAGATGATGGAAATTGATTCTCTTGCCTCAAATAAGGTCAGAATTTTATCTTTTTTATGTTTGACTAATGATGCTCAGTGGTTAGTGATGTTTTTCCTAGGGAGATCTTGGAATTTTCATGTTTTTGAAGATTATTCACCTAGGGTTTGAGAGAAGAAGTGCAAGCTGAATATTTGATCTCCATCAGTTTTGGTAGAAAAAAATAGATATCTACACATCAAAAGGTGATTGTGTGGATGCTTAATCATCTTGGGGGGTTATAGCATCCTTGTGGAGTTGGTGCTTCACAAAATGAGGGGTTGGTGCTCCTTTTAGGGTTGGTTCTCCTTGTGGGGTTGGTACCTCACTAAATTTGAAACATATCAATATGAGATTGTGTTTTACTTGGGTTGTCTTCCCTTGAGGCTTTCCTACTTAAATCTTTTATTCTCATGGTGTTCTTGTGCTTACATGATTTAATGCATTATTGATGGTTTATTGTTTGCACACATTAAAAGTTGAATAAGTGGTTATTGTGGTTGTTTGAATATTGTAATTTGAATTTTCAGATTTGAAGTTAATCTAAAAATTTATAAGAGACAGATTCACCCCCTCCTCTCACCCATTTTTCTTATAATATATACATTTAGGGATAAATCATCACTCCCCCATTCAAAAAAATTGTGTTATATATGCTTATGATATAAGGTCCATGCACACCTTTCCATATATCTCATCCCCATACACTCATCCTATAGTGATATACATGTAGGGATAAATAATCACTCCTACATTCAACAAGTCATTGTATACACTTAGGCTATAGGATCCACACACATCTTATCCCATGTGTTGCATTTCATCACCACTACACATACACACTCATCATAGCACGCTAGATAAAACCAACACTACTCGACCATTTCTTGATGATGCACTTGTCATTTATCTTTCATTATTGATCACGAGAGGGAAAAAATGAACCTCACCGCATAAACTTCCATCCACTCAAGGGGGCATGTTGCTCCTACCATTCCATCCTACATTCCATTCCATCCATCCACACCATATTGCATTGTCTTGGGTGAATTTAATCTTATTTACTCTTATTTACTTGTTCATGCACACTTTTACATATTGGTTATCACTCTAACATACTAACGGGTTTTACATGTGCAGCACTTGTTTTGTAGGTTTACATGTTTCCATGACTACTTGTTTGTTTCTACTTGTCTATTTTGTTTTCCACTGTATGTGGGCATTGCCATTTTCTTGTGTACATACTTGTCTATTGTTTATAGCCATGATGGCCTTGTTTGTCTCGCGATATCATGAGTGATTTCCCATGTTTGAAACCCTATTTGTGTGGTATTCTTGTTTCTTGTGTGTTTACACTACTTTGTTTGGTAGTTTCTACATTTTCTACGTATTTTACACTTGTCTTATTGCATGCATGTGTTTTTGGACTAACACTTGTTTTGGCTAGTCATCCCCTTTTTGTGTGCCTTGCTATTTACCAAGCGTTTCCCTTTTTCAAAGAGGCGGGGTTCTATAATTCAAAGTGCGGTTGGGTCCTCTTTTGGGGACACACTCTCCTTCTAGGGTCATCTCATGTGCCCCCAAAGAGGGAGGAATCATTGAGGTTTTTCTACAAACACAACATATTTACACCCGGTTTAGAAATAGTAAGTGAGTTCATACTAATCTACAAACTCCATACGCAGCGTCCTTAACAGGAAATGGTGTCCTTCAACAATTCTATGGAGCAGTTACAGGATTGGGGTTTATAATGGGTATGCCTCTCTACACTTCTTCGTCTAGTGGGGGATCACCAAAAAAACCAGGACAGTATAAAGATCTCTTCACACATTTAAGTAGAAGTAGTTAAAGTTAGAGGATATTGTACATTTCCTCCCTATAATTCTTCAAATAGGGTAGCATGAGATCACCCAAAAACACGCAATAGTATAGGATATCCTTCTACACCCTTTTTCTCGACATGGATTAGGTGAACGTGTTCTATTTGCACTTTTTCTAGCATATTTTACATTTACGTACTTTACACATATCTTACATAATATTTTTACATACATACATATTTGACTACTTGATCATTTTCTCCTTGCAGGTCCGCTGTATGAGAAACAAGTAGTCAAATTGGGGGAAACAACAACGATGATGATGATGACGACAATGACAACACACCACTATATGCATTTACCTTTACTAACCATGTAAGTACACTACACATAGCATATGAAGAACACGCGCATTCTGCCCTAGGTTCACTCTCATCACTATTTTTGTGCATTTTCATCTTTAGAATCCACGCTCCTCCACATTTTTATTTTTTTCATTCCACACTTGAGTCTAGTCCATCAGCACATCTTCTTCTACACTCTACATGGATATCAGGTACGCATCTCTATCTACTTTATGTTACCGAACTTTCCTCTCACTAACATAAAGTGGGGGAAAAATGTAGACACAAAATTATGCATTTTACAAATAATTTAGCCCAATATTATACTACTATTTAGAAGGTTCTCAAGTGGATAAAGTACTAATTAATCCCCCTTTTGGTTATCTTTATTATATATTTTATTTCATATTTACCGTGTATTTTCCAAAGACTTATCCATCTATTTCACAATTTCCCCGTCATTCTAGCCCAAAATCGGGGTGCCCCACCTATACTAGTGAATCCTGGGGCACCTCGGTCCCACTTTTGGTGCCCCGCATATGTACATCCTTTCTCGCTTCTTTTCATGGTCTTTCTAGTTGTTTTTTATCTTTACCTTTTCCTCATTCAACCTTGTCAGGATGAATTATGAAATTAATCTTGAGAGCCCTATAAATATAAAGCTATAAGACCATAATGAGGGTACTAGGTCATAGCATTACATAATACTATCACTCTATCTATATTTGCATCCATTACATCACTTGCATCCACATAGTGCCATGCATCAAGGCTAGGATATCTGCATCACACACACACTACATAGGGGAGGGACCTTATTCTATTCCATGCACACATGTTATTTAAATTTTCTATAGAGAATTTAGGGCACATCATGCACACACACACACACACACACACACACACACACACACACACACACACACACACACGAAACTACATCCGGTCTGAAATGTAGTGCAATGCTTAGTGATAAGACCACAAGTTTGGTGGCTAAGGTCAGTCTGACCCATTCATTTGCATATTTTATTTTTCTAGGGTTTGATACTTCTCTTTACATTGTAGGTCACTTTCTAGTTCACCCTACTGATCCAGCATGACAGATAAGAATTATTCAAAGATACCTTGCGACCATATCGGACTCGGGTTTTGAGCATTTACAATGTTCAGAGTGCCCAAATTATAGACCAAGGCACTCCAAGAAACCTCGAAGACACTCCCGGATGCCCCATTCATCTCGGATCCTTCATATCTATCCTTAACAGGGGCCTGAGTGTTTTTCTACACTTTCTTATTTCACTTATAGATCTGCGGCGATCGCATTGCGCTAATCAAATAAGTGATTTTTCTTCCTTCTCTTACACATTTATGGTTTTATTTCACTTATAGTGATTAATTACATTTTTTCTTTACTATTTTAGTCTTTTTACAAAGCATTTTAGTCCTCCTAATTAGATTAACTAGGGTTACTATTTCCCCATAAATAGTTATATTTTAGTTAATCAAAAGGATCTAGGAGATATAAGAATGAAGGTTTCAAATATGGTGGCTCATGTATGCATTCGGAAGAAGAGGTTGGTCTAGAGACTGAGCTGATGTGTATTCAAGAAGAACCAAAGCATGAAGATAATAAGAATAAGAAACTCAAGCCACAATTCAATTAGTATGAAGAAATGATTCATGTTCTTGAGGAGAAGTATTGGAATGACACCAATGAGTATGATAAGATCATCAAATAGTTAGATACTCAAATGGATATTATAACTACAAGCCTAAAAGCTAAGGATGAAGAATGCATCAAGTTTGAAAAGGAGGTGGTCTATCTAATGGAAGAATTGAATGAAGTAGCTGGTAAGGCAATATCATTTCATATATTTAAGAAAATCTCCAAGGATCTAGATGATATCTTGGATAGTTAGAAGTCTTCAGGAGATAGGACTAGTCTAGGGTTCAAGGAGAACCTAAAAGGTAAAGAGGTGATTCAAGAGGATGTTACTTAGAGTAAGGAGGTTTTTGGCCCAAGTTCTAAGGAATATCATATGAAGAACAACTTCAAGAGGTATGAGAATACAATTTTTTTAAACAACCTTGTGCATCGAGGTATGAGAAGTCCTTTAGTGGTTATTATTATAGTTACAATAGTTCTAGACATAGGGAAAAAGAATGTGGAAGTTCATCCAAGTATGAGGGTTCATGGAATTATGTAAGGATTTTCAACTCATATTAGTCAAGAGGTAAGAATGAAATTGTGTGTTATTACTGTAATCATGTTGTTTGCATTAAAAAGTTATATTTTCATGGTTCTTCAAGACAAAAGAAGATGTTTCAGCTCCTAGATTTCAGGATAAGAAGTAAGAAAAGGTATGAGAACCAAGATTGAATCAATATAATCTAGAAAAATTAGGTGTTCAAAAAATTTAGGGATGTTCACAAGTTTCGATCAAAAGAAGGATTAAAAATTTGAGTCATAGGCGCTAAAGAGGTCTTGGAATCTCCTAAAGCTATTTTTCTAGATTCCCATGAATTTAGATGTATCTAATAAGCTTCTTAGAGACATTTATCACTTAGAGTAAGCTTGAAGTGAGGGGATATTTCTTGAATGGATATGAGTATTTTTGTAACAAATTTGCGCTTATGGAGTTATGAAGCTCATATACTATCTAAGATTTGTTTCAAATATTTTCATGAAGTTACAAGGTTTGAACTTGTGTTACAATGGATGTTCTTGGGATGTTAAGAATACTGAAAATATGTGTTTGATATTTCATTCATAATCATGAATCATGATTGAATACCTTTAAACAATTATAAGAAGAACAATCAAGTCTAGCTATAGTCATAATGGGCATCTAAGAGGTTTATGGAGAACTAGACAAATGTGAAAAAATGGAAAGAACAATTGTGTTGTGTTATGAGAGTTCTATGAATACTTGGTAGGTAGAAGGAAAAATTTGGAGTGATGTTGGTGTATCAAAACCATATTGAAGACCTAGTATTGTTAAACATGTGTTTTGGCTTAACTCATAGAGTTATAAGGTATGCTTGTATATTTTCATGGTCAAATTTAATTCAATCTTTGTTGTGGAGTCATGTTGAGCTTCAAGAATGTGTTTGAAGACTTGGTCAATATGATTAAGAAATGTGTTTTTTTCCTAATCTGATTCATGTAGTCATGTTGTTAAGAGATGAGTTTTAAGAAGTGTTATCTCAATTTTCCCTAGAAAAATTAATCAAACATGACCCCGCACAAACAAATCTAACGGACGGCTCATGTCATGTGATCCACATTTCAAATCGACAATCACTCCCAAATCCAAAGAGCGAGGAATGAGAAGGATCAATCAACCCCACATAATAGAAATCTAAGGGTAACTTCTCGACACACGAGCCCACATTTCAAAACTAACTATCGGAGTTACGAGATGGCCTCGAAAATGGAGAATCGGGGAGCTAAGGAAGCAAATAGTGTCAAAGAAATTAGAAGCTCTCGGGAGAGGAATAGAGAAAGGCTCAAAGTCTTCAGGCTTTGAAAATGATTCGAGTAATCCCAAATTGGCTAAGTATGGAAGAATCAGTGGAAGTTGCCAAGTGTCTCAACGGCACATCTTCAAAATTTAAATCCAAAAGTGGAGACTCAAACAAGCATGGGGCTTCCATGTGTCTAGGGACTAAAAAGAGATCGAGCCCAAAATGACTAAGTATAAAGGTGTTGGTAGAAGAAGCCACGTGTCGACATGGCGCTCCTTAAAAGGTAAAATCCTAAGTGTGTTTTCAAATGAGTGCTAGGCTTCCATGTATCCCAGTCTAGAAAGGTAAAGTCAAGGGTTGAATAGTCAAAAGTAGAGGCGAGCTAGCGAAAGGAGCCAAGTGTCGACGGTCCTACTTCAAAAGTAAAATTTGGAGCGGGTTTCCAAACAAGTGCCAAGCCTCCATGTGTTCTAGGTCAAACTTATGGCCCCGAAAAACAAAAGGACTTATCCAAAAACACAAAGGAACTGAGCAAGCCACAGAAGGTGCCATGTGTCTCTTCGACGCCACTTCAAAATATAAATCTAAAAGTGGTCCCCAAACTAGCATTGGCTTGCCATGTCGCCATGTTGAAAAGTCAAAGCGGGAAGGTGGGTCATCAGAGGCAATTCAAACTTTTTAGCTTGAAGGGCGTAAAGTGTAAAACTGAGCCGCACCTCTACTAATGCCAAAAGAGCCACGTGTAAAGCCTCAATTGCATGCGGGTCGGTGGGCCAGGGAGAAACTTTTCGCCCAAATGGAAAATGCACTGACCGCACTCCTGAAGATGGATTTTGGAAAAATGAATTGTAAGGCTGTGAGGTAATTTTTGTACTTTGTATTTTTCATGCCCAAAAGGCACAAAGTGAGTTTCATGCCCGTGGACCCATTTTACTAACTAGTTTTTGCCATTTTTGTATGGACCTAACTCAAACATTCAAATGGACATATCTTTCAATCCAGTGCCTAAAATTCAACAAATTTGGCACCATTGGAAAGGTATCAACCTCGTCTATGCCATGGGAGCTTGAAAATTTAATTTTTATGAGGTTAGGTGGGTGAAAAATGGGAAAACATCTTTCAGGCCATTAATGTAGAATCTGATTGCTTCAACTACCAGATCTAATTTGATTCGATCTGTCATTCTTCCTTCTTCAACGCCCTGTCATTCTTCCTCCTTCAACATGCCAAAAAGACATAGAGTAGTGGACTTGATAGATTGTAGGAAGACTCGCAAGAATCATTTATGGTTGGTGGTTTAATTTTAAGATCGATTCAATTTTATCCTCCTCTCTTTCTCGGTTTTTCATCGTCTATACATTGTAACACTTCTCATTTTAAAAGGGAGAGACATTCTGGGTGTGGGGAAACTCTATCAAAGTCATTTCCCAACTCCATTTGAGCTGCAAGCCTTCTCCTACACCTAGAGAGCATATTTGTGCCTCTGAGCACCCATGTAATAGTCTGTGCACCTTATAGAGCAATAAAATCTTGTTTTGTGGTGTCTTTCAACCCTTGGAATTGTTTTTTTGTTTCTTCATTCATCGTTATCTCGTGTTTTCTCTTTGTGCATGCATTTCACATTTACAGTGCAAGATGTCATGCTTCGTGGAGTTTCGATGGCGGATTTGGATCTGGGTCTATGTCACTTCTGTCTGACCTCCCTCAGTCCCCTTTTCCATGTTTCATTCTCCCTCAACAGAGTATCTTGCCACTTCCTTTTCTGGTGTATCACTACTTAGTGTAGGCTCTTTCACCCTCTCTCTATGTCCCCTTGGAATGGTTAGATTAGGATTGGTTACATTCTACCTTCACTGAAGTAGCTTTTGGTAGGTAGATTAGGAAGCAATAACTGGCTTTCTCTGGAGGTCCATCTCAAGTTTTACAAGTGCCAAAACTTGAGAGATGGTCCCATTTTGTGTAATCACACCGAATGCCCCACTTCACAAAAATTTCATTCGAGGGTGTTGTGATTTTGCACTAATAGTTTTTGCATACCCAGTGGGACAAGTTTAAGGCACCTTATCACTTCATTTCATCAAGTTGATGTGTTCTTGGTGGGATTCATTCTTTAGAGGCACATTCAAAACACATTTGGCAACTCCATATGGTCAATAACCCATCCTCTGAGTTACAAACCTTTTCCATTCATTTCCACTCATTTTCATTCATTCTCTTTCCATCTCTTTCATTTTCTCCCTTTCCATGAAGTTGTGCAATCATGACTTCATTTCCTCCTTGGAACTCACACTTACAAAGCAATAGCAAAGCAATCCACCTCCAATGCATTTCCTAACTCCTTCATATTAGCATTATGATCATATCCAGAATCATTATGCTTACCCATATGAGTAGGGTCAAAACTAGTTTGGCTATGAAGCTTATCAAGAATAAGGGGATGCATATAATGGTGATAGCTACATGGAAAATTCTGGTTTTTGGAGAAGATTCAAGGAATGGAGGCTAACATGGTGCATTCTAGGGCTACAACATAGATGAAGGCATTCAGGATTGGTTTCAGGGCACCTTTTCCATGGGGAGGCCCTCTTCCAAGACATTACAGCCCTCATGAGAAGCTTGACTTCATGATTGAAGTGTTGCCTCAAGTTACATAGTGGATTGGGGATATTAAGCCATATGCGTTGGACACAAGACAACCTTGTCAATGGGTAAGCCCACTCACTTACTTTCCCCGAGTCTTGATTTCCTTTCTCCATCTCATGATCTTTCATCCCATCTCAGTTCTTCCGCCCTTTTCCCTTCCAAGCAGTCATTCCCTCCAAATAAACAAGGAGTTCCACTTCCCTCACCACCAAAAAAATTACAAATCTAGTTGAAACCCCATCCACCCCTCCTCTTGCTTTCCCAACTCCATATTGGGAAGATACTCAAGAATCTAGTCAAGGAGAATAAAGAAGAGGAACCCAATAAAGAAGAAATGGTAGAAGATCTGAAGTGTTTGGCTATTAGGTTTGGGTTTACAAAGATTCCCTTAATGGTTAAGCCAATAGAGGAGGTCAGAGTTGAAGAGCCAGTGGTGGTTGAGGCTGAGTTTGTAGTAGAACAAGAACAAGAAGGAGAAGGAGAAAATCAGTAATTTGTTTGTGGCACTTTTAATCCAAGTCAAAGGATGTTGATCTAACCCAATCTGCAAAACTAGTTAAGGAGGAGGAACAACAAGGAACTACTCCAAATCCAAAAGAAGAGGAGTGCATTCCGGATGTTGAGGAAGACCATAAAGTTTTAAAGGCTCCAAGTGTGGAGTAGGACATATAAGAACCTTCAGTTCTTCCTCCCACTTCATCCCTTTTAAAATATAATGTTGAAGAATATTTTTGAGCTCTCAAACTTCATGTTTGAAGAACAAGGGAACCATGGTGAGAAATTTGTAGATCGGAGGACACCATGGATGAGGTTGAGTACATGCGGTAGGAAAATAAGGAGGTAGATTACCTATCTCGACTTGGAAGATTGCTTTGATGGAGAGGAGCCCGAGGAGATAACATCATTTATCCTCCATCATCCACTTTCCAAGCATATGAGCCTTGTTGCCATGAAGTAGAGAATTCATGTATAAAATCATGCATTTCATAACAGATCTCTAGAACCAAGGTTGGAAGATATTAGTCTTCCATGTCCTTCTTAGGAGGAGGGAGGAAAAGAACAAGAAGATGTCATCATCCCTCTCATACCATCCATCCAAGAAGGTCCATAATATGACTCCATTCTTGGAGTTGAAATTCATAGCAAGGGGCACATCCAAAGGTTCGACTATGCCCTATCAAGTACTTGGCTTCATTAGAGCCAAGGGAGAAGCCACAACTAGGCATGATTACTTCTACGCATGAGGGAGAGCCTCAAAGTGCCAATGATCAACAACAATACCTCTAGGAACAAAGTCAACAAAAAAATTGAAGAGGTGTTTGTCTTGTTTCTAGTCGATACCTTGATGATTTGGGTGGAGGATCGACCAATTTTCAGTTTTTCACTCATGCAAGCAGCCATATTCAGCATCAAATCATTTACATGGCTGCCCCTTTTGAATAAGGGAAGATATTTTACCTTGCCTATGGCAGGATGTTTTTAATCTTTTCTTTGTTAGGGTTAGTATAGGAGTAGGAGTAGATTTTGTTTTCAGTAGAAGAAGTGCTTGTGCACACTTTGCATGTCTCATTTGAGGCATGTATGATTTTGTATTTGTACATAATTTTTGTTCGTATTGCTCTAGAGATGCAGAGGCTAGGCCCTTCAGTAGTCACGACAAAGAGACCCATAGTTTCCTATAACAATTGTTAATTTCAAATAAAACACAAATACAGAGCAACTAAAATTGGATTCAAGACATTCCATTCTCGAGAATAGGTAAATCCCCATTGGGGCGAGTAGTAGGGCCAGCATGATGCGAGTGATCGGGAGAAGTTTCAAAGCAAAAAGGATTAATATCAGGCTATCATTCTTGACTCCATGCCCAATGGATGCTTCAAGGCTACTAGTCTCTTCATCTAGCAGGAAGATGTCCCCGTGAGTCACCAAATTGTTATCTCAATTTTCCCCTAGAAAAATTGATCAAACATGACCCCGCATTTAAAAAATCTAAGGGACAGATTTGTCATGCAAGCCACGTTTCAAATATGACAATCACTCCCGAATCCAAGGAGCAAGGGATCTGCGAAGGATCAATCAACCCCGCATGATAGAAATCTAAGGGTCACTTCCATCGCACGAGCCCACATTTCAAATCTAACGATCAGGTTGCAGATGGGCTCGAAAATGGAGAAGCAGGGTTGGCTAAGGAAGGAAAGCAGTCAAAGAAACTAGAAGCTCTCTCGAAGTGGAACAAAGAAAGGCTCAAAGTCTTCGGTCTTTGTAAATGATTCAGAGCGAGCCCAAATTGGATACGTATGGAAGAATTAGTGAAAGCTACCAAGTGTCTCAACGGCGTAACTTCAAAGGTTAAATCCAAAAGTAGAGACTCAAATAAGCATGGGGATTCCATGTGTCTAGGGACCAAAAAGAGAGTAGGCCCAAAATGACTAAGTATAAAGGTGTTGGTGGAAGAAGCCACATGTCGACATGGCACTCCTTTAAAGGTAAAATCCTAAGCGGAGTTTTCAAATGAGCGTCGGGCTTCCACGTGTCCCAGGTCCAAAAAGGAGTTGGTCAGGGGTTGAATAGTCAAAATAAAAGGTAGGCCAGCGAAAGAGCCAAGTGTCAGCACATGCAACACTACTTCAAAAGTAAAATTTGGAGTGGGTTTCCAAATAAGTGCCAAGCCTCCATGTGTTCAGGGTTAGACATATGGCCCCGCCAAGAAAAAGGACTTAGCCAAAAACACAAAGGAATTGATCAAACCACGAAAGGCGCCATGTGTCTCTTTGGTGCTACTTCAAAAGAAAAATCCAAAATCGGTCCCCAAACTAGTGTCGGCTCACCACGTGGCCATGTTGAAAAGTCAAAGTGGGAAGGTGGGTTATCAGAGGTAATTCAAACTTTTTGGCTCGAAGGGCGTAAAGTGTAAAAATGAGCCGCACCTCCACTGATGCCCAAGGAGCCACATGTCAAGCCTCAATTGCATTTGGGTCAGTGGTCCTGGGAGAGAAATTTCACCCAAATGAAAAATGCGGACCGTCAGGCCTAAAGTTAGTTTTTTGGCAAAATGAATTACGAGAGTGTAGGGTAATTTTTGTATTTTGTATTTTTGGTTCCAAAAGGCACAAAGTGAGTTTCAGGCCCATGAGACCCATTCTGCTAACTATTTTTCACCATTTTTATACGGACTCGACTCATACATTCAAATGGACATATCTTTCGATTATCCAGTTCTGAAATTCAACAAATTTGGCACTCATTTGAAAGGTATCAATCTAGTCTACACCATGGGAGCTTGAAACTTTAATTTTGATGAGGTTAGGTTGGTGAAAATGGGATAACATCTTTCAAGCCATTAATGTGGAATCCAATTGCTTAAACTACCAGATCTGATTTGATTCGATCTACCTTTCTTCCTTCTTGACAACACGAGCAATGGACATAGAGCGGTGGACTCGATAGATTGTGAGCAGATTTACAAGTGGCATTGATGGTTGGTGGTTGAATTTTAAGAGCATAATCAAGTTTCTCCTCTCTCTTTCTATTTTTCATTGTCTATATATTGTAACACTTCTCATTTGAGAAGGGAGAGACATTCTGGTGTGGGAAACTCTATCAAATTCATTTCCCAAATCCATTTGAGCTACAAGCCTTCTCCTACACCTAGAGAGCATATTTTTTCCTCTAAGCACCCATGTAATAGTTTGTGCACCTTATAGAGCAATAAAATCTTGTTTTGTGGCATATTTCAACCCTTGGCATTGTTTTTTTGTTTCTCTATGCCTCTCTATCTCGTGTTTTCTCCCTGTGCATGTATTTCATGTTTGTAGGTGTAATATGTCATGCTTCGTGGAGTTTTGATGGCAGATTTGGATCTGGGTCTATGTCACTTCTATCTAACCTCCCTCAGTCCCCTTTTCCCTATTTCATTCTCCCTCAATAGAGTATCTCGCCACTTCCTTTTCTAGTGTATCACCACTTAGTGTAGGCTCTTTCACCCTCTCTTTCTATGTCCCCTTGGAATGGTTAGATTAGGATTAGTTAGATTTTGCATGCACTATAGTAGGTTGTAGTAGGTAGATTAGGAGGCAAGAACCAGTTTTCTCTTAAGGTCCATCTCAAGTTTCGCAAGTCCCATACCTTGAGAGATGGTCCCATGTTTTGCAATCACACCGAATGCCCCATTTCACAACAAGGCCATTCGAGGGTGTTGTGATTCGGCACTAACAAGAAGTTCTGTAGAGGGAGTTGTGCATAAAGGATAATTAAGAAGACTTGAAGTTGCTTTAATACCTAGAAGTTGTATGAAAAAACTTTGTGAATACCTAGAGGGTTATGAATACCTAAATGAATCCATTTGAGGGGTACAATCAGGAATTTTAATCATGTTGATCATCTTCTAGGTTTTTGTTATGTTTTGGTTGTGTTGTCTTTGTGGTTTGGCCAAGCTTTTGTTTAATTCTTATTTTTCTCTAGGACCAAGTCAATAATCTAATAAGAGGATTTAATTGAGTTATGATGATTTTCTCCTTAATTTTTTCATGAATTATGTGGTGTTCATTATGGGTAGTCCCATCTAGAAAATCATGAAGGTCATGATTCAGTGGAGCTTGGTGGCTTTGTGACTCAAAGGATAAGGTATATTTTATGGATTCTTTAGCTTGAATGAATGTTAGAAAGGATTTCTAGTCTGTATATGCATACATTTTCCTTGGATGTTCAATAGCAAGTTTGTATGTCTTTTATAGCAAGGGGAAACATGAACATGTTATGCTTCATATGGTGTGTGTTGAGCTCTTGTTTCAAGTCAGTATTCTTGATGGAAAGCATCAGTTTAGATTGGGAAATGCAAGTCAAAGTCTTGAGGGTAGTTTGATAGTCCTAAAAAAGGTATGCAAAGATTTCTTGGTTCGGTATTTCATATATTGGTTTGATTTTACATTTGATGATGTACTTGAAAAAAATAATGGAGAAGATCCTAGTATTAGTTGAAAAGGTTAAAGTTCCAAGATGGCACATAGGGCCAAGAGGATATGTGACGAGTGTTAAGAATGACTTTATTGTCAACAAGAGTTTTGAATGTCATCATATAGGTAAGCATGTTTTGGTAGCATTTGAACATCTTCATTGAGAATTTTCTTGGTGTGTATTTTTTAAGAAGTAAGGGGGTCATGTCTACATTTTTAAGGGTCAAGGAATGCAATGTTTCTTGAATGCTTATAATACTAATTTTATACATTTTTGCTCAAGATGGAATGTATGGTCTGAGAGAGAGCTCTAAGTTTTGAGTTTCAAAAAGAAGATGATGGTACATGCTTGCATGATTCATTTAGGCTTTGAATTTATGGTCAAATTAGGTATATGAATAATGTCAAAAATTCATGGGGAGACGAGTAGGATCTTCAAGATCCATGAACATGTTTGTAGTGTCATTTCTTATTGAATACATTATTTGAAAGGTATGCAAGTTTCTCATTCATGAATATTTTAAAAATAAGGTATGTCATTTCTTTGGAGGAATGCATCTACTAAGGGGGAGCTATATTTCTCTTGTGTTGCTCTATGAGTCAAAAAAAAGATGAAGAGGTCAAATTGACCTTGTTTGATTTGGTTGATGTTTCTAACTAAAAGGTGATCCTGTTGTGTTGTCAAAATAAGGAGTTTTAAGTATATATCTTTGTCATTTATGTCAAAGGAGGAGAATGAACTGATACCATGTGTATTTCCAAAGGGGGGATGAGATTTGTGTGTTTTTTCATTAATGGGTTTTTCACAAATGATAAAAGGGGAGATTTTTGGCATTGTGTTGTCATTGATTTAAAATGTATGATGTTTTTAGTATTTTCTAAGGAGTCATTTATTTCAAAAGAGGTACAAGACATGAAGGTTGATTGGTAGGGTCATGCCAAGTTGAATGTCTTGATGAGATTACATGGTGTTTCATGGGATTTTAAGTAGTATGGTGACTTTTAGGAGTGTGGTAGTTTTTTGCAGCGGTATGAATGATGTTGTTGAGGTTTCATAAGATGTGGATAAGGTTCTTACATATTTTCTAGGATGTCCAAGTGATGATAAGGTCATTTTTAGGGAAAAAAGCATGTTTAAGAGGCCTAATCAAGGGATTGGTGTGATATGATGGAGTACATGTATGTAACAGCTAGGTGAGCTTAGTGATATAATTTTTGCATGATTATGAGGTTTTGAGATACACATAAGTGTCTTATAGTGTTGGTTCATGTGTTAGACTTGGTTTTTAGGTTTTTTTCCTAGACTACTCCTTTAGAAAGTTTGACCTGATGAGGTGGAGTCATAAATTTTTAGTGTAGTTGAGAAAAGGTGAGAATTGGAGAATTTATAGGAGGTTGATACATAGGTGTGGTCTAAATTTTAGGTGTTAGTTTGTAATATTAAGCAAGATATGTCATTTTTACTCCTATCGAGTTTCTAGAAGTGAAATTTTGATCTCAAATTGGATCTTTTGATGCTCTTTGGCACGTGTAAAATTTACATGGTGGTCTAATCTCTTTAAGGTATTTGGGAAGTTCCTCTCTTGATTTTTTTGGCATTATTTTGTGGTTTGAGGCTCAAAATTTTATGAAGATTCATTAAGAAGGAAAACTGGTTTTAAACCCTCTTAAAACCCTAGGTCTATAGTGATGGAGAATAAATGGATGGTACATGCCCATAATGGATTGTTTGATGATTGGAATTTGTAGAGGAATCCTCCATATTCCTCTAGGTATAAGTTAGGTGTTGTGGTTGTGTACGGGTCCCACTCAAAAGTTTAAGTTTCGAAGATTTTCAGTTTTCTCTAAATTTTTCCATTTCACCTATTGACTAATTTGGTTTTATATGAATTATGGGATCAGTTATACATTTCCAAGGTGATTTCATATCATTTTTCCCTTAGGATCTCTATAAAATCTCATTCTGCAAAGACTGGTTTTGGGGTAGTTTTGGGTAGTTTCGGGTGACTTGGTAAGAGAAGTGTTTTAGTGGCTCTTGAGTTTAATTTCTGGCATGGTTTGAGTTTTTGAAGACTCAAAGTTCATTATATTTCCATTTATAAATTACATTTTCATGTTTGAATATATTTTATGGTGTTTTGGGATTCATCTTTGAAGATTGTTCTTGTAGGTCTCGGACCTAGTGAGGCTAGTTGCTCCTTTTAGTGGTGTCATTTCATGAGATGATGGTTATGATTTATTCAATATTTTTGGAGGAATAAAAATGACTTAGAAAAAATTTCTAAGTGTTTTAAAAAAATGAAGGTGTTAGTTTCTCAAGATCACTCGGCCTTGGCAAGTTGGCAAATTTAGTGTTTGAATCATTATTGTGTCCTAATGATGGTTTTGAGTTGGTTTATGTAATTTCCAGCCTATATGGTCCCTTTTAGGATGTATTTAGAATTTATTTATTATTTTCTAATGTAATATTATTTATGAAGTCCATCCTAGATGTTTTAGGTTCTTAAGTCATGTATAAAAGAAAATTTGTAAAGCTCATTTGAGCTAGTGGTGTGAGGATTAAAAGTTTGACCTATATGGAAGAATAAGAAGGAGAATGAGGTATTTGTGACCATAATGAGAGGGATACTATTATTCTATGATATTGTATATTGTTATGAGATATGGGCGAGCTATGTCATTTGACCTAATCGGCTTGAAGAAGAAGACTATGAGCAAGGAAAGCTAGAGAGTTGTTTTGAGAGAGATAGAAGGAGAGTGAGCTTCATTGTGTCATCATCAATTGTTGTAGCAACAAATCATAATTGAAAAAACATCAAGTGGATTTTTTTGGTGTTGAGTCACCTTAGGGATTGGTTCCTCCTTATAGGGTTGGTGCTCTACAAAATCACGGGTTAGTGCTCCTTGTAGGGTTAATGCCTCACTAAACCTAGGGATTGGTGTTCCTTGTTGAGTTGGTGCTTAACTAAATTTGAAACATGGCTATAATAAAGTTTTTTTTAGTGGTTTTTCTTCCCCTTGAGGTTTTTTGACTTATATCTAATGTTCATGTGTTCTTGTGCTCTCATGGTGTATGCTCATGGGTTTGGTTAATCATTTTCTAATCTATTTGTTGATGAATATTTGATTAACTATTGAATGGTTGATGGATGTTAATGATTAAGTGAATGAATGTCTTAAGACCCATTGATTCACCCCCAATTGTTGTTCTTCCAAAAATATTTGTATCTATGAATGTTGTTGTCACACCATTAGAAATTAGTGAAATCCACCATGAGCTATGCTTTGATGGGACTACTCCCACTCAATAAAATGATTGGATGTACACACACCTAGAGATCCTATCAATATCACTACAATTTTGGACATGAACACTTAGACATTGATCCATCATACATGGCTAGGGACCACCTAATCAAGATTGATCGAATGAAGAGAAAAAAATTTTGTATATCAAAGGCTAACCATGAACACCAGAGAGTTAAGAAGTTTCACACTCTCCCATCTGAGAAACATAAACTATATAAATATAATGAAGCTTATCCTAAGAGATATTTGTCTTAATTTGTATATTGAGATTTATTTAGAGCTAAAATTGATTTGTGGTGGTCGTGTTTGTCATTATGAACTAGAATGTGATTTTGTAGAAGCTTGGCATATTCTACAAGCTTAGGATAAGTCATTGGAGAATTATTAGCAAAACTATTATGGATTCTCATAGAATATTTCAAATGGATTGTATTGGAAATGTTCCTAAATTTGTAGTTCACTTTCCTTACATTCATAGAAATATTGTCATTTGATTCTTGTTTAGAATTTTTTTCAATGATCTTTCCTTTATGAGGTCTACTTTGATAAGGGATATGTGGTAGAATGCATCCCTTTATTGGGATCATTAGCCACAAATACATTAGTTTGGTATCAAATCCCAAGATTTGAGTCATTTTGAGGTTAGTTTGAGTGTAGGATTTGTGAGTCCTATTGTAGATATTGGTGTGATTCTCAATCTAGGTTTTGTGAGTGACCTTAGAATTTGTTGCTTTCCATACTAGGGGGTGGGTAGAAAGTACTTTTGAAACATCTATAGCATTATGTCATCCGGTAGACAGTTTGATAGGATTATGAGGAAATATGGCATGGAGAGTAAACAAAGCATCAAGTCCAATTCACTTGGCCAAATTGAAAAGAGGAATGCAAGACCATTTAGATGTTATGGATACCACAAAACTAGGAGGTGTTATTGTGGATGTAGATAAAATTGATGATGACCATGAAGTGAAAGGAAATGCATAACAAGAATCTAATGAAGAGCATGTAGATGCACAAGAGGATAGTTTTTGCAAACAATCACGAGGATTAGAATCAAACTACACATAAATGTTCCATGCTACTCTAAGAACTTAGATCTATAATATTTGATAGATTGGATCACAAAAATTGAGTACTTTGAGTAAAAATATGTGGAAGATAATAATAATGTTATATTTGTGAGTACTAATCTAAAGGTTTGTGCATCCTTGTGGTGAGATCATGTGCAAAATGACAGGGTTACGAGAGGAATAGATAATATGAAGAAATGGTATCAAATGGTAACAAATTTGAGGGTTATTTTTATGCATATGGATTACCAGTCTCATCTATTCAAGTAGTTGTAGAACTTGCATCAAAAGGAGTTAAATGTATGTAAATACACAAAGGATTTTTCTAGCTCAACATCATGATTGGACATGTGGAAGAATATGCTAAAAAATATGAAGGTATGTATATGAACTACAAATTTCTATTCAAGATGAACTCAGAAGGTTTGACTAAGGTAATTGGAGGAATCCTATCACTTATTGTTGAAGGTTGAAGAGAATTTTCACGCAGATAAAGATTATTATGTATAAAAAGGAAAATTCCCAAATATAGATAGAAACTTGTGCAATGATGTGCATAGCAACACACAAGAAGGATAAGTGATCACCTTTCATAAAAAAACCATGCCTTTGGAGGAGGACCAACTAATAGAAGAAGAGGTTATAGAAAAGGTATAGGATTTAGAGAAAATTGTTTCAATTATGGATAGGTTGGACGTCAAACATTTGAATGTACACAAGCAACAAAAAGTAGTGTCATTTGGAAAAACAATGCTAGCAATCATGTTTCTCGGCATGTAAATATGGAGTCATGCATTAGCAAGTAGCACAAGAAAACTAGAACATGGTGAAGAACTGATGATGAAGAGGGTGTTATTGAAGCTTGCAAAGAGGAGAACATGCCCACATAAAGAAGGATCCATTAGAAACCATTTACAATTCGGAGGTAAGTTTTATAAAATTATTGTTAATATTAATAGATTTTATATTCTCATTTATGAAGAAATGGTGAAGAATTTTGGTCTGAATATGTTGTATGCATGAACCCATATAATGTGTCATGATTATTAAAGTGGAATCAATTTCTTGTGAACAAGAAATGTAGAGTGTGCATAAATATTTGCAATATGAAGATGATGCACTCTACCAAATAATGCCCATTTGCATATGTCATATTTTTGGGAGACTTTTATAGTATGCTAGAGGAGTGGTTCATGATGGTCACAAAACACCTATACATAGGTGAAAGTTTTATGTAAGTACACGTTGAATCCTTTAAAGGATACATGTGTAGATGTGGAGATAATTCACAAGTATTTATGGTTTTAGGGAAAGAGTTCTTGAATATTGTAAAGGGAATATGTGTTTTGTATTCATTTTGAGACCCGTGTAGAAAGCATGGGAGTGTGCCACCATGCACATAGAGTAAATCCCACAAAAATTAAGAGATGTGATAGGTGAGGATATGCATACCATGACGAATGACTATTCTAGATGGATTACCACATATGTGTAGTATTAGTCTTCAAATGAATTTTTATATCAGGAACAAGCTTCCCAAGAAAAACCATGTATAGGTTGACGCCTATAGAAAAGGAAGACATGAGAAGTAAAGGGCATAAGTTTCTTAATAAATGGTTGATCGAGATAGTTTTGAATCGTATGTGCGGTACCTATAGTATTGGCACCAAAGAAAGAAGAAGATTATATATTATGCAATGAATCAAAATACATCAAAAAAATTACAATCAAGTATAGATTTCCATTGTCATGCTTGGATGAATTTATTGGTGCTCAATCCGCACTCGGATTAAGATGGTCTTTTCCTAGACTCTCCATAGATGTAACCATTTTGTGTGCTTCATATTGTTCCCCTTACTTCAAATTTCAGTCTAAGTAAAGGAGAATTATCCATTTAATTTTGTACATTGTCAAAATAAAAATAAAGGATTCAGTGGAAATGTTGAAGGATTGGCACCATAAGAATTCCCTAAGGACTAGTTAATGTACTGGTTGATCAAAGTATAAAAGCTTCAGACTTGTGGGTGATTGGGATATGTTTACATCTTTTACAAAGGTAAAAACATGAATAAATACCAAATGATAAATTTAAAATGGGTTAGACATTTAAAAATCCTAGGACATTAAAATAGCCATCAAATATCTGCACCACCAAACAATTCAAATGCCTACAAAGGAGAGGACACATGGTGAGATTCTGGGCCTCTCTAATCCATTCATATTTCACAGACTTCAATTCTACGGAATGTACCAAACTCATATGATATTGGGTCATGGCGAGGAAAATAAATTTAGTGCGGTCAAATTAACGTACCGACGGTGGACACACGTCACCATTCTGGCATAGGGTAAGTAGTTAGGCTCTGTTAGACCTCAAGTCTATGAAATGAACTAAGTTTCATATGGATTCTATTCCAAGTGGTCACGCAAGTGAAGGCAGATATGTGGAAACATTTCTATGAATTCATTGATGAAGTCTTCCCAGATAGAAGTCACGATTCAAAGGCCCGAACCTACAAACATGAAAGCAAGAGAATTTGACACTACGAAACCACAAAGGTGCGTGGAGATTTCTCATTGGTTTATGCTTTGCACTCTAATAAGTTTTTTTAAATAAAACTAAATTGTGAAGTAAGTGTGGATCTTCCTTATTGGCTCACATTTTTCAACGGTTAGTTAAGGTTATTAAACAGACTAATATTATGAGGAGCATGGATTTCTCTCATTGGATCACATTTAGTTTTGATCAATCAAGGTTATCAAAAAAATTAGCACTTTGCGAAGGTGCATGGATTTTTCTCATTGACTCATATTTTGCAGTGGAAAGTAAAAGTAAGAAAATAGTATGAGAAGGTGAAGGTGTGTGGCAGTTTCTTATTGGCTCGCACTTCGTAATGGAACATACCACGCGTAAAGCAACATAACATATAAAAGGTTAGGGAGCAAACACGTAAGCAAATAATGACCCCGCAGCCAACTAGAGACAGCATATGGCAATGATGGCATGGAACCGGTCCCAAAATAATAATATAAAATCAGATATTTTCAGTTAGACAAAGTACATTCCCATTTTTATTAGAGATATTTCTTTATGAAAAGGTCGAGATTCACTTACTATTTCGGAGGGAAATTGAAGTGTAAGAACTCACAAAATTTGTATAAATACGGGGCTTTTCCTCATATGAGAAGGGGGTCAAATTTTTATATTTTGAAAAGTTTGATAGATACGATTGTAATACTGAACATTTCCTTATTTGAAATACATAATAGTTTTAGCTTCTCAAGATTTTGAGTCAAGGTGGTTGAAATTTACAGCCATTGATAAACATTAAGAGCATTTTCTTTATGTTCCCTTTTCTAGAGATTTAATATTTGAATAGAATATGTCTACTTGTTTGATTTCTATGTTCTAGGTTAATTATGTTGACTTTTTTATTAATGAGTTATATTTTTGCTCCAATTTTATGTTTGTTTCTTCTTTGTATCGTATAATTGGATCAATCCTTAATGGTTGTGTTATGGTCATTAATTCAATATTGTGTTGTGAGAATATACTCTAAACATAGTTCTAAAATCATTACTATAACCATTTTTTTGAAGTAATATTTATTATCCTTTGAGTGAATCTCGACGTACAAGAATAAAAGTAGTAAATAATTTATTAGAATACTTGCACGAGATTTTGTGTCAAGTATTTTAGATATTGTGTCAAATATTTGAATCTTTGGGTATCAACAAATGAAAATATTCCTTTGGATAAATTATTTTTACTTAATCGAGTATTCTTTACTATCCAGAATAGCACATAGTCTCACTAAGTATCAGATGCTTGGTTGTAAAAGATCTGTCATCACATAATCCCCCTTTTGAAGTTAAAAATACCATAATTGATCTCACCCCCTCATAATAACTTCCATTTGTTGATTTTCTTCTTTGTATATGAATATCATTTAAATTTCCCATTATCTTTAATTCTACTATCAAAAGAATGAAAGAGCAACCAAAATTTGTTGTCTATAGTAACATGTGCCTGGTATGCTAAGCATATGCAACATATGTTGTGACAACTCGTGATAGTGAAGTGTTGTATGTATGTCCATGTTTATCCAAGATTGATCCATCATTAAAACATAATTGAGGGGAACAAAGACCCTATCTCCCCTTGGTTCAAGGAAGGACCAAAAGTAGCAGGATGATTCCATCCCCTTTGTACCTGCCCCTCAATCACCTCGGCAATTGATCCTAAGGAAAGTTGTATACCCTCCCAGCTACAAAAAAATATACTACCCAAGATACTACCATCCAAGAATTCCCCCTTCCTAAGAGAATGTTTTCAAGCTACCATGGGGTGTAGAATTGAGGATCAACATACTTTCAGCGTCATTTTTGGGGACTTATTGATATATTTTTATGGGTATTCGGGATTTTAGAGTGTGAATTCCCCTAAGATTTTTCTAGCGTAATTATCAAGGACTTCTTGATATATGTTGATAGGTATTTTGGGCTTTCGGACTATAAATTCCCCTAGCATGCTTCAGTGTCATTTTCAACTTCTTGATGTATGTAGATAGGTATTTTGGCTTTTGGAGTGTGAACTCCCTAACATGCTTCAGGTGTCATTATCAAGGACATATTGATAAATGTTGATAGTTATTTTGGCTTTCGAGTGTGAATTCCCCCAACACACTTCTCGCACCATTTTCAGAGAATTATTTACTCTAGGCAAGGTTTAGAATACATACCTTTATAGAGATTTTCCAAAATTAGGAAAATACAAACCATTATGCTAAGTATTGTCCAAAATTTTCCCATTATAAATAGGCTTTCCATAAAACCTATACTTATTTGAGTATACTAGAAGTTGATAACTAGAAACATGGGAAAATTCATAAAGATATGCAAATCTTAACCTCCCAGTTTGTGAAGCTATCCTTTCAAAAACATTTTGAGTTAATCTATACATCTAAGGTACAAGGCCTTAGTGGTGGATTTGTCTTTCAAAGAAAATCTGGGTTATACTAGTGTAAATATTTTATACACCTTTCGATTAACTCCCCTTTACAAAGCTAGAAGGATGAAGATCCTTTTTCAATTTTTATCCCACCGAAGATTACTCACAAAGTTGGAAAATACACAGTCAAGAAGTAGGTAGATCTGGAAACTGGTGGGTGATCAAAAGTCAGAAGAAAATATTGTTCAACCTACTGAATTTGATCCAACTTTTGTGGATGATTACTCTAGCACATCTAACAGCTCTGATCCGTATTCCTCAAGCATGTTTACATTATTTATTTCAAAAAGGTTCATCATTTGCAAATAATAAAGGTACTCCTCATCTTCCTTACTTGTTAACTCATAAGAATAGATTATTTTGTGAAACTGAGTCCCTGAAGGATTCCCATTTTATGGATCATACTCCTCTACCCTAGAGACCTCCGGTTCACCACCATTTTAACCCTCCTTTTGAAAATCCTCCATAAAATAATATGGAACAACCTCCACCAAGGGTTCCTTTTGTAGTCACCACTTAAATACCAATAAGGTTCCATGGAATGATGGGCTATCCTAATGAAGTACCTACTAAAATCAATATCAGGTTGGTTAGGTTCTAAGGGAGTAATTCCATAAGTGGGGATAAACATCTTAGATTTTTCCAAAATTTAATGGATGAATATAAAGTATAGCATGAAGATGTTTATGTTAAATTATTCATACATACATTAGAAGAAGATGTCAAGGAATGGTACAATTTTTTGCCTAAAAATTCAATTGATTATTGGGTAGAAATGAAGAATGCATTTAGACTCCAATATGGTGATAAAACTAGCCCTAGGTTTCTTTTATCATAGTTTGAAAATATCAAAAAGAATCCTAATGAGTGTGTGCAAGACTTTAACACTAGGTTTAATAAAACTTTGACTAGATTGCCTACTAATATAAGGCCTAGTGATGATTCTTTCTTAATTAAGTACTTTGATGCCTTTGATAAGAAATTTGTTTATTATCTAAGGAAAAAAATCCTATAACTTTGAAGCAGGCCTTCTCTATGGCTATCTAGATTGAGAACAATATTAAAGCACATAGAAATCCTCCAAAGAGGGAAGGTGGCAAGTTGATTAATCTATAAAATCCCCGAGTAATCAAGGTTGTATACTTGGAAGAGGTGGTTAAAACCTTGGCCATATTAGTCAAATATATTTCATATAAGCTTGCTAGAGTAGAGAAATGATTAGTTTCAAATCCTCAAACTCAACACCAGGCCCAAGGAAAATAGATTTGGGAATCATCTCAAAGGATATCATTGCGCTAAGGACTAAGGAAAAGGACTTATGGGTTAAATAAGTAAGCAACAAGCTTTCAGAGATAATAAAATAGTCCCATATCCATTAACAGCAAGGGTATAATTAGTAGAAAAATAACACATCATTAAGTGGTATGATAAATGTTTGTTATCGTATCCCCCTTGTGTGAATATTTTTAGAGATGATGATGTTATTGATGAAATTGGTTTTGGTGACATATGCATGATGGAATATCTGAAATATTCAATGCATGGATCCAATCCAACTGATCTATTATATGATAAAATTATCAAGGCATAGGGGCTTGCAAAATTAGGTATTCTCCCTTCCTTCTATAGTTAATGTTGATATAGATATGGCTCAATCATTTGAGCTTCCAAATCATGAATTTGAGTATTTAAGATCTTTAATGATTAAAAATTATGATGGTGGAATCCCTTTTGAAGAGGATAGGAAACTATTAATGAATGTTGTTGTTTCTCAAGAAAAAAGTATAACCTTTGTAATAGATACATCAAAGTACATGTCCCCACTCTTAAACCACAAAGTCCTCTCTTTACTAACATCCTCAAAGATGGTCCCAAAATAAGTATTCCCAGTAAAGGTCATGTCAATATTTCAATACCAAGTACTTTCTTATCTACCCAAGAAATAAGGGATAACATCCCATCAAAAAGACTATCACCCTTACCTCTAATACATCCCTACCAAAGTATGTTGTATGTGATATGGATCAAATTCTAAGTTAGATAAAGATTATTGTCCCTATTGTAGAACTACTTAGAATTCCATAACACAGAAAAAGAGCATTTGAATACTTGGGGTTGAAGGATGATATGGTTTTCAAATAAAGGGGAAAAAATAATGTAGTAACTCCACCTAGTTTTGTTTAAGTTGAGATAAAAGAAGACACACATAACATGGAAAAACTCCCGAAGTATATTTGGGTACTTCCTTGATTGAATCACAATTGGATGTGGATCCTTTCTTTACTATTTTTATTATCAATGAACTACTTCTCCACAATCGCATGTTTGATTCAGAGGCCTCACGTAATATCATTCCTTTAGAGGTTATGAATGAACTAGACATCAAAATAACAACAGGATTTGGGAACTATTATGTCATGGATTCAAGAGAAGTACCTTTTGTTAGATATGTCAAAGGTCTAGTAGTACATCTTGTTGCTTATCTTGGAAAATATTTAGCTATTAATATGGTTATAGTTTATTTCTCTACTAAATGGGGTATGTTGCTATCAAGAAAATGGGTTTCTAGTGTGGGAGGAAGTTTTCAGATGGACATGTCCTATAACTCTATACCATTGGAATAAAATCTAGTCAAATTACATAGAGAAGAGAAAATCTTTGTCTTATTGAGGATCCTATGAATGCTTCTTATGAGGTATTGTTTGTTGATATAGATTTGGGTAACTTCATAGCTTGTGTATATTTTGAATATCAATACATGGATATTAATGCACACCTTGAAGACGTCAATCTCTGTTGGACCATGACTTTTGATGTAGCATATTCCAATGTTGGAAATAGAGCTAGAGAGGTTATAACTTCTTCAAATTAGGGTTATTTTAATTTCACTTTCAAATTGAAGTTTGAATGTGCCAACAATAATGTTGAATATGAGGCATTGTTCCTTGGTTGAGAGTTATATGGAGGCATGGGATTAAGAACATTATTTTTAAAGTAGATTATGAATTAATTGTAAATCAAATTAGGAAATTATATACAACTAAAAACTAGAGGTTAAGACAATATTAAGCATCAGTTTGAGATCTCATAGAATTGTTTTATTCTTTTAATATCCTTTACCATGATATAACTCATAATTCAGCAAATAAAAAATTAGTTGTCTTAGCCTCTTAGTATCATAATGACATAGTGTCCCATTACTGCAATTATGAATTAGAATTACTAGTCGGACCTTTAGTCCAAGAAAACATTTAGCATTGGTAAGTTTTTAAAGATGGTGCTCAGATCCAAAGGTTTTTAAATTGTAAAGATGAGTTCACAAATCATATAATTGACTTTGAGTCTATAGTGGTGATATGTGAAGTAAATGATACCCTCTTTAGAAAATATACAATTCAATTGAAAAAAATACTATTCTTAGAGGACTTATCATCCTAGAATCAAATTTTGATAGTACAGACTAAGTTGTGAGCAATCCTATCCATGCACCCAAGGATTTTGAAGAATACAACTCAGAAAATTCTCAAAATCCTAAAAACAAAATGGCTAGGAAGTAACATGAGGAAAGAATAAAAACATGCTTATACCAAGTTGCTGAAGAAATACTAGGATTTCCACATGTGGTCTTATTCAAAACTGAAAGCTTATAGAGAAGACATTTTTCAACACAAGATACCATTGGAGCCTCACTCCAAGCCCTTCAGATAGAAGAAAATGCCTATCAATCTCCTTCTTGCAACCAAAATGAAATAGTGACTAAATCGTGAGATGGTCGGATAATATAACCCACTAGATACTATTCATGGGTGGCTAACTTAGTGCCAGTCAGAAAGAAAAAGGGGACATAAGGCTTTGTGTGGATTTCAGGAATCTAAATAAAGCATCACTTAAAGACAATTACCCACTTCCTAATATGGATAATATGCTACAAAAGGTAATATGATCTAAGTTACTATCTACATTGGATGGATTCTCAGGGTATAACCAAGTTGTGGTGAAACAATCGAACAATTCAAAACTACTTTCACTACCCCTTGGGGAACATATGTCTATGTTAGGATGCCTTTTGGATTAATGAATTTTGGTGCAACCTTTCAAAGAGCTATGGATGTGGCCTTTTCTAGTTTCATCAATTATTTCATTGCAGTTTATCAAGATGATATAACTTTATTCTCTAGACACAGGGGTGACCATTTGGGCCACCTTGAAAAAATATTGATCAATGGGTTATCATTAAATCCAAAGAAGTGCTAATTCGGGTGTATAAGGTAAAATTATTTGGACATATAGTGTCTCAAGAAGGAGTTATGATAGATCCTGAAAAATTGGAGGCAACTGATAAAGTCCCTATCCCTATGTCTAAAAAGGGTATCCAATCCTTTTTTGGACAAGTAAATTTTGTAAGAAGGTTCATCTCCAACTTTGTTGAGATTACTATTCCCATCACAAGTATGTTGAAAAAGTATCAAGTCATCAAGTGGGAAGAATGGGTTGTTCAATCATTTATAGGAATAAAGGAGGCACTCAAGACATCCCCCCATCTTAACCAGTCCTAATTATAAGAAATTATTTTATATGTTTTCTTATGCCTTGAATAATAAAATTTTCTCTCTGTGTTAGTATAGAAATATGAAGAGGGACATGAAAATCCCATTACATTTTTAGTAAAGCTTTACAAGGATCAGATTTGAAATAATCCATCATGGAAAAGTAAGCTTTTGCCTTGGTAAAGGCCACTAAAATTTTCAAACCCTACATTCTAAGCTCCAAAGTTATAGCTTATGTACCCCACATAATGGTGAAAGAAATTTTGTCTCAAAAGGAAATGTCTAGTAAATGATTTCATTAGGTCAACAAGTTATAGGAGCATGACATGGATAAATAAACCACAAAACATTTTCAAGGATTGGGATTGGTAAGGTTGATAGCAAAGAGAAATCTACAAGTGGTTGAGATACACAATGTTGAAGAAGATGGGCCACACCCTCATGAAAAGGTGATCACTTCAGCTTGGTATAAAGATATAGTATATTACTTGATGAACTTGAATTGTCTTATACACTTAGACAAAAATAAAAGAAGGAAACTTAATACATTTCCCAAAAGTATATTTTGACTGATCATGGGTTGGCTTGGAATAATCTAGAAGGATTTTTCTAAGATGTATCACTGAAGAAGAGGCACCTAAAATAATTGCATAATTTCATGGGGGAGTATGTGGAGGTCATTTTTCTGGAGAGTTACTTCTCATAAAATTTTAAGGGCAGGTTATTGGTGGCCTTCATTTTTCAAATATGTTGCCTTGTTGGTTAAAAAATATGAGAGTTTTCAACATTTTTCAAGAATATTGAAAGCCTCTGGGTCCCTACCCTACATCATGTGTCTGTGGAATCTCAATTCAAACAATAGAGATTGGATTTTATTTGTGAGATATCAGAATCTTCAAGTGTTTTTCATAAGTAGATATTAGTAGCCACTGATTACTTTACCAAATGGGTTAAATCCATTCCCACCAAGAAGGTAACTCATTAAGTAGTCATGGATTTTATCATCAATAACATAATCTATAGATTTGGGGTGCCTACTAAGATAGTTGCCGATAATGTCATGAGATTTAGAGCTAAACCATTGGCAACAATGTGCCATGAGTATGGTATTACTTTGTCTTATGCATCAAATTATAATCCTCAAGGGAATGGCCAACCAGAATCAAGTAATAAAAATCTGATTAAAATCCTCACAAGAACATTAGAGACCAATAAGAAGAAATGGGGTGAACATCTCAAGTTTGCATTATGAGCAGACGAGAGTTACTACCAAGATTACTACTAGAAATATTACTTTAAAGATAGTTTATGGAATTCAATATCTTTTTCCCTTGCACTTACAACTCTCCTCATATCAATTCATGCAACAATTTGAAGATGGAGAAGAAGTAAGTACATATGAGACAAGGATGAATCAAATTATGGAATTGAATGAGGAAAGACGAGAGTCCCACTAAATACATATCAAGTTCAAAGAAAAACTCAAGAAGATATTTGACAAGAAGGTCACTCCAAGAGTTTTCAATGTTAAAGACCTAGTCCTGTTATGGGACAACAAACACGAAGACAAGGGAAAACATGGAAATTTTTATGCCCTATGGATGGGACCCTATTCTATTGATATAAGGATTGGATAACATAATTTATTTTTGAAATACTTGGAGGTACATTTATTGGAATCACCCATGAATAGAAGGCATCTCAAACATTTCTTGGACTAAGCGAGAGGATCAAGTATGATCATTGTACAATGTGCAGTTTTATTCTATTATTTTTGCCTTTGTTTGTGTTGTTCTTTCCCTTTTTGTGCTCTAGTCTACAGTGACCAGGTTTTGTGATATGTCAGTATTCTAGTGTGAAAATTTGTGTATCTGTTGTGCAATCCCTATGTGTTTTGTATCCCCAAATCCTTACCCAATGGATTAGGCATCTGGTCTTCATTTTGACATTTTTATGAGAGGTTATTGTGGTACCCACAGGGGGTGCCCATTCCCGAGCAAGATCCATTTTTGGTGCTTAATCCAAGCCCTTTTATTGAGCTGGTATTTTCCTAGAATCTCTATGGATGGAACCATTCAAGTGTGCTTCATATTGTTCCCCTTGCTTCAAATTTCAGTTTGAGTAAAGGAGAATTATCAATTTGTAATAAATTTTGTGCCTTGTCAAAATAAAAAGAAAGGATTCATTGAAATGTTGAATTATTGGCACCATAATAATTCCCAAGGACTAGTTAATGGAGTGGTTTCTTAAAGTATATAATATTTAGACTTACAGTGATCGATCGGATATGTTTACATCTTTTACAAATGTAAAAAACATGCAATCAACACCAAATGAAAAATTTAAAATGGACTTAGCCATTTAAAAATAATCATGGGACATTCAAATGGCCATCAAATATCTACACCACCAAGCAATTCAAATGCCCATGAAGGAGAGGACACATGGCAGGATTTCAGGCCTCTCTAAGCCATTTGGGTTTTGCAGACTTCAAGTCTGCGGAATGTACCAAATTTATATGATTTTGGGTCCTCGGTGGGGCACACAAAGTCAGCACATTCAGATCAATGGTTGATGGTGGACATGCATCACCATTCCAAACAAGGGAAAGCAAATGGGATCTAATTGACCTCAAGTATGTGGGATGAACTAAGTTTCACAAGGCTTTAAGTCCGGTGGTATGACAGTTAAGGAAGATATGTGGTAACATTTTTTTATACCCAACGATGAAGTATTCCTAGATAGAAGTTGAGATGTGAAGGCCCGTCCCCACAACCAATTAAAGGTGAACATGAAAGTAAGATAACTTAACATTGTGAAACCGTAAAGGTGCATGGAACTTTCTCATTGGTTTATGCTTCACACTCTTACAAGAATAACACTATGAGTAGCATGTATATTTCTCATTGGTTTATGCTTCTCACCCTAATAAGGGTTCTTTAACTAAAATTGAATTGTGAAGTAAGCTTGGAGCTTCTTTATTGGCTCACATTTTGTTACGGTCATTCAATATTACTAACAAGACTGAAATTGTGAGGAGCATGGATTGTTCTCATTGGCTAATGTTTCATGGTGATCAATCAAGGTTATCAAATAGTCTAACGTTGAAAATGTGCATGGTGTTTTCTCATTGGTTCATATTTCGCAATGGTCGGTAGAAGTAAGAGAGCATTCGAGAAGGCAAAGGTGCGTGGCATTTTCTTATTATCTCACATTTTGTAATGGAACATATATGCACGCAAAGCCACATAACACATAAAATATCACGTAAGTAGACATATAGGAAAATATCAACCCCATAGCCAAATAGAGACCAACATGTGGTAATGAATTCATAGAACTTATCCCAAAATACTAACACAAAATCATATATTTTTCAGTTAGATAAATGACATTCCCACTTTTATTAAAGATATTTCTTTATGAACAAGGTGGAGATTCACTTACTATTTTGGGGTAAAATTGAATTGTAATAACTCACCAAATTTGTATAAATATGGGGGTTTGTCCTCATATTAGAAGGGGGAAATATTTCTATTTTGAAAAGGTTGATGAATCTGATTGTAATATTGCACATTTCCTTCACGTGAAATACATATGAGTTTCAGTTTCTCAAGATTTTGAGTCAAGGTGGTTATAATGTACAACCATTAAAAATAATTGAGATCATTTTCTTTATATTCCCTTATCAAGAGATTCAAGATTTGAATAGAATATATCTTTTTATGAGTTTGATTTCTTTGTTCTAGGTTACGTATGTTGAATTCAAGAGTAATCAAACTTTTCGGTCTATAAAACCTGTGTCTAGTATGGTAAGCATATGCAACATATTTTTGACAACTCATGAGAGTGAAGTGTTGTATTCATGTCCATGTTTATCCCAGATCTATCGATCATTAAAACATAATCAAGTGGAACAAAGACCCTATCTCCCCTTTTGCATTCAGTTACCGTGCCGATTCTCTCACCCTAGTTCATGGCGGACCAAAAGTAGAAGGATGAGGCCATCCCCTTTTAATTTCCCCTTAATCACCTCAAGGATCGATCACAAGTAAAGTGTTATACCCTCCCGGCTACATATTACATATACTACCCGATCTACCAACATCTAAGCATTCCCCTTCCTAAGAAAATGTTTTCAGTGCAACCAAGGGGTGTAAAATTGAATACCAACAAACTTGATGAACTATCTGGTTGGAGTGAATTGCTTCATATAGATTAGTTTTAAGAGAGAATGCCACCATATCAAAATCTAGGAAGGATATGAGTGGAAGATTGAATTCAAAACATACGATGGTTTATATGAGTGGTTGGTCATGTCATTTAGGCTAACTAACTCACCGAGCACATTCATGTGATTGATGAATGAAGTGTTAAATCCATTTATGGGTAAGTTTTTCATTGTTTACTTGGATGACATTCTTGTTTTTAGCAAAGTGTTAGAACATGGTCCATTTTTGAAATTATTATATAATTTGCACAAGGAGAAGCTATTGGTGAATTTGAAGAAGTGTGATTTCATGCGGAAGAAGTTATTCTACTTGGGATTTTTATATCTAATTAAGTCTTAAATATGTATCCTAGGAAGGTGTGATCTATAGTATATTTTACATGACCAAGAATTTTCACTGAGGCCCATAACTTCCATATAATTGCAAGCTTCTACCTTAGTGATATTTATGCAACAATCGCAAAGGTGATGCATAAAGATATAAAATAGTTAATGTGTACCATGAATGAAAATTACATATTCCAAGAGCTAAAGTGAAATTTCATGGAATATCCAAATGTTGCATTTACCTAATTTTAATAAGGAATTTAAGGTTAATTATGAAACTAGTGAGGTAGAAATTGGAGAAATGATTAGTCAAGAATGAAGACCTCGTCACATTTCAACAAGATACTAAATGATGCAAGGATGAATTATCCATTTTAAGGTCAATATTTTTATGTCATTGTACAAGCTCTAAATAAGTGGAGGAACTATTCATTTCCTAAGGATTTTGTGGTGTACACATATTGCCAAACACCGTAATTCATTAATAATTAACGGAAGTTGAATCAGACATATGAAATGGGTTGAGTTTCTATAAAGCTAATCATTTATCCTGAGCATAGAAGTGGAAAATCCAATTGAGTTTTATAAGTTTTGACTAGGAGATGCATCTTGTTGGTTGATATATAAGTGAGTGTGATAGGGTTTCAGGGGGATGAACGAACTCTATGTAAAGGATGAAGACTTTGCGAAGCATGGAGACCATGCACATAACTACTTGAACATTCATTGTGTGATTTAGTTAGACTAATATCTATATGAATAAGATTTATTCAAGGGAACACATTTTTGTGTATTGTAGGTATCAATGAAGGATAATTTGGTCAAATCAACATTGTAGAGGAATGTTAAGGAACTTTAGTAGAGATGATACTATGGCACAATTTGGTGAGAAATAGTATTGGTCACATATTGTTACATAAGTGTGTAATTATGTGCAAAGATGTAGGGTATGATAGTTGGAAAAAGGGAGAAGTTGGAATGAAAGGTTATGTCAACAATTATCGGTACCTAAGATACCATGGGAGCATCCGAGTATTGAATTTTTGTGATTACTCAAAATATAAAAGAGGTTTCAGTTTTTTCTTCATTGTGGTGGATAGATTTTCAAATAAGGTGATTTTTATTGCTTGTAATAAGAGTAGTGATGTTACTCATGTTACAAATCTATTTTTAGGAAGTTGTGAGATTGCATGGCTTTGCATGCACCATAAAATCTAACAAAGATAAAAAAATTGGTTCATTTTTGTGTACATTGTGAAAAAAACTCAACAAGAAATTCTAGTTTAGCTTTGTGTATCACCCACGATACAAATGGATAGATTAAAGTTGTCAATAGGATCCTTGTAAAATTACTACAATGTTTTCTAGAGGAGAAGGTAGGAACGTGAGATGCGGTTATTGCATATGTGAAGTTTGCATACAAATCGACAATAAAATTATTAGGAATTCACCTTTTCATATAGTGTATCAAATAATTCCAAGGGGAATTGCATGGTTGAGGGATTTACCACAAGAAGAGGGGAAGAGTGTGGAAGTGGAGGACTTCACACCGGGAAAATTTTAAGACCCCTTACTAAAATCCAACTTGAATTTTTTTGGAGAATTTTTTAAAAATTATTTTTGTTGATGGTGAACAAGATAAAAAAATTATATAGCGACCTAAACAAATAATTTTCAGAAAAGGCACATTGGAATAAATCAAGTGCACAAAGTTGTAGACAAGTGGCTATAAAAAAATGTTGTAGATGATTCATCTATATCGAGGTTATGTCAATAAGTAATTTTTATACATAGACATAGCATTTGCATGGAAGTTATATTAGTTAGAGTCTCATACAAAGATGAGTCATCTCAGTACGGAGGTTTTGGTAATTTAGCATTTGCATATACATATGCTCGACTACACATGTAACTATGTGTCTATATATGTAGAAATCCAGTTGTGTATACAACTAGGTGGATACATGAATTTATGCCCAGACTACACATGAAATTGGTCACTACATATGCAGATTTCCTGGATACACATACGATTGGGCATATGCATATCCATAAGCATGATTGCATGTGCAGTAAGATGTATGAATGTACAGATGCTCGGTTGTATGTGTATATGGGTGTAAACACATGCATTTTTCTAACTGCACAAACCTATCGCATGTCGTTACGTGTCCTCACTCACCCATATATATAGGATTTGGGCCTCATTTTTCCTCACTTTCTCCTTTAATATCTACTCCAATCTCTACCTATAGGTTCATATAGTTATTGAACCAAAATCCAAGCTCAAAAACAAGCTTCAAGCATACATCTACAATCCAAAAATGGCATCCATTTCTACATCCTCTCAATATCAACCCAAAATTCAATTCGAAAACTTATTTGCCCCCAAATTTCCACCTTGTTGAAACTGAAGGACACATTCAGTAATTGGCTAGATAGATGTTGTTTTTGAGCACTAA
Source organism: Taxus wallichiana var. yunnanensis (assembly GCA_018340775.1). Classification (NCBI taxonomy): domain Eukaryota; kingdom Viridiplantae; phylum Streptophyta; class Pinopsida; order Cupressales; family Taxaceae; genus Taxus; species Taxus wallichiana. The sequence continues at coordinate 44,367,338 of CM031236.1, forward strand.
TTTACATGCCTTAATATCACACCGATGTCAATTTTTTGTAATTTCTTATAGCCAATTATGACATATCCATGGGTATCTTCAAAATCCATTTTCCATCATGAGAATTTTATTTTGGAACATCTCCAAAAGATATCCACAACTTAACAAGGCTTCAACACATGAATGTTAACCCTTTGACAAAAAAATCCTTCTTACTGTCTCATAAATAAAAATTAGTTAGACTCCCACTTCGGCATATAGTTTGAAGGTAAAAATATGTTTTTACATTTTTTCCTTTATATTATTATCACAATAAGATAATAACATGTTTTTTTATTTTGTGCAGGTATTGGTAACTCCTCTAAATCAATAAGGGTATTATCTATACAAGTTGTTCCACACACATTTTTACAAGCCATGATTGAATTTTTTAGGCTAGGATAGTCTTGTAAGGAAGACAATCTAACATTCCGTATTGGGTTGTTGTCTACATCCTCCATTCTCTAAGTTTCCAACAATTTGATTGGTGTACATATATATCCAATAGGATACGAAATGATTTTTCATATACTATTTTCAATAGAACTATGCAACATTTTCATGTTGTAATTATATAATTACATTATATTATGAAGCCTTTCATGAGTTACACTCACATAATACTAATATTCCGACTGCACTTGATGAAAAAATAGAGTAAATTGTATTTCAAATGATGAGAAAGAGGTAACTTTAAATTTTAAATTATTACAAAATAGCTTCATGTATTTATTTGACAAATAGAGCTAATTTTCTATTTTCTTTCAGAAGAGAGAAATTGTATCACATGTAAGAAGACAAGTTGTAGTTATAGGTCATCAACCTCTTGAGGATTTTGTAGATTCATACGTGGATGTACAATCATCTCTAACTCCTATTACAGTTTTGAGACAAAATGCATGAGGATTTATATTACACCCCCTCAATTGTAAGTGTAACATGTAACTTCATCAATTATTCTAGGTATTACTACTATCAGTTTATCAAGCTATGAATAATGGAACATACATTATTTTAAATTTTTTATTAATGGAACTATACTTTTTTAATCATTATTGCATATTTACAGATTCCTCATATAGTTTTCATCAAAATTCCCCACATCAACATGAACAAATAGAATCCACAAGGATTCAACCACTGACAGGGGAAGAAATTACTCCTAGACATACTCTGCAAGGTACATTATTAGTATCACTTCAAATTTTAACTTTTATGTTAAATTTATTAAACATTGAATTCTTATTTGTGTTTTGTTCATATTTTTCTTTTTCAGTTCCACTTCCCTCTTCCAAAAATAAAACTATTCCACCACCACCACCTCCTAGAAAATTTCATACAAGGGGAAAATATATATTTTTCATCTAAAAGTGGTGGCACGATTCATCTAACAACAATAAAGTTTCCAAATTTCTCTTTTGGCGGTCTCCCTAGTGCAATGGGCACCATCATTTTACAACAAATGTATCTTGATAATGATTTCTTGGGTATCAAGAGTGGTACTAGTGATCCAACTATTTTTAATCCACGTGATATGATTCGGGCTCACAAGCTCCCCAAATAGATCCTATTTTATAGGCACGTACACCCAATTTGCCATATGGCACACCCTCTCCAACAAAGATACCAATACCACTATATGATGATCAATTAAATAATTTTATGTTACATAATTTTTTGGCATGGAACTATTATCCTGTTATTAATGATAATGTTATGTAGGATATAGAGACTTTGAAAACATGGGAATTATGGGCCAAAACTTTGATGAAGGAAATAAATGCTCGTTTTCACAACCATTCCCAAATAAACATTTATTTTCTTTAGTTCAAAATGAGACAACAAATATATATGTATTATTGAATCGATCTCTCTCGTGTCTATCACCGTAAGAAATGACTATAATGATAATGTTTTGGATGTCATGTTAAATAGGTTGGAAATTTTAAATGGTGAAGCCCAAGCATACTATAACAAAAGGGATAGAAACAAAAACCTTGCTTTCATTGCAAATTCTAAAAAAGATAAATTTGTCATAAGTTCAAATATTTATTTTAATTTAAATATTATTTTTACATATTTTAAATTTTTAACTAATAATATTTCTTTGTTTAAATGTAGTCAAAATAGGAATATTTTAATAATGAAGTACTGGTCTTGGATCTTCATCTCAAGAATGCACGTAAAATTTTAAATGATGATATTTCTCTGAAGGAAAAACTTGTGTTCCTAAATAAATAGAACAACGCATTGAATAAAATAATTAATGAGCATGGCATGGATCCAAAGATATTGTTCAAGAAAAAATCAGATGTGGATCCTAGTTTTCTTTTAGCCGGTTATGTGGATAATCAATATAGGGAAAATCTTGTTAGTATTAATGTCGCAACATACGATCTAATTAAATCAGGGTCACTAGTGATAGAAGATACATGACCAGAGGGATCATCTTAGAAATTAGAATGAGATTTTATTGTGATTCCTTATATTGTATAATTGTAATACTGAGAAGAATTGAAATGTAAATCTCAAATTTTAATTAAGATATTTTGCACTTTTGTAAATTGTTTTGTAACAATCAAGCACTTATTAATATATATTATTTTCATAGCATCTCAAGTTGTTTTGTTTTTCATAAAAATTTAGTATAATATCAGAGTTCTATTCATAATTATTGTTTTGCATATCTTGTATTGCACAAAAATTATAAGAAATAAGGATACTAAAATAGTTTTACCCAAAACATACATATATAATTGTAACAATTTTATATGAATTTTTTATATAGGAATAAATATTTATAATAAATACATATTACCAAGTTAAAATCCTAAAAATGAGGTAGATGAAATAATCCTTGAGAAATCCATTTTTATTTAAATACATTTGTATCTATTGTGTCAACAGAGCATGCACTTCCTAGGTCAATATTAATATCATGTTTGTTGTTCAATGTTTTAGTGACTCATCTTCTTTCAGTAAGTGAAGTCTAAATGGAAAGTGCTCTTTCACAAGGAAATGTGTCCATGGGATAATGAAAAACATATCATCTAAAACATGTCTCCTCAGTTTTATCCAATCTATTTCAAAGTTTTGATTTAACAAAACATAATCCACTAAAGACACATTCATCTTCCACATATCCCAAAATCGTCATTTGGAAAATTTGATATAATCGAAAATATTCACTAATATTTTCTTGTAGGACATGTAATTCCCAAAACATTTCACCTAAGAAACACCATTAAAACCATGATAATTATATTTTTGTTTATGTTATTAGTTTTTATAACACTAAATACAACTTTATATTTGATTACTTCCAATTTTACTCACCAATGTACCTCATTGCAAGAATACTCAACACATATTAAAATAAATATCACCCTAACCTCTTCCTAAAAAGGTCTATGGATCAATCTCATATCATTTTCATAAGGTCACCAGCTTTGATCATTGGGGTTGTTCCCTGCTCAATCACCAAATAAGAAAAGATAGGAAGACCTTGGACCAAGATCTAAAACTCATGGCTCCCTTAATATTCATCATACATTAGTCATATCTACCTAAGCAAGGTTATTTAAAACTTGTGGGTCCCTATAAATCCTTTCCCACATGATTCATGGGGGTGTATGTTATGAATACATAACCACAATCAAGAGGATAGATGATAAGAATAGTAGTCATTGTTCATATTTTCCCAATGGTTACACCTTTATTACCATTTGGCTGTATTTTATTAACATTGAATTGAAAGGAAATTAACATATGTAATCACATACTCACATATTCAAATTCAAGTATTTAATATTATATAAACCCTTATTCACCAAAATTACACTTGTTTTATTTTATTTTTAAGTTAACTAATGAAAATTTCCTATTTATTTTACATCATGGTTAGTATGTATATATTTCACATACCTCTCATTTCATGACATGGTATTATGATTTTTTTTTCTTCCCATATTATTCCCCTAATTGGAGACATTTGTTTCATTAGTATTAACATAGCTAAGGTTCAACATTAAGCTAAGTAGTGGGCTCAAGCTTCCCTTTTATAGTTACTTTAACGGGGTAAACTTGAGCTTTCTCACAAACTTGCAATACATCTTATAGGTCTAAAATTAAAAGGAAGAGATAAATTACAATTTCACCCATAATTAGTCTCTTAAGATACCATATGTTTATTTTATTCCAAATTGCACTTAAGGGGTGCTCAACCTACAATAGGGCCCATACTACGATAAAAGGATATTCTTATTTTGCAAGATCTTTATATAATATAACATACCATTTTAAAGCTTTAGAAACAAGGGATTTTTTTTTTTGATAAATTGAGAGATGTTCTCTTTTATTCTAAATTATCATAATTTAGAACACATGTTTCAAGTTTTTAAATAATGTTCTCTATTCTAAATGATCATGATTTAGAACACACATTCCATGCCAATCAATCTCATAATAGATAACCATATGCAGCTATAATGACTCGATGAACTACCGATCTCTCATTTCATGACTCGAGTTTCATCGATCTCTCATTTCATGACTCGGTTTCTTACCATCCTTCATGTTAACTCAATGTATTGTATATACTAAGTATACTTGGTTCTTTTACCCTTTTCGGGTATTTGAAGTGTTCCATTTAAGAGGCCTATCTAAATATTTGTTACCAATATTCATCTAAAATCTTGCTTCTTAAACTAGGTGATATAGGACAACACAACCAACAGCTTGCGATACTTTGGCCAAATATTTTCACATGCTTTGCATGATCATATTCCTAGATGGCATACTCATCAATGGAATACATCCTTCACCCCCACTTCATCTATTATCTAGAATGGTCTTCACTAACTCCTATCAGTCCTCTTGTCCAAGGTTTAACCATAACTCAAGTTAGCAACATAGATTGGTATAGAGGGCCACTCACGGTGACTAAGGGTACATAGACATACTCAATCGACCTAGGTCGATTGCATGTGTCTAGTTACCTTCAGTCATCAGAGTCCTTCCCTATACCAAATCATGTCCCTAAACTGACCTAGAGTGTAACCAAGTCAAGTCCGAGTTTATGTAAACCTAGATGATCCGATTCGGAAGGGTGTTGCGACATGTCAGCTATAACATTGTGTCCTCATGAAGACCCGGTCTTCATGATGACACATTATTATAGTTGTGTGTACCAACATCCCATGGAATCCCCTCATCTAGAGGTACATATCTAGATAAGAGGTTAAATACTTTCTTATCTTCTTAATTTAAGATTCAGTTTCAACAACCCTATTGATTTTCTAATCTCTTCGATCATTATGGTTGCTAGTCATAAATGACTTATGGTTGTCATGTAAATTAATCTGCAACCAATCCTTCTACCCAAAGGATTGTATGTCATTCCTTGGTTTCTTAATTTAAGTTTAGGATTATAGTCCAAATCAGCTTAACATAGTAAGATTTAACTTACTAAGCTTAACCAAGTTTATTCATGACTGAATTTAAATCCAGACTCCTTAATAATGGACTTCATTAAAATGAAGTCTATTTCTTATACATATGTATTCATTTATTTTCAATTACCTTACCTCAGTTAAGGTTTTCTAAGAAGAGGTATAATTTCCTCTTTCCAAATGTCCTTTGGGTATAATACCCGAAAGAGTCACAACAAAATATTTATCCCAAAGACTAATTGTCTTTCCTTTAACATATACTAGTTAGGGTCCATTGCCAGTTATTTTCTTATACAAGGATCCATATGTATTTTACTCTTCTATTAATGTCAATTAATAATCCATATTGACCTAGTTGAGTGTTCATCTATGTATGCCAACTTAGAAGTTGCATTTAAGAGGAGAATAGAGTATCAATACTCTTTTTCTCTATTTCATTTGAGTCCAACTAAAATAATTCAAAACATATATGTTTACAAGAGAATAAGAATAAGTCTACAATCCCCTTTTTTTTGTATGCCCAAAAGACCATGACACATCAAATATCAATAACACTCAATCCTTTCTCATTGATCAAACAAAATACATATTTTATAGGTCTAAACATTTCAGACATTTTTCATGTCATTCTTCATTGATAAAATCAAGTAAAATTTACAACTTTTTCCCTTTTTCAATTACATCTCAAAAAGAATAATAAATCCTCATTAAAAATGCAGCCTTTAAGTAAACACAGGAAGCATCATAAAGGAACTTGTCTTCTTTTTCACACTTACGGAATCCATCTGCAAAAATTGCTAGCATGGGTCAGTTCATTGAACTAAGCATGATAAGCACTAATCATTAAAGTGATGTGCTTTTGACTAACTATCTCATAAAAATAACTCTACTCTTATGAAACATTAAGCAATACAGACATATACCTAGTAAATAATTAAGTACCACTAAAAGAAGAATAGAGTGAGCAACCTTGTCACATTAAATAAGTATCAAGATTAAACAACAATCTTCATTCAGCAATTTCATAAGAAAAGCTACAACAGACAAGTAATATTACATCCCAATTACTTATCTGTTTCATACTATAGTGTCTTTGAATCATTCCAATTTAAGCCAACTCTAGCCTAACCTTTTTGTTCAACATCAATAGATTTTACAAGGTTTAAATTCCATGTACTTCTCCTAAAGATAGTCACACATCGATTCATTACCTTCTTAACAATCAATTGAGAAGGAAAGAAAAAGGAAAGAAAGTGATTCATCCAACTATCTACTCTATAATCCCCTTCAGCTAACCTAACCAAAATGTCAGCTTCAAGCAAGATGTAATAATAATGAGAAATAAAAATATCGAGAGAGAGATAACAATCAACTACCTTTTGAGCACAAGAGTAATAGTAATGAAATCCACAACTCGAAAGGAGAGAGAGAATGAGATGGAAGTCAATAATCAAGATGAGAGAGATTCTCATTATTTCTTCCCAATACTAAACCAAATTATATAAACTATAACATGCAAATCAGTTAACAATAATGTACTTCCCTCAACGCAAAATAGGGACAGTTTCAATAGCTTACTAGCTACCACTAAAGGAAATATTCAAAGAATTCATTCTACAACTATACCAGAAGTATCAAGAAACAACTATCTTCTAAATTCATCCACGTTGATAGCTTTTCACACTACAAAAAGCTTAATCATCCCAAATAGAAAGTGATTAAGAGATTACAGTCAAGTAAAAACATGTTTCCTATTCCACAGGAAGGAAAGAAGTCATTTTTTCAGATACAATGAAAAGAAGTCCAACTAGATTCAAATACAATTGGATCAGAAAAAGGATTGCAATTCCCCAAGACATGTGTTCATCATCGAGCCTAAAAGGAGAAGGAGAAACTTTACGCTCCAACTGAATTTTGACTAAGATGAAAGCAATCAAAGGAAATGAAACCCCAAATTGGTTCCTAAAATCAAACAAAAGAGAGAGAATAAAATAGAACGTTCCAACTCTTTCCCTCGATAACCAAAATCAAACTAATTCCACATTCCACTACAATAGTCAATTTTCACATCAACATCTACAGATGTAAATCAAAAGGTTTTCCACAAACCATTTCATACATATAGGTAAGAGAACAACAAGAACTTCTATCAATTGTTTCAAATGGATACACAAGAATCCACAAAATTTATTCATACCAAGCACAGTAAGACTTCCTTATTGTTATTTTTAATAAGTTTGATTCCATAAAATAGAGGCTACCAACAACCATGACAAAAGGGTCAAACTAGAGTGACATAGACCAAAACTACTTCAAGAGAGCTAAGGTTATCTTCCTTCAAAGCATTCTAACAGAGATTCACAACTCAAGTGTGCAAGGTTCAGAAGTAATAAACTCATTTTCTATTACATCTAACAAATGTGAATCTACCCAATGCAAAATCCAAACCACTGTTCCATTATAAATCAATAGGAATGACAAGATTCGAAGCAACTCAAGCTTCAAAAAAAGACACAACATTTTATACTTTCCTTTAATAGAGGAAACAAACCATATCAAATCTTTTCCCAAAAATTTTCCTAATCCATTTTGCACAGAAGTCAGAAGTCCACATGACTTAAGCAACAATCCAGTTTCAAATAAGATAAACACAATTTACTCAAACATGCATCAAGAAAATACCCATATTGCATCCTTTCAAATCAACAAACTCAAACAGAAGATCACAACCAAAATACACCAAAACATTTCCACAAAGCCATTCATTTCAAAGAGCAGAGTTGTTCTAATGAAGATTAATAAAAAGAAAAACTATTTAATAAGAAGAGCCTATCATGCCTGATGAAATTTCTTGTTGATTTGTAGAAGATCTCCAGCCGAGCTTCTCAAGAATCTCTTCTTTTCAAACAACATCAACAACCAACTCTCCCAACTACCTCCATGTTTCCACAGGTTCATAAAACAGTTCAGGATGCTCAAGATCACTATGGGTCAAAAAAATAGACTTTTGGTTCGAAGAACCAAAACCACATGCAGAGAAAAAACCTAGAAAGACCAGAATGACCAACAACTTCCACAAAACACCCTTCTCCTCTTTCCTAGGTGGTCTCTTTTCACTAAATCAATGCCATTGAATGCATTGAATGCAAATTCCCTCTCTTTTCTTGTGCCACCACCACTTCAAATTTGGCAAAGTTGATTTCAAGATTTAACATGCATTTTTAAATTTAGCAATGATGCCAACTAGGCATCTTACCTACCTTCCTTTCCTCCACCAAACTTGGAAAATTAAGATGTAAGGACTGAGATTTAATTCTCATTAATACTTTAAAACCACCGCCACCAACCTTCCATTTTCCACGTAACCCATAGGTCCCCTTTCACCTTAGTAATAGTTTAGGTCACCTTAGCATTAGTTAGGTTTCCATCTTAGTTCTTAGGTCTTTAAAATTTATCTTAGGTTAGTTCAAACCCCATAACTATATCACATACCATCTTAGGTTAGGTCATAACCCCTTAGGTTAGAATCCATATAGGGTAGGGCACTACAACATAGTTTTAGGCATCAACCCAAAATAGTTCAGTAATAGATCCTAGGTAAGTATTATCACCTTAGGTCAAAAATCCAATAGGGTAAACATTACAGTTTGTAGCATGGTGCCGAAGTAAGGACACCTGAACCCGGCTCCTTCACAATTTATGCCAAAACACTGCTCGGTTCCATAACATGTTTCATTCAATGTCAATTAACAAGATGACAACAAAGAAGAACAAAAAATCATACCTTGGATCAATGGAATTGATTCAAGGTGTGTTGTTATCATATAGAAATGTGAAAACAATAGTATAAATTTATGACTTATTATTCACAAAATAGAATGGCCTTGCTTCCAAGTAAACAAAATTACAACAAGCACAAATTCCAAGCAAGTAATAACTCATCCATTGCAAACATGATTTTCAACGTCAAAAGAATACACCTTCCTAAGACAAATCACATGTCAACATTTGCAATGTCAAAAGTGGAAGTCATCATAGTAATAGTCATGACCAAGACGTTACATACCTTCCTCCTTAAAAGAATCATCATCCCGATGATTAACTTAATCAAACCATTATAGTTTAGGACAAAACTTAATTATAGTCCTTCCATTCATATGTTCATAACAAAACTAAATTTGAAAATTCAAGTTTTCAAAACAATATCAAAATACCTGTCAAATAGTTCAGTAACTACCCAAGTTTGGTAGATTTAACATCAAAATATGAATAAGGTTTTCAGATTTTATCAACCTTCAGAATCAATTCTGATCAAACAAGTATGGAAAAGCAGATCTCATATCTTCGAGATTTTCCCAAGTTGCACTTTCTTCATTAAACTGGTCCCATTGACCTTACATTGACTTATTTCATGATTTCTTAAGTGCAATTGGTGAGTTTCCAACACTCAAATGGGTTTAACCATGATTATTCTTGGGTCTTGGACCTATAAGGAATTCCAATTCAACACATGTGATAAATCTGAAATGTATTTCTTAAGCAAAGAAATATGGAAAACATCATGCATTCATGATAAAGTAGGAGGTAGAGCTAAATGATAAGCTACAAGGGTTGATTACTTCAACAATTTCAAAGGGTCCCACATAACAGGTGATAACTTGGCAGCCTTGCCAAAAGTTATAGAACTCTTTTTCGGCTTAACCCAAGAAAGACCTTCTCACCAAGTTCAAATTTCCTATCCACCCACTTTAAGTCTTGCATAAATTTTCTACCTATCTGCAGCTTCCTTCAAGCGTTCACGAATCATTTTAACTTGTTGTTCCATTTCTGTAAGGATTTCAGCCCTATCACCTCTCTATCTTCAATGTTGTCCCAACTAACAGGGGTTCTACATTTCCTTCCATATAGTGCTTCGAAAGGTGCCATTTTTAGAGAGGCGTGATAAGTATTATTATAAGAAAACTCAACTAATGGAAGGTACTCCTCCCATTTATACTGTTGATCCATACAATACATTCTTAGCATATCCTCTAAAACTTGATTAACTCTTTCAGTCTTGTCCATCCATTTTTGGGTGATACGCAAAACTGAAATTTAGTTTAGTTCCCAGAGTTGCATTAAGCATCTTCCAAAATCTTGATGTCATTCTCAGATCTCTATCCGATATGATTAATTCAGGTATTCCATGTAACCTAAAAATCTCATGCACAAATCTTCTTGCTAACACAGGTGAATCATCCTTTAGATTACCAACAATAAAGTGTGCTACCTTTGTTAGTTTATCAACAACAACCAAAATAACATCATGTTTATTCTTTGACATAGGCAATCCCTAAACAAAATCCATAGTTATCACTTGCCATTTGTACTGCGGAATACTGTGAGGGTACAATAAACCGGCTGGATGCATATGTTCCACTTTGACACATTGACACTCTAAGCAAGTGTGTCACAAATTCCATCACATCCTTTTTCATCCCTTTCCAGAAATATTGTTGTTTTATATCAACAAGCATCTTTGTAATGCCAGGGTGCCCAGAAAAAGGTGAGTTGTGAAATTCAACTAATAATTTCTTTCTTAAATCATTTGCCAAAGGTATGTATACCCGGTTTTCAAACCACAAAATTCCTTCATTTTCAAATGAAAACCCTTATATCTCACATCATTTGGATTTGCAGCAAGTGTTGTCCTTACTTGCTGAAAATAAGAATCAGATTCCATGACACTTTTCACCTCATCTTTAAACTAAGTTCTTAATGTTATAAGAGCATAAATGTGCTTCCTACGACTTAGAGCATCAACTACTCTATTTTCCTTTCCTTTAATATAGCTTATATCAAAATCATACTGAGATAGAAATTCCAACCATCTTCGTTGTCTTGCATTCAGGTTTGGCTGAGTGAAAATATACTTCAACCCAAGATGGTCAATTTTTAGTTCAAAAGGCCTACCGAGAAGATAATGCCTCCATATTTGAAGGGCATGAACAATGGCAGCAAGCTCTAGGTCATGTGGAGCATAATTCCATTCATGTAACTTGAGTTTTCTACTTTCATAAGCTATGACATGGTCATCCTGCAATAAAATACCTCTGAGGCCCTCTCCAGATGCATCTGTTACAACAATAAAGTCCCCATTTGGATCAGGTATAGTAAATAGGTGTTGTAGTTAACTGATCCTTTAGAATCTTAAAAGTATATTCACATTTGTCATTCCAAACAAATTTCTTATCTTTCTTTTGTAATGAAGTTATTGGTGCAAAAATCTTAGAAAAGTCTTTAACAAACTTTCTATAATAACTAGCAAGACCCATGAAGCTTCTAACTTCATGCACATTCTTGGGTATAGCCACTCAGTTATAGCTATGATCTTTGAAGGATCTACAACTATTCCATTTTTTATTACATGTCCCAAATAGTGTACTTCTGTCATAGAAGGAACATTTAGACAACTTACCATACAAATTTCTCTTTCTTAAGATTTCCAAAACTATCTTCAAATGCTCATGATGTTCTTCAATGCTTTTAGAGTATATGAGAATATCATCCAAGAATACAAGCACAAACTTGTCCAAGTATTCTTGAAAAATATTATTCATCAAATTCATAAAAGCGGCTAGGTGCATTTGTCAACCCAAAAGGTAAAACTGTGAATTCATAATGCCCATACCTTGTTCTAAAAGTTGTTTTATGTATGTCTTCATCCTTTATTCTCAACTGATGATATCCCGATCAAGATCTATTTTAGAATACACCGATGCTCCATGCATCTGATCAAATAGATCATCAATTCTAGGAAGTGGATATCGGTTCTTAATAGTTTCCTTGTTCAACATTCTATAATCAATACACAATCTAAGTGTGCCATCCTTCTTTTTCACAAAGATTACCGGTGCTCCCCAAGGTGAGACACTCGGTCTTATCAATCCTTTTGACAAAATTTCTTGTAACTGAGCCTTAAGCTCTACCAATTCAATGGTAGTCATTCTATAAGGTGCCTTGGATATAGGTTTGGTTCCTAGTTTGATCTCTATTGTGAATTCAAACTCCCATTTGGGTGGAAGACCCGGTAACTCTTCCAGAAATACATCTCTAAAATTTCATAACAAAGGATATTTTTCCATAAAATCTTTACCTTCTTTTGCAGTCTCAAAAATCTTTACTACATACAAGGTACAACCTTTGTTTTTGGCCTTTTTAAGTTGCATTGCTGACAACTTCCTAACTGAAATCTCATGTTTTACACCCTGAATGACCACTGATTTCTACAGATCATCTAAACAACTAATATGTTTTTCAAAACAATCAACCTTTTCTTTATGCTCAGCTAGCCAGTTAACACCTATGATTACGTCATAAGACCCCAAAGGAGCAACATAAAGGTCAACTTCTATGGAAAAACTAGGCAAGTCGAGGACTGCTCCAAAAAGACACATACTAACCATATGAGTAGCATTATTTCCATAATGCACAATCCACAATTTATCCATTTTCTCATCTTTTATTTTTAATTTTGAAGCTAACTTAGTAGAAATAAAACATTCAGTAGCTCTAGTATCAAAAATTATAGTCACAAGTATATCAAATAACTTACCCAAACTTCTATGGGTGTGACTTGCTTTTCAACTTGCTTGTCAACTACCACAGCATGTATCCTATGCTTGTTGATTGCATGATCATCCTTCTTCAAAGGATAGTGACTCACATAATGGTCCTTGCCACAATTAAAATAGCCTCCAACAGGCCCCTTCCTAGGCTCAAATTTATTTCCAACCTTGAAGTTATCATTCTAGCTTCCATAGGACTTCTTCCCATTGTTATTATTCTTGACAAAGTTGTTCCACATACTAGAAATAGGTTTTTTTATTGTTGTTCTCTTATTATTATCAGTGGAAAATTTGTTTTTCATGCCAAACCTCTTCCAGGGTCCCTTTTTAGGTGCAAGAGATGAAGAAGAGTTTGGAATCTTCTTTCTAATTTCCTCTCTATGAGCAGAGATTGCTCTTAATTTCTATTCTTGCCTTATGGATTTTTCAACAACCCCTTCCATAGTGGTTGGACTATGAACATCCACCTCACCTCCTATAATGGGATTTAATCCCATAATAAATTTTGTATCCTAAACTTCTCGTCAGTTTGATACTGAGGCACGTACTTAAGGAGTTTAGTAAACCTTTCCCAATACTCTGTCACAGTTAACTTTCCTTGAGATAAGTTCTAAAATTCAGTCATTTTTTGATCATAGAAAAGTTGAGGTAGCCACCATTTCCTAAAGTAACTTTTAAATTGATCCCAAGTTATGTCTGCTTTGACCATATTCAACTCAGCCTTATGGCTGTCCCACCATGAAGATGCCTCATGAGAAAGCTGATACGCTCCCCATATTGCTTTTGTTTCCTCAAAGAAGTTTCTTATAGAAAAGTACTTCTCCATTTCACTGAGCTGCTCTCAGCCCCATCCCCAAGTGTAGTTCCATCAAACTTAGGAGGACTTATTCTTTTTATATCATTGGTGAGTTCCGCTACTAATCTTGCCTTTTTATTTTTAGGCTGATTAGGTATGTTTACATTACTATTATCAACACCTAGATTTCCCCATTGGTGTTGTCCACAAGAGGTGGCTTGATCATCATTATCAACATCTTCTTCCTCCTCCTCATTTCCCATTACTTGTTGTTCCAATACAGCCAGGTGATCTCTCGTGTCCAACAGGGCAGCAAGGATCTCATCAAGTTTTTGGGTAGTAGCTGCTTCTCCACCCGGTGGTGGGTTGTTTGCAGCATTTCCTCTTGTTCTAACCATTTTCTATTTTTAACAAGAAAATGTAAGTTTTATCAGATTATGGACACAATAGGTCCAAGAGCTACAACCTTCAACTCTGATACCAAGATGTAACATTCCCATTTTAAAGCTTTAGAAACAAGGGAATTTTTTTTTTTTTTTAATAATGTTCTCTATTCTAAATTATCATAATTTAGAACACACGTTTCAAGTTTTTAAATAATGTTCTCTATGTTCTAAATGATCATGATTTAGAACACACATTCCATGCCAATCAATCTCATAATAGATAACCATATGCAGCTATAATGACTAATGAACTCATCGATCTCATCTCATCTCTCATGATTGAGTTTCATCGATCTCTTTCATTTCATCTCATTTCATGACTCGGTTTCTTACCGATCCTTCATGTTAATTCAATGTATTGTATACTAAGTATACTTGGTTCTTTTACCCTTTTTGGGGTATTGAAGTGTTCCATTTAAGAGGCCTATCTAAATATTTGTTACCAATATTCATCTAAATCCTACTTCTTAAACTAGGTGATATAGGACAACACAACCAACAACTTGCGATACTTTGGCCAAATATTTTCACATGCTTTGCATGATCATATTCCTAGATGGCATACTCATCAATGGAATATGTCCTTCACCCCCACTTCATCTGTTATCTAGAATGGTCTTCTTGAACTCCCTCATCCTCTTGTCCAAGGTTTAACCATAACTCAGAGTTAGCAACATAGATTGGTATAGAGGGCCACTCATGGTGACTAAGGGTACATAGACATACTCAATCAACCTAGGTCGATTGCATGTGTGTCTAGTTACTTTAGTCATCGGATTCCTTCCTATACCAAATCATGTCCCTAAACTGACCTAGAGTGTAACCAAGTCAAGTCCGAGTTTATGTAAACCTAGATGATCCGATTCGGAAGGGTGTTGCGACATGTCATGCAACATTGTGTCCTCATGAAGACCCGTCTTCATGATGACACATTATTGCAGTTGGCATGTACCAACATCCCACATGAAATCCCCTCATCTAGAGGTACATATCCAGATAAGAGGTTAAATACTTTCTTATCTTCTTAATTTAAGATTCAGTTTCAGCAACCCTATTAATTTTCTAATCTCTTCAATCATTATGGTTGCTAGTCATAAATGACTTATGGTTGTCATGTAAATTAATCTACAACCAATCCTTCTACCCGAAGGATTGTATGTCATTCCTTGGTTTCTTAATTTAAGTTCAGGATTACAGTCCAAATCAGCTTAACACAGTAAGATTTAACTTACTAAGCTTAACCAAGTTTATTCATGACTGAATTTAAATCCAGACTCCTTAATAATGGACTTCATTAAAATGAAGTCTATTTCTTATACATATGTATTCATTTATTTTCAATTACCTTACCTCAATTAAGGTTTTCTAAGAAGAGGTATAATTTCCTCTTTCCAAATGTCCTTTGGGTATAATACCCGAAAGAGTCATAACAAATATTTATCCCGAAGACTAATTGTCTTTCCTTTAACATATACTAGTTAGGGTCCATTGCTAGTTATTTTCTTATACAAGGGTCCATATGTATTTTACTCTTCTATTAATGTCAATTAATAATCCATATTGACCTAGTTGAGTGTTCATCTATGTATGCCAACTTAGAAGTTGCATTTAAGAGGAGAATAGAGTATCAATACTCTTTTTCTCTATTTCATTTGAGTCCAACTGAAATAATCCAAAACATATATGTTTACAAGAGAATAAGAATAAGTTTACAATCCCCTTGTAGTAAGCCCAAAAGATAATGGCACATCAAATATCAATAACACTCAATCCTTTCTCATTGATCAAACAAAATACATATTTTATAGGTCTAAACATTTTAGACATTTTTCATGTCATTCTTCATTGATAAAATCAAGTAAAATTTACAACTTTTTCCCTTTTCAATTACATCTCAAAAAGAATAATAAATCCTCATTAAAAATGCAGCCTTTAAGTAAACACAGAAGCATCATAAAGGAACTTGTCTTCTTTTGTCACTTACGAATCCATCTACAAAAATTGCTAGCATGGGTCAGTTCATTGAACTGAGCATGATAAGCACTAATCATTAAAGTGATGTGCTTTTGACTAACTGTCTCATAAAAATAACTCTACTCTTATGAAACATTAAGCAATATAGATAGATACCTAGTAAAGAATTAAGTACCACTAAAAGAAGAACAAGAGTGAGCAACCTTGTCACATTAAATAAGTATCAAGATTAAACAACAATCTTCGTTCAGAAATTTCATAAGAAAAGATACAAAAAAAGTAATATTACATCCCAATTACTTATCTATTTCATACTATAGTGTCTTTGAATCATTCCAATTTAAGCCAACTCTAGCCTAACCTTTTTGTTCAACATCAACAGATTTTACAAGGTTTAAATTCCATGTACTTCTCTGAAGATAGTCACACATCGATTCATTACCTTCTTAACAATCAATTGAGAAGGAAAGAAAAAGGAAAGAAAGTGATTCATCCAACTATCTACTCTGTAATCCCCTTCAGCTAACCTAACCAAAATGGTCAGCTTCAAGCAAGGTGTAATAATAACGAGAAATAATAGTCAGAGAGAGATAACAATCAACTACCTTTTGAGCACAAGAGTAACAGTAATAAAATCCACAACTCAGAAAGGAGAGAGAGAATGAGATGGAAGTCAATAATCAAGATGAGAGAGAGATTCTCATTATTTCTTCCCAATACTTGAACCAAATTATATAAACTGTAACATGCAAATCAGTTAACAACAATGTACTTCCCTCAACGTAAAATAGGGATAGTTTCAGTAGCTTACTAGCTACCACTAAAGGAAATATTCAAAGAATTCATTCTACAACTGTACTAGAAGTATCAAGCAACAACTGATCTTCTAAATTCATCCACATTGATAGCTTTGCACACTACAAACAAAGCTTAATCATCCCAAATAGAAAGTGATTAAGAGATTACAGTCAAGTAAAAACATGTTTCCTATTCCACAGAAGGAAAGAAGTCATTTTCAGATACAATGAAAAGAAGTCCAACCAGATTCAAATACAATTGGGATCAGTGAAAGGATTGCAATTCCCCAGCACATGTGTTCATCATCGAGCCTAAAAGGAGAAGGAGAAACTTTACGCTCCAACTGAATTTTGACTAAGATGAAAGCAATCAAAGGAAATGAAACCCCAAATTGGTTCCTAAAATCAAACAAAAGAGAGGAGAATAAAATAGAACATTCCAACTCTTTCCCCTCAGATAACCAAAATCAAACTAATTCCACGTTCCACTACAGTAGTCAATTTTCACATCAACATCTACAGATGTAAATCAAAAGGTTTTCCACAAACCATTTCATACATACAGGTAAGAGAACAACAAGAACTTCTATCAATTGTTTCAAACGGATACACAAGAATCCACATAATTTATTCATACCAAGCACAATAAGACTTCCTTATTGTTATTTTCAATAAGTTTGATTCCATAAAATAGAGGCTACCAACAACCATGACAACGAAGGGTCAAACTGGAGTGACATAGACCAAAACTACTTCAAGAGAGCTAAGGTTATCTTCCTTCAAATCATTCTAACAGAGATTCACAACTCAAGCGTGTAAGGTTCAAAAGTAATAAACTCATTTTCTATTACATCTAACAAATGTGAATCTACCCAATGTAGAATCCAAACCACTATTCCATTATAAATCAATAGGAATGAAAAGATTCAAAGCAACTCAAGCTTCAACAAAAGACACAACATTTTATACTTTCCTTTAATAGAGGAAACAAACCGTATCAAATCTTTTCCCAATAATTTTTCCTAATCCATTTTTCACAAGAAGTCAGAAGTCCACACGACTTAAGCAACAATCTAGTTTCAAATAAGATAAACATGATTTACTCAAACATGCATCAAGAAAATACCCATATTGCATCCTTTCAAATCAACAAACTCAAACAAAAGATCACAACCAAAATACACCAAAACATTTCCACAAATCCATTCATTTCAAAGAGCAGAGTTGTTCTAATGAAGACACTTAATAAAAAGAAAAAAAATTTAAGAAGAGAGCTATCATGCCTGATGAAATTTCTTGTTGATTTGCAAAAGATCTCTAATGAGCTTCTCAAGAATCTCTTCTTTTCAAACAATGTCAACAACCAACTCTCCCAACTACCTCCATGTTTCCACAGGTTCAGAAATAGTTCGAGGATGCTCAAGATCACTATGGGTCAAAAAATAGACTTGCTGGTTCGAAGAACCAAAACCACATGCAGAGCAAAAAAACCAAAAGACCAAAATGACCAACAACTTCCACAAAACACCCTTCTCCTCTTTCCTAGGCAGGTCTCTTCACTGAAATCAATGCCATTGAATGCATTGAATGCAAATTCCCTCTCTTTTCTTTACACCACCACCACTTCAAATTTGGTGAAGTTGATTTCAAGATTTAACATGCATTTTTAAATTTAGCAATGATGTCAACTAGGCATCTTACCTACCTTCCTTGCCTCCACCAAACTTGGAAAATTAAGATGTAAGGACTGAGATTTAATTCTCATTAATACTTTAGAAACCACCACCACCAACCTTCCATTTTCCACGTAACCCATAGGTCCCCTTTCACCTTAGTAATAGTTTAGGTCACCTTAGCATTAGTTAGGTTTCCATCTTAGTTCTTAGGTCTTTAAAATTTATCTTAGGTTAGTTCAAACCCCATAACTATATCACATACCATCTTAGGTTAGGTCATAACCCCTTAGGTTAGAATCCATATAGGGTAGGGCACTGCAACATAGTTTTAGGCGTCAACCCAAAATAGTTCAGTAATAGATCCTAGGTAAGTATTATCACCTTAGGTCAAAAATCCAATAGGGTAAACATTACAGTTTGCAGCATGGTGCTGAGTAAGGACACCTGAACCTAGTTCCTTCACAATTTACACCAAAACACTACTTGGTTCCATAACATGTTTCATTCAGCATGTCAATTAACAAGATGACAACAAAGAAGAACAAAAGCATACCTTGGATCAATGGAATTGATTCAAGGTGTGTTGTTATCATATAGAAATGTGAAAACAACAGTACAAATTTATGACTTATTATTCACAAAATAGAATGGCCTTGCTTCCAAGTAAACAAAATTACAACAAGCACAAATTCCAAGTAGTAATAACTCATCCATTACAAACATGACAAGACGTTACGGTTATCCTCTAGATTTTAAGGTTACTAGATAGGTTTAGGGTTATATTCTTTCAATCCTTTATTCTCCAAGGTAAGAATGAGAGTAGAGTAAGGTATATGAGTTTAGAGGTCTTGTTTATTTTTTTGTCTAATACCATACCTTGAGCCACATTACAAGGATTTATCATAATGACCAATTATACATTTTTCATTGCAATTTAAACCATAATGATACATAGAAAAATTTCATCATATATTTAATTTTCACATGCACATAATAATATGAACTTCTATTGCTTTAATAATACAACAAGTACATTAGTTTGATAACAAGTTTCCAAAAGTAATTTTTATTGTGCTTGCCTTTACACTATCCATGGAACTCACATATGTCGGTTATCCATTGGATGTATATATTTGATTCAAATTATTTTTCTATACACACCATACAATAGTATATATAAACATAAAATAAATATGTGTTTCAATGTTTAAAGGTCAAACTTGTTAGAAAATCCATATACATTTTAACACTCAAATGCATAACTATTTTATACCATTGCACCACCTGCAAACTAGAAAACATGAAATCATATGTTACCAAAAATGTTTACATGGATAAATATCTACCATAAAACATGCTAATGAACCCCCAAATCAATTTTAGGTTAGGAGATAATAATTTATTCATTTTTCCATACTTATTTAAATAAACAACCTTTTTAAGCTTTAGAGAGAGGTTAGAGAGAGAAAACATCCATTTTTCTTATACTCAAGTAAACTAAACCATTTCCATAACCAAGGAGAGTGAGAAGTAGAACAAACATTTTATTTATTTATTTTATTTCAATACATTCATGTTTTCATAGGATTTTCAAAGTAACATCAAATTTTACGACTTCTAGTTGAGTCTAAATCTCTCGTTGTCATTACAGAGTCTAGGTACAGTATCAAATCACTCTTATTTCTTATCAATAGTCTTAATTAAGGGTAACAAACCCCGTATTTATACTATTCATACACATTTCTAAGTATCACATTAGCTTTAAGCATCTCACAATGCAAGTTCGTGACCCTTTCTTGCATTGTTGCACAAATCATTCTAGTGGCCATGAAATGGGCCAAAAAAAGAGATGTGACACCCCCAAATAGAATGATTAATTGCTCTAAAAGATTCCCTAATATACGGTAATTACCATAATTATATGGAATCCAAAAATGATCATTGAGGCTCAAACTAAAATAGTTTTTGAAGCCATCAACCAAGATCAGTCATTTTCTCTTCTACAAACTAGGCTAAGTGGGCTCAGAAACATGTGCGCAAAATGAACTTTTCGAGGATTATGGTTAAAATTAAAACACTTAGTAATACCCCAAATAACAATGAAGAGATATGCTAGGTCAAATTTTATTCTGGGATTCACAAGCACACAATACAAAGTGATTTCCAGAGGGTTCGGTCGTATGCGAATGGTTGCTCCTAACAAACCATTTTCCAAAGTGGCCGGAAACCCACTTCACAACCATGATCAACAAGCATTTAAGAAATATTTCTAGTTTGATATGGGTCCGCATACCATAACAAAGAGTTTACGATACTTTTTAAGTGAAAGTGAGGTTTAGAGGAGTTTCTGGCACGTCATTTTTAAGAGGTTATTGTCACAATTTGAGGCTATTTCAATGTCCCAAGTTTGTAATTTAAACACCATTTTCTCTTTTAGTTTGACTAGATTCAAATCATTAGCAAAGGTAATCATGAGTAATTTTTGTACTTATCAAGTATAGGCCCTAGAATTATAACACACAATCCAAGTGCCAATTTTCAACATAGTATTACACATTGTGGCAATTGTTTTATGTGGTTTTCAAAATGGTTTGCAAAAAGAATAAAAATAAATTACTAAAAAGATAAATTCCATGATAAAAGTTCCATTTACTATAAATTTAAGTGAAAGTTTTGAAATCAAGTAAGAGGGGAGGTAAGGATTCCATGCCTAGATGAGATGGTTATGACAACCATTATGTGTAGCACCCACTTTCCAAACACCTAAATTACGGAAAAAAATATTCAAACTAGTGCCCTCCTCGGCATTGATTTACAAGTGTTGTTCTAAGTGTCTGTCAAGATTTCATTCAATCAAATCCCATTGGCATACCACACTTTTGTAAGAACCAGTTCATCCTAATAGTGTAATGACTTACACTACTTCGGCCAAATTTTAAGATTCGTGTATGCCATGCTCAATTTCATGACGGTAAAATTGTCAACAAAAACATGTCCTATCACCATATCACTTAGTTCAATTTTCATAATTGAATCATATGTTTAATTAAATTTAAGTCATGCGAGTGATTCAAAACTTGTTCCTCCAGTAAGATGAAGCACAAATGTGCTAACTTAGGTTCCCTATGGAAGTGAAATATCTCATGTAACAACTTGCATCATCATGTGATCAATTTCTTCCTGTAGCCAACATAAGTTGGTACAGAGGAACTAGATCGATTAGATAGACAACCTCTTCATTATTTCACAACTCATTTCCATGTTGATTATGACATGTGTAATAAATGGTACTCAAAGCAGACAACTTTGGATGGTTGTTTTAGTATTCTTGGATAATATTCTCATCTATTTGAAAAGAATTGAAGAGCATAATGAACATATTTGAGTTGTCTTAGATGTGTTAAGGAAGATAAAATTGTACGGTAAACTTTCTAAGTGTTTGTTTTATCAAAACAAAGTGCAATATCTTAGACATATCATTAATAAAGATGGAATTTTTGTAGATCCATCAAAAATTACAATAATAATTGAATGTCCAACACCTAAAAATGTACATGAAGTTAGAATCTTCATGGGATTGGTTGGATATTACAAGAAATTTTTAAAATATTTCTCAAGAGTTTCAGCTCCAATTAACGCAATGCAAAAGAAAGACAAGAAATTTGTATGGTCTGAAAAGTGTGAAAACACTTTTAATTTTCTGAAAGAGAAATTAACTTCAACACCTATATTAAAATTTTTGGATCCTAATGGGAACTTTACAGTTGTAACAAATTCCTCTGGTGAAGGTTTAGGTGTCATTTTTGTAAAATGATCATGTAATCACTTATGAGAGCATGAAGATCAAGGTACATGAGCTGAATTACACTCCCCATGACTTAGAGCTTGTTTTCATTGTGCATGCATTGCAAGTATGGAGACATTACCTTTTAGGAAAACCCTTTGAACTAAAAAAAGATCATCTCAGGATGAAATACATCTTCACACAAGCCAAACTTAAATGCAAGGTAATAAATATGGTTGTTCCATTATGGAGGAGACCCAATTGGTTTTCACACATGAAAGGACTTCAATTATTGCAACCATTTGACTACCAGTTTGGCCTCTTAAGGAATATAGAAAATAATAAAATATTCACCTTGTCCCAAAGCCACCATTTTGAAATAGGCAAGTAGATTGTTTACAAAGGTAGTGGATTTTTGTTTTAACATTGTCTGTTGCATTTGTAAGAAGGTTTCGAATAATTTTTTTAATAGAAGAACCATTTTGTGCATATTCTAAAATCATTGGATTGCATGAGACCCCATATTATTGACACATTTTGTTAAATAGATTAGGTTCCTACTAAAAAATTCTACCTCTAACACACATGCCTGCCAAGGCACATGTAACAACATCTAGAGTTTGCATACCTATCTATGAGGGCACTTGAAATTATCACATCCTATTAAAATAAAAACTCTCTACTATGTTTTATTGTATTTCCATGCTCTCTTCCAAAATCTCCCATATTTTCACAAGAAAATTCTTTGTCTCTCTTTTTTCAATTTCCTTTCTCGGACATGCAATAATCAACATTATTTTCCACAGTCAAAAAATATATTTTTGAAGGCCTCACTACTACCTAATTTTTTATATCATAATGATATGTTTTACCCGAAAGTTTACAACATTCCGTGCTCTCATATTCTACCCGTGTATCCACTATGGAACTTATTATTACAATAGCTCTCCAGCGCTAAGAAAACACTTCTAATCAACCATGCAAGAATTTTTTGCATGATAATGATAAACATCATTCAAAACCACATGAATCACCAAAAAAAATATAAGGTTTAGAGCTTCCCCAACAAAAAATTTGCATAGTTGGGCCTTATAACCTTTCCTCTAATGCACATGTGCATGCCTAAAGCAATGATAAAAACCCATAAAAATGACTTCCACAATCCAAGAATGTCCCATGCGATCACATTTCTTATAGGATTTTTTTTTTTAAATTTCAACTCTAGATAAAATTCTTCCACTTGTGTTTGGATGGGTGTTTATACCCTACTACCAAAGCATTGACATTGCTTCACCAAAATCAACCCACATAACCAAGTAAAAACATGGAAATCCATGAGTCATACAAAACAAAATAGATCATGTGATTGGGTATGAGCATCCGCGTAATAACACAGGTCATCAAACATCTTATTGGCATGTAGAAGCTAAATTTTAGAGCATCATAATCCAACTAAGTGTGGTCAAGAAAGAAAAACACTACAAATAAAATAGGATTCCTCTTCCATGGTCATGTATACTCTGCTCCAAAGTGATTTGGTTAATGCTCTTTCCCTGAACAACTTCCCTCACCGGCCGAGGATATTCCAAACATGGTGGTTGTTCCTAACCGAGTAGAGAAAATAATGAGAAACCTAAAATATAGATAAACAATAATCATCATGTTCTATTTGTGCCCATTAGGGCTTCCTCTATTATTTTATTATTTTCATAATTATTCTTGTATAATTAAAAAACATATATATATATATATATATATATATATATATATATTCATCGTTTCCTTTCAAACCAAAAATAAGATCTACCTATCGCTCGTAAGAACCACCATGGAAGAGGTTATTTTCATACTTTATTAATATGATTATTATTATCATCCTCTCCATTACAATTACATAAATGTAATTTAGATGTGATTACGGCCGATTACCAAGGACCCAAGATGACCATTCTTAAATAGGAGAGAGTCCCAAAACCATTTAAACTCATAATTGTTATCTTGAAACAGGGGCGATGTCAACTTGCATGGATTTGATGAGGTCTTGTTATTCCCAAGAAGGGCCTACAACCCTCTGTTAAGATGTAAGAAGGTAAGGGCACTACATAACATTTTTGGGATACATTTTTTCCATAGCCTTGTGATAGCTCCATTTTCCATTGGTTCATTTAGATACGATATTGATCAATCATTGTAAGTCCAAAATGTGTTGACTGATATGTCAATAAATATTTTTACAAAATTTCTTTAATTTCAACTCCATTTATCTATATGGACTTGCTGAAATGCTTAATTAGAGCACTCATATATTTGAGAAATAGATTACTTACTAATTCTTCACTATGACCATCAACAATGTTCCAAAATATGGGATTCACTACTCCCATGCCTCAAGCAGGTCATCCCTTTTAAAAAGATCTCAATTTTTTTGGATAAGCTTTGTGAAATCTTTCTCAATTTCATTTGTGTATCAGAAATAACAGTGTCATATAAAACATATGTTACAAGAACTTCTTCATTTTTGCTCCCATCAAATCAACTCTTTTTTGAAAAGTATGCATTGGTATCTCCTTCTCATTAATAACGATACAAAGATAATCCTTAATATTTGTTAATATTTGTGAATTCTCAAATACATGCCATTTAAAACTGTCTTGGGATAGGTCTAAAATATCTAAACTTTGATATACATGTTTTCTCAACCATATGAAATCAACAATATATATGGACTTATTTTGATTATGTTTATCAAACAATTTATTTCATTCAACATACGCAGAATACCTCTTAATGTAATTAATGTTTCCAATTTGTTAAATGGTACAACAAATCTTTTTCCTTGTCAAATTTTATGTGATATTTATACATAAACCCTTCCAACAATGGATATTCTTCAAAAAAATTAGATGAAGGTTTGTACATGGAAATTGACCTTGTATCAATGATTTTAGTAGCTTTTACAACCTTTCACTTCAATTACAAATTTATGAAACTTTAGAAATATTTTTCAGACTACTTTTGTACATATATGCATGTAATTCACGGATAAGCTCTTTGAATTTCAAAACACTTTCAAATGTGCTAACTATTTTGTATGCAAGATTCATTCTATGAGTCATGCAGTGAATTAGAATCATATATGGGGAAACAATGGTTTGTATTCAAATACAAAGACCATTTTTGTTCCCATTTATTATTTATGCATCATCTTTACCATCACACACCAACTTAGTAGTGATATTACAATCATACATCCCACCTATATCCCTCAAACTTGAAATAACCAACTTACGAAGGTTCTCGGCATTACAATTTTCTATCATTTTATGGAATTTTGATAAATGAGGTCACCTTATATGGTTCTCAAAAGTATAAACATGAATGAAAAATCATGATGTGTTGTCAACTGATTGTGACCTCATCAATAGAAAGTGATATAAATTGTGCATTTTTACTTTTTATAGGGAATCCAATATATTGAAATAAAATTTTATAATGCAAAAAATTAGAAATAGGTCTACTCTTTTTTAGAATGTGATAAATAGTTGAGAACTACATATTTTTGGCACTTAGATTAGACTAAACAAATTTTCTTGATTTGTAATTGTTCCTCCTTTCTCATAATATTTTGTAGCCATTTCTATTTATTTTCCTACTCTCCTACATATTTTACATCCATATGTTCTTTTTCAATTTTCCATCTCTATGTTTGTTTTATTTTACCATATTTTTCTTAACCGATACATATATTTTACCACAATGTTTCTCAATTGTGTCCATCTTGAGTTGCATTTTGTGTTCCTTTCCAAGTTTCCAACTACAAATTATACATTTACATTATGTTGGAGTATCATTACCTTTTTTCAGCTCTACTGGTTCAATGAATAGATACTTAGATACCCATTCGAACTTAAAGGATATTCTAATAGTCCATCTACTTCTCTTTCTTTACACATATTTTTATGTTGTATTATAAACTGAAAAAGGTGTTTTCTCATTGTTAGAGCTCAAAATTTCACCTGTCCTAAATCAGGATGAATCGATTTGAAGAAACATGGGACTGTCTCCAAGTTGTGGTACTTTCACTTGGGACAAACCTCCAGAGAAGGTCAGATTCCTCTACCTATTTCTACTACTAAAACTACTCCTAGGAAGGGAAATGCAGCTACCTATCACTACTCTACGATTCTAAGGGACCATGGTGAGAAGGAGATGCATGAAATGAAAACCTAAGCTAAGGGGAGGTGATAGCACCAGAAAGAGGGGGATGAACACTCTCAAATGAGTGAAAATGAAGGAAAATGTGCACAAATAGGGTAGAAAAATGTTCCACAACCTAGTACAATACTCACACACCCACTTTCATGGAACAAAATAGAAAAGGAACCTACAAGGGACATGAAATATGCACAAAAAACCAACAATGCAAGGGAAAGGAAAGAAGATGCAATAAAATGTGAACTAAAGAAGAGAATTGTTAAAAAATAATACTTTTAATGCTTCCAAGAGATGCACAGACAATTACAATGGTGTAATACATAAGTACCCACATGTAAAGATCCATATCTGAGACCTACAACTCAAAATGCCAAGGGTCACTACTCAATGATGCTCTTAGAAAACCAATAGAGTCTAAAAACCTTTACAAATGAGCATTATTCAACAATATATAGAAGAAGAAGAAGGAGAAGAGAGGAGGGAAAAGAGAGGGAAACTCAAATTTTAAAATTTAACCACCAACATCAAGCATTGAATGCCTAAAAATTTGCATGTAGCACTATCAAATCCACCTTCTTATGTCATTAACTTTTATAATAACGAAGGAGGCTAAGTTTGATAAAAATTGGGTGGTTGAGTTGATTGGATGTGTGCGATAATGAGTTGAGTCGTGTTTCCTCATTTTTACCTACAAAATCAAATCCCACCAAAATCTGATTTTGAAAAGTTTAGAGTGTAGCTTACGTTGGAATCTTTCCAACAAGTCCATGTCCATCTCGACTCTGGGCTCTGTAGTAGAAGTTATGGTGATATGAATATTTTTAGTATAAGATGAACATGCAGGGACACATGTCACAATCTGATCACCAAGGATTTGGATGACTATCTCGTTAGTTTTATCTTTTCTACCATATTTCATGCATTCATTCACCATAAGGATCCGGTGCTTATCGGCATGTCACCCGATAGGATCTAACAAGTTCCAAGGAGTGACACATGGTACTAAGTGATTGGTGTTGAGGATTGCAAAGTTGTCACATGTTTGGAAGGAGGCACGAGAGGAAATAAAGAAGAGGTCATGAGATCACACAAGGGGATACACAAAACTTAGGAATTAATTCATGTGTAAAATAAAACATGTTAGGGACTTAGGACAATGTAATGAAAGTCAGCAAGTTCACACAAGATGAACACGTAGAAACCGGAGAAGGAGAGTGAATGTGCAAAGGGTGTACACATAGGGAAATGGAAAGAGATAGAAGAGTAAATGAGAAAGGAAGAAGTGCGCAGAAGGAAGAGAAGTGAAGAGAGGGAACAAGGAATAATTAATAAGGGCACACAAGATCACGCATGAAGAAATGTAGCCATGAATATGTGCCAAAGTATAAATCTAAGAGCGCGCATAACCTAGAAACTTACACCAGTGATGTAGAGCATCTACAACTTCAACATACTCTACAAGGATAAAATTAAACAAAACTCATCCCCTTGGCTTAACTTGTAACTCTTAACAACCTTCCTCATTTGATAAGGAGTCTTCAATATGGAAATCTACCTTAAATCCCAAATATAGATCAATCAATTTTTCACATAGGCTCATTATCCTTCACTCAACCTATATTAACCAACTAGATGGTTGGAATCACATGACTTGTTTGGTTTTCTCACTTTGAAAAAATTGTGAACTTGGCTTCTTGAGGAAAATAGGTTGGAAAGTCATGAGTTGGATCAACCCCTAGGTTCCCGAGAAAGATATTAATGGATTTTAATACCCTTTGTCAAGGTGTAGGTTTTACTCAATTGTTTACTTCAACTCCTCTTATAGGTGCTTCTATCTACCCCCTCCCTTCTAGCCTTACAATATTATTACTAACCTTGTCTCAATCCAAATCCCAATGTATATTTTGATGGAGGACTTAACTCTATTAACTAAATATGATTTCACATACCCATTTAGGTGTATTCTCAGGATGCAAAGTTTCAATACCCACTCCTTTGGATGGAAAGCTTAAAAAATCTATTTTTACCTTCTTTATCATGTCTCTTTGCTCATTACAGTACATTATACCCTAATTATTAAAAATATTTCAACTCTCGATTGTACTTGCAAAATTCCTCTAGATTTGAGATTAAGATCACATGAAGTTAATTTCTTGAAGTTTTGGACCCTTGAAATGGAGATTAAAGTCCTAAAAACTTATATAGAGACAAACCCTAGGAAGGTTTCGAACAAAGCCCGAGAGTGAAAATTTCTTCACCAAAACTTGTGTGCTTACCTTAAAAGTCTCCAATCACTTCAAAGAGGTATGTAGGGATGTTTGTAAACTCAAGATCTTAGCAATAGCCTTTGTCTCCACTTGTAACATGTGGTTGGATGATAGAAACACCCTTATCTCTGTCGTTAAAGGGATGAGATAGTTAACTATAAAACCTCCTCAAGTAATATCTCGACTAAATTTTTACTTGTATATCTCACTCATGCCCTCTTAGCTCTATACAAGGTCGAGGTATCTTGAGAATCCTTCCTTTCCTTTTATATGTGCTTGGTATTTACTCAAATTGACATCTTAGTCTAAAGTTGGATGATCTTATTGTAGTCATAGATTTTTCATATATTTCCTAGGAAATATCATTCACACAATAAATGTAATCACATGCACATTGATGGAAACACTCCCTAATATTTCTCTTATCAGCATCAAAGCATTAGGAATCACAATAATATTGTTACTTAGTTCTTTCATCACCATTCACAAAACTTGATCTCCTTGCTATATGCATACACAAGATAACAAAAGCTTCCTAACTTCTCTTTGGAGCTCCAAATTCATTATCTTTGATTGATCAATAGTTTCCAATAGTTACAAAAAAAAAATTATCCTCCTCATCTCAAACCCTTTCTTGGTAACTTCCCTTCATGTCATGATGACACCATAGGTTGTAGTTTCATGCAAGAAGGGGTTATAATTTTAGGGATGGAGTTATAAATTTTATTTTCATAAACCATGACGGAGCTCACCAAAACCATGATTACATCTCTAAAAACTTCTAAAGGACATAACACACCAACTAGACCACCTACATGTGCTAAGAAAGCCAATAATGGATTTACAAAATTCAAATTTTCAAACTATATTAATTGGAGGGAAACCTCCTTATTCAAATTCTTAACCTCAAGAGCCTATAATGACCACTTAATGACTCTTAAGATAACCTAAGGGACCTAGAAACCAGAAAATTTGATGACACGCATCATATATTAGGCCTAGTAGTGATGCCCCTGCATCACACTACCAAGGGGGAAAGGAAGCTTTCTATGGTGTTTGGCTTACAAGATGATATTTATTCCTTCTTTCTTCTTTTCCACCTACATATAAGCTTATTAGAATGCACTCGATTGAGATTTTGGCCCCAAGATTCCTTAATGGTTATTCCCTACTATTGGAAAGTCTTATCTCCTTTAAATCAATCCTCTTCATGAGTTCATTAACTAAGATAATGCTTCAAATTGTCTCTTTTATCCCTTTCTCTAAGTGATGAACTTGTTATGTGGTCACTTGTGATGGTTCTTGAGGTGCTCTGATTGGTAACCCATGTTTTACACCTTGTTTTTCTCCCCTTGACTCACAACAAACTTTCAAAATTGAACAATTATTGTGGTTTCTTAAAGCATGTATCTTCATATGACTGCTCTTCCTTCACTTCATGTTACTTGACTTGCACACACAAATTTCAAGGAAATGTTAGTTTGTAAAAACTGAGTCTATCCTTCACACTTGACTTCTATGTTCTTGTCATGAAGGTTCTCCTCTTGTTTTTGCACTATTGGATCTTCTTGGATAGTTTTTAGGCATGCTTCAAAAAAATCATCCTTAACTAGATCTAATTCTTGAATTTTTCCTTCCAAATCTTAATCACCTCCATTCTTAGCTACATCTTTAACCTTATTCTTTACATGATCTGTATATTCACCTTCATCTTGCACATTCACTCTCTTTTGCAAGTTATTTTGGTACTCTCTTTCTCCACTTATCCATTGCCACATCTTCTTGATTGTGTTAGCTCCTTCCTCCATCACTCCACCTTCCTTTCCCTATTGAAATAATGACTTCAACCCCATGAACATCACCCTTGACTGTTACTCATTCCATGTTTTCTTATCCTTTAATGGATTCAAGGTGTGCCTAGTTCCATCCTTTACAAATGTATAGGTGTTTTCCCATCCATCATGGATGGATTTCCTATCAAATTGCCATGGTATTCCCAATAGAATATGGCATGCATCCATGGGCATTACATCACACAACACCTAATCATGATATCTACCTATTTGAAAATCAACCAAACACTATTGATTCACTAACACTTGATGCTCTCTTTGAACCCAAAAGACTTTGTAAGGATGTGGATGCTTTATCTTCTTCAAATTCAAATTTTCTACCATTTTAGTGGAGACTAGATTATCAGTACTACCATTTTCAATAATGATTTTGCATCACTTACCTCTTACCTTACACATAGTTCTAAACAATGTCCTCCTCTATAGTGGTTCTTTATTCTTTCTTGCACTCATCAAGGCTCTTCTTATCATCAAAGCTTCTCATGTTTTAGGCTCCTCCACTAAGCATGGTGATGCTACACTCTCCTCTTCATCTACATGTGTTATTTGATTTCTTGCTTCATTATCCCTACTATTTATTTCTTGAGGATAGTCAAGACATTCAAATAGTCTATGTTTAGCAAATTTGTTGCACTTGAAGCATCTTTCAGTGAATTCACCTCTACCTCTTCCATATCCACCTTTAGAAGAACTTTGGGGGTGTGAACTATTCCCTTCTTCCTCATTTATTTTTTGCTGTTGTTTTCCTCTTCCCGTCTACTGACTTATTCCTCTTACTCCTCCACCTATACCTCTCAAATATTCAGTTTTATTTCTTGATAGTTTCTCTTCTACCCTTAAGGCTACCTGATATACCTCTTCTACTGATATCAAATGAAATAAATTGATTTCATCTTGAATATTCAACCTCAAACCATTCACATACCTTTCCACTTCTTCAACATCATCTTGTATATGACCAGACCTCATAGTTAGTTTGTATAATTCATCAGTATAATCAACTACACTTAGTTATCTTTGTCTCAAATTTTGCAACTTCTTGAATAAACTAGTTTGATAGTCTGCAGGAATGAACTTACCTTTCAATATTTCCACCATCTTGTCCCACTTCTTGATATTCTCTTTATTTCTTCTCAATCTTTCTTGTTGCACAAAGTCCCACCATACTACAACAGCATGTCTTGTAAGCTTTGTGAATACAAATTTCACCTTCTTATCCTCTACAATGTTCTCAAATTCAAAGTATTTATCCATCTTTGCTATCCATTCTATCATTTCTTCTGGATGTATACTCCCTCCATACTTTGGTACCTTCATCTTTGGATTATTTCCTGGTCCCATGACTGCCTTCAATATCTTTACTTCTAGCCCTTCTTCTTCTGCTTCTTCTTCTTCTTCTTCTTCTGATGCCACTTATCTTCCTCTCTCATCATCACTGTCATCATCCAATGTTTTTTCTCTTCTTTGGGAGACTTCTATTACTCCTAACTTGTCTTGAATGTTCCTTAACACAATAGCAAACTTAGCACCCTTGAATTTCTCTCTATTTCCTCTCGCTTGGTGGAATTTTTTTAATTCTCCACTTCTCCTCCAAACTCTTTCCTCTTCACTACTTATTTCTCTCTCTTCCCGTTAATTTATTCACATTTTCATCTCTCGATACCAATATGATGTAGTGCATATACAACTTCAACACACTCTACAAGGTTAAAATTAAATAAAACTCCTACCCTTGGTTTAACTTTCAACTTTTGGCAACCTTCATTCTTTCATAGGGAGTCTTTAATATGGAAAATTACTTTAAAATCCCAAAGATAGGTCAATAAATGTTTTACACATGTTTATTATCCTTCACCCAACCTATATTAACCAACTAGATGATTGGAAGCACATGACTAAGTTGGTTTTCTCACTTTGCAAAAACTGTGAACTTGGTTTCTTGAGGGAAATAGGTTGGAAATTCATGACTTGGATCGACCCCTTAGGTTCTTGAGGAAAATATTAACGGATTTGAATACCCATTTTTAGATTCTATGTGTGTACTCAAAATTTTACTTCAAATCCTCTTATAGGTGCTTCTATCTACCCCTCCTCCCTTAAAGACTTACAATATTATTACCATTACTGCTCAATCCAAATCCCAATGTATCTTTTAATGGAGGACTTAACTCTATCAACTAATTTAAAATGGTTTCATATACCCATTTACATTTATTCCTAGGATTGAAAGTTTCAATACCTACTCCTTTGGATGGAAAGCTTCAAAAATCCATTTTTACCTTCTTTATCGAGCCTCTCTGCCTACTACAAAGATAAGATATACCTAATTGTTAAAAAAATCTCTCAACTCTCACACTGTACTTGCAAAATTCCTATGGATCCAAGCTTAGGTCATATGAAGTCAATGTTGAATAATTTTTCCCCTTAGGAAAAATTGATCAAACAAGACCTTGCACGAAAGAAATTGAAGGGTTGGTTTAGTCGTGCGAGCTCACATTCAATCCCAAAAATCAAGTTATGGGTAGGCTCGCAAATGGAGAAGCAATTTCATAAAATGAGGCAAAACAATGTTAAATAATATCATAGCTCAACATGAGAAAAATGGAGAAAGGCAGTGTTCACTCGAGGCCTGAATCGGCTAAGTATAAAAGAGTCAGCAGAAGCCTCCACGTGTCAACCTGGCGCAACTTAAAAGGTAAATCCAAAAGGTAGTCCCCAAATGAGCATAGGCCCTCCACATGGTCAGAGTCCAAGAAAGTGGCTCCAGCCATTGAAAATTCCAAGCAAATAAAAAGAGTTAGCGGAAGCCTCCATATGTCAGCTCGGCATAACTTCAAAGGTAAATCCAAAAGGAAGTTCTCAAACAAGCATAGGTTCACCACATGGTCAGAGTCTAAGAAAGTGGCACCAACCGTTGAAAATTCCAAGCAAATAAAAAGAGTTAACGGAATCCTCCACATGTCTCATCAGCGCAACTTCAAAGGTAAAATCTAGAGGCAGGTCCCAAACAAGTGCAGGCCCTCCACGTTGGTTAGAGTCTAAAAAGGCAGAACTAGCTGTTGAATTGGCTAAGTATAAAAGATTCAGCAGAAGCCTCCACCGTCACCCAGTGTAACTTCAATGCTAAAATCCAAACAAAATCTCCAAATGATCGCAAATCCTCCATGTGTCTAGGGTCCAACATAGTTGCTCCTAAATAGGTAGGAGGGACTTAGCCAAAACATGAAGAAAGTAGAGCAGGCCTGCGGATGATGCCAAGTGTCTAATTGTGCAACTTCAAGAGTAAAAGGAGGGGGTGAAATCTTAAGATGTGTGGGTCTGCCACTTAGATCTTGCACGGATAGACTCCAAACCCAAAGCACCTTCAGATGGCCATATCTTTCGACTGGAAGCTCGGAATTGAGTGGGAGAGGACTTTTTGGAAATCTCTCAACATCTGTTACTCACCTACCACCATTAATGAATAATTTTAATTACAGTCCACCATTTTTTAGGTTGTCAAGCTTCTCACCTACCATTATAATGAGGTTTGGTCTTCCTTTCTTTCCCAACAAGGAACATTAATGAAGGCATGTTTTACATCATAGAACCCATCAATTTTGTAGGTGAATTCAATGCATTTTTAGGGTGGTTAGAGTAGGTGAATTCAATGCATTTTCTTGGGTGGTTGGAGTAGGATTTCAAATTCTTCCCTCATTTCTCTCTTATTCTTCCTATATATTGTAAGGAGGGGAAATTTTCTAAAGGTTGGACATTTTGGCTTTGCATCCTCCCTTCTTCTCTTGTATGTAAGTGGATTTGTGGATTCCAAGTCTCCCATTCAAATTGTAATGCAAGTTTATTTCTCTTGGCCATTATAATTCATTGTTTCAACATTTTGGAGAAATAATGCATGCTTGTGGATAATTTTCAACCCTCTCTTGTGGTCATTATCTCCTTCCTGATCTCTCATTGCAGTCCTGGTTATTTGCTTAGGGTGATTGTATTACATTTTTATGGTTTGTGTTTATTTCAAAGTAGGTGTTCAGCATTCCTTTGGTGCATCACCCTTGTTAGTTTAGGTTTTATTTCTTGCATCTCCTTAATCCATGTCTCCTTGGCAAGCTAGATTAGGTTTTAGAGTAGATCCTCTGTAATATGAATGTGTGCACCTAAATAGAGGAATAGGAACCAGCCTTCACCCGGAGAGCTCTCCCATTCGCAAACTCCCACACTTTGGGAGAAGCTCCATGTTATGCAATCACACTGAGAGTCTCAACCCATTGCATTGCAGACATGTAGGGGTGTTGTGATTTTCCATCAATAGTCAATTTTTTGAATTTTTGGACCCTTGAAAGGGAGATAAAAGTCCTAAACACTTAGATAGAGACAACCCATAGGAGGGTTTCTAAACAAATCTTGAGAGTGTAAATTACTTCAACAAAAATATTGTACTCACATTCAAAGGCTCTAATCACTTAAAAGAGGTATGTAGGGATGTTTGAAAACTCATTAGCTTAATAGTAGACTTTTTCTCTACTTACAACATGTGGTTGGATGCTAGGAACACCCCGCTCTGTTGTTGAAGGGAAGAGATAGTTAACTATAATACCTCCTCAAGTAATAGCTTGAACCCTTTCTTGTAACTTCCTTCATCTCATGATGACACCATAGGTGGGAGTTTCATGCAAGAAGGGGTTACAATTTATGGAAGGAGTTACAAATTTTCTTGTCATAAACCATGATGGAGCTCACCAAAAACCATGATTACATCTCTACAAACTTATAAATGACCTATCACACCAAATAGACCACCTACATGTGCTAAGGAAGCCATGAATGGCTTTACAATATTCAAATTTTCAAACTATATGAATTAGATGGAAACCTCCTTATTTAAATTCCTAACCTCTAAAGCCTATAATGACCACTTAATGACTCTTAAGACAACCTAAGGGACCTTAAAACCAAAATTTTATGGCACGCATCTTATATTAGGCCTAATAATGATGCCCCTACATAAAACAAGGTCATAATGGAATCAGAAAGTTATCTAAATAACCAAGGTGGTTATTTTGGGAAATAGTTTTACAACTTTCTGAATCATCTTCCTACTAGATAAAAGAAATTAATAGCCTTAGAAGCATCCATTTGGCACGGAGTCTAATTGAAAACATTAAATTCAGATATGTAACTTAAATAAACACCCCTAAAGTCACTTGAAGCATTGTCTAGAATTTTTTAAGAATGGTGTGCAATATTGTTAGAAAGTGCCAAAGAAGGTGAAGCAACCGCTTTAAGCTTGTGAGCACATGGACCGGAAATATAGAAGAAACAAAATAGCACACACAAGAGTGTGTGAAAGGAAAAAACTATATGTAAACAAAGCATTGTGCGTAGAGCGCACTAGAAGGAATTAAAACTACTCTAATATTTACATGATATAGGGGATCTTAATGGAAGTGTTTTAGATAGATCCCATTAAATGGGATAGGTAGTGCATCTCCATCAAGTTGAGACAATTCAAAATAGTTATCCTCCTTATAATAACATATGATATATGGGCCACTTCAAAGTGCATCAAACTTTGAATGGCACACTGGTTTGCTCTATCAAAGATCTCATTTCAAGACCAGGTCACCTACTTAGAAGTTTTGATGTCTATATTTTCTATCAAACCACTACTTCATTGATCGTATATACTTCTCCAACTTGATCATGGTAGAGTTATTTAGTTCTTCAAGTTCAACCAAATCTTTCATTCTGATTCATTTTTTGTTCATGCCCTCAAAATCTAGTTATTGGGCTAGCTCTAATGAAGTCAATTCAAGTGATAAAGGAAGTCTAGCTACTTTACTATAAATAGGTTTGTAAGGTGAAGAACATATTTCCTTCTTCACCGTAATTCTATCTTCCCAAAGCATGTGCAAGACCTTTGTGTGCCACTACCTCTGGTTGATATTCATTATTTTCTTCATAATTATGATCAAGTTCTTATTAGTAGACTCATCTAAGCCATTACCTTGAGGGTAGTAGTTTAACAAAGTCTTCAAATAAATCCTGAGACTAAGAGCCCAATTATAAATGATTACACCAAGGAAGGATTTTTCATTAGCAGAGATAATGGTTTGAGGAACACAAAACCTTGTTACTGATACCTTAGAGAAAGTTAAGGATAATCGACTTATTGCTTCCTTAGCACTTCGACTTTTATCTATCTGGTGAAGTAATATGTAGCTGTCAGTACCCACTTATGACCAGTGTTAGAAAGAGGGTTGATCATGTTAATGAAGTCCAGGACCCCAAGGTTGATTCACTTATATTGGTAGGAGGGGAAGCGTAGCTAATTTATTCTTATGTGCAAAGAAATCGCATTCTTTACATTTCATGACCCATTTATGCACATCTTCGAATAGAGAAGGCCAAAATTATCATGCCTTAATGATCTTCATTATTGTTGCTTTGGCATAGAATTTTCCACCAGAAAATCCATTGTGAAATTCAATGAACACTTTGTTGACTCACCGAACACCATTGATACATCTCATAATCACGTCAATCAATGCCTCTTTTGAAGAAAACACCATCAATCAATGTATATGGAATAAACTGCAGCCTCATATGTCTTATCTTTTCTTTGTTCAAACCAGAAGGGTATATGACATAAGAGAGAAAAATTTCCATGTCTTCCATCCAATTGTGCTTGCTAAGATATTTATTTTTCTCAACTTCAATGTGTGGAGGCTCTTCATCCAAAATTAAAGAATTACCTTGTTCACTATGCACGCCTTCAAAAAATTTGTATGCAGAGTGCATTACCTCTTAAAAGCTTAGTGGATTTGATAATCACATAAAATTCCATGATTTTTGTCACCCATCTAGCTCTTTTCTCTCTAATTTCTAATCCCATGATGACCTCACACCAGAGTGTGAAACTAACTACTTGACAGGATTTGTTACAAGCATACTCTTGAATTTCTTAAGAATGTGTATGATGGAAAATACCTATTTACATATGTGATTGTATTTCAACTCATATTCCTTCAATGTTTTACTGAAGAATGTTAGTCGCTGATCCAATCCCTATTCATTTTCTTGAGTTAGGACAGCAACAACACTAGCATCATCTCTATAAACATAAATGATAAAATCCTTGGAGTAATACGGATTTATGAGTGTTGGGGCACAAACAATTTATTACTTGATTTTTTTCAAGATTTATTTTCCTTCTACTATCCACTTAAATAATGTATCCTTCTTGAGCATGAGGGTAATAGTCCTAACCAATCCTAAAAATTTAGGAATGAATCTCCTAACAAAGTTGATCTTGCCTAGGAATGATTACAAGGCCTTCTTGTGCCCTTGAAGAAAGAGGGAAAGGATGGCAGAGACTTGTTTAGAATTGATGGTGATACCATCCTTGAAGAGAAAATCACCTAAAATATTTCTTTGCATAACAACAAAGTTGCATTTCTTGGGGTTAATAGATACCCCAAAATTTATGCCTCTCTCAAATACTTTCTACAGATGCATCATGTGATATGTACTATGTTTTGAGAAGATAGTTATGTCATCCAAGTAAAATAGGATGAACTCATTGATATAACATTTGAAGGCAATGTCCATTGCTCTCTAGAATGTTGTACCTACATTTGACAAACCAAAAGGCATTTTCTGATATGCATATGTTCCTCATTTGGTTGTAATTTTTTTGAACTGATATTCTTCCTTGACCATTATCTGATTGAAACAAGAATACCCATCCAAAGCATGGAGAACATTTATGCGCTAACCCCAGTCTATAAAATCTGCTCCATAGAAGGAAAAGGATAATGATCCTTCAGATATGCCTTTTCCAAATCTCTAAAATCAACACAAAGTCTAGTTTCACCATTCTTCTTACGCACTAGAACAAAAATCACCACCTAAGTAGAGTATTTGATTGGAGATATAATCTTTGCCTCAATGAGTTTAGATAACTACATCCTCATAAGGGGGTCTATCTTAGGATTGGAAGACCATTACTTTTGTCCGATGGTCTTGATGTTAGGATCAAGTTCAAATAAGTGTTGAGAAACACTGAGATCAAATCCTTTGAGGTTTTCATACTCCCATGATAATATGTCGTTGTATTTCTAGCACAGAGAAAATGAAGTCTTGTTTTTCATCTTGCACACAATCTTTACCAAACAACAACTCTTTGTCAGCTGCAATAGTTATTGGCTAGCATTCTTCTTGTGTTCCACACATATTATTTTATTCACCCTTCAACTCATCATCGGGCTGAATATGTTCTCTAAGGTGACCAACCCTTTAGGAAACTTGTTTGTCTTGAGTTGAATCACTTGGTCACCATAGTTATCATATAAGTCATCTTGCATTTTTGAAGAAAACACAACTTCATTCTAAATGAACTGACAATCTACATGTCATTTTCAAACACTTTTCATCTAGTTTCATTATCTCGTGTAATAGATAGCTTTGACCACCATTTTGATGTGTTACACATTTCCTTGGACAAAATCCTCAAAAGGTGAGAATTGTGAACCGAGATTTTCCATCTAATCTGCTTCTTTATTTAATTTCCTTGGCACCACTTGTGGATTGAGATCTTCAAAACTCTCCAACAGATCCCAAAATATATGTTTATTGGTTTTGAGAAGATTATTATTTGTTGCACACTTGTTATGACTAGGTGGATGTCTAAATCAATGTCCCCAAAGATATGCAAGGACTTGATCTATCTCTTCTCAATAATAAGAAGGTCATGCACTAATGCTTCATATTTTGTTACATTGTAGGAGCATGCAAAATGCAACTTTTGGATGAAAAATAACTTCTCACTCTTAGGAGAGATGATAACAACACCTACGTCTATGCCATTTATACTTCTGAAACCATCAAAGTACATCCTCCATAGTCCAAAAGTTTCATAATTTTTCTTCATCACGGTAGGCATCATAGTTTCTTCTTCAAGGATGTAATAGGTACCAAGACTGGTTTCAATAATTGTATCATAGGGATTAACTTCATAGTGGTCCTTGGCCCATTCATCTAATAATAGATCGGGTATGGAAGCAGGAATGGGTTTCTCTTCTAAAAATGGATCTTGTTCTTGGACTTCTTGGATAACGTAATTATCTTGGAGAGGGGATAGGTCATATGACTCAACATGATAGGAAAATATAGGATCAACTTGTATGGTAAACCTGGTACCATACCATATTCTTAGTAACATTTGAGACCAATTAGAGACAAGTAGCCACCCACCTTGGTAGTCAAATCCTTGATAGACAAATGGAAAACAAAATATGTAGGTAGATGATTAACATATCTTGCTTTATTGTTATATTTGGACATGCAAGAAGGGTTAACTCTAGATCCTTGATGAATCCTAGAGTGGTGATAGTTGATCCATCAAGTTGAAAAACTCCTTTGGACATAAGGTTTTACTTGAGACCTAGGACATCACAAATTTTCTTATACATGAAAAAAAAGTACTAGCTCCCGACTAAATCATAGAATTGTGAACAAGATATTTTCCTACTATCAAGGAAATATATAAGGGTGGGGTTTTGACAACTTTTCTTACTCGCTTCTCCTCTCCTTGGAATAATTTGACAAGAGCTTGAGTTCTTTGGAGATTTGGATCAGTGTGTGGGAGTTACTCTAAAGCTTCATACACTAGGTCACGTTGAGATGGAATGGCTAGGGCATCCCACATCACTACATTTACATATTTCTTCATTATCTAATTCACAATGTTGAATGGAAGGCCCGAAGACTTGTGCATTTGAGGTGCAACATTCTCTTTTCTTCTTTTCTCGCTCTCTGGAGAGGGAACTTTAGGTTACATAGAGGTTTGACCTACCATAGGAGGAGTGTGCACCACTTCTATTGGAAATTTACGTGGGACCTCGCATGCATGAACATGCACACTAGGAATGTTGGTCCGAATAGTACCATATTTCCATAATTTATGATCATTTTGGTTGGTAGGAGTAGAAGGTTATGTGCTAGCTTCCAATATTCTCTTCTTGTATCTTATATTGTCAACAACCTACGTGCACGGTCTATTTGAGTTGTCCATAAATTGGTTTATTGCACATAATTCCTAAACCAAAAATAACATAAATTTGGTCTCGGGAACAACTTCTGAATTTCTTCATTTTCTATTTTGCATGCACTAGTGGAAGGCTCATAGCTTGAAACACTTTGAATCATGAAAGATTTCACTTGCAAGATATTTTCACAATTATACTCACTATGTGGAAAGTTACAAGGAAAGCACCATTTTTTCTATTGGACCATGTTGTTATGTACTAGAATTAGTGTTTTTCTTGGACTAGGCATAGGAAGGGGTTGTGTAGGAGAAACTATTTGTAATGGAAGGTGTGCATTGGAAAGTCATCTATCATTCTATTGATTTTTCCCATATCTCTGATTTGAATATTGATTTCTAAATGTTTGATGGCTTTGATTAAATCCTTGATTAAAGTTATTTCTAAAGGCTTGCACCTATTGCTTTTTTAAAGATATGACTTTATTGGATAAATTTCTAATCAAGGTTTTGATTTATTCATCCTCTTTTTCTTTAGGGGAGAGTAATATGTGGGGGTAATGGGTTAGGAATATTGCTTAAGAATGCAAGCAATAGAAGTTTGAGGTGCTTGAGGAAATTTAGGAAACAAGGGCATATGTAATCTAGGGGCTATTTTACCATCTTAGATTAGGCAATTTTCTATCCTAATGGCTATAAGATAGGCATCAGAAGCTACACATCACCCATAGATTGTATTATAATTGCAATGTCATAATTCAAGGCTCTTAAGAAGTAAATAAAATCACCTTGAGGGGTTGCTCATAATCTCATTGAGATCACTTTTGATCATTGTGAGTTGTTCTAATAAGGATATATTGTCATCTTTCTCCTCAAACTAATTACAAAGTATAGTACCAAGTCCATCCTAGTTATAATAGAGGTAGGTATTAAGCTTCGGACCATTTAAGTGCTTTTCCTTTGAGTGAAGAAGCAAGCATCCTTGTAGCTACATCATCTTCAATAACTAGGTTAACAAA
Source organism: Taxus wallichiana var. yunnanensis (assembly GCA_018340775.1). NCBI lineage: Eukaryota > Viridiplantae > Streptophyta > Pinopsida > Cupressales > Taxaceae > Taxus > Taxus wallichiana. The sequence goes on from CM031236.1 coordinate 44,409,279, forward strand.
TTAGACATTTACAATATCTTGAATGTGCTCAATAGGAGTAACTTGATTCTCACCAATAAATAATGGAATACGCTTGAGTGTATCTGCTAGTATATCATGTTGTGTGGAATATCCAAACTACTACCACCATTGAATCTAAAAAATGGTGAATTTCTCTACTACGCCATGGCTAGAAAGGGTATAAATACCCTAGTAGATCGCGTGAAAGGTCTACTAAGAGGAGGGGTATATTGTGCCCTGCACGCTGAAGATGTATATGCGTATGCAACGGTTCTACTACTTTTTCTCCTTGGATACAACTAAAGATATTCAAAGGATTCTTCAAATGTTGCACTCTATCTAGTATATGTCCTTCTCATGAAATAAACGTGTTGGTGATCAAAATTGTAGATCTATATATTGGGAGTCATTGAGTGTGTTAAAATAAGCCTCCAAAGGTTGGATCTCAATAAGAAAACATCACAACTTGTTGAAATGAAGATATATAGCTTTCAATACTTCTCCCACTAGGCATGCTAAAACATTTTGGAGCTCAAAATTTCACCCATCCTAGATCATGATAAACTAGGCTTTGAGGTAACATGGGACTATCTCCAATTTGTGGGACTTACACTTGAGACAGGACCTGCAGAGAAGGATATCTTCCTCTACTTATTTCTCTTTGCTAAAACTATTCCTAAGAAAGGAAATTCAGCTACGTATCACTAATCTATGGTTCCAAGGGGGAAGGGTGAGAAGGAGATGTATGAATTAAAAACCTAAGCTAAGTGGAGGTGATAGCACCAGAAAGAGGGGTATGAACTTTCTCAAATGAATGAAAATGATGGAAAATGTGCACAAAGATCGTAGAAAAATGTGCCATAATCTGATACAACACTAACACACCCACTTTCATGGGGTACAACAAAAAGAACCCGCAAGGGACATTAAAGACACACAACAAACCAACAATGTAAGGGAAAGGAAAGAAGTTGCAATAAAATGCAAACTAAGGAAGATAATAGCCACAAAATAAGACTTTTATTTCTTTTAAGAGATGTATAGTCGATTACAATGGTGAAAGGTCCAAGTACTCATATACAAAGAGTCGGATATGAGATCTGAAAATCAAAATGCCAAGGAAAAATACTCTAAATAATGCTCTTAGAAAACCAATAGAGTCCAGTAACCTTTACAAATGAGCATTATTCAATTATATATAGAAGAAGGAGGGAAAATCAAATTTTTAAATTAAACCACCAAAAAAAGCATTGAATTCCTACAAATGCGCCTATAGCAATTTCAAATTCACATCCCTATGTCATCTTAACTTGTAGAATAAGGAAGGAGACCAAATCTGATCAAATTTGGGTGGTTGAGTTGACTGGATGTGTGCATTAATGACCTAAGCCACATTTCCATGTTTTCCACCTATAAAATCATTCCAAAATATTATATTGAATAGTTTAAAGTGTATCTCATGTCCGCATCTTTCCAACAAGTCCATGTGTATCTAAATTTGATCTCTATAGAAGGATTTATGGTGATTTGACCGAACACATAGGACATGTGTCACAATCTATTTTTTAATTTTATACCACGATTCATGCATTCATTTACCATAAGGATTTGGTGCATAACTAGCATGTGTTGATAGGATGCATGTTATGTAATTTATTTGACAAGTTTTGAGGAGTGACACGAGGTATTCAATGACTAACACCGAGGATTGAAAACTTGGCACACGCGTGGGAAGTAGGAGGCATGAGAGGAAAGAATGCAGAGGTCTACGAACATGTGTGAGGGGATGCATGGAACTCGGAAGGAATGCATGTGCAAAATAAAACATGTCGGGACTTGGAACAATACAATGCAAATCAGCAAAGTGTGCAAGATGAATATGTAGAAATAGGGAAGGAGAGAAAATGTGCAAGGTGTGTAGGAAAAGGGAAATGGAAGGATATAACAAAAGAGGAAGCATGTGGAAGGAAGAAAAATGAACAAAGGGAATAAGGAATAAGAAATGGCACGTGAGATCACACATAAAGAATTACATCTATGCATGTGCCAAAGTATAAAACCAAGAGTGTCTATAACCTAGAAACTTGGACCAAGGCCATAATGGAATCAGAAGTTGTCTAAATAACCAAGTTGGTTATTTTGGGAAAAAATCATTATGTGTATAAATATTTTATATTTGGTGGATCTCATCATCGGGAATGTCATCTATTTTCTTCTTTTTCAAAGAATCGATGAGAAGTTCCAACCGAATTTGGTGTTTGATGATAGGAAATGTCTTCTACATGTTACATATCGTAATCATGAATGTGATTGTCATCCAACGTAGGCACAAAATAAGGATTGTCCTCAAGTGGATGCATGTCTTCTATTTTTTACATATCGTAATCATGAATGTCATTCAATGTAGGCACATATAACGATTTTCCTTAAGTGGAGACATTTCGCCTTCAATAATATTCTCAAGTGGTGACATGTTATTGTGAATAATTTTTTCATGTGGAATACCACTATCAATGGGTTTTGCATTAAAAAAATGGTTTTTTAAAATTGTATTATTAAGTATATTATTGCAATTTTTAAGTTGAAAACAAATAAGAAGGCTTAATTATTTATTTAATACATAGTACTTTTATTTGGTGTGGATGTTAATTACATCTGCATGACCCCTTTATGTGGATGGATAAAATAAAATAAAGCTTCCTTTTTTATGATTGGCCCAATAGGGCCACCACCTTTCAATTATCATCTCGAACTCCGGGTGAGGTGATGATGGTTGTTTATATTTTCGATCAGGAATCTACATTGTTTGGGAAAGCATCTCGGAATCTATAGTCGGTATCTAGGATATGTGGTCGACATCTAGAAAATTTTGGCAAGCATCTAAATTATGTTGTTGGGAATCGGATCAATGGATATTATTAATGTGTGTATGTAGTATATTTTTAGTCCATTGAATCATGTAGGGGCATCTATGCAATGCGGTCAAGAGTCTGGATTATGTAGACATGCGTTTGGACCATGTGGTCGATCGTCGTATCTTTTATGCAAGTGACTGATAGCATTGGAATTTGGCATATTCTTATATTGTTTACTAGTATATATTAGCGAATGTACCTAATTTTTTTTTTTTTTTTTTGAGATAGCGGTGGTATACATGCATAAGTATGATATTTGTTTTAAACACTAGGCAATCCAAACCGTAAAAGTAACTTGCATCCCAAAATTTTATTTAAAATGTTTCTATGTATGAATCCTCAAAATGTCAAATGAAAATTTCAAAATTGTAAATATTCATGAATTAGCAAAAATTAACCACTAAAATTTACCCCGCTTCATACATTACATGAATTGTACAAAACAAGTGTGCAATTATCTAGAGAAGAGAAATGCGTAATATAAATAGCACACAGATTTACAGAGAATATGTTTAGATTTTAAGGTGGGAAATTTACTTCTTACACATCCGAGGAAGGAAAGGTTTATCTCGAGGAACTTATGACAAACTCAAGTGGAAGAATATTGGACCATGTTGATTCCTAAAGAAGCTTGCAGAGAGAACTTATGAGTTTGAATTTCCATAAGGGATAGATAACTGCATATTTTCAACATAGCATATTTATACATGTATTATGAGGGGGAAATGAGTGGAAAAGATAATCGTGTAGAATTATATTGGATACAACTACCAAAACAATGTCGTGTAGAATTGGTATGCATTTTAGAGGACCACATAGTGAAATGAATGCATAGAAAGGAACATAAGGAAGGAATATCTAGCAAAGGGGAGAGGCCGAGTAGTCAGTCAGGATGCATCTTATCTTATAGAAGTGGAGATTGCAGGACTTAGTCATTCTATTTCAAACCTTCAAAGTAACACTTAAGAAAGGTCTCAAGTTTCTTCTTACCCGACGTGTATGATGCAAGAGCATATAGGCTCATACACAATTTTGCATCAACAAAATACACTTATTATTTTAAATAACTTTTTCTGCAATGTCAATGTGTAATACATGTGTGCAATCCCACACCAGTCCTAAACAAGCCACAAAATGTTTTCCTTCCTTAGCCTATTTTTTATGTTGCGCAAAAATGTGTAAGTTTCAAAAACTATAGATGTCATGCAACATTAGAAGTTGTGGAAGGTTTATTCATGTCACGCAATCCTATCTATAGCCACGTAATATTTAATAAATTCCTATCTGGAGCTGCAAACTTTGTTGTCACACTATTAGATGCAAGCGGAAGCTTACATGAGCTATGATTTGAGGATACCACTCCCACTCAATCAAATGATTGGACCTACATGCACTTAGAGTGCCTATAAACATCACTATAATTTTGGATGTGCATACTTGGACCTTGATTTGTCCTACATAGCCAAGGACTACCTAATTCAAGATCAATCAAATGAAGAGGGACATTCTAAATAGATCAATGGTTGACCATGAACACATGAGAGAATATTCTTTAGAAGATCTTTAGCCATATTGTTATCCTTACTCTCATGTTTGTGTAAACATAAATTATATAAATAGAAGGGATTTGTATACTTTTAAGGAAGCTTATTTTAAGATATCTCAGTCTTAATTTTAAGATTGAGCTTTGTTTCAAGACAATCTTTATCTATAGTGACCATCCTTGTAATTTTGAGACAAAATTTTGTTATGTAGAAGAGTAGCAAAGTCTACAAGATTAGGATAGGTCTAGGTCATGGAATTATCAACATAATCCTTTTGGATTCATAAAAGACTGTAATTTGAGTGTATTAACAATGTTCCCGAATCTATAATTCACTTTCCTTACATTTAATGGAAATATTTTCATTTATTTCTAGTTTAGAATATGTGCTTGAGATCTCATCCTTTGTGATTTTTAATCTAACAAAGGTTACGTTAGGTAAGGTTTCTCTTCATTGGGAACCCTAACTGTGGCTACATCAACATGTCAATTACATATTCATGAAATGTTCCTAAGCCTTTTCAAAAAACCTATTTTGTTCATATGATGCGCTTTAATAGATAACATTTCTTTCAATCATTTTATTAAACAGTTCACATGACTTTTTACATGCTTCCATATTTTGCATACATATTTACTAGGGTACTTACAACTAAAATATTTGACAAAATCTACTTCTCCATAATGTTTTAGTGGATTTCCATTCATTGTTTCAAAATTCCTATTTTGGCAAAGTCTTGAGTGTGTTAGCAAAGGTGAAATAATCATGTTAGACACTTATTGATTACATTTCATGAAAAAGTGTGAGCACTTTGTGAGGATTCCCATGTTTTATATTGGTTTTAATTATGATATTCCATGATAAAAGAAACATGAGAGAAAAAAATACTGCATGCATATGTAAAGGGATTGTATAAGACACCATTTCATTACATCCACTAAATTAAAAAGTAAATACAATCACTAGACGAGCCTAAATTCACTGAAAAATGGTACTTAGAATAACTTGACTTGCAAAAATTTAAGAAATAATATCTCTGGAAAAATTTCTACACACCCATCAAAGCATAATTGAAATGGCATATTTATGTGATGTTCTTCTAGTTGTAAATAACTTAACCATAAAATGATTGTAGATGAAACTATATAAATACCAATTGACCTCTTCCTCTATCACCATACACCCAACATGTGTGAAAATAAGAGATCTCAAATAGGGTATTGACATCCATGAAAAGAATAAACAATTGTAATTTTAATTCTCCATAAACATGTTTATAGGATTGTAGAGGTATTGACATCCATGAAAAGAATAAACAATTGTAATTTTAATTCTCCATAAACATGTTTATAGGATTGTAGACACCACTTTTTTCACCCCTAGGTGACCTAACACACATTAATCACACCATCATTATTCACATTATTATCCCTATCATAAGTATATTATAATTTACCATCATAAACCCTAATTTACCATTTTAAAACCTCATTTACCCTCCCCTAACCACCTAAAACATAACATATCCTAATTTATCCTACCCATCCTAACCCTCTAACCTCTTCCTACCCAAATTCCTAACCTCCCACTATTTATCAAATAACCTTAATCCTCGGATGGAAAGTGGTTTCAACCATTTTCCATCTTTCCTTTCTTGATTTGTAACATCTCCGGACAAATCAACGGTGATCTGTGATCTCGGCGGTCATTGGTCATTGCAGACACCGTCGATTCTACTTAAATCACCCGCCTACCCATTTTATTAGTTACACAGATGAGTTAATTAGAGACTAGATTTAGAGATGAATTTTTGCACCTTTGTATGACACCACTACGTTTGGAAACATCAACACCATGTTTCCAATCCTTGAGGACATCTCATTAAGTCATCATTCACCCTTTCTAGAGTTTTTTCATCCTCAACACATCCAAAAAAGTTAGTGTGTTGTTATTTATCTTTCTCAATCATATTTTACATTTATTATAGCCTATAATCATTCATCTACACCATCCTTCATATACACTACACACTTTATCTTCATTTGATCACTTAGTCAAGTTTTTAGAATACTTGAAATTATAACAGTGATCGTCGTCCATTCCCGATCATCATCAATCAATGTCCTAATGACATTTTCTTCTCATTATTCCTCTAAACACATCTGAATATTTATTTTCTAAACTTCATGTGTTTCTAGAATCCTTCTAGTTTATCTTATCACTATCAATCTTCATTTTGCATTAATCATAATCATTTTTATCATCTTTTATCAAAATAACCCCTTTCCTCCCCGATCGTCGTTGATTTCTAATAGTCAGCAATCCTTTTCTTTTTAGTCATTTTTAGCAATTATCATATTTTCAACAATCTATTTTGATCTAATATGTTATCTTGCAAGATGTATTCCTTATAGATGATTATTCTAGGTCCATCACACCCCATCACAAGCATATACAATCTCTTGATCATCCAACAACCTTTCATGTGGGAGCAGTTTGACATCTCACACAAACGCATCTTGTGTTTCATCACATTCACCCCGAAAATTGAAGACATCGAATTTCAACTCGAATTGATGCATGAAATACAAGATGCATAGGAATAATCTGGTTTGACAATTTCTGGACTTCAAGCTTAACATAGCCTTTACCTAGGCTTCCTACCACCGAGTAGGATCTCTCCATCCCTCTTGAGTTTTAAATAATTTTCATTTATCTTATCATATTATATCACTTGATTGTATAACATGATTTGACACCCTTCAAGGAATCCGTTTAGATTCCTAGTATTGGTCTTAGCCAAGCATCATGTTACATCTTTATCTAATATTTGTTTATTTAGTTGTCATTGTATGCAAGTCTTCTCACTTGGAGAAAGGAGGAGTCTCTCATATTGTTTTTATATCAACACATCCCCGCATTGTGTTTGTTGGTTCACGTATCGGTAAACACTACTTTATTTGAGTTTTTGGTATTTTGGCATTATAAAAACTAACCGAAAAATCACCTTAAATATCCTAGAATGCATGGTGGGACTCTTTAGTCAATTTTTTATTTAGATTTCATATATTTAGTTTTATTTCTTGTCATATTATCTAATTGTTCATCTTGGAGTGTTGACTTGTTATTTTTAAAATGTGTGAAAATTAAAATAAATCAAAAAGAAATAACAATCACAGTACATCCCTTCGTTTCATTTTTTCCTTTCAAAGCATGGAATTCTGATTTTCTTGTTCTCATCAAAGTAAACATTTCCTTTTTGGATCTTAAAACGAAGCTTCATTTGGCTTTCTCATCATCTACTCTAATTAGGAGTTTAAATAATTGCATTCATAAAACTCCCTTCACACACAACCAAACCACATATCACATCAAACTTGCATTTAAACAATCCTTCCTATGTGGACCTACTTGGATTTCATCACCAAGAGGATAAGCCGACTCGATGTTCGACCGAGTATAAACAATCTAGTGGGTGGTATATCGGCTAAGCACCCAACACCCTTATCATTGTGGGACCATGAAGTGAGGGGGTAGGCCCCAATATCATGCCTCGTACCAACACTAACAAAAATATAGGCCTCATGTACCTTTGGTTATATCGAGGACTCCATCCTTAAACTTACCTAGAAACCAACCTTAGATGTCTTCTCTTAGTTCCCTTTCAACCATTTTTCATTTCACACTTTTTCTTAAATTAATCAAGATAATTAAAAATCTTTGTGTGATTTGTTTGTAGTTGTTTTAAACAACCTTCTTTTATATTTCTTCATTGATTGTTTAGTTCATGGTTTTAACCGAAAACAATCTCATTTACAAAAATACCGATGATATGACCAACTGTCTCAAAAAATCCTCTCGATAATCTCGAGTCTTGCTTTTAGGAGATACCAAGCATGATTGACCAATTCTAATCACCTCCAAGGGAAGACCGAGAATATCCACATCTCATAGCACCTAGTCACCACATCAGAAATCCCAGATCCACCTAGCCCATGGTTCTTCAATAGTGGTGATCCAGTCTTTACAGAAATTCTAGATTCTAACCCGGTGGCCCTTAATGCTTACCTATTTCCCAAGGTGTCTTCCTCCAAACCGTAACCCACACATCAACCTCCCATTACTATTTTCACTTTCGATCATTCCCAACTCATCAACCCCAATCATGAGCCTATCATCCAAAAAATTCATCCCTACTCCACCGCTTTGGTAGATCGGATACATTAGTCCCCGCTTCATCATCCCTTATGATTATTTTTTACCTTAATAGTGTCTCATCACTAGACACATCCAACCAACCACCATCTATGATGTCAGCTTCCTAATTGAGATCAATGGCCTCACAAACCAAAAATAACACATCTCCTTTTATATATAGTCCCAAGACCTCCAACATTTCTCCTACACCTCCTGTAAGCTCGGTTGTCATTCCTCTTATTACTTCCCGAACTCATCCCATCACAGAACCCACGTCCTCAATCCAAAATCTAGTCATGTATATCCTCACATCTATACCACTCATCAATAAAATTCTATCACGAGTACTCACCCTTTCTCATGGTAGGCATACACTACCTCTGTCTCATAGTATAGCACCATCCCTTCTCTATACATATTTCATTTGTCTCAACCTCTTATCAACACTTACATTACATCTAAATACATACCACAATTGTCTCAAACCCTTATCAACACTTCTATTCCTATCCCTTATCAATACATTCAACCCTCATAACCCTTATTCTCTCAACATCCTTACAATATTCCCATGAGTACTCCTCTTCATCATAATGTCTCATTACCATATCAGTTATACCAACAATCAAACCCACATATCTATAATCAACCTGGCCCATCATCTTCCAATTTTCAATGTGACCACCTCAAAACAATTTGTTACAAGAATTTATGAATAGGATTTCAAGCCTTGAATCATCCGCCATGGGTCCTTAAATCACCCTCTCATATGAATAGATATGTAATGAACTTTTTCACCCATCAAGATCTTTCAAATCCTATCGCCCACATTGGGAAATCTCGTAGTTCCTTAAGTTCTAGAGTAAGCATGACCCTCAACAACACATTAGGTATTTTCATCATACATGTTATCTCATTGCACATGACCAAGACCTTATGTTAAGGAAATTTCCCATGTCCTTAGAAAGGACCTCCCTTGAGTGGTATAACACCATTCCACAGTATTCACTCTTCTCCTTCACACACCTTGCACAATTTTTCTTAAAACATTTCTCCATCAATATCACATGTAAGATTTATATTACAAATCTCTATACTATCAAAAATTTTAAATACGATTATGTTGCGAGACATCATCTCCCATTGGAAAGGGATTGTCAATCAACTATCCTTCTCAATCCCATAAATTGATTTGATCAAATTATTCCCTCATTCTTTCGTTAAACATATATCGTCAACACTATAGATCTAGAGCTTCCAAACATTCGACGTAGCCTTTACCATGGCCCGCAAACTTTAACTGTGTGCCCTCAAATATGGTAAGGTTAAAATCAGATCAAATAATCCTAAGTCTAATTCTTTGTTTAAACCTTCTTCTAGTAACGATAAATTAAAAGGCTAAGTAAACGCATTCTTTGTAAAAGTAGCGTCTAAAGGTTGTTTGGACTTCAAATGGACCCGAACTCAATACAACTACACACCCATCAGGGGATCTTACAACATAGTCTTTGATAAGATTCTAGCTAGGTGTAAGATCAAGCTTCTTCTTATCTAACCTATCAACACATCTACATATAAACTCTCATGTTATTAGGACAATGACTATTGTAAATGCCATCAATTCGAGACCACGACAATCAAAAAGTTTCATTCGCCTAGAAACATCTTCCAATATCTTATCGACCAAGGTGAATAGCATCTTAACAACCCAAATGCACCTCCCAATCGAAAAATGGATGTCTTTAAACAACCTTTCCTGAATCATTCCCTATCCACTAGTCAAACACGATCTAATTTAATCAACTATAATCATACGATCAACACCGTTAAAGACATCGTACTTATACCTTCAACACCTAGTGTATCTACAACTAAAATATCATCCGAACTGTCTAACTCTTCAATTCTTATCAATGAAAGGATCACAAGTCCTCCCGCACCTAGTACATCCTCTTGAAACCCACTTGTTACCTCTTTGAAAACCTTGGAAAAGGAACCCATCATAGAAATAACAAAAGCTAATTCAACTACCATGTCACTTTACACTACATCCAAAACCTCAATAATTCCACTACATAACCCACAAACCATTCACCTAAAATAGCAAAAACTATGTCAATAAATTGTCAAATTACTTTAACACAAAATTTACATCCTTTTCCTTCTATCTTAGGTAATCATTGCTTGTCTAAATTCACAGTCACCATTACAGAATCTAAGGTTGTTCCCCAATTGGCACCTAAACGTGTTACACAAAATATGACCTCATCATCTCTAACCTTCAAATCATCAAAAATATACAAACCCCTTCATCCTCATCATCATCTTAGATAGCTTTGACGGGGTACTATCTTATAACCCTTGAAAAGCTCATTCAACCATCCATCATAATCTTACCTCTCATAAATTCATCTACCTCCAGAGGGTGGAAACCCTCTTTGTACAATTTTGAAGTATCATGTGCATATCATCAAACACAAAGATATTCCACTAAGGACTATAAATTCATACATGTTACGTTCCAAATCCTTGCTAACAAAGGGCTTCTTCCCACTAATCTAAATCATCCTAACATAATCAAGCCTAGAAATCAAATCAAACCAACTCATAAAAACCTTAAAACCATCCCTTTTTAATTATCAACCAACATCACATCCACATCCAACAAAAGTGAGGATTCTTCTAGTAAGACCCCACTCCATCATATTGATGTTTTCTATATAACCATAAGATCACATGCGCAAGACCCAAAGGCTTTATATCAAAATAGACCCAAAGTATCTATCTCTTTTGCTCTTGATTCATCTAATCCATCAACCTCTAAGGCTAAGGTATCCATCCTTTTCACCCCACACACCCAACCCACGAACCTTTGTATAAAACACCATCATCAAACAAATTCATCAAGCTCCTATGAATATGTCCCTCTAGGACCTTGTTCAAACTTATCCACAACATTGATAAGCAAGTATTGAGGCTCTCCCTTCCATCTCAGTACCATTAGACGATCCTCAACCATTCACCAACCTTGTTGGAACTCTTAAAATTTTTATTGTTATCACCTTCGATGATTGTGAAATTCCATATTTATAACCTGAAGATCATGACCTTCCACTATTCGTCACCTCCCAAATTGACAATTCTCTCATCAAGAGAGTCGGGATCAATATGATATCTTTGCACACCTTCAAACATCTCTAGTTACCTGACACCATCTTTTCTCGAGTCACTTGTTTTGTTGTGTGCCTTTAATGACACCATTTCCCATACTTTAGGAACAATCATTTTACCCATCAAAGTAGGTTTTAAAATCCTTCATGAAATCTTCTGTCTCGTCAAAGGAGAGTTTCAATAAAACGTGTCATTAAGATGAACTTGGATACACATTATGTATTATATCCCATCAATGTTACACCATTTTCTAAAATACATACATGAAGGTAAAACCTTTATTGTTCCTGTTGACCTAAATCCTTTCAAAGCATGTCACATGACGTGTCAACCTAATGATGTGATAATTCCTAGGACAAACCCTAAATCCTCTAATAACACTTCTACTAACTCTTCCATCAAGGTGCATCTAAATTACCGATGAAAAAAATTTGAAGACAATATACAACGCTATTGTTGTGGGAATATCACCTTCTAGTCCTTAACTCACTCCCTACACCAAAAACGTATGGGATACCTAACAAGTAACCCATGTATTAACCTAACGTTGGATATATCATCTCAATTGCCCCTCCCCATCTTAAAACTAATCTCTTAAATGAAGGGATCGATCATCCTTCCCCACATCATAATAATTAACATCATGTTAAACCTTTTATATTTGATTTATCATTCTTATACAATCAATACTTCACACAAATGTATCTTCATCATTGTGCTTGGAAAGGCTTTGGCTTAGGACATTAAAAATAGGGTATACATGAATTGGTTCTTGACCACTCTCGAAATGTCATGAGAAATTCGACTAGGCTTCAACAACCCTTCCTCAAACACCTTCGCAACCATCACTTCTAAATCCATGGCATAAATAAATCCATCATCTTCATTTGTACCGATAACTCCATGGACACATACGACACTATATCCATCCCTCCTAACTTTATTTTAGTCAATAAAATCACCTTTGGACTGATCTCTTATCAAACTAATGATGGCACTAAGACCCTTCCGCTAGTACTACACAAATTGGTAGAGGAAGACTCCCCTACCATTGAAATTATTCAATGCCACGATAATCAATCCATCCTATCCAATATGAGGGAAAAGGGCCATTACCTTCAAAATACTCTTCTTAACAAATCCAATATCAATGTCAACACAAGGAATTTGGAAGACCCTTACATATTAAAATTTGGCCAATCCTTGAATTCGAAGAATTAAAGTATTTCAATGCCTTTCTCTCCAAACACAATCGGGCCTTCGCATGGTCATGTGGTGATGTGTCGAAATTTACCCTAACATTTTTTCCACAACATCGTCATAATCCCTAATGTCAAACATGTCAAATAAGAGTTACGTAGGATGTACCATCACATATCCCTTCTCATAAAAGAATAATTACAACATCCTCTCTCAAATCGCTAATTTCATCTTACCTATTGACTATCCACAATGGGTTTCTAATATTATACCCATGATTTAATATAAATGGAATTAAATATAATTATAGAGTAACTATTGTATTGTATGATATATAAATGTTAATATATAGTAAGACGCAAGCAAATAAGCATGTAAAAATGTGAAACCCTAAGCAAGAAAGGGAGATAGAGAGACTTAACTGATTCTCAAGAAATATGGAAGTGATTTGGGTAGGTGAACGGCTGAAAAAAATGAGAAGAGTGTCGTCAATGCTCACTAGAGGTTCTAAGACTTAGGAATGTGTTGGATAGGAGTACCCACGTGAGGACAGGAGCACCTAGGTGCTAGTTTCGTGGGAATGATATGGATTTGGCCTCTTTAGTGCAAGAAGAGATTCATTTATAGTCTCTATTTGTCACTCTAGTTTCGCTCCTTGATCATTGATTGTACCTGTAACATGTAAAATAAGTTGTCTACTTGCACATGTCCATAAACCACATCAAATCTAATAAAAAATATGTAGAATGTGGAGTCGGATTGACCCCAACGGTCACCTAAAAATGAAATTATTACCAAGTGCTACACTACATTTCAAACTCCATGTAGTTCTTTGTGAGAGTGTGTGTAATGATGCCCTTGTGTAAGATGCACTAAAAATAGCAAGCTAGATCTAGAATGATCCAAATGTAAATGGGTGTAATGGAATAGAATAAACTTCCCCTCTTGTGTTGTGTATGAAAAATTTTTCATCCATTTTCCCTTGAATGAGTCTCGCTAGATGGATGTGTTGAAGTGGTTTTGTGCCTTTGGATCTAAGCTTAGGTGATAGTATGTAATGCTTAATATTTTGTCCCTTATTTGAGAGTTATAACTATGTATATATATGATTCCCTTGTTTGAATTTATTAATTGACAACTAGAACACCGAACCAAAAGCATAAAATATTCCCAAGAAGTAAAAGAGAGTTAAAAGAGTGAGAAAAGGGGAGAAAGGGTCATAAGCACCAGGACCGACAAGAGAACCTACGCGCTAGTTTCCTAACTGGGTCTGATTTCTAAGGCCATAAAAGATAAATCATTCGAATAACAACATGGATGTAGGGTGTGTAAGGTAAATAAAAGTATGCCGAATAAAGCAAAAGGCCAAAAATACATTGTCAATTACTAGTTTTTTTGCTTAGGAATCGTGTATACAATATTATTCTTTAGGACCTAGAAATGTACCTAAGTACATATATTTGTGTCTATATTTTTCCCCCACTTTATGTTGTTGAGTGAATACTTGATAGCATAAAGTAGATATAATATGCACACCTTATGATCCCGTAGATAAGAGTGTAACCTATAGTGTGTCGAGTGGACAACTCAAGTGTGAAGTGATCGTAATGTGAAGCATGGAGACTAGGAAAGGGAAGTGGACCCTAGCAGTGAAGTGTATGCATAGTAGTGTGTTGTATTTTTTGATGTGAGTTTCTCATTGTTCCATATTAAGGATAGATCTGTAAAAGAAGAATGAAATACTATTCAAAGTTCTGTATATGATAAATTAAAGTAACATATGTATAAGTAAGTAAAAGTGTGAAAATATATAAAAGGAGAGTGTGCACCTGATGTATAATAATGTAAGAGATAGATAATTATCCTAATTTTTCTTGGAGTTGTTGGATTTGTTTCCGAATGGTGAGGTTTTTGGGTGATCTCACTCCAAGAGAGAGTTTTTGTGTGATCTCACGCCGAGAGTGATTTTTTTGGGCGATCTCGTGCAAAGTGCAAATTTTTGGGTGATCTCATGCCAAGAGAATAGTATTTGGGAGAGAGGTCTAGTTTTAATCTCCTTCCATAACGTTTCCCGAATAAGCACCATTGTAGATGGTACGTCTCGATTTGTTCGATTAGTCTCAATTGTTCTAATTTTAACTAAAATGTACTAATAAAGTGAATTATTTAATTAGACGAAATTTCCTTCTACTATAGAATTGATTTAAAAATTGTTTGAGATTGTGTTTATCTACAAAATTGAATGCTTTTTCCCAAGACACAAGCACCCACCATTATTTTCTATGTATGGGTACTAGTGTTTTCTCTATGTTTTAGGACCTGAGTCTGCTTTCTAAGCCAATATTTAATTATATTCATGTATTCTTGATATACTATGATGTTCTTTATTGTAGCTCTGAGTTGTTGTAGGGGTGATTTGTTCACCCAATAGATGCCCCCTTGTTTGGGGTGCATGTGACGATTGGAGGAGAATGTGGTCCAAAGGAGAGGACCCTAATCTGATATGCATATCTAAGTGGAGATACTTACAAGGGGTAGGGGATGTGCATGGTAGAAACCAATGAACTTGAAAACAAGAGAGGCTATTACAAGTGTTAGTGTAAGAAAAGATAACATGTAATAGAAGGCAATATAACAAGCAAGTAGGAAAACAAGATAGACCATGAAAATCAGGTTTCAAATATGGGACATCACTCACAATGTCACAAGAGAATTAGGTCTTAAGAAACCAAAAGCATACAATGAACAAGTAAGACTTAGGTAAAATCCTGCAAACAATAGTAAGTAGTAAGAAAAAGGTGGTAAATAACCATGGTTTTATACATCCTACAAGAAAAATGTTATACATGAAGCATGCATTAATCTTATAAAGATAGATAGTATGTCAAAGTGCATGTAAATCAATGATAAGTAGAGTAATAATGACTCGAAATATTAAGTATTGAAATGATAGAATTTGTAATGTGTAAAGTGTGATAGTAATTGTTGGTTGTTCAAATGTGCACTCATGTCTCGGATCTAAAAGATCCAAGTTGTTTGAGACAACAATGGAACCATACCCAAGTTATGAGACCTTGCGCACTTGGATGGATCTCTAGAGAAGTCTGGTTCCTCTACCTACCTCTAATGCTACTAATACTCCTAATGCTGAAAGAAAATCCTAGACTAAACATGCCAAGGGACCAAGGATAGAAGGATGTGTAGAAAGGGAAATCCTAAGCTAAGGAAGGTGATAGTGCTAGGGAAAGGGTCGATCTCTCTCCACGAGTGGCGAAGGAAACAGAGAGGGCATGGGAGAATAGGGAGGACGGTGCGTGCCATAGATCAACACATGGGCTCAACATTCCCTGTGTATGTAACACTTGAACATGGGGACTACAATCATAGGAGTATACACAGGATGCCATAAAATGAAAACAAAGAGGTGAGATGTAATGAGAATGAGAAAGGGAAGACAAGAGTTCCATAAATCATAATTTTATTATTGAAGGGACGCATAGTCATTTACATTCATGGAAGGAGGTGAGAATACAATACAGATACAATGCCAAGGTTTGAGACCCATGGGAAGTTGGCCACCATTTTGGCATGGTGTCGTTACAAGAGAGAGGGATCCTTTTTACAAAGTAGAACTCTTTTATTTATAGGAGGAGAGAAGAGGAGGAGAAAGAGAGGGAAACTTAGATTCAAATCTTCAACCACAAACAGTGAGTGATAAATGCACTGTAAATCCACTGCGCAAGGTTGTCAGATGAACTTCCCCATGTCTGTTTGGTGTGTAGAAGAAGGAAGAAAGCAATATCTAATTGAAATCTGGTGGTTGAGGTCGATTAGATGTGTGCATTGATGAGTTGAGAGTAATTTTCCTATTTTCCACTAACAAATCTTGCCTACATTTGAATTTGAATAGTCCAACGTGTAGCTTGTGTCAACATCTCTCTAACAAGTCTAGGTACACGTTGATCGGGGCTCTATAGTAGAAATTATGGCTGTCGGAAGATGTCAAAGTTGTTTGGGCACGTAAGACATGTGGCATGCATAGATTGACTGAATAAATTGGCCAATTGTTCATTTGATTTTCCATTTATATCACGTGTCATGTATTGGTTGGTTATCTAGATTTGGCACCCTGTTGGTGTGCTTTGATGGGTTGTGTACATTGCACTTAAGTCGATAGAAGATGATGTGGCACAATGACTGAGTAGAATAAGGTGCAAGGCGTGGAAGCAAAAGGCAATCGTGCGAAAGGAAAATAGAGGGAAGGCAAGCACGGAAGAGGAATAATAAAATACTTGTAGGGGACAAGTATGGTGAAGGTGCACAAACATTCAACGAAGGAGGTGCATGACGAAGAAACAAAATTGGTGCACAAGGGAGGGTAAGGAAAAGAGGAAGTGCGAGGCGCACAAAGGTGAAGGAATGTGAGGGACTTAACCGATTTGCAATGCAAGTCTGCAAAATTCCACGAGAGAAGGCGCAAAGGGGAAATGGAAGGAGATAGTAGAATGTAGAGGGAGAAACAGAACTGCATAATGGTGCACAGAGTAATTGTAATCGTGTCAAGGTATCAAAAGAACAATCTTGAGTGCACGTAACCTGAAATGTGAAACATAAGAATCAGAATGAAAATATAAGTTATCCAAATAACTAGGAGAGTTATTTGGATAATAATAACAAAAGTAGACGTCCTCAAGAGCCTCAGTGGGACTGGTAAAGAGTTGTTTCGAGCAGCATGCATCATGTACGGATCTGTGATAGGTTCACCATTCACCTCAATATGCCAAGTGAACATGCATGTGTATATAGAAAATTATAATGACATACTAAGAATCCATCTAACATAGTAAGTAAATTGTAACATGTAAGTAGAATAAGTGATGCAGGAGCATCAAGTGTTAAGGCATAATAAGGTCATATGAGACCATTAGAGCATGTTATTCTAATTGAATATGTTGTAAAAGTTTGAATATGTGCTTGAAAGTAAGTTGTAGGAGTAGTTTTTGAGCATGGTAAATATGGAATATAACCTAAATAAGGTCTTAAAGGCCATGTCATCATAAGAATAAGTCTTGGTATGAGTTGATTAGGTGTGTTGAGTGATATCTATCACTATTCTAGGATTAGAGTAGTTGTTGATACTTTCTAGGCTTAGTTGAGCAAGCATAGGGATAGGAGATAAGAGCTAAAAGTAGCCTTTTGGGCTAAAATATGTATCTCCTCATGCAAGGAAGATGTAATGAGACCTGCATAAGCCTAAATGAATGGAAGATGAAGTTTGAAATAATTCTATGTGGTATCTTGCAAGTTTAGTGCACTTTTTGTTTTGCATGTGTTGGCAATCCTACACTGACCGAGAGCATGAGGTATAACAGTCATGAAAAATGAACTCAAAGGCCTTATGTGATGCATGGAGTAGATGGAGGGGTCCAAGACAAGCACAATAAAATTTATTTCAGGTCTCGAAGTGATTGTATGAGTCATGTGTGTCTAAATTTGTCCTCATTGCCCCTGAACTAGGGAAAGTGATAACATTTTTTCTACCAAATGAAATGGGATAAAGTGTTCAGGAAATTTCTGCCCCAAAATGATAAATAATTCCTCTGAATTTTAGAGTAAATGGATATGTTCATAAAAGGTTATCGCTGACATAAATTTCCAAGTCTTAGAGGATGCACAAGTGTACAGAAATGAAGGCAAACAGTCAAGCTTTTCATCATAATTAGATAAATTATGATCCTATAACATGTGTGAAGGTGATACCTAGTCTATTTGAGGTATTTTAATGATCTAATGGTATAATAATGGTGATAATTCCTTCATTCTCAGTATAGTCTGACAGTGCATGGTTTATATGACTATTCTAAGTCATTATAAGAGGTTACAAGAAGGTGTATTAGGAATTACAGCTATAGAATAGTAATTAGAAGTAAGTGGACACCTCAAACATGTTGTAAGAGGACTATTGAATAGTTGATCATGTCTTGAAGACCTTCAATTTGAATTTTGAGCCTTGGATTAGGAAAACTAGACTCTTGAGAAGCCTAGGGGTAGAGTATAGGACAATTAGGAAGAACACCAATGTAAGATCCATTCATAGAGAATTATAAAGATTTGGTTTGATGTTGTGAACATTTTCAAATAGGTAGGAAAGGTATTATGACTCCATACAAGGAATGAATCCATTGTAAGTGAAGGTGCATGGTAAGAGAACTCGAGAAGTAGGTGTGGAAAGAACCTCATAAGTGGATATTGCATGTTGAAATAGGGTTGCAAGTGAATATAGGAGTTTTTCATAATGGGAAACATTGGTGTAGTGATCACCTTTGAGCAGTTGAGATAAGGTAATCTCTTCTAGTGATTGTCTTTCATGTATGAGCATGCACTAGGTCTCTTATATATGCATGGTGTCTGAATGGACCTCAAATGTTAAAAGCACATGTAAAAGTGAATAGAACTTCAGTTGATGATCCTTAGACCATGGATTTGGTGGAAGTAAGTGTGATAAAGTTGATCTCTTGAATTATAAAGAATAACATTTGAATGACAAGCCTAAAATCATGATATAGTGAAGTTCAAGTTCATAACCCCCGCATCAATAAGATAATAAGAATAAATACAAGCATTAGATGCAAATGATATACAAGTGTGATGGTGTGATATGTAAGATGTTTAGATGGTAGAATCAGCATTTCCCCCTAGAGGATGTGTATGAAGTGAGGTTCATTTATGAATTCTCCTCAACTATCAAGAATGAAGAACAAGAGTGTGTTATTCGGAATCAAGCGTATTGCGTGAGAATAAATTTATAGGAAATATTTATCATGAAGCATTGAGCATGAAGTGTGTAGATGATGTGAGGTTCATAGATGGAGTGTTCCCTCAACAGTCATGTGTGAATTGTAGAACTAGAGTGTGTCATCGCGTAATCACGGTACAATGTGTGTATCATCAAAGTAAGTGTGCATAGAAAAATGAGTTACAAAGCGCAAAGTGTGAAGTTTAATGGTAGACATTAGAGATAGCTGATAGTAAGAGAGGGGGAGAAAGTTCAATGCCCCCAAGTGTGTGAGGGATAGAATACTATCTCGATAGTGAAGGGCAAGGGCCCCCACCCAATATCTAAGGAGACAAAGGCATGTGACCTTGATCTAAGGGTGGTGGCATAGGAGAGTAACTATGTGCATGTGAAGGATATTGATGTGGTGAAGGAGGTGGAGAATACCTATAAGAAGGGGTTTCCCAAGTGGGGGACTTAGGCCAATGAGGTGGGATATTGGACAGATGAGGAGAAGTGTAACACCTTGAACAAATTGTTATATTTCTCTTTGCATTACAAGTGTTGGCATGTGATTTTCTTGAATGAGGTGTGTTTCCTTGATTATTGAAAATCATGCTTGTTATGGATAAATCATCTCTACTCTTGGATTCATTGGACTGAAATGATATGGCTTTCAAGAATCCATTTTCACTTCTTGTTGATAAGCTACAATCGGATTTTTAGAGTTGCAAACTTATCTCTTTTGACTGACTCATCCTTGGATCAATTTCAGTGATCCAAGGAATGTTTTAAATCTTCTTAAAAAACTGAATGGTAAACTAACATTCAATAGTTTGAGAGGCATAGTGGACTGAACTTTTGTGTTTTAGCAAATTTTATGGTCTTGTGTGAAAATGTTTTCATTTGGTTGTATGTTGTGCTTGGGTCTTCAGGATTGATCTCTACAGGACATTATGGCGTAAAAAAATATATAGTTTGCTTCATGACTATGAAGGGGATCAGGATCCTAAAGCTAAAGGACTATCCTAACAGTATCCTAAACTAGGTATGAATGCCTACTTCCTAGCTACGTCTATTTAATTGGGTTATAATCTAACCTAAGCTTCTTATTCTATTGTGTTGGGGAGGGTGACCTAACCTAAGCTCTTTTGCTAAATGAATAGGGGAAGGGGAGATTACTATGGTGATACTATACTATGTTAACCTAATGCCTAATACTAATGGCTATGAATGTGATATAACCTAAGGTGGTACTACATATGGCAATGTTTATAAACCTAAGGAAATTATTTAGGAAATGATTGTTGGACTAACCTAAGCTTTGGGAAATCTAGCCTAAACTATTTGAAAGGGGCCTAGGGTCGAAAAGTCACTATGGAGACGGTTCCAATGGATTTTATTGTGATTTGATTGGATTTAAATACATAGAAGTACTACCAATTTGGAAAGGGCTAGTTAAATTTTAGCGGGGCTTACGTGGAGGCTTTGCTAAGTATGGAAATGCACGTTGATTTGGAATTGGTACTAACAAGTTTTGGGAGGCGGTGGCAAGGAGAAATAAGTGGGAGAATTAGGAGTTATGGCATTAATGAATCTTGTTTTTGTGTGTAAACCATCTTGGAAACTCAGGAGGTGGGTTTGTGAGAGGTTGTTTGGTTTTGCATGCATCACAATTTTTTTCTACATGGAGCTATCTGGTTCTTTGAACCAATAGTTCAACTTATTCTTCTTCTTGGCTATTTTTGGGTTCTCTGGTCTATTTTCTGTCAAGGGAATGTATAAGAGGCATTGGAGGAAGAATTTTTGGTTGTTTCAAGTAAAAAGTTTGGAAACTTGGTGAAGTCTCCTTCAAATTAACATAGGCACTATCAGGCATGATAGGCTCTACCCATTAAGATTTCTTTCTTTCTTCTAAATGATTCATTAAAACAACTTTTCTCACTAGAGATATTTTTATACATGATGTGTCTGGTTATTTACTTGCATGTTTTCATGAAATCTATGTGGTTTTTGGAATGTAAATCCATTGCAGTTAATGGTAGTTTTTGGGAACGTTTTACGTACTAGTTATTAGTGGTATTCAAGTGAATCTATATTAGAAGCTCTATAGCTTGTATTTGAAGCTCTGTAACTTGTATTTGAGACTAATGTTGACTGAATTGGCTTTGTTACTTGTATGGTTTTGAATCTTTGTTTTAATCTTGTATTTCATTGAGCTTTTAGTAGAGTTCCATGGTTGTTCTAAGATTTTATGGAAGCTTCATGATTTATTATGAGCTTTTAATGGAACTTCATGTTGTTATGGATTGATTTTGAATTTGGAGTAGTTCTAAACTTTTGGTTGAATCTTTGTATTCAACATTGTACTCTTATTCAGTTCTTGTGAATGTTGAACTTATAGTCAAGTTGTTGAGTTTTGTTTGGTACATATACTCTGAGCTGAAGTTTTATTCTTATTTGAGGAATTGAAAATATTGGACTCATATTTGATCTTGTGTTTGTCTAAGCCGGTGTTAGAGACTTGTGGGGTTCTAAACTTATGTTTAAAGCTCGTATTTGACACTTTGTACATGTATTCCATTATTGTGGAGTAATGAACTTGTGTTGGAATCAACGTGTTGATTCTTTACTTGTATTGTGAGCTGGGTTTTATTGGTTTTAAGGATTTGAGAAGCTTTAATCTCATTTAAGGACTGTCTGTTCAAAAAGAGTCTTGAGAGATTGTTTTGTTTAAAAGTAGAGCTGGTAATCTCTTTCGAGATCTTCTTCTTGTAACTTCTTTTTGGATCTATTGTGGTACTTCTATTTTGAATATTTTACTGCCTTCTTCGAGCATGACAGGACATGTGAATATGAAGTGTTTCCTATTCTTCTCTACCCTGAGCAAACATGTGTCCTGTGAAAGGCTTGATTGTTGATTATAGAAGAATTAAGGGACTGGAATGTATTATTTAATTTCCTTCTTGTTTTTGATGTTGAAACAAATACTTCCCTATCATAAGCCTTTAACTGGAACTTGAGAGGCTTGTGGTGATTTTGTTTAGTCGAGTTGGAAGAAGTTTGGGATAGTACTTGTCTTAAACAAATTGTTTAGTTTTCTTACTCTCTTCTAATCTTTTATCTGATTCTTGGGTTTTAATAGAATGTGAATCTAAAACCTAGTATACTGAGTGTAGTATGAAGGGATACAGTATCACTGTTCTAAATGCTTTGTAATATTGTTCTTATTTGGGTTTGTGAGTTGTATTGACCCTTTTCTATCTTACACTATTTGTGTATTTCTATTCCTTGTTGGGTTCATTGAATGAATCTTCAAGTTTTAGAAAAAGAAATGAATATGATCTCTTGGAGATAGTATATTTTTAGAGTTGGTACTGTGAATTTTGTTTTGAGATTTGAATTTGGACTTGATCTTGGTGAATGGAAATAGGTAATCAGTTTGTATGTTTTGTAACGGAAAAGTTCTGGTGTGCATTCTTTGACTGTTCATTCGGGTTATGTTCTCTTTTGGGAACTAGTTAAAGAATTTCTAAGTTGGTATTAGATAAGGGATTTCATTTCATAGTATAAATGAAATGAGTTATGGATTGGGTCTTTCTTTTTTTGGTGATCCTTTTGTTGACTATATAAGTTCATTGACTGAACTTCTCTTTAATTAATTCTCTTATGAGATGGGAACTTCTTGTGGATTGGTTAAGAGATTTATTTTTCTTGAGTATAGCTTGGATTTGTGGATAGTCTGGTTTTAGACCTTTGAATTATAATCTACTAATATACAGAAGTTAGTAAGACTTTCAGTTAGACTATTTCGTTCCCTAATCTGCTTGGATTGAATTGGGATTCTTGTTTAGATGTTTCCTCTTTATTTATGGAATCCTTATATTGATATCTTTGGACTGAGGCAATGTTGTATGTTCTAAACTTGATTCTATCCTTCAGATGATTTGTGTATGGGAAATAAGAATGTATTGATTCTCTTCTTTTGTTTATATGGAAAGATGAATCATCCTAATAGGAGCTATGTTGTAATTAACTTCTTTTGCTTAGAAAAGATAAGTGTGTATTTCTATTCTTATGGAATTATGATACAATTGGATGACAAGACCAGTTGATTGTTTGAAAGTAATTGATAGGATCAATTAAACCATATGATGTAAATGCATGTGTTGCAAATTATATTATGCTCTTTTCATAAAAAGGTGAATTCATATTCTTTTAAATATACTTATTTTCTAGATGTTATTGTTATGATTGTGTGTATGATGTATATTAATTGTTTAATCAAAGTAGGGTTGTTTAATGGAACAATGAGTGGAATGCACTTTAATTTAATGCTTAGTGTTTATCATGCTCGGTTCATTGAATCGACCCATGCTAGAAATTTAAAAATGGACATCGTAAGTGATAAAAGAAGATAAGAACTTTTATGATGCATTACCTTATTAAATTATGGATCTTATTTAAAGAGTTTCAATCATTCTTGAGTTGTATTGGAAAAGAAAAGTGATGTTCTTTTAAGATCTTAATTATGAATGACATGCGAGAATGTCCGAATTGCATAGTCTTGTTAATGTATATTTAAAATCATGAATTGAAAGGTTTTGTTAGACTCAATTTGTGATGTGAATTATTTTGTACTTGTATGTTGGAAATAATGGTGATATCTTTGCGGTATTCCTTATATATGTTTGTAAACTATTGTTGTTATCCGATATTGAGATGGATTAAGGAGATAGTATAAGCTCCTTATTATAATGAACTTGTTAATTTGCAAAAGACGTCATTGTCTAACTACGTAACTATATTTTAATAAATAAATATGCTTGGGACATACAATCAAGCTATACGTGTAATGAATGATAAAAAGGTTATGTTGAACCTAACATTTAACCATGTAGAGGAAGACTCTTCCTCTCCCAAGAATGAAAGATAAGATGATTAGTGGTTATGACCCTTAATCTTTATAACTTCGTTTATAAAGTAAACATTAGCTGAATCTAGGTGGATGTCACACTTGATTTGGACAGCTAAGTTGCATTAGGAATTAAACGTTGATGTTTGTTGTCCTGCTTCGGGATAAGCTCATGTTATGCCACATTAATGAACAATAATGCAAACATGGATTAATGAAGTTCTCCATATCTAATTAGGATAAGTATGGCTAAAGAACTTAATAAATTTTGGAATTAGGGTTAGGCATGGTTACTGTAATATGAATCTTAATCTAATTTAATTATGATTAATAACCACTAAGGGGGTATGTACATCTTGATGAATCAATTCTAACGGATGTTGGCACACGCCAACTATAGGACTGTACCCTCAAGAATTCCTGGGACTTCTCGATGATATAGTGTTGTAATTGACATGTGGCAACACCCTTCCATATTTGTTCATCTAGATCTATGCACATCTAGACTTGAACTTAGTTTCTCTCTAGGTCAAGTTAGTACCATGTTTAGGATACGTGGTATCTTTCAATAACTCAGGGTATCTCAGCACATCTGGTTGACTTAGGTCAAACGAGTATGCCCATATACCCTAAGTCATCGTGAGCATGTTCCTATAATAAACTATGTTTCTAACCCAAGATAGGGTCAAACCTTGGGCAAGTGGACTGATGGTAGTCAGTAAATACCATTCAAGATAACAGAAGAGTGAGGTGAAGGAGGTATTCTAAAATGATGAGTATGCCATCTAGGAATAGTAACATGAACAATATGTCGAAAATCTTTGGCCAAAGTATCACAAGTTGCTAGTTACGTTATCCTATGTCACCTAGTTTAAAGCAACATGATGTCAGATGAATATTGGTAACAAATATTTAGATAGGTTCTTTAAACAAATCAATCAAAGACCCTAATAGGGTAGAGAACTAAGTATACATAGTATACATAAGGTATTATATAATTTAAGATAACATGAGAGATCGGTTGGTAACCGAGTCATCGAATGAGAGATTAGTAGTAGCATATCGAGTCATTACAATTTGCATATGGTTATCTATTATGAGATTAATTGGCATGAAATGTGTGTTCTAAATGAACTCTTATTTAGAACAGAGAACATTATGTTTCAAAAAAAAAAAATCCTTATTTCTAAAGTCTTAAAATGGGAATGTTATATCTTGGTATTAAAGTCAAGGTTACAGCTCTTGGACTTATTGTGTCCATAATCTAATGAAACTTAAAATTTTCTTGTTAAAAAATGGTTAGAAAAAGAGGAAATGTTGCAAACAATCATTTGCCGAGAAAGGAGCAACAACCCCCAAAAACTCGATGAGATCCTTGCTGCCCTATTGGACACAAGATATCGTTTGGCTATACTTGAACAACAAGTAATGGGCAATGAGGAGGAAGAAGATGTTGATAACAATAATCAGCCACCTCCTAAGGACAACGCTAATGTAGGTGTTGATAATAACAATGTGAACATACTTGATCAGCCTGAGAACAAAAAGGCTAGGTGACAACTGAACTCATTAATGATATAAAAAGGATAAGTCCACCCAAGTTTGATGGCACCACATTAGGAGATGGGGCTGAGAATTGGCTTAGCAAAATGGAGAAATACTTTGCAATAAGGAATTTCTCAGAAGAAATAAAGGCAATATGGGGAGCATATCAGCTTTCCCATGAGGCATCTTCATGGTGGGATAGCCATAAGGCTAAGTTAAACATTGATGAAACTAATATCACATGGGATTAATTTACGGTTTATTTTAGGCAACGTTGGCTGCCGAAACTCAACTATGATCGTAAAATGACTGAATTCTAGAACCGAGCTCAAAGAAAGCTAATCAGAATCGAGTATTCGGAGTGGTTTACTAAACTCCTTAAGTATGTACCTCAGTACCAAACTGATGAGAAGTTTAGGATATGGAAATTCATCATGGGATTGAATCTTGTTATAGGAGGAGAGGTGGATGTTCACATCCCAACCATGATGGAAGGGGTTGTTGAAAAGGCCATAAGGCGAGAAGTAAAATCAAGGCAATTTCTTGCTCATTAGGAGGAAGTAAGGAAGAAAATCCCCAACTCCTCATCATCATCTCTTACACCTAAGAAAGGACCATGGAATAAATTCAAAATGAAAAGTAAGTTTTCATCTGATACTAATAAGAAAGCAGTAATAAACAAGTTTGCTTGGAAATACATGGAACAACTTTGTCAAGAACAATAATAATGGACAAAAGTCCTATGGAGGTCAGAACGATAACTCTAAGGCTGGAAATAAACCCGAGCCTAGGAAGGGACCTATAGGAGGTTGTTATAATTATGGCAAAGATCATTACGTAAATCAATGCCCTTTGAAAAGGATGATCATAATCAAACACAAGATACACGTTGCAGTAGCTAACAAGTAGGTTGAGAAATAGGCCACGCCTATAGAAGTTCCGGGTAAGTTATTTGGTTTACCTATAACTATTCTTTTTGACACCGAGCTACTGAATGTTTTATTTCTAGTAAATTAGCATCAAAAATAAAAAGAAAAGCTAGAAACATGGATAAAACATGGATCAGCATAAAGATGGAAACAATGTTGTTCATATTGTTAGTATGTGTCTTTTTGGAGCAGTCCTTGATTTACCTAACTTTCCACTGAAGTTGATCTTTATGTTACACCTTTGGGGTCTTATGATGTAATCATAGGTGTTAATTGGTTAGCATAACATAAGGCTAAAGTGGACTATTTTGAAAAACACATTAGTTGTTTAGATGACTTGTAGAAAATAGTAGAGATTCAGGGTGTGAAACATGAGATTTATGTTAGAAAATTATCAGCTATGCAACTTAAAAGGTCAAAAATAAAGGTTGTACCTTATATGTAGTAAAAATTACAGAAACAACTAAAGAGAACAACAATGTTATGGAACGATATCCGTTGTTACGAAACTTTAGTGACGTATTTCTAGAAGAATTATCAAGTCCACAATTGAGATCAAGCCCGGGCCGAACCTATTTCTAAGGCACCATATCAAATGACTACTACAGAATTAGTAGAGCTTAAGACTCGATTGTAGGAACTTTTGTCTAAAGGTTTAATTAGACCAAGTGTTTCACAATGGGAGCACCAGAATTTTTGTGAAAAAAAGGATGGAACACTTAGGTAAGGAAAAGATACCCACTCCCTAGAACCGATGATCTATTTGATCGATGCGTGGAGCATCGGTATATTCTAAGATAGATCTTCAATCTAGATATCATCAATTTTGGATTAAGGATGAGGATATTCATAAAACAACTTTAGAACAAGGTATGGACATTATTAGTTCACGGTTTTACCTTTTGGATTAACAAATTCACCTCCAAAGATTTATGAACTTAACCAATAATATCTTTCAAGAATACTTGGAGAAATTTTTCCTTGAATTCTTGGATGAAATTCTTATATATTCTAAAAGTATTGATGAACACCATGAGCATCCGAAGATAGGTTTGGAAATTTTGAGAAAGAGACGGTTATATGGTAACCTATCTAAATGTTCTTTCTATGACACAAATACACTATTTGGGACATGTAATAAGTAAGAATCGAATTGTTGTAGATATTCAAAAATTATAGCCATAACTGAGTGGCCTACACCAAAGAATGTACATGAAGTTAGAAGCTTCATGGGGCTTGCAAGCTACTATAGAAAATTTGTAAAAGATTTTTTAAGGTGGCTACACCAATAAATTCTTTATAGAAGAAGGATAAGAAGTTTGTTTGGAGTGAGAAATGTGAAATTGCATTCAGAACTTTGAAGGAATAGTTAACTTCAGCACTTATTCTAGCAGTACCAGATCCTAATGGAGACTTTATGGTGGTAACTGATGCATCTGGTGAAGGTTTATGAGGTATTTTGTTACAAAATGATCATGTCATAGCTTACGAAAGTAGAAAACTAAAGTTACATGAGTTGAATTATGCTCCACATGGTTTCAAGCTTGCTGCCATTGTTCATACACTACAAGTTTGAGAGCATTACTTGCTTGGTAAATATTTTGAATTAAAAACCGGTCATCTTGGGCTGAAGTATATGTTCACTCAGCCAAATCTAAATTCAAGACAACAAATATGGTTAGATTTTTTGTCTCAA
The DNA here is from genome assembly GCA_018340775.1 of Taxus wallichiana var. yunnanensis. Lineage (NCBI taxonomy): Eukaryota > Viridiplantae > Streptophyta > Pinopsida > Cupressales > Taxaceae > Taxus > Taxus wallichiana. The sequence goes on from CM031236.1 coordinate 44,438,166, forward strand.
TATGATTTTGACATCAGTTATATCAAGGGTAAAGAAAATAGAGTGGCTGACGCTCTAAGTCGTAGGAAGCACATTTACTGCGCTTATAACATTGAGAACTCAATTTAAGGATGAAGTAAAAAGTGTTATGGAATCTGATTCTTACTTTTAGCAAGTAAAGACAACGCTTGCTACAGATCCTAATGATTTGAGGTATAAAGGTTTTCACTTTGATAACGAAGGAATCTTAAGATTTGAAAACAGGGTATACATACCTTCGCTAAATGATTTAAGAAAGAAATTATTAGCAAAATTTCACAATTCACCTTTTTCTGGACACCCTAGTATTACAAAAATGCTTGCTGATATAAAACAACAATATTTCTAGAAAGGAATGAAAAAGGATGTTATTGATTTTGTGACACATTGCCTTGAATGTCAATGAGTTAAAGTGAAACATATGCACCCAACCAATTTATTGTATCCTCATAAAGATATCGTAGTACAAATGGTAAGTGATAAGCATGAACTTTGTGCAAGGGTTGCCTGTGTCAAGAAATAAACATGATGTTATTTTAATAGTTGTGGATAAACTAACAAAGGTAGCACATCTTATTGTTGGTAATCTGAAGGATGATTCTCCTGTGTTAGCTAAAATATTTGTACACGAAATTTTCATATTACATGGAGTACCTGAATTAATCGTATCGGATAGAGATCCTAGAATGACATCAAGGTTTTGGTAAACACTTAATGCAACTCTAGGAACTAATCTGAATTTAATTTTTGTGTATCATCCGGAAATGGATGGATAGACTGAAAGAGTTAATCAAGTTTTAGAGGATATGTTACGAATGTATTGTATGGGCCAGTAGTATAAGTGGGAAGAATACCTTCCACTAGTTGAGTTTGCATATAATAACACATATCATGCCTCCCTTAAGATGGCACCCTTCAAGCATTATACGGAAGAAAATGTAGAACCCTATTAGTTGGGATAGCATTAAGGATAGAGAGGTAATTGGACCTGAAATTCTTACTGAAATGGAACAATAAGTTAAAATGATTCGTGAATGCTTGAAAGAAGCAGCAAATAGGCAAAAGAGTTATGTTGATTTAAAGCGGGTAGATAGGAAATTTGAACTTGGTGAGAAATTCTTTCTTCAGTTAAACTGAAAAAGAGATCTATAACTTTTGGCAAGGCTGCCAAGTTATCACCTCGTTATGTGGGACCTTTTGAGATAGTTGAAGTAATCAACCCTGTAGCTTACCGCTTAGCATTACCTCCTACTTTGTCATGAATGCATGATGTTTTCCATATTTCTTTGCTTAAGAAATATGTTTCAAATTTATCACATGTGTTAAATTGGAATTCCTTGCATGTCCAAGACCCAGAATAATCGTGGTTAAACCCATACGAGTGCTGGAAACTCGCCAATTGCATTTAAGAAATTGTGAGATAAGTCAATGTAAGGTCCAGTGGGACCAGTTTAATGAAGAAAGTGTAACTTGGGAAAACTTGGACGATATGAAAACTGATTTTCCATATTTATTTGATCAAAATTGACTAGGATGACTGATAAAAATTTGTGATTTTATCTTTATATGACAATAAGTCTTCCAGTTATGGACAGACAACTATTTGTTTTTGAATAAACAACTATGTGAATGTTGATTTCTGGAACTTTAAATTCAGATATTGTTGCAAACATATGTTAAGAAAGTGAATAAATTGATTATCTTGAATGCAATGATTAAAATGAGATAATCATCGGACAATGATTCTTTTTAGGAGGGAAGTATGTAACACCTTGAACAAACTGTTATATTTCTCTTTGCATTACAAGCATTGGCATGTGATTTTCTTGAATGAGGTGTGTTTCCTTTATTAATGAAAATCATGCTTGTTATGGATAAATCACCTCTGCTTTGGATTTATTGACTGAAATGTTATGGCTTCTAGAATCCATTTTCACTTCTTGTTGATAAGCTGCAATCGGATTTTTAGAGTTGCAAACTTATCTCTTTTGACTGACTCATCCTTGATCAATTTCAGTGATCCAAGGAATGTTTTAAATCTTCTTAACAAACTGAATGGTAAATTGACATTCAATAGTTTGAGAGGCATAGCGGACTGAACTTTTGTGTTTTAGCAAATTTTATGGTCTTGTGTGAAAATGTCTTCATTCGGTTGTATGTTGTGCTTGGGTCTTCGGATTGATCTCTACAGGACATTATGGCGTAACAAAAAAAAATAGTCTGCTTCATGACTATGAAGGGGATCAGAGATCCTAAAGCTAAAGGACTATCCTAACGGTATCCTAAACTAGGTATGAACACCTACTTCCTAGCTACGTCTATTTAATCGGGTTATAATCTAACCTAAGCTTCTTATTCTATTGTGTTGGGGGTGACCTAACCTAAGCTCTTGTGCTAAATGAATAAGGGAAGGGGAGATTACTATGGTGATACTATACTATGTTAACCTAATGCCTAATACTAATGGTTGTGAATTTGATATAACCTAAGGTGGTACTACATATGGAAATGTTTATAAACCTAAGGAAATTATTTAGGAAATGATTGTTGGACTAACCTAAGCTTTGGGAAATCTAGCCTAAACTATTTGAAAGGGGCCTAGGGTCACAAGTCACTACGGCGACGGTTCCAATGGATTTTATTGTGATTTGATTGGATTTAAATACATGGAAGTACTTGCCATTTGGAAAGGGCTAGTTAAATTTTAGCGGGGCTTACGTGGAGGCTTTGCTAAGTATGGAAATGCATGTTGATTTGGAATTGGTACTCACCAGTTTTGGGAGGCAGTGGCAAGGAGAAATAAGTGGGAGAATTAGGAGTTATGGCATTAATGAATCTCATTTTTATGTGTAAGCTGTCTTGGGAACTCGGGAGGTGGGTTTGTGAGAGGTTGTTTGGTTTTGGATGCATTGCAAATTTTTGTCTTCATGGAGATATTTGGTTCTTTGAACCAGCAGGTTCTAATTCTTCTTCTTCTTGGCTATTTTTGGGTTCTCTCCGGTCCATTTTCATTAAGGGAATGTATAAGAGGAATTGGAAGAAAAATTGTTTGGTTGTTGATCTATCGTGGAGAAGAAAAAGGGTTGGAAACTCAGCTAGAAGTCTCCTTCGAATTGGCAGAGGCACTATCAGGCATGATAGGCTCTACCCATTAAGATTTCTTTCTTTCTTCTAAATGATTCATTAAAACAACTCTGCTCACTGGAGATATTTTTATACATGATGTGTCTAGTTATTTACTTGCATGTTTTCATGAAATCTATGTGGTTTTGGAATGTGAATCCATTGCAATTAATAGTAGTTTTTGGGAACTTTCTTAGTTCTAGTTATTAGTGGTATTCATGTGAATCAGTATTAGAAGCTCTATAGCTTATATTCAAAGCTCTATAACTTGTATTCGAGACTAATGTCGACTAAACTGACTTTGTTACTTGTATGGTTCTGAATCTCTATTTTAGTCTTGTATTTCATTGAGCTTTTAGTGGAGTTACATGGTTGTTCTAAGCTTGTGTGGAAGCTTCGTGATTTATTATGAGCTTTTAATGGAACTTCATGTTGTTCTCTAGACCGAGTTGGAATTTGGTGTGGTTCTTAAATTTTGGTTGAATCTTTGCATTTGACACCGTAATTTTATTTAGTTCTTGTGAATGTTGAACTTATACCTAAGTTGTTGAGTTTCTTTTAGTACATATACTCCGAGCTAAATTTTTATTCTTATTTGAGGAATTGAAAATATTGGACTCGTATTTGATCTTGTGTTTGTCTGAGCCGGTGTTAGAGCCTTGTGGGGTTTGAACTTATGTTCGAAGCTCGTATTTGATATTGTATATGTATTCCATTATTGTGGAGTTTTGAACTTGTGTTGGAATCGACGTGTTGATTCTTTACTTGTATTATGAGCTGGGTTTTGTTGGTTTTAAGGATTTGAGAAGCTTTAATCTCATTTAAGGATTGTCTGTTCAAAAAGAGTCTTGAGAGATTGTTTTGTTTAAAAGTAGAGCTGTAATCGCTTTCAAGATCTTCTTCTTGTAACTTCTTTTTGGATATATTGTGGTACTTCTATTTTGGAGACTATATTGCCTTCTTCGAGCATGACAGGGCGTGTGAATATGAAGTTTTTCCTATTCTTCTCTGCCATGAGTGTGAACCCGTTTCTGTGTGAAAGGCTTAACTGTTGATCGTATAAGGATTAAGGGACCGGAATGTATTATTTACTTTCCTTCTTATTTTTGATGTTGAAACAAATACTTCCCTATCATAACCCTTTAACTGGAACTTGAGAGGCTTGTGGTTATTCTATTCAGTCGAGTTGGAAGAAGTTTCAAACATTACTTTTCTTAAACGAATGTTTAGTTTTCTTACTCTCTTCGATCCTTTATCTCGATTCCCGGGTTTTAATAGAATGTGAATCTAAAACCTAGTTTACTTTGAGTGTAGTATGAAGGGATACAGTATCACTGTTAAATGCTTGGTAATATTGTTCTTATTTGGGTTCATGAGTTGTATTGACCCTTGTCTATCTTGCATTATTTGCATATTTCTATTCCTTGTTGGGTTCATTGAACGAATCTCCGGGTTTTAGAAAAAGAAATGAATATGATCTCTTGGGGACAGTATACTATTTAGAGTTGGTACTATGAATTTTGTTTTGAGATTTGAATTTGAACTTGAGCTTGGTGAATGGAAATAGGTAATCAGTTTGTAAGTTTTGTAATGGAAAGTTGTAGTGTGCATTCTTTGACTGTGCATTCGGTTTGTGTTCTCTTTTGGGAACTAGTTAAAGAATTTCTAAGTTTGTATTAGATAAGGGATTTCATTTCATAGTATAAATGAAATAAGCTATGGAATGGGTACTTCTTTTTGTTCGTGATCCTTTTTCTATTGACTATATAAGTTCATTGACTGAACTTCTCTTTAATTAATTATCTTCTGAGATGGGAACTTCTTGTGGATTGGTTAGGAGAGTTTTTTTCTTGAGTATAGCTTGGATTTGTGGACAAGTCTAGGTTCGAGACCATTGAATTATAATATACTAATATACGGAAGTTAGTAAGACTTTCAGTTAGACTATTTCATTCCCTAATCTACTTGGATTGAATCTGGGATTCTTGTTTAGATGTTTCCTCTTTATTTATGGAATCCTTATATTGATATCTTTGGGCTGAGGCAGTGTTGTATGTTCTAAACTTGAATCTATCCTTCAGATGATTTGTGTATGGGAAATAAGAATGTATTGATTTTCTTCTTTTGTTTATATGGAAAGATGAATCATCCTAATAGGAGCTATGTTGTAATTAACTTCTTTATCTTCTTACAAAAATAAGTGTGTATTTCTATTCTTATGGAATTATGATACAATTGGATGACAAGACCAGTTGATTGTTTGAAATTAATTGATAGGATCAATTAAGCCATATGATGTAAATGCAAAGTGTTGCAGTAGATTATATTATGCTCTTTTCTAAAAAAGTGAATTGATTCTTTTAAATATACTTCTTTTCTGGATGTTATTACTATGATTGTTTGTATGATGTATATTAATTGTTTCATTAAAGCAGAGTTGTTTAATGGAACAATTAGTGGAATGCACTTTACTTTAATGCTTAGTGCTTATCATGCTTAGTTCATTGAACTGACCCATGCTAGCAATTTTACAAATGGACATCGTAAGTGATAAAAGAAGACAAGAACTTTTATGATGTATTGGCTTATTTAATTCTGGATCTTATGTAAAGAGTTTCAATCATTCTTGAGTTGTATTGGAAAAGAAAAGTGATGTTCTTTTAAGATCTTAATTATGATTGACATGCAGAATGTTTGAATTGCATAGTCTTGTAAATGTATATTTAAAATCATGAATTGAAAGGTTTGTGTTGGACTCCAATTTGTGATGTGAATTCTTTTGTACTTGTATGCCGGAAATAATAGTGATATCTTGGCAGTATTCCTTATATCTGTTTGTATACTATTGTTGTTATCAGATATTGAGTTGGATTAAGGAGATAGTATAATCTCCCTTATTATAATGAACTTGTTAAATTGCAAAAGATGTCGTTCTCTAACTACACAACTATAGTTTAATAATGAAATATGCATGGGACATACAATTAAACTATATGTGTAATGAATGATAAAAAGGTTATGATGAACCTAACATTTAACCATGTAGAGGAAGACTCTTCCTCTCCCAAGAACAAAAGATAAGATGATTAGTGGTTATGATCCTTAATCTTTATAACTTCATTTATAAAGTAAACATTAGTTGAATCTAGGTGGATGTCACACTTGATTTGGACAGCTAAGTTGCATTAGGAATCAAATGTTGATGTTTGTTGTCTTGTTTTTGGGATAACTATTGTTATGCCACGTTAATGAACAATAATGCAAACATGGATTAATGAAGTTCTCCATATCTAATCAGGATAAGTATGGGTAAAGAACTTAATAAATGTTGGAATTAGGGTTAGGCATGGTTGTTGTAATCTGAATCTTAATCCAATTTAATTATGATTAATAACCACTAAGGGGGTATGTACATCTTGATGAATCAGTTCTAATGGATGTAGGCACACGCAAACTACAAAATTATACCCTCAAGAAGTTCGGTCTTCTTGATTATACAAAGTTGCAGTTGACATGTGGCAATACCCTTCGTATTTGTACATCTAGATCCACGCACATCTAGACTTGAACTTAGTTTCTCTCTAGGTCAAGTTTGTAGCATGTTTAGGATAGGTGGTAGCTTTCAATGACTGAGGGTATCTCGTCATAGCTGGTTGACTTAGGTCAACCGAGTATGCCCATATACCCTAAGTCATCATGAGCGTCTTCCTATAATAAACTATGTTTCTAACCCAGAGCTAGGGTCAAACCTTGGGCAAGTGGACTGACGATAGTCAGTAAAGACCATTCAAGATAACAAAAGAGTGAGGTGAAGGACGTATTCAAATGATGAGTATGCTTCGTCTAGGAATAGTAACATGAATAGTATGTTGAAAATATTTGGCCAAAGTATTGCAAGTTGTTGGTTGTGTTGTCCTATGTCACCTAGTTTAAAGCAATGTGATGTCAGATGAATATTGGTAACAAATATTTAGATAGGTTCTTTAAATAGATCACTCAGTACCTGAAATAGTGTAGGAGAACCAAGTATATGTAGTATACATAAGGTATTATATACTTTAAGAAAACATGAGAGATCGGTTGGTAACCGAGTCATGGAATGAGAGATCGAAAGAGCATACCGAGTCATTATAGCTGCATATGGTTATTTGTTATGAGATTGATTGGCATGGAATGTGTGTTCTAAATGATGTTTTATTTAGAATAGAGAACATTATGTTTCACAAAAAAATCCCTTATTTCTAAATTCTTAAAATGGGAATGTTACACGAAGCAGAGAAGAACACTTATGAAAATGGACTGCTGAATAAGGGACTTAGGCCAACGAGGTACGCTAATGGAGCGATGATGACGACAAGGTGCTGATCTAATCCATTTATGAATAGGAAAGATAGGTGCGAGAAGTAGCTAGAGATTTAAGAAGTGTAGTAGACCCGGATGCCATGACTGATGCATAAATATAAACAAGAGTGGGTTGAGGCAAAGGTATGTGTGGTGGAATACCTTTGATGGTAACAATTTATTTTTATGGATGAATTTGAGACATAAGTGATGCATAGAGGGGATGGCTTGGGAAATGTAGAGCCAAAGGATACCTAAGAGTATGTCATGGATTTTGATTGAAGATGTAATGATGAATGGTATAAGCATGGTGAGGGGCCCAACTATAATGGGAAGCTTGACATGACCATAAGAATTAGGAACTAGAAATGTGATAATAGATGTTGGAAATTTGATAGCTAGGAGGAGTGCCACAAAGCATACATTGATAATAGTTGATGGATAGACCATAATATTGTTGATGGTATAAGAACCAATAGAGGCATTGATATGCAATGAATTAGAAGTAAATGTAGCGTGATAATCATGATCCGAGAATGTGATAACAAGTGGTGGCACATCAAAGTAGAAGAAACAAGAAATTCAAGAGGCCCCAATGAAGGAGGAGGCACAACACGATATGTATGGTTTGTAGAAGAATCGGTAGCTTGCTTGTCATGCTTTGGTAGAGGGTCATTGAAAATTTTTAGCTTTTTATTATCATTGACTGGTTTGGTAGTAGATGGCTCAGGGAGCTCGATTACATTATTATCAATAAGATCTTGAATAATATGTTTAAGCTTAAATCAATGATCAGTGTGATTTCCAATGCATTGGTGGTAGTCACAACGTGCATTTTCATCATAGTTATGGCCACAGGGGTGAGAAGGATCAAGATTAAGTAGTGGAGGAAGGGTGATAAGATTGCTTATAATAAGTTGTGGTAATAGGATCCAAGGTGGGTAAAGCAGTTTAGTAAAATTATGCCTCGTGGATTGAAATTGAAGCTTATCAAGTGTAGAAATACCATTAACAAATCACTTTAGCTTCAATGAACTTGGGAGATGTTTTGAAATTATTATTTTCTTAAAACCGATTATAAGATGAAGTATCATAATATTTTAATTTTCCCGTGGGTAAAATTTTACCTTCATGAATTTTATTGTATGGCATATTTGATCAAATGAGGGAGAGGTATCAAAGATAACACTCTCTTGAAGTGGATGGAGGATACATTGAATAAAGAGGTCTTGCAATTGAGTCGGCAAGTACATTAGTCATCTTATCAAGTTTGTTCTTATAACGCAAAACATGGTCTGTTAGATGCTCATTAGTGTAAACAAAGAAAATCACGAAGAATACAAAGATAAATAAACCATGCAAACCTTCCAGCAACCTTCAATACAAACCTCATATAATATTCTCACGTGAAACCTTGCAAATAAAAATATCAGAGATTATTTTGGATGCTCTTGAGTGCTCTCCAAATTTTGAATTCAAATGCTACCAACATAGTGAATTCAGCATAGTTTTTGTATGTTAGATTCAAGAGGATTTGTAAGGAAGGTAAGCCTGCAATTTATAGAGGAAGAAGTAGTTAAAGTTGGTTATACACGGATAAATGAATATGCTAAAAATAGCATTGTGGGAAGTTGCAATAGTGTCGAGGGTAGTAAATGAATTAATTGTAAAAAGCTACATCCGAAAAGGTGGTTGTACATGCATTTTAATTTCCCCCACCTTTCTAGGATTCTAGAAGTGCAGTTAACTAGGATAAGGATAAGGAGTCCAAGTGGAGTATAAGTGGAGTCTAGGTGGAGTCTAGGTGGAGTTTGATCAAGTGGCAGATGACTAGGATGTGCACACACTTAATTAATTAATTATTTAATTAATAAATAATAATTAATTTAGCTAAAGGGGTACAAAGGATACATGGGATTAATTTAATTAATCCAAAGGGGTACAATGTGTATTAATTAATTAATTTAATCAATTAATCGCAAATGGGTGAATAACATGGTGTACTAGAATAACACTGGGAACAAGTGGAAACAGAAGTGTAATTTTGGGGTGTCTACATTTTGCCCCTCTTTAAAGTGCTATTGCAAAGTAATAGTGCTTTAAAGATAGTAGACGATGTAGATGGGCAAGCGGAAAATGTGAAGCATTAGGATGCCCCAACAAGCAAAATGGTTAGAGGAATTCCCCTCAATCGGGTGGATGACGCAACAAGGTAGCGGACAACTACTTGATAGGAAGGAAAAAAAGGGATTAGAATAAGGATGGGAAAGGACTGTGTTCGTAGCATGAGTGTTATTTAGAGAGTAATTTTTAAAGCAACCTAATTTTTGTTGTTGCACAATAGAGTTGTCACCATGATTATGAAATAATCAAGATGGTTAACCCAGATGTGCATAAACAAACACACACAACAAAGAAAAGATAAAAAAGGAAAACAAACCCAATATATAAAGTAGGTGCCGACACCAGGGTTATAAAGGAACCAAGATGTGATCACACTACTTGTAAGTGGTCCAAAAAGAGTAAACATCAAAAATGAAACACAAAGTCGAAAAAGAAGATAATCATTCATGTCCCTAATGTGTGCCACAATGATGCTTAAGTAGATACAAATGATCCCAAGTGGGAATAGGATCAGACTGGAAGAGTGGAGTGAAAATGACTCCTTATGACACTCTTGTTGAATCCATTCTGCAAATGATCAGAAACAAATTTCCCCGTGAAGTTATATCACGAAGGAAAAACAATTTTTGTGACTTGCCCCAAGCAGAGTTAGCATATCATGTAAAGAGAAGAAAGTGATAGTTGTAAGATCAGCACAATCAATAGGGTAATATATAAAATTATGACATTTATCAAGATTGTATTGAGATGTTGAATGATTCACTTTAAGTGTTTTCCAATTGTAGGATTCTTGTGATAAGTGAATGTTTGTTTAAAAGTTTTGTGATGAATTTTTTTATTTTTGGATTTTTGAAATATTTGATTTTTTTGTGGATTTTCGCAAGTTTTGAAATACAAATGCAAACAAAAATGAAGAAATTCCATGGCTTAAATAAACCAGAGAAAAACACAACACATGCAAATGACAAAAATATATAAAATAAGTAATAGAAAGAAACCCAATATGAACAGGAAAGAACCACACCAAAGTTATATGTGAACTAGGATGCGAATAAATTTCCTACAATTGGTCCATGAGCGCATTCCAGATACACAAAGTATTGGTTATTCGAACTATCAAACATAAGAAACTAAGCTAAGAATATACAATACAAAATTCCATATGTACAAATGTTAAACAAGAAAACAAGCTAGTGAACAAAAACACACTAATGTAAAAAAATTCTAATAAAGAAGTGAATATATACAGATGTCAAGTTTCCCTAAGAGAAATCCAAGCCAAGTGATGTCCCTATGCAAAGTTACATTGCAAAGAGTAGCTTGATTGATTGGAAAAGATGATTGGGAATAATCAGATGAAGAAAATGGTGAACGAAATTACACAGTTGCAATTTTTTAAAAGCATTTTTGAAACATTTTGTATGTTTTTTTTTTTTTTTTTTTTAACAATTTTATATTGTTTTTGGGATTTTGAACAATTTTATATTGTTTTTGTAGTTTTTTTGTGAGATGTTTTTTTATTTTTTTGGTTTTTTTGGAATTTTGAACCACACGCCAAAGAAGAGGGAAAGGAAATTCCCAAGTCAAAACTGACATGCTAAATGGAAGGTGAACAATGGGCATGAAAACCAAACAAGGAAAACATGTGACACATGGCAAGGTGAAAAGTTACAAGTGGGAAACAAAGTGAAATGACGAAACAGTGGATGTACTTATATGCCCCCAGTACAAGGGTTACTCTTCGAGAGACTCAGGAGTAGAACTTCTTTAGATGAATGGCATTCATAGGCTCCTTCAACTCTTTTCCATCCTCGGTAGATAGTTTTTATGCACCATATCCAAATTTAGCAATTATAACATAAGGACCCAACCAATTAGGCTCAAATTTTCCCTATTTTTCTCATGGTTTAGTTGTGTTCTTCTGATTTTCCTTTAGGAAAAAATCACCAATTTCAAATTGTCGAGGTTTGATCTTACGATTATAATTACGACGCAGATCTATTATGATATACCTACATATGGTCTAAGGCATGAAGTCATCTCTCATCTAGTAATTCTAGCTCTGTAAGGCGTGCAACATGGTAATCCTCTTCATGAATGAGATGTTGGAGGGAGACACAAAGTGAAGGAAGTTCAACTTTAATAGGTAATATGGCTTCAGAGCCATATACTAGGGAAAAAGGAGTAGCTCCTGTAGGTGTACAAAAGGAAGTGCGGTAGGCCCAGAGGGTAGGATATAACTGCGTATGCCAATTACGTCTGTGTTTATTGACTATCTTTTCCATAATGGACTTGATAGTCTTGTTTGATGCTTTGGATTGGCCATTGCATTGTGGATAATAGGGTGTAGCCCATTTTAGGTGGATATTATATTTCTTAGCTAGGGCTTTGAGATCCTTATTTTTGAAAGAACCACCATTATCAGTGACAATAGCAAAGGGATGCCAAAATGACAGATAATATGGTTAAAGATGAATTTAGAAATATTGCACCCAAAGAATGTTAGTAAGAGGCATAACCTCAACCCACTTGGTGAAATACTCAGTGGTGGTTATAATAAAAGTGTGGCCATCAAAAGATGTGGGATTTATTTTTCCAATTAAATTGAGTCCCCATTTTGAAAAGGGCCAAGGTGAAGTAATAGGCTGCAAGGCTTGGGATGGTGCATGAATGAGATTACCATGTTTTTGGCAAGCCTAACATTTCTTCACAAAGTTGCATGCATCTTCCTCCATTGTGGGCCAATAGTATCCAATGCGTAAAATCTTCTTTGCAAGGACTATTCCACTGGTATGGGCACCACAAATACCTGAATGTACTTTAGCTAGCATCTGATTAGCTTCATCCTGATTGAGACATCTTAAGAGAGTCCCATCATAGCCTCTTCGATACAAGGTGTCAACAAGAAGGGTGTAGCATGAAGCACGTTGTGCTAAGGCTCTTTTATTAGCTGAATTAAAATTAGGAGGATAGGATTTAGTTTGAATGAAGGTGTATATATCGTGGTACCAGGGATGATCAGGACCAAAAATCTCACAAACCATGGTGGACTCTAGTAATTCATATGCAGGAACCAAAATATGTTCAACGAGGAACTCATTGTGAGTTTGATTAGTGTCGAATGAAAGAAGGGAGGTGATAGTTTCCATGGCATCCACACTTTGTTTTGTACGCAAGGAACTTGTTCAAAATTGATAATCCGAAAATACCCTCTAAGGCTATCAACCATTATTTTATAAGGTAAGAGCTTTTCATATTCTACCTGATATTCTCTATTAACTTGATTAATGACTAGAAGAGAATCACCAAGAACTATCAATTATTGTAGGCACCATGAGATAGCAAACCATAAGCATGTTATCAGTGCTTCATACTCTGTTATGTTATTTGTGCAAGGGAATTTGATACAATAAGATTTAGGTATGAGGTCTCCATCTAGTGTACGTAAGATAATTCCTACTCCATAACCATGGATATTGCAAGATCCATCAAAGAAAGGGTGTTGCTTTTATGTACAACAATTTTGTTATCTTGTTTTAGTGATTTTGACTAAGAATGAGATAACCATAGGAAAATTTTAAACAAATCTCTTCAAAATTCCCCTTTGAAGGATATTTTTGGGTTTTCAGGTTTTCCATGGCATGAATGCATGTTTCTTGCATGTTACATGTCCCATGTTCCCTGAAACCTAAAACCCGATGGTCTTGATAGTGTGTCGGGTTTTCAAAACCCCCGAGCATCGAACATGCATTATCCAATGCATGTTTCATGTCATGTGTTTCCTGAAACCCGAAACCTAATCGTCACCTTTGTATCGAAGTTTCGGGACTTAGAGGCATCACGACATCTCATGCTTCATGCTTCATGTTCCCTAAAACCTAAATCCCGAATTAAACCAAATCCTTTGTGTTAGGTTTTGGGAGCTCCAAGCATGATGACATGTCATTAATGCCTAGTTGTCTGGTAGTTGGCACACATGTTGAGCGATGTGTAATAAATGTTAGGGTTTTATAAATAGGTGGTTTTCCACGTCATTTGTTACTTTGTATGATTTTGATGCGTTGGATTTCTATGCATGCTTCTTCCACCTCCAGACCCGATTGAGCTTCTGATTGATTCCACTGTCCATTCTCGATCATTTTTTGATCTTGTTGAAGGTATTCTTTTCCTATTTTGTTTTAAAGTTTTTGGGTTTGTTTTTGAGGTGTGTTGTTTGGGTTTTCATTTCTTTTTCCTCTGTCATTTCCAGCTTAGGGTTTTGGGTCTTTTCCCTTGGTTCTTGTCTTTTTCCATTTAGGTTTTTGCTTGAGTTTCACTCCTTGGTCATCTACTTATTTTTACATAAGTTGTGGTTTTCAAAAAGAATCTAAAAACCCATGAATGTACGAAGCGGAAATTCTTCATGTTCTGACAGGACAGAGACTCGATATCCTCTCTTTTTAGGTTTTATAGGGTGCTTGACATCATTGAGTTTCCGCAGTGTGTCAGATATTTGTAGCTGCTCAACACCTTGCTTTCTTTGCCTTGTATTGGATCTTGACCGGTGTTCAACATCCTCTGAGTTCCGCAGTGTGTCAAATATTTATACCTGCTTGACATCATCTCACTTCTACCTTGTGTCGGGTTTTTTTGATGCACTGCATGCCCTAACTTCCGACACACACCCCGCCATGTGTTTTAGGATTCTCAAGGTGTTTGACATGGCCTAATTTCCAATACTCACATTTTAGTTTTTCAAGTTTCCAAAGGTGCTTTGCAAGTTTCAAAACCCGAAAGGTGTGTCGGGTCTATACACTTGTCCAACAAGCTCCCACACCCGACTACTCTTCTAGAAGTCATCAAGGCATTCTTAGGACTCCTCATATCGGACCCTGGCCCATCTCAGGAAAATTCAGATAATTCAGGGAAAGATGAAGTATAAGTATCAAAATATGGAGTCCTCTTCTTATATAAGTTGCAACTACGACATCTCGGGACACAGAGCTCGGCAATATAGATATGGAAGACTTCTAGAAAAGAATTACGGATTCTTCTCAGAATCCATGGACGAAGTCAATAGCCGGTAGCTGGTCTTCCTCTCGCAGCAGGATTTCTAGTATCATCCCAATGCCCTGAATTCATCTTGGCTTGCGCTTCTCACTATGACTCATCCTCCTACTCAGTAAGAAATCAAGCAGGGGAGTCTATAGTGAAACTAGACGGAGATTATTTTGATCAACTCCTAAAGTTTCCCAACTTTATGAAATATGTTGATTTAGACTTTAAGTTAGCACAAAAATCCTAGGATAAGGATCAGGAAGACTACATCAAGCACGTAAATAAAAAGTTATTGATCAAGGCTAAGCCATTGTTTCTAAGTTTCCTAAGTCAGTCCCTAGAAGTGACTTTATTCTTGAAGTCAATGATATCATCACCCTGCTGAGCCGGTTTTTTGGACTCCCAGATTCAAAATAATTCCAAGGGTGGATGTACCAGTTCATGGTCATCATAAAGAAAAATGACCAAGGGATTGACTAGGGTAGCCTGATAAGTAATGAGATAGACTCTCAAATGAAAATGGTCTTGTCTACTGGCAAGTTCTACATGATGTCATATGTCACTTATGCGGGAGTAGGCATGAGAAACTATTCAGGGCTAGATACAAAGGGGAACCAAGCAACATAACATATATATCAGTACCTCCCACAGCTGAAAATAAAAGGGTCTGAAGACCAATTTAGAAGAGTGAATGATGCCTTTTTCTACGAAAATATTTGCAGACTAGATCCTGATCTGAGGAAGAGAAGGGTTTCTAATGAAGCATGGATAGAAGTGTCTAAATGGGGTTGCATCTTCTTGCAATTCAAGAAGTTTACCTATCTTCGGGTGGTAAGGTTCCATGGTAATCCTTTCCATTTGCCCAGTTCCCAGGTGACAAACTGATCCTCATGGATTTGGTCAGAAAATTGTTGGATTTTCACAAATTCCAATAGATCAGACACAAATATGTGATATCCTTCCCTATTTCCATTGGAAGGTATATGTGTTCCACTATGGTTAAGGCCAAGAACATGGTGCATGAACTTTAGGATAAATTAAAGAAGCACATGAAGATGAGAGAAGGATTCGACATCCAAGGAGTCCTTAAGTCTTATGGAACCTTGTACCTGCATGTACCCACTTGTGGAAGATATATGGGTTGATCTTCATGATGAAGTTTCCATCCGAAGAAAATACAACAACAGACTGACACTTGAAGAAGTTCAGATGTTAGATCTGGCTGATATCCCTGAAGGCACCACAGACAATGAAAGTGTCTTGGAACCTAGGTATGAACAATCAGATGGAGACCAACTTGGATTCCCAGCCATTGATTGGTCTGTTGTTGAAAAGGCTTCTATCACTGAGAGAGCTACTTAGAATCTTGTTTGTACTAAGGCATGGCTCATTTCCTAGGGAATGAGTTATAAAGAAAAGAGCTTTTCAAAAATAGCTACTCTAGAAGCGGGACCCTCCAAGGGAGAAAAGGAAAAGGATAAAAGCCCTACCAAGAGGCAAATAAAGTTTAAGTTTGTCAGAAAGGAGAAAAGCAAGGGGCCGAATCATCTACTACTCCAACACAAATAGTTGAGATCTTGGATTCACCTCCTCCTCCACCGGAACAAGGAGAAATTATTTCAAAAATCAAGGTTAGTCAACCTCTTATTTCCCCTTTTGTTGATTGCTCATCGGAGGTAAGCCTTGCTCTTGCTTCTCAAGCTTTGGCTTTAGAATCTTTACCCCCTCTCTCCCAATCTTCCTCATCACATATTTCGATACCACTCTCATCAGCCATGGCCAGCATTTTCTCGATCTCTCACCTCTCTCTGTTGGACCTACGATGGCCATAGAAATGCCTCCTCCTTTTGCACCTTCATTCCCTGAATCCATTCCCACAGTCA
Source organism: Taxus wallichiana var. yunnanensis (assembly GCA_018340775.1). Classification (NCBI taxonomy): domain Eukaryota; kingdom Viridiplantae; phylum Streptophyta; class Pinopsida; order Cupressales; family Taxaceae; genus Taxus; species Taxus wallichiana. The sequence goes on from CM031236.1 coordinate 44,454,692, forward strand.
CTACACTTGCAGTCATCATGAATCCACAAGTAAATCTTCCTCCACCCACAGATACAACCATAACACCTACAATAGGAGTAACTTCTTCCATTGTACCTCAATGGTTGGTCGACCAGACTCCAAGGAAGAGGAAGGTGGTAGTTCCCCTACCAGCCTTTGATTTTAGTTCACTCAAGGCTTCTCCTGCCAAATCTACCAAGAAACCCAAAATGGTTTCAAGAGTTTTAGTGGATTCCTTAGGGCATAAGTTTGTAGATATTACCACTCCTTCAGCTAAAAAAATGAAGGAAGATATAACAATGACTGATTATCATATTACAAGGGTTGACCTGGGAAAAGTGACAATGAAGGAGCACAACAGGATGCAAAAGATGCCATGAATGTGCTTTGTCAAAAGTTGAAAGAAACAAAGGTAAGTAGGGATGAGCTAAAAGAGAAAGTGGAACAGTTGACAGAGGTACTACTCAAGCTTTCAAATCCTTCGTAGTCAACACTGTCATCTTCTACCCCTACGCCTATCAGGTTCGATTTCTCATCGGTACCTATGATTGAAAAGATCAATGAGAAGGGGAGAACTATTGAAGAATGGATAAAGAGGCTACTCTTGCAAGGAAGAGAGGTCATAGATGACACGGTGGAAGTTTACAAATCCTTGGAGGATATAAAGAAAGATGGTGACAAGATGGATGATGAATTTTCACAGGAAGTCAAGAACCTCGAATTAACTTTGGAAGCCCTCAATGCACTGAAACAGGTTCCATCCCAGATCTTAATGGAAGAAGGAATCATTCCACATGGGGATAAGCATTTCCAACTTGCCAAAGCCATCAGGTTCAAGATAAATATTCTCAGTGAAGCTTGCAGCAAGTTGAGGGAATCTAGAGATTAGTTGGTTGATGCCACTAATGATATAGAAGAGGAGTTGTCCAGGATCTTTGCCAAGGTGTTGGGTGAAAGCTCGGATATTCTACCTATTGATGACCTCTACAAATAAATTTAGGAATTAATTCAACATGAACCAGCTAATCGTCTTTTGATCTATCAAACATCGATAAGTTCATAAGGATCAAAAATGTTTTGGAATCACTGAGAAAACTCAACAAGAGATTGAAGAAACTTCCTGGTAACGCAAGTGACACTCAGGAAACTTGCAAAGTTCTAAGTGATTATTCTAGTGCACCGGATGAAGATGAGATGCGGGCATAATCCAAAAATTTCAAGAATTTCAAGACAAGCAAGATGCTACTGGAAGAAGACAAAGATGACGAAGCGGAATAAACATAATGTTTCATGTCATTTCTATCAAGAAATTGTCATGTCTTTTTCATTTTCATTTCGTCACATAGGAAGCAAATTTTGACTTGTTCTCCTGCGAGAGAGTCAAGCAAAATAGGACTCTCGTTTAAAAGACTATTTTCTAGGATTTATCCTATTTTCTCTCTACTCTCTCTATTATAAATAATGGATGCTTGTGCATTCCAAAAGGAGACTTTTTGAATATTAAGAGCTATTGTGAAGAAGAAGAAAAACTTTGTATTTTCTTTTTAATCATTGAAGAATAGAAACAAGTGTTATTTTACAAACTTTGTGTTGTGGGATTCATCTATCTTGAGAGATTGTTCTTATGTTCAACATCTTGAGCTATTTTTGTTTAGTATTCTTGATAATTTTAATCATTTTAGAATATTACACTCATTATCTAAAACTCGTATAAGTATTTCTCGATTTGTGTTTGCTTGAAAGAAAATATGTTCCTCTCATTCCCTTTCCACTTTTTTTCGTCTATAATATCTTCCTTTCTAATCCTTCCTAATCCAAAGTTGTAACATCTCCATTCATGTTGATATGGATTTCGGATTGTATCCCAGCCCCAATGGTTAGAATAGTGTGAATATTGTATATATTATTTCTATTGTGTTTTAGATTAGTAATAAATAGGTAGCCTCACCTATCTTTGAGGAGGTATTTGATCCCATTCACTGTGGTTGAACCTCATATTTTGGCCTCACAAAATATCCAACCAACAAAGTCTTCATTTGGAAATTCAAAATTTAGTGGTTGTGAACTTGGTAGTGGTGTTGCGGCCAGTTGATCTACCAAGTGCTTGACCTTTGATAGCCTTTTGATTGACAATTTCAATGTCAAATTCACTAAGTAGCGCAATCTAGCTAGACATGCGTCCTGTTATGACTAGTCTCGAAAGTAGGTACTTAAGAGGATCAACCCATGAAATTATCTTGGTGGTATGATTTAGGAGATAGTGTCGCAGCTTGCCAAAAGTATAAGCAATTGCTAAACAATCCTTTTCAACCTGCGAGTACTTGGTCTCATGCTCAAGAAGAGTTCTTCTCAAGTAATACACAACTTTTTCCTGACCCTTATCATTGTGTTGCACCAATAATGCCCCAATGGCATGTTGTGTTGCAGATGTATACAACAACATAGGCTTATCTTGTATATGTGACATGAGTACCAAATGGAGATGTCAGGTATTCTTTCAATTTTGCAAAGGCATCTTGATAGTTTGGTGTCCATTTGAACTGGACATCCTTTTTAAGCAAACTAGTTGAAATGATGGCACTTATCTACCAATTGAGAGATGAAGTGATGAATAGACTGTATTTTTCCTTGTAGGCCCCTTAGTTGTCGAAGGTTCTGAGGAGGTGGCATATCTATTATAGCTTTGACCTTGGTAGGATCCACTTCAATTCCTCTTCGTGAGACAATGAATCCCAGAAGTTTCCCTGAAGTGACACCAAAGACACATTTTTTTGGATTAAGGCGAACCTTGTACTCCCTTAACCACTCAAATATACACCTAAGAACTGCTGGATGATCCACCCTAGTCTTTGATTTAGCAATAATATCATTGACATAATCTTCCATTATGTCATGAAGAAGGTCATGGAAAATAATAGTCATGACACGTTGATAAGTTGCACTAGTGTTTTTAAGGCCAAAAGGCATGACCTTGTAACAAAATGTCCCCATGGGGTTGTAAAAGTTGTTTTATGTTGGTCTTCTTCAAAAATTTGAATTTTGTTATACCTAGAAAATCCATCCATAAGGGATAACATCTCATGGCTCATAGTAGAATCGACAATCATGTCAATATTAGGCAAAAGGAAATCATCCTTAGGACATGCCTTGTTAATGTCAAGAAAATCTACACAAACATAGATTCTAGGGGTCTTCTTCACAACCGGTACCATATTAGATATCCACTATGAGTATTCAATGCACCGTATGAATCTTGCATCCAATAATTTTTGTAGTTCGGCCTTAACAAGCAATACAACCTTGGGATGTATTTTACGTAATTTTTGCTTGACAATTTTAGCATCTGGGTGCACCACAAGGTGATGAACCACAAGAGGAGGATTAAGACTGGGCAAATCATTTTAATACCAAGCAAATACATCTTGAAACTCGGTTAGAAGTGTTGTGAAGGCTTTGATTTCAGTTTTTGATAAATTGGCACCTAGTTGTAACAATTTTGGTTGGTCTTCAATTCCAATGTTAATGGTTGTCGTCTCTTCTACCAACAACTTAGAAGTGTCATTATCTTGAAATGATGTTGGAGGCTTGTATAGATTTTTAGATAATTCTGGATCCAAATCTCCTCTCTAGTGCCTCCGAAAGGTTTTCACTAGGAGATGCATCCTTTTCTTTCTTTTTTTTTTTCATTTTTTGCTTCTCGTATAATGCCTCAGAAAGTTTTTCACTATGCGAGATATAATTTGTCTTTTTTTGTGTTTAATTTCTTTTTCTTTAGGAATGGAGATTGTAAGTTCTCCGTCGAAGTAAGCGGTAGCATCAATGTTTTTATCGAAACCTTCGATGATCGATAAGGGAAAAGGGTCTCAATCCCTAAGGAACTCTTGGATGGCCTCATTATTTTGAAAGAGATCCATGGAAATATGACATTGTTGGTCTTGATCAATGAGGGAAGGATAAACAACATCAAGGGTTTGAATGGATAAGTAGTCTAGGAAAATTGTAGTTTCAACTAGGTCTTTGAAGAGGCTATGTGTGGAACCGGTCTCAATTTCGAATCTAAGTCCTCATCGCTAGGTAACACATCAAATACTATAGGCCTCTTCTCATATGTCTCATATCCTAGACCATATGTGTAAAGGTTAGACTTGATATTCATAGGTTCAAGAACACCATGCCCTTGTGGGCCAAGGCCTCTTCCTTTCTAGTTCATGTTTTTCATCATTTTATGGCCCTTGGTGTAATCAGTGGATTCGTAGCATTCTACCATCTTGTCATCATATAGCCAAGAGTCATCGAGAGATTGGAATATTTTCATCTTCTAGATATCCATATCATCTCCAAAGAGTGTTTTCGAGATAGTAAGCTAGAGGTTCTTGTAAATGAGGAGTGTTAGGATGCCCATAGCTACAAGGCGATAATGGGAGTTTGCTAACAAGAAATGTATTGTCAAGTGTGTACTCACCTAAACCTTTATGAGAGAATGTAACTTTAGGTGACACCTTAGATGTAGATTCTTCAAGAAGATGTGGAAGCATGAGGGTGCAATATTACATCAGGATCAATATGGTTGGTAACAATAGAAGTTATGCTAGATCCAATTGTGCTATCAGCAGATGGAAAATAGTTTTCCTTTTTGTACCTTGCTTCAAAAAACTTACAATATTCAAAGGGTTCAGTATCGCCACGCAAGGTGAACTCTCTTCCATTATGTGGAAACTTTATGCATTGATGGAAAGTGGAAGGTACTACGTGCATCGCATGTATCCAAGGTCTACCCAAAAGAAGGTTATATGATGTGTCTGCGTCAACTACATGACACATAGTGTCAAGGAGCTGTGGGCCTACTTGTATGGGAAGAGTGATGGTGCCACAGATTAGCACTCAATATTATCATAACCATGAATGGTAATGATATTAGCATCTAAGTCATCTATTGTATGACCAAGGCAAGCAGAGCATTTTTATAGAATGATGTTAAGAGCCGCTCCATTGTCAATAAGAACTCTCTTGACTTTATGATCGATAACATAGGCTTCGATGTACAAGGAGTTGTTGTTGATCAAATTTGGATTCAACATATCTTGAGGGCCAAAAGATAGGACATGATTTTCAGGTGTAAGGTTCATGATCATAGCCTGAAATTGTTGTACATTAAGAGTATGAGGTACATGTGATTCATTTAGAGCACGAGTGAAAATATCCTGAAAGCTAGGTGACTCTTTCAGTAGTTCCATGAGAGAGATATGTGTTGGTGTGGTTGCTAATTGTTTGATGAATTCATACTGACCTAGAGTGGAAGATTTGGCATTAGAATTTGACTTTTAATTTGAAGGAGTTTTTGGTTTGGACGTTTGAGGTTCTGTAGATGACGTAAAGGTTGGTTTTCCAAAGGAATCCATATATTTTGTTTGTGTGTGGTCACATTACTCGAAGGTGTGAATTTAATGGTCATCATTGTAGATGATACTTCCTCAATAAATGATATAATTGAAATAAAATCAGCATTATTCGTAGAGAGACCTTTGTTAGAATTTTCTTACATGTCACTACCATGTTTGGGAAATGGGTTTGAGACCACCTTAATATTTTTGTTAGGTTTTCTATTTAGTGATGGTTCTTCAACAGTGATATATCCACTATCAATGAGCTCTTGGACAAAGTGATATAAGTGAAAGCATCGATCAATCGGTGACCATCAATGCGATGAAAATCACAATAAGTATCAGCCTTGTACTAAGTAGGCTTGGGTTCTCCCTCAACCCAAGGTCTGGTGATGGGATAAGTAACCATGTTTACATTAACAAGGTATTGAAGGACATTTGATAGAGGTTCTCCCAAAGGAGTGAAACAATGTTGTTTATAATCAGGAGAGGAGGAAACCTCTTTCTAAGAACAAAAAGAGGTTGTTTACCTTTGTTTGGTCTAGTTTGAGTGTTTTGGATGTTGTGGACATTGCGGTTTTCTGTAATAACATCATTGACCATATTACGATTGTGGTTAACATGTTTAGATTTGTCTTGGTGAGAGCTATTAGGATGATTACTATGTTTCTAATTGTCTTTTGAATGAGGTTTAATCAAACCTTCTGTGATAAGGGGTTTTTCAATCTACAATCCTTTCTCAATAACTTCTTCGAAAGTTTTAAGGCAATGCATTTGCCTGTGAAAGGATAGCTCACTATTGAGATTGGGTAAAAAGATACTCACAAGTTGCTTCTCAAGCATGGAGCATGGGAAACGGCTAGCAATCCCACGCCATCTTTGTAGGAATTGTGTGAAGGTTTCATTTGTTCGTTGTTTGGCATTACACAAGTCCATCATTGTAATTTCAGACTCTAGGTTCAATCAGAAATGTTTAACGAACTTCTTTGAGAGGTCCTCAAAAGTTTGTATAGAGCCTTTGGGGAGGTTTAGGAACTATTCCAAGGCTTGTCTTCCTAGACTTCATGGAAAGAGACAAATTAAGAAGGCATCACTATAGTCCACCTCTTGGCAAGCCATATAAAACTCCTTGATATGCTCTCTAGGATCATTCTTTCCCTTGTATTTGTCAAAGTTAGGTGTCTCAAAATATTTTGGAAAAGGAACACGCAAAATGTCCTTATCAAAGGGGTAAGGACACAATTCTTCAAAGCTAAATTGTTTGCATTGATGTTGCATACTAGAGATGGTGTCCTTCATCATTTTCCATTCTTGGGCAAACGGTGAGTTGTTCTGTAAGAAATATAAGGAACCATCACTTGTAGAGTTTTTGTTATCTTTGGTGTGCATGGTATGACTCTTAAATAAAGCATCACTAGATTTCTTTGGTGCCTCATTGTCATGGGATTCATTGGTGACTTTGGAATTTAAGATAGAAATTTGTTTAGCCATGTCATTAATTTTATTCATGAGGGCTTGAGTAGGATTAGTGGTTGAATCAATTGATTTTCCTTTGTTCCTTTCATCATATTTTTCTTTGTTTGATTCATTTCTTTTGGTGTTGTTTGAGGTGGACTTGTTTTGATCATCATTATTCATGTGACTAGGTCCTGCCTCATCATCATTGTTTGTTGAAATGAAAGGTTCACCCTTGTTAGGTGGTGGTTTTCCAAGTAATGTTTGTAAACTATCTTCATCGAAATCAGAGGGTAATTTTTCTCCCATCTCAAGGAGACGAAGAAAAAATTGGTCTTTATTCATACGTAAAATATTTTCAATGTGGGATTGTTCTTCGAGTGAGATGTCATTCTGATCATCCTTAGAGTTTTGGTCATTATCACTATCAAAATTTCCAAAAGGATTTCGTTCCCCCTTCCAAAAGGACTATAATATCTGTGTCGTGTTCCCACCATTTTTAAAAGAGGGAGGGAGCAAAAGAGAAATGTGAAAGATAACTCAACCCATAGCAAAGTGAATGTTACAATGGAAGAGAAGCATGCGATTAAGCTTGGTAATAACTTGTCCCTTAAAAAATTGTATGTTAAAATGGGAAAGAGGTTTAGAAGATATGAGTGACATAACCCTTAACAAAGTGAATGTCAAGATGGAAGCGTGCAAAAGTGTTTGATAAACTCGACCCTTGACAAAGTGAATGCCAAGATGGAAGAGTGGTGTGATGTGATGAAGGTTCTCATCCTCTAAAAAATTGAATGCTAGAATGGAGGAGGGTTATAGTGAAAAAATTATGAATGTGTTCAACCTCTAACAATGTGAATGCTAGAGTGAAGAAGCGAGGATAGATTGATTGCAAATGCACTCTACCACCTAGCAAAAGTGAATGCTAAATGGGAAGAGGGTATGAAAAAAGGATTCAAATCGTATGCGATGTGCTCAACCCTTAACAAGAATTAGTTAAGAAGGAAGAGGCTAATGAAGAGATAAGACTCAAATATTGATAGTGTAAACGTTGGAAAGAAGATATGATGAAGTGTCTAGAACACAACAAATATGTTGTCAAGTTAGAGACGTGAAGAAAGAAAACATATACAGTTTAACAATGATGTTTTCAAACTAAAGGATGTCAAAGGGGAATGAAGAGAAAATGTGATGAAATTGAGTTGTGGAAAAAGTGGAACACAACACCATTAATATGTGAGTCATAAGATGAAATTGCTTGAGTGAGGACGTGGATATCCGCAACTCAAGACTTGATGTCGAAAAGAAGATGAAAAATTAAACTTTGGGAATGTTATCCAAATGTTTAAGTGTCAAATGGAATGGGAGATAAAACCAAATGAGGTGAATATGAAAGATAGAAGAATATGATAATCACGAAATGGGAAGAATCAAGATTAGTGAATGAAAACTCCAAATGAGTGAAAGAAGTTCAAACGGAGAAGACAATGGGGAAGGAAAAAAGAAGCGATTAAAATAATGAAAAAGAGACAAAAGTTCTGAAGGGGAAAAATTTTGAGGGTAAAATGAAGGTTAGTGAATGACTGATGACAAAGAGAAAAGAGGACGAGAAAAGCTAAAATGACAATGAAAGAAGAATCCAAACAAAGATTGTTTAGAAAAATGAAAAAAAGATAAGAAAAGTGAAAGATAGATCCAAAACAAGGAGTGTTTGGGGAAAATCAAGTTTGGAACACTACTACAAAAAGAAAGAAAACAAAAGAATAAAATAGAAAAAGTTTTTGTTTGAATGTTTGTTTGTGGCCTCTACCTTAGATTGGCTTGGACAATGTTTGGCTTCCTGGGTGGCTCTCTCAACTAGGTGTCAAAAAAATATCCGAGTGAGTGTGACGTTATTGCTAGGCTGATGGATTTAATTTACCCCATTTGAAACCCTAATAAAAGATCTTTCTTAGAATGAATTGCACTTGGGTCACAACTAAAGATATCTGTGACTCGAACTCACAAGGCTTTACTAGTCAAGTAGGATAAAAGGTTCCCATTTCGTCCACCCGCCCTCAAGGTGTGGACTACTTTGGGGTTCCTATAACAACCCCCTTTGTTTTAGTTTAAGGCTTATGCCAAGGGGTTATGTTCTAGTTAAGCGGTCTAGCCGTAGCTCTTAACCGAACCTGCAAATCAAGTGTTTTGAATGTGGTGGTTTTTAATCTTTTGATTTAGGTGTGTTTTGATTGAACTCCTTTGGCAACCTACAGTTAGTAGTTTTTAAAAAATTTAATCCACCTTGTGTGATAGCGGGCCCTACAAACAACAATTAGAAAGTTTTCCTAAAATGAGGGAAAAATAACAAAACAAATAAACAAGATGACAAAAGTGAACCCATGTTTCTGATTTCCAAGATCGCTTAAAAGTGTGAGGAAAGAACATACGTGTGGGTTGGCTTTGGTTAAGTGAAACGTTAATTCCCCAAAAACAAAAAAAAAAAACAACCATGTTTCTAATTCATAAGATTGCTTGAAAAGCGCAATGGAAGAGCATACGCGTGGGCGATTCGTGTTAGTCACAAAAAAACAACGAGAAAACAAGCGAGAAGCACGTAAAAACACGTTAGAAATCATTAGTCTAGTTTGTAAAACAATGACTTGCATAGAAAATGGCAAAAAAATGATAAAAGGTGGACCAAAACATCCAATAACCCTATTTTGGCAACCTGCACAGTTAGTCAAAAAAATAAAGAAACTAATTTAAATGTAAATTATAAATAAAACAACCTAACCCTAAAACAAAAACTATAAACATAAAATAAAAGGAAAAACCTAATTAAAAATATAAGAGATCTTGGTGTCGATATTGATAGAAAATGTGTAAGGAAATCATCGTCTAAGTATGTAAAAGAGTTACCGAGTGAACAAGTAGATCATAGAACCAATGCATAGTGTAATCTTGCAAGCTTCTAGGAAATATTTTAGTTAATAATGTAAAATCATTCGCATAATCAAGACATACCACATGAAAAGATCGAAGATGCTCTGAGGGTCATCATGGTCATTAAAGGTAGGAAGCTTGGGTGCAATAAAGTTGGGAGGTAGTGGATAAGAGGATATGGCATGTGCAAAAGGGGTGTGAAGGAGAAGTGAGGAATCAAGAGATGGAGAGGAATGTGAAGTAGCTTGTTGTAATTGGCGATTTGGATTTGCAAATCTTAGTATAAAGAACTTAGGTCTTGGGTCTTTGGAAAAGGATACTTGTTGTGTATGTGAAGTAATAGGTCATGAAATTTTGGTAGGAGTAGGCATAGAAATAGGAACATTGGAGGTGGGTGGGAAGGTAGAATTAGGAGGTTGTGTCGCGATATGAGAGAAGTATTATTAAATACTAACGGGTTGATCTCGACTAGGTTAGTGGCTTCCTCACGAGCACCGAATAATAAGAGATATAAATCTTGAGGATGTTCAGCAATATGGGCCTAGAGGTCACAAAGATCTTCATCGATAAAGGGTTCATAAGTCTTGGCCATGGGAGAATAATCTATAAGAAAGGTAGTGTTCGAGCGAGTGGATTCACCAAATGATTTAATATAAATGGAATTAAATCTAATTATAGAGTAACTATTGTAGTGTATGATATATAAATGCTAATATACAGTAAGACACAAGAAAATAAGTATGTACAAATGTGAAACCCTAAGCAAGAGAGGGAGATAGAGAGACTTAGTTGATTCTTGAGCAATCTAAAAGTGATCTAGGTAGGTGAAAAACTAATATAGACTAAGAGTGTCATTAATGCTCACTGGAGGTTCTAAGACTCGGAATGTTTCAAACAGGAGTTCCCACAAAGAGGGAAAAAATCACCTAGACACTATTATTTTTCCAGGCACTAGTGTACGTGTGTGAATGATCTGGATCTTGCCTCTTCTATGGAAGAGAAGCTTCCTGCTAGTCTCTAATTGTCACTTTGGTTTCGCTCCTTGATTGTTGAATGTACATGTAACCTACAAAACAAGTTATCTACCTACACATGTCCACAAACCACATTAAATCTAATAAAAAGATGTAGAATGTGGAGTCGGACTAACCCCGAAAGTCACCCAAAGAGTGAACTTAGTACCAAGCATTGCACTACATTTCAGACTCTATGTAGTTCTTTGTGAGAGTGTGTAATGATGCCCTAGGATGCCCTTGTGCAAGTTGCACTAAGATAGTAGGCTAGATCTAGAATGCTCCAAATGCAAATGTGTGTAATGGAATAGAATAGACTTCCCCTCCTATGTTGTGTATGCAGAGTGATGCATCCCTTGTCCCTTGAATGAGTGTGTTAGATGGATGCTTTGAAGTGATTTTGTGCCTTTGGATGTAATCTTAGGTGATAGTATGTAATGTTTACTATTTGGTCCCTTATTTGAGAGCTATAGATATGTATATATATGATTCCTTTCTTTGAATTTTGTAATTGAAAATTAGAATGCTGGCCCAAAATTATAAAAGATTCCCAAGAAGTAAAAGAGACATGAATGTTGGGGGTGTGCACACTCTTGTTGTACAGATCTATAATCAAAATTAAGCATACAATCAATAAATACGAAATTAAACCAGAAGAAAAATAAACAAGATATAACATGGTTCCCCTAGTATGGGCTACATCCACCAAGAAACATCCAATTTATTAATGTTTTCTCTTAAGAGGATGTATAATGAAGATCTGCAATCTTTCACACCTTGCACGGATGTACAATACTTTTCCTTCACAAGCTTCTCTAAGCTCTCTCCAAGAATTCCTTCTTACAATATTCTCAATTATTACCTTCTAACCCTAGTTTTCTAGCTTATAAGCATATACAAACATTAGGGAAACTTAGCTATGCATTTACAACCCTTAAATCACCTTTATAATAAAAGGTTGGATCTAATCTCATGTTTATAATAAAAACGTTCACGTCTGAGTAACCGATGTCGGTTACCCAACTGATACTGGTTCCTACTAGTTGGCCAGATCGACATCGTTACTTGTGTAAACCTAAAAGTTGTAAAATATGTTATTTGTGAAGCTATTTAGCTCCACAACTCAACAATCTCCCACTTAGAGATAAATTGTTGCATTATATCGTACATGCTCCATCCTTGGATCCTTTCCTTGGTTTGTTTCTTCCTCTTCAAGTCTCAAAATCGAAGACCAACAAAAGTGGAGTGAAGCTCCAACTTCTCATTTGCCAACAACTTCATTAGCATATCCACAGGGTTCTCATTTGTATGAATTTTATCCAGTTTCATCTTCTCATCCTCCAACACCTATTGTATGAAGTGATATCTCAACTGAATGTGTTTCGTTCTTGAATGAAATGTTGATTTCTTTGTCAAATGAATTACACTTTGACTATCATTGTACAATCTGCAATCCTCTTGCTCCTTTCCCAACTCTTCCATGAACCTACTCATCCATATCATCTCTTTGCTAGCCTTTGTAGCTGCAACATATTCGGCCTCTGTAGTAGACAAGGCCACAACCTTCTGCAATCTCAAAATCCAGCTAATTGTCATGCCACCTACTATGAATACATATCTAGTGGTGTTTCTCCTACTATCCAAATCTCCAACCATATTTGAATCAACATATTAAAAATTATTTGACCCTCCATAACATAAATGCATGTCGGATGTCCCTCTAAAATATCTAAGTATCCATTAGACACCTTTCCAATTCTCTTTACTTGGATTGGTCATAAATCTGCTCACAACTCCCATTACATGTGCAATGTCCGTCCGTACAAACCATTGCATACATAAGACTTCTAACTTCAAAGCATAAGGAACTCGTGACATGTACTCGACATCCTCATGTGATGTAGCACACTGATATTTGCTCAATTTAAAATGTCCAGCCATAGGTGTACTTACAGGTTTTGAATTTTGCATCTTAAACATTTCTAACACCTTATTGATATAATGTTCCTAAATCCTACAATAAGCATATCATCTACATACAATAACAAAACAAAATAGCTTCTATTTGTAAGCTTCTTGAAATAAACACAATGGTCAAATTCGCATCTCATGTAACCATGCTCATGCATAAAACTTTCAAACCTCGTATATCATTACCTTGGGGCTTGTTTGAGCCCATACAAGCTCTTTTTCAACCTTCACACAAGTTTCTCCCTACCCTTGACTTCATAACCAAGCGGTTGTTGCATATATATATCTTCCTTCAAATCACCGTGAAGGAAAGTCGTCTTAACATCAAGTTGCTCTAAGTGCAAATCTTCTACTGCAACTAAACTCAAAATAGTACATATGGAAATCATTTTAACTACAGGATAAAAAATCTCACCAAAATCAATACATGTTTTTGTGTAAATCCTTTTACCACAAGTCTTGCCTTGTATCTTTTTGTCCACCCTCTTCTTCCTTAATCCTGTAAACCCATTCATTCTGTAATTTTCTCTTACCTTCCTGGAAACTTAAGTAAATCTCATGGTTGGTTTTGTTTCAAGGAGTCCATCTCCTCATCCATGTCATGCTCCCACTTCTTATGGGTTTCCTCCTGCATTGCTTCTTTAAAAATAAATTCACCACTATAAGTCAATAATAGATAAAATAAGCAAGGTGTAAATCTTTTTGGAGGTTTACTTACCCTTTGTGACCTTCTCACAGAAATCTAGGGTGTCGGAGGCTCATTTTGTACATCTTGTACATTCGTATCAGCCTTTGATAGTGACCAACGTTGGTCACCTATAGTCGACATCATTCCAAGTGACCGGTATCGGTCCCGCTTCTTATGTAGTCAACGTTGGTTTTGGCTACGACATCATCCACCCCCACCGATGTGTCTACTGTAGATGTCTATTTTAAATCCGAGAATGCATTTTCTTCCACAAACTCTTCCACCGATTCATCTTTGGGTATCAAAATTTGATCCTTGTACATTCTCTTTTCATTCCAATCAATATTACAACTCCTAACAATCTTAGAATCTTCTAAATCCCAAAAATGGAATCCAAAATCACCAAAGCCATAACCAATGAAAGTGCATCTCTTGGATTTAGCATCCAAATTCTTCCTATTTTCTTTATCAACATGCACAAAATCTTCTGAACCAAATACTCTAAGAAAATAAATATCTACCTCTTTTCTAGTCCAATCTTCTTCTGGTATTCCACCATCCAGTGCACTTGAAGGCCCACAGTTGATTAAATATACTATCATGTCTATTGCTTCTACCCAAAACTACAAGGGTAATCTAGCATGTATCCTCATGCTTCTTGCACGTTCCATGATAGTCTTGTTCATTATTTCAGCCACACCATTCTCATGTGGTGTTCTAGGAACCATTTTTCTCTTATGTATTTCATTCAATGAATAGTAATCATTGAAAACCTTGTTGCATAATACTCACCATCATTGTCAGATTTAAGGCATTTTAACTTTAAAGTCTCAAAAACATAAGATTTACACTTTATACAATAAACCCATACCTTTCTTGTGGCATCATCAATGAAAGTCACATAATATTGGGATCCTCCATGAGAAGCTACTTGGGCTAGTCCCCACACATATGAGTGCACAAGCTCCAATTTTTGCTCCTTATTTTTTGCCCCAACTTTAAGAAATCTCACTTTCTTTTGCTTTCCAAATATGCAATGCTCACATAAATCAAGATCTACATTTTTCAAATCTAATAACTTACCCTTTTCCTTTAAGATCTGCATTCCCTTTTTACTCATATGGCCCAGCCAATTATGCCACATACTTACATCTCGAATCAAAATTAGATAAAACATAAAAGGAATTAGTAATACAAGTAGACAAATACAATTTTCCTACCTTTTTGCCTCTTGTCACAATAAGAGCTCCCTTGGTAACTTTCCAAGAGTCAGCTATGAATGTAACCATAGAACCAGATTCACCTAGTTATCCTACAAAAATTAGATTTCTCCTAAGGCTTGGCACATGTCTAACATCTTTAAATAGCCATGTATTTACATTCTATAATTTGAGATGAGCTTCCCTTTACCAAGAATATTTCATAGTTCATCATCTCCTAAATAAACATGCCCAAAATTACCCTAGACATAATTTCTGAAATAACCCTTATTAGGGGTAGTATGGAAAGAAGCTCCTGAATCTAAAACCCATGATTATATTTTATTATCCAAGGAGAGAATAAGGGCATCTTGCATTACCTTTGTTGCAACATTTGCCTCTTTACCTTTTTCTCGGTATATTTTCTTTATTTTCCTTGAACCAACAATTATTTTATTTCCACAATTCCAAAGCAGGTTATTCCTCTACCTCTGGATTTAGATCTGTCATTCTTAGACTTTGATTTCTCATTATTCTTGCTCTTGGATCTCTCCTTTTGTCTTCCCCTGCTTTCTACATTCAAAGCATTTCCAGAATGATGACTCTCATGTACTTTTCCTGCGTATTTCTTCATTCAGATTATACTAACCACATCATCAAACTTCAAAATATTAGTAGCAGATGTTGTATTACTAACAACCATTACCAAGTTATCCCAACTATCTGGAAAAGAGCATAAGAATAAAAGTGCTTTCACTTCATCATCAAACAGAATATTAACCAATTTTAATTGATTTACAATGGAACGGAAATCATTCAAATGATTTGATATAGATCCACCTTCTTGCATTTTTGAATTAAATAATTTCTTCATCAAATAAACTTTATTTGAAGCACTTGGTTTTTCATATAAATTAGCTAAAGATTTCATCAAATCTACCGTAGTTGTTGCTTCAGTAATATTAGAAGCTACAGATGTTTGTCAAGCTCAATCTTATAGATCTCAAAGCCTTTCTATCAAGAATATTTCATTCTTCATCAGTCATATTTGTAGGCTTCGCACTCGCATCCAACGGTAAATATAAATCTTTCTGATACAGATAATCTTCCACCTACATCTTCCATAATTGATAATTACGGCCATCAAATTTCTCCACTTTGTATTTGTTATCTTCTGCCATTGTTGTGCTCCCACTCAATCAGAAATCCCTCTGTGAGTAAATTTGTCAACACACAAAACCCTCAAACAAAAATATCTAATACCAGTTTTGGGGGTTAGCACACTCTTGTTGTACATATCTATAATCAGAATTAAGCATACAAGCAATAAATACAATAAATTAAACCAGAAGAACAATACACAAGATATAACATGGTTCACCCAATGTGGGCTACGTCCACCAAGAAACAACCAATCTATTAATCTTTTCTTTACAGAGGATGTACAATGAAGATCTGCAATCTTCCACACCTCACACGGATGTACAATAATTTTTCTTCACAAGCTTCTCTAAGCTCTCTCCAAGAATTCCTTCTTACAATATTCTCAATTATTACCTTCTAACCCTAGTTTTCTAGCTTATAAGCATATACAAACATTAGGGCAACTTAGCTATGCATTTACAACCCTTAGATCATCTTTATAATCAAAGGTTGGATCTAATCACGCGTTTATAATAAAAAAATTCACGCACATGTAACCGATGTCGGTTACCCAACCGATACCGGTTCCTACTAACTAACCAACGTCAATTACCATGTAAACCTGCAAGTTGTAAAACATGTTATTTTTAAAGACATTTAGCTCCACAAATCAACACCGAAAGAGTGAGAAAATGGGAGAAAGGGTCGGGAAGTGCTTAGGAGGGACAGGAGCGCCTGGGCACTAGTGTTCTAACTGGGCACTAGTGTCTAAGGCCCTAAAATATAAATCAATCAAATATCGGCATGGTTGTAGGGTGCGTAAGTTTAATAAAATTATGGCAAACAAATAAAAAGGCAAAAAGATATTATCAATTACTAGTTTTTGCTTATAAACCATGTATATACTAGTATGCTCTAGGACCTAGAAATGTACCCAATTGCATAGATTTTGTGTCTACAACCTATAACTAAAGCCTCTCAAAATTTACGCATCTACACAAAGCTTCGAGACCTCAATCTCGTTTTCCTAAAGACAACTTCCCTCTTCCTAACATCGATCAACTTGTCAACTTCACAGCAGACCATAAAATGTTTTCTCTCATGGATGGCTTTTCCATATACAATCAAATTAGTATCACAACTGACGACCAACATAAGACATCTTTCATCACCCCTTTGGGGACCTTCTATTACCGTGTTATATCCTTTGGACTTAAAAACACAGGGGCCACTTATCAATGGGCTATAACTTATATCTTTCATGACCTCATCGACAAAACCATGGAAGATTATGTTGATGATCTCTTAGGAAAATCCAAACATTGAAGAGACCATCTCTTTGTCCTCAACGTCATTTTTATCCATCTTATTTAATATTTCCTCCGCCTTAACCTCGCTAAATGCATATTCGATGTTCTTACCGGTAAATTTTTGGGATTCATCATTTCTATCATGGGTATTGAAGTAGACCCCACCAAAATCAAATCCATCATCGAGATGCCTCCTCCTTCCAATATCAAAAACTTTGTAGTCTCCAAGGTAGACTCCAATCGATCTTTGTCACTTTATCTCTCATCTTTCAGTCATTTCTAACCTTTTCATCATCTCCTTCGAAAGGATGTCCATTTCAAATGGGATCACAACTGTCAAAAGGCCTTCAAAGACCTCAAACAATATCTCTTATCACCACTCGTGTTCACATATCCACGTAAAGGGGGCCATTTTATTTATATATATCTATCACTGACCATGCCTTGGGTATTATGTTAGCACATAGAGATGATCATGGTAGAGAGAAATCCATTTATTATGTCACTTGCACTCTTTGTGACTATGAAACTCGTTATACCAAAGCCAAGATGTTGTGTTGTGAATTGTGCTTCGTGACTTCCAAAATTCACCACTATCTTCTTAATCATAAGACTTATTTCATCACCAGCTTCAATCCTCTCAAGGTTATGCATTTCAAACCATATCACAATGATTGCATCACTCGATGGCTCATGCTTATGACTAAATTTGACCTAGAATTCATGTCACGAAATCTATCAAGGGGCAAGCCATTGCCGACCAACTCACAAAAGCTCCCCTTCCTAGTAATCAACCACCTCATGAACAATTTCCCAATGAATCCATTAACACCATCGATCAAGAATACACTCCCCTTAAAATGACACTCTTCTTCGACGGTTTTAAGCGTCGGCGGGGAGGCACCAAAGATATCATCATCATACCTCCTTGGGGACTCATATCCCTCTATCCTTTAAACTAAATTTCAAATGCACTAATAACATGGTCGAGTATGAAGCTCTTATCATGGGTCTCCAAACTACTAGCATGCTTGGTGTTTAAATCCTAAACATCTATAGAGACTCCCAACTTATCATCAATCAAATCAAAGGAATTTATCAATGTAAAAATGAAATTTTATAAAAATATAAAAAACATTGTTGATTTCCTCTTAGAATCCTTAAATCAGTATAAAATCCAAACAATTCCCCGTTCATCCAATAAATTCTTAGACAATAGGGCTTCTCTCGCATCGTTTATCCCCTTATCAACCAAAGATTCCAAGTTGTTTTTTGTTTTGCATAGACTTGATCAATCATCCCATACCAACAAACTCCCTTCTATTAATCTTTTCAAAAATAATCAAGCAAATCTTTAGTACATTCAAATCTATGACTATCTTTCTCAATCTAAAATCCCATTTGATCTATGTAAAAAAACTAAAAGATCCTTTCTACAACATGCTAGCCGCTACGTTATCAGTAGGCGGTGTTCTTTATAAACACAAATTTGATGGCCTCCTCCTTCGATGCCTCAAATCTCACAAGTCCTCTATAGTTATCCAAGAAGTCCACGACATCATATGTGGTGAACATTTTAGTGGTTTGGCCATTGCTAAATGTGTCTTGTACATGGGTTATTACTTGGCTCGCCCTCAATCAAGATTGTTGTGCACACGTCAATAAATGTGTTAAATGTCAACAACACTCCAACCTTACTCACATTCCAAGTCGACCCTCTACAACCCGCTCAGGATTTATGGTCATTTTCACAATGGGACTTGACCTCATTGGCCTCATCAACCCTCGTTCATCACAAAAACATCATTTTCTCATTATCGCCACCGAATATTTCACAAAATGGGTGGAATCTATTCCCCTCATCTCTACTAAATCGATAAGATCATCGACTTCATCCACCATCACATTATGTCTTTTCATCATTCCTCACAAAATTATCACAAATAATGGAAAATATTTCAAAAATAAAAAGATTCAAAAGATTTACAACACCTACAACATCAAGCTTAGCTTTTCATCTCCCTACTATCCATAGGGAAATGGTAAGGCGAAAGTCTCTAATAAAACACTCAATAAAATCCTCATGAAAACCATTGACCAAACAAGTAAAAATTGGTATCTCCAAATTATGTTTTTTTCTCTAGCCTATCGATCTAGCATCTATACTCCTGCAAGTGTTACGCCCTTCTCTTTAGTCTACATCTCCAAGGTGGTTCTACCCCTTGAAGTTCAAATTCCATCCCTCTACATGTCCCTCAAAGATTTCATCTCTGATGAGGATTATTGTCAAGAGCGCTTAACACAACTTGAATTGTTAGACGGGCACCACCTAACCGCCTTGAACATCATCATGTCTATCAAGAACGCATCAAACAAGCATATAATAAACATGTCAAAGAATGTGAATTTAACATTGGTGATCTTTTCCTCAAAGAGAATCAAAATGTCACTACTCTGGAAAGGAGTAAATGTGGAAAGTTTATCCCTAACTGGATCGGTCCATATGTCATCACTCACAAGTATGGGTCGAGAGCCTATCGCTTAGCCTCCCTTCATGGTACACAAAAGGAATCTTTAAATGTCTTGCACTTGCAGCATTTCTATTGTTAACATATCTACTTTCATGACATTAATCACATCAAAGATCTCATTTCATCACCAACCTATCATTCACTATTGTAATGATTTAGAATTATGTGGTCTTTCGCCAGTATCCTATATTTACGACCTTAAAGATGAGCATTGCGGATTTTTTCATCGCTTATTCCACATGGATAAGTTCCTCTTTATAAGCAGGAACCTCACAATTATTACTCCCATCTACCCTTTGTCTACCAAATGAAAACATGTTAGGGGCACACATGTGTAGTTTGTACACAATCTTTTCCCCTCCTCAAATGGTCTACTAGGCCTTCCTCGAAGCTTAATGAAAAATTCAAAAGTATATGCATGAATGCACACTATCAAAAATACAGACCGATCCCTCGAAAGATGGTTGTTAATCAAAATTATATCGAAATATAGACCAATCCCTCGAAGGAAGGCTATTTAAAATCAAAATCAAAAATCGTAGACCACTCCCTCGAAGGATGGCTACCCATAATCATTACAAAAAGGGCTTCCCACATTGATCATCCTTCATATCAAAGTCAAAATAATCAAAAGCATCCTAGGAAAGCTCCTGCATCGATCAGCTTTCCCATCACAAGCAAACTTCCCGCATCGATCAATTTGCGCAATAAAAATACAGTTGGGGCATAATCCTATAAGCCATTAAAGGAGAACCTACTCCCCATACTAACTACATATAAACCCTTCCCATGTTCAAAGAAGGTACATAAGCTCATTTCCACATATATCCATGATCCTACATGTGACTAATTATTATTAGTTATATGTTAACATTTGTTACAAGGCCTCAAGTGCATTGTCATTGTCATTAAATTTACCATCAAATCATACATATATCAAATCCAGTTCAAAGAGAAAACATTTCACATTTATTCTTAACCATGATAAAATACATTTTAAAACATACATCAAGATCACTACATTTGAGTCACATCAAAAATTTAACATCATATCAACATCTACACATCTAACATCATATCAAATACATCTAATCTATCCAACATCTCAAAAACTCATATAACATCAAAATTAAAATCCATCAACATCTCATCAATAGTGTTTATACAAAATGCCTCAAAAGGGATCATATACAAAATCATATACATTTGAATCATACAAAATTAACATACTATGTGGTAAACTCAAAATCATACACTCAATTGCCACCCTTGCCTCCCACCACTCCCCGCATCTGGACCTAGATCTCTTCGAGGCTACGTGACACTCATAATGCTCGTTGAGGTGGCATGACGACCCGATCTGTGTTCATTAGCTCTATGCTCTACATAGTGAGGTACGCCTAGTAAGCACTCTATCACTAGTCGCTCATATTATCTCATCTCCTCTCCCGGTGCATGGTACTATTTAATAAATCATAAAACCGGGAGGCCCCATCTGTCCTCCTACTGCTAGCACTCCTCCTGCAGAGATAATATAGTCTACCTTGCACTCTTCCCTGCACCCCGTGTTATGCTCCCTCTAGCCTCTCGAAGATGTCCCCACCTCTCCATACTTCACTCGCAGTGCCTCCCGTCGCCAACGATACCTTTCCCTTTCTTTTTGCTGAAATGTATTACACTGAGTGCCCCCGATCTCGTTCTTGTTGTAGGGTGTCCCTTTCTTGACGAGAGGTGTCCCACTCCACAATCAACCTATCCCTCTATAATCGTAATGCATCAAATGATGCATGTAATCTCGCTAACTCATCACCCTCCTCCGCCTTTTCGCCCCTCCGGCTCCTCCCCCACTCTATCCTTGGGTTTCCCATTTTTGTGTCCACCACTCACTAAAGTCCTTTATGACTCGACATCATCCAAATCTATGCCCTCTGGCTCCCTTACCTCCTCGGCATGTTATGCCTCATCCACCATCGATGCCAACAGTCCCTCTCTAATTCATCTCGTTGATATACAATTGGCACACAGGATCCGTTGTGGAAGCCCAAAATGCCTCGCACCCTAGGGAATTGTACAAACTTGATCATCTTCGCCCTCCTCCCCGAATCAACCACACCTACCTCAACCCCGCCAACTCTACATCCATCCCAAGCCACACAGAAATCTCATATATGGCCGTCATACTACATCATCAACGATAAAATACATAGCCCATCGGATAATAGGTCCGATCTCTCTCCACCTCATCATCCCTTATCCAATCAAATCTCCACCTCATAAATCCCACCACATACTCTGCAGGGTCTTCGTCTCTCCAAGGTAGGCCTGGTGGCCTCACAACAGCTATATGCTCATACGCCCAACAATGTAATAAAAGCCCACCTCCATTCCAAACCTCTCGACATGTCATGACCATCCATAACTCATGGTATACCCGAGCTAGAACCCACATCCCCATGCATACACTATATGGTGCTCCATAATAGCAGATATAAGACGTCATAAATGAGCCATTTGGGCGCCTAGCTTGGCTAATATAGTTTCCATTTTTAGGATCGTCGCAATCCTTGATCATTGTTGATTTGTTATCCTAAAATGCCAATGATCCGTAATCGTCGTTGATCTCGTCCCTTTTCACACACCTTATCCATTTTGATCAATTGACCTCTTTTCAAACATATTGCGACACCACCAAAATATTTAAGCCTTTGTTTTGATGCCCAAAGTGCCTTGTCAAAACTCAATTTTTTTACCATACATAAATTTTTGCACACTATGGATGTCTATCTAATGCAGGGGCATCATCAAGAGAACACCAAAGTTGTAAATTTCTCATTAGTTCATGATTGTAAGGACGAGATATGCCTCATGGGGCATGGTGAAGTCATAAGGAAGAGTCAAGTGGGTCAAATTTTCAAATGTTTACATTTCCCTCCAAATTGCAAATTCAAATTCTAAACATGTAATTGTGAAGTTGTGAGTGTCTTGATGGTGTAAGGTGTATGTGAGGGAGTCTAGTTATATGGTAATGAGTCCTAGAGAGTAAGTATGAGTCATAAATGTTGAAAAATGATGTATAATGCCAACTTTGGCTATGTATGAGCATAAAGAGTCATGGAAAAGGGTAGTTAGGGTTGTAAAGTATGGAAAAATGGGCTAAAAGGAAGAGTGATTTGAAGAAAACATTTAATGGTCCTCCAAGAGGAGGTAATGAAGGATGAGAGAGTAATCCTCGAGAACCGGGACCGAGAAGATGAAGAAGCGAGGCATTTTTGTAAGAATTGATAGTTTAAATTTGAAGGAACTCTATTTTTGTTGATATCTTGCTTTTCATCATGAATGGCCCCTGAATTTTGTGATTAAGAACCAATATTTATCATCTCATGAGCATGTGTGGAGTTAATCGAACCTTCAAGTGAATGATGAAGACATGAATGGTATATGCTCGGTTTTAGCTTGATAAAATATTGTTGATCTTGTGTATGATAGTGCAATTGAGTTCTTGCGAGGAATCCTTTAATGTTCTTAGTCATGTGCTATGTAAGTTGAAGCCTTGTAGTGATGAACACATGATAGAGGGTGATGGAAGTGTCATTGTAGGGTTTTAAAGGTGATTATTTAGATTTCTTTCAAATTGAAAGCTTGTAATCATAAAAATCGGCCTAAGACTATTTCTCTATAGTAATAATTAAGAAGTTGTTCCTTTTCCTTAAAAGGTAGTGTTTGGGTATATAAAATCTCATGAGAAATTCATGTGAGATGTGTTCGAATAAGAATGTGGTTTCTACCGTAAGAAAAAGATCGAGATCCTTTAACTCGAGTAGTGAGAGTTTCAATACTCTATTTTAATTGTGCATGCAGGATAGCTTTTACTTGGTTGATATTATATTTGTTGTCATGGATCACTATCAGAATGATTGGACGAAGATGGATCACAGACATGCATGAAATATTTGAGACCTTAATGCTAAATATTAAGAAAGTTACATTCATTTTCATCCTCCCGTGTTATCACGAGAGGAAATTTAGGGTTTTAGAGTAAAGGTGGGATAAAAACCCCTAAATGTGGAATCTTGATTTGAAACATGGAAGGAATAACTATGACATGGTCCTTAAACATATTCAAAAGGAAATTTGATTTTTCATTGGTGGAATTTAGAGATATTGATGGCATTTTGCATGAAGGACAATGAACACGGTCTAAAGACCTAATAGAAGGGTTGTTTTCTTAAGGAATGGGTTATAGATTTGACACCTAATATTGAAACTTTGAACACCGGTACAACACTCAAAATGGGTGTTCACAAATGTTTTGTTTGTGTTTTAGAATCTCATGAATGAGAAAATATGTCCGACAATGTCTAGAGGCGGGGCTAGAAGAGCTTGAGAACTAGAAAGGTGAAAAGTAGTGATTGAGAGAGAAAGAAAGGGAATTGGCCTCTCAAATTTCACATACACCATATTAGCCCTAAAGGGTATTTAAAGATGTTTTTACTTTGTGGTGGGTAGTCATAGAACCTTCCAGCCATGAAATATGCAATGTACTTGCTCTTGTGACAAAGACTATAGGGCGCTAGAGGAAGATAGGTGAAAGGTTGATGTTTTTGATCTTTTGTATCAAGATGATAGTTGGATCAACAGCGGTTTGAAGTGTGAAAAAGAGTGAAATGACTAGAAAGCATTGGTGAAGCTAAAAAGCAAAAAGTTTCTTGGTTTGAAAGGAAGAGCTAGTAAGAAGGTGAATGCAAATTGAGAAAAGGTAAGTGTTAATTGAAGTTTTAATGAAATGTGATCATATTGTAGTTGGATTGGCATTACATGAATGATGAAAACAGGGGTGAGTGATTGAGTAAGATACTTCGAAGAGCAAAAAGGTGATTTTGGTCGCTTTTAGCAAGATTTAAGCCATTTTAGGCTTCTTGAAAAGATCCTCCTCAGAGAGCTCAAGGTAAAAGTTGAGTCTTCTAAACTACTTGAATGCATGATAAAATGTGTCTTACGTTGCATCACTTCCTTTGACCCTTCGATCACACGGCTTTACACATCCTCGCGAGAGCGCTCCCATTGGATCCTCTCCATGTAGCGGTATTCTCGAAGCACGCATTTGTAGGATGTCCACATTAGCGTCACCCTCCAAAGGTCGTATAATGTCCCCTACCAAGTGTTTCCAAGATTACTACCATCTCTACAAACTCCTCCAACATGGTCATTTCAAACTACAATCAAAGCTTGGAGCATCTTAAAACAAATCTATCCAATAAATATAACTCTTCAATCCAATGACCAACAAATTCTAAGGGGACAATAGCCTCATCACAAAGTCAGGGCATCTTCACGCTAGTTTTTGTCTCGCAACTAGTGCCTACATACATCTCAACAAAAAGGGGAAAATATAGACAATGTTCTTTTTGCCCCTAGATAACCCAACGCACATTAATCATACCATCATTATCAACATTATTATCCCTATCCTAAGTACATTATAATTCACCATCGTAAACCCTCACTTACTATCGTAAAACCTCATTTACCCTCCCTTAACCACCTAAAAACAACCTAGCCTAATTTGTCCCACCCATCCTAACCCCTAACTTCCTACCTAAATGCCTAACCTCCCACCGCTTATCAAACAACGTTAATCCTCATATGGCAAGTGGCTTCAACTATTTGCCATCTTTCCTTTCTTAATTTGTAACATCTTTGGACAAATCGACAGCGATCGTTGTGGACGTCGTCAATTCTACTTAAATCACCCTCCTTCCCATTTTCTCAGTTACACAGACAAGTTAATCAAAGACTGGATTTAGAAAGGAATTGTTGCACCTCCATACGACACCGCTACATTTTGAAACATCAATACCATGTTACCAATGCTTGAGGAGATCTCGTCAAGTCATCAGTCGACCTTTTGGAGCTCTATCATCCTCAAAACATCCAACAAAGTTAGTACATTGTTATTTATTTTTGTCAATCATATTTTACATTCATTATAACCTATAATCACTCATCTACACCATCCTTAATAGGATCTACACACTTTGTCTTTCGTTTGATCATTTAGTCAATTTTTTAGAATACTTGCAATTTTAACAAATGTCGTCGTCGTGCGTCGCTCCCCGATCATCGTCAATCAATGTCCTAAGCACATTTGCTTCTCCTTAGCCCTCCAAACACATCCGATCTTTATTTTTGAACTTCATGTGGTTCTAGAATCCTTCTAGTTTATCTTAGCACTATCAATCTTCATATTGCATTGTTCACAATTGGTTTTATCGCTTTTATCAAAATAACCCCTTTTTTCCCGACCACCGTCGATTTCTCGATAGTCGTTGATCCATGTCTTTATAGTCATTTTTAGCAATCATCGTATTTTCAGCAATTTGTTTTAATCTAATATGTTGTCTTGCAAGATGTATTCCTTGAGATGGTTGTTTCAGACCGTCACACCCCATCACAAGCATATACGATCTCTTGATCATCCAAGAAGATTTCTTGTGGGAGCAATTCGACGTCTCACAAGAACTCAACTCGTGCACCATCACACTCACCTCGTAAATCAAAGACATCGAAGATCAACTCGAAGTGATACATGAAATACAAGGACACAACGGAACAAGCTTGGTTCGACTATTTCTTGGACTTCGAGCTCGCCACAGCCCTTGCAGGATGCCTACCACGCAGAGCATGATCTCTCCATCCCTCTTGAGTTCTAAATCATTGTCATTTATCTTATCATATTATATCACTTGATTGTATAACATGAGTTGACACCCTTCAAGGAAGCCCTTTGGATTTTTGGGATCGGCCTTAGCCGAGCAACTCATTACATCTTTATCTAATATTTGTTTGTTTATATGTCTTTATATGCAGGGCTTCTCACTTAGTGAAAGGAGTCTCTCACATTGTTTATGTATCCACACATCCCAATATTACATTTGTCGGCACAAGTATCAGTAAACCTTGCTTTATTTGAGTTTTTCATATTTCAGCATTATAGCAACTAACTGGAAATCACCATAAACAAGGATTCTTGTGTCAACTTTATCTTATGCCCAAGTCAACATCCCATACTTGTCATATTGATATCTAGTTGGATCTTATGTTATGCAAAAGCAACAAAATTTGAAGGCAAATTGTCTTACTTCTACTATCCATGTATTCATAGTGCAAATAGTTTGGCTAAAAACTATGATTTTCTCTAGAATGCGATCCAAAAACCCTAGTTTGAACTTACATAATTTCAAAACCCTAACTTTAAGACACCAAATTAAAAAGAAAAGAAACCATGTGATTTACTAAGCTTTGGCAACCTTGATTTTCTATGGAAAGTGATTATCAAACCATAGTTTCGGGCACTTCATTAAAACGGACAAAGATAATTAAAATGTAGGGTTTCCCCACAAACAAAAACATGTATTGTCATGAGATATTTAGAGTACGGGATCCATGTGTTCTTTTTTCTAGAGTTTCGGGTTGCAAACCAAATGATGGCTCATTTTTCCCTCTTCAACTTTCTTTTCTAAGAAAAAATTGATGGTATGAAAGAAGTTTTGGTAAACACCTTTTGATGATGGGCTCTTTGTACAAACCTCGCTCCTTCGATTAAACACTTTGCCAACTAACATATTTGCAAGTATAATGGTGTAGTATGTAGTTGGTGCAATAGAAAAACTTGGCACAATAGTTGGAAAGTGTGTGTGTGTGTCCACGCGCGTGCATGCATGCGTGCGCCCGCACGTATGCGTGCACGGGGCGGGCGGGCGACGTGCGTGGATGTGTGTGTGCAATGAGAAATCTTGTGGAAAAGGCTAAACTCCTTTTGGCAAGGTTTCCCCATAATAAGACATCTCCACGATAATAAAACAATATACATATATATAAACCCCTGCTCCAACCAAACACTCTGTTGATTGAAATATTTGCAACTATAATGGTGTAGTCTCATTGGTGCCATAGAAAAACTTAGCATGACAATTAAAGAAAAATAAAAAAGTGTATGATGAGAAATCCCGTTAGAAGGGCTTGACACTTTCCAACGAGGTTTCCCATAATAAGATGCCTCATATAACGTGTACACACCCCAAATCTCTCTTATTCAAGGAATTAATGTTAAATGGAATATAATATCATTTTACAATATTTTTTATTAGCGTGTAAAACAATTAAGACATTAAATGCCATAGGTGTCTTAAATAAAAACAATCTTTTGAAAAAAAAATCTCTACAAAATATGAAAAACATCATAAGTGAACTCTTATTCATGGCTTGTTTGTTATAGGGTGTGGGGTGGGTAAGGGGTTGGGTAAGAGTTTGGTTGGGGGAGGTGTTTGTATGTGTGTATGAATATACATCCCACTTTATATATATTTATGTTTATTCATGTGTGGGAAAATACATTCACTTATTTTTTTATTAATATTTTATATTGATCCATCTTATGGCCAATATTGTTTTTGTTGATCGATAACAGAACTAGTGGAACCTTTTGTATTTAAAATAGGTATGAAACACACCTAAATCTAAAAATAATATTTTATATTCTTGATTGATTCTCTTGCCCTAGATTTATAGAGTTTCTAATTATCCGTTTCGTTTACATTTTAGCCAAGTTTGCAACACCCTCCATCAACCATCTTTCAGCTTAGCACTCGGTCAAGATTTTTATAATAAATATAAAATCTATAAACTGTAATTAATAAAATGTGTGCCCCTCATGGTACAACCACCAAATCCATCCTCAAGCATGATTATAATCAATTTAATAGACAATTTGGAAGCAAAAGACTAGGCAACATCTCTGCCGGTTTTTTTTTTTTTTTTTCGGTTATGCATGATAAAGATATCATATATTGCCTTGAAAATTAAGTTGCCGCGTGCTCCCAATCCACTTGGCACTTCCTTCCCACCCCACCCTTCTTGGTTTCTAGGCATATTACCAATATCTAGAAAAACAATTCCTTTTATGCGGTTAGGAATTATCACATTATTGTTTATATAGTAATATACTATATAGTTTGGTTTTTTGGTTAGAAATATATGTGGTTGGGTAGTTGGGAGGTTGTAACAACACCCACATTGAATTAGAGGAGATGGAAGAGGGGATGTAATAGCATTACTAAATTATAGCACAT
The DNA here is from genome assembly GCA_018340775.1 of Taxus wallichiana var. yunnanensis. Lineage (NCBI taxonomy): Eukaryota > Viridiplantae > Streptophyta > Pinopsida > Cupressales > Taxaceae > Taxus > Taxus wallichiana. Next base: position 44,483,436 of record CM031236.1, read on the forward strand.
AATCATGGTATGAAACCCTTTCAAAGATTGAATAAATAGTCTTATTGATTCATATCATATCAGAGCATTACGTGATCCTGTGCACGTATTGGAGAATTATGTGATCCTGTGAAAGATGCAAGGTTGTACGTAGTTTTGATTATCAAGGGGCAGCTCCAATGTTGTTTTGCCCCGATTGATGAAAATACTATTCTTAAATTTCAAATGTAGTGAGTAGCCATTAGTTCTTGTGTGTACGATTCATAATATGGAGGGTTGTATGGAGTTTCGATTATCAAAGGGCAGCTCCAATGTTGTATTGCCCCAATGGATGAAAATATCATGTTTGAATTCTATATGTAGTGACAGCCTGTAGTTATTTTTGTGTCAATAGTTAGTTTTCTGTGTATGTGTGTGTTCTGTGAGTGAGAACTTGGTGGTGACATTACCCAGGTAAGAAAGGAGGAAGAATTCATTGTTTGCTGGCTTCAAGAACAAAATAATCTACTTGCTTTGATAAATTTATTGATTTGCATTGTAGATCTAATGATATTGAGTGCGATCTAAGATCAAATGATTGTAGAAAGAATTGAAGCACCGCTGAATTTAAGATTGTTTGCCAAGATAAAAACAAGCAAAGCAACAAATGGAGGATTCTTATATTTCTTGGCATGAGGCAAAAAAATTAAAAAAACATTACAAAAATGATCGTTGAAGACCAGTAGAAAGGGTAAATAATATATGCATTAGGCCCTTGAGAGGCGTGATTGAACAAAAAGGGAGTTTGACTGGTTGGAAACTATCTTTAATGGATACTACTGGTTTCCATTACCTACAGTATATTCAACTTTGTGCAGCCAATTAAAGAAAAAAAAGTGAATTGAGAAATATGTTTTAGCACGGTTTTTTTATGGTATCAGAAAGCACGAGCTCAATCAACAGATCAAAAGTCTAAGCCATAAATAGATTATGAAAACTTCTTTAGAAACACAAATCAGACAGCCAAATGAAAAATTGACTATAACTAGTTAGTTGGAGTAATAAAGAAATTAATATTAATTGAAATACAAATTATCCTCTTCAACCAGTAGATTCTTTCTGAAAAAAACAGAAGACATTTTCTCCGAACTTCACAAGTCGACAGGTTAGTTACAAAATAATCTGAAAGAGAAGTCAATTTGCACTTAAATCACATGTTTCCATATGTTGAAAAGCTCTTGGTTACATAATGGATGCAAATGAGCAAGATGAAGGCAACGTGGATACATAGCAGACAAAGTCCAAAGATAAGGGTAGGTCATGTAAGAAACATTATCACATATAGCTGTGGCAGAATGAAACTCGTACAGAAGGCCAAACTCAACATCAAGGAAAGAAAATAGATTGCAGAAAACCGTCATACAACAGAATCAAATATCTGTCCCTGCTTGCCGTTGCTTTCTGCGCTGATGAACATCCCAGTTGTAAACTCGAGCAATAGTTACCTGACCGCAAGTCAACAGCATAAATATTTACCAAAATTATTCCGAGTCCAAGAAAGCGTACTAAGAAAATAAAGTGCAAGATACTTATAAGGCACCAAATATTGAAAATTAATAGAGGACTCACCATAATATTACAACAAAAATTAATACCTGTGTTATTGTCACCTGGTCCCGTAAAAGTGCAAATCTTCAATGATAGCTCCCAAACTAGAATGGGCATTCTCCAGGTTCTTTTTCAAAAGATCAATCGCCTACATGCCACAAAATCATACAGTTTAACCATTTTTCAAGAGAACCAACAGTTTTTCCTAGAGAGAGTTGATTGAATACCTCATCAAAGGGGTACTCTAGCATAACATTTGCACCCAGCCATAGACAGACTGAGTTAGTTGCCTCAATGTGAGCCTGAGTGTATATACCTTCTGCAAGTTCAAAATCTACTGTTGTTGCCTGCAGTTGAATATTTTTACCTCAAAATGAGAGAGGGATCAAAAATGGCAGTCAAAAGCTTTAATGCAACCAATTTGTCAAACAACTTACATTTTTATATTTACAGGATAAACAGATGTTACAACCGGATTGATATGGATTAAAAGAAGAATCTCAGTGGCAACCAGTTGTCCAAATATAGAATCCCAAAGTGGTTGATCTTAGTGTATAAGAACTTCAGTTCACATTTCTAGCACCAGTAATGTTAAAAATGTTGGTTTACACAGACATCAGACTAATGTCTTTTGGTATATGTAATGTCTATAGTCAGGACTATGGTATACTGGTATGCTGTTTTAGATATTTTGCTCTGAAATCAGGAAATGTGTACCCTGGGGTAGTGCACACATTCAGAGATGTGTACGCTTCTTATAGACAGTGAGACGTGCAGGATAAGTCTCCTCCTACAGGAGATGTCCCCTGACATCTAACTTCAAAACACAAATGAATGACAAAAACAACTATCCCAGGCCCTCAAAAATCAAAATACCCCGTTCCAAGCCATTTCTCAATTGTTCAAACAAAGAAATTCTTAGGACATTTGGACAGAACATAAAACCCATCAGCTGAATCTTGAAGAAAAAGGATTTTTTTAAAAACAGATTTGGACAGCATAGATTTTCAAGATTGTGATTTATCACATGGCAAAGGCCAACTGAGAGGAACATCCTAAGTTGCATGTATATCAGTTCAAAGGCACCAACATCCAGTTTGATCATAATTACACCATTCCAAACAAACAAAAACTTAATTAAATAGTTTACCACCTATTTAGGTGAGATTCTAATAAACAAAAAGACCGCCTTTTAACATTTCATAAGCAGCTAGCATATAAATCTTAAACCTCGGATACCTGTAGCAATAGTGTCCAGAAGCACAAAGGGGTATTCTAAGAAAGGATCGAAATCATTTATATTATAATACTATGGTTCGTATATACTGTAAAATATTTTCGTCATTAACTTGCATAAGTTTAGCATGCTAATAGAAAACCCTGTAAATGATTATGAATATATGCTTAGAAACAATAGGTTTCCCTGCCAAAAGCAGGGGTTGCTTTTCAGAAGATTTATGCTAAGCAAGTCTTCAACAAACCTGTTCGGAATTTAGTATTTACTAAGGTAAAAGTAAGTTAGTGAGTGATTTGTAATAACAAATCACGCATTTGTTGTGTGGGTATATAAGTTGTTATTAACAACTTATATTTTTGTATTTAGATGTATTGTTGGAGGTTAAAACTATATTCTTATATTATAGGAACCCACTATCCTATATATGTACTCTGTATGAATGAATGTGTGCAGGGCATTCATGAGAAATAGAGTAATATTATTATTGTTGTTGTTAAAATCCATTACATTCGTGTTAAGATCTGCACCTGATCTTTCATCTGGTATCAGAGCCGTATTGTTCCACTGCCTGTGATGGGAAAGTAAATTGTTTGCAGGGGCGCATATTATTCTTCATTGCCCCACGTGATGAGATTTCTCCTGTATTCATTGGAACGCAGCTCAGAACAGTTGTTAAACAGATCGTTGCTTTCGCCTAAATCTCATCTGCACTGAATTGAATGATATACACCTTGACGCCATGCATCTAGCTTGATGGTCATTTTTAATCCCTCCTGCATTGTTATATTTTTATCAAATCGATTTGCATTACTTTGCTTTGGTCCTGATTTACATAGGAAATCAAGCATGCTTGCATTGAGATTTGATCGTGCGTCATGGTATCTCAGCCTTCTATGAAATACAAGCCGTTTCCATCCAAATACTTTCATCTCCCCTCTCGTTCTAGTCGGGAGTGATCGCACCGCCCAACCTCATTGACGTCCTCTGCCTGCATCGGTTTTGGTACCCAGCTGCTTGCATATTTAATACACCTATTATTATAATCTTGGTCTAAGCGTTGTACAGCACTGACGCTGGTTGGAAGTGTTAAGGAAAATCAGAATTAAATCTTCCCAATCAATCTATTTGAAAGGTCTGTGTTTGTTTATAAGTTTTGTTTTGGTTAAAGTAGTCAATTTGTTGGTGTTAAGTCGACTTATAAAGTCATGTTTATTAGTCAATTAAAGTTGTATCATGAGAAGTATAATCTCTTTTAAGGGTCCATAGTTCATCATCCGTTTGTTGTTTAACATGGTATATTCTCAAAACAAATAGTCATTTCCATGTGTCATGTTTGAAATGTATATAGTAAAATAATTGTGAATTCCAATGTTATTATGTGTCAAGTGTCTTGGTCATTTTGTAGAAGTGTCAAATATCATTGTTAATATCAGAATTGTCAATTTGGTGGTCAACAGAGTTATTTTCAAAGTTCATCATAAGTCATTGTGAAGTTAGTGTCAATTGTCAAATAAGATTCAAAGTTAAAATCATTGTCAGTAATTAAGTCCTCAATATTGTGTCATTGTAAAAAGTCCATAAAATAAAAAAATTCCCTTACGGACGCATTTTCGGCGTTACCCGACGTCCGGAAAATAAAATGTTATCACATTGTGGGGAGAAGACAAAATAAATTACAATGTGGAAACTAATGAGCCTCAAAGTCCAGATTTGTTGAGTTAGCAGCATGTCACTTGAGGTCGGAGGCAACGGAGGATGGAGGGCGATTAACGCCTCTCGTCAATCACCAATGACGAGGTCGCATACAGCATTGGTGGCACCTTTTTATTATTTCAGTTGTTTGCTTTGAGTGGCGTGTGCAGAAATAAAACATGATATACATTCCTTGCCAAAGATTGAAACGGGGAATGTGCATTTTGGAATTTGAGAACAGTTGTATAGGAGGGCAATTGAACTAGAGTGATCCTCTGATTGTAGAGATTCTTCGACTATCATACTTCTAACATCGATCGGCCGGTGAAAGAGCGTTCACTGGAAGTGAAAGCGGGAATTGTTGAGTTCACGTATGTAGGTGAATCGGTGGAAGTGTGATCATCTCGGTATGGGATTCACTGTGGTGAAGTGGATTGGTCATGTGCAGCAAGATCCAAGCCAGCAGTATGCAGACCTAAAAGTATGCGAAGGCATACGATTTTGTTTCCAGTTCTTGAGATGTGCTTTCTTCCCATGTACACACTAAGGGGGAATGTTAGGAATTTAGTATTTACTATGGTAAAAAGTAAGTTAGTGAGTGATTTGTAATAACAAATTACATTTTTTTGTGGGTATATAAGTTGTTATTAACAACTTATATTTGTATTTAGATGTATTGTTAGTGGTTAAAACTATATTCCTATATTATAGGAACCCACTATCCTATATATGTATTCTGTATGAATGACATGAGAAATAGAGTAATAATACTATTATTGTTGTTAAAATCCATTACATTCATGTTAGGATCTGCACCTGATCTTTCAAAACCATCTGACAAAACGTTAACAAAAGTGATCCATCTGACAGAATGTTAATAAAACTGATCCACCATTAAAAAACATAAGAATTTAAGATATGCATAATGCTTAAGAATCAGATTTACAAGAAATTAAAAATGCTTGAAACAAACCAATAAGCATAACTAATCTGCACGACAGCTGAAAATAACAATGAGGTGATTAGTATACACCAAATGATGATCCACAACTAGAGATTAATTGACTCTTTTCTTCATTAACATTTATTAATCAGCTCTTTTCTTAATCAGCATTCATTAATCGACTCTTTTCTTCAATAAAATCCTATCGGTATAGAGGCAGTACACAACCATTTGAACCTCGCTCTTTCCACACACTTTTCCTTGGGAAACATAATCTTGTTTATGCATATCACAACTGGAACTCCTTTCAATCAGTCTCAGCAACAAATTATGTTAAAAAAATGCCCATTATTTCAACAAATATGCCATATAAAATAAGTATGAGAAGTATGGCAAAAAGATGAGCATGAAAACCTTACTAATGTCAAGAGAGGAGACTGAATTCCAAGCCTAGGAAAACCTAAGGGAACTGAAACTAGAATCATTGGTGGTGCATATAGTATGACTGTTACATAATGTTACAACTGGTTCAAGAAAGATGATAGTTGAGAAGTTGAAACAGCTTAGCTTACAGCCAATTATAGAATTGCTGTCACGTTTGTGCAGGCTGCGTGCTACACTGCCATGGATCTAGATTCTACGCAGGTTGGGGCTTGGTGAAGATTTGTAGTGAAGGCACAATGGCGGAATTCACAGAGGGTGGCCTTCAAAGTTCAAATAATACTACTAATCAGGGCTAACAGGACGGCTGACAGTTGGCATAAGAGCTGCTGAGTAGGCTGGCAAAGGTGCCAATGTTGAAATCTGTAGATGACAAGTTGGCAAAACTGATGTTTGTGTATAAATGACCTTGATGCTGAGTCGACATTGGAGCAGCCAGTTTAATTATAAAGATTGTCACGAAGATCGTAAGGGTGAAATTTGGTGTAAACATTCCCGAAAAGGTCACCATAATTCGGTAAAGGAAAAGTAGACCCCAATAATGGTGGACTTTTTCTGAGTTCTCCAATGTTGACTTGAATAGTGATGGAAGTGTTGACACCCATGTAAGAGGCGACGTTTTCGCCCCTGTAAATTTAAGGTCAAGAAAGACACTGATGCCAAAAGTAACCCACCTTTATGTACTCAGCAGCTTTCGAGTCTGATTCTGAGAATCCCTGTCCTACAAACGGATGTCCAATGATCCATCCAAACATCCCCCATCTTTGTAATAGGAAGTCTGATCAGAAACTCTCCGCTTTATTTCCTTTTCCATGTCTTCCAAAATGACATTTTCAAGCTTACTTTGAAGCAGTTGAGCACTCCTCTCATCAGCCTTTTCTACCAATCTAGATTGAACAGCCTCTCTAGCTCCATTGCTTGCTTCCTTTGCTTGCAAAGCTTCATCCTTAACCCATTCATCATGGCTTCATAAAGTCTGCCACAATAGTTTGCTAGCCGTATATTGCCATGATCATGCACCCTTGTTAATTGAAAAGGTCATACACTCACTATATTTTCAATTTCCCTGACTCTTCACACTTAACTTCCCATCAATTCTGCTTCTTCACATGCTGCTTAAGCCACAATTTCTTTCGGCTTTGTGCAATCTTAGCAGCCATTTGAACCATCAACCTCTTCTCATAAAGGGCTATTAACTTCCAATCATCAATGCAAGCTCTCTTCATCATTCAATCTATTGGTCACTGTTCACCCTAAAGCTTACGACCAATAACTCAAATGAAATAATTTGCCCTGCTCATACACCAATTAAAGGTGGTACGTGCGCCTAGCTATTTCTTCATGATCAATTCTGAAGGATCACAATGTTGTTGATATCATCTCTACTCGATCTTCCTTATCATATAGTAAGTGTTAGATGAAATATCCAACAAAATCCTGTTTGATGATTTTATCTGCCCATTCACCCTTGTATAATTGGCTTTGAGTTTTCATGATTAATGATAAATTTTTATTTCTAATATTATAGCTTGATTGACAAAGGGTCGCCCTTGGTTGCTGATCAATTGGAGAGGGCAACCAAACATGGTATGGTATGTTCATAAAGAAATTTTGTTCTGATTTGTTTCAAGCGAAGTCCCCTAGAGACGCAAGGGTGTGGGTACGGGAACACCATTTCAAATCCAAGGTAAGAGAGTAAATGAATAAGAGTACAGATATAGTACACACTAGCACAGATCCATTTCTAAATAAATGTAATAGGTGCCAAACTATCCAAAAGACACGAGGTATCAATCCTGATGTTCTTACAATTACGGTGGTATCGCCACCTCGAGTCTTTGGTTACCTCTCAGCACACATCAGATCCATATTGAAGTTTGAATGTGCTAACTTCTTGGAAAAGCTTTCTTTTTTAATTATTTTTGAAGTTACACATCTATAAACAGGCCGGCCTTAAATGCTCCCGACGCATCCTCCCACACACAAAAAAACCAACTTAATGTGGGGTGTAAATTGTGCCTCTCGGAACTAATAAATATAGCACCAAATGATGCAGGTTTCGGAAGGGGAATGGATGATGGAGTTTCTTGGTGACTACAGTTGCAAGTTGTCCAAAAGGATATCTACTTCCAGTAACACAGCCAAGTCTTGTAATTATGGTAGGATTACCACCTCAAGTCTTTTGGATACCTTTTGGCACATATCAGATCCATATTGAAGCTTGAATGTACTACCTTCTTGGAAAAACAAAATTTAAATTATTATTTGAAGTTACTAGTTTTCCTAGTTTTCCTGAACTGGAAAACTTTCGTGTTCAGGACAGCCAGGGGCAAGCGCAGTCTTCAGGAATCACCCCTCAACTCCAGTTTCAAGTCTGATAGTACGACCACCAGTGGGACTTGGTCTCCGAAGCTCCTCCCCGCGAAAGATACTAAGCAACATACACCACCTAATGATTGCATCTAACGATCCCGATCCCCAATTAAGGTTAGAATCTCCAGGGAATACTCAGCCATATGGAGGCCTCATGACAAGTTCCCTTGTTCCTGAGAACAGGGGCCAAGTGGAGGAGAAACTCTTCCAGCAACGTGCCTAACAAGAAGGATTTTCCCTACACGACTGTGCATCGGCTTGTTAGTGGTAAGTATCCCGATGCCCCGAGGGGATGACTACGACGTGTCCTCCCCACCGTCCAACCTTGCAAGGCTTTCTGATAGAGGGGTAGTGCCACAGCTAGGAAGTTCACCACAAGCGCAAAGCTTGCAATTCCCTTCTAATGCGAGCGATTGCCTAACCAATACAATGGACGACGCCTGCCACACTCCCCACCAAGGAGTATCGAGAGAAAATCCTTCTCACAACATCCACAGGGCCAAGGCAGCAAAACTCCTACAATACATTTTGGAAATCAGTCTACGATCTTACCTCTCACAACCTAATGTGCTAGCACTTAATGATGAGGTGCATGAGAGAGTCCCCTCCCACATCCTCACACAACGGGCACCTACTCCCTAAGACAAGATCCAAAAGCCCAAACTTAGCAGCACGACCACCAAGGACAAACCCACCCACCCTGTCATTAAGGAGCTAGCAGACAGACTTCATCTAACACATCCTCAAACCATTGCACCCGCTTGATGAAGCTTTGAGTCTCCCCAAACTTGGCCTCCTCGTAAAATCTTAGGGAACCCGGGAGCCTGAATTTATTCTCCCAAGCCACCCAAGCTTCCTCACACCCAAAAGACCATTACTAGCCCTTGGCACATTCTTCTTGAGCCACTTAGTCGTTCTATGAATCCAAGTCCAAATTTCCCCCACTCGCACGATGGATTATGATTCACAAGATCCGCAATGACAATTTTAAGACCACCATACTTCTCCAAGGCTTGGGCCCTCTGACCCGCATTGAAAAGAGGAACAAGACAAATGTTGAGCTCACGGCGCATGACTACTTGCCCAACGAGAATAGAGGTGGAAGACTTCCCAAACATCCACTTCATTCCTTCCACAACCACCCTCTGCAGGCATTTTTCTTGGCCACATCAAACATCCCAATCACCTTTGCACCAAAAGTGAGCACCTGGAAAGACCAAAGCCTTGAAGGTAAGGACTTTAGACCATGTGGGGATTCTTCGAGAGGCCAAGAAGTGGCAAACCCCTCGAGAGTTCTATTATCCGATGATGCTCTGTCTCGATGATCTTTTCAATAGATAACTGCAGATCAGTTTCTATCCCAAGGTACTTGTAGCTATCACACACCCCAATCTATTGGTTCCCACTTCCCAATATGAAACTCGTGTTGCTTGAGCTCCTCTTGGTCACCAAAAATTTTCATAACCTTGCACTTGTCGATACCACACTCCATGCCCCACTTATCGCTCCAAACTTGAATCCTTTACAACATCTCTTGTGATGTCCTCCACAAATTCTGCCATCGCCACCAAATCATCTACAAACATCAGCCCTACAATCACTTGAGAAGGCCAGCAATAGCCACTCCCATCCCTTCAAGATCCTTCATTATGTCGTTTATGAAGATGTTAAAGAAAGTGAGCAAGGTTGGGCATCCCTATCTTACTCCTCTTTTTACCGGAATGGGGGATGACAACAAACCTTCATACTTGACTGCGCACCGAGGATCCACCAGTACACCCCGAAAGAGGTAGAGGGCCTTCCCCCACTCCCACCGCTCGAAGCTTCCTAAACAATGCTTCGTGCGAGACCATATCGTAGGCCTTCTTGAAATCAATGAATGCCACATATGTAGGTTTCTTGAGCTTGGCCATACGTCTCATAACCATCTCATAGAGCGCCGCAATCTACCTAACATACTCATCTTTTCTCGAACCCACCTTGGCTTTTTGAGAAGAACTTCCTTTCCTCAAGTTCCTTCTCGATTCTCTTGATGATCACATTTGTGAGGATTTTAAGCATCACATTTATAAGGGAAATACCCCTATAATTGTCATGAAGCGTCAGGTCTCCCTTTTTAGGGATGGAAACCAAGATTGCCGCGTTAAAATCTTTGGGAATCACCCCATACTCCCAAATGCAATTCATAACCTTTAGGCAAGCCGGCCAGGGGACTCTAATTCGCCTTGTATTTTCACCACCTCTCGTGCCGACTGCGCTTCTTCCTCCCAAGCACCGCCTTGAACCACTCTAGGGGCAAACCATCCTCACCCGCCACCTTATGGTATTCCAAACTTTTCACAACTACTCGGAATTCTTTCCACTCAATGGGGCCATTGATAGATGTCAAAGAGGGGTGTTCCTTTAAAGTAATGTCGTCCTAATGGCACCTATCTTTAGGAGGAGTCACAAAGAAGCTTAGTGTAATGAGCTTTCCACTCTGCAGACCTCCAAGGGATTTGTGATGAGATCACCATCATTATTCCTCATCGGTTGGGCATTACACTTCCCATTGTCCCTCTACCATAAGTGCCCTCAACCATAAGTGCCCTCAACCAGCTTCCACAACTCCTTTTACCTGTTCTCCACCATAAGCTTATTTCCTTTCTTTAGGTTCTTATGAAAAACCACCCGAGTCCTCCCTATTACACGCCCTTCTCACCACCTCTCATACCTCCTTCCAGGCTCTCACTGCTTCCTGATGAAGTTGTGAGCCACTTCTCCTCTCCAACATCTTTTTATAGCATCTTCTTCGCCTCTTAATAAGCTCCTTAATTTTGGGCTCTATCTAAAGCCACATCGTGGCTTAGGGGCCCCTACAGTCCCCACTGCACCTACGTCCTCTGCCACCTGCCAAGAGATCTTCTTGACGCCGTCGACTCTATCCTCCATAACCTTTACTGCATCCGCCTCTGAATCCAAGCCCTCCAAAGCCACCCACCAATTGAATAGCCTTATTTCCTCCCTTTTTATGGCAATTCTATCTTTGAGCAGCTTTTTTTCACCAATGCCACCGCCACCCTCACCCCTACAAACTTAAGGTCCCTAAACCTCTCCTGCAAGGGCTAGTGATATGAGTCGCCCATCCAACGCACCTTACCATGGGTCACAAGTTCACAGGCCCTCTGGTTCACAATAATATGATCTGGTGCACTGATTCCACGACCTAGGCGTAAGTGGAAAGTTCAACAATCTCCGGCCACTAGGAGAACTTGTAGGCCAAGTTTACGGGCCCATTTATCCAATTTATCTAGGGTAGTGCTCTAATCACCTGAATACCCATGAGGGATCAGTTGACCGATCTCTAAAAATCGCCAACAACCTCTTTAATCTTCCCAAACACCTGCCTTTTGCAACCTCCATGCCCACGCTTAGGAACATAGACACTACCAAAGACCCAGGCCGCATTTCCAAACTTTTCATGCAAGACCTAAGCCCACACCTGATACAAATCCACTGCCCCAATCTAAAAGGACCGAAATTGCTTGTTGACCGCCAACGCAACCTCTGCCGACCAATCTCTCTAGCCACCCAACAAACGTAAAGACCACCATACCAGAATCGAGATTGGCCACCTATCCCCCCAAACCCTAGACTCCTGAACCCCAAGGATTCCCCACCCCTCCGACTCGATGCATTGAAAGATCTCATGCTTCTTAGACATGAACCCATTCACGTTCCAAGTGGCAAAGCACGATCCCTTTGTTGCTCGTACTAGGGACCGGGGCTTGCTCGAAGGGGAGACACACAAGACTTATATTCCTCGCCTACTCGTGGAAAGACCTATGCAACTGGACAACCCAAGATGGGTACCATCTCTTAAGTCGAGAGACGATACAAGATGTTGAGCTCAAAGAGACCAAGATATCAAAACGAATGCAGACCGCCACACCACCCATCCCCGATCCGGGACCGCTTAACAACAAACACCCACAGGGGCCTAAACAAACCTTAAGCTTGGAACCTTAACGCACATCTAGACAATTGCACCGCACCCCACACAACAATCATGGGGTAATTAATGTCATACCACATTACCATCCTTAGGACCTGAAGAGGTAATCGAAGAGGGACCACATAGTGACGATGCAGGGGAGCAGAATTTCACCACTCCCGCCGAAGCCCAACTGTAGCATGAGAACTCGAGGGTTGACCATTGTTACTAAAACCCATTCTTCGCACCCACAAACTCGAAGTTCCCAAGGTGTTCAGACAGTCTTAGATACATCTCAAAGGCGACGATTGAATGCCCCCACACTCTGGTACCTTGTTAGTCCAAGCTACGAGAGAGCGGGGACCTTCCATTATCAATTGGGGTATTCGATAAGTCCAGGGTTGGGCGAGGCGCAGGATTCACCCCGTGTGTTATTCCCCCTAAACACCTACTACCCTCCCCCTCACCCTTATGGAGGCATAAGGCCCTCACAGGTCATCCGGGTGGGTGCAAACGGATGCCCCCAAGGAGGGCTCGGCACCATCCTCAAGGTGGCTCAAGCTCATTCCTCCTAGTAGGACTTGACCTCTGAGCTCCCCTTATTCGGAGGATTGAGCAATGGACCTAGCCTCCTCCATATATCTCAAGGGAGACCCTCGAGACGAGGGAAGTCCCTCCATCGTGGCTACACTTTGGTTGTTAGTCACTCCCTTGTGCGATTTAGGACTTTCAATTCTTTCTTTTACATTTGTTTCAAAAGGCGAGATGTTTTTTGTCCATTTATTAGAGTAGTTGAACTTTTCTACTGTTAACAATAATCCTAAATCCAGACTTGGATTAGTCTTATTGCCCTGTGCTTCTAGGTTTGGATCATCCAAAACCTAGTAAGAAACCGCACCATCAAATCCTTGACAACAATGTGCTTGTCCGTTCCTTTTCGAGTTGTTTGAGTATCACCACCCACCAATCTTGCCTATGTTATATCCACCATATATCCGTCACCCCACGGCACCCCTCCAAACGCATCTCTAAGGGGCCCCTTCGGGTAGGTACACGTCAAGGTTCCCATGTTTTTCAACCCCAAGGTGTCTCGATTTGCACAAATTTTATAGGGCGGCCCCCATTTGTGTATTTGGTTCCTTTGCTTTCCAAGAATGTATACAAGCACACTTTCGTTATACCCGAATGGCCAATTCTAGTCGTCCCAAAGTAAACTCCAACGAAGGCAAGCATGGCTTATTACATGATACGCTTGTTACTAGGTGTGTACGGGGTTCCAATCCTCCTAACAATAACCCAAGGTTAAATCTCTAACAAACTCGCAAGCCCTACACTCTTCGCACTAATAAATATCTATAAAAATGTCAACCTTCAATGCTTTCCACCCATCCACCCACACACACACACATGAACTCCAACTCTATGTGGGGTGTAAGTTGTGCCTTTCAACACTAATAAATATAGAGCCAAATGATGCAGGTATTGGGAGGGTATAGATACTAGAGTTTCCTAATGACTACGGTGAAGTTGTCTATAAGGACGTCTACTTCTAGCAGAACTCGGTCAAGTGCTTTCTAGCCACAAATAAATACATGTCTCCTTTTGCCCCTAGCATGTTTGAATGGCTGGATAAAATATTATCCCCAATGTTGGAAAACCTCTTGTGATAATTTTACGTGAAATGGCATGAAGCCTCTTTGTAATGGATTTCCTATCCTTTGGCAAAGAACATATACAAAATAGGTTCGAGATACCATGAATAAGATATAGGCAACTTTCTAACCAGTCATCCCTTCGCTTTAATATGCTTTGTACACACCTCTTCATAAGCTTCCCTTGGAAGTTAAGGCACATCCTCGAGAATCACACAACTCATGAAAATGTGATCTAATCCCAACTATACACAAACTCTTATCAACTAGAAAGGTCTCAACTTTCTTGTAACATCTCCTCTTGTTCATAGGCTCGTCCCACAAGATCGCCCATAGATAGTCAACAACCAGATTGACACTACTCCAAAGACTCGCCTTAACTCTATATTTGAATTTTGAAACTCATTGTTGACTCCATTGGCGAGCCTCTAGTTGTCATTTGAGACGAATGTTGCTTTATGATGTTTTTCCTAGAGATTTATCATAGATTAGCAACTTCAGGCTTCCTATTTAATCATTGCCCAAAAAAATTACAATTACAACTACATAAATTTATCCGCAATGCTTACCTTTATGTAGAAGTGTGTTAAAAATAGGTCAAACTAGAACCGGACGAAACCGCCGATTCAACGAGTTCATGTAAAAATTATCCAAACCGCCCATCAACCAAACCGGTGACCAGATTAAAATGAAACCGGTCAAACCAGCCAATTCCATAGTGAATCGGTCTTGAGCAACGATTGGGTGGCGAGTTTGCCTTAAAAATGTTTTTCTTTTTGCTTTTAACTTACTTTTAAATGTCTTTCTTTCAACCCTAACCCTAAAGTGATGTTATATAGACCCCCTCTATTTGTCTCACATCTCTCTCATTGAGCATTTGGAGTTTGTGGAGCTGCATTGAAGAGTTGTGATTTGGAGTGAGCTTGGAGCTTGGTTGGCATTCCTTGTGGGCTATTTGTGGTGGATTTGGCATCTACATTAGGAGGCTACAACCCATCTACAATCTTGGAGGATTTCTTGACCGGATTCTTGTGCCCATTGATCTTCATAGTTCATCTCATTGAAAGGTATGTTAAAAACATAAATCTGCCCCTATTTTTCTCTCTCATAATATTGCAAATCTGAAATATATTTCTTTTGTTGCAAAAAAATTAAGATAGGTTTGCATATTTTTATTTTCAGATTTGTTTGCATTTACCATGCCCCCAAGTCAAAGACCCTACATGGAGCCATGTTGATGTTGTTGATAATCAAGTGTTTTGCAAATATTGTAAGAACACATAAAACAGTGGGGGGAGGGGAGTGCATTCATAGGTTGAAGCAACACTTGGTTGGTCAAAGAGGCCAAGTTGTCCCATGTGATGCACCAAACATTGAACCCATTAGATTGGAAATGCAACACATGATTGAGAAATATAATGAAGAGAAGGCTAGGCAAAAAAGATATAAAATAGGGAGAAAGAGGCAGCTTGCCATGTCCCAAACAAACACTAGTGTTGAAGGCTCTTGCTCTAACCCTTTTATCAATGTTAGAGACCCTTTTCGGTATGTTCCTCCCATTCATGAAAACCGGCCTCAAAAGAGGAAGTCAAAGAACATTCAAAGTTTTTTCCATCCTCCACCCTTGTCAGTGCCTCTAGGCCGAGTGAGAATCAGCCTACTTTAGATAGCCATTGGAAGAAGCAATACAAAGACTCTACTTTTGAATACATAGCTAGATGGTGGTATGATGCAGATATCCCCTTCAATGCTGCCCGCTCACCTTATTACCAACCCATGTGGGATTCCATTGTCGTTGTTGGTAAGGGCTTCAAAGGCCCTAGTATGCATGACTTGAGGGGGTCTCTTTTGCAGAAAGAAGTTGGGTCAATAGACGAATACTTGAAGGGTTGTAAACAGTCATGGGCCAAAACGGGATGCACCATTATGTCAGATGGATGGAGTGATGGAAAGAATCATACCATAATAAATTTCCTTGCCTCTTGCCCATGGTGAATCGTGTTTTTGAAATCAGTTGATGCATCTGATAGGGTGGAAGATGCAAACTTGTTTCAACTTTTGGATGAGATTGTTGTAAATGTGGGGGAGGAAAATATTGTACAAACCATCACAGATAATGCCTCTAACTATGTTCTTGCTAGTAAGATGTTAGAGAATAAATACAAAACCATATTTTGGACGCCATGTGTTGCACATTGCATAGACCTCATGCTTGAGGATATAGGCAAAGAGGATTGGATAAGGAACATTGTAGATCATGCCAAGAGCATTACAAAATACATCTATAACCACTCATGGGTATTGAACTTGATGAGGAAAAACACCGAGGGCAGGGAACTTGTTAGGCCGGCCATAATGAGATTTGCAACAAACTTCCTCACATTGCAATCTCTCATTTCTCGGGAAAAAACTTGAAAAAGATGTTTTCAAGTGATGAGTGAAATGCATCTCAATGGAGCTACAAACAAGATGGGAAAGACATTAAAGGGAACAATTTTGACAACACATTTTGGATAAAAGCAGCAAAGGTAAAAATTGTTGAGCCCCTTGTTAAGGTGTTGTAGTTGGTGGATGGGGAAAAATTGGCCATGGGTTACATTTATGAGGCTATGGATCAAGCAAAGGAGCAGATAAGGGCAGCATACAAGGATAGAGTAGCAAAGTATGGGCCTATATGGCAGATCATTGATAACAGATGGAATAATCAACTCCATCGCCCTATACATGCACTGGGTATTTCTTAAACCCAAGGTATCATTACAAAGCTCAACTTGGAGAAGATCAAATTGGGAGGTCAAAGATGGATTGTACGAATGCCTAGAGCGCATGGTCCCCAATAACAGGTTGACACTAGAAATACACCGACAGATCAGTGCTTTCAGTAGAGCCACGAGTACCTTTGGCAAAAACCTAGCAAAGATTGCAAGAGAAGTGGACCAGCCAGGTAATTCCAAGGTTTTTAATTTCAATTGTTTAAACTTTAAAAACTTGAATTTTTAGCGTAAGTCACAATCTAATTTGTTGAATTAACTAACTTTATTTTTTTTGTCATGGTTTAATCATTTATTGTAGCACATTGGTGGGAGTCATTTGGTAGCTAGTGTCCTCAGCAACAAAAGTTTGCAATTCAAATCTTAAGTCAAACTTGCAACCCTTTCGGAGGAAAGCGCAACTGATATGTTTTTGAGCAGATTCACGTGAAAAAGAGAAACCATTTGGAGCAACAACGGTTAAATGATCTTGTCTTCATGCAATATAACCTCCGGCTAAGGCGCAACCAATTCTTGAATAAAATACCTAATCTGTAACCCATTGTGTTGGATGATATAGACCCAACCTCATAATGGGTTGATCCCGATGACTTGGGGTGGATGGCTTTGGATGATGAGCCACTAGTAGCACCAAACATGGCATGCACTAGGCCGTGCTACTACAACTACTTTGCAAATGTCCTTAAGGAGTCTCGATGAGTCTCGAGCCACAAGAACATGATGACATTGATGAGGATGAGGATCACATTCTTAGCAGTGGTGTTGAGTTTGATGATTTATATCAAACATGTAGTAGCTTGTAGCATATTGTTTTTTGGACTCTATAGGCCATTTAGAGCCCCATTGTTTATGTATTTTGTTTCGGATATGTAGTGCAATTGGTGTCATTTTGCTATATTGCTATATTTACTCTTACATGGTATATACATGAGCAAACTTTGCATATTTTGTCTCTAATTGTTTGTAATCATAGTTTGAAATCTTTAAAATATATTATTTTCATTAAAATTGTAATATTTTATGTATTTTTAGTAAACTGGTTCATAAATTTTAAACTAGTCTGGTTCCAGTTCGATTTTGGTCCGCCCCTCAACCGGTTACAAGTCCGGTTCCGATTTTTAAAACATTGTTCACGTAGTAAAACAATTTTTTCTAGATTGTTCAATTTCCGATTACAAAGTGTAGGGTAATCCAACCTTTAAACAATCCATGTGAATGAAGAACTCTCAATTTAAAAAACATGGATCAAAGTGGAAGTTAGTCTATCAAGAAATCTTTTAAAGCTTCCTTTTATTGTTTCCCCATGTGAAGGTTGACATTTTCTCGAAACTCATCCATTGAACATTGACTCTTGTGATATTTTAGAGTAACAAATTAAGAACACCCCACATGGCCTAGAAAAGCTCAAGTTTCATCCCTATGCTTAGGTATGTCTTGGCATCAAAATGAGTAACTTTATGATAATCTGGATCTAGTCCTTGACTTCTTACCATGTACCAAGCAATTTCCTTTTTCCACTAGAAATACAATTTTTAGGGTTATAACATGCTCTCATGCGTATCTCAATACATTCCCTCAAAGAGCTCAATATTTATAGATCTCATAACATATATAGACCAATCATTTGAGAACCCCTTCATCTGCTCCACCACAAGCATTTTGAATAGGTGCTTACTCTAAAAAGTTGCAGGTTAATTACATATTCTAAACAACATTTTATCATAAGCACATGCTCCAAAGTCTATCGCATAGGCACCCTTCAACGTATTCTCTTATGATATTAATTTGCTTTTATTCTGATAACCCACCTATTGAGAAAGAATATATCTCTTGTCCTAACACTATTCCAAATTACCATATGTAAAGGAGAAAGGGACGGGGCTGTTATTTGGAGACTACACTCTTGAACACCACACAAATTTAGATCAAAGAGAGAACTTCATCAATGTGACCACCACAAGTTTGACCCATTCATTTCCACTTTGAATGTCCTTTTCATGTCTATCATTTTGTGAATCGCAACTTACACCTTCCCTACAAGTTGAGATTAGTTTTGTATGGATGATACTTCATTAAACAATTTTCGGTTATTGGATGTTTATTTTATCCTATGTTGACAAATTTCCCACAGGTGGTACACCCTTCAAGTCTTTGTCTGACCAAGTAAAGAATTCTTAATACTTGAAGAAGACTATGATAATTGGATTTAATTCCACCTTGCAACTTGAGTTGCCATCCATCTCTCCCATCTATTGCGTACTCATAGAGGAAATATTTGTCTATTGAACTCAAGCTTTGGATATCTCTATTCATACCAATCCTTCCATCTCTTAATTCTCAATCCGTTTGCTCTTCTCGGTGCTCAATACTTGCTCCTCTATTACACCTCCTTGTAAATCTTTCTTGCTGCAAAGGTAGATTTTTCCTTCACCTCTATCTTTCCCTAGCCCGATCAAGTGCATAAACCTGAATGAATGCACATAATCCAAGGCATTGAGGCTCTAATGCCAATATGATATCTGCAACTACCTTGGATATTTCAATGGACAATTCGCCAATCCAGATTTCACACTTGAGAATGACTTAAATGATTCTAGTGCTGCTCTATTTCAAGCTTTGCTTAGAAGTTGCATACATGGAAATACTTGCTAACACAATTTTAAGAAAATAAAGTATTGTAAATGCATAGTTACCTAAGAGTCTCGGGACAGGGGACATCGGGACGGGGTTTCTGCGACGACAAAAAAATCCTAGATTTTGGGGATGGCAAGGAACAGCATATTATTAATATACAATGGATCCCTAACCACAGGAAAAACATGAAAGATTATAATTTCAGCACCATAGCCAATATTGTTACCAAAGGGCATGCAACATCTGTTTATCACGTCACTTATATGATTATATCCTCGAATCAAAAATAAGCTTTTTGGAACAATAAAGGCCATGCAAACTACATGAATAGACATCCATTGACAAAAAAACAGCCAAGGTAACCGAAAAACACTAAAAACTTAAATACAAAGTTGGCCTATAGAACATCCTAATATACCAATAAAGCCTCCATTATCATACAAAAAGCGGTAGAAAGACTTGCACAACAAAATTTTGAAACTAAAGAAATCCTTAAAAATATGCATGTGAATTTATAGATGTTATTGCTATGTATAAGAAAGACTTAAAAATGTAAAATAGCAGCAACCTCTTGTTAGAATCTTTGTTTGGAACCTACATAAAACAACAAAAGTCCATTTCTTGGGAAGGTAACTTTGCATGAGAAAAGGATTTACATCTAGTATCATTGCATAAAGTACTAGTTTTCATTTTTCTCTTTTTAAAGTTATAATCTTTTATGTTTTTAATTTGTTTTGAGACCACAGGGACTCCAAGGACTTCGAGACTCCGGGGACTTTGGGACGTCCCCTACCTGTCTCGGGGACGTCATGGCATCCTCGTTGGAGTCCCCGATGTCTCAAAGCACCTGAGATGTCTCGGGTGCATTCCCTAAACTTAGGCGACATCCCCTTCATTTTTGCATTTGGAGGGTGCGCAGGGGGGGCTTTTCGTCCCCGTCCCCAAGCACCTGGAACTTGTCGGACGTTCGGGACGGCTCGAGAACAGGGGTGCGCATCCCCTCATAACACTTGTGTAAATGATCGCATAACATGTGGGGTGAAGCTTGAGAAGAGAAACCCCGTGTCGGAAAATTCCAGCATGGAAACGAGTTGTGCTTCTATCTCTCCATTAAGTTCTACAAATCAGCAAACATAAATTCCAAGTGTCTCCCAATGGAGCAAAGGGAAGACTGTGGACTCAACCCATCTCTCCTACACATCCTCCTACAATCGATTCCATGACCTCCTACACCACTAAACTCTCATTCACAAGCTATAAATTTTATAGAATCTAAACTAGGAGCTTTTTACCAAGTATTACACGGGGATGCGTCCCCCGAGTCCCAAACATTCAGGGACGACGGAGCGGAAACGTCCCCCCACGTTTCCAAAAGGGCGGGAAAAAGGGGGACATCCTGAATATCGGGGAACGTTTGGACAAGAAGGGGATGTGTGGACGTTTGGGGACTTCGAGTTTTTTTTTAAATATGTATATTTTTAATTCTTTTCTTTGTTGTTTTCTCTTTAAAAACATTTACTTGGTTAACCATAACCCGACTGTATTGTATTACAAAGACATATTAAGAATCAGGAGTGATATATGAATACAAAAAAAAATTGGCACAAATGCACATGGATCATCACAACATGCTATGAAAACCAGCAGCATACATATTAATAGTAAAAGTTATATGGACATTACATTATTATAGCACCATAGCTATATGTATGTTGTTGATTTTGTAATATGGACGTTTGGGTTTGTATGCACATGGTGGACTGATATATAAACATAAACTCCTTGGACTGATATATAAATATGAACTGATATTCATTAAAAAAAAAAAAATTATCTGTATATTTATAATTTTATAGCGTCCCCCTACCCATCCCCATCGTCCCGAAATTTTGGAAATTTTTGCCGTCTGAAAACTCTGTCCCACCATCCAAAGTCTTAGGTAACACTTTGCTTTTTACATGTTTTATAAATGTCTAAGATTCATTCCAATCACATTTCAACCTTGACACATCATGGGTAGATCAATTGAACCATCTTGGGTGAGATGTCAATTTTGCTGCCACGCTTCTATGAATCCAAGGGTTGTCGAAGATGAATTCAACGCGTTAGAAAAACACTTTGACAAGCCCTTACATATCCTTTGTGAGATTTGACCCCGACGCTGTTTTGTCACATTTGGACAAGTTCGGCATTACATTTGATTGATTTTTATTATCGACGGGTTCAAAAGGGAGGAGGCCCATTACCTTTGAGTTGTTCTTCACTCCTTTGCACCTTCTCGCAACCTTTGGGTATTGAATTCTTAGAGAATCTTTTCAATGGCACAAGTATAGCTTGTTATGTAACAATCATAATTTCATTGTTTTCTTTCATGTTTTGTTTCTTGCTCCATTGTAGTTTCGGTGTTTTAAAGTTTTAAGTTGGATGTTTTCACATATGTGTTTTCTAATCCATTTCAAATCAAATCATTTTAAACATATACTCTCGATGCGAAACAAGGTTAGGGGGACTCGAATGAACAAGTGCCCAACCAAGCAACAATACAAAGCATGCAACAGAGTAACACAATAAATGCACACAGACTAAAACAAAGAAACTATTA
Organism: Taxus wallichiana var. yunnanensis; assembly: GCA_018340775.1. Lineage (NCBI taxonomy): Eukaryota > Viridiplantae > Streptophyta > Pinopsida > Cupressales > Taxaceae > Taxus > Taxus wallichiana. Next base: position 44,505,320 of record CM031236.1, read on the forward strand.
ACTAACCTTTTTACATAAGAAACTCCATATGGCATTTACAATCTCACAAACAAATACAGCTTTGCTCTCTTTCACCCAAGTGCTTCTCTATTTTCGGATATAAAGTGACCCGCGCACCTTCATATATATGAGTGACTCCGTGAGATTTTAGAATAATAAGTGACCCCATGAACTTCAATACATAAAGGGATCCTACAAAACTTAGCTTATAAAGGGGCCCATGAACCTTAGTAATAAAGTGACCAAGGATTATTAAGATCCTTTAAGAGCTCCACTTAGCATTAAGATTTAGGGCTCCACCATTACTGTGACCCTACAAAGCTTGAGATCCAAGGATTTATTAAATCCTTCAAAGTGCTCCGCTCAACTTAATGACTTGAAGACTTGCCCTTAAACACTTAATGAAGAACTTGGGGACCCTATTGAATAATAAAGAGTTCAAGCTAAGCTGCCATGAGACCTACGAGTTGTTGTGACCCTTTGTGCCCTATTCAAAACAAAAGATAAAATAAAACAAACTATTTTTTTCGATGTGTGGGATTGCTTATATGCCTTGGATGCTCTGCATCAAACACCTAAGGTATTTTGAGATTTGAGATTTTGCTCAAATGTGTTGGTACGTATTAAAAACACTCTTTTACACAATTTTCCCTTCCAAATAACTAGGTAACTCTGCAACTTTGTGCACTTTTTCCACCACCTCCAGCCATCTAGTGGCTCTTGAGCTTTACTCTCTCCACTTTTCGTTAAAATATAGAGCATTATATAGCCTATAATGCAGTTATGTAGTTGTGATTCAGTTGGTAATTGTTCAACCAAATGTAACTACTCCTATAATAAATTGAATCTGCCTAGGTCATTTGAGCAATGCAGTTTGCCTTCTCTGAATTCTTTCTTCTCTTTGCATATGCTAACATTGGTATCAGAGCATCCAAGGTTGCAGTTCGAGGAAGCCTCCAAGAGGCACGAACTAGAAATTCGAGGAAGCCCTAACAGGGCACGAATTTGGTAAAACGTGGGATATTTGGAGAAAAATACCAAGACGCGAGGAGAGAAGTGAGGAGAGAGAAGATTGTATTTGCAAATAATGGTTTGTGGGCGGTCGAACGATCAAAGCTTCCGAGGGCACAGAAATCGGGAAAGCCTTTTTAACGATCGCGAGGGGTTCGAGGGCATAGAGTCATAGTTCGCCGGAAATCGTGATTCTCTGCTTTCTGTTTTGCTTCTCTGTTGGAAATCTTTAGCGCTGCTTACAATGATTTGTAGTTGTGGCTTTGTTTGGCGGGTGAATAGAAAGATGTGACTCGAGTTCGAGTCCCCTAGGTGAAACTGTTCCTAAAAACCAAGGGCGAGAAAGAACAAAAATGTGAACAGTCGTGAAGGCATAAGCAAAGTCGTGAAGGCGAGATATAAAATTATTTGGGCAGAATAATATTGAGTCGTGAAGGGCGATTAATATTCATTTTTTCCAACAAAGGTATTCACCTTATATTTGCATAATTAATTTCATACTATTTGCTGGAGTAATTAATTTTAATATTATTTGTTGGAATAAGTAATATTGTTTTATTAAGTGTGGGCAAAATATTATTTTATTATTTCCGTTACTTTGGAATAATAAAATGGCAAATATTTCACACTTGACTTTTGCCGAGACAAAAATTAACGGGCACTAATTTCAATGTATGGAGCCATAAGATTTTAATGCTTGCGGAATTTTGTGATTGTGATAAAATAATCACGGGTAGTGAAAGTCGACCAACGACGAACTTCGCAAATTATGACAAACGTCGTAAGGAAGCAATATTGCTTCTCAAGTTAACGGTGTTGGATGATATGATACCGGAAGTGTGGAATGCTACTATGGCAAGCACATTGTGGGCCAGTCTAAGGGATAAATATCAAACGTCAGAAAAGAGTCGGGTTTTATACCTAAAGAATATGCTCTTTTCCGTAAAGTTACAAGAAGGTGGATGACAATGATATGGTCGCTCTGGTTCAACAACTTACCTTCTTCGTATGAGTCATTGTAGAGGCACTACATTTAATGGCTGAAAGTCAAACTGTCAAACACTCATGCTTGACAAGGTGAGTTCCAACTTGTTGCAAAAGGAGCAAAGACGAATTCAGCGAGAATCTAATTGTGACCATTCGAGAGAGTGCTCTTGTCACTCGACCAAAGGAAAGTGGAATCATCATTCGGTGAATCATCCACTCGATGTCAAGTCACATGCTATTTCTTGTCACAGGTTAGGCACCTTAAGGATTGTCGGAACCGGAAGTATGATCTTTCGCAACAGAATAAGAAGCCATGTGATGAGGAACATGTGGCAACAATTGCAGAAGAACAGGATTTGGATGACGGGCATGCTCTTTATTGTCTTACAACATCATGCTCGCATGACAGTAGTACTAGTTGTTGGATCATTGACTCCGGTGCGTCCGCACACTTTTCATGTTGTAGGGACTGGTATGTTTCATTTACTGCAAATATATGTTTTTAATCAATAGTACTAGTTGATGGAGAATCACTTGCAGTAGAAGGGATAGGAGATATATGCATTGTATTGAATAATGCTCATAAATTGTTGGTACGGAATGTTAGATATGTACCTTCTTTACAAAAGAATCTTCTATCTATTCGTCAATTAACTGAAAATCCCAATATTTATGTGGATTTCTGTGGGAAGAAGTGTGTTGTCTCTGATGTGAAACAAAGACGGGTGATTGTCCTTGGTATTGGGCAAGGTGGTCGATGTCGACTTGTTGATCCTTCTATCAATCAACATGAGTGCACATGTGGAGGACAGCTCCACCATACAGGATGTGCAGGAGGTTGCAATGCCTTGGGAGGAAGCCATTCCTCATAGATCTGTTGACTTGGATACAATCAACCTACATGCACTTATTGTGGAGGGAGTATCCACTATACCAGATGTACGAGAGGCGGACATGCCTTGGGAGGATGGATTTCCTCATTCTGAAGAACAGTTTGTTGTGGATGGAGACTCCACTATTCCAGATGCACTGACAATGCATGGTGAGATGGCATGCCCAGCCACTCACTCAGAGGTACTTGCTCGAAGGACAGTAGAGCATGAACAATTTGCTCATTGTGTTGTGAACAATCTTTCCCAACAGAGGGGGATAGATGAGCAAATAGATGAGGAGTTGGTTCTCACTCCTATTAGGAGATGGTTATTTCTCCCACTGTTGAGACGGATGAGACGGAGATGGTTATTTCTCCTACTATTGCAGAGTTGGTTCTAACTCCTACTGCACAGATGGTCACATTTATCTTATTGAGAAAGTTGGATGAGCACTACATGGTGTTATAAGGACATGATCGAGTTGACTTCATTGCAGAATAATTGAGTCTCTGTACATACTCCATAGTGTACACAAGCCTGGAATATATTTTCAATCCACCTCTCTACGAGGTTCGATTTCAGCACTCTAGAGATGGGGCTGACACTCTTAGTCATTGGTGATTCATCACTAGTCAATGAATCATGTAACAAAGAACCAGTGGACCACTTGCCATATCCTTTGTTCACGCGACCAGATTTTTGTTTTGTGGTTCTTCTCCATTCGATAACTGCAACAAAATCATGGACTATTGTCTTTGAAGTACAACCTATGGCACGGTTTGTAGATCTAATGACTAAACATATGAGATTTAGGAATTTTGTAAAATTTTCGGACAAACTTGGTATTGTTTCCAGTTTAGTCATTAAGAGGGGGTGTTAAAATATAGAGCATTATATAGCCTATAATGCAATTATGTAGTTGTGATTTGGTTGGTAATTGTTCAACCAAATGTAACTACTCCTATAATAAATTGAATTTGTCTGGGTCATTTGAGCAGTGCAGTTTGCCTTCTTTGAATTCTTGCTTCTCTTTGCATGTGCTAACACTTTTCACTTTTCTCTTTTTGTATGTCTCCTTTAGGGAATCTGCCCCACCATGGCCCAAACTCCTCCAAAGCCTACGTTGTTGTGTCCATTACTTGTCCAACTACTTGTATTTCTCCACCAAATTTCTCCTTCATTCATGTACAACTCCTCCATTATCTTAGGTGTAATATTTGTCATTGTTATCTCCTCTGCATATTCAAGACTTGTTGTGACCCCTTCATTTGCAAGAGTTATATATTTTTACTCTTCTTTATATTTGATGAGCTCATTTCTTTTTTTGCTGCTAACTTCCCCTTGTACCACATAGACGTGGATCTCAATCTAGTCTCTTGTTTCACTAGGAGGTCCTCATGTGACCCATTCAATTCAGCCTTCTGCCTCTCTTCAGCACCTGCACATACCTACAAACACAAATTAATTTGAAAACATGAAGCTTAAGAGCCCCTCTTGGTGTCGCTTTTGCTCTTCCTCTTATCTCCTCTTCATGCCATAAGCTTTCTTTCCATTCTCCCCATCTGCTCATGAGTACGGCAAATGTCTCTTCTTCTATACTTTGGAAGGCCTCCTCTGTGATCATACTCTGATAGATCACAACAAACAGTATCAAAATTAAAAACATGGGACTCATAAAGGGCAAGAATTTGCACATCTTGCTCCACCTTTCTCTTCCCCACTTCTCTATCGATGACTGACTTCAAATTCAGTCCCTTTCTATCATTAACATGGATTTTCAGCTGGTTTTCCATGTCCTCTGCCTCACACTAAATTGCTAGATTCACAACTATAAGGGATAGCCCCATCATTTCAGTTATAGTATACTCCTTCAACATTTCAAGCTTCATTATTCCTTCTAGCACCTCACTTATTCCACTGCTATCTTCACCTTGCTTTTCTTGCCCACTTTATACAATAGGGGCTCATAAGAGTCTCCATATCCTCAACCTCTTGAACTTGCACTTCATCCGAACATCATTTCCTCTTTCACTCATTACTTCAACAAATTCAGCTTCAAGTGCATTGGCTTGCATCACAGTCACCTTTCACTCATTACTTTCACTCATGCTAAATTGCTAGATTCACAGCTATATGGGATAAGCCCCACCATTTCAGTTATAGCATACTCGTTCAACATTTCAAGCTTCATTATTCCTTCTAGCAACTCACTTATTCCAGTGCTATCTTCACCTTGCTTTTCTTGCCCACTTAATCCTATAGGGCTCATAAGAGTCTCCAGATCCTCAACCTCTTCAACTTGCACTTCATCCACAACATCATTTCCCCATTCAATCATTATTTTCACAAATCCAGCTTTAAGTGCATTGGCGTGCATCACAATCACCTTCACATCCTCTTCTAGCTCTAAGGATGCCCAAAAGTCATCCTCGTCTTCAATCTCCACAACTCTTACATTCATTGATTGGTAAGCTCCATCATTTGCAGCCAACCACTCATCCAACTCTTTCAAGAGTTTATCTTCTCGTTCTCCTTGAGTCAATGTAATATCCCTTTCCCAATCGAAGACCCTTAGCCTATTTTGTCTACCCGACGGCTAAGGAATGAAAATAAGGGTGACTTAAGTTCTAATATTTTATTATAAAGTGCACAATAAAAATAAAATAAAAATAAAACATTAGATGCACTTATAATAATTTATTAGTGACTTAAAAATAGAAAAATGCAACATATAGTGAAAAGCATTTGGGCCAAATTGTTTTATTCTAGGAAAGTGCGACTTGCACTAAGGAGCAAAAAGAAATGGGAAAATAATGTAAGAGCATATGGGCCAAGTTATTCACTCTAGAAAAATGCGACTTGCATTAGGAGGGAAAAGTTGTTGGGAAAAGCATTTAATATGAGAAAATATTAAATGAAAGCAAGGGAAAATATTAAATAAAGTAAGTGGAAAACATTAAATGAGGCAAGTGAGTTGATTGGATGTTGAGGGAGGTTAGTTGGGCCATTTTCTCTATATAAGCAAATCGACTTGCTTAGGAGAGCATCACTTGTTTATCCTAAACAATTCAGATTTACATGTTAAGCATTGTTTGCTTGCATTTTCACTCTTGAGGACGAAAACCCTCTAAGAGCCCTAGTTGAAGGACGAAAACCATTCTCTATTTTGTGAGGATTCTCCACTTTGGGGTTTTCATTGTGCATTAAGAGTTAACTGATTTTTCCAGTGGTTTTCCAAGCGTATTCAAGGTTGTAATTGCAGATCTACACAAGGGTTTCAAAGGATAAGTTTTTTTGTTGAGTCTTCCCTTCATTTCCAGCCATTTCTATATGGAGCGACTTACCTAAGTAGCTGGTTTGAGGGTGTCTGGAGCTGCTTAGGATTAGATTTGTTTTGTTGTCCAGATGTCTGATTTTTAGAGATCATTTCAGCTATTTTTAGATGTTTGATACCACTGTAATGTCCCCAATGGGACTATTTTTGCCCCCAGTTGGATTTTAGGCAAATCCGAAACTTAAAATTGCAGATTAGAGAAAATATGGAAATTTATTTAATGCAGATCTGAGTTTTATCTATAAATGGCGACTTGCGTAAGGTATGGAAACCCACCAAACAAGATGCAAAACCACTGAACTTTGAATGGAAACACATCAACAAAATTTGTAAAGGTGAAATCAACAAAGAAATACCATATTTATTCTTCAGAAATGGCTGTATTTATTTTATAAAATTTTGCAGATAGCTGTCCTCAGACACAGCTGAAACAGGCACTTCTTCAATACCAAAAATTCTGAAAAATAGATGAAATGATCTCTAAAAATCAGACATCTGAACAGTAATATAAATCTGATCCTACGCAACTCCATACACCCTCAAACCAGCTCCTTAGGTAAGTCGATCCATATAGAAATGGCTGGAAATGAAGGGAAGACTCAACAACAAAACTTCTCCTTGAAACCCTTGTGTAGATCTGCAACTACAGCCTTCAGTACGCTTGGAAAACGACTAGAAAAATAAATTAACTCTTTATGCACGATGGAAACACCAAGGTGGAGAATCCTCACAAAATAGAGAAGGGTTTTCGTCCTTCAACTAGGGCTCTTTGAGGGTTTTCGTCCTCAAGAGTGAAAAACCAAGCAAACAATGCTTAACATGTAAATCTGAAATTTTTAGAATAAACAAGTGATGCTCTCCTAAGCAAGTCAACTTGCTTATATAGAGAAAATGGCCCAACTAACCTCCCTCAACATCCAATCAGCTCACTTGCCTCATTTAATGCTTTCCACTTAATTTATTTAATATTTTTAAATGAAAGCAAGGGAAAATATTAAATAAATTAAGTGGAAAACATTAAATGAGGTAAGTGAGTTGATTAGATGTTGAGGGAGGTTAGTTGGGCCATTTTCTCTGTATAAGCAAGTCGACTTGCTTAAGAGAGCATCACTTGTTTATTCTAAAAATTTCAGATTTACATGTTAAGCATTGTTTGCTTGCATTTTCACTCTTGAGGACGAAAACCCTCTAAGAGCCCTAGTTGAAGGACGAAAACCCTTCCTCTAGTTTGTGAGGATTCTCTACACAAGGGTTTCCATTGTGCTTCAGTGGATTAGCAGTGTTTTCAGTTTATTTCCAGCAGTTGAATAAAGGGGAAGTTGCAGATTTTTGGCAAGGGTTTGGGAGAGAAAGTTATTATTTTCTATGCCCTTCATCCATGTGGAGCAACCCACTTTTATGGCATATCTGATGTATTTGAAGGTATTTCAGATCTGATTTGAGTGCAGCATTTTATTCTGATTTTTATAAATCAAATCAACTTGTTTTCAGAATTTTTGGGGATTCGAGATATTATTTTTATGGGCAGCCAGTCTGCAAATTTTATAAATTAATTTCAGCCTTCTTGTGCATCAAAATATGTATGTTCTTTCATATTTTGGCTTTATAAAATTGGTAGATCAGATTGGAGTGGAGAAGTTATATTTTATTCGCTGATTTGTTTGGGTTTTCCACTTTACCCTAGTGGCACTTTTCAGGTTAAATTCAGATCTACATTAAATAAATTTCCATATTTTCTCTAATCTGCAATTTTGAGTTTGGGATTTGCCTAAAATCCAATTGGGGGCAAAAATAGTCCCATTGGGGACATTACAGTCAAAAGCCTCTTGCCTGCAATTAACAATGCAAAATGGCTTTGGTGCTTTACTACAACATCCTCCTCTCTTAATGGAGATGAACTTCTCTTCACACCATTCCTTTACACAATTGCAATAATATTATCTTTCCCATCATCTACAACTTGATTGTCATATCGCCATGGCCTACCCAAGAGTATATGGCATGCATCCATAGGCAACACAACACCCTATCTACATATCCACCAATCCTAAATTCAACTTCACGTTGATCCCATAAAAAAATTTCACAATATTTTTTCAACCAAAACACTTTATATGGATGTGGATGTGCCTCACATTTCAAATTCAGCTTAATAACTCCTCTTGACAACAAATTGTCACTACTACCACTATCCACAATCACACTTAAACACTTACCTTGAACCTTGCATCTTGTCTTGAAAACACTCATTTGCCACAGTACCTCTAGTTTATTGGCTGTCTTCCTACTTGTCTCCAGCAGCTTCTCTGCAAATCTGACAATCTTTTGGTCACTCCTTTTTGTCATCAGGCTCACTCTTGGTCTCTTGGCTGTACTTGAGCTTGTTGAATGTGCTTCCTCATCTTCTTCCCACTCTTCCATAGCTGATTCATGGCTTGAATATGCTGCTACTTGGTCCTCCTTCATACAACTTGTTGACCCTTGCTTGAGGGCACTCAAAGGCTCTATGCCCATATGCTCCACACTTGAAATATTTACCATCCAAGTTATAACTAGTGTATACTTCCTTGGGCACTTCTTCATCTTCATATGAAGTGCTGGTCTCCCCATAAGCTTCCTCATCCAATTCTTCTCCTATATCTTCACATGAGGCTCTCACACCCTCATATTTATCTTCACCATTATGCAAGAGAACTCTCCCTTGCATGTTTTTGCCACCACTTCCACTACCAGTGGTCTTCACATTGTTGGACCACCTTCCCAATTTCTCTTTTCCCTTTAAGGCATGTTGATACTCACTCCTCTTCAATAGTGTGCAACTGTACCATGCACAATTCATCATGAATGCTAATATTCAGTCCATATATATCTAGCAACCTTTTCCTTATCCAATCAACATGGGCTGATCTAATAGATAACTCATAAAATTTCTCAGTATACTCCTTGACTGATGTCTCTCTTTGCCTAAGGTTTTGCAATTCTTTCAACAAACTCAGCTCATAATCAAGAGGTAGAAACTTACCCTTCAATTTTGCAGTCATCCTCTCCCATGAGGTAATCTTTTTCTTTCCTCTTTTGCATCTTTCATTCTGCAAGTTTCTCCACCAAAGTGCAGCATGCCCCTTGAGCCTTGTTTGAGCGAGCTTCATTCTCCTTGGGCCTTCAATCTCCTCACATTCAAAGTAGTCATCCATCTCAGCTATCCAATCTATCAATTCTTCTATATTGAGGGACCCAGTGAAGCTTGACACTTTCATTTTCACACTGTTGTTCATCTTTGAAATAATCCTCAATAATCTGCCTTCATCACCTTCGTCTTCATCTGTTGGCCATTGTCGTTCGGTTTCTGCCCTCTCTTGTTCCTCAGCATCGCTATCTTAATCCACATGATTCAATGTTCTCCTCATATCCCTCTTCCAATGCTTCCACTCTGGCTTGCACATCCCTGACAGCTTCAAGCACCACATTTTAGCTTATTTTCCCTTATTGTAGCCATCCTTGCTGCTCTGGTCACTCCTTTTTCTCTTTGTAGACTCTTCTTCCACAAGATAAACACTGATATACAAACCAAACCCGTTTTTAGACTCTCTTTGAAAATACCCTTGTTATCTACCCGCCTATCCTAGATGGAGACCAACTCTGTATCTTCTACTATCTTTAGTGGAGGACAGCACACAAATGACTAGACACCTTCTACCCAACTATTTCCTTTAGCTGGAAGATGTTTGCACTCACTCTCAAACCTCTCACTCCTCCCTACTATCTTTACTGGAGGACACCATAAAAACAACTAAACACCTTTTAACCAACTATTTCCTTTAGCTGGAAGATGTATACACTCACTCTCAAACCTTTCACTCGTCCTGTTTTCTGCCCACACCTTCTCTAATGTGGAAAACAGATTTAAAACAGCTCACAACTCTCTCATACACTTTCACTCACACACATACTCTCAAACACAAACATCTCCACTCATACAGTACTCTTTTTACTCTCTCATGCACTTTTACTAACAAACCTCCCCAACAGCTTTAATTGTGCTCTGATATCAGTTGATGTAGAACAAGGTTATGGGAACTTGAATGAATGAGTGCCCAACCAAGCAGCAATACAGAGCACGCAACAGACTAACTGAAGAAATGCACAGAGAGACCAAAACAGAGACACTCTTAACAACTAACTTTTCTACATATGAAAATCCATACAACATCTACAAACTCACAAACAATAGCAGTGACTCTCTTTCACTTGATGTGTCTCTCTATGTTCTTTCCTGAGCCCTCTCAACATTCTCTACCTGTTACTTGAGAACTCAGACACAATGTGCTCTCTCTCTACACAATGTGCTCTCTGATTCTCGATGACCTCACTATATATGCTTCGCTTCATTCTAGGATCCTATCTTCTCACGATTCTAAATTCTCTCTGTGTCTCTATAACTCCCACCATGCTCACTGCCACCCAATGCTCTAATTTCTCTTTATCCCTTCTTCTCTCTTGCCTTCTTGTTTGCGTATCCTTCATTGGCAGCTACTAAACTCCATTATTCTGATTTATCTGTGTCCCTCCTTAGTTTCTAGAAGCTTCTGATTCTTTGCATGCTCCCCAAGCTAATCTAGAAGGCTCCAAATATTTTCCTCACGTAGGCATAGCTCAAGGAAGTGCTAACAATTGTGTCCTCTAATTTCATTGAGCTTCGCATGTCCCATTTCATTTGGCGCCCACTTGATCACTGTGAAATATTTTAAAACGGCTTCCCGGGACTTTGAATGCTTACAAGGACTTATATACGTGTCTAATGACCCTGAGACCCCGTTTCAATGAGCCCAGATTCAATTTCTTTCTGCCCTCTCTTAAAGTTGTGTCCCTTTGAAAATTCTTTTGTCTACCCTGCCTTTACTATGTTATATTAAAATTGAGCTCACACAGGGTTGTGATTCACGTCAGCATCACGGAATCCCTCTTTCACGGACTCAAAATAGACTCCATGGACTGGGCATTGTGACCAATGCATGGACCCATGATTTTATGGTTTGTGGTTTGATGAGCTCCCTCGTCTGCCTTTGGTTTGATTGAGCACTGTGCTCAAAGAAAGACTAGGCCCAACATTTTGACAAGTAGATAGTGTTCAAATGCACCACTTCGCACTCTCATGTGCCCTTGCTGTCTCTTTTAGTCTCCAGAAATGTTGCGAGCTCCATTGTCACATGCCCTCTTCACATTAACTCAGACTCTTGTGCTTACCTTTTGACTCTGCGGGCTTTGCATACAAGAATGGGCTCCGAGTTCACCAAGCGGGCACAGTCCAAGCATGATGTTTGTCACCTTCATAGTCACTCAAGCTCTCGTGTTCCTCATAGACTCTGTGGACTCACTTAAAGTATTAAAGGGCCCTCTATAAAATTTGAGGCCATGTCCCTTAGTTAAGTAGAGGGACTCCCAACTTTAATGAAGTGACCCCATGACTTACGAATATAAAGTGGCCCCACATACCTTAGTATATACAAGTGACGCCATGACCTTTTAGAATAATAAGTGACCCATGAATTTTAATACATAAATGGGCCCTACAAAACTTAGCTTATAAAGGGACCCGTGAACCTTAGTAATATAATGACCAAGGATTATTTAAATCCTTTAAGAGCTCCACTTATTACTAAGATTTAGGGCTTCGCCATTACTGTGACGGTGTGACCCATAAAGCCTAAGACCCAAGGATTTCTTAAATCCTTCAAAGTGCTCTACTCAACTTAATGAATTGAGGGCTCGCCCTTAAACACTTAATGAAGAACTTCGGGATCCTGCTGAGTAATAAAGAGCTCAAGCTGACTGCCATAAGACCCATAGCTGTTGTGACCCTTTGTGCCTTATTCAAAACAAGAGCACACTTTTTTTTGGTTGCACAAGATTGCTTGTATGCCTTGGATGCTCCTGCATCAGCTCTCTTTCCCAAAGAGCTGAATATAGAATATCCTAAATAAAATAAATTGTCTCAATGAGTATATTGCTTGCACTGACTCAGTGTACATATAAACCTTGTCCTCTTAGATCAGATACTCCTTATCAAGTTTTTCTCTCTTACCAGAAAACATTCATTTTGGATTTCGGGACTGTAACCACAACTACACAAGGAACAAGCTTTGAGATTGATGCAGATGCAAATTATCATGACTGACTCCAAATTTGATCCAGACATACAATAATGTTCAACACCTTAACAAATAGGATGCTAGGAACCAAATTATTAGAGTGCACATCCAAACATCCACACCAATGCTTAAAAACTAAATGTATACAGAACCTTGATACCATTTAAGTCTATGCCAAGTAACAACCAGAAATAATAAACCAGAGAGAACATCGATGTAGGCATCAAAAGAGTATGGCAAACCTCGCCTGTATGCTGCTTAGCTTGCAGCGCTTCCACTATTTCTAAGCATTTCTTAATGTCAGGAATCTTTGCCTGCATATATCAAATGAACAACATTATCGATCTAGAGATTTGAAGTTTCAAATTAATATTTTTATACTTCTGACATTTCAAATCAGTAAAAATATTTATCCGGGTTTCAATAGAAGCACCCTTTTTATTGATATAAATTTCATTTATTGTCAAAAGAATAAAGTAAAAGATAGAAATTAAGTGCTATAAAAGAGCCACTAATAAGTAATCAGCAGCTATAACAAAGTTTGGCGTCAACCCCATCCTCTTCATCGTACACACCCCTTTATTGCAATCAAATATTATCACCCAAAACAACTCTCATGCTACCACTCAAGTAATCTATTTGATCAAGAAATACACCTGCAAATCTCTCTGCTGGGCCAGCAATTTCATTTCTGCCAGCTTGTAATGCTGAAGCCTGTAGTCAAAGACACATTGATTGGCCTATTAGAGTTGACAAACATTGGTATTTAATTCCAACAATTCAAGAGTCGGGCCTAGAGAAGGCATTATATTTCTCAACTATATTGTGCAGCGTTGACAAATCCAACTATGTAAAAACTGGAGCAAACTGGCTAAATTCAATGCAAGAGGATGGATAATCATGACTAAAAGATAAGTGCAGAAAAAAACCCACAGAACAGAAAGGGATATATTTGATGATTGATCACACAAAGGTCTTATCAAGGTCAAGGCGATTGACTGTAAAATTCGTCTTGAAATGATTCCCAGACTATGCCAATGAATTTTTTCAATATGAAAGCTAAAATCAATTTATAAAATAAGAATCAAGATTGGCAGTTGAATGTTATAATGGAACAGGCAAAGCAACTATTCTGTAATGTATATAAGTTATAACTGCAGCCAATAGTTGTGTCATTTGGCTTTGCTCCATTTAAGCACAAGATTCAATTTATTTTATAACTAGATATTGAATAATTTATACCTTTTTTTTTAATTTTCTATTATAAAACCATCTGTATGTGAAAACTGACTCAAGGGCAAAGTGTCCCTTCCTACACGAATAATTTGAAATCAGTGCTATGAATCGCAATTTCTCTATCCACACATGGAACTAATCGTCTTGGCTGGTTATATTTTGTTTATGGGGAGTAGTAGTCTCTAGTTTATTTAAATGCATTCTGATAAGTATATTACATGCATGTCACCAGTGATATCAAACCTCAGATCCATATATGGCAAGCACAGACTGTTGTTGACATCAACAAAATAAAATAGATTGATTTCAGGAAGCTGAGAACCTCAGAATGCTAAGGTTTCATCTAATCACGAGAATACGAGTTTGAAAACTTCCTATAACATCTGTTCATGATTTTAGAAATTTGAACAAATGAAGGCATTCTGATAGATGTACAGGCATGTCACCAGTGATATGAAACCACAGACCCCTATATGGCAAAGCACAGACTGTTGCTGACATTATCAATTCAAATAGATTGATTTCAGTGACCTAAGAACCTCAGAACGCTAAGTTTTCATATGATCATGGCAAGTTTGAAAACTTCCTAGAACATCTGTTCATGATTTTAAAAATTTGAACTAATTGAGGCATACTAGTGCTGCATGTTGCATTCGTGAATCAGGCAGTTTGTTTATCTCAAAAGGATCGTGATTAAATTCATCAAGATACTAATTATTTCAAGCACTCATGTTCTTCAAAAGGGTTTCTAACAATTTTTAATCACTTTTAAGGATTTTAGAGATATTTCGTCTCTTTCCAGATTTTTGAATTTAAAGAACACCAATAGTTCCTCAAGAAGATTAAGTTTTAACCAAAAGAATCCAAACAAAGCCTTGCACATTTTCACAATTGCTACTTACATAAGAACCGTATCATCTATGGAAAAGACATTTTCACAAGATTGATATCACCCATTAAGCGTGTATACTTTATAATCCTATCAATGTGCATATTAGGCTGGAAAAGAAAGGGAACAAAAAGAAATAATTAGGGATATCCTGCATGAGTTATACCTGAAATCCTTTAAGTTCGAGTGTCTTATCTTCTATTAAGAGTTGGACATGCTGTACATACTTGATACTACTATCAACAAGTTAGAAGCATAAACGATAAAAAAACTCAAAAGATACAAAAAGAAGCCAAATAACAAGCGTACGAGCCCATCATTTTCCTCAGTGTCATAGCACACCCTGAACACAGAGATGCAGCTGGGGAAGTTTACTTAATGAGGAATTACTGGTGTGTGTAAACATTGCCTTGTGGTCCCATGAGTTGCTGATCTGTGGCATCTGTGGTACTGGTAAGTATGCAACAGTCAATGTATTTTATCCTAGATAGTCTCTGTTAATAAATGCTAATATTATTAATTATTATGTGTATATATAGGATACAATATTCTAAAGCACACATGAAGGTGTGAGAGCAACATATTGTTCAAGTTAAACTTGTATGTATGTATGTATGACCTACATCCAAGTATGTATGTATGTATGTATGCATGCATGCATGTATGTATGTATGTATGTACATACATACATACATACATGCATGCATGCATGCATGCATGCATGCATGCATGCATACATACATACATATATTATGTGTGTGTGTGTGTGTGTGTGTGTGTTGCATGTGCTTCTATGATGTATGAATCTTAATGGTTGAATCAGTATTCAAATGAATTTGAATTTAGGTGACAGAATGAGCTCGGCTAGGGTTTAATGCCTACCGCCATTGATTTACTCTGCACTTACCTTAGGATTCAAACAGCATTTTTAATTGAAAACAGCATTATTTAATACTGTCCTTTGCATGTGTTGTTTCGTTTTGGCCATTTCACCTTCGGTCGGCACTTTTCCATATAAAATGGCATCCTAACATCGACAGTGCAGTTGAGAACTTGTGGGTATTACGTCTGTGGATTGGTGAAGCTTTTGGGCACAGCAACTCCTGTCAAGAAGCCTCAAATACTCGCCACAAAGGTCTTCCATGAGGATAATTAACTTGAATCCTCACTTGATATTGTCTTACCTATTCCTGAATTTGATAATGCATATAAATGGCTGGAGCTTTAATACTTTAAGGGTATTACGTGGGGAGAATTCCCTCTGAAAGTATGCTAAAAAGCTGGGTGCAAACCGCTTGGGCCTCTTATGGTATAAAGCTGTAGATAGTCCAAAACATGATCAAGGGTTCCTTTCTGCTTCATTTTGTTGATCCTCTACATGCCTCTGCTATTTTGCAAAAAGGCCCTTGGTATATTCATAGCTCCTTGCTTGTTTTATCTCCATGGACATTGGCTTTGTTGATATTGAACAGAGAACCCTTAAAGTTCCTGTCTGGGTAGAAATCACTCGTTGTTGGCACTTTCTTGACTGTCCAGCAGTGTCCTTAGGCTGAGTTGTTTGCCATGAGCCAGCTATATTCTACTCGGCCTGTCCCCAGGAACGGGTTTGCAACAAGGTTGACCTCTTCCACAACCTTAAGGAAACCATCAATATTTGGAAGTGAAGCACCTACTCTGTCCAAAAAGTGTTGTATAGTAATTTCGATGACAATCTTCTACACACATATTCAGAGATTTCACTTTGGTGGCAGCTAGTAAAAGCTGATTTCAAAGCCTCACGAACGAAACTGCTCAGTCTAATGGCAATGACGGCTGGATCAGTGTTGGTGATTGTAAAGCCGGACAAAACATGTGGCAGTAAACCCTGATGCAAGACTTGCACAAAGCTATAACGCATATGTCTAAGGACAAAGCTCCCGATTGCAATGGTTTTCCCTGCGAATTTCACAAAATGCTTTGGGACACCGATGGAGAGACTTTTTTTTGTGGTCTATCTGAAAGCTTTACCAAAACCCTTCACCAAAGAACTAACAAAGGGCATATCAAATTCATACCTCAGTCGGGCAATCATGAGCATATTGCAATTGGTAGCCCATCACGCTGCTCAATGTCTCGTACAAGATTATTCTTAAAGCCCTCCCTCTCCACATCCACAATCTTCTTCCTCTGATTGTTAGACTCAAACAAACAAGATTATTCAAAGCAGGTATATATTAAATAACACTGTTACAAACTAAGAAGGCATGGACCAGGAAGGCAGGTCTAATCAACAAATGATGTTTATCATAATTGACTTTGAGAAAGCCTACAATCACAAAGAGTGGCCTTTTGCCCTCGCAATGTTGCAAGCATTGGGTTTCGGCCCCAATTTTATCCAGTCAGTTCGAATGTTGTTTATGGATGCCTAAGCATATCTCTCAGTCAATGGAATGTGCTTGGAGCTATTTGGTCTGTTTTGCTCTATTAGACAAGGCTGCCCTCTCACCCATGCGCTACATGTTCGAGCTGCAGAAGGGTTTGGTAATTGTTGGCTAACGTGATGGCTCAAAGACTTGTCAAAGGAATCTCTCTCCCTGTGGTAGCTTCTTCTCAGCTTGTGAATCCTTCCTTACCCTTATAAAAGAAGAAGAAAATATTAAACATGTTAGGCAATGTCTTGATATTTTCTATCTCGCCTCAGGTTCCAAGATTCAATGGTCTAAGACAATGCTACAGGAAATATTTCAACTCCCTCCTCCTTGGTTGCAAAACTATGCATGGAAATGGCTTCAGCATGGCAAAATTTTATAATTTCTTAGTCTCACTTTTGACTTTCAAGCTACCGCTTCCCACCTCTAATAATATGTCATTGATCGGAATGAGAAAAACTCTCTTACTAGATCACTAAGCCACTTTCTTTAGCAGGTAAATTTCAAATCTATTGTAAGGTTGTGTACTGCTTATCTTGTAGGGTTCCATCCAAAGCCTCATTCACAGATTTTCTTTGGACCAATTCCAAGCATGGGAAGGATTTTCACAAGTAGCTTGGGAATATTGTTGTCTCACCAAGGAGGAGAGGAGATTGAGTCTTCTTGACATCCATTCTAAAGGCACTCCTCCATGTGTGTGAAATGGACTATTCCTGCCATTGAAGGAAAAGGGACTAATTTTGCTTCCCAATTGTGTTTCGAAGGTTCTCCATATGGTCAAGCGACTTGGAATGGTTTAGGATTTGAAACCTTGTCATCATGCTTGCTCCAATCAAGGCTGTTGGGTCATTTGTGGCCAAAATCATTTGGAAAGCATGGGAGACAATCAAACCACGGCTACTTTGGAATAGGGACAGGTTCAATGATGGTCTCTCTATCAACCACCACTCTCACCGATGGTCTCCCATCATCAATAATCATGATATTCCTTTTGCATTGTGCCCTATGTTGATGTAAGTGCATCTAAGGTGTAAAGCATAGTTACCTAAGTCTCGGGGTCGGGGCGGGGAGACAAAGGGACGGGGTTTTACAGGACGGGCCAAAATTCTCAAATTTTGGGGACGACAAGGGGACGGTTATTAAAATAATATTTAAAATATTAATATTTGAATATTTTAACTTTATTCAATGAAATTTAGGGATTTAAACTCTATTCAGGTACTTTTAAGATTATAATTTAATGTTCTTCATAAAAATAACAGCTTTTTAAAAGTAAAAACATCAGAAGTTTTTTGAAAGATTTAAAAAAAATAGGGGATGTCCCCTCCAAGTCCCCAAAACATTCGGGACGTCTAGGATGTCACCAAAATCTAGGGGACGCGTCCCCGCATAACACTAGTGTAAAGACAATCTCGCATCACCCATAAAAAATATTTGTTTTAGTTTGCTCTTGTTTGAATAAAGGTGTGAGAGTAGTTGCAGGTCTCATGGTGGTCACTTTGAGCATTTTAATGAACCCTCAATTCCCTAAGATACGCGAGCACAAGGAAGGTTTTTATTTAAAATCCTTGGAGATCACTTTATTATCAAGTACGTGGGTCACCGTATTACTTGTGTGTTTTCAGTTCACAAGGCCCAAATTATTTCAAAGTCTCATGGGGTCACTTTATAATTTATGGGTTGCGATATCACTTTATACATCAAGCCCACAAAGTCTATTAAGGTTACGAAAGCCAAAGTTCATGCCAATGAAAAGCGTCACATTCGCACTCTATGCACTTGTCAAGCTTGGACACAATCTTTCCGCACGAGCCTAAATTGGACATAAGAGCCTTAATTGATGCGAAAGGGACACATGACATACTCGGACTCGGTCCACGGTGAGCGCAGGCCCAAACATTCCTATGAACACGATGCCCAATTAAAAGGAAGATGTGAGGGACTCTTTAACCACAAAATATGATTCCAAGGGTCCGAAATATCATGGGGAGATCAATAAGTCCGTGAATAGAGGGACTCCATGATCTTGACATGTCACGATCATGGATGGTCACAATGAGAGCTCAAATTTAACCATGCACGAGAAAGGCAAGCGACACATGGAAATTTCAAATGGGTACAACTTCCATAATAGGTCACAAGAGAACATGAATTCGGACTAAGAGCTTTCCAATGGCGGTGAACTCAAAGTTGTTAGACACATATGTGGGACCCAATGAGCACTCAAAGACCCAAGGAGTCGTTTCAAATATTTCAGCGATCAATGGGCGCCAAATGAATGGGACATGCAGAGCACACAAAAAAATAGAGGGCACAACTATTAGAAAATGCTTGAACCACACCAAATGCGGCAAAATATCTGGGAACCTTCTAGAATGACTTGAGGAGCACGCAAAGAATTAGAAGCATAGTGAACTCAAAAATTTAAGGGAGCCCCGGAAGAAGCAAAGCATTGAAAGTTGAGAGCATGAAGAGGCGAGAGAGCACACTTTGTGAAGAGTTAGAGAGCACAGTGTAAGAAAAGAGAGTCACTACATTAAGTGTGATATTGTAGATGTTGTATGGCTCCATTTTAATAGATGTAGTTGTTGATTATATATCTAGTTTTGGTCTTTACATGCACCCTTACTTTTAGTTTACTACATACTTTGTATAGTTGTTTGGTTGAGCACTTATTAAATTGAGCCCCCAACCTTAACGCTGCACCAATTGGTATTAAAGCCCTAGGCTAGACTCTTAGGGAGACATTGGAGAGCTTTGGAGATAGAGTGAGACTCTAGGTTGTCCCTATGTGGGATTGTGACGGTTATTTGTGTTTTGTGGTGTTTGGGATTGTGAGTGACAAAGTTACACGGGGTTATAACCAAGAGTGAGTCATAGGTGTAGGAAACAACGTGTTGAAATCCCTCCAAGAGGAAGGGAAAATGAATTGGATGTGATGCTTGAAGTTGTTGGAAATGTTCAAGCCATAACAGAGGCCATAGAGGAAAGGAGAAGAGAACAAGCAAGAGAAAGGGGTGAGAGCGACATAGATGATGAAAGAGATAAAGTATATGGAGATGTTGGAGAAGACATGGATACAAGAGAAAGGATCATAGTGATCAAATGGGTGCCAAATGAATGGGATACAAGAAAATGGAGAGCATAGTTGTTAGCAAGTGATTGATCCACGCCAATCCTAGGAAAATATCTGGTGTTTTCACTCGGGCGTGCACCCATGCAAGATCGACTTAATATGACGGAAATTGAGACACTTCAGCAACAACATTGGATTGTTTCCAAGCTTCAGAACTCGACCCTTGAAACAAACCTCCAGAGGAAGGCCGGCTCCTGCCTAAATAACCCAAGTGTCCTCACTAATCTACTCCTAACTAACAACTTGCACGGAAAAGGGAGAAAAAGGAAGCTGAAAACGGGAAAGAATGGTGATACACCAGAGAATAAAGGGAGCACTCCCCTGAGATAAAGAATAAGAGGAAAAATATAGTGACAAAAGGGCAGGGATCAGCCACAATCAACTTTGCACTAGATCAAACTCTCACTCCCTGCATTAGTAACATAAAGGACTAGAATCATGCAAGTATAGCCTACACACATCATACAACAACTGAACAAAGGGGCAAGACAACATTAACACAAGCCAAAGGGGTAGAAAGAACCACAATCAAGTCACATTAATGTCATTACAAGATGCACAGTCCATTACATCGATTGAGAAGGCACTAAACACATTACACAAGTCCAGAACCAAGGTCTGCAGACTCAAGAATGTTTAAAACTCAAAAGGGCATAGTGACTTTACATTCGGGGAAGCATCCTTTTGCAATGGAAACTCATTACATTTATAGAAGGGGAGAAAGGAAAAGAGGATCAAAAGATGCTTCAGAATATGTAATTTCAGGTTGATCTCTTCCATTGTAGCTTCTAGAGACTCGCCCAAGTGTATAACTGGAATGGCCTGCTCATAACAAACTCCCAACATATTCCCAAGGTATCTGCAGGTGAAAATGATGGCCCATAACCATAAAAACCCTCATGAGAGATCAAACTGATTTGATTTCAATCTAAAAGATGCCTCCATTAACAAGAAAATACTCTTCTTTGGTTTTTTATCAATGGTGATCTCACCAAATAAGGAAGGGTGGAAACTGAGTTGCCACTTGGTTGTTCTAGTCATGATTGCACTCGAACCACTAATGACAGCTCATCTTCATGTCTAACAACCAGTTTAACTCCTATCCCGTGTTTGAGTAGGACCAAGAAAGTATTAACAACTCAAAGGACTCTTCTAAGAGTTCTAAGAGGATCTGTAACTGATTTGAGCACTATTTTGATCAATTTGCAAGAAGAAAGACCTGAACACAATGTCATGAGAATCTCTCTAACCTCACCACCATCTTTTTGAATTGAAGCTTTGAGTGACACCTTGAAGATTACGCATCTAATGCAACGGTCTCGGGTGAAATGGTCTCGGTGAAATGGTCTCTTCAATCAAAAGATACAGCCAAAAACCAAGGACCGGTTCAACTACCATGGGATAAAGCTTTTGGCGTCGCCAACCCCGATTTTGCACTAGAGGAGGCCGTCAAATTTAACCTCACCACACGTGTCCACTCGCCACACATTTCATCCTCATTAGCGGCCCTATTGAATGATTTCCACCGAGTTGAAGCCACGTGACTTTCTTGGGTTGGTTCAAAGATTCTCGAGGGTCTTCGGACTGCCTCTGTCTCTTAAGCCTTTCAAAAATCTAGGTGACCCGTGATTGGTCCATATGGACCATAGGGGCTCCTCGGGTTACATTTTCGTTCTCAACCCCGCCAAGTTTTTAGGCCTATTGTGATTTCTCGGGGTCTCAAGATTTCGGGCTTCCATGCCTTAGTCGCTTTCATTCAAGACCCCAAACTCCCGGACCACGAACTGTCGTCATTGGTCCACATGGGACAATGGCTGATCTTCCATGTTCTCAAGCCTTTTGCACATCTCGGACTCGAACCACCTAACCCCGTGACCAATCACGACTTTCGGGCTCTCTAGGATCTCTTAAACCTTAGCCACTTTCCTTGCGCTTATCTCAAACCTCCAAGAGCTCAACTTTACCATTATTTGTCCACGTGGACCAATATCGTGTACTTAGGTTCACGGGGTCTCAAAACCTTAAGTCCTTACCCCTTAACCACTTTTGTGAAACCTCGTACCCGTGAGACTCTTAAAAGTGGCTAAGTGTTCGCTATATCTTCTCACAAGCTTTTGAGACTTCTCGAGCTTTCGAGAGTTTTTGGGGATATGACACTAAAGACCAAAGTGACTTGAATTTCCTAGGCTTCGAGTCTTGTGATTAACCCGAGACCAATGCGACTTGAGAAACCAAAAAATGGCTAAGTCTTAAGAGATGGAAAGTTACCACGTCGATCTCTCTGCTCCATTAAATTTGACAGCTTTAAGCTCAATGGAAATCAAGAAATTTGAACGTCACCTACCCGTTTTGAGCCCAAATCACTAGAATTTGACCAAGTCCTGCCTATTTTAGCTTGTGTAGATCTAGAGGCATTTGGAGACGGTGACTAAGATGGATTTTGAGCCCAAATGGAGTCCAAAATCTCATTTAAGTCTTGCTGAGCCTTGAGTCCTACCCTAAGAATCAATTGTCCAAAATAACGCATGGGTGCTTATTCACGACATTTAGGAACCTTTCAAAATGACTCGGGGAGCGTGCGAAAGGATTAGAAGCATATAGAACTTAGAAATTTCATGAAGGGATCCCATAAGAAGTGGAGCATTGGGAGTTTAAAGAGCACGAAGAACCAAAGAGCACATTGTGAAGAGTTAGAGAGAACATTGTAAGAAAAAGAGTCGCTACATTATCCATGATATTGTAGATGTCATATGGCTCCATTTTAATAGAAATAGTTGTTGATTGTGTATCTAATTTTGGTCATTGCATGCACCCTTTAATTTTAGTTTGTTGCATACTTTAGGCATTTGTTAAATTGAGCCCCAGGACGTGACCATGCTCAATGGTGGTCTCCCATCATCATTATGATGTTCCTTTTGAGAGGTGCCCCATGTTCATAATCTAAAGCATTTCGGAAGAGGCATGCACATGGAGCAAGACATTTTTACAAAACCTCATGAGATGGGATCTCTTGGTATCAAGCTAAAGCTAAATTTCATTGAACAATAATGACCGAGAATCCTTTCGGAGGTCATTCACCAGTGCTCATCAAAATGTTATACAAAATTGTAGTTACCTCTACCGGACGATGGTGGAAGGACTTGAAATGGTATGTTGAAACACCCTTTCCACATTATTCTCCCAAACAAGGGATATGACTAGCCAATGTTTAAAAAGCTTAATGAGTAATGCTCTCTCCAATATGTTGCTCACCCGAGTCGGCGATTTCAATTGTTTGAAAGACAATTATTGAGGCCAAACTAACCCACTTTAACTAGTTCATTCTCTATCGGGGATTGCTTTAGGGGTATTGCCTTATGCATCTAGGCATTCCACAACCAAGTGTCCATTCAAGAGCTAATTTGAGACCTTGAAGCATTTGTTCTAGTTCTCGTAACAAAGCTTAGGTGGCTTGGACATGGATCCATAACTTTTTCAAACATTTTCGGCGAAACCTTTCAATTGACAAAACATTCTCATTGGTGACTAACCTATGCTTCTGAAAGTTACATATAGATTTGGCACTTTCTCGAGTGGAAATTATTTTTATTTAGAAAGAAAGATATTCAACTATTTTTGTTAACCCTACAATTGATACTTTGTTTTTGACTTATAACAAGGCAATGGCTATCTCAAATGTTTTTAAGCAATGTCATCTTTTGTTGTTACCTGTCATTGTTGTGCCATCATGTCCCCTCTCCCCTATCATGTTCTTAAAAGAGATGGTTTCCTATAGATAAGACTCAGCCTCGGGCCAATGTAAGTACTCATAACAATCATTACGCAATTTTATGTTTAATTTAGCCAAAATATATCAATCCTTGTAAGGTACCTTGAGAGCATATTTGATCAAACTCAAATATCAGAATGTGCAATTTATTGAATGGGTATTCTTATATCATGGTGTTGCAATAACTTTGTACCTTGGAAGTATGTTTTATTCTAGTCTACTCTGTTTGGAAAACTTAGCAGCACAAAATAGTGTCCAATTATCATTGTGCATTCATTTAATTGCAATTGCATTTTTGGCACAATATTATGAAATATTTTCTGCTCAAAGTTTACTTTTGACAGGAAATGTATATGAAATCAGCACAATACTATTAGATGATTTCCAGTATTACAATTATGATTGGGATGGGGGCCTTCATAAAAGAAGAAGAGACATTTTCAGGCCACAATTCTTGTTCTCCATTAGAAATCGAGGTTCATTATAGTCTCAGTTAGCCTCAGTTCATTCCCAAGCACATTATTATGACCTACTATTGGCACATTTTGTGACATCTAGACTACAGATATGCGACATCAGAATTACAGTTTTTTTCCAAATAAATTACAGAGTTACTCTATCAGAATCACAATTTTGCTCCAACAGAATATGATAGTAATGATAATGTACATTTCTATAAACATGACATGAACTTTTGTAATTGTTCCTCCAACATTTAGCACTGCGGTGGTTTGTTGTGACGGCCATGTTAGGCATTCAAGCATTTTCATGGGCTCAGTAGCTACAGTAACAGCCTCATGGGTGTATGCATGCATGCCCCCTCAGTTCACGTCCATCCCAGAGAAGTAGACATTTGCCTAAGTGTTCTAGTCTGCCGGTTCAAGGCAAACATCATAGTCCGATTGCATGTGCAGGCTTCATCCTTGAAATAGCTGCATTGTTGGGTGTCACGTGGGAGGCGAACTCATGGACTTGTGCTAACAACAAGGTCGCAGATGAACTAACCCCTCTCTACCTATTTGTTTTTTTGTAATGTCCCCTTTTCAGAATTAATTAATTTTGAATACCTAAGCCTATTTTTATTATTTTCCGTAGGCTAAGGGGAAATAAAAAAGGAAAATAAATTAATTTAAGTGTTTCAAAGATATTTTTATATTTTAATTGAAAAAAGGACACTTAAATTATATTTTAATCCAAAAAGCATTAATAGAATAAAATAATAATAGAAGGTTGACTTCTATTATTGGGCGCCAGAAGTTAGAATTAATAAATAAATAAATAAAGGGGCGCCAAAGTTAGAGAAGGCTGCATGAGTACCAAAGTCCTAATTTTAGGATGGGAGGTGGATAAAGTGTTTTTAAATTTGTTTAATCCTATTTTTAGGATGGGGTGCCAACATGGGGGAGGAATTATATTATTTTTAATTGTTTATGGAGCATGCATGTATTTCCAGAAGGGGGCACCCACTTTGGAGAAGGATTGAAGCTTATAAAGGCAGATTTGGGGTTTATTGTTCAGACATCTTGGAAATTTATGAGTTATTTTCTTTGTCTGCAAGTAGCTTCTACTTCTGCAACAGAAGACAAAATCCCTCATTTGCATACAGATTTGAGGACGGAATCCCTCACTTCTCAGCTGGGCAATTCCATTCAGGGGTTGCAGTGGTCATTCAGGGTGCAAGTGTTCCGCCAGTTCAGCTCCAGACAATTGTATTCAGACACTGGTATTTTTATTGTAGCTGGTTGGAAATAATTAAATAAAAGACTGATTTTTATGCATTATGGTTCACTGTTTTTATTTAGAAAAATCAGATTATCACTGCTGTTATAAAAGTTAATTTTATCAATACTGCTGCCCTAGGATTTAACAGAAATATCCAGATTTGCTAGAAGTATTTTTCAGGGATATTACATTTTCTTGTGCATGTGAGGGGCATCATAAAGGCTGCAAGCATACATGGTGACCCATGACCTGTGCAAGTTCAAAACAACCTTGTGTATGGCCAGCAACAATCCATAGCATATGGGTGAACGTTTTCATAGCTAGGAGCAGGTCTGATTTCCAGGCACACACTAGGTGCTTCAGGCAAACCATAGACCTTGTGTGTAGTGTAGACGCGATTATGGGAGCTTGCCAATCTAAACATCCAGCAGTTGCATTTGGATGTCTGTGTAATATTTTAGGGGTGAGTTGGCAGGGGTATCCAAGACACCAACGAGGTCAGATCCAACCTCTATCAAGAGTCCGTGTCACTCGCCTCCCCCACTCTTTGTCAAGCTTGCTCAAAATTTAAGATAAAAACTTTTGAAAAATAAAAATCCTTATCGATCTTTATATCCATTTTGTTATCATCCTTGATACAATTTCTCAAGGTTTCCTGTATAGCGTTTGGTTAGATCCTTTGTTATAGATACAATTTCTCAAGGTTTCCTGTATAGTATTTGGTTAGATCCTTTGTTATGTATAGTGAAGATCTTAAAATTTAGTCTCAATATAATAAATATATATATGGGGGTGGGTGAGTGTAGATAGTTCAGATTGGGGGCCCTCATAGCAACATTGAACTCAAATAGAAACATTGAATAACAACATCCCATACTTTTCTCTTATTTTCAGGTCCAGTAGCCAAATCTGCACAATTTCCACTTCATGTATGGTTACCTGATGCTATGGAAGGACCTACTCCTATTTCAGCTCTTATACATGCCGCTACTATGGTAGCAGCAGGAATTTTTCTTGTAACTCTATATATGTGTTGCATCTTAATTTATTAAAACGAGTGACTTAGGAGATTTGATCAACAAGTCTCTTGTGTCGAGAGTATGAGCTTGAGTGTTCAAAACTTGTCCCCACCATTTTTAACCATAATCTGCACAAGGGGCGCAGTGGAGGTAACATGATGATATAAGTGTGTTTTCCTTGAAAGATAAGTTTGTTTTTAACTAATTTTTGCAGAGTTGCCCTTAGCTTTAAACTTTAATATCTCCCCTTCTAGTGTTTGCTTTGTCCCATTCTTTTATGTCATGTTCAATTTTTCATCCTCTTTCTTCTAGTTTGCTTGGTGTTTGAGAATTGAGGCAACTCATTACATATTTTTATCCACCAATCATGGCTTATTTTGCACCTCCATTTCAGCTTAGGTCACAATTACAACCTCTAAAGGAAGAAAATTGACAAACCATTGTGTACCCATGGCCTACGAGGTATTTTCAAAGATGATAAGGATTCTATATAAAAGCATATCTGCATTCATGTCCCTGATTGGTTGTTCCATCTTGAGAAGTTGAAATCCCCTAAGGATGTGTGGGAGAATCTTGAGAAGCTATTCAATAAGCCAAATGATGCTCCGACCATCTACCTTGAGACTTGTGATGTTGAGGAAAATATGTCATTATATGAGGACAATGTCGAGCTTTTGAGGCCACTTTACTTCGGAAACAGTTAGCCAAGGACAAGTCTATCAAAAATTTGAAAGAATCCCTTATGAAGGA
Organism: Taxus wallichiana var. yunnanensis; assembly: GCA_018340775.1. Classification (NCBI taxonomy): domain Eukaryota; kingdom Viridiplantae; phylum Streptophyta; class Pinopsida; order Cupressales; family Taxaceae; genus Taxus; species Taxus wallichiana. Next base: position 44,532,602 of record CM031236.1, read on the forward strand.
AATTGTTGAATCAAGTTATCGTCATGATGAAAATGTCAAACTTGTGACCACTCTTTGTGAAAAGTTTGATGAGCATGTTGATGATTGGAATTACAGGAGAAAATATTTGAGAAATTGCAATAGGATATCACCAGAGGATCTAATCCTTTCCCCTTTTTCCAAAACAATTTTGCAACAGTATCTATTACTTCTTTTAATAATGATGTTTCTTTCACTTCTTCAGATGCATCTCTTCAAGATCGTGCTTTAGTTGTCACTAAAGAGCAATCTTCTCTTGGCATTGGTAAATTTCAAAATGCTTCAGCAAATGGATTATACATGTCATGGACTTGGTAAACATGGATATGCTATTGTCACTGTTACTGAGTCTGATATAACGCCAAAGAGCATACCCTGGATATCCTAAGATTACATCAATATATGCAATCTTTATGATTGACCATCAAGAGGCGAATCTTGAGCGACCAATTAATTCTTCTCATCATAAGGAGCCAAAGTCTGAACCATCAACAGTTTCGTCTTCTCTAATCAGCAGAAATCGGCATATGTACCATCCTCAAGTAAGCATATAGGCATCCTCATATGCTTACAAGTATCATTATTCCCTCGACACAAGTATCATTATTCCTATCGCCACACATAATGGTATGGTAATCGATGTGCTTATTATTTGGCTGTAAAGAAGCATGGATGACAGAATCTTGGACCGACACCCACAATCGGGACTGATTGTGGATGGATTGATGATTGGTCATGTCAACATTTGAGCTCTTGTTTAATGACATCCCATTGCTTAGTTTCCTTGACAGTACAGCCACATGGTTCTCCTGACAAACGATTCCTGCATTGGATTGCTTTAACTTTGCACTAGTCTTTTTTTGCATCACTGACAGTATCTTTCATTCTCGCTTCATCTATATTGCATGTGAACAATGCAAAAGATGCACACATTGATGGAAGTTGGAACGATTGTCTTATCACAGGTGACTTGTAGGAGCAATTGCTAAGCCTCCATCATTTTGGCCATGCCAATTGTTAGTCTCAGTTTGATGGAGCTTCATTTGTGGATGATTTTCTTCTTGTTGGCATGTGATTGTGGTAGAAGAAACCAATAGTGGTGGGAAGGCCATCTTTGGATCATCACTTGCCATGCAGCACAAGCGCCTTGAGTGGAACATTGATTGATCTTCAGCTCTTTCCTATCGCATATCATATTCAAGTAGTGTTGACCTTAGCAGCTATTCCTCGCCATCATCTTTTAGGAAATATCTTATCATTCAGAAAGTTATCATTACGTTAGTATATTATGTAATGAAAACTCTCCATCACGTCACCAAGTGAAATTTACGGGGAATATCAGTGTGTTTCTAAATGTTCCATCTTATGCCCCCAAGTCAAGTTTAGGGGATGTTAGTGTGTAAGCATTGACTTTTGGTCCCCGCAAGTTACCAAAATCTGGAATCCTTCATAGATGTGTTTGTGGTCCCGTGAGTTTGCCAATATGTGGCATACATGGAAAGTATAAGATAGATATATTTTATCGTAAGCAAGCTTGGTAAATAGCCAATAAGATCATTGATTCATGTGATGATTTGAAGGATAAGAAAATCCTAAAACATATCAAGGTGAAGAGATCAATTTATTAACTGTGAGACATAGTATATTTCGGTACTGTGTATCTTATCCATAGATGCTTCTATGATGTGTGAATCCTCATGATTAAACAAATATTCGAATGGTGTGAATTCTTTGTAAATGAAAAAATAAAAAGAATAATAAGAAATTTACACAAAGAAAATGCTAAGGAAACTCCAGAAAAGAGCATATTTTTCAAAATAAGGGCATATAGCCAAGAGTTCTTACTAATAAAGAGAGTTAGGTTAGTTCTAATATGGATATGACTAGGCATTAGACACATTGCAATTTCATACAATGCATAGAACCAAGTTTGTTCATACTCCAAATGCAAACCTAGAACAAGCATATGTTTTATGGTAGGTCTTCAATACATGCTATTTTTACACAAAAGGTATAACCAGAAAATGCTATCACCTGTAGAAGCTTTTATTTCATGAACTGGAAACTCCACCCAAACGTTCAGGTAGAACCAGAAACTGTCAGAAATTTCAGGCTTCCTAAAACAGCTGGGAAATTTTCATTTTGTACCTTTTCTATCAAAAATTATTAGATCTAACCTGACCTGTTAATTCTTAACACATTAGCTACCAACTCAACAAAACTATTAAGACCATAAGCAACTAGTCAAAGTTAAGAAAACGATAAGTTTAGTTTGAAAAAGAAGTGGACAAATTTTAAGAATCGGCATTTTCATGTTTTTTTCATAGTTACCAGGTTCAGCTGGATCTGGTTCAGATCTAGTCCGATCTGGAATTTTAGAGGCAACCAGATAAATCCAATGTGGTTTACCTAATTTTTCACATTAAACAAAAAAAAGCAAAAAAAAATCTAAAAGTTTAATCAAAGACAAAAATAGTGTGTTGCTAGAAAAAAATTGCATGAAGAGTCTGCGGAAGATACGCCGAGACAGGCTGTCGCTCAACATTGATACCTGTACACAGAATCTGGAGATCATAGGCCTGCACCTAGAAAACAATAGCAATCTGGAGATTCAGACCTGCAAAGAACCTGATGGCAATGGGGAAAAGGTAAAGACAATGCCTGAAGACAATAAAAGATGACGCCAAGAACACCCGAGCCGGATCAAATCCCATGTAGAGAAGAATGAAGCTGTAACAACTGTGGCAAGCAAATGGTGAAGAAATATGCAAAAAAATATTCAAAGCTCGTATAAAAATGACCCCATCTTGAATAATGTTTATTATCTATTAATATTATGTTAATAATTTATTTATTATTAATTGATTAATATAAATTATTTATTTAATTAATATAGAATATTTATTACTGATAAATTATTTATTATTAACATAAATTATTCATTATTAATATAAATTATTTATTATTTATATTATTAATATAAATCAGTTAATAATTAAATTATTCAGATTTTTATTATTGATATAAATTATTTATTATTTATATTATTGATAGAGATTATTATACATGTAATATTAAATATTAATATAGATTGTTATTAATAAAATTATTAATACAAATCTTAATTAATATAAGTTATATGGATACCAAACTGAACTTTTCTGAACTTTCACAGGAAATCCGGATTTCCGGATTTTTTTGCCCTTCCCGAGGCAATGTGGAGCTTACTTATATTCATCGTTCGCAAAGTAACTGGATAAGTACTCTCAGGGATCTTACAAGTTCTGATTTTTCCAAAGAAATTACACTACGTGGCACTTGCTCATTCACGTGCATTTTGCATCACTTCATCTTTAAAGGCATCGAGATCCAGCTAAGGATTGACACTACGAATTGCTAAGTAGCGCGGAGTTTCTTCATTGGTTCGCTACTGACAGCAACTGACAAGGTTTAGCAGGGATTGGCATCGCAATATGCAAAGCAACATGAAGCTTCCTCATTGGTTCGCGATTAACAACTGACAAGGTCAACCTAAAGACTGACATCGCGATATCTGAGGCAACGTGGAGCTTCCTCAATGGTTCGCAACTGACAATGATTGACAAGGTTAACCTAAAGAATGACATCGCGATATCTGAGGCAAGGTGGAGCTTTCCCATTTGTTCGTGCCTCGCTCTTGGTTATATTTGACAGAGAGTTCTAAGCAGTACTCATAGGTCTGAAAGCAGTAGACACACAGATGCTTTTTCATCGGTTCACTCTTTGCATTCTGACATTGTTCTTTCAAGCAAAATGAAATGCAAAGCTATCAAGGCACACCACGTGGCAACAATGGGATTTAGATCTGACAGGACAAATAGAATCTATGGGGAGAAGTGGAAATTCACAAAAAAAACCGGCTAATATCCAAGGGGACGAGGAGCTTCCTCATTGGTTCGCAACTAACAATGACTACTAAGGTCAACTTAAAGACTGACATCACGATATTTGAGGCAACGTGGGGCTTTCCCATTAGTTCGCACCTCGCACTTGGGTATATTTGACAGAGAGATCTAAGCAGTACTGATAGGTCCGAAAGCCGTAGACATACGAATGTTTTTTCATTGGTTCGCTCTTCGCATTCTAACAATGTTCTTTCAAGCAAAATGAAATGTGAAGCTATCAAGGCACACCACGTTGCAACAACGGGCCTTAGAAGTGACAGGACTGACAGAATCTATGGGGAGACGTGAAAAATCACGAAAAACAGCTAATTAAAGCCACATCAGTCGTAAAAGACATGAGTAGCTCAAATTCAATGCTAAATTGCATAGATGGCCGAGTAGACTTGAATGTTGCAACAGCGTCCCACCATTTTAGCACGTATATGCAAGATTTAAATAAGCGCAAAGATTTCATAACAGATACCTTGCATTCGAGCTAATACAAAGCATCTAGAACTCAAAATCGAGCACTTGTGAGAATTCGTTTTTACTTTCAGATATTGAGAGCTTTGTATACATACAGTCATTTGAACGTTTCTTGAACTAGTTACTAATGGAGGCTCATTTGCATACCTTCTTCTCCAACTAGCTCTTCGGGACACAGTCTTCAATAAACAAGTTATAGGGCCAAACCATTACACAGCTTTGAAAATGGACGTCAAAGAAGCCAGATTGATTGATGATGATGAAGAGGCAGACCAAGATAGAGTGCAATTTATGGCAGATTTAGTAGTAATTCAACAGACATGACTGCATGTTCTAGCAGGTAAACCTGAGGTAATGCCATGCATTGATTTACTTTGGGGCGTTGTAGGCCCAACCACAGACTGCAAAGGAGGGGTCCTAATGAAAAAGAAGCAATATAATTGGAAATACCACTAAAGATGCTTTGTTCAATTAGTATCACCCCCACCAGCGAATATTAAGTTAGATCAAGAAACTGTGGAGAAGTGGGGCAAAAGAATAAAGTCGAGGCAGTACTCAGGGAATGGACAGACGATCAAACTAACTTCAAGTCAAAGGCCTCTACTGATAAGATGTCAATCAAATCATTCAAAAGAGGAGCTAGGACTGGAATGGCTTTAATGAACAGACTTTTCGATGCAGCAGACATTGTGCATGTAAATCAAACTTGGGTGCCCTTGTTGGCAATGATTATCAATGCAATAAAATTTCTGCTTTGGCTAGAGTTTTGTCCTACAAAATCTACAATAGCCTTGTAGAGGTTAAGCAAAAGGGAGCTAATTTTTATATGATGTCCTATTTACTGGATGCAGTGTGTGCGGTGCTGCAGTTTTAGGGGGTTCCTAATTGGACACCCCAACATCCACATACAGTTTCCAAAGTTTTCAGCAGCTGTGTAGAGTGTACAGCCACACAACTAATTCACGTTGAAGTCCCATGCAATGGTGGCTGAGGCGTTGATAAAGTGGAGGTGTCGTCCTCCGTAGAGAACGTGAAGCCTATTAACACTAGAGGCAAAGGTGCCATGATGAGAGAACAAAGGAAGTATGTACTAGCTGGACATCAATGTACGACAGGCTTCCAACACTTCATTGCAAACAGACAACATCTCAATACAACAATGCACAGTTCCATTGTTGTAGCAGCGCCAATGTCAAAGAACAGCTGATTTCCCATGCCTGTAGCAGCGCCCCAATTGACTCGTTGATAGACAACACTAGAATCAACAATAAAGAGTTATATTATTTTGGCAATGTTGTATGGATCATAAAATTAAGAATATTTATTTTTATTTTTTATTTAACTCAATCATACGACATGGTATGGCCGAGAAAATTTTAAAACTCAGACTTTTTGCTGAATGCAAGCAAAAAAACATCAAGGGTAAAGGTTGTCGGAGAGCTCAACTGCTCTGATACCATATAGGAATGAAATAGGAGGTTCAATAGATCCACATGATCAACTCCGGAGAACAAAACCACAACAGACAAGCTTATGCCAATATCAATCCACAGCAAGAAGAGAAACACAGCAAGAATTATTTTATTGCTTTCAAATGCATGCTACAAGAAAATCCTGGAATATATAGCCAGAATGGTTTATTTTCACAACAAACTAATCGTTGTAAAACAAACTGATGTTAGGGAACAAACTATTAATAGGAGATAAACTTGTGTCCCTAAAATCATGCACACAAATCAATCTCTACGTGCATTCAAGTTGTTGAATAAAACAACTTGAATCACTAATCTGATCTAAACTCCCTAAATAAGGTTTAGTCTAGATAAGAATGAACAAGCACAAATTAAGACTAGTTCAATAAACCTAGTCTAATGTGAACACTCCAACCAAAATATGGAGAATATGTCACATTGAAGCATCCCCCAATTCTCCATTCATATCAAATCCTTAAACCAAATGGTCAACACTATATTCACCATGATTCGAGGACAGATAAAGAAGGTTGTAATTAATGATGATGCTATCCTGTTCCACTATGGCAAAGCATATTTGATTCCTCACACTACTGCTTGCACCACTGACAACAAAGCCACCTTGTGCTGGCAAAGAACCTTCAACATGGAAACCAATTGTAGGAAGTAATACGTTCTCCAACCACTTTTTCTCAACGTATATCTCCAGCCTCTTTGACTCATAAACTAAATAAAGGCCCAACTTATTGCAGAAAATAGGTAAATAATCTAAAATAAGTCTTGTGTCTTGTATAGCTATGTTAGAAATGTTACCATTATATAATTTCCATTTAATTTGAATTATGAATATAATCTTCCTTGCTTTCTTTACCCTCTTCTTCATGATATGATAAATGAAGAGGGTATTCATTAATGCTATGTTACGATAGTCAAATGAGATTTGCATCTTATTGTATGCTCTTATGTACTTCAAACATCTATATATTTCTATGTACTTCCTCTTGAACGTTCCTTGTGAATCTTTCTTCTCTTGGAAACTTGTTTCTTCTAGAAACTTCTAGTAGATCCTCTACACTTTCTATATATGCATAATCCAAATGAAAGCACAAAATGTACAGTCGTGGCAATCTCTTTTTGTGTATTTACTTCCTCTCTAGCACTTCTTTGTACTTGAATATCATTGTTGCAAATGTGTTCATATCATTTGATATCATATCCTAGTAATTGAAGCTTCTATATCTAGTCACCTCAAGGCTTCCCATCTTTTAACCTTTACTAGATCTACTACCATCAGGCTTCTTACGATCAAGGCTCTGGAGTCTTCTTGAGGGTTTCCATCTCGTACCCTCCACTCAATCTACTCCCTTTACAAGCTTCAAATATGTGGAGATATGCATTGGAAGCAATCAACACCCTCTCTTGCATAGTACCAAGATTATTGCAGTGTTAGTTCATCAAATCAATGGATGCTTAAAAGTAGTGTCAGAAGCTTCACGATGCATTCTGGCCTTTTCTGCTATTTGCTTCATTGTAGCATCCCTGGACAACCCCCACCAGTACTAAAAATCATGTTCTCAACAAGCTTCAACTACTAACATGGGGGTCAGTGGGTCAGCTAGCTGAAAAACACTAGAAAATCCGCTTTACTCACCCCATATGTAATCTATGATGGCTTTGAAAGTTGCACGGAAGGTTAAGTCATTGCAAGAATTAACCAATACCATTTCTATTGAACAAATCCTTGCCAGCTAGGATTGAAACCATAGTTCAAAAAATCGTTATCGGCAATTACTCGGCAGGCCAAATTTTGACTCAGAAATCAGGAATCGGCAATTTATCGGCATTAATCGTCAACTTTATCACTACTTTAAAAAACTTTTAAATTCATAAAATAAACTTAAATTAAATGAAAGCACGATTTTCAAACCCTAGTAGGCTTGAAGAGTCGAAACTCTAGCAAAACTTAGGGGGCAGGCATCGCAGGTCAAATCACAGAGGAAAAATTGCTGAAAAATGCTTTGAAATGACCTTTTCTTTTCGGTTTGGATTTTTTATACCCTGCATGGCGATTTTCAAGGTGGTTTTTGGCAATTTTTCACAAGTTTTATCGCTGGAACCGATTAATCGCTAGAAAAGAAATCGCAATTTGTCAGAAGATTTATCATTTTGCTCATGTGTCACGACTTATCACCAATAAATCACGATTTTTAAAATAGAGATGGAAACCATACCAGGTTCATACAATAGATAATGAGAGCATTTCAGATGATGTTCTTGCAAAATTGAGCAAATGCAAATCCAATACCAGCTTACCAGGGTCATACAATAAATAACAAGAGCATTCCAGATGATGTTCTTGCAAAATTGAGCAAATGCAAATCCAATACTGCAGTATGCTTTTCAGATGCAAGAATAAGTCAAGATTCCCAAGTTTAACTGCAACTTTATTAATGAGAATCTCAACCCTTGGTTACACAGTCTTTAGACATACTTCAAGACTTTCCCAAAGATCAGTGATGCAAAAAGATTTTGAGGTTCATAAGAACGAAACTGCTCAAAAAAAAGATGCTTGCTGATAAAAGCAATCAGATCAACCAATGGGATGAATTTCAAATTGCCATGATGAAGAAGTTCTACCCTACTAGGTATCAACAGAATTTGTTGGTATGATTGCTTCAACTCCATTTGTGAGTTATCCTTCGCAGTTTGGCACGGAGGAGTGTTAGACCTTGTTGAAGCTGATGATGTGTACCACAAAGGCTTGTTGCACACTCGGGTGGCACCATGGCTGATCTACTCATATTGCATTGTGCCACTGCTGGAGTGCATGTGGCATCTGTTGGAGATGGATGGATGCATTCTGCCATTGCCCGAGCGTGTGCGGCATCTATTGGCGATAGATGGATGGTCCTAGAGGTACTAAAAACCTACAGGAGAAATTCTAGAGTACAGTCCATTGAAGTAGAACCGCATGAACCACAAGTTGTGAAGACGGGCTTGGCGGTACCACGGGAACAGCTATTGGTAGATCCTCCTGAATCAGTCACCCCTCCTAATAGGAGCAATAGTCCCAATTGCATTAAGTCTACAAAGGAGGTGTGGAACCTTGGCTTCTAGCTGATACCTTGTGAACCATTTGGCTTGTTATGGAAGCTGGTCTGCTCTTACGACCCTACACTGGCATAGAACAATTCTGCAAATACATGGTTTCCAGAATTTGATATGTTTTTGATGGTGGAGGTCATGAGTTAGTAGGTAAATTTCTGAATGTTGAATATACATAGCTGTATGTTCTTGGGAGTTGGGGCGCCATGTGTTGAGCATGGAATCACTTAGGGAATCCAGTATCTCTTACTACCCACTAATACAACTATACTGCGAGGATTGGCATTGTATACACACTAATGACTATGCATGTATGGATGCCCAAGGAGTACATCACAAACATCAATTGGCACTACATCACAAACTAACTCTTCTTTGAAAGGATAGATAGAATATGAGAAGCAACATTGGAGAGTGACGTGTATACCTTTGTTGTTGCAAGAACTGAGCCATCCCAATTTGTAAGGTTGCGGATGAGGCATGTTTGGAAGATTTGGCCACTTGATGATTGCTTTAGAGATGAGGTTCTTCATGCTACAACCATTGATCAAAAAATCCAGTGGCTGCCCTCGCACCCATACTTTGTGAATGGAATAGATGCTTTGCTTCAACATATTGAACTATTGAGATTGCTTGTGCATGCTTAGCAAAAACACTAGGATCTATGGCAAGGATTCCATATGGGGCTTGACTCCATCATCTTTTGTTTCTGCCCGTATAAGCAAAGTCTTTTGAACATGGCTCTCTGCGTTGTAGTGGCTACTACTTTCGTGCTAGTCGCGCCATTTACTTGTCTTAGATTTTTATGGTTTTTTGTCTAAAGAAGATGGTTTCTTTGGTTTAGGCAATATGTCCCGCTTGGCCTTCATCTTAGATTCATCCTCAATGGTTGTTGCATTGCATTAGGCTTCTCCCATTGTCTTGACCTTAGCCAACTTTAGTTTGGACTGAATGAATGGTTGTAGGCTGTTGCGGTACTTGAGAACTCTATGCTCCTCTGACTTAAATGAGCCCAGTCTTGCATAAAGGTCATGGAAGGCATCAGTGTAGGCTTGGACTGACTAGTCATGTCCTTGCCACAATTGTTGTCACTAAATGCAGCGATCTTCATACACATCTTCAGAATAGTATTCATCTTTGAAAGCTTCTAGGAACATATCCCAGGTTGGTTCAGACTTTCCTCCTTTCTCGTCTTCTTCTCAAAGAGTGCATGCTTGCTGCCACTTCTTGACGAGTGAAGAGACTTTCTAAAGTGCAATCTTGATTTTCGCTTCACCAAATAGTCATTCATAGAAAAATTAGAATCTAACTGGTCTAACCAAATATCTTTTGCATCTGCATTATTTTTTCCTTCAAACACAAGAATTTTTAGATTTACTTGAAACCTAGGAGGGGACTTGACTAACAAAAGCTTTACTTGATGATGAGGTCAATGGAACAGCCTGTTCGAGGACTTATGCAAACTGACTGAACAGGATTCTCCTTAATTCTATGAGTGCTTTTGAAATTTTATATTTCATCGTCGTGTGTGGCTCATATTGCAATTGATTGTCCTTTTCCATCTACAATATGTTTAAGCAGCATACGAGATCCGAGATAGTATCATGGGTCTCATGGTGCGACAGCAAGGCTTAAATACTTCAACCTTGTTTGATGGGTCATACAAGATGATCAGCCATTCTGATACCACTGATCCAGGGCCCAAGAGGTGACCAGATGGACAGCACCCTGAATGCGGATTTAGATGTGTTATATGCATGTGCGGAAGCTATTCAGATAATATGCAGAAAATCGAGAGAGATAATAGGACTGGAATAGTAAATGTGTTTATTTATCTGTGTCTTGTACATGGCATACTCTCGAGAAAGATGTACAGTTGTCTACCTTTTACTCTGATTTCTATCTAAAGCATCAGCCATTCTGATACCACTGATCCAGGGCCCAAGAGGTGACCAGATGGACAACACCCTAAATGCAGATTTAGATATGTTATATGCATATGCGGAAGCTATGTAGATAATATGTAGATAATCGAGAGAGATAATAGAACTGGAACAGTAAATGTGTTTATTTATCTGTCTTGTACATGGCATACTCTTGAGAAAGATGTACAGTTGTCTACCTTTTACTCTGATTTCTATCTAAAGCTACAGATGTGTGTAAATATATATTAGAATGCCGCGAAGGCAGAAAATAACTGTTATGGAAATTGAACCGTTTTGGGACTCCATGTGTGACTCTTCACCTTCCAACCGTTATGTGGCTGACAGAAAGGTGCATGGTATGTAGAGAGATACCATGGCATAATGGCAGCCCTAGGAGTGCCACATGGTGTGGCGCAGCATAGCGTGGAGGTACACTAAACTACATCACTATGGGTATGGAGGCCACAAGTTATCAGCAACTCACAGTACCACATCATGTGAGTTATCGTTTTTTGTTTGGCATGGAAGTGTGTTAGACCTCACTGAAGCCGATGATGTGTACCGCAAAATGTTTGGCACACGCTCGGGTGGCAGCATGGACGATCTGCACAAAGTGCATTTCCCCACTGCTGGAGTGTGTACGGCATCTGTTGGAGATGGATGCATTGCGCCACTGTTGGAGTGTGTGCAGCATCTGTTGCAGATGGATGGATGATTTCAGAGGTACTGCAAACCTGTGGATGAGGTTCTGGAGTACAGCAGTCCACTGACGAGGAACTGCATAAACTGCAAGAGGTGAAGATGGGCTTACTGGTCAGCGGGATCCACTATCAATAGATCCTCTTGAATCAAGAGACCAGTAATTGAAGCTCCTATATCTAGTCACCTCAAGGGTTTCCATCTTTTAACCTTACTAGATCTACCACCATCAAGCTTCTTATGATCAAGGCCTTAGAGTCTTCTTGAGGGTTTCCATCTCTTATCCTCCACTTGATCTACTCCCTTTACAAGCTTCAAATATGTGGAGATGAGCATTGGGAGCAATCAACAGCCTCTCTTGCTTAGTACCAACGTTATTGCAGTGCTTACACCGTAGGATCAGAAGCTTCATAATGCATTCTGGTCTTCTTCTAATATCTACTTCAGTGTAGCATCCCTGGACAGGCCCCAGCAGAACTAAAAAGATTGCACTCAACAACCTTCAAGTACTAACATGGAGGTCAGCGGGGCAGCTAGCTGAAAAATGCTAGAAATTCCTCTTTATTCGGCCCAGATACACATCTAGAATGGTTCTGAAAGTTGCATAGGAGGTTGAATCATTGCAAGAATTAGACAATACCACTTCTATTAAACAAGTCCTGCCAGCTAGGATGGAAACCAGACCAGGGAAATACAAGAAATAATAAGAGCATTCTGGACAATGGTCTTGCACAATTGGCAAAGGCAAATCCAATACTGCAGTAGGCATTTCTGATGCAAAACAAAGACATCCTAAGTTTAACTGCAACTTTATTAGTGAGAATCTCAATTCTTGGTTACGTAGTCTTCAAACATACTTTAAGACTTGCCCTGAGATCACTGATGCAGACAGGATGTTGAGTTCATACGAAATAAACTGTTCATAAAAAGATGCTTTCTGATGAAGGCAATCGGATCACCCAATGAGATGAATTTCAAATTGCAATGAAGAAGTTCTACCCTACTAGGTATAACAGAATTTGTTCACACAACTGTTTCAACTCAACCAATACTCATTATATGTATATCCTTGTAAATGCATATCATTTCTGCAATTGTGCATATATCAAGATCTCCTTGCCATAGACAACAATTTCTTCTCCTGGCGAAAGGAAATGATAATATCCACCCTGCCACTCTTGAAGTTCTTAAAATGTTCTATTTAACATTGTATTTATATGATTTGATTTTCATGTTAATATCAGTTTACTTCTCAACATCTTTCCTCGTTTTCCTCTCTTTCTCCTCCATAAAACCTTTCAAACTTTGCAACCTCTAAAAGTTTCTTGAATTTTCAATGTTCACTAGACGCGTGATCAGTCATACCGTTGACTGCTGCATTTTAAGATTTACACTTTTTCCTTTTGATTGCCATCTCCTTGCTCTTCTCTACAAACATCAGTGGCTTATATTGCTTACTGTTATAAAAGATCTTGGTACCTGCCACTGTTCATCCATTTTTTCCATTAACACTTTGTGAATTTGTCTTCCTTTTTTCTCTCTTGATTGTCTTTTTATGTCTTTTTTAAAGGAATTAAGACAATAAGAATAGAATAAAGTGGCTGGCAACTTAGCCAACAAAAAAGTGGACATGCAGATTAACTAACTATATTTGAATCCTTGACAAAAAAATCCAACATGGAATATGCAAATGAAATTTCACTAAAAAAACAAATTTATACCAATAGTGGTGACTTTGATTTGTTAGATTTGAAGGGGGAAACACATTAGACTAGATGAAAAGTTGAAATGTGTTCTGCACCTTCTAAACTCACTTAACACAAGGAAGAGAGATTTTAATACAACAATCACCCATCTTTTGAGGCAGTACAGGAACTAGTGCATGAGGAACTACAGAGATGTACGAAGATCGAAGGCTTCATTCCCAATCCATGCTTAGTTACAACTGTTTTGTTTGTTAAATTCAGTCTGCTCATCCAAGAAGCTTTCAGACAAATAGAATTTCACAGTTTGTAAAAATGCAGTTGACCTTGCATGAGGGGGAACAAAATGCATCAATAGGCCGAACACCAGAATATAGATGGACAGTGTGATAAAGGACATGTGCACTTCAAAGCACAAAAAAATAGTAAATGCAGAATATTGTTAGCAGCCTTGGACAGATGGACAGGAGCCACACTGTTCAGCTTTTGTGCACTAATAAATCACACATAAGTCATAACACATTGGACATGTCTGACAATAAAAATGTGAAAAACACTAGAGATGGAGATCCAGATCCTTGATCTTGGCTTTTCTGAGGACGAAAGGGAGTCTAGAAGGGCCAACAAACCATCCTGAAGCAGCTACAGAAACAATTTCAACAAAACTAAAGCTTTTGAGCTTGCATATTGGTAAGAATTGTGAAAGAATGGTAACCTATAAGCCTTAAGGTATTGCATGCTCCAAAAGCTTTGCCAACGGGAGAGAGGGAAAGAGGCTAGAGAGTGAAAATCCCAAATCGGAGGATTACATGCACAGTTCCTCCCCTACTACTCGCAATTGCTTTAAGGTGCTTGGGTTATAAGTAGGCCCCTTGCCTTGTCATTATTACCAGAAATACATGAGAAATGTCAGTAGGGTAATGACTACTTCTAAGAGTCATGTTAAGATGAAAAACACACAAGGGTAAAATCCCCCCAAAATTAATAATCTAAGGCTTAAAGCTGTTGAACTCGCATGAAAGCAGTCTGTAACAATGCACTGTGGTTCTGAATTAATTTCTAACTTTCTAACCGATTTGATCATTTAGCAATTTCAGAAACTAATAGCTTAACATACAAACAATAGAGTGCACTTTTTAAATCTCAGCTACATTGTGAAAATCTACCTGTACTCTCACCTGGTACAGTTAATAGACAAAGTCCAAGGCAAATACTACCCCTGATATAATGGGATTAGTAAAATCATTATGCAAGTAGTGGTATGTATGACCTTTCCGGATCAAGTCAGAAAAGGTTTTATGGCCGTGCTTGGGATTGAAGGTTCTCAGTCCAGTAATTTAGTATTCTGTATACTCCATGCGCATTGACACAAAAGTCCATTTAATAGCTTTGGAAAATTAAATATATATTGCATGGCAGTTATAGCAGCATTTTATAACTTCAGTCCATTTCTATCTTATGCATAACACAGAAGCTTTCACTATTTGTGCTGAAAGCTATTCTGCCAGGGAGCTATAATATTTTCTACATGTCTGAACCTAAATTTCCTGTTTCTTGTTCTCAACTAGATGGAACTAAGTTTCTAAGAAGAGATTTCTTAAATACAGCATTGTAATGACCCAATTAAAGTTCAACTCACTAATCTCTTCATTCAGATTGCAAACCGAAAAGTGAATAAATTTCCTAGGTGCTCGATGCCTCAATAGAGTGGAACCTGGCATGGTCGGTAACGTACATCTAAGCCAATATGATCTCTACATGAGAAGATAAGAAAACACCTAGAACTATCTATAAAAGAAGCTCTATTTGCAATTCTATCCATCATCAATCCTGAAGATGGGTCAGGAAGTGTGACCCAAACATAGATTTCTCAAAATTATTAACAATTAAAAAGTAAGAACCTTTCTTGAAGGGCATTGAGGGCAGATGAAGCATCGGAGGCAGAGGCGGTTGAATTGAGAAATGTCTGCACATCTTCGACGAATGAAGCTGCAGGAATGCCCCTCCTTTCCTCCGCGGCAGCAGATGCCATACTCACCTAACCTACCTGTGTTTTCTTTTAACACCGGCTATACCTACGCCTGCTCTTCCCCACTGCGCACCTAATCATGTACACTTCACGTCGTTCCACAAAACACTGTGCCGAACAAGAGCAAAATTTCTTTTGCGACACCATGTTTTCGTTCATTGTTTATTATATAAAAGATTATATGTACGTATGAGAGTTGATTGGTGGAAACTTACTATAATTTATTTCTCACCCTTGGTGGGTCACATGTGATAGGGTTCCCAAATGACTTGATTTTTTTGTGTTTTTTTTTGGGGGTAGAGCGTATTGTAATTTCATATTTTTAATAGACTTGTTGTCACTTATCCATCAAGATATTGTATTTTTACATCGGAGTCTCATTACCATCTAGTCAGTTTGGGCAAGTACTTAGTTCAAAGTGTCTCGTACTCAATTTTTTATCAACTCATTTCTTCTAGATTACAAAGGAACCATTTAGCTCATTTTCAAGGTGTAGAACCTTGTGACATGTCCTTCCCCATGCTACTGAGTGAGACCAATTAGTGGATTGATGTGTATTGTCGCACAACCACCTTTCTCCGACAATTTGACAAACAAGTGACCTAGGGTCACAAGTAGGCCAATTGTGATCTAAAAAAAGAGTTTCAAAGTCTTTGTTCAACTTGAATGCAACATTGTTGATCCCCAATCACATTCTATGGTGGTCGAGCTTAAATACAAGCTTAGGCTGGTGGAAAGTCACGTTGCCAAGGGAGCTCAAATTCATTTTCATCTACATTGGCTCAAGGTCGGAAATAATACCTCCACGAGTTCTTTAAATATTTGCAAGCCGAATAATCTAGGGAACAAATTAAAGTTACCCAGATCACAAATTATGTGACAAAATTCACATTTTAAATAATTGGGTGAAGACAAGTAATTAAAAGAAACTTTTAACCTTTATTGATAAAATATCAACCTTCATTAAAAGAAGTGTAAGTAAAGACCCTTATAAGGGAGTATAATGAAATAGCCTTGGTTAAAAGGGGTGTAATATTAGAAGGCCTAACTAATGGGAATATAATGAATTATTTAGTTATGAATGGGTGTGTTATTTATCAACTACATAAGGTAAAATGCCTATAAAGTTTGAACAATTATTTTTGGAAAGGGACTTTAAGAACTTGTGATATGTTGAAAGATATCTTGCGTGCGGAAAGGTGGAGACAGGATGGTGGGCGGTGGAGAGGGCATGTGGTATGTGTCCTACTTGGGGGTATAGAGTATAGCCTCGGATGGTTCATGGCCGGGGCATTGAAAGAATTGATTAAATACTTGTTCTCTATTAGTGTAGCCATAGCCTAAGGTGCTCGACCCTATACACACAATCGATAAGTGGAGTTTGTCTGACCAAGATAAAAGATATGTATTTTTACCCTTATGAATTTATTAACATGAAACAATGTTGTAGACACCAATTTTGTGTACACTTGTCCCCCATCCCGTGTTTGCTCCCCTTCGTCATCATCTTGCACATGCATACCTCTCTTCCTATTTGAATTCATCTTTCCCTCTTAAACCCCATTTATCCTATCTAATTCCCATTTTCTCATCTTAATCTTATCTCAATCCCACTTTATTCTTTGTATCCCCCTAATTCATCCTTAATCATATTTAACTCGACCCTAAACCCATCTATTATCCTAATCTCTTCCCTAAACACTCCATTTATCATCCCTAGGCACCCATTTATCCTCATTCAATGCATTCTATCCCCCAACTACCTTTTATCCTCCCTATGCAACCCTAACCCGCCTAAAGAGCCTAAAACCCTAATTTTACCCCTTTAGGGCCCTTTGCATTGAGCTAATCACCATCTCCTTCTCTCTAGATTAAGGGTCACCCACGGTCAGCGGCGACCCATGCGGGTTCTATCAACCCTATAAGTATGTCCATACCCCCTCTCCTAAGGATGCAATTTTGAGAATTTAGGCCTTCTTACGAGTTTTTTGTGTTTTTCTCTCTTATTTGGAGCTACTGACCATTAACTTGGAGCTACTTTGAAGATCTTGCATGTCATCTTGGGAGATTTGAAGTTCTTTTCTTGCATAGTGTCCCACCTTTGCTTGTTTGGAGCCCTCATCATCTCTATCATCCTTTTTGCATCGGTTTTGAAGGTTTTTCACACCTTAGAGCTTTGTTGTTCATCTGTCATCACTGATCCTTATCCATATCTCTTTGCATCCATTTAATCCCATCAAACCCTAAATCTACCCTTTCGGTCACCATCGACCATGTCGGTCGTTGTCGACCCAATCTACACCACCTTTGTTTCTGTCCACTACTACATTTGGCATCTTCCCTACAACTTCTTCTTGTGATCGAGCCTCTCTATTCTTGTGATCTACCTATCTAGGAGCCCAAATTTCATTTTCAACGTCATCGGTCGTCATCGATCCAACTTAGTCACAATCGACTTTGTCTATATTTACCAGATCTATCAATTTTCTTGCATCCTTTCTATTTCTCTAGCATTTCCACATCGAATCGAAGACCTTCTCAATGTTTGAGCTATTGCAAACTGTTTTTGTATTTTCTTATGAACTCTATTGCGGCCATCATCAACTATATCTACCGGTCTCGGGTCACCATCAAACCGACCAGGTTTGGATTATGATCATTTATTATTATCGATATGTGTCTTATCTTATCAAGTATATTTCACATCTCTGTTTCGATTCGATTATTTGTTGAATCCTATCAGCTTATCTATTATCGCTTTACGATCTTTTTATCAAAGTGGGTTGACATCCATCCTTGGGAATTTATCACTTCTTAGGACCAAAGATTGTCGAGCAACCCACCATCCTATCTACTAATCATTTTCGTGTTTAGTTTCTCTTTGTTGTGCAAGTCATTGAGCTCACCGCGAGGAGGATCTTTTGCACCCGTATCATCACCATCGTCGTTATCTTATCAAGAGGTGGCCTTAAACCCTCTCATCATTTGGAGTTGCTTTTTTTCTTTGCCACCATTCCACTAATGTGAAACAAGAGTGGGAAATTTTGATCGACATTCTGGCACACTTGGTGGGACCCACCCTTTTCTATGGTGAGTTCTTTTTTTATTTCATTTCATATTCCATTTCTTTCTTTCTACTAACCTCGCACGTAGGACTTCGCTTGCTTGCGTCCATGGTGGATTGCTTGTTTGGATCAACAACATGTGTGCTTGAATTAAAAATAAAAACAAAAAGGAAAATAACGATATCCAGGTATTCCTCATTTTGTCCCTATTTATTATTTTTACATTTCTCTCCTTCCTTTTGCTGTGTGAAGTCATCGAATATAACACTTCGCCGGACTTAAAAATAACACCTTCATGTTTTCTTGATAACATAGTCTAACTAGGAGGTAATTCATTGCATTCACGCTTCTTCCACACACAACCAAACTCACAAATCAATTAACACATCTAAAACATCTTCTACCAGGTGGAATTATTGGGATTTCATCACCCAATAGGAAATTTGCCACGGTGTTTGGGTCGTGTAAGAATTTTTTTGATTATCGGTATAAAGGCTAAGCACCGACACCCTTATTGTTGTGGTGTGTGAAGTGAGGGGTAGGCCCCAATACCAAGCCACGTATTGGTAATCATCATCGATTTGAGCCTCACATACCTTCGGTATATCAAGGACGCCAACCAAAATAACACGAAACCATCCTTAGATTGGCCACTTCTTAGGTTCCCTTTGAGCCCCTTTCTTTTCTTTTCCACACTTTCTAATAAACAAGATAATTAACACTTTATGTTTGATTTGTTTGTCATATTAAAAATCAGCATAAGTTCTTGTTTGTTGTTTCATGCCCATTATAACTTGCTCTTAAGCCAAAAAAATGGAACAAGTAACTTCTTCCAACAACATCCCCACTTCCAACAATCTTTCCCAACAAACTTCCACATTTGCATTGTTTCCTCTACACCTATGATCACCACACCTTTAGTTTCCCAACCTCTTATTTCTACGGTCCCTTCTCATGAGACCCATGTCATCCAAAATAATCCCCATCTTGAAACCAACCCTTTTCTCTACCAGCATTATATTCTATCTAGACCAACTACACCCCCATCTCGCCACATCCTTTGGAACCTTTGGACCTCCCACTATCCCTCGTGGATGTGCAAAGTTTCAAGAGCTTCTTGATGCCAATCTCATTGCCCTTCATGACTATCTCATCCGTAGTATATTCACTAATCTCCCCATTGATGGACAACCCTTAAAAAAATTACGCTTATCACTCGACAACCTGAATCTACCCAAGTCCTCACCTATCAACTTGCCATTTTCCTTCCAAAATCCATGAACGAATTAATTGAATGGCCCAAAAGTGAGCATGTCCCCATGAATCTTCTGTCATGATCCATCAATCTCATCAATCCACTCAATTGGTGGCCCCTATTCCACCCAACTTACCTTGCATCAACACCACTCCTATATCTTCTATCCCCATCACTTCTTCTTCTATTGTGGTCACCAATGCTCCCATTCAAACTAATCAAGAATCCCATTTACTTCTTCCACCACTTGAGCAACATGTTTAGAGCTCGGTGCCCATCTCTACATCCTAAGTCCATAATAACGTCATCAACTTCTGCAACCCCAGTCCTTTGAAGTATACTCAAACTCATCAACCTCCACTCGAGGTGTCTTTCAACACATATTCCCTAATCAAACTACTCAAACATCTCAACCATCCCACACACACATCCCAACTCATCTTATGCAATCTCAATCTAATATCCCCATCTCTCAACAACAATCACAAACCTATCCATCTAATTACATCCCCATTTCTCAACAACATCCTATCTCCCAACCTATTCAATCACAAGCTTTCAATTATCTTCCTCCTTATCAACCACCTCCAAAAACTCCTACTTATCCCCAACAATATCAATCTCATCCATAACCTAACCCATCCAATTCTTATAATCTGCAACCTCACCAATCAATCCCTCATCCCCACACATCTAACGACCCCATGTAAGATTTACTAAGTAGAATGGAAAGTCTAGAAGTCATTACTCTTGGTCCTAAAATCTCGTTCACTTATGAATAAATCTTTAATGAGCCTTTCAATCCATCAATCCCTGTCAAACCTTATCCTCCACATTGGGAGCTCCCCAAGTTTTTGAAGTTCAACAATAAGGATGGCCCTTAATAACACGTTTATGCCTTGACACGCATGCTATCTTATTTCCCATGACTACGATCTCATGCCTCGCACTTTCCCCATGTCATTGGTCAGAGCCATGTTGACTGGTACATGGCATTTCGCAACACTCTCTTTTCATTCACCAAACTCACACACTATTTTTAGAACATTTCTCAATCAATACTGCGTGTGAAATCATCATTACCAATCTCTACACCATTGGATAATTTGATGACGAATCTATCACAGATTTCATTGTTAGGTGGTGTGGCATCATCAATCAATTGTCCTTCTCACTTCCCCAAACTGAACTTATTGAACTATTCTCTAGATCATGTGTGAATCATATCTCATCCACTCTTTTCAAAGATTTGAGGAAGCCTTCACTATGGATCGTAAAATGGAACTTCGTGCCCTTGAGCAAGGCCATGTCAAGCTTTGATCCAACAAGCCAAAAACCAAATTCACCAAGTCATCTACCCATAATGAAAAATCTAAAAACATAGCCAATGCCATCGTAGTCAAATCTTCATCTACATCTACTTCTCATATCGAGCCTCCATAAAGGGCTCCTAGACCAACTCCTAACTATACTCCCCTCGGAGAATCCTACAGTTCTATCTTTGACAAACTTATGGTTGTAAATCTCATTCAACTTCCCCTTATCCGACCCCTTGATGACTTGCATCCCAAACTCCCACAATTTCTCGGACCACTATTGCAAGCATCATCGAGTCTATCACCATAATATTGAAAAATGTCATACTTTTAAAGACCTCGTACAACAATTCATTGATCATAGGGATCTTCATTTGGAAAATCTTGGCGCTCCCTTAACCAACCATTAGACATATTTAAACAACCCTTCCCCAATCATCCACCAAATAATCAAACTAATCCCCCTACGTCACAAGCACCCAATACTCATACATCAATACTTTGAGTCGGGATCCAACATCACTATTGACATCTATTTTCCCCACTATTTTACCTACATCTATTCTACCCACGTCTACTCCAATATCCACCCCTACATCTATAATCATATCTCCATATGAACCCCTATCTACAGCTATTGTACTCATATCCACTTTACCCACATCTATTACATCTACATCTACCACATCCACATCTATCTCAACACCTATCTCTACACCCATCCTTATTTCTACATCTACTTCCCTACCCTTATCTATAACTACATCCATAATCGCATTCATCCCCACGCCCACATATACAATCGTATCCATACCCACATCAACATCTGAATCTGTGTCCACATCCATATCATCCCTTAAATCATCTACTACATAGACATCCCCACTTAGTACAACCATGAATAATGTTCCTACCACATCCTCCTCATAAAAAAAGACTAATCACTCCTACACCAACAAGTTTTCAAGACCCATACAATCTGTAACTCCTTCCGATCTCATCAAATGTGGCATCCAAAACCAATTTCATCTTGATACCCACATCTATAAAAAATTCTACATCATCTAGTTATGCCTCGGAAGATCCCCGAGTTGAAATCATTGTGATTCCCACAAAGGGTAAATCCTCACAACAAAAATCTAAAAATCTTTGCATCCCTACTCAAGAATATCTCACCCATCCACTAATAAATTGAATCTCCCTCCTCCGAAGCCCCAACAATCCAAACCATCTAAGCAATCAAACACCTCATCATCTATCTTAGGACCTTGCCCATCCATTTTGGGGTTGGGCCCTTCATCCAATTCCCCTAATAAATAATGAATCGAAACAATTCATCCCTCTCCCCAAATCAAAGTCAAAAAATTCTCTCACAAAGCCTCCCAAAAGTAAGACATCGCTTTTGCCTTCATCCACCGCTCCCCCAAATCTAATCCATCTGCAAAACCATAAATCTCCCTCATCAAAAACTCCCAGGTGGGTCCTATCATGAAATATTTCAACGTCTTATCCAAGCATCTTCCATCACTCTTCCTCCCATCAAATCCTTTGATTCACGTAGAAAAAAACCCACATGGTTTGACCCTAATGTCGTGTGTGCTTATCCTTGTACCCATGTGCATGATATCAAACATTGTAGGGCTCTCCAAACCCTCATCTATAATCTCATAGAAGAGGATGACCTTCTCATTGAAGAAGATTACCCTCTTTCATTCCAACTGCAATCCTCCTAAATTATGCACCTCCTAAGACCCTAAATCCCCTTCTTCATTCAAATCATTCGTCGCGGCTCCTCGTCCTAATATTGCCTTCTCCATAGGAGGTCCCCTTATTTTCATCGACGTCTTTCATGTCACCACCTGCTCACAACCTTAGGATCCTCAATCATGTACTCAATCTAAACCCAAGGTTATCATCACTACTCTTTTACCGAGCCTATTCCATCTTCATCTTTGTCCAAGGCCAAAGTATCCATCTTATCTGTTTCACCCACTCCAAAGCCTATTATCATAGTTAAAGTATCGTAAAGAAGCTCCATTAGGCTCTCGTCATATGTCCCTCTACGAGCTCATCCAAAGCTCTCCTAATCATCGACAAGCTCTCATCGAAGCCTTGTAGTGCATCCCAATCACCAACGATGAGACTCGACCTTTCAATACCCTTGTTGAAGGTCTCACACTTTCCGTCCATCTCTTTTGATGATTCTAAAATTCCTGACATCTTTCCTGAGGCCCATGACCTTCCTCTTTTCATCATTGTTCGCATTAATGACACCTTCATCATTTGTCGATCAATGATTGATAATGTTGCTCAACATCAATAGAATTTCATCCCATACCTTTGATCAACTCGAACTTCCTAAATCCACTCATCCGCTCAATCACCCATGGTTCTTCATGCTTTCAATGATGTTGTTGCCCCTAATTTGGGAAAAATTATCCTTCCCATCTACGTCGGTGAAAAACTCCTCCATGAGCTCTTTTACATTGTTGAGGGGGAGTTCCAATACAATGTATTGTTTAGACATCCATGGATTTATGTCATGTGTTGCATCCCTTCTACTCTGCATCGTTGTATTAAATATGAGCATGAGGGAAAATCCATACACTCTCTGTAGATCTCCCTCCCTTAAAAGCATGACATATGACCTATCGGCCAAATGATGTGCTCATCCCTAAACCAGAATCATCTTCCCAACCATCCACTAGTTCATCGTGTCTACATCTAAACTACCTAATGATAAATTTCTTGATATTGTGGTGCAACGTCTTTCACTGGGGGATTATCAACTCCTCGCCCTCAATTCTTTCCCCACACCCAATCGACTTGGTAGACTGAAAAGCTCTTATGTATCAACCAAATGTTGGGGATATCATTTCCTTTGGTCCACCTCATCTCAAAACCAATCTCATCTATGGTGGCATCAATCTCCCTTCCTCTCACATCAATGATCAACCTCACACTAAACCATATACCAATGGTTTTGACTTCCTCTATAATAAATACTTTACCTATACTTACCTCCATTGTTGCACATGGAAGGGATTTTGTCTTGGACATTATGAACAAGGCATGCACGATCTTATCATCGACCCATCCTGCAAGCCTCGTGTGAAATTTGGACTTGATTTCAAAGAGCAACCCACCAATCCTCTCACATCTTCTTCTTCTACATGACCCATGTACATCTATCCATTACCAAATTATTCCCCATCTAACAATCCCATGGATACGAATGACATTGTATCCCTTTTTCTAGCTTTTTTTAATCTCCACCATCACTTTGGGACCAATCACTTATCAGGTTGAAGGTGAATCTAGGTCACTTCCTCTCGTATCTCTTGATATGGTAGAAGATGATTCACCTACCATTGACTTTCTTGATGTAAGGATGATGACTCTATTATTTCCTGCATGGGGCAAAATATTCTCATCTTCATAAGTCCTTACCTCCCGACACATCCACCCTTCTCAACAAATCCACCATCGACATCAATATAGGGACTCCGCAAGAGCCCCACATCCTCAAAGTTGGCCAATCTCTTGATCCGCAAGAGCTAGAGTCTTTCACCGACTTCCTTTCTAAGCATAGTCAAGCCTTTGCATGGTCATACATTGACATATCAGGCCTTGATCCCAACATCATTGTCCACAACATCATCATCATCCCCAATGATAAGTCGGTTAAGTAGAAGCTATGTCGCATGCATCCTTGTGTTGCCCTCCTTGTCAAAGAGAAGTTACAACGCCTTTTTCCAACAACTTCATCATACCTATCGATTATCCGTAATGGATTTTTAACATCATACCCATTGCTAAAATCCTCCATAAAGCTTTGCATTTGTATTGAATTTTGAGATTTAAATATTACTTGCCCTAAAGATGAACTTCCCCTTCCCAATATTGATCAACTCGTTGACCTTACCATGAGCCACAAGATGATTTCTCTTATAGATGATTTTTCTAAGTATAATCAAATTTTCATCACACCAAAATACCAACTTAAAACTTCTTTCATCACCCTTTGGGGAAGTTTTTGCTATCGTGTCATGCCTTTTGATTTGAAAAACGCAGGGGCCACTAATCAACACGCCATGACCTACATCTTCCACGACCTCATCCATAAAATAGTAGAGGATTATTTTGATGACCTCTTGGGTAAATCCAAGTGTAGAAAGGATCATCTTTCTGTCCTCAAAATCCTCTTCGCACATCTCATCCATTTATTCCTCCATCTCAATCCTGTCAAGTGTGTGTTTGGAGTTTTAACTAGAAAACTCCTTGGCTTCATCATTTGTATCAGGGGTATTGAGGTTGACCTGCCAAAATCAAAGCCATCCTTGAGATGCATCCTCCTTCTAATCTAAAACAACTTCACACAGTTTTAAGGCCAACTTCAATCAATTCGTCGTTTCATCTCACAAATTTCTAACCACTATCAACCTTTTCATCATCTTCTTCACAAAGGAATTCACTTTAAGTGGGATGTTAATTTCAAAGAAGCCCTCGACCAACTCAAGTGTTATCTTTTGCTTACGCCTCTATCTGAGGGAGCCTTTCTATCTTTATATTTTTGCCTTTGATCATGCTCTAGGTGCCATGTTAGTGTACCACAATGAGCGGGTAGGGAGCAAGTTGTCTATTATATCAGTCACACTCTCCACGATTATGAAACATCCTACATTGAAGCTGAAAAGATGTGTTGTGATCTTTTCTTCGCCACTTCTAAACTTCACCATTATCTTCTTAATCATAAAAACTTTATGGTCACTAGATTTAATCCTATCAAAACCACACATTCTAAACATTACCACAATGATCGCATAACTATCAATGGTTCATGCTCACGGTGAGTTTGAAATAGAGTTCATCTCTCAAAAATCTATCAAGGGTTAGGCTATTGCCGATCAACTTACTAAAGCCCCTCTTTGTGACAATCATCTTCCTCACGAGTAATTCCCTGACGATTCTATCCATACCATTGATCATGAATACTCTCCCCTCAAAATGACACTTTTCTTTTACGGATCTAAGTGTCGAAAAGGGAGAAGTGTTGTTGTTATCATTATTCCTCCTTGGGAAAATCCTATTCTTGTTTCCTACAAGCTTAGATTTTATTATACGAACAATATGGTTGAGTATGAATCCCTCATCTTAGGTATTCAAACCACTATCATGCTCGGCATTCAAATCCTCGACATCTATGGTGATTCTCACTCATCATTAATAAAATTAAGGGAATCTATCGGTGTAAAAATAAAGTCCTTCTACAGGACATCGTTGACTTTATTCTTAAGGCCTTTGATCAACATACCATTCAAAGCATGTCTCATTCATCTAATCATTTCACGAGACACTATGACATCCCTCGTATCTCTCATCCCTTCGATAATGGAAGAATCAAAGCTCTTCATTGTTGTTCATCACATCAACCAACCATATCATACTAATGAGTTTCCTCGTGTCATTCTTGTCAACACCAATCAATTTGATATATGGTACACTCATATCTTTTACTATCTATCTCAATCTACAATTCCCTCCGACCTATCCAAAAATGGTAGGAAGTATTTTCTTCAACGTACTAACCACTATGTCATCCTTGGCAACATCCTTTACAAAATGTGGTTTCGATGGTATTCTCCTTGATGCCTTGAATCTCATGAATCTACCCACACTATCCAAGATGTCCACAAAAAAATTTGTGGTGGACACTTTAATGGTTTGGTCATTTCCAAATGTGTTTTTAGATGGGTTATTATTGTCCCACCCTTAATTAAGACTATTGTGACTATGTCAAAAATTGTGTTAACTTCTAGCAGACATTCCAATCTCATCTGCATTCCTAGTCAGGCCTTACAACCACTCAAGATCTTTGACCTTTCTCACAATGGGGCCTCAACCTTATTGGTCTCATCAATCCACACTCTTCTTAGCATCATCATTCTATCATCATCACTATGACTGAATACTTCACCAAATGGGTGGAAGTCATTCTACTTGCATCCACCAAAGCTAACAAAATTGTTAATTTCATCTATCAACATATCATCATCATGCTTTGGCGTTCCTCACAAAATCATCACGAGAACATAAAGTCCTTAAAAAACAAAGATATTAAGAAGCTTTGTGACTCTTTCAACATCAAGCTTAGCTTCTCATATCCTTATTATCCTCAATCTAACGGCCAAGTTGAAGCCACTAACAAGACTCTTCACAATATCCTTGCCAAAATTATTGATAAAACAGGTCAAAATTGGCACCTTCACATCCCCTTTTCTCTTTGGGCTTATCAAACTAGCATCTGCACCTCTATAGGCGCTACTCCTTTCTCTCTTGTTTATGGCTCGGAGGTTGTTCTTCCTCTCAAAGTTTAAATCCCATCATTTGCATGTTTCTCGTCACAACTTTGTCTCTGACGCGAGGAATATCACCAAGAAAGATCTAGCATAGCTTGAATTACTAGATGAGTGTCGCTTAATCACTCTTCAAGATCATCATGTCTATCAAAATCACATCAAACATGCCAATAACAAACATCTAAAAGAACGTGATTTTAACATCGGTGACCTTGTCCTCAAAGAAAATCAAAATGTCACTACCCTAAAAAGGAGCCAACATGGAAAGTTTGATCCCACTGGATTGGACCATATATTATCATACATATGTATGGGTTCGAGGCCTATCGTTTAACGTCCCTTGATGATAAATAAGAAACGGAACCTCTCAACGCCTTGCACTTCAGCAACCTTTTTTATTGTTAACGCATCTACTAATGCGATCTTAGTCACATTCTAGGATATTATTTCCATCACCTTCTTATCTACCTCTTGGAACCATGATAAGTGTCCATAGGTGTCATTTTTACATCTCATCTCCCCCCCAAGTGGTCTACTTGGCTATCCTAAGCTCTATCACAAAATCCAAAATTCAAGATGCTCATATCAAAAGATATCTTAACAAAAATAGATTGTTCCCTCGAAGGAAATTTGTTCATATAAAGCAAATAATGTCAAAAGTATAGATTGATCCCTTGAGGACAACTATCTTACATTCCATCTTGCCATCAAAAGCAAAAAAGTAAAAATCTAAAGCAAAAACCTAATTATAGACCACTCCCTTGCACGATGGCTACTTTCTTATATCATGGCAGTGAAGGCTTCTTGCATTGACCAACCTTCTAAAAATCTTGAAAAGCAAAATTTAAAAACAAGCATCCTCGAAAGCTTCCCCGTGTCAATCAACTTTCTTATCTAGAGAAAACTTCCCGCATTGATCAGTTTGCGCCATATTGCTCAAAGTTGGGGCATATACCTAGGACAACCACCTAAGGAGAACCTACTTCCCCATTCAAGCTACATTTAAAATCCCGTGTCATGTCGATGGTGGGTGTGTAAGCACACTTTCTTTTCCCCTCATGATCTAAAATATGACTAACTATCGTTAGTTATGTGTTACCACTGGCTATAAGATACAAGTGCATCACTTTGTGTGTGTTCCCTTTTATGCTTTACCTTAAATTCAATCTAGAAACATCTATTCCACATGCGCTCTTTGCTATGTTGCAAGTGTACTTCTTATATTTCGGTTAGTATACCCAGGATCACGTTTTATCTATCTAAACTCCATCATATCTAATCATCCAAATCTAATCTAAAATCTATATCTTGCCCATCATATCTATCATATCGATCACTTATCGTGATCATTTCATTTCTAATTTCATTACAACATCGTATCAAATTTCTAAATTAACCCCAAATCACGCCTAATCTACATCTATCATGACATAAAATCTAATCTAATATCTACATCCCATCCATTACATCTAATTATATGCATCATAATCACATCTAATCTAAGTCCATCATATCTTTCCAAATATCTAAATCCATACACCATTCCATCATCTAAACATCTAAGTTCATCACATCAATATCTAAACCACTATCCATCAAATCAATATACACATCATCAACATCTCATACATCATATCAAATATCTACATCATCATCTATATCTAATCATATCCAATCCATCACATCTAATCTACATCCAATCAATATATCACATCACATCATTAATATGCATCACATTACATCCAACATCTAAATCAACATCCATAATCTAATCAAGCATCTAATTCAACATCCATGATCTAATCAAATGTCAACATACATCAAAGCATCTAAATCATCACATGTATCTAATCTACTCAACATAACACATGAAAATCCTAAAAAATCATCCTATATATATCGTCAAATGTGTATGCATTTGTGATAGGCCTCAAATGGGCTCTACCTCAAGGTCTATACATCAAAATCAATAGAAAAATCTATATACAATGTTCACCTACTAGGTGGTGAACATGAGATCTAACTCCCTCGGTCCTAAGCCAAAGACACTATTCTCCTAGCGTAGGGGCTTGTCCACCACCTTATCCGCTATATGGACCTCCATCATGTCTTGGATTTACCATACTAATAGTGCTCCTTGATCTTTGCTGTTGCGCTAATATCCCGATATCATCTCTCTCGACAAGTATACCACATAGCACGGTACATCGGGTAGTTTCAAAGTGAAAATGTACTCATAGTAGTGTGTCTCCTTGCTTAGTGCTCGATATTGCTTGAATGATATTGTCTTTAAAGGCGGAGCCATCTATCTGGCTCCTGTGAGGCACCATGTGCCTCGCCCTGTCACCTTAGACATGGTACCTAGATTTTTGTATGTGGCTCGATAGGCCTCCGTCATCATCGGTACTGTTTTGCTCTTGTATGGCCAGTCTCTCTCCCGACGCATCCCCACCAGCTCTTGAAAAGCTATGTTTCTCTCATGAGGCAGTGGTAGCTAACTTGACTGTAATTTGGCTATCTCTACACCACCCCTCAATCTCCACCCTCTCCACCCATGGGCATTGTTGTCTCTCCTCTTGTAGTTATTGTTGCCTCTCCTTTTACCTGCGTGAGACTCCTCGGTGGCCTTGGCCACCCACTACTTCATCCACCACTCCTACATCATCCATATCCCATGGCTCCCCCTCCTCTGCTAATGGGTCCACCATTACAATGTTGGGTAGGTCTTCCTCGATCTCATCCCACATGTATCAACGGGGTGCTCCATCACTTTATCTGAGACCACTTTGAGTTGTTTCATCACCCACGTAAAATGGATGGCCTCTATCATCTCTCGAGCCTCCGAGCCTACACCCATCCGATCCTTCTCATACATGTTAGATGTATATTTGTCCCGAGCCATGTAGGGAAGGCTCAATAAGGTGTCCATCGACATCATCTACCTCTAAGCTCCCCAACCTCTCCTCATATCAGTCATCATCCCTCCACTCACCCCTATCTTGAGAGCCTGTCGGATCATCATCTTAAAAATCAAAATAAAAGCTCTATGTGATCTCTTTATGATCAATGAAATCCCTCGTGACCTCACCGTGACTATGTGTGCTCGTAGGCCCAGTGTAGAAGGAAGCCTATGTCCATGCCTGTCCTCCTCCCGAGATACATACATCTAGAGCTCATAGTATACTTGTGTTGCTTTAGGAGGGTTGATCCTAAAAATAACACTATCCTATTCTCGACTATATCTCTGCTACCACTCCTACTAAGGCCCATGGAAATCGAGCTCCACATGAGTCTGGTAAGGCATAACACGATATTGCCATCATAATCAAACAAATCAACCGACTCATGTGTCATTTGGTTGATATTAGGTCTCAATGTGGAATGCAAATATGTAGTGCATCTTCTCCAAATAGTCAGTCAGTGTAACCATCCCGTCCTCTCATCATACTAGAAGTATCGGTGCCCTTGTATTAGTAGTCTCAAAATACGGTGCACATCGTTTAATGTGACCGTCATGTCACCGGGTCTTGAACCCGAAGGTGCTAGTCTTAGGATCCCATCTATCAATCATTGCGATAATCAACATTGTATCTCGAGGTACCCTCGGTAATGGCGAGAATCCACCCAATCCCACTACACTTAAATGATCACACTTTGCATTAGTAACATCAATTCTCATTGTTCTTAACAAGGTCGGGACTCTGTCTCTCAAGTATAACATGTCTCGAGCTTGCAAAAACAATCAAACAATCATCCATTAGCATCCAATCATCCAAAATCACAATTTTTAATCAAAACAATCCCTATCCCATCCATTCGATGCCAACTTGGCTTGGTTAATGGCGACAACATCCGGTCCACAACCGAACGGCCCTTAGCACCCATCAAATCCAAAAATTCAAAAAAATAAAAAATCAATTGCTAAACTAGATTTTCGGACTTACCGCTCTCTATGACCTATGACGCTTCCTTCCCCCCTCTATTGGCCTCTATCTCAATCAAATATCACACTTTTATACCTCTTAGAGCTCTCGAATCATCACAATCATATCACACAAACAAGCTTAGTCACCAACTCTCTGCTTATATAGGTGCGCCGACCTGAGGCACCGTCGACCCACCCAATCCCCGTCGACCCATTCTAATTTTCATATTTTGCTCATCCCATCAAATTTCTTCAGTCAAATTATAATTTCTTCCACTTTTGGCTTCCGTGTTACCCATCACACACCCTTATTTGCCCCAATGGGTTCAATTGGCTATTTTGTGACTCCCCTATCCATCTCATCACGTATCTTTTATCCCATATTGTAGCCCTCTTTGTGGCCATTTTTGTGTTCCCTCTTGGAAACCATAATTTATCTTAATCCCACCAATGTGGCCTCTTTTCCATATTCGTCCCACTAAGATGTATATTTACTCCATTCCTCGTGTTTGCAAGATATTGCATCCACTTTTCCCCCCACATCTTGTCAGACCTTTGTCTTGACCATCCTCACATTTGTTTGTGCATATTTTTGATGTCTGCCTTTGACCCATTGGTCCCACAACTTGCACATCCATCTGAGTGGATTCCCATTGGATTCCCTCCATCTTGTAGTTATTTTTGTCAACTCACAGATCCATAGGAAATTATCGTCATCTCCATTGAGGCCGTACTTTTTTCACTGTGCAAGTGATTCTAAAATCACCGCCATAATTTTGTTTTTGTTTCTATTTTATTTTTATCATCTCTTTCCTCTTGCGACATATTTTTTTCATCCTTTCCACCCTTCATATCTCTCTTTAAAACCCGTGCTCGATTCTTCTTCATGTCATCAATCCCTAGTTTGAGGGGGACTCCTCAACCATCATATTTTATCATTTTTTTAATCTCATGGCTTCCCAACACATATACCACTCGACAAAAGGGGAAAACGTAGACACTAATTTTTGGTACACTTTGTCCCCATCTGAGTTCACTCTCATTTTTCATCATCTTGCACATACATACCTCTCTTCCCATTTAAATTCATCTTTCATTCTTAAACCCCATTTATCCTATCTAATTCCCATTTTATCATCTTAATCTTATCTTAATCCCACTATTATTTTATCCCCCTAATTCATCCTTAATCATATTTAATTACCCCTAAACCCATCCATTATCCTAATATCTTCCCTAAACACTCCATTTATCATCCCTAGGCACCCAATTATCCTCATTCAATGAATTCCAATCCTCCAACTACCTTTTATCCTCCCTATAACCCTAACCCGCCTAAAGAGCTCAAAACCCTAATTACACCCCCTTTAGGTCCCTTTGCATCGATCTAATCACCATCTCCACCACTCAAATCAAGGGTCACCAGTAGTCGATGAAAACCCATGTGGGTCGCCATCGACCCTATAATTATGTCCATACCGCCCTCTCCTAAGGATACAAATTTGAGAATGCATGCCTTCTTGCAAGTTTTGTTGTGTTTTTCTCTCTTCTTTAGAGTTGGAGCCATTTACTTAGAGCTACTTTTAAGATCTTACATGCCATCTTGGGATATTTGAATCTCTTTTCTTACATAGTATCCCAACTTTAGTTTCTTAGAGCGCTCATCATCTCTATCATCCTTTTTGCATCAATTATGCACATCTACCAATCACCTTGGAGCTTTGTCATTCATCTGCTATCACTAATAACTATCCATAGCTCTTTGCCATCCATTTAATCCCATCAAACCCTAAATTCATTGATTTGATAAAATATGAATATTTTATTTAAATCTAAATGTAAAGATCTGTTGTAAATGATATACAATGAAATATAAATGCTAAACAATTTATTAAATACTAACTATGAAAGGAAATGAGATGGATAAGGTACTTATCTTAATTTCGTTTATCCCATAATGAGTCTAAACCGAAAATGTGATAAAAAATGAGCATAGAATGTTGCAACGAACCACGGAAAATGTAACAAAGGTGGAAATGGTTAGACTTGGGCACCGGAGAGATATAGGGAACTCGCAGACACTCGCGTATTGATTATGGGTGCCTCGAGTCTTTAGAAAAGCTTGGGATCTAGTTCTAATAAAGTGTTGTTAGGGTTTCACATCTCTTTGCCTTTTGTTGCTTTACAAGATCGCACAATGATTGCTTCTAAAATGTTGTAAAGCGTAATGAAATAATGAATTTCAAAACCCTTAAATAAAAATTAAATCCTAAAAAGAAAATATGCAAAATGAGGGGTCAAACTATCCTCAACTACCACAATGGTGGACTCACAACTGAGCACTGCACTACATCTCCAACCCAATGTAGTTATGTGTGCTTGTGTGTGTAATAGTGCTCCTAGGTTGCCCTCGCACCAACAACGCCAAGATAACGAACAATAGTGGATAAAATGAAATTGTGTGTATGGAATATAATGAACTCCCCTTCCTATGCAATGTGTATGCAAAGTAATGTGCCCAAATTCAGTCCCTTGATCTATGTAGATAGATAACCCTTGATAAGAATTGTTCACCCATATAATGGTATGTATGTTGTGTTTATATAGGGATCTCTTGTTCAAATTTCAACACTAATGACCCGACATGCCAACTAGTACCTCGGGATATGAGAGGAAAAACTGAAAAGACCGACCTCAAATGTCAAAAATAAGATCAAACATAAAGAGGACACATGCGCCCAGGATGGACAAGAGCGCATGGTGCTAGTGTCTAGTCCTGGGTGTTAGTGTCCAAAGAAAAGTGACAAAAACTGAGTGAGGACTGACATACAAGGATCCCTATAACATGACTAGAACTGTGTATGCGAGCGATAAGTTTAAAAGATAATAGCAATAAAGACCAACAAGAAAATTGGATGGACTATGGGATGGGCCATCAATGAATACTTTCCTTACATAATATCCATATATAAAAAAACATACTTGGTGGTATACTAAATAGTAGTAAGTACATGATTTTGTGTTTACAATCGTCATCAAACCGATCTGCACACCACCTCTATTTTTGTCCCCTACTCCATCTATCATATGCCCTATAGCTTCTTCCAATAATCGGCCTCTCTGTTCTTGTGATCTACCTATCCAAGAGCCCATATTTCATCTTCAACATCATCAGTCCACCGTCAATCTAGACCAGTTGCCATTGAACCTATCTGCATTTACCAGATCTATCAATTTTCTTGCATCCTTTTTATTTCTCCAACTTTACCACATAAAACCTAAGACCTTCTCGGTGTTTCACAACCTGTTATAGACTTGATTTCGTATTTTCCGATCCACTCATTGCAGGTCACCATCGATTGTATCTTCCAATCTCAAGTCACCGTCGACCCGACTAGGTTTGGATTAGTATCATTTATTATTACCAAATATGTGTCTTATATTATCAAGTATATTTTAGATCTTTGTTTTAGTTTAGTTATTTGTTGCATCCTATTGTTATCCATTATCGCTTTACCAATATTTTTATCAAAGTGGGTTGACATCTATCCCTAGGAAGTTATCACTTCTTGAGACCTACATTGTGCGGGTCATTGAGCTCACTGCAAGGAGGATCTTTTGTGCCCGCATCATCACCATCGTTATCTTATTAAGAGGTGGCCTTAAACCCTCTCATCATTTAGAGTTGTTTATTTTATTTGCCACCATTCCACCAATTTGAAACAAGAGCAGGAAAATTTGATCAACAAATGTATTTCAAATGATTTAATTAATAATAAATATATATGTTTTGATTTGATCTTAGATGTCTATTGTATCAATTTAATGCATAATTCTATCATATAAATGAAAATAACAATTGAAGGAATTCTAGGCCAAATAATCTATATACAAATTATTTCAAATATTTCATGGTTTCCAAAATAAAATATACAACCTCCTCTTATTTTCCCACATGTTGCATTCTAATTCAATGTTCCCAACCACCTCTTTATAACGTTCGC
The DNA here is from genome assembly GCA_018340775.1 of Taxus wallichiana var. yunnanensis. Taxonomy (NCBI): domain Eukaryota; kingdom Viridiplantae; phylum Streptophyta; class Pinopsida; order Cupressales; family Taxaceae; genus Taxus; species Taxus wallichiana. The sequence goes on from CM031236.1 coordinate 44,567,886, forward strand.
TCTATGCATAATAGAATTTTCGTGGGCATTCCTAAATCATTATGTTTGTTGTTAATCCGTCAAACAAAGCCACAAAGAATTCAAAGACCCTAAAAATCTTGAGTCTCCAAATAACGTGCTTATGACACGTGACATGTTATAAAGAAGCATGGGAGTATTCAATCAATTTATATTCTCCTTCAAAAGATAATTTCCATGTGTGCATTAGATGACGCCATGTGTAAGCATGTAGGAGTGCCATAATATCTACCAATACATTTTGTCATCCTTGCCTTTATGCTAAATGAATACTACAGAGTATGAGATCCGAATATGTGTCCCAATCTCATGCATTATTACTCATTGCGGTGGATTACCCTCAATCATTTCTACATACAATAAATTTATTAGATTTTCCCATTTGTCATGATTCCAAACTAAAAATAGTTTCTTTCAATTTTGTCAACTCTCCTTTATCTCCCTAATGCCAATTTCACGAGGTCGTTCAAGTGGCGACATATCGAACTATACTTTTTGATGGTTTTCCTTGTGTTATGATAAATCTCCATTTATTCCCCGAGACCCAAGAGCACTAGATCTTGTTGCATGATCACATCTAAGGGTTCATTCAGATCCTTTGTTTAACCTCATAATTGGACACCTTCATTTAACATGATTATATGTTTGTGTGTGTATGTCTTACCGAGCATGCAAACTTCCAACACTCTCTCCACTTCGTATACCTAATATAATTTTGACCTATAAAGCTAATATGTGTGTATATATTTATTAATGTGGTACTAAACCCCACAAATTACGTTAATGAATTCTCTTTCCCATTGTTAATTTATTCTTTGAGATTTCAATTCAAGAATACTATTTTTAATAATTTCGGAAGAAAGGGGCATTATAAAGACACTTGTCATCTTATGAACATGCCTCAAATTTCTCCTCCTTTCTTGAATCTCTAAAAGTTAGTCTTCGGCTCCCAAGAGATGAAAAAATAATAAAACTAAGATTTATGGGAATTCCTTGATGTGGTTTGCTACAAGTTAACCCTTATCCAAACAATTATATGAGGCCCCACTCCCTCTAGAAGAGCTTTTTGTGGTCATGTGGCATGTGGACAATGAAAATGCTCTAAGCATAAATGGGTTTCTTTGTGAGTTTTTCAAAGCCACATGTCGGTTTGTCGCCTTGATTTGTTATAGATTTATAAGGAAGTGTTAAGCACAAAATCCTTAGGTGATGTGATTAATAAATGCGATATTAAATTCATATTTAAGGATATTGACCCTGAGCTCAAAATAAGTTGGAGGCCCATCACCTTATTGAATGAATCCTATAAGATATTAACAAAGGGTTTAACATGTCAACTTTATTATATTTTTCTCTTAATTATCATAACATAGCAAAAACAAGATTTATCAAAAGGCTTGGAATATTACTACAAAACTTTTGTACTAAAAAATTGCTCTAATAGGGTTTTTGCATGTCAAAACTTCTTGTTGTCTTTTTAATCCTTGTTACTCACACATACTTTGCTAGTATGTGAGTTTTGAGACGTGCTCACATTAAATTCAATGTTATTACCATTATTGGGGTAGTTTAAGCTAATAATTTATGATTGTCATCCAAATTTTAACTTTAATCGTAGAAGGTTTCAAGAATGGTACCCTTTGAGTGTAGAAGTTATCCAAAATTGCATGATGAGGTAATGAGTTAGTAGTTCCTCCTAAACATGTTAATGTGTTTCTTAATATTACTTCCATTGAACTCGTTATTACATGATATTAAAATAATTGTCTTATTACTTACTTTGTTGAATGTATCCCCTCATAAGCATATGTCCAAAACTAGATTAAGCGCCACTAATAGCCTAATGAGATTAATGTATCTATAGTTAGAAACCTTGAAAAGGATTTCTCCTATTTTCCTTCAAGAAGTCCTTACAAGTACAAGCTTTGTTCACCTAGTCGAGTTATTGGTTCTTATGGATACCATTTTGGGGCTTTTATCTTGGAATTTGGAGTTTAGATTTATCAAAAGAGTGCCTCTTAAAGTCCTTATTTAGATTGAGTTTATTTGCCTTTCAATTCTTCTCTGATAATTGTACCAAAGATTATTAAACCTATTTGACGTGTTATATGTTGCAAAGTTGGTCGCTTATACTCTCATCAACCAAACAAATTGGTTTGTGTTGAGGTTGACCTCACAAAAGAATTGAAAGAGTTTGTGGATATCTAAACCTATTTTGAATATTATAAGCAAAATTTGTGTATATCAATCTACTCAACACATGCTTCCAATTCCAAGCCCTCGACCATGAGCTTTATGATTGTCCCCTCACAATTTGTTCTAAGTCACCATTAAACCTTTACTAACTAAAATCCAAGTGGTGGAAAACATGAATGATGGTTAGAGCACCAAGCCAAAAAAACATCCTCCATTAGGAATAAAAACTCTAAAATGGCCAACCTAGTTTCCAATGACAAACCTTAACCAAAAATGTGTAAAGAGAAAAGACTCTTCACATTATTGTGTTAGCTCTCCTACCTAAACACTCTAGTAATTCCTTGGAACTAATTTTCTCAGGGATCACTTTATGTAATTCATTATTTTGGATGTTGAGATATCTATAACAATTTATCAACCCTCTTGGTGCTCTCTTGGTCTACCTTGTGGTGGAAACAATTTACTTTAGGGAGACTATGGGGCTAAATGCCACTTTATTTTCATTGAAAATTATCTTTTTCCAAACCAACACATATAATACAAAATTAGCGTTAATTAACTAATTTAATATAATATGAAATAATGATAATATAGAACTATAATTAATTATAATCCTAAATTATAAGTACTTTGGCATGTGTCAACATATTTTGTCAAGGAAAAACAATGAAAGCACACTTAGGTTTTAAGGTTTAAAAATAGAACCATTATACCACAAAGAATATGATGTGACAAAGTACTTAGAATGTGGCCAAAAGTTGAGCAAGATGTTATTGAGATATTTTTGAAATATCAATATCGCAAACCGCATGCAATACAAGTTCATGGAAAGTTGGATCAGGTTTGTGGCTAATTTTATTCTTAGGAATATGAATCTCTCCCCTTTTGTCATAAGATGGACATGGATTTTGGGATATGTCCGCTTATCTCTAGAGGCCTAATTTCTAAACTTTTATATGTGTGATTTTTATGTTATACTTTGAGATATAGATTATCATTTATTGTAAACCTAAAAGGGTTAGTAACGACTAGGTTCAATTGCCTCACCATACCCCCACTAATATGATGAGTGTTACACTACATAGGTCAATACTATAAAGAGGGATCAAACCAAATGAAATCACCCCAACCCTATGAAAAATACATGTGACATATAATAAAATAATAGAATATGGAGCCCTTGATCTAAGCCTTGTACTCAATATCTACACTTAATACTTCAATTTTGGCTCATGGTTGATCTAGGGAAGCAATATATATGTATTCATAATCTTAGTATCTTACTGTTCTAATTGCAATCTAATGAATAAATGCTTTAATGCTTTGGATATTTTCATTTTTATAGTGGCTGAAATATAGAATCCTAGATGACCCTAATAGCTTAGGGAAGATGTGTTCATGTACGTGACAATTCAAATTATTTCCCACTCAACCAACCCAAAATTACCTCCTATGCCAACTAAGATAAGTTGTATATTTGAAAATATAATTGTTGGAAATGCAAGGTATACGTTCATAAAAATGGGATAGGTTCATGGTCGAACTTTTCTTAAGCATATAAATTTGTCCATGGTGTTAAAGGAAATATTTCTAAGACAAGTGTAATTTTATAGATGTGTTATGTAGAATGTGCAACAATTCTTGATAGGATGAGATGACTAATAGATGAGGTATAGTAGACTAATTAAGACATGATAAAGAGCAAGCGAGAACTTTAATTGGTCATTTTTGTATAAATGGGATTGGTTTCAAGATAAGTTCCAAATTCCATATTGTTAAGTGCTCAAAACATATTTTGGGTACTAAATGCCCCCTTTTAATCTAGTGTTGAATTCTCTTGATTAAGATAAAATGTGTTGTCATGCAAATGTACAATAGGAAAATTTCTAATTTTTAAGCATGACAACGAACCACAGTGTTGAAAATTTTCAAAGTAATACCTTCCCAAGACACCCCCGGGTCAGTCCATCCCTGATGTCAGTCCTACCCACTCAGTTTGATGATCCCAAAGTAAATGTAACGAATTCCCCTTGGTTATTTAGGAAAGAAAAATCTGTCCCCTAGGTGATTTAGGATCTTCAGAACATTTAAGGAATCAAACAAGATTATCGGGAAGGGCTACCATCAGCCTTCCTAAGACTAGTGCACCACCTCTAGAGTAGATAAGAGGAGTAAAACTCATTATATTGTAGTATCCAAGTATTACAAATGGTATGAATAGTATTTGGAAATATTTAGGGAAGATTCAAAGGTGTTGGAGCCAATTCACCAAAAGTGGGTTTTCGGGCCTGAACGAGCACACACCGTGAAAGAGGACCTGATCTCAAAAGTAAGATTCTCGGGAGCACCACGATAATTTGAAAGACAAAAAAAAGTATCAGTGTAAATATTTTTCAATGTTATACATGTTGAAAAAATGGGACTTCTTGAAACCTCGTGCATTGCTTTGTGAACTTATTCTTTGGGTGCACAACAAAGGATTCCGAGAAATAAGGGGAAATTTTGAGGTGTTATATTCAAAATTTTATCTTGGGGACATCACCATTGGATTAAATGGGTTTTTAAAGGTGGAATCATATAAAATTTCACCCCAAAATTCATCCGGGAGCCCGAGATATCGTCTCCACAAGTTGGTCCCAAGGTGCGATTTCTCATACTTAGTCAATTTTCAAGCAGACATGTGGCAACCTATGGTTAAGGCATAGTTTCATGTCCCTTACATCCCTTTTCAAAGGAAAACAGGGGACATAAAAATGCTTCCAACCCTTTTTAGCCTCTTGGACACCCATATGACCCTAATGACTCATGTTAAGCCCCCAAGTGCTCCAGTTTAGCCCCCTCTGCTAATTTGCTCATCGAATTAAAAGATGCCAAGTGTCAAGCCTAGGATGAGGTAAAATTTTATGTCCCCTTAATACCTTTAGAAAAGGGATGAAAGGTAAAGAAAAATGTGCCCCGTCCCTACACTTTTTCATTCCATTGCTATAAATACGACACTTAGATCATTTTTTCTCATTTTTTTCCCACGCCTCCAAACGTTCTTTGGAACTCTGCTTTGAATTTTCACTAGAAATAAAAATCAAAACTTTTGCATTCAAAACTCCTTGAAATCCTCCATTCTCTAAGATCACAAAAATAACAAAAAAATTCGGATTCAAATGAAAGAAAACAATGAAAAAATGAAGATTTTTTTTGGAAAACCCTCGAAGTCACCCGGAGAAGAATCATTTGTATTTTGCAAACCGTAAACCGGATTCGAATGCAATTTTTGAATTCATCTAGTATCCTAGGATCATCGAAGATCCAAGATAAAAATTTCACATGTACATCCCGAATTTTTTTGGTGAAAAACCCTCATTCCCCACTTTGTGAATTTTTTATTTTTTTAAATCTTCCAAACCGTCGATCGGGTGAAGCTAAAATTTTAGAGGAGTGATATTGGGAAAAAACCCATATCAGAAACCTTTGTTCCATCGCAATCTAAGCACCATAGACCCACTCACTAAAAATAATCATTCTTCCTACACGGGTGGCCGTTATTTTCGGTAAGTCGTCACCAAAAGAAACTACGAAGAAAACAATGTGCACAAAGGATGAAAATGAGGTCGGATTGATCATCGATCCTGAAAAATAGTGGAATTAATCACTTACTAAAAATAGTAAATATGTCATATGGGTACCTTCCACTTTTATTAAACCATTTCAGAAGAGAAATCAAAGAAAAAATAATGTACACATGGGGAGTTATGCGGGAAAACTCATTGGTGAGGTCTTCTAAGCCCAAAATCACCACTTACTAAAAATAGTAAGTTTTCTTGTAGGCACTTAATATTAATAGTAAGTCATTCCAAAAGTGGTTTTCACGAAGGGGTACAAATAGGGGTAACCATTCAAGTCAAAATCATTAGTTGGGGACCAGAGAGGCAAAATATCGACACTTTCCAAAAATAGTCGCCTTTTCTAAAGATAGTAAACATCAAGGAAAAATGAAGTTTGAATTCATAGGGGCAAAGCCGACACATGCCTTCTCATCTGAGTATGCAAGAGTAGGTGACAAAGGAGGTCACTTACATGGATCTTGATAGTGTCTTTCAACACTCATTCCACGTTTTGATTTATCCATGTGAGGTGGAGGTTGTTTATGGTATGTTTCATCGAGATCATGTTCAAATTTGGGTGAGTAGTGTGGCGGTGTTGCAAGGAACCATGACGAGTTTTTTTCTCTTCGAGGGGATCTTCATGAACGACGCTCGTGGCCATCAAGAAATCACTCAATAGTGTTTCTAAACACTCATCTCGTAGTGTCCGTGGGTCATCCAAAGGTGGTTTATCCTCCAAAAGCACGTCTCGCAGAATTCGTCCACAACATAAGAAAATCATTCACGGTAAAGAGTTCAAAGGCGTTGTGATATTCCCAACGACACATGACAAAGATCGGTTGGGCAAAGTGAGATCAAGATAACAGGAGAAAATTATTTAGTAACATGATTCCTCCTCTCTTTCTCCCTTCTCTCACCCCCAACTTTCTCTCTCCTCAATGTTCTAATTTCACGTTGGGGTTGCAATTTTTCATATGTCTTAATGTTTATAATATAATAAGTCACCTTTATGTTGTAAAAGGAACTTAATGGTTTCCTAGGAAGGTGAAGAGTCTTAAGTCATGTCAAGACATACAAAGAGTCATTGGGGGGTAGATGGAGAGTCATCTTTCTTCCTATAAAATGTAAAGACCTCCCATTCTCAAAGGGTTGGTGATCAATTTTGTAAACTCAATAGTGCATTGTGCTTAGAGAGAACAAAGGAGATAGCCATTTTCTTCCATTCCCTCTTGCATATGTTTCCTTCTTTTCCCTACTTTGTACAACTCTAATTGAGATGTTAATGAAGTAAGAAGTTTATGTTTTCCAAGGCATATGAATGTGTACATATTTGTATATAGTTACATTAAAGTTTTGGTTTTTTCTTCTCTTAAATGCATGTGTTGAAATTTCTAACTAGTGTGTGTAGGCATCTAAGTTTCTACTTGCAACATTAGTTCTCCTACCTCTCGTCCTCACTCCATTTCCCACTCTCAAGACAAAGTCATATATAGCAAGTGATTTCTAGCTTTGCACAGTAGGTCCTGTGAAGTGCCCCTATTAGATCCCCGGCCACAAGGCTACCAGGAAAATCTACCTTTTCACGCACATGCAAAGACGAAAGCTGCACCATCTAAGTAGAGGGATTTTGATTCCTAGAGCCTTGGAAAGAAACTTATAAATTTGTCCACCTAACAAATTTTCTCCCAACAAAATGCAAACCTCATGTCTCGATCGTAAACTAGTTATTGTAAAATATTGAGTTTAAATGTGTCAATCCATATGAAAATTGTAACCACATGGCAAAGATGCATAGATCGATAATGGAGTATATAAATCTTGTATATTGAATTTGAAAATTTATATATTTTGAAATGCTTGTAAATAAAGTGAAATGAACATGAGAACAACTACACATGATTGGTCATGCCAAATTATTCTCCTAGATTATTGATTGTGACTAGTGTCATAGGGCTTACCACCATATAAAGTAAGTGCTATCATTTTATTAATTATTATCCTTATACACCTTGTTGGGAGATTATGTTTTGAATAAATAGTCTTTCATGTAGCTTGTGCTAACTTAATAGCATTAATGGTAGCTTGAAATGTCTTTCAACCTTGTAGGTTATTGAGGCTAATTACGCAATCTTGGGATACTAGAAGAGCCATACATCATTCTTGAGGTATTGGGGCATAGGCATATATTAGTCTTGAGCTACCAAGGAGCCATATATCGTTTTGAGCTACTAAAGGATCCATTTGTTTATTATTTATGTGTGATAATATCATTGAAACTTTGTGATAAGTAAATAACTTTGTTCTAAAGTTTTGTTCCAAATGGATAACTTTGGTATGAACTCTCTCGTAAAATGTGACCGAGTCTGATCTAAACTATATAACCTTAATCTAAATTATGTAAGATGCCCCTAACATGTCTAAATTTGTTTACTATTTTTTTTGTAATAGGTATGGAATTTTGAATAAGCCCATAATATGCCCCCTTTAGAGATGAGGGATGTCACTATGTATCACTCAAATCAAAATAGAAAAGTGGTTAACAATATCACGTGCAACATACATATAGAGATAAACCATACACAACATGTTTACTTTACATGATAACATACATCATCATGCATATGATATGATCATCATAGAATAAGCGTTATATGTGTGATCTCGATAGTAAGCATATAATGAAAATCATTAGAAATCCATACAAATCAGTAGTTATAGTGTAATAATATAAATTAGAGAGGTATGTTTAGCATACACATGACTCAACATCAAAGGATCCTTTGTGAATCATGACCTAATATGATAAGACATGACATTATAGGCATGCCACATGATACTTGACAATACAACTAACATGACATCATGATGGCAAATCAACCGACAATAATGTTATTAACAATCACCTGGTAACCATAAAATCATGAAACATATAGTAACTAATCCTTGTATAAATGGAATCATAGAGCATAAAGCATAAAGATTTCATAAAATATAGATAAAACATGTGTCAATTAGTATTCATATAATTGTACGCAGATAAGAAGTATGGAATCAATCACATCGGACATAAAATCACATATACTAGACATATAATCAATCACATTATACATAAAATCAATCACACCGATATAAATTCAGTCATGCTAGAAATATCATAAGTCATGCCATAGATTAAACAAGACATATAGTAAACATCAAATATATCCATGAGTCCAAGGCTTATGGTAATTAAACAAGTGCATGTGAGAAATTAATATAGGACATAGTATAAATAAAGAAAAACTAAGCATATAACATACAATGTGAGTACATAAAAATAAGCAAAGTGTAGTCATTTAGTATAGAAAAATGTAATATATAAAGTAAATCACATCACGAATTATAATTAAATGCAAGGTATCCAAGAAATTTTTTTGTATCACTAACAAGAATGGCTCAAAAGATCTAACTTGAAAATGTTCTGTAAGATGCCCCTAATGTAAGCATGCCCTAATGTAGAAGGTTGCCCCTGCTATGGGATTCAAAGAGTCATAAAACATATGTGTATGTATTCATGGAAGATATTTATCCTATAGCTAACACATGTAAACTGTTAAAGTCCAGGTGCATAGATAAGTAAAGTCCTAAAGTGCATAGATAGATATTTTTATTGAAAACAAGCTATTTTATAGCTTAATAATGGAGAATATGAAAATATGCTAAAAAAGAATATGGAGGGTTCTATACAAGAACCAAAAGGTTATTCTACATAGAGACCATTCATATCCACCTTAGGGATGCATTTGAAAAGATAAAAGTGGAAAAAATCTGAAATATATCTTAATATTATTTATTTATTTATTCAGTGCTCCTTGTTGGGGTCATATCTCCTACCTCATCGACCCAATTTGCTAGTTTGTAGGATCTTTTGGAAAGATGACATAATGGAATCACAAAAATCCATTACATATATAGCACTTTGGCTATCATCATATAATACTGAAGCTCATAAATGCTTGAGATCCTCGAAAATGCAAAATACTAAAAGGTGCTAAAAATTGCTAAAAATAGATTTTCAGGGCTTTCCAAAAACAAATTTTTAGAAATCATGTTCTAGATCAATAACTAAGTTATCATGAATGAATGAAAAACCAATATTTAGAAGTTAACAAGACATGCATGTGATACAAGGATACATTAATATTGTTTAGAACGAGCATATGTCTTAATATAGAACAAGATCGAACTTGTCATTGCTAAAGGATAAGTTACCAAATTGAGTGTCTACATTTTTTCCTACTTTGAGTGTGTAATTTAAAATTACATGCTTAAAGGAAAACCATACCTGATTATGCACACACACTTTATGTTTTCTCAATTGTTTTTGTTCTTGTGTTGGTGTTGACACTTTCCATGTTGAAACTTGCAACATATAGTGTAATCAATTTCCATAGAATAAATTAAACTATAAATCACCCCTAAAATGCAAAAAAATAATTTTGCATAGTCAAATAAAGAGGGACAAATCATGGAAGGAATACACTTACCTTCTTTGTAAAGGAAGAGCTCATGTTTAAAGACTTCTCGAAGGTCGTTGCACCAATAACTTCGTTGCAAAAGAAAGATAAGAAATTTGTGTGGAGTGAAAAATGTGAATCTACATTTAAGACTCTAAAGGATCAATTAACATCTGCACCTATTTTGGCTGTATCTGATCCTAATGGAGACTTTACTGTAGTGACAGATGCTTTCGGGGAAGGTCTTGGAGGTATTTTGTTGCAAAATGAACATGTTATAGCATATGAAAGTAGAAAACTCAAGTTACATGAACTGAACTATGCTCCCCATGACCTAGAGCTTGCTGCCATTGTTCATGCACTTCAAGTATGGAGGCATTATCTTCTGGGTAGACCTTTTGAACTAAAGACTGATCATATTGGGCAGAAGTATATTTTCACTCGGCTAAATTTAAATGCAAGACAACGAAGATGGTTAGAATTTCTATCTCGGATGATTTTGACATACGTTACACAAAAGGCAAGGAAAACAGAGGCGGATGCACTAAGTCATAGGAAACATATTTCGCACTTATAGTGTTGAGAACTCGGTTTAAGGATGAAGTAAAAAGTGGTATGAAATCTTATTCTTATTTTTAGCAAGTAAAAACAACACTTGCTGCAGATCCAAATGATGTGAGATATAGAGGTTTTCACTTTGATGACGAAGGAATATTGAGATTTGAAAATAAAGTATATATACCTTCGTTAAATGAATTAAGAAGGAAATTGTTAACTCGAATTTCATAATTCACCTTTTTTCATGACATCCCGGCATTACGAAAATGCTTGCTGATATAAAACAACAATATTTTTGGAAAGGGATGAAAAAGGACGTGATTGATTTTGTGACACACTGCTTAGAATGTCAACATGTTAAGGCTGAACATATGCATCCATTTGTTTTATTATACCCTCATAACATACCTCAGTATAAATGGCAAGTAATTAGCATGGATTTTGTTCAAGGGCTACCTATGTCAAGAAATAAGCATGATGTTATTCTTGTTGTTGTGGATAAACTAACAAAAGTGGCACATTTTATTGTTGGTAATCTTAAGGATGATTCACCTATTTTAGCAAAAAGATTTATACATGAAATTTTTAGATTGCATGGTGTGCCTGAATTGATCATATCAGATAGAGATCCAAGAATGACATCTAGATTTTGGCAAACACTTAATGCACCTTTGGGAACTAAACTAAATTTTAGTTCAGCATACCATCCAGAAATGGATGGGCAGATTGAAAGAGTTAACCAAGTTTTGGAAGATATGTTACGAATGTATTACATGGATCAACAAAGTATAAATGGGAAGAGTACCTCCCATTAGTTGAATTTGTTTATAACAACATGTATCACGCCTCTCTGAAAATGGCACCTTTCGAAGCATTATACGGAAGGAAATGTAGAACTCCAATTAATCGGGATAACATTAAGGATAGAGACGTAATTGGACCTAAAATCCTTACTTGAAATGAAACAACAAGTTAAAATGATTCGTGAACGTTTAAAGGAAGCATCGGATAGGCAAAAAAATTATACAGACTTAAAAAGGGTTGACAAGAAATTTGAACTTGGTGAGAAGGTCTTTCTGCGGGTTAAACCGAAAAATATTTATATAACTTTTGGCAAGGCTACCAAGTTATCACCTCGTTATGTGGGACCCTTTGAAATTGTCGAAATAATCAACCCTGTAGCTTATCATTTAGCTTTACCACCTGTTTTATCATGAATGCATGATGTTTTCCATATTTCTTTACTTAAGAAATACGTTTCAAATTTATCACACGTGTTAAATTGGAATTCCTTGCAAGTCCAAAACACAGAGAATAATCATGGTTAAACCCATCCGAGTGCTGGAAACTCACCAATTGCACTTAAGAAATCATGAAATAAGTCAATGTAATGTCCAAAGTGGAATCAATTTAACAAAGAAAGTGTGACTTGAGAAAAACTTGAAGATATGAAAATTGCTTTTCCATTTTTATTTGAACAGAATTGATTCTGTTGATTGATAAAACTTGAAGATTTAATTCTTAGTATATCAATAAACCTGCTAGTTTTGGGTAGATACTAAATTCATTAGTATTGAAACAACTATCTTAATGTTGAATAATTATGAAAAATTGAATTTCTCAAATATGATTACTCGTTATGAACTTAGGAATGAAAGAATTATAATTTGGTTATATTCTTGATTGAATTTATTGACTAAGTTAATCATCAGGAGACGATGATGCTTTTTAGGAGGGAGGTATGTAATGCCTCTAGCATGACAGGTACCTAAGATGACTTCTACTTTAGAAGGTACAAACGTTGACAGGTGATTTTGTCTTAAGATGGTGTACTCTTGTGACTTTGGAAATCATGTTTGTAGTAGGAAATAATTCATCTATTTAACAGGTACATTATGTTGTATTTTTGCTTAATTAAAATGAAGCAATCCATCTCTGTTATGCAGGATAAATTCACTTTGGGCGGGATTATGAATTTGAGTTTCAGTTTTCATAATTTAAGAGGAATCAAACATCATTACCTTGGATCAATTCCATTGATCCAAGGTATGCTTATAATTTACATGTCTTGTTGACATGAAGTCCAATTTGGACAGATGGAAGAGTTCGGATCTGGAGTGTGTGAGGGTTGTAAACAACCCTCTTCATGGATCTCTGCTTCGTATTTAATCCAGTAACGATTCTGGTTCTTCTTTTCTATTATTTTTAGGATGAGATGTCATTGGAGGACCTTGGACCTAATATATTTATGTTTTAAAACTAATGACTCTATCCAAGGGGTTAAACATATACTAATACTATGGACCTATGTTCATTTCCTAAACTAAAGTTAACCTAGCTTAAAGTATGGATAACCTAAAGGGGGCCTATGGAATGACATGGAAATTAGGTGGTCGGTGGCATCAATTTCTAGATATTAAATGGGATTTAATGTAGTCTTATCTCTTCCTACTTATCAGCTTTGGCATGGGCATTGGAAAAGTTAGGAGAGGTTGAGTTAGCACCTCCACCGAGTTTGGTTGCATGTAAAATTTGAATTTAGTCTTCGCCAAATATGGAGATGGCGGTGGCATGGAAAAATGAGGGAACTGACAATCCTTTGCATTTAATGTTTTTGAACTTGGCAAAAACTACCTAGGAAGATGCATGAGGGGTTTTGGTTATTTTGATCTTTTGGTTCATTTTCGAGCTCGAGCTCTGCATGATGTTTTTCAGTTCTTTGAACCTCCAGATTCGATTCTTGCATGACTAGGTTATTTTTGCATTGCATAGAGCTATTATTGGACTATGTGAAAACTATAAGAAGAAGGGAGAAGTGTTGAAATTTGGTTGACGTTTCATGGAGAAGAAGAAGTTGTTGAAGTTATGCTTGGAAATCTTCTAGCAAATTAGTGAAGGAGAAGCTCTATCAGGCATGATAGGCTCTACCCATTAAGTTGTTTTGCTTTTACTTAATTGATTCATTAAAAGAACTCTGCTCTTCTTGGGAACAATCTAGTTTTTCATGGTTGTTTAGATCATCTCTGCATGTGTTTATTTTGTGGTGTTGTTTTATATGAATGTTGTTTCGACTCCTCTGGTATGAGGAGAGTGTGATCTGGGTTTCGTTCTTCTTGATTTGACTTGTTGGGTTATGCTTTACTCCTTCTTGAGCCTGAGATGTAGTCAAAACTATATGTACTCTTGTTGAACTATGTTAAACTATAGGTAACTCGAATGCTTAAATTCATGGAACTTGTTTAAAGAAATCTTGTATCACTCAGTGAGAACACTTTAGAGGATTAACTGTTTGTTTTTCTTGACTATCATTTGATCTTGTATGAATCTTTATGGGGATTAAACTTCTACGACCCTGGCTTTAGCATATTTTTCTGGGTTATGATGGAATGATCAAAATAGAGAATGTGTATGGGTTCTTATCACTTTTGTGTTATGATTCTAGGTTTTATTTTTAATCTCCCGATTTGCGATCATCTCTGTCCTCATGATTTTGAGGAAAGATAAATTATTATGGGCTTCGCATGGAATGGAGTTTTCAAATCTGTTTGGGCTTGCTAGAATTTTTTCGTTCTTTAATTGAGGGTTTGGTAAGTATAATCTTGTTAGCTCCTTGAAAGGAATTATTGCTTATGGAAGTATAATTTGCTTGGAAGCTCCATAAGGGAAGTGTTATTCTGTTCTATTCTTTTGAGTATTTGGGTAACCTCTGAAATTGAGGCAACTGTTGCTAAGAAGGAAAAATTATCTTGGGTATTGGCATATTGTTTTATAGTTGTTGTTGTCAACTTGAATGTCTGGACAGTTCTATGGACATTGTTTGATGTGTTTAGTTTGCATGATTCTTGACCTTGGGCCATTGAACTTAGTTTCAGTTCATTTAGATTTTTGACAATAATGTATTGATGAAAAGAATGGTGACTCTTGTTTGGTTAAATCGCATTATATACTTCCTTCCCCTTGTGGATCTAAGTTAGGAGGATTGTGTAGATTTACCCTTTGGATAATCCTCTTCCTTTCTCCACTGTGTCTATTGGGAAATGGTTACTTGTTGTCTTGTGGATTTAGGTGTTATCTTTACTGTCCCATTGAATGATGAAAGGTAATGGATGTTATGGTTCATCATTTCTTCCCTTCTTTGGGACTATTGTCATTCAATTTGATCCCTGATTAGTTCTTTATTTGGGATTTTGGTGTGGGGCAGTAGAGACTGAGCTTGTCTGTATATGTTCTTGGTTATCTCATGCTCTCTTTCTAATCATGCTTAGAACTATGAGTAAATAATCTCTCCCTCCCTCCTTTATTTTTCTTTCTATTTCAAACTTGCGAAGGTATTTTCCTATGTGGTCCGCTTTGTTATGCAATCGCCTAGACCTACATTATAGAATTAAGTTCAGGTTGTGCTAGGGTAGTATCGATGAAGCAGAGGTTAATTGGATGGATGATTGAGTTGAATTTGATTGTTAAACCCTTCCATTCCACTCTTTTGACTTAACATTGGTAATGTTGTATCTCTTTATAGATCGAGTGCAATCCCAATTACATGCCAATTTAATCTTATCCTTTTGATGAGATTTGTTTAGTTGTTGGAATTTAACTTAAATTGGGTTCTAGTTCAATTTGAGAATTAGGATACTTAAATCAAGAAAACATTTAAATTATGTGATTTGGATCATCTTAAACTAATCCTCGTGTTTTTAATTTGGATTGTTGGCATCTCATATTTTAGGATGAATTTAGGTGAAATAAATGTTGAGATGTCGATCTTGTTGTTTTATCTCTTGTTGAACTATTCCTAAAGGATAGTTAGGATAGCTATCTTCTTATGTTAAATAGGTTTGACCGTAGAAGTGAATCATGTAAAGTAATGGATGAAAATCATATTGGGATTGTGATGAAATATTACTTATCCGAATTATTGTTTAATTCTTTTTATGAAAGAAAATAATATGGAAGGTTGAAGTTATTTGTATCATGATCTATTCTTACTTATGTTATGGTTTGTCACTCTTTCTCTTTCTCTCACTTATTTGTGTATAGTAACTCCTTTTGGTATGTATTTCTGAATTGCTCAGGATTGTTTCATAACAAAGACAATTCTCTTTATGAAATAGTTAGCTAAAAGCACATCGTTTTAATGTTTAGTGCTTATCATGCTCAGTTCAATGAACTGACCTGTGTTAGCAATTTTGTAGATGGACTTCGTAAGTGATGAAAGGAGAAAAGATTTATAGGAAGTTACATTTGTTTACCAAAGAGACTGGATATTTTATGATGAAATATGTTCATTATTGAAATGTATTTGATGGAAAAAGAAATTTGTACTTGTAATTGATCTTGTTATTGTTGTTTGACATTAGAAATGTCTGAAGTGTTTAGACTTATAATGTATGAATCATCTTGATGAATGAAATATTTGTGGACTTGCTTGTACTTGATGTGTAATCCTTTTGGGGTATTCTGTGAATGGAAATGTTAAGTATTTCTCTAATTTTTCTATTAGTAACATACCCTCTTGGGTTGGAATAGATTAAATAGAGATCCGGGTGCTAGATGTGCTACCCTCTCTAGTAAAAATGCAACTTAGTAAGTTGTCATTCTTGCATGGTTATCCAACTATAACACTATGACTATGTTTAATTCAAATGTTTGAATGAAGATAAAACTTGATGTTAATTTACAATGAACTATGAGGTTTCAAATGAACATTAACCCTCTATAAGGAAAAGGGAAGACAACTACCATGTAATTAATCATAGACTTGTCTTAGGACCTTTTGGGAATGAATCCGAATGTTAACTTTGGATAGTGGAAGGTGTGCTTCCTCATGAAGAATTCCTTAACCATAATAGGAATGTAGGAAAGGAAAATAAATGGGATTAGACTTCATTCCATTGAAGTCTAATATAAAAATAACTTACTTAGAACTTAAGTAAGCTAAGGTTTGGGTAAGTAAGTAAGCAAACATCTCTTTAAATGTGTGTTGGATATGTTATGTAAAACATAAATCGAATGTTAATGGTATAAAAACATAACTTATGAAATGATTAGGGAGCAAATGTATCTACATACCTACTTCTAATTGCAGTTTTTAAACTTAGAACCCTAATGTTCAATGAACCTAGTTGCTCGGTAGGGTAACTGTAATTAATCTGTAATGAGATAATTAATAAGTCATTAACTTTCTATAAAAGGTATGTTTGCCCATATGAGGAAACCTCAGACGGATGTTGACACACGTCAATCGCAGGCGCACTTCTTCAGAAGACTAGGGTATTCGCGAGAATATTGTGTTGTAATTAACATGTTTCAACACCCTTTTGAGTTTGTTCATCTAGACTAACATAAAATCTGACTTGATCACAGTTCTTCCCTAGGTAGAGATAGGGACATGACCTAGTGTCGAGGTCAACTCATGTTGACTTAGGATAAATAGACACGCCCAATCAACTCAAGTCGATTGAGTATGTCTAAATACCCTTAGTCATCATAAGCAGTCCTCCACACTAGGCCTTGTTGGTAACCTTGGCTAGGGTTAAATCTTGAACAAGTGGACTGACAGAAATTAGTGAAGATTATTCTAAATGACAGATCAAGTGGGGTGAAGGACGTATTCCATTTGACAAGTATGTCGTCTAGGAATATAAACATGAATAATTTGTTTAAAATCTTTGGCTAAAGTATCAAAAGCTTCTGGTTGCGTTGTCCTATGTCACCTAGTTTAAGAAGTGGGATTTCAGATGAATATTGGTAACGAGATAATCGAGATAGGGCTCTTAAACAGAACACTTGATACTTTTTAAAATGTAAAATAATCTAGTATACATGGTATACACATGATAAAGTTAACATGAGAGATCGATAATATCGAGTCATGAAATGAGAGATTGGTGTTTCACCGAGTCGTTTACAGTGCATATGGTTTTATGTTATGAGATTAATTGGCTTTAGAATGTGTGTTCTAAATTATGTTAATTTAGAACATGTTGGGTTTCAGATTTGTGCTTGGAATGAAACCACAGTCAAGGGACAAGCAAGTCCCTCCTCTTTAATGGGAGAGGTTCCTTTATTGAAAGCAGTGCAAAACCTATGTACAAATGCACAATCTTTCATTCAATGGTGGTTTCCCAATATCCTGAAATGTGTTTTAAGCCTAGAAAGTTATCAATACATGAGGATAGAAGACTTTGAAAAGAGGAGGGAGGCATAATAAGATAATACTTTCAGGGAAAATAGATGGTAGAGAAAACCCTTATATGTATTGTGCAAATGAGATACAAAGTAGAGACATCCACATTTATAATGCAGATACAATTTGCAAACTCAAAGTTCTGGAGATTGTACAAAGTAGAACACAAAGTTTCCAAGCAAGCAAGGATTAGATGATTCACATATCATAACCATATGGAAAGAGAAAACAAAAGAAAAAGGGAAAAACCTTTGTATTGATTTCTTACAATTCAAAATTACAGTTCCTGAATAATTAAAATTCCAAACCTTTACAATGGATTTAAAAGCTCATGATATAGCTCATAAGAGATGGTTACAACTTCCTCGAGCAAGCAAGAAACAATTACAACTTATTCCAATCATCCACGCCCTTTTGAATTCTTGATTTGCAAAGAAACGTTAATGGCCAAAAATAGTTTTTTAAATATACGGTCATTATATTATTTTTCCAGTTAAAACATGGGCCATTTGATTTGCTTTTACAACTTCAAATTTGGGCCACCCACGTGGGATAAATTAATTAGAGAGGACCTGCGACACCTTCTACATTTTTTTCCTTTGAAGCTGCATCAGGCTAACACGTGGAGAGCTCCACCGATTCCTTTATACTTTGTCGATTCGGGTCTATTTCCTGCTTGACCTATGTTGACCCCTATACACATGGAGGGTTGACGCTTATTTGAGTTTCCATTTTGGAAGCGCCGCTTAAAATTGTGCCAGGCTGACGCATGTCTCCTTCCGCCGGTCTTGGACTTTTCAACAGCCAACTCTGTCTCCCCATTGACTTTAACCACGTGGTGAGCTGGTGCTACTTGGAAACTGACCCTTGGATTTCACTTCCAAAATGGTGCCATTAAGGCACGTGGCATCTTCCACCAACCCGCCCATACTTAGTCAATTTTAACGATCGACCCTGTCCCTTTTTGGGACAAAGGACATGTGGAGGACTGGCGTAAGTTTGAGAACTGCCCCCAACTTTGACTCTTGAAGCCGTGGTCGATGAGTCATGTGTTGTCGTCCGCTCAACCTTCCATACTTAGTCGATTTTAGCTTGTTTTTTCTTCATTTTATACCTGGGACATGCGGAAATCCTATGCTTATTTTAGGATTGTCCCTTAGACCCTTCCTTTGGAGTTGTGTCATTTGGACACATGGAGGCTTCCACTGAACCTTGAAATATGACCAAACCACATCCAATCAAAGATATCCACATATTACATGCGGATGCTGGAGCAAAATTTAATGGGGAAAATACACCTGTCATTCCCAACTGTGGGAAGAAAATAAAAAAGAAGGAAAGGAACTTCACCATACGCCTGAATTTTAAATTGTTCTCCATGAATAGGAAAACTACAAACAATGCCAAGTTCGACGCGATTCAATAATCCAATGTACAGACTCAATTTTTTTAAAACTTGACTTCAAAAGAGGGGAATTTTGGGTCCGACAACAAAACAAAGAACATTATGCAAAAACAAATCCTTTTTTCTAAAGTCTTAAAATGGGAATGTTACAAAACTTTAGTCTTTTAGCCTCCTTAAAACGGTTTACCCTCTCTTGGAAGTACTATGCGGTGAAAGAAAATAGTAGTTTGCACCATGGACTCTTAGTCCCATTTGTTAAGGTGATTTGGCCAATACAAAAATGTTGATATACAAAAAACTCCACTTCCCCATCAACGAGCGAGAAATTGCTCAGGTATCCTCCACTTTTCCCCAAATACGCGCACATCCGCATGTACCATTTTTCCAGCGTGCCTTGTGGGCTGGTCATGGTCTCACAAGTATATTTCTCAAACATTTTTACAGTAAGGGATTTTCTTCTAGATACTCCCATACGAACTTCTCTGGCCCATTGGGAACTTCAATCTCTAAGAAGACGATGGTGAGGAGAATGTTGCCGAACAATATCTTCTCTCCTTCTTGCGCGCTACTAATGATCTCATCTGCAATGTAGGCAGATAAGTTATAAATGGTGCCTTTAGAAATATTCCGGCATACATTCAACCATGCCTTGTTCACTTGTGTCTACCTTTCTTAATCATTCAGCTTGGTAACCAAGTGCGTGTCCATTCTCATAATAGGGTCAGGGATATCTGTGATATCAAAATAACGTGAACCGTTTTTGTATTCATAATCCTTCGTAGTTTTCTTGATGGCTTCCTTATCATTCAAGTCGTAATCTATGGATTCTCCTTCGCAAATTAGGCTAGTGAACTTTGATATGAGTTGAGGAGTTATGCGCATTTTGTGGCCTGCAAAATAGAAGTGGTCTTCATGTACGCATGACATCAACCACTGGTATAACTGCTCGAGTTTGCCAAAATAGGGCAACTTGTATAGTTGCAACAACCCGACCTTCTCCAACTTCACCTTCACTTCGTCACTATAGATCGACATTCCTTTTGGTGTCCTCTTATTAGTTGGATGAACCAGTATTAACACCATCTCTTTTTCTATAGTGCTCATGTGATGATTGTAGTCACTAACGGTCATCTTCCTCAAGTGTTATACCCACTCTTTCCCTAACAACACTCCATCTAGGTATTGCATTTTTGCATACCACTCTTCAGGGTTAAATTTGACGGCCACCTATGCCTGTCAAACAATTTTTAGATGACGGTCATTTTTAAATATTGCCCTTCAAAAATGTAAAACAATGTTATTTTTATACTATTAACAAACTATAAATCAGATTATTCTGTATATATTTAATTATTTTTATATATTTTACATATAAATATATATAAAAAATGACGGTCATACTTAAAATATGCAAGTCGCATGTGACGGTTATTTCAAATATTTGCAAGTATTTTACTGGCTAAAATCATGAAAAACGTCTAAACGGACGTCAAATTTAACCCCTGCCACTCTTCATTGGAACTAACAACAACAATGGTTTGTTTTCCTTTGCCCTTTCCCTTTTGTTTCTTTAGCGAGATGGTTTCCTTCTTTAGAGCCATTCTTCTTATTGGATTAAAACTTAAATTCCTCCTTTCTATGCTCTACTACTTTTCTCATGTTGGTCAGTCAATATATTGAACTTATTGAAAAACATACAAAAGGTTCGTGCAGAAGAACAGCAGAGCGCGAATGGGTCGGGGAAAGAATCACGCGCGAAGAAGAGAGATAGACTTGGGACTTAGCCATTTTCACGGGTATGAGCTATTTTTTGAGATAGCATGCCAAACACACAAACTAGTTAAAGACTTGTGTGACACACATTGGCTATTTTTGGAGGATCGACTATGAAGTGCTTTGCATGGGTACATGTTGAGAATATATTTACTACTGACAGTTAACTAGAAGAAGTCTATTATTAGCGCACTTGCATGTGTGGCTATTATTGTAATTGCAGTATGGCTAATAATAGCATGCGACCTATTTTGGGATTAGATAAGTGGTGAAGGGCAAGTCCCCACCCTTATAAATATGTATTGGTTTGTGTAGTATGATATATACAGAGATAGATATGTAAGGACTAAATTACTATGAAGTTATGTTGTCAAGTTCTGTTACGTGCATAAGCGTATACTATTGTTATTGTAAGGAAGCTTTTGTGTATTACTACATTTAATATAATGGAGGTTATCGGGTCGACTCAAGGTTATAGTTTATTACTTGCATAAATGATTTTGTTATGTCTATTGTGTGATTCATGATTCTTTAAGATATAGATATGAATATGCTTTGTTGTATTAATGATGGATATGAATGCATTAAGTCTTTATAATGCTAACATCCCACAACAACAACCCTAAAGAGGAGCTTGCTATCTTTATGTGCTTCGAGTGAGTTCTTAGTCTAGGCCGAGTGATGTGCCAAGGTGTGCACAGGCTTTTACTAGTAAATTCTAGGGTGCATCATTGGTTCCATTCTTGGACCTCTTTTCATTGTTTTCGGATGATTCACGTTGAAGACATACCAATTGACCCTAGAAAATGTTAAGGAGTGGATACATAACCAAAAGAAGAATACACACGAGGTTCAACACCGGATTTGAGTTTGATGCACGCATTTGCGTGGAGAAGAATATGTATGCCTATTTGTACGAGAGCTTCTTTGCTATTTTTCTGGTATAATTATACGAGTGGTTGGTTGCTTATGCATCTAAACAAAATTAGAGGTATCGCACACTTGTCTGGACATAGGAAGAATTTCATACCCTTTATGTTGTTGATCTGATTTGGACTCGTGCTTTGTGGATATGTGGTTTCATGGTGTTTTGAACAACTATATCTTGGAGTACTCAATTTCCACTTATTCATGCCCAGAGGTAGCTGAATTCCAATTTTTACGATATCCCGTGGAACTACCGCAAGGCATTCCATCATGGCGATCAAAATTCTGATGGTAACCCTAAACTTGGAGAACAAACCGATGGTGAACTAAACCCCACCATGCACGGGGCTAGAGCAGAGTTTGGTGAAAGATGGTAGACCTAGCAATAGAAAGGAAAAGAGAGGAAAGGTGGCTTAAGTATAATGAGGCATGCGAGAGGGAGATAAAGAAGCAAGCAGGATGTTGCAGAGCAAATGGCATTGTGGAGAGAGATAGTTTGGGAAGGGTTTGAAGTTCACGTAGAAGACGTGGAACCCGAGCATCAGGAACTCCCCATTTGGGAAATCATGACAGAGAACCCTCCTCGGCCTCACGTAGAAGAGCGCCAAGAGAGACGACGGCACAGGTTGCGGGCGCGCATCTGAATCCACTTGGCAACCTTGCCCTTGCGTTTGGTTTTCCAATATCTAGTACAACAAACAATCAACAAGCTAATTTAGGCATTAGGAGAGCAGAGTGAATCATATAAAAGCACAAAATGGCAGCGCAAATGGCTTCATTGTTATATGGGAGTACCTTTTCGGGTGTATCGTCTTCACATAATTCAGGCACGTAGATTTTTTGACTATCTTCTGGGAGTAGTAACACTTCGCAGACTGTCAGGGTGTAGTTCAATACTACTGTTGGGTCACAAGGAAGTACATCTTCCGTCTCGAATCTAGCTACTGGGATCAAGATCAGGAGGTATGGGTGGCTCTAGTTCGTGGATCTAGTGGTTCGGGGGAAGAGGAAACACAGGAGGTTCTAGATCAGGTGGGCAAGGTCAGCACCAACCCCATAATATTTATATGGAGATGTCTCTTCATCTTCCAAAGTATAGCGGCATAGAAGATGTTGCTGAACACATGCACATGTGTGAAATAATGTGGTGCAAGAAAGGAATCACGGCTTCTGAGCGTAGGGCAAGTCAATTTGCTACTACGTTACAAGGGCACACACATAGTTGGTACAAAAAGTTTGACCCTGATCAGACTTGCGTAGACTATGTAGCCTTAAAAGATGCTTTCCTTAAAGAGTTTCACATCCTTGAGTTTGAGCAGAAGAGTATAAGTGCACTCAAGGATATTAAGCAAGACACTACTAAGAGTGTCAGAGAGTGTGATGTTCATTTCAAAATGTTGTTATCCAAGCTTTCTTATGGTATTCATGCAAGCCAACATGCGCAATGGTTCGTTGGGGGCCTAATAACACCTTTTAGAAGGGTGATATCACATAAAACATACATTGATCCACGCAAAGCACTTGAAGCACTGACCTTACACGCCGAGGCAGTTGGAAGCATAGAAAACCGGGGTGAGCCCATTTTTGAAAGTACAAATCGTAGCTATGGCAAAACAATTGTAGAAGCTATCGGAAAATTTAGCACATGAGACGCGCACATGGATTTGGTACACAAATTATGAAGTAAAAGGTCACACAAAGGATAGTTGTTCCCATAGATCGCTTTTCTCATTTTGTTGGACCGAGATATGTCATTTAAATCATTATGCTAAGCACGCCCATTATTTACAACGCGCGATAATGAAGAACGTCTCATACTACTACAAAATATGTAGGTCCACAACTCATGATACGAGAAGATTGCAAGTTGATTGGTCATATCCATGATGCTATAGATATTGGTGTACGAAAGATAGGAGTTTCAAATAACTCTAAAGGCTAGAACAAGCATCAGGATCGGGATCACAATCAAGTGCGTTATGATCAAAATGAAGGACGTTTCAAAGGAGGTCGTGGCAAAGGATGAGGGTTTCAAGGAGGATATGGAGGCCGAGGTCATGGTGGTGGTAGAAGTGAGTTCCCTTGCGGGCGTGTTACATATGTAGATCTCCTGACCACTACAAATGTGAATGTCCTCAGAATATTACATGTTCTTTATGTGGAAAGAATCATAGTTATGAGGAGTGCCAAGACTTATATGAGCATCTTAGAAAGCAACATAAACAAGAAAACAAAGGTGTGGGAATGTTAAGGATACAACAAGCTATGGAAAATCGAGTGGATGCTAAAGTTAGAACCAAAAATTGAGGCATTACAAGTAAAGATCGCGACTCCACACCGAAGCAACACGTGCCAGAGAAGCATTGCAGCGAAGCCTATCATCACTAAGGAGGATGTTCTACATGCACTAGGTACCCATATTCTACCCATCAAGAAGGAGTTTTACTAGAAACCATGGAGGTAATCATGAATCTTCGGGGTCAAATACAATATTTAAAGGAGCAATCACAGAAGATGGAGCAAAAGAAAGCATCGAGGTGGTCCAATCTGATATGGATGATTTGAAAGAAGTGTGCAAGATGTTGCGTCAGAGAATATCATTCCACTATTGGGGAATTGGTTAAAAGGAAACACTCCATGCGCAAGTACTGAGACCGAACAGATCCTACATGCAAATCTTCCCCCTCATAGCCTAGATTATGACAAGGAAATAACTCTAAATGTTTTTGTGGATGGGTGGCTATTGAGTAATATACTTGATTGATACAGTGTGTGAAGTCAATGTTATTACTTTAGATGCATGGGTACAAATGGGGAGACATCCATTGCAGCCATCCTCTAATGTTTTGTTCATGGCTAACCGGACTAAGGCCACTCCCATCGGAGTTTTAAAAGATGCATCCATTACCATACAAAGAGTTAAGTTCACTGGAGATTTTGAGGTTTTATTGCTGGCAAAGTCAAATAGCTTCCCAGCTCTCTTGGGCATCCTCGGTGCTATGCAAATAATGCTAATCTCTCTCGGTTCGACAAGGGTTATATCAGCTTTGAAAACAAGGAGAAAAGAGTTATTATCCCATTAACAAATGGAACATTTGCACTCTATGTTGAGCCCTTGAGTGAAGAAGACCTTAATAGGATTTATGTATGCGTCATCCGGGATCCAGAGGTACTTGAGCCATGTAAAGAAGGAATCCTTCAATGGGAGGATGCACAATCTATTAGCGATACTACAAGTGTTGCTTGTGATAATTGGGCTCATAAGCACTTATGAGTTGGTAGGGCGCGAAGTAAAGAGCATATTTCCTAGGGTCAACAAACCATGTTATATTAGGAGAATAGGTAACAACTTGATACCTTGTTACACCGAGAAGGAGACCCTATGGTGTTCCTGCACGCCATGGAAGAACAAAGTGGATAAACCCACTAGAAAGAAGGAATATGCTAGCATATACCCTATGTGGGACAACAACATGTTGGTGGGTGGTCCACAAGGATAATCTTATAGGATGGAATGAAATTAGGATTGCTCTTGCCACTAGGTTCTTCAGAGCAATGCACCTACTCAAATATGCACTTATCATGGTAATCAACATGTTCAACACCACATTCAGTAGTGTGAGAGACTCTGGACAGAGGGGCAGGAAAGTTTTTCCACCTTCACTCTGGGTGCACAAGTTTTATTCCACTCTACATGGTTGTGCGTGTGTTTAGTATGTATATGCAGAACTCCATAGAGAGACTAGAAATTGGCAGGATTTAATTACAGGAATGACATAGACGTTTGATTGCTTCTCTACCAAGCCTCAAGTGGAAGAAGCATTAAAATTCATAAAGCTCTTAACTATGGGAGATAGTGCCAAGGCTGAAGAACTCATTCAGGATTTATTCGATGAAGGAAACTCAAGAGCACGTTTTGTTGAAGAAATAGAGGTTGATGACACACTACTTCAGCACGCTTACCTTGAGAAAGAAAAATGAAAAATGGTCTACTTAGTGGATGATGAGGAAGTAGAAAATCTGGATGTAAACCATTCAATAGGTAGGCATGAGGTGTTGGATAGTGTAGATAAGACCACGTGTGCCTATCATGAACCTATGAAGACAAAGAAAGTGAATATTGGATCAGATGTTGAGCCTAAGGAGGCCATAATTAGAGACTATTGGTCAGACTCTAAAGTGGCAAAAATCATAGAGTTACTACGGGATTATCAGGATTTATTCCCTCGGGGTACCATGAGCTTAAAGGCATGCATGAATCATTAGGGGAGATGAAGATAAATCTTAAAGAGGGTGCGCACCCAATTAGAAAGAGACCCTACAGGATGAACCCCAACTTACACAAAAAGGTCAAAGAAGAGATTAACAAAATGTAGAAGTCCTGAATAATCAAGGCCCTAGATGAGTCAGAATGGGTTAGTCCAATGGTGATCAATATCAAGAAGGATGGTCGGATTAGGATCTGTGTGGACTACAGGGAGCTGAATGTTGCATGTGTGACTGATCCCTTTCCTACACCATTCACCGAGGAAATACTAGAAGGCATTGCAGGGCGTGAAATCTATTTGTTTACAGATGGGTTCTCTAGGTATCATCAGGTTAGGATTACCCAGAGGATCAGGAAAAGACTACTTTTACTATTGAATGGGGTAGCTTCACCTATACTTGTGATGCCTTTTGTCTCAAAAAACGCGCTCTGCTATATTTTTGTGCATAGTTGTTCCTCGGGCGTTTAAGGAGTTTATCCACAACTTCTTATAGGTTTATTTAGATGATTGGATAGATATGGATCGTCAAAGACCATTGTGACAATCCATGCTTAATGTTCTAAATATGTAGACAATTGAGTATCTGTTTGAACATTAAGAAGTGCATATTTGCTACACCATTTGGAATACCTGTTAGGACACATAATCTATAAGGAAGGTTTGTTTGTTGATCCATCTAAGGTTACACTCATTATCGGCCTAAAAGAAGAGCCTACCACCATGAGTGAGATGCGTGGATCTTTGGGTCATACAGACATTACAGAAGTTTAGTAAAGGATATGCCAAGGTTGTTGCACCTTTAGAGGAGTTACTCGAAAGGAAAAGGTATATTCTACTAGGGATAATTGCAATAGCGTGCATTTGAGACATTAAAGGAGAAACTTACCACCGTGCATATTTTGCATTTTCCTTTGGGGACCAAACACTTCATATACATGTGGATGCCTCTCAGCATGGCCATTGGCGCGGTGTTGGCTTAAGAAAGAAGGTATTATAGATCATCCTATCTATTTTGCTAGTACAAAGTTTACTCATGCATAATAGAATTACACAATTATAGACTGCGAAGATTTTTCAGTGATCTATACGCTACATAAATTTAGACAATACCGCTAGCTACACCATTTGTCTTTTAGAAGATCACGTGACATTGAAGTATTTGGTAAATTATCTCGTTTTACAAGGGTGTATATGTAGATGGATACTCATATTTTAAGAATTTGATTTCACATTTGTGGTCAATCCAGGGAAAAGTAATTCTAGCCCAAATCACTTATCAAGAATTGAGTCAGGGGTGGAAGTGCAAGTAATTGAAGATACAATTCCCAATGCACAGTTATATAGGTTACAACGAGCGCCATCAAAATTAGAGGACATTATTGTCTTTCTACAAATAGGTATGGCACCAGAAGGAATGAAATCCTTAGAGAAGAAACAACTTGTTATACGTGTGACACCCTATATGTTGATTAGCGGTGACCTATACAAATTAGGCTAGGATGAAGTATTGCGCCATCGTGTGTGTGGAGCATGAGCGCATGAGATATTATGGGAGAAGCTCATGGTGGTATTGCAGTGGCCATTATGCGGTGTGACGCCACCGCGCATAAGATTTTAGTCATTGGATTATGGTAGGAGACCTTGTATAAAGATTGTAAGGAATTTTATAAGGCATGTGATCACCGTCAACAACTTGGAAAACTAACACAACGAGATGAAATGCCTCTACGACCTAGTACTAGCGCAGAACCATTTGAAAAATTGGCTATAGATTTTGTTGGTCCTATTTCACTAGTTGGGCGCAAGACTGGATCGCGCTATATCATAACTTGCACAAATTACCTTACAAGGTGGGTAGAAGCAGCCCCTACAAATGATTGTACAGTAGCTACAACAGCTAGGTTTTTATGGGAAAATATTCTTACAAGGTATGGATGTCCATTAAGTTTAACGAGTGATAGGGGTACACATTTCTTGAATGAGACAATTAGGATACTGTTGGATGAATTCATGATTGCACATCATAAGAATACACTAAATCATCCTCGGAAAATGGGATCAAGCTAAGGCTTTCAACAAAATTTTAAGCTAGACATTAACAAAAATTTGTGATGTTGGAACAAAGGATTTGGATGATAAAGTTTTTGTCATGCTTTGGGCATATCGCACAACACACAAAAGGTTGAACAAAGGCACACCATTTTAGTTAGTGTTTGGCATGGAAGCAGCTTCTTCCTATGGAATTCATGTTGCCGTCTTCGTGTATCATGCGTGCATCAAGGTCTAGCTGATGAAAAAGCATTAAAAGAATGGATTGAAAAGTTACTCAAACTAGATGAGCGACGAGCAATAGCACATTGGAGTTAGAAACAAGAAAAGGCTAGGTAGGAAGCATGACATGACAGCACATTAGGGATAAGAAGCTTGAGGTTGATGATGGTGCTCCTTTATGATTCTAAGTTTTTGTGCCATCCAGAAAACTCAAAGTACATTGGTTGGGGCCGTATGTTATCACTCACATACTTGAAACAAACACTTGCCAATTAGAGGCGCTTGATGGAACATCACTACTGGTTACTTCAACAGAGTAGTCAAGCCCTACTATAAATAAGTCTTCTTGGTGTTTGTAATAAGGAAATGTTGCCATTTAGATTAGGTTTTCAATTTTGTATTTTCCTTAATGTATTTCCTTATTTGTCGCTATGCTTTTGTCAATTTAGTTGGTGTTTTTGTGTAATAAGCGCGGTTGCACACCAGAAGCTAATTACTATTTGAAGAATTTATATGCGTAGAGGACTGCACATACCCTTAGTGTGGGGTGGTTATTGATATCCAAGTATAGGACTATTGAAAATAAGTACACATGAAAGGAACAAACTGCTACGGGTGCTATTCAAAGTTGGAGAATTGTTAGAAAAGATATTGCTTCTAGACAAGATGACCATAGATGGAGATAAATGATGGAACAATATAACACGAGGTAAGTGGAGGCCGTGAAGACTACCAATGGAAGGCACAGTGACGAGGTACTCGAGCACATGGAAGCATCTTTGAAGAGAAGTTTATAGCTAGAAGGTAGGAGGGCGCACTAGAAGGTTATGACTAGGGCGCAAAGATGTACCACACGAAAAATGGAAAAAAGGATCAATTAATGAGGATTGTTGGTAGGTGAAGCAACAATAAATGCACCAACTTTTTGAAAATCTATATAAGGATAGGACGCGAGTTCATTTTTACCATTGCAATCGTGATAATTTGAAAGAGCTAAGTGCGAACGAGCTGTGAGAAGAGTATTCAGGTGCGAAGAGTGTGAATTGAGACATGACGAGTAGATTTATGCACAGAGGAAGCTTGCGTCCCTAGTCGTGAAGGGTTTGAGCAAAGTAAGGCGTTGAAAAGAGCTAGGGCACGTAATTTCAACTAGGGCATGCTAAATCGAGCTAGGGTTTGGGTTTGTATGTTACAAGAGATAAAGGTGAGTATTTGAAGTTAGAAGATTGTAGGTTATAGATGGCACCAAAGAAAGCACCTACCATAGGAGCTAAGGGGAAGAAGAAAGTGGAAGTAGAGGTTGAAATGACTCCTGAGAGTAATTTCTCATAAATGTAGTATCTCTGAGGGTGTGATTGTGGGTTAGGAATGGGATTCCCACATCTAGAAGAGCAAGATCAGTGATTACAACCATCGTACACCTAAAAATAAGAAGGATTTGGATGCGTTATTAAACATAGACAAATAAGCGCATAGTAAGACATGTCGGTGTATGATGATGCTTTGGGAGAAGTTGTTGAAGCAGATTAGAGTTTACTAATTGTATGAGCTCCCCTACTTTGGTAAATATGAACCCTTGTACCAGTGGTTGATGAGCAGGGTACATGAATATTTCTTCTACTTTGTAGGATGTAGGGTAAGGATCACAGCTGTGTTGATCTCAACAGTAACAGGGTTGAAAGGCACAAGGGTAGATCTAGATGGTGATTTAACTGATAAGGCCATAATCCTGAGACAAGGAAGGAGTTGGGGTATACCAAGGGTCCGCGTGGCATGGAAATCGACAAATTGAAGAAATACCTAGTAGTGCAGCAGCATTTACCCATCTTGTAACAAAGTTGAATGGCCAAGAAAGGTGGTAAAGAGTGAATATAATGTGACTACATGTTACAAGGAAGATGTCTCAAGGAGTGATCTATAATCTCGTGGATCACATAGCAAAGACAATCATTAAAGAATTGTGCACAGGAGATAAAATTAGTTTTGGGGTTGTTCTATTGTCTCTGGTGTTTATGGAAATTGGGGTGCCCAATGGGCCAAAGGAGAAACTCTGGGAATATCCTATGGAGAACAAGTCACTTGCGGAAATATTTGGCAAGTACTTGTGTGAAGGATCAATGAGCGAACCATTCAAGAAGATGGTAGAGAAGTCGTATGATAGGCTCCATGCGGCATTTGAAGAAGAATGACGCATACCTAAGGAGTTACCTTCGGTAGTAGGGAAGGCAGTGCAGTTCGCTGTATGCCAACACTATTACATCATGTGGTTCACCATGAAATATGGGTCTTGGAGCCCATTGTGCAAAGTACCATATGCCTTCACAACATGTTATTTTTACGCATCAGTTCACCATTTTTGGATGGGCACCACCTAAGCTTCAATGTAGACAAGGTAGATTATGACTACCATACACCGAGAAAATCATATGTATATTCAGGACAGACTACCTACATTAATAGGCTTATCTCAGATATAATAAGCATGAAGCTAGTAAGCTTGGCCATTGGAGATGTTGGAGCAGTGCTTATGTACCTTCAACTCAAGCCCAAGATGGAGAACAATAAGTATGCAAAGAATGAGTTCGCGCTCCCAGGGCTACCAAAAGGTAAGCATACAATGGAAAATGTTCCAACACCTAAGCCCACAGAGACAATAGAAGTAGATGATGAAGAAGAGGAGCATGAAGATAGTGGTGGTTTGGAGCATAGAGGCAGGAGGCAGCCTACAGATAGGGTAGAAGTTGAGCGCGCGACTACTCCACCCTAGCCACAAGAGGGAGATGATGAGGACTTGGATGTAGTATAAGGAGAGTGTCATTTCAAAAGGGTATTTAGAAGAACCAAAACCCAAGGTGCTACTCCACAATCAGTGCACATATCACCTCAAATCTCTCCACAGAAGGAGACAACTGAGAAGAGAAGGAGAAAGTTGAAGCTAGACGTGGAGGAGGAAGAGTCTGAGGAAAGCACACCAATCTCCTACACCTCCAGAGAATGTGGAAGAGCCAAAGGATGAAGAAATGAAGGATGGAGAAGAAGGAGAAAAGGAGGCAGATGAGACAATGACAAGAGACTACTCAGGGCATAGTAGAACAAGCTCTAAATCTTGATGCTCAAGTTCCTAAGGGGCCAAGATCGAAAAGAACAAGTGGATAATATGGTGCATCGATCGTGGGCTACGCTAAGGACACGGTAAATTTGTCCGCACCCATTTTCAAAGCACGGTGACACCAAAGGAGTTGTATGGGTGGGAGATGATGGATGAAGATATGGAAACCATGCGCACAAGGAAGCAGATGTCATGGTCTATGCACACACACATGGACGAACCAAAATTTTATGTATGTGAAGATTCATGTGTATCAAATAGGTTGAAGAAGACACCTCAGGCTAGACACATAATAGTAAAGCCTCTGTTGTTATGTCAGATGAACAAGTGAGTAATGCTTTGGTAAAAGTCTCGACAGAGGTGGCACGACGAAATGTGGATAAGGTTGCAACAATTAGGGCACTAAGAGAAGAACTCAAAACTAAGGATGTAGAAATAGCATGCCTAAAGCAAGAAAAGGACTTGGAGCAAAATAAGAATAGTGCATTTATAAGCATGACAAAAGAAATTTGAGACTTTTTCCTAAAGGTGAGACCACACCTGGAACCAAGGTACCGGAAAAGTTTCCTTCAATGATGCATTATGTACGTACCTTGGTGGACTTAGTGCTTGAAGATGGACCTCTGCACATGTCAACACCAAAGGATCCATCATAGGAAGCAGAGAGGGAAAAGGCTTTGGTGATGAGGAAGATTGCATCATATGAGGGATTGTTCCAAAGCTTACAGGAGGAACTGAAGAAAGCAGATCGAGTGTTGAATATTTATCAGACAACCCCATAAGCCATTATAAGGACCGGGACCATTATGGAAGACAATTAAGCCCTAAATTCCATGAAGGATTAGATCTTAGGCCGCACAAAAATGATTAGCGCTTATCAAGCGTAAGCGCGAGGCCCTTACACATTAGCACAAGAACCACACAAGGAAAGACTATATGAGCTTAGGAAACTCATCGCGTAAAAGATGGACTTATTAGAAGGAAGAATGATTGCAATGTCCAACATTGTTTTGGTCTTGCAGAATGAGATAAGAGAGATTACATAAGATGAGCTAGATTTAATTGAAGTAGATATCCCGAAAAAGGCGCAGAGGCCACGCTTAATGATTGCGTACTTTAAAGGCGTAAATAAAAGAAGCATATCCTGAATTGATTCTTTCGGTTGAAGCAGAAGATGTTGCAGCAGTAAAGTAATTCTTTTATTCATAAAAATTATTTCTATTCTTCTATTCATATTCTTTGATTCATTTTGGAGACAACCATTGTCGAGGTGACAATGCAATTAGTGTGGGGTAATGTTGGTCAGTCAAAATATGGCACTTAGTGAAAAAACATACAGAAGGTTCGTGTGGAAGAACATAAAGACGTTTAAAGGCACGAAAGGGTCAGGAAAGAATCACGCGTGAAGAAGAGAGATAGATTTGGGACTTAGCCATTTTCACGTGTACGAGCTATTTTTGGAGATAGCGTGCGAACACACAAACCAGTTAAAGACTTGTGCGACACGCATTGGCTATTTTTGGAGGATCGGCTACAAAGTGCTTTGCATGGGTACAAGCTGAGAATAGATTTACTACTAACAGTTAACTAGAAGAAGTCTATTATTAGTGCACTTACATGTGTGGCTATTATTGTAACGACACATGGCTAATAATAGCATGTGACCTATTTTGGGATTAGATAAGCGGTGAAGGGAAATTCTCCACCCTTATAAATATGTATTGGTTTGTGTAGTATGATATATATAGAGATAGATATGTAAGGACTGAATTACTATGAAGTTATGTTGTCAAGTTCTGTTACACGCATAAGTGTATACTACTGTTATTAGTAAGGAAGCTTCTATGTATTACGCATTTAATATAATGGAGGTTATTGGCTGAATCAAGGTGTTAATCAAGGTTATAGTTTGTTACTTCGCATAAATGATTTTGTTATGTCTATCGTGTGATTCCTGATTCTTTAAGATCTAGATCTGGATATGCTCTATTGTATTAATGATGCATATGAATGCATTAAGTCTTAATCATGCTAACATCCTACAAAAACAACCCTAAAGAGGGGCCTGGTACCTTTTGCACTTCGGTGAGCGCTGGTCTAGAGTGAGGATGTGCCAGTGTGCCTAGGCTTTTGGTAAATTATAGGTTGCAGTATCATCTCAAATCTAAGGCTCAACTCCGCGAAGAATCCTCCTACCTCTATGCCCTAGCTGCCAAACCCTAACTAGGAAAACCCTTCCATAAGATGGCATACTTTAAAAGAGCTCTCCCCACGACCATTTACTCCTTCCACTCTGGTTCGCAGATCATCCTAGTTGCGCACTTAAATCTCTATGATTCTTCTTCCTTCACACAAATCTCTCTGGATTCCCTAGTTCACAAGAGCTCTTCCACTTCGTAATCGCAAGGTAAAATAATGATTCACCCGACCTCATACTTATAGATTTTTCCTCCCGTCCAGTACTAAATTCTATGCCACATACCAACGTACTTAGCATTAAATGCGATTTTTCCACTAAAGCCAACCTTAAGCGCCCTTACCCACGAGCCCAATCCCGCATGAAAACTATTCACAACCTCCTCGCACGCAAAAAACCTTATTGACCGAAGACTCTTATGCGCACTTCTGCGGCGTTGAAGGCACCTCTTTTGTCCTTTACCTAATTTTTACCCTCGCATACCTCATGTTGTTCATGTACTTTTACTTCTCTGTACGTGGTCTTTATAAATCATTATATTGACACCAACCATTCTCATCCACCATTTTCCCACACACTTTCTAACCTTCAATTGGGCCATTTAACTTTTATGGACAACTTATATCGTACTTCGTACTACTTCGCATTACTCCACCCCACACTAAATCAGATGTGCGGTCCTCTGCGCATACACAACCTTTTGAAAATAATGTGGTTACCGGCGCACACAAGGCGCAAAACAGAACACAAAGAAATGAACAAACAACGAGAAAGGGAAACATAAGAAAAGAAAATGCATAAAGGGAAATCCTAAGCTAACTAGCAATACTACCTTATTTACAAACACAAGGAAGGCTTATTTATAGTAGGGCTTCAACCTACTCCCATTAAAATGGCCAGGTAGTTTTGTCCCATCCAATGCTTGTAATTGACATGCGCCTAAATCAAGGATGTACGAGATGATGTAAGGGCCCAACCAATGGAATTTCAACTTCCCAGGATGGCGCAGATACTTGGAATCATACAACAGAACCATCTTCCCAACCTCAAACTGCTTGTTCTTGATATGATGATCATGCCATGCCTTTTGTCTGGCCTTTTCAGTCTTCTGACTCCATCTAGCAAGTGATCGTCTCTCGTCTAACTGCATCAACTTATCGATCCTTTCTTTAAGTGCTTGTTCATCAGCTAATCCTCCTGCGTGCGTTATACGTAACGATGGTAACATGAATTCAATTGTGCAAAATAACTTCATCATGCTAAACACCAACTAAAATGGTGTGGCCTTGTTCAATCTTTTTATAGGTTGTCATGTATGCCCATAGAATGACTGATACTTTGTCATCCCAATCTTGTCTTCCAACATCACAAATCTTGGTCAACATGCGATTCAATATCTTATTAAATGCCTCAAAGAGCCTCCATTTTCTTGTGGATGATAGGGGGTAGTCTTGTGATGGGCCACCATAAACTCTGCTAGTAGAATCCTGACCATTTCATTAAGAAAATGTGTACCCCTATCACTAGTCAAGCTCAAAGGACATCCATACTTGCTGATTATGTTTTCCCATAAGAACCTAGCAGGTTGTCACTGTAGTGCAATCCTTTGTAGGTGTTGCTTCTACCCATCTTGTTAATTAATAAGTGTAAGTAATGATGTAGTGCGAACCAATCCTTCGCACGACAGTGAAATTGGTCCTACAAAGTCGATTACCCACTTTTCAAATGGATTTGCGTTGGTTATCGGCCTTAATGGCATTTCATCCCTCTTTCCGGTTTTTCACAGGCACTAACAATGGTCGCAAGCCTTTCAGAATTCAATACAATCCTGGTAGATGGTTTCCCACTAGAGCCTTACGAGTAGAATATTTCACACGATTGCATTTCCTGCATAGTGTCCTCCTGTAATCCCACCATGCACTTCCTCCATAATCAATATGCACTCATGTTCTAATACGCATCATCACAGAACCTCATCATGACCTAACTTGTACAGATCTCCACTAATCAACATATAGGGCATGACGCGTATTGCTAATTGTTTTCTCTCAAAGCCTTCATCTTATCCGACACCACACCTATTTTAAGGAATACCGCAATATCTTCCAAGCCCGATGGTGTGCACTACAACCTAAATAGTTGTGCAAACTGGCATTATATCCTCAATACTCAGCACGTCCTCTCCGAATCAATCCTTGATAGGTGGTCAGGTTCTGAATTACTTTTTCCTGGTTTTACAACCACCGTGAACTCAAACTCTTGAAATAATAGGACCCAACGACATATGCACCCTTGCAAAATGGGATTATTTACCAAATACTTTAGTGCCATGTGATCTGTATAGAATATAAAAGGTGTTTCTAGCAGATATTGCTTGAACTTATGCAAAGGTGTGTAGATCATTGACAATGCCTCACGCTTAGTAGTTGTGTAATTTTGTTCTACTGGTGTCAACTTCCTACTTGCAAAACACAAGGGGTGATCAACAATCCCCTAACAAAATTGTGTTAGTGCTGCTCCAATGGCTATTCTTGAGGCATCAACATGCACATGGAAAGGTTTATCCCAAGAAGGAAAACGTAGTATGGGCGCAGTGACAAGTCTATCCTTCAAAGTGTCAAATGCTTTCTACTGCGCCTCTCCCCAATAAAAGGCACTCTCGTGATTTAGCAATTCTTCCAAGGGCACGACAATCTTGGCATATCCTTTGATGAACTTCTTGTAGTACCCCATATGTCTAAGAAATTTGCGCACTGTACTTTGACTAGTAGGCTCCCCCAATCCCACAATAACTGCAACTTTGGCGGGATCCACTAATAAGCCTTCCTTACATATAATATGCCCCAACAAGGTTCCAAATGGAGTAGAAAAGACACATTTCTTAATGTTGAGGGATATCCTCAACTACCAACATCTCTCAAACATTAGCCTCAAATTGTCACAATGGTCCTTCACTAGCCCATACACCGTCCAGTCATCTAGGTAGACTTGAAGAAACTTATGGATAAAGTCCTGGAATGCTTGTACCATGATGTGTGAGAACATAGTAGGTACATTCTTCAATCCAAAAGGCATGAACGTGTAGGCAAATCTTCCCCACTTAGTGGTGAAAGTTGTCTTTCTCTGGTCTTCCTTTGCAATCATGACCTGGTGATACCCTGAGAACCCATCCGTGAAAGAATAGACCTTGCACCCGCCTACTCCCTCCAAAATTTATTCAGTAAAGGGGTTGGGAAAGGATCGATGACACATACTACATTCAGGTCCCTATAGTCAACACATATCCTTATTCTTCCATCCTTCTTGATATTGATGACCATTGGGCTTATCCATTCTGATTCCTCCATAACCTCAATGATACTAGATGCTATCATCTTGTCTATCTCCTCCTTGAATCTTTCGTGCAAGTTTGGATTCATTCGATAGGGTCTCTTCGAATCAGTGCACACCTTCCTTCAGTTGATCGTCATCTCCCCAAGGAATCATGAATGCCTTTGAGCTCGTGGTACCCACGTGGGAACAAATCCTAGAACTCGCACAACAAATCAATGATCTTTGAAACCTCTTTCTCTCGACCAATAGTCCCCAATGATAGCTTCCTTAGGTTCTACCTCTAAGCCAATGTTAACCTTCTTTGTTTTCAAGGGCTCGTGGTAGGCATGCGCTCACTCATCAACACTATATATGACTTCGTACATACCTATGGAATGGTTAACATCCAGACTTTCCATCTCTTCACCATTTATTATATAGACCATTTTTCCTTTTTCCTTTTCCATACATGCATGCTCAAGCTGTATCTCTTCTGATTCCTCTTCATCGAAGTGCATCTCCAAACTAGGTTCACCTAACAACTCTAGTAGCCTATCTTTTGCCATGGCGCTATCTCCCATCAGTAAGGTGCTTTCCAACCTACAACGCCTTATCCATTGATGGCTTGTACTCGTGTACTCAATCTTGAACGAGATCGATTGTTAACTCCTGCTAATTCCTGTCTCGACGGCATGTTTCTAAGTAGATAAACCATACGCGCGCATAATCTTGTAAAGAGGAATACAAATTATGTACACATAATGAAGGTGGTAAAGCTTGTATGCTTCCCATCCAAGCCTTCTCACAAGCTTGGATATGGAACGAGGCGGGTTCTTTGCCATGGTAGTCTTGGATAACAGTGGGCACGTTGCTTACGGAACCTTACAGAAAATGTGACTCTTACCTCACACCATTCCAAGAGACTCTCATGATGTGTTGCCCACAAACATGTTGTAGTCCCAAGCAAGTTATAACTGAGCATACTTCTTCTTTCGTCCTCATTTTTCCACTGAGCCTCCATTTCTCGTAAGAAATCATCAGGGCTTGCTCCTCTGAGTAACTTGGTAGCTTCTTTCTTCCTAGGTGCTTGACTGAGCGCACCTTTTTCACCCTTGTTACAAATCCTCTCAATTGTTACCTAATCAACTCATAAGTCCCATGCGCCCAATTATCACACGCTATGCTAGTTGTATCACTCATCAATTGAGCATCTTCAAATTAGATGACTCCTTTTGTAGGATGAATTACCTCAGGATCTCTGATGGAGTGCACATAGATTTTGTTAAGGACTTCCTCTCCTAAGGGCTCAGTATAGGGCGTTGAATTCCCATCTATTAAAGGGATGATCACCCTTTCTTCCTTGTTCTCAAAACTAATATACCCCTTGTTAAACCACAAGTCAACATTGTTCTTATAACACCAAGGGTGCCCAAGTAATGCTTTGGGAAATTATCCACCTCGGCAAGCGCCAAGACTTCAAAGTCCCTAGTGAACTTGGCCCCTTGAATAGTGATAATTGCATCTTTCAAGACTCCAATGGGCATTGCCTTTGTCTTGTTTTCCATATACAACACATTCGAAGATGGATGTAATGCGGGCCTTCCCATTTGATGTCATGCATCCAATGTAAGAACATTGACCTCTGCTCTTGTGTCAATGAGGATGTTACTTAGAAGCCAACCATCAACAACTTGCATTCAAGGTGATCTCCTTATCATATTCAAGGTTGTGAGGAGGAAGTTTTGCATGCAAAACCTACCTTTAGTGCTCTCTCTCCGCACGTGGTACCTTCCCCTGCGCCATTCTCCTAAAGAAAGGAATAATATTCTCTTTCCTTAACATCCTACATACTTCCTTGACTTCATCCAGGTTGTTACGTAGAGCCTCGACATTCTTCCTTTTCTCCAACTACCTTGACTGCTCCTTTAGACATTGGATCTCCCCTTACAAACTTTGAATCACATCCATAGTCTCTTGATACACTTCCTTCTAATGAGTAGGGTCTGGATACTTCCCATGTACCACTTCTTCCCTAACAATAAATTTCTATCTTGGCATCTCCTTAGCATGTACAACCTCCACTTGCATCGTCGCCGCATGTTCTAATCTTGACGCCTTGCACGCCACTCTTGGCATCCACTGAGGGTCAGCCTTCTTTATGCTCACCATCCCAACACCTTTGTCTTTCCGATGTTATTGGCTCATGTGCTCAAACAACTCAGGGACACTCCTTGTACTTATGTTTTTTCCACACCATGAGCACTGCAATAGATCAGGACACTCACACTTATAATGCTCTATAGACCCACAATTATAACAGGTTCCTCACAGGAACTCACTTCTTCCTCCACCGCAGTTACTGCGACCACAAAATCCTCTATGAAAGCCTCTTCTATGCGCTCCCCTTTTGTGCGCCCTTCATAAGCAGATGATCATCATCCTTGGGCGCCTTGCAAGGCTAGTCTGGCACACACCAAGATCAATAACATCATGAATCTGGTCAATCAACTTGCAATCCTTGGTATCATGGGTCGTAAAGGTACAGATCTTGTAATAACAAGAAACATTCTTGCAAATTACATGTTGTAGTAGAGGACACCTATTTGCATCATGATCCCCATGGAAAATCTTATAGTCTATCGCCATGGCACATACCGAATTCCGAGGGAAACTATCCTTTATATGCCCTTCCACTTCATAGTTTATGCACCAAAGACCACTATGAACCTCATGCGCTGAATTCACAGATAACTTCTCCAACTACTTGGCCGTTACAGCAATTTGAGCCTCCACAAAGGGCTAACACCCAGATCAACACTCCCAACAACTTCAACGCGCAGGGCAACTTCCAAGGCCTCGTGCGAGATCTGTGAAAGTCTTGTGTGACAATGCTCTTCTAAATGGTGTTATTAACCCTCCAACAA
Source organism: Taxus wallichiana var. yunnanensis (assembly GCA_018340775.1). NCBI lineage: Eukaryota > Viridiplantae > Streptophyta > Pinopsida > Cupressales > Taxaceae > Taxus > Taxus wallichiana. The sequence goes on from CM031236.1 coordinate 44,608,125, forward strand.
ACCATTGAGCATGCTGAGAAGGGTGAATGTCATAGGATAGTTTTGACAAGAGAGTTTTGAATCGTGCATCATACTCCCGCACACTCTCTGCCATTCCTTGCTGGATCTCCTTCAAAGTGTTGATACTCTTCTACTCGAACTCAGGGATATGGAACTCTGCTAAGAAGGTGTTCTTCAACGCAGTGTAATCCACCACCATCTGATGTGGGTCATACTTTTGATACCAACTGTGCACGCACCCTTGTAATGTCGTTACACACTGACTTGATTTTCACTCCGGGGTAGTGATTCCCTTTGTGCACCACATCAAATCACATTTGTGCATGTGTTCTAGTGGCATCCTCAATGCCTCTGTAGTCTAATAAGTGTAAATACATCTCAAAGAATACTTGTGGAGGTGGTTGCGGCCCTTGTCCCCCTGATCTAGAACCTTGGTTCCCTCTGGTGTTTACTCTACCACCAGATCCACTAGACCCACCAAGTCTTGTCCCTCCTGACCCACCAGATCCTCCATATCTCGTTAGGTCCACTGTGTCCTCCACTCATATGCTACTGAGATCCACCTCTTGTAGCCGGAAAATGGCCTGAAGTGGTTATGCCTAGTGTCCCCAACATCCCATTGAACTACGCGCCGATGGTTTGTGATATTGTCTCGCTGTCACTTGTGTGTCTCGCGCCACTTCCAGACGCGATACCCAAACCTTGTGTATTTACATCTTGTCAAAAATTCCTCCGAACACGAATGGTTTGCATGCGGCCATGGATGTCCCAAACAAAAAATTATATCTCCTAGGTGTAGATCGGTTATTTCTACTGATACCAACCAGATTAGCAATACTTCTCCCTTGATCTAGAAAACCAAGCACCAGGGGTTGGTCACTAGGTGGGTTCAGATGCGTGCGCGAGCTCTCCTTTCTCCACGTGACGAACTCTCATCAAAAGATGAAGGCGCTTCTCTCTCGCACTTGCCAAGATGGGGTAGTATGCAGATGCCCAAGTTCCACGTCCTCTACATGAACCTTAACTCCTTCCCATAATGTCTACCTCCATAGATCCATCACACATGTAACCTCATGTTGTCTATCCATCTCCCTTTCACGAGATTCACTATATTTGAGTCATCTCTCTTCTCTTTCTTTTCAGCCGCAATCTCTGCCATCTTCCACCACCCTAGCTTCCTCGCCCAACGCTTTAGAAAAGCTTAGTTAGCCATAGGGAATGCCTCTAAAATTAGGGTAATGATCAAGATCTTCATAGCCAAAGGGATAACACGTAAAAATGATCCTCTGGGCTCCCTTAGAAACTTGAACTCGAAAACCTCAGGGAAAGAATACGTAGAAATGGCATATTCTAGAGTATAACTAGTCGGGATGGACTCCTTTCCACCAAAGTGATCAACAACACGCGTTCAAGTTAGATTTCAAATCCCGTAGCCTCTTATAATCATCTTGGGTCCATATGTGCGATCTATAGTACCAACTCAATTTGGATGCATATGTTGAAAGCCATTCATATATTTCTCTTTGAAAAACGCATGCGAAGAATGTCTCATACAACTAATGGTACAGTTCTCTTCTACCCATCTACGTGCATCAAACTCGTGTCCAGTCTTTGATCTATGAGAAAAATCATCCTCCGTGCTCTTGAACCATGATTCAACACTCTCCAAGGTCATACATTCTGTCATCATGCATCACAGGGACAAATATGTATGTCATTTCTCACAACAATTTTAAAAAGATGTCCCGACAATGGAACCAAGATGTAGTCATTTTTATGTCCTTAGAAACAACAGTCTAATCCCATGTGTACTTGACCTATCACCTAGTGGGTGTTGGGCGCTCACCCGAGGCACGTGCGGGTGCCGAGCCCCTCCTTTATGTGAGTTTTGCAAGAATACATCCCCTACTAATAAAAGCTTAGATGCAAGAAGGGAAAGAACCATGCATTCATTCTGAGGGTCTTATGATGAGTTACTATATAAATGCATCCATTTAGATAACAAGGAAAATATCAAACAGATAATAGATCTCATAATACAAAGAAAAGGCACTAGGGTTTATACTCATGAACAATGTGTATATCTTAAAAGAAATCCATATATTCATATTATTCTTTGTTCAAGTAACCACATTTCATTCCTCGAGGTCATTACAAACCAAATGTCTTAATGCGAGATAAGACTTATACTTCGAGAATACGAAACTATGCTTTCCAGGATTACAAAGATGTTCATAGAACCATCCCTCTAGATATGTCATCTGTCTTATATCCTTCCCAACGAAAATCCCTATAACCCATCACTATTTCTACAGAGCTTCACCTCTTTAATCGCTTTATGTGATGTCGGTGACCACATAGTTTTCTCAAAAGTTGTCCCTTCCTTCTACCCAAGCATCTCTCTATATATAGCTTTAGCATCCATCACCATGCCTTCCTGAAGTAATATATCAGTTGCCAAGTGTCCATGTGGTCCTTTAATGGAGCATTCTTCTTCCCATCCGAGCTCTCCACTTTTTGTAATGATGTATTTTTGGATCCTTCCATCGCATGGAATATTCCTTGACCATTGAGTTGCCAGGCTGGCACCTTATCCACTCTGCATGCTCAGTCAAGTCACGCTTTTCTTGTGTGCTTCCTAGGAATGTCGAAAATGGCTAAGTCACAAAACTCTTTACTTTTCCTAGTGCGCACCGTGGGTTTTACTAAACCCTCCTAAAACCCTTGTCATGTGTGCCTTCACCTCATGCGCCCTTCTTCATTTAGGTCCTGCGTGCCCACTCGCCTTCTTGTACTTAGCCAATATTTTGAGGCCCAATAAAGCCCTTGTTGAATGAGTTCCCAGGTTCTCCCAATACCCACATTATCTAATGCATACTAAGAAATAAAAGTTAAATGATTTAACGAATCGTGATATGGTTCCAAACATGCTCCCTATACCCGCATTCGAATATATTGATCCCTAGGTAACCATTTTTCAAGTTCTTACATTGATTGGAAAGAGAATTCAATTCTCTAGACACACGAACAATATAATTCAAGTTTTGGGGAGAAACTATAGAAAGAATTACAATATACAAGTGGCACGATGTTAGAAGACAATCTTGTGGAAACCGTTTGTATTGTTCAAATGAAATACAACACCTCAAAACCCATGGCTCGAAATTCAATAATTCTTTTGAATTCTTTGAAAACGTATTTTCACTCCTCTAGATATAAAACAAAGAAAAACAAATTTGGGAAAATTATAGAAAGAATAATCGATGTCTTTAGTGGCATTCTATCGATGGTGAATAGAAACGTACTGCAGGAGATTCTTCCTATGCAATTTGGAGTGCAAGGTGCGCCAAGAATGGGAAGAGTTATTTTTGTTAAATTTATAAATACCAATTCCATGTATAATATAAGTTGTTGAAGGATTAAAGAGTAAGAGAGAATTGAAAAGGACCCAATCATGGCAATATTTGTGTAAGGGAAAGAGATCAAGTTTTCCATAATATTAAAAGGAGAAATGAGCATATAGATTTGTTGGTAAAATCAAGATACAAAGATCAAGTTTTTCTATGTATATCTCATTAGCCATGAACCGATATACATTGCGTGATGTAGATTTAATGGAGGAATATAGAAAAGAAAAAGAGAGGCAAGCCAAGTAGAGAGTTTTGTAGACAAAGAATACACTTTGTTGTTCTATGCATTTTCCGAGAAGGGAGCAGATGCAGAGCTATTGATTGAACAACAACCTCAAAATCATAGAACCATGTCATGTGATTATTGGAGAACAATGATAGGGACACAAACACACAGAATGTTGGATATCAAAGTATGAAAAGTAAGCTATAGAAAAGTGGTCATAATCAAATATACAAGTAATTTAGAAACTAAATGATCAATTTGTTTGTAATATTTTTCTCTAAGTGGGTGCTTAGATTTTAGGGGGTGGTGCTCCTTGAAATTCGCATCTTGCTAAATAGCTAAGTGGGTGCTTAACATTTCTTCTAGTGGGTGCTTGACATTTCTTCTAGTGGGCGCTTGATGTTTTTGAAGTAGGTACTTCATAAGTTGAGTGGTTGCTCAATTGAAACCAAACATTGTATACTCTGGAATTGGTGTTCCAAATAAAAGCATTGGTTTCACAGTGGGTTTTTCTCCCGTAAAGGGTTTCCCACATAAATTATGTGTTGTGAGTTGTTATCTTATTGCATATGGTTGATTGAATGCATATAACACATTGTTGCAATTAATTAGAGGTTTTTGTATTGAAATAACTAAAGTTTTAATCCACACTGATTCACCCCCTCTCAATGCTTGTAATTTCTAACAGAAAAGTACTAACTAACCCATGTCATTGGCCACCTTTCTTTGTCTTTTGTTTCCCATTTCAGTCTTGCACCTTTACTTGCTCAATCTACCTTATTATACTCCGTTTTACTATCCTTGACACCAACACCCAACTAGGGCGCTAATGTCGTGCGCCATCGTCCCCTCTAGGTGCCCCTGACCCTTTTGTACTTTACTCACACTTTTTGGGTCCTTTCTAGTTGTTTGAGCATCTTATCTTTTTGGTTTTTAGCCTTTTTGGGGTTGATTATGAAATTCAAGCAAAGCAATTATATAAATATAAAGTTATGTGATTGTAATAAAGGACCAAGCACTAAGCATTAGCTATCACCACATAAGGTTGCATCCATCAAGCATCTAAGAGCTTCATTGCATCCATCTAACACCATCACAAGGGACACAAGGGCTATTTATTCTATATACACTTCATAGGAGGGAAGTTCATTCTATTCCATGAACACATCTATTGCATTTCTTTACATATAGCTTATTTGATCATTATCCAGGTCATGACTCGCACAAGAGCCGCTTTAGGCACGATTCTGACACACACACATATAAATACATTGGAGTCCGAGATGTAGTGGATTGATTAGTCGTAAGTTCACCATTGTGACAATGCGACAATCGACCCCTCATTTTACGTCTTTCTTTTTAGGATTTGATGTTTATTTGAGGGTTTTGTAGGTCCATATTTCATTGCGGGTTTCTAGTAACCTCGGCGATCTTAGTGCAACCTTAGAGTGACCAAAGGTGACTAACAACGAACACCTTGCATGACCACCCACGGAGGTTTCCCGAGCTTTTCCATGCACTCCTAGGTGCCCAAAAACAAGACTAGGGTGCCCACGAGCGCCCTTGTCCCTCTCCAAGCACCCCAAGATGCCCTATTTCTCCGGATCTTCATTTTTCTCGGGTCTCTGTGTGATACTCCTACTATATTCACCTAGTCAAGCACTTCACTACACTTGATATTTTATTGTGAATCAACTAAGTACCTTCTCCTCCTCCTTGCAACTAGGGTTTCATAATTTATTGCTTAGTTTTCTTGAGTATTCATTTATGTACTTAATTACATATTTATTTATTGCTACAATAACATCAGATTAGGCTTGTAAACCCACATTTAGCTTAATCACTTCTATATGCGTATTTGCCTTGATTGCACTAACATATGTTTCTAGCCACTTTATTTTGTGCCTTGGTTTTTACCAAGCATAGTCCCTCCCCTGCCCGAGGGAATCAATTTTATATCGGTGTCCGGTCCTCTCTTTTGGGTTGCATCCTCCTAGTGACATTATATGCACCCCAAATGAGGGGGAAATACATTAGGTGAATCAGTCACCCCATACAACAACACAATATAATTAAGCAAAAGAACATAACCGAGTTACGGACAAAAAATGGCCTAGAATCGACTCGGGTCCTTAGCACAACACGACGCTAGTTCCTAGATACCGACATGAGCACTGAGCGCCCTTGACCCTTCCTAGGTGCCTATGACCGGGCGATTCATCTTTCTCATACTGAGAGCAATTTTCAGCATTGCACAAAGTAATTTACAAATTACGAGCACGATCCTCCAATGATTAGAATGCATTTTAACTCTGTTTTATTCCCTTTACGTTTGGATCAAACTGAACAAAGGAGGATCAAACTGTCTGCAGTGGTGTATAAACTTTGAGAAGTAACCAGGGATAGAGAATAACACTAGAACTTTCTCCCCAACAATTATTCTGTCGTGGCATGAGATCACCCAAAAAACTCGCACTTGGTGTGAGATTGCCCAAAAAACTTGGTCTTGGTGTGAGATCGCCCAAAAAACTCGCTCTTCTACAACAATTCGGGAAACTTTGTATCCTTCTTACTCATCACAGATCAAGTGCACATGTTCCTTTTACTAATATTTTGCATTTTTACATACTTGGATCGAATTTTCACATATACATGAGTTTGACTACTCTTTCTCTCTTCTTTTGTAGGTCCGACCTTAATACAAAACAAGAAGCGACCCCGCATCAACATCAAGTGATAACAAAAATAGGTACAAATATGTCACAACACATATGCTTCACCCCTAGGGTCACTTCCTCTTCTTTAGCTTCCATGCTTCATTTTATCACTCCATGCTTTTTCTTGTCTCTTGATGCGCTTTCACCATTGATCTACATGGTTATCAAGTACACATATCTTATCTAATTTATGTTATCAATTATTCACTCAACAACATAAAGTGGGGGCAAATATAGACACTAAATCATGCACTTGGGTACATTTCTAGGTCCTAATCACATATCATTATTCATATGATTCCTAAGTGAGAAAACTAGTAATTGACATCTATCTTTGGCCTCTTTTATGTCTTTCTAGTTTTCTCTTTGGTCTTGCACACCCCAAAACCCAGTCTGATCTTCATTGCTTTATATTTTTTGACTGCGGACACTAGCACCCGTGTGCTCTCATCTCCTCTGGGCACCCTCAACCTCTTCATATCTTTGTCACCCCTTTTGTGCCTCTTTTATCTTTTGGGCATCTTGTTTTCTTATGGGTCGACATTCTAGTTGTCACTTACGAAATTTAAATAAGGGTATCATATAGATATAAAGCTATGTGACCATAACCGATGACCAAACTCTAAGCATCTACTATCACCACCCAAGGTTGCATCGAAAGGCATATTAAGAGCATCAAAGCATCCATCTAGCTATCATCCAAGGGACAAGGGAATGCATTGTGTGCATACACACTTCATAGGAGGGAAGTTCATTTTACCATCCACACATCTACTTACATTACGACATCTAGCTATTGTTTCTATCTCTGAGTGCATCTTGCATAAGAGCTTCCTAAGGCACGATTCCACACACACACACACACACAAAACTATATGGAGTCTAAGATGTAGTGTAATGCTTGGTCATAAGTTCACTCCATCGGGTGACCTGCTGAGGTCACCTAACTCCCCATTTGCATCTTTTTCTTTTTAGGATTTGATGTATTTTGGGTTTTTACAGGAGATCATCTGCTTTTGCAGAGTTACAAATGAACTTTGCAGGACATAGTGCAACATACAAGTGGCAAATTAAAAAGGTTAGCAACATTGGTACGACACAAGAAGAATCAATTTTTGACTATTTTCATAGTCAAAGGCACCTAATAGAGGTCTCCAACGCCTAGGCACCCCTAACCTAGCCCAAGTTCCTTGGTCTAGCTCATTTCGACAGCTTCTATAGATTTACGAGTGCGGTATGTAACAAATTCCTCCTCTTGTTCATCTATTTTTCAGTTTAGAAAACTTCAAGATTTATTGTGAAATCAACTAAGTCTTCTATTCCCTCTCTTGCACCTAGGGTTTCATTTTTATCTAGCTTATTGCTTAGGTCGATCTATACTTTAGTGTTTTATTTATCACATGTGACTCTGTAATTAGGATTTCACAAATTCAATATTTGTTAAATGAAACTTCACTCTTTTAGTTTGATCGATCCCTTGCATGTCGTAAGTATTCTTGTTTGGGGGCATCTAAATATGCTTAATTATCATTGTGGAACACATTAGGGGCATAATTAATTGTCTTTATTTATAATTGTGTTGCATTGTTGTTATTATTTCTTGACCAATTACAAGTATTTCATTATCATCTTGGTTCATTTATAGCCATGGTGCATACTTTTACTATGTATATTGGGTTTGTGTTGATCTTTTGTTTTGTTTTGGACCAATTACCAATATTATGTTCCCATTTTGGTTCATTTATAGCCATGGTGCATACATCTCTACTGTGTATATTGGGTTTGTTTTACTTTTTCTCTTTTTATTTATTGTGTGTGTGTTTGTTTACACACATAATGGGTTAAACATCACGATTCTTTAATAATCATGGTGACAACTCTATTGTGCAACAACAAAATAAGGTTGCTCTAACTTTCACTATTTGAATGAAATCTCATGCTACGAGCAAAATCCCTCCCCTTGCTCGTCTACTTCTCTTTAAATCATTTGCCTTTTCCTTTTTCCTATCAGCGACCATCCACCGCTTTACTGCGCGTCACCCATCCGCTTGAGGGGGCATTCCCTTATCATTCATACTTTTCGGGCATCCAAATGCTTCACCGAGGCATATCAAGCAAGTCCACCATGCTTCCCTATCATCCGCTCATTGATCTACATGTGTCTACTATATTTAAAATGTTATTACTTCGTAATAACACTTTAAAGAGGGGCAAATGTAGACACCCTAAAAATACATACCTATTTCTAGTCATTCCTAATTATCCCCATCCTTTGCATAATATGCCAAATCTGGCTTTAGAATGCATTCTAGATCATTACCCTCTCACATTCCATTAGAAGTCACCCACATCCCTTTAGAATTAATTTAATTAATTCTATCATGCTTAAAGCATACACTCACATCCCTTGGCTAATTTAATTAGCTATTTAAATAAATAAATAGATAATTATCCACTCATCTCCACTTCACCATCCAACTCACTCAAGTTGAACTAGCTCACTCCACTCAAGTTCTAGAACCCTACAAAGGTGGAAGCAACAATATTCACGTACAACCACCTTCTCGAATAAAATCAAAAGCCAACCAAATATTCATTGCCCCTTAAATGAATATTCAAATCATCCAACCATAAATATGAGGCTCAATCCTTTGCAATTCATCCTTGGAAGCTTTAAGCATTTACAACAAACCTCTACTCATTTGCCATTCAAAATTGCATATCAACAGGTTGTCCTCATGATCACTCATTTTCTCATAGCATTCCTCTTCCATTTGGAGACAATATTGGACCATCCACAACTAAACTATCCCAAGAGATCTCGACAAGTGTAGTAACACTTTAGCTATCTCATCTAAAGTTATAAGAAGACTCAAAGGAAAGTTTGCATTTGTTTATTTACTTATTTCTTTGTTTCTTTCAATTTTCCTTGTATACAAAGTCTATATTGAATAATAGAATTGTATATTCAATAACAACATTGTATTTTGAAACCATAAGATGCATGTGTGAAAACCCTAATTTTTTGGACATTTAATACACTATATCAAAGCAGAGTTTATGGTGAATAAAATATTAAAAAAGGCACTAAACAAGTGAATATACAACGACAAACATTAGTTCACTGTGATTGCTTGAAAAACATTAATTCATAACAGAACAATTTTTTTAGTTGTTATGGTAACTGAACTCAAAAGCATATTCGCTAATATAAGTGTATGTTCAATATTAGCATTGTATATTCGATAACAACACTATATTTTGAAACTATAAGACGCATGTGTGAAAAAACCCTTTTTGGACATGCATTATGTTAAGAAATATTATTGATAACATTATTAAGTGTGTAAATAATAAAATACAAACTCATATTGAGTTGTATTTTATAGTTGTACGTGAGTTGTAGTATAACTTACTAGAGCTATTCCAGGTGAGATATATTGGGGATAAGTATGAGAAAATAAAGGTTGAGATATATGAGGAAGATAAGACTTGACTCCTAGTTTATAGGATCAAGTATTTGTATAAGAATCTCACCAGGAAATGAATAAAACGTCCCGTATGATTGAAATACAGAGAATATAGAATATGATCAATGCTGAATAGAATATCTTTACTGGTCATTTGTCCGTGTAATTTATTTGTATTCTACATCTAGTATCAGAGCAGGGATTCTAGGATGAGAGTCTTTGAATAAAACTTTCTCATCACAATGTCCACGGCCTAGTAAGGTGGATATACTAATTACATCATCCTACGTATTGGAGCATTCTGCTTGCGAATTGAATCATTTTACGTGCGCATTGCATAGTTGTTCGTGCGGATTGCCTCATCCTTCTTCCTGCACATTCTATCGGTCGGCTTGTGTATTGCATCGCCATTCTGGTAACTTTGATCGGCCTGTGTATTGTATTGCCGTTTTGGTAACTCTACGTTTTTTTTTTTGCCATTTTTGGACATACTGAAAAAAACACAAATCTTTCACCATTTTTGGAAAATAATAAAAGTTGCCATTTTTGGAATATAATAAAATTTTCCATTTTTGGAAAGGGTCCAGAAAGATGTCAGACTTAGAACTTGGAAGTGTCATATCTTTCACCTCGTAACTCAGATTGAGGTGATTTTTTTTTTGAAAATGTATGTTTTTTCAAGATCTTTGCATTGATCCTATTCTTTTTGCTCTGGATAAAAAATATTATTTTTCCATTTTTGGCAAATTAAAAAAATAAAAAAATCTCACTTTTGTTTGGATGCACTTTCGCTTGTATGCGACATCCATAGTGAGGGGGTGCATTATCGGTTGAAACTAACACCCAAGAGAATTGTAATATGAGCCTAAAAGATATATTTGCTAACTAAATAGCAAACTGATGGAGGCTGGAGGCAACAGAGGAAGGAGGTTGATCAACGACCTCTTATTAGGCACCATCGACGAGGCCAGCAGTATTGATTTGGTGGCCAAGTATTTTCAGTTGTGTGTTTGCTTTCAGCTGTGTGGTAGATAATAAAAATAGATGATACATTCCTGTTATTGTAATGTGTGACAAATTCCTATATGTAACCTTCTGATGAAAAATATAGTGGGGAAGTAAAAAAACACATGCAGACATGGATCTTGAAACGGTTCGTGGAGATCCAGAAAACCACATGAGGTGAACAATAGAGTGGAGAATTGTTCATGTCTAGGTTGGTGGTAAACCTATTGTAAAACCATAGAAGGTTGAGTGTTGCTCCCTTCATTTATATCAAGGTCATGAGCTACAGGCGTGCCGCAGGGGTTGGCATTCTGCTGAGATGTGAAAATATTTTTCTACCTTGTTCACATTAGGGGAGTGTATATTAGGAATTAATAATGTTAACAATAGGGGAGTGAATGTTAGGAAATATTATTGATAACATTATTAAGTGTGTAAATAATAAAATACAATCTCATATTGAGTTGTATTTTATAGTTGTACGTGAGTTGTAGTACAACTTACTAGAGCTATTCTAGGTGAGATATATTGGGGATGAGTATGAGAAAATAAAGGTTGAGAGATATGAGGAAGATAAGACTTGACTCCTAGTTTATAGGATCAAGTATTTGTATAAGAATCTCACCAGGAAATGAATAAAACGTCTTGTATGATTGAAATACAGAGAATATAGAATATGATCAATGTTGAATAGAATATCTTTCTGGTAATTTGTCTATGCAATTTATTCATATTCTACACATTACACTTTGTATTAACGAGTTTGTGGCAAGCAGAGAATTAAAAATGCACTAAAATAAGTGAATATACATTGAAAAACATTAGTTTAACATGCATGCTTGGAAAACATTATTTCAAAACATTTAGAACTTTATATTAACAAAGTTCGTGCCAAACAAAAGATTAAACAAGAACATACATTGAAACAACTCAATAGGGAATAAATATACGTCAGTAATCCTAGTATTGCTTGTCATTGCACTCATTGCACGAAACCCCTAGAGAAAATATCTAAACAATAATGGAAACAGGGGTCACCACATGACCCACTTGGCGATTCAAGCAGTGATATAGTGCGAGACAACCAACATGATTCTATCCATCGTAACTAGGTTTTAGAGCTATTTGGCGATGTTACAGGGGGAAAGGGACGAGAATGCTCATCTTCTTGTTCCACTGGTGCATAGTCAAAAATGCATACGAGCACAGTTAATGGTAGCATTGAATATTGCATTGGTGCATAGTTGTGAATGACGGTGGACACTTGCAAAGTGACAAGGGTTGGGTTAAGCCTATTGAATGCATTTCTATGTAGGTGTAGATGAAATATTGTCTATGTGCACCTTTTTATGTAGGAAGGGTTATTCACCAATTCAGTGTCAACTTTCAATTTTTTAATGGGTCTCGGATTATGGGCCCACCATTAGGTATGCGACGTGGTGCCAAAATATTTTTTTAAAATCTCCACAAAATGTCTGACATGGCAATTTTTTTCGAGGTCCCTAAAGTTAGGGTGCTCAACGACCCTTAATATTAGGTGTCTTGCAAATAATTGAGCTTAGTATTTTTATTTTGGGTATGGCTAAATTAGGGTTTGTATCTTTCCCGCCCAATGCAAAGGCTTGCAAAGGTGTAACCATTTGTATCGGGGGTTTGGGAGTGGTTTAAAACAGAGATTGAAATGGGAAGAAAAGACAGTAAACGTAAGCGTAAACGTAAGCGTCTCTCTTTTTCCTTGGAGCTGGGAATGACTGTATCAATCGAAGATCCGTGTATTTCTTATGTACTATTTATTGCTCACGATCTTCAATTTGTGTTTGTTGTTTTGGTTGAAGATAATGATGTGGTCGAAGAAGCCTCCCACACTGAACGAGGAAACACACACACCCAAAATGTCTCGCCACTACCAGTAAGATGCCTTTTTCTTATAAATTTTAGCACAAATGCCGACTTTAAATCGACTGTTACAGAGGATAAACAGAATTTCTTGAAATCAAGGTTATATATCTCTTTATTATTCTTTGCAGGTTTTTAATGCCTTCTTCCATGTTTATCTCCACTAGATATTGAGATTATCTTGAATTTTCCCAAGTTCCTTTATCATATAGAGAAGGTTTTCAGATTAATCATTCCCTTACCTGCAAACGTACGAAATTGTTAAAGTAAATTGAAAAATGACATTGACAAAACAGTGATATGTATTTCAAAAAAGAAATCCTGTGTAACTGTGGTTTGTTAATTAATTATGTTGGAGCGGACTGTTCATTGCAGAAAGCAGTGGAACAAGACAGGGAAAGTATACAGATTGAATACGAATTTGAAGAAACAAAGACGAATTTTACAGAACAAAGGCATGTGGATGGCGCCGTACCTACTCTAGGAGTTCCGGAAAAGGTCGGATCTGAAAAGAATCCAGGTTGCAATCCAGAAGAGAAAGTCCCAGAGAAGAATCCAAAGGGAATCATAAGTGTAACCAATCAGGCCCCTGCTTCAATGCTTACCCGTGAAGCTGAAACGAATGCCTGCATATTTCAAGATCCAGATATTTTATTAACCAACACTAGCATCGAGGAAAAGATTCACGTTATTCACCACAACTTTCGGAGCAACGAAACTTGTCGGGAAGTGGAAGCATCTGATGAGCACAATAAGCCAGGCAATGGTGCAGAGGATCCCCAAGCCCCTCATAGCGACACTGCTGGTGACATCGCACCACAGGATGTTCAATTCTTTCTCTCGGATGGCCCGCCCTTCATCGCAATTTGCGACTATGAACACAATGAACTTGTGGATTTTAACAATGTTTCCGATCCGACATTTATTCCTGATAAGGGCCCAAGCTTTAATGACAATGAATATTTTTCAAGGGAGGTTGAAATAAACGATTTTGAAGGTATACTAATCCCCTCCCGCTCTCCACGGTGTCTTTAACTTTTGTTCCTTAGTATTTGACTGATAGTTTGAATTATATGGAGGAAAATTAATTCAGAGGATGCAGCGGACGTTCAAGGAAAACACTTAGCTTGCTGTAACTTGGCAACAGCTTTGGCAAGCCAAAATGATGCTCTCGAAATGAAGTTCACGGTTTGAAAAATGAAATTGCATCTTTATCCTGTCAAATGTTTGCTCTTGAGGTAATTTTGTTTCTCTTCTTCACGGTTTGAAAAATGAAATTGCATCTTCATCGTGTCAAATGTTTGGTCTCGAGGTAATTTTGGTTCTCTTCCCTGCCACGAAACCTCATCCAATGCTAAACAAACATCTAGTACAGTTTACTAGTTTTAATACTGTTTTTGGGGGCATTTTTCTTTTCAGATATTTCCATGACAAGTTACTTACAATTTTGACGTAATTCTGCTTTGATTTTGTAACCCAGCAATTTTTGTACCGTTTTCAAGACTTGCATATTGTCTGTTCTCATGCAATTTTAGCATATAAGGTTCTTTGCCAAATTGAAGCAATTAGACATTGTTACCTGATTAGTGAATTTCTGCGACCAAATCATTTGTTGTCTCTCTTTTTTCATTCAAGAATATCTGCAACGCATGAGGGTTCAAATGGGTTTATGGTTCAAATTATTTCACATAATTCCTAGTTATTTGGCATTGAGGAAGTTTGTCTGAAAACTTGTATGTCTCAGGCAAGATGCGGCAAAGTAGATAGCACTAATCAACAATTGCGATGCAGAATCAGGTTTGTCAGATTGTAGTAATCTTCCTTTTTCTTTTTCTGCCGTTTCACTAAAAACACATGTAACTTAGATCTTGTGTTGCACATTTTTTGAATGTTTTAGAGAGTATGCAGATTTGGGGAGCAGGGAAGAGATTATAAGATGTGGTGAGCAGATTGGGCAGGTGAATCTCGGCCAATTTTAATTGAAAAAATCAGAAAATCAGTCGTTCACAAGTTACAACAGGCACACTTCCATTTTCAGTTTAAAAAATCGTTTTTTCTCCATTATGAATTTTGAACATGTCTTATTGAAGCATATCATTAACCCTGTTTTGGGTTCAGTTTGCAGAGTTCCTTCAAGCAATGCTACAAGAAATTCCTACCTCTGCTCAGAGTGGGAATAATACTTGTGGAGCTGGGCCTTCTTTTTCCATTCTCTACACTAAATGTCAGGTATATTCCCCATGAAAATAAATCTCTTTCCAGTGGCTGATAGATTTTCATAGCTTGTAGTATGAATGACATATGTTTGCACGTTTTTTTCTTACACATGTAAGGCTGTCTATTGTATATTGCCCCCAAACATATGCTCCATGATGTTTCAACTGATCAAATGCCATCACTAACAATAATCTAATTGAAAGGCTATTGAGTTGATGTAATAATTGATAAGCATGGAAAGACCATAAGAGTCTTTGTTATAAAGATGCATTGTGTTAAATTGGTATCTGCTCCATTTCATACCAAAAAGGAAACTATTGGACCAAAAATGGAAAGTATTGAACGGAAAATGTTTTCCATTAGGGAGTGTTATGATTTAGATTACTTGGTAAAAAAATATAAAGAAGAGAAATATATGCAATTTGTTATAGGAACAAAAATATATGCAGTTTGTAAAGTAGTGAATTTAGAGGAGATATTAGACAGTGGAGATATATATATATATATATATATATATATATATATATATATATATATATATATATATATATATATATATATATATATATATATATATATATATGCAATTTGTTATAGGAACAAAAATATATGCAGTTTGTAAAGTAGTGAATTTAGAGGAGATATTAGACAGTGGAGATATATATATATATATATATATAAAAAAATTTTATTTGGAGATAATAGATTAGATATTAGATAGTGGCATATATGGACCGTTATACTTTTTGTTAATTATTTAAAAATGAAAATTTAAGATTACGAGAGTTTTCAAAAAAATAAATAAAAGTACATTTCTGTTGGCGCAATGCATTTTGTTGGATTGGGAAAATTTGGTATGGATGTGAAAATTGATGAAGAAATCGACTTTTTAAAGATGGAGAAAATAATGGATGATGTTTTACACTATTAGATAGAAAATTATGTTAGTAAATAAATTCAATAAATGATTATTTATATTTTGATTAGATTTATTACTTTTATAATGAAAAAATAAGATACAAAATTTCTTACCACTGGTGTATGTATGTATCAAGTAAACATCAACATGGACATATTTGATAGTAAACAAATATACATTAAAACGACAATATATAATATAGAGAATACTTCGTTTATAATAAAAAATACAATAAAAACAAAACATGATTATTAAATTTGATTTATAACTCAATATTGATAAACTTATTGGATAATACCATAATCTCTACATGTTCCAGAGCTACATTGCAAGATTGGAAGTTTGGAAGGATGATATTCTGCACAATATATGCTACACTTGTTAACGCAAAGATAGTTAACAAAATTTATTCGGGAGGATTGAAGCAGGATCATCTTTCTATTTTTCAGCTTTGTTTAAAAATGAACAAGGCTATTTGTGCAGATTTTGATGCTGAACCTTCCTAAAATGGCAACACAGATTCAAGTCATTGTCAAATCTTGGAGTTAGATAAGAGTTTTCAACTTAAGTGTATGAACTATGTTCCTTCTACTTTAAAATAGCCTCCAACACTCGAGCATTTGATTAACCTATTATGGGTTTACAAGAACTTTAAGAATTTAGCTCCACAAACAAGACAAAAAAAAAGCCCCAAAATGATTTATATACCTTTTATGCTGGCTGTTTGTGTTGTTTTATGTTGCTGTAAAACTCAGATAATTTCTTGATCACTTTATTTTTCCATTGAACGTTTTATTAAGTATGGCTCCAAAGTCATGTTAAGAGACATTTTTGTGAACATTAGAAAGTTGTAGAAAGAGAGAGAATGCTTTTTTGTATATACATAGGCTTAACAGCCATGGACAAGGGAGCAGTAAGCATGATTGCAGGTTACAAAGCATTTTTGTCATCTCTTTCTTTGTAAAAAATGTAAACTCCATTATGCATTTCATACTCTACAACTTGAATGTTTCTTATTGTTTTATTTTGGCGAGCCCTAAAAAAAGAATCAGAGATGTTGTTTGAGTTTATGATATCAAAGATAGCATTAATCCAATTAAGATGATTATAAAAGTGTAAAATGATGATTAAAAACATAGATATAGTAAACACAATTAATACAAAACTTCTAAACCATGTGTTGACAGGATATAAATAATCCCCATTCTTAAAAGCTAATTAAAGTGAACTAGGGTTATGGATAGAGATGTAACAATGTTTTGAAAAGTCTAAAAGTGTGCTAGAGACTTGAAATTATGGAATTGGTTGTAGAGTGTTGTTTGTGTGCTTGTAAGATTTGGAAACGAGTAAAAATAGGATCACTCGAGCTAGGAATAAATGTTGGGCATTTCCACTTTTATGTGGTTGATTTTACTATATGGTTTTCTAATTTGCAACTCAGCCCGACATTTGGTGTGCTGTGTCCCTAGATTTGGAATGTGTGACCAAAATATGGTGATCACGTTTTTGTACTTGTAAATGGCTTCTCCTTTACGAAACCTTGGCTCTTTGCTTTGTGACTTGAAAAAGGGGTTGGTCTGATTTTGCTAGATTGACCGTAGTATTCCCTTGATTGTTGAGTGTTCCTTACACAACGTTACCTCAAAGGTGTCATATTTATATAATGTGTATAAATAGTGGTTTTTGTCAAGACCCTAATGAAGCCTCCAACACTTGTCAATGATCCTTGATTTCCATTGTAGTGCATGAGAGTGATTTAGGGAAGCAAAATACGATGTACTCGATCTTGCTGACTTGTTGGTGTGCTCTAAGGATTTGGTCCACTTCATGATAATGGTTATAAGTTCTTCTTAGGGTGCTTGAGTGTGAGATCCCCTAGATGTCTATAGATGCCCTTAATGAATAGGGTGTATGTGCTTATATAGACTTGTGCAAATGATTTCTTGCATATTTAATCCTAAGGTGATTGGGTAACTTGTGCATTTGACAATTTAACCATTGTAAGGACAAAGGACAAAAATTCAGCATCAAGTATAAACATCGATTGATTCTACCCTCTCGCCAAACAATATCCATGTTTAGCATGTGGCCTAGTTAGAGATATGAGGCAAATATATTGGAGTCTATAGATGTGTTTAGTATACGATGTATTGGTTGGAGAAGTACTAAACCGAGTAAGAAGTGTTGACCTAGTGGACACAAAGTGAGAATTGAGCGTGATGCCATAGGATTAAGTCAATTATATTTATAAATGTGATAGTGTTGGCACAAATGCCAAATGATTATTTTTGAGTGCTTGAGGTCTAAATTTCAAATACCATAATTGCTCCCTTTTTAATATAGCGATTAAAAATTGTTAGATTAAAATAAATGGTAAGTGCAAACCTCTTAGTGGGTATGGTGTACAAGAGATTGGGAAAGTGTGTTCTCTCTCTATGCCATACACATGAACTTGCAAATCACATGCCAAAATTGTGGTAATGCTCAATAGTGATGTTTATAAAATTAGTAAATAACGAAGTAAATTGGTAATCCTTGAAGTCCAAAAGCACACTTGTGTTACCCCCTTCATCAAGGACTTATTCTTCTTTTTCACCGTTTTCGCATGACTCAAAATCCTACCGTTCCCCTTACCCCTACCCCTCCTAATCTTAACCCAACCCTTGCACCCACTATGCATCCCCCATCACTTTGAGGCGAGAGCAAATTCAAGCCAAAATCCATCCTTTCCCCTCAATCACCCTTTTCCCCTAAAAGAACCCTTCGCAACAACCAACATAAAGAGGTGGAACTTGCAAAAGTTTGCTTCACATGGGGCAACCAGAAACTAGTAGAGAGAAGGTGGAGAACAACGAGGATCTACGAGCGGGCCGGAGGACACCGAGAAAGAACTTGAGGCCCCAAGAAATACAAAGTAATTGACAAAAATAATTGGAAAGAGGAAAATGGAGGAAGCTCCTGAGATTGCTGAAAGCCAAATTCAAGAGATTTATAAAAACTTAACTCTCTTGATAACAGGTTGTGCATATGAAGGGCAGGCATGAGTCTATTACAACTGTTTATAACTTCTTGGAATAGCAAGTGAAGAATGTTTGCATGCTAAGCAACATCCTAGAGGACATTTGGGGGAGGACAAGCACAAGCCCAAGTCTTTAGTCAGGCTGACAAGAATGACCCTGCTCAAGTCACTGCCATAGCTTTATTCAGTGCCTTGCAAGATTTGAAGAAAATGGTGGATAAAGCATCCAAGTGATGTCTTTATCTATTTTGTTGATATCTAGTTGTTTTTTTCCGTTTAGTTGTTGTTTTTTTCCGTTTAGTTGTTGTTTTGATGTTGTTTAACAACAATTTTTATGTTTTTTTGGTATTGTGCTTTGCAGTTGTGTTATTGCAATTGTGTCTTCATGTAAAACATATGATTTTGATCACTCTATGATGTATTACTTTGTTTTATTTGGCTTTTGAGCCTTTTTTGTATCGGGGTATAATCCCTCCCAAAAAACTATTTGCCAATAATAATTTTTTTAGTAAATAACAAATAATTCAAATTAAAAAACATGAAGCGGTTACACATGATTGCCCCTATTGCTATCATAAGGGATGTGAATATTGTGTATGATAACAATAGCATTTGAGTGTGTAATGAACCATTGTAGTACTTGAGCCCGCTATAGAGCCATCATAGCACTTGAGTTTGTTATGAAGCTAATGTATCACTTGGGCTTGTTATGGAGCCAATGTAGCACTTGAGCTTGTTATGGAGTTGACTTGTTCATAATTTTTGTTGTATATGTTATAATGTAGTGTGTACAACCTTGTGATTTGTTAGAAATAGTTGTGTGAATGTCATAATATGGTATCAATTGAAGCCTTGTAGTTGTAATCTGTATGAACATAGAAAAGTTCACAATATGCCCCCTTTTGAGGTGAGGGGTATTGTAAAGGATCACTTAACTCAAAAGAGAAAGTGTTAGTCATATAAAGTACATAACCATAGCATTAAAGATGTAAACCATATATAATATATCAACTAACATGGTAAAATGAGCAATGTGCATTAGATATAAGCATTTTGGAATAAGTAATAGATGTCATCACATTATGAGACATCATGAAAATGTCTAGTAAATAAACAAATAACATAATATTGATCGATAGAGTAGTATGACAACACATGACTTGATGCCTAATGGATTTATAGTTAGCTATGATATGCCATGACACAACCTGACATGATAGGCCCATCCCAACAAACATAATTGACAAGACATGATGACTTGACTAGTGTTAGTAGTTATTAGTTGTGTGTGCAAAAGCAACTATGTGTCCAACCATTGTGTTTAGAGCAAGAAATGTATCAACCAATGTGTCATGAGAAAGTGTGTAACAAACAATGTGCTATGAGTAATTTGTAAATCAATAGATATATCAATGTGCTAGAAAAAGTGTGTAACAAAAAAACATGTTTTGATCAAGATATAAATTGGAATATGTATTAACCATTGTTCCTAGATTAAGAAATGTAACAAAGAATTTGTGATAATCAAGTATGTCGACAAGCCATGGATGATAAAAAAGTGTAGCATACACAATGTATGTCTTAAACAATGTATTTGTAAACAATGCATGTCATAAGTAATGTGTGTCTAAGTGTAGTAACTCAAGAAAAATGTGTCACAAACAATATGTCATAGGAGATGTGTTCTAATCTAAAGATGTAGCATGAAATTTGTCCAGAGACAATATGGTTGATGAACACTAGATGTGTTTGTGTGTACAACATATAAGTTATGAAGCAATCAACACATAGATCAACAAAGGCATGCGAGCAAACAAAACATAAAAATAATGTTTACACCCTTTTAAACTTTTATAATTATGTCATGGAAATGCACAACACTAAAAGGGAATGTAAGGTTTGTTACATGGGGTTATTTTGATTAATTAACTTCCAACATTACTTATACAATATCAGAACAATGCATTAATACTTGCACCTAGTGATAAAGATATGTTATAAGCTCAAAAAAACAAGAGGGAGATACACTTAACTATATAGAGTGATATCGATGAGATTTGGGTGTAATGACTCGAGAATATGAGAGTATTGAACCTAAAGATGCTTTGTTTTTAGATCGCCACTAGAAAATACCTTGGTACATGTTGGAGCTCAAGAGTGCACCCATCCCAAATTAGTGTGAGAAGGTTGACTTCCTTTGCTTATTTCTATTGCTATAACTACTCCTAGGAAGGGAAATGCAACTATCTAGCACTACTCTATGATTCTAAGGGACCAGGGTGAGAAGGAGATGCATAAAATGAAATCCTACACTAAGGGGAGGTGATAGCACTAGAAAGAAGGGGATGAACACTCTTAGATGAGTGAAAACAAGGGAAAATGGAGAAAGGAAGGGTAGACATGTGTGCCACAGTCCAGAACAAAACTCACACACTCATCTCCATGGAGCACAACAGAAAAGAAACCTGCAAGGGACATAAATAATGCACAACATACCAATATTGCAAAGGAAAAGCAAGAAGATGCAATAAAATGTGAGCTAGGGTAGAAGATAGCCACAAAACAAGAATTTTATTGCTTCCAAATGATGCACAATCAATTACAATGGTGGAAAGAGGCAAGAATCCACATGCAACGAGACAAATATGAGGTTTGCAACTCAAAATGCAAAGAAACAATACTCTAAATAATGCTCTCATGCAATCCAAGATGGTTCAACCTTTATAAATGAGCATTATTCAACAATATATAAAAGAGTAGGAGAGAAGAAGAGGGAAAAAGAAAGGAAAAGTCATATTTCCAATCACAACTACCAATAAGCACGCATTAAATGCCTGCAAATCCGCATGTATCTCTATCAGATCCGCCTCTCCATGTTAGCTAGCTTGTAGAAGAAGAAAAGTGGTCAATCCCATGAAATTCGGGTGGTTGAGTTAAATGGAAGTGTGCATTAATGACTTGAGTCAGTGTTTTCCCATTTCACCTACCAAATCCCGCCAAAATATGATTTTGAAGAGCCTAGAATGTAGCCCATGTCAACAATTTTCAAATGACACCATGTGCACATGATTTCGAGCTATGTGGAGGAAGTTATGGTGATTTGAAGTTCTACAGTGCAAGAGGAACACATAAGACACGTGTCATGACCTTTGATTGGTCATGAGAGTTGAATGATTGTCTCTTTGGTTTTGTCTCTACCATGTGTTGCACACTCATTCACCACTAGGATTTGACGCACAACCGGTACTTTTCTATTTGCCCTACGCCGTGCACTTTATCTAACAAGTTCCCAGAATTGGACACGTGGCGCGCCGTGATTGCACAAAGGGTTGCAACCTTAGGCACACGTGTGGGAGCAGGAGGCGCTAGGACAAAGAAGTAGAAGAAATCCATTAGTGCATGCACGAGGGTGCACGGGGACGAGAAGAAAGAGGATGACACAGAAGCATACCAAGAGGGAAAAGGAAGTGCACAACATAAGGGTGCGCGAAAAGGAAATGTAAGCGCGTGAGGAAGGGAACGTGAAGGCATAATGTACGAGGGAGAATGTGAAAGGGAGAACGAGTGCACACACAATAATGGGTGAGACTCAAGGCGAGAAGGGCACGTGCGAGAGCTTGAATGCCGAGGAATTACAAAAATGGAAGACAAGTCCGTAGTTGCGCGAAGTGCGTGCGACCGACTCGAAAATGAAAGTGGATGCGCTAAGAGTGCGCGAAAGAGGGAAAATGGAAGGAGATAGTAGAATGCAAGGAATGAAAGTGAGAGTGTGTGAAAGATGCACAAAAGGAAGCAAAGGAAAGGGGAAAAGCGCCAGAGACGCAGAAAAGCGCACGAGGGTGTGTGTGAAGAATTGCAACCAAGCAAATGTGCCGGTGAAGAAAATCAACAACGCATGTAACCTAAAAATCAAGCCAAATCCGAAATGGAATTGTAAGTTGTCAAAATAACCAAGGGGGTTATTTTGGACAACAGATTTGTCACTTTAGGGCAATCACTGCTAGATGAACGAGATCGGTGGCCTTGAAGTGTCCATTGGGCATGGAGTTATCCTGAAAACATGAAATTCTAACATGCCACTTGAAGAATTTACCCTTGTAGTCAAATGAAGCACTATCTCGAACTTTGCTCCGTGTAATACTACTCTCAATTATGAAGATATTCTATTTTGAAACTTATGAGAGTGGAAAACTACTAGATAATACCTATAAGTTGAAACACATAACCTCCACCACCGAAACCTTCGGACTTATGAGCACAAGGACCGACATTCGAAGCAAAAAAAAACACACGAGAGGAAAGAAACCTACACTACTAACAAAACACTACACACAAGACACACTTGGAGGAATTGAAACTACTATAATATGTACATGATGTAGAAGAACTTAATGGAAGTGCTTGAGATAAATCCCATTGACTGGGATTGATAGTGCATTTCCATCAAGATGAGACAACTCAAAAGAGTTTAACTCCTTACAAGAACTGATGATATATGGGCCACTCCAAAGTACATCAAACTTTGAATGGCGCCATGGTTTGGCTTTGTCAACATCCCACTTTAAGACTAGATCACCCACTTTGAAAGCTTGAGCTCTAGCCTTTCGTTAAAGCACTTTATTTGATTGATTTTTGATCTTGCTCCAAATTGATCAAGGTAGAATCCCTAAGTTCTTGAAGTTCAACTAATTCTACCATTTTGATTTCTCTTTGCTCTGTGCCCTTAAACTCCAGTTGTTGGGCCAACTCTAGTGAAGGTGATTCTAAAGATAAAGGAAGCCTAGCCTCCTTTCCATAAACAAACTTATAAGGTGAAGTACCAATTGCCTTCTTCACCGTGATTCTGTCTCGCCTAGGAGACCTTTGTATGCCATTGCTATGACTGATGTTCATAGTTCTTTTCATGATTTTGATCAAGTTATTATTGGTAGACTCACCAAGCCATTACCTTGAGGGTAGTAATTGGAAGAAGTCTTCAAATAGATTCCAAGACTAAGAGCCCAATAAAAATTCTTGTCCCAAGGAAGGATTTTGTATTATCAGAGATAATGGTTTGAGGAATGCCAAACCTTGTTACAATACCTTTGAGAAAGTCAAGGATGACTGACTCGATTGCTTCCTTGAGCGTGACAAATTTTGTCCATCTGGTGAAGTAATCCATTCATTGTCAACACCCATTTATGACCAACACTTGAAGGAGGGTTGATCATGCCAATGAATTCAAGACCCCATTGCGCAAAAGGATGATTCTCTTGGATCGACGGAGGGGAAGCATTGGAAATTTCTTTTTGCATGCAAAGAAATCACATTATTTGCATTTTCTGACTCACTTGTGTGCATTTGCAAACAAAGTAGGCCAAAAGTATCTTGCGTTAATGATCTTCATTGTTGTTGCCTTGGCGAGAAAGTGTCCACTAGATAATCCATCGTGAAATTCTCTAACACTCGCCTCTCGTGCTCCATCATTACATCTCAACAAGACACCATCAATGTTCCTTTTAGGGTTCATTTTAAGACCCTCCAAAAATATATTATAGAATGGGTGGCAAATCTCTGAAATGGACTTTCAAAAAATGGCGAATATCCAAAAAAATGATTCGCGGCAAAGGCAATTTGACAAAGGCCATGGTTTTATGTGATTTCGCAAAGTTGGACGGATATTAGACGACAGTCCTACCTATAATTAAAGCTGGTTAAGTTAGATGGTCCTCTCTTCCCTATTAGATGACCGTCTCTTCTCTATTAGATGTACTTGGGTTGACGGCCATCTCTTCTCTATTGGATAGACAGGGTTGAACATTTGTCTCTTCTCTATTAGATGGACATGATTGGATGACCGTCTCTCCTCTATTGGATCGAATAGATTCGACGTCCGTCTCTTCTCCATTAGATGGTTGTCTTTATGGATTACACTTCTGTCTAATAGAGAAGAGATGGTCATCGAATCCGGTCTGTCTCACCCATGTATAGACGTGTGTCTCTTAACATAGACGCTCTTAACGGCCATCTCTTCGAGTAATAAGACCGTCTCTCCTAAAAAATATGGTCGTTTCTTTATTTCTTGGATGTTCATCCCGTGTCATGAATCGTCCCTTTACTTGATCATGGTGGTCATCACCTGATCACCCGTCTCTAGACATGTGTTGCCTCGAAACTCTCTCGCTTATCATTTGTTGCCACATGTTCTTGTTGTGAACCCGAGCCCTATATATAGCCCTATGAGGTTCATTTATTTACTTTTTTCCATAAAATTTTATAAATCTACAAAGTGTTCGACTCTAATTTTCTAGAACCAACGTGCAACTTCGGCCTTACCACACCCTTTCGTGTACTTTTACACCAATTTCCAAAGATTTCAACAATGGCTAGTTCCACAGTTATTCATGCCTCCGAATCTAGTATAAAAATCTCATGTGCCCTCAAATTATGGAACCGATGAAACTAAAAACACACCTAAAGAATGGATGCAAAAACACAATTCACGGGGATTTTCAACATGCCCCAATTCAAAACAAATACTACCATCCTCAATTACCTAATCAATTCTTACAATGTGGCAAAGCGGAAAGTTTTCTGTCCCCCTAATGGATCGTACATTTTCATTCGGCATGGAGCTTGTAGACGTCCATCGATTAACTAGTTTACCATTTCAAAACTAGATGGTCATGACTACAAAGGTTGTCTTAACCGATGGAGATTTTTTTTTGGAATCTCATTACAATGTGCAGGTTGATGGTAAGTTCAATTTTATTTTTCAATTATTTGCTTTCTTAATATCAGTTGACTACCCAAGCATCTAACTTTTCTTGTATGTTTTTGTTGTTAGGTCGTGGAGCCTATTTTCATGTGTGAAAGTGTTGAAGACTATACACTAAGAGTACTGTACACTTTCCACAATTATCTCGTCGGGGTTCGGGGCGCAACCCCGATTTTTTTGGCCTTGAAACAAAACATGCCCAATATACTGGGAAATGTGCCTTTTCTCATATGGGTGGGATTTTTGACCCATAGGTTTATGGGATGGTTTTGGCCCATGGTTTTGTAAAACTGCTTAAGCAATTGTCTACTTATGTGGTTTTGTGCATATGGTAGGGATGATGTAACATTGCAAATGTGTATGAATTAGGGTGTGAATTCTGTAGAGTTTGTTGAGCTTAACTCCAAACAAATCTGGTATTGTATTGAGAGAGCGGTGGCTTGTAATAAAATATGAGCAAGTGATTCTTGGTGGACGTAGCCCAAATTGGGTGAACCATGTTAAATACTATATCTTTGTGTTGTGTTATTTTTATTCTACACTTTTATTTCAGATGTGTAATATTTTCTACATATTAGTTTCTCTTGTTGTGATTCTCGTGAGGGACTCATCCGCATATTATATCCCTTATTTCCTAACAAATAGAGTTGCAGTTTAATCACTCCAAAAGAGGCCTTGTTATACAAGGTGTTACACATAATTTATTTCTTGTAATGATATCACTCTTTCAATCTAGGATTGTGTTGCAGGAAGATCCACCAACATTTTGCTATGGGCGCTTCAATATTTACTGCGCAGACATCGGGGGGAAACAATACAATTGGTGCATGTATTTGTCCAATCAAATTAAAACAAATGTCAACAATGCCCTTGCTAGTATCAATGCATATGATAAATCGAAGACTCTATTTTCTTGTACTAATTATCTACTTGTTTTCTATCAAGAAGCTTTCCACCAATTGCAAAAGCGAACAAATTACAAATCCAAAAAGACAAATTGCAATCGACGCTTCTTTTCAAATCGAAGAATAACAAGTAAAAATTAATTTTAACATTATAACAATTAATTATTTTTGAATGCAATAATGTAATAATTTATATTTTGCAAAGAAGAATTGTAGCTGCAATATCTCATAAGGAGGCTATTGCTTGGGGTAAAGCCCTCCAGAGGCCTCTTGTGATTTTTGATATGGATTCAATGGAATCGACCCTGTTCGATTTCCTCGATAGAAAAGCCCTAGCCCACCCCAATTTTCTACGGTATATATATTAATATTATTATTTATAACTAAGATACTAGTAGGAATCACTAACAAGCTATATATTCTGTAAGTGTTAAAGTGTTTTAATATTTGTACATTTTTTTATTTGTAGAAACTTCCGAGTTTGACGGTGTAGATCAAACTCAGTCTTAGTCACAAAGTTGTATGGTCACATCTCCGACCATGTTAGGTAATTTATAATGTTTAATTTCTTTTGTTTACTTGTAAATATTTTATATAGTATTTACAAGGGTATAATGTTTAATTTTGTAATACTTTTCTTCTTGTAGTTAATGATGCTCATGAATGATTGCAAAAATCCTCCGTACTACTCGCAACCAAGCAGTACAAAAAGAAAATTTACAAGGAAGAATATTACATTTCCTACTGACTCCACAGGAACAATTCACCCTGCAACCTCAAAATTTCCAGGTTTTTCACTAGGTGGTATCTTGAGTGCAATTGGTACCCGATTTTGAACTAGATCGAGCTCAATGATGAGTTTTGGGGTTTGATAGTGGTGATGCCGAGACGGGTAATTATTTTGATACCCATGATATGATACAAATTAATCCACCTACTCAACCACAAGCGCAACAAAATATCCGTGAAATCAAATATTCCCTCCTCCACCAAGTCAAATTCCACTCACGAATGATCAAAAGACAAATTTTGTTGTCGAAAATATGGTATTAGATAGTATGGGGCCATAATTCAGGAAGTGGTTATGTCAGATGTGGAATTAGTGCACACTTGGGAGTACATGGCCAAAGTTTTGATCAAAGAAATAAATACCTATTACCATAACCAATGAAAATTTTAGCGACAAATATTTGTAGATCGATTTAATATTAGCATTACTTAATTTGATTTTGGAAAATTTTACGTTCATGTCGGTTGCCCGATTTTGCCCAAAATATCCACAAACAATAATTTTTCCCATGTGAATAGCCAATGTATATCCAATCCCAATGTATATTTCAATATTGATTCACCAAGCGTGATCGACGAGACAAGATTTCAAAACGTTCTTGTTTCCTTAAGAAATCTATGGAACCTTATTGGTCCTTTGGACTCATTTGCCAACATGCACATGAGTTTTTAGTAATGTGATTAAATTCACCATATATATATACATATGTTTTCCCGATGTATATGTTTTCTCGTGATTTTCCAATTTGTGAATTTACG
The DNA here is from genome assembly GCA_018340775.1 of Taxus wallichiana var. yunnanensis. Classification (NCBI taxonomy): domain Eukaryota; kingdom Viridiplantae; phylum Streptophyta; class Pinopsida; order Cupressales; family Taxaceae; genus Taxus; species Taxus wallichiana. The sequence goes on from CM031236.1 coordinate 44,636,214, forward strand.
AAGTAGTAGAAAAGGATTTAGCGAACTAACATATTGCAATTTGCTTACAAAATTTCAAATAAATCAAGGTCTTCTTGGGGGCCTAGCTACTGTGTTGCAGTTTACATCCTAGAAGCATTTACTGCAAGTGAGTCTATTTGAGACATGTTTTCATTCATGTCGCATTGTTTTATATGCGATTATGCCTTTGTAAATTATTTATGTCATTTTTTGATTTTATGGTATCATGAATGTCATGACACTGCAATGCCTTAGTCGATTTTCATCCCATAGCTCTGCCAACTCAAAAATTGTCCTTACAGTGCACTAAGTATATATTTCAATGCTATAATTTTCATAAAATGTATCCTACATATGATTTCTAAATCATGTTCCATTTTATTTTGTTACAAATCCTGAACATCCTCATCCTCATAACCACTATGATTTTTTATGTCATCTAGAATAGTCCTCCGCATGCAGAGAATTATAACTATTTTTCCCATCTTAGATATATCTATGCGAATATATATATATATATATTTAAAATCACTCTGCTGCTCTATATATTCCTTGTTGTATCTTCTTTGAATATTTTTGTTCTCTCTTTTGCTATACACACACACACACACACACACACACACACACACACACACACATACTACGGTTTATTCCATGACCATCATGTCTTCTAGAGTCCATCACTGTGAAGTGTGGCGGAATTCTACCACGTGTCTCACCTTGGACTATTGATCACTGACCACTGACACTGCCTCGTGACTTGTCCCCTAGTAGACCCAAAGGATATATAAAATGCGACACATTCTCGCAGTCTCACGTCCGTTATGGGAATTTCCTTGGGAGATAGACGAAATGGTGACGTGTGCGGCATAAACCTCCCGCTCCCGGACCTAAAAATTATCAAATGTGGCTCATTCCGCAGTTCATGTTTCTTTGGGAGGATTTGGTTGGGAGGTTAATGGAATGTTGACACGTGCTTAAGATTACATAACCATTAATTTTAACAAGGTTGAATGAATGAATGAAGGATTTTAATAACGTCCACGAGACCAAACAATCTATGATTCTCATTCAGAACAAAGTCATTTGAAGGTTCTCTTCCTCAACATTTTGGCTTCAATTTTTCCTTATTGATTTTAAAAGAATAAATTTAGTGGAAGTAACTCTTGCCTTCATCTTCGATGAAAATTTCTAAATTTTGTAACTTTTCAAAGATTTGCTTTGTCTTTGGGTGTGATCCATTTCCTACACAAAAAGCATGTACTATTTTATGGTATTCGATCCAATTACATCCGGGATATTTTTAATTCGTGCATCTTTCATCGATCTCCTCATCATGTGAAACTTTTCCCACCTACCCCCTTTTGCATAGATGTTTGACAAAAGAACATAAGCGATGTCATTTTGATAATCCACTCAAAAAGAAGAGTTACATTATATGATAGGAAGAGAAACATTTAAAAATCATCAAAATGTGAAATATAAATAAGATAATATGAAAAATCAAGAATTATTTAATATTAATCAAAATATGTCATGTTTATTACATAAAATAAAAAATTCATACAATGAAATTTGTAATAAGTAGATGACATTATTTCTCTTCTTAAGGACTTCAATCTCGCTTACTTAGTCTTTTTGTTGAATGAAATTAGTTTTCCTTTCATAATATTTTCATAGTGTTAATATGAAAATGGTAGTAATATTGAGATGATTACTTTGTTCCTTTATCTAGGAGTAATTTTGAGCAACCAAACTTATAGACTTCTAAAAGAATCATATTGTACCTCTTATCTTGTCACTAGGTTTTCATGACAACTTTCTTAATGATACATTACTTTGCTTTGTTTCTTAAGATCCTCATAGACCTTCATCATGGCCAAGTCTCAACAAAGTTTCATGATAGTGACTGAATCTCCTTAAAACCTTGAAACTTTGTCCATTGTTGCTAGTCTTCTGATCATGCCTTCATATTGTAGATACTTTCCTGTAGATCTTCATCAACATGTCTCTAAACATTGTGTTCTTTCCTAGATGGTGATCAAACCCTGAACTATCATCATGATACTGGAGTCAACCTTGTCAACTTGATTACTAGCCACATGATATGCTTCTTGACTGTTCCTTTTACTGTGTCAATCTTTCAATAATATACTTATGAATTTAAAAAGGGTTTTTCTCACCTTCTTGACTTCACAAATCCTCTCATACTTAGACTTAAGACACAAAGTGCCCTGATAATACAGTCAACATATTTCTTTTGATGCTCCTCATGAATGAATCAAGCCTTAGACAAACTATTAATTTTACTTACTCAAGGGTATACAAACTTGCAAGAGCTTTATATAAGTATAGCATTATTCCTTGGTACATACATAGCTTCATGACTTGTGAGTATGTTAAAACCTTGATCCTTTACCTATAGTTTAGACTATGCTCTTCAAAATATTACAATTAACTTTCACCTGTTACTCTCATAGTTAATTTTTGGTAATATCCTTCAAGTTTCTAGAACAAATTATCCAAGTAGGAACACAACAATATACAAAGAATACCCTTATCATAGTTGTATCATATGTGAAACATTAGATCAAAGCATTCAATCTTCTCTCAATATTAATGATACTTTATCTATCTTTGACACATTGACATTTCATTGTCAAGCCAAAGAACCATGCATACATTCTCAACCTTGAATTCATAGTCTCATACCACAATGAGTCATAGATGGAAGACCATATATTCTGTCTCAAATCCTTTGAAATTATGAACACTCTTGGTAATTGGATCTTCTTACGACAAACCTCGTACCTCTAATGAATCAATAATCTCTTCATGAGTAGAGGCACACCTTATTTGGCTTGATGAAAACATTTAAAACCTCTATACAATAGGATAAACCTCTATATATTATGACAGAGCTTGATCATCAAGACTCCTCCATTAATCAACTAAAGACAGATCATACCTTGGATAAATCAATGAACTCAAAGTCCTTCATGAGCAAATACATACTATTTTTTGATTTCAAACTGAGCATAGACCTTGAGACCACCTTTTTTAATGTTTGATTAGCTACACCATAGACTTCTTATCACTAAAGTGTCTTATCATTAGAGTGTTTTTGGGTGCTCAAAAAATCATCTAATTTACTTGTTCTCTTCTCAAACCTTTGATACATCTTCAATTTTCTTGATTTTTTCTCTAATTATGAATGTAGTAATATTCTTATTCCTTCTAACTAAGTTATATGAGAGATAGCTAAAACTATAACCTCATCCTTTCACTTTGTTCTATATCAATTTTTTCTTTCAAAATATTCAAACCTTGTGATTTTTGTACTAAAACATGTAGATCAAACCAATACAGATCAAGTGCATTGAAACTGAATAAATGGTAGGCAATCCTTATCCAATTTGATGTAACATGTCAATCAAGCAACCATGAAAAAATGTGGAAAATATTTTGTAATTTCTTCTTATACTAATGTAACACTCTTGCAAAAAGTAGTACATGTTAAGTGACACAATATTATATAGCCCATGTCAAAAGTCACTTGAAAAACATTCAAATCTCTTTGAAGAATTCCATTGGGATTAGTTACATTTTGTTCTCCTTGAATTTATTATTTTTACATCTAAACTTCTTCTAGGCTTCCATGATGATTCTTCTTTTAAATTATTATTTTGTATTTTTTTATTTCTTATAAGACGTGATGTTGATTGTTGTCTCCTCTCATATGTCATTATTTTGTGCATTTTTTTCAATTGACATCCATTACATCTTGAGATGCACTATCTAGTGTTTTGAGAACATGATATATGGATATTGAAATCACTTCTTTGTAATCAATGTTAACATTAGCAATCAGTCAATGAGAGTGCCTTTGAGATGCTTCACGATGAATTTATTCTCTATGTTGTATTTCTACCTAAATCAATTCATCTGAATGCATTTGCATGCGTAATATTTTTCTTTATACATATTTCTCATGTTGAGATGTCTGTGCACATATCAATATCATTTAATCTAACATGTTGTATCTTTTTTTCTTTCAATTATACAAGATAAACTCGATTCAGAAAAGGGAAACTAAAAAGGGAAGCTCAACCACAGTGCAAAAAGCTATTCTAACCCCTCTTGCATACTGGGTAATCGACATTAAAAAAATAACATCTTATTTTGAAAAACCATATAAGGAAACCCATCTATCTCTAGCAGAACCATCACAATCAAGGGATAATGATTACATTCAAAATAAAACTCAGAGTGAGAATGTGTTCATTTTTTATTTTCTTGATGTTATCAATGATGACAACAATGAAATGCCTCCCCTTGAAGACATTCCATTGAATGATGTTGAGTTTAACACTATACCACCTTTCCAATTGAATGAATATGACATTGCATCACCTACCCAAGTGAATTTTTGAGGTGAAACTTCTGGCAGTCAATGAAATTTAAATTTCACCAAGGCAAATATTCAGTGGACACCTATTTCTAGAAGAAAGAGAAATAAAAGAAAATGGGACTTGGGAAGGTGTTTTAGGTTAGAGTGGGTTTATAAGTTTCCATTTATTGAACTTATTGAAAATGAGAATAAAACTAAACCTCAGAATGCAAATTTACAATCTATAGCTAGAAATTGGGCAAGGAAAATGCAATGCAACTTAAATTGATACTATTGAGAAGCATGTAGGAAAAATATATTAAAAGATAATTGTAGATGGCATTGAGAAGAATGTTTCTAGATGGAAAAATGTGGATGGATTTTTTCATATTAGGTATGAAAAATAATTTGAAGAGAAAAATAGAAATGAAAGAATAGTTGCAGTGAATGGAGGGACAATTACCTCTCAATTCAACAAGATCAGCAAAACAATATTTTGGGTAAAACAATTCAACTAGCTATTGTTTTTCACATTTTAAAAAGATGTTGTCCTATAATAGATTTTACTAAACAAAATAAGATGTTATCTTTTGTTACTATCCCAAAATTTCCTCATTCTCAAAGGTCGAAAGTTATGGTTGGGCTTGGGAAAAATGCCTAGCTATGGTTGAGAAAGAAGACTTGAAAGAGAAACTGGAATCTATATGATACATATCTTTGTCTATCAATGAGGTTAGAATAGTAGATAATACTTCTTGGGTTTGTATACATCACTTACTTTCCATTCACAAGATGAGAGAGAACTCCAATGCTGAAAACCTTTGTGAGTTGGTGATAATTTTTTTGAAGGAGTTCGGTGACATGGATGATGCTTTCAATTGCATAAAATCTGTATGTGTCGGGGCATATGGGGCATATGTAATGCAAGGTCATCGTAATGGAATATGTGTAAGAATCCAAAAATATCATTGCCCTTATATGATTTCCATTCATTGTATGGCTCATTAAATTAACCTATCTTGCAAAATAGTTGGCAAATTTAAACCTGTAGCAAAAGTTGAAGACCTTGTTCGAGAGTTACATGCTTATTTCTACCGTAGTCTTAAAAGGTTCATGGAATTATAAATATTTGCAAAGACTAACAAATGGGCGTAAACTATTAAAAGATGTTGACACTGTGTGGATCTCATTGTACTAACTGTTTCATAGTAGGGGTGTACAAAGAGTATCAATCCTTATTACGAGTGATGCAAAGCAATCGCATGGAAGTGGACAAGGCCTAGGATTTGATACATCGTTTAACCGATATATAGTTATTACTAAAGTTGTGTGGTCTCCTTCCCATGTTGGAAGAAATGCATCGTTTAATTAAACAAACATAAGAAAGAACTATCTATATTGTTGATTTTTCTAGTTTGAGGAAACGAGTTTGTTTGGCAATAGAATATTTGTTTGTCAATGAAACTAATTTTACAGGTCCAAAGTTTGATGGTTGGAATGATTTGATAAATATTGGAAATGCAAGTAGATTTCTAAAGCTCAAATTGTTTGGGGAAGTATGTGCTTTTGTACATGGATATGAGATACCGATGTACATGTTTAAAGTAGTAGTGATAAGATTGAGAACGTAAATGTCACAGGGTCCCTGTTTGATAACATTGTATCATCAACAAGGGAGAGGTTAAAAGAAATCATAGTGTCTTTACTAGAAGAAATAAGGGAACAATTTAGAAGCGATGCTTTACTTGAAGCAATGGTTGTAGTAAATCCCACCTTTTGGAATCTTGTCCAAAATGAAAGATATATGTAGGAAGACTACTTCAAGAGGTTGACTACATTGATTCAACATTTTTGTAAGCTGTTGATATCAATGGAATGAATATTCTAGGTATTTTAAGCAAGGATAATTTGATTTATCAATCTCATGAATTCGCCTCTACAATGATTCAACAATTCAAATGTTTGGATAATCCCTTAGAGTGTGGAGCAATAACTCGACTATGGAAAAAAATTGGGTTAAGTACTATTTTACAACAAACCATGTCGAGTTTTTCTCATTGGCTGATCTATGTCAAAAAATGATTTTGGGTTTAGTTGAAGATGAGAGAATTTTTAAAGCCTTGGCCTTTATCAATTCAAAATTACGAAACAAGCTTGAAAAAATATTGAAAAATTGTTTGAGAATTTACACATCATGACATAAAGTGGATAACAATGGCACAAATACAATAGAAAATCCTATTGCAACAACCGATCATCAACAAAGAGAGAGTCAGTCTCAGAGATCTGGTGAATCAAATGATAGAGATGATCCAGGTCCATCAAATTGGAAGCTTCCATTTGTGGATATCCCATGATATAGATGTTCATATAATAATTAATATATTCAAATATTCAATACATTGTTATGATAATATATTTTTCCTTATTTGTATTTTAAAAAAATATTGTGTCAATTTGTAGTCTTTGGAATGAAACTTGAAATACATTGCATTGATTTGTTGTAGTATGTACTTGAAATGAGCATGCATCCATCCAACTTTGGAGTTAAAGAATGAAATAAACACCTCGCTTCAAAACCCTTGTAAGTTAAAGAACAAATAAAAACCCAACTTTAATCCCCTGCCAAAACTACAATCTCTAACTTACTCAAAAAGATTAACATTCCTCAAACAAGGATTAACATTCACCCCAAACTTACATGTGCCTAAAGGTAAATAAAAAGGAAAACAATAAAAAAACCTACATGAATTTATGAAATATTTGTTGAAAATAAACTCCAAATGTTGAACCCTAGGTCATTGGTGTTGTCATTGATGTCAAGTGGCATTGATGGCAAAGCAGTGAGTGGTGAAGTGAGGCTCTATAGGAGGCATGAAGGTTGATTGGTAGTGCATCCAGGTTGGTTTCAAGGTGCTACAAGCTCAAATTGGTAGGTGGTTGGTCTCTAAAGGAAAATTACAGGTTGGATTGCTGGTTTTAGATGGTCTATAGGTCAATAATAGTTTTACAAACATGAGCAAGAGGTCTCACAGGGTGTATCAGGTCATCTGGTGAAAGGTGCAGTTGAAATTGGTACATTTAGGTCTATTTCTAGTGCCTAATGAGATGTGAGAAGTTGGTACTAGTAATAACAAGGTATTGTAAGCATGGGAGAAGACTAGTAATGCCTATAACACGTGTGAGAAAAAACCGCCAGCTTAGCTCCTGGAGTCAAAATTTAAAAGTGCACATAAAGTGGATTTGAGAACTAACAGGTGATTTTTTGGTGCTCCAAGAAAAATTTCATCAAGTTATGAGAAGGTATGTGAAATTTATGCTATTTTTTTCTAAAACATGCTTTTTGGAAATTGCATAATAAGGTGTCTGGATTCTTAACACTCAAGAAAAATTTAGTGCATCCTTCGGATAAATCACATAAGTAATTTTTAGGGGACTCCAAGCTTGAGACAATGCAAAATGTTTCGTGAATTGGACATGTTTTAAGAAAGTTATGAGCATTCTTCACCGGTGTTTGATCTCTCTCCAGGGATGTTCTTAAGTTGAGTTGCCAAATTTGAGTTTTTCAACTCTAAATATTTGGTGCATGCTAGATACATCTCTTTGAGGCATAAGATACCTCATACTAGTCAAATTGATGATCCCATTGCTTTCAAGGTGAACTATGCTATACAAACATGCTTGTCTTTGTGCAGAGCTAGGTGCAGGGGGTGATGGTCTTAAGCCTTCAAGATTGAATTTATTTAGAAAAATGTTGTTCAATGTCTTTTCAGGTTTCATGAAGTTATTTTTCTCTCCTACAAGAGAAAATTAGTGTGATGAAATCCTTCAAGTGCAATAGTGTTGTATGTAGTATCTCCAAAGTGTATAGATTGCTTTGTTTTTGTAGAGCTTGTATAATTGTGGTTGCTTGATAAGATTTATTTCTCAGAAAAGTAATCTCAAAACTTCCTTGAATACCATAATATGAATGAGAGTTTGGTTCTTCAAAGTTGAAGTTGTGGTTAGAGTGATTGAGGAGGTTTTTGGTACTTGAAATTAGTCAACATGGAGACTGAATCTCTTGTGTGTAGGTATAAATAAGCATGGTAGACTTGATCCTTGACCTATAGAAACCTCTTTAGCACTATTTATATGGATTTTTAGTCATGGTTAATCTTCATATCAATTGAAATGACTATTTAAGATAATCAATTTTTTCAATTATCTCAAAACCTAGGATACTTGTATTGTATGTTCATCATTGTACCTGCTTGCATGACTGCTGGGAGCTAATGGAGAAAGTCCAAGGTTACAATTTGATTGAAACAACTGGAAGTTGGTCTCAAAAATAACCAAAACTTAGTATTAAGCTTTCAAGCTTAAGACTATTCAAGAACATCAAGTTTGAAATTATCTCAAAACCTAGGATACTTTGCTGTATATGTTCATCACTTGTACTTGCTTGCATGATCACGAGCTAATGGAGAAAGTACAAGGTTGTAATTTGATTAAAATAAATGGAAGTTGGTATCACAAATACCCAACACTTGGTCTTACTCATTCAAGCTTAAGACTATTCAAGATCATCAAGTTTGTAATTATCTCAAAACCTATGATACCTTGATGTGTATGTTCATCACTGTACCTGCTTGCATGATCACTGGGAGCTAATGGATATAGTCCAAGGTTCTAATTTGATTGAAACTGATCCGAAGGATTTTCACTATGCATATATTCTCTAAACTTCCCTAAATCTAGACCATTCTGAAGGGCTTCTCGAGACCTTTCTGACGGTATGCTAAACTTTAGAAATAGAGTCTATATGCAAATTCTATCGCCGGTTAAAGTTAAGGTCTTAAAGGGGTCAACCATAGTCAACCGTCCAATCTAGACGTGACACGTGGCAAAAAGTGGCAAGTGATGAGAAGGAAAAATGAAGGTTTTTCGATACGGTTTTGAGCCTCCGGTCTTCAACTCATGATATGGCGGCAAAGAACAAGAGGCTCAAATTTTGTAATGGAGGGGAGCCCGGCCACCGTGAGAGCTATATTCTTATTTTCTGATGTGGTGGGCTCTTAAACCACCACGTGGATGTCAATTTTTCATTTCAAGCTTGATACTTTGTGTTTAGAGTTCAATTTTTGCACTATGAGTTGGTTTTGCATTACAGGTTGGTAATAAGTTCGATGAGTTATTTTACTAGCTCGATGGGATGATCAAATCCCCATTGAGTTGATCACATTTCCACATTACTCATATGGATCGAGTTTATACCATAATGTTCATGGTTATATTATCTAATTCAACATTGTTTAGATTTAATTACACATAGTTCGGGATTGCTTATCCCCTATCTATTTTGGCAAGCCACCAAATGGCTTATTAACCGGTGAGTTAACCGATCAGACTTTCAACTGATGGGGCTTATCTATTATAGCTCGGCACAATGGCCATATACCTTGGCCCTCCATACGGGCTGTTTATATAATGGCGCAATGATTGGGTTAAGTTCCACAGAGGTCAACCCAATGTTTGGGCATTGGATATAATACTCGGTCACAATTACAAACAACCAAACCAACTCGCCACATAGTGGCCTCAACAACTTGAAAGTGGCATGAAGACCAAAAAAGGCTCAAATGTGGCTTATGCCATGGGATAAGATATTGGCCCATGCCAATTTAAACCCCAACCACCTCTCCATCGTGAAGAATATGGGATTTTATCCCTAATGAATGCAAAGAGGCAACAAAAAGGGTAAGGGGGTTTCGAACCATGAACCTTAGGCCCCTAAGTCGCATCCATCCAATCAATCTCAGCCTAGCTCGGTCGAGTTAGAAAAGAGCTTGGTCCTATTTAAAGAGGGTTGTGGAGCAGATGGAGGAGGTATAACAGGGAAATAGGTTTCAACAGAGGTTTTAAAGGCTCAAATGGCCAAATTTTTGAATGATGTAAAAACCAATTTTTCTTAGAATTTCCTCTAGTTTCCAGAAATGTAAACCTTTTTCATGTAGGTGTTGTAAATTTAAAGTTGTAGGCATTTTTCGAGACGCATTTACATAGGAAACCAATTGGAGAAGCACTGTAGGAGCCACATATCGTTCTTGGGACAATTTCTGCTATTTTTCAGAGTTCCTTGGGACATTGATCAACTCATTGCAGGTATAAAGATCTATTAGTCATTATTGAAGGGTTATTTTACTTCATTGGACGTTGAATAGATCGATTCACTTTCTATGAATCGAGATGTAGCCTTCGGGTGAACTCATTATCAATTTATGAGTTGTGGTGTTTTTATTTAGTTTTTAGAAGCTTTTGATCAGATAAAATTCATCATTTGATTAATTTGATTAATTGATAAAACAAGCAAAAAAACTAGAGTAAACGGATTGAAGGAAATTTCAGTATCCATAACCCACATCAGATAACTAAATGCACTTTAAGATTTGTGAATTGGAAATTCAGTTTGAGTGCATATTTGAATTCAGCTTGTGAATTATTTAAATGGTTTTGTAATAGAATCAGTAAATTCACTTAAGTTGGAAAAATCAGATTAATTGATCATTTTGGAAGAGTTTAAAAATTGGGCTTCAAGACACCCAAAATTGGATAATTGAACTCATGATCAATGTTGAGTCTGTTAAAATTTGTTCATCTGAAAATTTTCTAAGTACTTCAAAAAAATTAAGTACCATTTTCAGATCGAAACAACTAGAACGTGGTCTCACAAAGACCCAACACTTGGTGTTAAGCCTTCAAGCTTGAATTTCTTTAGCAAAATTTTATTCAATGTCTTTTTCAGGTTTCATGAAGTTCTTTTTCTCTCATATAAGAGAAAAGTAGTGTGATGAAATCCTTCAAGTGCAATAGTGTTGTATGTAGTGTGATGAAATCCTTCAAGTGCAATAGTGATGAAATCATAATTAAGTTTTCTCTTTTCTCTAGTCCAAAAAGAAGCCCAAGAATCTCAGATAGTTACATGAACTTGTTTTCTCCTTATGAATCTTGAACTAGAATGTAAAGATCCATGGTGCACAAGTAAAAAAACATGAAACAAAAATGGTGAAAGTTCAATTTAAAAATAACACTATTCCTCATTCAACTTGCTTGAGACATGCCTTGTATGAAAAAATTGAATATTGCAACAAATGGAACAATTTTCAAAATTAAATTACTCTTAATTATATCATCTTTTGTAACATGCTCCACTCTTCATTTGTTGGAATTACAATTTTTGTAAATTAGAGTGACTGATATGTAAATTTGTTAGTAATTCATAACTAAGAGTGGAGCTTTCCTTTACAGTTGTAAGTAAACTTATCGACAAGGTTATCAATGGTTTAACAAAGCCAATTTTTTTTTGTCTCATCTAGCTTCTCAGGAATTCCGTTCTTCTCTTGCATCATTTTTTCTTTCATGTTCTTCTGGAATGCTTGCTTATTAATGAATTGGCGTGTTTTGTCAAAAGGAAATTGTAAACCAAGCTTTGTGAACTCATGTACCTTTCCATGCAGCTCCCGTAACATTCTTTGACACTTATTCAACAATTCCTATGCTTCACCTAGCATCACACACTTCTAAATGATGCCTTCATTGAGACATCAAACCGGTTCTGAATTACTCTAGATGCCAGTTCTATGTCACTAAATTTGTAGATAGCTTCCAAAATTTTCCTTGTTGTATCCTCTCTTAAAGCCATCACTTTTCTGCTACTAGTTATGCATTTGTAGAGCTTATCATCGATTCTCTGTGGATCAACCATGAATTCAAACAATCTAATCAAATAATTATTTTTTTGGTTTATTTCCCTCCAAAAATTATCCGTCATATTAATCAATGCCTTTTATAAAATTCGAGATAGTTTGATGTTGGAAGACTGTATATCCTTTTTGCTTTCGCCAACTCTTGTTACAATATTTCATTTTGTTTTTTCTCTTCCTTCTACATTATGCCCCTAAGTTTTCTCTCTTCATCTAGGCTTTGTTCCCATTTTTCTATCTCCCCATATTGATGCATGAAAGCTCTATCCTTCATTTGGTTGCCATGATTAGTCCCTTCCTTTGGTCGAGGATCACTTTAAGTCCATAATTTTTTTTCCATTCCTCTGTCCATGTGGAAGAATTTGTAACTTGGGTGTAAATCAGGTTTTTTCCCTTCCTTTCATTTTTCCACAATCACGTTTTGTTTTCCTGTCAATCTTTGTCCCAATACCCATGGAAAAGTGTTCCTTTATGATTGGATGTGGCTTGATGGATCACATTTGGGCCTTATATCATTTCCAAATTCTCTATCCTTAAAGAAAGATTCATTTCCAAGGGCACAAATGGTGATTTACCTACATTTTATGGTTTGACAGGTGTGTTTTCCCCATCAAATTTATATCTCAGCATCTGTGGAAATTTGGCCCTTTCTAATTGGATGCGGCTCAATGGGGCACTTTGAAACTCTAAGGCCGATTCAACTCAAGTTTGTCCACGTGAAGGGCTTGCGCTCATCTAAAAATTCACCTCTTGGTTTGACCTTTGGAGTTGTGCCAGGGAGACACGTGGAGGTTTCACCGCCTTGCCCAAGACTTAGACATTTTTTCATGCGGCCGGTGTAGCTTTGTCAGACCATGGACACGTGGAGGGCCGGTGCTCATTTGAGGATCCTCCTGGTCCTACCTTAGCAGCTGCACCCCAAGGAGACACGTGGTGAGCCCGCGCTTGTTTGGGTCTCCCGCTTTTGGGCACCATCTCAAAGTTGCGCCAAGGAGACACGTGGAGGCTTCTCTGGATCCTCTCTATACTTAAAATTTTCAAGAAACTTTCTAAAGGCCTGGGACACATGGAGGGACCACACCTATTTGGGGACCTGCCCCTAAATTTTATTTTGAAGAAGCGCCAAGAGGACACTTGGAGGTTTCCGCTCACTCTTCCCTTGCTTGGACTTTTCAACGGCCAAGGAAAACTTTCTCGACCCTAGACACATGGTGCCTTCCACTGGTCCTTCAAATTTTTCAACAACTCTATCGAATGAGACACGTGGTGAGCCCACGCTTGTTTTGGGGTCTCCACTTTTGGGCACCATACCAAAGGTGCGCCAAAGAGACACGTGGAGGCTTCCACTCCTTTTATACTGAGACTTTTCAAAGGCCAAAAGGCATTTTTCTTGGGCCTAGGGCACGTGGAAGGCCCACACTTGTTTGGAAACTTGCCTCTATACTTATCACCTTGCAACAGCACCAAGGAAACATGTGGACAACTCTAATCTAAAGTTGAGAAGGGGCAATAATCAATGGTTGCTATGCATTACATCTATTTTTCTGCCATTTTTTCTCCAAGACTCCTGGAGATGCGAATACACACTATTTTTCATCATTTTTTGATGAAATTCCTTGTCGTTTTTGTCTACAAAGTGCCATTGAATGGATTTAGAACTTAATTTGTGAGTCCAAGGATTGTTAAGGTTGATATTTTAAAGTTGGAATTGCTTGACACTTGCAAAAATGTGAATTACTAGAGAAGCTGGATGCGGGACAAAGTTGCAGAGGAAAGAGAGGGAAAAGGATGAAATGATGGAGGTTAGCAGGTGCAAAGGATGAAAAAGGTGTTGCCTTGAGGGTGAAAAGGATTACCTGTCAGATCCAACTATATAGAGCCACCGAAAAATGATTAAAATGGGGATTTCTCGCATGAAAGAATAAAATAAGAATGATTAAAAGGACTATCAAAAAGTTGTGGCATGGCATCCTAGTCATTAGTGAGGGTCTGAGAAATGTGATCAGTTCATAATTTTCCACCTAGGCAGCTTTCGGGTATGAATTTGTTAAACATCACTTTCTGAGGAAAATTGGTAACAAGCAAAGGTTCCTCAATATTCTTCTTTTTTGGGGGAAATTTGGGATGAGTGAGTGAGTGAAATGTATAAATGCAATGAGAATACTCTTGCAAAGGGTCGGGGTTGAATTCTTAAGAGAAAATTTGAGAGAGCCCATCTTCCTGAGAGACCAATCCAAGAAACTTGTTAATTTCCTATGTTTTAGATTTCAATCACGTCAAGTTGGTTGCGAGTGTACAACCATTGACAAGCTCTGAGACTGTTCAAAGAAACTTTCCCTTGTTGATGAATCTAATCAATTTCAAATTAATTTGTGTCAATCTTGGACCAATTTGTGTCTACTTTATTTTAGAATGTCTAGCAAGTAGTTTTTCTTATTCCTATTGCAATCTTGTGTTAAAGTCCCTTCAATCACACAGATCTCATCCTCTATGATAGTTTAGTGGCATTTGCAATTTCATTTCAAGAAGAGCCTTCATCCTATGATGAGATAAACAATTTAAAATCACTTTACTGTCATTTGTTGATAAAGATTGTCTATAAGCCTTTGAGTGTATCTTAGGCATGAGGAACTAAGGGTCTTAATGTTTAATTGAGTCTTTAACTCGAGCCTTTGTGTTAAATTCTTGGAGATTGTGTGAAACCATGCAAATCTGGGCCTCCATTGATGCACACCTTCTGGTTGAAGGAATATTTTAGCTATTCTGAAGCTTTCTGTCATTTAGTTTTCCAATTGTTGTGAAGGTTCTCAAAGATCTGGTATAATCAATTTTATCCTACTTAATCTCCCACCAAAATTATTCAAAAACAATGAATCCATCTTGAACTACCCCTGTTTTCCCTGTGTGTCCACAAATGTATAAATTCTACTACCAAAATATGTAGAAGCAATCAAGATTCCATAATGTCTCTAGTAACCTTTAACCCTGTTTAGGAAATATCACCATTCTTTAGAAGTGACAACTCATGAGAGTTAAATTGTGGTGCATTGATCATATTTTCTCAGGGTCCCCTTTCAAATTTTTGTAAAGAAGGATATCTTCATTCTCCTTCACCGACAAGAGGTTACAAAATGGGTCCTCTCACCTTGGTCGAAAGGCATGACCTAAAGTAGTGAGGATAGATCAAATCCTTAATGAAGGTGCTATCCATTTCTTCGATGCCCGAGTGACAAAGAGTCGACAAATCCCTCCCCGCTACAAAATGACTCATAATATGATCTATTCTATCTCTCAGTGTCTTGCTAAATCTTTGATGTTGCTTGGTTTCAAGGGAGAATCAATTTGGATACCAACACTAGAATGGTGCCAATTATCGGGAACTGATTTGCGTTGCTTAGGGGGATTATTTGAGCTCTGAGATTTATTTGTGTAGAAACAACACCGTAATGGTGCTGCTGCTAACATCTGATTTGAATTCTTATATTTCCCTAGTAAATGCTTCTTACATGATTTTGTAAAATACATGGTTTTGAACATTCATCCTTGTCCCGATTTGTAAGAATCGAGAAAAGTTACAAGTTTTGCGTGTAATATTTCTAGTTTTTGTTTGTTTTTGCACTAAGTTTACATCATCAATGTTAAATATGGGTAAAGGAAGGTCATATCTGATGAAGCTTTGCATGAATTTAGTGTTGAAAACATTTGACAGACCAATTTTAGTGCATTTTCACAACTAAGGTGAAAATCCTTAGTGGTGACTCCGTATTGAATGAATTTTTGATAAATGCCAGTGTCTTAACCTCTGTCAATTGCAATTTATCACTAATATTTGCAAAGATGGAAGGAAGAAGATATTTCTTCACTAGAGACCCTACCAGAAAAGTTGTTTCCAGAGTTGGGAAAGATGAATTCAAAAGGAAGAAGAATCTGGAAAGTTGTTGGAGATCAAAATCAAGAAAGGAGTTATCAATTGTGGAAACTGATCAACCTGTCATTGAAGATTGCCATACTTCCTCAAGTGCTTCTAAATTAGGTAGTCTCTTTGTAAATCTGAATTCTCCAACTGGAGAGGGTCCTTCTTTTGTATTTGAAAATTTACATCTCATTTTGTCCCTGTGTTCTCCAAAGCTGATAGGATCTTCCAAGAAATAGAGTTTTTAGAGAACATTCATTCTGAGAATTGTATTCATGTGCCCCATACACACCCCTCACTCCTCATCATTTTGTTTCTCCTATAAGATCACCTCCCCAAAACAATATGGCCCAACCCCCACCTAGACCTCCATTTTTTGTGAACACTTTTGGTCCTATAGATTTTAGAGGTATGGCTGGATATCCAAATGTTGTGCCCCAAGATGTTAGAAATAGATTGCCTAAATTTCAAGGAAATAATGCCATTATTGGGGATCAACACTTAAAGTTTTTTTGTCAATATGATGGAAGAATTTGAGATCAAATTTGAGGATGTGTACATAAAGTTGTTTATTCATACTCTAGAGGAGGATGCATAGGACTGGTATAAATATTTTCCAGACAATTCCATTGATTCATGGATAGAGATGAAGAATGCTTTTAGATTACAATATGGAGATAAAATAAACCCTAGGTTTCTTTTATCGAATTTGAAAATATAAAAAGAATCCTAATGAGTCTATTCATGACTTCAATACAAGGTTCAATAAGACCCTAAATAGGCTACCTGTGATCTTGAGGCCAAGTGATGTTTCTTGTTTAATAAAATACTCTGATGCTTTTGATAAGAAAGCTACCTATTATTTAAGAGATAAGAACCCAACAACATTGAGGCAGGCCTTCACCATGGCTTTGCAGATTGAAAATAATATCAAGGAAATTGGTAAACCTCCTAAGAGAGAAGGTATCAAGCTGATCAATCCAGAGAAGCCTCAGTCAAGTAAAGCTATGGATCTAGAGGAGGTTGTAAAAACTTTGGCCGGAGTTGTTAAGGAAATCTCCTATAAACTGCCAGAGTAGAGAAGGGGATTGGAAAAGGTTCCCAAGGTCAACATAAAGCACAAGGTCAAGAAAGATTTTCCAATCATCCTAGGGTGATTAGATCTCGATGACAGAGGAAAAGGACTCATGGGATCAGGAAATAGATAGCCCCAAGCCCGTGAGAATAGAATTGTGCCTGATCCTTTGACTTGCCAGAGTTGTTGTGTGGAAGAAGCCAATGAAATTGAGTGGTGTGATAGATGTTTCTTGCCACATGCCCCATGTGATGAAGAAAAATAAGTTGAGGAAGTGATGATGACACTGATGATGATGTGTGCATGGTGGGGTGCTCTATAAGCTCACAACAAGGAGCAACTTCGACTGAATTAATCAGTGCCAAAATTGCTGCAAATTTCTGGGATTGCATCCACCGGTATTACCCCTTCCTCCCTCTCATACTTTTGAAATAGATATGGTACAAGCTTTTGAATTTCCTAGTAATGATTTTGAATACTTAAGGGCATTAATGATTAAAAAGTATGATGGAGGAATCCCTTCTGAGGAGGATAGGAAGTTGTTAATGAATGTTGTAGTTGGCCATGAAAAGGAATATAACACTAGGAGTAAATTTTCAAAGGGGCAGGGCCTCAAGCCAAACCAAAAACTCTAGTTCTCACCAATATCTCAAAAGAAACTCCTAAGAAAGATACATCTGGAAAAATCCTTGTGTCCCCAAGCAGAACTGGTATCCCTGCCCATGCTCAGACCATGAAAAATCCTTTTTGTTGTCAGATGAGTTTCTTAGTCTTCCTCCAAATGTTTCCTTTCCCAAATATGTTCCTTATGACATTGCCCAAGTCTTGAGTTAGATCAAGATTTATGTTCCAATTGTTGAGATGCTTAGGATTCTTAGCACAAGAAAAGGCCTTTGAGTATTTGGGATTGAAAGAAGAAAAGATTACCCAAGGTAGAAATGTAAACAATGTTGAGACTCCTCCTACCATTTCAGAGTTGAAAAAACCCCAAGTGCTGGAAGAACTAGATGAGCCACCTGAAGTATATTTGGGAACATCCTTGGTTGAATCCCAATTGAATGTAGATCCATTTTTCACTACTCTGATTATTAAAGACATGTTGTTACACAACTGTATGTTTGATTCTGAGCATCATGCAATGTTATGCCTCTTGAGGTCATGAATGAATTAGATATCAAAGTGACAACAACTTATGGGAAGTGCACTACCATGGATTCTAGAGAGGTGCCAGTGGTTGGATGTGTCAAGGGTCTGATAGTGCAACTTGCAGCTTACCCAGGAAAGAACTTAAAACTAGATGTTGTTATTGTTGATTGCCCTACCAAATGGGGAATGTTGTTATCAAGAAAGTGGGCTGCTAGTGTGGGTGGTAGTGTGTAAATGGATATGTCTTTTTCCACTATACCTATTGAGGGAAGCCTTGTAAAGTTATATGGTGAAAAGAAGATGCTACATCTCATTGAGGATCCCAATAATGCTTCCTATGAAGTGTTATACACTGACACTGATGCTTGATAACTTTGTTGGATTTGTTGATGGTAAAGAGCACAAAATTGATCAATGCAAGTCTCTTAATCAAGTAGGTTCTCCTTGGAATTTGTTGTTTGATGGGGCTTGCTCTAAATTTGGAAATGGTGCTGTATTGTTCTGATATCTCCAGGCCAGAAGAGTTTGTTTTCTCTTTTAAACTCAACTTTGAGTGCACTAACAATATTGCTTGAATATGAAGCACTACTTTATTGGGTCTAAGAATTGCTTGGAAATATGGTATTAGAGACATCATTGTTAAAGGAGATTCAGAGCTAATTGTCAAGTAGGTTAGAAAACTGTATGCAAAAAAAATCAAAGAATGAAGCAATATAAGCATGCAGTCTGGGATTTCATTGAGATGTTTGACTCCTTCAACATAATACATCACGATAGGAAGTACAATACTCTAGCAGAAAAATTGGCCGTATTGGGGTCCAGATTTTAAAATTATACTATATCCCCTATTGTGAGTATAATATTGAGGTATTGACTAGGCCATATGTTCCTGACAATGTTAAACACTAGCAAGTGTTCAAGATGATGCCTAGGTGCAAAGGTTTTTGCAAAACCAAGGAGAATTTTTGATCAACGTATAGATTGGGAGCCAATGGTTTGTGTGGTTGATGGAAAGGAGACTTTATTTGGCAAAGACATCATTCAATTGAAGACTAATACTATTCCCAGAGGTTTGGTAGCACTTGAATCAAACTTTGATAATGTTGATTGCATTGTCAATAAACACATGTCAGCCTCGAGGGATGTTGAAGAGCACGACTTGGGCACAAGGATAAACCACGTAAGATCTGGCTAGGTAGCAATATGAGCAAGGAAGAAAAAATAGTCATATGTCCAATTGTTGAAGAAATACCAGGACTGCTTAGCATGGTCTTATTCTGAACTGAAAGCATACAGAGAGGATCTTTTCCAACATGAAATTCCTTTGGAAGCTTTTGCCAAGCCATTTAGGTAGAAAAAGAGGCCAATCAATCCACTCCTTTCCTAAAGATGCAAGAAGAATTGAAAAATTGAGGGATGGAGGAATCATACAACCCACAAGGTACTCATCATGGGTTGCAAACTTGGTACACTGTCAGAAAGAAGAATGGAGATATAAGGTTGTGTGTGGACTTTAGAAACTTTAATAGAGCATCAATGAAGGATAACTACCCTCTACCAAATATGGACAATATGTTACAATTGGTTACTGGTTCAGAATTGTTATCCACCTTGATGGTTTTTCTAGATATAACCAGGTAGTTGTGAAGGAATCAGAATGAATCAAGACTACCTTTACCACTCCTTGGGGAACATATGTATATGTTTAGAATGCCTTTTGGTCTAATGAATGTTGAGCCACTTTCCAAAGAGCAATGGATGTAGCTTTCTTTGGCTATATTAATGATTTCATTGTTGTATATCAAGATGATGTGACTGTTTTCTCTAGAAAAAGGAGTGACCACCTACAACACTTAGAAAAAATGTTGTTAAGATGTAGGGAGTATGGTATTTCACTAAATCCCAAGAAGTGCCATTTTGGAGTTTAGAAAGAAAAGCTGCTTGAACATTGTGTCAAAGGAAGGGGTCATGATTGATCCTGAAAGGGTAGAAGCCATCAACAAAGTCCCTATTCCAAGAACCAAGAAGGGAATTCAATCCTTTTTGGGAAGATTAATTTTATTAGGAGATTTATCTCCAACTTTGCTAACTAACTATCCCAATCACTAGCATGCTAAAGAAAGATCAAAGTATCAAATGGGAAGAAGCAACTATTCAAGATTTTGTTGGGATCAAAGAAGCATTAAAGAATGCCCCTTTTTTTAGCAGCTCCAGATTATAAGAAGGCTTTCCAAATGTTTTCTTTTTCTTCAAAAGTACTATTGCATCTATATTGTTGCAGAAGGATGATGAGGGAGCTGAAAGACCAATTGCCTTTTTCAGTAAGGCATTACAAGGAGTTGAGCTAAAATATACTATCATGGAGAAGCATGCATTTTCTTTGGTAAAAGCAAAAAAGGTCTTCAGGCCATATATTATGAGTTCCAAAATCATTGCTTATGTTCCCCACACCATGGTGAAAGATATCCTATCAGAAATGGAGGTTTCAAGAAAGAGATGCCGATGGGTAAACAAATTGCAAGAGTATGATATGGATATCCAAACAAAAAATTGGTCAGAGGTTTGGGCCTAGAAAAAATTATGGTAGAGAGAAATCTACAGACAATTGAGGTAAATGAAGTTGAAGAAGAAAGGTTGAATGTCCTTGAAAAAATGATAAATTTTAATGGTACAAGGACATCATTTTTTATCTCAAACATCTATAATGCCCTAACATTTGAGAAAGAATAAAAAAGAGCACTTAAGTTAGCTTCCCAAAAATATGTCATTACTGATTTTGGGTTAGCTTGAAGAACCCCGAGGAGTTCTCTTAAGATGCATTATCAAGATGAAGCCCTAAGATAATTGCCGATCTCCATGGAGGAGTTTGTGGGGGAATTTTTTTGAAGAGTCACAACTCATAAAATCTTAAGGGCTGGTTATTGGTGGCCAACTCTTTTCAAGGATACAACTCTATTGGTAAGAAATGTGAAAGTTGCCAACACTTTTCTGGAAGACTGAAAGCTTCAGCTCCCTTCCTTTGCATCATGTATCAATTGAAGCCCCATTTAGGCAATGGGGAATGGATTTCATTGGGGAAATTTCTGATCCTTCAAGTGCAAGCCATAAGTGGATACTAGTGGCCACATATTACTTCACCAAGTGGGTGGAGGAATCCCCACCAAGAAGGAAACTCACCAAATTGTCATGGATTTTATCCTAAATTATATCATTTGCAGATTTGGGGTACCTACCAAAATAGTTGCTGATAATGCCATGAGCTTTCAAGCTAAACCTTTGGTGGCCATGTGTCCATGAATATGGGATCAATTTGACATATGCTTCTAATTATAATCCCCAAGGAAATGGACAAGTAGAGTCCAACAATAAAAATATGTTGAAGATAATTAGAAGAACTTTGGAGTTGAACAAAAGGAAGTGGGGTGAGCAAGTTGAAATTTTTTGTTTGGGCTGATCGAATCACTGTTAAATGAGCTACTGAAAAATCCCATTTGAGTTGGTGTATGGAACTCAAGCTCTACTGCCCTTGCATATGCAATTGTCTTCTTTTCAATTTCTTCAACAACTAGAAGATCAAGAGGTTAGTCCCTATGATGCTCGCATAAATTAGATTGTTGAGTTAGATGAAGAAAGAAGGGCATCCCATCAGAGGCATGTGAAATTCAGAGAAAATTGAAGAAGTTGTTTGATAAGAAAGTGACTCCAAGAGCTTTCAATGTGGGAGATCTTGTGCTATTGTGGGATAAAGGCATGAATAAGGATAAGGGAAAACATGGAAATTTTGATGCATTGTGGATGGGCCCTTATTCAATTGACATTCAAATTGGTGAACATACCTTCTTCTTAAAAGACTTAGATGGGGAATTGCTTGAATTACCTATTAATGGCAGGCATTTGAAACATTTCCTTGATTGATTTCTTAGAATCAAGGTATACACCATTGTATAGTGTATAGTCTTTTGGTTTCTTTCTACTTTCATGTTTTTCTATTTTGTTTCATCCTGGTCCTTGCGGCCATTTTGTTGGTTTCTTGGTTTGTCCTTGGGGAGTTGGTTATTATTGTTTTGCTCTGCAAGCTTGTTCTTTGACTTCATCACCTAATGGTTTATTTTTGGAACTTGGTCTACTATTTTTTCTTGTGGCACTCACAGGGAGTGCCCATCCCCAAGTCGGAGCCATGTTGGTGCTCAATTTGATCTCACCCCATTTGTCCTTGAAATTATTTAGTTTGTGGGCTCTGTCATGTTTTCTATCTCCCCGTATTGATGTATGAAAGCTTTGTCCTTCATTTGGTTGCCATGATTAGTCCTTTCCTTTGGTCGAGGATCACTTTAAGTCCAAATTTTTTTTCCGTTCCTCTGTCCATGTGGAAGAATTTGTAACTTGGGCATAAAATCGGTTTTTTCCTTCCTTCTATTTTTCCATAGTCACGTTTTGTTTTCCCTGTCAATTTTTTTCCCAATACCTATGGAAAAGTGGTCCTTTTTGATTGATGTGGCTCAATGGATCAAATTTGGGCCTTATATCATTTCCAAATTCTCTGTCCTTAAAGAAAGATTCATTTCTGGGTGCAAATGGTGATTTCCCTACATTTTACGGTTTGACAGGTGTGTTTTCCCATCAAATTTATATCTCAAAGATCTAGTGGAAACATGGCCCTTTCTGATTGGATGCATGTGGTGGGGCACTTTGAAACTCTAAGGCCTAATTCAACTCAAGTTTTGTCCATGTGGAGGGCCTGTGCTCATCTAAAAAATTCACCTCTTGGTTTGACCTTTGGAGTTGCGCTAGGGAGACACGTGAGGTTTCGTTACCTTGCTCAACTTAGACATTTTTTCATGCGGCCGGTGTAGCTTGGTCTGACCATGGACATGTGGAGGGCCAACACTCATTTGAGGATCCACCTCTGGGTCCTACCTTAGTATTGTGCCAAGGAGACACGTGGTGAGCCCGCACTTGTTTGGGGTCCCCGCTTTTGGGTACCATCTCAAAGGTGCGCTAAAGAGACACATGGAGGCTTTCACCGCTCCTCTCTATACTTAAAATTTTCAAGAAAATTTCTAAAGGCTTGGGACACATGGAGGGACCACACCTATTTGGGACCTACCCCTAAATTTTATTTTGAAGAAGTGCTAGGAGGACACTTGGAGGTTTCCACTCACTCTGCCCTTGATTGGACTTTTCAACGGCCAATGAAACTTTCTCGACCCTAGACACATGGCACCTTCCACTGGTCCTTCAAAATTTTCAACAACTCTACTGAATGAGACATGTGGTGAGCCCGCACTTGTTTGGGGTCTCCCACTTTTGGGAACCATACCAAAGGTGCGCCAAAGAGACACGTGGAGGCTTCTCACTGGCTCCTTTTATACTGAGACTTTTCAAAGGCCAAAAGGCATTTTTCTTGGGCCTAGGGCACGTGGAAGGCCCGCGCTTGTTTGGAAACTTTCCTCCTGTACTTCTCCTTTGTAGTTGCACCAAGGAAACACGTGGATGACTCTAATCTAAAGTTGAGAAGGGGAAGAATCAATGGTTGTTGTGCATTGCATCCTATTTTTCCACCATTTTTGCTCCAAGACTCCTGGAGATGTGAATACACACTATTTTTCATCATTTTTTGATGAAATTCCTTGTCGTTTTTGTCTGCAAAGTGCCATTGAATGGATTTAGAACTTAATTTATGAGTCCAAGGATTGTTAAGGTTGATATTTTGAAGTTGGAATTGCTCGGGAACTTGTAAAAACGTGAATTACTAGAGAAGCTGGATGCGAGACAAAGTTGCAGAGGAAAGAGAGGGAAAAGGATGAAATGATGGAGGTTGTAGGCACAAAGGATGAAAAAGGTGTTGTCCTCGAGGGTGAAAAGGATTACCTGTCAGATCCAACTATACAGAGCCACCAGAAAATGATTAAAATGAGGATTTATTGCATGACAGAATAAGAATGATTAAAAGGACTGTCAAAAAAGTTGTGGCATGGCATCCTAGTCATTAGTCGAGGGTTTGAGAAACGTGATTAGTTCATAATTTTTCCACCTGGTAGCTTTCGGGTATGAATTTGTTAAACATCACTTTCTGAGGAAAATTGGTAACAAGTAAAGGTTCCTCGAATATTCTTCTTTTTTGGGGGAAATTTTGGGATGAGTGAGCAAGTGAAATGTATAAATGCAATGAGAATACTCTTGCAAAGGGTCAGGGGTTGAATTATTAAGAGAAAATTTGAGAGAGCCCATCTTCCTGAGAGACCAATATGAGAAACCTGTTAATTTCCTATGTTTTAGATTTCAATCACGTCAAGTTGGTTGCATGAGTGTACAACCATTGACAAGCTCTGAGACTGTTCAAAGAAACTTTCCCCTGCTAATGAATCTAATCAATTTCAAATTAATCTGTGTCAATATTGGACCAATTTGTGTCTACTTTATTTCAAAATGTCTGCAAGTAGTTTTTCTTATTCCTATTGCAATCTTGTGTTAAAGTCCCTCCGAATCACACAGGATCTCATCCCTATGAAAATTTAGTGGAATTTTCAATTTCATTTCAAGAAGAGCCTTCATCCTGCAATGAGATAAACAATTTAAAATCACTTTACTATCATTTGTTGATACAGATTATCTGTAAGCCTTTGAGTGTATCTTAGGCATGAGTTACTAGGGGTCTTAATGTTTAATTGAGTCTTTAGCTCGAGGTTTTGTGTTAAATTATTGGAGATTGTGTGAAACCATGCAAATATGGGCCTCTATTGATGCACACCTTTTGGTTGAAGGAATATTTTAGCTATTCTAAAGATTTTTGTCATTTAGTTTTCCAATTGTTGTGAATGTTATCAAAGATTTGGTGTAATTAATTTTATCCTACTTGATCTCCCCTGAAAGGAATGATAACAAGATAGACAAGAACATAGATGCTAATCAAACACCACGATCTATAAGATGAAAGCAATTCGCCAGAATAACTTTACATAAAACCTTTGCAAATAAATGAGAAGCAATATCATATATTATTATGGAACTCAATGCAATACATTGAGAATGGGCCTTGCTTAAATAGGCAAGGAATAACAATCTAAGAACTAGTCAAGGTCGTAGATCAAGCCATAAATCAAGGAAATAACTAGTCATCAAAGAACTAGTCAAGACCATAGATTTAGGAGAGAACTAGACATCAAGGATCTAGTCAATATCATAGATCAAGGAAAGAACTAGTCAATACCATAGATCAAGGAAAGAACTATACCTAACAACTAGATAATATCTCCTAATATCTAAATAAGATAAAAGAAATATCCACACACATAAGTGGGTGAGGATAAATACAATAAAGGTAAATAAAGTACCTAGGTGAACATGAAATAAGGTAAATACCTACTCTAACACTCCCACCAAAATTATTCAAAAATAATGAATCCATCCCGAACTACCCTTGTTTGCCCCGTGTATCCACAAATGTATAAATTCTACTGTCAAAATATGTAGAAGCAATCAGGATTCCATAATGTCTCTAGTAACCTTTAACCATGTTTAGGAAATATCACCATTCTTTAGAAGTGACAACTTGTGAGAGTTAAATTGTGGTGCATTGATCATATTTTCTCGTGGTCCCCTTTCAAATTTACGTAGAGAAGGAAATATTCATTCTCCTTCACCGAAAGAGGTTACAAAATAGGTCCTCTCACCCTGGTCGAAAGGCACGACCTAAAGCAGTGAGGATAGATCAAATCCTTAATAAAGGTGCTATCCATTTCTCTGATGCCCGAGTGACAAAGAGTAAGACAAATCCTCCTGGCTACAAAACGACTCACAATATGATCTCGTTTGTCTCTCGGTGTCTTCTAAATATTTGATGCTACTCGGTTTCTAATGGAGAATCAATTTGGATACCAACAAGTTCTACCTATGCCTGTTCATTCATAGCAACTTTAGTCATAGAGCCGATGATTTTATCTTCCTCTCCAACTCACCCGTCTTATTAAGTGCCACTTTTCCTTTTGCTTTCTCATTTTCCAAGTCTTCCTCTAGCTTTTGAATATTATTATTCAAATTATTGTTCTCCTCTCTACCTTTAGAAATGTTGTGTTCACCACATCATTGTTCCTTTTTGTGACATTTTTTTGTTAGAAGGTTTCGCTCCCTTAAAATCCATTTGAAGGAGGTTGCATCGTAGTCACTGGAAACTATTTGATTATTTGGTTTTAAAAATTTGGGCACAACATACATGTATTCTATTGTCAGATTCTGGGTTATATGTTATATGTTGTAATACCATCATTATGACAGAATCTAAACTTACATGAGTAGAATTTTCTTTGTGTTTTTTTCTCTTTACGATTTATTGGCAAACTCAGCTCTGTGATCAAAACTTGAGGTGTTTGTAGGAATGAACTGTTTCACCTTGAATGGAGAAGGATTAATTGAAGTTTGGGGAGAATTTCCTTGTGGAATGGAAATTTTTTGAGGGGTGGTAGTGGCACCACCTTCTAGTTCTATAATTAGTTTCCTTGAGGCAAGAGTAATTGTATCTGTGTCTACCTCTATCTTTTACCTCTTCTCGATTCCTTGTTGGACAATAAGAACTTCAACTGTATGTATTGGCCTCTTTACAATAATCTATTATTGTGGTAATTTCTAACCACTACTACCATCATCACTAGAACTCGCCAACATTAGCAATACTACCAAATTCATGGCCAAATTCTCCTCTAGGAATATAATTTTCAATGTGTGGCTGAACTGTTTGTTGAGGATTTGACTTTGAAGAAAATTGCATTGGATTACCACTTATAGATGTTGTAGTATGCAGTGGTCCTTTCTCTCGAAGGTGAAGCTCCAAGGCCTAACCTATCAAAACCTCTTCTAGGTTGTGCCTCTGGTGGAAGCCAAATGCCTTGTCCTGTTGAACCCAAACCACCACCACTAAAACCCATATTTTCAGTAATAACTTGCTCATGTAGAATATTTTTGTTTTAAGATTTCATCGAGACTTGGTTTATATGTGCCAGGGGGAGTGTGTAATTCCTCAGAGTCAGTGTCATCATCACTACTTTCCTCTCTAGGATGTGCTTCATTCCACAATTTGTTGAAATATACATCTTCTGGAATAGAACCATACTCTGAAACAAATTTTAGATGGCCTAGGTCTTGCGTCATAGAGAAAAAGGTAACAATTTTTTACCTTTTCAGTTTTTTTTCTTGCAATTCATGGTATATATGCTTTGGCATGATTTTAGAGGAATTTTTATCATATTTTTCATAAAATTTGACACATTGAAAAATCCTCTACCTATTTTTTTGGAGGCTCAGGCAATCCCAAAATTTTTGTTGACAACTCTTGTAAAGTAATTCCTTTCTCAACAAAAATTTCATCCATTTATTTGTTTACTTCATCCCAAGAGTTCTTATTTTTCAATTTTTCTAGCAAGGGTTTGCTTTCATGTTGAATTTTAGTGGTATAGTTCTTATTCGCCACTACCCTTGCTTTAATCAACTCACTTGGGTCATACACCCAAAGTGAGAGTCAACATAAAACTAAAAAATTGTAAGATTTCATGTGCCACATTGAAGTATTTTCTCTCAAATGTGAACCCTCCTCATGAAAACGGTAAGGAAGGAAATATGCTCCTCTTTTCTTTGAGTAATTTTTTTTTTTAGTTGTGATTTCCATATGTCATATATATTCCAAGGAAAAAACTCTCTCTGTCATATGTATTAGAAATTTGCAAGGTTGTACTCCTGATCCATAAAACCTTAGCACAATATATTCCTCCATGAAGTACCAGTTGCTTAACCGTATTTTTGATCCTAGTTAAATGCAATCTCTATAGTTTATAGGCAATCTAAGAAATTTACTTTTTAAAATTGTTTGATAAATTGGAGCCCAAAATAATCCACAAATTGATAGTAGTCCCTTCTATTATCAAACATCCTTATCATGGGGGTCCACTCAGTTAATGGATGCATCACCTTTGGCTAGCCCTCAACATTATAGGGTTGAATTACAAGTTTGTTTTTTCCAAACCATTCACCAAACTGCCATATAATTAAATAACACAAGTAGATAGTGAACCTAAAGGTACTAGTGTCAGAGCCTTGTTTTATTGTTAATAATTGTTTATGCATAGATTTTGCAATGTGCTCAACAAATCTTTATGCACAAGGTGGAGAAACGAAATGGATATTGTATACCATTTCGAGGAGGGTTTCATCCACTTTCTCATCGCTATCGAAGCCAAGGAAAAATTCTAGCATAGAAATGGTATTCTTAACCCATTGTTTAAACATCTCAATTGTATACAGAGGCTTCCCTTTTGGTACCATTCCATCAAATGTTAATTTTCACAAAAACTCATCTTTGTCATTTTGAGTGGTGGCATGATAATCGCTAGAATTTTTTTATAGGTTTATGTTGATGGTTCCTAAATATTTACTTTCAAATCCCAACGCATGGCCAAGATTTACCTCCATAATGGAAAAAATTTCTTCTTCGTTGTCATTTGCAATAATTGATTTTTTTCCCATTGTAATTCTGGGCACATAGAATGAAAAATTTAGGGTAGGGTAAAACCTCGTGGAGCATCATGCATCCCAATCCAACCCCCCATGTTATCCAACCTTTGATTTTACTTGATGGGTTCAAACATTTACTTTCATTTTCCTTATTCTTAGACATGTATCTAAGTTGTGAAGTTCTTGTGCCAATTACAGGATCATAAATATCATGATATTCATCAGTAAAACCAGGGGTTTTAAGTAGTTTGGCATATGGGATTTGGGTTTTACTTTTATTTTGGGATCTTGTGGAAGTAGACATGCTTGGAATTTTGGATTCTGGAATCTGGAAACCCTCAACCCTAATTTTTCAACCCTTATATTGAAATATTTCAAAGCGAAGGCTTATACAATGCTACTTATAAAATGATAATATTTAAAGAATCAAATGTAGGATGAAACTTGGAAAAATGTATATTTTGAGTCTTACATAGTCCGTAACTTCTATGAATCTATTCTAGCCTTCTATTGAATCTATTGCAATATGCCTTCTAGAAACAAAATTTCAATGGACGTTAAATATCACCTCACAAGTAGTAGCACATCACTGTGAATGATTACATATTTCACTATAGATGTTATTGTTAAATTTAGTCTCTTTTCAAATTCCATTCAGTGGATGACAATTGTCACTTTGCTAGGCCTATTCGGGAACTTCCATTCAAAATGTGAGTGTGTCGCCTTCATCCTGAATAGATTTTACATCGTTGACATTAATATATCAAATGATGTAGATTATTTATCAGAGAACCATGTGGTAGGATTACGTGCCTCATCAAGGTAGAGGAATTCCACAGATTCCAAACCCATGGAATGAACCAATTCAATAAAGTTTTGGGTCCACGGTGTCGGTAAGGTAAGGCGAGTGTGACAATGAGCAATCAAAAGATACCACATGTCATTTTCCTCTTCTAAACAAATGATGTATACTATTTATCGAGATGACCACATGGAAGGATTTAGGTCCTCCTCATGGAAAAGGAATTCCCCAAACTCGAAGCCCACAGAATGAATCAATTCAATAAAGTTTCAAGTCTATGGTATCGGCAAGGTAAGGAAGAGTGGCACTTTGGGTAAACAGAATATGCTACGCCTCATTTTCCTATTCGTCCGAGTGGCCAAGTGTCACACTTTCCAGACACTTGAGTGTAAAGGACATGGGAACAAGGAAAGGCATGCAAAAGAAGATTTGACGGGCCAACTCCTGCAATTGAAATGAAAATTTTTGGGCCTTATTCTAGTCAAATTTAATATATGGTATTCTCCAAACTAGTTACAAGAGATTCACCATTCGATTTCCAACTATTTTTAATATTTTTACCATTTTCACCAAAAGAACGAAACACGTTTTAGGGATATTCTCCAAAACCACGAAACAAGTTTCAAGGATATTCTCCAAAACCATGAAACTAGCTACAGGGATATTTGCCATGATTTCTATAAGTTTTTTTTTTTTTTTTGGGGGGTTCCTTAAAATTTTCCCCGACCATAATCATGCTCAAAGGCATACATTGTTCACTGCCGTAGAGAGCCAACCAACAAGGCTTGACATTTTGCTAAATAAAGCTCATTTTGGCATAATTTTTTATAATAATGATTATGATGATGAAGTTTTAGATATAATGTTAAATAGGTTGGAGAATATTAATGTTGAAGCCCATGCATACTACAAAAAATGGGCTAGAGAAAAAATAATATTTTAATTGCAAATGAAAAAAATAAAAAGTTGTGGTAAGTCATTTTTCACACGTGAAAAATTGTGAAATTATGAGTATTGTAATAAATTATTTATAACTTATCGAATACATTTCTATTTTGCAGAAAAATATGAAAATTTAAAGAAAGAAGCAACTGTATTTGATGCACATTTGAAGAATTCTCACAAAATCTTGAATGCATTTATACAGTTGAAAGAAAAACTTTTATTATTAAATAAATAAAACAATACATTGAGAAAGATAATCAAGGAGCATAAGTTGGATCCAGAAATCTTACTGGAAAAAAAAATGTTGATCCATCAATATTATCGTCAGGAGATGTTGTGAGGGAGGAACAAAATAGTCTTGAAAATATCAATAACACAATGCAAGAATTATAGGTATCAAGAGTTTTAGTAGAATACAATATACAAACCGATAAAAATCTACCTCATTGTAATAAGAAGTTCAAGCTACCCCTACAAAATGAAATTGAAAAAAATAGTTTCAACATGTGACATGTGTGTTGTCACAATTTCGACACTGATGTAGGAATTCAAAGATAGTGGGTAGCCAATTTTTACTTTTTTCATTCCGTGTGGCATACGTAAGGATAACTATGACTCAAAATCATAGGAAAAGAAGAGGATTCTCTCATAATATGTTCTTGAATGATAGAAATTGCCTAGAAAATTTGATAAGAAATTTATAACCCAAAGTTTTGTAATTGTATTGGCTGACAATGCTTTATGAAAACATATATGTCTTCATAAAGTAATCTGCCTCTTGTTAACTTTGAATTGGAACTCTATTTACAGTTGTGACACATTTTTAAAAAGTTTTGAATAATTTAATATGCACTCTTGTATTAGGATTTCCACTTTCTTCTTTCTTGTGAATGTTTTTTATGTTACTATTTGGATTGTAAAAATGGTTTTTATATTTTTGGTGTGTTTTTGTTTGAGTACATAAACTAATTATGTTTCATGCAGAGATAAAATATTAATCACATAGAGATGGATCTAAATAAATCACTATCCTTATTAAAATAATAAAACAAAATATAAAAAATTGAATTTGTTACAAGTAAAAATGATTACAAGATGTGGTGTAAAGTTGATAAATTACCCACAGGACATTAATGAAACCATTAATAGAGATAGAGGGCACTAAGTTTGATGATTTTGGCATGAGTGAGCCCCGAGGTTATGACAACTTACTTAATTTCTTGTTCTCCATGATTTCATTAGAGCGAAAGGGGTCTGTTTTTGAGAATTAGTAGTAATTAGAGGAAGTTTAGACTTGTGAAGATGGGGGGTGATAGGATTAGAGTTGAACCTACTAGCCAAAGCATTGAAGCTTTTAATCAGCCTCTATGTGGAACAAGCTTAGGATTGGGGGTTTCAGTAATTTCATAGCCAAATTACATGGTCATGACCCCTCCCTGTCTAAGGATTTCAGAAAATCTTGGAAAGAGGATAAGTTTGAGGTCAGAGGTATGGAAATTGAGGTTTTTGAGTCCACCATTTCCCGGTGATGAACATGAAAATGGATGGGCTTAAAATTTTTAAGGACAAAACCCGTAGAGAACATGAAATTGAGTTGTTCTTTGTGGGCAAGGAAAGATGCTCTTTCTTTATGGATGGTATCGCCAGGTCATGTATCGGGTATATGGAGAGATGTGTGCCTTCAAATCATGAAGTACATCACTCTGGAAGGAAAATACCAAAAATCTATACCCACCATATGACCCTTCTGAATATGTTCTGCCACAAGGTCATGGTGAGCATCCCTTTCTTTTTGTTTATGTCTCTGACTAACTCTTTGATGGCTTTCCAGCAGGAGAAAGTTGAGATGCCTCTACATGAAGGGCTCATTCTTCTACTATTTGAAAATGGGAAACCTGTTCTGATCATCTTCCTTGAAAGATAAGGCGGATGAGGATGACCTCACTCTCTCGAATGACTTATTAAGATGAAGGATGGGAAATGAAAAAATTTAGGGGAAGATTATGGTAAAGAAATGGGTGAGAATGGTCGTGGGGAAGCGAGCACCTAGAGAAAAAGAAAATGGGATTGTAATTTAAAGGGTTTTGAGGATTTAATTAGAAATATCCAATACTTCGAAGGGGTGCTTCAGGTGATGGAGGAAACCAATGTTGGTCAAAGGGAAACAATTTTGTATGTCATTAATGTTTCATAACAAATTGTCTCTACTCGGGTGAAGTCCAAGCATAAGTTTTGGAGATGGAGGACCAGTCAAAAAGCCGAGTGACAACCTAGAAGGGATGAAGGAGGGCACTAAACTAAGGAACTTTAACTTATGCATCGAGCTCAGGATGAGATGGAGGAAGATATTAATGGCAAGGGTGCTGAGAGTGATGAGATCAAAGACAAATCCAATGATAGTACAGTGAAGGATCTCCAAAAATTAGCTAGTGTTTCGGATTGTTGGCGAGAATTTTGGCAAAATTCGATATTTTGTATTATTGGAGACTTTTTCTCTTTCTCTCTGGTTTTCTCATTTTGGTACAAATTCCAATTTTTCATTGTAAGAGTTAAGAATGTTTAACTCCTTTCTTGGACTTTTCCATTTCCTTCTTGTTCGTGGGTTTCTATTCCTCGTCTTGTAATGGCCCTTAGGATCTTTTCCCTATTTTTACCTTATCTAATAAAAACATATAGTCTAGTAAGACCAGTTGATACTTAATTGATATGAAATATATAAATAATCAAATCATTTTTTCAATAGTGTCAAGAATGTAGACAAGAACTTATAACTCGATAATTGAAACATTAATGGAGTAACATGTTCTTCATAAGTGTCCTCGAATTCTATTGAATTAGAAGCGTGTTTGATGGATATGTTTAGATCCCCACATCAGTCACAATGTTACCTACTCCTCTTCTTTATATGAGTGAATTCCATAATGTAAGTGCTCTCTCATAAGGAAATGTTTCCACGAATAACTGGATACATACAATCTCATAAAACTTTCTAAATTTCTATCCAATCTATTACGAACTTTTGATTTTACGAAGGATAATGCATTGAATACTCTCTCATCTTCAACAAATCCTAGGATCATAGTTTGGCATAGTTCATATAGTTAAAAATACTCATTGAAATCATCTCACAAAATATTGCTTGAATAAAGCTTCTTCCAAATCCTTTTAATGGAACCATTTTTTGTTGGCTCGTCTAGAAAATGAAATTTCTTAAACATAGTAATGAAAAAATGCATGATTGATAACTCAATAACGTCTTTTACAAAATACCTTCAACTACAACATTGTTTATCTCTTCACACTTATAAAAATGTTCCATTAGACTATTCATGTATTTTATAAATAAATTACTTGATGGACATTTCAGTATCACCACCAACTGTATTCCAAAATAGTGGATTGACAACTCCCATTGCTTTAAGTAATTTATATTTTTAAATCATTCTCGGATATCCGTGGATAAATATTTTTAAATTTATTTCATGTGTCACATAATATTGTTTCATATAAATTGTGTGTCACTCTTACTTCTTCCAACTCTAATCTAACCAAATCTTCTCTTCTCTGAAAAGTGTGAAGTGGTATCTCTTTCCCATGAACTATTATACACAAATGATCATTTATATTAAATTTTAAGTAGCATATTGGATTCTTAAGGTCAGTTAATGTATTCCATCTTTCAAAAATAGGTCCTCAAAAACTTCCATCTGAAAAATATAAATTATCTAGACTCATGCATACATGTTTTCTCAATCGTATGAAGTCAATAATGTAGATGGAACACTCTTGTACATGCTTCGTCAAAACATTGAGCTCATTCAACATTGGAAAAATACCACATAATGTAAGTAAAGTTTCAATATCTGATCAGATGGTACAACAAATATTTAGCTTTATCTACTTCCCTGTGGTATTTATACATAAAACTTGTCAATGAAGGATATTCTTCAAATATTCTACAAGCAGGATCATACATGGAAATCCATCTGGTATCTACATCTTTAAGAAGATTTTTCCCATCTATCAATCCAATTGAAAATTTCTAAAATTATAAAAATATTTTTGGACTACTTGAATAATATGCATGCAAGTCACGATGAGCTCTTACACTCTAGCAACAATTTTGAATGGGCTCATAATTTTATATGCTATATTCATTCTATGAGCCATGCAATGAATTGTAATCATATATGGTGAAACTATTATTTGTAGTCCTACACGAGACCATTTATTCCCCCTTACATTATTTCTACGTCATCGGTTCCCAACATGAACTAATTTTGTGGTAGTGGAAAAATCATTCATACCTGCTATATCCTTCAAAATTGACACCACCAATTTGTAAAGGTTTTTAGAATTGTAATTTTCACTCATTTTATGAATAGCTAAGAGATGGGGATTTATTACTTAATTTGAAAAAGTATAGACATGAATACAAACCCATGAAGTATTGTCCATCGTTGTGACCTTATCAATTAAAAGTGAAATAAACTTTGCATTTTTAATAGCCTCTTTCAAATCCTCCTTTTCCACCAGAGCAAGACATTTTACAATTTCCCAATCACTTCTATTTGACCAATGTGATTGTGGAATGTTATGTAATGCAATAACCTGATAAAAAAATCTATTATCCAAGAGATCTGAAATGAGTCTTCCCTTTTTCAATATATGGAATACCGTAGAAAATTGAATACTTTTGGTAAACATTTCATTCTGCATAGCTTTGCCTATTTTTGCTACAATTGTGCCACCTTTTTCATTTATATTTTCAAATGTTTTTGTTCTTTTTCATACTCTTTTGCATACTTTACATCCAAGAAGTATTTTGCATTTTTCATTAATGAGATATTTCTATGCACCCATCCTCTTGCTTTTGTAAAATATATAGTTTCCCATAACGTTTTTCAATGGTGTCTAATTTGAGTTGCATTGTATGATCTTTCCCTTGTTTCCAACTACATATTTTACATCAACATTGAGTTGGAATATCGTTACCATTTTTTGGCTCCATAGGTTCAATAAAAGGATATTTGGCTACCTAGTCAAACTTGAAAGTCCTTCCTATTTTCCAGTTAGTCCTCTTTCTTCTCACATATTTTTTATTACTTTCTTCAACTTGTGCCTCTAGGTTTTTATAAGTATGTTCGCATCAGGAATATCTTGATAGTCATGTCTCCTTTTTCTGGAAATATAGATTAGAGTATAAGCTTCCTTTGAGGTTGGTGTTGGATGAGAATTTGATGTGTCTTCTCCTAGTTCAATGTCATCAAGGGAACGAATGTTTTCATCAATAGGATCATCTCAAAAATATTAGTTTCTAATTGTTTGAGAAATGTTTGCATATAAAAGTGTTACAAAAATATAGTATTAATTATTTATATGATTAATACAACTAAATAAACAAGAGTACAAAGAGTAAATACTCAATTTAATAAAGAGGAGTATAAGAAACATACAATATGGAAAATATAATAATAAAATTCTGTAAATTAGTAGATAGTACATACCTATATTTTCTACGAGATCCCGACACCAATTTCATTTTTTCAGATTGGCCAAAATAGTCAAATAATGTCGTGTTACTATTTTTTGAACTAACAATAACCTTCTTACCATGTTTTCCAGAATCCATGGATATGTCCCGAGATATTGACCGTTGTGAGAAGGCTACGGGGTTGGAAACTACAAGCCTTCACGGTAGAGGGTTGGTAAATAAAGGGTCATACGACATGGGTAATATGGACCAAGGGTTGAACGAACATGGGTAGGATGGGTTATGTGTAACAACTCTATTTACTTCTTAAAAAAACAAATCTATTTATTTACCCATCAATTATCTTGATGCCTTCACTGATTAACAACTAACAACAAATTAATCCAACATTAATTAATGTTTAAAATCCAATAAAAAAGCTATGATAACCATGTGCAATTGTAATGGTTCAAATCCTACTTGATCCCCTTTTAATGATGTACACGAGCTAATATACCCAATATATCATTTGGTTAAACCTTTTTAAAGGCATAAAGAGCTATGAGTATCTTCTTGGTGTCGAGCTCATGCTTACGACATAGTTTAAAAGAATAAGTGGTGATCGGACAATCCAATCAGTCATTTGTAATAATATGGCTATAGTTTTGGGCACCACACTAGCTAGCCTAATTTCATGACTGCATATAAGCCACATGAAACCTGTCCCTACATTCAACACACAATTGTCTCATTCATAGTACCGAAATTATTTCCTTTTTTAAGTTATTAAGTTCATAGTTAACCATTTTAGTTTAATCATTTATGACAATGTAAACCTTCATCCTATGGATAGGTTAACTATGTTTCAAGACAATATCCAATCCACATTATAGGTACACAATGATCTCCATGATTCATTGCATTAGTATGTACCTACTACGTGTGTTCAATCAACCGCAAAAATTTAAATTAAATCATAATTATATTAATGATTAGAAAGGTACACTTAATTTATTACTTTTCATTTGTTAAAGATGATAATACATCAACAAGATATACATTTTTATGTCTATCTCTTTCACATTATTGTGACAATAGTTTTTCAAGATTCTTACAAGATTAATCACTAAACATATGATCAATATATATACATATATCTTTTATTGTATAATTTAAACATGTTATTATATTAAGTAATTTGTAAATGCATCTTAACAATATACTATTTTTTCATGTTTTTGATGTCTCATCTTAACATATAATAATAATCAAATCACACGAAACTAATAATAAAAATGTACATGTAAGTAATCATAAAACCTTATAGAAACACAAGTACGCTGTAAAAAAATGACATATATTCATGTCACAGAGGTTAAAAACCTTGTTTGAAGTACATAATGATATTGCAAACAATAATAAATACATCAGGCCTTAAATTTCCTTTAACTCTTGTGAAGTACATATATTCACTTTAAATGAATACAAGCTCATTTATTACATTCGTATGAAATGGTACAACAACATTCAATTATTTCGAAACCAATCTTTTACTCCTTTCGTGTTAACTTTTCAAAACCCTCAAGCTGCAATGATAAAGTACAACAATGTAGATGGTCACCGACAAGAATTGACATGGAAAAATCACTTAAATCTTGATGCCTTATCTCGAATTAAAGTATATAAACCGATTATTTACATCTCACATTTATTAACTAAAATTGAACTAAACTATGGGAAGTATAACAAACTAGTTAATATAATATAGGAGGAATAAGACACTATAAACTATGCTAAGACAATATGGAATATTTATAAATAATTATATTAAATGAAATAAAGCCTTAAATGTCCAAAGATGTAAAAGGAAAGGACTTAGCTGATTGTCTTTGAAGACTCACATGGGTTGTTGCGAGTCCGATCAGTAGATCCTAGAAGTAGAAATGATCACTCAGGGGTCCCGCAGAGGTTAGATCTAGGAGATATAAATAGATTGCAATACCCAGAAGGTCTTGGAGAACCCCGGGGTGCCACCGTGCGAAGAATAGGTTCCTTGGTCTCTGTAAATACTCATAATCTGGTTTTGTCGGTGTCGTAAGATTCCTTGAAATTATCTCTATCTATCGCACCGGATCTGTTGAACTGCGCTTGAGTGTGTGAGATAACATAAGATGAAGGAATGACCTACAAAAGAAAAATAAGTATCAAAACCATAAAAATAAAATATGCAAAATGAATGGGTCGAATCGACCTCAAATTGCCACAAAAAGTGGGCTTACTAATATGAGCGTTGCACTACATTTTAGACCCAAAGTTTTGGTGTGTGTTTGTATGTCATGCCCTAGGTGCTCTTGTTATAGTCACACTTTTTGAAGTAGTGAGAAATAACAACTATCGAAAATATAATAGCATGTGTGCATGAAATAGAATATAATCCCTCCCCTATGTTATGTGTGTTAATGTAGATATCCTAACCTTGATGCTTGATGCATGCTACTATGTGGATGCAAGTGATGCAATGGATGTAACTCTAGATGGAGTGATAGTAGTATGTGATGTTAGGACCCTTATTTTGGTCTAGTAACTTTATATTTATAGGGTTCTCTTGCTCTAATTTTGTAATTAACCCCAACATGGCTGACTAGGAAAAAGACAAGGATGAAAAATGGCTAGAAAGAGCCCGAAAAAGAGGCAAAAAGAGGCAAGAAAGTAGAACATGGACCGGGCACCCTAAGTGGGATCGGGCACACTTTGGGCTACCCCAAGAGGTATGGGTGTCCCAATTTAGGCTAAAACGA
The DNA here is from genome assembly GCA_018340775.1 of Taxus wallichiana var. yunnanensis. NCBI lineage: Eukaryota > Viridiplantae > Streptophyta > Pinopsida > Cupressales > Taxaceae > Taxus > Taxus wallichiana. The sequence continues at coordinate 44,674,998 of CM031236.1, forward strand.
TGGGAAATTTACAAAATAGGTGGGAATACATAGGAAAATACATGGGAATCACAAAATAAAAGATAAAAATAAGATGGCCAAAAGGTGGGATTAATAAGTACTTTCTTCACTTGAGAACCCTGTAAATAGTAGTATAAGACCGAGCTAAATAATGCCTAAACTACATGATTTTGTGTCTACATTTTTCCCCCACTTTATGTTGGTGATTGAAATGCTCGATAACATAAAGTAGATATAGATGCGTACCTGATATCCATGTAGAGTGTACTAGAAGACGTGTCGATGGACTAGACACAAGCGTGGAATGCTAAAAAGAATAAGGTGCGGAGCGTGGATTCTAAGGATGAAAAATGTGCATAAAAAGTGATGAGAATGAACCTAGGGTGGAACACGTGTGTAGCTGTTGTGGTGTGTAGTGTATCTGCATGGTTAGTAAAGGTAAGTGTTATCACGGTTTGTTTCCTTTGTCATTGTTATCATTGTTGCAATTATCATCGTCATCATTTTTGTTACCCCATTTGACTACTTGTTTCTCATAAGGCGAGACTGCGAGGGGAAAATGATCAAGTAGTCAAATATATATGTATGTAAAAATGTTGTTTAAATACAAATGTGTATATAAATGTGTAAATTACGTAAATGTAAAATACATAAAAGAAAAATATAAACGGAACATGTGCACCTAATCCATGTTGAGAGAAAGGGTGTAGAAGGATATCCTATACTGTCGTGAGTTTTTTGGGTGATCTCACGCCACCTTGGCTAAGTAAGTGTAAGGAGGAAATGCTCTATGTACTCCAACCTTTGACCACTTCTTCTGAAATGTGTGAAGAGATCTGTAATGTCCTTTTTTAGTGATCCGATGCCAACCGACAAAAAGTAGTGAAGATAGGCACACCCATTGTAACCCCAAGTCTGTAATTGCTTCCCATAAATGCCAAAGGATACCATGTCTTGTAGAGGTCTGTGTATAGAGTTCATAGACTGGTCTAAACTCAATTCTTTGTATGTAAACCCAAAAAGATAAGGGTGGAAAGTGCACTGTACTCAACCGGTGTAAATATGTTGTCTTATTATGTAAAAGCCTCAATGATGCCCCCCTCTTTAGGGGTGCATGTCGTTAAAAGGAGAATGCAGCCCCAAAAGAGGACCTAATGTAATACGAAATATGCCGTAGGGGGGAAAGGGAAAGTTCTTGGTAGAAACCAAAGCACACATGAAAGGGGATGGCTAGCCAAAAATTTTTAGTTTGAAAACACATGCATGTAATAAGACAAGTGTAAAGTACGTAGACAATGTAATAACTACCAAACAAAGTAGTGTAAACACGCAAGAAAACAAGTAGACCACACAAATCAGGTTGCAAACATGGGACATCACTCATGATGTTACAAGACATGTAAGGCCATCATGGCCACAAACAACAATCAAGTGTGCACACAAGCAAAGGGAAAATCCCACATACAATGGAAAATAATGGAAGACAAGTAGAAACAAACAAACAAGGAGTCATGGAGACATATAATCTTACAAAATAAGTGTTGCACATGGAACACCCATTAGCATGTTAGAGTGATAAACAATATGTCAAAACGTGTATGAGCAAGTAATATAATATGCTAAGTACAAAATGAAATAATAACACCTAGATAAGATGAATGTGGATGCCCCTAGTGACCAGTATAGGAAGGGTAGAAGGTGAGCATCCATGCCATGTGTAAAAGTCATGTGTTTGTGATCACACTAAACAAATTCGTGAATGCACATGTGTGTATGATAATGACATATAAGAAAGAAGTCTAACATGTGTAATAAAGTGATCATGCAAAACACTAGTAAGCAAAAGTAAATGCCCCCAAGACAATGCAATATGCTGTGGATGGATGGAATGGAAATACAAGATGAAATGGTAGGAGCAGCGTGCCCCCCGAGTGAATGGAAGTGTATACAATGAGGTTCATTTTGTTTTCCCCCTCAGTAGTCAAGAATGAACCATAAACGAGAGTGCGTCATCGAGAAATGGTCGAGTAGTGTTGGTTGTGTCTAGCATGCTATGATGAGTGTTGATATGTAATGGTGATGAGATGCGAAATGTGGGGAGATGTGTGTGAACCCTATAGCCAAAGCGTATATCACAACTTGTTGAATGGATGAGTGATGATTTAGCCCTTAGCGTATATCATGATATGATGAAGGGATGAGTGATGATTTATCCCTAAAGTGTATATCACTACAATATGAAAGGAGGGAGTGGTGATGTAACCTAAGGTGTATACCACTACACGATGATAGTATGGGTGATGATTTAACCTAATGTTTATGTCACTAACACTGGAACTGTCGCATGGTGAATGTAAGTTCCATTTGATTGGTAAACCCTCGGGAGTCGAGTATGGACTAAGGAACTAAAGTGTGCCATAAGGTGGTGAGGGCAGCATGTAGAAAACAATGTAGTGTGTATAGTGATGAAACAACCATGTGGTGGGAAAGGTGTTGTAAATACATAGTTTTTATAATATGATGTAGCATATGTAGGATGTGTAACATGTAATGTGTAAAATTCAATAAATGGAGAGAATTTAGTAATGTAGTATGTAAGGGATAAATATATAGCTAGAATTGCATGTGGTGTGGACTAGCATAGCGTGTAAAATGGATAAATGCATAATGTATGATGTAGGGATGTATGTAGATTGATAATGTAACATATAGGGATGAAATGTAAGGCTAGACTCATATATAATGTAGACTAGTGTAGTATGTAAAAGGAATGTGATGTATAGATGCGCAATGTGTGATGTGACTATGTGTAGGTGATGTAAATGATATATGTAGTATGTAGGAGGAATATTGGATGGTCCTAAATACGTGGATGATAGTAAAATTGAAAAGCTAGTAAATATGTGAAATGTATAAATGGAAAAATGATATAGGATGTATGGTGTATAACGCGCTAGTATGTGTGATGAAATGTAATGTGTGATTCCTATAGTGTAGTGTGTGGGGTTCAGTGTAATGATAATCCCTCAATAGTCAAGTGTGAACCAAAGCACAAGAGTGCATCATCGAGTAATGGTGGTGCTATGATGCGTGATATGATATGCTTATAGGAAAGAAATGAGAGACAGATGTTGCCGTGTGGGTTTTAGGATGGGAAGGGAATGAGATGCCATGCCCCCCAAGTGAGTATGAATGAACTAACTAGTAAGGGTGAATAATTCATGTCCCTTAACCGATGCCAGGGGATGATGAAAGTGTAGGACGAGACTCAAGTAATGGTGGGATCATAGACAAATGTTGCATAGGGGAATGGATTCAATACACATGTAAGGGATGGATGTAGTATGGATAAGGGGGTGTAGTAAAATGCATTGGCGATGGAGATTGAGGAAATTTCATGTACAAAGGGGATGACAATCCACATGGAATAAAGTGAGGTGAAGATTGATGTCAGGATGCGGTGGTTGTCATAGGAATAGGCCTATGTTGTTGTGTAGAACTAATGGAGTGAGGTAGTCGTGTAGAGGATATTTGAGAAGGTGAATGAGGAGTAGAGTGTATTTTGGGAAACACCATAGGAGATGTGCAGGAGAGAGTAAAAGATGTATGAGCGATTGGAATAGGGGTGCGACGATAATGGAGGTGAAGGAGGGGCACCATTAATGAAAATAAATTGATTGTTGTAAACAAGTTTAAGGCACAAGTTGTTCATGGAAATAATAGACTGGGATTGAAAAATCCAATTAAGACCAAGAAACAGTCACATACCTTGACCGCTCGACCAATAAAGAAAGGGACAAGAATAATGAGAGGAATAACTATGACATGTAGCCTAACGATACCATAATGTCTTTTGAACAGATAGTAGATTTGCGATGGAGGATTACCGATAGACCGTAAGAGGGACATGGAACATGCACTAATGGGCCAAGATGGATTAACCTTAGTGCTATTGAGGATGGTCGTGTCAATAGATGTGTGTATGTGCAAATGAACATATGTAAATGTAGTATGGTAATCAACGTTAGAAAAAGAGATGATGGGTGATGCAACATTGGTGTTAGCAACTAGAAAATGAAGCGCTCCTAAATCTAGAGGTGAGGGTACATGATATGTATGATTAGAGGAAGAATCTGCGGCCTGTTTATCACGTTGTTTGGAGTCATTATTAAAAATTTTGAGTTTACCCTTGTCCTTAGTGGGAGTAGAGCTAGTAGATTCTAGAAATTCAAGCTTGTCGTTGTTAATTAGGTCTTGGATAATTGTTCGAGTTTTAGGCATCAATTTGTAGAATGTCCCACACAATGATGATAATCACAATGGAATTTTTCATTGTAGTTTCATCCTTTGGGTTGTGATGGGTCTAACTTGAGTGGTGGAGGAAGGGTAATGAGGTTGTTGTCAGGAGTTTCTTTAATATAAGATGTGGTGCCATGGGAAGGTTGCTAAACATTCACCTAGGTTGTTGGGACTGAACTTCCTTAGATGGGGTAATTGTGTTAATGGTGAGTTTAGTGTCAGTTGGCTTAGATGTAGATGGCTTGAATGGTGTCTTGTTTTGAAAATGAGTGGAGGATGAAGGTTTCTCCTAATACTTAAGATTGCCGATGGATAAAAGTTTAGATTCACGTAGCTTAAGAGTATGGCAAAGTTGATCAAAAGAAGAAAAGGCCTCAAAGAGAACACTTTCTTAGAGAGGTGGTAAAAGAATCTAGATAAATAGATCTTGCAACTCAAAATTGGCAAGTACATTAGTCATTTTAGTGAGATTATTCTTATATCATAAAACATAGTTAGCGAATTGTTCATTAGATCCTTGTTTAAGTTGTGCTAGTTAGGCATAAGACATCTTAGAACCTATGTTGATGGAGAAATGTGTAAGGAAAACATTAGCTAGATGGGTGAATGAAGTAACTGAATGGATAGGTAAATCATAAAACCAATGCATGACATAGTCATGGAGACTAAGGAAATATTTTAGCTAAGAGAGTATGATTGTCGAAAAATCTAGACAAGCAACATGAAAGGCCCGAAGATGCTCCTGTGGGTCACCATGCCCATTGAAAATGGGTAGCTTAGGGGTAAAAAAACTAGAAGGAAGAGGGTACATAGAGATGGAGGTACAAATAGAGTATGTAATAACAAGGTAAAATTTAAAGATGGAGATGTAGTGGCCTATTGTAACTTGTGAATTTGAGCTTGGAGATCGTGATACAGAGAGGTTAAATATTGATTGCTAACGGAGGAGACTTGCCTTTCATACGAAACTAGAGGAGGCATAAAATAATTAGTAGGAGTGGAGAAAGAAACCATAATAGTAGAGATAGGTGGAAGCATAGAAGCCAAAGGTTGAGCAACCACAATAGTTGGTAGAGCCACATAAGAATTAAGTTCGGCCAAGTTAGTAGCTTTCTTACGAGCCACATACATAAGTAAATCTAGATCCTGGGGATGTGTAGCAAGGTGATCATTGATGGATTTAAGGTGAAATTTAGTAAATTCCTCATGAGATAGAGCCATGGGAAAGTGAAGAAGGAAACCCAAGCAAAATGAGAAATATAAGTATAGAAGCGTATATGGTTGGGTTCACCAAAATGATTAACTAAAATTGAACTAAACTATGGGAAGTATAAAAAAATAGTTAATCTAATATAGGAGGACTAAAACACTGTAAAATATGCTAAGATAATATAGAATATTTGTAAATAATTATACTAAATGAAATAAATCCCTAAATGTGTAACGATGTAAAAGGAAAGGACTTAGCTATTCTTTGGAAGATGTTGTGGGTTGTCGTAGGTTTGACTATAGATCTCTGGAAGTAGAAACAATCACTTAGGGGTCCCGCAGAGGTCGAGATCTAGGAGATATAAACAAACCGTAGTGCCTAAGAAGATACTTGAGGTACCTAGGGTGCTCTAGTCTAAAGAATAACCGCGATAGTCTCTGTAAATACTCATAATCTAGTTTCGTCAAGTCGCAAGATGCCTTGAGATTATCTCTGTCTATCACGGTGGATCTATCAAACTGTGCCAAGTGTGTGAGATAACACAAGATGAAGGAATGACCTACAAAAAAAAAATAAGTATCAAAACCCTAAAAATAAAATATGTAAAATGAATGGGTCGGACTGACCTCAACTGCTAAAAAAATGGGCTTACTAATATGAGCATTGCACTACATTTCAGACCCAAATGCAGTTTTGGTGTGTGTGTGTGCATGTCACACCCTAGGTGCTCTTGTGCTATTTACACTTTATGAAGTAGTGAGCAATAATAATTATAGAAAATGTAATAGCATGTGTGCATGAAATAGAATATAACCCTTCCCCTATGTTGTGTGTGTTGATGTAGATCTCTTAGCCTTGATGCATGTCACTATGTGGATGCAAGTGATGCAATGGATGCAAATCTATATGGAGTGATAGTAGTATGTGACGCTAGGACCCTCATTATGGTCTTGTAACTTTATATTTATAGGGTTCTCTTGCTCTAATTTCATAATTAACCCCGACATGGCTGACTCGGAAAAATATAAGGATGAAAAATGGCTAGAAAGAGCCCAAAAAGAGGTGGGAAAGTAGAACATGGATTGAGACACCCCAAGTGGGACCAAGGTACACCGAGGTGCCCCAAGACAGCTTGGGTGCCCAAGATAGGCTAAAATGATGGGACAGTTACAAAATAGGTGGGAATGCATAGGAAAATACATGGGAATGACGAAATAAAAGATAAAAATAAGATGGCCAAAAGGTGGGATTAATTAGTAATTTCTTCACTTGAGAACCCTCTAAATAGTAGTATAAGATTGGGCTAAAGAATGCCTAAACTACATGATTTTGTGTCTACACACATTAACAATACTAAAATCAACATCATATCTTTGTTTATCAAGTCATAAAATAATCCATGCTTTCATGTAAAGGGATAACTAAATCATACAACTAATCCAATACTATCATAGTACTAGTCATAATCATTAAATTATGTCCGGTTGGGATTATGAGCATACACAACATCCATTCACATTACTTTATAAAAATAAAATCCTTACAACTAAATGTGAATTATAAGAATACAATAAAATCATTGACTAGGATAAAGATAGATAATCTATAGTCATCATTTCATCTTAAGTCACAATGTTACAGTAACAAGCAATCCCGTGCTTAGCCCTAAATTAGGTTTGAATAACTATATTTAAAGGATTAAGTAATATCACTAGCTCAAATGAATTAAAATGGACATTCCATGATAGGTGGGTGTCTTAAAATAACTACTAAATTTTAATCCTAGCAGATAAAAGTTAAACATTCTCAACGCCCATTATAATATACTTAAGTTACTCAATCTTTCATACAACTCATACAATACGATTATAAATAATCCTTAATATTTATGATGTTTTTAAACCTATTATGGATTGATAAAAATCAAAATAAGCTTTATAACTGTAAGCTCTACATTCCACACGAAGACAAAAATAAGACATACCGCCATAAACCATTCTCAAAAGGGGGTTCCTTAAAAAAGGCCCCCTTATATTTTAGATCCAGTTCACAAATTAATAGAATAGATCATATAATAATAAAAGAGACATTTTGTAAAGCATTCAATGAAATAAGGATGCATCCTAGTAGAATAGAGTAACTCGTGGTATATTTTAATCACAAAAACACCGCAATCAATGCTTCGATTTGGTTTATTCAAACACACCTTTGCTAAGCATAGCGTAAACATTTTATATAAATAAAAACAATCAACTCGAGAGAGAGTCGAAGGAAATAATCTTACTTTATAATAATCTTCCCTTTTTATACAAGTTACCCCTTTGCATAGGTCTGTGACCTTTATTATGCAAAACCCATACCCATAGGGAAAGAAATATGTCTCCAACATAATTTCTAGTTTTAATCATTTTAACTATATAATGCTTGCAAAGTTTTCCAAAAGGGCCATATCATCAAGTGTAGGTAAGAAGGAAACCTCAACTTGGTTATATTCCTTCAAAACTACCAACTTGACTTGAATCCAAAATAAAACAAAAGAGAAATATCCACAAAGCTAAAAGTATTTCTCAACTATATTTGTACATTATTTTATTATTGTAATTCACACAATTTTAATTTTGTAAATATGAGAAATAAACCCTTGAATTTATATGCCTTAATTTGAGATAGGAAATAGACAAGTAAAAAGGTCCATGCCTGTGATTTCCAAGTAAGCACCTTCAATTCATTTCTTTATTTCTTCCTAAGGTCGAACATTTCAACAAAAATTTCATCGAGTAACTCTTGAAAAACCTCTAAGTAGCTATACCAGATTCACATATGCAAGAATTCCATAATAAAAATAAAAACAAAGTTTATATTCATGCCATGTTAGTTTTAATAGATCTTGCTAATCTCTCAACCCACCATATCCAAGCACATCATTCATGGATCATCGGCGAGAGGCTCAAAAAAGGAAAAACCAAAAATGTGTTGAGTTGTGGATCTAAATAGTTTCACAAATGGCATACATTGCGGGATTGCTAGTTTCAACAGGAACCAACGTTGGTTGCCTAGTTTGAACTGGAATTGGTTTGTAAACCAATGTCCGTTATTTGTGTGATCATATTTTTATATTAGACACGGATTAAATCTAAATATTTGTTATAAAGGTGATCAGATGGTTGTAAATGCATAACTAAGTTACCCTAAAGTTTTAATATACTTATAAGCTAAAAACTAGGTTTAGAAGGCAAGTATATAGATTATTGTAAGAAGATTTCTTGGAGAAATCTTAGAGAAGCTTGTGAAGGAAAATTATTGTACATATGGGAGAGGTGTGGAAGATTGTAAATCTTCATTGTATTTCCTTTGTGAAGAAAGAATAATAGATTGGTTGTTTCTTGGTGGACGTAGCCCACACTAGGTGAACCATGTTATATCTTATGTTACTCATTCTCCTCTTGTTTATTTTTCTTCTGGTTTAATTTCCGTGTTTATTGCTTGCATACTTAAATTGAATATATATCTGTACAAAAATGGTGTGGTCTAACCCCAACAACTGGTATCAGAGCTTTGTTTGAGGGTTTTGTGTGTTGATATATTTACTCACAGAGGGATTTCTGATTGAGTGGGAGCACAACAATGATAGAAGATAGAAAATACAAAGTGGAGAAATTTGATGACCGTAATTATCAATTATGGAAGATGCAGATGGAAGATTATCTGTATTAGAAAGATTTATATTTACCGTTGGATACGAATGTGAAGCCTACAAAAATGAGTGATGAAGAATGGAAGATTCTCAACACAAAGGATCTATGATATATAAGATTGAGCTTGGCAAGATGTTTTGTAGCTTCGAATATTACTAAAGTAGAAACCACGGTAGAGTTGATGAAATATTTAGCTAATTTATATGAAAAACCAAGTGCTTCAAATAAAGTTTATTTGATGAAGAAATTATTTAATTCAAAAATGCAAGAAGGTGGATCTGTATCAAGCCACTTGAATGATTTTTGTTCCATTGTAAATCAATTAAAATCAGTTAATATTCCATTTGATGATGAAGTGAAAGAAATTTTATTCTTATGCTCTTTTCCAAATAGTTGGGATAACTTGGTAATGGTTGTTAGTAATACAACATCTGCTAATAATATTTTGAATTTTGATGATGTGGTTAGTATAATCCTGAATGAAGAAATACGCAAGAAAAGTATAGGAGAGTCATCATCTAGAAATGCTTTGAATGTAGAAATAGGGGAAGGAAAAATGAGAGATCCAAGAGAAAGAATAATGGGAGATCAAAGTCAAAGATGGGTAGATCCAAATCTAAAGGTAGAGGAATAACTTTCTGGAGTTGTGGAAAGAAAGGACATGCAAAGAAAGATTGTTGGTTCAAGGAAAACAAAGAGAATCTACTAGATAAAGGTAAAGAGGAAAATGTTGCAACTAAGGTAATGCAAGATGCCCTTATTCTCTCCTTGGATAGTAAAATAGAATCTTGGGTTTTAGATTTAGGAGCTTCTTTCCATGCTACCCCTAATAAGGGTTATTTTAGAAATTATGTCTAGGGTAATTTTGGGCATGTTTATTTAGGAGATGATGAACCATGCAATATTACTTGGTAAATGAGAAGTTCATCTAAAATTATAGAATGGAAATACATGGGTATTGAAAGATGTGAGGCATGTGCCAAGCCTCAAGAGAAATCTAATTTCTGCAAGACAACTAGGTGAAGCTAGTTGCATGGTTACATTCATAGCCAATTCTTGGAAAGTTACCAAGGGAGCTCTTGTTGTGGCAAGAGGCAAGAAGGTAGGAACATTGTATTTGTCTACATGTATTACTAATTCCTTTTCTATTCTATCTACTTCAGATTTAGATGCAAACATGTGGCATAATTGGCTAGGCCATATGAGTAAAAAGGGAATGCAAATATTAAAGGAAAAGGGTAAGTTATCAGATTTGAAACATTTAGATCTTGATTTCTGTGAGCATTGCATATTTAGAAAGTAAAAGAAAGTGAGATTTCTTAAAGTTGGGGCAACAAAGAAGGAGAAAAAATTGGAGCTTGTGCACTCAGATGTGTGGGGACCATCTTAGGTAGCTTCTCATGGAGGATCCCAATATTATGTGACTTTCATTCATGATGCCACAAGAAAGGTATGGGTTTATTGTATAAAACATAAATATGATGTTTTTGAGACTTTTAAAAGATGGAAATCCCTTGTAGAAAATGAAACTAGTTTAAAGTTAAAATGCCTTAGATCTAACAATGGTGGTGAGTACTATAGTAAGGATTTCAATGATTAATGCTCAGTGAATGGAATACACAGAGAAAGAACGATTCCTAAAACACCAAAAGAGAATGATGTGGCTGAAAAAATGAACATAACTATCATGGAACGTGTAAGAAGCATGATAATACATGTTGGATTACCCTTATAGTTTTGGGAAAATGTACTACACATGACAATATATTTAATCAACTCATGGGCCTTAAAGTGCACTTTGAATGGTGGAATACCGAGAGAAGGTTGGGTGGTAAAGAGGTAGATCTTTCTTTTATTAGAGTATTTGGTTCGAATATTTTGTGCATGTTGATAAAGAAAATAGGAAGAAGTTGGATGCTAAATCCAAGATATGCACTTTTATTGGTTATGGCTTTGGTGATTTTGGATTTTGTTTTTGGGATTTAGATGATGCTAAGATTGTTAGGAGTTGTGATATTGAGTGGAATGAAAAGAGAATGTACAGGGATCAGATTTTGATGCCTAAGGATGAACCGTTGATGAGTTTGTGGAAGAAAATATATTTTCATATTTAAAATAGGTACTTATAGGAACTAGTGTTGGTATGAGCAACCGGTGTCATATGAGCAACCAAAGGTTTCGGTATGAATGAATAAGACTAAGTTTAGAAACTAGAACTGATGTCGGTAGAATAATAGGACCGGTGCCGGCAGCTTTAGGACTGATGTCGGCAATAGATGACCGACGTCAGTCTCTGCAAGAGGTTGATACGAACATGCAACACCCACATAATGAGCCTCAGACACCCCATATTTATGTGAGAAGGACACAAAGGGTAAGTAGACCTCCAGAAATATTTACTCCTTCCTTATTTTATTTATTATTGATTGATAGTGGTTAGCCCGAAATTTTGAAGAAGCAATGCAGAGGATACCCACATGAAGTGGGAGCATGACATGAATGAGGAGATGGACTCCTTAGAATAGAATCAGACATGGGATTTGGTTAAGTTGCCAATAGGTAAGAGAACATTATAGAACAAATGGGTTTATAGGATCAAGGAGGAAGAGGGTGGATAGAAAAGATACAAGGAAAGGCTTGTGGTAAAAGGGTTTGCACAAAAACTAGGTATTGATTTTGGTGAGATTTTTTCTCCTATAGTAAAAATGACTTCCATTCATACTATTTTGAGTTTAGTTGCAGTAGAATATTTGCACTTAGAACAACTTGATGTTAAGATGGATTTCCTTCATGGTGATTTGGAGGAAGAGATATATATGTAACAACCGCTTGGTTATGAAGTCATGGGTAAGGAGAAACTTGTTTGCAGGATGAAAAAGAGCTTATATGGGCTCAAGCAAGCTCTAAGGCAATGGTATATGAGGTTTGACAGTTTTATGCATGAGCATGGTTATATGAGATGCAAATATAATCATTGTGTTTATTTCAAGAAGCTTGAAAATGAAAGCTATATTATTTTGTTACTATATGTAGATGATATGCTTATTACGGATCTAGTATGCGGGACATTGTTCACTTAAAGAAGCTCATACATTTGTAATGAAGGATTTAGGAGCTGTAAAGAAAATCCTCGGCATTCAAATTCATAGAGATATGAATAACATGAAATTTTATTTGTCTCAAGAAGATTATATCAATAAGGTGTTAGAAAGGTTTAAAATTCAAAATTCAAAACCAGTAAGTACACCTATGGCTGAACACTTTAAATTAAGAAAATATCAATGTCCTACATCACATGAGGAGGTCGAGTACATGACACGGGTTCCATATGCTTCAACAGTTGGAAGCCTTATGTATGCAATGGTTTGTACCAGACCAAACATTGCACAAGAAGTGGGAGTTATGAGCAGATTTATGGCCAATCTAGGTAAAGAGCATTGGAAAGTAGTCTAATGGATACTCAAATATTTTAGAGGGAAATCCAACATGCATTTATGCTATGGAGGGTCAAGTAATTCTTTATCCGGATATATTGATTCAAATATGGCTAGAGATTTGGATGGTAGGAGAAGCACCACTAGATATGTATTCACAGTAGGTGGTATAGAAGTTAGCTAGATTTTAAGATTGTAGAAGGTTGTGGCCTTGTCTACTACAGAGTCTGTATATGTTGTAGCTACAGAGGCTAGCAAAGAGATGATATAGATGAGAAGGTTCATGGAAGAGTTGGGAAAGGAGCAAGAGGATTACAAATTGTATAGTGATAGTCAAAGTGTGATTCATCTAGAAAATAACTCAGCATTTCATTTAAGAATGAAACACATTCAGTTGAGATATCACTTCATACGACAAGTGTTGGAGGATGGACAACTGAAACTAGAGAAAATTCATATAAGTGAGAGCCCTTCGGATATGCTAACAAATCCATTGGAAAAGGAGAATTTGGAGCTTCGTGTGTGCAATAATTAGTTACCTATGCAAATAAAATCAAGACTAACACCTAATAGCCTCAATACAATGCTAAAATAAAATCTATGCACCATCATGCTAATAGCTAAAAAGTAATAAACATCAACACTATGCATTAAAACCTTGAAAATAAAACCTTAAGCTAACATGCTAAAATTTATTGCTCTACTCTTTAGAAAGCTAAATCAATGAAATGGTCCTAGATAGATCCTTTAGCTATGAAAGGGTTGATAGTTGTTTATTGATCCAAGAGGATTGAGGATGGAGGTTCATAAAGTCATGGCAACAAGACCTTTCTTGATTAACTCCATTGATGTTCACAAAATAACTTAGATGATTGAATGTAAATGGATGATGCCTAGCTCCACTCTAAGTAAGAATGCCCTAGGACGATGAAATGGCTATAGTATAGGCTCTATGCTCATTTAGGTGTAAGTAGAAAGGTTAGAGGAGGGTTCCTTTTATAACCCAATGGTTTGAAGAAGCTTTGCATCCTATTAGTATGTGGGATAATAACAAAGCTAGGTTAGTTATGGATAAGCATGGTTTAGAAGTGGTTGAGTTTACTTTAGGAGAGTTTAGTTTGTCCTCTAGTGACTCATGGGGATTGAGGGGGTTTATTAATTAACCAAAGTGATTAATTAATAGGTGTGCAAGCTTATAAAAGATTTTTAGAGGAATAGTTAGTATGATTTATGTTATGAGAGGATTTTAATCAAATAAATGATGATTTATTGATTAAATAGAAGATAGAATTAATTAATTAAGAATAATTAATTAATCTAGATAGAAAGGGGTATTAATTAATTAAAAATATTAAATAATCTAGATAGAAAGGGGAGCTGATTAACGGAAGGTCGTTAATTGGTGTCGTTGTTGGATAGAAGAGTTAATTAACTAACGTAATGTAATTAATTAACAATGATAACAAAGAAAATGTGTGATATTGATGATATGTCGTCAATTTTGGGAAAGGGTATAATTAGCACAATTTAAGTATTTAAATTTCTCGAGATAAATTATAGGTGTCTACATTTTCCCCTCTTTAGGGTGGCATAAGTGATGCCACTTCAAAGATAGTAGATAGATAAAGTTTTTAAGGGGTAGAAGAAAAATTAGAAGAATTGAGAGATGCCCCTCGAGTGTCGGGGTGATGAAAGAAGGTGATCGATGATCGAAAAGGTGAGAGAAATGGATGGAAGAATGGGTAGTGTGGTAGGATGCCCCAAGTGAATCGAGAAATAGTGTTGATAGGAGAATGATGTAGAAGAGGAATGAAGATGGAAATAAAAGAGAAATATTTCATCCAGTTTATTGAAACAACTTTAGTGTCATCATATTGCCAAAGATCTACGTCATCGGTCCTTATTAAAATATAATCATACGACAAAAGTAGAATGACATGAAAATCTATACTACGAACAATTTTCCATTGATGAAAACATCAACTCAATGAAACATACAAAAAGAAATATAATATGAGAAGGAAATGAGCTCATTTAATAGGTAAGCAAGTACAAACACACATACTTAAACCAAAAATGGTCAAGATTGTTGCATAAATGTAATGTTCATGATTGACAACAAGGGTTAAAAATGATGTCCTAGGTAAGAATATATGTGAGGGAAAGTGATGGAGGACGCAACGGTCCAATGATAAAGCATTGTGTGCAATGAAACAATATCAAGAAACTGAATGTGCCTAGAATACCAACAAAGCAAGTAAGATAGCTTTGTATATGGTTGTAAAATTGATTAACCATGAGTCGTGTGGTTTATGAACATATGAAGATTCCAACAAGATATGGGAGAAGCACCATGCACAAGACATGAGTTTCATCGATTTTTGGCCATTTACTATTTTTGCAAATTTTTTGAGTTTTTTACAATTTTTAGGATTTAAAACTGATTTTTTATTTTTTTGAGTTTTGACAGATTATTTTAATTTTTATTGATTTTTACGTTTTTTAGATTTTTAGATTTTGAATATAGAAGAATTTGGAAGAATCAAAAAGAGTCTCCTAAGAGCAAAATAAATGTCCCATGGAGAAGAAAGAATCACTAGGTGGCAGGTACTGCCCCAACGTAGCGAAAAATTAATAAAATAATTATTTAATAAAAATAATTATTCATGGAGTGTGTAGAAGGAGTGATATCACCTAGAAGCAATAAAATTGTCCTAGTGAGAAGAAGCGAGTGCTAGGTGGCAAATAATGCCTCAGCATGACGAAAAATTAAATAAAATAATTATTTAATAAAAATAATCATTCACGGTGAGTAGAAGAAGGGTTAGAATGAGAATGGTGGTCAAAACACACTCCTAGGGCATCACAGTTGGTGAAAATGACTAAATATACCCCACATGAGGGGGGTGTAAATCATTACAATCAGTTCATTTGTTATGAACCTCTGTCAAAAGTTACCGCGAGACCTTTGAGAGTGACGAAGATGATGGCTAGGGTGTAGAATCGCCATAGACGCGCTGATACCATTTGAGAGTACATCCGAGAATGATGACGATGGACCATTCGTGAGTACCCCAACCCTTCCTGGTCTTTTTACGCATTTAATTT
Source organism: Taxus wallichiana var. yunnanensis (assembly GCA_018340775.1). NCBI lineage: Eukaryota > Viridiplantae > Streptophyta > Pinopsida > Cupressales > Taxaceae > Taxus > Taxus wallichiana. The sequence goes on from CM031236.1 coordinate 44,690,744, forward strand.
CATATTTACTAGCATTAATTAACATTTAGACATGCCACATATTTATATGATTCATGATGATTACTATGGTTATGGATGAGGATTAGATCATGATGTTGTCTGATTTTATTTCTTATGTATGTACCATGATGGATATTGATGATGTATCACATGTGTTTGATTTTTATGATAGATCCATAGATGATATCAATTGTATTGTATATGTGATGTTCTAGATTAGTGGACAGGATGATATGATGATATTGGTGTGAGGGGGATAGATTTTGATATTTGCAATCCCTCTTTCCCCATTTGATGATACGATATGTGATGATTAGCTTAGCATACATGTATGATGTACATGTAGCATTTTATTTATATATGATGTATAGATGATGTTAGATGTGATGATATAGATGGAGATATGATGATGTGATAACAAAACCATGCAAATGCAACAAGAAAATGTTAACAAATCTACCAAATATACATGCTACCAAAATGAACCAACACAATTATATACAAAGATTGACAAATATACAAAAACATACTTCATATGTACAAGTAAGCATGAATCTAATCTAAGAAAGAAAAGATCAACCTCAAGTAACAAACTATACAAATGCATAAGCAAGGAAAAACCATACAAGCATAAAGTACACAAACCAATAAACAAAAACAAGAAATAAGACAAAGGAATAAAAACAAACAAACTAAAAATATGTTTTTGTGTCACTATTTTCTATGCATTTTTGTATTGTTTTTGGGATTTTCTATTTTTCTATTGTTTTGGATTTTGAACATTTTGAAATGTTTTTTTATTTATTTTAAGCATATTTGAATGTTTTTACGATTTTCAACATATTTGAATGTTTTTGGATTTTCAACATATTTGAATGTTTTTGCGATTTTCTAGGGTTTTCTGAAGCTATGTATAGGAAACCGAAATGTGGATGCCCCCAGTGTTAGATGGGAATATACAAGGGCAGGTGCCATGTGTTATATACAGGAAGATGAAACTATGAAGGTGCCCCCATCGTTTAGAGGGGGAATATAAAAGGTAATCCCTTCACCGATTTACAAGAGGAGAAATAACTAGATGAAGGCTTGAGAAGATGGGATCATAAGGAATCTCGACATAGGTGTGGAACTATCCCTAGAGCTAAGTAAAAGTACCCCCTAGATGCAAGATGCTTGTGAACAACGAATCTTCCCAAGGTGTCGAAGCCGGTTTTCACCAAGGGATTTATCCAAAGTGCCAAAATTGCATGGTTTTCACACATGGATGACCTGTTTTCTCTTTTTCTCTTTTTACATTTTTTTTTTTTTTTAATACTTTTTCTTGTTTTTGTGATTTTGCGCCATGTTTAAGCATAGAACCACTTAAGGTGCATGGAATTCATAGGCTCATGGAGCTCGTCTCCATTGGGATGAGCAAGTTTGTATGCTCCTATTCCATATTTTTCCACAATGACGTAAGGTCCTAACCAGTGTGGTTTAAACTTTCCTTTCTTCTCTCTTTCTTCCCTTGTGTTGAATTGATTCTCTTTCATGACCAAATATTTGACCTCAAATTGACGAGGTTTGATCCTTTTTTTGTAGTTCCAGGAGATTCTATTTTGATATACCTTGAGATGGTTAAGGGCACGAATATGTTTTTCATCTAGGAGTTCTAATTCTTCTAGCCTGGCCACTATGTAATCCTCATCTTTGTCCAGATAATACCTAAGAGATATCCTTAGGGAAGGAATCTCTATTTCCAATGGGATGATAGATTATATTCCAAACACTAGGGAGTAGGGTGTCACACCAATAGGAGTGTGAATGGAGGTCCTATAAGCCCAGAGGGCTAGGTGAATTTACAAATGCCAGTTGTGACCTGTCTTACTCACCATATTTTCCATGATCCAAACCAATGTTTTGTTAGTGGATTCAGCTTTCCCATTACCCTGAGGGTAATATGGCGTAGACCACTTTAATCTTATTTGAAATCGGTGACAAATATATTTCACCGTCTTGTTCTTGAATGATTTTCCATTGTCAGTAACTATGGCCGCAGGAATACCATACCAACAAATAAGGTGATTCATGATGAAATTTGATATCTGAGTGCCTATAACATATGTTAATGGAACAACCTCCACCCACTTAGTGAAATATTATGTGGCTATGATGATGTGGGTATGACCATCAGATGAGGTAGGGGTGAGATTCCCTATTAAATCCAATCCCCATTTGGAAAATGGCCATGGTGTTGTAATTGGTTGTAATGGCTATGATGACACATGGATGAAATTTCCATACTTCTGACATAGAACACATTTCCTAACATGGTTGTAACAATCTGTCTCCATAGTAGGCTAGTAGTAGCCCACCCGTAACAACTTCTTTTCTAGGACCATTCCATTCGTATGGGCACCACACACCCCTTCATGTACTTCCTTTATCACTTGGATCGAATCATTACATCTAGACAACATAATAGATTCCCATCATATCCATGATGATAGAGCATACCTCCTAAGAGGGTGTAATGAGATATTTGGCGGATAAGGATTTGTTTTTCGGATTAGGAAATGTCAGTAGGGAAGGTACCGATTTTAAGGTAGTCATAGATAGGTGCATACCAAGGGGAGTAGGGACCAACAAATTCACATGCCAGACATGATTCTAGTATATCATATGCAGTTGACATAGATTTTCAACAAAAATGGCATATCATTGTTTTTGGTAGAATCCGTAGCATAAAACCCACTGTCGCCATTACATTTGTAGATCGGTTTTGTGCCCTTGGAATTTTCTCAAAGGTAATATGCACAAAGTATTCTTTCAAATTTTCCACTAGTTTATTGTATGGGATGAGCTTGTCATCCTTGACCTTGTACTCATCATTGAATTGTTTGTGTGAGTCACCAATGACCTTGACATGGTGGATATTCCATTTGATCGCCAACTTCATCCCAACGATGAGTGCCTCATATTTTGTAATGTTATTTGTGCAAGGAAAACCAAGATGGAAATCTTGTGGTATGGGGTCTCCTAAAGGAGTGATTATTACTAATCCTACCCCTGAACCATGGAAAGTGAATGATCCATCAAAGTGGATCTGCCACATGAAAAATTCTTCAATATACATTAGTGATGAATTTGAAAACTCCAGACTTATAGGTTCTATTCCAGGTAAAGGTTCTTATGCTAATTGGTGCGGTAAAGTACTTTTCCTTTAACTAATTTCTGGTGTACGTATTCAATGTCAAATTCACTTGAGCAGAATGATCTAATTAGCCATTCTACCTGTAAGGGTGATTTTTGACAATAGGTATTTAAGTGGGTCAACTTTAGATATAAGCTTGGTTTTATTGTTCAATAGGTAATGGCGAGTTTTGAAAAGAAAAACAACAACTAGAAAAGCTTTTTCAATTTGGGGATAGTTGAGCTCATAGGAAATCAGGGTATGGCTAAGGTAGTACACAAATTTTTCTTTTTGGCTTAGGTCATATTGTGCAAGAAAAGTGCCAATAGAAAATTGTGTAGTAGATATGTATAGAAAAAGTGGCTCACCTGGGGTTGGAGGCATGAGGACAGGTGATTAACTAGGTATTGTTTAAGCAAGGAAAATTCATGTTGTTGCTCTAGTCCCTCAAAAAAATCAACATCCTTTTTAAGCATATGAGTAAAGGAATGGCACTTATAAAAAGATGTGAAATGAAGTGGCGAATGACTTGTATTTTTCCTTGTAGGATGTGCAAACTGTTTGATATTCTTGGGAGGAGGAATTTTAGTAATGGAAGTGAATTTGGCTGGGTCCACCTCAATCCCTCTCCTTGATACAATGAAGCCTAGCAGATTCCCTGATAATACTCCAAACACACATTTCTTTGGATTCAACCTAACCTTATATTCCCGTAGACATTCAAAGATATGTCGCAAAACTTTAGGGTGGTCTTCTCTTGTCTTGGAATTTCTGAGGATATCATCTACATAGTCCTCCATGATGTCATGCAACATATCATGGAATATTATTGTCATGGCCCATTGATAGGTTGCACTAGAATTTTTGAGGCCGAAGGGCATTACCTGATAACAAAATGTTCCCCAAGGGGTTATAAAGGTCGTCTTATACTGATCTTATTCTACTATCTTGATAGCATTTCATAGCTTGTAGTTGAATTGACAATCATGTCGATATTGGGAAAAGGAAAATCATCTTTCGGACATGCCTTGTTGATGTCCCGAAAGTCTGTGCAAATTCTAATGCCAACCGATTTATTTTGTACTTGGAACTACATTTGATATCCACTTGGAGTAGTCAATGGGTCTGATGAACCCTGCTATTAATAGTCTCTCTAACCCTCTTTAACCAGAAGGGCCACTCATGGATGCATTTTCCTTAGTTTTTGTTTAATAGTCTTTGTGTTTGGATGCAATACTAAGTTGTGCACCAACAAGTTAGATATAAGCCTGAAATATATTTATGAGACCATGTGAATATATCTACAAATTCTCTAAAAATCAAGCTGAATGTATTTTGTTCTTGTGTTGAAATCGAATCTCCCAGCTTGACTATCTTTTGGTCTTCTTCTGTTCCAATATTTACATCAATGGTTTCTTCTACCAACATTTTTGACATATCCTCCATACGTGTAGGATCAGGAGGAAGGTTGAGATCTTCTTCCAAGGGCATCTCTATGAGATTTTCACCCTCAGCATGGTCACTTATTTTGTCCATTAATTTTTTACTTGTTTGTCAGTCAATGCCTCAAAGAGGTTTTCACTGTGTGACTTGGACTTTTGCTTTTGCCGAGGCTTTTCATTGGAACTTTTGCCCTCAATTTTTCTTAAGTTTTGCTGACCACGAAGCTTAGCTTCCTCTCCAAAATAGGCATAGGTATCTAAGTCAATGTAGAAACCTTTCTTATGGTCCCCAATTGGAATTGTATCTCGTATGCCCATAAAATTTACAATGGCCTCATCATTCTCAAAAAGGTCCAATGGCACATGATGTTGTTGGTCCTAATCGACAAGGGAAGGGTAGACAAGGTCAATTTTAGACTCAGTGGGGGTTAAGGTAAGGACATTGGTATCCATGAAAAGGTTTGTGGAGGCAAGATCCTCATATTGGCTATAATGGGAATCATGTCATTGTCTAAATAATCAGAGCTATCCTCGCACTCAAAATAGGTAGCATCTTGATCATTGGGTGTGATCCATAGGGTCGAATTCCAATACCATATCTTTCTATTTTGAAATGTGGAAGTGGAACTAGTTCTCTTGGTCCTTTCTCGTTCTTTCCACATCCTAGGCCCTTGTAGCCCATAAAATACATCATTTGGCTAGACTTTTCATACTCAAGGATTTGGTAGTAGGTCGGTGAGTGTCCTCCAGACCCAAGTTGTAGGTGGGTCCAACAATTTATCTTCTAGCAAGTAATCCCTCGGTAAGAATGTCCTAATAGTTTGTTCATCTCTAGGCCATTTGAAATGATAGTTGGGTTGACCTCTTATTTTAGGTGACAAAGATAGGTCTGAAACTAGGAGAGCTTGTTGCACATTATATTCTCCACAACCATACTCCAAAAATTTCATCTCCCATGAATCAAAAGGAGAAGTAGATGTAGAAGCTTCTCGAGAACAAGTGCTTGAGGAAGTATGAATCAAATTGTGATTCCATAGCTTCTGATTGAAGGGGAACAACTATATCAGCAGAAGGACATGCATCTGTACCCTTACGATCAAAGATAATGAGAGATCTAAAGTGAATGAAAGTTTCGGATCTTCCCGTATTATAACAAAGTGTGTCCCTCGTGTTTTAACTTGATGCATTGATGGAATGTTGATGGTATGGCTTGCATGGCATGAATCCATGGGTGGCCAAGAAGCATATTATATGGAATTTCCAAGTCTAAGACGTGAAACTTGGTATTATGACAAGTTGGTCCTACTTCAATCAACAATGTGATTGTTCCAGATTGACTCTCGCTCTGTGTTGTCGTAAGCGGTTATGGTAATAATATGGGACTCTAGATCTTCCTCTATGTGTCCCAAATTGTTTAATTAGTTTCAATGTGCATATATTCAATCCCGACCCATTGTCCACAAGCACCCGTTTTATCTTCCAACGGGTAACAAATACCTCTATATACAGGGGAAGATTATGTGTGTGATCTTTGTTGGGGATTTCCTTGTGGTTAAAGGAGATGTGTTCAGTCGGTGCAATTTTTGCCACCATGGCTTATAAATGTGAAGGGTCTACTTCCATTGGCACTCCTGACCCCTAGAGAGTTTTGTATAAGATGTCCTTATGTAAATTTGATATCTTAAGAAGATCCAAGATTGAAATTTTGGTAGATGTTTTACTTGTTCTAACCATCCTGAGGGGTTAATGGAGAGGGTTCTAGGATCATAAGACGAACGCACCTTGTTACTGTAGTGCAATCCTTTCCCTTGATCCTAATGGTATTCACATGTTCATTAGAAGAGTGGACACATCCAATGAGTGAGTCATAATGATTATTTTCATTTTTGGTGTATAAATAGTTTACAACTTTATAAATTTGGGGTGACTCTCCTTGATCCAACCTTTTCTCATCTGATTTTCCATGTTTAGGGAATGGTTCTTTGAATATCCCCATATTTTTGTTTGGCGTTTGATTTCTCTCTGGGGTGTCAAATTCTATCTCTCCATTGTCAATGAGATATTGGATGTAGTGGCGAAGTATTAGGCACTTGTCTGTCTTGTGTCCCTTTACACGATGAAAATCACAATATTCATGCTCTTTATACCATGATGGTTTAGGAGCATTGTCATCAAAAGGTTGCGTTGTAGGATAAGTCACCATGTGGACTGTATCCAATTTCTTCAATATTGCAGACAAAGACTCATTAAGAGGAGTGAACATCCTACGCTTAGGTGGTGGTTGAATAGGTCCTTTGGTTAGTTTAAAAGGTTGACCAACTTGAATTGTTTGCACTCATTTGGAATCTGTGATTTTGTCTCCCACCACGTTCTTATTTTTGTTAAAGATATTTGGCTTTTCCATTGGTTTGGCATTTTGATTATCTTTAGAAGGTGATTTGATTGTTCCTTTTGCAATGAGGGATTTTTCTATTTGTATTCCCTTTTCAATGACCTCTTCAAAGGTATGAACACAATGCATTTGTAAATGAAAAGTGATGTTTGGGTTTAGATTAGGCACAAAGATGCTCACAAGTTGTTTTTCAGAAACACACAAGGGAAGCGACTGGCTATCCCTTGTCATCTTTGTAAGAATCTTGTGAATGTTTCATTAGGGCATTGTTTAGTACTACACAAGTCTTCCATAGTTATGTCACTTTCTATGTTGTATGAGAAATTTTGAACAAACCTTTCTACTAGTTCAGGCCATGTGAAGATAGACCCACGAGGTAAGTGAGTGAACCATTCCAAGGCTTGTCCCCCTAGACTCTTTGGAAAGAGTCATATGAGGTAATTATCGCTATATGCCACTTCTTGGCATGCCATGTAAAAATATTTCACATGATCTCGTAGGTCACCTTTCCCTCGTATTTGTCAAATTTTGGCATGTCAAACTTCTTAGGAAAGGGTTGAAGTGTCATAGCTTTATCGAATGGATGGGGGCATAACTCTTCATATTGGTACTTTTTGCTATGCCCAACATTACTTTCTTGAAGGCTTGTAAGCATTGATTTCATGGATTGAATTTCTTGTGTAAGTAATTTCTCTTTAGTAGGAGAAGTTTGGAATATATACGTGATTTGTATTCCTATTATTTTGGTCCGAGCTTTACATAAAATAAACAATAAAACTGGTAAATTGTATTTAATCGGGACAAATTCCAAATGGAGAGATTACATAGAAATAGCTCAATGAACTCCTATAAGTAAGGAGTCAAGGCTAATCTCTAAGTCCTCTCAATATCCCAAATATCTCTCAACTATGAGTTGTGCATAATAACTGTTTTGCACACTCACATATTATTTTATAATTATTAAAAACCTCTTACTACCAAATAACCCAAACCACTCCTAAGTGTTCACACTATGAACAATATTTCTGTAATAATCACCCCCTTAGTGTGAACATGGGGAAAGCTATCTCCTGTACCCACTCATGATCTACAAAGAAATGAAGGTTTTCAATGAGTACCAACAACTCAAACAATATGAGGTTTTCAAAGAGAACCTCCAACTCAGAAAATGGTTTTCTAGTGGAACCAACCACTACATAGCAGTGTACATTATTTTTCTCACATCATTATTTCTAACTTAGAGGGATTACAAAATAGAAATTATGCTCACGCAAGAGCTTTGAACAGGAATATTACTTCTGTTCATTATTACAATGGGAAAGCAAACACACCACACAACTGAAACAAAAGGTCACCAATACAATGAAGCAATCTCTTTGTTGGTGAATAACAAGAGATGCCAATTTGCCTCCATCCTCCATCAATGTCCTTGCTAATTCAACAAAAGCATAGTCGAGGATGATACATGTTACCTATCATGATACATGGTGGGGTCGAGGAAGCGAGCCCTTGAAGCCAAGAACGGTTTTCATTTACATTTTCCTTAAAAATTGAGTGTCGATTACATTGAAAATGCACTCATTTGCCTTTTTTTAACAATATGCTTTATAATGACTATTGATGACTTTTTATAACAACACAAAAATGGACACAAATAAAACTATTGACTTATTTGAATACAATAGAAAATTGAAAGACTGATATAACACCCTAACTTTACAAAATAGATTTGTAATATAGACTTATTACAAATCAAACACTAAACCAAACCGATGGCCATGCAATATATTAAACCAAATCACACCTTTGTATTCAAACTCTGCATGCCAAAGCTAGTTATGTGGATCTCGGAGTGCCAAGCAGGTGTCAATAGCTGGATGCCTTGTAAATCTGTGTTTGAAAAACACCTTTGCCAAACTTAACGAGAATTTTATGCAGTGCAATGCAGAGTAGAAGACTCAGACCAATGTTTGACAGTGAGGATGTCAATCAGATCATGACAATGCAAAATAAGATGCACAAGCTCGTGCACTACTGATGTCAATGCAAAAACCTTTCAAGTGGCCAAGCCAAACCGATTTTTCTTTATATGTTTCCTGTGTGAAGGAAATGTAACAATTTTGTAGATCAGTGGAGATCTCGGAGGTTGTGTGAATGCTTCAATGAACCAAATTTGATGCTCGATCTAGGTTTGAGTACTAACACCAACCAGGTGTAATATAAATTTGTAGGATCAGAGAAGGATATGACACGACCTAGGACCTATTGCATTGAGTGATCACGTGAATAATGAACACATGTAAATGTCACACAGGTCTAAATGTCTGAGCACGTGGACATGGGTGAAATGATAGACAAGAGGATAATAGATACCAACAAAACTAATCTTACATTACAAATAAAAAATTTTTGATAAAATATCTCATCAAACGGGGCAATCCGGATCTATACATGCCCCTCACACACTTTCAAAGAATCATCTTTGCTCTGATACCAAATATTATTTTGTCCGAGCTTTACATAAAATAAACAATAAAACTGGTAAATTGTATTTAATTTGAAAGACAAATTCTCAATGGAGAGATTACATAAAAATAGCTCAATGAACTCCTATAAGTAAGGATTCAAGGCTAATCTCTAAGTCCTCTCAATATCCCAAATATATATCTCAACTATGAGTTGTGCATTACAACCGTTTTTGCACACTCATATATTATTTTATAATTATTAAAAAGCTATTACTACCAAATAACCCAAACCACTCCTAAGTGTTCACACTATGAACAATATTTCTTTAACAATTCCGTATTTTCTACTTCTTGGTTTTCCATGTGAAGTTCACTAGTTTTGACCTTAGGCTTCACCTTATCCACATTTTTTTGTTTCCTTCTGTACATGAGATGTTAGTAAATCTAATTGTCGACTAAGGTTTTGGATTTTTTGTTGAATAATGACTTCTTCCTCAAGAGGTTCTTCTTCTTCTTCATTGCGTGGAGGTTGTTCTACATTTTCATGTTCTAATCTAACTCTATATGACATCTTGATGAAGGGAATTTTATAAATCACCATATTATCATTTCCTATGTTAGACGTGGAAGCATGCCCATGTGTTATGATATATTCCATGTTAATGAGAGGTTTTTCCTCTTCATTAGCCTCATTTGTGGGTGGGATTGTCTCATGTTATGTAGGCATTCTAGCTCCTAATTCCACCACTCTTTGCTAGCACTTGATCTTTGTTTCTAAAAATGAATTCATCTAATAAGGCGGGTCAAAATAAAATTCCACGCGTGGTGACCCTAACTCATCACCACTATGATCTACCATCTCCTCCACTTCTTTCTCTGTGGAAAATAAAGGCCCGAGATCATGGCCAATAAAGGGATTTGACCCTTATTTGTTTGAAGTTTCCCAAGTTTGTGCTTGTTTTGTTTCAAATGCCTACTTTTTGGCTCCCAATCTTGTTTTAGGGGCCATGATGTATGAGAGTTTCACTAAGGTGTTTTGAATTTATTCAAAAGGTATTGATTAATCCTAAGTGAAATGTAAAAAGAATGTCAATAGTTCAAAAGTTATAATGAATGTCAAAGGATAAATGTTCCCAAGTGATTGTTCTAAATGAGTAAGTCAAAAGGAGAAAAAAGATATAATCACACAATGTTTAGTTCCAAAACCAATCAACCAAATTATATAATTCCTAAGTCTGTTTCCAAAATGGTAGTTGGTGTTTTAAGATGATTAACAAAATGTCACTACTTATGTCAAGTTTAAAGAAATGAACAAGGTGTAAGTAATAACAAGGAGTTAACACGATCTCCAAACAAAGTATACTAAAAGAAAGCTTGAATCCAATCAAGACCTATATTCCAAAAAGTGGCAGTTACGATTGTGAGCGACACAACAATTCCACCAAGATATGTTAACCAAAATTTGTGAGAAAGTAAGGTATTAATATCAAGATGATATTGATATAATGCGCATAAGTGGTAACACTCAACACTTTTCAAAATCGAGGTAGTAATTGAAATCAAACTAAAGCTAGAGTATACCTAGGAATTGTTAAAGTGTATATAACATAACATCACAATATAGATATTTAGGTCAAGTTTATAAGAAACAAGATGTAAATACAAAAATTGTAGCGACACGATATAAACAAGATAATAGTTCAAAGGAGATTCAAGGTGATGAATCCATCCTAACTATGATTGACGATCTTGACTTGGGTATCAAGACCAAAAAGGCTACCAATGATATGAAAACATTTTCACACACTTTAGAAGTTTAACAACTCAGCTGCAAACATGGATGAGCGTAAACGGACATAAAAGTGGTGAATAAAAATAAATTAGCAACACAAGGGTAGTCACTCTTCTTCTGATTAACAAAGTGTCAAAAGAAAGTGAAGGAATTAGATCAATTGGTGTTGAAGAGAGTTTGGTTTCACTTTGACAGAGTTTTGCCTCGCCCTAGGGCAAGTGAAAACTAAGTAAAAGTAAAACTTTACAATCCTCGTGATGAATGATGCACCTTTCGAACTTTAATGGACTCTCCCTTGTTCGAAAAATAATATTACAACTCTGAAAAGTTTTCCCTTTGTGATAGCTCTTAACTCAAATTGGTTTTGATATGGTCAAAGTTAGCTCCTAGTCAAAGATAGCTTCCTAGGTGGTTCACTCAACTAGGTGTCACAAGTTATCTAGATGCGAGCTCGGTTTGCCAAGGTTTCCCAAGGATTATCCCGGATTTACTTTACCCCCTTCAAGTATAGTGAGAAATAAATACGTACATCATGTACTCTCATTGGGGTCACGATACATATAAATTTGACGCTAAATCTCACAAATGGTAAAACTAGTCAAGTAGGTTATGCGGAGCACTTCTTGTTTTTTCCACAAGGTTCCCTCTTGTGTGGACTACTTTAGGGTTCTTATAACCACCCCCATTGTTGTATCTTAAGGCATTATGCCAAAGGGGTTATGTTCTAGTTGAGTGGATAGGGATGTACCCTTTTCAAAACCTAAAAATATAGTGTGATGTTTGTTGTGTGTTTTTTTATCTTGTTTAGCTTAATGTGGTTTTCTTAAACACCTTTTTGAAACCTGCACGGAAATTGTATTAGCAGTTTTGTTTTGTCTCATTTTCTTCCTTCTTTGACAAGCATTTTTGGTCTTGCACAATGGATTAATAATTTTCCATGAACACAAAGAGGACAAGTGCCATTTATGATTCTCAAGATTGTCTTAAGACGCAAGAGAAGAGCATACATAACATATATCCAACTAAGAAATCAAAAATGGAAAATACTTAAATCAAACGTGATACATGTTTATTTTAACCAAATTTGACATTCCCAACATTTTTCAAAGTAAAATAAAGAGATAAGAATCGTTTATGATTCCCAAGATTTCCCAAAAAGGCGTGAGGGAAGAGCATACACAACTTTACTCTTATGATTAAACATGCAATGTTTATCCAAATTTAATATAATTTAAACAAAAAAATGTAAATACACCCTACAAAATAGAAATTAATCAGAATAAACCTGCAATATGTTAGTATTTTAATGACACAAAATTTTGTAAATGTTAAACTAATATTCAAAACTAGATTGTGGTACCTACGCACAGATCAGGGTATATGTACATGGATTATGGTTCCTGCGTGCCTCTGTGTGGACTAGCAGAGCTACAAAGTGCCTACGTGTCCAGAGAGATGCATGCACCTGCCTCAGCGTGCTGTGCTAGTGGATAAATGTGTGTGCATGGGAAGTAAAATAGAAAGTTAAATAAATATGAAAGTGTGTGTGCATTGGTAGAATGATGTCTGCACTAGGAAATGAGTACATGTGCAACTATGTAGGACACAAAGTGTGTGTACCATCATAAAGATGCATGTACTGCTCTGGTTCGAGCGCTTGCGTGGGTCCGATTGTTTTGACATAAAACAAGGTACAATCTGCAACAATGTGTGTGCACTTTGGTAGGATGATGTCGACTAGGAAATGAGTTCTGTGCTATGGTTTATGTGCATGCACACCACCTGCAAAAAATTGTACCTAGAGATGATGTCAAAATACAACACAATGACGTAAGAAAGCTCAAAAAGCTCAAAATTTTAACATGTTAGCTCAAAATTGACAATAACCCATCAAAATTAAACCCTAAACAAGACTCAACACATATAAAGTTAGCAAAAATCATAAGAAATTTAACATTATTTCACACATGTGCATATCAAGGGTTAGCCAAATATTGAAATAACAATAAAAATTGAACTACAATGCTAAGGGACTAAGGACCCGTCCCACCGGGCATGCCAAATGTGTGCAAGAATTAGTTAGCTATGCAAATAAAATCAAGACTAACACCTAATAGCCTCAATACAATGCTAAACTAAAATCTATGCACCATCATGCTAAGAGATAAACAAGTAATAAACATCAACACTATGCATTAAAACCTTGAAAATAAAACCTCAAGCTAACATGCTAACATTTATTGCTCTACTCTTTAGAAAGCTAAATGAATGAAATGGACCTAGATAGATCCTTTAGCTATCAAAGGGTTGATAGTTGTTGCTTGATCTAAGAGGATTGGTGGAGGTTCGTCAAGTCATGGAAACAAGGCCTTTCTTGATTAACTCCATTTATGTTCATAAAAGAACTTGGATGATTGAATGCAAATGGATGATGCTTAGCTCCACTCTAAGTAAGAATGCCCTAGGATGATGAAATGGATATAGTATAGGCTCTATGCTCATTTAGGTGTAAGTAGAAAGGTTAGAGGAGGGTTCCTTTTATAACCCAATGGTTTGAAGAAGATTTGCATCCTATTGTATGTGGGATAATAACAAAGCTAGGTTAGTTATGGATAAGCATGGTTTAGAAGTGGTTGAGTTTACTTTAGGAGAGTTTAGTTTGTCCTCTAGTGACTCATGGGGATTGAGGGGGTTTATTAATTAACTAAAGTGATTAATTAATAGGTGTGAAAGATTATAGAAATTTTTTAGAGGAATAATTATTATGCTTTATGTCATGAGAGGATTTTAATCAAATAAATGATGATTTATTGATGAAAATAGAAGAGAGAATTAATTAATTAAAAATAATTAAATAATCTAGATAGAAAGGGGTATTAATTAATTATAAATATTTAATTAATATAGATAGAAAGGGGAGCTTAATTAATTTAAAATAATCAATTAATTTAGATAGAAAGGGAGCTTAATTAATTATAATTATTTTTAAATCTAGATAGAAAAGGGAGATGATTAACGAAAGGTCATTAATTGTCATCGTTGTTAGATAAAAGAGTTAATTAACTAACGTAATGTAATTAATTAACGATGATAGCAGAGAAAATGTGTGATATTGACGATATATCATCAATTTGTAGGAAAGGGTATAATTAGCATAATTTAAGTATTTAAATTACTCGAGCTAAATTATAGGTGTCTACACTTCACACAACTTACATTGGTCTTCAAGTTTGAGACTTGAAGAGGAAGAAATAAGCCAAGGAATAGATCCAAGGATGGAGTATGCGATACAATGTAGAAATTTATCTCCAAGTGGGAGATTGTTAAGTTGTGGAACTAAATAACGTCCACAAACAACATACATTGCATGTTTTCTAGTTTCAACAGAATTGACATTGGTTGCTTAGTTTGAACCGACATCGCTTATTGGTGTGATCGTATTTTTATATTAGATGTGTATTAAATCTAAATCTTTGTTATAAAGGTGATCGAGGGTTTTAAATGTATAACTAAGTTAACCTAAATTTTGTATATGCTTATAAGCTAGAAAACTAGGGTTAGAAGGTAAGTATAGAGATTCTTGTAAGAAGATTTCTTAGAGAAAGCTTAGAGAAGCTTATGAAGGAAAAGTACTTTTGTACATATCCGGGAGAGGTGTGGAAGATTGTAAATCTTCATTGTATTTCCTCCGCGAAGAAATAATAATAGACTGTTATTTCTTAGTGGACGTAGCTCACACTAATTGAACCACGTTATATCTTGTGTTACTCATTCTCCTCTTGTTTAATTTTCTTTTAGTTTAATTTCCGTGTTTATTGCTTGCATGCTTAAATTGATATATATATATATATATATATATATATATATTGGTGTGGTAAAACACCAACAAAATAAAACCTCGATGCATGGCCATTAGCTTCCTTGAGAATCTTCCCAGGTCTTTAAGAGGGAATTTAATATGTTTTAATGCGATGCACTTCACACAATTCCGCATAAGGTTTCTCAAAATTTACATGGTTTGGCCTCCATTTTTAGCATTGGGGAGAACTTGAGCAGTCCCATATTTTAAACAACCAATCAATTACTAATTCAAATTATGCATGGCTAGCCTATCAATTATTACCAACATTTGAATAAATTAAAATTTCATTTTAAAAGTGTATCTTACCCGTATGGGGTCCAGAACCTTTTAATTATTAACCACTATGTAATTCTCGGATAGGGTTAAAGACCCTTTTCAAATATCCATCCAACAAGAACTATTCAATCAATCTAATGGTATAGATTACGGTCGACCAATTGATTAATAAAATTATAATTCCTTTACTAATGGTTTAGACCTTATGGTCAATTAAACACCCCTTTCTATTTGACCAAGTAAATAGAGTTGACTATATTCCTTTAAACCATCAAACACCAATACCATAGTCCTAGGCCATTTTCCATTTTATACCCTTACCTTTACTTCTTGTTCCATAATAATGGCTTCATAATCATCAACAAGCATTACTTTAAGAAGATCATAATCATTACCATCTCTAGAAGGGATATTTTCTAATGCAATATTTTCCTTGACTGCTCAAGCTAAACAAGAAAATGGTTAGTCATTATTTAGTTATAGTTTATTAACGAAATAATACCAATACACTCTAGTAATATTTTTTTCTATTGTGTGTATCTAACATAGTTTACAACCATTAAATAAAATGAGAGCAATAGGTACAACAACAAGGCAATACACTCGACGCAAAAATCACCACTTTCAACTATGTAACATAACGTAGCTAGGTGTACTATAATATTCATTACATGTACAAATCCAAGATATGTCTTCCATAATTGAAGTATCATACTCAACATGATAAGTAGATATAAGCGACAAACAAAACAAGAATACATCGATAATGTTAAGTGCTTTATGAAGATTGGTCAATAAGCATTGTTGCGCGGTTTGCACATGAATATATGCATTCATGTGTACATCTTTTTCAAGATATACATACGCACCTGCAACTACATACCCAACTTCACGAAAAGGCTTACACACCCTCCTTTGTAACCCATTTAGCATTTTACAAATTATCCTATCGTCTAAACAGATTGGAATTGTGAGATGTGACATACTTCCCCCTTAATGAATCATCATCTTGATGATTTTTTACTCATTAATCACAATCATAATAAATAATCACATATTTATATCTAATAGATAAGGAGAAAAGTCGACATTTTCATCAAAAACTTGCAATTTGCATATTTCAAAGCTATCAAAAATTTCAATTTATTGGCTATAATAACCTTTCAACCAACAAAACTATCACACAGTCAAAAATATGACATAAGTTTCATCATTTCATCTAGTCATAACATGAAATATATATATAACACAGTAAAAAAAGAGTTAATTATTGCATAAACAAATAAGAAAAACTTTGTGTTTAACTCCACCATGTCTTCCCAAACTGTTTTGTTTCACCATTATTATCCTGCAAAATTGACAAGGGCAATTTGCAGGTAACTATACCAAAAAATTCTGTTTTGGCCCCAAGGAAGTTTGTTAACGTTCAAAATAGCCCAAAAACTCCCTTTCAAAAATCAAGTTGTTTCAGGACTTAGTCATTTTTAGCTAATTTTACAAAGGGGAGAAATTTGTGTGTCAACATGGCTAAAATTGTGCCACTTTACAAAGGGGAGAAATTTGTGTGTCGACATGGCTAAAATTGCGCCACTTTACAAAGGGGAGAAATTTGTGTGTTGACATGACTGAAACTGCACCACTTTACAAAGGGGAGAAATTTGTGTGTTGACATGACTGAAATTGCGCCACTTTACAAAGGGGAGAAATTTGTGTGTTGACATGGCTAAAACTGCGCCATTTTACAAAGGGGAGAAATTTGTGTGTTGACATGACTGAAACTGTGCCACTTTACAAAGGGGATAAATTGGTGTGTTGACATGCAGAAAAGTGCACCCTTTTACACTGGGATATGTTGATCATTTTTGTTGAATATTTAAAAAAGCATGTTGGCATACACGATGACCTCATCCATGTTGCACCATGGGATGTTGCCATCCAAAAACTTGCCCAAGTCAACTGTTGACTTTTTAGATATTTTCTAGATCTTTTGTAAATATCTTGTAAGATATTTTGTAAGTAGTGGGTTTTCTTTTGTCTTCTTTCCTCCTCTCCTTCTATAAATACTAGAATACTTGTTGTATTCGGTGTGAACATTTTTGTATGAAAAGAGAAGTGAGGAGAGAAAGACTTTGTGTTTTCTTGCAATAGAAGAAATATTAATACACATATTCAGACTTTGTGCTCAACATGTGTGTTATTTACATCAGATCTTTGTTAAGTTAGATCTATGTTTTTATTCTGATTAGATTCATTTCTCTACTATTGTCATCTATTCATAAGAGTTTCTTTAATTGTTTATGCAAGTAAGTTTGGCTCACATTTTACTATTGGCTCAAACCATAAACCTTCCAACCTTTCTCTGTCTTGGAATTCATTTCTTTTCTTCCTTTAGATCTACCCTTCTCCATTTCTTCACTCCTACCTTTTTGTTCATTGTTGGAACTACCTCTACTAGAATGAGATCCCAAACCCCATGAAGTTAGAATGGTGTAGATTAGCACAGCTTTCTTGCTTGATAGATTAGCAATAAACTAGTTTCACTTCACTGTCTCGGAGAGGGGCTCTACCCTGCACACTGTTGGCTTGTTTCCCCATGACCTGCCTAATCGATAGATTTTCGGACCAACAGTTTTTGGTGACTCTGCTGGGGATTGAACTAAGGAAATAACTAAAAACCGTAAAAATCACTACCAGATTACAAATTTTAACTCTTTATTAAAAATCAATTTTTTTGCATAAGTGATCAAAATTGAAAATTTCCTTATGAAAATCCATAGATCTGGACCAGATAGAAACTTTTAGTTCGCTGAGTTTTTACAAAAACTTGTATATTTCAGTAGATCTGAGATTCTAACATTTCATGTTATTTTCAAAACCTTACAAAATTCAGGTCAAAGATCTGAAAATCAGCCTACTAAATTGACCCACTTTTATCCTTATTAATCTTTGTTAGAAAACCACAATCGGTTGTTATTAAAAGGGTAAAATTAAATATTGAAAAAGTACATGCTGCTGATTTTTGCCAGAAAAATCAGAAAATCAGCAAGTATAAACAAAAATATTGTTGTAAATCTACTCCTAATTGTTGCAGATTTGAATGGGTACGCTGGCGGGTGAACCATTTACTTGTAGTAGAAGAGCTCATGGGGAAGTTGATCCAATTTTTGATCTACTTCGAAGGCACAATTTCAATATCAATCTAGTGTGATTCACATCACCGAGCTTAGCGATCAATCAACAAGAAGTGCCTCGCCTCCACGAAAGAGCCAGATTTCACAGGGTGCCTTGACATTAACTTGCAGTGCTCTTTTGCTAAGTGGAACCACACTCCCTGCTCACATTCTTTTTCCTACTTTTCAAATGGCAGTAAATCTACCTTTACCATGGAGAAACGCCATGGGTCCTCTAGACCTGCCACATCCAGTCAACCCCCTCCCTCATGGAAATTGTAAAAATTTCCCAAAACTTGATGGAAGTAGAAATCAAAGAATGTGACGCGCATATAGCTACGTTTATTATGTCATACAAAATTCTGGATGTGACTCATGAGGACGTATCGATATGTCTCTTTCTGGAGATCTTGTAAGGGCCTACAGCAGAATGGTTCCAGCACTTACCAGCCGGATCCATCACCAATTGGAACACATTGTGGAATGTATTTTAAGACAGATACAAACCTTCAGAAGATGCATTTGCGTTATGGTCTCAAATCACTGACATGAAGAAGGAGACCAATGAAACCATGCATGATTTTATTACTCGATTCAATTCACGATCAACCATGTAATGCTTGCCATGATGCCAACATTAGAGAATCAAAAGTGTTTCTTCTTGAACGCAATGAGTTCGAAAGTAAGTTTCTTACTTTTACAGGAACAAATACCCACCTTGGCTCTTACTCAAGCTATGGCCATTTGGATAGAAGACAACCTTCTTATATCCAGTGAGTTAAGATGGGAACCATCAAAATCAAAGGCTTCAAGTTCTTCTTAGGATACCTCATCGATCCAAAGATTCCGAGAAGATGGCGAATGACTTTCTCTCATTAAAGAAGCAATTGGCTCAAACATCATCTACTACTCCATACTGGGATATCCCATAGAGGAAATTCACTCCCAACAACGCCGCCCAAAGGCTGCATTTTCCTGCTGCTTCTCCAAGGTTAGCAATTGAAGCCCCTCCAGTTAATGCTTTGGTTGAAATCAAAGAAGATGATCCAAATTACGAAGAACCTTCATCACAAGGTGAAGATGACCAAGATGTTAGTGAACGGACGATGACTCTACTATTGGGTACATGGAATTTAAAGAAGAGGAATCTGATGAAGAAGAGGGTACCCAAGGGTATGCAAGTGGACAATCATACACATTTTTCACTTACTCGTAAGGAAAAGAAGCAGAGGTTGCTGCTAACAAAAAGGAAAAGGTTGTGGTAACTCCTCCTCCAACGATCATTAAAAGAGGTAATCCCCTTCCTACTCAACCTCCCGTTTCTAAAGAAATATTTTCCTCCCGTTTCTCTTCTAATTCGGCCTTCTTCCAGTCCTATAAAGACCAGTAACCCTCCTCTACAAATGTGAAACGAATGACTCATTCCTTCATTAGCACAACCCTTGGTCACATTCGATATAATTGATCATGCCAAAAAGACCAAGATCCAGATGTTTGAAGCTGAGTACCTTTAATCCAACCCAGAGCAACTTATAAGATTAACTAAGTATATCCAAAGCCAGGCTGCCATCCCTCCTATTTCCCCAAAAGGAATTCTTCCCATTCCTCCTGCGTCTCGCATAAACATTGCCTCGACTTCCGTGTCGGGAAAATTGAACCTTTTTATCTATCTCTCTTGATCAATGGTCATAAACTAAGCAACTGTATAATTGATTCTAGAGCTTCTGACAATGTTATGCCAGCAAAGGTCACCCATGCTTTGGGCCTCACACTTACTAAACCTTTTGGCAGATGCTACTCCATGGAAACCAAACAGGTACCATTGATTGGTTAGATCAAGGATGCGCAGTTTGCATTCGCGACATTTCCTGAGAAAAGGGTAAAAATGACTATTCTCGTAGTTGATATTTCGAAGAATACGGGATATTGCTAGGGAGGAGATTTTGTAAAGAAGTTGGTGGGGAAATTCATATGGACTGGTCCAAAGCCAAGATTCCTGTCAAAGGAGTGATGCAAACATTGGAACCAGAGTCACAAAAGAAATATCTAGTCACCAACTCTAATGACCCTAAGGCTCAGATTCTTTTCGAATCATCAGGGATGGGGAACTACTTCCTATCCACCAACTCAGATAGAATGGATGTTCTCATCCAAAAGAGGATCTCAACAAAGTATGGACATTACAGTTTGATGGCAGTTGCGTGACAAGTGGATGCGGTGCTGGGGTTGTTCTAATATCTCCTGAAGAGGAGATTTTCCCTTTTTCTTTCAAGTTGTAGTTCTTCAATACGAATAATACTGCCAAGTATGAATCCTTGTTACTTGGCATGCAAGCTGTAAAAGAGAAAGGAATCAAGAATCTGAGAGTGCAAGGTGATGTTGAGCTAATTTTCAATCAGGTAAAAGGGATATACCAAGTAAAGAATGACTAGTTCAGACACTACCACAATGCAGTATGGGATAACATCGAAGAGTTTGATGCTTTCTCAATCAAATTAGTTCCATGAGCTCAAAATGACATGGTTGATTCATTGGCCATCTCAGCCTCTCTCATGCTCCCTCACCCAGGGTTAAAAATAGATACATATACCATTAAGGTGGTTTTTCGCCAAAGTGTGCTAGATAATTCATAGCACTGGCAAGTGTTCAATAACGACAACCAACTTATCACTTTTTTGGAGAAAGCTGATAATTTCAAAGAACTTCATTTCGATGGATCAACTTCTACGTGTCGTGAGTCTCTCACTAGTCAAGCACATGAATCTAAAAAAAAACAATGATACAACTCAAAGGAAATAAGATTCCGAAAGGTTTGGTTTCCTTAGAACTATTATTTGATAATTATGAATGTTTTGTCAAGAAAAAGTGTCGGATGATCCTCGCTCTTCTCTGAAATCTGAATCAATCAATTTGGGTCTTGTGGAACATCCTCGTTTTGTGAATATCAGGAAGTGTTGTACGCTCGAGGAAAAGTAAAAATTCGTTAAGTTGCTGAAAAAGTACATGGATGTGTTAGCATGGTCTTATGCTGATCTGAAGTCTTTTAAGCCAAAGGACATTCAACATGACATTTCACTCAAGGACAACGTCAAGCCTTTCCGTCAAAAGCAAAGGCACTACAACCCCAAGATCTCGGGTACCATCCAAGCTGAAATTTAGAAAATGCTGGATGTAAGAATTATTTTTCCAATTCATCACAATACCTGGGTTGCAAATATTATGCCTATGTGGAAGAAGAATGGCGAGATACACATATGCGTGGAATTTCGCAACTGAACCAGTCATCCTTAAAAGATAACTATCCACTACCAATAATGGATCAAGTGCTACAGGTAGTAACCGGTTCAGAAATGCTATCTATGCTTGACGGTTTTTCAGGTTACAATCAAATTGAAGTCATGCTTGAAGATCAGTTCTAAACAACATTCACCACTCCTTGGGGTACCTTCACCTACAACAGAATGCCGTTCAGTTTGATCAACGCCAGTGCCAGCTTCTAACGAGAAATGGACTTTGCATTTAAAGGTATGATGGGAAAATTCATTTTGGTTTACCTAGATGACCTGATTGTGTTATCTAAAAGATGAAGTGATCACTACGATCATTTAGAACAAGTCTTGATCAAATGCCGAGAGCACAAAATCTTGCTAAATCCCAAGAAGTCAATTTTTGGGGTCACCGAAGGAAATTTTCTAGGACATGTTATCGTAGAGAAGGAACTAAGATAGATGTTGAAAGGGTCAAGGCTATTTAGAGCCTTACTTTGCCTACAAGCAAGACTGGTGTTCACTCTTTCTTCGGAAAGGTAAATTTTCTTAGGTGCTTTGTTCCTAATTTTGCTGAGAAGACTTGTCATATATATAATATGACAAAAGGGTCCCAAATATTCTGATGGAGTGAGGAAGGAAAGACATCATTCGAAGATGTAAAAATCTCCATCGCTCACGCTCCTTTTCTCGGTGTGTCTTGACTTTAGCAAAGACTTCATCATGTATAGTTATGCGTCTGTGCATACTATATCAGCTATCTTGATGCAAAAGAACTCCGAGGATATTGAATCCCCGATTGCTTTCATGAGCTCTCCTCTTAAGCCTCATGAACTGAAGATGTCGCGATTGGAAAAGCAAGAAAAATTTCTGCTACTATATTATGAATTCTCATACAAAGAGTCTTTGGTTCCCGACATGACCGTTAAGTCTATCCTAACTCAACAGGAGTTAACGAGCTTACGAGGGAATTGATTGAAAAGTTCCAAGAATATGACCTAGACATCAAACCAACCAAGTTGGTAGAGGTAAGGGCCTATTTCAGCTAATGGCTGAAAATAAAGACTCAGAGGTACTTGAAGAGAAAGCTGATCACATTGATGGAGAAAAAAATGAACTGGAGAAAGTAGATTCTTTGCCCATGGTTCTTTGTTTGTTGTAACAGAACTAATGACAAATGGTATTTTGACATCGCATTATTTCTCACCTATGGCAAGTGCCTAATTCACCTAACCACAAAGGAAAAGTGAACAATAAAGCTCGAGCCGTAATATATGTCATATGGGATGATGGATTGTACAAACGCAGAATTGACGACATTTTTCTATGATGTGTTGACAAGCCGCAATGTAAAATTGTTGGAGAGTTTTCATGACTCATCCTACGGTGGTCACTTCTCCTCATTAGTGACATCACACAAAATCATTCGGGCCAGGTACTACCGACCAACGCTATTTCAAGATGCAGCCACTTGGGTAGCAAAATGTGAAATTTACCAACAATTCGTTGGCAAACCGAAGCTGGCTGCATTTCCCCTCAGGCCCATCATCATTGACGAACCATTCAGATAATGGGGAATTGATTTCATTGGAGCACTCAATCCTCAATCGAGTGCTAGACATAGTTACATCCTAACAACAACAGATTACTTCATGAAATGGGTGGAGGCCATACCTATCAAACATGCCACTTCTGAAGTTGTTTGCAACTTCATCAAAGAGAATATTATTGTGAGATTTGGCATTCCACACAAAATCATTGCTGATAACGCTTCCAACTTCTCTTCATGGGAGGTTATTGGTTTTTGTTATGGATACGAAATAACCTTATCTCATGCCTCTGATTATTATCCTCAAGGAAATGGTCAGGAAGAATCCAGCAATAAGAACCTGGTAACTATCATACGGAAGTTGGTTGATGAAAACCAACGGTCCTAGCACAAATCATTGTACGATGCTTTGTGGGTGGATTGTATCACTCCAAAGAGGTCTCTCGGCATGTCACCTTTCTAGGTGTTATATGGGATTGATGCTGAAATCCCTATCTCAATGGAACTTCGTGCTCTATGCTTGGCTCGAGTAATTGAAGATGAATTTTTTAGAATTCTCTTGAAAAGAGGATTATGTACCTGACGGAACTTGAAGAAAAGTGAGTGAAAGTGGTCGACAAGATCACTAAACATCATAATCAAGTTAAGAGGTTGTTCGACAAGAAAGCTAAGTAGAGAGATTTTCAAGTGGGAGATCTTGTTCTTCTGTGGGACAAATGAAGAGAACCAAAAGGTATGCACGGAAGTTTGACTCTCTTTGGAGAGGGCCATACAAAATCAAGCATCTCAACAGAGAGAATAGTTTCTATCTCTCATATCTGGATGGAACTAAGCTCCCGCTTCCCTATAGCGGGCAACACCTGAAGATCTTCAGGAAGTAGAGCTTGCTCTCTTCTTTGTACAGTTTTCTTGTTTGTTTTCTTTTTCTTTCGTTGTGTGTTTGCTTTCTATTGTTGTGTGTTCCCTTCCTTTTTATTTTTTCATCACCCTTGTTTTGAATCTCTCGTAACCCAATGGATAGGCACATGAAAAATCTGGGATTCTCTACCCTTAAGTTTCACTCAAAGATAGTCCCCAGAAAGAGCCAACTGTTATCCTGCAAAATTGACAAGGGCAATTTGTAGGTAACTATACCAAAAATTCTGTTTTGGCCCCAAGGAAGTTTGTCAACATTTGAAATAGCCCAAAAATTCCTTTCAAAATCAAGTTGTTTAAGGACTTAGCCATTTTTAGCTAATTTTACAAAGGGGAGAAATTTGTGTGTCGACATGGCTAAAACGTGCCACTTTACAAAGAGAAGAAATTTGTGTGTTGACATGACTGAAATTGCACCACTTTAAAGAGGGGATAAATTTGTGTGTTACATGAATGAAACTGTGCCACTTTACAAAGGGGAGAAATTTGTGTGTCGACATGGCTAAAATTGTGCCATTTTACAAAGGGGAGAAATTTGTGTGTTGACATGACCGAAACTTTGCCACTTTATAAAGGGGAGAAATTGGTGTTTTGAAATTCAGAAAAGTGCACCCTTTTACACTAGGATGCGTTGATCATTTTTGTTGAATATTTAAAAAAACATGTTGGCATACATGATGACCTCATCCATGTTGCACCATGGGATGTTGCCATCCAAAAAACTTGTCAAAGTCAACTGTTGACTTTTTAGATATTTTCTAGATCTTTTGTAAATATCTTGTAAGATATTTTGTAAGTAGTGGGTTTGATTTTGTCTTCTTTCCTCCTCTCCTTCTATAAATACTAGAATACTTGTATTCGGTGTGAACATTTTTTGTATGAAAAGAGAAGTGAGGAGAGAAATAATTTGTGTTTTCTTGCAATAGAAGAAATATTAATACACATATTCAGACTTTGTGCTCAACGTGTGTGTTATTTACATCAGATCTTTCTTAAGTTAGATCTATGTTTTTATTCTGTTAGATTCATTCCTACTATTGTCATCTGTTCATCAGTATTGCTTTAATTGTTTATGCAAGTAAGTTTGGCTCTATTTACTACCGGCTCAAAGCATAAACCTTCTGACCTTTCCATCTTGGAATTCATTTCTTTTCTTCCTTCAGATCTACCCTCCTCCATTCCTTCCCTCCTACATTTTTGTTCGTTGTTGGAACTACCTCTACTGGGATGAGATCCCAAACCCCCTGAAGTTAGAATAGTGTAGATTTGCACAGATTTCGCTTGATAGATTAGCAATAAACCAGTTTTGCTTCGCTATCTCAAAGAGGGGCTCTACCACCGCACACCGCTGGCCTGCTTCCCCATGACCTTCCTAATCGGTGATTTTCGGACAACAATTATTACACTTGTCTTTCCGACTTTTCCTTGTGTGATTTCCATTTTTTAAATGCACCCAATAATTTTTTTTTTGGCTGGTTTTATCCAAATGCATTCACAATTTTTATCTTTTGGATATCTTAATCCTTAATTCATTACCAATGATTACTTAAATCATTTAAATTGTTTCTTCATTTGCCTTTTAGGCTTGTTGTTTTCACATACTTCTAGGTATGCGTTTTCTTTCATATCGATAAATATTTGACTACATTGAGAACATTCAATAATAATAATTGTCTTAAGGCATTTAATGAACTCACTTATAACTCTAAATTCCGTAATGAAGCTTAAATAATTGTCAATGTTGTATTGATAGACATAAGTTTGTAATTTTATACAAATATTTTTTGATATGATAAAGAAAAATCAGATTTCTAACTCTATTTCCAGCTAATCACTTAAATATAAGGAACTCGGTTGCATTAGTATCAAATTTAAAACAACAACATAAATTTCTATTGAACTTACCTAATATCACATTAGGAAAACTTGTTCCTTACTTAACTTATATGTCACCGCAACATTGTTCGCTTCTTGCTAGAAATTGCAATAAATTTTTATGTTGTTTTCATGCGGGAAACACACATTTACTAACAATTATTTACCATCACTTTTACCTAAAAGTTTAGGTGAGAAAGAGCTGAGGATATTTTTGTACTTTTTCTCTTTATGAGTTTGAATTTAATGCAAATTTCGTTTTGGCCTCGCTTGGATTTTTGAATCACTACCGCTACAACAAATAGTCCTCTCCTATCTAATTCATCCACTCTTTGTGGGTTTTATTTCATGTCATATTTAAGTTCCAAAATCTACCATCAAAATAGTTCAACAATCAAGCAATCCCCTTGCTGATTGTTATCAATTATTTCAAGTTGTTTATCTTGGCTGATCATTTCACACTTTACCAACTGCTCGAGGAAATTTCTAGTTTTGTGTGTCATGAAGAATTGTTAGAGTTTTTCTAACTTCTTTACTGCTGAACCTAAAGCATAATTTTTCTAGTTCATTCTTCACGGTTCATCCTTCATATATGTATTGTATTATTATTATTATTATTTTTAACAAAATAATTTATTCGATTAGCGTAAGGACTCAATAATTCCAAGAGCTGCAACCTTCAACTCGATACCAACATATAACAACTTTAATTACTTCGTAAAAAAACTAAGGGATTTATTTTATTTATTTATCCATTAATTAGCTTGATGCATTCATAAATTAACAACAAACAACATATTAATCCAATATTAATTAGAGTTTAAATCCAACCATGTAAGCTATAATAACCATGTGTAACTGTAAGGGTTCAAATCCTACTTGATTCCCTTTTAATGCTCTACCCAAGCGAATATACCCAGTATATCATTTGACTAAACATTTTTAAAGGTATAGATAACTATAAGTATCTTCTTGATGTTAGCCTCACACTTACAACACAGCTTTAAAATTTAAAATAAGAAGAGGTGATCGGGAAATGTTACCAACCATTTGCAATACTATGGCCATAGTTTTGGGCATCACACTAGCTAGCCTGGTTTCATGACTACACATAAGCCACATGAAACATGTCCCTACATTCATCAAAAAATCGTCTCATTCATAGTATCAGGATTATTTCCGTTCTTAATTTATTAAATTCATAGTTAACCATTTTATTTTATTCATTTATGACAATGTAAACCTTCATCCTATGGATAGGTTAACTATGTTTCAAGACAATATCCAATCCATGTTATAGGTACGTAATGATCTCCACGAGTCATTACATCAGTATGTACCTACTTATGTGTGTTCATCAACTGTAACAGTTTAAATTAAATCATAATTATATTAATGATTATAAAGGTACACTTAATTTATTACTCGTCATTTGTTAATGATCATAATACAATAGTGAGATATCATTTGTTATGTTTATCTCTTTCACATTATCATGGAAATAGTTTTCCACTATTCTTACATGATTAATCATTAAATATATGATTAATATATGTACATATATCTTTTACTATATAATTTAAACATGTTTTTATATTAAGTAATTTGTAAATGTATCTTAACAATATACTATTTTATCATGTTTTTGATGTCTCATCTTAACTATAATAATAATTAGATCAAACGAAACTAATCATAAAATTGTACATGTAAGTAATCATAAAACCTTATAGAAACACACATACGTTGTAAAACAACAACATATATTCATGTCACGGAGTTTATAAACCTTGTTTAAAGTACATAATGATATTGCAAAACACTAATAAAATACATCAAGCCTTAAATTGTCTTTAACTCTCGCGAAGTACATATAGTTTCTTTTAAAAAAATAAATCTCATTTATTACATTCATATGAAATGGTACAACAACATTAAAGTATTTCATAAACCAAAATTTTACCCCTTTCGTATTTATTTTTCAAAACCTGCAAGTTGTAATGATAAAGTACAATAATGTACATTGCCGAGTTTGTAAGAAATGGCACCGAACAATCACTTAAATCTTGATGCCTTATCTCGAATTAAAGTATATAAACCGATTATACATATAGTTTCTTTTAAAAAATACAAGCTCATTTATTACATTCGTATGAAATGGTACAACAACATTAAATTATTTCATAAACCAAACTTTTACCCCTTTTGTATTCATTTTTCAAAACTTGCAAGTTGTAATAATAAAGTACAATAATGTAAATGGTCACTTTGTAAGAACCGACATGGAACAATCACTTAAATCTTGATGCTTTATCTTGAATTAAAGTATATAAACATGATTATTTACATCGCACATTAACAATACTAAAATCAACATCATATCTTTATTCATCAAGTCATAAAATAACCCATGTTTTTATGTAAAGGGATAATCTGAATCATATAACTAATCCAATACTATCATAGTGCTATTCATAGTCATTAAATTGTGTTTGGTTGGGATTATGAGCATACACAACATCCTTTCACATTACTTTATAAAATTAACATCCTTACTACTAAACATGAATTATAAGAATACAATAAATTCATTGACCATGATAATGATAAATAATCTTTATTCATCATTTTATCTTAAGTCACAATGTTTTGGTTACAAGAAATCCTCTGGTTATCCCTAAATTAGGATTAAATAACTATACTTAAAGGATTAACTATTAAGTAATATCACTAGCTCAAATGAATTAAACCAGACATTCCATGATAGGGAAGGGTCTCAAAATAGCTACTAAATTTTAATCCTAGCGAGATAAGAGTTAGACATTCCCAACTGCCCATTATAACATGCTTAAATTACTCTCATCCCTTAAAATATTGCATACAACTCATACAAGATCGATTAAAAATAATCCTTAATATTTTTGAGGGTTTTAAACCTATTATGGACTGATACAAATTAGAATAAGATTTATTATTGTAAGCTCTATATCCACACAAAAACCAAAAATAAGACATACCTCCTTAACCAATTCTTAAAGGGGGTTCCTTAAAAATCCCCCTTAGATTTTAGATTATAGTTCATAGATTAATAGAAGAGATCATATAATAATAAAAGAGTCACTTTGTAGTAATATTTTGGTAATAGCCTAAAGCTTCTAAAAAAAAGAGTGTGATAGGACATGATGAGTTTTTGGAAGTCTTCCCCATGCCTTAAATGAGCTTCCGTGAACCCTATCTTTGATCCTATGATTTTTTTTAAGGATGGAGGTGGTATTGGTTTGTTTTTGTACTATCTTTGCTACATAGATCCTAGGATTTGATGGTCATTTGGAGGTTTTAGATGATGAATCTTTGTAGGTGGCATAGGTCTCACAAATGGCAGCAAGGGACTTATTTTCTCCTCTCGTTGTTCTCACAGAAAAGGTGGGCTCTGATGTAGTTTCTGGGAAGCACTCTTATGCTACTACTTTTTCTTCTACATATTCCAAACCTCTCTCTACTACCAAGGATACACTTCTGGTCACTCTTGGGAGTCAGTGTTAGAGACTGAGGATTTCTTCTCCTCCAATGGTTTGATCTGTCACTTTAATGGACTCTGGCTAGGTCTTCCACTCCTTCACTCATGGATTGCTACAAACTAGCATCCTATTGTCTTGGGTAGGATTAATATTTACCTCCGTGCAATGAGTTTTTTTATCATAGCTTTTAACATTGATGATGATAGGGATATCATTCTCTCAAAGTTTTAGGAACTGCATAATCATCACTTGTTGATGAAACCATGGTTCCCAAATTTCAATCCACTCACAACCTCTTTCACTATTAAATTAGTTTGGATTTGTTTACCCCATCTACCATTACATTTTTGGGGAGAGGAAAGTCTAACTGCTATTGGAAATGCTTTGGGTAAATTTTTATCCATTGATTCCAATACAGAATCCTACACTCACACTACCTTTACACGGATATTGGTGGATTTGGATACTTCACTTGATCTACCTACTTCTATTGACCTCAAAATATTGGATAGAGTTTGGTCACAACCCCTTGATTATAAAGGATTTCCCTTCAGATGTAGAAAATAATTTAAATTAGGGAACCTTGCTTCAAATTTCAAGATGGTGAAGAAAAAAATCTAAGAAGGAAAAATTTTCTTGGTGGAAGGAATCTCATCAAGATCTATTATTTATTGATGTGGAACCTGAGTAAGGTATTGACACTAAGGAGGGTTCTGATAAGGAATCATTTCCAAACTCACAGTTGTGCCTTCGAGGAGAAGGTTGGATCATCTATGGTGGATCATGTGTTGACATTGATTCTAGTTACTACTATTAGTGGTGTTGGAGTAGTTATGGTGGATCAAAGTGCGAACGAATTCCAATTTTTGTTATTGATGGTTCTATTACTAGCTCCATTACTGAGAAGCCCAATTTTGGTAGTTTGGATTCCTCTAAGTTTTGACCTCGAGATCACTCATATGAAAATGCAGATCCTAACAGGGAGTGATGACTAGATTATTTTTAAAAGAAAAAAACAATGAATTTTATATGCATCTTAGATCCCATATTAGGGATGTTACAAGGTAATTTGGTTTCAACGATAATCGTGTGTGCTTGATCTTCATTTTTTATACTTTTTGTTGTTTACCTTTTGATGTTCCCCTTTGTTGTTAGGGTCTTCCTCTTTGTTTTGCTTTATTATTTATCAAGCCTTGAGGGCTAGTTAGTACAAGGATGCAGAGTCCATTTGAAACCCCAAATTTTACCAATTTCTAAAAAGAGTCATTCTCAGAAAGCATTCAAAAAAAAGAATGCATCCTATAAAAGCGGAGTAACTCATGGTATATTTTAATCACGAAACACTATAATACAATGCTTTGATTTGGTTTGTTTAAACACACTTTGCTAAACATAACGTAAACATTTTATATAAAGAAAATCAATCGACCCACTAGAGAGTCCAAGGAAGTAATATTAATTTATAAGAATCTTCCCTTTTAATACAAGTTTTCACTTTGCCAGTCCAATGAAATTTATTATGCAAAACCCATTCCCACAGGGAAATAAATATGTCCCCAACATAATTTATAGTTTTAATCTTTGGATTTTTAATCATTTTAACCATAAAATGCTTACGGGGTGTTCCAAAAGGGACAAATCATCAAGACCAGTAAGAAGGAAACCTCAACTTGGTTATATTCCTTCAACACTACCAAATTTACTTGAATCTAAAAAGAAAACAAAAGATCAATATCCACAGAGATAAACAAAAATTTCACCCAAGAACTCTTTAGTAAACCTCTAAGTACCTATACTGATTCACATGTGCAAGAATGCCATAATAAAAATAAAAACAAAGTTTATATCCATGCCTTATTGGTGTTAATAGCTTCCACTAATCTCTCAACCCACCATGTACAAGCACCTCATGCATGACTCGTTAACAAAGCCTCAAAAAAGAAAAACTAAAAATGAAACCTAGTTGCATGCCCCTTAGCTTCCTCGAGAAGCTTCTTAGTCTTCGAAAGGGAATTTAATATTTTTAATCCAATGCACTTCACATAGTGCCACATAAGACTTTGGCCTCCATTTTTGGCTATGGGAGTACTTCAAGTGGTCCCAAATTTTAAATAACCAAACAATTATTGATACGAAATTTACATGGCTAGCCTTTATCAATTTTTTCCAACCTTTGAATAAATTAAAATTTCATTTCAAAAAGTGTAACTTACTGCATGGGGTCGAGAAACCTTTTAATTATTAACCACTATGCAATTCCCAGATAGGGTCAAAGACCCTTTTTCAAATATCCATCCAACAAGAATTATTTAATCAATCCAATGGTATGGATTATGGTTGACCACTTGATTACTAAAATTATAATACCTTTACTAATGATTTAGACCTTGTGGTCAATTAAACACCCCTTCCTATTTACCCAAGTCAATAGAGTTGACTTTATTCCTTTAAACCATCAAACACCAATACCATAGTCCTAGGCCATTTTCCATTTTATACCCTTATATTTACTTGTTGTGCCATAATAATGGCTTTATAATAATAAAAAAGCATTACTTTAAGAAGATCAAAATTATTACAAGCTCTAGAAGGAAGATTTTATAATGCAATATTGCCCTTGATCGTCCAAGCTAAAAAAGAAAAAGTTAGTCATAATTATGTTATTGTTTATTAACAAAATAATACCAATATAATCAAGTAATATTTTTTTCTGCTATATGTAATTAACATAGTTTACAACCATTAAATACGGTGAGAGAAATAGTTACAACCAGGCAATACAATGATGCAACAATCATCACTTTCAGCTAAGTAACACATCATAGCCGGTGCAATAAAATATTTATTAGAGGTACAATACTCCAATTTATTTCTTCCAAAATAAAAGTATCATACTCAACATGATAATTACATACAAGTGATAGGAAAATAAGAATACATCATCAATGTTAAGTGCTTTACGAATAATGGTCAATAGGCATTTTTACACGATTGTACATGAAACTATGTTTTCATGTGTATATCCTTTCAGGATATACATATGCATGTGCAATTGCATACCCAACTTCATGACAAGGCTTACACTCCCTCCTTCATAACCCATTTAGCATTTTATGACTTATCCTTTGATCTAAATAGACTGAAATTGAGGGATGTAGCATTAGGGGTTAGATGAACAAGGTTGGGATGGATTAGATTTAGACAGATGGGAGTTGGACACATAAGGGTAACAAAGGTTAGACAGAGTAAGTTAGATGAAAAAGGTTGGATGTTAGATGTTGGATGATAGATGTTGGATGATAGAGGTTAGAAAATAAAGGTTGGACGCTAGAGGTTGACGACACCGATTAGATGACAGTGGATTGGACGGTAGAGGTTAGACCCCACAGTTTGGATGGAAGAAGTAACAACAAAGGATGAAAGTTACAAATTGAAAAATAGGTTAGAAAATTGTCTATATAATCGTGAACTTTACAAGTTTCCCTTACTATGATGAATTTTGAAACTTTTCTTGTAGCTTGTTGCCTTACACCAATTTTTAGTTTTTCCAAAAATTACCTAAGTGTTTTTTCATCGAATTTCAAATTTCGAAAGTCAACATGCAATTTTCATGCAAAATACATGTTGAGTTATGAAACCTAAAACCCACCCCATAAGGTATATACACAGAAATCAAAGGTCTAAACTTGGACTACAATTTGCATGCAAACCGTATGTCGACTTCTAAAATTTGATTCTCCACCCGCAAGTTGGAACTCGAAACACGAAGTGTAGTTTTCATACAAACTACATGTGAACTTCTGAATTTCACTCCATGAATATTTCAAGGACATTTCGAACTTGGAACCCAAGCTAAATTTTTTTTTGAGTTCGACCTCGACGGTGGGTCAACATTTAATGCCAACAACTCACACGTACCAACTCCACGGTATTTAATTTTTACTTTCCTATTTAAGGAAAGTTTTAATTATCATTTTCACCTGAAAATTTAGTAGGCTAACCTTTTGATACACCTTTAAACTTTGACCGTACTTCTTAAGTGGATTTTGAGCATTTTTCATGATTTTATTATCCGGTATTTACGTAAGTTTGCAAGTTATCTTTTACAAGTTCTTTTGGTTTCATTTTTAGGGTTTTCTTGTCAACTTTCATTTGTTTCCATGGATTCCCTTCATGTTTTCTCCCTTGTGTCATTATTTGAGGTGTTAACCTTGTGTTTTGAACTTACTTGCTTTATGGATCTTTTACTTTCATGGGTTTTCTTGTTTTTAAATCCTAGGCTTCAGATCTTCATTTTTTGGAAAGGCGGAGGAGAAACTAACATGAAGGAAAATTTTTAGAGGTTCAAGGTCAGAAACGATGCTTGACTTCTGTGTCGAGATCAAAGATCAAAAGCACGGTGTAGTTCGTAAATTCAGTTGGAAGTGCACTAGAACATAACAAGTGGAACTCCATGGTGGAATTACAGAGAGGAAGTGCAGTTCGAACTACAATGTTGTGAAACAAGGATCAACCTCTCGCTTCGGTGGAAATCTAGAGTGGAATTGCATAGCGAGAGTGCAATGTAGAACCGCAAGATCAGTATTGCAGTGGTGAACCTCCTCCTTTAACCTCCACTTTTCATTTCAGATTAGAAATTTCAAGGATTTCTCCAGGAGTAGATGTCTAGATCATCTTCAAAAGGGAAAGAAAGGATGAAATATATTTTTCAAGGGGTAGCTCCCCCTTCAAGCATCACTTTAAACATAGACAACATTGGAGATACAAATCTTGGGCATATTGAATTGCCTTAGTTTTGGGAAAGGGTTAGATCTCCCAAAAAAAAAGGGATGGATGCAAGGTATCTTTAATAGTAGACTCGCTTTGTCCATTGCTTTCCCTCCATCAATGCAATTCCCAAAATGTTTTCTCACTGCTTCCACAAACTATGACAAAGAATCCCGAATGTTGAGGGATGATGATGAAATGGTGGTGATCAAACTGGAAAGTGACTATTTTGAAGACTTGTTGTAACTACCAAATGTTGAGGAATATACACATTTTTTTCGTAGTCTACTCTTGAGCGCTAGGAGACTGATATCTATACTAGGGTCCTTAACAAGAGCTACCTAGAAAAATATAAACCTTCATTATCTAGGGTCCCTAAGACTATTCCCCGATCATATTTTATTCAGGAAGTGAATGACATCATCACCTTATTGAGTAGATTTACTGGGACTCCCTTATTCTAAAGACTTCCAAGAGTGGATGTATATATACATTTGCACTATCTAAAAAAATGGTGATCTAATCCATTGGGCATAACATATCAATGGTGTCATAAATTTCTAGCTATCAAATGTTATATCCTTTAGAAATTTATTTATGACCTCTTACCTTGTGTACGTAGCAGCTAGAATGAGGAATTACCAGGGATTATCACTAGTGGGAGCAATAAAATCGGCTCAAATTTACCACTTCTACCCTTAGCTAACAATTAAGGAGGGGGTGAAGCATTTCAGAAGAGTTAGTGATGCATTTTTATTGTTATCTTGTACTTCTTTGACAAGGAGTTATACAATCAAAGAATTTTAGATAATGTTTGGTGAGTGATCAGAGATTGGGGAGGCATATACATGCGATTCCCAACATTCATGTAACTTAGGGTGTCAAGATTCACAAGTGCTCCCTACAAGTTACCAAGGTGCCCCAAAGACAAATGGGTCATGATAGAGTTGGTTTGGCAACTATTGCATTTTCATAAGATCTAACACGATAGACATAAGACGGGAGCTCAATTACCCATAGTATTAGGAAGATATACTTGTGCTTCCACATACAAGGAAAATAATGTTGAAGGGAAGATACAACAAATCACTTTGAGGACTTTTCATCCCCATGTTAGTTTCAATTATTGGGAAAACTCGGTGGGTACGAGCCAACCGGTACTCACATACCAAAGTTAGAAGATATCTAGATAAATTGCAGGGATGAAGTCACAATCTAGGAAAGGGACTTCGAGAGGTTGACTCTTCAAAAAGAGGCCCAGTATGAAATTCTAGATGTCCTAGAGGGTCTTCATGATGACGAATAGGTTTTGGATCCTATCTACAATCGAACAATGTCATAAATCATCCCTTACTATGGATTGATCGGGTCACTTGAGGAATGTAGTAGAACAAAAGAAATAATGGGTCCTACTCTCAATCGGAGATGCCGGTGGCTGACATCATTGGGAATCATGCCAAAAGTGTCGATCATCTCCCTATTGAGATAATTCATGTACAACCACCGGTGGGCCATTCCACCCCTTCAAAAGGAAGAAGATATGCTCCCAAACCTGCTCCAAAACCTCATATAATTACCGTTATCTCTGCAGGGGTTCGGATCTTCCTTCGGTGCTCCACAACAAAAGTGACATCTTCCAAAGTTCCTTCCATAGATTTGATTGACCTTGGTATTTCTCCCACAACTTCCTAAACATTACAAACACCATCTTCTCAACCTCTTCCCTCTTCACTGTTCTCAATTCCTCCTTCTACCCCACCTCTCAATCTTCCTTTGGCTACATCATATATTTCCTCCATTCCCATTTCTTCTACACTTCTCACTTCATCCCCTTCCATGGCACAAGTATTCTCCTCTCTTCCTTCTCTTTCATCTAGAGATGTTCTGGCTTTAGGATCTCCTTTTGGGACTCCTCTTCCTCAACAAATTCCTCCCATTTCCACCCCCATCTCATCAATGCCTGTGGCCATCCTTTCCACTCCACCTTCACTTTTCACCACATCGTTTCCATCCTCGGTTCCTGCAATAAGTGCCCTAGTAACACCTACCCAATATACTATTATGATGAATGTGTCTATGTCATCAACTAAATAACTAGCTTCTTCTTCTATCCCTACATGGTTGAACAAGAAAACCCCAAAGAAAAATAAGAAGGTTCCAATTGGAGATGTTGTTGACCTAAGTATCCTAGATCCAACTCCTCGAAGATAAGCAAAGAGGCTAAGGGTCATTTCTAACCTGTCATTCGATCAAATTGGGGAGATATTTTTGAAATAACAACCTCGGATGTTGGTAAAACCAAAAAAACTATTTCCACAACAAATTATCGATCTCAAATTTTTCCCTTAGAAAATCTACTCATGAAAGAGCCAAGAAGGATGTTCAGGTTGCCCTTAGTAATCTTCTGGATAAGTTTGAAAAGACAAGGTAACCAAGTATGAACTCAAGAACAAGGTACAACATTTGACTTCCATTTTGACTAGGATCACACAACCTATTCATACCATTTCCCTTCTTGTACCTTTAATCTTTGATGACACCTCCTTCTCCATAGTCAAGAAGATTAGATAACAAGGTCTGACAATAGGAGCATGGATCAAAAGTTTAATTTAGGAAGGAGAGAAGGTGATTAAGGATGTTGTTGACCTTTATAATGAACTGTATTATGAAAAGTACAATGTTTCCAAGATGGATAGATTAATCATAGAGGATAGTGAAAATTTGGAGCTCACACTCAAATCCTACAAAGAGGTACGAGACATGGGGTATGATCAACTTATGAAATAAGGGATCATTGATGATTCTAAGTATAGTGAGGCCATGGAGTTTTGAGTTTGAATGTTGCAGGAGGAAATGTATAAGTTAGAAGAGAAGAGAATTGAGGCAGTTGATGGCCTCAACAACATTTCAGATGAATTTTATAGAATCCATTGTAGGTTTCTGGATGAGAATGTTGATCCACTTTTGGTTGAAAAAATTATTTTATAATTCAAATGAGGTAACTAAATATTTTGGTCTTGATTCTATTCACAAGTTGGTGTCATACCAAAATTTCTTGAGTTAGCTCAAGAAAGTCATAAATTGGACCAAAAGGTTACCAAGGAAATTTGTTAAGGTAGCTAAATTGACCAAGGTCATTATTCACTATGCGTGTGGACCAAATGACAAGGAGGTTTAGGAAATCATCGAATGATTTCTAGACTACAGGCACAAAGTATTTGTCAAAGAAGGAGGAGAAGAATCGATCGGGGAATGGTGGAGCCAACCCTAACTCGAACTTGAATACCATTTTTGCACAAAGATCAAGATGAAACACTCTTTTCAAGTTACATGTTTGACTCGACCAAACCTCGTGTACAACTACTTTGTTATTTTCATGGGAGACATCTTCCTTGATGTAACTTAATTATATTTTTAGTATTTAATGATTAAAAGGAGTAGCTATAATTTCTCAACCCTCCTAATATATAAATATAAGAATACATTATGTATTCAGGGACTCCGAATCTTATTGTAAGGAGGCTCAATCATTTTGGGAGTCTTCATGTACAAGCAATAATATACAAAAACAATATTTTTCCTTCAACTACTTGATGTGTTGTGCATTTCAATAATTCATTTAATACTTGTGAATGCTTTTAATTCCTTGTATGTGATGATTTATCTTGCCTTCATATTAATTATCTTTCTTTAGTTAAATTACAAGTTGTGTTTTATAAACTTATTTATTTCAGTTGTGGAAGATATAAAATCCCTTATGTTATCCTTAAGTTTTATATTCATAAAACTTTGACTGGAAAAGAGAATAAGAAGTTGTGCATGTTATATATCATTCTGTAGTAATACTCTATGCATGTGGAGTGGATCTATTTGTTCCTTAAACTTTTGGTGCATCACCTCTTTTTTTTGTATTTCTAGTTATCCTTCTATCCCTTTTTCCCAAGAATCAGATAGAGTAGTTTATTTTAAGTATTGTAGTTCTGCACCTTGATCTTCAATCAGATGCACATAGTTTAATAGGAAGTTGGCCTTCTCCAAAGGTTCATCCCAAGGAGCCAAGGTCCCACACCTTGGGGATGTTCCCATGTTTCACTGGATCATCTAACAATTCAGTAGGTGCATGATCCAAGTGACAACATGATCCACAAAAAGAGATGCACATATTTTGGTTGATAGCTTGGATGGTCGATGTATATGTATTATACCTCAATGATATGTATAGTATTATACCTCGGTGAATATGAGTGCAATTTGATTCAAAACGTTGGAAAAATACATGCATAAGTTCATTTTAAGTGTAAATAGTAGGCGAACTAACCCATACAAATGACTTGTTAGCTAAATTTTTGTGCAAACCGGTGGCAAATCGATCGTTAAAATTCACCATTTCTAATTTCCAAAACCCTTAATATTCACGAGTTTATGAAAATTCACCACTAATTTTTTTTTGTTCTTTTTGAAGATAATGCCATCAATAAACACATAAGTAATGGATTATAGCCTCGGATGTATTCTTTATTCTTTAGTCGACCCGGATTGCATGTGCCAAAAGAGAGAAATGTTGTCATGCCTCCCATCTAGTTGTGCATGCTAGTATCTTCATTTTTCGTAACTTTGGCATGCGGAAGCTCTTCATCCAAGAAAAATGAAGTGTCTTGATCATTTTGCACATCCTTAAATAGTTTCTTACATAGTGCTTTTCATCTAACCAGTTTTTTAGATTTGATAGTCACATCATACTCCATGATTTTGGTCACCCATCTTGCTATTTTATCACTGATTTCTGCTCCCATGATGAAGTCCCTCACACTAAAGTGTGAGACAAGAACCTTAACATGATTTGTGGAGACTTATTTTAAATTTATTGAGTGCACACATGATGGAGAATAACTATTTTTCCATGTGAATGTATTTCAATTCATAATCCTTCAAAGGCTTGATTGAAGAAAGCCATTAACTACTCTAGTCCTTATTCATTTTCTTGTATTAAGAAAAAAACAACACTATTATTAGCTCCATATACATAAAGAATGAAATCCTTATAGTAATCTAGATTGATAAGTGTTTGGGAATGGGTAATCTCTCGCTTGATATTGTTAAATATTTCTTTTCCTTCTGTTGTCCACTTGAAGATTGTATCTTTCTTGAGCATGAGGGTGATAGGCCTAACCAATCCTATAAATTTAGGAATGAATCTCCTAATAAAGTTGATCTTGCCTAGGAATGATTGTAATCCTTCTTATCAGCTTGAAAAAGAGGGAGATGATGGATGAGATTTTTTCGAGATCAATGGAAATGTCATTCTTTGAAACCACATGGCCCAAAATCTTTCCTTGTGCAACAAAAAGTCACACTTCACGGGGTTAAGATACATCCTAAATTATGTAAATCTCTCAA
This sequence comes from Taxus wallichiana var. yunnanensis, assembly GCA_018340775.1. NCBI lineage: Eukaryota > Viridiplantae > Streptophyta > Pinopsida > Cupressales > Taxaceae > Taxus > Taxus wallichiana. The sequence goes on from CM031236.1 coordinate 44,730,605, forward strand.
AGACCTTCAGACACCAAAATTTGGTTCATTAGCACCCCATTTCACATTCACTTGCCATTTCATTTTCATTGTGCACACTCGCACCCATGTCCATATTTAAAATCCCAATTTTCTCCTAAATCAAATTTATTTCCCTTAGTTTTTATTTTCTTATCTTAATTCTATCCCATCCCCTCATTATTTGACCTCCCCTAATGCACCCTAATTACACTTATCACCCATAATCATATTAGTCATCACTAAACATATTTATTACTGTAATAAAATCCCAAAATCTCCCATTTATTATTTCTAGACTCACCACCTACCCCCATTTAATATTTTTAACCACCCTTTCCTTTATTAAATAAACTTCCACCCCATCCAACCACTATTTCTAATCCATTTGAAACTTAACTCACCAAATGAACTTCTATCCCTAATCTAACACTAATTGGGCCTCATCCCTTGAGATTTACATCATCCACATAATATAAATAACTAGTTCTCTGTAATCGTCGGTGAGCCTATCGGTTTACGGAGACCCTACATATACACCATCACCCCCCTTCTCGGGAGTATAAAACTCTTGAGATCCGACATCTAGCAATTTTTATCAAGTTTCTTGCCTTCTTGTGAGTGACCACGAACCTCTTGAAGTCATCTTGGAACCTTTATCTACCCTCTTGGAAGATATTGAGCTTATAGATTGTTATAATACCTCTCTTGTTTTCATCATTTCTTCATCAACCATTTACAAGTCCGGTCACCATTTTCGAGCTCTGCAATCACACCAACCAGATTTTTTTCCTTCATATATCCTATTTGAAACCCATCAAACCTCACCTAACCTAAGTTAGCCTTAGTCACCGTCTCGATTCTTCCTTGGTCATTATCAACCTAGTTCATCTCGCTATTTTCCTACACCCTATCCCTCGCTATCGGTTTCTCTCTCCCTCAAACAAAAAATCCTTGAAATCTCTGTGTTTCCCTGAAAGACATCCAAGAACCTAATTTTTCTTTCACATTATCCATCAATTACCTCACGATCACCATCAACCTCCTCTTCCCTAATCACATATTCATATAATCAATTTTTCCTCTACTTCCCATGTCCATGTGCTGAACCAGAAATCTTTAGAATCTAGACACCTATTCCAGGATCTACTATTTTCAGCCTTTTGTTTTGCTTCTACCATAGTCATTGTTGACTACTTCTTATCATTGTCTATTGCTATCTGGTTTGCATTATTCATCTCAATTTATCATTATATTTTCTCTATTTTAGAATATCTCGAACATTTATGTTACGTTATCTTTGCATGTTATTTATTCCTCATTTTCAAAATAAAATTTATAAACAAGTGGGTTGACATCCTTCCTAGGAAGTTCATTACTCCTCGGGACTGATTTTGGTTAGGCAACCCACCATACAAATATACTATTTTTTTCTTATGTATCTTTTCTTTATGTTGTGTAGGTCATCAATCTCGTAGTGGAAAGTATTTTTACACCCGTTTTCCATCACTATCAAACATTGGAGGTATATTTCAACCCCCCCCATATTTGGAGTTTCTTATTTTCTAGCATGCTATTTCATTAAATTGGAACAAGAGTAGAAAACATGTCAAACATTCTAGCATACTCGGTGGTACATACCTGTTTCTTTGGTAAGTTCCTTATTCATTTTAAATTCCTATTATATATTCTATTTTTCTTTCCACTAACTCTGTAGGTCGGAGTATTTTGCTTGTGTGCTTGGGAGTTTACTTGCTTGCTTAAAAATGCATATGTAATTTGGAAAAAGGAAAAGCATATCTAGGTGTTCCTATTTTGTTTTTCCATTTCTTACATCATTCTTCCCTTCCTTTTTTTGTTTTTCTTCATCGAATGTCACATTTGGATGTAGATCTCAAACAATTTTTTTCATATTTGCTTGATCACATAACTTAATTAGGTGGTAACACTTTGCATTCACATTTTCTTCACACACAACCAAACCACATACACAATCTACACATCTAAATAATTTCTACCTAGGTGGAGCTATTGGGATTTCATCACCCAATAAGGAAGTCAAGCACAATGTTCTGGTTGTGTAATAATTATTTTGACTATTGGTATATTGGCTAAGCACCCGACACCCTTATCTCTGTGGCACGTGAAGTGTGGGGGTAAGCCCCTATATCATGCCATGTACCATAGTCATCACGGGTTCACGCCATACATACCTTTAGGTATATCGAGGAATCCATGCTTAAACACACCTAAAACCATCCATAGAGAGGCCATCTCTCTTGGTTCCATTTGAGCCTCTTCCTTCTTCACATTCTATAAATAAGAAAGATAAACAAAATTTTGTTGCTTGAATTTCATGTTACATTAATAGTTTGCATAAGATTTTTCTTGTTTATTTCATGCCCATTGTTACTCACTCCCAAGCTAAGAAAATGGAGAAATAAATCACTTTTAATGATATCCCAATCTCAACCAACCCCTGACAACAAACATCTACACTCACTCTCATTTCTTTTACACCTTTGATGACCTCATCCTTTGCCTCCCTATCCACTATTCCTATAGTTCCTCCTCATGAGCCCTATGTGATTCAAGGTGATCCCCATTTTGAGAGAAATCCATTTGTCTACCATCACTCCATCCATTCTATACCAACCACACCTCCTTCCAGTACTTCCTTAGGAGCACTTGGACCCCGACTATCCCTCATGGATGTGTGGAATTTCAAGAGCTCCTCGATGCTAATCCCATCACCATCCATGAATATCTAGTTCATAAATCCACCAACATACCTATTGATGGAACCCTTTTCAATAAATTTATAGTTACCCCTCACAATCTAAATCTACTAAAGTCCTCACCTCCCAACTTGCCATATTTTTCCCTAGGGCCATGAATGAGCTATCATTAGCCCAAAACAAACATGTCCCTCATGAATCCTCTATCATGGTTCCCAAACCCAATAGTCCACACAATTATTAGTGGATATCCCACATAATCTATCACATATCAATACCAATTATAGACACCAAATTTGAGTCACACTCCCTTTGGCCCCCTTTAATTAATTAATGTAATGTATTCACCTAACCATGACCCCTTACCCCGCATTCATATTAATTTAATTACTTACAATTGAATTAATGTTCATCCTCACATTATTAATTAATTTAATTAAGTTAATTTACACATCTCTTAGAAACATCACCATGGACTTATTCCTAGCCTACTAATTAATTAAGACTAGGTCCTTACTTATCCCAACCAACTGGGACTTAGTCTAACCCTAAAATTAAAGTCTTATTCCTTCTCCAACAACACTCCCACTTATCTAAGTGCCAACCCTCACTTGAGACCTGGATTGGCAATCAAAATCACACCAAAAATAGTAAATATCTTCCTATTTTTAGTAAACCTAAACTTACCCACCTTAACCGATGTCGGTTATCCCTCGACCAACACTGGTCACCTAACCACCATTGGTTACTTTATATACAATTTTGTAACCTTTTACCCAGGTTGGTCATTTTCAGTTTTGAGAGAACTATTGCATTCAAGCATGAATCCAAAGCCTCTCAGCATCCAAACGACACAAAATACTCAACCACATGCCCAAGCAAGCATTTGGTTCTCCTTCCAGAGCATTGGAATACTCATAGGAACATTATGGGAGTACTTCCATGACACTGACTCTAGAATCTCTTCACGGATCAACTACCCTCCACCTTCACCTACCAGATCTGTAAATGCAAGTAAGTATACATGATTTCAATCATATTGTGCTTGCTTAAAGTATAGATTCCTTACCTCTTTCATTATACTTTATTTCTGCATGTATTCCTTTATCTCCACCTCCTCACCAATCTACCAACCCAACCACCTATAGCCTTTTTGCCTTCTGTAACTTCCCCCTCTATATCCCCGAGTCTTCTTAGTAATATCACAAACCTAACCACACCCTTCTTACTCTCTATGTAATCACAGAGAAGCCCCAAAACCATTTTTATCAAATTATTGTCAATTGCCCCTACCGACATCGGTTACCTAGCTGCGGTCAATTTAACCTCTATACCAATGTCGGTCACTTGATTGATATTGATCTTTGTGTCATTTCATTACTTTTGACCAGGATCCTCTCGATTAACTAAAACTAATCCAGGACCTCACCCGATCAACCCTAGACCCTGTCAAACCTTTAAAAACCCGAATAACATACCAAACCTAAAGATTTAATCATAACCTTGTTTGTTAGATTAATCTAGTACTCGCTTAGGCAGCCTACTAAACCTATATTATTAATACTATTTGTTGGTCTTGTTGTGTTTCTTATACAGGTCATTCCTCCTAGCCAAAGGGAATCTCTTCATGACCAACTTGGATCAAAAATTTAGTAACGTGTGGATTCAACCTTCAACCTACATCTCAGAGGTATTCCTCCTAACCTATTTCCTATTCAGTTTTAACCAAAAGCAAAAATTAGGTGAAACATATTGGCACACCCAGTGGGACCCATAAGAGATTCTTTGCATTATTCATTCCTAGGGAAAATCCTGTGTTTCTATTTTCATTCGAAATGAGTTCACATTAAGCTTCTTCTCTAGAAATATTCTTTTCTTCTGATTATCTCAGTGACACTTTTTTTTTGGGATTAAAAATAATTCTTCTTTCTTTTCTTGTATTGCATTTAGTGAAAGTCATACCCTTAACCTCTTCATAATTTGTTCTCATTGAATATAATTTGTGGATTTTGGTTTTAAAACTTGTGCACTTGCATTTTTGATTTTTTTGCATTATAGCTAATCTAAAATTGTGGGAAACCTATATGCTTTAGAAGTCATGCCTAGCTAATGGTTGAAAAATTGAACCGTAGCTCACATTTTGCACATTCTCTATACCAAATCACTAAAACCAAATTACATAATTCTTAAACAACATATTTCCCAAAAGAAGTTGTCAACGATCACACGATCAAAGGATTGACAATGGGCTCCAACTGGTTTCTCTATCCAGTCATCATCTCAAAGAAGGATCTCCCATGCCAAAACTTACTTGAAACAAGCCATAGTTGTCGGATTTTATAGGGCACCCTTGTTAACCAAAAATTATATTCTGCTTATAGTCAATCCTAAATGGCATAAGCCACAACATAAAATCTACAATGTAGGATTTCATGTTTGTTATCTTTTTGTATGCTTGCATTTTGAGGTGTGAGTTGCATTTCTTCATTCGTTCTTATCCTTTTACGCCCCACATCACGACTGGTGTATTCTAGTTTTATTTTGGGTTTATTAGGACTCCTCATAGCCATACTCAGTCTCTGGGTTGGCCCTTTTATTTGATCTAAATCACCAAAACTTCATTTTTTCTTCTCTTCCCAGATTTCACAACAACCGATATTGGTCCAGTGACTGACATCGGTTGTATCATCTTACCAACATCGGTTAACTGACCGACATCAATTTATATACTTTTTGGTTATTTTTTCTAGAATAGTATTCTCCACCTTCCTATTCTTTTCATGGTTTGTTCTACCTTTTTATCCCACTCTTGAGTCTTTGATATCATTTTCAGGATCCAAGTTGACCCATTTTCACCTGTCATTGCCAAATATTTGAATCTCTTATTCTTCACAGATGTCCGAGGCATCGGTCTATCTTTGACTAGCGCCGATTACCCTTATACTAGAATTGGTTACCCTAATTGACATCGATCTCTGTATTTTGAATTTCCAATTAGAACATCGATATAATCACTCATTTTAGACTGATTTTTCCCCATTACTTATGTGTTTTTGCATCATCAATGAAGCTCAAAATACCTGTTTTATCATCATTCACATGGTTTTGAATCATAAACAAGATAACACTCTTGTGTTTCATGCTATCCACCAGCCACTCCCACCTATCCCATCACCCCCTTCAATCTCATCACCCATGGACCCCAATCAGGCTCTTTCCATACCCACTGGTGATGAGGAGTTCGTGAGACTCCTTGATCACAACCCCATTGCTTTGCAGTATTATCTCCCTCATTCACTGTTTGCTATTCATCGGGGCAACTTGTATACAACATGCCTATGTCTATTCCTCCTACCCTTGCACCCACTTCTACATCAGCTACTACTAGCTTAGCCTTACCCTCTTCCACCTTACCACATGTGGTTTCCTAGCTTGACCCTACATCATCGATATCGGTTGTACCTATGGAATCTATTATGACTTGACGTATGTCGCTCCTAAAATTTAAACCATGCCTTTATCAACCACCTTAAGTGTAGGTCTATCTACATCCACCATCTCTCATATACCTATTGCATCTCAGCCACCATTGGTGATGACAACCCATACTCCCTTCCAAAACATTGTCCTCTCCATCCCACAGTCTCTTCCTCTAATTGCTATGAGATTATTTACATCCACTCCACCTACCTACACTTATCACCAATAGCCCCCTATTTCATCTATCACTTATTCGAATACTTTCCATCTACATCTATTCCAGCCTACATTCCTTCCTCATAATTTTTGTACTCAACACCACCACATACTAGGATGCCACCCACGTCATACCCTCCTCATCTACCCCCTTATACTACAGGGGGTGCCCAGTCATCACAACCTACCAATGATCTTATCAAAATGATGATGGACAAGATGTAGACATTAGAATCCTCTATCTCTGGCTCATGTAATGCTCTAACTTACGATGAGATCTGTAATGAGCCTATTCACTTTTCTGTACCGATTCGTCCATACCCTATGCATTGGGAAATGCCTAAATTCAACCGATTCAACAATAAATAAGACCCGCAACAACACTTGCTTTTTAAAAATGTGTTATCTAATCGCTCAGGATGACGCATTACTCCTACAAACATTTCCAATGTCATTGACAAGACTTGCTTTGGATTGGTATAGTGCTCTACCTAGGCACTCCATTTTCTCATTCAACCAAGTAGCTCAAGCTTTCCTAGACCACTTTTCTATCAAAATTGTCAAGAAGGTCACCATGACTGACTTGTATGTAACATGCCAATACGAAGATGAATCTATCACAATTTTTGTCACTCGTTGGTGTAGTTTGGTCAACCAACTCACATTCCAACTGCCTCAAACTGAGTTAATAGATTTGTTCACCAGGACTTGTGCCAGAAACATCTCTCTAAATATTCAAGTTCAAACCTTTTGCATGTTTGACGATGCATTCACCATGGCTCGGAAACTTAAAATTCATGTCATTGAAGAGAAGAAGATATAATTGTGTAAAAAGAATGTGTGTTTAAATAAAAAATACCTCTTCTTCTTCCAAATCAGTAAAATAATTACTCTAAAGAAAAAGGATCTACCAACGTAGTAGTTTTGAAAGTGACCCGTCTCACCTATCCAACCAATCAAAGCCTTCTTCCAATATTTCTCCTGTTCATGATTTTTAGTTCAAAAGGTAGAAATGAAAATATACACCCATAGTAGAACCCTACTCTTCAGTTTTAGAAAAACTTCTAAAAGTCGGAGCAGTCACTCTTCCACCCATTAAACCACATACTGGTTTTGACCCCTCTTGTCATGTGCCTGCATGGTACAAAGAAAATGATTACTACAACTATCATCGCATTAGAGGTCATAACGATGGTAATTGTATAACTTTTAAAAATATTGTCCAAGAAATGTTAGATAATGGAGATCTTGTCTTGGATAATCCTAATGCACTGGCTAATTAGAACCTTCACATCTTTAAGAATTCATTCCCAAATCACACCCCATTGTCTAACCAAACCGAGAAAAACCTTGACCAATGATAGTAACATTCATGAGGTTCATGCTATTTTCAACATCATACCAACTCTCCTTGGTCAATTTCCTCCTACTCTTTCTATCGAGGAGATTCTTGCACAGGATCCTTCATCCATGGAGGGACTTGTTTCATCTACTCCTTTACCCATAAAGGAGTCTCCCTTATTTCCTCCATCTACGGAAGAGTCCACCATATCCGTCGATGCAGTTTCCGCACTCACCTCTCAACCTGACAAGCAACCTATAATACTTACTCTTCTACTCATGGGAGAGTCATGGTTACCTTCTTCTTTGCCAAAAATATGAACTTACTGCATCCAAATTTTCATCCCTCCTACCTATAGGGGAACCATTAGTAGTGTCCCTTCTTATTGGTGACAATTCTCCATTGGATTTCAAGGATCCTATTGATTTTCTCTCATCTCTTTTACCCACAGAGTCTGAAGCCAATCATTTCCATGTCTCATAGACATTATTTATAGGGATTACTACTAAATCAACATCATCCCCCTACAACGGTGTCATTTTCACATTTGGCCGATTGCTTGGATTATCTTGATAATTCTATGCTCTGGGGACGCCTTTGGCTGCCTTTCTCAACTCAAATGTAAATGTTTTCTATCGATACTTCCACGATCTATCCAAAGGTGTTTCAAACAACCAAACCCACCATGCCCATGCCAGTTTTAGTGACCTCTTCTTCATCACCCTCGCACACTCCTAAACCTTTACCATCAAATGAACTTTTTCCTCTACCTAAAACCTTACCTGCACCTATATCTTCCTCTGCATCCAGACCCATTTCCACTTTAGGAGTCATGATGACTTCGAGCCTTGTCCATCCTCATGTCAAATTGGATTTAGCCATGCCCTCACAAGCTATCGCAAAGAATACACCCCCACCTAAGAGGAAGACCCAACCTCTTAGGCCACATATAATGACTTCACCCACTACCCCTCTATCACCTTCACCACTTCCATCTATCCTAGGTCCCCACCCATCAACCTTAGCTAAAAACATCCTACCCAGAGTAAACCAAAAGCACAACATCATACCTCATCATGATCCTCTGTTGCACCCAAATTACCTACACAACTTACACCTTCTCTATCACCTACATCCTTTCTACCTCCTATACCTACACCACTTCCAGTATCCTCATTATTACCTATACCATTCCCTTCTCTTCAACCAATACCTTCCACATTGCCTCTTACTACAACCTTCACCGCACCTCCGTTATCACCTTGGGTAACCTAGCCCCTTCTGCCATCTTCCTTCCATTCTACATCACGCACTTCTTCACCTTTAATAAATAAGGTTCAATGAAATCCTAAGAACCCACTACCTCGAAAGAGGTAGTTAAACCTACACCACCTTCAACAACTAGTTCACATGCTACATCTTTACCCAAGAAGGTGTAATCTAAACCTAAAACTATACTATCTACCAAATAGGTGGTCAAACTTACTCAACCTCTGATTCCACCTCTGGTGGCTCCTCTCCCACCAAATTCACCCACACTTCCATCCGGACCCATACTTATATCACATTGTGATCCTTTGGTAGGGTCTTACGGTAACAACTTAGCTAACCTTTTATAACCTATCCCCTTCGCCATCTTCCTTCCATTCTACATCATGCACTTCTTCACCTTTAACCAAGAAGGTTAAACTAAAGCCCAAGAACCCACCACCCTCCAAAGAGGTAGTTAAACCTACACCACCTTCAACAACTAGTTCACCTACTACATCTTTACCTAAGAAGGTGTAATCTAAACATAAAACCGTATTATCTACCAAATAGGTGGTCAAACTTATTGAACCTATGATTGCACCTCCGGTGTCTTGTATCCCACCAAAGTCACCCACACTTCCATCCAGACCCATACTTACTTCACATTGTGATCCATTGGCAGGGTCTTATGCCAACATCTTAGCTAACCTTTTGGAAACCTTTTTCATCACATTGCCACCACTTAGACCTTATGACCCACTCAAACCTAAACCATAAGGGTTTGATGATACCAAAATTTGTGCTTACCATCATGTGTTAGGGCATGATGTGGAAATTTGTAAGGATCTTAAGACTATTCTTCTCCAACTATGTCCTCTCAAAGAAAACTTTGATGATGATGATATTTTAAATGAGGACCCTCTTCCACCTACACCTATCACCACACATTCTCATCCCATACATATTCAATGACATTCATCTCCCCCTCCATAACCCTTTTATCCTCCTCCAAGATTTAAAAGCAATATGGTCTGCATAAGAGAGCTAGACAAACCTCCACCAAAATGCTAATGTACTGCATTATTTTCACAAACCCAGTATATGCCCTCACCGTATTTTTCCCGACTTATCGTTACACCTATCATGACTCACTTTCTCCTTTACCAACTATTAATATGGTTCAAATTTCCACTTGAGACTAGAAGGAAAAAGGAAAGGAGAAAGTAACTAGCTCATCCGCTACTCTTTTACCTAATATTCCATCTGTACCTGCACCAAAAATTACCATCCGTGGACCATAATACCCTATTTTGATGGGGTTTCCCATTTTACAATGCTTAAATAGTTTAACTAGTATCATCTCAAAATGTCTTTATACAACCTTGCCTAAACCTCTGAGTCTCATCAATAGGCCCTCATTCAAGTCCTACAATCTGTTGAGGTTTTACCAATGACCCTACTCCTGTTGCATCCATTATCATTCCTCATCATGTGGCCTCTCTCACCACTTCATCCTCTTCCTCTGCACCTACTACCACTCATCAAGTAGCCACTCTTCGTTTCTATGATGACGAGATTGTACCTCTCCAATTAGATGATCCTAACCCCTTCCTATTTATTTTTGTCTACATTTATAATATAGATATTCAACACGTTATGATTGATGGTGATGCCAATATTAACATCATTTCCTCTCATGTGTATAACTAAATGCGTATCCTCGCTAATTGTATGCATAATAACCCCGTTATAATGCGGTCATTCAATGATGCCATGAATTCCACCCTTATCGGCATAATTTTCCACATTCATGTTGGCCCTCGTACCATTCTGAATTATTCTATCCTAGAGGGGGAATTCTAGTACAACATACTTCTTGACCGACCTTAGATCTGTGTCATGGGCTATGTTCCTTCAACCTTACACCACTATTTAAAATTCAAACATGAAGGACACAATTATACCATTCTAGATGATCCTTCACCATTCAAGACCTGTGTAGCATGTTGTGTCGACCCAATGATGTCCTTATCTTTGGTTAAGGAATCTACTACCGCTACCACTTCTTCTTTAGCCACTACCTTATCAACCAATGTTTTCGTTACATCTTACATAACTAACTCCTCTATTCTCATTACTCCTACAACTTTTACAGGTGACCCATTAGCTATCCCATCTCTTTGCTCAAATAACTAATGTTTATTTTTCCCAACTATCTAGTGATTCATCCATTCCCGCTACCCACATACCAGATACTAATCCCTTAGAAGGTTTTTTTCAATGCCTCACTCTGGGGGAGTACCTCCTCTTTAACATTGACACATTCCTTACTCCTCAAGAGTATGGTAACCTTCACCAACATCCCCGCTATGATCACTACATAGGTGAGGTTTTCCCCTATGGTCCTCCCCACCTTCACACAAACTTAATGTATGGGGGACTTGATGCTTCTACCTACTTTCCCGAGCCACCTTCCCAAACTCGACCATTTTCCTTTGACCTTCAATCTCTCACCAACCACCACTTCACCCACACCTTCCTCCATCATTATTCTTGGAAGGGCTTTGGATTTGGTTTCTATGAACAAGGCCACCATACTGTCATTCCTTACACCACTCGTAAGCATAAAGACTATAGTGGTATTGGATTTTCCAAACCACCTTCTAGAAAGGCCTGAGTTGAACTCATTGAGGATGATAAACATTCCCCACCCCATTCACCAACTTCACCACCTTCACCTATAAATTCTATGGACCCAAAATCCATTCCTCCTAAATTTTTTTCATAAACACCATTTCCTGTGGGACCTTTGACTTATCAACGTGATGGTGAGGCTCCCTCTTCTCTTCCATTATTATATCCCGACATGATCGATGACAATACACCTTCTATTAATGTCATTCAATGTCACGATGACGAGTATCTTCTCACCTATCTTGGTTCATAATATTCTTATATTCACCGGTCATTACCTTCTAAGATGCACACCATGTTGAATGAATCGACCATCAAAATCAATATTCACACTCAGGACGACCTGCACATTCTAAAAATAGGAAAATATTTAGATGCTACTTGAATAGGAAGCTTTCACTTCTTTCCTTCATGATCATAACAATGCTTTTGGTTGGTCCTATGTTGATATGCCTAGTATTGACCCAAACATTGTGGTCCACAATATCGTAACCATTCTTGATGCCAAACCCGTGAAATAGAAGATGCGAAAAATGCATCCTCACATTGACCTTCTTGTCAAAGAAGAACTCCAATACCTTATTTTGGTTTCCTTCATCCTACCCATTTATTATCCCTAATGGATATCTAACATCATTCCTATCATAAGAGTGATAGGGGGATTCCGTATATTACATGGATTTCTATAACCTTACCTTAGCCTACCCCAAAGATGATTTTATTCTACCTAGTATTTACCAACTAGTTGATCTCACTGCTGGACATGAGATGCTACCACTCATGGATGGTTTCTTGGGTTATAACCAAATATTAATCACCTCGAAAAGCAACACAAAACTTCCTTCATCACTCCTTGTGGAGCCTTCATTCTTCTGTGTCATGCCATTTGGGCTTAAAAATGTCAGTGTTACATATCAACGTGACATGAATTATATCTTTCATGAAATTATGCATAACATATTGGAAGATCACCTCAACGATCATCTTGCCAAATCTAAACATTAGGACAAACACCTTATAGTCCTTTGGGTTATCTTTGACCATCTCATCAAATACTGTGTTCACCTTCAACCTAAGAAGTGTGTCTTTGTTGTTCTCTCTGGCAAGCTCCTTGGTTTTATTGTTTCTTTGCATGGCATTGAAGTTGATCCTGCTAAAATCAAGGCTATTCTCGAAATTCCTCCACCTAATAACCTTTGTCAACTTCATATTTTGCAAGGCAAGTTGTAATCTATTCGTCATTATATTTCGTAGCTTTCGACCCATGCCATCCATTTCATCATCTCCTCAAAAGGATGTCTCCTTCAAATGGGATGATGAATGCCATAAATCCTTTGATGCCTTAAAACAATACCTCCTCTAACCACCTGTGCTCATTCCCCCTAAGGATGACCAACCATTTTACCTTTATATTTATCTTTATTGATCATTCCATTGGTGTCATGCTCACTCATTGTGATGAGAAACACATGGAACAAGTGGTTTATTATACAATTTGTATGCTTTTAGACTACAAAACTAGATATACTCACACCAAAAATTCTTCTTAGACTTAGTTTTTCTACCACTAAACTTTTCCATTACCTACTCAACCACAAAATCTTTGTTGTCACCAATACATATACGCTAAGCCCTACCAGCATCAACGTGATGCATGTTGGCTCATGCTTTTTATAGATCTAGATCTTGAATTCATCCATAAAAAAATTGTCAAAGGACACACAATTACTGATCAAATCGTAGACGCACCTCTCTCCGGAAATCAATCCTTGAACTTTGATTTCTCTTATGAATCCATCACTACTCTCTCCTTGGATGATACCACTTACCATATGACCTTATTCTTTGATGGTTCTAAATTTTAGCATGGGGGTGGTGCCAAAGTTATCCTCATTCTTCTTGATGGTGATCCTATGACATTATCTTTCAAACTAGATTTTGATTGTACTAACAATATCTCTCTGCATATGAAGCACTTGTGTTAGGTCTTCAAACCACCATAGCCTTATATGTTAAATCAATTACTATATTTGGTGACTCTCTACTAGTTGTGATACAAGTTAATGGTATATACTAGTGTCATAACGAGATACTTCAAAAGTATAAGCATCATGTTGACATACTTTTGACTACCTTTGACCATTATGAACTTCAAACCACCTCGTGTTCTACTAATAAATTTGTGGATACCATGACCTGTATTGATTCTCAAATCCCCGCCTCTCCGTCTGAATAAAAATATTTGTAATTGTACAAAGTTTGCAATCACCTTCTTAAATAATTCAAGACGTCAATATTGTAGGAAACATTGAAACTAACCCACCTGACCTTTGGTATAAGTAGTTTCTTTGACTATCTTTCTCTTACAAATTTGCCTCTAGATCTTACTCGCAATGGAAAATGAGTATTTCTCAAAATTGTCTCACTATGTCATCATGGGTGGTATTCTCTATAAACGTGGATTTGATGCTATCCTCTTACGATGCCTTATGAGTTTTGAAATTCCATACACCATCAAGGAAGTTCACGACGGGATTTATGGGGGTCACTTGGTGGCTTAGTTGTCGCTAAGCACATCCTTCACCAGGCTATTACTAGCCAACCTAAACTATGATTGTTGTGACTATGTCAAGCGTTGTGTGAAGTGTCAATAACATGCTAATCTTCATCAAACCCCTAGTCATGCCTTACAGGTCACATAAAACCTTTGACCTTTCTCTTAATGGGGTTTGGATCTTGTCGGAGAGATCAACCCTCATTCTTTCCAATGTCATTAATGGATTATTACCACTACCAAATATTACACTAAATGGGTGGAATATGTACCTATTATTTCTATAAAAGATGAGAAAATATGTGAATTCATCAATCATCATATCATTTGTCGCTTTGGTGTTCCACACCGCCTCATTACTAACAATAGAAAATAATTAAAAACAAAACCATACGGAAATCTTGTGATGCCTCGACATTCAACTCAATTTTTCTTCACCTTATTATCCTCAAATAAATGGCCAAGTCAAATCTACCAAAAACCTTAAATAAAATTCTTATGAAATTGGTTGACAATCTTGTGACAAGGATTGGCATATGCATATTCCTTTCACCTTATGGTATTATCACACTAGTATCCACACCTCAACTTCTACCACACCTATCTCTTTGGTTTATGGTACAAAGTATGTCTTACCTCTCGAAGTAAAAATTCCATCACTTCATATCTCACTAAAAGATATGCTCAATGATGATGATTTTTTCCAGGATCATTTAGAACAACTTGAATTATTAGACAAACATTGTCTAAATGCTCTTGATCACCTCTAAATCTACTAAAAACGTATTAAATGTGTCTACAATAAACATGTCCAAGAACAAACCTTTAACGTCCGAGAGACTTCAATCAAGGAAAATCAACATGTAACAAAAGTTGTAAAAAGTAAATAGTGCAAGTTTGCCTCTAATTGGCTTGGACCCTATATCGTTACTCATGCCTATGGATCGGGTGCTTATCATTTATCTTCACTCGAAAATAAACCCGAACCTGATCCTCTCAAAGCCTTGTATATTAGACCATTCTATGAATCAAGTCATGTATCATCTTCTATCTATTAAACAATTGTCCCTTGAGAACCATCCACCTTCCACTTACCTATTTTAAGGATCAATGACTAAACAAGAATAATATGATTACCCGTCACCTTTCAGCCTTATCTTCAATATGAGTACCATGACTCTACTCATGGCATGATTCTCATGGATACTTTTCTTCCTTTTCAAGATGAAATCACATGGTTATTTGTCTCTTAAAACCTCTCTTTCATAGCTAACCCTTGTGTGCTATGGTTTTGTCTACATAAATGAAGCCTATACTTCTCTATAGTCTTGTCCATGACCTAAAAGTCCAAAAAAAAATTCAAAAGTAATATACGGGATTTTCAAATTCAAACTCCTTGAGTAAAACTTCTAGCAAATAGATGACTCCCTCAAAAGGACATTTATCTTTCTATCTTGCTGCTATAAATATATTTCTCTTGCAAAGGAAACCTATACAAAGCTATCCATAACATACTTAGTCTATCCAAAAAGAAGACTAGTTCTATACAAATAAAATAAAAATATTGTGAAGCTTCCCGCATCGATCAGCTTGACAAAGACCTCAAGGAGATATTCTACTCATCCCACATAAACTTCCCGCATTGAAAAATATATAAAACAAAAGCAAAAATAAAAAGATAACTTTTTTATCATGGACTTGCCTATTTTGATCTCGAGTATCTTGTAGAAGAGGTATGTTGTCTCACACCAAAGTTACGCTAAAGCAACCTATTTCACCTCACCACCTTTCCTTTCTAATATTATACCTACTCAAGGGGTACACCGTAAATGTGACATTTAATGGTCATGTGACTTTCTTTACCCTTATAACAGTCAATTGTGCAACACATTTAGGGTCTTACATTCATAAGTCAATCTTTAGTATGATAGACTCGTAATGGTTCTTACCAGCTTAGGTGAATCCTTGTCTTCTCTTACCATTCACCTCTTTTATTACTTATTAATCCTCCTTCACTAGACTAGACCCTTGACAACTAAATTCTAGGAATTATTTCTCCACCAAAATCACCCATATCTATTCACCATAGACAACAACCATGCCTATTTGACCTAAATTCAACCATGCCTATTCGACCTAAATTCAACCATGCCTATTCAACCTAAACTCAACCATGCCTAAATGACCTAAAATCAACCATGCATATTCAACCTAAACTCAACCATGCCTAAATGACCTAAAATCAACCATGCCTAAATGACCTAGACTCAATCATTCCTAAAACCTACTCGACCCATTCATCTCCCTTATCATATTCTTCCCTAGCTTATGGGAGAACTACATCAGCTGATGCCCCTTTCCACTAGGGCTATATGGGAAGCACTCTAAGGGCACGGGGTCCTTGGAGGGTAACTCATACACTTTTTCCCTAAATAAATTTCCCCTTTTTATTCACATTTTACCCTAGTTAGTTTCCATTTAAAAAAACTAGGAAATTAATCTATCATAAAAACATACATACCTACTAGTTTATAACATTAACTATATCATACATCAATCATTTAGCATTTCCATGATATAAAATACTTAGAAATTTAAACCACAACATACATACGCATCATCATTTATTTTCCATAATACCAATAACTTGGAAATTAAATCAAACACAAAAACGTTGACTCAATCATGCCTAACTCAACTAGTTTCCATGATACACAATAAAAATGGAAACTAAAAGAAAGTACATCATCCATCTAGTAAACATCATCAAATATATAATGGGAGTGTCTGTGTATCAATACATATATACATAGATATAAATAAATATCAGTATCTCAAAACTCTCATGTACAATCTCACGTCTTTGGCACATATGCCGATATATATATCAAAAATCAAAATAATGGTACAATATCACATATGGATATTAATCATTTCCCCCTTGATACCCTCCTCTCCGGTCTCACTTGTCTTCTCCTCCTTACTAGTCACGCACCACCGCCAATATCTCACCACCCTATGTTAGTCCCTGCCTGGCCTCCATCTCCTCCTCTTTTCCCTCTATGGGGCCTAGTCTTCGGGAACTAGTAACCTCACCACAGCCCTATCTTTTGATGGGGTTGATGACCCCCTGTGCTACCCAAATTGTAAGTCCTGGATCTAGTCCACTCGGTGGCCTCTCACCGGCTTGGTACTGGCATATGAAGACACATCGATCCCTATGGTGGATAATAATAGCAAGCCTTGTTCGGGGCATCCTCAGAACCTCACCATGGATATGGTCTCGGGGTGGTTTCATCGGCCTAAATTCCCCTTATGAACTATGCCTTACCAAGAGTGTACCATGTCGTAATGCGGGTGTGCAGTATTATGGGACCTTGTCCTCGTGCCTATGTTAGTACTGTGTAGCTATCTCGGGCTGTAGGGCTGCAACTCTTGACACATTGTGCCTATGCTACCTAGGTCTATAGGGACATCACTTGTAATTGCAAGGTGGTTATCTCGTGCTGTGACCACCGTAAGTTATCCTGCAACCCTATAATCTATACCTATAGGGCATCCATCTACCCCGTAATGTATCCCTTTGCACTATGACTATCGCTAAATCAGGATGCCCTAGCCTCGGTGGTGTCACCCGTAGCTATGCCACCCAAAATGTGTTGTGTCCATCAGTGATGCCCACATCATCAATTTGTCTATCTAACACATGCTCCTCCTGTCCTTTGGGAACACTCAAATGTGTTGGAGACATGGGTTTCTCCACGTCATCTCTACGATATTGTGGGAAAGGTGGGGGCATGTATTTTTGTATTCCAAACTGTTGTCGGACCTAGTCCACGAGTATCATCTCGTGCTCCCCGACATGCCGCCCTTGTATACATATCAATAATTGAAGCTCCTCTAACTCCTCGCCATACCTCTATATGACAGAAAATCAACATATGGGCACCACACAATATCCACCATTGATAGGCCCTCCAACAACTACATGTAGTATATAACATCATATGTGCCCCTGACCACTCTCGGTTGTTCCCGAATGGTACCCATATCCTAAAACCCACTCTGTAAAAACCACCCCTGAACCATTCCTATTGTGGTAACCCAACTAGATGCACACACACAATGTGCGCATACACCCAACAATATAACAAGAATGAACAACACATACCAAACCTCCTCAACCTACCATAAGCATATAGCTCCCTATACAACTAGACTAGAAAAGATGATGCCCAAGAAAAGTAGACCCGATCCTTGATCATGTCCAATAACACCCCTATTAGTGCTCGTGAAAATCTACCACCCTCGAAATCGGGAGAGAAAAAAACCTCACCGCCACCATCATCGGAATAGATAGCTTGGTCTTCTCGTGGATATGCTACATACATATCCCCATAACTCAAACTCGCATTGTGATAACTCAGCATGCCCATCACCTCACCAAATACCACCACTATCGACTCCACCAACGCCTCACTTGAAATCGAATACACTAGCTCCCCAATAATAGGAAGTGTAGGATCCTATACACATCCTCTAATGTGACGGTCATCTCGCTAGTTGGTAAATGGAAGGTATTGGTTGTGGAGTCCCATTTGTCGATGAGAGCGACCATCAAGCTAGGATCTCAGCCTATACACCTATAACACTGATCAAACTAAGTCCCACATCTGATATGTGCTCCCACTCCTTAACTATCACGCTAGGCCGCATCTGTACCAATAGAGGTGGTACTCTATCTCTCATAGTCAGTTGATCTCTTTCCTGCATCAACCAAATCAGCACTTTGTCAAGTCAAGACCTTCTCCGATCACCTATTCCTCAAACCTCAACTGACCTCATACTTAGCCATTTTTTTACCAAATCATACCTAAAACCTTCAATCATGCCTACCCTTCCCCCTGGTTTCCATACCCACCCTTTACCTATTTCACCTAAAACCCTACTATCTCCATTCTAATACTTCCCACTATCATCAATCATTTCACCTACTTACCTATCACACATCTACACAATCATGCCCTACTTACACTCACTTTTTCCTCTTCCGCCAACATCGGTATTCACCTACCCCTACCTTACCTTTTCAACTAACTCTTTTATTAACCTGATTACTTTTTACACCGACCGACATCGGTCACCATGAATGAATCTTGGTCACCTTCATCGGTGCCGATCACCCTTTAACCGACCCAGATGCCGACAAACCAAACTGACTTCAGCTAACCTTAGACCAATGTTGGTCCCTGTTTGATGAAAAATGAAAACCCCACGCCATCCCATTTCAAAAATGACCAAACCCACTAAAATCCTATTCTACCCCACCTAAATTCAACATACATTCATTTCCCAACCTATTTAACCTATATTTTCCCTCCCCACATTAATTTCACCCATTCTCACCCATATTTTTCAAACAAAAATTTCCCCCAAATTCATTCATTTTACCCAAATTAAATAAATCTTTTCAATCAAAAATAGTGCATGAGGATTGATTCCTACCTCTACTCGGTGTCATCTCCTTGGTGGTACCTTGGGTCTCTGCCTTGGTGGTCTTCCTAATCCCTCTCCTAGATCTGCTATGGCCACAAATCAACTCCTCCACTCATAACCAATCAGATAGATCCACTCGATCTCGTGGCCCACCCACTAGATGCCAATCACCTTCTTGTAGACTGCTTACTCCACTCACGACTTGGCATTGTCGTTTTCCACTTTCACACCTCTCACTTGCAATTTCTATAACTAAAAATCAATAAATGAATATGTAAAAAGCGTATTTTTTATTTTTAGCCCCAAATTGACATGACCAACGTTGGTCAAGTTGTGCCCTAGTCAACCAATATTGGTTAACCCCTAACCGACATTGGTCACCTCAATTAACCATATGGCCTAAAAATGCCTGTTTTACCCAAAAATGTCATTCTTGCACCATTTCCCCTTAGCATCACCTATTAGAAATCACCCCAAGCCTACATTACCTGTACATTTCCTTAATTGCACTTAGGGACATGTTATTTACCTATACCTCAGCCTTACCTGTGCCCTAACCTACATACCTTGACCTAAATCACCTTTTGTGACATTCAAATTTGTGTACTTGCTATAACTTGTGATGTTGTTACCCATGTTGTTCACTTAATGACCTTACCTTGCCTAATGTCATGATGTTTATCCCGACCAAACCTTTGGTGCCATGGAACAAAACCCATTACCCATTCCTACACTTTGACTAGTTTTGATTCAAGACCATATCCTATACCTTGGATACTTGAACCACTTTAACCTCATTTGGATAAACCTATCGACCTTTGACGAAGTAGAGTTTGTAAGCTCTTCAACCTGGTACCTCATCAAAATCTATGCGTGTGCATGCATTTGATTTCCGTTACCTATTACCTGACCCGACCATTCCCCTTAGCTACAACCCATCCACCCTAGTTTTTATTAATAACTTATTTATCAAACCATTCACTGACTCCGTTTCCTACCTCATTAGTTCCTGGTTTGAGGGGGATCACTTTAATCCATACTTGGGGAAATCTAATCTCTGCTCATAAGTAGGACACTTTGAATTTCTATTTTTGTCAGCATCGATTACCAATGCAAGATACATGACAAAAGGGGAAAATGTAGACACCAAATTTGGGTCACACTCTCCTTAGTCCCCTTTAATTAATTAATGTAACGTATTCACCTAACCATGACCCCTTACCCCGCATTCATATTAATTTAATTACTTACAATTGAATTAATGTTCATCCTCACATTATTAATTAATTTAATTACTTTAATTAAGTTAATTTACACATCACCTAGACACCTCACCATGGACTTATTCCTAGCCTATTAATTAATTAAGACTAGGTCCTTACTTATCCCAACCAACTGGGACTTAGTCTAACCCTAAAATTAAAGTCCTATTCCTTCTCCAACAACACTCCCACTTATCTAAGTGCCAAACCTCACTTGAGACCTAGATTGACAATCAAAATCACACAAAAATAGTAAATATTTTCCTATTTTTGGTAAACCTAGACTTACCCACCTTAACCGACGTCGATTATCCCTCAATGGTGCTGGTCACCTAACCGCCATCGGTTACTTTATATACAATTTTGTATCCTTTTACCCAGGTTGGTCATTTTTCCGTTTGAGAGAACTATTGCATTCAATCGTAAGTCCTATGCCTCTTAGCATCCAAACGACACAAAATACTCAACCACAGGCCCAAGCAAGAATCCGGTTCTCCTTTCGGATCATTGGAATACTCAAAGGAACATTACGAGAGTAATTTCATGGCACTGAATCTAGAATCTCTTCATGGATCAACTACCCTCCACCTTCACCTATCAGATCTATGAATGCAAGTAAGTATACACGATTTCAACCATATTGTGCTTGCTTAAAGTATAGATTCCTTACCTCTTTCATTATACTTTATTTTTGCATGTATTCCTTTATCTCCACCTCCTCACCAATCTACCAACCCAACCACCTATAGCATTTTTTCCTTCCGTAACTTCCCCCTCTATATCCCTAAGTCTTCTCAGTAATATCACAAACCTAACCACACCCTTCTTACTCTTTATGCAATCACAGAGAAGCCCCAAAACCATTTTTATCAAATTATTGTCAATTTCCCCTACCGACGCTAGTTACCTAACTGCCATTAGTTTCACCTCTATACCGACATCGGTCACCTGACCGATATCGGTCTTTGTGTCATTTCATTCCTTTTGACCAGCGAGCCTCTCGATCAACTAAAAATAACCCAGACCTCACCCGATCAACCCCAAACCCCTGTCAAACCTGCAAAAACCCAGAATAACCTACCAAACCTCCAGATTTAATCATAACCTTTCATGTTAGATTAGATTTTCTTATTGTATTTGCACAAGATACCTAAATCATATAACTACAGTAGGATTTCCTTACTTCATGATATTTGCATTAAATTGTATTTGAAAGTGGATTGATAGCCTTCTAGGAAGCACCTCGCTTCCTAGATCTAGCACTCATTAGGCAGTCCACTAACCTATATTATTAATACTATTTGATGGTATTTTTGTGTTTCTTATACAGTCATTCCTCCTAGCCAAAGGGAAGCTCTTCACGATTAGTTGAGATAAAAAATTCAGTAATTTGCACATTCAACCTTTGACCTACATCTCATAGGTATTCCTCTAACCTATTTCCTATTTAGTTTTAACCAAAAGTAACAAATTAGGTGAAACACCACTACAACCATCCCTACACCCTACTCATCTATCGTTAACATAAATTCTCCCACCCAAACTCTTCAAGACTCCAACATACCTCCTCCACCACCTGAGAAACACATGTAAATATTGGTGCCTATTTTAAAATACCATTTCTATGCCAATGTGGCTGCCTCACAACCTCCCCTTCGAGTTGACTCAAAATAACCAACCTCCACTTTGAAGCATCTTTCAACATACATATCCTAATCAATGATCCATAGGGATTCGGAAAAACACACCACTTCATCGGTTACATTAGCACCAATAAGAAGAAATAGGTGAAGTGAAAGAAATGAGGTAAATGAAGGTTCTAGATAGAACTGCTGCCCTACGGGGTGGCGGTCCTTAAACCACCACCTGCCAGGGTGGCGGTCCCGAGACCACCAGTCTACACAAGGCGGTGGTCCTGACACTTTCGAGCATGTAAAATAAGAATGGAATGCAAGTGGATGTGTTCTTGAAGTGCCTAACCATGTCTCTTCCATTCCATTCCATTTCACATCCTCCAGTGCACAGGAGGACATGTGAAGGCCTCTAAATACATGAAATGAGAAAGAGAATGGATGTTTGAAGATCCAGAGAGATCGAAAAGTAGAGTTTAATGAGAGCAAAGTGAACACAATCTTTAGTGTTGACTGGAATTATAGGAGCAAGGTGTAGAAACAAAGAAATCAAGTAATTGGAGAGAAGGTTTACACTTGTTGCTTCTTTTCATACTTATTGTAATCTGTAATTGTCTATATTAGACCAATAAAAGTGGGAAGAAAGAGTAGTTTCCCTTCCTAACTGGTTTTCTTCCTTGGAGGTTTCTAGGATAAAAATTGTTGGTGTTGAAGTTTGAATTAGTTTCCTTCTCTACAATTCCATTTCTATAAGACTAGATAATCGGTCATGAAGCTATAATATTTTAAGATAATCTATCATTTTCCGAGTTAAAAGTAGAACAACATAGTTGTGTGATTCGTAGAGTTCCAAAGTAGAAGTTTACGAGATCATTTTGGTATAAGAGCTGATTAAATATCCAGGACTGTGGTATTTGAATCTTTTCTATGGTTTTGTATGACAGTGACAAGGTCCAAAGGTGAAGAAGTTTTACCTTGCAAGCTAGATTTCTACGAAGAAGTGGAAACAGAGAATTTGAGCTCAAATGGAGGAAGAGAACTTGGTCCATAGAGTTGAGATGCTAGAGACCATGATGGATAGATTGCATAGGAAACAAGAAGAGCTTTCAGATCTGCAAAAGATGGCTTCGGTTAAGCAAGATTCCATGGACTTGGTGGTTCGAGCACTAGCCGAAAAATTTGGTATTAGAAAGAGCCACAAAGAGGAAGAATGGGAAGAGCATGAAGAGACACCAATTGTAAGCGAGAAGGTAAAATCTGCACATACACCTTTTAAAGTTGAAACGAAAGTGGAAATAAAGAATTTTGAAGGACAAGTAGATGCAGAATTACTAGATAAATGGATAAAACAAATGGAAGTCTATTTTAGTGTGCATAATGTCACTGAGGCACAAAGGATCACCTTTACATGTCTCAAAATGGAAGGTCATGCTTTGGTTTGGTGGGAAACCCATCTAGCCACTTATGAGAAGAAGAAACGTCTTATTGTCAGTACTTGGAAAGGTTTTAAAGAATTGATAAGAGATAACTTCTATCCTATTGGCCATAAGACTGACATGATGATTAAGTGGTAGTACTTTAGATAGGGCAGTGATCAAAGCATGTAAGACTACACTATGGAATTTCAGAGACAAGCCATGTTGCTTAATATGGACTTGGAGGATGAGGAAATTCTGACCAAGTATTTGGGAGGACTTCACACTCACCTTTGGAGGAAGGTAATCTCCATGAAGCCCAAGGATATCAATGAAGCTTGTGTACAAGCATACTACATTGATGATGAGAAGAAGCAAGGAGAAATAGATCCAAAGGGAGACCAATCAATAGAACAACAGGACAAAGAACAAGGGAAGACAAGTAGCAAAGGTAAATGGAAAGGTAAAACTGCCGCTACTACTTTGCATACTTGTAAAGATCCTAAGAATTTCTGTAAGAATTGTGATGTAAATGGACATACTAATGCCACATGTTGGAAGTTACATCCAGAATTACACCCAAAGCACCGAACCAAGGATTCCAAGAAATCCATGGCCACTTTGTGAAGACAAAAGAGAGAGGTGGAGATTGAGGATGATTCGGATGTAGACAAGAGGTTGGGATGCATGGCCACTAACATGTATGGGGCAACAAAAGAAGAAGAGATGAGTAAGCTATTTCAAATCAGAATCCAAATCAAGAAGACTAAGGTAAACACTTTAGTAGATTCTGGTTCTCAGTCAAATTTGATTTTGATGTGGTTGTAGAACAACTTGGTCTAGAGACTTACACGCATCCACATCCATACCCACTGGGATGGGTGAAAAAGGGTGTAGAAATACAAGTTACAAGGAAGTGTAAGTTTCAGTTTGGGATAAATACCCAATACATAGATGTACTAGAGGTTGATATTATTCCACTTGATGCATTTGACATTGTCTTCGGAAGTCCTTACTTGTATGCTAGAGATGATGTGTTCACAAGGAGGGAGAACTAATTTAGATGGGTCAAGGACGGGTCCGGTTTCAACATCCGGTACACCAGAGCAAAAAAAGAAAGCTATGGTAAGTGCCAACCAATCCTAAAGACTTATTCAGGAAAATAAACGGTTTTGTTTACTTTCATTGAAAGAGAAACAAAATGGACTAGAGAGTACGGATATTTTGGATAACACTTGTCAATTTTTGCAGAAGAATCCACCACAGGAACTGTTCAAAAAAACTTTCACTATGCAGTCACTGTATCTACCCACGGATTCACTAGACCTAACCGTGGGACAGTAAGAAGAAGAGGAGATACAAGGAATGATGGTGACTATAGCAGTAACAAATTCGGAGAGGATTTGGCCAATCCATCTCATGAAACAAAGACATGAAGGAAGGATGAAACCTCTTCGGTATGGGACCTTTTCCATACTTGAGCAGGTTGGAGAAGAAATCTTTAGGACATGCTTCATGTAGATGCACATGATAGTAGGTTGTAAGAGCTCGCATCCACTAACACCATCTATGCATGATAAAGAAGTAAAGATACAAAAGTTACCTTCCAAGGAGTATTGTACTCAAGGTAATTTAGAGGAGGATGTAGCACTGGAGAAACAGACCAGAGATCCATAGGAACCTTGGTAGATTAGATGAGAGAAGACACCAAGGCAGACTGGTGGTACTCAGGTGAGTATGAGAGGGAGTTGATTCCTCTACCACTCCCCCACTAAGCTTTTGTGGGACCAAAATCCTCTCAAGTATGGGAGGTATGATCCATAGGGATCTAGAAAAACACACCACTTCATCAGTTACATCAACACCAAGAAGAAGAAATAGGAAAAGTGAAAGAAATGAGGTAAACAGAGGTTTTGGATAGAACCGGAACTCGTGTAGAGTGGTAGTTTTAGAACTTCCACCCTATAGGGTGGCAGTCCTAAAATTACCACCTCGCTGAGGTGGCGGTCTTGAGACCACCGGTTTACTAGGGTGGTAGTCCCGACACTTTTGGATAGAAAAGAAGAATACAATACGAGTGGACGTGTTCTTGAAGCGCCCAACCATTTCTCTTCCCTTCATTTCCCTTTCACATCCTCCAGTGCATGGGAGGTCATGGGAAGGCCTATAAATACATGAAAGGAGAAAGAGAATGGACATTTGAAGATCCAAAGAGATTGAGAAGAAGAGTTTAATGAGAGTAGCGAACAAGATCTTCAATCTTGGATTGGAATTATAGGAGCAAGGCATAGAAATATAGAAAACAAGTAATTGAAGAGAAGGTTTACATCTGTTGCTTCTTTTCATACTTATTGTAATATGTAATTGTCTATATTAGACCAATAAAAGTGGGAAGAAAGAGCAGTTTCCCTTCTCGATTGGTTTTCCTCCTTGGAGGTTTCTAGGATAAAAATTGTTGGTGTTGAAGTTTGAATTATTTTCCTTCTCTGCAATTTCCTTTCTATAGCACTAGATAATCAGTCACAAAGCTCTAATATTTAAGAAAATCTGTCATTTTCCAGAGTTGAAAGTAGAACAACATAGTTGTGTGATTCTTAGAGTTCCAAAGTAGAAGTTTACGGATCAATCAACCCCTTCAAACATCCTAACAACCTCATGAACTACTCAAACTCATCCAACACAAATCCAATCCAATCCCCCTACCACTCAACACGAACCTTCACAATCTTACCTATCCAACTATCTCCCTTTACAACATCCTACTTCACAACCCACCCAATCACAAACCTTTAATTATGTTCCTTCCTATCAACCACCCCCACAAACTCCCAATTACACCCAACATTATCAATCTTACTCACAACCTAATCCATCTACTTCCTACAATCCACAACAACATCAATCAAATCCCCATCCTCATACAAAAAAATTATCCCGTGGAATCATTGTTAAGTGAAATGGAAAACTTAGAGGCCACTACCTTGGGCCCCAAAAGTACATTTACTTATGAGAAAATTTGTAATGAACCCATCAATCCATCCATGCCTGTTAAGCCATATCCCCCACATTGGGAGCTTCTAAAATTCTCTAAATTAAATAACAAAGAATATCCCCAACAAAATTTTCATTCCTTTAGGCACTCATGCTACCTTATTGCACATGATCAAGATCTTATGATTCATACCTTTCCCATGTCATTAGCCAGCCTTCTCTAGATTGGTATAGTGGCATCCCTCAACATTACCTTTTTTTCTTTACACAACTTGCATAAATTTTCTTGGAACACTTCTCGATCAACATAACATGTAAGATAACCATCATTGACCTTTATGCCATCAAACAGTTTGAGGATGAATCAATTTCTGATTTCATCACTAGGTGGTGAGGGATTATTAACCAACTATCCTTCTCACTACCTCAAATTGAAATTATTGAGATATTTAATAGATCATGCACTAAAAACATTTCATCTACCCTTCAAATTCAGTCCTTCTAAACCTTTGAGGAATATTTTACTATGGTTCACAAGTTAGAACTACATGCCCTTAAGCAAGGCCATGTTAAAATTTGCTCTAATAAACCCAAGACTGAATTCACAAAACCATTCACCCATAATGAAAAATCCAAGAATGCAACACACTCTATTGTGGTCAAAACTTCCTCCCAATATACATATCATACCGAGCCTCCACAAAGGGTGCCTTGACCACCTCCCTACTATACTCCTCTTGATGAATCATACAACTCCATATTTGAAAAGCTCATGTCCATACACCTTATCCAACTTCCTCACATCCTCCCTGTTGATGAGCCACGTCCTAAACTCTGCATGGTATCGTGAGGATCATTATTGTAAATATAATCAAGTATGTAGCCATGATATCAAGAAATGTTGTACCTTTCAAGGATTTAGTGCAATGTCTTATCGATCGCAGAGACCCAACTAGACAATGCAAATGCTTCCCCTAATTAGCCGTTAGATGTTTTAAAAACCATTTTTGAATCATCCACCAAGAAACCAAGTCAACCCTCCCACATCTCAAGTGCCCGATTCCCATGTAATCAATACCTTAAGCCATACTTCAACATCTACACGCACATCAACTTCTACACCTACATCTACATCCACATATACACCTACATCTACATCCACATCTACATCCACATCTACACCCATATTTACATATGAATCTATACCCTCATCTACATCCACATATGCATCCACATCCACATCTACATCATCTCTTGAAACCTCTACCAAATAGATATCTCCCCTCAATTTTGTCACAAGTAATGTCTTAATCCCATCCTTACCTCCAACAAATACAACAAATCCTATATCAACACTCCTAAATTACACAACCCCTTTTGATTCCACTCATAACATTTCTCAAGAATCATCCCCATCCTCAACCATCACATCTATAACACAACCCATATCCAAACCATCTGACCCCACTTCTAAAGACAAATCCACTATTAAAATAATTGTTATCCTTGCCAAAGGTAAAACTTCACAACAGACATCTAAGATCCTTGACACCCCCATCCAAAGATCCATTACTCATCCACACAAGAAATTAGAGCTTCCTCCTCCAAAGCCCCATGAATCCAAACAACCCAATATCCAACCATCCATATTAGGACCTTGACCATCCATTTTGGGACCGTATCCTTCATTTAAGTCTCCCATCACCACCAAATATGAACCAAAATCATCTACTCCTATTTCCAAATCCAAATTTGAATCTAATATCCCTACAAAATCCCATAAGAATAAGGCACCTCTTTTTCCTTCACCTTCCTCCCCTAAATCAAATTAGTCCAAAATCCATGAGACTTCCTCTCCCAAAACCCTTATTGGGTATAACTCAATTCCTCCATCACCTTATCTAAGCATCCACGATTACTCTTCTCCCCATCAAGTCCTTTTACTCACGTGGGTGAAAGCCCCACATGATTTGATTATAACATTGTCTCGCACCTATCATCATGTCCTCGAGTATGACACAGAGCACTGCAAGGCTCTCTAAACACTTATTAACAACCTCAGACAAGAGTATGATGTTATCATTGAATAAGACCATCCCCTTCTATCCATTAGCTCATCTACACCTAAGAACAACCCCCAAACCAAATCCACAACTTCCAAATCCTTACAATCTGTCCCTCCATGCACAACTTTATCCAAAATTCAACTACCAAATTCTACACCTTGTAAATATGGTCCCCTTTTTACATAAATATCATTCATGTTACCACTCACTATCAACCCCATGACTCTCAACCATCCACCCAATAAAAATTGAGAGTTATAATCTCTTCTCCTCCTAATGAACCTATTTCATCTCCCTCTTTATCCAAGGCTAAGGCATCTATTATAGTCATTCCACAAGCCCAAGGGCCTACCGTAATAGAACAAAGAATCATGAAACAACTACATAAGGATCCCATTAAAATTTCCCTTTATGAGCTTATCTAAATCTTCCCTCACCATCGACATGATCTCATCAAAGATTTACAATATATACCAATCACAACTTATAAATCCCAACCTTTTGTTGTCCTCATTAGAGCTCTTACAAATTTTGCCGCTGATTCCTTTGATGATTATGAGATACCCAAGCTCCTAACCAAAGATCATGACCTTCCCCTCTTTATCACCATTCATATTAATGACACCTTCATTAGATGATCCATGATTTCTAACAGTGCTAGCATTAACAATATTTCATCCCACACATTCAATCAACTCAAGCTTCCAAAAATTATTGTCACCCAATCACCGATGGTCCTTTGAGCCTTTAATGACACTATTTCCCTTACATTGGGAATGGTCATCCTTCCTATCTACGTTGGTGAGAAAATCCTTTATGAACTATTCTACATACTAGAAGGGAATTCCAATAAAACATCTTTCTTGGAAGCCCATGGATCCGCCCTATGCACTACATCCCATCCACCCTTCATTGTAACTTAAGTATGAACACAAGGGGGAAATCCACACACTCCCCACCAATATTCCTCCTTTCAAAGCATGTCATATGACCTATAGGCCAAATGACGTGCTCATCCCCAAGAAAGACTCATCTTCTCAAGCTTCCACTACTTCATTTGTACATGTATCTAAGTTTCCCAATGAAAAATCATTTGACACCATGATGCAACATCTCTCACTGGGGGAGTATAAAATCATTGCTCTTAATGTTCTCCCCATACTCAATCAATTTGGTAGACCTGAAAAATCTCCCATTTACCAATCTAATGTTGAGGATATTATTTCCTTTGACCCACCTTACTTGAAAACCAATCTTATTTACGGTGGCATTGATCTCCCTTCTTCCCATGTTGATAATCAACCCCATACCAAGTCATACACCAATGAATTTGATTTCCTTTACAAAACATCTTTCACCTACACATATTTCTATTATTGTTCATGAAAGGCAATTGGTCCGGGATGCTACAAACATGGTATGCATGATCTTGTACTTGATCAATTCTGTAAACCTCATGAGAAGTATGGATTGGGATTCCAAGAAACCTCCACCATTCTTTTGCACACACTTCTTTTGGATCCCCCATGAAGACAAAACCATCACCCCCTTCCTTATCCAATGACCCCATGGACATAGATGATACTATGTCCCTTCCCCTAATTTTTTTAATCTCTAAAATCACTTTAGGATCAGTCACCTATCAGGATGAAGGTGAAACTAGGTCCCTTCCTCTTAAATTCCTTGAGATGGTAGAGGAGGACTCCTCTACCATCAACATTCTTCAATGTAGTGATGATGAATCTATCATTTCCTATATGGGGGTGGAATATTTTCATCTTCATAAAGTCTTACCTCCTGACACATCCACCCTTATTAACAAATTGACCATCGATATCAACATAGGGACTTCACAAGAGCCATATATCCTCAAATCCATACACTATCTTAATCCATGAGAGTTAGAAGCCTTCACCACTTTTATCTCTAATCATATCCAAGCCTTTACATGGTCATATAATTGTATATTAGGCCTTGATCCTACTATCTTTGTCCATAATATCCTCACCCTCCCAAACTCCAAGAAAGTTAAGTAGAAGCTATGTTGCTTGCATCCCCACATAGCCCTCCTCATTAAATAAGAATTACATCTTCTTTAAGCAAACTTCATCTAATAAATCGATTATCCTTAATGGGTTTCTAACATTGTTCTCATTGCTAAATGCTCTAGGAATATTTACATCTGTAAGGATTTTCAAGACTTAAATTTCACTTGTCCCAAGGACAACTTCCCCCTTCTTAACATTGATCAGCTCATTGACCTAACAACCAGACACAAAATGATTTATCTTATGTATGGTTTTTCTGGTTATAATAAAATCCTTATGGAACCAAAAAAACAACATAATACATCATTCATCACTTCTTGAGTAACCTTTTATTACCGTGTTGTGCCATTTGGTTTGAAAAACACATGAGTCACCTATTAATGCACAATGACTTATATATTCCACAATCTCATCCACAAAATTGTAGAGGATTATGTAAAATACCTCTTGGGTAAATACAAGTGTTGACAAGACCATCTTACTACCCTTGAAATCCTCTTCGACCACCTTATCTAAAACTTTCTTCACCTCAATCCTACCAAGTGTCTGTTTGGAGTTCTAACTGGAAAACTCATTGAATTCATCATTTCCATCAAGGGTATTGAAGTTGACCCCACCAAGATCAAATCCATCATCAAGATTCCTCCTTCTATCAATTGAAAGAAAATTCATAGTCTCCAAGGATAACTTCAATCAGTTCATTACTTCATCTCCCAACTTTTTGATTGTTGTCAACCTTTCCATCATCTCCTCTAAAAAGATACCCAATTCAAGTGGGATAAAAATTATAAAAATATTTTGATGAAATTAAGTAATATCTTCTATCACCACTTGTGTTCACACCTCCACACTAGTGATGTCCATTCTATCTCTACATATTTTCCACTGACCATCCTCTAGGTGCCATGTTGGCACACCGTGATGAACATGACAGGGAGCAATGACTATGAAACCCACTACACCGAGGCCAAAAAATTATGTTGTTCTCTCTACTTCAAAACTTCAAAACTTCGCCACTACCTTCTAAATCACAAGACATACATCGTCACTAGATTTAACCTCCTTAAAACCATGCATTCCAAACCCTATCACAATGATTACATCACTTGATGGCTTATGCTCATGACTGAGTTTGACCTAGAGTTCATCTCCCAAAAATCAATAAAAGGCTAGGTTATCATTGATCAACTCCATCAAGCACCCCTTTCTGATAATCAACTTCCCCATGAGTAATTTCTTGATAAATCTATCAACACAATCGATCATGAGTATTATCCCCTTAAAATGACACTATTCTTTGATGGTTCTAAGTTTTGACAAGGGGGAGGTGTCAACGTCATCATTATTCCTCCTTGGGGACTCCTATCCCCATTGCCTACAAGCTCGCTTTTGAATATATCAATAACATGGCCTAGTATAAAGACCTTATCTTAGGCCTCCAAACCGCTATCATGCTAAACATCAAAATCCTTGAAATATATGGAGATTCCCAACTTATCATCAATCAAAGGGAGTTCATCAATGTAAAAATTAAGTCCTCCAAAAATACAAGGACATTATAAATTTTATCCTTGAATCCTTCAATCAATACACTTTCTAACCCTTGTTCATCCAACCACTTTGCAAAAGCATGAAATCCCTTGCATCACTCATCCATTTAACAACAGAAGAATCCAAACTATTTTTTGTTTTACATCGTATTGATCAATTATCCCATACAAATGAGCTTCTTTCTATCAATCTCATTGAAACCAACCAATTTGATCTTTTATATAACCAATTCTTTGATTACCTCTCTCAATCCAAAATTCCCTCTAACATATCCAAAAATGGTAGGATGTCATTTCTTCAACACACTAACCACTATGTTACTTTGGTGGCATCCTCTATAAATGCAGGTTTGATGGTATTTTACTATGATGTCTCAAAACCCATGAATCTGTTTGAGCCATATAATAAGTCCACGAAGGCATCTGTGGTGGACACTTGAAAATTTTGGATGTTGGAAAATATAGTTTTCATATGGGCTACTATTGGCATACCCTTAACCAAGACTAGTGTGAATATGTTAAGAAGTGTGTTAAGTGCCAGTATCATTCCAATCTTACCCATATCCCTAGCTAGGATTTGCAACCGGCTCAAGATCTATGGCCTTTCTCATAATGATGACTCGACCTCATTGGTCTCATTAATCCACATTCTTCTCAACATCATCATTATATCCTCACCACTACCGAATATTTCACTAAATGGGTGCAATCCATTCCACTCGTGTTTAGCAAAGATAAAAAATATTCATCTTTTTCTATTAACACATCATCTATCAATTTGACATTCCTCAAAAAATCATCATAGACAATGAAAAGATCTTCAAAAATAAAGAACTTAAGAATATTTTCGACACCTTCAATATCAATCATAGCTTCTCTTCTCCATACTATCCACAATCTAATGGCCAAGATGAAGCTACTAAATAAACTCTCCACAAAATTCTTTCCAAAGGTGTCAATAAGGTGGGTCGATTGGTACCTTCACATCCCCTTTACTCTTTGTGCTTACTATACTAGCATCTCGCACTTCTACAGGTGCTACTCTCTTCCCTCTTGTTTAGGATCTGGATCCGTCCTCCCACTTGAAATTAAAATCCCATCTTCGTGTGTTTCTCTTTACGACCTCATCCCCGATGAGGAATATTTCCAAGAACGCCAAACACAACTTAAACTGTTAGACAAGCATTTCTTAATCACCCTCTAACATCATCACATCTATCAAGAACGTATCAAACATTCTTACAATAAAAATCAAGAAACATGACTTTAACTTTGGTGACCTTGTCTTAAAAGAGAATCAGAATGTCACTACTCTAGAAAGGATCCAATGTGGGAAGTTTTATCCAAACTAGATTGGACCATACATTATCACTCATAAGTATGGGTCCGGGGCTTACCACTTAGCCTCCCTCAATGGTAAACCTGAAATGGAACCTCTCAACACCTTGCACTTGTAGCCTTTCTATTGTTAACACTCCTACTAATGTGTCATTAGTTGCATTAAAAATATCATTCTCTTCATTAACCTTCTCCACTCCCCATCATAATGATTTGCAATCATGTGGTCTTCCATCACTATCTGTTGGACATATTTTTCTCTTTCTTGTTTAGATTAGTGAAATAGTAATAAAGAAAATGAAGCAACTCAAAACATGCAAGGGTTTAAGGTACCTTGGGATGGTGATGATGATGTAGACAGCGCAAAGTATAATCCTTGTTGTAAGCTTGATGGATCTACAAAAAAAGACAACTAGAAGGAAAATGGATTAGATGGTAGATGAGGGGTCTACCCGACAAAGTCGGTTCTAAGAAGTGTTAACTTCCTTATGCAGATTTCAGCCCATGTATTGATAAAAGAGGATACAATAATATTAAGGACTAAATAACATGCGAGAATCAACCTAAACAAAATTTGAAATTACAAAAATGGAATAAAAGTGCAAATATGATCTAGATTAACACAAAATGAAATATACATGGTTAGGTCAATGAAAACCTAGGTTGTAGAGGTCCAATCGATGGATACCAAAGTAGATGAATCAAAACAATAAGCAAATATAAAGATCTGTAAGCTTTGTAGGTAAATCGGAGTTGATGCAACATTGATGGTTGATAAGGACCTACGAGAGAAAATATGGACATGAGAAACAAAAAGGATGCAATAAAATGAGGATCTAAGGATATAGGGTGGAAATATGGAACAATTCAATTGTAAATAAGCTAAGTTGGTGACGATCGGGGGTGGTAGAGAGGATATGAATAGACATAGTGACAGAATGACATATCTATAAACCGTGTGTGGACATAGAAACATAATAACAGATCATTGTAGATTTAGATGGCTGAATAGTTGATTCAATTGGGGTAGGGTCAATCGTGACCTAGGCTGATCTAGGTATGACCAAATATGGATGGGTTGGATTGATAACCTACATACAAAATAGATGAAATAGAAGGATAGATTTGAATCTCTTATGATAGTTGTACATGTAAAACATTACTATCTCGATAATATTAGTAATGATAATGAAATAGTGGAATAAACCAACATAAAGAAAGGATGATCTCTCTAAAGTATCCAAAAATGATGCAAGCAATCTTGAAGGGACTCTAAGAAGACTGAAATAGTTGCAGAGAAGCTCAAGCACATTGATAAGATTGCAAGTCACACAAAAACTCTAATTTTTTTGTATCCCTTTGAAAGGAGGGGTGAATAGGGCTTTATAGGGTCAATGGAGACTTAGGTGGATCACCTCTAACTATAACAAACCATCCATTTAGGAAGTGGGAGGATGTCTAACTTGAGACATCAAGCCCATTAGAAGTGGGATTAAGGTTTTAGGAGGTTTATATGGGGTTAGTGTCGCATAGGGAGATGAAATGGGTAAGTGATGGATGAAGTGGAGTAAATAAAGGCTAAACAAAGCCTAGGGATGAGAAACTAATAATTTGGGGATGATAAACAACCGAGAGAGGAGAATTAGAGGTTGATTGGGAGGATTTAGGAATAATTAGATAATGAGATGAGGATTAGAAGATAATTAATGAGGATTAGCAATGAATGGGATAATAGATGGGAAAGATGGGAATATTAATAAAATATGAATTAAAATGAAGGGTCTAGATAGATGACCATGGTGAAAAGAAGCGAATGTGGGGTGAAAAGCGTAGTGATACCAAATTTTGGTGTCTACACTATCCTATCTCGTGACCTTGAATATGAGCACCACAGATCTGCAGCATAGCATATTCCTTATGGAAAAGTTCCTCCTTCTAGGTGGGAACCCCATAATCATTACACTCATCTCTTTCTTATCTACCTCTTTGGAACCGTGATAAGCATCCAAAAAAGTTGCATGTACACATTACTTCCCTCCCAAGTGATCTAATAGGTTATCCCCACCTAACCCATAAATAAAATAAATTATGGATATTCATATAAAGCTATATAATCTAAAATATAGACTACTCCTTGAAGGATACATGCTGAAATAAAGAAAATACTGTCAAAAGTATAGACTGATCCCTTGAAGGAAAACTATCACATCTTTTATCCCGTCATCTAAAATTAAAATCCAAGAATCCAAATCATAAATCCCTAAATGTAGACCATTCCCTCGAAGGATGGATACTTTATTATATCATGACAACAAATTCTTCCCACATTGATTAGCCTTCAAAATATCAAAATAAAAAAGCATCCTTCCAAAAGCACATATCTTAGGAAATCTTCCCACATTGATCAAATTTCTCCTCACAAGAAAACTTCACGCATTGATCAGGCTTTTTCGATAATAATAAGAGTTAGGGCATATACCTAGGAAAAACCACCTAAGGAGAAAAATATTTCCCCTATGCAAGCTACACATAAACCCCTTGTCGTGTCTACAACAGGTATATAAGCACACCTTCCATATTCCCCTCATGATCTTACATGTGACTAACTATTGTTAGTTGTGTGTTAACACCTACCATATGGCTGCAAGTGCATTGCTTTTTTCATGTTCCTTCTCACATTTTACCTCCAATCCAGTCCCAAAGAATTTATCCTACGTGCGCTCCTTACTATGATGAAAGTGCACTTCCTATATTTGGATCACCGTAGAAAGGTTGCATTCTCTTCATACCTTTTGATCTAAACAATATTTTTATCCCATCGTATCACAATCACCCAAATTGAACACGATTTCTATTTTGATCTATGTTCTAATCCATCGCATCTATGTTCACAAATCACATCATATATCTAAATCTAAATGAAATCCACATCTCCATTGTATCCTAAATCCACATCATTTTCATATCTTACCTATCTCCATCACATCATTTTGATATCTAATCTAAATCCATCTCATCATTTTCCTATCTAATCCAAATCCATCACATCATTTTCTGATCTAGTCTAACATCTATATTAATCACATAAATTTTTCATCTCATTTGATCAACACATCATCTCTGAATAAATTAATAAATACATCACATATATAACCAAATAACCATCTATATCCATTGAATAATTTTCACATATATAAACTAATAAACATAACATAATCATCATCCATTTCACATCAAAACATAAAATTAACACATTCATCTAATCTACTCATCCACATATCAAAACACATATGAGACACAACAATATCATATATATACACAACATCATCTGAATGTTTATACATTAGTGATAGGCCTCAAGTGGGATTTATCTCCATCAAAATCTATACATATACAATGTTCACCCACTAAGTGGTGAACTTGAAATATGAAACTATGTCTCCTGGGCATGACCATGTCCTCCTACTTGTCCTCCTCCCTGCTACCATTGGGAATGATATCACACCTAGACTATACTACACTAGATGTATTGTCTGAATTCACTTGTCGTGTCGATATCTTATCACTTTGGACATATGTTCCATATAACAGATTATGTCAAGCAATCTCGGTCACTATGTGATCATAATACCGTGCCTCCTCACCTAGAGCCTAATATTGCTCCATCATCACAAAACTAGGAGGATCCATCCACCTCCCCTATAGATGCTTCTTATTCAAACCCCTATATATATACATGTGTTGCTCCCCTATCTCCTCTAAAGGATTTCCTAGATCTTAATATCTCACTCATAAGGAATCTCTATGCCTCAAGTACCACATGTCACATCCCATAATTTTAGTCTAGGTTATCATTAGGGTAAGTCATAAATGATGAATGATTTACGAAGGTAGGGGAGTGAACCATGTTGTGTAGATGAGTATGTAGCTACCCACATGCATGCATACCTGGAAATGATATACACTCATTCGTGTAATTACATGTGTAACCACACAACAATGCTCATTTCCAGACATTCGCAAAACACTTAGCATTTATGAAATATTCTTGTTTTCCAATTACTAGTATGTACTTATGTTAGGGGTATGATGTGTTGATGCCTGGGTGGTCTGTTTGGTTATTGTACCTATGATGAATATGATGAGTACCTTGTTAAGACATGTGTTATGAGTTACTCTTCCTAATGGGATAAAAGTTACTTAGTTATTGTACCAACAATGAGAATTATCGAGCACTAAGTTATGAAGTGTATTATGGGTCTTCGACCAATTGGTACTCCATTAATGACGAATAATCTATTGAAAAATTCAAGAAAATTAGAGCTTTATAATTTTAATGATCTTGAGATCACAATGATGATATGAACAAGTTTGGTATAGTATGGCCTAGGACCATGGTTAAGGCTTTACATTAATATGCTACTATGTTCATTTACCATACACCATAACAACCATTACATAATTAGGACGTTTTGTAATTAAGGTAATGTAACATTTTTTATGAAATATGTTTCATTATTATCAAGGTCTATCCACCATGCATATAAAGGTTTATTATTTTTATACACTAGTAAACTAGCGCTAAGTTTGGAGGATGATATGAAGGGTTGTGGTGGAGAGACATCCAAAGCCATCACGGGAATTAATGGAATTTAATGCATTCAAAGAATTGTTAGTTTCTTGGGATTGTTAGAGCTTCATGGGAAGCTATCGAATTGTTTACATGTTGTTTTGATTTTGTTTTGTTCTCAATCTTTGAGTTTTCTCCTCCCGACTTGACTTCTATGAGGGCTTTGCATATACGAGGTGGAGATTATTTATCGGTGTTGATGTGGAATCTATTCCAAGTTTTGGCTTAAATAGGAAAGTTGGGAAGAGAAAGAGAAGGATTTGGGCATACAATCTCGTATATGATCAGTCTTATCTCCATCCTAACAACATGTTTTATTTACTATTTTCTTAAATAATCTCTGCACTGTAAATCTTGTTGATTTTGGTTTTTGAATAGGGAAATGATACTAGGTTTGCTAATTTTTGCAAAGCTTATATGTGATGCAAATATGAGGTTTTGAGTGACTGTATTGTTGGAAGTTTGTGTGCTACTAGTTTTGATGAATAAATGCAACCCACTTCAGGGTTTCTGTGATTTCTATTAATTTGAATACCCATTTAATATTCGGTATCTATAAATTTTGTTCTAAATAATTTTCTAGTTCGATTATGGGTTAATATCGACTGTTTGGAAATGATAAAATGATTCGATAATACCATGTAATGGTATGTGTTTAGATCTTGAAAAAGAATTATATTTCCTTGGCTTTGTTTTATTTTTTTATGTTGTAACTAAATTGGTGCTTGGCACTCTGGGGGGTGTCGGCTAGTCATATTTGTACCTTGTGATTGTTTTCTCTATAAACCCATAAGGGTTTCTTGGGTTCTTATTATTTTAATCTAGCCCGTTAATTTGGAGAGGGTATCAACTTACTGTATTTTTCTATTGAGACACCGATTTGCTTCAATTTGAGACCTTATTACTTCAAATATGTTTTTATTAATAACGCAATGCCGATAAATTTGTTGAGTAGTCCTTAGGAGAATGATCTCCTCACATACATTATTTTTTTGAGATGTGGAGTGACATTGAATTTGCATATTTGGGATTCAAATTAATTATGATGGTTGTATATAGTTATAAGATTTTGGATCGAGTTAAGATAAACAATATTTTACCTTAATATTGTCAAACTGCGAGTGTTTGGGATTGGGTGAATTATATTTTTAACTCGTGATACAATGCCTCACCTGCAACACCTTGATCTCTACATTATCACCATAACAAGAAGCTCCCAGTGTTTCGTACGATTGTATCAAGTGATTTTTCCTTTGTGGGTTTACATAGTTGACATGTGTAGGTATTAGCTGTGAAGTGGATAGGCATTTAGCATGAGAAGGAATGCCGGGGCTTTGGTAACCATCATAATGTTTAAGATAAATAAAATTAGCTGTAACCTAGCCAAATTTAGCATTTCCTTGCTGATTATTATTGTTATTTTTATTTATTATAGAGGTCAACTTTGTGTTGGTCAAGTTATCTGAATGGTATTCTATTATAGATTGGAACCACAATTTGGTTCTTTACTTGACTATAACATTTTACCAATTAAGAGATGTTATAATTATGTTTCAAGTAATGATGGGAAAATTTTATGGATTCCCATAAGTTATATATCTTCTCTATATTTTGGAATGATAATGATTAACTTGAAACCATTTGTTATAAGTTGTGTCTTTTTATGTATTATTGATATTTATATGAGTTGTGATTAAATTATCCAATAATGAAATAGTTAATAACCTTAATACCATTTTGGTACAAGTTGTATTTAATCTCATTATATCTATAAGTTTTATTTAATTTATGTATAATCAATACAATTATTAACCTCGATAATAGTGTATTGAAAATGAATGGTTGGTAGCAAGTTTTTATGAGATCTAAATTTGAAATTTTATTTGTTAGCATATAGAAAATATTTTAATAAACAAATATGGTAAATCAAAAGTAATTTATCTTGCCAAGTTACTAATTTGATATTGTGAGCTATTATGTCATTTGTATGATTTAAAGTATTTCAACATTTTGTTTATTCAAATATTAAATAACACAAGTTATTAAGCGGAAAGAGGACTTATCAAGCCGAGTTCATAATGAGTTGACCATGTTGACATTTTTCAGATGTAGGGATTCGAGCTAAAAGAAAGAAGGATGATTGAATTTCGTTGATTTCCTGTACCTATTTTTGTGAATTTAAAGAATGAAATTTCATTGATTAAAAAGAAGGATCTCCTTGTACTTGATTTGGTTTTGAAAAATATTCTGTCTTTATTAAGGCTAATATGCCTACTATAAATTAAGATCATCCTTAAATAGCTTGCAGTGACTTTGTAAGAATACATAATGATTTGTTACCGTTAATAAATAAGGAAAAGAGATTTTACAGATCCTTAAGAGTGTGAGTGGTTCCAAAAGATGGAAGGTATTAGTTGATATGTATAAAAAGGAGTTTTTATGTTAAGTTATGTAATATATGGCTAACTTTATAGTCATTCCGGACTTATTTTAGGAATTATGGATTAATGTATTGTGATAAATTGGATCATTACTCAAAAACATGGATAAAAACTCAAACATTGTTATTTAAGAATTGAAGAATTATTAAGGCTAATTGTTTTCGATTTAAATTTCTATCATCTTTGTTAAAATTAGTCAAGTGACCATTTCTTATAAATATTTAACAAGATATTGTAATTGTTTGATATTCGGTTATGAATCGGTAATAAGATTATAGATCCTTGATCTAAAATTAAGATGTTTTTAGATAAATTATGTTGTGTAATTCATGTATCGATATTTCGAATATCTATCAATTAAGTGATGTGAATTTATGTTATGTAATAATATCATTATGTAATATATCTTACATGTAAATTGGTCATTCTATTAAACACATGCTTTGGTTGTAAGACATGACTTTGTGAAAATGATAAACATTGAATGATTCATTACATTGTAATGTGATTGTAAAATTAAATAAATTTAGGTAACGTGATGATGGAAAATAATACATCAACAACAAAGTACAACAAAGAACTAAAAAGAGTCATGTGTAAAGAAATACTATTAATGGTTGATTGACATGAAGGTATAATCCAGATTATAAGAGAAAAAGCATACTTGTAGTATTAAGTATAAATGATGGACTTATTGTACATGAATAAAAAAATTGGTAAAGAATAAGTGAATAGGTATGAAACAAAAGGTGAATCAAATACTGCACCTTTATAGCTTCAACTTACACTTCATAAAGGCTTAGTATATTTGGTGCTAGGCAAGGTGTTAAGAATATGTTGAATGATGAAAACAAAATGATAAAGACTTGTATTTAAAATAGTAGTGCCATTAAATAAGGTGGTAGTACCATTAAGGAATGAACAAATTAGGATGGTAGGGAAAAATTATAAGGTACTTCATGAACTTTTAAAAGAGTAAAAATGTACTTGTCAAGTCTTAGGGAAACTAAACAGATCTAGTACCTATTAATGGTCATTAATGCTATGAGAATGGTTAAATATGAACTAAATAACTTAACCACGAGATAGACATCTGATCTTAATCTAGATAACAATAATTAAGTGATGGTGAAATATAAGTTCCAATTGACGAATGTGTCATCATAGAACCAAGCATGGAAAACATGTCTTGAAACTTTGGCCAGAGTAGTGTAAGTTGTTGAATACACTATCTTGATTTCACCAAGATATATGATGTAGGATATCGATGGGATTTCATGATGGATACCTAGGTAGAAACTTAGAATAAGACACTTGATTATCCTTGACAGTAAAAAGGAAACCATTAGTAATCGAGTATACTAATTTGTGATGAGTAAACTATGAGGGATTAGAATTCAATCGACTCATACAATTGCACATGGTTAATTATTATAGGATGGATTGATTTATATGGATGTTGATTCTAAATTAGGTGAATTTAGAACAATGAAGCATGAGATCTGATTTAAAAACTAAAAATAAAAATCACTTGGATTGAAGTGTTAAAATTGGTTGTTACATTTTGGTATTAGAGTTGAAGGTTGCAACTCTTGGACTAATTGGTCCTTACGCTTATTGAATTCTAATTTTTATTAAAAAAATAAAATGAATAAATGAAGGATGAACCATGGATAATGAACTAGACCAAATTATGCTTCAGGTTTGATGGTAAATAAGTTAGATAACACTCTAACAATCCTTTGTGACACATGAAACTAGAAGGATGCTAGGAGCAACTGGTAAAGTGTGAACATGATCAGCCAAGGTAAACAACTTGAATTGATTGATAATAATCAGCAAAGTGATTGCTTGATTTATGAACTATCTTGATGGTATATTTGGAACTTAAATCCAACATGAAATTAAAAACACAAACATGGAAGGTGGAGCAGATAGGTGTAGAATGTCTATTATGAAATTAAGGTGTAGAGAAGCCAAGAAGGTGTAAAATAGAATCTGTAGTAAAAATTCCAACTTGGAAAGAGAGAGAATCATCTCTTCTTCACTTTCAAATTTTAGGAAAAAGGTAATGGAAAAAAAGGGACAAAAATATGAACTATCGGAAGAAACACAAATATAAAATCATTGTGATCTAGTCTAGAATTCATTTCAAATAGCCCAAGGTGCGCCGACACATCACTCAACCTAAATTGAGCACTCACCCAAACTGTGCAAGGGTACAAATTCTCTTTTTAGAGTATATTGTTCAAGATGTTAGCATGATTGCACGTATAATTCAAATCCATGCAAATAATCAATTAAACCATAGTGCATAACTCGATCTAGATCTTAACCATATGAAAGATTGACTAAACAATAACTATAATGATATTTACTAGACAAGAACCATATTCATGCATATCTAACACCAATATCCAGCCAATATGATCCAATATATTAAGTATCTTGTGAAACACAAAAGCTTTATACATCATAATAATGTCATCATGAGTCATGTGCAAATACAAACCGCAACATAACTCTACAATCAAATGGTATATCCAAACCATGCAAATCAATACATACATACATACATACATACATACATACATATATATATATATATATATATATATATATATATATATATATATATATATATATATATATATATATATATATATATATATATATATAGGGGTGGGGAATTACCCTTCACCACCCACGCACCTTTCAAAAATAGGCTACATGCTAATAATAGCCATGCACCCTTACAAGAGAAAAAAAGCATGTAAGTGCTAATACTAGATCTTATAAAGTTAGCTCTAAGTATAGTTCCTATTAATAGCTCAAAATTCTGCATGATGTTCAAACTTCCACTTACCTAAAATAGACTTGGTGTAACCAACAACTCTCCATACTTTTGTGTGCTCAACACTCCATATACCAAAAATATCCTTAGTCTGCAAAAGTGGATAAGTCTTGTTTCCACTGTTTCTTGGCGAGGCTCTGTTATTCTATATGTCTACACCTTCCTAAGTGCCTTGTTCCGACGTGCCCAATCCTTATGCATTTTCATCCTTGAGATATATTTCATCTACTCAACATTACCCCACACTAATTGCATTTCCGCCCTCGGAAATGGGTAATCATAACTCATCTCTCCAAGAATAAATAATAATGAATGAAAGAATAACAATTACTTGACTAAAATAATGAAGTATTACTCGACACTCTGCTCCTCTACCAACATGATCAATTCTGGATACTCATTTTTAATATCTACCTCTAATGCCTTCCAATCACTCAACACTTCACCTGTTTTATTAAGGACATCTATAACCATGGCTTCCAACTCATCCCGAGTCATGTTTTATTGTTCATTCTACAAAATCCTAACAATGTTATCCATGCTTGAAACCATGCCCTCCATGTAATCCATTTTCTATGCAATGAGCTTTCCAATTTCATTCACTCTTTCCTTATGTGGTTCTTGGGCTTCTGCAAGCACATTGCACTTTTCTTCCACTAGAGAAAGCATATCCACATGCTCAAGTGTCTCATTCTTCATTTCCTTTAGGACCTCATTATCTTCTTTAATAGTCCTTGTCCTAATAATT
Organism: Taxus wallichiana var. yunnanensis; assembly: GCA_018340775.1. NCBI lineage: Eukaryota > Viridiplantae > Streptophyta > Pinopsida > Cupressales > Taxaceae > Taxus > Taxus wallichiana. The sequence continues at coordinate 44,775,347 of CM031236.1, forward strand.
GCATTTGGCATCACACACATGTTCGAGCTTGATCTGCCTTCTTAAGCTCATCCTTACAGACTTGAAACAAATATTCATAACTTGCAATATTCCTTGAAATTATGGATTTGGCCCTTTCGCATCCTTTGCAAAGCATCCTTTGGTGTTAGCATACACATGAGCCCTTCATTGACTACAAACTTTACTAAAGTGTGAAGGTAATGCATCATTGAAGGATTTTTTTAGAACTTATAATTCCAGTGTGGCCATACCTTCAAAATGTCATCTTTAATTTCCTTTGTCATACTCACCAATACTTCTGCCTTTCCTTCTCTATTATCAGGCACTTAATCTCTTTATCCTTATCCTTATTATCATCCATCAATGCCCTAAAGGTTGCCACTTTATCTATGTTCCTACACATAACCTCTACAGATACCTTCACCATGGCATTTCTCACCTACTCATCCGACATGATAGTAGGTTTAATATTCACATGTTGTACGTGGGGCACTTTCTTCATCCTACATGAAATGCATGATTCTTCACACATGTCAAAATATGGCTCATCCATATGAGTCTACATAGACCATGATTTTTTTTTTTGGGTGCATGTGTTTACCATTTCTGCATCCATTAGCTCCCATCCATACAAATCCTTAGGCTCCATAGTGCTCGAAACCACACCCATATGATTTTTTTATGTCATCCACATATCCAATTGCATGAGTCTCATAATCTTCACCCTCTTTCTCCTTCCTTATTTAATTTCCTTTTATAACCCAAGAACCTAAATCTAGGATTGGGTCTTCACCCTCTTATGAAGTATGGGGTGCTTCGGAAGGATCACCCTTATCTACTTCTATTTCTATCTCCTTCAAATTCTCCTCATCATTCTTCATTTCTTCACCACAAAGATCCTTTGTATCCTTAGGCTGCACTAGAGTACCTAGCACACTTTCCTTGGATTCATCCTCCTCTTCATCCTTAAGCTTTAACTTGCGCCTTTTCTACTTCTTAGGCTCCGCTTTCAATCCTTCATCCCAAAATGTGCAATAGTGAAATGTTGATAAACTAAAAACTATTATTGATTACCTACTACCACCGAAGTTCCATTCTTCTTCAAATGTGGCGTGGAGTCGCACATACCAAAACTATGCCCTCTATTTAAATGGGCCACTCATGGTACCATCACAAGTATATTTCTCAAATATCTCTGTAAGAGATTTCTTCACCTCAGGGTACTACCAAATTTTCTCCTTGGGCCCATTTGGTACTCCGATTTCTACAAAGATAAGTGACAAAAGTATAGCACCAAAACTAATCTTATCTCCACCATGTGCTTCTTCAATTATAGTTTCAACAATAAACCCTGCCAAATTGTAGGCTACACCTTCAAACATCTTCTTTGCTATGTGTAGCCACAATGTGTTTACCTGTGACCACCGATCCTAGTCATTAAGCTTGGTGAGGAGGTGTGCCACCGCTTAAACCACATGATACTTCTATAGCTTTCCTATATCCATTTTGTGCCCTCCTTTAAGGTATCCTAACTCCCTTGTCTTCAAAATACCCTCCTTTTCTAAAAAATACTACTCACTTCAATGCCCAAACTCCTAAGTCCTATCAAGCTCCCAATCAAGGGCACGATGAGCCTCATATGCCATCCAAAAAAGTAGAAAAATTCCTCATGGACTCTACTCATTAGCCACTGGTACAACTTCTTTGGTTTCCCAAAGTAAGGGAGTTCATATAACTGCAAAACCCCTACCTTTATTAAGATCTTCTCACCAACGTCGTCATAGATGGCCATATCATCACTATGCGTTTGTTTGTCTTTCATACCAGAAATTTCTCTCGTTATTATTTTTTATCCTTAGTTTGGTGATTGTAATCACTATCTTTACTATAGAGAATGTGTGAGTCCCAATTACGATCCATGAAAACCCATTCCAGTCTTGCATTTCGAAAATCTACTCTCGGGTGCGTCCTCTACTTTGATTTATTCTTTCTACTTCTTCCCCTTGTGGCCACTCTAGATGCCTTATTTGGTGTCATCACAACTATAAAGGCATGATATTTTACCTTCTCTGAGATCTACATCTTAACCCTATTGTTTTTCGTGTAAATGTGCGACAGGAAATTGGAAGTTTCCAAGCATGACAACTATACCCATGTGCTGAAATTTTCATGTTTTATCATTCCTAGGTGATTTTAGGAAGTTTTGAAAAGATGTTATCTTCTAGCAGTATTGGGAAGGGCTATCATTGGCCTTCCTAGGACTAGATCAACCCCTGGAGTGGAACAAAAGGTAAAAATTCAACATGGAGGTGAATTGAAGACCTTAGAAAATCATGGAAATGATTTTGGAAGGTTTGGGGAAGTTTTGAAATACTTGGAGCAGTCTGAAAAAAAAGGGGTTCACAAGCCTAGGTAGTACATAAGCCTAAAACAACTGCTGGGCTTTAGAAGAAGATTTAGGAGCTCTAGATGGAGTTAGAAGTAAAAAAAACATCACTAAAATAGGATTTAAATACCTACATGATGGTGAAATATATTTTTCACAACACCTTGGCGCATAGGGTTTGCAGGAAGTTTTTCTTAGGCACAGGTGTGGAGTACCAAATCAAAAATCCAATTTTTTAAGGGATCAAATGGATGAATAAAGACATGATACCCCACCATTAGATTAAAATTCCATTTCCAGTCAGAGGATCATATAAAATTTCACCAATAAATTCCACCGGAGCTCAAGTTATCATCATTCCAAGTTACCCTCTTGAAGGCAGTTCAAGAGTTAGTCAATTTTCGGGAGGACACGTGTCAACACCAGGAGCCTGGCGGGATTTTATGTCCCCAAATCCCTAAGGTTAGGTACACAAACCTTGGAAAAATGTTCCCAGCCCCCATGTGACCTCTGGGACCCTCATGTGACCTTCAGACTTGACAGTTTAGCCCCCAGGTGCATTTTTGGAGCTCAAATTCCCTGCGTCGGATCGAGGACACGTGTCAGCTCTCCAGACCACCATGGAATTTGATGTCCCTCATGTCCCTAAGGTCAGGATAAAGACATGGAAAAATGTGTCACCCAGCCCCTGGGGAGTCTTTTGGTCATCCACGTGACCGACTTTCAGCCCCCAGTGCTTTAAAGCATTTTTTTCACCTCCATTCCCTATCGTCGATCGAGGACACGTGTCATCCTCTTGACCACCATGGAATTTGATGTCCCTCACATCCTTGAGGTTAATAAATCAAGACATGAAAAATTTTCCCATCCTTCTCCCTCCATGATTTCAAAAATTTAAAATTTCTAACTTGCTTTCCTTTCTAAAGGCTTCTAGTTGCTTCCACTCATGTGCACAATATTTCCATTCTTCCTCTATAACTTCTCATCCATCATTCCACCATTTCTAAACCTCAAACTAACCTCCTTCCACCAGGTAATTCCCTTCCACTCCATGAAATCATGCAGGTCCCAAGAAGGAAATTTGAGCAAACATAGAAGGAGAGGCACAAAATGAAGAAGGAGAAAAAAAGAAAACTCCATGGCCATGAAACAAGAAGTTGAAGAAATATCTCAAACAGATGCATGAAACAACAAGATGTATTTTTATATTAATTCCTCTACCCAAGGCCATCAAGAAGACACCTTCAAACTCTCCTCTCATGCAATAGAGCATCCACAACAAAGAAATCCCACTTCTAGCTCAACGAAGAAAAAATCCAATTTCCCATCAAACCGTTGGGTGAAACGAAGTAGAATTACACGTGAAGCATCAGAAAGAAAAAAAACCACATCAAAATATAAGTTTTTTTTTGCAAAATGGAGGAGAAAACTAGACCTACAATTTTGAGGTCCATTAATGGTTGCCACATCCAGAAGCACTATCAGGCCCAAAATTTGAAACTTTAAAATCTCCTAGACTATTAAGTGGGTGGGCCTGAAATTTTAGAGGGGTGATATTGGGAAAAACCCATATCAAAAAAATTCATTCTACATCAATCCAACCTCCAAAAGCCCACTTTCTAAAAATAGCAGGTCTACTACATAGGGACTACTATTTTGGGAAAGTCATCAACAGAAGAACCTATGAAGGAGACGGTGACATTGAAGATGCATTGTAGCTGAGAACTCACTAGAATGGACATTTTGAACTTACTAAAAATAGTAAGTGGTCCCACAGACACCTACTAAAAATAGAAATTTGATCCAGAAGGAATGAGGAATGCAAGGAGGGAGAAAGGAAAACAGAGCCACAACATCTAGTTGAAGATCGGGGACTTGATTTTTCACACTTACTAAAAATAGTAAGTTGTTCTTTTTGGGCTAAACATGAAGTCAAAGTGGATGGGTTAGAAGCTGACACAACCCTTCACTGTGAGTATGATGTGGAAGACAATGATGTCTTATACATGGACCTGAATGACCTTAAGACTCACATGGCCTCCAAGGACCAAAAGAGGATTGAAGACTAGATATTCACAAGTGGCTTGTTCATTTATTGTAGACACCCAGTGTCTATGTGCAGAGTCTCGAGTTAGTCCTAGCCTTCTCTTTCCACTACGAGCGCTAAGACACAACCATCCGAGATGAAAATGGTATAATGATGGTGGTCATCATCCCTAGGACCATTTCACTCTCTCTAGATACCGACATCCCCAACATGGTCATCATCTCAAAGGATAGGGCCTTGCATGATTGGGAAACAATGGATTCATATGTCCAAGGAGTAGCTCGACTCATGGTTGAAAATAGGAAGAAAGCCTTCCAGGATGCCCAAGAATCTTCCAAGGTGTGAGTTTTGAGAAGGGTATTCTGATGTCATCACTCTCCTCAGTAGAGTTATGGGTGAAGCAAGCATGAGAGACTTCCAGGACTAGATGGGCCTTTTCATCCTGACATTGATAGAAGGAAAAAGAGAGAGGATTGACTGGGGGTAGATCATCAACAAAAATCTCCATCTACAACTACTCCAAGTGCCCATGAAAAGAAGTTCCACATGACTTCTTACCTAGTTTATCTCCTTGCAAGCTCGAGATCATTCAAAGGATTGGCTCTCATGTAGAACATTGCTTGCCAAGGTGCCTACATTCGAGAAACTTCCACAGTTGGTAATGGAGGAGAGAAAAATAGGCATTTCATCTCGCTGTGAATGATGCATTCACCATGTACGTGGTCCAAAAGCTTAGAAGGGGATCTTGAAGCTAGGATGTCACCACAAGCGGCATCCCTAATCAAGGAATATGGCTCATACTTCATACAATTCTCAACCTTCTCCTACATATGAGTCATTGGCTTTGACCAAGCTCATTGAGACTACCTAAGTACCTCAGTGACTAGATTGTATTGTTTAAGCTCTAGGTAGATCACTCAAGTGAATAAAAGCTCAGAAGTAGAGAAAAAAGTTGATTTCATTCCCTATATCTCTAGGGGTGTTCACATGTGTAAAATATCAAATGATGCATCTCACCCGAGGTCACTTTCACACATCTAAATTTGCATTCCTATTCGTCATGCCCAAATTTGACATCCGAGAAGATCCCGACTCATTCTATGTCCCAGAATTATAACATGAGCCACAAGTCGAGGACTACTGGGCCAATTATATTGATGAGTTTGAAGTACGTGAAAAGGACCACATGAGGATGACAATCAACGAGATGAAGAAATTCAAGTTCTCTTGGTATGAAGACATCTTACATGATGATGGGACAAAATGTATGATCCTGAGTACATAGTAGTCAAGATGTCCCCAATGCCCCAAATCAACTGGCATGTTCATGAATCAGGAGATATATTGGAGCGACTAAAAAGGTGGTGAGGAGAATGAGGAACTGGTTTTAGAAGAAGAAGAGACTATGGTCATCCAATCACGAGGAATTTCTCCAAGCTAGAAGAAAGCTTCACATCATTCATCTTCAAAAGTGGTGGAGGTGACTTCCAGCTCTAAACACTCTGGAGTGAGTTCAAAAAGGAAGGCCACGGAATTGGAAACTTCTTCCCATGAGAAGACACCCAAGAAATTTAGGGTAGAAGAAGGCTCATTGGTCATTCGTTGCAGGAGGAAAACTTGATCTCAATAATGCAAACAAAAAATCCAATAGTAGAAGCACAAGTAAATGAGGAGTACATGGTTCACGATTCAGTCTTTGAGCTACCACAGAGGTCTCACCTCTTGTTGACACCAACCCCTCTCATTCAGGACTTTCCTCCTCCTCCAGAAAAAAGGAATGGTTGGTGCACCCATCATTGAGCTAATCCATGGAAAATGTTTCCATGGATGCGGAAATGGTCATCCTTGACACTTGCACTATGCAACAAGTAGCAGCCCCCTAATCTATCAATGATTGTCTCATTGGATAAAGAAAAAGGTCAAGAAAGATCACACATACAACCTCACAATTCTATAGTGGGGAGACATGTAATCAAGTACATCAAAGTAGCTCGGCCAAAGGTAATCAAGCCAGTGGATGAGATGACACTGACTAACTATGAGATGAGCATGATCCAATTGGGACCAGCTACTCATGAGGGAGATTTACACATATATCAAACAATCTTCTACTCACATGGTGGTAAGGAATAAAGAATATAAAGAGAAGATTGAGGTACTAGAGGAACAAGTATGAACTCTTTCATCTTATGTGCAACACTTGGTGGAACCAAGCACTACAACACTTCCTATTGAGAAAGTGGCACCCATCAGTAGCTTCGATCCAAAATCCATCAGAAGAATGCATGAGCTCATGATGCAGGGGTGAGAAAAAAATGAATGGATCGACTCAATCTCTAAAAAAGGGAAGCCAACACTCCAAGAGGTAATTCAAGATCTTTTGCATACATGTGCACAATACCAACAGAATGTGAGCACTCAAAGAGGATGTGGAGAAAGAAAGAGAGTACTAGGAACCTCTGGGACTAGTAGTGAGTGAGATGAGAAACACCCATCATCAGAGTTGATCAACAAGAAGGTTTTTGAAACTCCTACAAGAAGACTTGACATGTGTATGGGTGAGGGCCTTGGAAATCAGGTTTGAGGAAATCAATCGGGCCTTCACAAAGCTAGAGGAGAAAGAAGAACAAACATACAAGCTACAGATAGTATAAATCGGAAAGTTCAGAAACTTGGAGTACCTACAATGAGTGAACACACAACTATTGATGAGTTGATCAGCCCTTTCAAAGAATATGTCAAGAAAGGGGTGGGAAACCCATTTTCCTTCACTAAGGATACTCTCAACTTCCTCTCAGAGATCTAAGCCTCCATTGCACTTATCGCAGAAAAAGCACTCATCATGGTTCGGGAAGTGCAAGGACATCAACAATGTGATCGATGGATGGACCGAAACCTTGAGCTGCATTCACATCCCTCATGCCAAAAAGTAGAACCTACATGGATCGTTTCAACAAGGAGCTTGGAAAGACAGAAGTCTTCTCAGGAACACTGAAGTGGAGAGTAGTTAGAGAATGGAGCCAAGTCCACCACAATAGCTCATTCTTCCACATAATTCTTCTTCTTTCTTCTTCTTCTTCTCTTCTCTTCTCACTCAACGCTCTCTCTCATCAATGTTATATTTTTGCATTGAGGTTTGCACTTTTTAATATTACTTTAAGTGACTTTAGAAACATAATGTAAACTTTAAGTTGCCTTGATTTTATAAAAGGGACTTAAATATTTAAGTGGAATATGAACAGTCTAAAGTCAAATTAAAGTATTTGAAAAGTCACTAGGAAGATGAAGAGTTGCATCCTCTTCTATAAATTGTAACTAGCTCCTCATTTGATGGTCTTCTTAGAAAAATTCTAAAATCTTCTTAAAATTCTTAGATATTGGAGTTGTTTTTTGTGAATTCATGAGAGAGATATCCTTGTGAAGAGAGAAAAGAGATAGAAAATTTCTTCTATTTTCCCTACTCAAAATGTCTTCCATTTCTATGATATGTACAATTTCTGCTTGAGCTTCAATAAAGGAAGAAGGAATTTTAGCCTTTTTTGACTGAGGGGTTTAGTGGTACTTTGTGTTCATCAAACTCTATTTGGTCTTGTTGTTGTTATGTAGATTTGTTTTCTTCTAAATTCAAGTGCATGTAATGAAGTTTTGGCTGGTGTGTATGCAAGTCTCTGATTTTCTACTTGCAACATTAGTTTATCTTTTCTAATTTTCTCACTCCCTTTCCCACTCTCCTAGAAAATTCTTCCCTTGCAAATATATCTGCAAGATTTTTTTGTAGGGTCAGTGGAGTGTCCCTATTGGATCCCCTGGCCGTAAGGCCACTAGGAGAAAACTCATTTTTACTTGCACATGCACATATGTAGTTGCACCAGTTAAGTAGAGGGACTTAGACTCCTAGAGCATTGGAAAGATAACCACCAATTTTTCCCCAAAAATTTTCTCACCAATAGTTTTTGGCACCCACCATGGGGTAGATTTAGCAACATCTACACTTGAATATGACTAGAAGGTCTAAAAATACAAAAAAATTAGAAAATTCAAAAATAAAAAAAAAAAAAATTAGAATTTGAATAGCTATATGAGCCACATGTCTACAAACCATGGCTATTCAGGAAATCCTCTATTGAAAGACCTGAATTTCTCTTCCACATCCAAGAGGATATTGCTTCATTTGAGAGAAGCTATTTGGCATAACAATAGGAAAGTCAATCACTACTTCATTGCCACAAGAATTCTTGACCTTGAAGAAGAACGTGTTGCTGAATTGGAGAGGCAAAGAAAATTCCAGCACCACAAAGAAGAGCATAAATTTCAAGTGGTGGATAGAAGATACACCCGAAATAGAGACAAGGAGGAAAAACCACCCCATTTTTGAAGAGCTTCAAAGAAGACAAGAGCTTCTTAGAATTCCATAGGTCTCCTTTTCATCAAGAATCGGTCACATTGGGAACTTGAGTGTTTCAATCCTTTAGATAGTGAATTTCCATACATCAACAAGAACCTTGAATATTTCATTGATGTAGAGACCGAAGAAGAAGCTAGAGAAAGAGAAGCAAGAGCGGAAGAGGAAATAAGAGCTCAACTCAAAGAAATTGAAAGACTTCAAGCCAAGGTGGATGAAAGAGTAGTAGTAGCAGAAGCCATAGCCTTAGAGAGGTTGGAAGCTAGAAACAAAAACAAAATGGGGGATCATGATCATGATCATGAGGTCCATAGGCCTAATGTACCATGGGGAGAAACACTAGCCCACTCACCCTTGCTCAACCACTCCATGAGCTACCAAGAGGCTCAAGAAAAAAACTTTCCAAAATTCAGAGGGGATGGTTCTCAACTCCCGAAGAACATGTAACAACATTTATCACCACTTGTGGTGTATTGGGCATGAGGATGAAGATGTGTTAGTTAGGCTCTTTGTGGAGTCACTCCAAGAAAAAATATCGAATGGTTCTACATGCTACCCCCGAGGTCTGTCACCTATGTTGGGAAGATATAAGAAGTGCATTCAAACACATGTTTAAGACCATGAAAAGACTGTCAGATCTCTTGGTCCAATTGGTACAAATGAAGAAAGAAACCTCTAAATCAATGAGAGACTTCATAGCAAGATATAATAGAGTGATAAGAAGAATCCCCAAAGATGTGGTGCCTCCTAAAAATAATTTGAAGAGATTCTTCATCAGTGCCTTGCCATCAAAAGTAGGTTTCTTCCTTAGAAGAACCCAACCAAGAACATTGAGGGAAGCTCAAGACCATGTGATAGAAACCGATGATGATCTAATCCTATCTAGTAAAGTGAAAGGCCCAAATGGAAAGAAAAAGGGCCAGAGTTTAGGCTCAGTCACCACAGACCCAATGTTCCAAAAAATGGAAAATGACTTGGTTTCCTTGAAGAAACAGTTGTCCCAGATCACAATGTGGAACACTCCAAGGAAGCCAAATCCTCCCAATAGACCAAGGATTTCCCCACCTCCTCATCGCTCACTCTTGAAGCACCACCAGTTAATTCCACTTGTGACACTGAAGAACTAGAGGAGGAAGTAGAAATTGAAGAACCTAAAGAAGAAAATGTGGAGGACTATGAAAACTATCTTGAGGTCAAGGAAGTTGATGGTGATATGCACAATGACCTAATTGAGTATGTTGATGATGAAGATGATGATGATGAAGAAGCTCCAAGTTTCTCATGCATAGTTTTCACTCATGCATAGTCCAAGAAAGGTGCTCCATCCTCGGTGAAATTGCGTAGTGAAGGAAAAGAAGAAGAAAGAAGATTCTCCTATGGAGGTCCCACAAAATAAAATCATCAATAGAGGATCACCATTACCACCTTCTATGGAGTTGGCTAAAGAAAAAAGTAGACCCACTGGTTAGCAAGGATCATGTTGCATACCAAGTAAGTCATCTAATCCTTCTCTCAGCTCAAAGGTTACTAAGAATAATTCTCCTTCAAATGTTGTTCCCATAAAAACATCTAAGGTTTCATCAAAACCTACATCCCCATCTCCTTCCAAGCTAGTTAATGCACCCATGAAGGAAAATTCAACACCCAAAATAGCAAATCCTTCACCATGTAAATATTTGTCATTCCCGAAACCTCTTCCTCACCCACCATAACCCCATTTGACTTTGTGGAACACACAAGAAAAACTAAAATTCCAGCTCTCAGAAATAGAATACCTACAAACACATCCCACCCAATTTGATAGGTTCATTGATGTAGTCCATGGTAGTAATCCTATAACCTCAGTCCAAGTTCCAAAGGCTTACTCCCCACACCATCCACACCACCTTCTCAAAACATGCTAGCTCTCAGTGCCTCCAAAACCAACAAGGTTGAACCTTTCTACCTGTCACTCCTCATTAAAGGCTTCCAGCTAAATAATTGTATCATAGATTCCAGAGCCTCAGATAATGTGATGCCCATCAAAGTTACAAATGCTCTAGGCCTCACCTTGACCTAGGTGAATGGAACTTTCTATTCAATGGAATCCAAACAAGTGCCATTGGTAGGAAGAATCAAAGATGCACAGGTAGCACTAGCTGATTTTCCAGACAAGAAGGTGCTCCTACCATCCTGGTGGTGGACATCCCAACATCCTTTGGCATGCTATTGAGCCAAAGCTTCTACGAGAGACTTGGGTGGAGAAATAAAAATGGATTGGTCATCTACAACTATTCCAGTGAAAGGTGAGATGAAGAAGTTTTTCCAATAAGGAAGATGAAGTTCACAATATGAAAGTTTGATGATCCAAAGGAAAACATTCTCTTTTAAAGATAGCGGGCTAGGAAACTACTTCCTCACATTAGAAAAATATGAGAACTTTCCACTTCTTATGGAAGAGGAAGAAGATCAAGTTTGGATGATGGAATTTGATGGTAGTCATTCCAGTGTAGGTTTGGGAGTAGGTGTAGTGTTGTACTCTCCTTCTGATGAATTGTACCCATTTTCCTACAAGCTGTAAATTTGATAATACAAATAACACAATGGTAGAGTATGAAGCTCTCCTCTTAGGCATAGGTGTGGTAGAAGACATGGGAATCAAGAAGTTGAGATGCCAGGTGATGCGGAGGTGATAGTAAATAAGTCATCAACAATATCAGGTGAAGAATCCAAGACTCTGACATTATAGAAATAGAGTATGGGACTTGCATTGAATCTTTTGATGCATTTTCCATTGAAGCTATCCCAAGAGAAAAGAATGAAAAGGTTTGATTCTCTTGTGGTGTCGCTTCCCTAGTGACACCTCATCCTTCTTTTGGTAAAGACAAGGTGACCATTGAAATGGTATTCAAGCCTAGTGTACTAGATAATGCAAATCATTGGCAAGTCTTTAATGATGATAACCAAATTTTAGCATTCTTGGAACAAAGAGATAATTTCAACAATCTCTTTTTTGAGGGAAGTGAAAATCCACACCGAGAAGTGGTAGCCAAGAAGAGAAAAGAAGGAATTGAAGGGGTTGATGAAGAAGGAGTGATCAAATTGAAAGGAAACAAGATTCCCAAAGGCCTAGTTTCTTTGGAAGACCTCTTTGACAAACATGATAGATTCATTCAAGAGAAAGAAAAAAATCTTCTCGGTGCCCAACTGATTTTGATAAGGAAAAATCGGCACCCTAGAGGAGCCAAGGATGGTCAACATTGGAAAATGTTTCTCACCCGAGGAGAAAAGAAGGTTTGTTTTGTTACTCAAGAAATATTTAGATGTTTTGGCCTACTCTTATGATGAACTCAAATCCTTCCAACCGAAGGAAATGCATCACTCGATTCCTTTGAAGCAGATGCCAAGCCATTCAAAAAAAAAAAGGCCATATAACCCAAATATTTCTTGATACCATCAAGGAGGAGGTAATGAAGATGCTCAATGCAAGAATCATCTTTCCCATCCACCATTCAACATGGGTGGCTAACATTGTGCCGGTGTGGAAAGAAGAATGGTGAAATAAGAATATGTGTAGATTTCCATAACTTGAACCAGGCATCACTAAAGACAATTATCCTCTCCCTATCATGGACCACATTTTGCAAGTAGTCACTAGATCTGAAATGCTTTCATTTCTTGATGGATTCTCAAGGTATAATCAAATCAAAGTGGTGGAGGAGGATCGCACCAAGACAACCTTCACAACACCTTGGGGCACTTTTTCCTATAACAAAATGCCTTTTGGCCTAATCAATGCGGGAGCTACATTTCAAAGGGTGATGGATTTGGCATTCAAAGATCTAAAACATTGCATTGTCATATATCTTGATGATCTCACGGTGTTTTCAAAGAAGAGGGGAGATCATATCCATCACTTGGAACAAGTACTTGTAAGGTGTAAAAAACATGACATATCACTAAATCCAAAAAGTGCATTTTTGGAGTCATGGAAGGCAAGTTACTAGGGCACATTGTGAAAAAACATGGAGCACACATTGATCCTGAGAGAGTATGAGCCATTCAAGCATTATCTCTACCCACAAGAAAGAAAGGAGTTCATTCATTCTTTGGAAAGGTGAATTTTCTTCATCGCTTTGTTCTGAGTTTGCTGAATTGACAAAGCACATCACCACCATGATGAAACCATAGGAAAAATTCAAATGGAACAATGAAGGGAAGGAAAACATTTTTGAAGATATCAAAAAATCCATCACCAAGGCTCGACTCTTGTGTCTCCAGATTTTAACAAAGAATTCATCATGTATTGTTATGCATCAGAACATACCCTCTCTGTCATTCTTGTTAAATGATGAAGGCATGGAAGCACCTATTGCTTTCATGAGTTGTCCATTGAAAAATCATGAACTAAACTACAACCAATTAGAGAAGCATGCCTATGTAGTGGTCAAGGCTATAAAAAAATTTCAGGTTTTACATCCTCAACTCTCATATGGTGGTGATGGTCCCCGGCAGTGCAATCAAGTCCATCTTGACACAACAGGATCCCAGAGCTAAAAGAGGAAATTGGATTGCAAAGACTCAAGAATATGACTTGGAGATTTGACCCTCCAATCTGGTAAGGGGAATGGTTTGTGTAGGTTGATTGTTGAAGATGAAACACTCAAAGCTCAACATGGTGAAGAAAATTGTGCTTGCTCAACTTGTTATGAAAACAACCCACAGTCCTCTTTGTAACCACTACTTGATGAGTGGTATGCTGATATTTCCTATTACTTAACTTATGGAGAATTCCCTCTCATCTTGATTACAAGAAAAGGAGAACACTCAAGATGAAGGTGAAAAAGTTTGTAATCTGGAATCACACACTTTACAAGAGAGGTCTAGATGGATGCTTCCTCGGTGTGTAGATAAAGAGCAACAAGAAAAATTACTTAAAGCATACCATGACCAAGCATGTGGTGGGACATTTTCAGTGATGGTCACTACACACAAGATCCTCCAGGAAGGTATTATTGGCCTACCCTCTTTTGCAGACACTCAAGATTGGGTTTCCAAATGTGAAGCATGCCAACAATTCGTTGGGAGACCACAACTTTCTGCACTACCACTCAGGCCAGTTGTTATTGAAGAACCATTTCAGTAGTGGGGGCTAGACTTCATTGGTGTTCTGAATCCTCACTCAAGTGTGGGGCACACCTATGTGCTCACCGCATGATAGACTACTTCACAAAATGGGTGGAGGCCATTCCAGCCAAACAAGCCAACACCGAAATAGTATGCAACTTCATCAAGGAGAATATCATAGTACATTTTGGAGTACCACAAAATATTGTATAGATAATGCTACCTATTTCTCTTCAAGGGAGTTGACCAAGTTTTTCTATGGCTACAAAATCTCTCTATCTCATTCATCGACTACTATCCATAGGGAATGGACAGGATGAATCAAGAAACAAGAACATTGTGACCATTGTCCACAAACTCATAGATGAAAATCAAAGGAATTGGCACAAAAAGTTTGTATGATGCATTGTGGGTGGACATGATCACTCCCAAGAAGGCAATAGGTATGTCACCATTCCAACTGTTGTATGGATTCAAGAAAAATTCCCATCACAATCAAGATGTCGGCTCTCAAGTTGCTACAGGGAATAGAAGATGGTTAGTACAAGGATTCCATTGACAAGAGGATCCTCTTTCTTGAGAAGCTAGAAGAAAATAGACTTTGAGTGGTGGACCATATCAAAGAACACCAGTTGAAAGTAAAGAATTTTTTTGATAAGAAAGCCAAAGTGAGGGAATTCAAAGTTGGAGACTTCATCCTGCTATGGGACAAGAGAAGGGAACCAAAAGGAAGCCATGGAAATTTTGATTCATTATGGCTCGGCCCATTCCAGATTCATGAAGCTTGTGCGGTGAGAATGTTTTTCTACTCTCATATTTGGATGGAATGCACCACTGGAATTGCCTCACAGTAGTGGGAAATACCTAAAATTGTATCATCAATGAAAGTGGTTGTCCCCACCTTGTACCATAGGTGATTTCTAGGTGTGTTTCCCCTTTTTTTGTGTGTGTGTGTTTCCTTTCCATTGTGTGTGTGTGTGTGTGTGTGTGTGTGTGTTCTTCTTCCATTCCTTCTTTCTCAAAATTGTACATGACTCCAAGGCCCAATGGATAAGGCACTAGTCAATGAATTATATGGTCTAAATTGAGATTCTAGATTCCCATGTCATGTCTTCTCTACACTCATTCCATGCCATGTCCCCAAGCTAGAGCCAAGTTGTTTTCATGCAAATGTGCATAGGGAAATTGACAATTTCCAAGCATGACAACTATACCCTTATGCCAAATTTTCATGTTTTATCATTCCTAGGCACCCAAGTCAAATCCATCAGTCTATTCACCCCCTATTTGATGTCAAATTGATCCCCTAGGTGATTTAGGAAAGTCAATTTAATCCCCTAGGTGATTTTAGGAAGTTCTAAAAAGATGTTATCTTCTGGCAAGTATTGGGAAGGGCTATCATTGGCCTTCCCAGGACTAGATCAACCCCTAGGAGTAGAAAAAAGGGAAAAATTCAACATGGAGGTGAATTGAAGACCTTAGAACATCATGGAAATTATTTTGGAAGGTTTGGGAAGTTTTGAAAGACTTGGAGTAGTCTAAGTAAAAAATAGGGTTCACAAGCCTAGGTAGTACACATGCCTAAAACAACTTGGGCTTCAAAGAAGATTTTGGGAGCTTTGGATGGAGTTAGATGTAAAAAAACATCACTGAGAAAGAGGATTCCAAATACCTACATGATGGTGAAATCATATTTTTCACAACACTTTGGCGCATAGGGTTTGTAGGTAGTTTTTCTCAAGCATAAGTGGAGTACCAAATCAAAAATCCATTTTTCAGGGATCAAATGGATGAATCAAGACATGATACCCCCACCATTGGATTCAAAATTCCATTTCCAGTCAGGATCATATAAAATTTCACCAAGAAATTCCACCAGGGAGCTCAAGTTATCATCATTCCAAGTTACCCTCTTGAAGGTAGTTCAGGAGTTAGTCAATTTTGGGAGGACACATGTCGTCACACCAGGAGCCTGGTGGGATTTTATGTCCCTAAATCCCTGAGGTCAGGTACACCAACCTTGGAAAAATGCACCCAACCCCCATGTGACCTCTGGACCCTCATGTGACCTTTAGACTTGACAGTTCAGCCCCAGGTGCATTTTTGGAGCTCAATTCCCTATCGTCGGATCGAGGACACATGTCAGCTCTAGGACCACCATGGAATTTGATGTCCCTCACATCCCTGAGGTCAGGAAAAAGACATGGAAAAATTTTTCACCCCCCTATGGGAAGTCTTTTTTGGTCATCCACGTGACCATAACCCCCATCTTTAAAGCTCCATTTTTTCATCCATTCCATTTAGATCGAGGACATGTGTCATCCTCTTGACCACCATGGAATTTGATGTCCCTCACATCCCTAGGTCAGGGACATCAAGACATGAAAAAATTTCCCATTCTCCCTCCATGATTTCAAAAATTTAAAATTCTAACTCTTCACTGCATCTTTCTTCAGTTTCTATTCACTTCCACTCATGCACATGATATTTCCATTCTTCCTCTGTAACTTCTCATCCATCATTCCACCATTGCTGAAACCTTGAACCAGACCTACTACTTCCTTCCACTCCATGAAATCACGTAGGTCCCAAAAGGAAATTTGAGAAAACACAAAAGGAGAGGCATGGAACGAAGAAGGAGAAAATAAAAAAAACTCCATGGCCATGAAATGAAAGTTGAAGAAATATCTCAAACAAATGCATGAAAAAAACAAGATATATTTTTCTATTCATTCCTCTACCCAAGGCCATCAATAAGACACCTTAAAACTCTCCTCTCGTGCAACAGAGCATCCACAACAAAGAAATCCCACTTCTGGCTCAACGAAGAAAAAATCTAATTTCCTGTCAAACCGTTGGGTGAAACGAAGTAGAATTGCATGTGAAGCATCAGAAGAAAAAAACACATCAAAAATATAAGTTTTTTTTCAAAATAGAGAGAAAAAAAACCTTGCAATTTTGAGGTCCATTAATGGTTGCTGCATCCAGAAGCACTATTAGGCCCAAAATTTGAAACTTTAAAATCTCTTGGACTATTAAGCGGGGGGCCTAAAAATTTCAAAGGGTGATATTAGGAAAAAACATATCAAAAAAATTCATTTTCCACATCAATCCAACCTCCGAAATCCACTTTCTAAAAATAGCAGGTCTATTACATAGGGACTACTATTTTGGGAAAGTCATCAACAAAAGAACCTACAAAGGAGACGGTGACATTGAAGATGCACTAAAGTTGAGAACTCACCAGAATGGAATTTTTGAACTTACTAAAAATAGTAAGTGGTCCCATGAGACACCTGCTAAAAATAGAAAGTTGATCCAGAAGGAATGAGGAGCGCAAAAAAAGAGGAAAATAGAGCCACAACATCTAGTTGAAGATCGGGGACTTGATTTTTCACACTTACTAAAAATAGTAAGTTGTTCTTTCTGGATAAACATGAAGTCAAAGTGGATGGGTCAGAAGCCGACACATCCCTTCACCTGCAGTATGATGTGGAAGAAACAATGTCTTGTACATGGACTTGAATGACCTTAAGACTCACATGGCCTCCAAGGACCGAAAGAGGATTGAAGACCAGATATTCACAAGTGGCTTGTTCACCATTGCAGGACACCCAGTGTTTGTGCAGAGTCTCAAGTTAGTCCTAGCCTACTCTTTCCACTATGAGCCCGAGACACAACCATCCAAGATGACATGGTATAATGATGGTGGTCATCAGCCCTAGGACCATTTCACTCTCTCTTGAAAATACCGACATCCCCCAACATGGTCATCATCTCAAAGGATAGGGCTTGCATGATTGGGAAACAATGGATTCATATGTCCAAGGAGTAGCACTCGCTCATGGTTGAAAACAAGAAGAAAGCCTTCCAGGATGCCCAAGAATCTTCCAAGGTGTGAGTTAAGAAGGGTATTCTAATGTCATCACTCTCCTTAGTAGAGTTATGGGAAAAGAAAGCATGAGAGACTTCTAGACTAGATGGGCCTTTTCATCCTGACATTAATAGAAGGAAAATAGAGATTGACTAGGGGCAGATCATCAGTGATAATCTCCATCTGTAACTACTCCAAGTGCCCATGACAAGGAAGTTCCACATGACTTCTTACCTAGTTTATCTCCTTGTAAGCTCGAGATCATTCAAAGGATTGGCTCTCATGTGAAACATTGTTGCTTATTGCCAAGTGCCTATTTCGAGAAACTTCCATAGTTGGTAATGGAGGAGAGAAACAAGAATTTTACTCATGTGAATGATGCATTCACCATGTACGTGGTCCAAAGCTTAGAAGGGATATTGAAGCTAGGATGTCACCACAAGTGGCATCCTTGATCAAGGAATACGGCTCATACTTCATACAATTCTCAACCTTCTCCTACATATGAGTCATTGGCTTCAACCAAGCTCCACTTTGAGACTACCTAAGTACCTCAGTGACCAGATTGTATTGTTTGAGCTCTGTAGGTAGATCACTCAAGTGAATAACAAGCTCAAAAGTAGGAGAAAGAAGTTGATTTCATTCCCTATATCTCTAGGGGTGTTCACGTGCAAAATATCAAATGACACATCTCACTTGGAGGTCACTTTCACACATCTAACTTTGCATTCCTACATCTCCAGCCCAACTTTGACATCCGAGAAGATCTCGACTCATTCTATGTCCCAAATTGTAACATGAGCCACAAGTCGAGGACTACTGGGATAACTGTATTGACAAGTTCAAAGTACGTGAAAAGGACCACATGAGGATGACAATCAATGAGATGAAGAAATTCAAGTTCTCTTGGTATGAAGACATCTTTACATGATGATGGGACAAAATGTATGATCCTAAGTACGCAGTAGTAAAAAGATGTCCCCAATGCCCCAAATCAACTAGGCATGTTCATGAATCAGGAGATATATTGGAGTGGAATTGAAAAGGTGGTGAGGAGAACAGGAACTGGTTTTAGAAGAAGAGGACTATGGTCATCTAGTCACGAGGAATTTCTCCAAGCTAGAAGTAAGCTTCACATCATTCATCTTCTTCAAAAGTGGTGGAGGTGACTTCCAACTCTAAACACTCTGGAGTGAGTTCAAAAGGAAGGCCACGGAATTGGAAACTTCTTCCCACGAGAAGACACCCAAGAAAGTCAAGGTAGAAGAAGGCTCATTGGCATCATTGCAGGAGGAAAACTTGATCTCGTAATGCAAATAGAAAATCCAGTAACAGAAGCACAGTGAATGAGGAGTACATGGTTCATGATTCATTCTTTGAGCTACCACATAGAGGTCTTGCCTCTTGTTGACACCAACACCCTCTCATTCAGGACTTTCCTCCTCCTCTAGAACAAATAATGGTTGGTACACCCATCATTGAGCCTGAATCTATGAAATGTTTCCATGGATGTGGGAAATGGTCATCCCTGACACTCACACTATGCAACAAGTAGCAACCCTCTGATCTATCAATGATTGTCTCATTGGCTAAAGAAAAAAGGTCAAGAAATATTACACATACAACCTCACGATTCTATAGTGGGGAGATAGGTAATCAGTACATCAAAGTAGCTCAGCCAAAGGTAATCAAGCCAATGGATGAGATGACATTGGTCAACTATGAGATGAGCATGATCTAATTGGGACCAACTACTCATGAGGGAGATTTGCACATATATCAACAATCTTCTGCTCACATGGTGGCAAGGAATAAAGAATATAAAGAGAAGATTGAGGTACTAGAGGAACAAGTATGAACTCTTTCATCTTATGTGCAACACCTAGTGGAACCAAGCACTACAACACTTCCTATTGAGAAAGTGGCACCCATCAGTAGCTTTGATCTAGAATCCATCAGAAGAATGCATGAGCTCATGATGCAGGGACGAGAAGTAAACAATGAATGGATCGAATCAATCTCTAAAAAAGGAATCCAACACTCTAAGAGGTAGTCAAGATCTTTTTGCGTACATGTGCACAATAACCAACAAAACGTGAGCACTCAAAGAGGATGTGGAGAAAGAAAGAGAGTACTGGGAACCTCTGGGACCAGTAGTGAGTGAGATGAGCAACACCCATCATCAGGAGTTGATCGATAAGAAGGTTTTGAAACTCTTGTAGAAGACTTGACACATGTATGGGTGAGGGCCTTGGAAATCAGGTTTGAGGCAATCAATCGAGCCTTCACAGAGCTAGAGGAGAAAGAAGAACAAACATACAAATCTAATGAGGATAGTATAAATCATAAAAGTTTAGAAACTTGGAGTACCTGTAATGAGCAAACACACAACTTTTGATGAGTTGATCGGCCCTTTCAAGAATATGTCAAGAAAGGGGTGGGAAACCATTTCCTTCACTAAGGATACTCTTGACTTCCTCTCAAGATATGAGCCTCCATTGCACTTATCACAAAAAAAGCACTCATCATGGTTTGGGAAGTGCAAGGACATCAACAATGTGATCGATGGATGGACCAAACCTTGAGCTGCATTCGCATCCCTCATGCCGAAAAAAGTAGAACCTGCAGCAGCTCATTTCAACAAGGAGCTTGGAAAGATAGAAGTCTTCTCAGAATGTGAAGTGGAGAGCAGTCAGAGAGTGGAGCCAAGTCCACCAACAACTCATTCTTCCACATAATTCTTCTTCTTTCTTCTTCTTCTTCTCTTCTCACTCAACTCTCTCTCATCAATGTTATATTTTTGTGTTGAGGTTTGCACTTTTTAATATTACTTTAAGTGACTTTAGAAACATAATGTAAAATTTAAGTTGCCTTGATTTTATAAAAGGGACTTAAATATTTAAGTGGAATATGAACAATCTAAAGTCAAATTAAAGTATTTGAAAAGTCACTAGGAAGATGAAGAGTTGCATCCTCTTCTATAAATTGTAACTAGCTCCTCATTTGATGGTATTCTTAGAAAACTTCTAAAATATTCTTAAAATTATTAGATATTGGAGCTATTTTTTGTGAATTCATGAGAGAGATATCCTTGTGAAGAGAGAAAAGAGATAGAAAATTTCTTCTATTTTCCCTACTCAAAATGTCTTCCATTTCTATGATATGTACAATTTCTTCTTGAGCTTCAATAAAGGAAGAAGGAATTTTAGCCTTTTTTGACTAGGGGTTTAGTGGTACTTTATGTTCATCAAACTCTATTTGGTCTTGTTGTTGTTACGCTGATTTGTTTTCTTCTAAATTCAAGTACATATAATGAAGTTTCTGGCTGGTGTATACACATCTCTGATTTTCTACTTGAAGCATTAGTTTATATTTTCTAATTTTTTCACTCCCTTTCCCACTCTGGGTTAGTGGAGTGTCCCTATTAGATCCCCAGCCGTAAGGCCACCAAGATAAAACTTATTTTTACTTGCACATGCACATACGATAGCTTGCATCGGTTAAGTAGAAGGACTTAGACTCCTAGATCGTTGGTAAGATAACCACTAATTTTTCCTCGAAAAATTTTCTCCCCAAAATCTATGTACCCTATCTCGAATCTATGTGCCCTATCTCAAATCCCAACCTTAGCTCTCAATTCCTCCTTCCTACATGTCGTTTCTTCGCTCAAACTCTTCGCCGAATGGAGTGCAAGTTAATACCATGCATAAATCTGTTAAGAACACCTAGTTTGTGGCCCTCCATACCTTTGAATGCTTTGCTTAGCTCACTTGCAAACAACTCATTCCTATGTTGTTTCATTGTAAAGGTAAAAATGGTTTCACCACACTACCTTATATATAGTTTTCAACAAATTATACATTTATTGCTCCTCCACCTACCACTGTACCCTACATGAACTTAGTGTACATCAATTTTTCCACATTGTTCATCTTTGCGCTATAGTCATAACCTTCTCAGCGCGCCCTCATGTACTTGAAGTACCTCACCACTGTACCTTTCAATAAGTAGTTTCCCCTACTACAACCTACCTCACGTTATAATGTGCATCCATTTTTCCATATGTGGTCTTTATTCATGAGCATTTTTCTCTTTTCCTAACTACACCTTTCCTTTAAGCACCTGCACAAATTATCTTCTATGCATACCCATCTTTAGATAATATTCCAACTTGGAAATGAACCTTGTATATAAACCACCCCACACTAATGGTATGTGTGGTCCTCTGCACATGAAAACATTTACATAGTAATTAGCTCCCAGGTGCACAAGCATGCTTATTACACAAAATAATTAACTAAATTGAAAAAGCAAAGAAAGGATGAAGGAAACACATATAAAGGGAACACATTAAGGAATTATAATCTCTGTGGCAATAATGCCTTATTACAAACACAAAGAATACTTATTTATAGTAGGGCTTCAGCCTACTCCCATTGAAGTAACGGGGTAACCATGTTCCATGTAGCTCCTATAACTAGACATTTCTGAATAAAGTGTATAAGAGATAACATACGGTCCCAAAAATTCACCTTAAGATTTCCAGGGTGGCACAAAAACTTTGAATCATACAAAAGTACCATTTACCTAACCTCAAGCTTCTTATCCTTGATGTGCCTATCATGTCATGCCTTCGCCTAGCTTTTTCTTGCTTCTAACTTATTGTGTTATGATACACATCTCATGCAGCTGCATTAGTTTGTCAATACATTCTTCCAATGCTTGCTCATTAGCCATACCTCCCGTGCGTGTAATATGCAAGGAAGGTAACATGAATTCTATAGGTAGAACTACCTCTACACCGAACACCAACTGAAACGGTGTTACTTTATTTAACCTCTTGTAGGTTGTCCTTTATGCCTAAAGAATAACATAGACTTTATCATCATAATCTCTCCTTCCAACATAACAAATTTTTGTCAAGATATGGCTCAATATCTTGTTGAAGGCCTCAGCAGTTCCATTTTCCTAAGGGTGATAAGGGGTTTTCTAATGGTTTTTAACAATAAATTCATCTAATAATATCTTGATAGTATCATTAAGGAAATGAGTACCCTTATCGCTTGTTAAAATTAATGGGAATTCATACATGTTAATAATATTTTCCCATAGAAACCTTGATGTTGTATTTGTTGTGCAATCCTTCGTAGGCACTATGTCTACCCACATTGTAAGATAATCTATACAAGTTATAATATAGTGCGATCTAGTAATGCATGTGGCTAGGGAGATAGGTCCCATAAAGTCAATCACCCACTTCTCAAAAGGTTCTGCACTAGTAATAGGCATCAAAGGCATTTCATATCTATGCCCAAGATTTCCAAGGTGCTTGACAATGGTCACATGCCTTACAATATGCTTTGCAATCCTTGTATAACATTTCCCACCATAGACCAACTAGTAGAATCTTACGCATAGTGGCATCCCCTACATAGTGTCCACCTACAATACCATCATGGGCCTCTTCCATAATCACTTCATGTTCATACTCAAGTACACTAGCACAAAAATTCATCGTGTCCTAGCTTGTATAAGTCTCCACTGATCAACATGTAAGGCACGCGTCATGAATAGCAAGTTGTTTCTTTTCTAAGGCCTTCATTCCCTCTAGTGTCATACATGTGTGTAAAAGATAGAAATATCCTCCAATTCTAAGGGCATCTTTGTTCAAATGAAGAAACTTTACATCCGGAATTGTGTCCTCAATGCTCTGCACATCCTCTCATGATTAGATCCTTGATAACTATTCTCGGACCAAAATTTCATTACTTGGTTTAACCACCATAGTAAAATCAAACTCACGGAATGCAGTACCCAACAAAATATGTGCCCTTGCAAAATTTTATTATTTACTAAGTATTTCGGTTCCATCTGTAGGTATAAAATATAAAAGGTGTATCCAAAAAATAGTGTCGAAACTTATGGAGTGCATAGATCATAGACAAGGCCTTGCGCTCGGTCCTTGTATAAATTTGTTATACTGGAGTCAACTTCCTGCTAGCAAAGAAAATAGGATTATTGATAATCCCTTCTCTAGGATGAGATAATCTTGTACCAATGGCCATGCCAAAGGCATCTAAATGAACATGAAAAGGTTTGGACCATGAAGGAAAGCAAAAAATAGGTGTTGTAGTAAACCTCTTCTTCGATGTTTCAAATGTGTGTTGATGCACCTTGCCCCAATATAAATTTTCTTTTCCCTTTAATAACTCTTAGAAAGGTGTGGTGATATTCACATATCCCTTAATAAACTTTATATAATAACTTGTGTGCCCCAAAATCGGCACATCTTGCTCAAGCTAATAGGTTCCTCTAAGCCCAAAATTACAAAGAACCTTAACAGTGGTCCACTAGCGAGTCGACACTCTTTATGCTTACCATCCCGAGGCCTTTTTATTTTTGGTGTTGTTGGCTCATATGTTCAAATAGATTCGGGCACTCCTCATACTTGTGCTTCTTTCCACACCAAGAGCATTGTAATAGATTGGGGCATTTGTGTTTATAGTGCTCCGTAGATCCATAGTTGTAACAAGTTCCACGTGGGAAATCACTTATTCCTCCTCCACGGTTTCCATGACCATGAAATCCTCCTCGAAAACCTCTTCCACATGCCCCTCCATCCATACACCCTTCATAGTGATGACCATTATCTTTGGAATTGTTTTCAAGGTTGGTTTGGTGCACACCAATATCAATGGCATCATGTATCTGGTCAATCAATCTACAATACTTGGTGTCATCGTAGTAGAGGTGCAAATCTTACAATAGCAAGATACATTCTTACGCATCACGCACTATAGTAGTGGACACCTACTTGCATCATGATCTTTGTGGAAAATCTTAGAGTTATTGGCATGGCATGTACCGATCTCCAATTAAAATTTTCCTTTGGCACGTACACTCTACTGTCATGTGCATAAAAAGAGAGAAATATCCTCCATGTATGAGGGCACACTGTTCAACCTGAGAAACTATGCATCTAGCATTTTTTCTTGAATGCTCTGCACATCCTATCCTGATTGAATCCTTGATAACTGGTCTAGACCAAAATTTCTCTTACCTGGCTTAACCACCACAAGAAATTTAAACTCCTGGAATAGCAATAGCCAATGACATATGTACCCCTATAAAATTGGATTATTTACTAAGTATTACAGTGTCATCTAGTTGGTATAAAATATAAAAGGTGTAGCTAGCAAATAATGTCAAAACTTATGGAGCACATAGATCATAGACAAGGCCTTGCACTCGGTTGTTGTATAATTTTATTATGTTGGAGTCAACTTCCTACTAGCAAAGAAAATAGGATGATTGACAATCCCTTCTCTAGGTTGAGCTAGTACCATGCCAATGGCCATGTCAAAGGCATCTACATGAATGTGAAAGGGTTTGGACCATAAAGGAAAGTGTAAAATAAGTGTTTTAGTAATCCTCTCCTTCAATGTTTCAAATGTGTGCTATTGCGCTTCGCCCCAATAAAACTTTCCTTTACCCTTTAATAAATCTTCTAAGGGTGTGGTGATCTTGGCATATCCCTTAATAAACTTTTTGTAATAACCCATGTACCCCAAGAATCCATGCACCTCGCTCTAGTTAGTAGGTTCTTCCAAGCCCAAAATTACAACAACCTTAGCAGGGTCCACTAGCAAGCCTTCTTTATAAATGATGTGTCTCAAAAAAATTCAAAAGGGGATGGGAAATACACACTTCTTAATATTTAAAGAGATTGTCAATTTTTGGAACCTCTCAAACATCATATTCAAATTATCATAGTGATCCTTCACAAGCCAATAGACTATCCATTCATCCAAATCAACCTGCAAGAACTTATGAATAAAGTCTGAAATGCTTGCACCACTATGCACAAAAAATACTGCAAGTGCATTCTTTATTCCAAAGGGTATAACCGCGTATGAAAAATTCCCCTTTCGGTGCTGAAAATTTTATTCTCTTGGTCCTCTTTATCTATCCTCACCTAATGGTATCTGGAGAATCCATCAATGAAGGAGTAGATCTTATGCCTCACAACAACCTCCAAGATTTCTTTAGTAAATGAGGTGGTAAAGGGATATATGATACATGTAGCATTCAACTCCCTATAATCCACAAAAATTATGATTCTTTCATCTTTCTTGATGTTGATCACCATAGGGCTCACCCATTTTGATTCCTTGATGGGCACAATGATCCTAGAAATTAACATTTTTTCAATTTCTTCTTTTACCTTGACACACAAGTTTAGATTCATCTTGTAAGGCCTCTTCCAAACTAGTCGTGCACCTTATTTTAGTTTTATATTCATCCCTCCCAATGATTCATGTACGCCTTTTAATTCATGATATCCTCAAGGGAAGAAATCTTAGAAGTCGTGCAATAACTCAATGATCTTAGAAACTTCAGATTCAGACCAATAATCTTCGATGATGGCCTCCTTAGGTTCAATATTGTTCCAATGTTCACCTTCTTGGTCTTCATGGGCTCATGATACGTGTGCAACTATTCATCTGTACTATCTAGGACCTTGTGTGTACCCTCTATGTGCTTAACATCTAATTTCTCCACTTCCTCGTCATCAATTATATAAACCATCTTACCCTTTTCTCTTTCTAGGAAGGCATGCCCAAGCTGTTCAACATTTGTTTCTTCCTCTTCAAAATGCACCCCCAAGTCTAACTCTCCTAATAACTCCTAAAGGATCTCCTCATCCTTTGCACTATCTCCCATAGTTAAGTGCTTCATAACTTATAATGCCTCATTCACCGGAGGTTTAGTGGAAAAATAGTCAAAGGTCTGAATCATACCTGCAGTAAGTTCTTGCCAATTTCTAGTCTCTCTATTCAACTCGCATAGATATACCATGCACGCGTACAACCTCACAAGGTGAAATAAAGATTGTACACCCACAAAAAGGTGGTAAAGCTTCCTTACCCTAATCTAGAGTCTCTCACACTACTTGAACAAGATCATTATCATGAAATACATAGATATGAGTAGGTGCATTTATCCTTAAAAATATATCGGATAAAATTAATTCTTACTTCTCTCACTCCAAAATATTATCTCTGTGAACCATCCACCAACGCGCTATCGTCCCACATAGAGTATATACTAACATGTTACTTTTTACACCTAAAATTACCACTTTGAACTTCCATAGCAAAGAAGAATACTTCATGATTCTATTCACCTATGTACTTCGGTACTTGATTGCTACCCGACACACGATACTACTTGGTTTATTGATGTAGGCATTTGCACTTCGTACTTCATGCCCAACCATTTCATAAGTGTCATGTGCCTAGTTGTCACATGCAACACTTGTAGTATCGCTCATGGACTGTGCATCATCCCATTGGAGAAATCCTTCCTTTGATGGCTCAAGAACTTCCAAATCTCAAATGGTGTGCACATAAATTCTGTTTAAGTCTTCTTCACTTAAGGGCTCCACATAAGGTGCAGATTTCCGATCTGTCAAAGGGATAGTGATGCATTCTTCCTTATTCTCAAGATGATATACCCCTTATTGAAGTGCAAGTCAATGTTGTTTGCATAACACTAAGGGTGTCTAAGTAATGAAGGAAATTTGTCTACTTTTGCAAGCACTAAAACCTCAAAATCCCCAGTAAACTTGGCCCCCTAAATAGTAATGGATGCATCTTTTAAAACTCCAATGGGTGTGGCCTTACTTGATTGGCCATGAACAACACATTAGAGGATGGTTGTAATGGATGTCTACCCATCTGAACCCACATATCGAAAGTGAGTACATTCACTTCCGCACTGTGTCAATCAAAATGTTACTCAAAATACAACCATCAACAATGAAATTTAGAGTAATCTCCTTGTCATAATCCAAACTATTCGAGGAAGATTAACATGTAAAATATGTCTCTCATGCCCAGTCTAATGTATGGAATATTTCCCTTCAACTAGTTCCCTAACAACGAAATAATGTTCTCTTGGCGCAACATCTTGCAAACTTCCTTTAAATCATCAACATACGTCTGATGGAGCTCGAGTTGATTTATTTTGTTATAACTTTCTCGACTATTCCTTCAAACACTATATATCTCCCTATAAATTCTTAATTACCTCCATGGTCTCTTGATAGACCTCCTTCATATGCATAGGGTGTAGATACTTCACATGTAATACTTCATCCTTAATAATACTAAGATTTTGTTGAAGAATCTCTCTCAGCGTGCGTAGCCTCGGTGCATGTAGTGATATTTATAGGCACCAACTCGGGGTCCGGTTCTAACTTTGACATCCATTGGTCCTCTACCACACATTGTACTCTAACCATCCATGCGCCTTTGTTTTCCTACTTATGTTGCTTACTCAAGTGTTCATATAAGTCCATGAACTCTTCATACTTATGGTTCTTTCCACAAAAATAACAAACAATGTTCTAAGGACATTCATGCCTGTAATGATTAGGAGATCCACATGTATAACAAGTTCCATGAGGGAAATCATTCCTTCCACCCCCATGACCTTAGCCTCTAAATCCTCCATGGTATCCTCGACCTCGACCACGGCCACCATCAGAACACCCCTCATTGTGATCATAGTCATGATGCTCACCCTTATCCTTAGAGTTATTAGCAACACATGTCTGACAAACCCCAATATCAATGGCATCATGAATTTGATCAATCAACCTGCAATATTCAGTATCATGAGTGGAAGACCTACAAATATTGTAGTAACAAGACATGTTCTTTCTTATTGTGCACTACAACAATGGGCATCGACTTGAACTGTGGTCCAAATGACATATCTCACAATCTAGTAACAATGAGCACACTTGATTTACAAGGGAAAATATCCTTAGTATGCCCTTCTACTTCACAATTTATACACCAAATTCCACTACATGTCTCATGTGTTAAATTAATAGATAATTTCTCTAACTGCTTTGCCATTACTGTAATCTGAGCTTCCAAAAATGGGCTCACTCCTATGTCTACACTTCCTACTGCCTCAACATGCGAGAGATGCTTCCAATGCCTCACACAGGATCTCAGTAAAGGTCTTATGTGAAAGTGCTCTTCTAAAAGGCATGATTATTCCTCCAATAAACCACTTTGTGTATGTTGGCTCGCGTGCATGTCATAAGATAACTTAGATAGAAGAGTCTTGAACCAAGCATCATATTCCTGAACACTCTCAGTAGTGCCTTGTTTAATATCTTTAAGCGTGATTATGATTTTCTTCTCAAACTCAGAGATATAAAATTCTTTTAATAATAAATCTTGCAACATTGTATAATCCACAAAAGTCTTATTAGGATCAAACTTTCTATACTAGTTATGTGTGCACCCATGTAATGTACTTGTAGATTGAATTACTTTGAGCTTTGGAGATGTAATCCCTTTTGCATGCCACATTATTTCCCACATATGTATGTGCTTAGTTGCATCTTCAATTCCTCTATACTCGTGAAGATGAAGAGACATCTTCATATAAATTTGTTGTGGCTGGTGTGCATCATGCCCACCGGACCCCAAAGCCTATATTTCCTCCCCGTCCACTACCTCTAGATCCACTTGAGCCACCTGACCCTTGTGATCCTCCCGCTAAAGAAGGCAATGGACCGGAGGATGCATTTCCTTGTAGTCAATTTATTTACCCTCAATACTACTTTCTAACCCCAAGCGCGTCAGCCTATCACCGAGCGGGTGTTGGGAACTCACCCAAAGCACATGTAGACACCAATCCCCTCCTTTATGTGATAATTTTAAGAAGGTTTTTCCATTAATGGAGGATGAATTGTAGAATGAGAAGTACATTTACTTAGTTAAAAGAAAATTGGAAGGGACAGCTTATAGATCCACACATTAATGCATTACAGAAACTTAATAACAATGTAATAAGCATAATAAACTAGATTTGAGCCATGGTAGTCATATAACATAAGGGTTTACACCCTTAAGCATGATATGCATAACGAAACCATATATATATATTCATTTAGAATAGTTCTGGTAGCCACATTACAATCAAAAGAGGTCATCATAGACCATACATGTTAAATGATAGAGACCCAACTCCTACATATCTTCCCTTGTATGAGACCCTAGCTATACCCTTCCATTTTAACCCCTGTTACAAATCCTAGTGCCATATAAAGGCTCATGACATCCCTCATAATCATTAGCACTAAGTTCTCTAAACTCTATCATTACTGCAACAATCATCACTCAACATCTTACTCTCTATACATTCTCTATATCTATCTCTTGCATTCTCTTCTCTCTCTCCTCTTATCTTTTCCTCAGTTCGAGCATCTCTTTTTATAGGATCAACACCCACCACCATGCCTTCTCTTCTAAACAAATCATGTGCCAAGTGTTGATGTGGTCCTCTAATGGTGAATGCTTATCCCTTTGTAAACCCTCCACTCTTTATAATGATGTCTCCTGGGAATATTCCTGCGTGGAATATCCTTTTCTTGACCTCCTCGAAGGTTACAAGATGGAATCTTATCCACTTCTCACACCTAGGTAGGGTCCTAACATTTTTCCTCAAGTGTCTTTAGAATGCCAAATACGGATAAGTCCTTTGAACCCGTGTTCTTCCTTCATGCACACCTGGTTTCACCTAAACCCTTCGTAAACCCCTTTATCCTATGTGATTTCCCCTAAGTGCCATTGTTCTTGATCCTACATGTGCACGCCCTTTGGTACTTAGCCAATATTTCAGGACCCAACATGCCTTATGTTCGAACGGTCATGGTGAACTAGACTCCCATAGTCTGCGAAGTTGCACTACTTCCAGAATTTATACCAATTTTATGTGTGCCCATGTTTTATGTCGATGATGCACTAGAAAATATTCCTCCCATTGATCCTCCAAATAAGATAAATGATGGTTTTTATACCATAGTTAAATACACTCCCGATTAAATCCTCGAAATTTCTTTAAATTGATTTTATCTCTTTGCAACTCTACTTCTCACACTAGCTTGCTTACTATTAACTATCATAGAATTTATAAAACCAAGTACAAAGGCTAGGTTGCTAAGTAGGTTTAAATACACGTCCTTGGTCCATAGTATTTCATCGACGAGCCCTCATCTAAAGTCAAGAGGGTTCTCTAACATGCTTTTACAAATAGGGAGTTCTAGATGTTACTGCTCCACGTCCTCTACATGAGCTCTAAATCCTTCATGAGCCATCTCCCTCCACAACACCATTCTTTCCATGATCTCTCGTTGCTTCATTAGATCCCTCTTGTGCACTTCATTAAAATTAAGTCATATTTCCTCTCTCTTTCTCTCTGCCGCTAGGTCCACCATCCTTACCAAACCTTGTCATACCCTTGCGCATGGTGGGGTTTAGCTAGTCATAGGATTCTTCTCCAAATCTAGGGTTATGATCAAGATATTTATTACCTAAGGAATATCATGCTTTGGCACATCACTGCGAATAGCCCCATGTGCATTGACACATCACTTAACTTGAACCCGAGTACTCACACGAAGTGCACAAGGGTACCAGGTCCCTATTTAGAGTAGCTTGTTCAAGATGTTAGCATGATTGCAAGTATAATTCAGATCCATACAAATAATCAATAAAACCACATTTCATAACCTAGATCTAGATCTTAACCATATGAAAGATTGACTAAACAATAACTATAATGATATTTACCAAGAAAAGAACCATATTCAGTCATATCTAACACTAATATCTAGCCAATATGATCCATTATATTAAGTACTATAAAACACAAAAGCTTCATACATCAAAATAATGTTAACATGAGTCATGCACACTTACAAACTAGTAACATAACTCTATAGTCCACATGCTAATAATAACCATGTGCCCTTACAAGAGAATACAAAAGAATGCAAGTGCTAATAATAAATCTTCTAAAGTTAACTCTAAGTACAAATCCTAATAATAGCTCAAAATTATACATGATGCTCAAACTTCTACTTACCCAAAATAGAATTGGTGTAACCCACAAGTCTCCATACTTTTACGTGCTCAACACTCCATATCCACAAAAATAGCCTCGGTCTATAAAAGTGGCTTAGTCATGTTTCCACCTATTTCTGGGCATGCTCTATTACTGCTATACTTTCGCACCTTCTTCCGCACCTTGTTACCACACCCCCAATCCTTATGAATTTTCATCCTTGGAGCTAGATTTCATCTACTCAACATGTTGTAATTTCTATAAGAAAAAAACAAAAACCATTTATTTATTTGTAAAACTAGTTTTAGAATGGAACATTGTGAGGAGCAATTCAAAAACAAAATTGCACAAGGAAAGGTCTAGAGATACCTTAATAAGGGATGATGCCTAAAATTATTAGTTTTTCACCAATAAGTTGTATACGTATGAGAAAAACAGATAAGGTAAAGGTGAGGAGGAATACATGTGAAATGAAGGTGGAAGGTAGAATGCACACGTTCTGATTTCCCGATCCAATGCTGATTGTGAGAAATTCCTTTTTGCTAGGAGGAACTACATGTGAATGAAAAATAAGACCACAAGAAGAATATTAAACAATATATGTTAGTGGACTACCTAGCATATGCTAGATCTAGGAAGTGTGATACTTCCTAGATGGTTATCAATCCACTATTTATCAAATAAATGAACAAAAATGCAAGAAATAGAGGTCCTATTACTAACAAGTTGATTTTGGTATCTCAATTTATTAACAATATATTATATTAAGTCAAATATTGTAATACAAAATTAGATCTAACTGAGGTTGGGTTATGTTTCAGGTTGGGTAGGTAGCCAAGGTGATTAGAACAGGTCAGGATCAGGTTTTGGGTGGTTTTGGGTTATTTGGGTGAAGGTTATTAGGTCACTATTATAGGAAGGATTACCAGTTACAAAGACCAATGTCGGTGTGGGTATGACTGATGTTGGTCAAGGGCAACTAGTATCGGTCACTATAGAAAATCATAGAAGGTCAGAAATAGGTGTTCAAGCCTTTTATAACTTCACAAGAACCAAAGAGAGTGTGTCTAGGATTAATAGGTGTAGGAAAAGGGGTCAAAAAGGTTTGAATGGATTTTGGTAAGGTTTTGGGATGGGTTTTGGTTGACTAATATGGCTTGGGTTATTGTCACTGTGACCAATGATGGTATGGGGATGACCGATTCGGTCAAGGGTGACCAATATCAGTCACTGTGGAAAGAGACTGAATGTGGCAATGGAGGTTTTGGTGTTCTTTATGGTTATACAGTACCTTAGAGGTGTTGAATGTAGTTGCAGGGAATGAGTGAGGTCTCAGAGGTTGAATGGAAAGGGTTTTAGGGAGGTGAGAAGGAAAACAAGTAGCTTGTTTGGCAAATGAAGGCATGAGATAATTGGGAGATGAGTAACATAAAGAAA
Source organism: Taxus wallichiana var. yunnanensis (assembly GCA_018340775.1). Classification (NCBI taxonomy): domain Eukaryota; kingdom Viridiplantae; phylum Streptophyta; class Pinopsida; order Cupressales; family Taxaceae; genus Taxus; species Taxus wallichiana. The sequence continues at coordinate 44,808,531 of CM031236.1, forward strand.
GAATGAATGGAAATACAAGTATTTGAACAAACGAGAGTAAAAGGGAATTCTACTTACTCAATATCCCGTGCTTACAGGTTCTGAATAGATGATGGTGAAGTGTTGAGGATTTTTGGTAGAGCCCAAATATTCTGTGAATGGCAGTGCTTCCCAGAATGCTCTTGTGAATGCCAACACTTTCAAATGAGACTCCAATGCTTTCTTGGGCCTCTGGCTGGGTATACTTTTGTCTTCTGGATATGTGAGAGAACCCTAGTTTGAGCTTACATGCAAATCTTTCTCCAAAACTTGAAATTTTCCAACCTTTTGAACAAGGTTATCCAAAATTAATATATGGTAGCTGACGATGGTTTAGGTTAACCGACATCAGTTTAGGGTTAACCAGTGTCACTTACAGTGGGAAATCATAGGTTTTCCAAAATAGCATATTTGGCTTTTTTTTTGGCTAGTTCTGCCTATTGGTTCGGGTCTAAAATGGTATTTTACACTTAAGTAAGTGGGCATGTTGTTAGAGAAAGAATAGGCATCTAATGTTAGGGTTAGACTAAGTCTCAATTAGTTATGGTAAGTAGAAATTGGATCTTAGTTAAAAGAAACATGCTAAGAATAGGTTTATGATGAGGTGTCTAGGTGATGTGGTTAGGTAAGGATATTAACTAAATTAATTAAAGTAATTAATTCAATTAATCATGTGCACTATGGGATATGAATATGTAAGGTATGGTTAATTTAATTAATGGGGCTATAAGGGTGGTACAACCTAATTTTGGTGTCTACACTTAGAATGATTATGGTGGTAACTTAGGTCTTAGACTCTTAGGAACCCGGACACAGGTTAGACCTTCAATAGTTCATTAAGAGTCAAATCTTGATAATGTGAAAGTTCTAAGGGGCCAAGGTTAGTTTTAAGGCTTATGGAAAACATATAAAAGCCTCCATTGTAACTAATTGGATCATTACCCGGATGGTCACCAAGAAAGGAAAGCTCCAAGAAGAATAGAGGCGGAAGATTTTAGGTATACATAATTAGTAGTAACAAATTCATGATTTTGAGCATAGAGATAATCAAAGGTAAGATGTGCATGTGATGTGTTTAAATTATTATGATTGATAAGGAATAATGAGATATGGAATACGATAGTGAGGAAAATTTTTGTAGATGGAGTAACAAGGAGATCCATGAATAAAGATTTATCCTCCATCAACCATACATATGAAGGATTATTGATTGTTTGGGTAACCTGAGAACTATGAAACCATGCTTGATGGCAGAGCATAAGGATATTGGGTTGATCATGTAAATAATTGATTAAAAAACTACTATGATTATATATCGATCATAAGTATGCTAACATATACCCATGGGAAGAGTATCAAGGTTTGAAATTATTTCCACAAGCTTTATAGTGAATACATGTTCTTTGACATCTTGGTTGGAGCACACTTAGGGTTTATGATGAACTTTGTGTTGGAAGAGCATAAATTCATGTAAAGAATAAATATTCAGAACCTTTCATCCTATATCTTATTATTTGTAAGGGATGTTCATGATTCTTTTGATCACAACTCTTGGCGATAGTCTTCTTACTAACTTTGTGGAAACCGGTTATGAGGCCGTGGTTTATAGTCATTTATTGATTGCATGTTTTCCACATAATAATAAACCTTGAAATTACAAGTAATATATCCGAGTACATTTCAAAGGATATTTCACTTGTTTTATCCTTGTATGGTCATGATGTTCTTGAAATTGAAAACAATCGATACATTCTAGCGAGGAACAATCACGGCAGAAATAGAAAAAAACTTGGTAGTGGGGTGAGTGAGGTTGAAATTCATAAGAAATATTTGAGATTTATTTTAAAACATACATGAGTTCTACAAAAATATCAAGAATGATATTTAATCAAGTTACTGTTGACATTGACTGATCTAAGTAGTTTAATGTGACACAAGATTGCTTAGGAGTGGCTAAGACCTAGAGTTAAGGTGTAGAAGTGGGAATCAAGGAATGAAAGCTTGTACTTATAATCTTAAAACCACCCCTTCATATAAATTAAAGGTATTTGGACTCAAATAATAACCTATTGGATAGAATTATTGACATTCATGATCCTTATAGTGACACAATACAAAGAGACTCAGTTTGGTGACTAAAGGAGTGTTTTGTGAGAAATTTTGCATATTAAGAATAGTGAGACCTTGAACATAGTAAATAGAGTCTAAAGGGCGTATAAAAAAACATTTTTGATGATTCTAAACCATCGAATGTGCATTTGGCTTAGTAGCGATTTAGAACTTGATGCAGAGGGCGGGTATAGTCTTTATAAGGGTAAATGAGTAAAAACTACGTATTGAAAGGTGTTAGTGAGCATTGAGTAAAAAGCTAGTTTGAGGGCCATTTAGGCATTGTAGAGTTTTGTAGCACTACTAACATTGTGAATTGACTTAGATTGACCTATGACTACATTAGAGTAATGAAACAAAATATCTTCGAGAGGACTTGGGGAAACATAAAAATAATGTTTCCTCATTTGTTGTGGTGGTTTATGGCTTGATTTTGACTATATGTATTATATATTAAGTAATATATCATGTTATGATGGGTTGTAATGACAATAATTATGTCATGTTGTAGACTATGTGATAGTTTTTTCTGATTGTAAGGCTACTACAACCAATAACTTTGAAACAGATAGACTAAAAACTAGAAAATTGTGAGTTTTTGGATGAAATTAAGGACTGTTTCTACTTAGATTTTAGATATAAATTTATTACTGATTAATTTTATTGTGTTAATGATTAAAAAACATCAGGACAATGATTCATTAAGGGGGGAAGTATGTCACATCCCACAATTTCGATCACTGGTTGTCATTAGGGTAAGTTGCAAATGATGAACGATTTACGAAGGCGGGGAGTGAACCCTATTGCGTAGCTCAGTATGCAGCTACCAACATGCATGCATACCTTGGAAAGGATATACATGTGTTTTTGTAATTTCATGCATAACCATGCAACAACGCTCATTATTCGGCATTCATAAAGTGCTTAGCATTTACGACATATTCTTGTTTTCCAATTTCTAGTATGTACTTATGTTGTGGGATATGATGTGTTGATTCCTGGGTGGTCTGTTTGGTTACTGTACTTGTGATGAATATGATGAGTACCTTATTAATCCATGTGTTATGAGTTTTTATGTCTAATGGGATAATTTTTTCTTATTTATTGTACCAACAATAACAATTGTCGAGCACTAATTTATGAAGTGTATTATGGGTCTTTGACCAATCAATACTCCATTAATGATAAATAATCAGTTGAAAACATTCAAGAAAATAAGAGATTTATCATTTTAATGATCTTGAGATCACTATGATTATATGAACAAGTTTGGTTTAGTTGTGCATAGAACCATGGTTAAGGATTTACATTAATACACTACTATGTTCATTGACTATACATTGTAGCAACTATTACATAATTAGGAAGTTTTGTAATTAAGGTACAATAATGTTGTTGATGAAATATGTTTCATTATTCTTGAAGGTCTATAGACCTTAACATCGCTAATTTTTATATGAAAGGATTATAATTTTTATGATATAAATTTTGGACCCTTGAATCAAAATGAAGGTTGACTATTCGATTTGGTTTTATAAACATGCAAATAACCTTTGATTTCTAGTTAAAATGATTATTTTAATGGTCTAGGTGACCCATGAAAAAAGTGGTTTATTAAATATATATGTAAATTTGGAAGGTTGAATATTCTAAAGAAATTATGAATCCACCATGCATATAAAGGTTTATTATTTTTATACACCGGAAAAATCCCACTAATTTTGGAGGATGATATGAACAACGGTGGTGAAGATACTTCCAAAGACGTTATGGGGCATTCATGGAATTTAATGCATTCAAGGCACTGTTAGTTTCTTGGGATTCTTATAGATTCATGGGGAAGCTATCAAATTGCTTGCATGTTGTTTTCATTTCATTTTGTTCTCAAACTTTGAGTTCTCCCCTCCCTGACTTCTCTTATGTGAGGTCTTTGTATGGACAAGGTGGACATTATTTATGGGTGTTGATGTGGAATTGATTCTAATTTTTACTTACAGAGGAAAGTTGGGAAGAGAAAGAGGAGGATTTGGGCATATATTCTCGGGCATGATTAGTCTTATCTCCCTCATAACAACTTATTTTATTTACTATTTGCTTAAATAATCTTTGCAATATAAATCTTGCTAATCTAGGTTTTTGAATGGGGAAATGATACTTTGGGTTTTCTTGTTTTTGTAAAGCTTATATCTATGTTGAAAATGTGAGTGTTTTTAAGTTAATGTTTTGTTGGAAGCTTGTGTGCTGCTAGTTTTGATGAATAAATGAAACCCGCTTCGAGATTTCGTGATTTCTATTAATGTGAATACCCATTTAATATTTGGGTATCTATAAATTTTGTTCTACAAAATTTTATTTTTCGATTATGGGTTTATATCGTCTCTTTCAAAAATATAAAATGATTCGATAAGACCATGTAATGGTATGTGTTTAGATCTTGAAAAATAATTATATTTCCTTGGATTTATTTTATATTTCTTATGTTGTAACTAAATTGGTGCTTTTCCTGTGGGGGGTCAAGTAGCTATATTTTTACCTTTTGATTATTTTCTCTATAAACCCATAAGGGTTTCCTAGGTTCTTATTATTTTAATACAGCATGTCAGTTTGGAGAGGGTATCGACTTACCCATATTTTTCTCGATCCATCAAGTTGCTTTCATTTGAAACCTTGTTACTCAAAATATGTTTTTATTAATAACGTAATGCTAGTAAATTTGCTAAGTATTCCTTACAGAGAATGATCTCCCCACATACATTCTTTCCCGTTGATGTGGAAGGACATTGAACTTGTATCTTTGGGATTTGACTTAGTTACGATGGTTGTAGATAGTTATAAGCTTTTGGATCGATTAAGGTAAATGATATTTTACCTTAATATTGTAAAACTGTGAGTGTTTGGGATTGGGTGAATTCTATTTTTAACTCGTGATACGATGCCTTACCTGGAAACACCTTGATCTCTACATAATCACCATAACAGAAGCTCCCATTGTTTTGGGTATGATTGTATCAAGTGCTTTTTCCTTAGTGGGTTTGCATAGTTGACATGTGTAGGTATTAGTCGTGAAGTGCATGGGCCTTTGGCGTGAGAAGGAACATCGGGGGATTTGGTAACCATCATAACATTTAAGATAATAAACTTAACCATAACCTAGTTGAATTTATAATTTCCTTAATGAGTATTATCATCATTTTCATCTATTATGGAGGTCAACTTTGTGTTGGTAAAGTTATCTGAATGGTATTCAATTATAGATTGGAACCAAAATTTGGTTATGTACTTGACTATAACATTTTACCAATTAAGAGTTGTTATAATTATGTTTCTGGTAATGATGGGAAATTTTAATGGATTCCCATAAGTTATATATCTACTATGTCTTTTGGAATGATAACAGTTACCTTGAAACCATTTGTTATAAGTTGTGTCTTTTTATGTATTATCGATATTTATATAAGTCATGATTAAATTATCCAATAATGACACAATTAATAACCTTAATACCATTTTGGTTCAATTTTTATTCAAACTCGTTGTGAATATAAGTTATGTTTAATTTATATATTATCAATACAATTATTAACTTTATAATTGTATATTGAGAATGAATGGTTGGTAACGAAGTTGTTATGAGATCTACCTTTGAAATTTTATCTGTAAGCATATAGAAAAGATTGTAGTAAACAATATGGTGAATGAAAAGTAATTTATCTTGTGAAGTTACTAATTTGATATTGTGATCTATTATGTCATTTGTATGATTTAATTATTGCAACATTTTGTTTATTCAAATAATAAATAACACAAGTTGTTAAGTAGAAAAAATGACTTATCATATCAATTTGTAATGAGTTGACCATGTTGACATTTTTCATATGCGAGGATTCAAGTTTTTTATTAACAGAAAATAGTTTTTAAGGGACTATACCCTATTACAAAAGAGGCTCAACAGCCAGATAAACATGAAAAAGTAGCAAAAAGGATCTAAATCCAGATATTACAATAAGTCCAACAATGAGTCAAAAGAGAAGCTATTAATAAAATTCAAGACATGGATTAAACTGTAACTAAAAACATACTATCAAAGAAAAAAACAACTTGAACGCATCCAACCTTCCCAAGAAGGTGTTATTTCTTCGAAGCCCTATCAATTCTTGATTTGATCATCTGCAAAGAGGTAAAAAGTACCAGAGTGGTGACATGTGTGGGGTCATTTACATTTAGTTGTGAGATGACCTAGTTTCTTTCCTTTTATGTACCCCAAATGTCCTCAGGGAGTCCACTCAGCATAGTGATGCTTCTAACCTGTTAATCAAGAAAATCACATATGGCTTTGAAGATGTAGGGATTCGAGTTGAAAGAAAGAAGGATGATTGAATTTTTTGATTTCTTGTACCTATTTTTGTGAATTTAAAGAATGAAATTTCATTGATTAAAAGAAGGATCTCTGTGTACTTGATTTGGTTTTCAAAAATAATTTTTCTTTATTAAGGCTAATATGCCTCTTCGTAAATTAAGATCTTCCTTAAATAACTTACATGACTATGTAATAATACGTAATGATTGTTAATAAATAAGGAAAAGAGATTTTACAGATCCTTAAGAGTGTGATTGGATCCAAAAGCTGGGATTTATTAGTTGATATATAAAAAAATGAGTTGCATTGTTAAGTTATGTAATATATGGCTAACCTTATAGTCATTCAAGACTTACTTTAGGAATTAAGGATTAATATACTGTGATAAATTAGATCATTACTCAAATATGTGGATAAAAGCTCAAGCATTGCTATTTAAGAATTGAGTAATTATTGAGGCCGAGTGTTTTCCATTTTAATATGTATCACTATTAAAATGAGTCAAGTGATCATTTCTAATAAATAGTTAACAAGATATTGTAATTGTTTGAGATTCTATTATGAATTGGTAATAAGGTTATAGACCCTTGATCTAAAAATTAAGATGTTTTTAGATCAATTAAGTTGTGTAAGTCATGAATAGATATTGTGGATATCTATCAATTGAGCAATGTGAATTTATGTTATGTAATAATATCATTATGTAATATATCTTACGTGTAAATTGGTCACTATATTAAACACGTGCTTTCGTTGTAAGACATGAATGTGAAAATGATAAACATTGAATTATTCATTACATTGTAATGTGATTGTAACGTTAAATCAGTTTAGGTAATGTGATGATGGAAAATAATACATCAACAACGGAGTACAACAAAGCACTGAAAAGAGTCATGTGTAAAGATATACCTATTAATAGTTGATTGACATGAAGGCATAATCTGGATTACAAGTGCAAATGCATACTTGTAGGTATTAAGTATAAAGGATGGAATTGTTGGACATGAATAAAAAATTGTTAAAGAATAAGTGAATAGGTATGAAACAAAAGGTGAATAAACTACTACACCTTTATAGCATCAACTTACACTTCATAAAGGCTTACTATATCCGGTCTTTGGGAAATGTGTTAAGAATATGTTGAATGATGAAAACAAATTGATAAAGACTGTTGTCTTTAAAATAGAAGTTATATTAAATAAGGCGGTAGTACCCTCGAGGAATGACCAAATCATGATGGTAGGTAAAAAGTACAAGGTACTTTGTGAACTTTTAAAAGAATAAAATGTGTACTTGAAAAGTCTTAGGAAACTAAACAGATCTAGTACCTCTTAATGGACATTAATGTTACTAGAATGGTTAAATATGAACTGAATAAATTAACCACGAAATACATCAAATATTAATCTAGATAATAGGAATTAAGTGATGGTGAAATAAAATTTCCAATTAACGAATGTGTCATCATGGATCCAAGTATGGAAAACATGAATTGAAACTCGAGCGAGTAGTGTAAGCTATGGAATGTGTTGTCTTGATTTCACCAAGATCTAAGATGTAGGATGTTGGATGGGATTATGTGATAGATGCCCGGTAGACACTTGATTATCCTTGACTGAAAAAGGAAACCATTAGTATACTAAGTATAATGACTCATGATGAGTAAACTATGAGGGATTCGAATTCAGCCGACTCATATAGTTGCACATGGTTAATTATTATAGGATGGATTGATTTAGATGGATGTTTTTCTAAATTAGGTGAATTTAGAACAATGAAGCATGAGATTTGATTATAAAAAAAATATTCCCTTGGATTGAAGTGTTAAAATTGGTTGTTACAATACCTATCTCTCTACTAGATAGCTAGGTCCCTCTCTTAGCGAGTTACATCATGTTCTTGGAACATCACATCATGATCATACTGAGTCTCATCAAGCTCTTCCTATAAATGTTCCATCTTCATCTCTTTACATGTATTTACCTCTCGTCCTCCTCCTAGTTTTTCCTCCTCTCCTTCGTGTGTTGTCTCATTTGCTTCATGAGCTACCCACTATTTGGCCACCCATTCCATGTATCCCTTTAACCCTAATGTAATCCTCATCGGTATGCACTAGTTGCGCCTCCTCCTTCAATGTATCATCCATCACCGGAATAGGTAATTCCCCCTCTACCTCATCACACCTATATCTAATGAGTTCCGTAGGCAATTTTGCACCAATCCAAACTACCTCATCACCCATTGAAACTATATCACCTCCACCATATTTTATCTCATCCCTTATACCCATCACACCCTTGTCACACTTGTAAGATGTATATCTACACCGACCATGTGGGTAAACCTCTGTATGGCCTCCATATAATATCATCAATCATGAGGCCCCCTAGTTTCTCTACATACCACTCCTCCCCCTCTTCCCCATCTCCATGAGGATGATTTGTTCTCCACCGCATGAATCCAATAGTCGGTGCTATATGATCACTTGTGACCCATTGAAGCCTTGGTGGCCTCACCACTACTATGTGCTTATATTCCCAAGTGTACGATATAAATCCCATATCTAAACTAGATATCATATCCATGACATACATCCATAGCTCATGGTAGAATTGTACTAGGAGGGATGCCTTGAATGCAAATATTGCCATTTACTCCACTATATCAACCACCATTGCTGCTAAGGCCCATGGGAATCTCACCCCACCGAATCCGGAAGTGCATAACATGATATCACCATCATCACTAAGCATATCAACTGATTTCTCAGCACTAAAAATGATAATGTGTCACAATATGAAGATACCCTGATATAAAGGTGATGTGCGGGCCTTCTCTCCAAACAACAGTCGTAACACATCTCCACGACCCTCTTTTGTGATGGGAAATATAGGTGCCCCATAAATTGGCAACCTTAATATATGATACACATCCTCTAATGGATCATCATCTCCCCTGTGTGGAACTAGAAGGTACTAGTCCTAGGGTCCCATATCTCTATCAAGTTATGATCAACCATGTATCTCAAGGTACCTTCTAATACTTGTGTAACCCACCTAATCTAACCGTGTCCAAATTATCCCACTCTACATCTTTAACATCAACTCTAATCATCCCCAACATTTTAAGGACTCTATTTCATAGATATAGGGTTTCTCTAGCATGAAAAACCAACCAACAAGCAATCATCAGGTTCATAAATCATCCAAAATTACCTACCATTTTCTAACATCTATCTAGTCGAATCCGACCCTAATTGATCAATGTCAACTTGTCTTCAGCCAACAAGGACCATGTCCAATCACCGCCGATTAGCCTTGACTCCAAAAAATTCAAAAATAATAAAAATCAAAACAAAGATATTTTTTTGAACTTACCTCTCTCCATTACCTTTGGCACTTCCTATCACCTCTACACAAATCCATTTTGTTAAAATTACACGATTTCATATCACTTGGAGCTCTTTGATAATCTAAATTGTGTTGCTCAAATGAGCCTTATCGAGACATATTTGTCACTTACATAGGTGCATCAACCCGGTCATCATTGACACAATCCTAGTTGCCATTGACCCCAACCTAGTCATCATCATCCCAAGCCTAGTCGTCCGTCGACTCCAACCTAGTCATCATCAACCCAACCCTATTTTTCATATTTTATCATGTCTCATCAAATATATTTATCCAAATTATCTTTTCTTCCACTATCACCCGTAACACACCATTCCTTTCCTTACATGTCTTATTTTTTAATTTTTTCCTATCTACCTAGCTTGTAGCACATCCTTCCTCATATCCAGAAACCCACTTTGTAGCCATCTCTTTGTTCCCTCTTGGGGAACCATTTCTCACCTTATGTCCATCTTTGTGGCCCATTTTCCCTTTATGTCCCACTAGGATGCATAATTACTTACTTCCTCATATTTGAAGGACATCACATACTCTTTTTCCCCACTCCGTTGCCTGAACTTTTGTCAGACCATTTTCTTGACCATTATCACATTTTTGCACATAATTTTAATATATTAGTGTGACTCATTTGTCTCACGGCTTACACATCCATACAAGCGACTCCCATTGGATTTCCTCCATAATGCAGTGATATTTTCTAACATGGGTCCATAGGAAATCAACATAATCTCTGTTGAGGTCATGTTATGTTCCCTACCAATGTTTTTCCAAGATTATTGCCATATTTATTTTAGTTTATCCCATCCTTCTTGCAATGGTCATATCACTCTCCACTTGGGGCATATTTTCTCATCATTCCACCCTTTCCTCCCTTCCTCCATATATCTCTGTCAACCTAGTAATTGATTTCCTTTGTGTCATCGATCCCTTATTTTAGGGGGATTACCTTAATAATATTATATCACTTATGGTTTTTGCCTCGTAACTTTCTTAACACAAACCAATTGACAAAAAGGGGCAAATGTAGACACCATAATTTAGTTCACTAGCCCCCCATTTCTGTTCGATCACCCCTCCATTGTCATTTTCCACACTCACACCCATGTCCCTATTCAAAATCACATTTTTCTCCTAAATCAAATGTATTTCCCTTAGTTTCTATTTTCTTATCTTAATTATATCCATTCCCCTCATCATTTCATATCCTGTTATGAACCCTAATTACACTTATCACCCATAATCATATTAGTCATCCCTAAAAATATTTATTACCTTAATCACATCCAAAAATTTCCCATTTATCCTTTCTAGAATCACCACCTACCCCCATTTAATATTTTCAACCACATTTTCCTTTATTAAATACACTTCCACCCCATCTAACCACTATTTATCATGCTTATGCAATTCAACTCGCTAAATTAACTTTTATCCCTAATCTAACTCTAACTAGGCCTCATCCCTCAATTTTTACATCATCCACATAAGATAAATCAATGGTTCTCCATAAACAATTATGGCCCTATTACTCGCGAAAAACCCTATATTTACACCATCACCCCCTTCCTAGGAGGATGAAACTCTTGATATATGACCTCTAGAAAATTTTTACAGGTTTCTTACCTTCTTGTGAGTTGCCACCAACCTCTTGAAGTCACCTTAGAGCCTTTATCTACCCCTTGGAATATTTGGAGCTTGGAGATTATTGGGAGACCTGTCTTGTTTTCATCATTTCTTCATCATCCATTTTCAGGTTTGTTCACCATTTTGGAGCTCTGCAATCACATCAGCCATCTTTGTTTCCTTAACATATCTCATTTGACATCCATCAATCCTCATGAATCCCTAAGTCAGCCTCATTCACCATTGATTCTTCCCTGGTCACCATAGACCCAGTCGGTATCGATTGTTTTCCTACACCTTGTCCCTTATACTATCATTTTATCTATCAACTGCAACACTAGGTCCTTTAAATATCTTTGTTCTCCTTGAAAAAATCCCAAAACCTCATTTTTATATCACAATTGTCATTGATTTCCTTTAATCACTATCAATCTCCTCTACCCTAATCACATTTTCCTAAAATCTATGTTTCCTCTACTTCCTTTGTCCTGTGCCTAAACATAGACATCTCCATAATAGAAGTCTATTCCAAATCTACTATTTTTAGCCTTTTGATTTTCTTCTATCACATTCACTATCGAATGCCTTTGGTCACCATCAACCGTTATCTGGTTTGCATTTTTGTATCAATTTATCACTATCTAATCTTTATTTTAGCATATCTCTCGAACATTTCTATTTTGGTTATGTTCTTCATGTATATATTCCCCATTTTCAATCAATTTTCTATACAAGTGAGTGACATCCTTCCTAGGAAGTTCATCACATCTTGGGACTAACTTTGGTAAGATAACCCACCATAAAAATCTACTAATATTTTCTTGTGTATATTTTCTTTATGTTGTGCGGTCATCAAGCTCACTTTGTGGAAATTATTTATGCAACCGTATTCCATCACCATCACTATCAAATATTGGAGGTATCCTTAAACACTCCCATATTTGGATTTTATTATTTTCTATCACATTATTTCATTAATTTAGAACATGAGTGGAAAACTTGTCAAACACCTTCTCTAAATGATTTATGTGATCTACACTCTACTTTGAGAAGATGGTTATGTCATCCGGGTAAACCAAGATGAACTCGTTGATATATCCTTTGAAAGGAATATCCGTTACTCTTTGGAATGTTGTGCCTACATTTGTCAAACCAAAAGGCATTTTATGATAGGCATATGTTCCCCATTTAGTTGTAAATGTTATCTTCAATTGACCCCTTCCTTGACCATGATCTGGTTTGAAGCCTCGAGTAGTCATCAAACATGGAAAACCAAGGAAAATTTTAGTTGTGAATTAATATTAGGGGTTTTAAAAATTAGAAATGGAGAATTTTCAGCGCTTAGTCATGTCACCCGATTCTTAAAGATTTTGATTGACAGGGCATTTGTATGAGTCAGTTCACCTACTATTTACACTTAAAAATGAAATCATGCATGTATTTTTCCAACGTATCGGATCAAATTATGCTCATATTTGCCAAGATATAATATTATGCATATCGTCAAAGTATAATACATTCGTACCCATGTATGTGATTGAAAGCAGTATGAAGGCATGATATTAGAGCTAAGATTATATTTTATGGTTCATCCAAATCAATTTGTAGAGAAGAATGATGTTTGTTTCTCAAGACATATCAGATTAGGCTGAAAGATTGAGGAAGAAGAGGCATGGGATGGATTATTTTACTCTTGATATCAGTTCGAAAGTGAAGAGGAATGGATTTTTTCCTATCGAAGGAATTTTTAAGTCTTAAAAGTAACATCAAATGTGTAAACCAATTGAGTTTGTAAAATTGATTTATGTGCAACTCACTTTGGTGAAGAAGAGAAGAAAGTTGGTGTGGTTTACACATATTTATGTTTCATAAGATATTTCAATCATGAATGTGATATACAGGTCCAATTTATTCCAATGAGTTGTAACATTCCATATTTGAGATGTTCTTGGTTGGTATTGAGGCCTAAAGGTGAAGACAATGAAACAACTTTTTATGTAGGACGTGAGCCTTCTTGAGTGAGTTATGATAAATTTTATTGGTAAAAGCTAATTAACAACCATGGATGATGTTTTTATTTCATATTTGACATTTTTGATGAATTTGGGATCTTTAATAATCATGGTTATGGTGTTTGTGGTTTTAGCTCATCCAAGTGATGGGGTTTTGAGCTAGTTTTGTGCATTTGGGCATGACCAACCTATATAGGTCCAATATGAATATTTTTATGAATGTATTGGGATTTTTTAAAGTTTTGTTGGTAAAAATTATTATGTAGTACTGACCTCCTTTATGTTTATGAGTTGTAGTGCATATAAAAGTGAAGTTTGAATTCAAATTTGCACTAGTTGTGAGAAAGGGAAAAGTATGACCCATGTGTGTGATTGAAACAGGTATGAAGGCATGATATCAGAGCTAAATAATTGTGTGAAAGTGTATGGAATGTTTGAGAGAGAGTGTGCAAGGGTTTGAAGACAATATAAGTGATGGAAGTGTGAGATATAGGGAGCTAGGTGAATGAGGGTTTGAACAAGGGTTTTAAGAAGTGTGACTTGAAATTGTGATCTCCATCAATTTTTACAGAAAAAATATCAAAGATCTTAATTCAAAGGTGGTTGAGTGGGTACTTGATCATCTTAGGGGGTTGTAGCCTCATTATATAGTTGGTACTTCACCAAACTAGGGGTTGGTGCCTCACTAAATAAGGGGTTGGTGCACCCTTGTTGAGTTGGTACTCAACTAAATTTGAAACATAGCTATAATAAAGTTTTTTTGTAGATTATATTCCCTTGAGGGTTTCCCACTTTTATATTATGTTATGGTGTTCTCTTTCATGCTCATGATTATTTTAGTGTATTTTGTATGATATTATACACTCATTAATGGTTGAATGGTTTCTGATTTAAGAACATAAATATGAATTTGTTTAAAGATTTAAAGGAATTATTCACCCCCCTCTATTCCATTGCACTTCCAACAATTGGTATTAGAGAAGGTCATTTGGGAGAAGTTTGATCACTTGAAAGTAGATCCTTGAAGCACAAAAATTATAAGTCAGCAGATTGGTTCTTCTACCAGCAAGGCACCATTGTTTGATGGAGTGAACTATGCTTTTGGAGTCTAAGGATGATGACTCACATCATGTCCCTAGGGTTTGATATTTGGTAATCTTTGGAGGATGGTTATACTGCTCCTGCTACTCTACCAACTAGTAATGTTGACAAGAAGTTGTGTAGTGATCATTAAAATGCTACGAATGACATTATGTGTGGATTAACTGAATATTAGCTTGTGAAGGCAATGTATTACTAATCATCTAAGGATATATGGGAGAAAATTTGGGTGTTGTATGAAGGAGACTCCAAGGTAAGAATTGTTAAGCTTCAAACTTTTAGAAATCAATTTGAAGGACTAAAAATGAATGATGATGAGTCTATTGTTGCATATTTACTTAGGGTTGACAAGATTGTCAACACCATGAAAGGGTTAGGTGAAGATGTGAAGGAAGAAGTTCTTAAATTTTTTTGATATCTCTAATTCCTAAGTTTCATTCTGAATTATCTACCATTGAAGAAGACAAGGATTTGACTCTTTTGAAGATGGTTGATTTACATGGAACCATAACTTTGTATGAGATGAGAGTTCAAAATGACAACCCAGCTTAAGAAGGAGATAGACTTCAAGGTTAAGAAGAAGGAAAATGATAAAAAGACTAAGGTTGATGATGTTGCTCATGAGTTGGATGATGATGAGTTATTTTCCATGGTTTCTAGAAGACTGAATGTTGGAAATGGTAAGTATAAAGGTAAAATTCCTTTTAAATGTTTTAATTGTGGTAAAGTAGGTCATTTTTCTATTAAGTGTTCTCATAGGCATGAAAAATAAGGTGATGATGATCATGAGGGTAGTCATGGAAATTAAAATCTAAAGTATAATAAAGATAAAAAGGATTTCAAGAAGTTTTACCACAAGAAGAAGGGAAAGAAGGTTTTTACACAAAGGAAGAGGTTTATTATTCTAAAGAATTTAGTGAGAGTGATGTTTCAAACTCTAAATCTAGATCTGATAATGAAAATGTAGGAGATTAGGTCTTTTTCATGACAAAAAAATGTTATGATATTTACTATTGGTGGTTCTACATTGTTATTTGATTTCATATCATATTCTTGCAAGTATTTTGAAGAAGAAGATGATGACTATGAAACTGAATTAGTATGTGTTCAAGTTGAGCTAAAGCATGTTGAGAAGAATGTCAAAAAGCTAAAGACATGTCAAAGAGTATGAAGATAAAATTTATGATCTTGAAGAGAAACATTGGGTTGTAACTGAAAATCTAGATGAGACAATGAGAAG
The DNA here is from genome assembly GCA_018340775.1 of Taxus wallichiana var. yunnanensis. NCBI lineage: Eukaryota > Viridiplantae > Streptophyta > Pinopsida > Cupressales > Taxaceae > Taxus > Taxus wallichiana. The sequence goes on from CM031236.1 coordinate 44,824,404, forward strand.
GCTAGAGATGTAGATGAGTTTAATGAATCTAAACTTGTAATCTATGGAAGAATAAGTGACTCTTCTTAAGAAAGAGCTATCTGATACAACTAACAAAGAAAAATCATTTCAGAAGTTTGAGAAAATCACCAAGGCTCTTGATGATATCTTGAGAAATTAGAAATCTGCAGGTGACAATTCAGGTTTAGGATTCAAATAATACTTCATAGGTAAAGAAATGAAGCATGAAGTAGTATTCCAAGAAAATAGGATGGAGAATCAAACATTAAGGAAGGAAGGAAATAAAACTTCATCAAAGACAATGTGAAGAAAAAGCCCATTAGGAAACCTAATGCTTCAAGGTATGAAAGGTCATTTAATGGTTATTGTTTTACTTGTAATGGCTTTGGTCATAGGAAAAAGTAATGTAGGAGGTTTTATAGAGATGATCATCCATGGAGATATAATAAGAATGAGAAAGCTAAGAATTTAGTGTGATATAATTTTCATGAGAGAAGTCATGTTGCGAAGTATTTCTTGTATGAAACCTCAAGTCAGATATGGGGTAATGAAGGCTACAAAGGTAAGAATTTAGTTGTGTGTTTTAATTATAACAAGATTAAACACATTGTTAGAAATTTCTATATTCTTGCAAGGAAAGTGAGGATCCTTAAAGGTCCAAGAATGCATGATAGAAGGAAAAATAGATCACGGGGGCCCAAAAGGGATAATGGTGTATCATCAAAAGTAAATGTTGATACATGTTAGGGCATGTCTTAAAACTCATATCAAAACCAAGTGGCTGGAATGTTGGCAAGAATTTTTTTTGGGGGACAAATCAATGGGTTTCTTGCCAATGCTCTAGGAATCTAAGTCCCTCTCCTTAACCAGTGCAACTATCATATATGCATGCGTGAGTATGGTGAGTTTTCTCCAGTTGACCTTATGGCTAGGGATCCAATAGGGGTGCTCCACTAACCTTGTGGCAAAGCTAGAAATTTCTTGCTAGAGAGACTTTATCAAAAAATAGGGAAAGGGAGTGAGAATATTAGGTAGGGGAACTAATTTTGCAAGTATAAAATCATATTCTTGCATACACTAGTTAGAATTTTCATCACATACATTAGATTAGGAAGAAACAATACTACAAATAGTAACAAGACCAATTAGAATTTAATGAGCTCAAAGTATCAATAAATCCCTTAGTCAAAAAGGATGAAAACTCCTTCTTGTATTGATGCTCAAGCAGAAATTGTACATAGTATAAGAAATGGAAGAAATTTGAGAGTGGGGGAATGGAAAATTTTTCTATCTCTTTGATCTTTCACAAGGATCTTTCTCTCTCATGAATTCACAAGAATAGCTAAGAAGACCCTCAAATGAGGAGTGCATTACAATTTATAGAACTTCATCTTCTTGGTGATTCTTCATATACCCCCAATGACGCTTCATATGCCTTGAAACTTTTCACATTCCTAGGAAAACATTAAGTCCCCTTTTATAACTGAAGGGTGACTTATTACATTGAAAACATTAAGGCATGTGAAAAAGTGCAACCCCAATGCAAGATTAGAATATTGAGGAGAGAGAAATTTGGAGGATAAGAGAGAGAGAAGAGAGCAGAGAGAGAGGGAGAGAAATGCCAATGAAGAAAATGCCTCATGATCCACTATTCTACTTGACCGATCCGATGCAATTCTCTAATGTAGTGAAATCTAGATCCTCGAATGTCTCATACCATGAGATACTTCCTTCGAATGATGCATGAAAACCATGAACCAAGTGTTTAAAAACATTTTCAAATGATTCCATTGGTGACCATGAGCATCACTCATGAATATCCTTTCTAAAGAGGCTGAAGCTTTGGAACAAATCCCACCTTTACTCCTTGTAACATTATCACACTGCTTAGTTGGTTTGAACATGATCATGATGAAACACATCGTGAATAGTTTGATGGTGTTGAATGTGAATTAAACCTCACACATACCAATTGAAGCATGAAATGAGTGTCAAAAGACACTTTTGAGATCCATAAGTCACCTCACTATCATCTACTCTGCATAGTCTAATGAATGAGACTGCATTGTTTTCGCCCCTATAAATCTGAACTTCATTTTCCTTGACACTTACTATATTTGGAAAAGGAAACTATTTTTAGGAAGTTTTGAAATTTTTCCTCTTTGGTTTCCAACTGGTGATGTCAACTTGGATGTTCAACTCCTAGTGTGCTCCTTCTGTGAAATCCACTCTTTAGAATAACCTACTTTTTTTTAGTAAGTGTACATGGGTAACTTACTATTTTTTTAGTGTTGAGAAATGCACAAATTAGCTTTTCTAGACCTCAAATGATTATGGTAGCTTGAATCCCTTCTTTAAACTACATTCTTATTTCCTTTTGGACCAATTTTTTTAGGTGCTCATGAGACCACTTACCATTTTTATTTAGTATCAATTATGGACCAAGATGACCATTTTGATGATTTCTCCCTACAATACATATTCTGTGTTCACCGTCTCCTTCACAGGTTCTTCAGTTGATGAGTTTTCAAAAATAGAGTCCTCTATGATGAAGACATCCTATTTTTATAAATTGGGATTTGGGTGGTCATATTGTTGTGCATGGAAAGTTTTTTTGATATGTGTTTTTGCTTCTTATCGACCTTCTAAAATTTTGTGTTTACGATCAATAATAGTTGGTGAGATTTTAAAACATCATTTTTTTGGTTGGTGGCCACTCTGAACACGGAACCCATTAATAGACCTTAAAAATTACAGGTAAGGTTTCCTTCTCCATTTTCAAAAAAATTATATTTTTGTTATGGGTTTTTGCTTCTTACTCTTCCTATGAAATTTCTCTTTGAACCGATTATCTAGTTTTACGAGAAATCAAGTTTTTGTCTTCGTTGAGCCAAGAGTAAGTGTTCTTCACTGCAAGAATTTTATGTAGTGGAAGTGATTTTTCAAATTAGGTTTTATTTCTCTTTGATAATGAATGAACACATCAAAAAAAATTTCTTCGTCTCAATGGCACCGGGTTTGCTCGGCTCTTGAGATATCTTCAAATCTTCGTTTTATGATAGTGAGGATTTTTAGATGATTTCTCCATTTCTCTCTTCCATTCTTCGATCCTTGAGATCTCTTTTCAATCCTCCTTTTGAGATCTATTTTTTCATAATTTTGAGATTTTTTTTTTTTTGGTGGAGCTGGTTCAGAGCAATAAATGGTGAACTATACAGTTTTAGAGCTATGACAGGGTGAAGTTGTGGAAAGTTAGAAGCGGGAAAAAAAGTGGCAAGAAGGATTTAAAATATTCAAAAAATGCAAAGTAGAAGTGAGGAAAATTTTCATGTCCCTTAAGCATTAATTAATGATAATGAGTACATCAATTTTCATATGGCGCTTGGTCTCATGACACATGGCAGAAATCCAAGGGCTGAGGGTTTGAGCTAAAAAGCAAGTTGGAAGCACTAGGGGGTTGGAAACTAGTCATATGGAGGACCAAGAGACATTCCTTGGGTTGGGAAAATTTTTATGTCCCTCATTTTCCCCAACACAAAGGGACATGAGGGTCATCAATTTTCATAGTGTGCCTCACTTGACACTTGGCGGTCAATCTAACGGTTGAGCGGGTTTGAGCTCCCATAAGCACTTGGGGTTAAATTGGTGATTCGAGAGGTTGTATGGGTGACCAAAGGACTTATAGCACTAGGTGTATTTTTATGTCCATCATGTCCCTTTTCTTGAGGGAAGAAAGGGACATGAAATTGTGTTAGGCTCCTGGAGCTGACATGTGTCCTCATCAAATTTTGACTAACTCTCGAACTCATTCCTAGAGGGAAACTTCAAATGATGATATCTCGAGCTCCCGATGGAATTTTTTGGAAAAAAATTATATTATCTTGACTTAAAATGGCCTTATGAATCCAATGGTTGGGGTATCAGGTCTTGATTCATCCATTTAAGCCTTGAAAAATTGGATTTTTGATCTGGTCCTTTACATGTGCCTGGAAAAAAAGTCAATTATAAACCTATTATGCCAAGGTGTTGTAAAAATATGATTTCACCATCTTGTAGGGATTAGAAATCCCTTTAGGATAATGTCTTTTTGGCTCATAAATCCATCCAAATCTCTCACAATCACTTCACGAAGCTCAATAGATCTTTTTTGATGTGCATGCTCGCTCATGCCCGTGAACCCTATTTTTGATCAAATTACCCCAACTTCTCCAAATCATTCTTGAATCTTCCAAAATAACTTCCATGATGTTTATAGACCTTGAATTCACCTCCATGTCATATTTTATCCTCTACTTCTACTCCAAGGATTTACGCTCATCCCGGGAAGGCCAGGTGATAGCCCTTCCCACCACTACCCAAATTTACATTTTCTAAGAACTCCTAAAATCACCTAGGGGGTTGACTTGACTTTCCTAAATCACCTAGGGGATTGATTTAACATCTTCTAGGAGATCATTGGACTAACTAGGTAGACTTGGGGTGCCTCGGAAGGGTAGGAATTTGAAAAAAATGACACAAGGGGTATCATTGTCATGCTTTAGAAAATTACCAATTTCCTCGTTACACATTTGCATGACAAAAATTGGGTCTAGTTTGGGGACATGACATGGACTGAGCAAATCGAAGACATGACATAAAGAATCCCATAATCTCAAAATTCAACTTGACAATACAAATATATTTCCTTATCCATTGGGTCTTACAGAGATGTAGCAAAGAAGAAACACACAAAAACAAAAAAAAGGAAACACACAACACACATGAAAAGGGAAGACACACACCATAGAAAGGAAATTATATACAAGGGAGGGGATATCTACAGAGGGGAAATAATATACACATACCTAGCAATGGGTTGAGAAAAGTACATGCCATCATGGAATAGTGGATGAAGTCTAACCTTTGAAGCATAAAAATTGTTATTTGATCAAACCATGATTTTTGATGGCCTTGCATGGCTTGAGAAGAATAAGACATACCAAGAATCCATCTTCATATTCATATTGCATTGAGAATGTTCTTGTATCCATTGAGAACTTGGTCACCTTCTTGAGACTCTTGCCTCTTGAGGTTTCCACTTGACACCCTATGATCATGAGACACCATCCCTCCATGTCTTCAAGAGTGGGAAAATTGCTCCTGTCATGAAAACATTCATCTTCTTTGAATTGTGACTTCAAATTGTCTCTTATATCAAAAAAACACTTGGAGGAGTGAGAACAAATTGGTTTTCTTCCCATTCAAGAACTTCCCTGAACATCCCATTTTTTCTCTGAGCAAGTATTTTTGGATATGGAGGTTAAATCATTGAGCGAAGGTCTTCATCATCCTTAAGAGCTTTTTGTAACATGGGAACATGTTCAGGATGAATCAAGTTTGGAGGATGTTGAGTGTAGTCTGATTTTGGATCATTTGGCAAGAATCATGCATACTCCCACTTTGTTGTCTAGAGAAATTGTTGCACCAATATGCATTTGTTTGAAGTCCATCTTGATATCATTTTCAAAATTACATCTTTTGGTTTGGCCATATAAGCATTCTTCACCTTTCATTGGATTTTTCCATATGAACTCTTGTTTTGCATTGATGGACCATTCCGAAATGGTGGGAACAAGTTGGTTTTGAACACACTCCCAATGTTCTCATGATTTTTATTTTTCTAAATGACTCCCCTCCATGTGAGTCAGCTCAACATTTTCCCTACCATCTTCTTCCATGTAAGGTGTTGTCTTCAAAACTGAGATATCCAAAGGAGATTCATGAACTTTCCTTCTTTTTCACTCATGAACTTCTTTGCACAATGTGGAAGAAAAAGACATGCTTTCATGTTTACTCTTATCAACCAAAGCATTAGGGAAGACATCAAATTCATCCATCCATTCCGTCTCAACATCAAACATTGGTGAATCAAAATGAGAAGCATAAATTGATTCATACTTGTCTTGTATTTCCATAGCCCGAGTTAGGAGTTCAAGACTAAGTTGAGGATCTTCAATTTATTCTACAGCCTTCAAGATGTCTTGCACAGATGATTCTTCCAAGTTCACCATAGGCTCATCTTCATTTTTACTAAAATTTTCTTTATGTTGTGCCTCCAAAGATGGTTGAAAATATGATCCACATGTTCCCATGATTCATTTGAAACATCCTCGTTCACTCCTTCCATGCTTTCTATTTCCCAATATTCATTTCCTTTTGAAGCATGGGCACACTTGATTCACAAACCTTCTGAATAAAGAGAAGAGGTCCATGCTTTGTGGGAATAGTACTCCTTCAAGCTCAAAATCCATATCATCCTCTTGATGGGACCATGTTGAAGAAACAATGTGGGAAGAACTTTCAACATTATCCTGATCATCCATTATCAAATCCTCTTTCTCATATGGATAATGAAAGACTTCATACTCACCATGATGATCATTCTACTCCTTGGGTGAGAAGAGATTGTGTTCAAACTATTCATTCTCCTTGGCTTTGGAAAGGAAGTGAGATTCTTCCATCAGATCATCCATGATTGAATCAGGAAGAGAATCTTGTTCTTTGATTGTCTTTATTTCTTCATGAATCATCTCTACATCACTTGAAGGATCAAAATAGGAGGGAAAATCCTCCATGACCATCTTGAATTCATCATTTTTGTCCATGATGCCGAGTGGATTTATTTCACTTCTTTGCACATGTCCATTTCATCATTAATTGAAAAATCAAAATTTGAAGGGGGATTATTCATGCTTACTTCAAATTGGTCATTTTCTTCATCATTGGTGGAGTCTTCAAAAGCATTGAATCATCCATTAGGAAACAAGAATCCTCTATTGAATATATTACTTCCTCAAAGGGACTGTTCCTCGAGCCAAAAAGAGTTGATGAATGGCAGTTCCACCTCCATGTCTCTTTCATCATCATCTTCCTTGATGTTTCTTTGGTACTCATCGAAAAGGTTCAAGGATAGGATATTCTTTAGGATCATCCAAGAATATCTCGGGATGAACACCTCGTAGTGCAAAAAAATCATCAAGATATTCTTGAGCTTCTTCATTGTGGACAACATGAAGTGATTCGAGATATTCATACCTTCTTTGTAAAGCTAGAGCGTACCTCCAAATCTCTTGATAGGCTTCATGATCAGAATTTCCTTCTATTATGCTCTGAATCCTTTCCACATATTCTCTTTTCAAGATGTTCATTTCTCCATCACCATATGTAATGAAGTCATCAAGAGAGCGGTAGAAAAAGGGTAGTGTTCTCAAATTTATAGTGAGTTGTGTGAGAGTGCAAAAATATTCTTTAGTGGATCTTGCACCATCCCATCCTTCTTTTGTCATCTTCTTGAATGTTGATTTAATCTTCATCGGAAGGCTCAAGGATAGGATTTTCTTCAGCGGCATTCAAGAACCTTTTAGGGATGAAAACCTGTGGTATGAATGATCTTTAGGATCTTCCTCTATAGAAAAAATATCCTCTTCTTCTTCCTCACTATGGTCCACTTTAATTTTCTCGTACATCTCTTGAAGTGATTCGGCATATTCTTGAGCTTCACACCTTATCTTATGTCTCCTTTGAATACTTTCCTCTTCATCGGCGATAGGTTATTTCTTCTTTCCTTTGTCAACACTATTCGGAACCATAGCTAATCAATGATCTTCTTTTCTCGGTCATGATCTTCTTCTTCTTCTTTATTCGCTTCACTCACTCATTGGTACTTTCACAACAATCTGAAATTTTTCATGGTGTAGGAAATGAATGTGACAAGGATTTGTTCCTTGATGAAGTCACCTTCAAAAATGATTTTTGTTAAAACCTGATTTTTTTTTTAATATTTGATTTTTTTGGATTTTCAGACCTTACGGTCATATTTTGGGTGTAGATGCTACCAAGTCTTCCCCATGGTGGGCACCAAAAACTATTGGTGAGAAAATTTATCATGGGACAAATTGGTGGGTTTCTTGCCAATACTCTAGGAATCTAAGTCCCTCTATTTAATTGGTGCAGTTATCGTATATGCATGCACAAGTAAAAAGGTGAGTTTTCTCTTGTTGGCCTTGCATCCAAGGATCCAACAGGGCACTCCACCGACCTGCATGGAAAAGCTAGCAATTTTTCACTAGAGATTACTTTGCAGAGAAGTGGGAAAGGGAGTGAGAATATTAAGTAAGGGGGGAACTAATGCTGTAAGTAGACAATCATATTCTTAAATACACTAGTTAGAAGTTTCATCACATGCATTGGAATTAGGAAGAAACAATACTACAAACAACAACAAGACCAATTAGAATTTAATGAGCTCAAAGTATCAATAAATCCCTTAGTCAAAAAAGGCTAAAAATCCTTCTTGTATTGATGCTCAAGCAAATTTTACATAGTATAAAATGAAATGGAAGGAAGAATTTTTCTATCTCTTTGATCTTTCACAAGGATCTATCTATCTCATGAATTCATGAGAATAGTGAAGAATACCCTAAAATGAGGAGCACATTATGATTCTTCACCACTTCCTGGAAGTATTTTTCTTACCTCCCATTGAGACTTGATATGACTTGAAAATTTTCACATTCCTAGGAAAACATTAAGTCCCCTTTTATAACTAAAGGGTGACTTATTACATTGAAAACATTAAGGGATGTGAAAAAGTGCAACCCCAATGCAAGATTAGAATATTTAGGAGAGAGAAATTTAGGGGAATCGAGAGGAGCGAGAAATTGAGTAGAGAAAGAGGGAGAGTAATGTAGATGAAGAAAATGCCTCCCTGATCCACTGTTCTACTTGGCCAATCTGATGCAATGCTCCAATGTAGTGAAATATGGATCCTTGTATGTATCATAAGACTTCCTTCGGATGACGTGCAAATACCATGAACCAAGTGTTGAAAATATTGTCGAATGATTCCATTGGTGACCATTAGCATCACTCATGAAGATCCTTTCTAAAGAGACTAAATTTTGGAACAAATCCCACCTTTACTCCTTGCAACACTTTGCTTAGTTGGTTTGAACATGATCCTGATGAAACACATCGTGAATATTCTGATGGCGTCAACTGTAAATTCCACCTCACACATACCAATTGAAGTATGAAATGAGTTTCAAAAGACATTTTGAGATCCATGTAATTCACCTCACCATCATTTACTCCTGCATATTTTGATGAAGACTCGTACTATTTTCTCCCCTGCAAATATGAACTTCATTTTCCTTAACACTTACTATATTTGGAAAAGGCAACTATTTTTAGCAAGTGTTGATAATTTTCCCTCTCTGGTTTCCAACTGGTGATGTCAACTTGGATGTTCAACTCCCAGTGTGCTCCCTCTATGAAATCCACTATTCGGAATAACTTGTTATTTTTAGTAAGTGTACATAGGGTAACTTACTATTTTTGGAAAGTGCACAAATTAGCTTTTCTAGACCTCAAATGATTATGGTAGCTTGAATCCCTTCTTCACACTAAATCCTTCTTGCCTTCTGGACCAATTTTTTATTTTTGGCAGGTGCTTGCAAGACCACTTACTATTTTTAAAGAATCACAATTCGGACCAAGACGACCATTTTGATGATTTCTTCTTACAATACATCTTTTTTGTTCACCGTCTCCTTCACAGGTTCTTCATTTGATGACTTTCCCAAAATAACAGTCATCTATGTAGAAGACCTATTATTTTTAGAAAGAAAGCTTGTGGTGGTCATATTAATATGAAATGAAGTTTTTGATGTGGTTTTTTTCTTCTTATTGACCCTCTAAAATTTCGTGTTTACCCGATCAATAGTTGGTGAGATTTTAAAACTTAATTTTTTTTCCTGGCGACCGATGAGGGTCGTCAATCCTCGCCATTAATAATTTCAATCCAGGTTGGTGTCTGAATGCTATATGCATTAAGAGAAGAAGATCTTGGAAAGTGGCTCCTTTAAACACAATCCAAACTTGCATAAAATAAATCATACTTACGAAATTTAAAGACACACTTGCAGAAATAAAGTTTGCATGAAATAAATCAAACTTGCATGAAGGAAATCAAACTTACAGGAAATAAAAACACACTTGCATGAATTGAAATTGTTGAATTGGAAATAAACATAATTAAATAAAACACCTGCAGGTTCATAACAAACTGAATTTTCACAATACAAAGATAAAAACAATACAACAGAATGAATTATAGAGAAATGAATAAACATAAACATAAATACACAGATCCATCTTCCTTGAAATGAGTGGCCAGCTCATTCCTTGGAAGAGGATTTAAATCATACTTCCGATATTTTAAAACTACAGAATATTTGAGAGGAAAGAACATATCTTTATTTCTTGGGAGAATGAATTACATATCTCAGTGTGGAAGGTTACATTTATAATTCATGCATCCAACCAACTCCTTATTTTAGGAAATACAATCTTATCTTTATTCCAATCCTAACAACTAAGATCTACATCTCCACAAAATATGGAGAGAGATATATTATTGGAGTCAAATCTTATCTCACTTATTTTAGGAAGATTTGCTCCCAAATCTTCTCCTTGTTTTTAGTAACAAGAATCATAATGATTTTATTATTCTACATTATTGGAAGGAGGATTTTCCTCAAAATATTATTTTTACCAAATACCTTTCTTGTATTTTCCATTTGACTTTGTCTTTTTTTTGTGGAACTTTTGATGCTTGTTTGATACGCTTTTTCCTCAGACTGCAGTTCACTAAAAGTTAGATTTGTCTTCATTGGTAAAACCTATTACAAATATGAATGATATTTTTTTAAAAACATTGCTATGAACAAAAACCTCTCTCAGATTTTATGTTTTTCTCGTTTTCGTTTATGAAAATTTTAGACCTCGTTTGATACACTTTTCCTTGGACTGCAGCTCACTAAAAGTTATATCTCTCTTCATTGGTAAAACTTGTAGAAAATATGAATGAGGTTTTTGTTAAACACATTTCTATGAACAAAAACCTCTCTCAGATTTTCCATTTGACTTTTTTGTTTCTGTTTATGGAACTTTTAGTGCTCGTTTAATACACTTTTCCTCGGACTACAGCTCACTAAAAGTTAGATCTCTCTTTATTGGTAATACTTGTATCAAATTTGAATGATATTTTTGTTAATCACATTTCTATGAACAAAAAAATCTCTCAAATTTTCCATTGGATTCTCTTATCTTTCAAAATTTCTCAAAAACTCACAAAATCTATGAGTTCCTAGAACTAAACCTGTGAGTTCCGGAACTAACTCTGTGAGTTCTAGAACTAACTCTGTGAGTTCTGGAACTAAGCATGTGAGTTCTAGAACTAACTCTGTGAGTTCCATAACTAAGCTTGCGAGTTCCAGAGCTAACTTAAAACAACTATAACTTTTGCATACGATCTCGATTGAGATGATTCTTTTTTGAACTTGCATAATTTTTCAAGAGGAATATGAATATGAAATTAGTTTTGAGTTTATATATACCATCCATGATCAATTAAAATTTCCCAATACTAGCATTATCTTTCCTTTATGGCCTACATACACAAGACTTTGCATCTTTTCCCAAATAATCAATAGGATTAGTCAACAAAATAGATAACAAAATATTTCTAAAGAATGAACAAGATATATATCCTATATTCTATCTTAAGCAAACTATAAGTTCCTAGATTACATTTAAATCCACTTTCAAAGGTAATTAAAGGATAAAATAATGGTAATTTATGGCCAATTTATGGCCTCATCAGTGACTACTCTGAACATGGTAGCTATTAACGGACCTTAAAAATTACAAGTCTGGTTTTATTCTCCATTTGCAGTAAAAATTATATTTTTGTTGTGGGTTTTTACTTCTTATTCTTCTGGTGAAATTTCTCTTCGAACCAACTTAACGTTTGATGAGAAATCAATTTTTTATCTTCATTGAGCCAAGAGTAAGCTTTCTTCACTGCAAGAAGTTTATGTAGTGGAAGGTAGATTTAAAGATGAGGTTTTGATGGCCTTTGAGAATGAAAAACACAACATTAAATGGTTCTTCGTTCCGTGCACCAGTTTGCAAGATATCTTTGAATCTTCGTTTTACTATAGATGATTTCTCTATTTCTCTCTTGTTCTTCGATCCTTGAGCTCTCCTAATCAATCCTCCTTCTGATACCTATGTTTTTTTATGATTTCTAGGATGTGATTTTTGTGGTTGAGCTGGTTCAAAGCAACACTTGGTGAATTGGTGAACCGACAGGGGTGAAGCTGTCATGGGAAATTTAAAGCGGGAAAGAAAGTGACATGAAGGATTTAAAATATTCAAAAAATGTGAAGTAGGAGTGAGGAACATTTTCATGTCCCTCATTTCCCTTAAGAATTAAGGGATGAGAGGGACATCAATTTTCACATGGCACTGGTCGCGACACATGGTGTAAATGTAACAGTGAGGGTTTGAGCTAAAAAGCAAGTTGGAAGCACTGAGGGGTTAGAAACTGGTCGTATGGAGGACTAGGATACATTCCTTGGGCTGGGAAAATTTTATGTCCCTCATGTCCCTTTTCTTGAGGGATGAAAGGGACATGAAATTACACCAGCTTCGGAGCTGACACATGTCCTCATCAAATGTTGACGAACTCCCAAACTCGTTCCTAGAGGTAAACTTCAAACGATGATATCTCGAGCTCCCGATAGAATTTTTTGGGAAAATTTTATATGATATTGACTAAAAATGTCCTTCGAAATCCTATGGTGGGGATATAAGGTCTTTATTCTTTAATTTAAGCCCTATAATATTATATTTTGATCTGGTCCTTTACCTATTCTTGGAAAAAAACCAGTTATAAACCTATTGCACAAAGGGTTTGTGAAAAATATGATTTCACCATATTGTAGGTCTTGGAATTACATTTTAGATGATGTATTTTTACATCATAACTCCATCCAGAGCTCCTAGAATCACTTCCTCGAAGCTTAGTAACTCTTTTGACCTTGTGCATTGCTCAAGCTTGTGAACCCCGTTTTTTTTATCAAACTGCCCCAACTTCTCCAAATCATTCATGAATATTCCGAATTCACTTCTTTGATGTTTCTAAACATTAATTTCACCTTCATGTGATATTTTTCTCCTTTTTTCCTCTCTAGGGGATTACGCTCATCCTAGGAAGGCCAGTGATAGCCCTTCCCACAACTACCCAAAATTTGTATTTTCCAAGAACTCTTAAAATCACCTAGGGGGTTGACTTGACTTTCCTAAATCACCTAAGGGACTGATTTAAATTTATTTGGGAGGTCACTAGACTAACTGGTTAGACTTGGGGTGCCTCGAAGGGTAGGAATTGAAAATTTTTGCACAAGGGTATCGTTGTCATGCTTGAAAATTGTCAATTTTCCTGTTGCACATTTTCATGACAACATTGAATGTAAGGTGAATATATATAAGAGTTATTAGGACCTATTTAGTTCACTCTTATATATAAGAGTTATAAAATTTTCCTTTTGCACATTTTCATGACAACATTGAATGTAAGGTGAATATATATAAGAGTTATTAGGACCTATTTAGTTCACTTTTATATATACATCATGTTGATATGCACCTCTACTAGGCTTCTTATAGGTATATTGATCCAAATGAAGCATTATAAAGAGGGGGAGCTATGTGTTTGAAGTATGTTGTTATGGAGTCTATGCATGTTATCAATGCATGCCAAGGTGTGTCATAAAGTTTTCAAGATATGTGCATAGTTCATTTTGTTTTTAAAGTAATGAAATGTGTGTCTCAATAGGTCCTTAAAATTTTGCAGTCATGTTATGAGTTGGTGTTTGTCAAGATTGATGGTTGAAATCTCTTGAAGTCTTGATTCTTCAGGGTATGGTTGTGGTCTAATTTTGGGTAGTCCAAGAATGTTGAGTGTTTTTATTTTAGTATAGATTCATGTTATATCATCAAAATAGTTTATCTTATATCATCTTCATAATGATCATTTTGTGTCTCAAAATTATAAGGGATGTATGTGATGCTATGAAGTCAAGTTGTTATATCAAGTCTTGTTTTGAATCAATTATCAAAGTGTGATATATATATATATATATATATGTTTGTGTGTGTGTGTGAGTTTATCATGAGAATTCTATAAGTCTTCCCTAATTCAATAATGTATTAAACAAGATAGTTGAGATCAAAGGATACCCATAGTATTGCAAAGAGGTATATGACATCTATAGGACTGGAACAAGTGTGATGATGCCTTTCAAAGAATTTCAAGTATTTTATTTAATAATTTTGTATGAGGGGTGTCTAGGTATGCATAAGATTCATGAAGAGTTGGGTCAATATCAAGAGTTAGCTAAGTCCCATATACTGGACTCTAGGAAACCCTATCTAGGGTTTAGTGAGTTTTGTGAAATGAAGGCCTTAAAAGTTGAATCAAGCATTGAAAATTTGAACATATAACCCTAAAATCTTTCTCCTAAGGTTTTTAGTGGTCTTATAGCTAAATACATAAGTGTCTTTCTATAATTCATGATAGTTTGAGCTAATAGTGTTGATACATTCCACAGACCTAATTGAAGACTAACAAGTGAAGTTTGATCCATCCTCTCCAAAGAATCCTATGGTGAAACTTGGTATAAATATAAATCACACAGATAGATGTCTAAAATTACTTTTATTTTGGTTTATAACCTAGAAGGACAAAATTTATGTCAATAAATGAATATTTTCATGGCTAGTTAAAGGAGCCACAATAATAATCTATAGGTTTATAGGTACCTATTTGAAGCAAGGAATGGTACTCTTGATCCCAAAGAAAGTGTTTTATCGTCATAAATGTATGAGAAACAAAGTGATGTCATTATGATCTCATAAATAAATTGAGGAAGAACAAAATGATGTTCTCCATGTTAAACTATCTCGAGGGTTGTGGTATTATCTCAAGTAAAAAATTAACAAGGTAAAGGTCTTGCTAAATTCATTTATGCCTAAGATTGGGCTACTACATTTGAGTGATGTAATTCAAGCTTATAAAAAGTAAATAATCAAGGTTACAATGGAATAAGACACATGCAATGGAGAGTTAATTAATGTAGATCTTGTGAGTTCGGAGGAGTAAAATGAGAAGATACAAAGAGTGTTTCTAATAGGTACAAAAGAAAAAAATATGGTATGATGATCTACAAGGACATCAAGGTATAAAGAGAGGTAGTACATATTGAGGCAAATTCATATAAAGTGGCCAAGATATGATTTATGATAGTTGAAGGTATGAATGGAATGATAAATGATTGTGAGAGATATAATGTAATGCTACAGGTTTGTGTGTGTATTATAAGGTAGGGGAGTTTATTTCAATAATGAATCAAGTATATAGAATTTATATATGGTTTACATGGTCAGATTAGATGACTAATAAATTGTGAGAAGTGTCTCATTACTATTTGGTGCATTGAAGCATGTTGATTTCCTATTATAGCATGGTATAGGTCCGAGTTGATCTTCTAAGGCGGGGGAGTCAAGTATGTGTTTAATCAATTGGTCTAAACATAACTAAGTCATATTAAGATGAATGAATGTGGTAACATGGCTTGTATAGATTCTTTCTTGCGTTTTGAGACAAATATATTTGATTTAGGGTATTGTAGGTTGTCTTAGCTACAATGATATGTCACAGTCCGGTATGTCCCATCATGGCATGGGGAGATTGAATTGTTCCTCCATTAGGTGTGTAATGTTTTTCAAGGTTTTCATTATAGAGGTAGTGATGCTTATGAGAATAATGAAATGGTGAAGTAGGTTATTTTTCCAAGAAGAGTAAATTGGCATACTTAAGGAGAAAAAATAGAGTGACACAAGTTTGTAGGAGTCTCTTCAAGGCTAGGGAGTTGAGTTTGATCTTAAAATATATTTACCAAGTGTATTAGTGAAATAAATAGCTAATCTAAGGATAGTGATCGGTATGATGGCTTGACAAGAAATTTATATGTTCAAAATGGTGCATTGGCTTAGAAGTAAGTATGAATACATTGAGGAGGTGGTTTAGGGTAGAACTAAATTATTTTATATCTCTCCAAGGAAACAAATCTAGGTAAGAAGAATTTTTTTGTGTTTTATATTAGAGAGGGATGTCATAGGCCTTGGGGGAGTCATAAGGAGTTACTTCATGAGGTATGTGTGCTTCTAGAGCTTGTGAAATTTGGTCTAAATAGAAAAGAGGATTCGATTTAGGGATCTCGGTTTAAAATGTTGTGTGTGAACATAGTATATAAGAGATAAACAAGTTTGAAGCCCTATCAAGATGACATAAGCAATAAATATGGTAAGCATGGTATTTTTTCCTCTCATTCATCATTTTTGGCATGTATGTGAGTGTTATATATCAATTCTAGGTCTACTACAGTAATTAGATGCTTTGAAAGAGGTAAAAATAGAGTTTAGTGAATAAGGACATGTTTTGTGCTAAAATGAAGACTTTCGTTGATGTTTCCAATCAAGAGGTTATCATATGAAGCTGAGATAGATGAATAAAATTCAATTACATGTAAGCTTTTTCATTAATGTAAAAGGGGGGAGATAATTGGATTTTTTTCCATAAATGACAAAGGGGAGATTGTTGCAATGTTGAGTTCTAGGTGTTTTCATTGATGTAAAATATCATTAATGAAAAATAGGATGATGGATATGTGTCATAGAATGATAAGTATGTTGATGTCATGGAGATTCAGATGGTTTCATGATGGCATGAGGTGATTTAGTGAGATTGGCTTGGTCTAGCAAACCTAGTTAGGTGACCTAGCTAGCCTAGGTGATGGAGAATGATGGTTTGAGTTTATTAATGGCTTGAGGAGCATGTTAGTAGCATTTAGAAAATTTTGGGGAGCATTTAAGCACTCACATGAGTTTCAAGAAGTAGGTACTAATTAAAGACCCTATTTTAGGTGCTCATCTAGACCAAGTCTAGGTGCTTGGAGGCATGAGGATGATTTGTAGAGCCATGAGAGCTCATGAAAGCATGAAGGGATGTCATAATTTTTTTTCAAGTATTTTAGGTCCTTTTTAGAGGTTGCACGATGAGTTATAGTGTTGGTTCAATTGACCCTATCTTAAACCATGTAAAACCCCAAGGGCTAGTCATGAAAATGAGATGGTTTGAGAAGATGGAGAACTATTTGAGCTATACCAATGATTAAAGATTGTGAAAAGAGGTGTCCTATAGGTTTGATGAAAATTTGGAGTCATTCTGAAGAAGATTTTGTAAGTTATGTTGTTTTTAGTGAAATAGGGTCAAGAAGAAGGTGATTTCCACTTTCGAATCACACCTTCGATGCTCACCATGAATTATGTGCTTTGCATGGGATATTTTTTCTATCACGGATGATTTTACATTGAGTTAATAAGGTTTAAAAAAATAATGAGGTCATTTCATTGTCATGTTTTTATGAACAAATGTTAATAAGGTAAACACTTTTTTATGTGCTTGAAACCCTATCTCAAAAGCGATAGGAGATATATTGCTCATAATTGCCTAGAATTTATTTCTTGTGCTATTATGATAATTCAGTTATTTAGATAACTCCTACATATTTTGATAAAGGCAATGTATATCATGTGGTGATGAGTGGACCCCACTTGAAAATGCAAGTTTCTGAAGAAGTTCAATTTGGGACAAGGTTTTCCAAAGGAGTTGAAAAATAAATTGAAATTTTTAGTATGGGAATTTTAATTTATGTCCATGATGGTTTCAAATCATGGTTGATATTATAGAGGGAAAAGTGTGCCCTATTTATGAAGACTGGTCCTAAGGCAGTTTTGGGGTAGTTTCAAGTAGTTTTCAAAGATGGACTTGGTTGAAGGCCTTCCACTTGGATTTCAAAGTAAATGTAATATATGATGGAAATATGATTAAGATTTATTTCCAATGAGATATAATTTTTATCATGATAATGATATTTTATGGGTCATCTAGCTCAATTTATAGAGAAGGTGATGTTTGTTTCTCGGGACATATTAGCTCAAGATGAAACATTGAGGTAGAAGAGGCATGAGATGGATTATTTGATGCTTGTTATTAGTTATAAAGTGAATAGGGATGAATTTTGTTCCTATTTAAGGAATTTTTATGTATTGAAAGTGATATAAATGGTTCAAACTAGTTGATTTTGTAAAACTGCTTTCTAGGCAGCTCACTTTGGTGAAGAAGAATGTCGGTGTGGTTTACACATATGGATGTTTCATGAGATCTAAAAAGTATGGATGTGATATAAAAGTCCAGGGATTCCAATGATTTTTACATGCCATATTTTAGATTTTATTGGGTCGTATTGAGGCCTAAAGGTGAAGACAGGGTCTTGGAAACAATTATTTTGTGAAGGATATGAGCCTTCTTGAGTGAGTTATGATAAATTTGATTGGTGTAAGATAATTAATGACCATCGATGATTTTTTATGTCATATTTGAAATATCCAAAAATGGGAGCTTGAATAATCATGGTTATGGTGGTTTTGGTTTTATCTCATCCATGTGATGGGGGTTTGAGCAATATTTGTGCTTATTTGGTGCATTTGAGCATGGCCGACCTATATGGGTACACTATGAATATATTGGGATATTTTTTTAAGTTTTTTGGTTGAAATTATTATGTACAACCTACCTCCTTTATTTTATGAGTTATATTGCATATAAAAGTGAAGTTTGAATTCAAATTTGCACTAGTTGTGAGAAAGGGAAAAAGTGTGACCCATGTGCATGATTGAAATGGGTATGAAGGAATTGTATCATATATAAATAAGTGTGTGAAAGGATGAGGAATGTTTGAGAGTGTTTTTACAAGGTTTTGAAGCCAAGACAAGTGATGAAAGTGTGAGATATAACAAGCTAGGTGAATGAGGGTTTGAAGAAGTGTGAGCTGAAGTTGTGATCTCCATCGGTTGTTGGAGAAAAATATATCATAGATCTTAATTCAAAGGTGGTTGAGTGGGTGCTTTATCATCTTAGGGGTTAGAGCCTCCTTGTATATTTTTACTTCAATAACCATGGGTTAGTGCTCCTTGTGGGGTTAGTGCCTCACTAAATCAGGGGTTGGTGCTCCTTGTTGAATTGATGCTCGACTAAATTTGAAACATATCCATAATAAAGTTTTGTTTTAGTGGGTTTTCTTCTGTTTGAGGTTTTCCCATGTATATATTGTGTTATGGTGTTCTCTCTCATGTTCTTGATTATTTGAATGTACATTGTATGATATTGTGCACTCATTAATGGTTGAATAGTTTATGATTTAAACAAGTAAATATGAAGTTGTTTAAAAGTTTAAAGGAATGATTCACTCCCCCCCTCTTAGTCCATTTTTCTTCCAAAAAAATCTTAAGTACGTGAGAATTTTGAACAAAGGGTTGCCATCTAATATGCTTATTTGTTCAATTTCCTTGGCACCACCTGTAGATTGAAATCATCAAAGCTCTCCAAGAGGTCCCAAACTATGTGTTTATAAAATTTCAAATGCTTATTATTTTTGTACATTTTTTTGGACTTGTGACGACCAATTAATTTTCCTTGAATATTTACAATGCCTTGATATGTCTTTTCTCAATAATAAGAATACCATGAACTAATGATTCATATTATGATATGTTGTTGGAGCATGCAAACTATAGCCTATGCAGGAGGTTTAATTTCTCGTCCTTAGGAGAGATGAGAACCACACCTACACCTACAATATTTCTACTTTTAGAACCATCAAAGAACATCTTCCATAGTCTAGAAGTATCATCATTTTATTTCTACTTGAATGGGGTAGGAAATGTGGTTGCTTCTTCAAGAATGTAATAAGTTCCAAGACCAGTTTCAATATTTGTATCATAGGGTTCAAATTCACAGTGCTCCTTGGCCCATTCATCTAGTAAAATATTAGGTATTAAAGGAGGAATAGACTAATCTTCTAAAACTTACTCTTGTTCTTGATCTTTTTAGATTAGGAAATTTTCTTGGATAGGAGAAGGGTCATATAAGTCAACATGATAACAAAATATAGGCTCAACTTGTGGTAAACCTAGTATCATACTTAGTTCTAAGGAGCATATGATACCAATTTGATGACAAGTAACCACCCACTTTGGCTATGAAGTCCCTTGATAATTAGATGAGAAACAAAGGAGGTAATTCAATGACTCACACATCTTGAGTTATTGTTATACTTGGATAGGCATGAAGGGTTAACTCAATATCCTTGATGACTCCTAGGATACGAACAATTGAGCCATCAAGTTGTAAAACTCCTTTAAAAATAGGTCTATACTTAAGACCTAGGATATCATAATTTTCTTAGGCATGACAGAAGTACTATCCCTTGAGTCAATCATATAATCATGGCAAGATGTTTACCTACTATCAAGGACATGTAGAAGGGTTGTGTTTTAACAATTTTACTTACTTTCTTCTCTTCTTCTTGAAATAGATTGATAGCATATCAAGTTATTTGAATGATTGGATCAACTTGGGGAAGCTATGTAAGAGATTCATGTAAAAGGTCGCATTGAGATAGAATGGCCAGAGAATCCCACATTGTGAGATTTACATTTGTCTTCCTCGTTTGATCCAAAATGTTGAATAAAAGCTTCATGAACTTGTGCATCCGAGGCATAACATTATCTTTTCTTGGTTGATCAACCGCATGAGGGTGCCCTTGTTTATGCATAGGCTTGACCTACCAAAGGAGGTGCATTCACAACCTCATGTGGAACATTGTGGGAACCTTGTGTGTGTCAGCATGCATGATAAAATTGTTGGGTAGATTTACATTTGCATCCTTCTACTTATGAAGTTGCTCATTTTTATTGGTAGAAGCCAAAGGCTATGTATTGGTTTCTAACATTATCTTTTTGGACCTTATGTTATCAAAGAACTTGCTCATGTAATCTACTTAAACTATCCATGGCTTGATTAATTGTGCAGAAGTCATCAACTACAAATAATATTAGGTTCGTCTCCAGAATGAATTCCATAATTTCTTCATTATCAAGCTCACACGTGCTCATGGATGGCTCATAGTTAGGATTTTTCTAGATCATGAAGGCTTGCGTGCACAAATCATTTTGTGACAGCTATACTGATTGTGTGGAAGATTGTAAGGAAAACATCATTTTGTCTCTTGGACCATGTTGTTTTGGATTGTAACTAAAGGTTTTCTTGAGCTAGGTGAAGGAAGGGGTTGCGTATGAGAAACTACATGAAAAGGAAGGTATGCATTATGATATTTTCATCTAGCATTATGATTTTTTCCATACTTCTAATTTTGATATTAATTTTTGTAGGGCTGATGGGTAGCATGATGAAGTAGTATAAAAACATATATTTAGAAACTAATCCATCTATACATCATTACACCATACTAGATCTATAAGCACTTAAGTATAAATCATCATGATAACAATAGTATACAATGACAAACATATCAGACACTATTTTTTAGCCAATATTCTTCATATATTCATCATACCAATAGTACAAAAGCTTCATATAATACTAGACATGCGCGCATGGATCTTTACTAATTATCCAGTCTCATGCACTCATGTATCTCTAACCCTTCAAAGTAGTATGTGTCTCTGTCTATATCTTTACTAAGTAATTCATTACATATATATAGGGTGGGGGACTAGCCCTTCACCGCTTAACTCTACCAAAATAGGTCGCATGCTAATAATAGCCATGTGCCTTTTACAACTATAGCCATACATGCAAGTATGCTATCTATAGATCATTGATAGTTAACTATAGTGGTGGATCTATTCTTAGCTTATGTCCATGCAAGAGTGATTTGACATGCTCTTTGAAATCTCCACGAAGAGTGGTGCGCAAGTCTCGGCATCACTTTGTGTGCTCCACACGCCAACCTCTAAAAATAGCCCTGATCTCCAAAATCAGGCTAAGTCCCAAAGTTTGACTCTACACCTCCACGCGCGATGCCTTCCTATACCTTCGTGCCTTTGCTCCTGTGTTGTTCTCCCATGTGGACTCTGTGTGTGAGTTCTACTAAGTGTTTTCTCTTATCAACATTACCCCACACTAATCTCATTGTCACCCAAAATGATGGTGATGTCCAAAACTTACACAAAGAATGGATAAATAAAGAATGGTTGAATAAAGAATTTTGAATAAGGTATACACAAAAAAAACTGTTCAGGCCTCAGGCTCCTCCATTTCATTCTGAAGCAGTAACTCTAGATATTCCTCTTTTATATCTACTTCCAAGTTCTCCCACTCTATCAACGCCATTCCTACCTTCTCTGGCATGTCTACAATGATAGACTCCAGCTCATCCATAGTTAGCTTTCCCTACTCATTCTGTATCACAAGCATTACACTTGACATAGAGGTTTGCACCCCTTCCAATATATCCATCTTTTGAGCAATGAGCTTTCCAAGCTCATCTAACCTTTCCTTATGTGGTGCTATGTGCATGCTAGTGTCTCACACTTCTGCTTCACCAGGATTAATCATTCAGCATGGCCTAGGGTTGCATCCTTCATAGCCTTTTGCACTTCATTATCTTCCTCCAATGTTTTTACCATGATCAGTGCATCTGGAGCTATGCATATCATTAGTGCATGATCGGATTTCTTCAGCTCATCGCGGATGGCTTGCAGTAGGCCTTCATAAGTAGCAATCTTCCTTACTACTGCAGCCTACACTTTCTCTGCCTCTTCCACGGGTCCTTGGGCTGTTTTGGTATATGCACCTTTTCATCCTCCAACACTAATGTTATCATTGTCTTTACATAGTGCATCGCAGAAGGAAATTCTTTTGGTACTTGGGATTCCAAATGCGGGCATACCTTTAGGACATCATCTCCAATTTCCTCCACCATACTAACAAAAGTGTCATATTTTCTCTTGATCGGTCCTTTTCCTACACTAGGCATGCTATCTCCACATCCTTGGCTTTCAGCTTCTCTGTCAACACCTTAATGGTAGCAGATTTATCAATGTTTCTTCTTGCTACTTCAGCAGATACCTTTACTAGAGCATTGCTTACCTGCTCATCTGTCATCACCATTGGCTTGATTGTCATGTGCCTTATTTCAGGTGCCTTCTTCAATCATCTTGATGTGCATGATTCTTCACCAACATCAAAGTCTGGCTCATCCATATGCATGTGCATTGACCATGAAAGTTTCTTCCGTGTACGCAGTGTCACCTTGTCCTCATCCATGAGCACCCATCCAAATAGATCCTTATTTTGATGGTGCTCTAAAACCAGCATGAATAATCAGCTTTGGGTCTTCTACATATCCCATTGTATGTGCCTTGGCATCCTCACCTGTTTGATGGGATCTTGGCCCTCTTGGAATGGCTTTGCATCAAGGTTAGGAATACTAGATGTATCCTCACCCTTGTCTTGTGTGGCCTCTGATTGTTCCCCTTCTCCTCCTTCCATTTTCTCCTCCTCCTCATGTTGAGGCTCCTCTTCTGTTGGAGATGAGGGCCTTCTCCTCAGATTCTTCTGCTTCCTCACCTAGCCTGAGTTTTCTTCTTTTCTTCTCCTCTGGCTCCTTTACTTGTTGGGTTTCTCCTTGCACCCTTGTGCACTTGAATACCTTCTTAAATCTTTGGTCACCCTGCTCTTCCCCAGTAACTCCTTCTCCCTGTGAAGTCATCACGCACTCCTTCTCCTTTTGGCCAGATGGCTGCTTCCTCCTCCACACCAAGCCACCGCTATCCTCCTACTCTTCATCCTCTTCCTCATCATCTTGCTTGGGTTCAGAGGGCCTAGGTGCGGGACGTTCTCCATGGTATGCTTCCCCTTTGGTGGCCACAGAGCGTGAACTCATTTTCCACATACTTGTTATTTTCCATTTTTGGCTTAAGTTGGAGGTATATCAGCACGACCCCATATCCACAATGGCAAGTGTCTCTGGTTTAATGCTCAAAATCTCCGAGATATTACTCTCATTGTATGCATTCTTCCTGGATATCCATATGTTTTCCATAAGGTGTGGTATTCACAGTCCACCTTGTCTACATTAAACACTAACCTTCGTGTGTTGGTGAACCAATGAACTGAAGCTTGGAAATATCACGCGGAAAATGCATAAGGTAGTTTGCACCAGGGGCTCCACGACCCATCTACCATTGGAAAGCATGCACAATACAAAAGTGTTGGTAGACTACAAACTATGCCTGCTTCCCTAGAACAAGGCAACTCCTTGGGTATATGCCATTCCTCTTCAAACCACATGGAGCTGTCATACCACATCTCCACTCGCTCCTTTACCTCATCCATCATTGACCCCTTGCATAGATACTTGTTGAATCATTTAGCTGGAGACTTGTGATTCATGGGGTATTCCCATATATTCTCTTTTGGGCCATCTGGTACCCCAATCTCCATGAATACCAAACTTAGTAAAACACAACCAAAACTTATCTTGTTTCTTGCGTGTGCTTCCTCTACTATTTTCTCTATAATGAAGCCGACAATGTTGTAAGTGACTCCTTCTGACATGCACTTTGCCACATGCAGCCACATAGAGTTAACTTGTGACCAACATTCTTGGTCATTCAACTTTGTAATCAGGTGTTTCTTCCTGTACTACTGGACAATTTTGTAGTTTATCAATGTCCATTCCATGCGGTCCTTTCTAGTAGCCCAATGCTTTTGTGTCTCTCCAAATGGTGCTCTTGTCAAGCTAGGTCAACTTAATATCCTCACTGTTGCCTTTAATCTAGTTATTGTGGCAATAAGAATGGGTGTCAATCTTACCCTCCATCCTGCAAAATAGAAAAAGTCCTCATGGACTCGGCTCATCAGCCATCTATACAATGGTGCATATTTCCCAAAGTATGGGAGCTCATACAACTTGGTAGACACCAATCCCTTTCAGTAGCCTTTCCCCAGCATCATCATATATTGGCATGCCATCCTCAGTTCATCTGTTCATTCGGGAGGTGAGCAAGTCATCTAATTTCTTCTGGTTATCCTTGGTCTAGTGATTATACTCACTTATCTTACTCTGTCGTATGTGGGTATCCCATTCCTGGCCCACAATTACTTCCTCAGGGTACTGCATCTCTAAAAAATTGCTTTCGGGGCCATCTCTTCCTCTTCTTCTACTACCACCTTCTTCTTTTCCTTTACTGGTGTTGCTTTCTTCTTTGGAGCCATTCTTCTCTTTGGGTTTTGTTTTCTAGACCTTCTGCTGCAAGTTTTTATTAGTTTCCTTCAAACCCTAACTCGATTCAACCATGCCCTAATTTGTAATCATGAAATCACATGCCCTAGCTCTGTTCTATCACTCTGCTTCATTCAAACCCTTCTCCTACGGGGATACAAGCCCTTCCAATACACAAATCTATCTTTCACGCCTGGTTCACTTGCTTCGCACCTTGAATCACTTTACTTGGCTCTTCACACGTAGCTCTTTGTCAAATTCTCATAGTCATAAGGGTAAAAATGAAATCACATCCCATCCTTATATAGATTTCCACTTTTTTTGCATTAATTACTCCTCCACCTACCAAATTCTCCTCATTTATTACCCATTTTTGTCATTTCCATGGTACATCTTCGCGCCAAAAGCTATAACCTTCTAGCGCACCTTTTTACCCTTTGTCATAGACTTCTCTTTAGCAGCGTGCGCTCTAGCACCCGAGTACCTCATCACTGCACCATCTCCTGGTAGTTACCATGGCCGCCACTTACCTCGTGTTATACTTTCCCTCATTCATCTCCATCCTTGGTTATCTTTGAGAAGAAATCTTTTGTCAATCACCCTTAGCAACCTTCTTTCTCAACACCCACAACATTAAATCTTCACAGCATATACCTGAGAGTCACCAACAATCCACCCCACACTAAAAGTATGTGCAGTCCTCTATGCATCAACATGCTTCATATTGTAGTTAGCTTCATGCACAAGCGCGCTTATTACACAAAACAAGAACTAAATTGACAAAGCATAGTGATGATGAAAGAAACACATTAAGGGAATGCAGAAAGGGAAACCTAATCTATCTAGCAATACTGCCTTATTACAAACACCAAGAAGACTTATTTATAGTAGGGCTTCAACCTACTCCCATTAAAATAACCGGGCAACCTCGTGCCATCAATTGCTTCTAACTGGAAAGCACCTGACTCAAGTATATGAGTTATAATATACGGCCCCAACCAATGCACCTTGAGCTTCCCTGGATGGCACAAAAACTTGGAGTCATACAGAAGTACCATTTGTCCAACCACAAGTTTCTTATCCCTGATATGTCTATCATGCCATGCCTTTTGGCACGCTTTCTCTGTTTCTGACTCCAGTGTGTTATGGCTCGGTGCTCATCTAGTTGAACCATCTTCTCAATCCATTCTTCCAAGGCTTGCTCATCAGCTAGACCTCCAGCATGCAATGCATGCAAAGAAGGTAACATAAATTCTATAGGAAGAATAGCTTCCACACCAAACACCAATTGAAAAGGTGTGGCTTTGTTCAATCTCTTGTATGTTGTTCTATAAGCCCAAAGAACAACAGATACTTTATCATCCCAATCTTTCCTTCCAACATCACAAATCTTGGTCAATGTGTGGCTCAAAATCTTGTTAAAAGCCTCAGCAGTTCCATTTTCCTGAGGGTGATAGGGTGTAGTCTTATGGTGGGCAACCATAAACTCATCTAACAGAATTCTTATTGTCTCATTCAAAAAATGTGTGCCCCTATCACTTGTTAAACTTAAAGGACAACCATACCTTGTAAGAACATTCTCCCATAAGAACCTTGCTGTTGTAGCCATTATACAGTCCTTTGTAGGTGTTGCTTCTGCCCATCGGGTAAGATAATCTGTACAAGTGATGATATAGCGTGATCCAGTCCTACGTGCGTGGCTAGTGAAATAGGCCCAACAAAGTCAATCACCCATTTCTCAAAGGGTTACACTTGTAATTGGTCGTAAAGGCATCTCATCCCTTTGTCCTGGTCGACCTAGACGTTGACAATGGTCACATGCCTTACAATACTCTTTACAATCCTTGTACAATGTTTCCCACCACAAACCAACAAGTAGGATCTTGCGTGTTATGTTGTTATATCACCTGCATAGTGGCCACCTGCAATACCACCATGTGCTTCTTCCATTATATCCTTTCATTCATGCTCCAATACACAATGGCGTAACACCTCATCTCTACCTAATTTGTACAAATCACCACTGATTAACATGAATGGTGCCACACATATAGCAAGTTGCTTCTTCTCTAAAGCTTTCATGCCTTCTGGTGCCATACCAGTCCTTAGAAAGATAACAATGTCCTCTAATTCTGATGGCACGCGTTGTAACCTATATATTGTGCATCAGGCATGGTCTCTTCTATTGTTTGTGCCTCTTCTCCTGATTGAATTCTAGACAAGTGATCCGGTCCAGAATTGCTTTTTCCTAGTTTTACCACAACTATAAAGTCAAACTCTTGAAATAAGAGTATCCATCGGCATATGCACCCCTGTAAAATGGGCTTGTTCACCAAATACTTCAATGCCATGTGATCTGTATAAAACACAAATGGTGTGGCCAACAAATACTGATGAAATTTGTGCAAGGCATAGATCATGGACAAAGCTTCGCACTCTATAGTGGTATAATTCTATTCTGCAGGGGTCAACTTCCTACTAGCAAAAAAAATGGGATGATCAACTATACCTTCTCCTCAGTTGAGCTAAAACAACACCAATGGCTATGCTAGAGGCATCCACATGAACATGAAAAGGTTTATCCCATGAAGGAAAGCACAAGATAGGTGCGGTAGTAAGTTTCTTCTTCAATATCTCAAACACATGTTTTGCTGACTCCCCCAATAGAATGTACCTTTCCCCTTGAGAAATTCTTCCAAGGGTGCAAAAAATTTTGCATACCCTTTTATAAACTTCCTATAATACCCTGTATGACCCAAAAATCCACGCACCTCACTTTGACTGGCAGGCACTTTCAAGCCTACGATGACTACAACTTTAGCTGGATCAACCAACAACCCTTCCTTACAGATAATGTGTCCTAAAAGTATGCCAAAGGGAGTAGCAAATATGCACTTCTTGATGTTCAATGAGATACTCAACTATCTACATCTTTCAAACATTAAGCGTAGATTGTCACAATGATCCTTAATTAGCCCATAAATGGTCCAATCATCAAGATAGACCTGTAAGAAGTTGTGAATAAAATCCTTGAATGCTTGTACCACTATCCTTGAAAATACAACAGGTGCATTCTTTAATCCAAAGGGCATCACAATATAGGAAAATCTTCCCCATTCAGTAGTGAAGGTGGTCTTCTCTTGATCTTCCAAGGCAATCCTAACCTGATGATACCCTGAGAACCCATCTGTAAATGAATATATCTCGCACCCAACCACTCCTAATATTTCCTCTGTGAATGGCGTAGGAAAGGGATCTGTAACACATGCTGCATTCAACTCTCTATAATCAACACAAATTTGAATCCTACCATCCTTTTTTATGCTTATCACCATAGGACTGACCCATTCTGATTCATCCAATGGTCGAATGATCCCATATTTCAACATCTTGTCAATCTCCTCCTTTACTTTCTCACACAAATTGGGATTCATTCGATAAGGTCACTTCCTAACAGGTGCACACCTTCCTTGAGCTTTATCTTCATTTCTCCAAGTGATTTATGCATGCCTTTAAGTTCATGGTATCCTCTTGGGAATAAGTCCTCATAGTCTCTAAGTAACTCTATGATCTTTGCTACTTCTGATTCTGACCAGTAATCCCCAATTATCACCTCCTTAGGTTCACTTCTTTTGTGCCTATATTTACCTTTGTTGTCTTCATAGGTTCATGATATGTGCGTGCATCTACATCCTACACTGGCTAACACTTCACGTGTTCCATGTGAATGATCCACTTCCAAGTGCTCAACTTCCTCATCATCAATTATGTAAACCATCTTCCCCTTGTCTTTTTCTAGAGAAGCGCACTCAAGTAGTATGATATCATCTTCTTCATCCTCAAAACATGCCCCTATCTCTATCTCACCAAATAATTCCTGAATAAGTTCTTCCACTTTCCCACTTTGTCTCCCATGGTTAAGCGCTTGATAAAGCTTAAAGCTTTGTTCACTGGTGGTGTAGATGAAAAGAAGTCAAAAGTTTGGATCATCCCTGTAGTCAAATTTTTCCAATTGCCAGTGTCACGATGTAATTCAGCATATACATACCAAGCACGCGCGTAACCTTGTAGAGTAGAATAAAACCGATGCACCCAAAGTGAGGGTGGTAATGCTTCCTATCCTACTGATCAGAGTCTCTCACACTTTGCTGGATATGATGTTGAGCAGGTTGATCACCATGATAAGGGAAAATTTTTGTAGGTGCATTACTTCTTGAAAACCTGGTTGATAAGGTGGTCCCAATCTTTCCCCATTCTAAGAGATTATCCCTGTGGACCACCCACCAGTGCGTTGCTGTCCCACCCAAAGTATATGACAACATATCTCATCATTTAAGCTGGTCAACCTAGTTTGCTTCCATGGCCTGTAAGAATCCAGCCAAATCTTTGGATCCAGTATAGCGGGTATTGAGTGACCTATACACCGAGACAGAGTGAAAACCCTTTTTGCAAGAAACCACTGCTTAACTTCGCGCCCCACCAGTTCATAAGTGCCATGAGCCCAATTATCACAAGCAATACTAGTAGTATCATTGATTGACTGAGAATCTTCCCAATGAAGGATTCCTTCCTTAGATGGCTCATTGACCTCTGGGTCCCAAATAGCACGTATATAGATTCTTGTTCAAGTCCTCTTCGCTTAAAGGTTCCACATATGGTATGGATTTCCCATCTGTCAATGGTATTATGACCCTTTCCTCCTTGTTCTCGAAGCTGATATACCCCTTGTTAAACCTCAAATCAGCATTGTTTGCATAACACCAAGGGCACCCAAGCAAAGCTGGGAAGCTATCTGCTTCCACAAGCGCTAACACTTCAAGTCTCCTGTGAACTTGGCCCCTTGTATAGTGATAGATGCATCCTTCAAAACTCCTATGGGAGTAGCTTTTGTTCTATTTTCCATGAACAATACATTAGATGATGGCTGTAATGGGGTCTCCCCATTTGTACCCATGCATCCAATGTAAGTACATTCACTTCCACACCTGTGTCAATCAAAATATTGCTCAACAACCACCCATCCACAACAACATTCAAAGTGATCTCCTTGTCATAGTCAATGCTATCGGGGGAAGATTCACATGAAGTATTTGTCTTCTAGTCTCAGTTCCCATGTGGAGTATTCCCCTTCAACCAATTTCCTAATAAAGGAATAATATTCTCCTGGCGCAACATTCTACATACCTCTCTGATGTCGTCAATATCAGATGGGGCCTTTTCTGTATCCTTATGCTCCAATTTTTGAGACTACTCTTTCAAACCCTATATTTCACCTTGAAGGCTTCTAAGGACCTCCATAGTTTCCTGATAGACTTCTTTCTGATGAGCTAGATCTGGATACCTAGCATGCAAAACCTCCTCCCTAGTGATTGTCAGCTTTTGTTGCAAAACCTCTCTTGCGCATGCCGCCTCAACTCGTGTGGTTATCTTGACTATTACTACCTCAGGTTCTGGTGTTAACTTGGGCATCCACTGATTCTCTCTGTACATGCTTGGATTCTAACCATCCTTGTGCCTTTGTTTTCTTGCTTGTGCTGCTTACTGAGATGCTCATACAAGTCCTGGACACTCTTCATAACTATGCCCCTTTCCACAAAATGAACAGAAATATTCTGCGGGCATTCACGCCTATAATGGTCAGGTGAGCCACATGTATAGCAAGTTCCTCGAGGGAATTCACTCCTTCCTCCACCTCGGCCTCATCCTCCATATCCACCTCGATATCCTCATCCTCTTTCACGAACCCCTTCAAACCTTCCATCATTCTTGTCATAGCGCATTTGATTATAATCCCTATCCTGATGCTCATTCTTTCCTTTAGAACTATCAGCCACACTCACCTATTACACCCCAATATCAATGGCATCATGGATCTGGCCAATCAATCTACAATCTTCGGTATCATGGGTCATGGACCTACAAATTTTACAAAAGGAGGATACATTCTTCTGATCACATGTTGTAGTAGGGGTAATGACTAGCATCATGATTCAAATGGAAAATCTCACAGTCTAACAATAGTGAACATACAGTTCTATGAGGGCAACTATCCTTGGTGTGGCCTTCTACTTCACAATCTATACACCAGATTCTAAGCGCATGTTTCATGAGCTGAGTTTGCTGATAATTTCTCTAACTATTTTTCCATAGCTGTTATCTGAGCCTCCAAGAATGGACTAACTCTAGTGTCAATACTCCCAACTGCTTCAGCATGTAAAGCTGCTTCTAATGCTTCATGCGGGTTGGTATAAGTCTTATGTGATAGTGCTCTTCAAAATGGGGTAATCAATCCCCGAAAAACCATTGTGCATGTTGACTTGCATGAATGTCATAGAGAGTTTGGATAGAAGTGTTTTAAAATGGGCATCATACTCATGTACACTTTTAGTAGTGCCTTGCTTTATATCCTTGAGTGCACTTATACTCTTTTGCTCAAACTCTGGGATATGGAACTCTTTCAAGAAAGCATCTTTCAATGTTGCATAGTCAATACAAGTTTGATTGGGATCAAACTTCCTATACCATTGTGTGCACACGCACCTATAATGTAGTAGCAAATTGACTTTCCTTGCGCTCAGAAGCCATGATACCTTTCACACGCCACAATATTTCACACATATGAACATGTTCCATAGAGCATCCTCGATACCTCTGTACTTCTGGGAGATGAAGGGACATCTCCATATAAATGTTCTGGGGTTGTTGCGGGCCTTGACCACCCGACCCAGAACCTCCTTGGTTTCCTCTTCCTCCAAAACCACCCAACCACCAGAACTAGAACTACCCATACCACCCGATCCTCCTCCAGAATTTGGAATAGGGCCCATGGATGCACTCCCCTATGTCCCGACAGTGGTACTATACTGGACCCCTACAGTCTGTGAAGTAGTCCCAGTTCCAGAGGTGAATCCCACACTCGGCGCACTCATATTCTATGTAGATGATGAGCCTAAAAATGTACCCCCAAAGAATAACGAAGCTGTCTGTGTTGCCATTGATGTACTTGTTGTCTGACTTATTTCTACTCTTTCACTTCCTAAATGAAAACTTGCTTACCTGTTGTACTAGATACTGGAAAACCAAGCACAAGGGCTAGGTCAGCAGGTTGGCTTAGATGCACGCCCGTGGCCCAGGTCATATCTCTTCTGGCGCACTTCCATGTGAGGCCAAGAGGGTTCTCTGTCATGCTTTCCTAGATGGGGGAGTTCTGATGCTCTTGCTCTTCTTCCTCCCCATGAGCCTCAAATCCTTCATGAGCCATCTCTCTCCACAACACCATCCATTCTGTAATTTCTTGTTTCTTGCATAATTCCCTCTCACACACCTCATCATACTTCAGCCACCTCTCTTCCCTCTGTCGTGTGCTTACTAGGTCTACCATCTTTCACCAATCCTATTCCTACCCCCACGCATGGAGATTTTTAGCTTTCCATGGGTTTATCTTCCAAGTTCAACGTTACCATCAGTATTTTGATTGCCAGTGCGGAATACCTTGTAAATACGTCCCTCTAGGATACCATAGGAACTAGAACTCCGCTACCTCTGGGCACAAATAAGTCAAATTGAATACTCCAGAATATAGCTTGTTTAGAACACCATAAAACTAGGTATCTACCATGTGAGTCCAGCTCAAGTCAGCATCATATAGTGTTTGAAATTCCTCCTATGTCCAAACAAGTGTGTGATACCTCCAATTCCACTTAGATGCATATGTAGTCAACCATTCGTATAATTCTACTAGAAAGATAACAAAGAAGCTCTCGTACAAACTGTCATATAGATTCTGCTCTACCCAAGTGCGTGCACTAAATCCGGATCCAGTGTCAAACCTCCATGTGTATTCTTCCTCCAGATCATGAATCCACTCTTCAATGCTCACCAAAGTTAGCTAGTATGTCTTCATCATGAACCATTCTGAAACAACTGAAAAAGAGGTCCCAACAATGGAACCAATGATGCAGCCTAGAATTCTCAGATAACACCTAGTCATGCTGGCACATCACTCAGCCTAGGCTGAGCACTCACCCAAAGCGCAAAAGGTACCAGGTCCCTCTTTAGGGTTGTTGTAGTAGAATGGTAGCATGATGAAGTAGTATAACAAACATATATTTAGAAACTAATCCATCTATACATTGTTACACCATACCAGATCTATAAGCACTTAAGTATAAATCATCATGATAACAATAGTATATAATGAAAAACATATCAGACACTTGTTGTTTGGCCAATATTCTTCATATATTCATCATACCAATAGTACAAAAGCTTCATACAATACCAGACATGCGCGCATGGATCTGTTACAATTATCCAGTCTCATGCACTCATGTATCTCTAACCCTTCAAAGCAGTATGTGTCTCTGTCTATATCTTACTAAGTAATTCATTACATATATATAGGGTGGGGGACTAGCCCTTCACCACTTAACTCTACCAAAATAGGTCGCATGCTAATAATAGCCACGTGCCTTTTACAACTATAGCCATACATGCAAGTATGCTATCTATAGATCACTGATAGTTAACTATAGTGGTGGATCTATTCTTAGCTTATGTCCATGCAAGAGTGGTTGAACATGCTCTTTGAAATCTCCACGAAGGGTGGTGCGCAAGTCTCAACATGATCGTTTTTGTGCTCCACATGCCAACCTCTAAAAATAGCCCTGATCTCCAAAATCGGCTAAGTCTTGAAAGTCTGACTCTACACCTCTCGCGCGTGATGCCTTCCTATACCTTCGCGCCTTTGCTCCTGTGTGTTCTCCCACACGGACCTAACCTCTAAAAATAATATGCCTATCTTGATCTCCAAAATCGGCTAACACCTATAGATTGCACACATCTCTCGCTTCTTCTTATTCTTAGAGACAATCAGTAGGTGTTCGAATGCTTCACCAAGGTTCACACATTTCTTGGTTTGAATCATTCTCATGAAAGGGGCGTGTTGACTTCTAAATTCAATAGATTTATATGTTGGGAGTCACCATATGTGTTGGAACAAGCCTCTAAAGGCTAAAAATCACTAAGTCACACACCATAACTAAATAATGATGAAATTTGAGCTTTCAATATTGGTCCCACTAGGCATTCCAAAATTATTGGATCTCAAAATTGCACCCATCCCAAATCAAGATGATCTAGGGCTTTGAAAAATATGGGACTATCTCCAAGTTATGGGACCTTACACTTGAGATAGACCTCCAGAGAAGGGAAGATTCCTCCCGCTTATTTATACTGCTACAACTACTTCTAGGAAGGGAAATGCAACTATCTAACTCTACTCTATGATTCCAAAGGACCAAGGTGAGAAGGAGATGCATGAAATGAAATCATATACTAAGGGGAGGCGATAACACCCAAAATAAGGGGATGAACACTCTTAGATGAGTGAAAATGGGGGAAATGGAGAAATGAAGGGAATATATGCATGCCATAGTCTAGAACAACACTCACACACTCATCTCCATGGAGCACAACAAAAATAAAGTTGTAAGGGACATAAACAATGCACATCATACCAATATTGCAAAGGAAAAGCAAGAAGATGTAATAAAATGTGAGCTATTAGAAGATAACCACAAAATAAAAATTTTATTGCTTCCAACTTATGCAAAATCAATTAGAATGGTGGTAAGAGGAAATAATTCACATGCAGTGAGCCATATCTAAGGATTGCAACTCAAAATGTAAAGAAACAATACTTTGAATAATGCTCTTATAATCTAAGAGGGTCCAACCTTTACAAATGAGCATCATTCAACAATATATAGGAGAATAGAAGAGAAGAGGAGGGAAAAAGAGATGGAAAACTCAGATTTCCAATCATAAACACCAACATCATGCATTACATTCCTGTAAATCCTCTTGTAGCTCTATCGGATCCACCTTTCCATGTCATCTAGCTTGTATAAGAAGAAAAGATGCCAAATACCATAAAATTTAGGTGGTTGAGTCAAATGGAAGTGTGCATTAATGACTAGAGTCATGTTTCCCATTTTCACCTACCAAATCCTACCAAAATCTGATTTTGAAGATCCTAGGATCTAGCCCATGTTAGTAATTTTCAAATGAGATCATGTGCACATGATTTTCAGATCTTTGGAGGAACTTAAGGTGATTTAAAGTTTTGCAGTGCAAGAGGAACATGCAAGACATGTGATACGACATGATTGGTTGTGAGGGTTAGCTTATTATCTATTGTTTTTTCTTTCCACGTGTCATGTGCTCATTTGCCATTGGGATTTGGTACACATTTGGCACTTTTATATTCATCTTATGATGTGCACTTTATCTAAAACTTTCCTAGAATTAGACACGTGGCATGTTGTGATTGGCATGGATGGTTACAACCTTGGGTAAATGTGTGGAAGCAAGAGGTGTGAGGAAAAAGTAATAGAATTAATCCATCAGTGCATGCAAGAGGTGCATGGGGATAGGAAGAAAGAGGATTTAACGTGAAGCATGCCAAGTGGGAAAAGGAAGTGCTCAGTTTAAGGGTGCACAAAAGGAAATGCAATAGCACGAGGAAGGGGACACAAAGGCAAAATGCACGAGGGAGGAATGTGAAAGGTAAAATGAGTTTACACATAGTAATGTGTAGGACTTGGGGAAGAAGGGAAGGCGTAGGATATTTCATGCTAAGGACTTGTAAAAATGGAGGACAATTCCGCAGGTGCACATGAGGTACACGACAACCAAGAAATGAAAGGAGTGTGCATAAGAAATAAAATAGAAGGAAATTATAATAATGCAAGGAAGGAAAGTGAGAGCACATGAAATATAGGAATCAAAGGAGATGTAGTAAGAGAAAAAAGGGTGCATGTGAATAATTGTAACCAATAAAATATGCCAAGGAAGAAAATCAACATCGCGTGTAACTCCAAAACTTGAAGCCGAGTTAGAATGGAACTGCAAGTTGTCAAAATAAAAAAGGGGGTTATTTTGGACAACATTACATAATTGTTAAAAATATTCCAAGAGTAATTATACAACCTATGAATTTTTGTATGGTCTTGGACCTATTTGGGGTGGGATTCTATAAAATTTTGTGCCCTTTGTTGGTCTCGGGAAATTTATTTTGCTATCAAAACCCTAAGTGTCATATTGTCTTAAAGTTGTATGAAATTAGTTGAATCGAATTCAAACCCTAAACATAAGTGGCATACCTTTCAAGAAGGTTATTGTTTGGGTGAAAGTGTAATCCATGTACTTCCTACATTAGCACTACTCTAAATAGGCCTCACACTATATGTATTTCTCCACCTAACATGTAATATCTATATGAATGCAACTAGTTAGCAACTTGAACCATTTCGATTGTGTTGAGATGATTTCACTCTTACTAAGACATTGACTTAGGATCTTTTGGTGCTTGTAAATGAGGGTAGATGAACTCCTTGACCTAGTTGAGTGCTTTACAACTATAGTAGCGAATTCCCTAATGGATGTGTACTTGCTTCGGGCTAATTTAGGGAGCCTTAAGTTCCTTTGACATTATTATTTTTAATGAGATCTCATAAGAGTGCTAATTGCTTGTCGGGTTAGTAAATGAGGTGACATTAACTTGCTTATATAGGGTTATAAAGGTAAATTATTATGAAAAGGATGACCTAGAAGGATAAAAAGACCTAATAAATATAATCAAATTAAAAGCAAAGTTGGAGGATGTTTCACCAAGAATGTGCAGGTTGTTCAATACCGTAGACTACATCATAACCTTATTGTATGGTTTTAGACATGATGAGATTGATTGCAATCTGAAAGTTGTATCATGATAAGAAGAGGTTAAGTACTAATTTTATACATTTACTTTCATAATGTGATGAAACATTAGTGTGCGGGGATAAAAAAGTTAGGAGAGAGATAATAATAATATGTATTAAATAGGGATATGATGTGGATATTTGTCTTAGCAAATGAACATAGTCACAACTAACAAATGTCAAAAGGGTAAATTGTCAAATTTGAGTGTCTACATTTTTCCCCTTTAAGTATGAAATGAAAACTACATGCTTAAAGGAAAATATACCTAAGTGTGTAGAAACACTTTGTATTTGCTAAGATTATTTGTTGTCAAATTTTGTTAGTGTTGGCATACTCCTTGGAAAAACATGTAGCATATAATGTAGTCAATGTTCATAGTATAAATTGAATCAGTAACTAATAATAAATTTTGAACTTGCATGAGATGAAAAAAGAAATTCAAAACATGGAAGGAAAACACCTATTTTTTGTGGAGGGTTGACCCTCTATTATTTTCTTGCACTTAGAGATTTAGACTATATTTACTTGAACTTACTAAAGGATTTGGGGTGATGAGTCCCTAATTGTGTCGAAGGAGAAATCGAGTATTAGGTGCATTGAACCCAACA
Organism: Taxus wallichiana var. yunnanensis; assembly: GCA_018340775.1. Taxonomy (NCBI): domain Eukaryota; kingdom Viridiplantae; phylum Streptophyta; class Pinopsida; order Cupressales; family Taxaceae; genus Taxus; species Taxus wallichiana. The sequence goes on from CM031236.1 coordinate 44,861,875, forward strand.
CTTAATTGAAAGTAGAGAGAGAAGAAAGAGGTATCAAATCACTCAAGAAGGAAGAAGAATCAATCAAACTATTTAGTAACCATGATATCCCCTTTAAAAGAGGATAGGAAAGACTACCTCTGAAGAACTCGGTTGCTTTGATAATTTCCATAACCTCGTTGACCACACTATTTCGAGATGGATCCAGGCCCATTTTTATATATAGACACAAAGTATAAAAGAGAATAAGTGCCCCCATTTTCTCCTATGTTCCACGCAACTAAGTAGGAGTGTGTAATATGAAGAGATGATGATAGATAAGGATACACATGCCCCCAAAACCATGTATTTTGTAACTAGAATTGATTACCAAAGTAGAGGAGTGAAATATTTATGCCCTTATAAATTACTCTAAATTGTGTAAACCGAGTCTAAAACTATACCAAAAACATATCCATAAGTGGAAATCTAAAACTATAGATGAAGTAGTTTATTTATGTTGGTGCCCATTTTGATCCCCTTGTCTCTTGGCACCATCTTTGTAAAACCCTTCAAAACATGTTGAAGTGACCTTGCCATTTTCCCCATTTGTTCCCTTTGTTATGAAAATTTCTTGGTGGTTCCTTCATCCTCAAAGTTATGTTTGTGTCGTACTACAACATTGTAATGTGGATTTGCACTTACATCTTGACTTTACCTTTGTTTTTGATGATTTCACAAAGTTACAATGTTTTGTGGATTTCAAGGAGTAGTATTCCATGGATTGAAAAGAATGTAGTCTTTGGTGGGTTTTGAAACAAATAAAAGAAGCCACGAAGTCAAATAATAGTGTTCTCATGATTGAAGCAAATTACAAAGGAATTTCATGGAATAAAGTGATGAAGAAACTTAATGCTTGGGAGACTTGGCGGTTATAGTGTTTCACATTATTAGTTATTTATGTGAAACAAAGGGTGTATTCTTCTCAAAAGAAGCCACAATGCTCGAGAGATAGTGTCACGAGGAGCCATGAAGTAGGAAAAATGAAGTTAGAATGTGACCTAGTATGGAGGCCATAAACTTAATGTTCTACCAATGTCTCAAGGTTTGGTGTTCTCAGAGTTACAAAATTTATGAAATAAAGAAATATGATTGTGGGGAAAGGATGAAACATAACAAAGGAATTGGATCATCATGACATCAACAAAGGGCATGAGAATTTATTGCATAGTGACATAAGAAGATTAAGTGTGGGAGTATTAAACGAATAAGAGTAGAAAACTAATAAACCCATGGGACAATGAAATTTGGTGTGCCATGGACATCAAGCACTAAGTGTCCCATAGATTTGTTGAAGCCATGAAACAAAATAAAAGTTGCACATCAAGGAAGCCCCCACATAATAAGAGAAATATATGATAGACCCAAAAAATAAAACCAAAGCCATGACATGGAATGAACATTCAGAAATTCATGAACCGAGGTAAATTATCCTGAAATCCACATAACAAAGTTGATCTATAGGGATCCAAAAGAACACTACTCCATCAAAACAACCAATACCAGAAGGAAAAGTTAGAAAAAATTAGATAAGATTGTAGAGTTATAGAATCGGCCCTTTGTGCAGAGAGAGGAGGTTGTGTAACTTCCCCGCAGATACATAACTACCCCTACACAGAATGATGGTTACGTAATCGCCTCGGTGGTTACATAATTGCCATTCTATGGACACCGATGGTCATGTCACTAATGGACAAAAAAATTAAATATCCATGAATAGTGACGGATTTGGAGCGTTTGAACTACGTCTCTTCATTTGTACATAGCTTCCCATTCTACAATACACGGAAGGACATGAGAGGCAACTATAAATACATGGAGAGAAAGTGGAGTTGGATATCGATTTATAGGAGAAGTGAGAAAGAATCCTTTAAGTGCTTTAATTGAATTATAGGAGCAAGGTGTGTGGGAATAGAGAAAGCAAGTACAAAAGGGAAGTGTTGAAATTTTTTATTTCTCTTCAAATTATTGTAATTGTATCTTGTTATTTAAATTGGCCAATACATAAGTGGGAAGAAAGAGCAATTTCCCTTCCCGACTAGATTTCCCTCAAATTGGTGGTTTCCAGGATAAAATTTTGTGTATTTCCTTGGTTTTAATTCTTTAACTCTCTCTGTAAATAATTCTAAGCACCAAAGAATCATTCACTAACTTCACATTCTGTCATTTTCAAAATTGAAAGTATAACAATATTTTATGTGGTCTTGTAAATTTCCAAAGCTAAAGTTTTATAGATCATTGTGGTATCGAGCTGATAATTATCCAAGAATGTGGTATTCATTTTTGTGCTTTTTATGATGGTGATAAGGTCTAAAGGTGAAGAAGTTTTACCTTGCGATCCATAAATATCTAGGAAGAAGTGGAAACAAAGAGTCTAAGATCAAATATAAGAAGAGAACTTGGTCCGTAGAATTGAGATGCTAGAGACCATGATGGATAGGTTGTATATACACCAAGAAGAACTCTCAAATCTGAAAAATACAGCTTCAGTCAAGAAATATTCCTTGGACTCAATGGTTTGAGATTTGGCCAAAAATTTTGGCATAGGGAAGAACCACGAAGAGGAAGAATATGTGGAAGAGTGTGAAGAAGAAACTCTAGTTGTAAAAGAGAAGGAAAAACATGATCATGTTCCTTTTAAAGTTGAAACTAAGGTTGAGATGAGATAAAAAGCTTTAAAGGAAAAGTAGACACGAGAGTTGCTTGATAAATGGTTAAAATAATTTGAATATTAATTTAGTGTGCATATCATCACGAGGCACAAAGGACTACCTTTACATGTCTCAAAATGGAAGGACATGTTATAGCTTTGTGGGAAACCCATCTAGCCACTTGTGAAAAAAGAAGCATCTTATTTTCAGTACTTAGGATGGTTTTAAATAATTTCTTAGAGATAAATTTTATCCTTTTGTCCATAAGACTGACTATATGATTAAATGGAAATACTTTAGACAAGGCATTGGTCAAAGTGTGTAGAATTATACTATGGAGTTTCGAGAGACAAGCCACGTTGCTTAATATGGAATTTGAGGATGAGGATATTTTGACTAAGTATTTGGGAGGACTTCACACTCACCTTAAAAGGAAGGTTATCTCAAAGAAGTCCAAGGATCTCAATTAATCATGTTTGTAAGCCTACTATATTGATGATGAAAAGAAGCAAGGAGAAGTGGATTCAAAGACAAAGCAATCAAAAATCAGCCAAGAAATAACCAGACAAACAAGTAACAAAGGTAAATGGAAAGGGAAAGGTAAAAAAACTACCACTACTTTGAATACTTGTAAAGATCCCAAGAATTTTTGTAAGAATTGTGATATCAATGGTCATATTGACACTACATGTTAGAAGTTACATCCGAGTTACATCTAAAGAACCAAACCAAGGATTTCAAGAAATCCATGACAACTGTAAAGACATATGGGGAGGTGGAAATAGAAGATGATTTTGATGTAGACAAGAGGCTTGGATGCACAGCCACCAACATGAACAGCTAAGAACAAGAGGAAGAGATGAGTAAATTATTCCAGATCAAAATCCAAATCAAGATAACTAAGGTAAATGCTTTGGTTGATACTAGTTCTCAATCTAACTTGATTTATAATGCGGTTGTAAAGAAGCTTGGTCTTGAAACTTATGAGCATCCACATCCATATCCTTTGGGATGGGTGAAGAAGGTTGTATAAATTCAAGTAACAAGAAGATGTAAGTTTAAGTTTGGGATAAACTTTCAAAGATATAGATGTATTAGAAGCTGATGTAATTCCACTTGATGTATTTGATGTTGTTTTCGGAAGTCCTTACTTGTATATTAGGGATTCCATATTTATGAGAAGGGAGAAGTGATATAGATGGGTCAAGGATGGAATTAGTTACAACATCCAAGCATACCAGCGTAAGAAAAAAATTGCTATGGTTAAGTGTTAACCAAGAAAAAGACTTATTCAAGCAAATCATAATCAATTTTGTTTACTTTTATAAAAGGATAAACAATATGGGATGGAAATTCTAGAATTTTATAACCAAGGGATGAAGGATTTGGATAAAATTATTTAGAATTTTCAGGAATTATTCTAGACTCCCAACAGTTACCACAAAAATGAGAGGTAGAGCATGAGATTCGGTTGTTGTTGAGTCTCCTCTACCCAACATCGGGTTGTATAGGAAATACTTATTTGATAATATAGATGTAAATAAACAACTCTAGAAGCCACTAAACCAAGGGGTGATACACCCAAGAACCTTGCCATGTGGTTTTCCTATTGTGATGGTGTCGAAGAAGGGTGGTTCTTAGATAATGTGCATCGACTACTGCACCTTGAACAAGATCACCATAAAGAACGAATATCTACTCCCATGCATAGATGACCTCTTGGACCAACTTCAACATGAAAATTTATTCACAAATTTGGATCTCAAGTTGGGTTATCACCAGGTCAAGATGAAGGAGGAGGATATATGGAATATTTCCTTCAAGACAAAATAGGGTTTGTATGAGTGGTTAGTACTTCCATTCTTTTATGTAATGCACCCACTACATTTATGAGATTGATGAATGATGCATTTTAGGAATTTATAAATTCATGTGTCATTGTATACCTGGATGATATTCTAATTTTTAGTGCCACATGGGAAGAACATCTAACACATTTGCAGTAATTATTGTAAGTTCTTAGAGAGAAAAAACTATTATGCAATATGAAGAAGTGTGAATTTTCCAAATAGTCACTTGTCTATCTTGGGCACATGGTTGGAGGAGGAGAGCTATGAGTGGATCTGAATAAGGTGGAAGCCATCACCAACTGTCCAACACCAATGGGAGCCATAGAGACTATAAGTTTTATGGGAGTAGTACAATACATGAGGAAGTTCATTCTGGGCATTTCTGCTATTGCAGCACCTCCACACACAACAGTCGTAAAGAGTAAGGGTTTTGACTTGGGTAAAGAACAAGATAAGGCTTTTAAATTATTTAAATAAAAGATTAGTCATTCTCCAATACTTTCTCTTCCTAATTTGCAGCAGCCCTTTGAAATAGAGACAAATTTCGAGACTATGTTATGAGAGAAGTGTTGTTACAGGGAGGTAATCCAATATGTTATCATTCAGTAACTTTCATGTCAGTAGTTAGAGGATATTCTATTTATTATAAAGAAATGTATGCACTAGTTTGGGAAATAAAGAAATGGAAACATTATTTTTTAGGAAAGGAAACTATTGTGCACATTGACTAAAAACCTCTCTAGTATTTGCAAGCATAGTCTAAATTGTAGCAGCAAAGGCACTACAAGTGGATGGGATTCCTTTAGCGTTCCATTTTGTGATCAAGTATAATAAAGGTAGAAAAAAATTTGTGGCATACATGTTGTCTAGGCCACCCACAAAAGATAAAATATCTTTTTGGCCATTATCTCTCAAAGTTATCCCTTTATGAAGGAATCTTATGGGGAGGCATATGCTCAAGAAAAATATTTTGGGGTAATAAATCAGCAGTTTCAGTCTCAAGGGGCTGAAAGGACATGTATTGAAGATTGTTATCTCAAAGATGGGCTACTCTACTGATGTGGGAAGCTTTATGTGCCAAAGGAAGAAATACTTTTGTTGATGAGGGAAGCATATACCTCCAAAGTAGTAAGACATTTTGGTATTGGCAAGACCATGACCCACTTATAAAGGTACGTGTATTGGCCCAATTTGCAAGAAGAAGTGTCTAAATTCACAAGAGGATATAAATTGTGTTGTATAAGCAAGCCTAAAATCAGGAAGGTTTGTAAATGCCTTTATCATCCGTACTGCAAATGCGTGGGAAGATATTTCTATGGATTTTGTAAGAGGACTACCTAGGTCTAAACATGGACATGATTATCTATATGTTTTTGTAGATAGATTTAGTAAGATGTTTGTTCTTATGGCATGTAAAAATACAATTAAAGGATATAAGGTAGGAGAAATTTTCTTTGCTAATATATGGGTGTATTTTGGTTTTCCAAAGTCTATTGTTTCTGACAAATATTTTAGGTTCTTGGGGAAGTTTTGGACTAATTTGTGGGACAAGATGGACACAAAATTACAAATAAGCATGGCCTTCTACCCATAGATAGATGGAAAAATGGAGGTGGTGAACAAGACTTTGGTGCAAATAATTAGAGGATATAAAAGCAAATATCTACAAACTTGGGATGAGTTGTTAGCCTACATTCAACATTCCTATGACCAGAAGTACACACATCCACTATGAAATCACCATTTGAAGCATGATTGGGGTATCTACCTATGAATCCATTAGACATAATAGTTGGGTAGCAGGAAGAAAGGGAGATATGTGATTCGAGAGGTGACTATAGCAGAGATATTCATTTAGGGATCCGAAAATCCATCTCAAGATGAAATAAAAGATGGATAAATCTCAAGCCAAGTATAAGGCTAGACATGATTAGTATAGGAGAGATAAAAATGCATGTAGAGACAAGCTTTGGCTTTACTTGAGCAAGGAAATATTAGAATTCCAAACAAGGAAACTCAATCCACATTGGTATGGACCATTCACTATACTAGAGCAGGTTGGAGAAAATGCCTTCATGCTGGATTTTCCACTATTCATGTGGATATAATCAGTAGTAAATTTTGAGAACTTGCACCTATTAGATCCACCATGCTTGATGAAGAATAATAGTGTCATTCTTTACCTTCCATAGAATATTACATCTTGGACTCAGAAGTTGAATTAGAGGATGATGTAGTGTTGCAGTAGAAGATCAGAGAGACAAGGAGAGGTCCACATGAGTCTTGGAAGGTTGGAAAATGGGAAGACACCAAGGTAGGCCTGGTGGTACTAGAAGAAGCAAGTGAGGGAATTGTTTCCTCACCTACTCCCCACTAATCTTTTGTGGGACTAAAATCCTCTTGACCGTGGGATTTGTGATCCATAGGGATCCCAAAGAACACTACTCCATCAAAAAAACCAGTACCAAAAGGAAAAATTAGAAAAATGTAAATAAGACTATAGAGTTACATAACCACCCCTCTGTAAAAAATCAGTTTCAGAACCACCTCGGCGGCGCCCCGGCAGCTTACATAACCATAAATCTATAGACATCAGTTGTCCTGTCACTAATGGATGGAAAAATAAAATATCCACAAACAGTTATGGATTTGGAGCATACAGATTGTGTCTCTTCCTCTGTATGACCCTTCTCATTCTCCAATGCATGAGAGGACATGAGAAGAAGTTATAAATACATGCGAGAGCAAGTGGATTCTGATATCAATTCATGGGAGAAGTAAACAAGAAGCCTTTAAGTGCTGGAATTGGACTATAGGAGCAAGGTGTGTGGGAAAAAAGCAAGCAAGTACAAAAGTGAAGTGTTGAAATTTTTGATATCTCTTCATCTTATTGTAATATGTATCTTGTTATTTAAATTGGACAATACATAAGTGGGAAGAAATACCAATTGCCCTTCCCGACTTGTTTTACCTCAAATTGGGGGTTTCAGGGATAAAATTATGTGTGTTTCCTTGTTTCTAATTCTTTAACTCTCTCTCTCGTAAATAATTCTAAGCACCAAATAATTACTCACTAACTTCACATTCTATAATTTTCAAAATTTAAAGTAGAACAATATTTTATGTGGTCTTGTAAATTTCCAAAGGTAGAGGTTTATAGATCAAATGTATTTTTTTTTGGAATGGTTAGGTTTGCACTTTTTCCCATGAATTTTGACTCAAGAATCTAATTCACCTCAAACCAAGTGCATTAGGAATGTCTTGGAGAAGGATTTCCAAAGAGATAAAATTTATAGAAAATGGTGAATAAATTCACGAGATTTTAATTGCAGAATTTTTGGTTGTTAAACATCATTTTCAAGAATCATTTGATACCATTTGCATTTGTAGATGCCATGATTGACCCCCTCCACCATTAAATGTTTCTAGAAGGAATATTCTTCCATTTCCCCACCAAATTGAAGGTTATTAATCAAAGCGGTGTGGAAAGGACATTTGGAAATGTTTTCTTCATCCTTCTTTTTTATTATATGGTCTTCCATTGATGTACTTGTTGAGCACACGAATCACCAACTAGCATGTTTACAATCCTCATACTAACATCTAGGGGATATTCCTTTAGTATGGAGATATTATTGTATAAAAAGTGAAGGATTGTCTTCACAAAAGGTTCTAGTTAGAGTTTGTAGAGTTTCTACTTCATTAGTGTGGGTTTTTGTTTGTGGAGTATCTTTTAGAGAATTAGTGGCATGTGCCTATCATTTTCATGTTCATGTTAAGGTGGTTGTTGTTATATAGCCATTAATAGGCTTTTAGACTCATTCTTATATGTTTATGTTTCCTCCTTTGCAAATGGACACACAAAACCCTTATGTCATGTACAATTTTGATGTTCCTTCTTGTAAACAAATATAAAATCAATAAGTTTCCATTATCCTCTGTAATTATATGTTGATCATGAAAAATAACTATAGGGAATTTATTTTTAATTGATTATTTGATCTGGGCATTAAGGTTTTGTTACATTTTAGTGTTACCTTACATCATTGGCTTCAATTAAAATTTTCGTTTTTGTAATTTGTAAAAATGCATACTTGTTTTCCTTAAAGTGTCCTTTTGTGTTTGAAATTGGTGTGATGAGTGTATGAGACTTCATTATCAAGTATCCGTGTTGGGGTTCAAGAGTTATTTTTCACTACTTACCTTACTTGGGTCTCTATGAGGGTAAATAACCTTTAGAGGGTGATTTTCCTTTGATTCCATGTTTGAATGCATGAAGAATTTTCAAGGTAAAGTGGTTAATGTAACTATGTCCTTTCACTAATCCCCTTTCCCACCATTTACATCCCCTTTCTTATCATTTTACACTACCCATCACCCTACCCCTAAATATGCAATCACTTATTGCTAATTCAACTTGATGTCTACCTACAAACTCAATATCATGTGCATATTGTGAATGGGTTTGCTAGTATTTATGAATCTTAACATCTCAAGTATTATTTCACTCCAAGTTGTCAACATATTCATTCAAAATGATTCTTGTGATCACCCTAAATCTATTTTTAGTGTCTTGTTTCTTATGTATTAAGTGTTTACAATGCTTGTGTGGCCATTCTTTTGAATGAGTATTACATTTTGTGGCTGCATTTGATCTCGTATTAAGGTTCCAAAATTTTTGAGGATTTAAAACATAGTATTCCCCCTTTCAAGCCACCACTTAGGTATTATAACCTTGGTTCAGGTAGATCCATAATGTATCGGTGAACAACCATACCCTTAGTTATGTTTTTCCCTTTCATCTTCATAGATTAGGTCATGAAAAGAATATGGATCCATTCTTGTTGCAAATGAAAAATTAATATATCCATCATTATTCCTTCTTACTTGTTTCATATATATTAATCTTCGAGCCCATCCGGGGTGTTAAATTGGGAACCAATAATTTCCCCAGGAAGGAAACATATGGTAGGATCAAGAACATCTATGGTCTTGATTATTATGTATGCTTTTGAACATGTGTAATTTTTTCCAAATTTCTACATTTAGAGTTGGTTATGAGGACTTGTAGCCTATGAAAAGTAGTGCATTAACCTAAAAAAATTTATGTAGGTGTAGAATATATCATGATGAATGCCCCCTCTTTTGAGGCACATGTGATAAAAAATTGAGTGCCCGGCTCAAAAGAATAGATGTGTACCCATGTACTATATGTATGATAATCTATAGGAGAATGTGGAATGCTGAAGTGGTGGCCACCTTTGAGAATATGTACCTGTAAAAATATATTGCATGGTGGATACCGTGGTGCATAAATAAATAATAAATAATAAAAATGATAGCAACAAGAGGAATGATAGAAAAAAGAGCAATAATAGTAGTAATAACACATATGTAATAGAGCAAGCATAGAGACATTATAGTAATCAAGTGATAAAACAAAAATAATATATAGAGAAGAGTCACATCAAGGTATAGATCCACAAATATGGGACACCCACAACATCACAAGACCATCGAGGCATTTAAGCCACATACAAGAGAAGATATATTACACAACAAAGGTTTTTTCACCCTAATTGTATTTAACATGTAATCTGCTGTTGCAGACTCACAACACCCCTGGATGCAAATCAGCCTTTCAGGTTGATGTTCAGGCATCCAGTGTGATTACACAACATGGAATCCTTTCTCCAAGTGTGGGACTTGTAAAGATGAGAAAAGATTCTCCAGAGAAGGCTGGTTCCTATTCCTCTGTTCAGATGCACACAAAAATGCAGAGGGTTTGCTAAAACCTAATCTAACTTGCCAAGGAGACAGGGTAAGAAAATGCATAGAATAAAACCTAAACTACAAAGGTGATGCACCGAGGAATGTTAGACACTTGTTTTGCAAATTTAACACAGACCACATAGATGCAATACAAACACCATGCACAGGTAACCAAACTGCAATAAGAGATCAAAATGACAGCAATGAATACATGAGAGGGTCGAGAGTCAATCACAACACATATATTATTGCTCAAGAGTCGATACAGTACATTGCAGTGGCCAAGAGGCAAAAATACTGGCATTACAACCCATATGGGAGGTTTGAAAGCTCCACAATTTCTCTTGCAAGCGAGGGAAGAAGGGAGGATGCAAAACAAGAATGTCCGACCCCTTAAAGGAGCTCTTCTTTACAATATATATCAAGAAATGAGAGAGGGAAGAGAGAGGAAATCTAGAATCTGCCCCAACCACTTCTTGGTAGCATTTAAAATCATCTCATTATGACAGAAGCGGTGGATCCTAGCAAAACGACGGGCTGTCTAATAGGAGCGGCAAGTCATCTACTCATTTTTGTTGGTTGTTGAAGCATTACTTCTGCCTATCACCACACGTCAGAGACATCTTCTTAATTTTTTCCTCCAAACTACACCAAAATGCAAGATTGATCCCAGAATCATGTAGATAATTTCAACAGCTTTCCATTGATATAAAGAACGTGCAAATCCGAGCTCTGGATCGAAAGATACGAAGGTCTGAAGATTTAGGGCACAAAACAGGCGAAAACGGATTTTTAAATTTCTTTTCCCGCGCTCTGCCATCTGGACGACACGTGGCAGGCTCTGGTTCACTGAGCAATTCCCTCTCTCCACCTTTTCATGGGATTTTCTTGTGGGCCCCTTAAACTTGGACACGTGGCACTATTTCATTGGTTCGGATCAGTGCTCGAAAACTCGCCCCTTTGATTTTTGGACCTTTTCCACGGGCCTGCCATATTTTCACATCCACCGCATCCTTTTGTCCTAGATGTCCCAGTGCTTCATGGGATAGAATCCTCCAATCCGCCCGAAATGGGCTTCCTCGTCCCTTTTCTGCCGGTGACACGTGGCGTGATCTGATTGGCTTTCGCTCCTTCGGCTATCCGCGTCCCGCGTGCCCCTTTGTCCCACTTGTCCTTATGCTGAAGTTTCCTGTTTCAGCTGATCCAGCTGGTTCATGTCCTTCACATCCATTTGTCCCAAATGTCCCAGTGCTTTCTGGGACAAATTCTTCCGGTTCACCCGATTCGGCCGGTTCGCGTCCTCCGCGCACTCTTGTCCCGCTTGCTCCCAGTAAAGGACTTGGACAAATTTTCTTTCTTTCGGCCGATCTCGGGCATTTCACGTCCATTTGTCCCAGATGTCCCTTTTCTATTTGGGCCGCCTGGAGGCTTTTCGGCCGATCCACGCCTTCCACGTATAATTGTTCCAACTGTCCCAAAGGTGGCCTTGAGCAGGACTTAGCCAATTTTACGATTTTCCCCTGAATCAATCTACTTGCTTGGAACTAAAAACTCTGATGCATGTTATCAAATTAACTCTGGGGGGTGAAATTTGGATAACAATTTGGTGACTTTTCGGGGTCACCTGCCTGCTAGGTAGAAGATCAGTGGCCTTTTAGCGATCCGTTGGGCATGGAGTCATAAGCAATAACCTGAAATGAGCCTGATGCTGCAACTCCCTCTACGAGAGCACGCTGAACTGTAAAAAACTCAATCTAGGAGCGACAAAACCTACGCCAAAGCACTTAGGGAAACTGAAACCTAACTACAACAAGACAATGTGCATACGCACTTAGAGGAATTGAAATCTAGGCTAATATTTACAAGGGTGAACCTTTTATTTTCAGTAGCAATGTTTGAGATAGATTCCATTTACTGGAATCTGCAGTTCTTCACCATCCAATGAGGCCAATTGGAAAGCATTGCTGCTCTTGCACTTCATGACCATGTATGGGCCACTCCAAATGGCATCAAATTTTGAATGCCTTCCCGGTTTTTCCCTGTCCACATCCCATTTCAACACTAGATCTCCAACTTGAAAAGATCTATCTTTGGCCTTCCTATCAAAGGTCTTCTTGATCAAAGCTTGATCCTTTTCCATTGCTTGGGATGCCTGATTTCTGATCTCCTGCAGCTCCATCAACTCTGCATACCTCACCTCCATGGGCTCAAATTCAAGTAACTCCAGCTGCTTCATGAGTTCCAATGTTGGCAACTCAAGTGACATGGGCAAGATTGCCTCTCTTCCATAGACAAGCCTGAATGGAGAGTTACCTGTGGATCTTTTGGGAGTGATCCTATCAGCCCATAAGGCTGATTTTAGCTTGGTATGCCAAGACCTCTGATTCTCATCAAGAGTTCTCCTAATGATCCTCAACAAGTTCTTGTTTGTAGACTCGGCCTGGCCATTACCCTGAGGGTAATAGTTCGATGAAGTGCTTAGGTAAATACCGTTCTTGACAGCCCACTCAGTCACCTTAGATCCAATGAATGCCAATGCATTATCAGAGATTATTGTGGCAGGTACACCAAATCTGGTTGTTATTCCCTCATAAAAGTCTAAGATGCTAGACTCATTTGCCTCTTTGAGTGCTACTGCTTCTGTCCATTTGGTGAAGTAGTCTGTGGCTGTCAAAATCCATTTATGCCCTTGGCTTGAATTGGGATTAATGACTCCAATGAAGTCCAAACCCCATTGCATGAATGGCTGGTCAACTGAGATTGGATGCAATGGAAGGGCAGCAAACTTCTCTTTTCCTGTGAAGAATGCACAATTCTTACACCTCTTGATCCATGCGTAGCAATCGCTGAAGATTTTAGGCCAATAATAACCAGCCTTCATAATTTTTAGAGCTGTCACTCTTGGCGCAAAATGGCCACCAGCTGGTCCACCATGAAACTCTTCCAATACCCTTTGAATCTGACCTGTGCTAATGCATCTCAGCAGCACTCCATTTACATCTTTCTTGAACAAAACTCCATCAACAATGGCATACGGGACAGCCTGTAATCTGAAGTGTCTCCTTTGGGTCTTGTTCATCTCTGGGGGGCACTGGCCTGTACCTAGGAAGTGCATAATACCTTGGGTCCAGCAAGGAATGGGGGAAGCATTGTCTTCTTCATGATTGCCGCTTGGCTCATGGCTGTCCTGGACTGTCAAAACAGCCTCTTCTTCGTTGCATACTTCCTTTTGCTTCCCTAAAACCAGCTGCTCACACAGTCCTTTCCCTCTTACCAGCTTGGTGATCTTGATCTCAATGTCATACTCCATGACACGGGTGATCCAACCTGCCCTTTTCTCATTCAAATCCTTGTTGAGGAGGAAGTCCTTAACTCCAGCATGTGAGACCAGCAACTGGACCTTGTTGTTTGAGACTAAATGCTTGAATTTCTTCAAGCTTCTGATTACTGCAAGTACATGCTTTTCAATAAAAGAGTACCTCACCTCGCAGTCATCTAGGCTCTGGCTAAAAAGGCAATCAGCTACTCATCATTATCTTTGTTCTTGCTATACTAGAATGGCAGAAATAGTGTCATCACCTCCAAATGCATAGAGGATGAAATCCTTGGAGAAGTCTGGGTTGATGAGAGTTGGTGCTTGAGAGATAGCTTCTTTGATTGCTTCAAAACTCTCCTTGCCTTTTGTTGTCCACTTAAAAGCCATGCTCTTCTTTAACATTTTGGTGATGGGCTTGACAAGGGCTGCAAAATCTGGGATAAACTCTCACAGACAAAATTGATCCTTCCCAAGAAACTTTGAAGAGCCTTCTTGTGACTTGGCAATGGCAGTGCTCTTATGGCTTCAACCCTCTCTGGATCAATTTCAGGTCCCTCTTTCAAGACAACATGGCCAAGGATCTTTCCTTCATGTGCAAGAAAGATGCACTTCTTGGGGTTCAAAGATACTCCGAACTTTCTACACCTCTGAAACACTTGCCTGAGGTGAAAGAGATGGTCTGCTGCATTCTTTGAGAAGACAGTGATATCATCTAGATATATCAGCACTATCTTGTTGATCAAGCCTTTGAATGCCATGTCCATTTCCCTTTGAAAGGTAGCACCAGCGTTGGACAGCCCAAATGGCATCTTCTTGTAAGCATATGTGCCCCATTTAGTTGTGAAGGCTGTCTTGAATTGGTCTTCTTCTTTCACCATCACCTGATTATACCCTGAGTAGCCATCTAGGAGAGAGAATCTCTCTGAACCGGATACTACTTGCAATATTTGTTCCATTGAAGGAAGCGGGTAATGATCTTTGAGAGATGCTCTATTGAGGTCTCGGAAGTCCACACACAACCTGATTTCTCCACTTTTCTTCCTGACCGGAACCAAGTTAGCAACCCAGCTTGAGTGCTTGATCGGGAATATAATGCTTGCCTCTATTAGCTTATTTAGCTCTTTCTTCATTAGAGGCTCAATGTGAGGGTTAACAGGTCTCTGCTTCTACCTGATGGGCTTAGCATCTGGATCCAATTCTATGGTATGTTGTGCCAAATTTGGATTGAATCCTCTCAAGTCTTCATAGCTCCAAGTGAAGACATCTGGAAATTCTTGACAAAGCTGTATGAAATCTGATTTCTCCTGCTCAGTGGCCACTTTACCAATTTGAAGTGTTTTGCCTTCCCCAACTAGAATTGGCTCTGAATCTTCCCTCTTGACCTGTATGTTAGCCTTTTCTTTACGGAACTAGTCGTTAGGGTTGAAGATAGACTCCAATGTTACTAAACCCTTGGGAAGCTTGTTTGTCCATAGCTGCACTACTTGATCCCCATACTGCTGCTCTAGTCTGTCCTGATTCCTAGCTGAGAATTCAGCCTCTTCTTGTAAAAAATTGACGATCTGTTGATCATTTTCAAACACCTACCAGCTGGTGTTATTATCTGGAACTACTGGCCTCACAATCACATGGATATGTGGCTGTGTTTTTTCCCTTTTGATGTTGTCAACCACATCAAACGTTGCTCCAACTGCTGCGAGCCTATCCGCGGCTTCATTTTTCTTCCTGGGTATGGACACAATGTTGAAAGCTTCGAAATCCTCAATGAGGTCCCATACCCTATTCTTGTAGCTCCTCAGCAAGTCGTTCTTTGTAGCATGTTGTCCTCTAACTTGGTTGATGATTAGCTCGCTATCCCCAAACACCTGCAAGTTATTGATGCCTTTCTTCATTGCCCAGTGTAGTCCATGAATTAAGGCTTCATACTCAGCTGTGTTGTTTGAGCAAGAAAACTGAAAACGGAAGGCTGAGTAATACTTTATACCTTGTGGTGAAATGAGCATAGCTCCTCCTCCTACACCTTGTCTACTCCTTGACCCATCAAAGAATAATTGCCATACTTCATTCTTGTCTTTATGACTTGGCTTAGTGACGCTAGGAATAGGTTGATTTTCTTCGTGTATACAATAGACTCCCAGCTCAGATTCTTCTACTTCTTGATAGGGATCAAAAGCATGTATCTTGTTTGCCCATTCATCAAGAGTTAGGTCCGGGATGCTTCCAACCTTAGTGTCAGCCTCATCTGTGTTTGGATAATCTTCTTGATCAAATGCTGAACAGTTGGCATTGATTTGGCTTGGAGTATGAGGCTCAATATGAAAGTTTGCAATTGGCTCGGATCTGATTGTGACCTTAGTGCCATATCTAGTTCTGAACAACATGTGTGACCAGTCAGCAGATAAGTAGCCTCCAATTTTGGCTGTGAAATCCCTTGATAAACAAAGGGCAAAGAGTGGTGGCAAATCTATGACTGATACATCTTGTAAAACAACAACATTTGGACATGCATGCAAGGTAAGACTCAAATTTCTAATCACTCCAACTGTTGCTATTGCTGTCCCATCTAGCTGCACTACCCCTTTGGATGTTGTTTCATACTGGAGCCCTAGTTGATCAGCTATTTGCTTGGGCATCACTGAGCTACTTGCCCCAGAATCAATCATGCAATTGTGTACTAGTTTATCCCCAATGATTAATGAAACATAGAAAGGAGGGGGCTTCAACATTTTACCTTGTTGTGCTCCATGACTTCCTTCAGGCTGGGCAGCATTTGTAAGCACTTTGTCTTGCATCTGAACCTCGCTTGATTCGAAGTTGTCCAATCCTTCATGGCAGCTTGCAGCAGATCTCTTTGTCCTGGGATGGATAGGGATTCCCACATTGATATATTGACGTTAGTCTTCTTCATCTGTTCAATGATACTGAACGGGGATGAAGTATCCTTTTGTTGTCCCTTGGTTTGTACATTCACCCCTTGCACGTGGGCAGCAACAGCTGGCATTTGAGTTGGCCTAGGGGCTGTTCTTGGCTGTCCTTGTGCACTTGAAACTGGACTTTGCTTGCCAATCATTTGTGGAGCCATGGAAGGTTGTGGATTGGCTAGGGCTAATGGCTGTTCTTCACCCAAATTTCTCCTCTTTGACCTTGTGTTGGCTGCAACACCTTGAGAGACAACCTGATTCATGCCACAGAAATCTTCTGCTTGCCAGTTCACCAACGTGGTGTCATTTGGGGCTGATTGCTGTTGGAATGTTTCTTGTTGTTGACTGTTTCCTTGACTGCCCTCACCCTCCACACCAGTAGTTGTCACCATCAGTGCTTGATTGAGAGCACCATTGAAACACATGGATTGGTTATGAGGCTCGTTGCATGGAAAGCACCAGTCATATTCCTGAGCAATGTTGTTCTGTGTTGGCACTAATGCCTTAGAGGTAGATATAGCATTTGGATTATAGGGCTGGAATGGTCTATTAGAGGGAGGCCTTGTTTGATTCACATTTGCAACTGGATTAGGTGGTCTTTGTGGTTGGTATGGCTGCCTATTAGGCTGAGCTTGAGGTTGATAGGAAGGTCTGAAACCTTGGGCTTGTTGCCTCTTAATAGTAACCAGCTCATTTCCCAAATTTCAGAATCGCTTTTCATGACCTCTTGCAGTTCATTCGAAGCACTTGGAGATGAAGTGGAAGCTTCACTTGAACTCTGATTTCTAGGAGTGGGAACAGGAGCCAAAGTGGGTGCTTGACTAGTGCTTGGATTTTCTAAGTTTGTATACAAGGGCATGGGAGGCCTAGGAGCCAGTTTACCAGCTTGAATAAGATATTTTTCGGCTCTAATGGCAATGCTATAAGCCTTAGGGATTGTTGTGCCTCCCATGGACTGAATTAACATAGAAATATCAGAATTCAAAGCTTTAAGGTAATATAGAAAATCACCTTCAGTTATTGCTTTGACTGCCACTGGAATCCTATCCCAAGACCTTTGAAATCTGAAGTTGAAGTCAGTCAGCTGCTCGTTGGGGGCTCTCTTGATAGTTGTCAGCTGCTCCAAAAGAGACAAGTTGTCTCCCTTCTCTCCAAATTGCTCGTGAAGTGCAATACACAACTGATTCCAGTTTGTGATAGAACCAGCTCTAAGGCTCCTAAACCATTGCAATGCTTTACCCTTGAATGAAGATGCCAGTAATTTGACAGCCACTTGCATTTCATTGATTTCATGGATTGCACAAAGGTTAGCAATATCTTTAACATGATCACCTGGAGTAGTCTGATTTTCTCCAGGTGAAGTAGGGAATGTTCTTCAAGGCTGCAATAGGAACTGGATGTTGTGCATTGAGAGCAAGTGGGCTGCTGCCTGTGAAGTTGACGTAGGGATTGTTCTGAGCCATTCTAATCGGTCTTAAAACCCTTGTATACTGAATGAAAGGCCTGTCAGGTGGAGGAGTTGAGAGTGTTCTGTTTGGTGGAGATGGAGACCTTTGAATCCTTCTTCCTCTTTGCCTTCTTCTTGGAGATAACTGCAGGTATTCAAACAACGCTTCTTCTTCTCCAACTCTTGACCTTGTGGTGATTCTTCTCATGAGTTTTCAGGCCTGCACTGCTGAAACCAGTTGATTCTTCCCTTGGAGTCGCCAGATATGCAAATAATAGCTCTTATAAGCAAGAAAAATATAGCAGATGCATATCAACTTTGCTACAATAAAAATGAGACCTCTAGGGTCCCACCGGGCGTGCCAAAACTGTTGTTGCAGACTCACAGCACCCCTGGATGCAAATCAGGCTTCTAGGTTGATGTTCAGGCATCCAGTGTGATTGCACAACATGGAATCCTTTCTCCAAGCGTGGGACTTGTAAAGATGAGAAAATATTCTCCGAGAAGGCCGGGTTCTTATTCCTCTGTTCGAGATGCACACAAAAATGCAGAGGGTTGCTGAAACCTAATCTAACTTGTCAAGGAGACAGGGGTAAGAAAATGCATAGAATAAAACCTAAACTACAAAGGTGATGCACCGAGGAATGTTAGACACTCGTTTTGCAAATTTAACACAGACCACATAGATGCAATACAAACACCATGCACAGGTAACCAAACTGCAATAAGAGATCAAAATGACAGCAATGAATACATGAGAGGGTCGAGAGTCAATCACAACACATATATTATTGCTCAAGAGTTGATACAAGATATCATTAAAGTGGCTAAGAGGCAAAAAGATCGGCATTACAACCCATATGGGAGGTTTGAAAGCTCCACAATTTCTCTTGCAAGCGAGGGAAGAAGGGAGGATGCAAAACAAGAATGTCTGACCCCTTAAAGGAGCTCTTCTTTACAATATATATCAAGAAATGAGAGAGGGAAGAGAGAGGAAATCCAGAATCTGCCCCAACCACTTCTTGGTAGCATTTAAAATCATCTCATTATGACAGAAGCGGCGGATCCTAGCAAAACGGTGGGCTGTCTAACAGGAGCGGCGAGCTGTCTGCTGCATTAAAGTTGGTTGTTGAAGCATTACTTCTGTCTATCACCACGCGTCAGACACCCCCGAGTTAATTTGATAACAGAAACCTAATTGATTTTAGTTATTTAGTGCATTAAAGGATTTAAGTGATTTAACAAAAATAAATATTTATCATCCGAATTATATAGAGAGAATACAATAGTAATAATCAAGATCTATCATAAAAGAAATAAGAAAGTGTGTACAATAGGGAGATAAGAGTGGTTTAGCTTGTATTCGGAGATCTAGGATGATTCTCAAGGCGAAACCGAGTGGAATAGGATGGATCTGGACTAGATATGATTCGTCCGGAAAACGAGGATATGAAACTCCTTTGGACAGACTTCCCATGAGGACATGACCGCCCAAGCGTTGGTGTCGAACTAGGTGTTATTGTTCTAGTAATAAATCTTCTTCTTATATTTTTAGGGTTTGAACTTGTATTATTCCTTTCACTCTTTTCATATCTACTTCGTGATAGGGTTTCACGGTCACTCCCCGAACTTGCAAAATAAACCCTAACTACTTATACAAGGCTCAAAAAAACATTAGATGAAATAAATAATGCATATGTTTGAGTCGATGACATCGACAATCACCTCAATGTGATTTTCACCGAGCGTTACACTACATTTTAGACTTTATGTAGTTCTAGTGTGTGTATGTGTGATTAAATTGTGTCCCTTGAAGCTAGGTTACCCTTTTTCTTGTCACACAAAGATAGTGGACTAAAACTATTTTTCCCCAAGATGAATGTGTGAGATGGAATTTAGAAATATCCCCTCTTATGTAGTGAACAATGCAACCCAAATGTAGTCCTTAAATTTTGTTCTTTTCCCAAGCAATAGATAATAAGTAATAACCCAAGTTGTTCAGCCCTAATAATAATCAGTAAGTTGTGTGTGTGTGTGTATGACTTCATTGTTTTAATTTTAACACTTAGGGACACCAAAATTTGACCCAAAGATGTAGAAAAGTCCCAAAGTATCAAAAAGTGACTTAGGAAACAAAAGAGAATAGACAAAAATGCCCGGAAGGGACACTAATGCATAGGCGGTTGTGTCCTTAATGGGTGGTACTATTCAAAATCCAAGAAAAGTAAATAAGAACAAGGAAAAGACATGGATCCATGTGACCGGGCCGTAAAGGTGTAAATACAATATGTATAAGACAATATCACAATCATAAGCAATCAAAGCAATATAAGGAATAGGAAAAAGGTTTCATCGGTGTCTAATCTTCATACTCATAAATTATGTATATAACAACATACTGTAGAGACATGATGTAATTGTTATAATTGTATAATTTTGTGTCTACATTTCCCCCACTTTATACTAGTGAATGAATATTTGGTAGCATAAAGTAGATAGAAATAGTGTACCTTGTGGAGAGTTGAAAGGAGTTGTAATCGATAGTGTGCTTTGATGATATCATGTCGAATGGATATTGTAGAATGTGTATGATAGAATCTAGAAGAGGATAAGTATCCTAGGGGTGTGTATACACTAGAAAATGCACCTTGCACATAAGGTATCCTATTCAAAAATACCAAAAACATTATAAAACACAATAATCCCAAAAATCAAATAATCCCACAAAAGCAAATAAAAATATAAAACCTCATAAAATGGGGATAAAATACACCTCATCACTCATTTACTAACCCTCACCCACTCACATTTAATTATGTCCATCCCACCTACCCATTTTCATGTCCAATGCACTATGGACCCTTATCATCTCACCCACATATGCACATTACACCCATATGTGTCACATTCCCCTATGCATTCAAAAACTATAAAACACCACTCACTCCCATCATCTTAACCTCTAACTCTTTGTGCACTTGAGCACATACTTGAGTTTTTACTTCTTTGCTCGCATATTTCGATATTGCAGGTCTTGGAGAGGTGAAGGCAGATCACAAAGGATAGGTGTAACTTGTTGCATCATTGTTTTAGTGAAATTTCAATATAGGTTTTAGTCACAACTATGACTCGGCTTTGCGATCTTTGTGTGATTTTTAATGAATTGTAACTACAACCACCTACAATCAAGTCTCGGTATACTTTTCATTTGCATGCATTATTTTTTCATTTTTAATTCAATAAAATGTCTTTTATCTCCTTAAATGGTTAGGGATCTGACTAAGGCAGGTCCCCTAACCACCAAAAACTACTAACATTTCTCTAAGTGTGTTTGTGTGAAGGTTTTAATTTAGATAAAGAAGTGGAAGAGTTTTTAGTCCTTCCCGTTTGCTTTTATTTTTCCTTAACATTTTTGTTGTAGATCTAATACTTGGTTTTGCAGATCTTATAAAAATATAAAAAAATCTTGTTGTTGTCCAGGTCATAGCATTTGTGGATCGTGTAGTAGATTTTTTCCTACCAAAAAATCTAACAATATGGTTGCAAGGTAGTCACTAGCCATGATTTGCTTCAAATTTTTTTGTAAAAACATAAAAAATAGTCTCTTCTTTATGATAAATAATTAGGAATTAATACAAGTTAACTTAAGGGTAAATACCCATCCAAATAACTCTAGGAAGCACCTGGGAATAATCCCTAAATATCATTTTTTAGGAGTACCACAAGAACCCTAGAGTAACTAACACGTTGAGAGGACTCGCCGATGAAAACAGACAATGGCCCAACCTTGATTAACTAGTTCCATTTGTGAGGTAGATCTAATTTTCACAAGGTAAAATCCCCATCTTGATTGTTAAGGGGTAAATTCCACAACCTGAAATGTTTTGGTGAAAGGTCTTGTTCGGATAACATTGGTAGCTAAAGATATCTTTACATAAGAAGCCAAATTAAATATGCTCATATTCAACCTAAAAATAAGAAAAACAACATTATCCCAATCATCAAATAAAATCACCTTAGTTTCCACTATATCTAAGTCACATCTGATAGTTTCATTAACAACATTCTCTCACACTTCCACACCCATTTCGACATCCGTTTTGAGTTCGACTTTCATAGTATCATTCATAACTACGAGTTCCCTATAATTTTTCATCTCATATTTTTCCTAGATCCATGACCATAATTTTGAATTTAGTTTTTAACCTTCTAGATCTATGGTTCACTCAATTTACATTGTATTCTACATTCTAGATTGATCTTAGAAACAATCACAACTACGACTAGCCTATAATTTTCTATTCATCCATTATAAAATCTTGTACTATCATACTTCCCACAATTCTGCATTTCTTCATGTTTATCTTAGACTTATCTTTGCATGGTTACTACTTTCACATGGTCATACAACTCACCTCACACCATGGACCATGCTTCTCAATCACATGATGATATATTTGGCCACAAGAGAGTAGTGGGGAATCTACCATGTTTGGGAGTATGTTTAGTACTCACACCCATGAAGTTACTACATTTACTCGCTCCTCCCGATGACGATGACATTTACAAGATTCCACCTTTTGATCCCAAGTTTAAGGAGGCCTTAGATCATAATCCAAAATCCCTTACATAATATATCATATGATACTATTAAAAACTAGATGCTTTCAATATGAAGATCTATTTTGTAGACCATGACCCTTCATCATCTACCATTGAGGCACCCCATACCACTACTATGTCTACTAGTCCTACGTCATCTACTATTTTCCACACACACCATATCCCTTCTACAAGAACTACACAACCACTTGGGTCTCATTCCTATACCAAAATTCCTCCTTTCACCCACTATACTCCACCTAATTCATCATCTTTTTCTTATACACCTCCTTCATTCTCTCATACTTACACCCATATACCACATCATCATTCTACACATTCATACACTCAAAAAATTCAAATTCATCATTTCTAACATGTACCAAACATTAAAAAATAATTCATAGATAGAGTTCATAACCTTGAGCTTGAAAATCAAGGTATGGGAGTCCCTAAGCTCACATACAGTCAGCTATATATAGGAACATATCCTCCACATTTTGATATGCCCAAATTTGAAAAATTCAAGGGCAAAGAGGATCCTCAAAATCACTTGTGTGTGTTCAAATATGTTTTTATCTGATTAGTTACGATGACGTTTTTTATGTTGCAAACATTTCCATTATCATTAGGTGGCCAAGCTTTATATCGATACATCACATCAATCTTACTCAACATAACATCATCTCATTTAAGAAACTTTTTAACTTATTCCTTGATCACTTTTTATTTAATGTTGCTAAGCATACCACATTATCTTATTTATTAAACTTGAATTTTTTTATAATGAGACCCTTACTAACTATGTGTCATGTTGGAGGGCCATTAGTTGTTCATGAGTTTACATTTCCCATTCCTCAGTTGGAACTCACCCAATTATTTTCTAATAGTTTTTCCAAAATGTATCACACACTCTTCAAATCCAACAATTTTGGTCATTTGATGAAGCCATATTGATGGCCAAGCTAATTGAGGACGTCCACATTAGTACGGGTGATGTCAAGAATGATTTCTCTAAGTTTTCTAAAAATAATCCCCAAGTTAATCAGGTCATTTTCCAATCCACATATAACCAAGGTTCCACGTCAAATACTACTAAGAATTCTTCCAGGATCCTAATAACTGCAGCTTATGACATGGATCCATAAACATAGCCCATAAAATCACTATCACTCGACCTCTATGCCATCAAAAATTTGAGAATGAGTCCATTTTCAACTTTGTTGCCCATTGAGGGTATAATCAATGAACTCTCCTTCACATTACCACAAATCGAACTCATTGAACTTTTTTGTCGCTCATGTGCTAAACACATTTCAACAACACTACAAATCCAATATTTCCAGACATTTGATGAAGCTTTCACTATGGCCCGTAAGTTGGAACTGTGAGCTCTAGAAGATGGTTGAGTTAAACTTCATCCTAAGAAACCATGAACCGAATTCCCATATAATTCATCATCTAATCCTAAAAAATCCAAATCATCTACCAATGTCATAGTAGTCAAATACGCTCCTAAGGAAAATCCCACTACCGAGCATTCCTATCAACAACATAATTATACACCCATAGGAGAAACTTATAGTGCGGTCTTTGACAAGTTGCTCATTGCAAACATGATATCTCTCCCACCCATCGACCTATTGATACATCTATATCCAAACCCTCTTGGTATTGAGATAATGATTTTAAAATACCATAGGGTTAAGGGACATGACATTGAAATGTTTCTTATGTTTCGTAACATCCTTCAATATTTGATTGACAAGGGTGAACTTAACTTAGAAAATCCAAATGCACCCCCAAATCAAAATCTTGACATATTCAAACAACCCTTTCCTAATCACCCCCATCTACCGATCAGCCACAAATAAAAACCATTCATGCTCTCCATACTATTAATACCATCACTAAAACATTAACTTAACTACTCTTGAGTCCAAATCAACACTTGTTAAGTCCAAATCCATATCCACATAACTTACATCAACATCTACCGATCCTATATCGACATTCGTTAGGAATAATAGTGAAACCATTCTCCCATCCTTATCAGATGTTATTACTAAATTCACTTCCACACCAATCACATATTCTTTCATAAGCACACCTACACCTACATGTCAATTTGAAAATATAACTATGATACCTCTCAAAACATTTATGATATAAAAACCTCTACCTAAGGTAACCACAAACCGTATTTGTCTCCCATCTACAAAACCAGTTATCTTTACACTAACCAATCCAAAATCTATAAAATCTACAAATCCTATTAATCACATCATTAAAATTCCTCTTCCTTCATCAACATATACCTCTACATCCACACCTAGCTCATCCAAAACCAAAAAAGGACCTCTTAAACAAGGTATTGTTCAAGTTTTTAAAATATCATATTATACCTTCCCTGAACAATATCATTTTTGTGGTCCTCGGCCTTTTCTTCCACCTCCTCTTAGAAAGGTCATTTCCACTCCTAGTAATCACCTTGTCATGTAAATACCAAGGCCTACCTACTAAGACTCAACATTAGGCCCTCATCCTTCATCTGTCATACCATCTAAGACTTCTCAACAACAAACAACCCAACAACTTGCAATCAAATTCTTACTTCCTCTAGAGGATAAGATACCCAAAACTTCATTATTGTTATTCAAATAGCTCTCCTAGTGATTTATATAACTTACATTAACATTCTGGCCCCAGGTTATTCATTAAATAATTGTGCATGCTCAAAATCACTTAGCACATTCCTTTGGTCATAGTTTACCTATGTGCCCCTTTCCTTTTCTTCTTCCACCTCTCTCTTACGCCCACCTTCCACGCGTTCACCTTCTTCCGAGTCAATTTCTTCCCATCCTACGTGCCTAAGTCCTTGGCCCTTTGCACGCCACACCCATTACTTTGTAATAGTTACGCCTTAACCATACATTCTCTACTCACTAGTTTGATTCATCTCCCCATGTGCATTCATCTCCTCGTGCGCATCATGCACACCCTCCGTGCCTTCCTCTATTTTCTCCACGCACCCTTCCCTCATACCCTTCTATGCCAGATCATCTTTTGACACGCTTAAGTGTGTCACGTGTAACCAATCAAGTGCACCAACAAGGTGTCGAATCCTTGCAATAAATGAATGATTGACATGTGGTAGAAATGACAAATAGTTGTACATTTGGCCATCATCTCAGCCAATTAGTACGCGCCATGTGTTTTACGTATGCTAACGACTCTAACATCTTCTGACAACCATATCATCAGCTACAGAGCTCAGATCGGCATGTGCCTAGACTTGTTAGAGAGCTGCTGACATCAGCTATAGTGCTAGAAATTCAAAATTCAAATTTTTGGTGGATCTGGTAGGTGAGAAATGGGAAAAATTATCTATGAACATTAATGAGTAGATTTGATTGCTCCAACCACCCAATTTGGTATGATCTGCACTCTTTTTCTTCAACACATCAAAAAAACATGGGAAGCGTATTTCACATATTTCCAAGTGGATTTATAGACATTGAATGCTTCTTGTTGGTGGTTGTGTTTCAAATTCGGGTTTTCCCTCCTTTTCCCTTCTTCCTCCATGGATTCATCTATAAATGTAAGAGAAAGGCTCATTTGTTATGTTGGACACTCTATATCCTTACACATTTTTCTAAGGACACCATATTTTCTGTTTTTTGAGTTACAGACCTCTATGTATGGCTCTTACATGTGGATATCATCCTCCTTCATCATTGTAATAGCTCTATGCATTTCTAGAAGTAATAGAAGAATCATTTTGTGACTATTCTCTATCCTAATGTGTTTACATTCCTTCTTCTTGCCTTTTCTTTTGTGTTGTATGTTGGTTGTGCTATTTCAAGTCCCCTGTAGTTCCATACTTACTTTTGTTCCATGAGAATGATCTCGGTGAATGTGTGTTCATTGTGTTACTCGTGCCTAGCCTCCTTTCACACATTCCTTATCATTCTTGCTCGTAACAAATAGTGTTCATCCCTCTTTTCTGGTGATATCACCTTTTAGTGTAGTTTACTTCATGTTATCCTTCTTTCCTTAGTCCCTTGGTATTCTTAGCTTAGTTTCCCTTTTATAACTAGGAGTAGTAGTAGTAGTATAAATAGATAGAGGAGTCGCCTTCTCTCGGAGATCCATCCCAAACTCGCAAGGTCCAACAACTTGGGGACGGTTCCATTATGGTCTCAAACACCTCGGCCCTTTCCGAGATCCGAGACATAGGTGCACATTTGAGCTACCAACAATTTATGGCACGTACAGTGGGACAAGCATTGAAATCTTAAATTTCATATCTCTAAGTTCTAGTGTGTGAAATTAGTGTTTCAGCCTCTAGAGGCTCATTTCAAACACATCTAGCGACTCCCAATATTTTAAAATCTCTGTTTTAACAGTGTTGAGTGCCTTTCATGAGAAGAGTGCACACAAGAAGAAGTGCATCAATTGAAGATTCTTTTGAATACCTTCAGCTATCCCTAAGAAGATTTCATTCCAGAAAGCCCATGTGTGTATCTCTATCTCCAGTGCGTCATGCCCATTCAACTCCTCAAAACACTCAACCTGTATGCCTTAAAATGGTGCATCACCAACCTCCTCCATTAAGAATATTTGTAAACTTAGATGGAAGGATTCCCTTACTCCTGGTCATGTAGCATGATATGCCAAATGGCACTCAAGAGTATTCCTTACTTTACTAGTGAGAATCAAGTCACCCCTCAGGAGCATATCTAGGATGTAGAAAATGTGTGTTCACTTTATTTGATCACACATAATGATGTAGCAATCAGGCTTTTACAGCCTCTTTCAAAGGTAAAGCACTTCATTGGTATAGAGGCTTGAGACTTGGATCTATTAGCACCTGGGATGAGCATCTCTATGCAATTATTTTGAAGACAAGTCAAATCACCTATATTTGGTGAAGCAACCGACAACAACAAGGAGGGAGCCTAATGAGCTGATGATTGATTTCAACATCAAATTTCAGAAGACTTGGGACAGAATTCCTCTTGTGGTAAGACCTACATCCCAACATGTTTTCTTTTATTATCTAAAGGCACTCAACAAGACATTTCAGTTATAATCCAATCTATGGGAGGTAGAACTTTACCAGCTGCTTATAGCATTGTAGTAAAGGCAGAAAATAGTCTCATTCAGTGGGAAAGTTAGCTCCTAGACCACCCATGCCCTGGTTTCTAGAGATATCACAGCACCCCAACCTTCTATGGCCCCTATTCCTATCCCTGAGAAAAGCATGCAACCAGTTGCCTCAACATCCTATTCTCCATCACAACAAAAGGAAGATGAAGAATTGAAGGCCTTGATCATAAATTTATCAAACAAGGTCATATCATTAGAAAAGTAGCAAGCACAAAGTGTATAGAGGTGATTCCAATCAGTGCATGGACAAGGCAATTAGCCTTGGAAAATCAATACTAAATCTAAGATACACGCACAATCAAGTAGAATGACAGATGGCAGCCTAATGCACATCTACCCTTGCAAATAATTCCTCTTGTGACTTCTCTCCCAACACCCAACACGAGTCGAGTGCTTGATCTATTTTAGAACAACTTGGAAAAAGAGTTAAAATGGTGCTTCCTTGTAAAATGCCTCATAGTCGCACCATTATGCTAATGTTGCATGTACCAAAGCCTTCATGATCCAAAATTCTTCATCCTGTGAGCCCTCAACAAGCACCTATGAAGTAGATAATCTAGTTGGGCTAGAATTTCCTCTAGAGTCCAATTTGATGTTCTTTGGCACATAGGAATTTTGTGTAATCAACAAAGTTGCAAAAGATACAAATAGATTGCACACCCAAGTTGTGGACAACACAAGATACAAGAAAATAATATTATAATTGAGTGAGCAGGTTATACCCCCAACAACACAAGTAGATCCTTAGAAGAAGAAAGTATCAGACAAGGCATCATGTAGTAAAAATACTCAAATCCCTATACAGGAGGCCCCTCATAAAGTTCCGTCTGAAACAACACGCACTCCTCATTTGGTAGGACAAACCTCTTCCCTAAAAATTTAGGCTTCGTGCCTAAACATTCAAAAAGGGATGTTGTTCCTCAAATACACAAGATGGGGGCTTCGATTCAGCATTTTTTACCAGATGAAGAGAACAAACATAAACGTCACAATGTGGGATGCCCTTACCATTCCATCTCGGGAGGGACTGTTGCATGAAGCTCGCGCGCAACTCCCGTGCACAAACCCAATTATGCACAAGCCACACGCTTCTATCGGGAATCTACCAAGAAGAGGAGAAACAAGTAAGTAAAGTTGTTAAAACACCACCCTTCTATATGTCCTTGATTATAAGTAAACACCTAGTGCATAAATCGCTTGATTGACTCAAAGTGCGCTAGTACTTTGGTTATGCCTAAAAAGATAGCTGATGTCTTAGGTCTGAAATATATCCCTTTGTCTAAAGTAGTCCTACAACTTGATGGCTCAATTGTAACCACCTTAGGAGTCATCAAGGATCTTGAGTTAACCCTCCATGCATGTCTAATCCTGACAATTACTCAAGATGTGTCAATCATTGACCTACCTCCTCTATTTGTCCTATGTCTATCAAGAGAATTTACTACCAAGGTGGGTGGTTACTTGTCTTCTGATTGGTCTCATATGTTACTCAAGATAAGGTATGGTACCCGGTTTACCATATAATTTGAGCCTATATTTTCTTATCATGTAAAGCCATATGTCTCGTCCCCTCTCCAATCCAATTGTCTTATCCAAGAAGAACAAGTTTTAGTTCCTAAAGATTAGTATCTTCCACCCTTTGTTCCAAACCTAGTACTTGATGAATGGGTAGAAAGGCATCAAAAATTTGATCCCTATGTTGAAGAACTGGAAGCCTATGAAACTGGGCTTGGTACTTATTACATTCTAGAAGAAGATGCCATGCTTCTCACGCGTGCTCATGGGAGATAAAATTCAAACTAGTCTATGGAAGTTGTAATTTGATGGATCCAGAAGCAGAAATGGCGTAGGAGTAGGAGTGGTTCTCATTTCCCCTAAGGATGAGAAATTTTTCTTCATGCACAGTTACAGTTTGCATGCTCTAATAATGTGGTAGAGTATGAAGCATTAGTGCATGGCTTGCTCATTGCTGAAAAGAAGAAAATTAAAGCATTGCAGATCTTTGGGGACACAGAATTGATCATCCACCAGGTCACCAACAAATTCCAGACAAAGAATAAGCTTCTTAAATCTTATAAACATATAGTTTGGGACCTACTTGAGAGCTTTGATGCCCTTAATCATAGGTAGTCCCGCGCAGAATCAACAAAGAAGTTGGCCAAATGGCCGTGCTCGGTTCACAGTTTTCTCCTACTGAGGACTTTGTTAAAGGAAATAATCAACACATTAAGATGGTAATCAAACCATCCATTCCGCATAAATAACACCAAAGATGGAAAGTGTTCGACAATGACACGTAGATCATCCAATTTATCCGAATGAAGATGGATTTTCATTAAGTATGCAAGTTGACTTGCATGATGACAATATGGTGACCAAGTAATATAGCTGAAGACAAATAGGTTTCCTAAAGGTCTGGTCACCTTAGAGAAAATTTCAGCCCTGATGATGAGTTCAAGGGTGAAGAAAGATACATACACACCACACAAGAAGACTACTCTCCCATTACTATTGCGCGCAGAAAAGAGCTGTTGCTCAAGTAAGACTTGCTCGCATGAAGAGAAGCATGCCTTCATCTCTCTCTCAAAAAATACAGTGATATTTTCTCATGGGAGTATGAGGACCTCAAAGGTTTTGATCCAAGTGTTGCTCAACACTCCATTGACCTTGATCCTGGCATAAATCCCGTCAGATAGAAACAACGACCAATCAATCCAAAAATTGAGCCCCTCATGAGAAAGGAGTTATCCAAACTCATTGAGGCTAAAATTATCTTTCCCATAAAATATTCTACCTAGGTCGTGAATCTTGTTCCAGTGCACAAGAAAAATGGTGAAATCAGACTCTGTGTTGATTTCAGAGATTTGAATAAGGCATCTCTAAAGGATCATTATCCTTTGCCTTCAATGGAGTAGATTCTGTAGACCATAGCTAGCACGACATTATCCATGCTAGATGGGTATTTGGGTTTCAACCAGATCCTAGTCAAGGAAGAGGATCAATTCAAAACAACATTTACAACCAAGTGGGGAACATATGCATATCGAGAAAATTCCCTTTGGTCTATCAAATGCGGGCACAACATTTCAGCACGCCATGGATATTGCCTTCAAAGGTTATATCAATGAGTTCATCTTGGTTTACCTTGATGATATAACTGTCTTCTCAAAGTAAAGTGTGGATCACATGGTGCACCTGAAATTTTTTTTGAGAGATGCAGAGAATTTAGGGTATCTCTTAACCCCAAGAAGTGTAATTTTACAATGGCTCAGGGAAAGCTCTTGGGCCATGTGGTTTCAAAGGATGGCATCGCGATTAATCCTGAGCACGTTTCAACCATCCTAGATCTTTCCTTGTCAGCACACAAAAAGGCCTTGTAGTCCTTCCTTGGTAAGATTAAATTTGTTAGGCATTTTATCCCTAACTTTGTGGGACTGGTTCGGCCCATCACCCTTATGCTCAAAAAGGACATAGCCTTCAGATGGACAATAGAAGGAAGAGAAAGCTTCAACAAGATCAAGAAAGAGATTTCTTGTGCACCAACACTCATCAACCCAAACTATTCATAAAGGATTTTATCCTTTATGCTTATGGCACTAATGCAAGCATTGTTGTTGTCTTAACACAGAAAATGGATAAGGGTTGGAACAGCCAGTGGCCTTCTTCAGCTAGATGTTGAAGGATTATGAATTGAAATACAGTCACACGAAGAAGTAGGTCTTCGTCCATCATGTGCGCGCTCAAGAAATTAAAAATTATGCTCACCACAAATCATATCAAGGTGTTAGTCTCCCACTCATCTATTAGAGACTTCATCATGGGAGAAGAAATCAGTGAGAAGAGAGCATGATGGGTGACTAAAATCATGGAATATGATGTGACTATTAAGGCCACAAACTAGAAAGAGGTAATGCACTCAAGCAGATTGCTTGAGGATGTACGATGATGAACCCGAGGCTTCATTTTTCTGGATGAAGACCTTCTGCGTGTAGAACTTAAATAGAATATAGACCCTGGCACGTGTGACTTAGATGAAGGACATGATCACATTTCTTTCCGAGGGTGCATACCCTCCCGGTTTAAATAAAGAAAAGAGAAGACATCTGAGGTTACAATCTATCCCTTATGTGTTGATTAATGGACTTCTCTTCAAAAATAATCTTGATGGCATGTTGTTAAGATGTATCAATGGTGTGCAGACTAAAAAAGTGTTAGCAAAATTTCATGATGGATTCTCTAGTGGACACTTCTCTACCAAAACTACAACAATGAAGATCATAATGGTAGGTATCTTTTGGCCTACCCTGTTTACAGATGCACATAGGTGGGTCACAAAATGTAAAGAATGTGCTTTCTTTACAGGAAATAAAATATTAACAGCACTTCCCCTCCAACCAATCCAAGCAGATTATCCCTTTGCACAGTGGGGTCTCGACTTCATAGGCATGATCAATCTGCCTTCAAGTGTTGGACATAAATGGGTGCTGACATCTATAGATTACTTCACCAGATGGACAGAATCTGTCACACTTAAATAATCAACTGAGGCATTCATCCTTGACTTTCTTAAGGGTTTAGTCACAAGGTTTGGTGTTCCTCAAACCATTATCTCTGATAATGCAAAGGCCTTCCTTAGTGCTAAAATCACTTGATTGGGCTCTAAGTCTGGGAATTTACCTAAAAACCTCTTCCAACTATTACCCTCGGGAAATGGTCTAGCATAATCAAAAAACAAGAACTTGATCAGAATCATGAAGCACACAATGAACATCAGCCAAAGACAGTGGCATATGAAGGTCTTGTGTGTGCTCTGGGAAGATAGAATCACAAAAAAAGCAATAGGAACTTCACCTTACAAGCTTGTCTATGGAAAGGAGGCTACCCTTCCTTTGACACTAGAACTAAATTCATTGGCACTTGCCAACAGATGGAATTTGAGGGCATGGATCAAAGAGAAATCAGGATGGTAGAGCTGGTTCATCTTGAAGAACTCAGAAACTCTACCATGATCAAGCTAGAATAGCATTAGCAAGCAACAAAGAAATGGTTTGACAGAAAGGCTAGACCTCAAGCTTTCAAAGTTGGGGACCTGGTTCTAAAATGGGATGTTGACAAAGCTAAACCAGGGCATCATTCAAAGTTTGATGCACTTTGGAGTGGCCCATACATCATCAGTTCTTGCAAAGAAGCTAACTCTTTTGAGTTAACTCATCCGGATGGAAGCGCACTGCAAATCCCAGTGAACAGGATCTATCTCAAACCCTTCCATTAGGTTTGTTGCATCATGTTGTATATATTAAAGTAGTTTCAATTCCTCCAAGTGTGCTTCGTGCACATTATTTGTACATAGTTCTTTCCTCTCATGTGCTTCTTCCTGTGTGCACTCTTTTTGTTACTTCCAGAATGTAGAGCCTCCTTCAGTAGTTGTGAGATTTAGAGCAAAGTGAAAAATTATTCTCAAATTGATCACAGGGGCATTTTCATGATTGAACAAGTAGACTCCATGCCCAATGGATGCTTCAGGCTACTGATCTGTTGCATCTAGCAGGAAAATGGCCCCGAAAGTCAACAAAACTATTATCCAAATAGCTCTCTTAGTGATTTGGATAACTTACATACACATTTTGCCCTAGGTTATTCATTGAAGAATTGTGTGCACTAAAAATCACTTGGCACATTCCTTTGGTTGCACAGTTTACCTGTGCACCCCTTTCCTTTTCTCCTTCCACTTCTCTCTTACACCCACCTTCCATGTGTTCACCTTCTTTTGAGTCAAATTTCTTCCCATCTCATGCACGTAAGTCCTTGGCCCTTCACTGCGCCACACCCATTACTTTGTAATAGTTGTGCCTTAACCATACGTTCTTTGCTCACTAGTTTAATTCATCTCCCATGTGCATCGTATGCACCCCCTCCATGCCTTCCTTTATTTTCTCTGTGCACCCTTCCCTCATACCCTTCTATGCCAGATCATCTTTTGAAATGCTTAAGTGTGTTGCGCATAACCATTCAAGCACACCAACAGGGTGATGAATCCTTGTAACAAAAAGAATGATTGACACATGGCATAAATGAAAAAAAGTTATACATTTGGCCACCATCTCAGCCAATCGGCATGCATGCCACATGTTTTGCATATGCCAATGACTCTGACATCTTATAACATCCATATCATCAGCTACAGAGCTCAGATCGGCACACGCCTAGACTTTTCAAAGAGCTACTGACATTAGCTATAGTGCTAGAAATTCAAAATTCAAATTCTAGTGGATCTGGTAGGTGAGAAATGGGAAAACATCTCTCTGAACATTGATGAGTAGATTTGATTTCTCTAACCACCCAATTTGGTATGATCCACCCTCTTTTGTCTTCAACACATCAAACAAGCATGGGGAATTGTATTTCACATATTTCTAAGTAGATTTATAGACATTAATACTTCTTGTTGATGGTTGTGTTTCAAATTTGGGTTTTCCCTCCTTTTCCCTTCTTCCTCCATGGATTCATCTATAAATGTAAGATTAAGGCTCATTTGTTATGTTGGACACTCTGGATCCTTATGCATTTTGCTAAGGACACCATATTTTATGTATTTTGAGTTGTAGACCTCTATGTATGGCTCTTACATGTGGATATCAGCCTCCTTCATCATTATAACAGCTTTTGTGCATTTTTGGAAGTAATAGAAGCATCGTTTTGTGACTATTATCTATCCTAACATGTTTTCATTCCTTTTTCTTGCCTTTTCTTTTATGTTGTATGTTGGTTGTGTTATTTCAAGTCCCATGTAGTTCCATACTTAGTTGTGTTCCATGAGAACGATCTGGTGAATGTGTATTTTGTTGTGCTACTCATGCCTAGCCTCCTTTCACACATTCCCTATCATTATCACTCAAAACATATAGTTTTCACCCCTCTTTTCTAGTGCTATCACCTTTTAGTGTAGTTTACTTCATGTTATCCTTCTTTCCCTGGTCCCTTGGCATTCTTAGCTTAGTTTCCCCTTTTAGCACTAGGAGTAGCAGTAGTAGTAAAAATAGATAGAGGAACTAGCCTTCTTCAAAGATCCATCCCAAACTCGCAAGGTCCCACAACTTGGGGACGGTTCTATTTTGGTATCAAACACCTCAGCCCTTTCTAAGATCCAAGATGCGAGTGCCCATTTGAGTTACCAACAATTACCATCCACGTTTTCACCTAGGGGGCATTATGTAACTATTCTACATGACCTCCTTCAGAAATCACTTATTATCTTGTGAATATCATAGGACACAAGGTCATTCCATAGAGGATTATAAGGCCTTTCATCTAATCACTCAAAAACTTGGTAATCCATCTTTCCTTCCTCCTAAACCACACACAACATCATCATATTTGTCTAAATCTAAAGAGCTCGTGTCCAAAATTTCTCCCCATCAGGTTGAAGATGTGAACATAACTACCCACTTACAGATCTACAATAGGATCCATCTCGAGCCTAAGAAAGATAAAACTTTCGTATCCATACCTCCACCTCCAAAGTTATCTACTTTGTCTAATAAGCCTAAAGTATATATCTCCATATCTCTTGAAGCATCTAATCAAACAACGTCACCCAAAGCTAAGGTTTCAATACTCACCACACCACCCTCATCATCCACCTCAATATAAAAGGTTGTTATTAAATAGTTACACCAAGCTCCCATCAAAATTTCACTTTACTGAACTGGTGTAAACATCACCTTCTCATAAACAAGCCATGATCAAAGCCCTCCAATCAATAATAGTACCAACAAATGACCCTTCATCTTTCACAAACTTTATAGGGGACCTTAAAGCATCCACAACCATATCATTTGAGCCATCTGAGATTCCCTCGCTTAGGCCAGAAGAGCATGATTTACCACTTTTTATCACCACTCAAATCAATGATGTCCTTATCATAAGGGTTGTGATTGATGGAGGTGCAACCATCAACATTATGTCATCATTGATTTCAATAAACTTAAACTATCTCCTTCCATCGTTCATCAAACTCCAATTTTACTACGATCCTTTAATGACACTATCACACCCACATTAGGTACCGTTATCCTACCACTTAAAGTCAGCATTAAGACCTTACATGAACTATTCTACATTATAAAAGGATAGTTCCAATATAACATGTTATTAGGATACCCCTGGATATGCACTATGTGGTGTGTTCCTTCTACGCTTCATCGTGTCTCAAATATGAATAGGAAGGTCAAACATTCACAAATCCCTCGCAGATCCAAATCCACTATTACATGACATATCGTCCAAACATGTCCTTATACCTAAATCCACAATAGAAACATCTCGATGAATCATCTACTAGCATGTTCATCCCTTCCTCCAAACTACTAGATGATTCCTCCATTGGTTACGTTGTAAAATGCCTCATGTTGGGGGAGTACTGCCTTCTCATGTTCAACTTCATCCCCTCACCTAAGATGTATGGTCATCTTGATAAGTAACCCATGTATGAATGTTATCTCTTACAATCCCACGCACCTAAAAACAAACCTTGTTTATGGGGGACTTGATCATCCTTCATCTCATTATATTAATCCACACCATGATATGCCTTTCACATTAGACTTCAAATCCCTAGATAAACCAGATTTCACTTATATGTACCTTCACCATTGTGCATGGAAGGGTTTTTTCCTTAGCCATTACGAATAAAAAATATGACTTAATTGTCCAACGCTCCCTTAAAACTTATGAGAAATATGGCCTAGGTTATGAGAAACCTAGCTCTGATCCATCCAAACCCACTACATCTGTACATATCACTGAACTTGAACTATCATCACCTACAAACCCTAAAGATCCTATGGACATAGATGACACAAAGATTCATCCTACCTGAATTTTTTTAGTTGATACTATTTTCGTAGGTCCTTTAACTTATCAATCCAACCACGTCACTAAACAAATTCCTCTCATTTAGCCAGAAATGATTGAATAAGATTTACCTACTATAGATATCTTTCAATGTCACAACAATCAAGACATCCTTTCCCATATGGGAGCTGAGGATCATTTCCTTCATAAATCCATACCATTAGACACATCAACCCTTCTCAATAAATCCACTATCGACATTAACTTAGGAACTCCTCATGATCCTCGCATAGTTAACGTCGTTTAATCACTTAATTCACAAGAACTTGAGGATTTTACTACATTTTTATCAAAATATAGTCAAGATTTTTCCTAGTCATACAATGATATGCCTTATCTTGATCCTAATATCATCATACACAACATCATCACATATCTAGATGCTAATCCTTTTAAGCAAAAAATCCGTAAAATGTATCCCCTGTATAGCTCTCCTTATTAAAGAAGAGTTACAACATCTTTTATCCACTAACTTCATCATACCCATTGATTATCCACAATGGGTCTTTAATATCATTATCGTAATCATGTTGTTGCAATCAGCAAAGACTCCCTAGATGTTGATCGATTTCTAGTTTGATCATACTAGCATCCAAAGTGTGATTGCACAACATTGAATCCTCTTCCCAAGTGTGGGACTTGAAAAATGGAAGATAAATCTCAGTTAGAGGCTGGTTCCTCAACTCCTCTGATCAAATATTTTACTTGCACAATTGCAGAGGTTTAAACTCCTAAATCTACTCTAAATTTCAAAGGGACAAGGATAGAAAATGCAAAAAGAAAGAACTAAAACTAATGCTAATAGGTGATGCACCAAAGGAGTGGTGAGCATTTTTTACTTCTGCAAATTGACACAGTTCATAAAATGCAACAAAAACAACATGCACAAACTGATAGCTGTAATGAAGTGTTAGAAATTAGGCAAACAACACCAGCAGAGGATAAAAACTAATCACAGGGCCTGTATTGTTATTTTAACATCAAAATCACTTGCATTCAAACACCTGAAAGGCAAAAATACGATTCATAGCTTCTAGAAAAGGTCTGTTATTCCACTAAATCACTTCCAAGGTGAAAAAGGGAGCTTGCCATACACAAAAATGTTCAACCCTTTGAAAAATGAGCCAAATCTGGCTTTTACAGTGCAAGGGACGAGCCCAGGAGAGAGAAACGTGGGAAAACGTGGAAGGGATTCAACCATTGACCAAAATGCCATCAAAATAGCATGGGCAACCTGACAGACCCATTCCCTGACATTTTTAACCATGCTGGGAGAGAATGCGAGCCATTCTTCATTAAAATCGGTGGTTGAAATGTCATTTTTGTTCATGACCACGTGCTAGAAGTATTTTTGATTTTCTCTCTCCAAACTCCACCAAAATGCAAAATTGACCCCGGAATCTTGTAGATAATTTCACCAGATTTCCATTGATATAAAGAACGTGAAAAACTAAGCTCTGGATCGAAAGATATGGCGATTTGAAGTTTTAGGGCAAAACAGGGCCAAATCGGGTCGCTTTGATATTTTTGGCCTGGACACGTGGCGAGTTCTGATTGGCTGCGGGCCTTCTAGGGGAAAATTTCCCACAAAAACTCCACTGAGCCATAACTTGAAAAATACATGAGTTAGGAGGAAAACTTTACCTTTCTGGAAAGCTAAGAAAGAGCTCTATCCAATGGTGCCATTTCCAGAAGGTTTTGAGTGCCTGAAAAGCAAAATTTTGTGGTCGAGGCACATTTTGGATAACAAGATAACCAAAGCTTTGGGAAAGTTATGCATCTGCATAGACTTTAGGGATCTCAATCTTGTTTTTCCTAAAGATGATTTCCCTCTTCCAAACATAGATCAGCTCATTGACCTAACAACCAGCCATGAAATGCTCTCCCTTATGGATGGATTTTCTGGTTATAATCAAATTCTTATCGCCACCGATGATCAACATAAAACATCTTTCATCACTCCTTGGGAAATTTTTGTTACCATGTTATGTCATTCGGTCTTAAAAATGCAAGAGCTACTTACCAACATGCCATGACCTACATTTTTCATGACCTCATCCACAAAACAGTCAAAGACTATGTTGATGATCTCTTAGGAAAATCCAAATAACGCAAATATCACCTTTTCATCCTTGAATCTATCTTTACTCGTCTCATTCAGTATTGCCTTCGTCTCAATCCTATAAAGTGTGTTTTTGGTGTTCTCACCGGAAAACTTTTAGGATTCATCATATCTATTCGAGGTATTGAATTTAACCTAGCAAAGGTTAAATCCATTATTGAAATGCCTCTCGCCATCCAATCTTACACAACTACGCAACCTTCAAGGTAAATTACATTCCATCGATGGTTTGTATCACAATTTTCTAATCATTGTAAACCATTTCATCGTCTTCTTCGCAAGGATGTAAACTTTCACTACGAATCTGATTGTTAGAAGGCCTTCGACAAAATTAAACAATATCTCCTATCACCACTTTTTATCACACCTCCTCGTGAGGTAGATCTATTTTATCTATACATATCTACTTGAAACATTCTCTAGGAGTCATGCTCACTCACCATGATAGCTAAGGCTGTGAACAAGTTGTAAACTATATCATTATTACACTCCACAAATATGAAACTTGTTACACCGGATTTGGAAAGCTATATTATGATTTATACTTTGCCACTTCTAAATTACTTCATTATCTTCTCAATCATAAAAATTATGTCGTCACTATCTTTAATCCACTTAAAACCATGCACTATAAACCATATTATAGTGACCATATAACTCAATGGCTTATGCTTATGACTAAATTTGACCTCGATTTCATATCACAAAAATCTATTAAGGGCTAGGCTATTGCAGATCAGCTCACAGACGGTCCCCTTCTTGACAATCAACTTCCTCACAAATAATTTCTGATGAATCCATCAACAATGTTGATGAATATGAATTTATCCCTGTCAAAATGAACCTCTTCTTTGATGGTTCTAAGTGCCAAAAAGGGGGGGTCGAGTGTTGTTCTCATACCTCCTTGGGGTATTCCCATTCCATTATCATTCAAACTCAACTTTAAATGTACCAATAACATGGAATAATATGAAGCTTTAATCATGGGCCTTACGACCATTATTCTCCTAGCTGTTCACATTTTAGAAATCTATGGAGACTCATAACTCGTCATTAGTCAAGTTAAAGGAGAATATCAATGTAAAAATGAAATATTACAAAAATATAAATCCAACATTGACTTTCTCCTCGCCTTTGATCATTACACCATCCAAACCATCCCACAATCCTCTAACAAATTTACAAACACAATGGCCTCTTTAGGAGCCCTCATTCCATTAGAAACTGAAGATTCAAAAGACAACACTAAAATATTCGTGGTTGTTCAACGATTGGATTACCCCTCACATCAAAATGAACTCCCTCCTATCAACATTGTTGATAATGATCCAATTGATTTATGGTATACTCAAATATACAACTACCTTTCCAAATCTAAAATCCCATCTGACTTATCACGCAGTGCTAAATGATCATTTCTAGAATGTGTCACTCGCTTTATCAAGATAGGTTATGTCCTCTACAAACATAGTTTTGATGGTATTTTGTTAAGGTGCCTTAAATCACATGAATCAATCAAAACAATCAAAGAATTTCATGATGGTATTGTGGAGGACATTTTAGTGGAAATTTCATCACTAAACATGTCATACGGCTAGGGTATTATAGACCTACTATCACTAAATATTGTTGTGCATATGTTAATAAATGTGTGAAATTCCAACTTCATTAAGATCTCATCCATGTCCCCATTCAAACTTTACAACCCGCTCAGTACTTACAACCTTTCTCTCAATGGGGGTTATACCTCATTGGTGTTATCAATCCTAATTCATCTCAAAAACATCACTCCATTATCACATATACTAAGTATGTCACTAAATGGGTTGAAATTATCCCTTTAACCTCATCTAAATCAAAACTTATCACCAATTACATATATTAATACATCATATGCCATTTTGGCGTTCCTCATAAACTTGTCATAGACAATGGAAAATTTTTTAAAAATAAAGAACTTAAAAATATCAATGACACCTTCAACATTAAACTTAGATTTTCATCATCATATTATCCCCAAGAAATGGGCAAGATTAAGCCTCTAATAAAATGCTTAATAAAATCCTTATGAAAATAGTAGACAATGCAGGCAGGAATTGGCATCTCCAAATCTCATTTTCTCTGGGCCTATCGAACTAGCATCTGTACTCCTATAGGAGCTACACCCTTTTCACTCATCTACGGCTCTAAAGCTTTCCTACCTCTTGAAGTCCAAATCCCATCACTTCATGTATCACTTAAAGACTTTATCTTAGGTGAAGAGTATCTACAAGACCGTTTGGCATAATTTAAACTTGTTAGATAGAAAACATCTAATGGCCCTCGAACATCATCAAGTCTATTAGGAACACATCAAAATATCTTATAAAAAACATATCAAAGAGCGTGATTTTAAAATTTGTGACCTTGTACTCAAAGAAAATAAAAATTTCACTACATTAAAATGGAGTAAATGTGAAATTTTTCCCCTAATTGGATTGGTTTATATGTCATCACTCTCAAGTATGAATCAGAGCATACTTTGTCTCACTTCCCTTGATGGTGAACCTAAAAAGGAAACTTTTAATTCCTTGCACTTTCAGCCTTTCTACTATTAAATTATTGATCAAAGATGACATGGTTAATATAAAATCTTATCACTCCCTTAAACCATCCATCTTATCTCAGTAATGATTTGAAAGCATGTGGTTATCCATCATTATCCTAAATATACCTTAAAGATGAGCACCACGGCTTTGTTCATCACATCTTTCACTATGGAAAATTTCCTCCTTTACAGGAACCCCTTAATCATTATACCCACCTACCCTATACCAACTAAAAACATGACATGGGGCACATGTGTGTAGGTCATATATACATCTTCTCCCCTCCTCAAAACGGTTTATTAGGGTCTTTCCCTTAGCTCAAAAAAAAATCTATGTAAAATTCATAGGATGTTTGTTATCCAAAAATAAAAAATACTATGGATTGATCCCTTAAAGGACAACTATTCAAAATATAAAATCATTATCAAAAATGTAAAAGTAGACTAATCCCTTGAAGGATAGCTACTAGCAAAATCATAGACCGATCCTTGAAGGATGGCTATCTTGTAAAAGTCAAAAGTTAAAAATGTCAACCATACCCTTGAAGGATAGATTCTTATGTAAAAAGGCTTCTTGTATTAATCAAGCCTTCAAAAATTTAGAAAGACAAAAGCATCCAGAAAGCTTCCTAATCAATCAACTTTCCCATTATAGAAAACTTTCTGCATTGAGCAGTTTGCATCTAAATTTAATATGTAAAGTTGGGGCATTTCTCTATGAACCCATTGAAATGGAGAACCCATATTCCCATATTAATCTACACATATGTAAACCCCTTTCGTGTCTTAGGAAGGTACGTTTATTTAAATTCATTTTTATCAAACGACTTTGTAAGACTACTTATTGATAATCTCACTTAACTTTTATTAAAGCTACAAGTGCAAGAGATTTCAAATTTTCAAAACCCATCGCATATGTCTCAAATCCATAATGAGGTAATCATTCTAATTTTATCTTATCTTATTATTCACATTTTAAGTCGTGTCATATTGTCTCTCCTCAAAGTATGCGATAAAAAGATAAGGTAACCATCAAGGAGGAATACTTGTGAATATGTAGATGGTATGCACACGTTGTAGAATTTTATCAAAATAAATGTGAGAGCTTCCCTTTGGATAGGAGGAATAACCTGTATAAGAAAAAAAAACAAGACCACCAAATGATATTAAATAGTAAATGAAAATGCACTTTGCTAGTGATTTACTAGTTCCAAGAAGTGTGATACTTCCTAGATGGTTTTCAATCCACTATTTTTATTAAATTAATGAAAGTAAATATGAGAAATAAATTTCCTATTGCTAACACTTTGATTTAGGTATCTCAAAATGTTATCAACACACTAGATTAAGCACGAATATTGAAATATAAACTAATCTAGCATCAAGAAAGGTATGTTTCTGGTTAGGAAAGGTCACAAAGGTGTTAGGTAAGGTCACTAGGGTATATAGTAAGGTCTGGATGGAGTTTGATGGAGTTGTGGGTTGTTTGGGGAAGGTTTAGAAAAAATACACGATGGATGATGTCCGTACAGAGAGGTGAGACCGATGACGGTTAAGGTGACCAATGTCGGTAGGGGCAATTTTGTAGTAATTAAATAAAAGTAGCTTTTGAACTTCTCTATGATTGTAAAAATATTTAAGGGGAGTGGTTTGGTTTGTAATATTACCAAGAAGACTCAAGAATACATAAGGGGCAAGTACGAAGAGCCAAAAGTTCATAGGTGGTTGGGTTGATGGATTGGTGAGAAGGTGGAGATAAAGGAATACAGGGAGAAGTAAAGTATAATGAAAGAGGTAATGGATCTAAACTTTAAGCAAGCACAAAATGATTAAAATCACATATACTTACTTGCATTTACATATCCGATAGGTTAAGGAGGATGGTAGTTGATCCGTGAAGAGCCTCTATGTTCAATGCCGCAACAATACTCCCAGAGTGTCCCCGTGAATATTCTAATACCTTGGGATGAGAGCTAGATGCTTGTTTGGGCCTGTGGTTGAGTATTTTGTGTCATCTGGATGCTGAGAGGATTCAATTTGTGCTTGAATACAATAGTTATCTCAAAACTTAAAATGAGCAACTGCGTAAAAGGTTGTAAAAGTGTATATAAAGTAACCGATGGTGGTTAGGTAACCGGTGCCGATTGAGGAATAATCGACGTTAGTTAAGGTGGATAAGTCTAGGTTTTCCAAAAATGGCTTTATATTTTCTATTTTTGGTGTGATTGATATCCTTAAATGGGTCTCAAGTGATAAAGTCTTCCCTGGATAAGTATGACTTCTTCTAGGAGAGGTAGTGGGAGTTAAGGTTAGGTTTAGACTAAGTCTTAGTTGGTTAGGATTTGTATAGAATTA
Organism: Taxus wallichiana var. yunnanensis; assembly: GCA_018340775.1. Lineage (NCBI taxonomy): Eukaryota > Viridiplantae > Streptophyta > Pinopsida > Cupressales > Taxaceae > Taxus > Taxus wallichiana. Next base: position 44,905,601 of record CM031236.1, read on the forward strand.
GTATTAATTAATTAATAGGATGTGAATGGGTCTTTGAGTGAGGTGGATAGGTGAGGTGGATGGGTGAGGTAATTAATTAATTTGATTATTGCAATGAAATTAATTAACATGTGTGCACTAGGGACACAAGTTGGTATAGTATGAATTTATTTAATTGACAGGGATTAAGGGAAGTTGTCCCGATTTTTAGTGTTTACATTTGCCCCTTTTTGTCATGTAGCTTGTATTTGGTAACTGATGCTAACAAAACAAGAAGTGGTTACCCCAAATATAGGTGAGAGTGGGGTTGGCCCAGGTAGGAGTGAAGGTGATCCCCCCTTAAACTAGAAATTGTTGAAGTTGTAGGAAGAATATGTGAGTGGTTTCATAAACAGGTTGTTAAGAAAAACAAGGGTGGATGGGTTGTAGGTAATGGTAATAGTCGGGTCGAGTAATAGGTAATGGCAATAAAATGCACGCACACGTATATATTGCAATAAGGTACCAATTTCAAGATCTTATAAAATCTACTTCATCAAATTTCAATAGGTTTATCCAAATGAGGTTGAAAGCATTCAAGTATCCAAGGTATAGGATATGGTATTGAATCAAAACTAGGAAAGGTGTAGAAATGACTAATAGGTTTTGGTCCAGGGGCACCAAAGGTTTGGTTGGGATAAACATCACAGCATCAAGAAAGGTAAGGTCATTAGGTTGAACAACATGGGTAGCAACATCACAAGGTATAACAAGTACACAAATTTAAATGTCTAATTAGAGGGTGGGTGTTGTTTAGGTGGGGTCATGGGTAGGGCCAAGGTATAGGCAAAATACATGTCCCTAAACACAATTAGGGAATGGAATAGGTAGGGAAGGCTTATGGGTGAACCCAATAGGTAATGCTAAGGGTAAATGGTACAAGAACAACATCTTTTTGGGTAAAAGACATTTTGAGGCCATATGGTTAATTGAGGTAACCCATGTCGGTTATAGGTTAACTGATACCGGTTGACTAGGGCATAACTTGACCAATGTCGATCATGTTGATTTGGGGCTAAAAAAGGAAAAATCCACTTTTTACGGATTCATTTGTTGATTTTTAGTTATAGAAAATGACAAGTGAGAGGTGTGAAAGTGAAAAATGATAGTGCCAAGTCATGAGTGGAGTCATCAATCTACGAAGAGGTGATTGGCATCCGGTGGATAGGCGCATGAGATCAAGTGGATCTATCTGATTGGTTGTGAGTGGAGGAGTTGATTTGTGGCCTTGGAAAAGATGGGAAAGGGAGCGGGAGGACCACCGATATAGAGACCCAAGGTACCACGAGGATATGGCATTGAGTAGAGGTAGGAATCAATCCTCAGGCACTGTTTGTGATTGCAAAGATTTATTTAATTCAGTTAAAATGAATGAATTTGGGGCAAAATTTTTGTTTGAAGAGTATGGGTGAAATTAAGGTGGGGAGGGGAAAATATAGGTTAAATAGGTGGGGAAATGAATGTAGGTTGAATTTGGGTGGGGTAGGATAGGTTTGTAGTGGGGTTTGGTCATTTTTTGAAATGGGAGGGCGTGGGGTTCTCGGTTTATCGATGAAATAGTGACCGACATCGGTCTAGGGTTGGCTGACGTTGGTTTGGTTTGTTGGCATCAGTCGATTAAAGGGTGATCGTCACCAGTCAAGGTGACTGGTATTGGTCATGGTGACCGATTTCGGTCGAGTGTAAAAATAATCAAGGGTTAAAAAAGTTAGTTGAGAAAACAAAAAAGGTAAGGTAGGGGTAGGTGAAGAGTGATGTTGGTGTAAGAGGGAAAAGGGAGTGTAAGTAGTGCATGATTGTGTAGGTGTGTGATAGGTAAGTAAGTGAAATGATTAATGATAGCGGGTACGTATCGTAATAGAGATAGTAGGGTTTTAGGTGAAATAGATAAAGGGTAGGTATGAAAACCAAGTGAAGGGTAGGTATGATTAATGGTGTTAGGCATGATTTGGTAAAAAAATGGCTAAGTATGAGGTTAGTTGAGATTTGAGGAATAGGTGATGTGAGAAGGTCTTGACTTGACATTCTTGGAAAGGTTGATGTAGGTGAGATATAAGCTAACCGTGAGAGATAGAGTACCCCCTATATAGTACATATGCGGCCAAGTGTGATAGTTGAGGAGTGGGATAACATATCAGATGTGGGACTTAATTTGATCAGTGTTATAGGCATATAGGCCAATATCCTAGCTTGATGGTTTCTCTCATCGACAGATGGGAATCCACAACCAATACCTTCCATTTACTGACTGCGAGATGACCGTCACATTGGAGGATGTGTATAAGATCCCGTGGCTTCCCATTGTTGGTGATCTAGTGTATTCCATTTAGAGTGAGACATTAGTGGAGCTGATAGTGGTGGTATTTGGTGAGGTGATGAGCATGTTGAGTTATCACAAAGGTGTAAGTCCGAGTTATGGGGATATTATGTGGCATATCCATAGGAAATTGGGATATCTGTTTTGATGATGGTAGCGGTGGTTGTTTTACTCTCTCAAATTATGAGGGTGGGAGATTTCCATGATCACTAATGGGGTATTACGGTACATGATTAAGGATCACGTCTCCTTTACTTGGGCATCGCTTTTCTAGTCTAATTGTATAGGGAGCTATGGGCCTATGGTAGGTTGAGGAGGTTTGGTACGTGTTGTACATTCTTATTACACCACTAGGCATATAAGTACATTGTGTGTGCACTTCTAGTTGGGTTATGATGATAGGACGGGTTCGGGGGTTATTTGTCATGCAGTGGGTTTCAGGAGATGGGTACCAGTCGGGGCACGGTCGAGTGGCTAGGGCCACATATGATGTTATATACTAAAGATGGTTATTAGAGGGCCTATCGATGGATATTGTGTAGTGGCCATATGTTGATTTTTTTCATATAGAGGTATGGTTGAGGAGATATAGGAGCTTGATTATTCAGATGGATACATGGCAGCGTGTCGTGGAGCATGAGATGATACACATGGACAAGGTCATATGGTAGTTTGATCGATAGGACATGCCCCCACCTTTCCCACAATACCGCAGAGATGACATGGAGAGACCCATGTCTCCACCATGTTCGAGTGTTCCCACATGTCAAGAGGAGAAGGTGTTAGATAAACGGATTGATGATGTAGGCCTCACCGATGGATATAGGTAGTGGTGGGTAGCATAGCTATAGGTGGCACCGCCAAGGCTAGGGCAGCCAATGAGCAGACTAGGTCCAGGACTCACAGCTCTAATATCACAGGGGTTTGTTAACCCAAGAGATAGGGCCATGGTGATATTACTAGCTCTCGCAGACTAGGCCCGAAAAAATCGAGGAGGAGGAGGTGGAGGTTTGGAAGGGAAAAGCGGGGGTTGGGGAGATGTTGGTAGGACATTTGACTAGTAGGGAGGAGTAGACATGTGAGACTAGAGAGGAGGGCATCATATGGGGGTGATTGGTCACTATACGATGGAAAAGTGACATGTGAGCATAAGAATCTATAAGTAACTCTTCCTCATACCCACCTCCCGAGGTCGTGCCGAGACGGCCGATGAATGTGGAATATATATGGATACAGACAAACTAGTTGGGCAATCTTATATCCTCAATACACAATAGTGGAATCTACGAATCTAAGGCGTAGAAGGCCCTCCTAACTTGAATTGGTGTAATGGATCATTCGGATATAATAGTTGTTCGGAGGCTCCAATCAATGTCAAGCTCTGCCAAGATCCTGTTTATTGGCTGTTGGATACATGGGAAGTGACCTATAGGTGTTTCGTGTATATTTCTAGAAAAGGTCATGAAAATGGTGATGGGAGGTGTAGTGGATCCTCTGGGGTTTTATGGGCACGGTTCCTTGGTCTAGTCCTCGAAATCCTTAGCTTGATTGGCTACTACGCTTAATAAGGAGAATCATGTAATAATGTCTAGTGGAAGTGGTGAGGACCTAAATACTAGTGTTCGTAAACCAAAGATCAATTTTGATTGATTAATAAGCTGTTGGGTTGTGGGACCTATGGATCACAATCGTAAGTTCTTGGTTGTGTATGCACCTCCTATGGTCATATAAAGAGTTAATCTCTCCTTCCGACTATCCAATAATCATACGCCTTTCTAGCCTCTATGTTTAGAACTATTAGTTGTGTAATTTTCTCGGAATATCTTACGGTGTTCTAGCAATTTGAATGCGTAAGCTAGTGTCTATGTTGGTGAGGATGTCCCCTTCATTGGGTTGTGGAACTAGAGGATCGCAACCAAATATTTGTTCTCTTTCGAGTCCTTGTATAGTAAAGTACGAGATACCCTATTAATGCAATCTATAGTTAGGATGATTTGACCAAAATGTGTATGCCTTTTTGTCTTCAATATTTAACCCTCTCAATTGTTCACTAATTTCTCGTAGGTTTACTGTTGCTCGAAAGACCTAGATCCTAAGGTCTTGATCTATGTCAGCTAGTGTTGTGGGGAGATTTGGTTGAGGAACTATCGGTTCAAATATGTATTCTCTGGGCTCTCTAGGTCCCGTGATTTTCATGCAAAGGTGATTCAACTTTAACTAATACTAATAAACTAATTATGAAAGATGTATCTACACTATGCATGTATTATTTTATTTTTGTATTTTTGATGAAGTATTTTAAAGGAATTAAAAGAGCATCTATTCAAATATTTTTAGAAAATGGACAATTAATCTAGTAACATAATTAAAGCAAACAAAGTAGCCTGGTGTAACTATTTTCCTGTGTAGATGTGAATTTATCCTAAATATCCAAATAACCAACTAGTTTAATCGAGAAACTCCCAATCCTACCTCAGAAGTGAGAAATGAATCATAGATTCTCGAAACTATCATTCCCCCCACAGCTTCCCGGCATATTGAAAGTGAATTTTAACCAAAATGAAATAATTTACTACTCTATTTGATATGTTGTAACTAGAAATTTGATAGCTCAAACCTCGAGTTTATAGAACATTAGTAAATCTATTCGTGTGTGAATTTGTCCCCTCGATGATCTCCTCATTCCTTTGTGTTCTCATGAATCCAAAAAATTGTGTATATGATAGCATCAAAGAAAGAAGGTACTGGAATAATGGTAGCTTTAGATATAGACTTAATACAATACAAGTAAGAGAGGGATAGTGCAAGTGAACAGAGCTTGACTATGCAATTCCTAGGGAGATTTATTACGGGAATACAACGCAAATATGCCAAGAGTTCTAGAAACTATCTTTGTGACCGAAAAAAACCTGCAACTCTAAATGGATCCCAATCTAAGAATGAAACTACCTTAATCTAAATTGACTTGCATGGAACAAAAATGAAGCAAGATTGAAACAAGAAGATCAAATGACCTCTAAACAAAGAAAGGAAGACTAACAATGGATGCAAAACATGAAACTATTGGAATTCTAAGCAAGAAACTCAAAAGACTGAATGATTAAATAGAGAAGGAGAGGGGCCTCTTGTTTGAAAACAAGTTGGCTATTTATAGCAAATGCATTCACTAGAAGGTAACTTGGAATGGAACTCTTTTACCATTAAACAAAGTGAAAACACTATTCACAGGGCGGCCAAAACATAAATGCAAAGCAAAGTAGGTGAAAAACACGAGTAGAAACTTGAATTTTACATTTGACGTGATCGTCGAACATTCCAAGGTGGTGGTCTCTTCACTTAAGACCAAAATGTAAGGAAAAAGGGGGGAGCGGAGGGTAGAAGAAAAAGCACATAGAGGCCGGATGAGGCATATGGGATATAAACGTATACTTGGTGAGCTTTTCTGGATCCCGAACACCTTGTGAGGAGACCTGTATCATCATTGGGGTATGTGTAACCTCTTTTCAGTGGTGTAGTACCCTACAATTTTGGGTACATACATATTGCCCCCTCGGAGAAGCGTCTTAGCCATGAAGAGGCGTAAAATGGTGGATTTGAGTATGGTGGTCCCGAAATGGGGAGTTAGGAGTTACACCTGACACGCCCGTGTGTCTGGAAAGTCACCATCCAAAATCCCGCTATCTGTAAAAATGAAAAAAAGGGGACTCAAGTGCAGATAGATAAAATAAATTGAGAAATAAAACTAAATAAACATGAAATGAGGACTTACCATTTGTGTGGGGTTTATAACTTACCTCCGTCGACGCTTCAACCCTGTGAAAGACATTCAAAATCAATTTTAAAAGCTAAAGCTATATATATAATGAACGCATTTTACTATTCATTTACACGTGTTGATTTGGTGGTTTTTCAGCTCTGGACCCACGGTGACCATTTTTGACGAGAGTACAGTCAAAACATCCATTGTGAGAACGTGATCATGCCTCCGAGAGTGGAACATCGGCCTGCGAAGTCTCGGGTTAGTTCTCAATTTATCGTTTTAAATCCAAAACATAGAAATGTTGAAATATTTGTTTAGGGGGGATCATTTTTTCAAAAATGCTAGTTTTAAATGAGTCTCTAGGGTGGGTACCCATATGGTAGGTCTTTATTTTATTAAAAATGGTGTTTTCTTGCATTTTTTATGTGTTTTTAGGGCTTTCGAGTTGTTTCACCGATTCGGGATAGGACCATCCTGCCAGAAGGTGGTGGCGGTCATGGGACCGCCACCCTAGAAGGTAGTGGTTATGGAACCACCCCTCTGCACAAGGCGAGGTTCATAACAGAAATGAAAAAGATGTTTTATTTAATTGTTTTTGCATTTTTAGTATTTTTACATGTTCTTGATAATTTTTCTAGTCGGATTTTGTTACTAACTTACTCTTTTCTATTTTTGGGTGGATACAGAAGGAGAAATATATTAGATGGAGTAGAGAGAGGGATTTTGATTCACTCCCGGTAGTGTTAGAGGCACTCGACCACCGGATAGAGCGAGACACTCTCTGAGAGGTTGGTATTTGGAGGATCACACAGGTTCCTCATGTTGCGCCTACTAGTCACATATTATGTGACTTATTTTCATATTGGGATGTAGATCGGAAAACTTTTCGATTACCAGGTGTGAGGGGTGAGTGTTCCATCACCCTGGATGATGTCTACCACATATTGGGGGTCCCATTCTTGGGAGGTGACTATCTTTTAAGACAATAGTGTCCGAGATCTTAGGTGGTTCAGTGGGCCACTTATATGGGGGATGTTGTTGTTTCCATGGGGTCGAAGAAGGGGGTGAAGGTCCACTCCATTTTTGAGTCCAATATTCCTATGCTCCACAAGGCTATCATGGGCATCCTTTCTTCGAGACACTCTCTTATATTTTTGGGCTCCCATCATTGCACAGATTGAGGGCCATGGCCACATTTATGCTTGGGGAGCAGACATCCTCAGGACCACCTACCATGATTTATATAGGGTGGTCAGACTACAAGGACAATCACTGAGCCACCCCACTCTTGTCATGAGTTGGGTGTATGAGCACATCATTCCGTATGGGAGAGGTGTATAGGCAGAGGATCCTAGGGCCATCAGGGCAGCGAGGTGGATAGGGATGACTGTTCTTAGAGCACCTCACCAACCAGGTGAATTTTTTGACTACTGCAAACATGGAGGCTACTCCTTATTAGGCCATGCTAGGGTTATGGGGAGAGGATACACTCAAATTGATCACTTGCCACACTACCAATCAACTGGTAGACAGGATGGGGAAGTTGGAGATCCACCCCTTTGACAAAGTACCACAGTAGTTTGGCCTCCCATATATTGACATGTTTCCTCCGTGGGGCCGGTGTATAGATTTTTTCATGAGGCTCGGGGAGGTTTTAGAGGCCACGGTTGAGACTAAGGTCACTCCCGGTGTTCCCATCATAGCTATAAGGGTGGTTCATGCTCGAGGGTGGTCAGTGCTCCTTGAGCACCTTTACTTCAGATTGCCACCGATCCTACTCATAGCAAAGATGAGCCTTTTGACGTGGACTCTGAGTCTAAGGAGTTCACTGGGGAGATAGAGGAGGAGAGATGAGGTAGAGACTAGAGCTAGTGGGACGGTGAGGAGGATGACAGTGATTTTGAGTGGCATGACACTTAGGATATTTTGCGGGCCGAGAGGGTGGAGTAGAGCACAGAGAAGGTGACCTTGATTTTCGAGGAGTTACCTTCTCGGGATTTAGGGGGAGATGGTGAGTCTGTGGTAGGCCATCATATTACTCTAGATGTGGGAGAGGAACGATAGTCAGTGGCAGTGTTAGTGGTAAGCATGGACCCTAGAGATCCCACCGGGCACGGAGATCCGAGTGAGTTACTACTCTTTTCTCGACTTTGCTTTAGTTAGAATTGTTTAGTTGTTATTTCCTTTTGTTGTTTCATTTATCTTTGGTTTTATTTTGGACAACTTTCTAACTTGTGTGTTTCTCCTTTTTATTTGTAGTGACTGTTGAGGGATGGCGAGACTTGATTCACCAGGTGTGTGCTTGACACTCTATTGCTCCCTTCTAATGGTACTCGGCTGAGCTCACTAAGGATGTTGGGGATCCCTCAACAGCTGGTCGACATATAGATGTCTTTGCCCCTATCTGGAAGGTGGCAAAGATCATTACCTCCCTTCACACCGAGCTGGCTGGATATAGGACTGTTGAGCGTTTGATGAGGATGAGTCGCTCTCATAATGAGACCACAGCTTGTTGGCCATGATCGTGAACCCTCCATCCATTCAAAGCGTTGTCATAGTAGGAGTCCTATGCGCAACCATACACCCTCCGAGGGATCTCAAGAAGATTGAGAGATCATAGCGTCCTTTTGTAGTGACTTTTGGTTGGATATTTGTATAATTGTTTTGTATTTTCCAAGCTCATTGAGCATTTTTACCATGCCTTAGTGCATGATGGCATTGTACATGAAACACTATATATATATATATATATATATATATATATATATATATCTTTTTGGATCTAGACTCTTTGGTGTCTAGAATTTTGTGACTCATTTCCCATGTGTATACTAGATGTTTTTAGAGTATTTGTTTTCATGCTTTTCAGAATGTATGCAATGGATGACAAATGATAGCAAATACTAAACAAAATGTTTTACTTTATATGCTTTTGTAATGCTGACATGTGATGATGAACACATTGTAGTATTGAACTTTTGGCCTCTTTGGGCAATGTCTGTGATTTCTTCTTATGCTGGAAAAATGTGATGAATGTATAGTGATAAAGAGTTGAACCTACCCCATTCCCAACTCCACACAACCAGTAAGATGCGAGGGCTCAACACCAAGAGTTGGGAAGGGTACAAATTTCATGAGTTTGATTGAATGGAACGCATGAGAGATAGACAAACCAAAGTGATGAAAACCAAACTTAGACCTACACACTTACCCTACTTAGAACCACCACCAAGCTTAGAAGGTCACTTACTTTCCAGTTTATCTAGACTTAGATCTATAAATGGCAACTTGGTTGACAAAATCTAGTTTTGAGGATTTGATCTCTTTGGAATTTGGAAATTTGTTTTCACTTAATATAATTTGATTTGTATTTCTAGAATACCAAGATTTGTTGATTTGTGTGAATGGACCCCCACACCCTACCTCATGCCACTAGTAAGAAGCATGGGTTTGTCACCAAAGGCAAGATATAGGCAAGTAAGGGCACTTCTTTCCTTTCCCAACCTCGCACCACTAGTAAGAGACGCGGGCTTATCACCGAAGGTTGGTGGGGCAAAGAAGTGTGTAAAATAAAATATTTTGTTTGCTTGGAATTTTTTATTCTATTTGATTTTGACACTTTTGATCTGTGACTTTGGGATATCCTTTCTTTCAAAGAGACATAAGAGGGATAGATGTGACACCAAGAAGCTTCTAGAACAAATTATAGGTAATTACATTTTTACCTAGTAGAAAGAAAGAGCAAAACCAAGTATGCATGCCTTGGTATGGTTTTTGTCAATACTTGTCATCAAACTTGATGATAAGATTTGATATTACTTAATGATGTTTAAAGAGATGTGATTTGAATGTTTTTTCCAATATTTTCAGAAATTTGTAATAGATTGCTTAAGAGTAAGTTTCTTGACTACAACTTTTACGAAATGAGTGGACAAAATGAAACAGCAAGATGACTAATGCAATGTAGGTAGCTATAATGTATAAGTGGTGATTCTGATGTTTTATGCATAAAACCATTTAAGATGTAAGGAATTGACAGTTTCATTGAATTCCTCACCTTCTAGTGTGCACAAGAGATACGCACCGTTTCCATAGTCTTTCATGACTCGGTATGGGCCCAACCACTTGGGCCGGAACTTCCTTCCTTCACCGGTTTTCTTATCAATCCAGTTGTCTAGTCTTAGAACTAGATCTCCCTCATATATTTCTTGTTCATAGACTTTTTTGTTATACTTGCCAAAGCACATCCAGGTCACCATAGGCTCTATTTCGTTGTTCGTAATTTGCTTTGGCCTCATCAAGGCTTTCTTGTTGAGAGAGCATGCCTCCTATAAGCTTCTTCATCTAAAACCCCTTGTAATGAGATGCGGAGACCAGGTATTTCAACCTCAATGGGAGAACCGCTTCTACCCCGAATACCAACGAGAAAGGGGTTGCTCTGTTGGTGTTCTTATTGAGGTTCGATGGGCCCACAACACCGGTATAGTTTTACATGCCAATCTCGCTTGTTTTCCTTAACCTGTTTTGAGGAAAATAGCTTTTAATGTTTTGTTTGTTGCTTCGGCTTGTCCATTGGTTTGAGGGTAGTAAAGAGAGCCCGTGTGATGGTTTATTTTGAATTTTCTACATAACTCATGGATCTCATCATTTTTAAAGGATGTACCATTATCTCGAGATAATGACTTGTGGGACACCATACCTCAAATGATTTGGTTCGAAATGAACTTGGCATTACTTGAACACAGTACAATGGTGAGGGCATGGCCTCTACCCATTTGGTAAAATATTCCGTGGCTGTAATTATAAAATTATGGCCATTGGTTGATGAGGGAGAGAATTTCCCTATCAAATCTAGACCCCACGTGGAGAAGGGCCATGGGGTTACTATTGGTTACAGGGATTATGCTGGCATGTGAATCTCATGAGAGAATTCTTGGCATTTGTGGCACTTACGTATAAACTCTACTATGTCATGTTCAAGAGTGGGCCAAAAATAGCCCATCCGATGTATTTTGCGAGTAATGGCATGACCACCAAAGTGGCCTCCACATATCCCACTATGGGATTCATAAAGAATCTTCTTGGATTCTTCTGTGTCAACACATCTTAGAAGCATGTTGGTAAAGGCTTTACGATAGAGTACTTGTTCTAAAACAACATATTTAGAAGTGATAATGCGTAACCACCTTCTTTGTTGTGATGTGGCACTTTACGGTATGTGTGGTCCATGATAAAATTGATGATATCGAGTGTACGGGGACATGCGAGATGGGGGCCTAGTTTTGACAAAGTATACACAATCATCGGGAAAGTCCAGTTTTACCAAATTGCCTCCATATAATGGATTATTAGCTAACCAATCCGTAATGATTTATCCCTTAACGGATTTCTAGTTTACAAATGTTAACTCAAATTTTCCCATTAAGGTTATGAAATGCCTAGCCTTTTTAGATAAAGAACCTTGCATGAGGAATGTTCGTAAATGATCTTGTCTTTACTGATGACCCTTGTTTCTTGGTTTAACATGTAATGTCTTAAATGTTTTATTGCAAAAGACCATGGCAAGGCATTATCTCTCTGCCTGTGTATAACGTGTTTCATAATTAAGCAACGTTCGGCTAATGAAATAGACTACACGTTCTCATTTATCATTGTCTTCTTGAGCTAGCATGCAAGCTAGTGAGACATCAGTGGCCCGTGAGTATAGGATCAAAGGGTGGTCTAGTCTGGGAGGCATTAGCGTGGGTGGAGACAACAAGAAGCATTTAATTGCTTTGAAGGCCTTGTTGCATTCTTTAGTCCAATCAATGCTATAATATTTCTTTAATAGATTGTTGATTGGATGAATGGAAAAACTTAAATCTAGGATGAACCTTCAGATTGCACTGAGTTTCCCAAGAAATGACCTGATTCCAGACTCGTCCAATGGTGGAATCATTTTGAGAACAGCCTAGATTTTGGCTGGATCGACATCAATCCCTCGTGAAGATATAATGTAGCCCATAAGTTTACCTCCTGTCACACCAAACATGCACTTATTTGGGTTTAAAGTGACGCCATATTCAATCAATCATGAGAGGATGATACAGAGTACTTCGGATGATCACAAGTGTTTCTTGGCCTTGGCCAATAAGTCATCCACATAGGATTCCACAATTTTATGGATAAGGTTGAGCTTCCCCTGCATGAAAGTTTGATTCTCCTTAAGGTCGAGTATGGAACTCCAACCACAACAATCCCTCCTCTCGAGGAGTCGATGATGAGCTTGAGCATGTTGAGGAGGACAATGTCACTCTCGTTGTTTACCTCACAAAAATGAAGGTGGGCAAGGGTATCGATGTGGAAAAGAAATGGGAAAAATTCAGTAAAGATGGTGACCCTGGGGAGACCAGTGCTTCTATGAATATGGCCTATGTGGGTGATCCTAATGTCTTTGATGAATGGAATAGCAAAATGTTATACTTTTTGGGTGTTATTAGAGGCTATAGAGGTTGTCAATGGGTTTGATGAATCCCAAAGAGATTCTATGGTGGACATTATCAATATTTCCAAGAAAATGGTCACCGATCAAGTTCAGACTAAACATAGAGTTAACGAGCTGGAAAATCAAGTGAAGGTTTTTTGGAGCAGGTGGTGGATATGATGGAATCAGGAAACAAAAGAAGGAAATTCAACCTCAGGATCAGTAGCTCTGAGGAGGAGATGGATAGTCATGGCGGGTCCTGATCCCCTAGTTTTCTATGTTTTGGTTGGTGCTCCTTGGTCGTGTGTTGCAGGTTGTTGGTGCCCTCTCTGAACTATGGGTAGAACTTTGGTGAACTTTTGGTTCTTATTTGTTTTTTTATGTCCGGCTCTAGGGTTTTCCTCACCAGGGTCTGGTTTACATTGTAAGAGTTAAGATGTTTTAACTCATTTTCTAGGACTCTTTTGGTTTGGTTTTACCTATTGGTTTTCTCTTTTTGCTCCACCCTCTTGTATGGCCCCTGGGAGATGATCCCTATTTTTTGCCTTATCTAATAAAAAACAATTTTATGGATAAGATCGTGGAATATGTATGTCATTTCCCATTGATATGTAAAGACCGAAGCGTTCTTAAGACCGAAAGGCATGATAGTGTAACAATAAGTTCCACGGGGAGTTATAAATGTAGTTTTGGCTTGATCTTGTTTAGATATTTTAATCGATTATACCACGAGAACTCATCCATGAGGGAAAGATCACGGTTCAAATCCGGTTGTTGCATCAACAATAACGCTCCATGAATGGTAATGGGAAGTTATCTTTGGGGCAAGCTTTGTTAATATCCCAAAATTCAATGCAAATGCGTATCTTCCCATTCTTTTTTAAAACAAGGACAAGATTAGATACCCATTATGAATATTCAATGGGTTTGATGAATCCCACTTGGAGAAGATTTATTACTTCCTCTTTTACCATGAGAGCCACTTTTGGTTTCATTGGTCTTGACTTTTGTTTAATTGGTTTTGCATCTGGTTTAGTGACAATAGATTATGTACCATGATGTGTTGTGCAATGCCCATCATTTCTTTATAGTTAAATGTGAAAGCCTTTTGATGTTCTTTGAGGACTTGGGTGTGTATTTCTATCTCCTCTGGAGTTAATGAGGATCCTAAATTCAAAATTTTTGGTTCTTCCTCCACTCAGATGTTTATTTCAATGGTTTCTTCTATTAAAGAAGTGTTACCTTCTTCAAATTCAAGTGGGGCTGGAGGTAGTTCCAAGATTTCTCTATCTTCTACCTCGTAGATATCAAGATCCTTTTGTGGAGGAGACTCTATCATGGGATTTTCAAAATATGAAGAGGAATGTGGTATTAGAAAAAGATCCACTATGCGGTGAGCAAGGTGTAGCTCCACATAGGCATTTAGATATTCGAGAGTGACTCTATCACCATCAAAGTGGTGCAGGATAGGAAAATCATTCTCACTTCTCCATGAGTCAAGTGGGTTTGTTGGTATTTTACGTACTAATGGTTTAGTACAAAGTGATACCATGAAACTTGTATCTTCCAACTCATTGTTTGGAGTAAAACAGGAAGGCGAGGTTGTTATTGAATCTGCAAGAAGGTTTTTTCTCTCATGGGATTACTTCAATTGATATGAAGTTGAATCCCTTGCTTAGATCTAATACCGTTGTTTTATAGAGCTGTAAATTTTTAGCCCTAGTTTCATATACCTCGAGAGACTTGGTTTGTAACTACTTACAAGTCTCCTAGCACTCTAATGTTATCGACACCCATTATTTTGGCTAGAATGAGGCCAAGGAGGAGAGCTTCATACTCAAATCCATTATTTTACACTCAAATTTTAATTTAAAGGTGAAAGGTAGGATATTTCCCTCGGGTGAAGTAAAGATCACTCTTGCCCTAGTTTCAAAGTGACATCTAGCTCCATCAAAGTGGAGAGTCCAATATTTACTTGGAAAATTGGATATTGGGATATTCATCATATCTATTTCTTCTACTTCATTACTTCTACCTTACAAACTTCATCTGATGGAAGAGAAGAAATTCTCGGGGTATATCCCATATCCATAGAAACAAATGGTAGGAGAATAGGTAAATATTTCTCTAGCAACTTGACAATTTTTGCAGTAGTCCCTAATGACACCGTTTCCGATGATTTTGGCCTCATTTTTGAGTGTCGGGATGCCCTTGACTATATTTGTAATTTTCAACTCTGTGGTGGGTATCAACTTCTCTTTTGGTTTTGAATTAATCGGTTTACTAAGTTGATTTGTTGGGAGTTCAAACTCGGAATGAATGCCTGGTCTTTTCTTCAAATCAGCTAGGTGTATATCGAAGGGTTTTGGGTCACCTTGTGCCACAAATATTTTCCCTAAGTGTAGAAATATTATTTCTTGGAATAACATGGAAGGGATTGCCTTCATGCGGTGTATCCATGGCTGACAGAGGATCATATTATAGTTGGTTTCCCAATCTATAATATAAAATTCGGTGAGGACCGTCTTGGTCCTAAAATGACCGGTAGAACTATGGTTCCAATTGAGGTGGCCTTGAGGCTATCATAACCTCTTAGCATATTTCATGTTGTGGAACAATTTGTCTCTCTGTATCCTAAATTTTGAAGAAAAGTGAAGGGGACTATATTAACTACTGCCCCATCATCAATCATTACGCGTTTAACATAATTATTGTAAACCCATACTTGTAAATGTAAAGTTGGGTCACCTCTTCACGCAATTTCAGCATCTATTGGCATTTTGCTTATATCAAATATAAACTCATTATCCCTATCTGGCTGCCCTAGAGGGTAGACGTCAAATTCTACATGGTTTACTTGCGTTTCCGGAGGAGGAGTGATATTAATTAGATGACCAAGGCCTAATGCTTCTAGGAGAGCAGCCCTATGGGTAGGAGAGTTTTTAACAAGTCCAAGAAGGAGATGTGAGAGAAGGTTTTTGTTAAATCATTAATTAAATCATAGGTGCCTATGGGTTTTACCAATGTTTGTTGAATGTTGTCTAGTTCCAATGGATAACTTGGACTTGGTTGAGAAGAATAATCCGTGTTCTTGTTATGGTTTCTATGGGTAGCTCGGTGTCTAACTCTACTAGACCAACTATCTTGGTTTGTGGTTGAGTTCCTAATTGGGGTGCGACCGGTGGATTTAATGAAGTTGAAGCTTCATGATCATTGTTTCCTATTATAACACCCTTGTTTGTTCCGCTTGGATCTAACCTATTATTGTTAGAATGGTTTGGGAGTGGATCATTAAAGATCGTGAGGGGTGAATTTTGAGGGGAAGCTGCCCCTATGTAAGTGTTTTTGGCACCGGTACTACAGAAATTTTCTAAGAACATATCTATAAATAGTTGTTTTTAATCTTCTAGCAAATGCTGCATGAATTTATTGTAGTCACGGAAAGTCCTAGTATCGTGGCCTTGAATTTTGTGGAAACCAAAATACAAGTTGATTATAATTTTGAGGATGTTGATTTGAAACTTGATGTGGCCCAAAATTCTGATAAGGTTGATGGTTGATAGAGTTAAAATTTTGAGGCTATTACCTTTGGTTTTGACTCTGATATCCATTTGGGTTTCGATTTGGACCTTGTGTTTGGATTTGTCATTATTTTTGTTGTTTTGGTCATGGTGGATGATTAAAATCCACCGTGTTGATTTTTGGAGTAAAATTGTTAATTCGCTGATTGTTAACGGGTGGAAAAATGTTCACAACATTTGCTCTTTTAATTTGGTCAGTTACTCCATCTGTTGTAACTCCATGCGGTTCTTGTTAAGGATCTTAGGTCCTTGATTAGCATTCCTAGTATTAGGATAAGCCATGGTGTTTTGATTGGGAGTGATTAATTTCCCGTTTGTTCCATATGTCTTACAACCACTATCTATCACTGCTTGGTCGATTCGGAGAGAGCACTCTCAAGTACTTCATCATAAGTTCTTAGTGGGAACTTCTCGGACTTCTTCCTTTATCTCTCTATTGAGAGAATCAAGGAATAAATCACATAGTTCCATTGATCCATGTTTGGAGCACTTGTTAATGAGTAGAGAACCATACACCATCTTTGAATAAAATGGGCAAAGATAGATTCATTATGTTCTTGTTTAATATGCAATATTTCCTTGATTCATTTTCTTAACAATTTGTTCATATCAAAAGCTTTGATGAACTCTGACATGAGTTGTTTAAATGAGTGTATCGAGGCTTCAAGAATTCTATAATACTAATCAAGGGAAATACTCTCTAAGGTTTCAGGGAATATCTTAGTAACAACCCCATTCCAAGGGAGTAATTCCCATATGGCTGTGGCATAGGCCTTAATGTGTGCATTTGGATATCCTTCCCCTTTGTATTTGGGTAAATAGGGAAGAGGTCTTGGAAGCATAACACTTCATATGGTGAAGTCTAGGGGCTCTTTTAAATATTCTAAATAAGTTCCTACTACGTAGGCCTCGACCATCGACGGTGGTTCTTTGAGGGGGTGGGGGTGGCATGGTTTGTTGATATGGCATAGCATATGTATTTGCAGGGACATAAGGGAATCCCTGTGGTTGAATGAACATCCTAGGAGAAGAGAACATGTCTCCTTACGGTGATTTTGAATAAATGTTTAAGTAGGGAGGAGCATTGTTCTAGTATGGGTTGTTTGGTGCCAATCCGGAAGGTATTATTTTTCAACTGGAGCGGCGTTTGAAAACACGGTCTTAGTTGGTGTTTGATGTGGGTAATTATATGGATGTTGAGGAGGCATGCCTAACGTGCATGTTCCTGTAAGGAGGTCAACCTAACTAGGGTGATAGGGAGGGTTGGGGATTCCTGCTTTCCCAAAATATGAATTTTGATTTGTTTGAGCAAGTTCCAATCCTCTAACCTTCTCAACTAAGGCTGAAATGACCTCTATTGGTGAAGACACAGTTTTTTTCCTTAATGAAGTTTGTTGTATACCTTGAGGTTGTAAAGGGGTATGATACCCTACTATGAATTGATCATTACCCTGCCAAGCTTCACCGGGGGCATTTCCTATAGGTGGAGGAATGGGGGTGTTTTCTTGGAGTAGGGTATCAGATTGTATTTGCAAACTCCCTATAGGTGGGTACATGTTTTGGAAGCAGTGTTCTCGTCTATCGTAGCGTGCTAAGTACTCCTCATCCAAAAATGGGATTGGATCGACTATCTACTTGATCTCGTAGTCCGAACAAGACCTAAGGAGATGAAATGGATTCTCCAATAAACATCATATTGTTAGAGCCTAAGGGCTCTGGTTGTTGTGTTTGTGCAAGCTGATCCAACTCCTCAATTCGGAACAAAGAACTAGAACTAGTTCTTTGAGGGGAGTTTGAGATGACAAGTAATTACTTGAATAGTTATCAGCCCATGCAAAAAGCGAGGGTGATGGTTGTCTATTTGTTTGACCATAATTTTCTTTGAGACCTAAGAGAGGTCTTCCATATGTGTCATATCCCGACATATTCAGGGGGTATATGAATACCCGCAGAATAATGGGAAAGAGCGAAGGTGGATGAAAGAAATGAAAATAAAAGAGGAAGAATTGTTTGTTTCATGTCATGCTCACCAATTTTGTATGATGGAAAAGTGACATGCGAGCATAAGAATCTACAAGTAACTCTTCCTCATACCCGACCTCTCGAGGTCATCTTTGAGACGACCGATGAATGTGGAATATATATGGATACTGAAACAAACTAGTTGGGCAATCTTATATCCTCTATACGCAATAACGGAATCTACGAGTCTAAGGTGTAGAAGGTCCTCCTAACTTGAATTGGTGTAATGGATCGTTCGGATATAATAGTTGTTCGGAGGCTCAAATCAATGTCAAGCTCTACCAAGATCCTTTTTATTGGCTATTGGATACGTGGGAAGTGACATGTAGGTGCTTTGTGTATATTTCTAGAAAATTTCATGAAAATGGGTATGGGAGGTGTAGTGGATCCTCCGGGGTTTTATGGATGATTCCCTAGTCTAGTCCGAAATCCTTAGCTCGATTAGCTGCTACGATTAATAAGGAGAATTGTTTAATAATCTCTGGTGGAAGTGGTGAGGACCTAAATACTAGTGTTCATAAACCAGCATTAATGTCTGATTGATTAATAGGCCCGTTGGGTTTTGGGACCTATGGATCACAACTATAATTTCTTGGTTGTGGCGGACCTCCTATGGTCATATGAAGAGTTAATCTCTCCTTCCGACTATCCACTAATCATATGCCTTTTCACCTCTATGTTTAGAACTAGGAGTTGTGTAATTTTCTCAAAATATCTTACAGTGTTCAGTAACTTGAATGCGTAAGCTAGTGTCTATGTCTATGTCGATGAGGAGGTCCCCTGTGTTGGGTTTTGGAACTAGAGGATCACAACTAAATATTTGTTCTCTTTCGAGTCCTTATACAATCTACGATACCCTATCAATGCAGTCTATAGTTAGGATGATTTAACCAAAATATGTATACCTTGTCATCTTTAATATTTAAGTCTCTCGGTTGTTCACTAATTGCTCATAGGTTTATTGTTGCTCGAAAGACCTGGATCCTAAGGTCTTGATCTCTGTCAGCTAGTGTTGTGGGGAGATTTGGTTGAGGCGTTATCGATTCAAATATGTATTCTCTAGGCTCTCTAGGTCCCGTGATTGTCATGCAAAGGTGATTCAACTTTAACTAAAACTAATAAACTAATTATGAAATATGTATCTACACTATGCATGTATTCTTTTATTTTTGTATTTTTGATGAAGTATTTTAACGAAATTAAAAGAGCAGCTATTCTAATATTTTTAGAAAATGGAAAATTAATCTAGTAACAGAATTAAAACAAACAAAGTAGCCCAATGTTGCTATTTTCAAGTGCGAGATGTGAATTTATCCTAAATATCAAAATAACCAAATAGTTTAATCAAAAACTCTCAATCCTACCCCAGAAGTGAGAAATGAATCATAGCTTCTCAGAAACTATCATTCCCCATAGCTTCCCTGGCAATATTGAAAGTGAATTTTAACCAAATAAAATAATTTACTACTCTATTTGATACGTTCTAACTAGAACTTTGATAGCTCAAACACGGAGTTTACAAAACAAAGGTAAATCCAATCGTGTGTGTGACTTTGTCCCCTCAGTGTGATCTCCTCATTCCTTTGTGTTCTCATGAATCTAGAAAAGTGTGTATATGATAGCATCAGCAAAAGAAGGTACTGGAACAATGGCAGCTTTGGATATAGACTGAATACAATGCGAGTAAGAGACGGATAGTGTAAGTGAACAAAGCTTGACTATGCAATTCCTAGTGGGATTTATTACGGGAATACAACGCAAATGCAAATACGCCGAGAGTTTTAGAAACTATCTTTTGTGACGAGACTAAAAAACCTGTAACTCTAAATGGATCCCAATCTCGAGATTGAAACTACCTTACTCTAAGCTAACTTGCATGAAACAACAAATGAAGCAATATTGAAACAAGATTGAAACAAGAAGATCAAATGACCTATAAACAACAAAGGAAGACTAACAATGGATGCAAAACATGAAACTATCAGAATTCTAAGTAAGAAACTCAAAATACTGAATGATTAAATAGAGAAGGAGAGGTCCCTCTTGTTTGAAAACAAGATGGCTATTTATAGCAAATGCATTCACTAGAAGGTAACTTGGAATGGAACTCTTTTACCATCAAACAAAGTGAAAACACTATTCATAGGGCGGCCAAAACATAAATGCAAAGCAAAGTAGCTGAAAAACACCGGTAGAAACTTGAATTTTACGTTTGATGCGATTGTCGAAACATTCTAGAAAATGTGCATAGGACCACCACCCGAGCGGTGGCGGTCTCATCACTTAAGACCAAAATGCAAAGAAAAAGGGGGTAGATGGTAGAACAAAGCATGCGGAGGCCGGATGAGGCATACAGATACAAATGTATACTTGGCGAGCTTTTCTAGATCCCAAACACCTTGCAAGGAGACCTATATCATCATTGGGTATGTGTAACCTCTTTCCTGGTGGTGTAGTACCCTACAATTTTGGGTACGTGCAGGTCATGGTATGTGATATTGTACCATTATTGTGATTTTTAATATATACCGCCTACGTGCCGAAGACATGAGGTTGTACATGATAGTTTTTAGATACTGATATTTATTTATATCTGTGTATATATGTATTAATACACATACACTCCCATTATATAGTTGATGATGTTTATTGGATGGATGATGTACTTGTTTTAATTTCCATTGTTATTGTGTATTATGGAAACTAGTTGAATTAGGCATGATTGAGTCGAGGTCATGTAGGCATGATGGAGTCAGATATAGGCATGGTGGAGTTTAGGTGATTTAGGTATGATGGATTTGAGGTCATATAGGCATGATGGAGTCAGGTATAGGCATAATGGAGTTAGGTAAAGGCATGATAGAGTTAAGTAGAGGCATGATGGAGTTATGTTTTTGTGTTTGATTTAATTTTCAAGTTATTGTTATTATGGAAAGTAATGGATTGTATGTATGTCATGGTTGAATTTCCAAGTGCTTGATATCATGGAAATGTTAAACGATTGATGTGTGATATGGTTTATGTTGTAAAATGGTAGGTATGTATGTTTTTATGATTGTTTAATTTCAAGGTTTTGTGAAAAAATGGAAACTAAGGTAAAATGTGAATATAAAAGGGGGAAAATTGGTTAGGGGAAAAAGAGGCTGAGCTAACCTCTAAGGGCTCCATGCCCTTGTAGTGTTGTCTACATAGCTTCGGCAAAAAGGGGCCTCAGGCTGATGTAGTTCTCCTATAACTTAGGGAAGAATATGATGATGTAGATGAATGGGTTGGTAGGTTTTAGGCATGATGGATTTGAGGTCATTTAGGCATAGTTGAGTTTAGGTCGAATAGGCATGGTTGAGTTTAGGTTGAATAGGCATGGTTGAGTTTACGTCTAATAAGCATGGTTGATTTAAGGTCATATAGGCATGGTTGAATTTACGTTGAATAAGAATGGTTGAGTTTAGGTCATATAGGCATGGTTGAATTTAGGTTGAATTTAGCTCAAATATGCATGGTTGTTGGATATGGTGAATAGATATAGGTGATTTTGGTGGAAGAGGAATTCCCAGAATGTAGGTGTTGAAGGTCTGGTCCTATGAAGGAGGATCAATAACTAAGAAAAGAGGTGAATGGTAAGAGGAGACAAAAGAGCCACCTAATTAGTAATATTGGCTTATGAACATAAAACCCTAAAGGTGGTGCATGATTGACTGTTCTAAGCATGAAGAAGGTCACATGATCAAAAAATGTCACATTTTTGGCACATCCCTTGAGTAGGAAGAATATTAGAGAGGGAAAGTGGTGAGGTGAAAGAATTTGTTTTAGCGTAACCTAGTGTGAGACAAAGATGCCTCTTTGGAAATATACCCAAGATCAAAATAAACGAGCTCATGAAGAAAAAGTTATATTTTTCTTTTTTCTTTTATTTTATAGATTGATCAATGTGGGATGAATATAATATCTCCTTAAGGTCTTCGTGAATTTTATCGATGCAGGAAGCTTTAGAATATTTTTATTTTATTTTTGTAGGAATAGTCTTCTTTTTTTGATAGACTATGTATAGTATGGCTAGCTTTGTATAGTTGTCCTTCGAGGGAGTAGTCTATTTATATCAAAAATATATAAAATAGATGTCCTTTTTGAGGAAGTCGTCTTTTTCTAGAAGTTTGACTCAAGGATTTTGAATTTGAAAAATCCCGTATATTACTTTTGAATTGTTTTTTTGGACTTTTAGGTCATGGACAAGACTACAAATAAGTATAGGCTTCTTTTATAAAGACAAAACCATATCACACAGAGGTTAGCTATGAAAGATATGTTTAAGTGACAAACGACCATGGTATTCCATCTTGAAAAGGATGAAAATTATCCATGAGAATCATGTCATGAGTAGAGCCATGGTACTCATATTGAAGATAAGGCTAAAAGGTGATGGGTAATCACATGATTCTTGTTTAGTCATTGATCCTTAAAATAGGTAAGTGGAAGGTGAATGTTGCTCAAGGGACGAGTGTTTAATAGATAGAAGGTGATATAGGACTTGATTCAACAATAGAATGGTCGAAGATGCAAGGCATTGAGGGGCTCAGGTTTGGTTTTACCTTCGAGTGAAGATAAACAATAAGCACCTAATCCATAGGCATGAGTAACGATATAGGGTCCAAGCCAATTAGGATAAAACTTGCCCTGTTTACTTCTATCTGATTTTTTTACATGTTGATTTTCCTTCAGATGAGATCACCAACTGGAAGGTTTGTTCATAGACATATTTATCGTAGGCACATTTGATACATTTTTGGTATATTTGGAGGTGATCAAGAGCATTTAGACGGCGTTCATCTAATAACTCAAGTTGTGTCAAATGGTCCTGGAAAAAATCATCATTGTTGAGCATATCGTTGAGTGAGATACGAAGCAATGGAATTTGGAATTCAAGTGGCAAGACAAATTCTATACCATAGACCAAAGAGAAAGGTGGGGCATCAATTGAGGTGTGAATACTAGTGTGGTAAGCCCATAAGGTGAAAGGAATGTGTGTATGTCAATCCTTGCCAGTATCGTCAACTACTTTCATAAGAAATTTTTTTAGGTTTTGTTAGTTGATTTAGTTTGACCATTGGTTTGAGGATAATAAGGGGAAGAAAAATTGATTTGAATACCGAAAATGCATCACGATTTTCCGTAGGGTTTTGTTTTTGAAATTTTTTCATTATCAGTGATGAGGCGGTGAGGGACACCAAAGTGACAAATGATGTGATGGTTGATGAATTCACATATTTTCTCATCTTTTGTATAAATAAGAGGTATGGCTTCCACCCATTTAGTGTAATATTTGGTAGCGGTAATAATCCATTGATGGAATTGGGAAGAATGAGGGTTAATCTCTCTGACAAGATCCAAACCCCATTAAGAGAAAGTCCACAAGTATTGTGTTACCTATAAGCCGTGACTTGCGGTGAGATGAATATTAGCATGTTGCTGACACTTCACACAATGCTTGACATAGTCACAAAAATCATGGTTTAGGGTTGGCCAGTAATAGCCCATGCATAGGATGTGCTTAGTGACATCTAAGCCATAGAAGTGACCCCAATAAATCTCATCCTAAAACTCCTTGATGGTGTATGTAATTTTAGAAATCGTAAGGCATCATAAGAGGATAGCATCAAAATTGCATTTATAGAGAAGACCACCCATGACGACATAGCAAGAGACACTTTTGAGAAAGGATAGTTGTCCATTATAAGTAATATCGGGAGGCAAAATTGAAAGGGAAAGGTAGTCAGCAAACTACTTATACCAAAGGTCATGTGGGTCAGTATCAATGTTTCCTATAATATTGACATCTCAAAATAGATAAGAAGGTGATTACAACCTTTGTACTATGACAAATATTTTTGATTTGTAGGATGAAGTGGGGATTTGAGAAGTAAGATATGCCATTGTATCTACAAATTTATTAGTGGAATGCAAAGTGGTTTGAAGTTCATAACATTCAAAGGTAGTCAAACTTCTATTGACATGATGCTTATACTTTTGAAGTATCTTATTACGACACTTTGGTATATACCATTAACTTGGTTCACAACCAGGTTGAGAGTTTCCAAAGATAGTTATTGATTTAACGTCTAAGGATATGGCGCAATTGAAGACCTAACACAAGTGCTTCATGTTTGGTGATATTGTTAGTACAATAAAAATTTAGTTTGAAAGATAATGGCATATGCTCACCATTAAGAGGAATGAGGATAACATTGGCACCACTATCACGTTGAAATTTGGAACCATTGAAAAAAAAGGTCATCTGTAAATGGTATCGTCCCAAGGAGAGGGTAGAGATGGATTCATCAAGGAAATTAAAGTTAGAGGATTGTTTTCTAGAGAGGTGCATCTACAAGTTGGTCAGAAATTATTTGTCCTTTGACATATTTTTTATGGATGAATTCGAGATCTAGGTCTGTAAGAAGCATGATCCAATATGTAACACGTTGATGTTGGTAAGGATTAGCGTACATGTAATGTAATGGGTCAGTATTGGTGAAAACAAAGGTTTTGTGGTTAAGTAGTTAATGGAAAAGTTTAGTGGTGACAAAAACTAAGGCTAAACAAAAAATTTCGGTGTGAGTATATCTAGTTTTGTAGTCTAAAAGCGTACAACTTATATAATAAACTACTTGCTCATGGGTTGTTCATCATGATGAGCGAGCATGGCACCCAAGGAATGATTAGTAACAGAAATGTAAAGGTAAAATGGTTGGTCATCCTTAGGGGAATGAGCACAGGTGGTTGGAGGAGGTATTATTTTAAGGTGTTGAAGGATTTGTGGCATTCATCATCCCATTTGAAGGAGACATCCTTTTTGAGAAGATGATGAAATGGATGGCAGCGGTCGGAAAGATGAGAAATAAAGTGACAAATAGATTGTAACTTTCCTTGCAAACTATAAAGTTGACGAAGGTTAGTAGGTGGAGGAATTTCAAGAATAGCCTTGATTTTAGCAAGATCAACTTCAATGCCACGCAAAGAAACAATAAAGACAAGGAGTTTTCTAGAGAGAATAAAGAAGACACACTTCTTAGGTTGAAGGTGAACATAGTATTTGATGAGATGGTCAAAGATAAATTTAAGGACTATAAGGTGTTTAGCTCAATGTTTAGATTTGAAAAAGATCATCAACGTAATCTTCCAATATGCGATGCATAATGTCATGAAAGATATAATTCATAGCCCGTTTATATGTAGTACTAGAATTTTTAAAGCCAAAGGGCATAAGATGATAGTGGAGTGATGAAGGTGGTTTTGTGTTGATCTTTCAGGGGTGAGTAATATTTGGTTATAACTTGAGAAACCATCCATGAGTGATAGCATCTCATGGCCGGCGGTGAGATCAACTAGTTGGTCAATACTAGGTAGAGGAAAGTTATCTTTGGGGCAAGCTAAGTTAAGGTCATGGAAATCCATGCAAATGTGGAGTCCCCCTATCACTTTTGTGATAGGAATGATGTTAGAGATCCATTGGGGATAATCAATGGGTAGGATGAAGGAAATTGAAAGAAGGCATTAGATTTCTTCTTTGACAAGAAGGGCAATGCATGGATCCATTTTTCGCAACTTATGTTTCATGGGTTTAGCATCGGGAATGGTTATAATATTGTGAACCACAAATGTTTGGGATAATACCAGGCATATCATCGTAGGACCAAGAAAAATATTTATTATGATCCTGGAGGAAAGAAGTAAAAGCTTCTTGTTCAGCAACATCTAAAGATTGGCCTATTTTTAGAATGTGTGGGTCATCCTAAGTGTGAATGTTGATTTTGATGGTTGATTCATTCAACATGGTTTACATCTCAGAAGGTAATGACCGGTGAATATAAGAATCTTTCACACCAAGGTAGGTGAGAATATACTCATCGTCCTAACATTGAACGATGTTAACTGAAGGTGTATCGTCATCGATCATGTCAGCATATAGGAAGGGAAGAGAAGAGGGAGCCTCACCATATCATTGATAAGTCAAAGATCCTAAGGAGACAAAGTGTTTATAAAAAAAAAAATTAGGAGGAATGGATTATGGATCCATAGACTCTGTAGGTGAAGGTGGTGAAGTTGGTGAATGGAGTGGGGAATATTTTTCATCCTCAATGAGTTTGACTAGGGCCTTCTTGGGAGGTGGTTTTGCAGATCTAATACCATTGTGGTCTTTATGCTTTTGAGTGGTGCAAGGAATGACAAGACGGAAGCCTTATTCAAAGAAATCAAGCATAAGCCCTTCCAAGCACAGCGATGGAGGAAGGTGTGGGCAAAGTGGTGGTTGGTGACAAATTAAATATTGGAGGAAACTTGTTAAGTTTGGGAAAGTGGCTCAGGTGAGTAGGGAGAAGCATCAATTCCACCATACGTTAAGTTGGTACAAAGGTGGGGATGACCATAGGGAAAACCTCACCTATGTGGTGATCATAGCGAGGATGTTGGTGAAGGTTACCATACTCTTGAGGAGTAAGGAATGTGTCAATGTTATAAAGGTGGTACTCCCCCAGAGTGAGGCATTGAAAAACACCTTCTAAAGGATCAGTAGTGGGTATGTGGGTAGTGGGAATGGATGAATCACTAGTCAGTTGGGAAGAAGAAGCATTAGTTATTTGAGAAGTAGATGGGTTGGTTGATGGGTCAGCTGCAAAAGTTGTGGTAGCAGTGGGAATAGAGGAGTTAGTTATGGAAGAGGTAGCGGTAACATTGGTGGATGAGGCAATGGCTGAAGAAGAAGTGGTAGTGGTGGTAGATGCCTTAACTGGTATAAGGACATCATTGGGTTGATACAACATGTTACAGGTCTTGAATGGTGAAGGGTCAACTATAATGGTATAGTTATGTCCTTCATGTTCAAATTTTAAGCAGAGTGGTGTAGGGTTGAAGGAACACAACCCATGGCGCAGATCTAAGGTTGCCCAAGCAAGCATGTTGTACTAGAATTCCCTCTCTAAGATAGAATAATTCAGAAATGGTACGGGGCCTACACAATTATGGATAATGATGGTGCTTTGAGTGTGGAAGTCATGGCATCATTGAATGAACGTAGCATATATGGGTTATTATACATGTAATCGGCATGGATGCACATTTGAATGTATGAATGGGAGGAAATTATTTTGATACTGGCACCACCATCGATCATAACATGTCAATCGCATATATTATCAATGTAGATGGAAATAAATAGGGTGGGATTAGGATCATTTGATTGCATAGGTACAATCTCGTCATTAGAAAAACTGAGAGCAGCTACTTGATGAGTGGTAGTGGGTGTAGAGGAAGGGGATGAAGTGGTGAGAGATGCCACATGATGTGGAGTGATAATAAATGCAACAGGAGTAAAGTCATTAGGTAGAACCTCAATAGATTGTAGTACCTCAATGAGCGCCTATCGATGAGACTCAGAGGTTTGGACAAGGTCGTATAAAGACATTTTGAGAGGATATTGTTGTAATTGATTGAGCATTGTGCATGGGAAACCCCGTCAGAAATATGGTATGTGGGTCCACGGATGGTGATTTTTGGTGCAAGTGCAGATGGAATATTGGGTAAAAGAGTGGTGGATGAGCTGGTTGTTTTCTCCTTTCCTTTTTCCTTCTGGGCTTGAGTGGAAATTTAAACCATATTAATATGTGGTGAAGGAGCAAGTGAGTCATGATAGGTGTAACAACATGACGGGAAAAATTTGGTGAGGGCATATACTAGTTTTGTGAAAACAATGTAGCACATTGGCATTTTGGCGGAGGTTTGGCTAGCTCTCTTATGTGGACCATATTGATCTCAAATGTTGGAGGAGGATAAAAGGGTTGTGGAGGGGTGATGAAGGTCATTGAATAGGTATGGGACGAGGATGTGTGATCATCTAAAATATCATCATCGTTAAAGCTTTCTTCAGGAGGACATAGTTGGAGAAGAATAGTCTTAAGAGCCTTAAAGATTTCCACATCATGCCCTAACACATGATGGTAAGTGCAAATTTTGGTATCATCAAACCCTTCTCGGTTTAGGTTTGATCCAGTCATAAGGTCTAAGTGGTGGCAATGTGATTACAAAGTTTTCGAAAGGTTAGCTAGGATGTTGGTGTAAGACCACCAATAGATCACAATGTGAAGTAAACGTGGGTTTCAAGGAGGTGTGGGTGAATTTTATGGGAGAGGTGCCACCGAAGATGGAATCGGGGTTGAGTAAGTTTGACCACTTGTTTGGTAGATAGTATAGTTTTAGGTTTGGATTGCACCGTCTTGGGTAAAGATGTAGTAGGTGAACTAGTTGTTGAAGGTGTTGTAGGTTTAACTACCTCTTTGGAGGGTAGTGGGTTCTTAGGCTTTGGTTACACCTTCTTGGGTAAAGGTGAAGAATAAGTGTGTGATGTAGAAGGAAAGGCGGATGGTGGAAGGGTTTGGGTTAGCTAAGGTAATAATGGAGGTGCGGTGAGGGTTGTAGCAAGAAGGGAAATGTGGAAGATACAAGTTAAAGAGAAGGGAATGGCATATTTAATAATGAGAGGATCTTGGAAGTGTTGTAGGTATAGGAGGTAAAAGGATGTAGGTGATGGCAAAGGTGTAAGTTGTGTAGGTAATTTAGGTGGAACATAGGATCGTGAAAAGGACGTAGGGTGTTGTATTTTTATTTACCTTGGGTAGCAAGCTATTTGGACAAGGTTCATGGGTGGGGTCCTAGGATAGATGGAAGTGGTGAAGGTGACGAGGGGTGGTGGGAAAAGCCAGTGTATGTGACCTAAGAAGTTGGGTATTCGTCCTAGGTGGGGGAATATTCTTTGTGATGACTTGTGAGGACATGGCTAAACCCAGTTTGACATGAGGATGGACTAGGCTTGATGTTGGCATGACTCCCAATGTGGCAATGGGTCTAGACGTGAAGGAAGATATAGGTGTAGGTAGGGTTTTATGAATAGGTAAAATTTTATTAGATGGTAATAGTTTAGGTGTGGGTAAGGGTGATGAAGAAGGGGTAGCTACAACTAGCATGGGCATGGTGGGATTGGTTATCTGAAACACTTTTGAATAGATCTTGGAAGTATCAACATAAAACATTTGCATTTGAGTTGAGAAAGGAAACCAAAGGCATCCCCAAAGCATGGAACTGTCAACATAATCCAAGCAATTAGCTAAATGTGAAAACGGCACCGCTATAGGGGAATGAGGTTGATTTGGTAGGAATCCCTATAAAGAGTTTCGTGAGATAGGGAATTGGTTGGATTCAAACTCTGTGGGTAAAAGAGTTGAGAGAAAATCAACATGATCCTTGAAAGCCAATGGAGAATTATCACCAATAGGAAGGGATGCAGCTAATGGGTCCCCTATGGGTAGGAGAGATGACAAGTTGGATGAGGTAGGTTCATCTTTTGGCAAAGAATAAGGTAAACATGACTCTCCTATGGGTAAAAGAGTAAGTATTGTGGGTTGTTCGTCAGGTTGAGAGGTGAGTGGGGAAACTGCATCGGCGGATATGGTAGACTCCTCCATGAATGAAGGGGGAGACAAGGGAGACTTTTCTTTGGGTAAAGAAGTAGATGAAACAAATCCCCTATTGATGAAGGAGATCATGGAATAATATCCTTTATAGATGAAGTAGGAGGAAATTGAGGAAGAGCTGGTATGATTTCAAAAATAGCATGAACCTCATGAGCGTTATTGTCATTGGTCAAGGTTTTTTCGATTTGGTTGGATGGTGAGGTGTGATTTGGGAATAGATTCTTGAATATGTGGATGTTCTGATTAGCTGGTGCATTATGGTTATCCAAAATGAGATCTACATTATCTAACATTTCTTGGATGATATTTTAGAATGTTATACAATTACTGTCGTTATGACCTTTAACACAATGATAGTTGCAATAATCATTTTCTTTGTACCATGCAGGCATAGAATAAGAGGGGTCAAATATATTATGTGGTTTGATGGGTGGAAGAGTGACTACTCTAGATTTTAGAAGTTTTTCTAAAACCGAAGAGAAGGGTTCTCCTATAGGAGTATATTTTCATTGCTCCCGCTTGAATTGAAAATCCTGAACAGGATAAATATTGGAAGAATGCTTAGATTGGTTGGTTGGGTGAGATGGGCCATCTTTCAAAACTACCACATTAGCGAGATCTTTTTCTTTAAAGTAATTATTTTACGGATTGGAAGAAGAAGGGCATTGTTTGATTTAAACGCAACGTTCTTGTTATGCAATTGTATCTTCTTCTCTTCAATGGCATGAATTTCAAGTTTTCGAGCCATGGTGAACACCTTGTCAAACATGTGGAAGGTTTGAACTTGGAGATTTGGTAAGATATGTCTAGTACAATCCCTAGTGAACAACTCTATTAACTCGGTTTTAGGTTGTTGGAATGTGAGTTGGTTAATCAAGCTCTGCCAACGAGTGAAAAACTTTACGATAGATTCATCTTCGTATTGGCATATTGTGTATAAGTCATTCATGGTGACCTTCTTAACAATGTTGATAGAAAAGTGGTCTAGGAAAGCTTGATCTACTTGGTTGGATGAGAAAATGGAGTGCCTAGGTAGAACAATATACCAATCCAAAGCAAGTCCTATCAAGGACATCAAGAATGTTTGCAAGACAAAATCGTCATCATGAGCGATCGATCGATAACACTCATGTTTAAAAGACCACAAGTTTTTGTAAGTCTTATTTTCTGTTAAATCAGTTGAATTTAGGCATTTCCCAATGCATAGGGTATGGAAAAATCAGAATAGATGGGTGAAAGGCATCATTGCAAATCTCGTTGTATGTCGAGAGAGTTACGTGAGTTGAGACAAATACTTCTAATGTCTACATCTTTTGCATCATCATTTTGATAAGATCGTTAGTAGGTTGTGATGATTAGACACCCATATAGTATAAGGGGTACACAAGGAGTGTATGACATGGGTGGCATCCCAGTATGTGGTGGTGTCGAGTACAAAAATTGTGAGGGAGGGATGTAGGACGGAATAGATGTAGGTGGCAAGTATCCTGAATAAGCGATAGATGAAATAGGGGTTATTGGTGATAAGTGTAGGTAGGTGGAGTGGATGTAATGACCCTTATAGCAATCGAGGAAGATATTGTGGGATGGAGAGGAAAATGTTTTGGAAGGGAGTATGGGCTACCGACACCATGGGTGGCTGAGATGTAATAGGTATATGAGAGGTGGTGGGTGTAGATAGACCTACACTCAAGGCAGTTGATAAAGGCATGGTTGACATCATAGGAACAATTGACATCAAAGGTGTGACAAATGTCATAGGTGCAGCAGATATTGATGATGTAGGGTCAAGCTAGGACACCACAAGTGGTAAGGTGGAAGAGGGTAAGGCCGAGCTAGTAATAGCTGATGCGAGAGTGCGTGTGAGGGTAGGAGGAATGAAAACAAGCATGTCGTATATAATTTTCCCTGATGAATCCCGAGTGGATGAATGGGATAAATAATATTGTAAAGTAGCAGTTTTTATCAAGCAGTCTTGTGAACTCCTCATCACCGGTACTGATGGTAATAGGTTGATTGGGTTCCATATGTGATAGAATGGAAGGATGCAATGGGCTACGTAGGAGCGGCTGGAGGCTATTGTGGAACACAAGGGAATTTGTTTAGCTACGGGTCAACACCATGTGACTAATAGTAGACCTGGTAATTTGAGCTCCGTAGATGGCACAGGATTACACAAGGAATGGAGAAAATTGTTCTAGACCGATCGATTTTTTAATCAAAAGATTAAAACATAGAGATCAATAGCGATTACGTAACCGGCGTTAGTGACAAAGGGTAATCGATATCGGTCAAAGGACCAATACCGATCATGGTGGAAAATAAAAGGACTTACAAATTTGGCAACAAATGATGAAAATGGAGTAGATCTAGACTTTGACAATGATTTTAGAGACATAGAGATATGGTGAGGTAATTGAGGAAATCCTAGAAATAATAGCAACGTGGCGAATTTTAATTTGGTTTAAATGACCAAAATAGTAGGAAACCAACAGTGGTCAATCAACCAATGATGGTCAAATGAGGGAACTGATGACAATCGCTGGATCAACGTTGGTTAATGTGAAATTTGTGAAAAGATGGAAAAAAATGATTTTGGTGATTTAGATCAATTAAAATAACAACCTAGAAATTGAGTATGGCAATGATTGACCCTAGCACACTCAGAAAGAGTTGGAATACCCCAAATATGATTATGGAGTGTGAAGGAAAAGAAGAATGGGTAAAATGAACTCACACCTCGAAACACAAATCAAGCAAAAGCTAGTAAACATGAAATCCTATGTGGTAGATTTTATGTTCTGGCTTATGCCATTTTGGACTAACTTGTGAATATAGTAGAGTTTTTGGTTTGATAAATGTGCCCTACAAAATCTGACAACTATGGATAGTTTCAAGTATGTTTTGGCATGGGGATCCTTCTCTAAGATGATAAATGGATAGAGAAACTAGTTTAGAGCCCACTATCAATCCTTTGATCATGTGATCATTGATAGCTTCTTCCAGGAAATATGTTGTTTAAGAAAATGAGTAATTTATTTTTAGTGGTTTGGTATAGAGAAAGAAGTGTGAAAAGTGTGAGCTATAGTTCAATCAATTCACAACCATCATTCTATCATGACTTCTAGCATATAGATTGCCCACAATTTTTAAATGAGCTACAGATGCAACACACAAAAATGATATGCAAAGATTTTAGACCCAAATCCACAATGAAATTCAATGAGAGAAATGATGAATATGAAAGAGTATGTCTTTCACTAATGCAATATAAAATAGAAAGAAGTGTTATTTTTAATCCAAAATACAAGTGTCACTAAGACCAGTAGAAGAAAAAGAATGTTCCAAGGGAAAAATTTAATGTGAACTTTTTCAAAAGGAAATAGACACATAATGATTCACCTAGGAATGAACAATGCAAAAGAACCCCTGATGGGTCCCACCAGGAGGGCCAAAATGTTTCACCTCAAAGTATGTGATAAAATAGATAAGGTGACGGTCAAGGAGGAAAACCTATGATTATGTAGATTGTATGCGCACATTGTATAATTTGTTCAGATTAAATATGAGATATTCCATGTTGCTAAGAGGAACAATCGGTATAAGAAACAAAACAAGACCTCCAAATGATATTAAATTATAAATGACATTGGACCGCCTAGCAATTTTCTAGTTCTGAGAAGTGTGATACTTCCTAGATGGCTATCAATCCACTATTTTATTAAATTAATGAAAGTAAATATGATAAATAAAGGTCCTATTGCTAACACTTTGATTTAGGTATCTCAAAACGTTATCAACACACTAGATTAAGCAGAATATTGAAATACAAACTAATCTAGCATCAGGCAAGGTATGTTTCTAGTTGGGAAAGGTCATAGGGGTGTTAGGTAAGGTCACTGGGGTATCTAGTAAGGTCTGGATGGAGTTTGGTGGAGTTATGGGTTGTTTAGTGGAGGTTTAGAAAAAATACACAATGACTGATGTCAATACAGAGGTGAGACCGACGATAGTTAAGGTGACCAACGTCGGTAGGGGAAATTTGGTAGTAATTAAATAAAATTAGCTTTTGAACTTCTCTGTGATTGCACAAAGATATAAGGGAGAGTGGTTGGGTTCATAATATTACCAAGAAGACTCAGGAATACATAGGGGAAAGTACGAAGAGCCAAAATTTTGTAGGTGGTTGGGTTGATGGATTGGTGAGAAGGTGGAGATAAAGGAATACAAGTAGAAGTAAAGTATAATGAAAGAGATAATGGATCTAAACTTTAAGCAAGCAAAAATGATTAAAATCACGTATACTTACTTGCATTTGCATATTCGGTAGGTGAAAGAGGATAGTAGTTGATTTGTGAAGAGTCTTTGTGTTCGGCCGCAGAAATACTCCTAGAGTGTCCCCATGAATATTCTGATACCTTGGGATGAGATCCATATGCTTTCTTGGGCCTGTGGTTGAGTATTTTGTGTCATCTAGATGCTGAGAGGCTTGGATTCACACTTGAATGCAATAGTTCTCCCAAAACTTAAAATGAAAAACCTAGGTAAAAGTTTGTAAAATTGTATATAAAGTAATTGATGGTAGTAAGGTGATCGGCATAGGTTGAGGAATGACAGCGCCGGTCAAGGCGGATAAGTCTAGGTTTACCAAAAATGGCATGATCTTTGTTATTTTTGGTGTGATTGATATCCTTAATCCGGGTCTCAAGTGATAGATTCTTCTCGAGATAAGTATGAGTTCTTTTAGAATAGGTAGTGGGAGTAATGTTAGGTTTAGAAAAAGTCTTTGTTGGTTAGGATTGGTATAGAATTAGTCTTAATTAATGAATAGGCTATGAACGGGTCTTTGAGTGAGGTGGATAGGTGATTTGGTTGTACGTGAGGTGGATGGGTAAGGTAATTAATTATTTTGATTATTGCAATGAAATTTGTAGACACCTATAATTACGCCCAAGCAATTTAAATACTTAAATTGTGCTAATTATCTCCTTTCCCACAAATTGACGACATATTGTCAATAGCGCTCATCTTCTCTTCCATTGTCGTTAATTGATTACATTACACTAATTAATTAAGTCACCTATCCAACACATACCCTAATTAACGACCCTTCGTTAATCAACACCTTCTATCTAGTCTAATTAATTATTATTAATTAATTAGCCTCCCTTCTCATTAAATCAATAAATCACTATTTAATTGGTTTAATTCCCTCCTAATGGTCCAAATCACACTAAAATCCATCTAAAAGCTTATAAAAGCTTGCACATGTATTAATTAATCATCTTGATTAATTAATACACCCCCTTTATCCACATGAGCCACTTGAGGACAAACTAAATCCTCCTAAAGTTAACTCAACCCCATCTAAACCCCCTTATCCATAACTAACTCTACATCTCCATTAGTCCCACATTCATGAGGATGTGTTGAATCCTTTATCCTTTAGGCTATATAAACAACCCTCCCTCTACTTCTACACCTACACCTAAATCTCTCAAGAGACAAAAGAAAGGACATAGTTTCATACTAATAGCCTTTTGTCATTCTTGAGCAATCCATCCTCCATTCTTGAAGAGCTAAGCCTCACACCCAAGCATCCATTGAAGGATAAAAGCAAGCAAATATAATTTGATTGCCATTAAACTACTTAGGTTCATTTTAATGTTAAATTAGGCAATTAAGGAGAATAGAGTTCATTAATTTACATTATGTTTTGATCATTTCAAATTTATAATGTTGAGGGTAGGACTTGCTTATTTCTTCATCATGATGGTGCACATTTCTCATTTCTAGCTAGGTTAGGAAGCTATTTCTAGGTGGTAGTTTCTTGCTTTAAATTTAGCTAAATTGTAGAAATACTTGTACACATTTGGCACACCCGGTGGGACCCTTAGTCCCATGGCATTTTAGTTTAAGTTTTATTATTTTGGCTAACTTTTGATATGCACATGTAGTAATTAATGTCCATTTTCTTGGAATTTTTGCTCATTTGATATGTGTAAACTCATGTTCATAGCCATAATTTTAATGGGTTATTTCCATTCTTAAGCTAACTTGTCAAAATTTGAGATATTGTGAGTTTTCTTGTGTTTGTTGCCGTGTTTTGGTTGCAGTTTGGTACAGGCACATTTTTAGGGGCACAAGTGTGGTTTTCATGGCACACACATCTCTCTAGTGGCACAAGCACCGGTGAAACTGTTACTCTATTTTCTGACCCCTTGTGTGCACACCCTAACCAGCACGTAGGTGCACTAACCCAAGCATAGACGTCATTTCATATTGTACCTTCACTGTATTCTTTCATGGCGAAACCTATCAAATCGGTTACACACCCTAACCAAAAAGGTGTACATACTATTTTAGTGGTGCAGGCACATTTTTCCGGTAACTTGCAGCTTTTTTACATGTTTATTTTTCTTAGAGTAATATTTTGCATAAGATTTTTGAAGACAATCACATATGCTCTTCTCTTGCGTCCTTGGACCGATCTAGAGAATCGAAATGATGCCTTCTCTTTTGATGGAAAACTACTAAAAATCATCATACGAGACCAAAATGCCATTACTTGTCAAAGAACGGAGGAATTAAAACAAAAGTCAGAAAACTACTAATACAGTTGTTATATAGGTTGCCAAATGGTGTTCAAGCAAACCACATCTAATTAAAAAAGATAAAATGAACAACATATTAAAAACATTGTATTGCAGGTTTCAAAAAGGGTACGTCCCTCTCCGCTCAACTGAACATAACCCCTTTGGCATAATGCCTTAAGCTACAACAATGGGGGTAGTTCCAGGAACCCCAAAGTAGTCCACACAAGAGGGAACCTTGTGCACAAAACGGAAGTGCTCCGCACTACCTATCTGAACAGTAAATCCTTAGTGAGATAGAGCTACAAGTTGTCCCTACACAACCCTTTTAAGTACACAATTAGATGCATTTATTGTCCACTATGCTTGAAGGGGGCAAAGTCGAGATACTCCTAAACTAGTCATTGTGACTTTTTGGGTAAATCGTCTCGCTTGTGGATAATCTTCGTAGCACCTAGGACGAGAGAACCACCTAGGAAGATATACTTTGGCCAGGAGCCCACTTTGACCATTCTAAAAATAGTGTTGAGTTGTGAACCATATTTTCATTGTGAAACATGTGACACGTTACTTTCGCCTAGTTTTTACTTGCCTTAGGGCGAGGTGAAACTCTGCCGAAGTGAAGCCAACATTTTTCATCCTTTTTTTTTTTGCTTCCTTCACATTCTTTTGACACTTTGTTGATCAGAAGAAGGGTGACTACCTTTGTGTTACCAATCGATTGTTTCTGTCACTTTTATGTCTGTTTACGCCCATCCATGTTTGCGGTTGGGTAAGTTAAATGTCTAAAGTGTGCGGAGGCGTATTCACGTCATTGGTAGCCATTGTGATCTTGATACCCATGTCAAGATCATCATTGTAGTTAGGCATGGTTCATCACCGCAGACTTCCTTAGAAGAGTTAGCTTGTTTGTATCGTATCACTACAATTTCGATATTTACGTCTTGTTTCTTGTAAACTTGACATAAATATCTATATTGTAAGGTTACACTGCACACATTTTTAACTATTCCTAGCTATACTTTGAGCTTTTTAGTTTGGTTCTATTATTACCTCGATTTTGAAGAGTGCTAGGTGTTACCATTTGTGCATGTTATATCAATAACACCTTGATATCAATACTTCACTTTCTCACAAAGTGGGTTAACATATCTTGGTGATATTGTTGTGTCATTCACGAATTATAATTGGAACTTTTTGAGATATAGGTCTTAATCGAGTTTGAGCTCACTCATCATATATCTTGATTGGGAGGTCACATTGACTTCTTGTATTTACTTACATTTTGTTCATTCCCTTGAACTTGGCATAAGTGAAAACATCTTGTTAATCATATTACGATGCGAAACTACTTTTTGAAACGTAGTCTAGGAGGTACTTCATTTTAAAATGGGTTTCGATACCAAACACTTATATCACTAGTGATTTCTCACTCTATCACATTGGTATTCTCACATTGTTGATTTATTCATACTCTTAACAAATACATCTTGCATTTCACTTAGGGGTGGTCACTAAGCTTTGAACACATTTACAACTTACCCTAGTGAAAATCAAAAACATGGCTCCTAAAACACGTCTAGGATTTAAAAATAGACATACGAGGAACAACGAGTGCAAGCTTGGGAAACCTCTAATAGACAAGGGTCCAACCCCTTCATTGGACATGATCTAGGACCACTATTTTCTACAGAAAAGGAAACAAAGAGATGGTCGATCATAGTGGAAATGAATTAGAATCCCCACACGCAATCCTTGATTTTGACCCCACTTTACTACATGAGTTTATTCTCAGAAACAAAGATAGAGTGTTGGCACGGGTCATAGAATTAGGGGCCAAATTTCCCACTGAGAATGAAACAATACTACTTGTAAATGACGCAACTAAGGAAGAACATCCCCTTATCAATATGGAAGATATTTTAATAGGCATACATGCTTCCACCTCTTACGTAAGGAATGATAAAGTGGTGAGGCATATAATACCCTTTATCAAAGTGCCATGAAGAAACAAGATAGAACATGAGATGGGTGAAGAACCTCCACAATATGAGGAGGAGGAACCTTTAGAAGAAGAAGCCACAATCCAACAACAAATCAGTAACCTAAGCTGACAAATAGCTTTGCTTACTTCCCATGTACAAAAAGATGCAAACAAGAACATTCAAAAGTTGAGGCCTAAGGTTAAGATCAATGAACTCCATTGAGAAAACCAAGGAGAAGAAGACACATGGTATCATCGTGTATACATCCCCGCTTCTCCCACTAAAGAACAATTGCTCACACAAGAAGTGCAGTCTATGAAAGTGACACTCACGAGCTTACAAGAGAGCAATATAGGGAGCATTAGGAAATATCAATATGAAGAATTATGCCCCTATCCTTTTGACAAGACAATGACCCTTCAACCCTTTCCAAAGAAATTTGATATGCCAAAGTTCGACAAATATAAAGGGAAAGGAGATCCATGGGATCATGTTAAATATTTTACATGGCATGTCAAGAGGTGTCTTATAGTGACAATTACCTCATCATACTTTTTCCCAAGAGTCTCGGAGGTCAAGCCTTGGAGTGGTTTACACGCTTACCACGAGGATCAATTTTCACCTAGCCAGAATTGGCAGAAAGATTCGTGCATCACTTCTCATATAACATAGAGAGTGATGTCACCATGGCAGACTTATGTGGTGCCAAACAATGCCCAAATGAGACTTTCACCAACTTCCTCCAATGATGGAGAGGGATAGCTAGTCACTTCCCTTGCGCTTTCCCTGAAAAATAGTTGGTTAGTATTTTCATTCCCAATCTCAACCCGGATATAGCTTTCCACCTCCAAATGCATTGTGTTCACACTTTTGAGGAGGTTATCGAGAAAGGGATTCAAATAGAAAAATCTCTCATTACCAAAGGCACCCTCAAAACCCAATCTAGAGACAACCAAAATGTCAAACCCACGGAAAAGCCAAGATCTTTAACAAAAATAAAAATGTGGTGGGAGACGGAATCACTGATTCCAAACGTGTTCAAATGGTCCAAACTGGTCAACCTTTTAAACTGACCAAGGGCCCAATTCAACCACCACCAAAGTAAAGAATGTTCACCTCTCTCAATGAACCTTTGTTAGTTATTCTAAAACAATTAGATGCGGCCCACATGATGACCTATCCTATAATGCAACCATTTGATGACAATGCTCCAAAACCTTCATGGTACAAGGAGCATGAATATTGTGAAATGCATCATGTCAAAGGACATAAGATAGAAAAATGTTTGTCTTCACCATTATATTCAAGACCTCATTGACAATGGTGAGATAGAGGTGGATAACCCAGAAAAACACAAACACCTAACGAGAAAATGGGGATATATAAAGAACCATTCCCCAAGCATGATAAGTCGAAAAAGTCAAAGCCGGATCGGGAGAGTCATCCCAAACTTATAAAGCCATGAATTACTTGTACACCAAAAGAGATAACAATCATTATGATTCACTTATTGGATGTATTCACTCTCCTGCTGACCATGTCAATACCATCCGGATCAAGGGAAAGGACTATGCTATGGTAACAAGGCATGCCCACCTCGTGATTCTGGAACCTTCTCCATCGACCCCACAAACCGGTAAATATAACCTTTTAGAACAACTTGAAAAGACGTCTGCTAAGATTTCGATCTTAGATCTTCTCAAGATATCTAATGTGCATAAAGACATTTTGTACCAAACTCTTCAGGGGTCGGAGTGCCTTTAGAAGTTGATCATGTGCACACTTCAAGCCACAGTGGCAAACATCGTACCAAGTGAACATCTTGCTTTCAACCATAGGGAGATCCCTACTAAGAATCCAACACATAATCTTCCCTTATACATTGAGGTAGTTGTCACCCATAGGAAAATCAAATGGGTGCTTGTGGATAACGGATCTGGGTTGAACATTTACACGCTCAAGTTGGTCAAATAGTTGGGACATACAGAGGAAGATCTTGAGTCCCATATTATCACTATCACCGCATACAACAATGCGAAAGGGAATCAGTAGGCACCATCATGCTACCCATGGAGGTGGGTCCCACTTGCCATTAGACAAAGTTTCATGTCCTAGACTTGGAACTTCCATATAACATGCTTCTAGGTTGACCATGGATTCATGCCATGCAGTCGTGCCATCAACATTTCATCAATGCATTAAGTTGAAGCATGAGGGACATACGATTACAATACAAGGAGATTCCAAGCCCTTTTCTCATTATAGAGCTCTCAATAGCTTTGCATGAAAGGGTACATATGCATGTCCCTCCATAGATATAGTTGTCCCTCTCCAGTCTAAGGCCATGGAATCCCGGTGGATTTAGATTCTCTTAGTTCTTGCGCTCATGGGGCATCTACTTCAACATCTCCATTTGATTCATGGGAGATGAAAATCCTTGAATATGGCTGTGAGGGAGTATAATGTACAACAAGCGCTCTTGGTTTTAGACCTCTCATTGTCACCCAAGACTAGAGGTCGACCCAACTACCACTTCAGAAGACCTAGAAAGGAACACACTATTGGGTCATTCTTACCTGGAGGCTTGTTAGCTAAGGAAAAATTGCTTGATCCACCTACAACTTGGGTCCCTGAGGATACTCAGCCATCCTGTTATCGAACCCCGAATATGAAAAATCTAGTAAAATGATGTACTCCATGGGCTACAAAGGCCTAGGATGTGGGAGAAATGAACAAGGACAAAGAGAACCAGTCCCTCTTCCACATTTCAAAATAGAAAGATACAACATTGGGATTCACCCTTATGGAGCACACCCCAACGATCAAGATGCTACTTGTTCTAAGCGTGAGGATAGCTCTGACTATCTAGACAGTGATACAGATTCCCATTGTAGCCAATATGAGGATCTGGCCTCCACGAACCTTTTCATGAATAACGTTGTCCTAACCATAACCCCCACGAACCAACCCTTGACCTTGTATACCCTTCCCTTGTTGAATGGGACCAACAACATCACATGCCACTAGATTTATTTGAGAATGACAAGGCTATCACATAATTCATGGGCATAAGGGATACAATTCCCATTGGAGATCACAAGAAAGGTT
Source organism: Taxus wallichiana var. yunnanensis (assembly GCA_018340775.1). NCBI lineage: Eukaryota > Viridiplantae > Streptophyta > Pinopsida > Cupressales > Taxaceae > Taxus > Taxus wallichiana. The sequence goes on from CM031236.1 coordinate 44,946,961, forward strand.
TCTTTATCGACTTAGATACTTGCACCTACTTTGGTGAGGAGGCTGAACTTCGTGGTCAGCAAAATTTAAAGAAAAGTGAGGGCAAAAGTTCTAAAGAAAAGCCTCGGCAAAAATCAAAGTCCAAGTCACACAGTGAAAACCTCTTTGAGGCACTGGCTGACAAACAAATAAGAAAATCAAAGGACAAACAAAGTGACCATGCCAAGGATGAAAATCTCGTGGAGACATCCTTGGATGAAGATCTCAACCTACCTCCTAATCCTACGCATATGGAGGACTTATCAAAATTGCTAGTCAAAGAAACCATTGATGTCAATATTGGTACAGAAGAAGATCCCAAGATAGTAAAATTGGGAGCATCACTCTCGGCTAGAGAACAAAAGACGTTCACTATGCTGCTATGAGAGTTTATTGATGTGTTCGCATGGTCTTACAAAGACATGCCCAGCTTAGATCTAAATTTGGTCATGCACAACCTAGTCATGCATGCAGACACCAAGCCTATCAAACAGAAGCTCTAAAAGATGCACCCAAGAGTGGCCCTGTTGGTTAAAGAAGAGTTGGAAAGATTGCTTGCAGCAGGATTCATCAAGCCAATTGATTATTCTGAATGGATATCAAACATTGTTCCTATCCAGAAAAAACCTATCGGTATCTAAATCTACATGGATTTTAGGGACATCAATAAATTTTACCCTAAAGATGATTTTCCGCTGCCCAACATTGACATGATTGTTGACTCAATAACAGGGTATGAAATGCTATCACTCATGGATGGTTTTTTGAGATATAATCAAATTAAGATAGCTGAGGAAGACTAAGACAAAACAGCTTTTACGACTCCTTGGGGCACCTTTTGCTATCTAATGATGCCATTTGGCCTTAAAATGCAGGAGCTACCTATCAGCGGGTAATGACAGTGATTTTTCATGATATGATTCATGATATCATGGAAGACTACGTGGATGACATCCTGGGAAAGTCTAAAACAAGAGAGGATCATCCTGTCATTTTACGGCGTATCTTTGAACACCTGCGTGAATACAAAGTCAGGTTGAATCCAAAGAAATGTGTCTTCGGTGTGTTATTTGGGAAACTATTGGGCTTCATTGTGTCAAGATGAGGTATTGAGGTAGACCCTGCTAAAGTGTCTGCTATCACTGAAATTCCTCCACCTAAGAATATCAAGCAACTACATAGCTTATAGGGGAAAATTCAAGCCATTCTACTTCATCTCCCAACTTGCAGATAAATGTCACTCATTCACCCATTTTTTTAAAAAGATGTCACTTTCATCTGGGGACCCAAGCAATAGCAAGCCTTTTCTTTGCTTAAACGATACTCTATTAATCCACCCGTCCTCATGCCTCCCACTCCTAGAGAGCCACTCTTGCTCTATATTTCCACTACACAATTTGCTATTGGTGGTGCACCTCACCCAATAATATGACCTTGCACCCTCATCAACTATGAGCTCAATTATCCTCAAATTGAAAAGGCTTGCTTGGCCATTATTTTTACTTTTCAAAAACTTCACCATTACCTATTGAATACTAAGACCAAGCTAATATCCAAGGTTGACCCACTCAAGTATTTATTGTCCAAACCCACCCTCACAGGTAGAATGGCTAATTGGATCATTCTACTCAGTGAGTTTGATATAGAATTTGTCCATCAAAAATCGGTTAAAGGACAAGTACTTATAGATCAGCTAGCGGAAGCACCTTTGCAAAGCACTTCATCGGAACCTTTGAATCTCAATCTGCCGGATGCCTCTTTGATCTACATTAAAGAATATATCATGTGGAAGATACATTTTGATGGGTCCTTTACGTTTCATGGTTTAGGTGCAGAGTGGTCCCTTATTACTCCTTCGGTGATCCTATACTTCGCAGCTTTTCACCACCTTCCCTTGCACAAACAACATTACAGAATATGAAGTGCTTATTGCAGGGATGAAGCTAGCCATCAAGTGGAATGTTCATCATGTCAAGGTTGTAGGTGACTTCACAGTTAATCATCAAACAAGTTAATGATGAATACAAGGTTAAGGATGACAAGCTCATACCTTACAAAAAGTTAGTGGAAACTCTAAAGGAGTACTTTGTGTGCATTACCTTTGAGCAAATCCCAAGAGCGCAAAACAAATCGGTGGATGCCATGGCAATGGTGGGTTCTATGCTTCATATTCCACTAGGGAATATTGACATGTCGTTCTTTGTAGAAAATCTATGTCAGCCCGCATATGACATGCCAAAATATTTCCTAGCTTGTGAGGTTGTTGGTCCCAATTCCCCATGGTATGAACCCATCTTCACCTATCTTAAGGATAACACATTCCCTCCCGATATCTCTATTCTGAAAAGCAAATCCTGATTTGCCAGATAGCCCGTTACACCCTTTTAGGAGGTACACTTTATCATCATGGCTATGATGGGAATCTATTACGTTGTTGTCTAGATGTGCATGAAGGGGTATGCAGTATGGACATACAAACGGAATGGTCTTGGCTAAGAAATTGTTGAGAGTGAGTTACTATTGGCCTACCATGGAAACCGATTGTTGCAATTATGTCATAAAATGTACTTTTCCAAAAGTATGGAAATTTCATTCATACTCCATCACAACCATTACAACCTATCACTACCCCATGGCCATTCTCCAAGTGGGGACTTGACCTTAATAGGAAAACTTACTCCTACCTCATCTCGATGGCCATACACATATCATCACATCTACGAATATTTACAAAATGGGTGGAGGATGTCCCTTTAACCTATGTCATAGGAGCCTGATTTCTAAATTTATCATGAATCACATCATTTACCGATATGGTATCCCCATGCACCATCGTTACGATAATGGGAAGTCATTTAAAAACAAAATTATGAAAGGTCTTTGCCAATGGTTCTAAATCAAGTTAAAATAGGCCACGCCATATTACCCTCGGGTAATGGAATGCAAGTTGAGGCAACAAACATGACTTTGGTAAGGATAATGGAGAAATGGTCAAAAAAAGTCGAATGGCACACCTACAAATCCATCTAGCTCTTTGGGCTTACCGAACATCCATTCGCACTCCTACGGGTGTGACACCATATTCCCTAGTGTTCGGGATAGAATATATCATCCCTTTAGAGATCGAACTTCCGTCCCTAAGAATTTCTCTTCGGGACTATCTGGATAAGGATGAGGATTATCGAGTGGCAAGACTGGCTGAGTTAGAACTCCTAGATGAGAGATGCATTCATGCTCTTAATCACCTGAAAGTGTATCAACATAGAGTCTCTAGAAACTACAATAAAAGAATCATCCCTCATCAGTTTGAGGTTGGTGATTTAGTCATGAAGGAGAACCAGCTCAACACCAGAGCAGAGCGAGAAAAAAAAGGGAAGTTCAAACCACATTGGTTGGGACCCTATGTTATAGTCACCAAGTACAACACATAGGGCATACAAACTGGCTCACCCCAATGGTGATGAGCTTCGAGAGCCCATGAATTCCATGCATCTTAAGTGGTTCTATGCTTGAACATGGTGCAAGGAAGTTAAAAATCAAAAAATCATAGAGATCAAAAATCAGAAAAAGAAAAAGAGAAAATAGGTTGTCCACTAGTGAAAACTATGAAATTGTGGTACTTTGGACAAGTCCTTGGGTGAAAACCAGTTTCCGACACCTTGGGAGGATTCGTTGTTCACAAGCATCCTGTATCTAGAGGGTAGTTTTCTTTATCCTAGCCCTTGGTTCTCCTTTGAGATTTTCTATCGGTCTTCCCCCCTTATCAAGCCTTGATCCGGCTTTGCCTTCTTTTATTCATCTGTGAGGGGTATGGTCTTTCACTATTTCTCATCTTACGATGGGGGCAATTCAACGATTTCACCTTCTTGTTCATAAACACATGGCTTCTACCCTTGTATATTCCCCATCTAACATTGGGGGCATCCACACTTTCTTGGTTACCTGCACATAGCTTTGGAAAACCGTTAGAAAACACCAAAAACAATAGAAAATTGTTTCACAAAAACCTAAACAATAGAAAATTGTTTCACAAACACTATAAACAATAGAAAATTGTTTCACAAAAACCTAAACAATAGAAAATTGTTTCACAAAAATCATAAACAATAGAAAATTGTTTCACAAAAAACCTAAACAATAGAAAAAAATTTGTTTCACAAAAACCTAAACAATAGAAAATTGGTGCATGAAAACATATCTTACTGGCGGAAAACATTTACTTACATTTTCTTGTTCTTTGCTTTACTTGTTGTTTGTATAGTTATTTTTGTGTTTCTACTTTTTGGGTTGTTTGTTGCTTAGGCGTACTTTGTTAGGATTCATCTTTTCTTGCTTAGATTAGATTTATTCTTGTTTGTGCATCTTGCGTGTATATTTTTTCATGCTTGTAAATTTTGGGAAATCATGATGTAATGTGTTAATTCATTATGTTCTTTCTTAAGCATTTGATTGTGTTTGTTATAAAGCATGGTGAATCATGGTGTATTGTATTATTTCCTTTGGTGTTCTTTGTTAGCATTTGGTTGTGTTTATTGCATGTGCTTTGTTTTGTTATCATTAACATCACATCACCATCATTATCATCACATATACTTCATCATTTATACATCATATATAAACAAAATGCTAATTTTTACATCATGCATATCCCATGCTAAGCTAATCATCACATATTTACCTATCATCAAGGGGCAAGAGGGTCCAATATCTCCCATGATCAAAAATCTATCCCCCGCACTAGATAATCATCATATCATCCCATTTATAGGTACATTTATCAAAAGCACATGATGAAATGCATTTGATATCATCTAAGGATCTATCATCTAACCGGCAATCAAAGAAGTGCATGAAGGGGTATGCGGAGCACATTCAAACGGAATGGTCTTGGCTAAGAAATTGTTGAGAGTGAGTTACTATTGGCCTACCATGGAAACTTATTGTTGCAATTATGTCATAAAATGTGTACTTTTCCAAAAGTATGGAAATTTCATTCATGCTCCATCGCAACCATTACAACCTATCACTACCCCATGGCCATTCTCCAAGTGGGGACTTGACCTAATAGAAAACTTACTCCTACCTCATCTGATGGCCTTACACATATCATCATAGCTACAGAATACTTTACAAAATGGGTGGAGGCTATCCCTTTAACCTATGTCATAGGAGCCCAGATTTCTAAATTTATCATGAATCACATCATTTACCAATATGGTATTCCCGCAGCCATCGTTACAGATAATGGGAATTCATTTAAAAACAAAATTATGAAAGGTCTTTGCCAATGGTTCTAAATCAAGTTAAAATGGGCCACGCCATATTACCCTCAGGGTAATGGACAAGTTGAGGCAACAAACAAGACTTTGGTAAGGATAATGGAGAAGATGGTCAACAAAACAAGTCGAAACTGGCACCTACAAATCCATCTAGCCCTTTGGGCTTACCGAACATCCATTCACACTCCTACGGGTGTGACACCATATTCCCTAGTGTTCGGGATAGAATATATCATCCCTTTAGAGATCGAACTTCCTTCCCTAAGAATTTCTCTTCGGGACTATCTGGATAAGGATGAGGATTATCGAGTGGCAAGACTGGCTGAGTTAGAACTCCTAGATGAGAGATGCATTCATGTTCTTAATCACCTGAAAGTGTATCAACATAGAGTCTCCAGAAACTACAACAAAAGAATCATCCCTCGTTAGTTTTAGGTTGGTGATTTAGTCATGAAGGAGAACCAGTTCAACACCAGAGCAGAGCGAGAAAAAAAAGGGAAGTTCAAACCACATTGGTTGGGACCCTATGTTATAGTCGCCAAGTACAACATAGAGCATACAAACTGGCTCACCCCAATGGTGATGAGCTCCGGGAGCCCATGAATGCCATGCATCTTAAGTGGTTCTATGCTTGAACATGGTGCAAGGAAGTTAAAAATCAAAAAATCATAAAATCAAAAATCAAAAAAAAAAAAAAAGAGAAAAAAGGTCATCCACTAGTGTGAAAACTACAAATTGTGGCACTTTGGACAAGTCCTTGGGTGAAAACCGGTTTCCAGTGCCTCGGGAGGATTCGTTGTTCACAAGCATCCTGTATCTAGGAGGGTAGTTTTCTTTGTCCTAGCCCTGGTTCTCGCCTTTAAGATTCCTTCCTATCAAGCCTTGATCGGCTTGCCTTCTTTTATTCATCTCGTGAGGGGTATGGCTTTTCACCATTTCTCATCTTATGATGGGGCAACTCAACGACTTCACCTTCTTGTTCATAAACACGTGGCTTCTGCCCTTGTATATTCCCCATCTAACACTGGGGGCATCCACGCTTTCTTGGTTACCTACACATAGCTTTGGAAAACCATTAGAAAACACAAAAACAATAGAAAATTGTTTCACAAAAACCTAAACAATAGAAAATTGTTTCAAAAACACAATAAACAATAGAAAATTGTTTCACAAAAACATAAACAATAGAAAATTGTTTCACAAAAAACCTAAACAATAGAAAATTGTTTCAAAAACCTAAACAATAGAAAATTGGTGCATGAAAACATATCTTACAAAAAACATTTGCTTACATTGTCTTGTTCTTTGCTTTGCTTGTTGCTTGTATAGTTATTTTTGTTGTTTCTACTTTTGGGTTGTTTGTTGCTTGGGCGTACTTTGTTAGGATTCATATTTTCTTGCTTAGATTAGATTTATTCTTGCTTGTGCATCTTGCGGTATGTTTTTGCATGCTTGTAAATTTTGGGAAATCATGATGTAATGTGTTAATTCATTATGTTCTTTCTTAAGCATTTGATTGTGTTTGTTACATGTTAATAAAGCATGGTGAATCATGGTGTATTACATTATTTCTGGTGTTCTTTGTTAGCATTTGGTTGTGTTTATTGCATGTGCTTTGTTTTGTTATCATTAACATCACATTACCATCATTATCATCACATCTAACATCATCTATACATCATATATAAACAAAATGCTAAGTTTTACATCATGCATGTATGCTAAGCTAATCATCACATATTGTATCATCAATGGGGGCAAGAGGGGTTGCGCATGATCAAAAATCTATCCCCCCGCACCAATATCATCATATCATCCCATCCATATACATCTACAATAACACATGAGAAATGCATTTGATATCATCTAAGGATCTATCATCTAACATCCACAGCACATGTGTACATCAAACATCAAAACTAGATACATACAAAGTACAAAATCAGATAACATCATAACGCATCCATAAGTGCTGAATCAAAACACATGATGTGTAATGAGAATCAACATAGAATAATTTTTGAAAAAGGGTATTTTACATCATAAAATTATCCCACTCGGTCAGAAATAACTCTATGTATTGAAATCAGATACATACAAAGTACAAAATCAGATCACATCATAATGCATCCATAAGTGTTGAATCACAAAATGCAACATGCACTGAGAATCAACATAGAGTAATTTATAAAAAGGGTATTTCACATCATAGAATAATGCCCACTCGTGTCACATGCATCAGGACACAAAAATGATAAAGTACATCATCTCATACACATGTGTATCTAAGCCCAAAAAGTAAATCCTCATATATATACATGTGTGTCATATACATATATATCAAAAAATGGATACAAATCAGTGCTCTATATCAAAAATGCCTTCAGCTGAGGCATACAAAGATGCTACATCAAAAATGTCTATACACATACATACAATGTCTAGATCGGTACTCAATATAATACATCATCGATACACAATGCCATAAAAAAGGGGCATGTATAAGAAAGAATCAAGCCTTCATCATGAGGCATCATCAAAATACATGTATACAAGGTGTACATCAAAAATCGGCCTTCATAAGAGGCATACATATAAAGAATCTATACAACAAAAAAAAAATGTGGATCTCAACCACAGCTCTCGCCCTCATCGGGGCTCCCGATCTATCCTTTGGTTGATGGAACACTAGAGGCTGAGATGGCCTTGGCCCAACCAACTACTCCGATATGGGCTATCTCACTAATCTGGTAGAATGGCCTGATCTCCGTGATCGAGAGCCTGATGCACTCGACCCTGACAGTTGTGGCAGTGCTACTCACTACTCTAGAGGAACCACTCTGTAATAAGTAGTCTTGTAAAATAAGGCCTCACCACCAAGCCTAGTGGCATCATGTATCAGGTCGGCATCTCTGAGAGGCGAGCACTACCTGAAGGGTAGTATCTCACTCACCTATCACTCGGCCCAAGTCTGCCTCGGCCTGTCTAGAGGAAGTAGCCTCTCGATCTCTCTCTGTAGTAATTGTCTATATCTTGGCAATGGGCCTGGTCCCTCTGTGCTAGAAGTGCCTGTGATCATGCATATACATGGTCTCTCTGTGTAACAACCATCCACACTATGACTGACTGGGACTGATGAAGAAGGCTCAATATCTGAGCCCCCTGTGCCACTGTCTCTCGAATCTGGCTCCGCCATGCCACTCTTGTCATCTCTTGGGCCAGCTGGGCTGAGCTTGATCCACTCAAAAGTAAGGTAACAATGTGAGCTCGGGCCTCATCACGCTCTACTGCAGATCACACACCAGCCTCGAGCCTCATCTCTCTCTTCTGGCCGCGTCTCTCTTAGCTATGACCTGTTGTAATTGTAGCACTATGTATATGGCTATCTCGTGTCACCGATTGGGAGGCTATGTGTGCCTCAGGGATTGGTCCTTGAGGTGCTCTAGATGACTGTCCCTACTCTAGACCCCTACTCGGATGGTTACATGTTGCTGCATACAGGGCCCCTGCGGCCTCGGTCCCTATGCTGTGAGGCACCCTACCCATCATGTGGAATACCATCAAAAGGATCCTTTGGGTCTGGCCCCTATGCCACTGCCCTCACCCTACACTCTACACCATGCCATATCTCTATAGGTGGGTGAATGCCTACTACTAAGCCTCCTCTGGAATGGTGAGACGTTGGGGTAACATTGTAGCATACCAAGCTACATAGTCAGTTGTGGTCCCTGATCTCTCACCTGTCATAATGGGTCCCATACCTGTGGGACCACCTGTGTGAAACTCACCCTAGCTCGGGCCACTAGTATATGAGGCCCCATGGTCTACCTCTCTGAATCCCTATGTGTGCATGCCAGATATCTGGTGGGGACCCCTTGTACCCTACCAAGCTGCCACTAGCACCTATCTACTCGATATAGCTCCATAATGTAACTATGGCTACCAATGATAAAGTGCTCCACCAGGCACACACTGAGCTCTGTGGCATCCTCTAGCCACTGGAAATGCCTATATGGCCACCAGATGACATCTATCTCTACCAGCTCATCAAACTCTCACCTATATCTGAATAGGCTGCCAAGATGGCCACGTACATCCCCACCAGCTGCTACCCATGCCATATATGATGGCTCCTCGGGATCTCAGACACAAAAAGGGCCCATGGGGCATCCGATCACAATATGATCCCATGACCATATCTGTAATAATGAGTTGGACCCACGGTCTTCTAACCGTGGTATGTGATCAAGTGTAAATCCTAGTATAGGTGGGCCAATATGCACTGCCCCCAACAATATCTCTCACCGCTATAAATGCCATGAACCAAAGGTAGTAGTCCTCTCGAAATGAGGTCCTTGTCTTATCAGTGAGTAGAACCCATTGATAAGAGACATGATGTAGAGAGGCCCCGATGTAATGTAGGGTTGAGATGCACTCGTGTAATGTTATAGTCATCCCATCGTGTGGTATATCATCAACACCAAACAGGGCACTGCAAGCTGCTCTAATCAGCCTACATCGAGTTATACTCAATCAATCATGCCCATCATCGGCACACGAAGAATCTGCCATATGTCCTCAATAGTCACAGCTCATCTCTCTCCCGTAGGCAGTCTGAAACACTAACTCTCGCTATGCCATCACTCGACTAACGTGATCAATAGGTCGTGATCTAGTATGATAGAAGGCATCCGGGACACGGGCCTAGCCCCACCACCTCAAGAAGTATCATCATGGCTCGCCAGTCACACCGGTGCATACTACCCTCTAGCTCTACAATCTGGGTATGTCACTCCCGCATTTGTAAAACTGGTAATCATCTCTACAAAATAACACGCCTACTCAAATCAGTTCCTAACATTTCTTCTAAAAATCTATCTCCTTTTAGGGTTAACCCAAAAATCCTAAAAATTCTTCTAAGTGTCATATTTTTGACACTTTCCTATCTTTTTCTCCACCTGTCTAGGGTGCCTGCGCCCTTTTGGGTGTGTGCACCACATTTCTTGTGCACTGCACTTGTGCGCCTGTGTCTTCTGTGCTGCGCCCTCTTTTGGGTGCATGCGCCCTTTTTGGTGGTGTGCACACACATTGGATGCTTGCGCTTGCACGTGTATGCTCCCATGTGTGTGCTTTCCTCTTCATGCCTCATGCACGCATACTTTTCATGTGTGCACCCCATTTCCCATGTGTGCATGTGTGCGCACATGTGCTTGTGTGTGCGTGTGCATGTGAGTGTGTGTTTGTGTCATGTGCTGCATGCGTGTGCGCGTATATGTTTTGGGCATGCACTCCAAAAGGACCCCAAAAAAGATGCTTGTGCCCCTATCCGATGCCGATGCATGTGCTATGTGCAGCGTGTGTACCAACATGACTTCCTAGGGCTAAAAGCTAAAATTTAATGCATTAATGACCAAATTTATGAAGCTAGGGTTCGATACTCACAAAGGGGCCATCATCTGCGTGCCGCTAGTACCCCGATAGCATCTGTGAGCCTCAATGGTCTCGTGTGATCACCATGGTTCTCCTCAGTGTCAGAGCCTCACGGTAAATTTCTAAACTGCTCAATTAAAATGAATTGGTCGCGATGTTTTTACCCCCTGGTGGGGTATATTAACCTATTTTTCACCATCGGAGGGCCGGAGGCCCGTTTCGATCACCGTTTTCTCCTTTGTTCACTGTGGAATAATTATTTTTATTAAATAATTATTTTTCTCTTATTTTTCACCGTATTGGGGCATTTTTGTTGTCTGATACCCCTTTCTTCTCCCTCGAGACAATTTTATTGCTCCTGCAATTTTTATTCTTCTCCACACTCTCGTAAATAATTATTTTTCAAATAATTATTTTTTTCTTAATTTTTCCACTAAACAAGGACATTATTTGTCATTTGTTTCTTCTTTCTTCCACCTAGGGCACTTTCTATTGCCCCTAGGCCCTTCACTTTCTTCTTCTATTTTCTTCTAATGTTCACCATGATTTGGTTTGGTAAAGTAAAATATATATATATATATATATATATATATATCAAAAATCCAAAAACAGGGCAAAATTTTTCAAAAAATCCTAAAAAGTAAAAAACCCTACAAAAATGGTAACTTGCTTATTACGGCTGAAACTTGTGTCTTGCGCATGGTATTTTCTCCATATCTTGTTGGTTTGTCTCACATCTTCCCTAATTAATACGACTCATGGATCACCGGATTCACAACCATTCACAAAGCTAGCTGCTTGCTTCGTCTGTACTCTAGGGCACTTTTATTTCCTGGTACTATTTCATTGCACACAAATGCTTTTCATGGACCCCATGTCCATTGTCATTTCCCTTGCATGTATCCTTGCTCGGGGCATCATTTTTAACCCTTGTCATCAATCATGAACTTGTGGATCTCTTCAGCACTGATAACAAAATATTTGTACAACTATCTTGACCGTTGTTGGGTTGGATATGTGCATTCGTACTTGTTTTCCCTGTTAAATGAGCTTGTTTCCTTCTCATATTGCATTGCATTGTTGTATGTTGCGTGGAGTTGGTATTTTCAGCAATGGACAATTGTTCGTAGTATGGATTTTCATGTCATTCTACCTTTTTCGTATGCTTATATTTTTCATAAGGACCGATGATGTAGTTCCTATGGCAATATGATGACATCAAAATTTGTTCCAATCAAACAAAGGGCTAGAGGCTAAGCTCTTCTCTCCCCTCCTCCATATTTCTTCTACATCACTTCCCTTTCACCCCTAATTTTCTCTCTCATCGGGGCATCCTACCTCTTCCCCATTCTTCTACCTATCTCTCACCTTTTTCGATCATCGATCAGCTTCTTTCATCACCCCATCGACACTCGAGGGGCATCTCTCCCTCCTACTAATTTTTCTTCTATCCCTTCAAAATTTTCTTTTGTCTACTATCTTTGAAGTGGCATCACTTACACCACCCCAAAGAGGGCAAATGTAGACACCTATAATTACGCCCGAGCAATTTAAATACTTAAATTGTGCTAATTATCTCCTTTCCCACAAATTGACGACATATTGTCAATAACACTCATCTTCTCTTCCATTTTCGTTAATTGATTACATTACGCTAATTAATTAAGTCACCTATCCAACACATACCCTAATTAATGACCCTTCATTAATCAACACCTTCTATCTAGTCTAATTAATTATTATTAATTAATTAGCCTCCCTTCTCATTAAATCAATAAATCACTATTTAATTGGTTTAATTCCCTCCTAATGGTCCAAATCACACTAAAATCCATCTAAAAGCTTATAAAAGCTTGCACATGTATTAATTAATCATCTTGATTAATTAATACACCCCCTTTATCCACATGAGCCACTTAAGGACAAACTAAACCCTCCTAAAGTTAACTCAACCCCATCTAAACCCCCCTTATCCATAACTAACTCTACATCTCCATTAGTCCCACATTCATGAGGATGTGTTGAATCCTTTATCCTTTGGGCTATATAAACAACCCTCCCTCTACTTCTACACCTACACCTAAATCTCTCAAGAGACAAAAGAAAGCACATAGTTTCATACTAATAGCCTTTTGTCATTCTTGAGCCCTCCATCCTCCATTCTTGAAGAGCTAAGCCTCACACCCAAGCATCCATTGAAGGATCAAAGCAAGCAAATATAATTTGATTGCCATTGAACTACTTAGGTTCATTTTAATGTTAAATTAGGCAATTAAGGAGAATAGAGTTCATTAATTTACATTATGTTTTGATCATTTCAAAGTTATTAATGTTAAGGGTAGGACTTGCTCATTTCTTCATCATGATGGTGCACATTTCTCATTTCTAGCTAGGTTAGGAAGCTATTTCTAGGTGGTAGTTTCTTGCTTTAAATTTAGCTAAATTGTAGAAATACTTGTACACAAAATTAATTAACATGTGTGCACTAGGGACATGAGTGGGTATAGTATGAATTTATTTAATTGATGGGGGTTAAGGGAAGTTGTCTTGATTTTCGAGTGTCTACACATACATAATCATTTTCTATAATCACATTTATCTACCTATGCATATCAAAATCCATCATACTCGGACTCATATACTACAAAAATCCTAAATTATCAACGCATGAAAATTAAAATTAAAAGAGATATAGGTCATAAACCACATCACCATTATATATATAAATAAAGTACAAAATACATCATGATCCAACTCATATAAAAAGTCATACATCATCATCAATGTCATATCAAAATAATAATGTCATATATATCCAAGGCTTCTAAGATTCATACATCAAATCTATCATCAATACATATCATGAATCAGTAAACTAGAAATCTCCAAGGAACTCGCTAGCGAGACAAGTGCTACCCTCTCTTCCCCGAACACCTATATCACCAATGGCTCTAGCATTGCCACTAGTTCCTCCCTCGTTGTTTCCTCCTCTCTTTGATCTCTGAGGTGGGTGATCCACACTCCCTGCACTCACACTAGGTCTGTCACCTTCATATCCAAATGATCAGCATATAATACAACATCAAGGTAATCACAGATCACCATATCAACGTAATACTACATATCTTCCTATAATGTTTGATAATGGGCCATAGAAAGCATCCCAAAGGCTACGAGATGTTTCCCTCTTCCTACTAGCATGTGCTCTCTCGCCCATTAGTATGTGCCCTCTATCCACTATCCCGGGCCATTGCACGCCAACTCGTACCACAAATAGAATACCCCGTAATCTCAAAGGCCTTCTTCGGTTCATCTATATGTTGAAGGTATCTATCCCTATCTCGTAGTTCCCGAGCCAATTGTATCCTGAGCCTGTCCCTCTTAGTCACAACATTATCTTGCTCACAAACCAAAGCATCCCTAACTCCCATGAGATCATCTCTCTCTCTCGAGCCACATCCCTCTCTCCCTCAATCATGGCCTTCTCGGTTGTCACCTCTGCAATAGTTTATGTAATATCATCATCATCCTCCTCATCATCATCATCATTAGACACATGGATAACATCATGTGTTTGTGCTCCTCCTCCTACTCGATCACGTACCCCTCACCCGATGTATAACTTAGGTCCTATCAAAGCTCTCGGTTCTTGGGTCCACCATGTACTACACTCTGGAGTGACCCCACATCATCAAGTGGAATAATATCACCATCATCATTAGGGACCATATCCCCTTACTCATCAACAATGATCATGGGCCTCACTATAATGGCCCTTGGGGTATTAGTATCTCCATCCTCCCGTCTATACTACACGGGCTCCTCAAGCACACCCTAATCAATCCAAACTATCTCCTCACCCGATAAAAATACAATAGCTCATACTCCCTTACTCTATGATCCTGCACCCATATATATTTTTGTATGCCCACCAACTCATGCTCATAACTAGGCCAATCATGAAAATATAAATAAGGCCTCCAAATAGCATCACTAGCCTATAACCCAGATAGAAAATATCTATAAAAGGTAGCCCTCTTCTTCTTCTTCCCCATCCCTTGTCCTACCGTCATCTCATAAAACCAGCATGACTCTCATCAATACCCCATGGCACGCCCAATGGAAAAGTAATAGAAATATGCTCATATGTCCAACACTGTAATAAAATCCAACATCAATCACATACCGTTTGTGGGCCTTCTAGGTCCACAACTCTCTAAATGTCTAGAGAAATAAAAGTAGGTCCCCACTCAAAAAATTTCCTATGCTCCATCATCTCAAAGAACGACCCCGAGTCATCTAGGGAAATCTACCAAATCCTGAATCGGCAAAGTGAAACATGATATGGCCATCATCATCATGGTCATCTGGTACAACCATCCCTCCTAGGCTCATACAATTCTTGGTACTCAAATTCCCCTGACACATATCTCACGTGTTGTGCCTCATCACCATACAATCTCATCATCACATCTGGCCTCTCCACCTCACTGATAATATAAATTCCCTCTCCACGGATAGGTAATCACATGATGCGATGAACATCCTCCAAAGTAATAGTAATCTCCCTAGTGGGTAGCCAAAAAGTATAGGTGGAAGGATTCCACCACTCTAGTAAGGCCAATAAAAACTTTGACACCTGTGGATCTATTTGTAATCCCTAATACCACCAAAACCAATAGCCTTTACATGCTTCTAGTCGCGATCTATCATATCTTCCTCACCTCATCTAAAATAAGTGGTATATGATCTTAGATCATCAAGTACACATCTACTGCGAACACAAAAACACATAGCCAAACATTAGCATCATTATCACAAAATATCAATATCAACACCAACATCAACATCATCACCAAATTAGAACCACAAATACCAAAAACATTGAAAATATTCCACAAAAATTATAATTTTTATCAAAATTCAAAACTACCACATAACAAATGAATCATCGGCAATTCACATCAATCGCTAGTGATTCCTGCATTTCTAAATTAGGGCATTCGTATGACGCCCCTCAAAATGACAAAAATCCTAAAAATACTAAAACAAACACAACGCAGTTAAAACGACCTACATTTGCCATAGTGGGCTTGCGATGATGACCGCTTGATGAAACCATTGCATCCAAATCTCAACTTTTCCATGATTTTTGACCCAAATTTTCTCCCCAAATACGTATTTCACTTGGTTAAAATGATCCCATCACATTGAAATATTTATAGCCCTAATTTTACCTTGACACAATCACTCGACGATTTCTACAATGATTGGCAATTTCTCTGAAATCGCTAGTGATTCGTCCCATTTTTAGCATCCATGCCCATTTTTATTAAATTATCATTTTTTTCATAAAAGTGTTTCTTTCAAAGGACCTTAGTCCTTGAAACATTAAATATTGATAAAATAAATAAACATCAAGATTCTTCATATGACTATGGGATATGTCCCCTTTGGCCCCCATCACTTGACTTTCTCTATCTATTCAAAGATACCTTCGCGGATCTTACATTTATAGGTATTAAGCCCTTTGATTCCCCTTGTCATTTGATTCCTTGGTAATACATCTTGTTTCGTTACCCCTAAGACTAGGGAAACTTTTTGAACGAAACACAATAAACCTACCTAATCAAAAATGTCAAACTAGTGTTCCTTTCACTATGTTGCAGTCACTTCCTTTTCAGGGGGGATTAGCCATGCAAAAACTCATCATTGTTTTTTTCTAACGCTTTTCCATTAAACCACTAGATAAAAAGGGGCAAATGTAGACACCAAAAATCTACACCCCTCATATTTATTTAATCAATTACTTAAATACATTGATATTTCATACCCTAAGTCATACACTACACCACCTCACCTTTGTCCCATTAATTAAATACATTAAACATCCCTCCCATCATTATTCAATTAATTTATCAACACCCCATATCTTAAGACAAAAACTCATCCTTATCTAATTATCTTGCATGATCTGACTTTGTGTGCCATCCATAACGCTCCTTTAGATGAATTGGACAACATTTTCAAGTTTACTCATGAAATATGTCAAGTAGTAGAAGACTACTGGCAAGCATACTTTGACTACATACTCATCAAAGCTGAACTTGCTTGGGCTGCATATGAGGTTAAACAGATATCCCTTTCGAGCTTGATTTCGATCCATAGTCTATTTCTGATCTGTCTCTTATCCATCTCTTATCTATCTTCTATCAACATTTGTATCATCTTATCATTTTTCATATCTATATCTTGTATTGATTTATCATGTATTGTTTATCCATTTCAATTCACTTGATTGTTTAAATAGTGAGCTGACATCCTTCGAGGAAGCCCTTTGGATTCCTAGAATCGACCTTTTCGAGTAGCTTGTTTATCTATCTTATTAATCATATCTTGTGTAGTTTCTTTGATCGTAGGTTTCTTCATAGGAAAGGATCTTGTACACATATTTCATGGAGTGCAACATCAAGCATCGTCAATCAACATCTATGAGTATCGCTAAACCCCACATCTTTTGAGGTCGGTATATTTCTATTTTCTTTCTTTGTTAATTCAAGTTGAAGGAGTAGGAATATTTATAACCACACATCACGGAATCCATTTCAAATACATCAGCAATATACTCCATTGATGAATCACTCTCTATTATCTTATTAAATTTCCTTGACACTCAACTTATCTTGATCCCACCCATACAACAATAGGATCCCAATGCACCAAAATTGTTTTGGCATCAACAATCCACTGAAAAATGTTCCTAGTATAGGATTGTGGGCCTTACAATTGATAAGTGTTGCAAATTAAGCAATGATATCCAATATCTAATCAAAAAGGTGTTATTCAAGTTGATAATTTCATGGCCTCGTAAATTCAAAACCTATATGTCTTCAAAAACCAGCTCTCATTGCATAATATAATCAATCAATTAAAGAGTACACTCGACTAAGATCTCATTGTATGGTCACATCATCTAATCTTCTAATCATCCCAAGGAAATTAATGAATCCTTAAAATCAATCAATTTATCAACACAAAATCCCAATTCCTTTTCACAATTCTTGGGCAGCCTTCATACTTTGACTTCATCATCGATCACATTTTATAACTATGAGATTAAGTATGAATCCCCTCTCATAACACAAGGGGGATCATGTGTTAATTGACAATGAATCTAGCATTAATGTCATATCATATGCATCCTTACATCACCTCAACATACCACTATCTCACCTTTCAGCCTCTTCAACAATACAATTACAATCATTCAATGATGCCCCTTACACCGCATTAGATACCATAGTTTTACCATTGAAATTTGGATCCAAAACACTCCACACCCTTCTATACGTCATAGAAGGAGAGTTGCAATATAACATCTTATTAATAAACCCTTAGATTCATGAAATGAAATGTATTCCATTTACCCTCCATCAATGTCTCAAAAAAAAGCAAGAGGGAATTACACACTGTGTCACACTTGATGTCAAACCATTTAAGTATTTCAATACTATTACATTCTCATTCAGTAGAGTGGTACATGTTACACCAAATCACACTAGTTACCTCATCTCCCTTGGATGTATCTAATACATCCACTCATATACCTACCATGGTTGATCCATCACCTTCAAATCAAACATTCTGATTTACCATAGTCACATGATCCATCCCCTTCTTCATCATCTCATGATTGACCATCAACATCACTTCTAGAAGTAATAATATTTCCTCTACCACCCTTATCATCTTCACCATGTTTAGATTCAACTTCTATCCCTTCTAGTAGAAAAACCATAACTTGGGAAATTCCTCAAGATCGCGGTAAGGCTCCTATGACCAACAACATGTAATATATTGGTGTTGGGAATAAAAACTCCCTTATGCCACCGTATCTCTACCCAATATGCCAATCTGTCAAAGAAATGAGTACAACATCTCCCATGCAACATGTTAAAGGATCTCTAGTTTCATTTGGTATTCCTCCTAAAAACTTATTTTATGTATGGGGGATATGATATTATAACTTCTCCACTTTGATTAAAATGTATTCATTTCAATATATCATTTCACATATGACATTCAAGACCTTTCAAAACTATATTTTTCCATGCATCACTTTCTCAACCAAGGATGGAAAGGCTACGATCTAGGAAAGTTTGAACAAGGAATTTCCACTCCTATTCATCCACATTACAAACTAGCTTCTGAAAAATATGGATTAGGATATACCAAGCTTCAATGACATTGAAAATCTAAAAGAATCTTTTATTGATATGAGTTTTCAATATAGATGGTAAGATACTATCATCCATATCCATGTTTTCTTTAGTCTTTCATTCATACTAGATCACTCCCACATATTCCTTAACGAGGCTACACGATTCCATTTTGCTGAGTTATTTCATGAGTTTGGGACCATGTTCGATTGGTCCATTGATCATCCCATTCCACACATGTTACATATGATTCATGATGACGTTACTCTAACTCCTAGTTCCCCACCTACGGATTGTCTTATCCTACAAATTAATGTTACAATTAATCGAGTTGATATTTTCCCCATCAATAACCATCTTGCAGAAAAGCCCATACCTTTATATGTACTCCCTTCGAAGAGGCTATCAGATGCCACTTGGGCATTTTAGACAAGGATTCGTACAAATCCATCACACAAGATACTCAACTCCAAATTGAAGTATACTTTTGGGACATTGACGATGTACCCCTAGATCCTACCGATGATATTCCTACATTTTATCACCTTGACAAAGCATCGTCCATGCTATGCTCATTGAGGAAACTATCGAAGTTAACATTAGTATACCTAAGGAAACTTTCATTGTACTCCTTGGGAATTCCTATCTGATGAGGAACATGTTGAGTACACATCACTCTTACGTGATTTTTTCAATTTCTTCACTTGGACATATGTTGATATGTCAAGAATGGATCCTGATACAATTTTCCACAATCTTGTGTTAAAACCTAACACAAAACCCATCAAGAAAAAGCTACAAAAAAATGCACCCACATGTCACATTAACGGTCAAAGACAAGCTATAAAAAATCCATGACTTTGGTTTTTATTAGTGTAGGATATTCATTTTCTTTGTATTTGTTTATTTACTTCAAAATTTTCTACAATCATGGGATATTATTTTTAGGTGTACACTTGACCACACTATTTTAGCCAATGATAGTTACTACCCTTGACCAGTTCTGTTGTTGAATGGTTATTTTGAGTATGGAGATTACCACTATTATAGGTGTGGATTTCTATTATTATAGGATGAGGTTACACATTCACCTCCTATATGTACATCACTTGCATCATTATAATATAGAGCAATGTATTGAGTTAGAGTTATTTCTAAGTTATTATAATTATCTCTTCTATTTTCGTAATTTTTAGTCTTGTATGTGTGCTTTGTTTTATCTTGAACAATTCACATATTATATTGTTCACTTGTGAATTCTCTAAACCAATAGATCCGTGATACTTCTATGATATTTTAATAAACCAAATGACTATCCGTAATGGGTCTCTAACATGGTCCTTGAGGGAAAGAAAACCAATGGTATATGTGTTTGCACTAATTTTATGAATGTCAACAAGGCTTTTCCTAAGAATGATTTTCCCTTACCTAATATTGATCCCATCATTGACAATGCCACATGTTATGAGATGTTCTCCTCATGGATGGTTTCTTCAATTATAATCAAATCAAAATTGTATAAAAGACCAACATAAAACAAATTTTACCTCACCTTGGGGGACCTTTTGGTATGAGGTTATGGCCTTTGGTCTTAAAAACTCTGGTGCTACATATCAGTGGGATATGACCTACATATTCCATGATTATATCAATAATATTGTAGAGGATTATGTTGATGACATTCTCACAAAATCTTAGTTGTGTTCATATCACATAGGTTTCTATGAAAATCTTTTTGCACCTCTTGGGACACAAAATTTGGATAAATCCTAAGAAGTGTGTCTTTGGAGTCACATCAAGAAAGTTTATTGTCTTCATTTTCTCACGTCGTGGTATTGTAGTAGATCTTGTTAAGGTTAAGGCCATCGTAGGCATGCCTCCCCATAAGAACATCAAATAACTATGTATCTTTCAAGGTAAGATTCAATTCATTTGATGCGTCATCACATAACTTTCTCGATCGTTGTCAACTGCTTCAATCACCTCTTAAGGAAAGGTGTCATTTTTTATTGCGGGAGGAATGTCATATCACATGTGAACAACTTAAAGAGTGTCTCCTTATGCCCCCAATTGTTTCACCACCACAACTAAATTTTCCATTCCATTTGTACGTTGTTTCTACTAACTTCTCTTTGGGAAGCATGTTATCAAAATATAAAGTGAAAAATGTGAATCAGCCATTTACTTCATTATCTACACAAACTCATCACCTATGAGATCAACTATGCACACATTGAGAAAATTTTCTTGGATATAGTGGTATCTACATAGAAACTTTGAAATTATATGCTCAATCATATGACATACATTGTTGCTAAAATGGATCCCTTGCATTATATGATGAGTAAAACATATCATAATAGGTGTACATCTAAGTAGATCATTTTACTCACTAAGTTTGACATACAATTTGTTTCATAAAACATTATTAAGAGACAAGTGATTCTTAAACAATCTGTATGAAGCACCGCTTACTGACTTGTGACCACTAAATCTTGATCTTCCAGATGATTCCATCTTTACCATATCTGAAAACAAAGATTATATTGACAAAAACAAGGATTTTGACATGACCTTACATTTTTATGGGTCAAAAACTGACCAAGGGGGTGGCAAAGGCATTGTCTTCATCACACCCTAAGGTGCCTCTATTTTGCTATAATTCAAACTTGATTTTCCATGCACAAACAACATAATAAAGTATGAATCACTTGTCATTGGTATTCAATTAGAAATTTCTCTCAAGATTAAATGCTTACAAATTTTTGGTGACTCACATCTTATCGTCAACCAAATCAAAGGGTCTTACAAATGCTACAATGATACACTACAACAATACAAGACCCTTATGGATTCAATAATCACTCAATTTGAATAGTTTGAAATTGAGACTTCTCCACACTCTTTAAATTGATTTGAAGACACCATGGATTCTTTAGTATCTTAAATACCTTTAGAAAGAGAAGTCAAAATTCTTCATTTCCCTATTCATGTGCTATGATAGCCATCTTTTGATAGTACTTGTGTACTTTATATTTTTCACTTCGAAACCATGCTACCATATATTTGGTATGATGATATTGCTACATAATTAAAATTTAATACCTTTCCACCTAGACTTTAAAAATGTAGATGGTGTACCTTTCATTGATGAACCACTCATTTTGTGCTCATACCTGATCTACTTTACAAGCATGGATATGATGGAATATTATTATGATGTTTATTACCTCAAGAGAGTGTCATTTTTCTCACCGAAGTGCACGATGATACATTTGGGGGTAATTTTAGTGGTATGGTTATTGCTCAACGTATCCTTCATATGGGTTATTATTGTCCTTCCTTAGAAAAAGACTCTTGTATGTACATTAGATGATGTGAGAAGTGCCAAAAGTTTGTAAATCTCTCTCATCTTTCCACACAATAATTACAACCTCTCCAATCCATTTGGCATTTCTCCTAATGGGGAATTGACCTTTTTGGTAAGTATGCCCCAATATCCTCTCGATGGACAAGTTTTTATTATTACTGCCACCGAGTACTTTACGAATTGGATTGAGGTCGCATCGTTTGCACACACACCACGTGTCAACAAATTGTCAAATTCATTGTGCAACACATCATTTTTGTTTTGGCATTCCTACCAAGATCATTTCAAACAATGGAAGCTCATTTAATAATAAGGATGTCAAATAACGTGTGACAAATAAAAATCAACACAATTTTCCCATACCATATTATCCATAAGCTAATGGGTAAGCAAAGGCTTACAACAAAATAATTAAGAAAATCCTTCAAAGAATTTTCAGCACTTCCCATATAAAATGGCATACATAATTACCCTATGCCCTTTGGGCATATCATACTAGTATTCACAAACCTACAAGGGCCATACCCTTTTTGTTGGTATATGGGGTTGAGGTTTTTATGCTGCTTGAGCTTGAGATCCCCTCCTTGCAATTCACTCTCCAAAATTTTATCACTAATGACGATTATGTTTGTGAATGTCTTGCACAACTTTATCTACTCAATGAAAGGTATTTCAATGCTCTTGATCATCTCCAAGTGTACCATAATTGTATAGAAATATATTATCACAAAAGGTCCACATCCATGAGTTTGAGTTAGGTGATCTTATACTTAAAGAAAACCAATAAAATTCATCCCAAGCACTTGACCAACGGGACAAGTTTTCCTATAATGGTTTGGACCCTATGTGATCATTCAAAAATATGGGTCTAATGCTTACAAGTTGGATGACATGGATGGTAACAAAGAACTTGAGCCATTAAATGTCATGCATTTGAGGTAGCTTTACACCTCAAAATATTAAAATCAATCTAACATTTCTAAAAAAATCTAAAAAGAGTATAAATTATTTAAAATCACAAAAACAATATAATATTGCAAAAAAATCCAAAAATAATATAAAATGCTCAAAAATACAAAAATGAGTTGTGTGACTATCTATGTGCATTACTGATTTCATTTTATTTTAGTGTACATATTCATCCATCCATAATAAAATATCTCCAAATTTTACACTTGTATATAGGCGTCTCAATGCTTTTAGGTGTGTTGCACTCGGTTTAACGTATTCATGTTAGTCTCCACATGGTTAACTCTGGCATTTTGAGCATGGTCTTCATTGCTTGGCATATTTAAGAATGACTTCATCTTTTGAGAGATCCACACACTTTACACACATTTAAAACCTTGTTACAAACATTAAAGAGCCTTTTTTGTGTGCTAGCCAATGAAGTATTAATTTTCACTTCCGTCTCCTCCATTGAGTCATAGTGGTTCTAAACCCCTAAGAGAGAGAGAGAGAGAGATGAATATCATGTCAAAAAGAAAAAGAAAGAAAAATCAATCCATAAAAGGATACAAAAGAGAAGAAAATAAGAACAAGTCAAATTAGAAAAATCAAAGCAATATCCAACAATATCTCAAAGGGGTCTTTCCAATATCTCTATCGGGGCCATGTAATCTAGCTAATAGTATAGAAATGTTGTGATTAGAACCAAATGTATCTCCATCAGGGCTATGGATGCATGGATGGAAACGGATATATGTAAAACTCCAAAATTATCCTCCACATTCACAATATGCACCAACTATTCTTCGATACATAACCACACATTGGCTAGTGTGTCCTAATCGATGGATTTTTGACAGCTTTTTTCAAGTGGTAATTTATTCACAAATGCACACACCATATCTTGATGAAATGAAGGGATGGTATACCTCCTTTTATCTACTATAATTTTCTCAAATCACCGGTTTTCTCTATGTTGATCTTGCACACATTTTGCATCCATCAATGAGTTCTAGTTCACCTATAAGTATTGTGTCACATCCAAACCATGATAAATCAAACACACCCATTTTATAATTTCATATGTATATCCCACGACATTTCACATATATAGTCATGTGACCTTGCAAAACACAAATAAGTGACAAAATAAAAAAATTGGTTAACTATCAGATATAGTCATTTTCCTAATAACGTCACAAGTGCACATACATCACTAAAAATAACATGACTCACATTGTTCCATAACAAAATGGTGAGATCTATTTCTCATACACACACACACACACACACACACACACACACACACACACACACACACCATTTTGTCATACAAAATCATGATCACATACCAGTACAATCATGTTGTTAGGCATACATCAAGCCCAATCCTACTATTACATATATGTGATCCTGCTAGATGCACTGATCCACTCTTAGGAGGACCCATGTTGGTCTTATGTGTTCTATACCTAGAGCTAGATGATCTCAAAAATGGATGCACTGCGACATGTGGGGCATGCACTTGTAGTAGTTTCTCATAGTATCCAACATGTGTTCCCTCTCTTGAAATATCCTGAATAACACGAGCTAATGTCTCTTCCATGAGCTTTCAAGAACCTTGTTCATGCTCATGTGGATATAAGAATTCCTATAAATAAGAAACTCACTCTCAATCACACTCTATCTCAACCATTATGACCTCTAGATCATAGATATGTCTCGCGGCATCTGATTGTACCACCACCTAGCCCTCCAAATCATTAATCCAGACTTGATCTACTTCTCGGCACCTTTATAGCTTTGTCACCTCCCTCTATACCATATCATGCTTAGCTATCACCTCATCCAAAGAGGCCAATACTAAATCCACCAAACTCTCCACCTCTTGACCTTTATCTCGACATGCTCACTTTGACGATTCTCGTAGCTCACTTCTTTCTCCTATATCCAAATATAATACTAGATCCTTCCCTCATCTACACACACGTATAATCCATGTCACTCCATCTATCTCCACTCTTGGCTCATATGCCATCCCTCCATCCTCATTATTCTCCTTTGAGGCACATCATGTATCTCTAACTCATCAGCGTGCATCTCCACCTCTCTTTCCACTAGCCTCTACTTCGACTGCCTACTCTATGTCGCTAACTCTACATCGGTGTATCATCGGCCTTTATATTAATTTTCTTTGTCTCCTCCTCATCCTCACATGTACCACTACCATCTCATGGCTCTCTCATCTCTGGAGATACCCATACTACATGCCCTCTTGGTCCATACACTACCCACCATGTATCAAGTTTTTTGTGTTACCTACATCTAAAAATATCTATTGGTGCATCATCCTCATCAACTATCACCTCATACACTAGCACTAGTCACCCATCTCCACTCAATTGTGACTAGCTAACCAACTTTGTCATACCCCTGTCTTAGCCCAAACTACCTTATCTCTCTCTCTCTCTCTCTCTCTCTCTCTCTCTCTCTCTCTCTCTCTCTCTCTCTCTCTCTCTCTCTCTCTCTCTCTCTCTCTCTCTCTCTCTCTCTCTCTCTCTCTCTCTCTCTCTCTCTCTCTCTCTCTCTCTCTCTCTCTCTCTCTCTCTCTCTCTCTCTCTCTCTCTCTCTCTCTCTCTCTCTCTCTCTCTCTCTCTCTCTCTCTCTCTCTCTCTCTCTCTCTCTCTCTCTCTCTCTCTCTCTCTCTCTCTCTCTCTCTCTCTCTCTCTCTCTCTCTCTCTCTCTCTCTCTCTCTCTCTCTCTCTCTCTCTCTCTCTCTCTCTCTCTCTCTCTCTCTCTCTCTCTCTCTCTCTCTCTCTCTCTCTCTCTCTCTCTCTCTCTCTCTCTCTCTCTCTCTCTCTCTCTCTCTCTCTCTCTCTCTCTCTCTCTCTCTCTCTCTCTCTCTCTCTCTCTCTCTCTCTCTCTCTCTCTCTCTCTCTCTCTCTCTCTCTCTCTCTCTCTCTCTCTCTCTCTCTCTCTCTCTCTCTCTCTCTCTCTCTCTCTCTCTCTCTCTCTCTCTCTCTCTCTCTCTCTCTCCGCACTTACTACATATGCACCTGCATCCTCTTTCCATCCTACAAACCCTTCCACACCCTATACAGCCTCCATATAATATCACTCATCTCCAAACTTGCAAACATCTGCCGATGGTGATCCATCACGTCCTCATATGGCCTATGTCGATCAAATTTCTATCCATCCTCCACCATATACTAAATGGTGACTCCACTAAGAATTGATCATAGATAGATTATGATAATCAATGTGTCCTATCCACATATATATGCTCCCACGCCCACACCCATAACCCCATGCTCAAACCCACCCTCAACCGAGTGGCGTACTATTACAACCTTGAATAAATCTATGTCAGTAATTCTTGTCCCCACACAAACATTATACCATACTCTACCATATTTTCCAACACCTCACCCAACCTCATGAGAATGTATACCCCTGATGATTATGGAAAAATAATACTACAAATAGCATTGCAAAAACATGCCATCACTCATGTAACTACACCCTATTCATTCAACTCATGATATCTAGATCCCTCATTCTCAATTTCTCAATCACATGAGCAATATACCTATATAAAACCCATAATATCACATCTCACATAGTAGGATTTTCCAATGATACCACCTACTCACCCTTAATCGGATTGTAGAACATAATCTCTAAATCCTCTAGTGCAATCATCATCTCACCCATCACCAAATGAATTTTTTTCATATCACTATCCCATTTATCCAACAACATCTTTAACAAGCATATATCCATCCGCACCGCTCAATCAATGTAATATAAAATAACCCCACTCTTTAGAATAACCCCATCTCTGGTCAAGTGTGCATCTCTCAAAGATAATATATACATAAAACTCGAAAACGATGTCACAATGTCAACAATGGAAGACCTTGCATCTAAAAACATGGCCATCATCATTCCCATACTCCATCACATCACCCCCACACTTCACCTTCAAGTGATCATGGGTCAATTATAGGCTAGTTACAACGCGGTCACAACAAGGTTACAACATGATTGCAGCATGGTCACAAAATCCTAAAAAATCAACAAAAATTAAAATAGTCCACAAAAAATAAAAAATATACCCAAAAACCAGCCTACCTCTGACTGGGTGACTCTCTACCTTGGTGTCAATCTATCACGTAGGCATGTCATCTCTACCACACCTCTACCTTCTTTGGTCCCCATGTGTCTAAATAGACCCTCTTCTCCACCTTGCATCTATATATTTTACGTAACCACACTTGGATTACACACTGGTCTTTGCCTACTTACACTGCAAATGCCCTGTGCCCTACCCCAGTCATGCCTAAGACTTGGGCATATATACCACCTACCCTAGGCTTGCTCACCCTTCCTAGCTCACCACACTCCACCACTTGCCACTTAATCATGCCTGCAACCATGTCACATTTATTGGTCATGCCTCCAACTAGAATATATCTCCTCACACCTTACTCTCCCACTACACCTCACGCTTCAAAACCTCCGCTTTGGCTGGTCATATTCATGACCAAGGTCTCTTCCTTAGAAATTTCCCACCCCTACATACTCCTTTACTCCCGACCGTATCCCCTATCCAACTCTCCTTGTTGCACTCATGACCTAGACCACTCTCACTCCTCACTCCACGGCCCCTATCTAACCCTACTTCACCCACCCAAATTAATCCTACCCCACTCCCGCAAATCACACTCACAACTCTCTTCCTTATCCACCTCCTCACCCGACCTAACCCTACTCCACCCCCACTCCTCATAATTCACACTCATGACTATCCCTTACCCCCTCCATACCCCAACCTAACCCTACCCCACTCCTCATGAGTCGTACTCGTGACTTTATAATTTCCCCTCCCTCCCCCCGCACCTTGTGCCCTATTGTGGTGAGTTACTACTTTGAATCCACACCTCACTACTGGTTCTTATGACAAAATTTTCCCTACCTCCCATCATCACCGTGATTTCCCCACCTAGCTCCTAACCTACCCACCTCATTACACTCTTCCCGAGTCCCATTTCCCTCAACTCGATTCACTAGCATAACTCCAAATCATACCCCGCATGTTCACCTTCATCTTTGAGCTAGCCCCCACCGATAAAAAAAATTAGTATAAAACATAAATTTAACAAAATATCCCAATTTTTATTTCTCATAATTTACACCTCAATCCCTTCATGAGCTTCACTGCTTGAGCGCTTTAGTTTTCCCTTACGTGTGATCCACCCTACATGTGCTCCATTCTTCCCTACACATACTCCACTTTGATCATGCTTTGGTCAACCCTTATACCCCCATTCAAAATTATATTTTCATCATCCATTTTCTTCATTTTCATTCCTCGCTCACATTCACTCTTATACATCCATATCATCACATTTTTATTCCTCACTCACATTCATTCTTTATCTCATATGCACATCACTTGGGAAACATTGTCTATGTTTTCTCTCCTTGTAATTTTTCAAGATTCATTTTTATCACTTTCAATTTCCACTTTCCATCATGTGCTATACTTGGGCAACCCACGGCTCCAAAACTGTCACTTGAGGGTGATATCACATCAAACCTTTTTCATCAATCTTATGACACCCAATCATCAATCATTTTAGTCAATTGACTCAATAGAATTTTCCTTGCAAAATCAACATATTGATCCCTTCACATACTCCGGATGAAGTGGCCCATCAATCACATTTCCAGATTCCTATCTATCTAGTCAACCATCTAAGCCAAAGAATCGTGATAATCATTGTCATAGGATTAAACAAACCTCATCACGTCCTCATTTTTTACTTTATAGCTCATTTATTGCAACACACAACCCAAAAAGAGCCAAAATGTAGACACTAGACAATGCACCTTGTGCATAAGATCTCCTATTCAAAAATATGAAAAACATTATAAAACATAAAATCCCAAAAAAATCCCACAAAAGCAAATAAAAATATAAAACCCCACAAAATGGGGATAAAATACACCTCATCACTCATTTACTAACCCTCACCCACTCACATTTAATTTTGTCCATCCCACCTACCCATTTGCATGCCCAATACATTATAGACCCTTATCATCTCAACCACCTATACATATTGCATCCATATGTGTCACATTCCCCTATGCATTCAAAAACTATAAAACACCACTCACCCCCATCATTCCAACCCTTGACTCTTTGTGCACTTGAGCCCATACTTGATTTTTGCTTTTTTTCTTGCATATTTTAGTATTGTAGGTCTTGGAGAGGTGAAGGAGGATCATAAATAATATATGAAACTCTATGCATCACTGTTTTAGTAATATTTTAACACATGTGTCACCACAACCGTGATTCACTTATGATCTACATCTGATTTTCAATGAATCACAACTGTAATTGTTTTATGATCAATTCACGTATACTTTTCATTTACAAACATTATTTTTTCATTTTTACTTCAATAAAATGTATTTTATCTCCTTAAATGGTTAGGGATATAATCGAGGCAGGTCCCCTAACCACAAAAAAATACTAACATTTCTCCAAATGTGTTTGTGTGCAGTTTTGATTTAG
The DNA here is from genome assembly GCA_018340775.1 of Taxus wallichiana var. yunnanensis. Lineage (NCBI taxonomy): Eukaryota > Viridiplantae > Streptophyta > Pinopsida > Cupressales > Taxaceae > Taxus > Taxus wallichiana. The sequence goes on from CM031236.1 coordinate 44,976,817, forward strand.
ATCAAGAAGTTTTCTACCCACTTTATTCATTAAAGAACTCATGATTTTCCCTCACTTTTTCAATGGTAGTGTAAGCCCATTATTTTTAGTAGCATTGATTTGGTGATTTTTATATCAACTAATACATCTTATAGGTGATCCAAATATAGGCATATAAGCGTGACCTTGTATGTGTAGTAGAAATGATGCATGCATTTGTTCCTTGGATATTTCCTTTGTTGGAGTGTCTTATGTTTGAGATTGTTCTTTGTTCCATTTACGTGTTTTTATTTTGTTGGATTAAAGTTGGACCTATAAAATAAGATAAGTGTAGTCAATTCTCATGATAAATAAAATTGAACTTTAAATTTATAATGTGAAAATAGGAATGTGTATTGAAAAAAGTGAATCAATGATGGAATACACTTGAATTTCATGAGAAAAGAGATATCATTGTTCTTGGATGTTTTTTTCCTTGGATATTATTGGAATAGTACTCGAGGTTTTATGCAACCTATCACCAAACTAAGTATTTGAGCATCCTATCGCTAAACTAAGGATTTGAGTGTCTTGTCACCAAGGGAAGAGTATTAGGACAGTTGAAGGCTTTTTCTCTAACTGTTAATGTTTTCCCATGGATAAGTGTAACTGTGGATGGTCACAAACCCAATATAATCTTGTCATGTATGACACGTCATTTTAGGAATATCATTTTCCTGCATATGCCCTAGGTGTTATTCCTTATTTGATCCCAAAAAAACAAATTAATTAGATCCCTTGCTCAAAGGATGTAACTTGCCACTAGTTTGTCTCATGTTGTTCTGATAAGAACTTATAACCGAGGACCCGTAGCTATATTTTGGAGAAACATGTCACTATAATCATGTTGATCTTCCATTTTACTTGTTTCTTCCCCAAGAGAAAATCACCTATGTGGGACACTAGCACCCATTTCTCTTGTCTTATTTGAGTGCTTCGTCCCTACACTTATTTTGGCCTAAGTGTGATTCTAAATCATGTTATTAGATTCTATTTGTTCTAATTTTTTTGTGTACCATTTTTTGTCTAGTCTCTAAAATACTGAGAGGGTAAAATATTCACCCAATGATTTCCCCACTTGTTTGGGGTGCGTGAGATGAACCAATGTGAGTGCAGCCCAAACGAGGAAAGTTGAAACTGATGTGCCCATTTGAAAAGAACTCTTACAAGGGGAATAGGGAGTGAGAAAGGTGATAACCATAACACATGTAAAATAATGGGAACGTCTAGAAAAAAGTGTTAGTCACAAAAAACATGACATATTGCAATAGAAACTAGTCAAAACACATAGTAACATAACGAAAGACACAATGAGTAGTTTGTTGAATATATGGGAGACCACTCAATATGTCACAAGAAATCAAAGCCTTTAAGGATATATAAGAAAAGGAACATAATAAATCATAGGGCATAGCCAACAAACAATGTCAATCAAGAAAAAATCATAGATAAGATACAATAAAATCATATACGCATGGTTGAAGTAGGCCTACAAGATAAATGTTATACATGAAGCACCCGTTAGCATGTTATAAAAATTGATATTATGCCACAATGTATACAACTGGAAATAGGAATGAAAGTAGTAGATATTGCAATGATAGAACATGACTATGAATAAATTAGAAAGGTAGATGCCCCTAGGAGCCTCAATGGGACTAGTAAAGAACAATGTTAAGTGTTATACATCGTGTGAAAACATGTATGTATCCTGCATTCACCTCAAGAGTACTATATGAACACACATGTGTGTATGAAAAAAGGATAGAGCATACTATAAATCAAAGTAACATGATAAGTAATGTGCAACATAGACTAGTATAAGCAAGAAATAATACATCCAATCAATATCTAAGCTAGCATTTTTATTTTTGCAAATATTTGAATGAAATGTTATGACTAGGAGAGGGGATAAAAGTTTCCCCCAATGTATGTTCAACAATATCATGTTTGAACCTAGACCAAGATTTCATCATCAAGTAACAAGGGGGAATATTATTCCCTCAAGTGTGATTCCCAAGGTGATCTATCTAATGAGGATATGGGTGAGGGCCCACTATCTGTTAGTGTGAAGGAGGTATCCATGTGATCATGATAAAGACTATATGGCCACAAGGGATTACATGTGGAGAAAGAGAAAATGAAATGGGCCTATATGTGCCATGGGTAGTGTGTGTCTTAGGTGGATACCTATGCCTATGAGGTGGATTATGATACTAATGTATTCGTTAGGGAGTGAGAATCAAAATCCACATGCGAAGTAAATATATCTGTAAGAATAACACTAGGAGTAGTAAGAGCTCTAGATTCTAGAGGAGTATGTGTTAAAACCATGGGGCCATCTTGAGGATATGTAGGAGTAGGTACACTAGTGATAGAATTAATTATACATGTATCACTGATAGGATCCAATAAAAAATGATTCCATGGTGGGATGCCTAGAATAGTGACAACATGATGCTCATGTATAAAATTAAGGCATAAGTGAACTATGAAGAGCATGACTTTGGTAACTCTAATATAAAGGAGTCCTAAGACCATGTCACAATGTATAACTATAGATCCAACAATGAAAGGCATATATATGGTTAGAGGCCCAACAATAATAGGAAGAATGACATGCCCGTGAGAAGTGGGTGATGAAGGGTCATTTGAGATAATGGAAAACTGATAGATTACAAGAAAGATATTGAACATGCATTGTGCTTATAAGTAGGATGCACCATAACATTGTTAATAGCATGAGGACCAATAGAAGCATCAATGTGTAATCTATGTGATGAAAAAGAGGCATGAAAATCAGCATCAGTAAAAGAAATGATAGGTGGAGGAAGATCAAGTAGTACCAACAAGAAATCCAAGAGGATGATATGAAGATGGAGGAGGAACAACATGATAAACATGATTCAAAGAGGATTCAGGAGCTGATTTTTCATGCTTAGGTAGTGGATCATTAAATATTTTAATCTTTTCATTGTCATTAGTAGATTTAGAAATAGAAATAGTAATTTCAGAAACTCAATTTCATGATTTTCAATCAAATCTTGGATTAGTTTATAAGTTTGAAACACTTATCAGTAGAATGACCATTTCATATATGATAATCACAATGTGCATGTTCATAAAATTTCTTTCCATGAGTTCAATTAGGATCTAGCTCAAGAGGAGTCGAAAGAGAAATTAGATTACTTTCTAGGATTTGAGGAAACAACATTGGAAATATAGTAAAGATGTGGTGTGTAGGATACAATTGGAGCTTTGTCGGTTGATATATAACATTGGAAATTGGCTTATATTCATTAGGATTTCCCTTGAAGGCATATTTTCTTGGGAACTTGTTAGTAGATTGATTGGAAATATTATCATCATATTTAATTTTTCCCAAATAAAGTAACTTGATTTAATGATTTTTCAGAGTATGACATAGATGATCAAAAGAGTGGAAAGAGTTAAAGATCACACATTATTGTAAAGGAGGTGGTGGGGTTTAGATAAAAAATATTGCAATTTAGATTCAACCAAGACATTGTTCATTTTATAAAGATTAGTCTTATAACGTAAAACATAAATGAAAGATATTCATTAGTTCCTTGACTCATTTTTACTATTTGAGCATATGATATCTTCATTCCAATATTCATATAAAAGTGAGCCAAAAATAGATTTTCTAAAGGAGTAAAATATTGAATGGAGTGTAAAGGTAAATCATAAAACCATCATAAGGCATAGTCATGTAAGCTCCTAGGAAATAACTTGGTCAATAGTGTGTCATCACAAGCGTAATCCAATAATGCACCATGAAATGATTGAAGATGATATTAGGGATGTCACATCCCCATTTTAAGACTTTAGAAACAAGGGAATTTTTATTTTTATTTTTTTAATAATGTTCTCTGTTATAAAAATCATAATTTAGAAGACACATTCCATGCCAATTGATCTCATAATAGATAACCATATGCAACTGTAAATGACTCGGTGAACTACCGATCTCTCATGTTAACTCAATGAATTGTATACTAAGTATACTTGGTTCTCTTACCCTTTTTTGCAACTAATAGCAGGTACTCCTCCCATTTATACTACTTATCCATGCAATACATTCGTAACATATCCTCTAAAACTTGATTAACTCTTTCAGTTTTCCATTTGTTTCTCGGGTGATATGCAAAATTGGAATTCACTTAGTCCGAGGGCTGCATTAAGTGTTTGCTAAAATATAGATGTCATTCTTGGATCTCTATTTGATATGATCAATTCAGGTACTCCATGTAACTTGAAAATCTCATGCACAAATATTCTTGCTAACACAAGTGAATCATCCTTTAGATTACTGGCAATAAAATGTGTTACCTTTGTTATTTTATCAACAACAACCAAAATAACATCATGTTTATTTCTTGACATAGGCAACCTTTAAAAAAAATCCATACTTATCACTTGTCATTTGTATTGTGAAATGTTGTGAGGATACAATAAACCAGCCTAGATTCATATGCTCACTTTGACATGTTGATACTCTAAGCAATATGTCACAAATTCCATCACATCCTTTTTCATCCCTTTCCAGAAATATTGTTGTTTTATATCAGCAAACATCTTCGTAATGCCAGGGTGTCCAAAAAAGGTGAATTGTGAAATTCAGCTAATAATTTCCTTCTTAAATCATTTTCCAAAGGTATGTATACCTTGTTTTCAAACCGCAAGATTCCTTCATTGTCAAAGTGAAAACCTTTATATCTCACATCATTTGGATCTGCAACAAGTGTTGTCTTTACTTGCTGAAAATAAGAATCGATTCCATGACACTTTTCACCTCATCTTTAAACTGAGTTCTCAACATTATAAGAGTATAAATGTGCTTCCTATGACTTAGAGCATCTGCTACTCTATTTTCTTTTCCTTTAATGTAACTTATGTCAAAATCATATTGAGATAGAAATTCTAACCATCTTTATTGTCTTGCATTCAGATTTGGCTGAGTAAAAATATACTTCAACCCAAGATGATCAGTTTTTAGTTCAAAAGGTCTACCAAGAAGATAATGCCTCCATACTTGAAGCGCATCAACAATGACACCATCTTTAGGTCATGTGGAGCATAATTCAGTTCATGTAACTTGAGTTTTCTACTTTCATAAGCTATGACATGATCATTTTGTAACAGAATACCTCTGAGACCCTCCTAGATGCATCTGTTATAACAATAAAGTATCCATTAGGATCAAGTACAGTCAAAATAGGTGTTGTAGTTAACTGATCCTTTAGAATCTTAAAAGTAGATTTACATTTTTCATTCCAAACAAATTTCTTTTCTTTCTTCTGTAATGAAGTTATTGGTGTAAAAATCTTAGAAAAGTCTTTTAAAAACTTCCTATAGTAACCAACAAGACCCATGAAGCTTCTAACTTCATGTACATTCTTAGGTGCAGGCCACTCAGTTATAGTTGCAATCTTTGAAGGATCTACCACTATTCCATTCTTGCTTATAACATGACCCAAATAGTGCACTTCCATATCATAGAAGGAACATTTAGACAACTTACCATACAACCTTCTCTTTCTCAAGATTTCCAAAACTATCTTCGATGCTTATGGTGTTCTTCAATGCTTTTAGAGTATATGAGAATATCGTCCAAGAATACAAGCACAAATTTGTCCAAGTATTCTTGAAAAATATTATTCATTAAATTCATAAAAGTGGCAGTGCATTCATCAACCCAAAGGTAAAATTGTGAATTCATAATGTTCGTACCTTATTCTAAAAGTTGTTTTATGAATGTCTTCATCCTTTATTCTCAATCGATTATACCAAGATCAAAGATCTATTTTAGAATACACTTGATTCACCACACATCCGATCAAACTAATCATCAATTCTAGGAAGTGGATATATGTTCTTAATTGTTGCTTTGTTTAACATCCTATAATCAATGCACAATCTAAGTGTGTCATCCTTCTTCTTCACAAAATTACCGGTGCTCCCAAGGTGAGACACTCGGTCTTATCAAACCTTTTGAAAAAATTTCCTACAACTGAGCCTTAAGCTCTACCAATTCAATGGTAGTCATTATATAAGGTGCCTTGGAAATAGGCTCGGTTCCTGGTTTGATCCAAATCATGAACTCAAACTCTCGTTTGGGTGGAAGACCCGGTAACTCTTCTAGAAACACATCACTAAAATTTAGTAACAATGGATATCTTTCCATGAAATCACTACTTTTTTCAGTAGTTTCAGAAATTTTTATTGCATACAAGGTACAACCTTTGTTTTTGGCCTTTTTAAGTTTCATAGCCGATAATAACTGAAATCTCACATTTTACACCCTGAATAACTGATGTTTTCTACAGATCATCTAAGCAACTAATCTATTTTTCAGAATAGCCAACATTTTCCTTATGCTCATTAGCTAATTAACACTTATGATTACATCATAAGACCCCAAAGGAGAAACGTAAAGGTCAACTTCTATGGAAAAACTAGGCAAGTTAAGGACTGCTCCAAAAAGACACAAACTAACTATGAACAGCATTATTTCCATAATGTACAACCCATGATTTATCCATTTTTTCAGCTTTTATTTTCAATTTTGAAGCTAAATTAGTAGAAATAAAACATTCGGTAGCTCCAAAGATCAAAATTATAGTCACAGTATACCAAATAACTTACCCGAACTTATATAGGTGTGACTTGTTTGTCGATTCATCGTGCATTTTATATCATGTGTTGTTGATTACATAATCATCTTTTTTAAAGGACAATGACTCACGTAATGGTCCTTGCCACAATTAAAACAACCTCCTATAGGTCCTTTCCTAGGCTCAAATTTATTTCCATCCTTAAAGTTATCATTCTGGCTCCCGTAGGACTTTTGCCCATTATTATTGTTCTTGACAAAGCTATTTCACACACTAGCAGCATGTTTGTTTGATGTTGTTTTCTTATTGTTATCGGTAGAAAAAAAAAAATTCATACCAAACCTCTTCCATGGTCCCTTTTTGGGTGCAAGAGACAAAGAAGAGTTTGGAAATTTCCTTCTGATTTCCTCCTATGAGCAGAGATTTCTCTCAATTTTTGTTCCTACCTTATGGCTTTTCAACAACCCCTTTCATAGTGGTTGGGCTATGAACATCCACCTCACCACCTATAATGGGATTTAATCCCATGATAAATTTTTGTATCCTGAACTTCTCGTCAGTTTGATACTGAGGTATGTACTTAAGGAGTTTAGTAAACCTTTCCTAGTACTATGTTACAGTTAACTTTCCCTGAGATAAGTTCTGAAATTTAGTCATTTTTTGATCATAATAAAGTTGTGGTAGCCATTGTTTCCTAAAATAACTTTTAAATTGATCCCAAGTTATGTTTGTTTCAATAATGTTCAACTCAGCCTTACAATTGTCCCACCATGAAGATGCCTCATGGGAAATTTGATAAGCTCCCCATATTGCTTTTGTTTCCTCAGAGAAGTTTCTTATTGCAAAGTCTTGCTCCATTTTGTTGATCCAGGTTCTCAAAGCACCATCTCCAAGTGTAGTGCCATAAAACTTGGGTGGACTTATTCTTTTTATATCATTAGTGAGTTCAGCTATTAATCTTACTTTTTATTCCCGTGATTAGGTATTTTTACATTATTATTATCAACACTTGGATTTCCCCCATTTGTGTTGTCCACATGAGGTGGTGATTGTTATTACCAAAGCATCTTCTCCACCTCATTGCCAATTACTTGTTGTTCAAGTACAGCCAAACGATCTCTTGTGTCCAACAAAGAAGCAAGGATCTCATCATTTTTTTGGTAATAACTACTTCTCCACCAAGTGGTGGGTTATTTGTAGCATTTCCTTTTGTTCTAACCATTTTCAGTTAACAAGAAAATTTAAGTTTTATCAGATTATGGACACAATAGGTCCAAGAGCTGTAACCTTTAGCTTTGATACCAAGATGTAACATCCCCATTTTAAGACTTTAGAAACAAGGGAATTTTTTTTTAATAATGTTCTCTGTTCTAAATAATCATAATTTAGAACACACATTCAATGCCAATCAATCTCATAACAGATAACCATATGCATCTCAGTAAATGAATCAAGAACCACTTGATCTCTCATGCTAACTCAATGTATTGTATACTAAGTATACTTGGTTCTCTTACCCTTTTCTAGGTATTGAAGTGTTTCATTTAAGAGGCCTATCTAAATATTTGTTACCAATATTCATTTGAAATCCCGCTTCTTAAACTAGGTGACATAGGACAATGCAACCAATAGCTTTGTGATAATTTGGCCAAATATTTTCACATGTTGTTCATGTTCATATTCCTAGATGGCATAATCATCAAATAGAATATGTCCTTCACCCCACTTCATCTATTATCTAGAATGGTCTTCACTGACTCCTGTCAATCCACTTGTCCAAGGTTCAACCCTAACCTAGGTTAGCAACATAGATTGGTATAGAGAACCACTCACGGTGACTAAGGGTACATAGACATACTCAATCAACCTAATTTGATTGCGTGTGTCTAGTTACCTTAAGTCATTGTTCTATACAAAAGAATGCTCCTAACCTAACCTAGAGTAGAACTAAGGTCAAGTCTGAGTTTATGTAAATCTAGATGATCCAATTCTGAAGGGTGTTGTGACATGTCAACTGCAACACTATACCCTCATGAAGACCCAAGTCTTCACGATGGCACGGTACTGCAGTTGGTGTGTGCCAACATCCTATGAAATCATCTCATTTGGATATACATATCCAAATAAGAATTTAATTACTTACTTATCTCCTTAATTAAGATTTAATTTTAGTAACCCTGTTGAATCTTTAATTTCTTTAATCATTAAGGTTGCTAGACATAAATGATTAGTAATTACCATGTAGATAAATCTACATCCAAACCTCTTTCCCGAAGGTTTGTGTTTCATTCCTTAGTATCTTATTTTAAAATTCAAACTTACAATAAAATCAGCATACCAACAATAAGATTAACTTACTTAGCTTAACCAAGTTTAAGCATGATTGAATTCAAATTCAGATTCCTTTATAATAGACTTCATTAAGATGAAGTCTATTTATTGTATATGTATTTATTCTTTTCAATTGCATCATTCCGATTAAGATTTAATAAGAGGGAGTATACTTTCCTCCTTCCAAATATTATTTGGGTATGATTCCCAAAAGGTCTTAACAAAATGCTTATCCTTGTGGAATATTGGCCTTTCCTCTTGACTTATATTAGTTAGAATTCATTGCAAACTATTACATTGTACAAGATAACATAATGAGTTTGTACTTTCATAATCATCATTTAATGTCTATAATGACTTAGTTAAATGATCAGCTATGAATGCCAACTTGATAAGTTGCATTTAATTAAGAATAGAATATCAATTCCCTTTTCACCTAATTCATTTTAAGTCCAATTGAAAAGGTTCAAAACAGATATAATTATGCGAGAATAAGTATAAATTTACAAATTCTCTTTACAGAATGCACAAGATAATGACACATCAAATACAAATAACTCTCAATCTTTTTCCATTCATCAAGGTAAAATACACATTTTACAAGTCTAATCATTCTAGACATCCTTCATGCCAATCAACATTAATAAAATCAATTAAGAAATACAACTTTTCCCTTTTTCAATTACATTTCAATAAGAATCATCATTCCTCATAAAATATCCAGCCTTTAGGTAAACATAAGAAGCATCATAAAAGAAATTGCCTTCTTTTCTCACTTACGAAGTCCATCTGCAACAATTTCTAGCACAGGTCAATTCATCGAACTGAGCATGATAAGCACTAAGCATTAAAACTATGTGCTTTCAACTAAATGTCTCATAAAAATAACTCTGCTTTTATGAAATAGTAAAGCATTACATATAGATACATCATAAAGAAATAACAGTCATGAGAGGAAGGATAAAGTGATACATCACATTACATTAAGTAAAGATCATGATATAATCAACGCTCTTCAGCCAATGATTTCATACGAAACTATATCAGATAAGTAATATTTCATCATAATTACTTATCTCATTCTTACTATAGATATTTATAGTTCCTTCTTAATTCATGCAACTAATTCAAATAAAGTTACTAACTCTAATAGTTCCCAAAAATGGAATTATTTTAAAGAAGCAATGAATCACAATACGTAGCTTTAACTTAATTCATCAGATAATATCAAAGATCAAATTCATTCAATCTTTAAGGGTGGAATTTAGGATGAACCAACAACCTCCTAAAGCAAGAGTTCCCTTCTTTCCGATACTAACCCAATTTCAAATCCAATTTCAATTATCTATCAAGGAGAAGAAGTATAGGTTTACCCTCCAATTAACCACTCAACTCAATACAGAGTAATACAAATGAGAGAAAAATGAACAAATGAAAAATAAGAACTGAAGTCCTCCTTCAGAGTTCAATGAAAACAGCATTGTATTCCACAACTCAGGAAAGAGATAAGGAAGTCAACAACAAGAATGAGAGAAGATCTCAATAATCCATCCTAATAAAAGGAAAACACATTTGATATCCAAAAGGAACTGAAACAAATCCTTACTGAGAAACCTTAAATTTTAACAACCCTTGCAACACAAATAACATAATCAAAATTGAATTGATGCATGCAGATATACAACGGGACTAGCAAGTCAGGAATCGAAAAGAAGGTTTCCCATCCAATAGTGAGAACATTTTCAAGTACTACAGAGGCTATCTCTAGAATTAATTAAACAAATACTTTCAGTTAATACAAGTTTCCCAAGCAACAAGAACAATAATTGAATATTAAATTCATTCCAACATTAAAAGAGTCCACTGAGAAGTTTTCTTATTTTCCAATTAGAGAGTGAAAGAGAACAAGTGATGGAGTAAAACACCCCTATGAGATTCTGGTTTCTTTTCAAAATACAATACATAAAAATGAAGATAACGAATGCAAATATGACTATCCCGATCTACCTTCAAGTTACCCCAGGCTCCCTTCTTCACAAAAATTAAGGAACAACACACAAGTTTGGGAAGAGAGTTCCAAACTCTAAACCAATCTCAAGGATAAACTACAAAAGCGATAAGAATCTAGCCAAATGCTCAAATTTGAGTCCAAAAGAGAAGAGAAAACTATAATGTTCCAACCCAATTCCTTAAGATAACCCAAACTGAACTAATCCAAAGTTCAACTAAGATAAGTCATTCCTTCAGTAACAAACCATAACATAACATGCAGGTGGGTAAAACCAAAATGTCATCAAACAGTTCCAGAAGAAGCTACATCATGATTTATCAAATTTTGAGCAAGGAAGAACAAATTCAAAATGAAATCCTTCCATAGCAAGGACTCCTACCAACTATTTCAAATGACTCAAAGGAGTTCTCATATTTTAACCATCTCAAGCACAGTAAAAGGTAAGACTTCTTTACTGTTATTTCCAACAAGATTGAATCCAAAAACAAAGATTCCTAACAACCATATCAGCAAGGATCAAATAGGAGTAACAAGAATCAAAAACAACTTCAAATAAATGCAAAGGATGTCACCCATCTTACATTCTTCCAACAAAGGAAACAACTTAACTCGAATATTTTTATCAAATAGTGCATTCCTCTAACCGTATTGCATAGTCAATAGGAGTATACAAGATTTAGCAACATTCAGTTCACACAAAATTTAAATCCAAGCTCGTTCATTTTTCCCATAAAGGAACAAGCTCAATTCATATTTCCTCAAACAATAAACCAAACAGCATATACAGTGAAATAAAATACAAGCATGAAGCAAAATAATCATCATATACAAAAACCCATTTGTTTCCAAGAGCAGAGTTATTTTAATGAAGACATTTAGTAAAAAGTAGAACAACTTAATGGGTAGAGCCTATCATGCCTGATAGAGCTTCTATCGATCTATAGACTAATTCCAGCCAAGCCTCCACAGTTTCCTTTTTCCAAACGACGTCAACAATCCAACCTTCTTATCTTTCACCGATTCAAAATAGCTCAGAGATTTCTAAAATATCGAAGGATCATAAAAATAGAACTGTTGGTTTGAAGAACCAGAACCTCCATGCAGAGAAAAAACCAAAAAGAATGAATGACCAAACAACTTCTCCCCAAAATCTGTTTGCATAATCTCCTAGGCGGTTTCTCCACCACAACCGAGGTCATTAATGCAATGAATGCCACTTTCCCTCCTCTTTCTCTACGCCACCACCATTTCAAATTTGGCAAGGCTTAATTCAAAAATTTACATGCATTTTATATTTAGTAATGATGCCAGCTAGGCATCCCACTAACTCTCCATGCCTCCGCCAAACTTGGTAGATTTAAAGATGTAATAACAGAAATCAATTCCCATAAATTCCTTAGAAAGCTGACACCACCACCCTTTCAACTTGCCAAGTAGCCCTTAGGTTCCCCTTTGGCTTAGTAATAGTTTAGGTTAGATTAACATTAGGTTAGGATTCAACCTTAGTCCTTAGGTAATTAGTATTTTCCTTAGGTTAGTTCAAAACTCCACAACCATAAAGCATACTATCTTAGGTTAGGTCATAACCCTTAGTAGTTTAGAAATAGGTCTAAGGTAGGTCTGAATTACCTTAGATTAGAATCAACATAGTATATAACATTACAACTTAGGTTAAATCGAGTAGCATTAAACATTCTAACTAAGGCTAAGGTATTTACCTTAATAGCCTAGTAATAGATCCTTAATCCTCTCATGATATCCAGTGTTATAAAATATTTATCAACGAGGTCCAAGTTCACCATTTAAAGCATGATGTAAAGGACACCTAAATTCGGGTCCTTTAAATTTATAAACAAAACATAACTCAATCCCACTTTACCTTTCATTTCAGAATGTCAATTATCAAGTTGATTAATTAAGAATAACTAAAGCATACCTCGGATCAATTGAATTGATCTAAGGTTTTGTTGTTAACATATGATAAGTATGAAACAACAGTACAGGTTCACAATTTATAGATCACATATCAGAATGACTTAATTTCCAAGTAAATAGAATTACAAAGCAAGAATGAATCTTTGTACAGTAATAACGTATCCATTGCAAACATTATTTCCAAAAGTAAAAAGAATACACCTTCCTAAGAAAAATCACATGTCACCGTTTGCGATGTCAAAAGTGGAAGTCATCACGAAAAAAAGTCATGCCAAATACATTACAAGGGATCCCCATGGCCAGTAAAGAGAGGAAACTTAGGTAAGGAAAAATTGGAAATAAGTTCATAAGAAGAAAATTATGGTGTAAGAGGACTATGAAGAAGAAGCAAAGAGTTAAGAGATGGAGAAGAGGAGGAAGAGGCTTGTTACAAATGATGAATCGAGCTTACAAATCATGATATAAGGATTATAAGGCATGAGTGCTTGAATAAGTGCTAGATTAGATATGAGAAATTGTAGGGGTAGAAAATTGAGTAGTGGGTGTAGAAATAGGCATATGAATGGTGGATATCCCCACAGGTGGTGGTGGGAGAATAAGGTGGAATAGAATAGGTGATAAAGAAAAGAGATATATAAGGTATGAACCATATGAACATGAGAAACATTGTCAAGTGCACTCTTATCTTCTAATAAATCATCAAGGACATGTAGTACATGTTGTCACTTGGATTTTACACCTGCAAAATCATTAGATGATCCAATGCAACATGGGAACATCCCTAAGGTGTGGGACCTTGGCTCCATAGGATGAACCTCCAGAGAAGGTCAGCTTCTTACTGAACTATGTGCATTTGATAAAAGGCTAGGATGTAAAACATACAATTCTAAAAATAAACTATTATATCCAACTCTTTAGAGTAAAAGGGAGGGAGAATCTGAAACTAATTGAAAATGACGATGCACCGATGCTTCTATAAGCATGAAATATTTAACAGAAAGATAATAACTTGCATAACTTTATACCTTTTCTCATAACAAGGGTTCTTTATATGAAGGTAAAACTTAACAATAACATAAGGGACTTAATTTGATTCCACAACTCGTTACTGATAGGTTTTATGAATCACAACATACAAATTTCTAAGAAGGAAAGACTTAATGTGAAGGTAAAAGGATCATTCAAGTACAAGGAAAGAAATATTCTCAAGTACAAGATTAATACTGAAATACATAACACATTAAAGTAAAAGAAGGCTAAATATCATTTCTATATATAATATTGAGGCTTAAGCATGTATACAAGTACTCCCTTATACAAATGATCAAAAGTCCTTGAATACATAATGCATCCTCCTATATATAGCTAAGAAGGTTGAGCAATATTAGCTACTCTTCTTAACTAATTACATTCTAAAAATAGGATGCATTTACATCTATGAAAGAGTCCTCCTAAAAATAGCTAGATAGTTGTGTAACTTTGACCAGTCAAACATGGTTTTCAAATGCTAACTTCCACTGGGAATGTGGACCTTTGTAACTATTGACTTCCTTGGGGAAGGGTGTTGTTTTACATGATTCAACCTCTAAAATGGTTTTGGGTGGAAGTGGAGGGTTTAGAAACACTTAAGAAAATTGATAACTCAAATGGGTTGCGAAGAAATCCTGAAAAAGTTCGGAAAAATCAAGAAAATAAGCGGTCGAGTCAAGTCAACCCGAAATACACTAAATATGAAAAATGCAACTCCAAATCCGAAATGCACTAAAAAGTCTAAAATGGAACTCCAAACCTGAAATGCACTAAAAGTGCAAAATGGAACTCCAAACCTAAAATTCACTAAATATGCAAAATGAAACTCTAAACCCTAAATGCACCAAAAAGTGCAAAATGGAACTCCAAACACAAATGCACTTGAAAAGTGCAAAATGGAACTCTAAACTTGAAATGCACTAAAAATTGCAAAATGGAACTCCAAACCCGAAATGCACTAAATAGTGCAAAATGAAACTCCAACCCAAAATGCACTAAATAGTGCAAAATGGAACTCCAACCTCGAAATGCACTAAAGAGTGTAAAATGCACTCCAAACCCGAAATGCATGAAAAGTGCAAAATGGAACTCCAAACTTGAAATGCACTAAAAAGTGAAAAATGGAACTCCAAACCCAAAATGCACTAAAAAGTGTAAAATGGAACTCCAAACCTGAAATGCACTAAAAAGTGCAAAATGGAACTCCAAACCCAAAATGCACTAAATATGCAAAATGGAACTCCAAACCCGAAATTCACTAAAAAGTTCAAAATGGAAACTTAGGCATTTTTCGATATTCTCACAAAAAGGGTCTTGCATCAAAACTTTAAGAAACATGGATTTTGTAAGTACTAGTCATGTAATTTGTAAAGGTGACTTAAAATTCAATAATACATGAGTGGGATTATCATATAACATAGAATGGAAGTAGTGAGAGCATCGAGTTACTTCTGATCTACATTAGTGTCTTGATCATAGGAATATTCACTATCATAAGTTTTTATGTCATGGAGAGGGATCTGATGGGAATTAAAGAGAGGTTTATCATGTGTGGTGTCATCCATACTGTTGGAAATAATATGGGTCTGGGGAGGAGCTTAATATGTTATGGGAAACCAAAGAAACCACTACGTGTGTTGGGCATGAAAGAGAGATCCAATAGAGAGAATATTATGATCGGGTTCACCAAATGATTTAATAAAATTTAAATATTTATCAAAGGACTGAGATCAAATGAATACAGCAATAACAAGAAATATCTATCATGCAAGAAACAAGTGTGTACAATAGGGAGATAAGAGTGACTTATCTTGTATTTTAAGAACTGGGTTGACTCTATGCTAGAAATTGAGTGGAAAAAGTTGGATTTGGAATGCATATCCTTCATTTGGAAAACTAGGATTTGAAAATCCTTTGGATAGGACCATGTAGATAAGGACAAGACCTCCCATGCATTGGTGTCTCGAATTAGGTGCTAGTGTCTTGAAATAACTATTATTCTTATCTTTTTAGGGTTTGAACTTGTATTCTTCCTTTCATTGTTTGTCACATCCACTTCGTTGTAGGTTTCCACTTTGTCACACTTGAACCTACAAAACAAACCCTCATGACCTACATAAGGCTCAAAAAATATTAGATGAAATAAATAACACATATGCTTGAGTCGAGAATGACCTCGGCGGTCACCCCAATATGGTTGTCACCAAGCATTGTACTATATTTTAGATTCTATGTAGTTATAATGTTTGTGTGATTGAATGTTTTCCTTGAAGCTAGGTTTCCCTTGTGCCAGTCACACCAAGATATTAGGATACAATTACTTTTACCCCAAGATGAATGTGTGAGATGGAATTCAAAAATATCCTCTCATATGTATTGAATAATGCAGTGTAAATGTAGTCCTTGAATGTTTTTATTTTCCAAAGTAATAGATAGTAAGTAATAGCCCAAGTTTTCTAGCCCCTAATAATAGTGAGTAAGTTGTGTATATATATGACTTCCTTGTTTGAATTTTGACACTTAGTGACACCAAAATCTGACCAAAATAATTATAAAAGACCCAAAGTTAAGTATCAAATTGTAACTTAGGAAACAAAAGAGAATAGACAAAAGTGCCAAGAAGGGACACTTTGGTGCCCGAGAGTAGTGTCTTTAATAGGCGGTGCTATCCAAAATCTAAGAAACAAAGCAAGAAGGTAAAAGACAGGGACCCCTTTGACTTGATTGAAAAGGTGTAAATCCAAAAGGCATAATACAATATCACAATCAAAACCAATCAAATAAATAGAAGGACTAGGAAAAAGGTATCACCAATGTCTAATATTTAGACTCAAAAATCATGTATATAATAACATAATAGAGGCATGATGTAATAGTAATAAGTGCATAATTTTGTGTCTACATTAAGGGTTAGGAACAAGTGAATATTCTAGTTAATTAACTTCCAACATTAATTTTTACATTCGAATAAAAATTTTATACTAGTAGATAAAATGTTAAACAAGATATGAACTTGACAATATAAAGTAATGAATGTACTTCGCTGATTACAAATGTTTACGGAAAATTATGGGAGGATACACTGCAGGAATAGGAAGATATGAACTTGAATAAGATTTTTTCTAGATACTATAACTAGAAATTAACTTGGGGTAGGACTGTAAAAAAACTCTTTTATCATCATATGGTATGGTCTTGACCCTTTTGTATGGTCTTGGACCTACTCGGATCTGGGCTCTACAACTTTTTGACATTTTTGGTTGTCTAAAACTCTCTTCCACTATCAAAACCTAGTTTGCAAACATCATACAAATCTCTATAAATACTTTGATCATCATCTCAAAACCTAGCCATGAATGAGAAGTCCTACAAAACTAACACTAGTTGGGTTGCAGGCACCCCCACACACCACCGATGTTGGAACTAATACGAAGAGGCCTAAAACTATATATCATCCTCCACCCAACATGTGATATATGAATGAATGCAACTAAGTTTGAAAACCATATTTGACCATGCTTGAATTTAGTTTTCTCTTGTTCGTATAATTAAGGAAGAGATATTTGAGTGCTTATATATGAGAGATATTGTTGTCTTAACCTAGTAAGAAGCTTCAGACCTATAAATATTACTACCCTAATGACTATATATGTGTTATTGTGATATTTAGGGAGCCTTGGGTTCCTTTTGCAAGTTTAAGAAGTGAGTGTATCAATGTAGTTCCATAGAATTTCTAGGTTATAAAATGAGGTAGTGTTTACTTTCTTATATAGGGTTCTACGGATAAGTTATCGAAAAATATCGGCCCAGAGAGATTATAAGACCCAAAAAAATATGTTATTGAAAGTAAATTTGTAGGACATTTTAGTCCATGACCATAGAAATCAGCTAAGATCGGATGCACTATCATGACCAATTTGTATGGCCTTTCCCAAGGAAGGAAAACATACAAACTGAAATTTGGAACTTGTTGTTTGATGTTTTTCTATGAATTTTATGCATTGAATTCTCAAAATTTGATGACATGCTAGTGTGTAAGGATAAACAAGATAAACATGAGAACTTAGATTATAATAAACAAGAATGGGAAAGTTGTATTTATCTTAGCAAGAGTGCATTATTAAAACTAATAGTGTCAAAGAGTGAATTGCCAAATTTGAGTGTCTATATTTCCCCCTTTAATTATGAAATGAAATTACATGCTTAAAGGAAAAGATACTTGAGTGTGTAGAAACACTTTGTCTTCACTGGAATGTTTGTTTATAGAATCCTATTTTTCTTAGTGTTGGCATACTCCACTATGGAACTTGTAACATAGAGTGTAGTCAATGTCTATGGTAAAGAATTGAAATTTAACTGAAATGTAAAGTGTCACATAAAATATTTTCATTTTCATAAGAGTGAAATGAAAGAGATGTAAAAAAGAAGGAATAGACTTGTTTGTTTTCGGAGGGAGAATCTCTTATGCTTTACTTGTGCTTGAAGATGTTGCATTACTAAATTTTTTAAACTTTTCTCAAGGATTGGGTGTGATAAGTTCCTAATTGTGTTGATGAGAAACCATAGTGTTAAGTACATGTAACCCAACACAAAATGTCAAGGAAAGATGAAGAATAAAGTGCCAAAACACCTCGTTATGGAATAAAACTAGGTATCGAATTATTTAGCAATTTTGATATCGTACTCTTTGATTTTAAGAGGAGAGGAAATTATGCCTATGAAAAATTTAGCTTCTTTGATACCTTCGATAACCCCATGACCACATTGATTCATATAGATATAGGCCCTGTTGTCACATTGAAATGCACCCTTGGAGAATGGTGTGCTAGCTCTCCTTTCAATTGGAAAATGGAAACACTCCTAGGTTTTGGGTGACCTATATGTTAGAGTGAATATTTAGAGAGGAATGGTTCACCTAGTGTAACACCTAAACTATTTCTATCTCTAAGGCTACTTTATTCTACCAAAACCTAATAAGAAAAAGGGAGATGGGTTAAAGATAAAACTGAACATATGGTGATATACCAGAATATTTTGAGGATCTTAGACTTATTGGAATCACACAAATTAATCATGAGAGCCACACACCCCATAAAATAACCATGAGGGACTGGGTCGGATAAAAAGTGTTTCATAGAAGGGTTCAAGCTGAATTGTGACAAGATAAAGAAGGGGCAATGAATGAATTCACAATAAAATATTGCATGCAACTATTAAACACATTCTATGAACCAAAATTGACACAAAACTACATGAAGGCATGAAGATTAAACTATTGAACCAAGGATAACAAGTATCACAAATATAAACTCAATTTAAAATGAAAAATGCACTAGACACAAAAGTTACGAAAAGGTAAAAACAACTTCTTTATTTATTTAAAAGGTGGAATAAGCACAAAGAATCAATCATGAACCTTGATTTCTCACCCATAAAACTGAATTTCTCCAAAAACATTAATGGAGAGGAAAAGATCATTTTTTACAATGCATTCTAGAGTTTTATACAAATCCTGAAAGAGAGGAAGAAGAAAAAAACACTTAGACATATAGGTCCAAGTGCTAAAAATAGGAAAAAGAATGTGTGCCTTGTTCTTTGATCCAAAAATAGATTCTACACATAAAAATCACATGTCCTACTTTATCTACTTCTAAAAAGTTCTTCAAGCTTTACTTTTATCAATTTCTACGCTAAAAATAGAATTCGAGCTCCTAGAAATAGGAAAACAAACTTTTCCTTTGCTTTGTGTGCTTTGTTCTTTTATTAGAACTTCTAGATGATGAGACAAACTATCCTTGCATGCTTTAATCTATTTTTAACTTTTCATGCATCACATTTATCAAACTATGCTAAACATAGAATCTCGCATTTGAAAAAATCAAAACAAACTATTTTCATGATTTGTTACAAGGTTGCGTGAAACTTGTTCCCTTTTAATTTCCCTTTTTTGCATGACTTGATGTGTAGATCCATCACTTATCTCATGCCTTTGTATTTCTCAACTTTTGCATGGCATTTTTTCCTTTATTACATGGGTTTCATTTCCTTTTATGTGCAATGTTGCACATGGGTCTCTTTGTGTGTCACAAAACTTAGCACACGGACTTGCCTTTCTATCACTTGTCTCATGCAGCTTATTACTATGTTGTGTGGCATCACACATGGCATCCTATGTTACCATAACAGCCTCTTATGGTTTGATCATGTTCCATAGACTTTTATTCTTCTATCGTGCACCTTTTGCGTGGAACGTTGCCTTTTACCTACATGTCATTCCATGCAATTTTGTCTTCTTCAATGTGTCGCATCCTTCTACGATGGATTTACTTCTCCTTTGCAAAAATTCACACATAGATTCTCATGCATCTCCTTCTTATTTCCATGGATTTGCATTACTATTATTATTTTTCATGTGCATCTTTTCCCGTCATGCATTGAGACTTTTACGTAGAATGTTTTCCTTTGTGGATTTTTGTTTTGTTGCGTAGACTCGCATGGACAGCTCTAGCTCTATAGATCTTATGTGGCATTGCGCGCAGTGTTTTTATTTTTGCTAAAGTGTGTTAAACATTTCTTCTTCATAATTTTATTCTTTTGTCTCTAATTTGGAATTTTTAAGCACATAACCTGAAAAAAATTATATGAATAAGCATGAGAGATTATTTGGATAACAATTTGGAAACTTCTAGGAAATCTACCTACTAAATGTAAAAATACAAGAGCTTTAAGGCATCCATTGGGCATGGAGTCATGTATCAACTTCTATAACCTCTTGAACTATAAAAATACTGAAATTAAATTCCAAAATGACAAAAATTGTGTTAGAAGCACATGTAAGACAACAAACACACCATCAAAATGCACGAGGCACACAAGAAAGGAAACTAAAAACAATAATGTACAATATGCACTTAGAGGAAATTTATCACAACATTTTATAACAAACAAGGGAGAAACATGACCTCAACAACAATTTTTGAGGTATATCCCATTAATTGGGATAGGTAAGTTGTCACCATTCATCTTGGAGAGTTGAAAAAGCATTGTGTTGTTTACAAATTATGATCAAATATGGACCACTCCAGTAAATGTCACACTTCATGTGTCTTTCAAATTACCTTCCAAAAATGACAAAAATTGCACTACAATCACATGTTAGATGAAAAACAACCCATCAAAGTGCATGAGGCACACAAGAAAGGAAACTAAAAATAGTAACGTGCAAGATACACTTGGAGGAAATTAAGCACAACATATTATAAAAACAAGGGGGAAACATGACCTCAACAACAAATGTTAAGGTATATCCCATTAACTCGGATAGGAAAGTCGTCACCATTCATATTAGAGAGCTATAAAAGCATTGTGTTGTTTGCAACTTATGATCAAATATAGAACGCCTGTAAACTATCACACTTCGTGTGTCTTCCTGGATTTATTTCTTGCTTCATCCCACTTGAGCACAATGTCTCCTTATTTGAATGTTCTTGCAACTGATTTCTTATAAAAATTCCTCTTACTTGTGTTTGATGAAGTTTGATTGTTATCACTTCCATGTTTTTGATTTCTTTCAACTCCATCAAATCTACAAATCTGATTTCCATCGAATTTACTTCCATCATATCCATTTGTTTATTGAGGTCTATAGCTGGTAATTCATTGGAAATATGAAACATTTCTTCTCTATCATATAAAATTTTGAAAGGAGAATTTCCAATTTATCTTTTAGGAGTAACCCCGTCATCCCATAAGGCTGATTTTAAAATTGTATGTCATGATATCTAATTTTCCGCCATAGTTATTTTGATGATTCTAAGAAGATTCTTGTTGGTTGACTCAGCCAATCCATTCCCTTGAGGGTAATAATTGGATGATGTTGAGAGATGAATTCCAAGCTTGACTTCCCATGTAAAAATTTTTGTGCCAAGGAAAGCTAATGTGTTGTCTAAGATAATTGTTGTGGGAAAACCAAATCTTGTGACTAGGATCTCAAAGAATTCTAAAACTGAATTCATGTTTGCCTCTTTCAAGGCCATTGCTTATGTCCATCTTGTGAAGTAATCTATAACTATGAGAATCCATTTATGAGCTATAATAGAAGGTGGATTAATCATTCCAATGAAATCTAATCCCCATTTCATGAAAGGCTAATTTATTTGGATGGGTTGAAGAGGAAGAGTTGTTAACTTTTGTTTCTCTACAAAAAGGCACACTTTGCACACTTCCTTACCCATGCATGAGCATCTTTGAATATTTTTACCAATAAAACCCATCTCTCATAACCTTTTAGGATGTATCTCTTGGTACAAAATGGCCACCATATATACCTTCATGGAACTCTTCCAAAACATGCTCAATCTGATCTAAATCAACACATCTTAAAAGAACTCCATTCACATATTTTCTAAACAATATGTTATCAAAATAACATAAGGAATGGAATGTAATATGAAATACCTCCTTTTTATTTGTCAAAACCCTGTGGGAATTTTCCAATCTGAATAAAATGGATCATATATTGGGTCCAATTGTGAGGCAATGAGGGAACAACCGTGTTTGGATCATCTCGAAGTACTAAAATCTAGTTTTTTTCATCATGTAAATTTGAAGATAACAATTCACACATCCCTCTTCCTATAACTAACTTAGTGAATTTAATATCAATATCATATTTCATAACTTTTGTGATCTAATCTGCTCTTTTCTCATTCAAATCCTTTCTTAAAAGAAAATCTTTAACACTTGGATGAGAAACCATTAAATGAATCTTGTTGTTAGAAAGTAGATTTCTGAATTTCTTGAGGCTTCTAATGACTGAAATAACTTGTTTCTCAAAAAAGAATACTTCACCTCATAATATTGTAACCCTTTACTGAAAAAAACAATTGGATGTTGAAATTTATCATCATTTTGTTGTACCAATATGGTTGAGGTTATATCACTTGCTCGAAAAGCATACAAAATAAAATCTTTGTTGAAATATGGATTGACAATCATTGGAGCCTGTGAGCTTTCATGTTTAATTCCTTCAAATGAATTCATTCCTTTCATTTTCCAACTGAAATCCATGTTATTTTTTAGCATTGGATTAGTGGCTTTACAATATTTTAAAATTCTCGAATGAATCTTATGAGAAAATTAATCCTACCCGAGAAAAGTTACAATACCTTCTTGTGATTAGGCAAGGATGAGGATAAGATTGCACTTAATTTTTATAGATCAATTGTGATACCTTTATTGGAAACAATATTGCAAAGAAACTTACCCTCTTGGAATAAAAACACACACTTCTTTGGATTTAATGAAACACCATATTGTCTCGCATCTTTTAAAAACATGTGTGGGATGAATCATGTGATCTGCAGATTCTTAGAAAAAATAGTTATGTCATCCAATTAATTAAGAACACAAGTATTGATCAATCCTTGGAATTCCAAGTCCATTGCACATTTAAATGTGGCTCCTGCATTTGAAAATTCAAATGGAATTTTTCTGTACACATATGTGCCCCATTTTATAGTAAATGTTGTTTTAAATGGATCGGATTCCTATGGTAAAATATGATTATAACTAGAATAACTATCAAGTAATGATAAACATTCTGAACCACTTACCCTTTGTAGTATTTTCTCCATTGATGGTATTGGGTAATGATCTTTTAAAGAATATTTGTTTAAATCTTTGAAATCTACGAATAATTATATCTCTCCATTTTTCTCCCTAACGGAACCAAATTAGCCACCCATGATGAATGATTAATAGGGAAAAATTTTATCCATTGTGTGTTTGTGTTGTCATTGATGTCATCCCACCGATGGAAAAGGGTTTCATGAGGTCATATGTGTCTCCATGTGACATTAGTCAATGGTCAAACATGAAGGTTGATTGGTAGTGTCAAGTTTTTGTGAGTTGTATGTAGTCCTAGTGCATGGTCTAGGGTGTTGAATCATGGTTTGAGTCAATCTGAGTTAGTTGGAGTGTTTCATAATGTAATTCATGGTCCATGAGGTGTGTTTCATATGTCTATGAGTCTACATATGGTCAGCAAGGTCAAGTCATGAGTTGTCATGGTTGAGTCAGTCATTCCATGTTTTTTTCTATCCCTGGAGCAAGAAGAATGAGGTAGAGGTAGGATATTTTGACCCAATAATTTTTTTCCAAGTATGGTAGTAGCATGGTGATAGTATAAAGGACATGTATGGTGAGTTTCAGGACTACACTCATTGATTTGATACTTCTATGAGGTCCTTAGGAAGCAACATGTGAGAAACAGAAATTTAACACATGCAAATGAGATTGGCTAGAGAGTTATAGGACTATTTTGACTAGATGGTTAGCATGAAAAATTAGAGGATGTTTTCATGATGCTTCATGAAAAAAATTAGGTCAAGGTTCTAAAGATTTTTAATATATGAAAGTTTTTGTGAAACTGGGTAAGTTTGAGTGTGTTTTTGAAGCAAAAGCGAACCTTCTGATGCTCATTGTGAACTATTTTCTTTGCATGGGGACTTGAGATCTTTGGAATATATTATTAGGTAATTTATTAAGGTTTCACAAAAATAATTAGGTGGTTTTATTGTCACATTTTTATGAACGATCGTTAAGAAGGTAAAGTGGTTTGAAACCCTAATAGGAGAAACTTGCATAAAAGTGAGCATATCAGCCATGTTTTGATTGCTAGTGAAAGTGATGATTGGATAATGTAGATAACTCTTCCAGATTAACAGAAAGGTATGTTAGAGCATGTGGTGATATGTGGGCCCCATTTTAATATGCTTGTTTATGAAAAGTTTCGGTTTGTGAAAAAATCTCCAAATGAGGTGATGACTAAATTTCCATTTATGAAATCCCAAGAGTTTATATAAATTTAATGAAGGTTTCAATACATAGTGATGCTAAACAAGTGCAAAGCATGCCATATCTATGATGACTGGTTTTTGGGGCAATTTGGAGCATCCTAGAGTAAAACCGACATCACAGGAGCTACAGACAGAGTTAGGAATCCATTACGGTTTTTTTGTATATATTATTAAGATAACTTTAAAATGGTGTTTTAAACTTGATATTTTTAAAAGGCATGCAAAATTTATGACATATTCTTTTAAGGTCAAGTTTGAGGATGTTCATTCTAATAGGGTGCAAGTAGCTACATGAGGTAAGTTATTAATTACGGTTTTATCAAGATTGTTGAAGGTTTTTTATGGATTAGAAATAATTTCTAAGTATTTTCCATGCTTTGGTTAAGATTTGAAGTGATTTTTGGTATGATGAAGATTGTTGGGCTAATTGTTAGTTCTTGAGTCCAAGAAGGGATAAAAAGTAGTTTCAAAGATTGGCTTGGTTGAAGGCCTTACACTTGGATTTGGAAGGTGATATTATATCTTCTAGAAAGGTGATTGAGATATAATTACAATTATTTATTTGTTGAGTCTTTTTTAGGTTATTTGATGTGTATTTCAGGTCATTTTGTGAAGAATTTTCTAGTGGTAGTTTCAGGACAAGGTTGTTCTTGTTAGAAGATTAAGTTGCTTAGAGCATGAAATGGATGAGTTGAAGCTTGATATCACCTGGAAAGTTAAGAGGGGTGAATTTTTAATCTATTAAATTCATTTAGAGGTCTTGAAATGGTCATAAAGGGTGAAAATAGCTACGTTTGCAAAACTTTTTTTTGGGCAATTGATTGGGTGAAGTCAAAAACAACTATGGTTTGAGAAGGTGAATGTTTGATGGGATATAACTTGATTAGAATTATTCTAAATGTTATTTAATTTCCATTTAGTGGTCATATTCCATTTTTAGGTGTTCTTTGGGTGAGTTTGAGGCCCAAAGATGAAATCGAGTTGTTGATAAAGAATTATTTGGTGAAGGTAATGAGCCAGTGGGCCCGTTAAATGAAATAATTTGATTAGTTCATGATAATTAGAAAAAAATTCATTTTAAACATGTGTGGTGATTTTGAGAGATTTAGTAAGATTATTTTTGGTGTTAGGATATTTTTCTCATTCCAATGCAAGGGTTTTGAGGAATCTTAGTGCATGGGTGAAGGTTTTGGCATGACCAACCTATATGGGTCATCTGTGATAATTTTAATGAGTTTATTTGAATTTTTTTAAGGTGTATGGGTCGAATTTATCATGATAGACCTACCTCATTTGGGTCAAAGAGAATAAATGCATATAAAAGTGAATTTTAAGCTCATTTGGTGAGCTAGTCTTGCAAAGGGAAAAGTATGACCTAGAGGAGAGTGTTTTAAAGGTATTAAGGCATGATTTTAAGGCTGATAGGATGTTTTCAAGTTGAGGAATATTTTATAGCATTTTTGTAAGATTTTAAAGGCAAGGCAAGATGATAAGGAAGAAGATATAGCAAGTTTGAAGACCTATGGTATGAGCTAGGGTTTGTGAGCTAAATAAGTGGTCTCCATCAGTTGCGGTAGTAGAAAAATTAGAGATCAAACATCTTCAGGTGGTTGAGTTGGTGCTTAGTCATCTTAAGGGGTTATTGAAAAAGGGTGTGAAAACTTGAAATCCAAGGATCACGAGGGATGATGTGAACATCCACAGACATGCGAATAGTAGCGTGATGAGATCTCGAGAGGAGTGAACATAAACCAAATATGGATGCAAAGATTTGACAAATAGGAAGAACCTCATTACAATCAAAAAAATCTCACTAATCTCATATATCTCAAGGAGTGTACAAATAGGGGTGCTTTGAGGAACCCCAAGGTCTGCAATCATGACAACTCGAGTGGAGATGAGGAGTTACATTCCTATAATAGAAAAGTAACTCCCGATGACGCATATGACACACCGACTCACCGATGTGTAAGAGAATACCATGATGACCCCTAAATGACATGAAAACCTATGATCTCAGCTAAGTGATATGACTCACCTTATGATGTGGAAAATGAATCACACTAATACCCCCCTTCATCGTAACTTAGGATGAGGTGAGAAGTTAGAAGAGATAAATGGGTCCAGACACAAAATCCTGATGCGGCACCCATGCACAACAAAGAATCCTAAATAGTGAAGGAAAAACCAATGGGAAAAACATCCACCACAAGAGAAAAACACACTCTCTAATCTAAAAAATATGCCAAAGATGGGTCTTGGCCACTGAAAAACCTAAGGTACCCATGTACAAAGGGGAATTCTCTTAGAAAGAAGAAGAAGAGAGAAGAAAAGGGAGATGATAGGAACGCAGAAGATGTCATGGATGGATCTGAAATTTACAACTCTAGGAAGTCTCCTAGAAGAGTGTTGATGATGTGGTCCTCTTCCTCTAGACTAAAGAAGAGCCACCCATACCGAAATGTGTTTTTTCCTTATGAAGGACAGAATTAGAGTACTAAAGGTTCACCCACTCCGCAAAAGGAAACCAAAGGTAGCAACATGAATAAATCTGATTCTAGTCCACAAAAGTGTGACATAGGTATAGCAATGGAGCACCAAGGAACCAAAGGTAATGTCATAAGTGTAGAACTATTAGAGTGTGAAGAAGGAACACCTACATAAAGGATTTCCAAGTGATGTGAAGACAACAAAAAACCCCCACAACAGAAAGAGGATCCACAAGACAGGGGTGGATCAAAGAAGAACTCTAGAAAAGTGAAAGTAATAAGAGTCCCAGAAGGGGAACTCCCAACAATGGAGATGATGAACTCCTCCAAAGCACCAGAGATGGATGAGAAACCCGTATTGCATCATAAGTGGACTCTACAAAGTTACGGCTAAGTTTAGGTTTATACTCATCCTAATGAGGAGGCTCGATAAAGAGAAGAACGATGTTGGACATGTATAAGTCATCCAAGAGAGTAGAGGAGTAGAAGGGGCCTCACACACTTTGAAATGGAAAGGAGTCTAGTTTAATGATTGTATGAGGTTGAGAAGGGGATTTTTCAATGTCTAATGAGATGGGAGGGGTGTCAACACTCTCTAGAATAGTGAGAGAAGGAGGAGAGGAGTCCTCTGTAGTACTATCGAAGATCGTAACTAGGTACACAATCCTCATCGTCAAAATTATAATCAAGCGAGTCTGATTTAGAGGAACTACCATCACACAAAGAAGAAGAGGAGATAATTTGATCAAAAACAGTAGTATCCGAAGGGTATCCAAAGAGGGATTGAAATATGCTTCGAGATACGATGGGGAGGATCTGAGTTTTCCATGTGAATACGGAGATTTCTGGTGAAAAACACATTAATTCACTAATAATATGTACGCAGTCATCAAGAAAGTCTTCAATACGAGTGGAATCAATGGGTGCAGGAACTGGCCCAAGTAAGAAGTGTGAAAGACCCACATGGGAGAAGTAGCATTCCATAGAAGCACGCCAAGCTGAATAGTTCTCTCTCCCAATAAGAATTCGCAAAGGATGTAACGTGATCCTATGATGCTTAAGTCTTGAAATAGCATCCTCCATGATAGAGAAGTGGAAGAAAAGCGTGCAAAGGTGCATAAAAATAAGGGTGCAAGAATGCAAGACGTCAGACTCATCGATAATGTTTCGCAAGCAATACAACACCTGAGAAAAGTACGATAACCCCTATCTATGGAACTAGATAGTTTGTGACTACAATATGGTGTACTCATGTAACATTATATAGTTGACAACTCACCTCACAAAGTAGGAGACAAGTCATGCAAGAGTGGAGGGTACAATAGAGTCTTAGTCGGAAATGAGAGGAACACATGCAATCGTGCAAAGGGCATAAAGCAAAACAAGGTAAATTGTTCATGTGAGAAAAAAGGGTGCCTTGTGTTGTAAAAAAGAAGGCTCTCTTACCACAATCCCTTGGTGGACGTGTCCAATAGGCGTAGGTGAATAAGAATGCTATAAATAATGAGCCGTAAAAAAGTGGCCCAAAGCCCAAAGAACCCTATACAAAGTGAGTTTGGAAAAAAAAATCCCCCAAAAATAATTTTTTTATAGTTTTTTCCCCTACACTAGAGTACAATGCATAAGAAGGTGGGAAGAAGTGAAAAATCTTTAAAAAAAAGCGGGGGTGATTGTAGTTCAAGGGCGTAAAGGTAGGCCAGCTCGGCAAGTAGTTAAGCAAGTTTCTCGGTGAGTGAGTTAGGAGCTAGCTCATGGGGTGACTCCACGTGTAAAATTCAACTCGAAGGGGCAAGTTGAGTGAGCTCAAATGAGAGAGTGGTTCCAAAACATTGGTGAGTTGGTGGGAGTTGATGTCAAACAAGTAGCATGCTGATTTGATGGATTCAAATTAGGAGGTGCTACTCGAGTGATTTGACTCTATAGAAGTGGCAAGCGGGAACTAGTCGAGGCTAAGCTAACTCGGAAAGTAATAGATCCAATGTTGAGTTGAGAGGCTTGGATGAAAGATTCAACCCGATGATTTAACACATTGAGAAGGTAAGTACATTACGACAAGGGGATTGAAAGCAAGTGTCAAGTTGATGTGGCGTTGAGCCAAGCTACACTATGTAGAGGGTGAGCCCGAGTCAAGCCATGAGCTAGAAGTGTCAAACAAGTGAGGTGGGTTGGAGGTCAAGGGCATCCCCATGTGGAGTCATCAATTTGGTGAGATGTTTGAGTTGGAAGTTAGGGCAAGGTAGGTAAAATTTTCATGTTGTCAAGTGATAGGGCTAGCAAGTTAGAGGCACGACAGCAAGAATCATGGGAAAGCTCAATGAGTTGACTAAGGGAGCCATGAACTAGGAGCAGATTTGAACTTGCAAGTATCGGAGGAGAACTTCGGGACATTGAACAAGAGACCAATGTGAAGGTAGGTGTGATGATGACATATCTAGTAGAGATTCTAGTGTGGGTATAAATAGTGAGTGTAGAGCCACACAGTAAGGAAAGGGAACCTGAGCTCCAACCACATACGGAAAGCAATGAGCGAGCCATCCCGAGCAACAATGAAGTAATAAATGACCTAGCTAACACAAAGGGGTAACGAAAGAAAATGAAACCCAAGCAAATGCAAAAATTTTGAAGTGGAAAAACTACAGAGACCTAGTCGAAGAAACCATATAGGGTGAGTTAAATGAAGATCTAGGGAGGATTTTGATTCCCAACTCAGTGAGTTGGGACCAAGATGACCCTTAAAGACATCTCTTACGAAAAAAACTCCCAAAACCATCATAGAAACCAGATATGAAGAGTTGAAACAACACCCTAAAGACCTCAAAACATGAATGCAACCCCAAGAAATCCTATAAGACCATGAACACCATAAAACTCAAACATGACCAAACAAACCATGAATACCCGAACAAGATTTATAAAGCCTAGAATCAATGCAATTAGAGAACTATCAAAATAGCCATTATGGAGAACGCAAAAAAACCCGTATATCATTTCGAGAGCCGAAAACACACAAAAATCCCACAAAGTTACATCGATCCTCAAAGTGTGAGATCGATACTATGAAAGAGGGTACGAAAACCCAAAATGTGAGGATCACAAGAGACAACATGAACATCCACGGAAATGTGAACGGAAACTTGACGAGATCTCGAGAGGAGTGAGCATCAACCAAATGTTCATACAAATATTTGAAAAATGAGCAGAACCTCGTTATAATCCAAAAAATCTCACTAATCTCCTAGGTCTAAAGGTGTGTACAAATAGGGGTGTTGGGTAACCCCCAGTGCTCCAATCATGAAAAACTCAAGTGGAGAGGGGGATTTACATTCCCATAATATAAAAGTAACTCCCAATGACACATATGATGCCCTAACTCACTTATGTGTAAGATAATCTCATGATGACCCCTAAATGACACGTAGACCTACGATCTCACCTAAGTGAGATGACTCTCCTAATGATGTGGAAAATGACTCACACTAACAATTATAACCTCCTTATGTATTGGTTTCTTCATTAAATTAGGGGTTGGTGCTCCTTGTAGGGTTGGTGCTCTACTAAACTAGGGGTTGGTGCTCCTTGTGAAGTTTGTGCTTCACTAAATCTCTTTGCTTTGTGTAATATAAGTATAGTTTCAGTGTGTTTTCTTCCCCATGATGGTTTCCCACTTATATCTTGTGTTTATGTGCTTCTTCTCATGTGTTATGGTTGTTTGAATGTATTGTGCACACTAAATAAGTAATGGTTGAATGTATGTGAATGGTTAAATGTTAATGGTTGCTGAAATTAATGGTTAATGAATTGAGAAATTTGTAGGACTGATTCACCTCCTCCCTCTCATTCGATTTTTCTTTCAATAATTTGTATCGAACAAGTCCTTGAGAATCAAGTCTAACAACTTGAAGGAGATCCTAGAAGCATAAGCTATGGGTAAGTCTTCAGATATTGAGGCTATATTGAGGAGAAGGAATGAAATATCTCAATCATGTATTGAGGCCTATCAAAATCAGGTCAAGGAAATGGAGAAAGATCATGATCAAGCCATCAAGGGTTTGAAATCTCAAATTGAAAGTTTGTCCAATGCTTTAAAGGAGAAAGAGTAAGCTTGTTTCAGGTATGAATACAACTTGAAATCTCTTGAATCAAATTTGGAGAGTGCATCTAGTAGGTTGAGGATGTATGAGAAGCTTGAGAAGAGTTCTAAATATCTTAATGAGTGTTTATAAGGTCAAAGAGACACAATGACAAAACAAGCCTAGGGTTTCAAGGAAAACATGATGATGAAGTTGGTCCAAGTTCCAAATCAAATGTGAAGGTGACTAAGAGGAATGATTTGACCAGGTCTAACTCGGTTAGGAAACTTGATGTTATGAGTTATGGCTCTTCATTGAATGGATATAGCTTTGTTTTTTTATGATTTTGGTCATAGAGCTAGAGATTGCAAGAGAAGGTCATTTGGAGATGGAGTAGGTGTTTTCAAGGGTGAATGTCACTCATGTCATGAGTATGGGAATAGAGCTAAAGATTATGGATGGAACTTAAGTGTATTTGATCCTAGAAGGAAGAGGAATGTTGTTTTCTTCAATTTTCAAAGACCTGGTCACATAACAAGATTTTTCCAAAGTAAGAAGAAGTTTATTGTGAGGTCTGCTCCTATGGTCAAGAGGGAGGTTTCTCGGTCACAAAGGTCATGAAAACTTATTATCAACCCACCGTAGTATATGAAGGTTGTCAAGGAGGATTCTAATGCTATCAAGGTTATGTGTTTGAATGCCTTTCAAGCTCATGTGCAAGACAAGTTAAAAAAATTAAGCCTCCAGGACACTTCAAGGGTAAGAAGGTATGGAAAGTGATTCCTTCAATATATTTTTGTGTACTTAGTAGGTGTAAGTGTTTGAATGTGTCTTGTTTTCTTCTAATAAGAATCATCAATGTGTCTCGAGTCTAAGTTCTGTACTACTCATCAATAGTCCATGTCATGAGGGTATGAAAAGGTATTTCAAGGTAATAGGTATGTGTCTTCACCTTTTTCATTATCATTATTTTGGATCCTTGTGTGTATAAGAGTGTTTTATTCATCATTGTCTTTATGGTTTGATTGTCATGTCTAAGGTGGTTATGTGAACTATTCCGGAGTTCAAGATGCCACTCATGCAAATTTAGTTGTCTTGTTTTAAAAATGAAAGTGTTAAGTCAATCTAAGTTTATAATATAGTCATATAGGTCTTTGGTCATCTATATAAGCTCAACAAAGGTATGATTTTGTATTTTAAGGTAATTTAAGCACTTTCTCGGTTAAAGAAAAGAGTATTAGGTCATCATTCAAGCATGTATTTGCATGATCATGAGTATGAAAAATGTCTCGATTAGTTTTCCATGGACACGATCTTTGTAATCATGTTTTAAACAAGGTGTTAAGTGTTGACAGAATTTACAAAGTGTATGAGTCTTTAAGTCAAGACTTCATTTTGATTTCATGAACTGTTAATAAAGCTTGTAAATTCTTCATCATGATGAGAATATGGTTCAAATACCAAAGTATGTACTGATAACAAGGAATAACAATGTCCAAATCTTGACCACCGGGAGCAAATCATGAAATTTATATGCTTAGGATTGTACTAGTGTGTATCTTCAAGGAACTCTTGAATCGCTCACTTATCATGACATGGTATAAGTATATATAGAGATCATGGTGAAAATAAATTCATCCTAAAATGATATTTTATCAATAAAAGGATTTATAGTATGTCAATATAGTGGTATTAGGATGAAAATGTTGTCCTATAGGTTATGTATTACGAGAGATTTAAAGCTTCATCTAAGTAAGATGGTAACATGTTTAACCAAGGCCTAACTAGCAATTTATTTGTTAAAGAATCTAGAATGCTCAAAATCAGGGTATCTTTATATTTACAAGTATAATTTGATGATCTACAAGTGATCGAGTAAGGAGAGTTTGATGATATAAGAAGATATGATTGTCCAATTAGTTGAAGTGAGGTGAAATTGTCTCCTATAGGCCCAAAATTGAATTTTTATGGCTATTATGGTGCCTCCCATATTTGAAATGGTATGAAAATGGTATAATTGAGTTTACATGGTAGAATAAGGCAAGAAAGAGATCTAAGTATACTTGGTGGAAAATTCAAGTGGGTTTATACAATCTTGAGTGTAAATGAGTGAATTCTTGTGGTTTGTTATAGTGCATCAAAATGTTGAGTAAGGGTATGAATGAGTTGGTGTTCTATGAATTCCTCTTATAATTGAGAAGTGAGCTTAAAGGTTTATGAATATCCTCTTGTTGGAAATATTTCTAGAAATTAATTCCTAGAGACCTCAGTAAAGGAAATCATGAGTTTATCAAGATGAAAGCGTGTTCCCAAAATAATGAATGATTGATCCAAGATTGGAATGAGGTTTCATAAATGATTCTATGTTTGATGTCTTATTACAATGGGATAGTAAGCTTAAAATTAAGTTAGGGAATGAATGGACCTACAAGTGTAAGTATCCAATCAAATTTTTTTGTTCAATACATGAACATCAAAGTTTTCAATGACTCTTGAAACCTTGGTGACCTGAAATAGAGGAGGTAGAATAGGTTAAGTACATTCAAATGTAATTGTTGGAGCTCAAAAATACACCCTACCCCAATTCATAGACAAACTGAGATTTTGAGGCAACATGGGACTATATCCAAGTTGTGAGACTTGCACTATGAGACAAACCTTCAAAGAAGACCGGTTCCTCTACCTAAATCTAATGCTAAAACTACTCCTACATTAGAAAGACAATCTAACTAATCATAATCTAATCATTCCAAGTGAACAAGGTAAGAAGGAGATGCATGGAAATGGAAATCCTAAGCTAAAAGGGGTGGTGATAACACTAGAAAAAGGGGTGAATCACTCTCCACAAGGGGAAGGAAAGAGAGAAAACATAGGAGAGAGGGAAAAATGTGCCACATATCAGAAACCATGTATTCTCCACTCACCCACGCATTGAAAACATAACAAAAAGTGAAACTACAATAAAAAAAAATATGCACAACATGCCAAAAACTAATAGAGAGGCAAGATTGCAAATAAAACGAGATAGGGCAGATAAAATGTGCCACAAAACATATTCTATTACTTAAAATATGCATGAATCCATTACATTCATGGCAGAAGGAGCAAGTACATTACAGAGACAAAATTCAAGGTCTGGAACTCATGGGAATTTGGCCACCATTTTGGTATGGTGGCGTTCCAACAAAGAGTGCTCTCTTTTCAAATGAGAGAATTTTACAATATGTATATATATAGGAAGAAAGAGAAGAGGGAGAAAACAAGGGCACGAATTTTTCAACTTTCAACCACCAACAATATGTATTTAATTCTCTTGCAAAGCACATGGGCACCCTGTAAAGGCCATTTCTATATTTTTCAAGTCTTGCAAAAGGAGATGGAAGGCATATTTCATTAATTTTGGTGGTTGAGTGAAATTTGACGGTTTTCATGCTCTCGGAACTATCCTCTCTCCCTATGAATACGTTTTTCCCATTTTGACCCACCAAACCTCATGAAATTTTATTTTTTTTTGTGTCGACATGAAGAGAAGGATGAGATATTTCCAACAATACCAATTTTATTGAATTTGGAGGAGGGAATCAAAAGATACGGCCATTTAAAGTTTTACATGCCATGGATCATAGGAACGTGACACATGGTAGCATTTGATTGACTCGGGATTTGCCTTGTCTATGTGTTATTTGCTTTGATTTTTCCACATGTTGGTCTTTGGTTGGTTGTGGGGTTGGGCTTTGCCTCTTTATCAAGTATGTTCATCATAACGTGTAAGAAAATAAAAAATATCCACACACCTTTGCAATGTCACTCTTATTATATCATATCGACTTATCCTTGAAAGCATGAACCAACAAGAATGCTCCATGTATGTCTCAATTTCAGACTATTCTTGGCCCCTAACTAATAGCCACAAAACGTGAGCCTATGAGAAAGCTCCAAGCTCCTACCAATGTCGAACTTTGATAGCCCCCTCTCGACCGCTGTGAAATATGAGCCAATAAGAAAGCTCCACGTATGAAACATGTTCACCTTTCATTGGTTTCACCTTTACATCACAATTTCTATCTAGGAGGACTTAAAACTGTTGGATCCATAGAAATGTCACCGGTGTATTGTTCCTTAACCACTTTGGCCACCTAGACTTGAAGTTTTATTGAACTCAGTTTATTCTACGAGACTTGAGGTTAGAAAAATGCATATGCCTTGAAGAGTGTCAAAATGATGACATGTGTACACCGTCGATTGTTGATATTCTACCACCTATCATACCCTAACTCTGTCATGTTTCCTTTTAGCTTTGCTAACTTTTTCTATATCCCTCTGTGGGCCCAATATATTATAGAATGCATCTTAATCGAGGGTTGTACATTCGTCAAAGCCAAAACCATTGAGGAGAGTCAAAATCCTTCCATGTGGCCTACTGCTTGATGCTTAAAGTTAAAATTTATGTCCAAATGAATGTCATGTGAACCTTTTAAACATAACGCCTTAATGAATAGTTGAGCCTCCCGCAGTTTTTAAATACGAATGGACAGTGCTTTAGAGAGGTGGAATTTGACAGTTGTTTAAACGTATTTTTCCCCTTTCAAATAACTAAGTCCATTTTAAAAGAATTATCCAAATTAATCAGAGAGGGGGTTAATTTGGGATAACATTTTGCAACCTCCAAGGGACATCTGCACGATAAATTAAGAGACCAATATCCTTGAAGCATCAATTGGGCATGGAGTCAAGCTTAGAATAATAAAAAAATGATCTAAACTTTGAAAATCTTAACCTTGTGCTCATATGAATAACTATTTGGAATTAGAACCGATCTAAAGTTGCCTTGGGGTGCTCTTGAAGCTATTTTTTTGGGATTTTTGATATATTTTGTAAACTATCCCAAAAATGAATTTTTTTACCAAGGAAGAGGCACACAACACTCTTGAACTAAATACGATCTCTTGGGGCCGAAAAATGCACTTTGAAAGCTACCTCAAAATCTGATTTACCTAATAGAACCTACTCTTGATTGGACTAAATGAATTTGATCTTGTGGGCTCTAAATAAAACTTGGAAATTTCCCAACTTATCTATTTTTTTCATGAAATGAATTGTGCACGCAACAACAAAATCAGAAAAACTATATACAAGCATGGAAAATCATACGTGTTCCAAGTGGAAACATACAAAGTGTGCACAAGAACTTATTTTGCTAAAAACAAACCTACACTACCCTACTCTAACCAGACATAAAAGAAGCTAAACAAATCCTGAAATAGGCAAGGAGAAATAGTTTCCCTTTTTTACAAAATGTGGCCATGTAATTAATTTGGCAATGGACATGGCCTTTAACAAGATTGGAAAAATATTTTGAAGCCAATTTTCCATCTCATTCCTCAAAGTATCAACTAAAAAAGAAAAGGTACCTCTTTTAGTTTCTCTACATTTGGATTTGAGAGGTATTGCAGCTTGATCTTTGGTGCATTGTAGCTCTTCCTCATGCTCTAAAATGAGCATGACCAGTGGAAACTCTGTTTTTAGCTCTAGACTAGCCGAGATATCTGATTGGGCATGGGCTGATCATTTGAATTTTCCCATTCCTTTGAAGCTCAATCCCGCAAGTGGGATCATCCTGCGTACTTTCCTGAACAAAGTTTCTTGCAAGTTGATTTGTGCCTTGTTACCTTCTACAAA
This sequence comes from Taxus wallichiana var. yunnanensis, assembly GCA_018340775.1. Lineage (NCBI taxonomy): Eukaryota > Viridiplantae > Streptophyta > Pinopsida > Cupressales > Taxaceae > Taxus > Taxus wallichiana. Next base: position 45,013,876 of record CM031236.1, read on the forward strand.
CAACTTTGTCTCCTTCATGATGATTTCTTATTTTTTAATGGATTCATCATGGCTCTCCTCCTCCTCAAACATAAATTTTGAGAGATAAAATTAATCAAAAAAATCATATTATTATGACGGATGAAGGGAAAGAAATCTTTGAAGTTTCACTATTAAAAGAATGCAAAAAGATTCCTATTATCTGTTCTTCACTCAAAACCTCTGAATCTGATTTTTCATCATCCATAGTATGAAGCTCCTCATTACTGATTACAGCATCTGGAGATATTCTTGGTGGATCACTACAATCTTTCAAAAGTGCATCAATTTCTAAGCATGCAGGGCAATGAGGGTCACTACATTAAAATAAAACATCTTTCTCACTTGGAATCTCTTCTTCCTTTGCTTTCAGCCCTTTAAATTCAACCTCCTTGAGTTCAAAATTTTTGATAAAAATAGGAGGAACTTCTATAATTGGTTGGGCCACTTCTTCATTCACTATGCTCTTAGATTAAGTCCATTCTTCAACAAATATTTCATGATTTCCATAAATGGGACTCACCTTAGATGATTTTGATGAACTTAGAGAAGATTGACTATTAGGTTCTTGGTGATGAAACTTTTTAGATTCAAACTCATGGCTTTAATCATTGAATCTCTGAATTTGATATGCTTTGTTTGGCTTCTTCCCAATCTGTCGTTATAGGCCTCATGTGCATCTTGTTGTCCAGAAGAATGATTAACCCTTGTTACCATGAAAGTTTCAAGATCTTGTTTAGTGAGGAAAGGATCCTCAAGGAACTGAGAGATTTGGCCCTTAGTCTGTTAGTTATCCTCCATTACTTCATGGTCTTAAAATAGTTCTTCATGAATTTCAGGCACATGTAGATCTAGTTTTGTAAAATGGGGAAGGCTTTAGCCCTTGGCTGAATTTGTAAAGGTTCAAATGGTGGAGGAGGTGAAATACTTTCTTGTGGAGGAGATGGAGATTTGGGAGGGATAATGGCAGAGAAATGAAGGTGGGATGGAAGGGAAGAAGATGGAGAAGGGGAATTCTCAACTAGAGCATCCAAAAGCTAGGAACCTAAAAATCGGGCCGAGATGGCTCAAGTTTGGGGAGAGTAAAAGGAAGGGTTGTGAGATGGTAGTATAGATTTTCCCCATTAATATGGTTTCCTAACACTAGATTCATGAGCCTCCATTAACTCAGCCCACTTTGCAATTTGGGGCAACATCTCAACTATAAAATGCAACTTTTGTTGAGGGTTGAACCAACTTGGTATAGGGCCAACCCATGGACAAGGGACCCTAAAACCAATTTTGAATGCCTTCATTACACATTTAGCCCTAGTCTACATCATATTCATATCCATTTCTTGAATCTACCTCTAAAAATCAACATCTACCATGAAGTTTCGCCATCATCTGCATAACCCTGTTCTTCAAAAACATCATGGTTAGAAGGATAACCATATGGATCAGTGGGGATTGGGTTATATGCATATTCTTCATGATAGGGCTCATAGAAATGATTTGGAGGAATATTTTGGGAACATGGGGATGGAGGGAACTGGTGTTGCTACTGTAAATGAGAATTCCAAGAAGGAAATGAAGTCATGATTGCACAACTTCATGAAAGAAGAAAATGGAAAGAATGGAAGGGAAATAATGAATGGAAATGAATGGAAGGAAAGGGAAAGGTCTGAACTGAGATAATGGGTTTATTGAAATAGTAGAGCGCCATATGTTCTTGAAACTACCTCTAAAGGCTGAAATCTCACCAAGAATGCATTAAATTTGGTAAAATGAAGATGTAAAGCTCCTTAAACTTTGTCCCACCCGGCTTGCCAAAACTTTTAGAGCTCAAAATTGCACCTTGCCCCGAGTCATACACAACCTCGGGATTTTGAGGCAACATGGGACTGTCTCCAAGTTGTGGGACATTGTGAACTAAGATAGACCTCCGAGAGAAGGCTAGTTCCTATACCTAATCCTACTATTAAAACTACTCCTGCAATAAAAAAAATCTTACTACACATAGTCTAAACATTCCAAAGGACCATAGTTAGAAGGAGATGCATTAAAAGGGAAATCCTAAGCTAAAAGAGATGATAGCACCAGAAAAAGGGTTTATCATTATCCACTAGGGGAAGGAAATAGGGAAAAAATTGGAGAAAGGGGAAAAAAACGTGCCACAAATCAAAACTATGTATTCTCCACTCGTCCATGCATTGACAACACAACAAAAAGGGAACCTATAATCAAGAAATACGCACAACATGCCAAAAATGAACAGAGAGGAAAGACTGCAAATAAAACAAGCTAGGGTAGACAAAATGTGCCACAAAACAGATTCTATTTCTTAAAATATGCACAATTCCATTACATTCATGGAAGAAGGCACAAGTACATTACAGAGACCAAATTTGAGGTCTAAAACTCATGGGAAGGCGACCACCATTTTCGCATGGTGTTGTTTCAACAAAGAGCGCTCTCTTTTCAAATGATAATTTTTACAATATATAGATCTAAGAAAAAAGAGAAGAGGGAGAAAAATAAGGGAACGACATTTTCAACTTTAAACCACCAATAATTTGTATTGAATTCTCCTGCAAATCACATGGGCACCCTATAAGGTCATTCCTATGTCCTGTATGTCTTGTAGAAGGATATGGAAGCCATAATTCTTTAATTTTCATGGTTGATAGTGATATTTGACCATTTTCATGCTCATAATTTCCCTCTCTCCATTAAATTCCACGTTTACCTTTTTGACCCACCAAACCTCATCAATTTATGATTTTCTTTTACTGCCAACATGAAGAGCAGGACGAGAGCTTTCCAATGATACCAATTTTATTGAATTTGGAGTAGGGAATCAAAAGATATGGCCATTTGAAGTTTTGCATGCCATGGAGCATAGAACGTGACAAGTGGAAACATTTGATTGGCTCGGTATTTCCCTTGTCTACGTGTTACTTGCTTTGATTTTTCCATGTGTCAATCTCTAGTTGGTTACGGGGTCAGACCTTTGCCTCTTTATCGGGTATGTTCATTGTGAAGTCTAAGCCAATAAAAATCTCCACTCCCCTTCACAATGTCAGTCTTCGGTTATATCATATCTGACCCCCACAAAGCAAAAACCAGCAAGAAGGCTCCACGTATGTCTCAATGTCGAGACTATTTTTGGCCCCTAACCGACAAACATGAAACATGAGCCAATGAGAAAGCTCTATTCTCCTCATGAATGTTAGAATTTTGATATCCCCCTCTAACCACTACGAAACATGAGCTAATAGGAAAGCTCCACATATGACACATGTTCACCTTTCATTGGTTGCACATTCACATCACAATTTCTATCTGGGAAGACTTAAAAAATTTGGCTCCATGGAAATTCCACCATGTATAGTGCCTTGTTCGCTCTGACCGTCTAGACCGAAGCTTTCTTGAACTTGGTTTATTCTGTAGACTTGAGGTCTGCAAAATGCATATGCCTTGAAGAATGTCAGAATGGCGACATGTGTCCACCATTGGTCATTTATATGTTTTCACTTGTCATCCCCTAACTCTGTCATGTTTCTTTTGACCTTCGTTGTCTTTTTTTCGCCTTCGCATGCCCGAAATATTATGAAAAGTAGCTTATTCCATAGGTCTCACGTCCATTGAAGCCAAAATCTTTGAGGAGAGCTAGAATCTGGCCACATGGCCTATTGCTTGATGTTTGGAATTAAAATTTATGGCCAAATGAATGTCACATGACCCTTTTAAATATAACCCATTAATGAATAGTTGAGCCTCCCGTGGGTTTTTTAAATGCCAATGGTCGAGTGCTTTAGAGAGGTGGAATTTGATGGTCTTTTAAATGTATTTTGCCCATTTCAAATAACTAAATACTTTTTAAAGAGTTATCCAAATTAATCTAGGATGAAATTAATTTGGGATAACATTAATCATGAATCTCAAGTGTAAATGCTTCAATATAGGTGCCTGGGAGTTTCTTCCTAGCTTACAAGCATCTTCAAGTCGTGTCAAGATGTTTTTGTATCATGTTTGAGTCATTTAAGAGTGTGCAATAGAGTTTTATTGCATGATTTATTCTTGAGAAATTGAAATGGGAAACATGGATTTATTTAAAGCCCGACAATGGACGAGATGATTGAGATAGACATGTCTAAGCTAGTTAAATCAAGATGAAGAGTTGCATATATATGAGTTGTAGTCTATAAAGACATCTTGACATAGAAGAATCTATGTTTGAGCTTGCATATGGTTTACGAGTATGTTAAGGAGTATCTAATCTAGACTTATGGTTAACATTTTCTCTAAACTCGTGCACAATCATCCGAGGACTGTGATGGCATATTTTAAAATCTTATGTATATTGTCCATGAAGGGGTATGAGTCACTAAATGTATAGAATAAGTGATTTAAGGATATGAATGTTGCAAGAAGATGGATGAATATTAAAACCATTGTAACAATGATTTATATAACCATGAAAATAGTAAAAAAGGTAGTATTGATCATTTTGGCAGAAGTATAGGTGGAAAATCATGAACATGCAGATCTTAGTATGCTCATCTAGGCAAAGAGAAAGCAAATTGTCTTCATCTTAATGTTTAAAGAGTGTTGAGAGCTTGTAATGAGATATTTTGTCATATTTCCATGTATCTTACTAACTCAAAGGTGTTGATTTCATCCTAAGAAGGTCGAAAACACTCGAGAATCTTCTTCAGGATAGAGGAAATGTGATGGACTCATATTATAGTCATACAATCAAGGTAAGAAACAAAATTTTCAGATTTCCTACTTTGAGTAGGGTGTTACAAGCCTAAGGGGAGAATTGGTGGTTGTTTTGTATTCTTGATGTGATTTTATGGTTGATAGAAGTTTGACAAGAATGCACTAAAGATGAGGAATAGGGAAAATAGTCCTAAATATGGATTTGGTAGAAATAAAGGTAGATTTGTTGATTTGTGCATGGAAGAGTTGTTGAAGTGAGATTGAAGACAAAAATGAGGTGTATCAGGTTCGGGGGATCTATTTCATGTCTATAGGATCTTCTTTCGCTGATGTTGGAGTCAAAGAAGAGATATTTCCATCTTATGGGAGCTTTTGGTCAAATAAGTCAAGTTTTTGCATTGTTTTCATTATGTGTTATCATTTTCTATGCAGAGAGTCATTGTAGCCATTTTCATAGATGGAAAAATGGGAGATAAGCATCATAAACATGGAAAAAAAGGTTATGTAGGTTTTTTCATGTTGGTTTCCATCAATGTTTCTGAAGATGGTTGTCATCAATGACAAACGGGGAGATTGTTGGCCATTATATACACAAAATCATGCACTTTGGGTAATTATCTAGTCCTGATTACATACTACTATTCATATGAATCCTAAGTGAGAAAAGTACTAATTAACCCATGTTTTTGGCCACATTTATTTACTTTTTGTCACTTATCTTGGTCTTACACCCTTACTTGCTCGGTCTAACTTTTTATACTTTGGTATTTATCATCTTAGACACCATCACCCACCCAAGATGTCGTCAAATGCCCTTGTCCCCTCTAGGTGCCCTTGACCTCGGTATAATGTGTTCATGCTTTTAGGTCCTTTCTAGCTTTCTTAGCATCTTATATTTTTGGTAGTTGGCATTTTTAGGGTTAATTACGAAATTAAAGCAAAGGAATCATATAAATATAAATTTATGTGATCATAATAAGGGACTAAGCACTAAGCATTAGTTATCACCACCTAAGGTTACATCCATCAAGCATATAAGAGCTCCATTACATCCATCTAGCACCATCTAAGGGACACAAGTGTTGGTTATTCTGCATACACTTCATAGGAGGAAAGTCCATTTTATTCCATGCACACATTTATTACGTTTCTTTGCATTTATCATGCTTGTTTACTATCAAGTACGACACACACAAGAACCACCTAGGGAACGATTTTGCGCGCACACACACACATAGAACTACATTGGATCTAAGATGTAGTATAACCCTCAGTCATAAGTTCACCATTATGATAGTTGAGGACTGTTCGACCCCTCATTTTACATTTTTCTTTTTAAGATTTGATGTCTATTTGATGGTTTTGCAGGTCAATACTTCATTGCATGTTTCCAGCAACTTTGGTGATCACTGCGACCTCATAATGACCAAAGGAGAGAAAAATTGAAAAACTAGTTTCCACTCGAGAGAGGTTTTTAAGCATTTCCATGAGACCCAGCACACAGAAAGCAGACCAAGGGCACTCACATGTGCCCTTGTCCCTCTCTAGGTGCCCTAGTCTAACTTATTCTTCCAAATCTACATTTTCTCGAGCTTCTGCAGATAGTCGGTGCTTCGTATTTTCTATTTCTCTATCTCTATACACCTTGGGGATTTCGTGAATCAGCGAAGTCATCTTACTTCTCCTTTGCACTTATGGTTTCATACTTTCTTGCTTAGTTTGTTTGCGTTAATTTTTGTACTTAATTATTGCATTTATTTACTGCTACAATAATAATCATATTATGCATAAAATCCACATTTATCTTAATCAATCATGAGGTCTATTTTCTATATTTTTAATCTTACACACTAATATATCAAAAAAATTTAAGAGTTCAATGCATAAAATATATATACTATGTTAACCTAATAGGATGCAAACTTTATTTTTCATGTTTTTCATAGTTGGTCAAGGTTGTATAGTTTGGTCAGAATTTATATCTATTCTTGAACTATCTATATGGTTTTACACCAAAATATCCACCATCTTTACTTTCAGTTCCAAATTATCCAATGGGTTCTTTACTCCCTCTCTGGGTTGGCCTTTCTTCATAATTCAAATTTTAAACCCTATAAAAGCAAGTTAACACTACCTCATCCACTAACCTATAAATATTATGGCACTAAATTAATACACTCACTTCCAACACTTACAAAAGGCACCATATGATCCGTAAATCTCACAAAATATCATGTACAGTCATTAGGGCAATAATCTCTAAAGGGTTTAAACTTATTACCAAGTCAAGGCATCACTCTCTCTCTCATCTACAAGCACTCGAATATTCGGTCTCAAAGTATTTAGCAAGATCCAAGCTTAACTCAAGCATTGTCAAAGAAGCTACCAAATCTAGTTGTATTCATTCATATATCACATGCTAGGTGGATAATGATGTTTTTTTAGGCCTTTTTGGATTAGTGCCAAAGTTTGGCGATATGGAGATGCCCAAAACCCAACCAATGTTTGTTTTACAAGGTCTCCCAACCATGGTTAGGTTTGAGATATTGTTCAAAATATTTAAAGGGCTTACAACATGACCGACAATTAGAGTTTGATAATGATAAACATTTCCGGTAGGCAATAGTCTCATAACATTATAGCACCATAATATAATCAGGTCCAAAATTGTATAGTAGGGTTAAGACCATATGAGTGGTCTTGACAAAGTTATGCGGTCCTACCCCAAACCAATTTTTACTCACAGTTCCTAAAACAAAACATAATCAGCCTTAGGTCTTCCTATTTCAGCAGTGTTCACTCCCATAACTTGATGTAGAGCAAAATAAATTTATCAATCATATACTTGAGTTTCACAAGAAGGTCTAGACAACTTCACTTCAACTGTGCTCTGCAAGAGGATCTTAAGCTAGCCCAAAAGACTTTAAAATGTGTTATTACTATCAAACAAGAACTTAGAATTCTTTATTCACCTCAAGAAACAATCTACCATTCTTAACATCTTCATTATTTTAGCATTCAACCATCAAACTCAACGACATACAGTAGAGTTCCTAGATCACTTACCTAGCCATTTCAAATGCTCAAGTTCTTGCATAACTAGTTCTTGGCTCTAGGAAGAAATTATTGATATTTTGGATTATTGACTCCTCCAAGTCCTTTCTCCCTATTCATAAAATTTATCCAATGTTAGAAACATCAAATAAAATCACTCACACTACCAAAATACTAGCTCCTATCTATGTTTAGCAAAATTGTCCCTCTTGTGCTTCTAAAGACCATGTAGCTTGCATCAATCATGCATCTAGAGTTATACAAACACCTAGAATTTCTTAAAATATTCAATAGTTCAATTTTTCCAACACCAACATGCTCCCAAAATTTCAGGCCCCAACTCCTCCTACAACACCTTCAACTTCACTTTGTAAAATTTCCCACTTTACTAGCCTTTGACTGTGTTTCAAGACCTCTTTCCGGACTGTCATAAATATCTCAAAAAATAACCATGGAAAACCAAAAATTATTTTTCCATATATTTAATGAATACTCTACCATGATTACTTCCAAATTTCAGGCCTTGAATCTTAAAAACACAGGAGATATACAAACTTTACTATGACAAACATTTTATCAAACAAGTAGTATGCATCCTCAAAGATAGCTACTAAAACATGTTATATCTCACAAAATACTACTCAGAAATGAAAACCCTTAAAAACCCATCTGTAAAAGGTCCTAGTCCTTTTAGGTTAAAAATTTCAAGTGATTTAGGGTTAACACAAAAAATTATCCCGACTAGTTTGAAACAAGACATCTATTTACAATCACAATTCATTTGCACAAGATAGGTTCTACGAAACTTACATTTCCATATTATCATTAATATAATGGTTTCATGCCCTCTTCATATTATTATTCTGATTTAAGGAACCTTACTCAATCTCACCTACAAACTATAAATTTCACCAACATCATACAACTCACAAGCTTGCACAAGACCTTCACACAATCACAAGGGAGAAATAATGCTCAAGAAACACTAAAACCACTCAATGTTAAAGAACAAGATTAAGATCATATTTATTTATATTATAAGATTAATAATGCATAATAACATATGAAAAATTTCAAGCAAATAATGGTAACAAGACTGATTCAATACACACAAGCATGTAAAAACTCTCATAAATATGAGTTTTCTCCTTTACTCTACTCTTGAAACTTTACAAAATGATCCATATCCTAATAGAATGAGTAAGAATGGTTACATTTCCCTCCATATATGCTTCTTCTCATTCCTAATTCAATTCCTCCCCTACTTGGTCAATTACAACAGTCTCATGATGAGATTCTCTTCCAAAAGGGGGTTACTTTACTTAAACGTGCTTTGAATTTACATGGAATAACTCTTTTTCACTTTATGACTCTAGAAGGATATAATAGCCACATAAGACCTCATCCTGTCCTTAAAAATCTTACAAGTTTCAAGCTCACACCCAAAACTCAAAATATACCTAAGATTGACCTTACAAATTTGAATTCGGTATTTTGGAGGGAAATGCCTCTTTTAAAATTTGAAAGGTCTAGACATAAGAATAGATTACTAACAACACCTAAAAGACCTCTAGGACTCATGAAGGCATATAACACAATAGGATGTCTTCATGGTTTATTTAAATAGCTAAGGTGATGCTCTTACATCATGACTTCCCCTATCTATATGTAAATAGCTAAGTGTAGTCATTCCCTTGTGTTTTCAAGTTCATATATTGTTTCATACATTAGCTACATGTATTAATGTGTTGTTATAATATTAGATAACTAATGTTGGAAGTTAATTAATTATAATAACCTCATGTAGCTCCCATTACATCCTTTAGTGTACTAAATTCACTAATATATATTTCATATAATTTAATAAGGGTGTAAACATTTTGGTGAATCCGACTCATGATTTAAACTTAGCATCAACCCTAGTTTTCTTAGGGGTTCTCTTTCCTCAGAAGTATATGTTGTTCCTTCTTAGTTATCTCTAATGATATCACATTGAATATGTATTATTTCTATGTCCTTCTAACATAGTGCTTAGTTTACTCATCAACCTATTGAGCATATTGAGTCTTCTCCTCTTACTCACAAGCATCATAGAATCATGGCATCATCTCCATTACATATTTATATCAATCCATCCATGTTTAACCCTTCTACTGAAGTCTCATTACATGGAAATGAAACTCATAGTGAACATTCTTATGATTCTAATCATGATGGTGATAACATTATAGATCATGAATACGTGAAACTTATATTGTAGATCATGAACACGTGAAACTTGTATCTCATTTCTATGCGTAATTTCATCAAAATCCACACCACATTGATCCCATCATCAAAATCCTTCTTGTTTCTAAGCTTTCTCATGATCATAAATTTAGCAAAGAATCCCTTTTTTAGTAGCCTAAACCCTCTTCCACTTTACTAACATCTACTATTCCTACATCTACGGTGCTTACATCCTTGGGGGAACCTAATTTTTAAGTGCATAATGCATCGATGCCTCTTCCTGCAACCATTATCTCATAATGGTTCACACAATTCTTCAACTAGCACGCAATCTCTTAAAACCATTTTCCATATATTACAATCTCAAATCTTATAATTACAGCAAGGTGCATCCACTTCTTTTCATGTTATGGATTCTACCCACTTGCTTCATACCCCACTTGCACTTGAAGTGGTTTCTTACCCTTTTCCTATTGGTTTTGTTGCTCATAAACTCCCTAACTATGATGGCGAGGAAATACCAATGAACATCTTCAATCATTCCATATGGATTATTTTTATTACACCTCTTAATACATATTACTCACCATGCTCTTCCTTGAAGTATTAAAGACTTTGTACTATAATGATTCTATGATCTCCAACACACCGAATGTGTTTTTTATTGCTTTGGAAAATAAATTTTTGATATAATTCTTTATCAATGTTGGGGACAAAGTTTCTTACACACAACCGTCTAAATTATGACAAGGATATAATGAACCTATCAATGATTATGTTTTGAGATATAGGACCATGCTTACTAAGATGAGAAATATCTTAGTTGACAATGAATTAAAATATCTCTTTACACAAAGCTTGCTTTCTCCTTTGCAATAATTGGTCATCTTTGATAAGTTCCAATCTTTTAAATATCTATGTCACACACTCAAAGAGTGTGAAGCTAAGTTGTTATATATGAACAAACTCAAGTATGTTGTTAGCACTCCTACTACATCTAATGCAAAAAAATTAGCAAATACACATTCAAAGGCAAGCTTAATGATAATAAAGTTGCTTTTACAGGACATTTTCAATGTTATTTCTCAACCAACCTACAAATATAACCCGCATGACAACAATTTACTCACTTACTATGTGCCCCACATATTGTATTTGAACAATTTCTTGAGTGTAATATCATATCTACCCCTCCCTCATTTGAGGGTTATGTGAGCAAGCCTCAAAGTAAGATTTTCGACACCAAAGCTTACTGTGATTATCATAGATGTATTGGTCACCTCATTAATCAATGTATCGAGTTTCATCGTGTCATTCAAGATCTTATCAATTTAAATTCTTTTGAATAGGATGATCCCGATGAATCTTCTAAAAAACTAACGATAATTTCCAAAGTGAAAATCTTCAATGATCCACTTCCTAAAGCAGGAAAATTGAAAATCTACTTCCTAAGTGTTTAATACTTATCATGTGGTACTACCACCATCGCCCTCCTATGATCATAATTTGTATGTACTGATTATGATTTTCACTCACACATCATCTTCTACACCACTTATCACTTTTGATTACTCTAATATAGATGGCATGCTTGTTTTAAATACTCTATTCAGTCATATCTCTACTAATAATAAGCATATACATAATGTTTTGGTTGATCCACATAACAAGGATAATGTTTTCTCTCTCATGCTACTTCAATCTCTTGGAATTTCTACATATAATAGCATATTTCATACTATTCCTCATTATTGGTGCATCACTCTCCCTATTATTTTGGTTCCACCATCACCCCGATTTCATTCTCATTTTTTACTACTCTTAGCTAGAGTACATTACATTTCGGTCTCCCTTGGCTACATGCTCTTAGGGTTATTCCTTTGATCATTCACCAATGTGTCAAGTTCATTCATAACCAATAGGTTGTCACAATTAGAGATGTTCCCTTTAGGGATACTTATCCTAGTTTTTCTATTCCTTCTTTTATAGTTCATATTCCTACCCCTAGTTCTTTATTTACATATAGCTCTTTCATTTTAAACACCACTTTTATCAACTCTAGCCCTCATAGGTTCTTTTTTAGGCCCTTAGTTCTATGCATTTCCTCTCATGGCTCTAGCTCTTTTAGGCCTCCCGATAGGCTCTTGGTTACACATACTACCTCCGACTAATATAATATTTCAATATGTCTTTGGTTGCACACCTTGTCTCTCACAACCCTAGCTCTCATAGGTCTCTTAATAGGCTCTCATAGGTATTATAATAGGCCTTTAGTTTCTCACACTATTCTTCATGGATATTACCCTAATATGGAATCACATTGGTCATCAAGTGCATTTTCTTTCACTATAGTTTCTCACAATTCTTCTAGTACCCATGGTATGTCTCGATGTACTTGTTCTTCTAATCCTCCACATGGGTCTTCTACTTCTCACACTACCATTGCATCTACTTCATATCCCTAGCCTTCTTTGCAAAACATCACTACTATTGTACCACTTACATTTGAATTACATTTTATAGCACATTAATTTGTATTCCTCCATTTACTTAACAGCTTGTTCTATAGGAGGTTTTCATTGGGTAGCCCAATGCTACCCCTCTCTTGGTATGTCGATCAACATTTAAAAATACAAAAACATCAACATAACTTCAAATTATAAAAACTTTCATATATTTGTAAAAATAGAAAATCAAGACTTGTACACTTAGCTTGAATTTTTTGCACTTTACATTATACATGATTTGATAAATAGCATATCACTTTACTCTCTAAAAACATGTGTTCACATGGTACATTGAGCTTGATGCAAGACACACAAAGATTGGTACACAATGGCAAGTGTTGGTATACCATTTACCCAAACTTCTTATACATTTGGGGAGTATATTATACACTACACATAGGTGTTATTGCCATATTATATTTTATTTATATTTCTTCATGTTTTGAAACTCTTATTTTTCATGCGTGTTTGTTGAGTGTGTTGTTAATTGTTTATTTCACTAATTGTGGCCCGAGTGCCTTACTTATCTTGTGACACTATGGGTGTCCCATGTTTGTGGCCTTATGCATATATTGTATGCTCTTGTTTACAATTCTATGGGCCTTGATTATCTTGTGACATCGTGGGTGTCCCATGTTTTTAGGCTTTACACCTTTTATGTGACATTGTTTGCATATTATTGACTTGAATTCATTGTTGTTGCACTTATTTTCTTATACATTCCTTATTAATATTGTTGTTATTGTCTCTACTACCTTTATTTTTTGTTATTATTACTCTTGCTACATGTAATGGTTGCCACCATGTGCAAATCCTCCATTTTATGGGTACAGGTTCTTCAAGGTGGTCACCTCTTCAACATCTTACACTCCTCTACAACTTCTTAGACATTCGGTACATGGGCACACATCTATTTTTTGAGCCATGTTCTCAATATATATATTCACATGTTCTTTAAAAGAGGGGGCATTCATCCGTATATTATACACATACAACATACAAAAGCAAAATTTAGTGGTAACATACAAGTAAAAATAGGGTACATGTACTCAAAAACAAATTGAGACACATAAATTTAGAAAACTAGGAACATGTCTAAAAACATATGGTTTGGTCGAACCATATGTACATTCCTAACCCTCCCACATGGTTATTCCCGGGGTTAGCTACATCAACTTTCTCAATAGTTTCAAAAAATTCACCTACATCAACTTTCTCAATAGTTTCAAAAAATTCACCTACATGTATAAGTTTTTGACATAGTTTCGATATAGTTCACTCGTATCAATTACAAGGGCATTAATTATTTCACTCCTTCACCATGAAACTTTAGTTAGAGTTTCAAGAATATTCAATGCACGGGTCTCCTTTCTTCATCTACATTTTAGTACATTACACTTTCTATTTAGTTTATACTCGCTATGCATCACATAAGAAGGGCATGGAGGCACTCACTCTCTTTTATATCATGTTTCCTTAGTTTAAAAATTTGGCTTGGATCCGTTTACAATGGTGTGGTCTATGGGGTTATGTAAGGTATCAAAGCGGCTAAGTTCTTCATAGGAAATCCTTACTTTCTTATTATTATTACATCACCCCTCTAGTATGTCATTACATGCATGATTCCTAAGCAAGAAAACTAGAGATTTACATCACTTGTTTTAATTTACATTGACATTATTTTATCTTACATACTTTATTCATTTTATTTTATGGAATTATCCCTTTAATTTTAGACACTAAACAAAATTTTACCCAACTCAGTACTTCATGTTTTATCTTCATAGCTCTTGAGACACTAACGCCTAGTAAGGGACGGGATCACCCATGTGTTATTCTCCCTTTGGGAACATCTCTCCTTTTCCCTTTTGGATGCTACTATCTAGTAGACTTGCAGATCTTTATTCTCTATATGAATTACATTCAACTCAAATCTAGCCTATTCCATCATTATTCCATCCCCGATCGGCATAGACAAAGTGAGTTATAAGCTAATTCACTCTTATCCTCTTATTTCTTGTATATGATTATCATTATATGTTGTATCTTTCATGTTTCTAATATTATTTAATTAATCTCAATACTATGATTAAAATTTAAGTTTTTAAATCACATCTTGCATTTAAAGGGGAATATATTAGAGTTGTTGAATGAATTTAATACATAGTCTTCTTCCTTCACAAGTTGCTCCAGATTTCATGTTTCTTCTCTCTCTCCTATGTTTCCATGTTGGGTTGCATACAGCTTAGAACTTTTGTTCTCCTCAAAGCACAATTCATGTTTGTTCACCCCCAATCCTTTAACAAGTTCAACAATGCAATATCCAAGTACAAGAAAATCATGAGAGCTTCTCCATCCACAATAAAAACAAGTGTATTCCTTCCTTGTTTTCATATCTTCTTTTCATTTTTATGAAGATGCAAATATTTCACGTTACACTTTACATTTGAGTTAAATTTCAATTCTTTAATATGGACATTGACTACACTTTGTGTATGAGTTTCATCATGGAACATGCCAACACCAAGCATAATAGGACTCTTCAAAACAAACTCCAAGCAAAGACAAAGTGAATATATACACTCATGTGTCTTTTCCTTTAAGCATGTAATTTTCATTTCATACTTAAAGGGGGAAAATATAGACACTCAAATATGGAAATTTACTCTTTGACACCATTAATTTTTATAATGCACTCTTGTTAAGATAAACACAACCTTTCTATTCCCACTTAGTACATCACGAGGTCTCTTGTCTAGCTTATTTATCCTTACACACTAATATGTCAATGATTTTAGAGTTTAATGCATAAAATCTATATATTAAGTCAACCTAAAAATTATGCAAACCTCATCTGTCATGTTTTCTATCCGTGGTCAAGGTCATATAGTTTGGTCAAGAATTTATATTTGGTCCTGATCTATCTATGCAGCTTGCATTGTCATATCCTCCATATTTTCTTTCAGTTCCAAATTCTTTAATGAGTCTTTGATCATATTTTATTTAATAATTCACCTTCATAACCCTATGTAAGCAAATTAACATTACCTCATTTACTAACCTAGAAATCCTATGGCACTAAAGTGATACACTAACTTCAAACATTTGTAAAAAGGCAAAATATAGTAAAAGCTCATGTACTGATCATTGGGGCAATAATATCTATAGGGTTTAAGCTTTTACTAGGTCAAACAATCAGTCTCTCTCATCCACAAGCACTCAAATATCCCTTCTCCAATATTTTAGCAAGACCCAAACTAAACTCAAGTATTGTAAAATAAGTTTCCAAATCTAGTTGCATTCATTTAGATAACATATACTAGGTAGAGAACAACATCCATTTTGGCGCCTCTTTAGAGTAGTGTCAATGTTAGTGGTGCATGGGTTTGTCCACAACCTAACTAATTTTTGTTAGGTCTAAAACTCATTGTTAAGGTTTGAGATCTTATTGAAAATGTATAGAGGGATTCACATCATGACTAAAAACTAGGATTTGAAAGTTACAAACATTTCTAGGTAGGTCTCCAAGCATTTCCATAAAGTTATAAACCCAAAATCCAAGCAGGTCCAAAATTATACATTATAGTCAAAACCATACAAATGATCCTAACATAGTTGTATGGTCCTACCCTAGGTCACTTTCCAATTACATTTCTTGAAAAGAAGAATCATCAGTCTCATATCTCCCCATTTCAATAGTGTGCACTCTTAGCATTTCTCATATTCATATGTAAATAGATAAGTGCACTCATCCTCTTTGTTTTCAAGTTCATATCATGTTTCATACATTAGTTGAGAGTATTAATGAGTTGTTCTAATATTAAATAATTAGTTGGAAGTTAATTAATCGAATAACCTTATGTATCCGCCCTTACATCCTTTAGTGTCTTGAATTCACTAATATAGATCCATATAATCTAATAAGGGTATAAACAACAATACCCTAAATTGGTCTAAGGCACTTGGATATTACATTTTTGCACCTTGTTGTCATGCTAAATGTCTAGCATGAAAAATTGAAAAACATTTCCATGACAACTAATCCCACACTAAAAATCCTTGAACCATGTAATGCAAACCTACCCTCCGCCAATTTATGACTATGTAAACCCCATCATGGCCAAGAGGGATGTGCTAACTAGATTTTTAAAGTGTGTTTCATGTGCAGGTAAGTTGGTGGGAAGTAATTCATGGATTCATTTTGATCCACTTTGAAGGAAATTCTCCTAGAGGCCCATAAAAGTCTTGTTTTCGTGGTTTTTGCACTCAAGTTAAGCACCCCTTAGGAATGTACAAGGAAGAGACAAAAATATTGGAAATGTGTAGTAGAGATATGTGTTGGCGAGAAAAATTTCAGTTGGAAAAATTGATGGATCTCCTCCAATGCTCTAAGACTAGGTCACTCTGCTTGAATGGGGAAAATCCATTTATTTTGCGTGAACGAAAATTAAATTCTATGGTTGGCCTAGAGGTTGGGGATCCAACAGGAACATTCCAAAGAACCTATAGAAAATGCTTGTAATTTCTTGTAAGGGGTGAATTTTCAATATAGGTGGGAAAAGAGAGTGTGAAATTAAGAAAGGGTGATTAATATCACAGGTAAAATTCATATGCATGTAAGGATTAATCGAGATAATTTCAACACACATATTTAGAAATAACAACAACCTTGTTACTAACACTAAGCAAGATGGAATTATGAACACAAAGTCCACTAATTCCCTCATCAAAAAAAAAAGCATGAAAATCCTTTCTTCTTTATTGACATTCTTACAAATTTGTACAAAGAGAGGAATGGAAGAACATATGAGAGGGAGAATGGAAGAAAATAGATATCTTTTTCTTATCACAATTAGTTATCTACTCTTGAACATACAAAATTGACAATCCTTTGGAATTGGGGAGCCATTACAATTTATAGATTTCAAGAGGGCTCTTCACCTACCCCCACATGAATTTTCGATTGCCCTCCACAACATGTGACTCTTCAATTCCCTAGGGATGAAATTAAGTCCCCTTTTTATTAATTAAAATGACTTATTACAATATTGAATACAATCACATTTAACTAAATAGGACAAAATTCATGATTTTTATAATGGAGAAATAGAAAGGGGGTAGAGAAGAGGAGAAAGAATGGAGAGAGAAGAGAAGGAATGCCCCACAACTTGGATGAGGATGCATCTGCCTTTGATGAAGATCAACTCCACTGATGTTGAAGATTGAAACTTGTCCCAAGATGGCCCTCTATAACACTTCCATGCTCTATTGATGAAGGTTTCTCTTTTGGACACTTTTGAACACTTTTCCCCTTTTAAAAACTCTTTGAAATAATGCACTTCTACACACTTCCTAGATACACCGAGAAGAGGGATGATGAACACTTGAGAAGAATACCACTGATAATATTGGAAGATGAATCCCCTCATTGAGAAAATCATTCTTATATTTGAGACACTATCACAACTTCATGATCAATCATTCACATGGGAGAAATTGGATGCACTTTGTTCCCTCAGTCATGATCTTGATCCTGCCACTGCAGACGCACTAATGATGAATGAGGCAAGAAAAAAAATCCTTCTAAGTCTAGAGTATGGAGAAGGAGAAAAAAATCAATTTCATCCACCATTTGATCATGCCTCACATGTGAAATGAACTAAAAGGGTCTTCAGTACAAAATTGGTAATTTTCTTGTTTTGACACTCTTTACTCACTGCTTCAGGGAATGCAGGAATTGACTTAAAGACAAAGAGAGCAGCTCCTGTAAGTGCTGAGATCATTGTAGGATGAGTAAATGACTGAAATTTGACCAAATTTAGCTCCTTTAAATAATTTTCTATTTTTAGAATATCCACCATTACAGTCTCATTTAGCCAAATTTTTTTACCATTTTTGTCAATCTTGTAAACTTTTGAGTGTCTTGATCATGAGGGAGTGAAATAAGAGGTGTGAATGCACATTTTTCTTGAAATTATTATTTATAGTAGATGATATCATGGATACTTACTAAAAATATAAATTTGTCTTCTTGATGTTGGATTCAAATGAAACCACTTACGAAAGTTTACATAATTCATTTCAAAGCTCTACTCCAATTTTTGTGAGATTACCCACTGGAACCTTGGGAAGTGAAAATTTACCTTGATTTCCTTTCATTACTGAGTCATGGAAGCCATTAATAGAGTCCCCGAGTTTTTATAAAAAAATTGTTCCACCTCGGATTGCGATGAAATCAACTTAACCAGAATTGGCTTTTCATCCGGTCTTTATGTTCAAGTTTTTAGTTTGATTCGTCCGCGAATAGTGGGAAATTAAAGGAATGAAATCTAGGGAACAAAATGAGGGTTTTTTCATCATTAAAAATTTAGGGCATAATTTAATATGTTATCACTTTCTCCTTGAAGGCGTTCTAAAATGAAGAAGATTGTAAAAAACCCCACCTCGATCTGTACTGGTTTGTGAGATATGAAATTTTCACTTTTCTCGGGTACGAGTCACTCAGAAGAAAAAATACACATGAAGCCTTTTAAAAATGGAAAAAAATGTGGAAATATATTCGTTGTGATCATGGAAACATGGAGGGAGTAATGGAGGAAGAATAATGGATGAAAGAAACTTGGAAAAAAATTCCAAAGTTCCTGGTAGATTTTTAGGAAAATGGAGGAAGAGCCAAAAAATACTATCTCCTTCTCATTGTTATGCCTTGGGGAGCACATTTTTCCCCTTGTCTACTTATTAAAGTGATTAATGGGACACTAAATTTCACCTTAGCCCTAAGAGGACAAATTTAATACATGCACTGGCGGAAGAGAGAGAGGGAGGAGCTTATTTTCGGCACCTGGGGTTGAGTTGAAGTCACGTGAGGAACCATGTGGGAGCAAGGTGGGTGGTGTAGTTTTTTCCCCTTGTCCCCTTGTAAAAGGGATGAAAGGGGAAAAAAATCATCCTATCCTCATGGTGACAAGTGGCGGACATGCGGTGCACAAGGCGAGGGCTAGAAAATTGCCAAAAGGTGTTTACGGAGGCCTCTCAAGGTCATGTGGTGGGTCCAGGAGCTCAAACGAGGGAGGGGTGTAATTTTTTGTCCCCTTTTTCCCCTTGGAAAAGGAAAATAGGGACACCAAATTTTTCCTTAGCCTTTTGTTGACATATGGCACACTGGAAAAATCTTCTAACTGTGAGAGCATCCTTGAGAGAGAGCTTGAAAATGAAGTTATCGGATATGCCGAAGGTATTTTTGGGCACTTATTTATATGATTTTAACTAAAAATACAATTTTGAGAAAATGGGATGGATCCCATGATCTAATTCTACCTACAACACCCTCATAATATCATTTTGTCTTGGGACCGCGAGGTGTGCCTACCAAAAATGGATTGCGAAGAGAAACACCTTGGTATCGTGAAAATATGAAAGCACCATCATTTACATCTTTGAATTAGATTTCTAATGGTATATTATTTAACCCCAACTCATTTTAGAGCTCCTATAATCATCTTATGAAGCTCATTTTTTTATGCAAAGTCAAGCTCCTTCACCTTCAAAAACCCGCTTTTGTTGAAGTTTCTCCTAAACCTCCAAATATTTCCTAAATCACATACACAATGTTTTTAGATCATTAATACCACTCCCTAAAAAATTTAGACCTTCAACTCAGCTCTGAAGGATGTGCACTTGCCTTAGAAAGGCTAAAAATAGCCATTCCTAAACCTGTTGAAAGATCTGCCTTGAAAGACATTGTCTCATAAGAATCTTATGAAAAAAAATTCTTATTTATAACACATGGGAAATGTTGGAACAACACATATGGATATTATAAGGATGGGGATATGGTTGACACAAGGGATGAAATGATTTGGGAGAGTACCCGGGAAGTTTGATGATAAAAATTTTTGAAACTTGGGTATAGTCGTCATGTTTTCAAGTATGAATTTTTCCCTTGCAAAAACATATGACAATAGTTGGATCTCACTTGGGGATCATTCTAGAGAAAATGAAGTGAGGATAGGATGATAATGAACTCTAGAATTTTAGTTTACAATTCATACCAATGCCTTATCTATTGGGTTTTACAGAGTCATAATAAGCAAAAGATAGAATGAAAGGAGTACACACACACATAAAAGTGAAACACACAACAGAAAGGTAAAAACACACTTAAATCACCTATGATACATGCAAGGGACAACCCACTTTCATTGTAGCACTTTTCTTTTCAGAAGTTACCTCTGAAGGGGTAACACTGAGTGATGATGTTCTGTGAATCCATTGATTGGTTTGAGAAAGTAGCCTCCTTTCCTCAACTACTTATGAAAGTTAGGTGCTTTCATGACTTCCTGTATACTTGGGAGGAGTGATCCTACATGATCTTTTTGATGCTTAGAGCTTTACTTGGAAATTCCATTTCTCTTATTGTCTTTGAAATCAATTTTAGAGTGTAAATTACCTTTCGTGTTCACCCACACTACTGATTTCTTATTTAGCATCTCATCATTTCCCAGGGCTGATTTTTGTTTGAATTGCTTGAATATCTTGAGTTTTCTTCTTTCCCACATTCATGTTTATTGAAAACTCTTTCATCGAAGGCCTTGAATTCAAATTTTTGTTTTATTCATTATGAGGTGTTTGGAAATTGAGTGAAGAATCAGGCATAACCTCATACCTATCTTGCATGGCCATAGCTTGAGTCAAGAGGTCAAGACTTAGCTTAGGATCTTTTGTACCTTCTGCAGCTTTCAATATTTCTTGCATGGACTCTTTTGAAATTTCCAAAATCTCACCTTTACATTCATTCGAAGAATATTCATTTTGAAATTTAAGGCAACCATTTGGGGAATTGTTTCATCATCTCGAAGCTCATTACATTCCACTAATTCATTATTGTGGGAGTCTAATATTTGAAGGACTTAAGGATCCTTATTTCAATATTTTCCACACAAAAAGAATCATATTCTTCGAATGGGAAAGAGAAGACCTCACTTTCATCAACACATCCATCAATCATTTTCTCAGGAGGGACATCAAATTTTTAACCCGCTTTATTTCATCATGACCAATTTTTGAATTGGTTGAGAATTTAGAATTGGATTAATACATGTCTTGCAATTCCATGACTTGAATCAATTATTTAAGGCTAAGATGAGGGTCTTTTGTTTCTTCTGCAATTCTTAGCATTTCTTGCATGGATTCTTCTTTCAAACCTTTCAAAGGCTCATCACAAGTTGGCATTTATTCTTCATGGATGACATGATCAAGAGAATATTCATCTTCAAATGGGAATGAGAACACCTCCTCATCATGGGGAAACATGTTAGTTGATTTCTCCACTTGAAATTCATCAAGAACCATTTCCACTTCTTCGTGTCTTACATCATCTGTCACTTTGGGCCTACCCTCTTTGCTGCAACTCAAAATTTCTCAACACTTATTCAAGATCAATTCCCCCTCAGAAAGGGATGATTTTTCCCATTAGGGTGGGAATATCGTCCTCCTCTTTGGTTGTTACTGAAATGATTCATCTTTCCGCTATCTTGGTACGTGATGTTAGCTTCTGGATTTCCTAAATTTTATATTGTATATTTCATCTTTTTCCCGGAAGTAAATTTTCCATATCTCCCTTAACTAGAATGTTTGTGGAAGAAAAATAAATCTAGATTTCTCCTCCCAACTATCGATAGAATATTCTACTCAATAACATTCCAAATGAATCTGGAATGTCTACTACCAAGATAGTCATTGATACCTTCTTATCCATAAATTCGGTGAGGGTCACATGTGCATCATTGATCTTTCCCACAAGTGGGACCTCCTTTGATTCCATGGAGTAACACGAGCCACTAGCCCATGTCAAGGTGAGTCTAAGAGCATTGGCCACCTTTATAGGCATTACATTTTCAAAAGCACATAAATATATTATGCAATTATTCAACTAGTATCTTCCAACAAGAAGGGAGACATATAAAGGATCAATCTTATTAGTCTTTGATGCACTCATGGCAAGCATGCTCTATGATGGAGGTGTAGGTGGGGTTGGTAGTATTCCTTTAGAACTAGGGGTTATGATATTGGGCTTTGAACTACTACCCTTGATATTTTGGAAAAGATTCTCAAATTGTTTTGGGTGAGTCCGTAAATACTCGTACTTAGAAATCTGCACCTTATATTTTTTCACATGTTTTATGATATCAAAAGGAGAAAATGCAGACAAGGGGATGAAGGCATTAATTTTGAAGTTAGGATGGGATTGGAAGTGGGAGTAGATGTTTGGGAAAAAGAGGTTGACTTTGAAGGTACATTAGAGGATTTTGAAGGACTAGATTTTGTAGGAACAGAGTTAGGTTTAGAAGGAGCATGGGAAGACTTACTTGGAATATCTGTGACCTCTTGCTTACCACAGGATCTAGTTTCTCCAATGCAAACTCCATGGAGGGAGGAAGTGGAGATCCTCGAATGATTATTTTATTTGGTAGAGTCTCCATATGAGGATATTTATCTTTCTTCTTCTTCACATTAGAGGAGGAAGAATCTCCTTTTTGAGTTTGAGAATGGGTGAATACCACACAAGATAAATTGGGTGCATCTTCATCATCATCTTCATCGCCTCCAGAATACTTAAAAATCTAATTTGTGCATCATTATCTACTTCTTCAATCTCTAAGAAATCAATTCCCTCACTTTCTTTCTCAATTCCTCCTTTTTATTCTCGAGTTCTACTAATTGCATTAAAATCTAAATCTTCCAAAGCAAGCCTTTGGAGTGTTTTGGAAATCCAATCCTATTCTGATTTTGAAGAGGAATATTTTGGACTATTTGTTTCTTTATTGCATCTAATTCATTTTCCAATTTTTGGACAAGAGAGTCAGTGGCACCTTCCTTGGAAACTTGACCCCTTTGCTTTCCTTTTGGATTCTTCATTTTTCTAGATAATATTAAATCATTTTCGATCTCAATTGCATATTCTTGGGAAAGATCGAGAGTACGAGGTTAAACTCTTCGTAAGATGAATCCAATTTTGGGAGGTTTTTAATCGATGAAGAATCTCTTGACATTGTCTTCATATGGTGAAGCATCTTCTAGTATTATGTGGAGTAACTAGTTGAAACAGGCCACGAAGTATCTCATAGTTTCATTTGATTCTTTCCTCATTTGTACCAATTGAATAAGGAGGTCTTGGAAATATTTGGTTGATTTGAATCTTGCTATGAAATTTTCTTGAATGTCTTCCCAACATGTGATGGATCTAGATGGTAGGGGATAGAAACATTCTGTTGCATTTTATTACAAAGATTCTATAAATAGTCTCACAAAAACATCTTCGTGTTCAATTCTAAAAATATTGCATGAGGTTATGAAGGTAAAGATGTGTTCTTTAGGAAGTTATGTGTTGTCACCTTTAAAATTTGGGAATTTCTTATGGGAATTCATCGGTAGATCACAAAGATGAGGTACAAGAGCAAGTGGACATGTATTCCTTCCCCATAGAACAATGGGTTGGGGAATTTCTCCTTCTTCTGTCATTTTTGCTTCCACTTCTACAAATTCTTCTCCCAATTCTTCTTCTAATTCTTGTTCTTTTGCACTAGGGAATTCAATGTTTAACGGTGGTTGAAAGTTGGGAAAATTAAGGGGTTTGTAAGAGGAGTTTCACCAGGGAGTTTGGATAGGATTTTTAGGGATACCACTTTAGGAATCAAATCGAAATGAAGCTTCAGAGAAGTAGTAGGGATTATCATTGATTTTTTCTCATGGATTTCACAAAGCCTCAAAATTGGGATCAATAATTCCTCTCAACCTATTCATCTTGGTATATCTTCTTTCACTAACTTTGGGAAATCTTGCAATGAGAATATGAAAGGACACTATGGAATATGAAGGGTCATTCACAGGAATCAATAGTGGGTTTTTAGTAATGGGTTTCAATCAATTCTTTTTTGTTTTTAGGATATTTTATTTTTTTATTTTGTGGTTTTTATTTTAGGTGCAAATGTGTTAAATATGCCCCATGGTGGTGCCAAAACATTGTTAGCGAGAAAAATTGTTGGTTGGAAAAATTGGTGGATTTCCATCAATCCTCTGGGACTAGGCCCCTTTGCTTGAATATCGTACTTCCATTTATTATGTGTGAACAAAAATAAATTTTGTGGCTAACCTAGAGGTCGGGATCCAACTGGGATACTCCATCAACTCGCAAATGCTTGCAATTTCTTACAAGGGAGGAATTTGTAAGATAGGTGGAAAAAGGGAGTTAGAAATTAAGAAGGGGGATTAATATCATAGGTAGAAAATTTAGATGCATGTAAAGATTAATCATAGAATTTCAACAGACATATTTAAAAAACAAAAACCTTGTTACTAACAATAAAACAAGATGGAATTATGAACACAAAGTCTCACTAATTCCCTCATTAAGAAAAGCATGAAACTCCTTTCTTCTTTATTGAAATTCTCACAAAGTTGTACAAAGAGAGGAATAGAAGAACATATGAGAAGGAGAATGGAAGAAAATAACTATCTCTTTTGCTTATCACAAGTATTTATCTACTCTTGAACATACAAAATTGACAACCCCTTGGAATGGGGGATCCATTACAATTTATAGATTTCAAGAGGGCTCTTCACCTACCCCCACATGAATTTTCGATTTCCCTCCACAACATGTGACTCTTCAATTCCTTAGGGATGAAATTAAGTCCCCTTTTTATTAATTAAAGGTGACTTATTACAATATTAACTATAGTCACATTTAACTGAATAGGATGAAATTCATGATTGCTTATAATAGAGAAATAGAAAGGGGGTAGAGAAGAGGATAAATAATGGAGAGAGAAGAGAAGTAATGCCCCAACCTAGATGAGGATGCCTCTTGCTTTTTATGAAGATCAGCTCCACTGATGTTGAAGATTGAAACTTGTCCTAAGATGGCCCTCTGTAACACTACCATGCTCTACTAATGAAGGTTTCTCTTTGGAAATTTTTGAACACTTTGCCCCTTTCAAAACTCTTCAAAATAATGCACGTCTACACACTTCCTTGATACACTGAGAACATGGATGATGAAAACTTTAGAAGAATACCACTGAGAATATTAGAAGATGACTCCCCTCATTGAGAAAATCCTTCGATATTTAAGACACTATTGTTGGTGCTCAATTTAGTCTCACCCCGTTTTCTCTAAAAATTTCCCAATCTACCTAGTTCTTCCTATTTTCTATCTCCCTGAATGGATGCGTATGCGCAGTTTTATCTTTACCAAGCTGTTATTTTAAATCCTTCTCTATGGTCATTGTTGAGCCATGAATTATTTGAAAATTCTTTGTCTGTGAAGAAATATTCAATTCTAGGTGTAAATGGTGAAATTCTCTTGCATCTTACTATTCGATGGGTGTGTTTTCCCTATCAAAATTTATCTCAGCATCTTCAGCTACGTGGTCTCTTTTGATTGGATGAGGCACATTGGGTCTATTTTATAACTTGTAACTTTTTGCTATGTTTGCAAAAAGATCAATTTGGCCCCGCGGCCCCGTTGAGTTCTGATTGGCCGATCAAATTTATAAAGGTGGAGTGAATTTATCTTTTTTCCCTGAAGGTGTATACGTGTTCATTTTTAATTGGTTGCGGCCGTGAGTCTTTTTGGTGAAATTTTCCACTTTGGTCACATTTGTAAAAAATACCAAATTGGCCCCATGGCCCCAATAGTCTTTGATTGGCTATTCAAAAATATGAAGCGGTAGGAAAAAAGTCTTACTTTGATCCCAAAGAAGGACACGTGGCATTTTTTCATGTTACAAACAAGAAGGTGGGGTGGTGGAACATTTTGAAGTTTTTTGCCTCCTTATACAAGGGAGATAATTCATGAAATAACCCGCAACTCCGTTGGGTCCCACATCAAAAGTTAGAAGCGGAAAGGCGGATTTTCATAGCACTTTGAAGTTTTTTGGCTCAGCATTAAAAATTCAAAGTGGGAAGGTGGGTCGGCGAAGGAAAATTGGAAATTTTGCCTTTTTGTTAAAAAGGGTAAAATTGCATAAATGAGTCGCGACTCCATCAAAGGCCTAGATTAAGCCACATGTTGAGCTTGTATTTCAAAGGTGGAGGGGTGGGGAAAATGTGAAAATTGCGCATTTTCTCCAAAAGTCATAAAATGTAAAAGGCAACCCCAAGCCCACTTTGAATCAGATTTTTCCACGTGGACGACTCTAATCTAAAGTTGAGAAAGGGCAGAATCAACGGTTGTTGTGCATTGCATCTGATTTTGCCACCATTTTTGCTCCAAGACTCCTGGAGATGCGAATACGCATTGTTTTTCATCATTTTTGATGAAATTCCTTGTTGTTTTTGTCTGCAAAGTGCAATTGAATGGATTTAGAGCTTAATTTGTGAGTCCAAGGAATGTAAAGGTTGATATTTTGAAGTTAGAATTGCTCGGCACTTACAAAAATGTGAATTACCAGAGAAGTTGGATGCAGAGAAAAGTTGCAGAGGAAAGAATGGGAAAAGGATGAAATGATGGAGGTTGCATACACGAAGGATGAAAACATGCTCCTAGTTAAAACAATGATGGAGATATTTGCAATGATTCACCTTTTTTAAAAACTGACAACTTTTTGTTGCAAACCTATTAAACGTCATTTTCTGGAAATCATGATCAAACATGTAACAAACAAAGGTTCCTCAAATATTATTTTCTTGGGGGAAAGCTTGGATGTAAATTGAGTGTTATAAAAAGCATGCTTTAGTCATGCAAATGGTCGGGGTTGAATTCTTACGAGAAAATTTGAGAAATCCCATCTTCCTGAGAGACCATCTAAGAAACATGTTAATCTCTTATGTTTTAGATTTGATCATGTCAAGTTGGTTGCAAGTGTACAACCATTAACAAGCTCTGAGATTGTTTCAAGAAACCTTCCCCGCTAATGAATCTAATCAACTTTGAATTAATCTGTGTTAATCTTGGGAAAAATTGTGTTTTCTTTATTTCAGAATGTCTTTCAAATGGTTTTGATGTTTCTATTGCAATCTTGTGTTAAAAATACCTCTGAATCACACAGATCTCATCCCTATGATAGTTTAGTGGCATTTTAAATTTCATTATGAGAAGATCCTTCATCCTGTAATGAGATAAACAATTTAAAATCACTTTATTGTCATTTTGTTGATAAAGATTGTCTATAAGCCTTTGAGTGTATCTTAGGCGTGAGGAACTAGGGGTTGTTAATGTTTAATTGAGTCTTTAGCTCAAGCCTTTATGTTGAATTCTCAAAGATTGTGTGAAACCATGCAGATCTAGGCCTCCATTGATGCAAACCTTCTGGTTGAAGGAATATTTTAGCTATTCTGAATCATTATGTCATTTAGTTTTCCATTTGTTGTGAAGGTTCTCAAAGATTTGGCAAAATAAATTCTATCCCGCTTAATCTCCCACCAAAAATTATTCAAAAAAATGAATCCTACCCGAACTACCCCCTGTTTGCCATGTATGTCCACGAATGAATAAATTCCACTACCAAAATATGCGAAGCAATCGGGATTCCATAATGTCTTTAGTAACCTTAACCTATTTTAGAAAATATCACCATTCTTTAGAAGTGACAACTTGTGAGAGTTAAATTGCGGTGCATTGATCATATTTTCTCAAGGTTTCCTTTCAAATTTGTGCAAAGAAGGATATCTTCATTCTCCTTCACCAACAGAGGTTACAAAATGGGTCCTCTCACCCTAATTGAAAGGCACAACCTAAAGTAGTGAGGATAGATCAAATCCTTTTGAAGGTGTTATTCATTTCTCCAACATCTAAGTGACAAAGAGCCAGCTAAATCACCTCCCCGGCTACAAAACGACATGCATGATGATTTATCTATCTCTAGGCTTCTTGTTAAATCTATGATGCTACTCAGCTTGCAAATGATAATCAATTTGGATACCAACACCAGATTGGTGCCATTTCGGGGATATGAAGGTGTGTGCAAATTTTGAACACCATCAACAACACATATAGACCCTGGTAAATGCTTCTTACAAATTTTAAATTGTAAATACGTTGTTGAAACGTCATCCTGTGTCCATATTTGTAAGAATCGAGAAAAGTTACAAGTTCTGCGTGTAATATTTCTAGTTTCTATTGGTTTTTGCACTAAGTTTACATCATCAATGTTAAATACGAGTAAAGGAAGGTCAGATCTGTGAAGCTTTGTATGAATTTAGTGTTGACAGACATTTGACAAATCAATTTTAGTGCATTTACACAACTAAGGTGAAAATCCTTAGTGGCGACTCCGTGTTGAATTAATTTTTGATAAATGCTAGTGTCTTAACCTCTGTCAATTGAAATTTATCACTAATCTTTGCAAAGCTGGAAGGAAGAAGATATTTCTTCGTTAAAGACCCTACTAGAAGGTTGTTTCCTTCTGGGAAAGATAAATTCTGAAGGAAGAAGAATCTGGAAAGTTATTGGAGATTAGAAATCAAGAAAAGAGTTATCAATTGTGGAAACTGATCAACTTGTCATTGAATATTGCCATACTTCCTCAAGTGATTCTGAATCAGGTATTTTTTTGTAGATCGGAATTCTCCATCTGGAGAGGGGCCTTCATTTGTATTTGAAAAGTTTGCATCTCATTCTGTCCTGTGTTTTCCAAAGCTGATAGGATCTTCCAAGAAACAAAGTTTTTAGAGAACATTCATTTTGAAAATTATACTCCTATGTTCCAAAGACCTCTTGTCCCTCATCATTTTGTTTCTCTTGTAAGATCACCCCCTCAAGGAAATATGGCCCAACCTCCACCTAGACCTCCATTTGTTGTCAACACTTTTGGACCTATAGATTTTAGAGGTATGGTTGGATATCCAAATGTAGTACCACAAGATGTTAGAAATAGACTACCTAAATTTCAAGGAAATAATGCTATTACTAGTGATCAGCACTTAAATCTTTTTGTCAATATGATGGAAGACTTTGAGATCAAATTTGAGGATGTGTACATAAAATTATTTATTCATACTCTAGAGGAGGACACGGGACTAGTATAAATATTTGCCAGACAACTCCATTGATTCATGGACAAAAATGAAGAATGCTTTTAGATTCCAGTATGGAGATAAAACAAATCCCGTGTTTCTTTTTGTCCGAATTTGAAAATATTAAAAAGAATCCTAATGAATTTGTTCATGACTTCAACACTTGCTTCAATAAGACCCTGAATAGGCTACCTGTAATCCTGAGGCCAAGTGATGTTTCTTGTTTAATAAAATACTCTGATGCTTTTGATAAGAAGGTTGCTTATTATTTGAGGGATAAGAACCTAGCAACATTGAGGCATACCTTCACCATGGCTTTGTAGATTGAAAACAATATCAAAGTAGTTGGTAAGCCTCCTAAGAGGGAAGGTATCAAGCTGATCAATCCAAAGAAGCCTCAATCAAGTAAGTTTGTGGATCTATAAGAGCTTTTAGATGGATTTTAGTGTGATTTGGACCATTACGAGGGAATTAAACCAATTAAATAGTGATTTATTGATTTAATGAGAAGGGAGGCTATTTAATTAATAATAATTAATTAGGCTAGATAGAAGGTGTTGGTTAATGAAGAGTCGTTAATTAGGGTATGTGTTGGATAGGTGACTTAATTAATTAGCGTAATGTAATCAATTAATGATAATGGAAGAGAAGATGAGCGCTATTGACAATATGTCGTCAATTTGCGGGAAAGGAGATAATTAGCGTAATTTAAGTATTTAAATTGCTTGAGTGTAATTATAGGTGTCTACATTTACCCCTCTTTGGGGTGGTGTAAGTGATGCCACTTCAAAGATAGTAGATGGAAGAAAATTTTGAAAGGATAGAAGAAAAATATGTAGGAGGGAGAGATGCCCCCTCGAGTGTCGATGGGGTGATGAAAGAAGCCGATCGACGATTGAAAAAGGAGAGAGAAGGAGAAGAATTAGGGGTGAAAGGGAAGTGATGTAGAAGAAATATAAAGGAGGGGAGAGAAGACCTTAGCCTCTAGTTGTTGTTTATTGGAACAATTTTGATGTCATCATATTGCCATAGGAACTACATCATCGGTCCTTATGAAAAATATAAGCATACGACAAAGGTAGAATGACATGAAAAGCCATACTACGAACAATTGTCCATTGCTGAAAACACCAACTCCATGCAACACACAATAATTTAATGCAATACGAGAAGGAAACAAGCTCATTTAACAGGGAAAACAAGTACGAACGCACATATCCAACCCAACAATGGTCAAGACAGTTGTACAAATGTTTTGTTATCAATGCTGAAGAGATCCACAAGTTTGTGATTGATGACAAGGGTTAAAAATGATGCCTTGAGCAAGGATACATGCAAGGGGAAATGACAATGGACATGGGGTCCATGAAAAGCGTTTGTGCACAACGAAATAGCACCAAGCAACAAAATTGCCCCATAGTAATACGCAGATGATGAAGTAAGCAGCTAGATTTGTGAATGGTTGTGAATCGGTGATCCACGAGTCGCATGAATCGGGAAGATGTGAGACAAACCAACAGGATATGGAGAAAATACCATGCGCAAGACACAAATTTCAGCCGTAATAAGCAAGTTACCATTTTTGTAGGGTTTTTTACTTTTTAGGATTTTTTGAAAAAAATTGCCCTATTTTTGGATTTTTGATATATATATTGTTTTTATTGTTTTTGCTTTCCAAACCATGGTGAACAATAGAAGAAAAGAGAAGAAGAAAAAGTGAAGGGCCTAGGGGCAACAGAAAGTTCCCTAGGTGGAAGAAAGAAGAAACAAATGACAAATAATGTCCTTATTTAGTGGAAAAATTAAGAAAAAATAATTATTTGAAAAATAATTATTTACGGAGTGTGGAGAAGAATAAAAATCACCAGGAGCAATAAAATTTCCCTGAGAGAAGAAAGGGGTATCGACAAAAAAATGCCCCAATACGGAAAAATAAGAGAAAATAATTATTTAATAAAAATAATTATTCCATAGTGAACAGAGGAGAAAACGTGAGATCGAAACGGGCCTCCCGGCCCTCCTGATGGTGAAAAAGGTTAATATACCCCACCAGGGGGGTAAAAACATCGCGACCAATTCATTTTAACCGAGTAGTTTAGAAATTTTACCGTGAGGCTCTGACACTAAGGAGAACCATGGTGATCACACGAGACCGATTGAGGCACGTAGATGCAGTCCAGGGGTACCAGTGGCACGCAGATGATAGCCCCTTTGTGAGTATCGAAACCTTTCTCATTAATTTTTGTCATTAATGCCCTAAATTAAGCCTTTAGCCGTAGGAAAATGTGTTGGCAGCTGCGCACAGCAGCAGTGTCGGGATAGGGGCGCAGTGCCTTTTGGGGGCAGCAGCATCTTTTTGGGGCATATGCGCCAAAACGCATATGCGCACACGCGCTGACACATACAACACACACCCACGCATACACACACACACAAGCACATGTGTGTGCACACGCACACGTGGGAAATGGGGCACACACACGAAAAGCATGGCGCAGGCATGAAGAGGGCAAGCACACACACATGGGAGCATATGCGCGCAGCAAGCAAGCACACCCAATGTGTGGCGCACACACCAAAAAGGGCACGCAGTGCACTGAAAGAGGGCGCAAGTGCCAGAAGACATACGCGCGCAAGCGCATGCGCTAGAAATGTGGCACACACACCAAAAAGGGCACACAGGTGCCCTAGACAAGTGGAAAAAAGATAGGAAAGTGTCAAAACATGACACTTAGAAGAATTTTTAGGATTTTTGGGTTAACCCTAAAAGATGAGATATATTTTTAGAAGAAATGCTAGGAACTAATTAGCGGCATGTTATTTTGCAGAGACGACTACCAGTTTTGCAGATGCGGGAGTGACATACCCGATTGCAGAGTTAGAGGGTAGTATGCACCACACGACTGACGCGAGCCATGGTGATACTACTTGAGGCGGTGGGGCTAGGCCCCGTGTCCCGATGCCATCTATCGTACTAGATCATGGCCTTTTGACTGCACTAGCCAAGTAATGGCATAGCGAGAGTCAGTGTTTCAGACTGCCCAGAGAGAGATGACTGTCACTATTGAGGATGTATGGCGATTCTTCATGTGCCGATGATGGGCACCTTGATTGAGTACAACTCTGATGCAGGGCTGATTAGAGTAGCTTGTAGTGCCCTATTTGGTGTTGATGATATCCCACATGACGGATGACTATAGCATTACATGAGTGCATCTCCGAACCCCACATTGCATCGGGGCCTCTCTACATCATGGCTCTTATCAATGGGTTTTACTCACTGATAAGACAGGGACTTCATTTTTCTGAGAGGATTACTACCATTGGTTCATGGCATTTACAAAGGGTGAGAGATATTGTTGGGGGCAGTGCATACTGGCCCACTTATACTGGGATTTACACTTGATTACATACCATGGTCAAAAGACCATGGGTCCAACCTCATTATTACAAATATGGTCATGGGATCATATTGTGATCGACCCCTGTGGGCCCTTTCCATGTCTGAGATCCTGAGGAGCCATCATACATGGCCTGGGTAGTAGCTGGTGGAGATGTATGTGGCCATCTTGGCAGCCTATTCAGATATAGGTGGAGTTTGATGAGCTGGTTGAGATAGATGTCATTTGGTGGCCATATAGGCATTTCCAAAGGGCTGAGGATGCCATAGAGCTCAGCGTGTGCCTAGGTGGAGCACTTTCTTATTGCAACTGCAGCTATATCATGGAGT
The DNA here is from genome assembly GCA_018340775.1 of Taxus wallichiana var. yunnanensis. NCBI lineage: Eukaryota > Viridiplantae > Streptophyta > Pinopsida > Cupressales > Taxaceae > Taxus > Taxus wallichiana. Next base: position 45,047,137 of record CM031236.1, read on the forward strand.
TATACCGAGTAGATAGGTGTCAGTGGTAGCTTGGCATAGGTGGCACAGGGGGTCCCCAACTGATATCCGCATGCACATAGGGATTCAGAGAGGCAGACCATGGGGCCTCATATACTGGTGGCCCGAGCTAGGCGAGTTTCACATAGGTGGTCCCATAGGTATGGGACCCATTACGATAAGTGAGAGATCTCGGGACCATTGACAATTATGCAGCTTGGTATGCTACAATATTACCCCAGGCATCTCACCATTCCAGAGGAGGCTTGGGTAGCAGCATTCACCCACCTATAGAGATATGGCATGGTGAGCGCATAGGGGCAGAGCAGCAAGGGCACAGGCTGATCTAGAGGATCCCTTTGATGGCATCCCACATGATGGACAGGGTGCCCCATAGCACAGGACCGAGGCCGTAGGGCCCAAGATAGTAAAGTAATGCAGCCACCCAGAGGTAGGGTCTTTGAGCAGGGATAGTCTTCCAGAGCACCTCAGGGACCAGTCCCTGAGGCACACACAGCCTCCCAACTAGTGGCACAGATAGCAGCCACAAGACAGTGTAAGTAGTACAACAGCAGCCATAGCCGAGAGAGACGCGGCCAAAGAGAGAGAGAGATGAGGCTCGAGGCTGGTGTGTGATGGCCAGTAGCAGAGAGAGATGAGGCCCGAGCTCACATTATTACTTTACTTTCAGAGCGGGATCAGCTCAAGCCCAGGCTAGCCCAGAGATGATAGAGTAGCATGGCGGAGCCAGATCCGGAGACAGTGGCACAGGGGGCTCAGATATTGAGCCTCCTTCATCAGTCCTAATCACAAGTGTGGATGGTTGTTACACAGAGAGACCATGTATACACACGATCACAGGCACTATTAGACAGAGGGGACCAGCCCATGCACCGAGCTACAAACCCCGACTACAGAGAGAGACCGAGAGGTCACCTCCTCTGACAGCCGAGGTAGACACTGGGCGAGTGATAGGAGAGCGAGATACTCCCTTCTTCAGTAGCGCTCACCTCTGAGATGCCGACTGATACATGATGCCACTAGGCTTGGTGGTGAGGCCCTATTTTACAGACTACTTATTACAGTAGTGGTTCCTCCAGAGTAGTGAGTAACACTACCACAACTGTCAGGGTCGAGTGCATCAGGCTCTCGATCATGGAGATCAGGCCATTCTACCAGATCAGTGAGACAACCCTACCAGAGCAGCCAATCAGACCAATGCCATCCCAGCCTCTAGTGTTCTATCGACCAGAGGACAGATCTGGGAGCCCCAGCGAGGGCGAGAGCTATGGTTGAGATCCACATTTTTTGTTGTACAGATTCTTTATATGTATGCCTCTTATGAAGGCCAATTTTTGATGTACAACCTTGTATATATGTATTTTGATGATGCCTCATGATGAAGGCTTGATTCTTTCTGATACATGCCCCTTTTTGATGGCATTGTGTATCGATGATGTATTATATTGAGTACCGATCTGACATTGTATGTATGTGTATGGACATTTTTTTATGTAGCATCTTTTTATGCCTCAGCTGAAGGCATTTTTTTGATATAGAGCACTGATTTGTATCCATTTTTGATATAGATGTATATTGACACACATGTATATATATGAGGATTACTTTTGTTTTGGCTCAGATACACATGGTTATGAGATGATGTACTTTATTGTTTTTGTGTCCTGATGCATGTGACACGAGTGGGATAATTTTATGATGTGAAATACCCTTTTCAAAATTACTCTATGTTGATTCTCATTGCATGTTGTTTTTTGATTCAACACTTATGGATGCATTGTGACACGAGTGGGCATATATTGATTCCCTTTTCGCATTACACATTTGATTCTCATGTTTTTTGATTCAGACTTATGGATGCGTTATGATGTTATCTGATTTTGTACTTTGTATGTATCTGATTTTGATGTTTGATGTATACATGTTTGATGTATACATGTGGATGTTAGATGATAGATCCTTAGATGATATCAAATGCATTTCTCATGTGTTATTTTGATGTATATGGATGGGATGATATGATGATATTGGTGTGGGGGATAGATTTTTGATCATGCACAACCCCTCTTGCCCCCATTGATGATACGATATGTGATGATTAGCTTAGCATACATGCATGATGTAAAACTTAGCATTTTGTTTATATATGATGTATAGATGATGTTAGATGTGATGATAATGATGGTAATGTGATGTGAATGATAACAAAATAGAGCACATGCAATAAACACAACCAAATGCTAACAAAGAACACCAGGAATTAATGCAATACACCATGATTCACCATGCTTTATTAACATGTAACAAACACAATCAAATGCTTAAGAAAGAACATAATGAATTAACACATTACATCATGATTTCCCAAGATTCACTAGCATGCAAAAACATACCGCAATATGCACAAGCAAGAATAAATCTAATCTAAGCAAGAAAAGATGAATCCTAACAAAGTATGCCCAAGCAACAAACAACCCAAAAGAAAGAATGCAAAACAACTATACAAGCAACAAGCAAAGCAAGGAAACAAGACAATGCAAGTAAATGTTTTTTTGTAAGATATGTTTTCATGCACCAATTTTCTATTGTTTAGGTTTTTGAAACAATTTTCTATTGTTTTTGTGTTTTGTGAAACAATTTTCTATTGTTTTTGTTTTTTGAAACAATTTTCTATTGTTTTTGTTTTTGTGAAACAATTTTCTATTGTTTTTGTTTTTTGTGAAACAATTTTCTATTGTTTTTTTTTGTGTTTTTGTGAAACAATTTTCTATTGTTTTGTGTTTTTTTTTTTTGTGAAACAATTTTCTATTGTTTTTGTGTTTTGTGAAACAATTTTATTGTTTTTGTGTTTTCTAACAGTTTTCCAAAGCTATGTGTAGGTAACCAAGAAAGCGTGGATGCCCCCAGCATTAGATGGGGAATATACAAGGGCAAAAGCCACGTGTTTATGAACAAGAAGGTGAAGTCATTGAATTGCCCCAAAGTAAGATGGGAAATAATGAAAGACCATACCCTCACAGATGAATAAAAGAAGGCAAAGCCGATCAAGGCTTGATAGGATGGGGCACAGGAATCTCGAAGGCAGAACTAGGTCTAGGCCAAAGAAAACTACCCTCCTGATGTAGAATGCTTGTGAACAATGAATCCTCCCGAGGTGCCGAAACCGGTTTTCACCCAAGGACTTGTCCAAAGTGCCACAATTGTGTGGTTTTCACTAGTGGATGACCTATTTTTCTTTTTTTTTTTTTTTTTTTTTTTTTTGATTTTTTTTTTTTTTTTTTTTTTTTTGATTTTTTTAACTTCCTTGCACCATGTTTAAGCATAGAACCACTTAAGATGCATGGCATTCATGGGCTCCCGAGCTCATCACCATTGGGGTGAGCCAGTTTGTATGCCCCTGTGCCATACTTGGTGACTATAACATAGGGTCCCAACCAATGTGGTTCAAACTTCCCTTTCTTTTCTCACTCTGCTCTGGTGTTGAACTGTTCTCCTTCATGACTAAATCACCAACCTCAAACTGACGAGGGATGATTCTCTTGTTGTAGTTTCTAGAGACTCTTGTGTTGATACACTTTCAGTGATTAAGAGCATGAATGCGCCTCTCATCCAGGAGCTCTAACTCAACCAGTCTTGCCACTCGATAATCTTCATCCTTATCCAGATAGTCCCGAAGAGAAATTCTCAGGGATGGAAGTTCAATCTCTAAAGGGATGATAGATTCTGTCCCAAACACTAGGGAATATGGTGTCACACCCGTAGGAGTGTGAATGGATGTTCGGTAAGCCCAAAGGGCTGGATGGATTTGTAGGTGCCAATTTCACCTGTTTTGCTGACCATCTTCTCCATTATCCTTACCAAAGTCTTGTTTGTTGCCTCAGCTTGTCCATTACCCTGAGGGTAATATGGCGTGGACCATTTTAATCTGATTTGGAACCATTGGCAAAGACCTTTCACAGTTTTGTTCTTAAATGACTTCCCATTATCTGTAATAATGGTTGCAGGAATACCATATCGGAAAAATGATGTGATTCATGATAAATTTAGAAATTTGTGCTCCTGTGACATAGGTTAAAGGGACAACCTCCACCCATTTTGTAAAATATTTTGTAGTTGTGATGATATGTGTATGACCATCAGATGAGGTAGGAGTAAGTTTTCCTATTAAATCAAGTCCCCACTTGGAGAATGGCCATGGGGTAGTGATAGGTTGCAATGGTTATGATGAGCATGAATGAAATTTCCATACTTTTGGCAAAGTACACATTTTCTAACATAATTGCAACAATCAGTTTCCATGGTAGGCCAATAGTAACCTACTCTCAACAATTTCTTAGCCAAGACCATTCCATTTGTATGTGCTCCGCACACCCCTTCATGCACTTCTTTGATTTCCTGGATTGACTCCATCACATCCAGACAACGTAATAGATTCCCATCATAGCCATGATGATAAAGTGTACCTCCTAAAAGGGTGTAATGGGCTATCTGGTGAATCAGGATTTGCTTTTCAGAATGGGAGATATCGGGAGGGAATGTGTTGTCCTTAAGATAGGTAAAATGGGTTCGTACCACGGGAATGGGGACCAACAACCTCACAAGCCAGAAAGATTCTGGCATGTCATACGTGGGGCATAGATTTTCTATGAAGAATGGCATATCATTATTCCCGGTGGAATACGAAGCATAGACCCCACCATTGCCATGGCATCTACCGATCTATTCTGCGCTCTTGGGATTTTCTCAAAGGTAATGCGCACAAAATACTCCTTTAGAGTTTCCACTAACTTTTTGTAAGGTATGAGCTTGTCATCCTTAACCTTATATTCATCATTAACCTATTTGATGATTAACTGTGAATCACCTACAACCTTGACATGATGAACATTCCACTTGATGGCTAGCTTCATCCCTGCAATGAGTGCCTCATATTCTGCAATGTTGTTTGTGCAAGGGAAGCCTAGGTGAAAAGCCTATGGTATAGGATCACCAAGGAGTAATAAGGACCACTCCTGCACCTGAACCATGAAATGTAAAGGATCCATCAAAATGTATCTGCCATACGATATATTCTTCAATGTAGAGCAAGGAGGCATCTGCAGATCCAGATTCAAAGGTTCCATGCTTTGCAAAGGTGCTTCCACTAGCTGGTCCGCAAGTACTTGTCCTTTAACCAATTTTTGATGGACAAATTCTATGTCAAACTCACTGAGTAGAATGATCCAATTAGCCATTCTACCTGATGAGGGTGGGTTTGGACAATAAATACTTGAGTGGGTCAACCTTGGATATTAGCTTGGTCTTAGTATTCAACAGGTAATGGCAAAGTTTTTGAAAGGTAAAAACAACGGCCAAGCAAGCCTTTTCAATTTGAGGATAATTGAGCTCATAGGCGATGAGGGTGTGACTCAGATAGTACACCACTTTCTCCTTATGGCCAAGGTCATATTGGGTGAGCAACGACACCAATAGAAATTGTGTAGTGGAAATATAGAGCAAGAGTGGTTCTCCAGAGTGGGAGGCATGAGGACAGGTGGATTAGCCAAGTATTGTTTAAGCAAAGCAAAGGCTTGTTGTTGCTCAGGTCCCCAGATGAAAGTGACGTCCTTTTTAAGAAAATGGGTGAATGAGTGACATTTATCTGCAAGCTGGGAGATGAAGTGGTGAATGGCTTGAATTTTCCCCTGTAAGCTACGCAGTTGCTTGATATTCTCAGGTGGAGGCATTTCAGTGATAACAGACACTTTAGCAGGGTCTACCTCAATACCTCATCTTGACACAATGAAGCCCAATAGTTTCCCTGATAGCACACCAAAGACACACTTCTTTGGATTCATCCTGACTTTGTATTCACGCAGTGTTCAAAGATACGCCACAAAATGACAGATGATCCTCTCTTGTTTTGGACTTTCCTAGGATATCATCTACGTAGTCCTCCATGATATCATGAATCATATCATGAAAAATCACTATCATGGCCCACTTGATAGGTAGCTCCTACATTTTTAAGGCCAAATGGCATCACCTGATAGCAGAAGGTGCCCCAAGGAGTCGTAAAAGTTGTTTTGTGTTGGTCTTCTTCAGCGATCTTAATTTGATTATATCCCAAAATCCATCCATGAGTGATAGCATTTCATACCCTGTTCTATTGAGTCAACAATCATGTCAATGTTGGGTAATGGAAAATCATCTTTAGGGAAAGCTTTATTGATGTCCCTAAAATCCATGCAGATTCGGATACCGATAGGTTTTTTCTAGACAGGAACAATGTTCGATATCCATTCAAATAATCAATTGGTCTGATGAATCCTACTACAAGCAATCTTTCCAACTCTTCTTTAACCAACAAGGCCACTCTTGGGTGCATCTTTCAGAGCTTCTATTTGATAGGCTTAGCATCTCACGCACGCACTAGGTAGGTTGTGCACCACCAAAGTCGATCTAAGCCGGCATGTCTTTGTAAGACCATGTGAACACATCAATAAACTCTCACAATGAAGCATAGTGAATGTATTTTTTCTCTCTAGCCGAGAGTGATGCTCCCAATTTTACTATCTTGGGATCTTCTTCGATACCAATATTGACATCAATGGTTTCTTCGACTAGCAATTTTGATAAGTCCTCCATACGCGTAGGATCAGGAGGTAGGTTGAGATCTTCATCCAAGGATGTCTCCACAAGATTTTCATCCTCGCATGGTCACTTTGTTTGTCCTTTGATTTTCTTATTTGTTTGTCAGCAAGTGCCTCAAAGAGGTTTTCACTGTGTGACTTGGACTTTGATTTTTTTCGAGGCTTTTCTTTAGAACTTTTTCCCTCACTTTTCTTTAAATTTTGTTGACCACGAAGTTCAGCCTCCTCACCAAAGTAGGCACAGGTATCTAAGTCGATAAAGAAACCTTTCTTGTGATCTCCAATGGGAATTGTATCCCTTATGCCCATGAATTCTGATAGCCTCATCATTCTCGAATAAATCTAGTGGCATGTGATGTTGTTGGTCCCATTCAACAAGGGAAGGGTATACAAGGTCAAGGGTTGGTTCTGTGGGGGTTATGGTTAGGACAACATTGTTCATGAAAAGGTTCATGGAGGCCAGATCCCTCATATTGGCTACAATGGGAATCATATCACTGTCTAGATAGTCAGAGCTATCCTCACGCTCTGAACAAGTAGCATCTTGATCATTGGGGTGTGCTCCATAAGGGTGAATCCCAATGCCATATCTTTCTATTTTGAAATGTGGAAGAGGGACTGGTTCTCTTTGTCCTTGTTTCATTTTCCTCCCACATCCTAGGCCTTTGTAGCCCATGGAGTACATCATTTTACTAGATTTTTCATATTCTCGGGGTTCGATAACAGATGGCTGAGTATCCTCAGGGACCCAAGTCATAGGTGGATCAAGCAATTTCTCCTCAGCTAACAAGCCTCCAAGTAGGAATGACCCAATAGTGTGTTCCTCTCTAGGTCTTCTGAAGTGGTAGTTGGGTCGACCTCTAGTCTTGGGTGACAATGAGAGGTCTGAAACCAAGAGCACTTGTTGTACATTATACTCCCCACAACCATATTCAAGGATTTTCATCTCCCATGAATCAAATGGAGATGTTGAAGTAGATGCCCATGAGCGCAAGAACTAAGAGAATCAAATCCACCCGGGATTCCATGGCCTCAGACTGGAGAGGGACAACTATATCTACGGAGGGACATGCATATGTACCCTTTCATGCAAAGCTATTGAGAGCTCTACAATGAGCAAAGGGCTCAATCTCCTTGTATTGTAACCGTATGTCCCTCATGCTTCAACTTAATGCATTGATGAAATGTTGATGGCACGGCCTGCATGGCATGAATCCATGGTCGGCCTAGAAGCATGTTATATGGAAGTTCCAAGTCTAGGACATGAAACTTTGTCTGATGGCAAGTGGGGCCCACCTCCATGGGCAGCGTGATGGTGCCTGCTGACTCCCTTTCCACGTTGTCGTATGCGTGATAGTGATAATATGGGACTCAAGATCTTCCTCCGTATGTCCCAACTGTTTGACCAACTTAAGCATGCAAATGTTCAACCCAGATCCGTTATCCACAAGCACCCGTTTGATTTTCCTACGGGTGACAACTACCTCAATGTATAAGGGAAGATTATGTGTTGGATTCTCAGTAGGGATCTCCCTATGGTTGAAAGTGAGATGTTCACTTGGTGTGATGTTTGCCACCGCGGCTTGAAGGTGTGCAGATCGACTTCTAAAGGCACTCCCGACCCCTGAAGAGTTTGGTATAGAATGTCTTTATGCACATTGGATATCTTGAGAAGATCTAAGATCAAATCTTAGCAGACATCTTTTCAAGTTGTTCTAAAAGGTTATATTTACCATTTTGGGGGTCGATAGAGAAGGTTCCAGAATCACGAGGCGGGCACGCCTTGTTACCACAACGCATAGTCCTTTCCTTGATCCGATGGTATTGACACGGTCAACAAGAGAGTGAATACATCCCAATAAGTGAATCATAATGATTGTTATCTCTTTTGGTGTACAAGTAATTCACGGCTTTATAAGTTTGGGATGACTCTCCCCGATCCGGCTTTGACTTTTCTCGACTTATCATGCTTGGGGAATGGTTCTTTATATATCCCCATTTTCTCATTAGGTGTTTGTGTTTTTCCAGGGTTATCCACCTCTATCTCCCCATTTGTCAATGAGGTCCTAATATAATGGCGAAGCCATAGACATTTGTCTATCTTATGTCCTTTAACGTGATGCATTTCACAATATTCATGCTCCTTATACCATGAAGGTTTTGGAGCATTGTCATCAAATGGTTGTGTTGTAGGATAGGTCATCATGTGGGCCACATCCAATTGTTTTAGTATGACTAAAAAGGTTCATTGAGAGAGGTGAATGTTCTTCACTTTGGTGGTGGTTGAATTGGGCCCTTGGTCAGTTTAAAAGGTTGACCAGTTTGGACCATTTGAACACGTTTGGAATCAATGATTCCGTCTCCCACCACATTTTTGTTTTTGTTAAAGATCTTCGGCTTTTCCATGGGTTTGACATTTTGGTTGTCTCTAGATTGGGTTTTGAGGGTGCCTTTGCAATGAGAGATTTTTCTATCTAAATCCCTTTCTCGATAACCTCCTCAAAAGTACAAACACAATGCATTTGGAGGTGGAAAGCTATATCCGGTTGAGATTGGGAACAAAATACTAACCAACTACTTTTCAGGAAAGCACAAGGGAAGCGACTAGCTATCCCTCTCCACCATTGAGGAAGCTAGCAAAGTCTCATTTGGGCATTGCTTGGCACCACATAAGTCTACCATGGTGACATCACTCTCTATGTTATATGAGAAGTGACGCACGAATCTTTCTACCAATTCTGGCCAGGTGAAAATTGATCCTCGTGGTAAGCATGTAAACCACTCCAAGGCTTGACCTCCGAGACTCTTGGGAAAAAGTCTGATGAGGTAATTGTCACTATAAGACACCTCTTGACATGCCATGTAAAAATATTTAACATGATCCCATGGATCTCCTTTCCCTTTATATTTTTCAAACTTTGGCATATCAAATTTCTTTGGAAAGGGTTGAAGGGTCATTGTCTTGTCAAAAGGATAGGGGCATAATTCTTCATATTGATATTTCCTAATGCTCCCTATATTGCTCTCTTGTAAGCTCATGAGCATCACTTTCATAGACTGCACTTCTTGTGAGCAATTGTTCTTTAGTGGGAGAAGGGGATGTATACACGATGATACCCTGTGTCTTCTTCTCCTTGGTTTTCTCGATGGAGTTCATTGATCTTAACCTTAGGCCTCAACTTTTGAACGTTCTTGTTTGTGCATCTTTCTATACATGGGAAGTAAGCAAAGCTAGTTGTCGCTTAGGTTACTGATTTGTTGTTGGATTGTGGCTTGGTTTGTGGCTTCTTCTTCTAAAGGTTCCTCCTCCTCGTATTGTGGAGGTTCTTCACCCGTCTCATGTTCTATCTTGTTTCTTCATGGCACTTTGATAAAGGGTATTCTATGCCCTACCACTTTATCATTCCCTGACATAAGAAGTGGAAGCATGTCCATGTGTTAAAATATCTTCCATATTGATAAGGGGACATTCTTCCTCAGTAGCGTCATTTGCAGGTAGTATTGTTTCATTCTCAGTGGGAAATTTGGCCCCTAATTCTATGACCCATGCCAACACTCTATCTTTGTTTCTAAGAAGAAATTCATCTAGTAGAGTGGGGTCAAAATCAAAGTCTGCATGTGGTGATTCTAATTCATTTCCACTATGATCGACCATCTCTTCTGTTTCTTTTCTATAGAAAACAACGGTCCTAGGTCATGTCCAATGAAGGGGTTTGACCCTTGTCTATTAGAGGTTTCCCAAGCTTGCACTTGTTGTTCCTCGTATGTCTATTTCTTTAATCCTAGACATGTTTTAGGAGCCATGTTTTCATGATAGTTTCACTAGGGTAAGTTGTAAATGTGTTCAAAGCTTAGTGACTACCCCTAAGTGAGATGCAAGATGTATTTGTTAAGAGTATGAATAAGTCAACAATGTGAGAATACCAATGTGATAGAGTGATAAATCACCAGTGACACAAGCATTTGGTATCAAACCTGTTTAAATGAAGTACCTCCTAGACTATGTTTCAAAAAGTAGTTTCACGTCGCAAGATGATTAACAAGATGTTTTCACTTATGCCAAGTTCAAGGGAATGAACAAAACGTAAGTAAATACAAGAAGTCAATGCGACCTCCCAATCAAGATATACGATGAGCGAGCTCAAACTCGATTAAGACCTATATCTCAAAAAGTGCCAATTACAATTCACGAATGACACAACAATATCACCAAGATATGTTAACCCACTTTGAGAAAGTGAAGTATTGATATCAAGGTGTTATTGATATAACACGCACAAATGGTAACACCTAACACTCTTTTAAATCGAGGTAATAATAGAACCAAACTAAAAATCTCAAAGTATAGCTAGGAATAGTTAAAAATGTGTGCAACGTAACCTTACAATATAGATATTTATGTCGAGTTTACAAGAAACAAGACGTAAATATCAAATTGTAGTGATACGATACAAACAAGCTAACTCTTCTAAGGAAGTCCATGGTGATGAACCACGCCTAACTACAATGACGATCTTGACATGGGTATCAAGATCACAATGGCTACCAATGACGTGAATACACCTCCACACACTTTAGACATTTAACTTACCCAAACAAACATGGATGGGCGTAAATGGACATAAAAGTGACAGAAATAGTCATTGGTAACACAAAGGTAGTCACCCTTCTTCTGATCAACAAAGTGTCAAAAGAATGTGAAGGAAGCAAATCAAAAAAAGGATGAAAAATGTTGGCTTCACTTCGCAGAGTTTCACCTCACCCTAAGGCAAGTAAAAACTAGGCGAAAGTAACGCGTCACACGTTTCACAATGAAAATATGGTTCACAACTCAACACTATTTTAGAATGGTCAAAGTGGGCTCCTAGCCAAAGTATATCTTCCTAGGTGGTTCTCTCATCCTAGGTGCTACAAAGATTATCCACGAGTGGGATGATTTACCCAAAAAGTCACAATGACTAGTTTGGGAGTATCTCGACTTTTCCCCCTTCAAGCACAGTGGGCAATAAATGCATCCAAATGTGTACTTAAAAGGGTCACATAGGGACAACTTGTAACTCTATCTCACAAAGGATTTACTAGTCAGATAGGTAGTGCGGAGCACTTCCCATTTCATCCACAAGGTTCCCTCTTGCGTGGACTACTTTGGGGTTCCTGAACCACCCCCATTGTTGTAGCTTAAGGCATTATGCCAAAGGGGTTATGTTCCAGTTGAGTGGAGAGGGACGTACCCTTTTCCAAAACCTACAATACAATGTTTTGAATATGTTGTTCATTTTATCTTTTTTAATTAGATGTGGTTTGCTCTCAACACCATTTGGCAACCTGTATAACAACTGTATTAGTAGTTTTCTGACTTTTGTTTTGATTCCTCCGTTCTTTGACAAGCGATGGCATTTTGGTCCTGTATGATGATTTTTAGTAGTTTTCCATCAAAAGAGAAGGCATCATTTCTGATTCTCCAGATCATCCAAGGACGCAAGAGAAGAGCATACGTGATTGTCTTCAAAATCCAAAAAGATATCAAATGGAAAAACACTTTAATTCAACTATGCCAAATTAACCAATTCCAACTCAAATACTCTTAACAATCTCAAAGCATCAAAAGGACTTAAGAATCATTTCTGATTCCCAAGATCACCCCAAGGGACGCGAGGGAAGAGCATACGTGATCCTTATCCTATAAGTAAACAATGCAAAATATTACCTAATCAAATACAAACATGTAAAAACAGCCTCAAAAAGACAAATATATGATTAGATAAACCTGCAAGAATGTTAGCACATCAACACCTTAATTTCAAAAATGCAAAAGGACACCTGCGCCCCTTTTTTAGTGCCTACACGCGGGTTAGGGCGTATGCACCACTAAAGGTTGTTTTTGGCTCACAATGCACCTGCGCCACCCGAGAGATGTGTGTGCCACAAAAAATAGTATATGCGCCACTAAAATAGTGCCTACGCCCACTCTATGGAATTTTTGATTTATCAAGCACCTGCACCACTAGAGAGGTGTGTGCACCACAAAAATAACATATATGCGCTACTCTGAGAAAAATAGACAAAAAAAGACAGAATAACCGCATTACCAAAAAATGTGTTTGCGCCACTAAAACAACATGTGCTCTAGTTAGGGCATGTGCACCGATCTGATAGTTTCAAATGTAAAGAAGGTATAAGATGAAATGACGTCTACGCCTCAGTTAGTGCACCTACGCACTTGGTTAGGTGTGTGCACTGGTTAGCATGCATGCACCAGGGTCAAAAAAAGAGTGACAGTTTTAACAAAGCACTCGCACCACTAGAGAGATGTGTGTGCCCCAAAAACCATGCCTGCACCACAAAAATCATGCCTGCACCCCTAAAATCATGCCTGTGCAAACCTAGCAACCAAAATATGGCAAAAAACACAAGAAAACTCACAATATCTCAAATTTTGACAAGTTAGCTTAAGAATGGCAATAACCCATTAAAATTATGGCTATGAACATGAAGTTACACATATCAAATGAGAAAAAATTCCAAGAAAATGGACATTAATTACTACATGTGCATATCAAAAGTTAGCCAAAACAATGAAACTTAAACTAAAATGCCATGGGACTAAGTGTCCCACCAGGCATGCCAAATGTGTGCAAGTATTTCTACAATTTAGCTAAATTTAAAGCAAGAAACTACCACCTAGAAATAGCTTCCTAACCTAGCTAAAATGAGAAATGTGCACCATCATGATGAAGAAATGAGCAAGTCCTACCCTTAACATTAATAACTTTGAAATGATCAAAACATAATGTAAATTAATGAACTCTATTCTCCTTAATTGCCTAATTTAACATTAAAATGAACCTAAGTAGTCCAAATGGCAATCAAATTATATTTTCTTTGCTTTGATCCTTCAATGGATGCTTGGGTGTGAGGCTTAGCTCTTCAAGAATGGAGGATGGAGGGCTCAAGAATGACAAAAGGCTATTAGTATGAAACTATGTGCTTACTTTTGTCTCTTGAGAGATTTAGGTGTAGGTGTAGAAGTAGAGGGAGGGTTGTTTATATAGCCCAAAGGATAAAGGATTCAACACATCCTCATGAATGTGGGACTAATGGAGATGTAGAGTTAGTTATGGATAAGGGGGGTTTAGATGGGGTTGAGTTAACTTTAGGAGGGTTTAGTTTGTCCTCAAGTGGCTCATGTGGATAAAGGGGGTGTTAATTAATCAAGATGATTAATTAATACATGCAAGCTTTTATAAGCTTTTAGATGGATTTTAGTGTGATTTGGACCATTAGGAGGGAATTAAACCAATTAAATAGTGATTTATTGATTTAATGAGAAGGGAGGCTAATTAATTAATAATAATTAATTAGACTAGATAGAAGGTGTTATTAACGAGGGTCGTTAATTAGGTATGTGTTGATGATGAAAGACTTAATTAATTAGCGTAATGTAATCAATTAACGACAATGGAAGAGAAGATTCCTTGGTAGAGTCCCACCGAATGTAGATCCATTTTTCACTACTTTGATTATTAGAGACAGGTTGTTACACAATTGTATGTTTGATTCTCGGAGCATCACACAATGTTATGCCTCTTGAGGTCATGAATGAATTAGATATCAAAGTGAAAGTAGCTTATGGGAAGTGCACACCGCCATGGATTCCAGAGAGGTGCCAGGGGTTGGATGTGTCAAGGGTTTTATAGTGCAACTTACAACTTACCCAGGCAAGAACTTAAAACTAGATGTTGTTATTGTTGAATGCCCTGCCAAATGGGGAATGTTATTATCGAGAAAATGGGCTACTAGTGTGGGTGGGAGTGTGAAAATGGATATGTCTTTTGCCACTATACCTATTGAGGGAAGCCTTGTAAATTTGTATGGTGAAAAGAAGATGCTACATCTCATTGAGGATCCCAATAATGCTTCCTATGAAGTGTTATACACTGACATTGATGTTGATAAATTTGTTAGATTTGTTGATGGTAAAGAGCACAAAATTGATCAATGCAAGTCTCTTAAACAAGTAGGTTCTCCTTGGACTTTGTTGTTTGATGGGGCTTGCTCTAAATTTGGAAATGGTGTTGGTATTGTTCTGATATCTCCAGGCCAAGAAGAGTTTGTTTTTTCTTTTAAACTCAACTTTGAGTGCACTAACAATATTACAAAATATGAAGCATTATTATTGGGTTTAAGAATTGCTTGGAAATATGGTATTAGAGACATCATTGTTAAAGGAGATTCGTGAGCTAATTGTCAAGCGAGGTTATAAAATTGTATGCAACAAAAATTAGAGAATGAAGCAAAGATAAGCATGCGGATGGGATTTCATTGAAATGTTTGACTCCTTCAACATAATACATCACGATAGGAAGTACAATACTCTAGCAGAGACAAATTAGCGTGTATTGGGTTCCAGTTTTGAAAATTCTATTGTATCCCCTATTGTGATTATAGTATTGAGATATTAACTAGGCCATTTGTTCTGAATGCTAAACACTAGCAAGTGTTCGAAGACGATGCCAGTGCAAAGGTTTTTGTAGAACCAAGGAGAGTTTGTCGATCAACATATAGATTGGGAACCAATTGTTTGTCGGGTGATGGAAAGGAGACTTTATTTGGCAAAGACATCATTCAATGAAGACTAATACTATTCCCAGAGGTTTGGTAGCACTTGAATCAAAATTTGATCATGTTGATTGCATTGTCAACAGAAACATGTCAGTCTCGAGGGAGGTTAACGAGCACAACCTGGGCACGAAGGATAAACCACATAAGATCTAGCTAGGTAGCAATCTGAGCAAGGAAAAAAAATAGTCATATGTCTAATTGTTGAAGAAATACCAAGACTACTTAGCATGGTCTTATTCAAAACTGAAAGCATACAGAGAGGATCTCTTCCAAAGATGAAATTCCTCGCAAGCTTCCTCAAGCCATTTAGGCTGAAACAAAGGCCGATCAATCCACTCCTTTCCCTGAAGATGCAAGAAGAATTGAAAAATTTGAGGAATGGAGGAATCATACAGCCCACAAGGTACTCATCATGGGTTACAAACTTGGTACCTATAAAAAAGAAGAACGGAGATATAAGGTTGTGTGTGGACTTTAGAAACTTGAATAGAGAATCAATGAAGGATAACTACCCTCTACCAAATATGGACAATATGTTACAATTGGTTACTGGTTCGGAATTATTATCCACCTTGGATGTTTTTTGGATATAACCAGGTAGTTGTGAAGGAATCAGAGCGAATCAAGATTGCCTTTAACACTCCTTGGGGAACATATGTATATGTCATAATGCCTTTTGGTCTAATGAATGTTGGAGCCACTTTCCAAAGAGAAATGGATGTAGCTTTCTCTAGCTATATTAATGAATTCATTGTTATATATCAAGATGTTGTCACTATTTTCTCTAGAAAAGGAGTGACCACCTGTAACACTTAGAAAAAATATTGTTAAGATGCATGGAGTATGGTATTTCACTAAATCCCAAGAAGTGTCATTTCGGATTTTAGAAAGCAAAGTTGCTTGGACACATTGTGTCGAGGAAGGGGTCATGATTGATCCCGAAAGGGTAGAAGTCATCAAGAAAGTCCCTATTCCAAGAACCAAGAAGGGAATTCAATCATTTTTTGGGTAGATTAATTTGATTAGGAGATTTATCTCCAACTTTGTTGAACTAACCATCCCAATCACTAAAGATGTCAAGAAAGATCAAAGTATCAAATGGGAAGAAACAACTATTCAAGCTTTTGCTTTGGGATCAAAGAGGCATTAAAGAATGTGCTTATTTTAGCAGCTCTAGATTATAAGAAGGCTTTCCAAATGTTTTCTTTTGCTTGAAAAATTAATGTTGCATCTGTGTTGTTGCGAGAAGGATGATGAGGGAGTTGAAAGACCAATTGCCTTTTTCAAGAAGGCATTACAAAGATCCGAGCTAAAGTATACTATCATGGAGAAGTAGGAATTTGCTTTGGTAAAAGCAACAAAGGTATTTAGGCCATATATTCTGAGTTCCAAAATCATTGCTTATGTTCCCCACACCATGGTGAAAGATATCCTATCAGAAATGGAGGTTTCAAGCAAGAGATGCTGATGGGTAAACAAATTGCAAGAGTATGATATGGACATCCAAACAACAAAATTGGTCGAGGTTTAGGTCAGAAAAACTTATGGAAGAGAGCAATCTGCAGACAATTGAGGTAAATGAAGTTGAAGAAAAAAGGTTGAATGTCCTTGAAAATTTGATAAATTCTAAATGGTACAAGGACATCATTTTTTATCTCAAACATCTACAGTTCCCTGAACATTTGAGCAAGAATCAGAAAAGAGCACTTAAGTTAGCTTCCCAAAAATATGTCATTACTAATTTTGGGTTAGCTTGGAAGAACCCTGAGGGAGTTCTCTTAAGATGCATTACTAAAGATGAAGCCCCTAAAATAATTGTTGATCTCCATGGAGGAGTTTGTGGGGGGCATTTTTCTGGAAGAGTCACAACTCATAAGATCTTAAGGGTTAGTTATTGGTGGCCAAATATTTTCAAAGATACAACTCTGTTGGTAAGAAAATGTGAAATTTTCCAACGCTTTTATGGAAGATTGAAAGCTTCGACTCCCTCCTTTGCGGTATGTATCAATCGAAGCCCTATTTAGGCAATGGGAATGGACTTCATTGGTGAGATTTCAGATCCTTCAAGTTTTGGCCATAAGTGGATTTTAGTAGCCATTGATTACTTCACCAAGTGGGTGGAGGCAGTCCCCACCAATAAAGTAACTCACCAAATTATCATGGATTTCATTCTGAATCATATCATTTGCAGGTTTAGAGTGCCTGCTAAGATAGTTGTTGATAATGTCATGAGCTTCTGGGCTAAACATTTGGTGTCCATGTGCCATAAATATGGGATCAATTTGACATATGCTTCCAATTATAATCCCCAAGGAAATGGACAAGCAGAGTCCAACAATAAAAATCTATTGAAGATAATTAGAAGAACTTTGGAGTTGAACAAAAGGAAGTGGGTGAGCAGTTGAAGTTTGTTGTTTTTGCTAATTGAATCACTGTTAAATGAGCTACTAGAAAAAGCCCATTTCAGTTGGTGTATGGAACTCAAGCTCTGTTGCCCCTGCATATGCAATTGTCTTCATTTCAATTTCTTAAACAACTAGAAGATCAAGAGGTTAGTCCCTATGATGCTCACATCAATCGATTGTTGAGTTAGATGAAGAAAGAAGGGCATCACATCGAGGCATCTAAAATTCATAGATAAATTGAAGAATTTGTTTGATAAGAAGGTGACTTCAAGAGCTTTCAGTGTTGGAGATCTTATGCTATTGTGGGATAGTAGGCACGAGGATAAGGGAAAACATGGAAAGTTTGATGCATTGTGGATGGGCCCTTATTCAATTTACATTTGAATTGGTGAACATCATACCTTCTTCCTAAAAGACTTGGATGGGGAATTACTTGAATTATCTATTAATAGAAGGCATTTGAAACATTTCCTTGATTGATTTCTCGTAATCAAGGTATGCACCATTGTTCGAAAGTGTACAATCTTTTGGTTTTGTTTTTTTGTGTTTTGTCGGTTTTGGTTTGCCCAGGTCCTCGATGATCATTTTTGTTGGTTGCTCAATTTTTTCCTGGAGGTTTGGCTTGTGAATCCATTGCCCAATGGTTTATTTTTGGCACTTGGTCTGCTATTTGTTCTTATGGCACTTGTTGGGAGTGCCCATCCCCGAGTCGAGCCGATGTTGGTGCTCAATTTGATCTCACCCCATTTGCTCTAAAAATTTCCCAATCTACCTGGTTCGTCGTATTTTCTATCTCCCCGAATGGATGTGTACAAGTTTTATCTTTACCAAGGTGTTATTGTAAATCCTTCTCTATGGTCGTGGATTGTTGTCGAGCCATGAATTATTTGCAAATTCTTTTCCTTGAAGAAAGATTCAATTCAGGTGTAAATGGTGAAGTTCCCCTGCATCTTACTATTTGACAAGCATGTTTTCCCTGTCAAAATTTATCTTAGCATCTTCAGCTACGTGGTCTCTTTTGATTGGATGAGGCACATCAAGTCTATTTTATAACTTGTAACTTTTTTCTATGTTTGCAAAAAGATCAATTTGGCCTGCGGCCCCGTTGAGTTCTGATTGGTCAAATTTATAAAGGCGAAGCAAATTTCTCTTTTTTGTCCCAAAGGTGTATACGTGTTCATTTTTAATTGGTTGCGGCCTGGTGGGTCTTTTTGGTGAAATTTGCCACTTTGGTCACATTTGTAAAAATACCAAATTGGCCCCGCGGCCCCAATAGTCTTTGATTCGCTATTCGAAAAATATGAAGCAGTAGGAAAAAAGTCTTATTTTGACCCCAAAGAAGGACACGTGGCAGTTTTTCATGTTACAAGCGGGAAGGCGAGGCAGCAAAACATTTTGAATTTTTTTGCCTCCTTATACAAGAGAGCAAAGTCATGAAATAACCCACAACTCCGATGGGTCCCACATCAAAATTTAGAAGCAGAAAGGTGGGTCGTCGGAGCACTTTGAAGTTTTTTGGCTCAGCATTGAAAAGTCAAAGCGGGGAGGCGGAGGAAAATTGGAAATTTTGCCTTTTTGTTAAAAAGGGTAAAATTGTATAAATGAGTCGTGACTCCATCAAAGGCCCAGATTAAGCCATGTGTCAAGCCTGTTTTTCAAAGGCGAGAGGGGCAGGGAAAATGTGAAAATTGTGCATTTTCTCCAAAATTCATAAAATGCAAAAGGCAACCCTAGGCCCGCTTCGAATCAGATTTTTCCACATGGACAACTCTAATCTAAAGTTGAGAAAGGGTAGAATCAATCGGTTGTTGTGCATTGCATCTGATTTTGCCACCATTTTTGCTCCAAGACTCCTGGAGATGTGAATACGCATTGTTTTTCATCATTTTTGATGAAATTCCTTGTCGTTTTTTTCTTGCAAAGTGCAATTGAATGGATTTAGAGCTTAATTTGTGAGTCCAAGGAATGTAAAGGTTGATATTTTGAAGTTGGAATTACTCGGGCACTTGCAAAAATGTGAATTACCAGAGAAGCTAGATGCAGAGCAAAGTTGCAGAGGAAAGAATGGGAAAAGGATGAAATGATGGAGGTTGCATGCACGAAGGATGAAAACGTGCTCCCAGTTAAAATAATGATGGAGATATTTGCAATGATTCACCTTTTTGAACAACTGAAAACTTTTTGTTGTAAACTCTGTTAAACATCATTTTCTAGAAATCATGATCAAACATGTAACAAACAAAGGTTCCTCGAATATTCTTTTCTTGGGGAAAGCTTGGATGTAAATTGAGTGTTATAAAAAGCATGCTTTAGTCATGCAAATGGTCGAGGGATTGAATTCTTTCAAGAAAATTTGAGAAAACCCATCTTCCTGAGAGACCATCTGAGAAACATGTTAATCTCTTAAGTTTTAGATTTGATCATGTCAAGTTAGTTGCATGAGTGTACAACCATTGAAAAGCTCTCGAGATTGTTTCAAGAAACCTTCCCCTACTGATGAATCTAATTGTTGGCTAGATTTTCTACATAGCATCAAACCTAGGTAGTCATGAGATAAATCTCCCTCATTTAACCTAGTGAGGCTCCCGTGTCAGATTTGTCAATAAAAATGTGTTATTATCTATCAAGGGTTTTACTTTAACCACTTAGTTCATGAACCTTAACTAAGAAGTTCTGCAGCAAAGTAAGCATTGCTCAAGAAAGGAAGTATTGTATAAGAAGAAAGAAGTAAAGGAAATACAGAGAAGAAATGGGGAAGATGTGCATCCCAATTAGTAGATAGTAGAGATAATTACATGCACACGAAGAAACTTAATAGATATGAACACACGAATTATAAAACAAAGTCACTCTAGATCCAAATCTATAATAACACAAAGTTTACTTAAGAGATCTAAGATTTAAAAGCAAGAAACACAGTACACCGTGACACAAAGTTCTCTGAAACCTGCTCCTTTGTATTCCTTTGCTCCAAGTTACTCTCAAGGGTTTAGCACAAAGTCTAGAACACAGGATTGCTGCTTACAAATTCTGATCGATCATTAACTCGGAGGTTCTTCTCCTACTTATAGAATGTAGGAGGGAAAGTACAAATGGAAAACTCAAACTGAATTGAAACATAAACAACAAGTAACAATGACATTTGGCAATCATCCTCAACTATCTTCTCCTTAAGTGACACATGTATCACTTAACTAATAGAATGGTTCCACATGAATTTAAGTAATGGTTGCAAAACCAATAACTTAGAAGTTTTACAATTTCATCTAGGAACATAGAAAATAGAAGAAGAAAGAAATAGAAGAAGTCATGCCAATTGTAATATTTATGTCTTCTTCTTGTTCTGATATCGATATACTTTTCGAACATGTAATTCAACATCCCTCCATCTATTTTAGCCACTGCTTCTTTCTCTCTCGTCTGAATTGTAGCAACCCTTCATTCAACACTTTGATGCACGATTCCACATCTTCCAAGCTCGTCCCAAACTTGATATCATTGCAGCGCCACTAGTCTACTGATAGAATTCATCATAAAAGGCTTGGTAGCTTTATCAATTCTCTTTTGTACCATCAGAAGAGAACCTTCCAGGGAATTAGGCACCTTAGTTGAGATGATCCACATATATGAAGTGACATTCTCATCCATTATCTCTTCAGTGAAAGAAATGACACTTTATGCCCTGTAAATCGATGTTCTACTCTCAAGTGCTCGCATCCTCTTGAAAGAAACTATGAAGATTTCCAAATGGAAAGATACTGCAAACTCTAGCTGCTTCCCCTTCTCGACTGATCCATTCGGTACAATTTGTTCCGCAATCAATACATCTCCCTGCAACTTGTTGATCTCGGCCAAAATACTCAGGTTACTCTCTACAATTGTATTCATGCCTTCTATGTTTGCCATCAGTTGCTTTAGCATCATTCATAACCTTTAGGCGGGCTGGCACTTCCCAAGTTGTACAGAAGCTTGACGAATAATCAAATCCTTCCATTCGTCAATAGCCTTTACTTGATTGCTTGCGTCCTCCATTTCCTGCATAAGATGATCACTCACCTACTCTGAAATGGGCTGAATGGAAGGTTTAACAACCTTGGCTATGATCTCACATAATTGAGATACTTGCTTCTGCAACTCTTCTTTCTCTGCCTTTTCACTGTCAAGCCTAAGGAATAAAGCATCCATCAATGTTTGTGTGTCCTGCTTCAATCCTTCAGTGGTGGCTTGACCGAGGGGTACTTTGGTCACTGTCACATCTTCTGCCGTGAGCTCCTCCTCTATCTTTCCTTCTACTGAATTGATATCTCAGCAAACTTCTCTCCCAAATCTTTGATGATCAACCTAGAAGTTACTCTGGTAACTTTAGGCCTTCTGTCTCTTCCGCCCAGATTCTGGAGTAGTTGCAAGTCGTGCTCCTCTAAGTTCATCTCCATTCTCGCTTCTGGAACCAACTGTGAAGCCAACCATTCCGAGAAGTTACTTCTCGGAGAATGAGAAGTCGCTGAGTGTACTACCATCTTCCGCTCTGCATCCTCTCCGTCAGAAAGTGCCACAGTGTTATGGCTGCCATCTTCTGAGTCATCCAAGGACAAAGCCCTTTCGAATTCCGCCATCTGCAGCTTCAACGTATCCTCTGGAACAGGCGCTGAACGAAGTGGCTGAGGGGAGAAGATGAATGTCGCTGGATTCAGTGGAGGCATGGAAGCATCCTGCTGCTGCGGTGCAATAGTTGGTGAAGTATTGGGTACTGGAGAAACCGGAGTTAAAGTCATGGTCGTAGAAGTGATCCTCTCCTTGGATTGAGATCTTCTATGCACTTTCAACTTCTCGACTTTCCTGTTGCTTTCGCTTGAGGGAATCTCCTGCGCCAAAGTTTCCCGTGACTTGATTCATCAATGCCTCATCAAGGCAATATCCCTTCGTCAACAACCAGTTTGAAGTATTCACCAACACAGCTCCCGACCTTTCTTCAATTGTGTTGCAGCCTCCTATGTTATTATGCAGTATGGCTTTATCTCCTCCCATTTGATGGTAAGTGTCAAGTACCACATTCCCATCATCTTTAAGATCCGCAGGTATCCGCGCTAGTCCAAAGTCGAACACTTGCTTTGCTGATAGCCTGCTGAAATCTTTCTTTCTAACCTCGTACTCACTTTTGCACTTCATCCAGAAATCTTCTAATGAATGCACATGTGCATACTCCTGGGAGATTGTCTTCCTGGCTACTCCAAATGGATCAAAGTTCATCCGTGCAGGGAAGAACTCTTGCTCATACTCGGATAACATTTGCGCTTCCATCCCCCGAGCTCTATGAATGCTAATGCAGCTGTAATATCCCACAGTGATTGGGAAGAAGCCCGTAGACTTGTGCCGCTTTGACTGAAGGTCGTGTAACTCCACAAGTTGCCTGCTCAACTCCATGGTGATCAATCTATCATTAGGATACCTGGGCATCTTTATTGGTTCTCCAGAAAATCCCGTGACCCTGAGGTATGTGAAATCTATAAATTAAATGAATAGATTGCAATCTTGGACACAGCTTCCCACGCTTCCTTGCTTACCCTGTTGGCCTTCAAGTCTTTGTCTAGCCTGCAGATGAAATCGTAGAAGAAGTCATCGTTGATCACTTTGAAGTCTTTCTCACATGCAGGTGCAGTAAGTTGCGGGTAGCACTCGAAAATGGGGTCCTTGGAAAGAACACCACATCTATCCAGCTTGGAAAAGATGCCTTGTGAAGCTGCAACGCATACACCAAGTATGAAGTCATCTTGAAGCTGAAAGTACGCTTCACGTTCTGGAGTTGCTCACCGATGTTGTTGCTAATAATTTCCAACCAATTGATTATAGAATCAACCTTGTTGATTTCAATGGTCCTAATGAAAGCATACATCTAAGTACTGAAAGTGTAAGCATTCGCTTCGCGAGTCATCCTGCATAACAATTTGACGACATCATCTACCTCCTGCACCAAATTGGACCGTGGAAGAGTTCTCGGGAACTTTGAAGGAGATCTAGGCTTCTTCATGTATCGGCTATTCATTATGCTCACGCAATCAGCTCTATGCTTCTCCCATCTACTGTTAGCATCCTGAATGCTAATAGAAGTCACCACCTTTTGCACCGGAATCTTCGAACAATAATTGATGAACTCGCATCCAATGATGTTGTAATAGCAAAAATGAAATAAATATGTTAAGATATATCTTTTAATCTTAAAAGGAATGTGTTACTAATATGGACCCTTGTTTGATGTAATTTGTTTACTTGGGACAGGCTATTATTGCTTGTGTTTTGCTAAATGAGACAACAAACTTGTCGTATGTTTGATGAACCCTTTTCGTTGATTGACAACACACCTTGAATCAATTCCATTGATCCAAGGTATGTTGTGGCCTTCTTGTGATCGCTTTGTTGATTTACTTCTAAACCAGAATGAAGTCCAAAGCGGTCAAGGTCGTTATAAATGTTGCAGCACCTGATTTCAGGTATAAATATCCGGTACCTAGATGCCAATGGAAAAGGTTCGATTCTCGAACCACATGCAAAGTTGTAATGCTAGATAGCGTAAGACAATAAGGGCCTGGATGCGAGTGACACAGGTATGTGGAACATAGGATGAAATGTCCTGCATTGTGTTGAATGCGAACGCCAGTCGGAAAGACTTGATTGGAAACTATTAAATAAATACTATGGGATTAAACCCTAACCTACAACTAAGTTTTATCCTATACCCTAACTACTACCCTATATGGATTTTAAATTGCATGGGATGAAGGTTGATGCAAATCCTAATAACTTATGAACAAGGTGAATAACCTAGCTATGGAATATTAAATCCTAAACTATTATTAACCTATGGAAGGGGACTTATGGACCCATGTGGATGGAAAACGAATAAGAAGGGTAGGTTAGAAATTTAATAGGACAGTAAATGAAGTCCTTACAAGTTGCAGCGCCAAGTTTGGCGGGAACATGGAAAAGTTAGAGGCATCCAACTAGCTATGAAGCTAAAATGGAATTGCAAGCAAAATTTAAAAAGAAAACTCGCCAACCTGAGTCGGCGGTGGCGTGAGGAATGAGGAAAAATTAATGCATTCAATGCATTCAATGACATTGGTCTTAGCGACCAGCTCGCCTTGGAAAGAGGATAGAGGAAAAAATTGTTTGTTATTGTGTGCAATCGGGTTTTTAGTTGCTCTGCATTTCTTCCATGGTTCTGTCGAACCTGCTGTATTTTTGGTTATTGTTTCTGTTCTTTGGAGAAGCCAAGGCTATTTTTGAGCTTGAGGAAGTTAGTGGACTGTTGGGTAAGCCCTGTTGAGGACGCCGTGGAGAAAAATAACTCCAGTGGACGCGGTTTACTTTGAACCACAAAAAAATACAGGCATGTTAAGCCCTTCTCCTTAAATCGTTTGCTTTTGTTTAATCATCTCATTAAAACAACCCTGCTCTTATGAGGGGTGTTTTAGTTAAATGATATTGTTGATTTGAATGAAGTGATTTCTGGTTTGAGACGTTTTTCTTTTCTTTGAGTACGACTTGGGTAATTTCTTTTGCGAAATGGGTAAATGAAATAAATCTGTTCTTGATGAGTGAGTTGTTTGACAATGTTGGGTAATCGTTCTTTACTCAATATGAGTTGAGTTTGTGTTGAATAATACATTAGCTATGCGTGTATCAATTCTGAGTTCTGTGCATTCTTGTAAAAATGGAAGGATAAGGTGATTCTGTATGCTTGGTTCGAACTGTCATTATAAAAAGGAACACGGCTTTGGTATTTCTTGCAAATGAGTGAAATAAAGGGGTTGTGCTTGCTGTATGAGTTTGTTTTGACTGTGTTTAGCATACGCATCTATTACCCTATACGGGTTTGAATTGATGAATGTATTGTTATGTGAATATTGTTTTTCTGAGTTCAGTGTGTGAAAACGTTTGGGAAAAACAAATTCGTGGTGATGTTGATGAACTATTGTGCGAGTTATTTCTCCTAGTTGTTTTTCATTGCATAGAATACGGTTTCCCCTGGGACAGTAAGGTCATAGTAGCATCTTACATTGTTGTTCTAATTAGATATGGTGTTCTGCCTGCTTGTTCTTGGTATTCATATAGGACTGTTTGGAAGGAAGTTCTGATCTGAATGGGAACAAAAAAATTAGTCTATAGAATAGACTGGGTAGAGCATACAAATCATACTCTGTGTCTTGCTGAACTCAAGGATATATATATATATATATATATATATATATACATATACATACATATACATATACATATATATATGTACATATATATATATATATATATATATATACATATACATATATATATATATATATATATATATATATGTATATGTATGTATATGTATATGTATGTATATGTATATGTATATATATCCTTGAGTTCAACAATACACAGTATATGTATATATATATATATATATATATATATATATATATATATAATTTTAAGGATTGAGAACCTTTCATTGTTTTCATTGGAGCAGAATATGAATGGATTTCTTACTTTGCTGTTGGAAAGTGAATTCTCTCATTATTATGATGAAAGTGTGACTTGTTGTTGTTGTTGTACACTCTTACATGTTATATAGACGTAAATGTCTGTAGAGTGAATTATTTAAAAGGAAATGATTGTGTTTAGAAGTTCTTTTGGTATCGATGCTTACGGACCAGTTGCAATGAACTCTGGTCAACTTTTGGAAAGGTAAATAGTAGTTTTTGCATATTGAAATATACTATGCAGAATGAATCATACTATTGGATTATGTCTGTGCTAAATAGTGGATATTTGGTTAAACAGTGAAAAGAGGTAATATGATCCTTCTTCCTTTTATTCGATTATTGATTTTATTTATTTCTCTTTGGTTGTTATCATTGATTGATATCACGTCTGGATTAAATTCTCAATACATTATGATGAAAGGAAAGAGAGTGTTGGATGGATAATTTGAATTAATGTTCATTTCTTCTCTCGTATGCGATTGAAATCTATAATTGTTATGGAATGAATTTTGTACTACTTTGGTTTAAGCATCTGCATTTAATTGTTGTTTACTTTTCTCTTCAGTGTTTGATTGCTTGAAATCGATGAGTTGTATGAAAGGAAAGGAAAGTAGTTCAGTTTAAATTTTTAGTTAAATTCTATCTTTTGAAATTACAACTATTGTAAGGGAATGGAAATTACAACATTTACATTGGAACAATAGTATGCATATATGTGTTTTAGTTCTCACAGATGTTAATTCTGGAACTATTTGAAGGAAATTACTTCTTGTAGTAATTATTTGGGAAAAAGGGCAGTAATCCTTTCTTTTCTGATTGGGAGGGTAATTAGATGATTGGGTTGTTATGCTTTGTTCATCCTTATCGGTACTTAATTCTTGGATGATGTTCATTTTAACGTTTCATAAAAGCAAGGTTCTTTTATTGAGACAGTTAATTAAAAGCACCTCATTTTAATGACAAGTGCTTAATATGCTCAATTCAATGAACCGACTGCATGTGCAAGTAATTTTGCATATGGAACTTGAGTATAAACGAAGACATGGTTGTTTTCTGATACTTCTTTTGATTAGCTGAGGATGGATCGTATTTGATAGCTATTATTCCTCTACGAGGAAATGGGAAAAGAAGAAGTTACATTCTTTTATCCTTGTGTGTTGAAATGTTGTTTGATATAAACGAAGTCCAGTTGTTTGGACTGCGATTGTATAGATTGTAATCTTATAGATAAATACAAGGAAAAGTGTGATATTGTAAAGGCTATATCATTTACAAGCAAGTTTGAATAAAGATTGAGAATATAATACTATTCATTGATTGGGAATTATTCAAATGGTAGTGGATAAATTTAAAAGGATATATTATCTATTCTTTACTTGAATGCAACTTTTAAGTTGGAATGTGCAATTAGTTCATACTTGAGTTATATGAATTTTAAATTGACATTAAAATGGATTTAGGTGTATATGAACTCTTAATTGAATGATATTCGGGATTAGCTTATAAGCTAAGGAATATCAAATAACATAGGAGTAGCTGAACCTTGTATTCGGACTCCGTTAATATCCTCGAATGTTTAAATTCAGAAAATATTAGATATGGGAAAACATATCTATTGTTAACAAACCTTAACTGAAGTAAGGTTATGGAGAATAAATGAATAAATTCATTTAGAATTAGACCTCGTTTAAATGATGTCTAATAAGATAGAATTCTGAATTTGTTTACAGCTGTGGGTAAAACTTGGTTAAGTTTAATAGGTTAAACTTATTACGTTCATCTGTAATGGACTGATTAGTCCGAAGATTAAAGAAAAGAACCAAGAAGAAAATATGCAACCCTTCGGTATGAAGGAGAGGATGTATATTAAGCTATAAGACAAATTAAGTCTCTCTTAGCTACATATAACCGTAACAAGAATGAGGTTAAGGATCAAGCATGGTTGTTGAAAATTGATCTTAAATATTAAGATTATAATCCAATCCCTCGAGCTGGATGTGTACTCCTTGATGAGAGGATTCCGTAGGACCTTAACACATGCCAGCTACAATATGGTGTCTTCATGAAGGCGGGGCCTTCATGACGACACAATGTTGTAGCTGACATGTTACAACGCCCTCTCGAATCAATTCATCAAGTTTACATAAGTTGGGACTAAGTTTCTTAGATGCGGATAGGAATGTGATCGCGTATATGGAGTAACTCCGGAGGACTAAAGGTAACTAGACACACGAAGTCACCTAGGGACGACACCGTATGTCTGCGTACCTTTAGTTACCATGAGTAACTTCCTATACTCGTTCATATTGCTAGTTGGGGTTAGAGCTTGACCTTAGACGGATGGACTAACAGAGATCAGGAAAGACCATTCTAGATAACAGACGAAGTGAGGTGAAGGACATATTCCATTGATGTGTATAACATCTAGGAATATGATCATGCAAAGCATGTGAAAATATTTGGCCAAAGTATCGCAAGTTCTGGTTGCGTTGTCCTAATCACCTAGTTTAAGATGCAGGATGTCAGATGAATATCAATAACAAATATTCAGATAGGCTTCTTAAATGGATCACTTCGATAACTGAAATGATAAAAGAACCATGTATACTTATTATACAATGCATGGATTAACATGAAGGATCGATAAAGTCGCCGAGTCATAAAATGAGAGATCGCTGAAACTTCGAGCCATAAATGGGAGATCGGTAGTTCTTCGAGTCATTTACAACAAAGATATGGTATATGTTATAGGATTGAATGACATTGAATGTGTGTTCCATATTACAAATATGTGAGCAGAGAACATTGGTTTTAAAAAGAAATTGTGTGATCCGAATTATATTAATTAGACAGAGAACAATTATTAAAACTTGAACGTGTGTTTTAATTACATAATTGAACAGAACGTTGTATGAAAAAAAAAAATTCCCTTGTTCTAGTATCTTAAAATGGGGATGTTACATGCATGGCCACTAACATGTATGGGGGAACAAGAGAAGAAGAGATGAGTAAGATTTTTCAAATCAGAATCCAAATCAAGAAGACTAAGGTAAACACTTTAGTAGATTCTGGTTCTTAGTCAAATTTGATTTTTGATGCGGTTGTAGAACAACTTGGCCTAGAGAGTTACGTGCATCCGCATCTATACCCATTGGGATGGGTGAAGAAGGGTGTAGAAATACAAGTTACAAGAAAGTGTAAGTTTCAGTTTGGGATAAATACCTAATATATTGATGTATTAGAGGTTGATATCATTCCACTTGATGCATTTGATGTTGTCTTTGGAAGTCCTTACTTGTATGTCAAGGATGTTGTGTTCACAAGGAGGGAGAACCAACATGATGGGTCAAGGATGAAGTCAGTTTCAACATCCAGAATACCAGAGCAAATCAAAGAAGGCTATGGTAAGTGTCAACCAAACACCAAGACTTATTCAAGAAAATCATCAATTTTGTTTACTTTCATTGGAAGAAAATCAAAATGGACGTGAGAGCACGAATATTTCTGACCAAAGGATGGAGAATTTGGATAGCACTTGTCATTTTTTGCAAAATAAGTCACCACAAGAATTGCTCATTCAAGGAGTTATACAAAATTTTGCTATGCAGTCACCGTATCTACTTACCGATTCATTGGACCTGATAGTAGGGCAAAAGGAAGAGGAGGAGATATAAGGAACAGTGGTGACTATAACAACATACATGGAGAGGATTCGGCCAATCCATCTTAAGAGAAAAAGACAAGCAAGAAGGACTAAACCACTACAGTATGGGACCTTCGCCATACTTGAGCAGGTTGGAAAAGAAACCTTCAGGCCACACTTCATGTAGATGCACGCAATAACAAGTTGCAAGAGCTCACACCTACTAAAGCCATCTATGCATGACAAAGAAGGAAACATATAAGTTGCCTTCCAAAGAGGATTGTACTCGAGGTAAATCGAGGAGGATGTAACACTGGAGCAACAAACCAAAGATCCACATGAGCCTTGGCAAGTTGGACGAGAGAAGACACCAAGGCAAACCCAATGGTACTCGAAGGAGCAAGAGAGGGAGTTGATTCCTCTACCACTCCCCCACTAAGCTTTTGTGGGACCAAAATCATCTTAATAAGGGGATGTATGATCCATAGGGATCCATAAAAACACACCACTTCATCAATTCCATCAGCACTAAGAAGGAAAAGTGAAGAAAAATGAGGAAAAGGAGGTTCTGCACTTTTTAACGGAACCGCAGCTCTGCGTAGAGCGGTGGTTGTAGAACTGCCACTCTACATAGAGCGTTAGTTGTAGAGCCGTCACTTTACGTAGAGTGTTGGTTACATAACCGCCATCCAACCTAGGTGACGGTCTTATAACTGCCGCGCTAGCCGGGCGGTGGTCCCAAACCGCTGGTCTACACAGGGCGGCAGTCTAACACTTCTAAATAGAAAAAAATGGAGCATGAATGGATGTGAATTTGAAGTGCCCGACTGTGTCTCTTCCCTCCCTGACCTTTCCCATTCTCCAGTGCACGGGAGGACATGGGAGAAGGCTATAAATACAAGGAGGAGCAAGAGAATTGGGCATTTAGAGATCCAAAGAGATCAAAGAGCAAAGGTTTAAGTTTAATGAGAGCAAGTGAGCAAGATCTTTAGTGTTGGAGTGGAATTATAGGAGCAAGGTGTAGAAACAAAGAAAACAAGCATAGGAAGGGAGAGGTTTACATTGTTGTCTCCATTTTCTACTTCTTATAATTTGTAATTGTCTATAATTGACCAATAAAAATGGGAAGAAAGAGTGTTTTGCCCTTCCTGACTGGTTTTCCTCCATTGGAGGTTTCCAGGATAAAATTATTGGTGTTTTGGAGTTTGAATTCATTTCTCTTCTCTATAATTTCCTTTCTATAGCACTAGATAATCAGTCACTAAAGCTCTAATCTTCAAGCAATCTGTCATTTTCCAAAGTTGAAAGTAGAACAACATTATTATGTGATTTTGTAGAGTTCCAAAGTAGAAGTTTACATATCATTTATATATTTGACACACTTTATATCATCCCTATAATTAGCATGTGTTGTGATGTAGGAGCATTTGGGTTCACTTACAATCTTGTATCACCCAAAAATATTTATAATTAGTTGAACAAAGACTTTTATAATATTATGCCACTCTTGAGCATCTCACGTAGAATTCAAGAACTTGTTGTTGTTTATTTAGATGTTGCAAAATCCTATTTAAGTCATGAAGGATTTCTCTTCTATGCAAACTTGAAACACTTAGCCATGTAATACTTCCAATCCTACACAACATTGGTTATGTCACATACAACCAAAAAGTACCTCAAACGCCTAATGACATTGCAAAAAACCATAATACCTTATCTCAATCCACGAGACACTTGTTTTATATTGTGTGAAGCCACCCAAGCCTTGTTGATGTCGTAATGCTTTATAAATACTATTAAGCACTTGCTTATGCCATAAGTCTTTCAAATATTACAAGACCACTACCTTTTGCAATGATGGTTGGATTGGATTTTGTGAGAATCCTCATCAACATCAATACATCCAAGGGAAGCACACGTGTGCCTTAATTCATTTTCCTTTCGTAAGGACATATCAAATGACCTAGTAAATATTGAAATAATGAAGGAAAATCCATGTGAAACTACCTACAAATCGGATGGGAAGATCAATGGAGATCTAAGAAATTATAAGGAATACATGTCATGTATTTTCACTTGAAAAGGCATATTTGTTCTCCCACTCGAGTCACTAAAAATTATATGCGGGGAATTAGGAAATTATAAGGTAAAATCCATTTAGAAGAAGAGATATCTGTGATGGATTGGGATTGAGAGACTTGTATTATTGGAGCATTTTCCAAATCGAGCCAAGTTTGGTTTTGTAGAAGCTTTGTAGAATATGCATGATTAAGGTAGCTCATAGGATTGGAATTCTTAGAGAATTCTTGCGAAGTATTGTAATATGTTTTTCATTGGAATGTAATGTTATTTTTCCTAGGTTTGTAATCCTTTCCCGTACTAATTAAAAACCTTTCATTATTTCTTGTTAAAGTGATGCTTGAGGTATTTTCTTAGTTAGATCCACCTATGAATTTGTAGCTTGTGTGGTCTAAGGCCTACCTTCATTAGGATACCTAACTTTTATTGTATCATTTTAGTATTAAAGTAAGGATTGCTAAGTTTTGCTAAGAATATTGACATAAACATCAATATGGTGTTTAGGATTTGAAGTATTGTTGTAGAGTCCGGCATGTTTGTGTGTAATAACATCATTCTAGTGAGTGATATTTTGATTTAATAATTTCTATGCTAGTGTGCATGGATAGAAGATATTGTAGCCATATTATGACATTTCATTAGTTGGGTAGAAGGTCTAGATCATACTTTTTTAGTGAGTAATTGCGAGGAAAATGGTGATTGAACATAAAATGACCACCATAGAAAATAAAGTGTCAAGACTTATAGACTTGGTTGAGATTATGAGAGGAGTAGAAGCCCATTTTGAGGCTATAGAAATTATGCAATAAAGAGGAGTAACAATGATTGATGATGTAAGCAATGATGAGCACACAAAAAAATCACCTAAGGAGTATGATGTTGAAGTGAAGCATGTTGATTTGAGTAAGAGGATAGGTTCTTGTGAGTGATCACAAGGATTGTTATTAATCCAAAGGTAAAAGATCAAAGTTATTACGTGAGCTTAGATCTAGAAGAACTCATTAATTGGATCGTAAAATGGAAAGGTACTTTGAGTATGAAGGCATAAAAGATCACAAAGAAGGTAATATTTGTATGTACCAAGTCGAAGAGTCACACATCTTTATGATGGGAATATGTGCAAACTAAGAGAGTACATAGAAGAAAAGATAAGATCAAGAGTTGGCATAGATAGTTTAGAAAGTTGAAGGCTAAGTTCATGCATAAATATTACCACCCTTGTCTATTCAAATAGTTACGAAAATTGTGTTAGGAGGAACTGAGTGTAAAGAAGTACATGTAGGAATTATATAAATTCACTATCTTAGTAGGTCATGTAGAGGAAGACACAATAAAGATATCAAGGTATGTTGATGGATTATACATTTCTATTCAAGACAATTTTATTATGATTTGATTAATATATGTGGAGGAGGCTCATCAATTTGCACTAAAGGCAAAAGAGAATTTATCCCATAGACAACAAAAGAAGTTGAACATGAGGTTGTAGTTTATTTATGTATACCACTTGCAGAGGGATGGACAAATAAATCTTGTTAGCATGATTCTTGGATTTTTTCATGATGTTTGATTGGAGATAAGGTAGGAACATTAGATTGTATTCTTGTCAGCAAGAAGAGTTTGAATATAATAACTCGTGAGTAGGAACATTAAGAAGTCACTTTCCAGATTGTTTATGGGACAAGTCTAAGATGGATTACGAGCTATGAGAGTTATCCCGAGAGAAAGGAAGAAGAAAAAGTAGAGGAATTTGTACAGTTCATGAAGGAAGCGCATGAACAATTGCATAAACAATTAGATTAGAATAATATGTAGTACAAAGACGATGCATACTTTAGGAGTAGATAATTGAACTTTGAGGTTGAGACTTATTTATTGTGAAATTTCTTAAAGAAAGGTTCCCATAAGAAATATATGATCTAAAATCAAATGGAAGAAGGTTATACCTTACAAGGTCCTAAATAAGCTTGTGAAGAAAGTGTATTAAACAAAACTATTGAAAGTGAAAGACATTTTCCTATCTTCAATGTAGTAGATCTATACTCATATTTTGAGGGGAAAAAAGTGGAGAAATAAATTAACAAACCCCATAGAAGTAGATTGGATACATTGAATACTAGAATAGAGGTGTGAAGAAATTGAACACATTTGATATGGATTCATAGTGAAGACAATGCACATAGAGTAAAAATATCTGGTGAAATGAAGAGGAAAAGAAGTTGAGGATGTTTATTGGTTTAGTGAAACAAACATTGTTACAATTTTTCATTCCATTGGAGACCTACAAAGACACACTTGAGTGGGGGATGAAGTTTATTCTTATACGTGGTGTATGATGCAGGAGCATCTAGGATCGCTTGAAATCTTATATTACCCAAAAATATTTATATTTAGTTGAATAAATAATTACATAATGTCATACCACTATTGAGTATGCCACATAGAACCTAAGAACTTGTTTATTTTTCTATAAATGCCACAAAATCCTATGTCCAAAAAATCTATGGAGTCTTGTACAATGTTATCCAAGCCTTGTGATGCCATAAAATAGTTTGAATGTCACCGTAATCTTGGTTATGTCATGATGTCTTGCAAATCCTACAAGACCACCACCTTATTTCCCCATGATTGGATTTGTGTATGATAAAATCTCTTATCGGCATTGATACGACTAACGGAAGCATACATCGTCCTTGATTTAATTTCCTTTCCAAAGGAAATTTTGAATTAACTAGTAGAGATTGATCTAACAAAGGAGAATCCATAAGAAGCTACTGCAACCATTTGGGAAGATCATTGGTGATCTAAGGCATTTAAATGAATCTTTGCAAGGTATTTCTACTTGTAAAAGCATATTTGTTCTCATGGATGATACATTGTAGATCCTATTTATAAAAGATAGTTGTCAAGTGTAAGGCACCGTCCATTAAGAATAAGGGAGATCCACATTGGATTGGGATCAAGAGATTTGTCTTGTTAGGGCATTTTTCAACTTGAGCCAAGTATGGTTATATAGAATCTTTTGAGATCTTCAAGCAAAGGACAAAGTCATGGGACTATAATTCTTAGATAATTCTTGCGAAAACTTGTCATAATACGTCATTGGAGTGTAATGTCATTATACTAAATTATGTAATCCTTTCATCCCTTTCCTCTTTTTAATATAATAATCCTTCATTATTAGTATTAAATTTATGCTTGAGGTTTTTCCTCGATGAGATCTAACTGTGTATTCATAGACTTTGTGGTCTAAGACATCCCTTCATTAGAATCATTAACCATAACCGCATCATGCTTTGATATGTTCCAATTTGCTTCGTGTGATAACTCAATGTCCGATGTGCATTCACTACTTTTTGTGCTTTTTATGATTATCACGTGTTATTGTCTTGATGTTCCTACAATGGGATTGATATTCTTGAGATAATTCCTTCATATTTTATATACATGACGTGTCTCTACTATGCTTAGTTATATCATGTGTGTGTTATATATTTTCCACCTTGATTTCAATTTTTTACGAAGTGAATATTTCCTTCCTTTTTAAGTTTTTAAAATGCTTCTATTTAACATACACAAAAAGGATGAATAATGTTACAGTGGATATTCGATTTAATTAACTTCCAACATTCATTACACAAATTAGATTAACAATTTTGAGAGTTTTCCAGGTCCTCTAACTTTTCTAGTCGCGAACCCTCCGTGAACCCTAAATGGTTAAATCACACAAAATATGGCGGCCATAGTAAAAAAATGGTGGAGGAAATGCTAGCGGAGCGCACGCAGACAAAACATGTCCTTTCATGGATTAATCAGGATTTTTGTGGTGCTAAGGTGGCCTCTTTGACTCCTAAGCCTGCTAGTTCCTCTCATGGGGACAGATCTCAACTGACACCTATACAGAAGGCTCGATCACCCTGCTAATCACTTTCTAATGGTGATTATAACAGATGGTAGAACTGTAGGTGGCGGGTATCCTCTGTAACCTAACAACTACTCTTCTTCAATGGATTTGCACCCGAAGATCACTACGACAGGCTTTCCTGATACCAGGGTTGATGTGAATCATGTCCTGAATAATAACTCAAACAGATCGACTACATTTAAGGATATTTTATAGGGCAGGAGTCTCGCGCAGGGGATGAGTCCCATCACACCTATGACCCCTGCGGTTACTAACCCTAGCGTTTCATTTGGGGATGAAGTCCTCGATTCAGAACGTTTCTACCAAGAGCATGCCTTGATCGGGAGATTCAGCGGGCTCTGGCCAAACCTAGCTACCCTTCATGACTGGATTACAAAGCACTGGATCCCGATTCTATCTGGTAAGTTAGATCTTTATCCATGTGCAAAAGGTACATTTATTGTTGCTTTTTCCTCAATTAGGGATAAGGAAGTCATAGCTAAAAAACTTTGGGCTTCTCAATCCCACTACCTGGTTTTGAAACCCTGGTTCCCATCTTTTAACCCACTTATTGAATCCTTTACCTGTAAACCAATTTGGATTAGACTACCCCATCTACCGCTCCAATTCTAGGACCGTACTTGTCTAACCGCTATTGGAAATACTTTGGGTCATACCCTTTTCATTGACCCCCAAACCACTGATTTCACGCACACAACCTTCGCTAGAATCCTTATTGAGCTTGACAAATCCAAAATCTCCTGCGCTAATATAGAGCTTATAATCTAAAATGAACTTGACACAAACATTAGATTATGAAGGCTTTCCCTTTAGGTGCAAAAAGTGTTTTGCTACCAGGACACACTGCTGATGTTTGCAGAATGGAAAAGAGAAAAAATGGAAAAAACAACTGGTGGAAAAATGCCCTCCCTGAACACCTGATTTTTGAAGCCAAAGAGGATTCAAATACAGATACTGAAGATGATTTTGTCCCGGAAACCCCTCTTTGAAATTCTAGTTGTTGAATGCGCCAAAGAATCTCATCCAGTTGGTGATAGAAAGGAAAATACAAAAGAAGATATTGAATCTGCTGCCCCAGTTGGATCTATGGAGGATAAGGAAAATACGCCTCCTTTATTCAATCCTCCAATTACGAAGGCTTCTACAGGTTGGATAACGGTGCGTAAAAGAAAGAACTTTTCTCCAAGAATACCGCTTCTTTGCCTTGCTAGTTTCCCAGTGCTGCTCGGCTGCTCATTAATGCTTCACTTTCTTTGTCGGGCAACATTGTTTCTATGCTGATTTGCTTTGTTGGTATTGGGTTTTATTCTGAGCAGGTTGCTTCCTGCTACTGGGCATTCACGTTTTACCTCGATCTTGTTCTTTTTCTTTGTGCCTTATTTGTTCACATCTGGCTTTTTGAGCCTTCTTGTATAAGGGTATAGTCCCTTTCAAAAAACTATTTACCCTTAAAAAAAATTAGAATAACAATTTTCAAAGCAACTTTTGATTTAACAAATGCCAAAATAAGAGGGAAAGATTGCACTGAGTCGATTCTATGTGGATCTGGGAGAGACTGGATGGTCTCGAGTGTAGGAACAAGGTGATATGAGACAAAAATGCTTCGTTCTTATCAAACCGAGCTTGGTCAAAACCATACAACTTGGTCAAAAGCATTCTTATGGTCATAACCCTCCTATACCGTCTTGGACATACTTTGAATCTAGGTCTACAACTTCTTAAGTGTTTTGCCTGCATGGAAATGTGGGTGGTTGTGTGTTGGTCTTCTTCACTCAACTTCACAATGACTCTATTCAAACCTTAGAACCCTTTTTAGTGTAATAAGGATTTCTTGTAAAACAAAAGTTAGGTGGGTTGTGGGTACCCATGCGCACTATCGTCTTTACCACTACTCCAAATAGGGCTCTAATCACATGCCATTCTACTAGCATCGATATCTAGTGTAGTGCAATCGAATTAACAATCATGTTTTGACAATGTTTTGCTTGAGTTTCATACTTTCTCAAATACTTGGGAAGGGTCACTTTACTTGCTTGTAGGATGAAGATGGAGACTCCTAAACCTGGAAGGATACTTCAAACCTATAGAGGGTGCTACCCTAATGGATGTGCATGAGTTATTTCACAGTTTAGGGAGCTTGGAGTGCCTTTTGTGCTTGCTTTTACATGAGGAGTTCTTAAAGTGTCAGGTTACCAAATGAGGTATGATTTACTTGCTTATATATGCTTCCAAAGGTTGTTATGTCATAAAAGGCTGACCAAGGGGATATATTTGCTCATAATAATGTGATGGAATCAAAAGAATTAGCTCAACACATGTCGGTCCAAAATTGTACAATAGGGTTAGGATTGACATTCTCCAATTCTGACTGAAACCTGCGGTTTTGAATAGGAGGGAAAAAGGATATTTTGACTTTTTGGGCCTAAGCATGGATGTTTCCAAATGTGTTTTATGCAATTAAACTTCAGAGATTGCTGATAGAGAGGTGTGCAAAGATAAAAAGTGCATGAAGTGCTATATGAGTGTGTTAAGCAAGAGTGAAGATAATGCATTTGTCTATGCAAGTGTGCAATGTCAAGATCAATATTGTTAAAGGATAGATTGCTAAATTTGAGTGTCTACACCACCTTGGGAATTGTCCTATTTTGAGCCTACACTAGTAAATCTTTCCTAGTTTGGGGCATTATCCTGTGTGCGCTTACATGACTTACATCCGCACACTTGGGGCTTGACTCCACTACTATGTCTCATCACTTATATTATGGCCCACATAAGGAGAAATTTACATATTATGTACATGCATACATGATGATATATTTATATATTATCGAAATTTTTATTTTTCTATCACACACATAGTGGACATAATCCATTTCTTTTGAGACATGTGATTCACATGCTCATCCCACAATTCAAAGGGGCATAAATATCCATATTACTTATCTCCATTCTCCAAAGATTGCTCTCCATGACTTGTTTTCCATTCTAAGATGATGCATGACATAACTCACTTTGTATCATCACGAGACGCATCTAAACTAAATTCAATGATGTTGGTTTCTTCACAAGGTATATTTGTTATATTCATATTGAACACACACTCTAGAGATATTCCTTCTAGTTTTAGTGCAATCAAGTTTATTCATTCTTATCTTGTAATTTATAGATTTCAACAAGTCCTTGATTATATGTGTACGAACACATTTTTACTTGCACATGTTCCAATATGTTTACAAAAACATAGGTTTCCAGTCACATGAGCACAAGTGGTAGTTAGAGGATTTTCACAACCCTCTACTTAGGAAAGAATGTGATCTCTCTTTCCTTTTGAATTTCAAATCGATTTTGTTCTCATACTAACTTTGAGAACTCTCAACATCTAACAAGGATACTATAACAAACGATGTTTTCAAGTAAGTGTTTGTATGTCTTTACTCCAAAGATGTATACACATCCACATGCATCAAAGTGGGGCAATGTGTAGACACTTAGTTTTGGTACAAAAATTGTTAATTGCTTTTGTGCTATTATATTTGTGTTTATTGATTATTGGTCCATTTTATGATATTTTGGTGTGTGTTCCTTGTCCATTACTTATCCCCTTGTGACCCTTATCACTTTCCCTTGTATTTCAACTTGTTTTCTTGCCTCCCATTGGTCATTTAGGAAACTTTTTTTTTTTCTTATCACGTTCTTTAAAATGTCATGAATTAACTAAAAACACCCAAAATACTAGAAAATAACTATTTATTCGTCCCTTTACTACTCTCAATGCTCTTAGAATGTCAAAAACACTAGATTCCAATATCAATTCAAAATAGAACCTTATTGGCGTGTGATTCGACTAATGAGCGAAAAACATTAACCAAAAAGGGTTTAAAACTCAAGGAATTCACGTGCAGGGGTCAAAAGGGCCCAATAATCGAAACGACTTGAAACATAAAAGCCGACCAAAAATATAACTACGAAACTAGTCAATATTCACATTTTTGGATAATATGTTAAGAATATTGGATAGTTTTATGCCCTTTTGTTTATTATTTTTGTTCGTTATGTGTCGATTCACACATCAATAAGGTTCTATTTTGAATTGAAGAAGTCTATAAATACACAAGTACATTTCAATCAATCAATCATAGAGAATCCATTATAAAAGTAATTAGAGTCATAAGAGCAAAATCTTTTCCAATTGAAGCATCCTCAAACCAAAAGTTAATGTAATCATTTAGAGATTCATTATAACTTATACCGATTTTTGTGCACATTGATAAGATAAGAGTTGGGACACTTCTATACACCTGGATTGACTATTGACTTGCGTGAGTGCTAATTATGTTCTTTATAGGTTTCACATGAAGTTGCATGTCGGATTAGGGTTTGAGATTAGATTCTTGATGATTTGTAACAAAACCACAAAACGAGGCATAAAGCGAAATAACACATTCACACAATCGATTCATCCCTTCATAAACAACCATTTTTGTAGAAATGAACTAGTTTCATAGGGTTTTGGTATATCTAAAATTTTGGTAAAATTGAATGAAAGTGGTTATCATCATTTTTAGTCTTATCTCTCTAAATCGATTTGGTCTCACTTTCTAGATCTATTTTTGGAGGACTAAATATTGATTCACAAAATCTAACATATCCGTAACTCTTACCCTAATTCTTCTAAATATAATAGAGTTTAATATTTTTCTCGTGGTCCAAATAGGCCTTTTTATTAATTAGGTCTAATACTTTGATTTATAATGTGTTATGATTGTGACTAGTTTAATGCATTTGTTAAAATCTAAGTAGCCGATCGACACCCCTAGGTCACCTAAGTACCCGATACAAAATGTACCCTAGACAAGAATGACCCAAATACATGCCTGGAAATGGCCAAGATATGACCAAGCGAGTCAGTACGACTAGATACATCCGCATACGTTTCCGACAATAGCCAAACCTACGGCCGTTTGTAGGCCCAAAACTATGTTTTTTAAAACATTTTTTTCTAGTTTAACATTAATATATCATTACAACGAAATTACACTTCTCATAGCACCATTATTCTATAGAAGGTACCAAATACAAGCCATCATAAACATGAATAAAAATAGAATGTATCATATAAAACATAAATGTAAGAAACACCTCAACTAGACATGGTAAGGACATAAAATTATGAATTTATAAATCGTTTGTTGTGGTTATTTAATTTGTTTTATTTTTCATATATATAATATGTGGTTAATTCTTATTTAAGACGTATCGCCTACTTAACTTAAAATCAAACCACCATCCAATATCATCTCGCGCCTAAAAATTCATGCCAATAAAAATATCAAATAAGTTTTTTTGAATTGAGAAGTATACCTGCGTTGTGCAATTTTGTATCGTGCGTGGGCATCATGGACGCAACGAGTTCCTTCAAGGTACCTCCCATTCCCTTCCAAAAATTTCCTGCATTCAATTTGTTCCAAACCATCCTATGATTGTTGTTGCAACTTGTTTAATTATTTACTGTATTGACTAAACCTCCTTAATTACGAACAACATATAGGTTGGCGGTACGCCATTATTTTGTGGACGGAGCTTTACAACGTAATGTAATGTCATAGCCTTGCATTGCATTGCTTTGCTTTTCTGGATCAAATCTAGGGCTATGGCACTTAACTGCCCTTTATTTACCAGATTTATAAGAAATTGCTTTACTTTGATTTTTAGTCCCCTCGAGCGTATTAATCTATAGGATACAATGCTCTTTCTGCCGCAATGGGCGGATTATTTCCTTCAACTTCCTATATATTAGCAATGTCCAGCTTGTGCTATTTGGATTGGGGTAGGTGAATTTCTTTTTGGATGCCTGCTTTCCAAACGAGAATTAAAAAGCAAGGGAAGATGTGATTCAGGTACAAATGCTTGTCCATTATGGATGGGTAAGGCAGAAGGGGATATTTTTAACGGAGCATGTAACATGCCATACTATCTTGCCTTCAAATAACCTTCACCTAACCGCATCATATTTTTTGATCATGACCTAATTGAGCTGATACAGCAACCAGTTATTTCACACGGTTGTATTGGATTGACCACTATTATAGTAACTACTTAGATGCATATAATATCAAGAATGCTAAATAGCTTTAGTGTGTCACTTGAAAAGTTGATGCTTTAGTACTATATAAGTTCCCAGTGATCACTATCATTACTTATCCGCAGTAGGGTTCAGAAGAAAATTTGAATTTGTAGACTGTGAGGTTGCTTGGGCATGGAGATGCAAAACCCAAAAACACACCCATGCCGGTGTAAGGTGAGTGTATGTTATACATATAAATTATATATGGATATAACTCTAAATAATTGGATGGATACAGCTACTGCCATGCAGGCCCCCTCCCCACCCCTCGGCTCCCGTTTTCAAGAGTGCGAACTTAGCATATTAATGAAATATCTAATTGCTTAGAATGGAAAAAAATATAATTCTAGTGTTTTTGAAATAATAGTCCCTCGTACTCAAGCCAAAAAAATCTCCAAGCGTAGTACGGTCTCTACACTTGGCCTCGAGGGTCTTTGTGTATTTGTGCAAAAATTCACTTCTCTCCAAAAAATATGCTCCACTCAAAATGCTTTAGATCATATTAATCGCTAACATCCCTTTTTAGCTCTTTTGTCTTCTGCATGTGGGATGAGTACACTTAAGAAAAACTCCCTTAAGTTACATGAAAGTAAAACTGACCAACATGTACATAAAATGCACTAACTAAAAGAAACTATAAATGAGTGTCAAAATCCTAATGTCCCATACAAAGTACTATAATTAATATTGAAAGGTTTTGTATTCAGGTATCGTAACAATTCCCTCACCTTGTATTGATTTTCCTTAAAACATTTATAGCACTAGCTGTTGCAGCATTTCAGAGCCTTTCTATGTGGTATCCTCCATTGGAAAATCTTTTTATCGTATGGAATGTTTTAACAATACTTTAGACACCAACTTCTTCTTTGATATGGCGAAACATGATCTATAATTAAACAAGAATGTCTATGCTTGAAGGAGGCAAGGAGTATCGACCACATGCTTTAATTGCAAGTCATGAAAGATGTTATACACTTGTAGATCTGCTAGCAGTTATAGA
The DNA here is from genome assembly GCA_018340775.1 of Taxus wallichiana var. yunnanensis. Taxonomy (NCBI): domain Eukaryota; kingdom Viridiplantae; phylum Streptophyta; class Pinopsida; order Cupressales; family Taxaceae; genus Taxus; species Taxus wallichiana. The sequence goes on from CM031236.1 coordinate 45,090,107, forward strand.
GTGTATGCAACTTTCCTAGCCTCTAGGTTTGTTACAACCCTTTATGGCTGATTACCTATTCAATTTTCTCCAACCCTTAACCGTTTGGAAACTTTTGCTTATAAGGTTGTAATCTCGAAGACTCAATTTCTCACCTTTCGAGACCTTTGCTTATAAGGTTTGTTGCCACAATTTCTCTAACCTTCCATATCTCAAGTAAAAGGATTAGGGTCCAACGAGCCTAGGCTAGAACCCTTACAAAGCAACTATTTAAAGTAAACCATCACCGAGTTGTCATGCACTCCAAGTATCCAAAAGGTTTCCACATGTGCTTCTCTCCATTTCCTTGATCTCGTGCCATCACAACCCTTCGTTAGTTGGTGACACCTATCTTCTTGTGCATTGTTGATTTGCACACCCATGCCCTTGGGAATATACCTCAAAGATCCTGGATGACCATTCCTTTGCCTTAGGCGAGTGTTTACCCATGCGAAGACCTCTGTCTCCTTTCTTCGCGCACGACCAATTCAATAAATCATGCACATCTCACTTGTGTGGCAAGTGTCTGTGGACCTTTGTGTGAAGGAAAAACTTAGTCTTTTCCCGTGGTCAACGAGCTTCCCATACTAAAATGCTTGTCATCCACAAGTCGAGGCAAAGTCAACTACTCGTGCAACACCTCTCCAATTTGTATCACCAAAGCTTCGACTACTTTCTTGCGTAGCTCACCTCGAAGAATTCCCATCGATTCTGAGCCCCTAGAATTGACGATCGCATGCTTTGCATTTCCTTGGCCATTTCCTCTATGACCTCTTCCTCCGTAACATCTATTGATTTATGTGATAGGTCTTTCGACTTCTTTTTGTCTTGCTCCAAACTGCATTGCTTAACCTTTTCCTCAATGATGATCTTCTCCTGGAAGCTCTCAAATAACTCCCTTAGCTCTACACCCTTATCATCCAACTTCTTCCTTAGCCGATGCAATTCCTTAATCAATTCGATCTGTTTAAGTCTATCAATTTCCACATAAATGTGAGCGTCTAACTTCCTCCACACGCGTCTTCTTCACTCTTCATGCGTTTACCTTCAAGGGTTCGATCTCACCCACCACCTTCCCTTGGCTATTAGTTAATTTATTTTTAGCCTCAACCAATTTTTCCTTTGTAAGTTCTTCTTCACTTGGTTATGTTGCTATAATGTCCCCTTTTTCAAATTAATACCAAATGAAAACTTCTTGCCACTCTCTTCCCATGACCAAGAAGAATAAGTGAACAAGGGAAGGAATTGCACTTCATTTCAGTTTTCTTTTATTTTTTTAATGTTTTCCTTTAGGAGGCAGGTCGGTTGTGTTGGGGGAATTAAAAAGGCAAATTAAAAGATAAAGTGAAGCTTAAGAGGTCGGTCCTCTTTTATTTGGCCTTTGGCGCCAAGCAAGGGATATAAAGAGGTTGTATGACCTCATTTGGAGATCATCTTTGGCGCATTTACATCTACAATTGGTTTGTTGGGCAAGTTGCTCAATACCTTTCCACTTGAGGACAAAAACCCTCTTGTGTGGCATCCAAGGAGGACGGAAACCTTCCTTGTGGCTTGGTGGAGAACGAAAACTCTCCATGGGGGTGAATTGAAGATATCTCTTGAAGACTTGCTTGTTGGTTTGGATCGAGACATTAAGAAGAAGGATTTCAAAAGC